>CM057449.1:177475000-179975000 GCA_016271365.2 Neoceratodus forsteri
ACCCAGGGTTGCTTGACTAAATAGCCACAGGATTGCCTTGTTCGTGAACAGGGAGGCAAGGAATAAGGTAGGGAGGTGGCCATGGCACAGAACCACCAAGGGGGCATCGGCTGTGTGCGCCTGTATGGCACATCTTTTTCCTCAGTATTTGGGACTCAGGGTGCGTAACAGAAGTGGAAAAAAAAAAACTGCACATCTGTGCTACATTCTTCATTATAACTGTTGATTAGTGCAACCATCAGCAAGCTAGTGCAATCTTGAGCCCAACTGCCTTGCCGGAGAGTACAAAAAAAAAAAATTACATTCAGCTCTTGTTCACCCTGCCTTCCTGTTCCTGAAACCTTCCTCAGGGAACATTTTGCCCCTACTGGGCTTGCAAGTAATACTCTTCCTCTTCTCCCCTTCGTTTCCCTCTGTTTTTTTTTTTTGACTCTGTCGCAACTTTGTACATCGCGCTCCCATCCTGTCCCTGTTCACCCCTCTTTTGTGGAGGACGTTTGCTTTTTCTGATTCATGCAATTTTTTATTTTTATTTATGGAAATCTTGGAGAACATTAGTGAGTGGCTGCTCGTTAACTGGTTCCACGTCAGTTAACAAGTACAGAATGATACATAAACATTCAGATACAGAGTGGTTCGGTGGCAAATATATGTTAGTACATGGTTACACTACACTGAGGCATTGTACATGTATGCCCGCGTCAAGGAGAGACAAAAAAAAAATCAGTAGAGCAGACTAAGGGAGGAGAAGATGAGAGAGGTAATGGTAACAGGAAGGTGGTGGGTGGGGGTAGGAGGTGGAGGGGTAGGGAAGAGAGGTGGGGTGGGGCATGGCAGCACCATGGGAAGAGGACGGGGGGGGCCAGTGAAGTGCAAGGTCGGAGCTACCCAGTGGAACAGTGACAGGGTTTAGAAGTGCTAGTGGGTAAGTACAGACTACGGCAATGGGATTATTGACTTAAGGTGGGTTTAATGGGGGCAGGCACAGGTACCCGCAGTGAGAAGGTGTTGGTGCAGTTTGTGTTTAAAAGAGCCAATCATTGCTGCATCATAGATGTCCTGAGGTAGCGCATTTGTCCAGAGGGGGGCCCGGTATGAGAAGCCCTGCTGTGCCAAGGTAATGCAGCACCTTGGCACATGGAATACCTGACAGTCGGTGCTTCTGGTTTGCTTTGTGCTTCGGGAAGGGGCAGTAAGTTCTGTAATCCTAGTGGTAGGTTTAAGGAGGCATGTTTGGTATCCAAGTCTTCCACTAAGCTGTAGCCAGCCAGCCATGGTATAGAGATCACAGGTGTGCTTGAGTCTAGTAGCACCTGTTAGGAGACGGCAGGCTGTATTCAGTGTGGCTGAGATGTGGTGGAGGGCTGTGTCTGTTGCAGATCTGTAGATCACCAGCCCATAATCGATGAGTGAGATGACTGAGCTACTGATTGCTCAGGGCTTCATATGTGAGACAGTGCCTGTGCCGATACAGAAATCCCCATTCTGGTATTGATGGCCCTTGCAATAATGTCGATGTGCTTGGCTTATGATAGGGTAGAATCGATAGTGATGCCTAGATATTTGAAATGCCAAATAAGTTCGAGAGTGGCACCCCCAACATTCATAACTGCAAGGGGGAAGGCTCTGCGTTTGCTCCGTCGGGTGGAGAACATCATGGTATTGGTCTTTTTATAATTCAAAACCAGTCTATGGTCCTTAAACCACTGTTCTGCGGAAGCAAAGCCACTTTGTAGATCCACCTCCAGATGTTCAGAGTGTTGGATGTTGGTGATTAAGACCACATCATCTGCATAAAGGAGCATTTGACACAAGCTAGAGGTCAGGAGGTTATTTAAGAATAAGCTGAACAGCAGCAGTCCTAATATGGATCCTTGCAGTACACCAGATCTGACAGGTCTGCTGTCAGAGACCACATCCCCAATCCTAACCTTCTGATAGCGGTTGCCCAGGTAGCTAGTGAACCAGCCCAAATTTTCAGAGGAGAGCCCAATGTCAGCCAGTTGTTTGAGGAGGAGCCCATGATGCACTGTATCAAATGCCTTTGATAGGTCAAAGGATGTGGCTCCTACCAGGAGGCCTTGGTCTAATGTGTGGTGGATGTATCCCATAAATTCTAGCAAGGCCGTGATGGTGCTGTGGCCACCCCTGAACCCGTGCTGTTTAGGACACAGTAGTTGATGGTGGTTGAGGTAGTACACAAGTTGATCGGCCATGATCTGCTCTAGGGCCTTGGAAAGTGGGAGAAGTATCGAAATCGGTCTATAGTTATTGTGCAGAGTCCGATAACCACTTTTATGCACTTGGGTAACCGTCACAGATTTCTTTGAGCGTTGAGGGAATTGTGAGTGACAGAGTGAGAGGTTTATAATTTGCGTCAGCGGTTTAAGAACTTCCTCAAGTGCCAGGCTAACACATTTTAGGTCTAGGGAATTCCCCACTGTGTCTTGACTTCCTTAGTGCCTTTTCCAGGTATTTTCTGGCATCAGCGTCAGAGACTACTTTGAAGTGAAATAGTGGCTGGTCATGGGGAAGCAAATCGCTTCCCTTGTGGGTCATTTGTGGTGAGGGGATTGAAGAAGCTAGCAAGGAGAATGCTGCTTAGGTCCGTGAAGACATGATTCAGGGAGTTGGTAATAAGAAGAGGGTCTAAGGACGGCACCCTAATCAATTGTGAGTATAGCTGGAGCGTTTTTGGGGTCTTTCCCAGTGATGTCATTGATGTTGTCCCAAAAGGATTTGCTGCTATTTCACAAACTGGTGAGGGCTTATTTGTAGTAGGTGCTTTTTTGCACAATGGATGGCTTTCGAGCAGTCATTTCATGCTTGTTTGTACCACTGGATGTTTGCTGCTAAGCCATGTGCTCGTGCCACTTGCCAGAGATGATCTCTTGAGGAAAGTTGCTGTAGCAGATCCGGAGTAATCCAGAGGTTGTAGTGTCCTTTGACAGATCTTGTTTTTATAGGGGCATGCTTGTCACAGACAGAAGTGAATTTGGTTATGAAGAGGTCAAGGCCTACATCCACATCCTTGGCTTCATACAGGTCAGACCAATCTTGGTACTTGAGGTCTGTTTTGAGTTGTTGTTGTAGATGGCCTTTTTAGGAGGCCACGGCCTGATATATTTCTGGTAGGAGGTTTGCTGTAGTTATTCCAGGTGCATGTGACAGGGGAGTGGTCGCTCAGAGTCCGGCAGTACAGTAATACTGTCGATATGTGCAGGACAGTTAGTGAGTATTCAATCCCACAGGGTGCTGGTGCCGGTTTTGTAACCGACTCTTGTTGGACATTCTACCATTTGGAAGAAGTGGATGGCAGACAAGGAGTCCTTGATACTGACAGATGATGGGGAGAGCCAGTTGATGCTGAAGTCACCTAGAAGTATAATTTCTGTGTTGAGGCTGCGGGTACTGATATAGTCCATAAGGTTGCTGGTGCCAGCTGTGGTCTGTTTAGGTGGGATGTATACTGAGAGCAGGGTGAGTACTCTGTTGTGTGCATCTAGGATCAGTTTGATGGCCAGTGCTTGTAGGTTGTCACTCATGCAGGGGGAGGGGCCCTGCAGGTAGTCTTTGCTGTGTACGACACAGCCACCACCTCTTTTTGAGAGGCAGTCCTGCCTAAACACGGTATACCCAGGTAGTGCGATGGCTGTATCTGGTATCTTATGGAAAGGCCAGAATTCCACTACGGATAGCATATCCGGGTTATGTCGAGATACCCACACCTTCAGGTTATCCATCTTGGGAAGAATGCTACAGATCTTTGAGGCCAACCTAAGCCCAGCTGATTTTGGTGGCTGTGCACTTGAACCATGGGGAGGACCCACTGTGGTAAACTGCAGTACTATAAACTGTGCTTCTTAAATAGCATTTGTGCAACTCCATTTTGCACTGGTTACACTTTGTAAGGGAGCTTGCCTGTATTCATATTTTGCTTGTGTTGTCTCATTTTCACTCCCCCTTGTTACCCTCCCCCAGATCACACACGAAAATAAGCAATGGGTCGGTGTGCCTTTTCTGGATTTTTTTTATATCAATAAACATATTAAAATCAATAATCAATCAACTCATAGTTAAAGACATACAGGGCCCCGACAGGGGAGTCAGCTGGCAACTGTCCTGGTGAGCAGACGTCCTCACGTCCGATTATTAAAAACTTTAAATTGCAAGTTCAACCGCCAGCCACCACGCTGGAGCCACTCAGCAAACTGGAGTCATGTCACAGTCGGGTGCAGCTTGGACTTTGTTGTGCTACCAGTCTGCTCTGTCTGCCGCTGCCCACCACCCCCAATCACCCCCCTTGCTAGCCTAGGAGGTAATGGCTTGGCTCACAGTCACATGGTCATCTGCTGTTAAGTGATTCTTCTCCTCCTCGCTGACTTGCCTCGAGGCTCGACCTGACCGGACCCATCATCACCCACAGGGCAGAGGGCAGGCAGCAGTGTGTCCCGTGTGATGTCCGTACCCGCATACAGGACGGACCCTCCGACTCTCTCCAATGTTCAGTCACTGTCAGGTCAGGATCTTTCATTACAATGTGAGGAAATCCTTAGCGGCGCCGGAAACAAAAAAATCCACTTTCTCAGACAGCATCTTTTCCTGCCTTAGTACTACTAGTAGCAGTTGATTTGGGGAAGTTAACTCTAAAGGAGATTTTCAGCATCACATGGGGCCCCAGAGATGTTTTCTCCAGGGATCTCCACAGAATCTTCTTGGAAGATAACTTGCTGTCTGAATCGTTTTCTACTAGTTCAGTAAAAATGTCTGTGTGTGTGTGTGTGTGTCTCTCTCTCATCCCTGATTTTTATGGCCTTAAAGAACTTACATTGATATGAACAGTGAGACTATAATGTGAAAGTGATAATTAAACCATGGTACCTACAGTATGATGACTATACAGGAGTCATGACTCTAAGCAGGTTTATAATAAAATAATACTGCACCTGAGGCTGCCCCACCAGTTCATACCAATACATCGTCAGTTAGAAATACTTTCAGGTGGCCAAGGCATATGAACAAGTTTTTAGTGGTTAAGTTGACTGCCGATTGTTATTCTCTAGCTGGCTTGTGAGTCACCTTAAAATTGCTTTTTTGTAGGTGTACACTGCTGGAACGCATTACGTGCCTATAATGTAATTTTTTAAGTCTTTGTTTAAGCATTATTTATTTAAATATACATTTACACATTTTTTTTATTTTTTTTTTTGTGTGGGGGTTTATATCATGTCTTAAGAGACCAGGGATGGGGGGGGGCATCCTAAAGCTGTTCCCCGGGCCCAGACATTTCTATCGGCACAACTGGACATACATACACAAGGCAACCACCTACAGATCAGTTCTATGCTCAGGCTTGATGGCAGTCACTTGTAAAGCAGTGTTATTTATTTATTTCAAATGTTTCACCAGGAAAGGCATACTGAGCTGGGCACCAGCTCGTTTCCAGATGCATCCTTAGGGGGAGGGAGAAAAGAAGTACAAGGAGACATATACAGAGTCGAATAATAGTTGCAAACAGAAACTTAGTTACAGATAACATCTGGTATCAAGCAGCATCAACACAGCATGTTTACAGTAACTTTGTGCCACAGTAAAAAAAAAAAAAAAAAAAAAGGGCAAAAAGATTACAGTAAATACCTACTGTATGTAAATGAAAATAATGGCTACCTAACCTTTCTGAGACTGGATTCTAGACCCAGTTATTTATTAGCCACCACCACTCCCCCACCCTAGAGGCTGCCACAGTGCAGAATACCCAACACATGGACTGAAACAGCTACAAAATGAAAAGTATTCTTTCACTGTATTTAGCATCTCACCCATTTAAGGCATGGGGCAAAATAAGTATGTATTTAGCATGTTGAAAACAAGTACATTTGTAATTTCGTACCTCCTACAACTCTGAAAATTCATTTTTTGGCAGAAAAATCTGTGCCCAGAATTTTAATGGAGAAAACAATTCATCTGGCAGAAGCAGTTTGGTCATGTGGTTAGAGTACATAGCTGTGACTAAAGAGACACTGTTTGAATCTCAAGACCACCACTTGTTCACTGTATGACCCCGAGTATGCCAATAAAGCTCCCTGTGCCTTATTTCTCTAAATATTTTTTCAAAGTTAATTTCTGTATAAACGCATGTCCTTGTTTAACTCGCCAGAGAGCATTTTGTTAAGAATTTCTGTATTTATTAGCAAACAGCATTACTGAAGGAGCCAAATCAATACTGCAGATCCACAGGTGGCCGACTAACATGCAAGGTTCATCTAAGATTTCTGTCATTTAAATAAAAAAAGTTCTGGTGAAGATTTCCTGCTTAACTGCTGTCCTGGCATTTGCAGCCGCCTTGTGGGTGAGTTCTACCTCACGGCATGTTACGGGCACGTTCTGACGCATAAACTTACCGATATGTAAGACTGTAAACAGCAAGTTCCTATGTCACTGCAGTATCAGACACTAAAAGTGAATGCAAATAGGCACAGGGACAGGTAAACAACAATTTAAAAAACTGTAACATATCAAATATACCTTATATGTATAAATCAGTCTGCTGTGGCATCTTGGGGATCTGGTGACAAATGTAATCCACTCATACTTGACTTTCATGGTTAAGAAATGTCACCAAAACCCTTCAATGCCATTACAGCCTTATGTACACTTGCATATACTCTATTCCTTGTGTAAGGGGCTGGCAGTATAGCCTAGAGGTTAGTGGAACGAGGTGTGAATGAGCTTGATACATCCAGCAGACCAGACCCGAGTTTGATTCTCACATAGAATCTGACAGCAAATAAGGACCGCTTGGCCCACCCAGTCTGCCCATTTCCCTACCTAATGGATAAGCAGCAGATCCTAGTTAACCAGCAGCCTACTTCTTTCTACCCCCCCCCCCAAGAATTGCCCTATGACTGTCCCATGCATGCTTGAATTCAACCACTGTTTTTGACTCCACAACCTCCTCCGGAAGGCCGTCCATGCATCTACAACCCTCTCTGTGAAAAAATACTTAGAAACATAGACTTTGACAGCAGATAAGGACCATTTGGCCCACCTAGTCTGCCCATTTCCCTACCTACTGGATGAGCTGCAGATTTTAGTTAACCAACAGCCTACTTCCTGCCACCCCCCACTACAACTGCCTTGTGTCTGTCCCATGCATGTTTGAAATGCCCCACTGTTTTAGCCCCAACAACCTCCCCAGGAAGGCAGTTCCACGCATCCACGGCTCTCTCCATGAAAAAAGATTTCCTCACATTACCCCTGAGCCACCCCCCCCCCATCTTTAAATTGTGTCCCCTTGTTCTTACACATCTCTTTTTCTGAAAGATGCTACCCTCCTGGACTTTGTTGATTCCCTTGAGGTACTTGAACGTTTCTATCATGTCCCCCCGTCCCTCCTTTCATCAAGGGTATACATATTAAGCTCTCTCAGTCTCTCTTCATATGATTTCTGATGCAGACCCTGCACCATTTTAGTTGCCCCCTCTGGACTGCTTCCATCCTGTCTATGTCCTTGCGTAGATGAGGTCTCCAAAACTGCACACAGTACTCCAGATGGGATCTCACCAACTGTCTGCAGACAGCGATAACCACTTCCCTTTTTCTACTTGTGATGCCCCTTCCTATGCATCCCAGTATCCCCTGGCTCTCCTCACTGACTTCTCACATTGCTTACCCACTTTTAGATTATCTGATATGACTACCCCCAAGTCCCATTCCATTTTTGTTGTTGTTAGTACCTCCTCTGCTATTGTGTACTCTTCTCCTGGGTTTTTGTTTCCCCAGGTGCATTACTTTGCACTTCTTTGCATTGAATCTAAGTTGCCATATGTCTGGCCATTCCTCCAACCTTGCCAAGTCCCTTCTCATCCTTTCTACCCCCACTTGTGTATCAACTCTGTTACAGATCTTTGTATCATCTGCAAAGAGGCATACCTTTCTCTCCAGGCCCTCTGCAATGTCACCTATAAAGATGTTAAAAAGAGGACTGGACCCAGTACTGAGCCCTGAGGTACTCCACTAGTGACCCCCCTTTCTTCGGAATGTGTTCCACTCACTGTTACCTTCTGTGTCCTGTTGTGCAGCCAGTTTGCAACCCAGGCTACCACCTTGGGACCCACTCCCAAGCTAGCTAACTTGATTATTAATCTTTTGTGCAGGACTGTGTCAAATGCCTTGCTAAAGTCTAGGTGGGCCATATCCACAGCCCCTCCCTGGTCTATTACTTTGGTCACCCAGTCAAAGAAATCTATTAGATTTGTCTGACATGACCTTCCTGCTGTAAGTCCATGCTGCTTTGGGTCCCAGCCCCGCTGGGCCTCTAGGTACTCAACAATTCTTCTTTCAGAAGTGATTCCATCATTTTGCCTACCACTGAGGTCAAACTTACAGGTCTGTAGTTTCCTGCTTCTGTCTTGCTCCCACTTTTGTAAAGGGGAATCACATCTGCCCTCCTCCAGTCCTCAGGTACTACCCCATCCTCCCATGATTTGTTAAAAAGTGTGGTCAGTGGTGTTACTAGGTCCTCCCTTAGTTCTTTTAGGATTCTGGCGTGAATCCCATCAGGCCCCATTGCTTTGTCCACCTTGAGTTTTACGAGTTCTTTCAGGACTCTTTCTTCTGTAAATGGACTGGTGTCAATCTCCTACCCAGAGTGCTTCTACTGTCTGGTTTAGGTAACTCCTCCTCATCTTCTTTTGTGAATACTGAGCAAAAGTATTCATTCAGTATCTCTGCCTTTTCACTGTCTCCCTCTGTCCACCTCCCCTCTCCCTTATTAATCTTCACTATTCCTCCCTTAACCTTTCTATGCTCCCTAATGTACCTATAAAAGGTTTTATCCCCCTTCTTAACTGACTTGGCTATTTTTTCATCAGTTTGGGCTTTTGCTATTCTGACTGCCTTCCCCACTTCTTTCTGCTTTAATTGATACAGCTCCCTGTCATGCTCCTTCTGGGACGCCTTATACTTTTTGAATGCAGCTTTTTTCTCCTTAACCTTCCCTGCCACCTCTTTTGAGAATCATAGTGATTTTTTAATCCGCTTTGTTTTCTTTAACTGTTTCACGTAAAGGCTTGTTGCCTCTATGATGGCAGTTTTGATTTTTCTCCATTGTTCTTCCACCCCTCCTTTTTGCCCATTTGGCAGTGTATTCCTCAGGTAATCACCCATTTTGCCAAAGTCAGCCCTTCTAAAGTCCAGTATGCTTGTTTTTGTATGGCTTGTCTCCATGGTTGTGCTTATTGTGAAGCACACTGTGCAGTGGTCGCTTGTTCCCAGATGTCTACCGACTCTAAATTTGTGATCCTCTCCATTAGAGAGTACCAGGTCTAGTATTGCTTCCTCCCGAGTGGGTTCCAACACTAGCTGTCTAAGGCCTGCCTGCAGGGCATCGAGAATGACCCTGCTCTTGGATGTGGCTGCAGTACATGTCATTCAGTTAACATCTGCATATTCAGGTCCCCATTAACAGTATCTCCCTTTTCAGCCATTTTGAGAATGTCCTCTATCATTTTCTTGTCCATTTCCTCCCTTGAGATGGGGTCTGTATACAACCCTGTGCAGATTGTGATGCCATTCCCTGTCTCCAAGGTGACCCAGAGTGCCTCTTGTCATCCCCTTTACTTTTAGTTCTGTAGCTTTGATCCCTTCCCTTATGTATAGAGCTACTCCACCTCCTCTTTTCCCCTCCCTGTCCTTTCTGTAGACTGTGTACCCCGGTATGTTGACATCCCAGTCATGGTTCCCCGTGTACCATGTTTCTGTGACTGCCACAATATCCAAGTGTTCATCTTCCATCAAGGCTACTAGCTCAGGACGCTTGTTTCCCAGACTACGGGTATTGGTACTCATTGCCCTCTGTTTACTGTTGGCTTTATCCTTCCCCCCCCCCCATGCCTGCTCTTTTTGCCCTTGTCTATTTTTCCATTTACCCCTGTCCTGCCCTCTGTTGAGCACGGTACTTCAGTGTTTACCTTACTACCAGTCATGTTTTGTGGGGGGAGGCTTGAAATTTCCTTACATTACCTCTGAGCCGCCGCTCCCCCCATCTTCAAATTGTACCCCCTTGTTCTTGCACACCTCTTTTTTTAAAAGATGCTACCCTCTTGGACTTTGTTGATTCCCTTGAGGTACTTGAAAGTTTCTATCATGTCCCCTCTCTCCCTCCTTTCCTTGAGGCTATACATATTAAGCCCTTTAGTCTCTTCATATGTCTTCCGGTGCAGACCCTGCACCATTTTAGTTGCCCTCCTCTGGACAGCTTCCATCCTGTCTATGTCCTTGCGGAGATTGGGTCTCCAGAACTGCATGCGGTACTCCAGACTGGGTCTCACCAGCTGTCTGTACAGAGGGATAACAACTTACTGTTTTCTACTGGTGATGCCTCTCCCTATGCATCCCAGTATCCCACCAGCCCTCCATACTGCCCTCACACATTGCTTGCCCACCTTTAAGTCATCTGATATATCTACCCCCAGGTCCCTTTCCATTTTTGTTGTTAGTATCTCACCGACCATTGTGTACTCTTCCCCTGGGTTTTTGTTTCCCAGGTGCATTACCTTGCACTGAATCTAAGCTGCATACATTTGACCATTCCTCTAACCTAGCCAAGTCCCTTCTGATCCTTTCCACCCCACCTTGTGCATCAACTCTGTTGCAGATTTTTGTGTCATCTGCAAAGAGACATACTTTTCCTTCCAGTCCCTCTGCAATGTCGCTTATAAAGACACTGAAGAGCACCGGTCCTAACACTGAACCCAGTGGTACCCCACTAGTAACCACCCTTTCTTCAGAGTGGACTCCATTAACTATCACTCTCTGTGTCCTATTCTCCAGCCAATTCTTTACCCAGGCTATCATCTTGGGACCCACTCCCAGGCTGGCTAACTTGTATATTAATCTTTTGTGTGGGACTGTGTCAAATGCCTTGCAAAGTCTAGGTAGGCCATGTCCACAGCCCTCCCTGATCTACTACTTGGTCACCCAGTCAAAGAAAACTATTAGATTTGTCTGGCATGACCTTCCCGCTGTAGAATCCATGCTGCCTTGGGTCCTGTGCCCCTCTGGCCTCTACATACTCGACAATTCTTTCCTTCAGAAGTGATTCCATCATTTTCCCTATCACTGAGGTTAAACTAACAGGTCTATAGTTTCCTGCTTCTGCCTTGCTCCCACTTTTGTGAAAGGGAATCATATCTGCCCTCCTCCAGTCCCAAGATACCACCCCATTCTCCCATGATTTGTTAAAGAGGGTAGTCAGTGGTGTCACTGGTTCTACCCTTAGTTCTTTTAGAATTCTAGGATGAATCCCATCAGGCCCCATTGCTCTATCCACCTTCAGTTTTAAGAGTTCTTTCAGAACCCTTTTTTCTGTAAATGGGCTGGTTTCAACTTCTGTATCCCGAGTGTTTCTACTGTTTGTTTTAGGTACCTCCCCCTCTTCATTTGTAAATACTGAGCAAAAATATTTGTTTAGTATCTCTGCCTTTTCACCGTCACCCTCTGCCCTCCCCCCCTCACCTTTATTAAGCTTCACTATCCCTCCCTCCCTTGGTCTTCCTTCGCTCCCTGATGTACCTAAAAAAGGTTTTATCCCCCTTCTTAACTGAGTTGACTATCTTTTCTTCGGTTCGGGCCTTTGCTGTTCTGACTGCCTTCCCAGCTTCCTGTTGCTTTAACTGATACAATTCCCTGTCCTGCTCCTTCTGTGATTCCTTGTACTTTCTAAATGCTTTCTTTTTCTCTGGAACCTTCACTACCACCTCCTTGGAGAACCACAGTGGTTCCTTGCATAGTTTTGTTTTGTTTATTTGCTTCACACAAAGGCTTGTTACCTCTGTGATGGCAGTTTTTATTATTCCCCATTGTTCTTCCACCCCTCCTTCCTGCCCATTTGCTAGTGCATTCCTTAGGCACTCACCCATTTTGGCAAAGTCAGCCATCCTGAAGTCCAGTACTTTTGCCTTTGTATGGCTTGACTCTATTGCTGTGTTTATTGTGAACCATACTGTTTGATGGTCGCTAGCTCCCAGATGGCTACCCACTTCTACATCTGTGATCCTCTCTCCATCTCCATTTGAGAGAACCAGGTCTAATATTGCTCCCTCTCAAGTGGGTTCCAATACTAGTTGTCTAAGGCATGCCCCATGTAAGGCATCTAGAATAACCCCACTCTTAGAAGTGGCTGCTGCAACTGCACTCCAGTTAACACCTGGCATATTCAGATCACCCATCAGCAATATCTCCCCTTTTTCTGCCATTCTAAGTATACTTTCTATCATTTCCTTGTCCATTTCCTCCCCCTGAGAGGGGGGTCTGTATACAACCCCTGTGCGGATTGTGGTGCCATTGCCTGCCTCCAAATTGACCCACAGTGCTTCTTCTCCTCCCTGTTTACCCTTTTGTTCTGTAGCTTGGATTCCTTCCCTTATGTAGAGAGCTACTCCTCCTCCTCCTCTTTTACCCTCCCTGTCCCTCCTGTAGATAGTGTATCCTGGTATGTTTACGTCCCAGTCATGGTTCTGTGTGTACCATGTTTCTGGGACTGCCACGATATCCAGATGTTCCTCCTCTATCAAGGCCACCAATTCAGGAAGCTTGGCAACCAGACTACGGGCATTGGTACTCACTGTTCTCTATTTTTTGATGGCTTTACCTTCTGTAGCAGCATCCCCCACTGACCTTTCTATCTTGGTCTTTTTCTCATTTAGTACCCTGTTTTGTAGGGGGAGGCTGGGATTTTCCTGCTGCCTATCAGTGCCTCCCCCCTTGACTAGTTTAAAAGTTTGCCAATGAAGCATTTAAACCGACTGCCCAAAAGACTTGTTCCCTTCCTGGACAGATGCAGACCATCCTGCCAGTATAGGCTGGTGTCCCTCCAGGTGGAACCCCAGTCCCCAATGAAGCCAAACCCCTGTGCTCCACACCATTTTTTTCAACCATTTGTTAAACTGCATGGTGCAAAATACCCTCGCCTCACCCATGCCACTGACAGGAAGCACCTCTGAGAAGGATACTGTGTGTGTTACTTGTCTTAGGCCCCTCCCCAACTCTACAAAAGTCCTTCTGCACTGCTCCAATCTCATGATGAGCCAAGTCATTTGTCCCTAGGTGGACAATGACGTCCAGCTCAGACTCCAGTGCAACTGTTCTTGTGATCCTAAGGATGTGCTTCCTGTCCCTCCAAGCCATGGCACCAGGCAGGCACCTTACTTCAGCTTTCCCTGCTCCCCCCAGTTCTATCCCCTAATAATTGAGTCCCCCACCAGGAGCTTCTTCCTTTCCCTGTGGTGTCCTTTGCCTCCTTCCTGAGGGCCTCCCTTGTGACAGCTGTCTGCAACCTCCTTAGTCTCCTCTGTGGGTGCATCCATAGGGGAACTATGCTCCCCCAGAATGGTGTCTGGATTGTGGAGTGGAACAACTGACTGGGTGTGCCTCTGTTCCACCACCCTTACCCTCCCTGAGCCCACTGTGGTCCAACTGCTGTGCTTTCTTCACAACCTCTGAGGTAGTGGTGGTGGCTCTGGTGCTCCCTCGATGGGGAAGGTTCCCTTACTACTGTCCAGTGTGGCCTGAAGACGGGCAACTTCCTCCTTCAGGGCAGAGAGTTGTCTGCAAACAGGGCAGCATCTCAGCCTCCAGAAAAACTCCCGTAAAATTGGCTGCCCCACAGCCATTACATTGCACTACTCCCCACACGTCAGTCTACTTTTTTGGTTTTGTTTGTTTGCGTGTGCGTGACTGGTTTGTTATACAGAAATATATATTATATAATGGGTATGCTTATATTGTCATTGCAGTGTGCTAGAGAGGATATGACAGTGATATGCATCTTGTCCTCTTGAGGAAATGTCAGAACCCTAGGCATAAAGGAACTATTTCCAGGGGTGGGTGGGGTCCCACTTGCATACTGTGCGACTCTGAGCAAGTCACTTAACCACCCAGTGCTCCTAGGTCGCCCCTTAAAACAGGCACTTGTGCCTAGTGGGCCTTACCCGGTTATCAAAGACTAAAATAAAAAATTGCACTCTAATGTATTATAGCCACCGATTTTCTGTTTTTAAAAATGGGTAACTTCATTTTACAAAATTTTCATACCCAAGTTTTTGTTTTATTATCATCCCACTCCCCCACCCAAACACTGAGTGCATATCAGCATATTTTGCACAACAAAATGTAACAGAAAATGGGGTGAAGGAGACACAAATTTGGTGCCAACTTTTTATAGGACAAATTGGCTCTAGGCAGTGATTAAAAATGGCAAATTCTGTTTTTAATCTCACTGTTACCTTGGAAAGAGGATGGAACTAATTTAGCTCTGAAGCACCACTGAGGCATTTGGCCTGGGCACGCCCAGTAGTAGGTTGGTACAGCCAGCTCAGGTAGGAAAATGGGTAGACAACATGGACTATGAGTCATTTCCTGCTGACAGGTTTCTAAGTTTCTCTGTGCTGTCCGAATCACCCTGTGCACAAAAAGCAACAGCAATGTCCTTTCCCCTCACCCTTCCTCCACTGGACTGTAAAAACACACTGGGATACAGTTTGTGTAAAAGGCACTATATAAAACCAGAATCCGTTCATTTCCCTTTGTGCCAGAATTTCAAAAGGCACAACCACCACAATTTAGAATAGCTAAGATATTCTAGTGATGTGCCTACAAAACAGGAGCAGGTGTTTTTCTACCCACTGAAGAGTTTCTAAAATGTACAGAAGCACCAACTGCATATGCAAATGTTTTGCCAATGAAGCGCCAAGTCTTTGCTTGCAACAGCAGCCCTGCCCTACCGCAGCTTCAACAAGAACACCTCCCCCACAAAAAAAATAACACAAAGTACCATAAATAAAGCAGATAAGTACTCGAGTTGTCAGGAACTGAACGGCTGTTCCCAGTACTTGTTACAGTATTATGTCTATACATGCAGATTCTGAGAAACCTGCCCCAGGTGCTGGCAGCTCTTTGTAGTACCTGTCGTTTCTCAGTCTTCCACCTGTTCTAGTGTGCACCTTTAGCACAGGTACATAAATCCCCCCCCCCCCCCCCACGTCTGTTATCCAGACAAAGTTCATTTATCTAGCGCCTTTCATAATCTGTAGCCCCTCATGGTGCACAAAGAGCATAACATAATTTGTGACAATTAGCAGAGTCCAATATAGATATATTAGTATACTGTTACAAAAGTGTTGGTTCAAACAACTGTTTTCATCTTTCTTGATGCTTTCTAGCACGGGGTGGGGGGTGTATTCCAGTGCTCAGAAATTAGGAGGATATAGCCAACAAAACTATCGAACCTCAAACTTTTTCAGGCTGGGGAGGCAGGGAACTGAACTATAGGATATTTGTGCCACAAAACAGACTGGTAGAAGCATCACTGCAAATAGGGACCCCACCTCTTGCTGAAGGGGATTCCTTTAACAGTATTTGTTTGTGAAGCACTTATTACTGCCAGTAGGATCTGCAGAGCACAGATAAACAAATAACAAAAACTAAAGTGGGTATGTAAACAACAACAACGTGAAGAAACAAGGCAACACAAGATAAATGAAAGGAGAAAATAAAAGCAACAAGTGTTTCTGGCAACCCCATAGTAAGGGTCCCAGGACCCTTGACAATTTTATAAATCTTGATCACAGCAGGGGGTCCAAGGATGCACATGTTTCACCCAAACTTTTTTTAACTGACTTTCCTAGGTATTATTTCCAGATACAGACAGTATTGTGCCAGAATGGGGCTCCTAAATTTCTGAAGGCTCTACAAGTCAAGGCTTGGCTCTTCAAAAATTATCTACGTGAAACACTGCAGGTCATTCCCAAAGGAAAATCAACTATTCTCAAAAGCAAATCAACATTTGTGACAAATTAAACATTAGCACGTTTTACTTCAGAAATCAGATAAATAGAGAAAGGGAGGGATCCAGCACTCGGATTATAGAAGGAAAGCACAGTAAATCACAAGCACTTACAAGAAAAGAGGGATAATAAAGTGCCCCGACCCCCCAAAAAATAAGAGTCTGTTAAGAATGCACTACCCTCAGAATACAACTATTAACTGTAGCAATAATAATATCAACACTAGTAATAATACTATTAATAGTAGCAAAACTAATGAAAAATAACGGTGGCAAGGCCAAAAGGTAAGTAGTCAAGACAGCACTCCCCCCTTAAAATAGTGTGCTATGAATAACCCCACATATTAATATTTTACTCGAAGAGAATCCATGTTAGCATAATAAAAGTAATAACACCCAAACAGTACAAAGACAGAATATAAAGCTGATACCACAGCTACTGCAGCAAAAAATAAACTGGGAGGGGGAGGGATAAGAAAAAATATTCAAGGAACAAACCCAGTGAGACTAACCAATACTCATTATAGCAGCAAGTGGAGGAGTCCCAATAGTCTTGTTACTAATAAGAATATATTGTAATAATCGGCGCTGGCCGCGGCCCGGACCGCCCTTCGCCCTCCACCGCCCAAGGCCGGGCCGGGCGAGGCGGGGGTATGATATGTATTATCTTTATGATTCGTACAAGCCTCGTTCCTGCTACGGATTCTCTTTGTTTAATATATTTGATGTGTTCATTTCATGATTTCAGTAACGTTTCGCCAGCAACCCCTCACCCCTATGCTACAGTGTTGCAGATATGGTCCGTCTTCCCTCACGATTAGTCTATTACACATCATATGGTGAAATGTGATATATTCTATTTTATTCTATATAGCCCATTCGTTTTATTTATTTTACACTACCTGCTGCGGTGGGGGCTCGTGCTCACTCTCTCTTCCCGCTTGGCGGCCGGCTCGCGCTACTGCTGTTATCACACTGTCTCTTACGGACTGACTGACTGCCCCCGGCTCGAGCCCAACCACTCTTTCTCTCGCAGTGTCACTGCGGCGCGAGGAGACAACCCGGCGGCGGCTCCTTTAAGCAGAGAAGAAAAAAAATCCCATTACACCACACCCCTCTGCCTCGCGCTCCTCCTTCTTCCGCCCTAGCCGTTATGGGAAGCCAATAAGGCTATACTGCATGAGTACGGCCCGTGGCGCAATTAAACAAGAAAGGAATACGGTAAGAGACTTGTGTCTAGAGGGGCGCCACTTAGTCACGCCTCTTCCTGTTCATGTCTGGTTCGACTGTAGGATAGTAACCGTAGCATAATATAGGAGCCGGGGAAAGAACGCACAAGAAGTTTGATTAATAGTTAAATACATATCAGTCCATGTAACGTAACATGCCCGCAACCTTTGAAAAAAGTAATTTGTTTCGCTGCTGTCGACCATTTTCTGGAGTGAAATTAAATGTGGAGCAAGTGATTGCAGTTTCCTAGTAGCACTTTTTTTGTTACGACCTGAACCAAAGTAGCATTTCCCCTGATCTAGTATTTTATCGTAGCCACATAGGACCCGTGGGGGCGTGACTGAGTGGCGTCGCTTTAGGCGCAAGCCTCTTACATTATACCTTTCTCGTTTAATTGCGCAAATGGCCGTGATCATTCAGTATCGCTTCTGTCCCTGCGTAGAACTGTGCCACAGGCGTGTTCCCGTGAAGTGCTAGTGGTGGCACTAAGTGCACTGTCTCCCTGTAGCATACAAATCAGTCACTAGAAGAGTGCAAAGTGGTAAACACAGTGAAAGCGGCACAGAAGGGGAGATTTGGACACTGAAAAAACCAAAATCACCCAAAATGTTTAATTAAAAAAGGTTCGTTATATTCACTACATAAACAGACCGCCAATATTTTAAAAAAAACTGTGGAATTTGTTAAGCGCGCAGACTTGAGTCACTTTTATCATATAAGTTCGGACTACTTTCCAGTGCCAGCAGGAAAGAAGTGGAGGTGTTGAACGCGGAGGGTGCTTATATACACCGCAGTGAACTGTGGGTGGGTGGCTGGGGGGGGGGACAATGCATTGTGGAACATGTAGTCCAATATATTGATGTTAGCAGGCATTGCCTGGTTTCCCATGTGCAGTATCCGGCTCTTTTCATTTTTTTTTGCTCCTCCCTGTCCCATGACCGGCCACTCCTTTGGGCCACCTAGGACCCTCGGCCACCCTCCTTTGGTCACGATCTGCTGCCTCCACTACTGTCGGTTGTTCCCCTGGGTGACCTGACGTAATCCTTCATTGGATGGGTCTGCCCTCCAGGGGAGAAGTGCCCGTAGGCACAACTGTTTAGCCCTGGAGCTGGCGGAGAGGTCAACATGGGGCTATCCTGGACTACTGTGGTGCCAAAGACCTGTGGCCATCATCCAGTCGGTCAGTGGGCTTTTTCCATTTTCAAACTCCAGGAAATCTTTCTGTATTCTGACATACAGTATGCGGTTACTGTATGGTCTCACCATAAGACTGCCCCGGAGCTGAAATGGTTAATAGAACCTATGCTGATCATGGTGTAACCCCCAGGTGGCACTATACCAAGGGCTACTACCCCTGCCTGCTGGACCACCAACAGGTTGAGGGGCCTAGGTTCTACGGCGGGTGCCTCCACCCAGAGGTCAGGGTTGGTAATGGTTGGTCGAGTTTGACCACAGCCCTCTGGGACGAGACCCCCCTTTTGTTCCCTCTAATGGTCCACACGATGTACAAGAATTGCAATGCCAATACCCCACATGTACACTGGATCCAATCATAAGGTACTACTTACCTTCGAGACCGATTCTGCAGTTTATCTCGGAGGACCCCCTGTTTAAAGCTACCAACAGTCCCTATTTCCCCAGGACAGTCCCTATTTTAGGCAGCAAGTCCCAGTGTCCCTACACATTTTGCAAAATGTCACTTTTGTCCTGGTTTTTGCTTACTGGTCCCAGTTTTGTCCCCTTTTTTTTTGCTGGCTGCTAATCAGTGAGTGACAGTTCTTTCAGCACCACTGTGGTGCTACTCGGGCTAGACAGCAGTTTGCAGCTTCAGTCCCTGTGCTTGTGTTGTACTGCAAGCATGTCAGTGGGAGCACAATGAAGCATGTTCCTTCCTGTTAGATTAGACTGGGTAGTACTGCAAACGAGCGCATGTGGATGTCTGCCCACCAGTAGCTGAGAGGGACTCCAGACAGGGAAGAGATCGACAGCTGTGAAGCAAGGTAACTGAACCTGATCTGCTGTAGGGAAGTGTGTGAAAACAATCTGGTGTGGTGGTGGGAGTCACTGAAGTGAAGTTTGCTCAGCAAATGAGGTGAGTGTAAAAGGGTTGGATGGGACTGTCAGGAGGAGCAATACATGCAGCTTGAATGTCTGATCACAATTTAATGCAGGTTTGCCCCAATGAACTTTCTGTACGTCATGATTTGGTACTTGCTGCAGCAGAATGATGTATTGTTTTAATCTGGATATTTGCTGCTCGTGTTACTTTGGGGTGGCGTGGCCAGAGCAAGCAGCAAAATTTAATTGTGTGCAGCATTGCCTGCGGCGGTACCTGTGGGAGTGACACGATGGGGGGGGTCATGGTCTGGATGGACCGTGCCAGTTTTACACCTCGGAAAGTTGGTAGCTTTACCCCTGTGAAATAAGGTTGGTCAATTTACACAAAATAATGCAATGCCTGCTATATAGGTACTGACACTCTAAACAGGTTAAAGTCAATAACATCTAATCTGGTTTATTTAGGGGAGTGTAACATGGGGAAGGGGAGATCAAGCTGATTGGCAGAAATAAATCACAGTACTGTGCACTCATGCAAAGTCATAAAAGCTACACTCTGGGTACCCAGGTTGAGGGGCTAGCCAGGTCCATTGCCTGGGGTTGGCTGGCAGGTGCAGATAGAAAGGGCCTTGTAAGAGAGATATGCACAATACCCAATTGTAATCTGGATCCGGATGGCTCAGTCCTTGAGGAAATGGAAAAAAAAGAAAATCAGATGAAACACTGGTGATTGTTAACAGGTCGCAGGGGATGCCCTGATTTGTACTCACGCTACCCCACGCTGATGAATCCTGGCGCAGATGGTGGTTCTGAATTGCCAGACACACAAGCAGGGAGACGAGATTCTACCGCCTAGGCCACACTGCCTTGATCAGCAGACGGATTCAGTCCGAATACATTCAGTTCAACATTCAGTTTACACTGCGCGGTGACAAGAGAACCGGAAAAGCTATTCCTCATGAGCATTCAACACGATTATATGTAAAGGAAATTACTATACCAGGCAGCTGCTTTCAGGTCCCAACACACTTACTGCAAATACCAGGGAGTTCACAAAGCAGCTGCAGTTCCTGACAGACCGAGCGCGATTCAGCAATTTCTCCAGTCTTCTACAGGGTGAGCCTGGTTTCCACTCTTTCAGCCTTCCTTCCTTTTGGTACTCTCGGATTCAGTCCAATTCAAGTTGGCAATGGCAACAGCCTGACTTTAGGCCTCTCACGTGCTTCCTGCACAAAACTATACAATGCAGAAGCACAGAGCTCCTTCCCTCCTCACGGTCACAACGAATCTGACCTCCCAGTCACAAGGCAGAGCATTCTCTTCGGGCGCCACCTGGTCCAGTTGGTGGACTCAGCTGTCAATCACTCAGAAACTCTCTCCGTTGGTGCAAATATAAGGCCTAATCCCCTACCCTACCTACCCTCCCACCCCCTTTTCCGTGTTCCATTATGTTAGTTCTACTTCTATTTTCCAGTCACCTGATATACTCTCATAAAAGCCAATTAGGCCCTATAATTTATATATTATGCCTGCTATACCCATTGTCTCCTTTTTCTTACAGGTTAAATGGTTTTACTGTGCCTTGTATATATGTAAATTGTTGTATATTATCACTTTATGTCATTGTACTACTGTTTATGTTATTCTTGTCTATGTAAAAATACTTGTACTCTTATTTGTATGACCACTCAGGTCCATCTTGTAAATGAGCTACACTCAATGATGTTCGCCTGACTAAATAAAGATTTTGATTGATTGATTGATTGATTGAAATAGGCGCCAAGGTCCAGAACTTCACTTCCCAGAATTACTAGCTATACCTCCTCATTGTAAGCCAGCTCGCAGGAGAGTCTGAATTCTGGTTGGTCCAAACAGATTCCATTTTAAAGGTCCCCCCACACTGATTGGACCCATTTGGCAGTTCATATCCAAAATGGAGGGGCAAAACACACAGAGTCCCAGCTGCAAGAAAGGCAGGTTAGACAAACTGCATTTTTACTGATACTATAACTGGTTTCAGGCAAACAGTTGCATCTTTCATTTAGGCTCCCTCTGCGCTCTTAACGACTACAGAAACGGAGTGATTTCCCTGCAGTTCAGGCGGGATTCGAGGAGAGAAACACCAGCCCCCCTAGAAAACAGTAATCATGTCTGCAAGCAGACAGCTGTTAAACAGACAGTATGAGGAGGCTCTACTAGCACTCATAGTGCCATTCTTAACTGCTTAATCGCCGAACGCCAGCAGGCAGGGGAACACCTAGGCAAGCTCCACGGAGGCTTTTTAGGAACCCCCATTTGCAGGGGGGTTACACCGGAATGTTAGGCTCAAGCTTAGTTTTCAAACCACTGTCCCTGGTAAACATTCTGCAACCGTCAGATTCTTTACTCCGCTTGCCTAGTACAGATACCTCGGAGAGCCCTCCTTCATCTTTCTCGAAGATTCTATTTTCTTGGTTTTTCTTTTTTTTTTCCTTTTTCATTCAGATTTTTATCCTCCTAAGCCCTGGCAGGGGCTTTGGTCCTCCCGAGGGAGGAACTCTCTCTTTCTCAGGTCTCACTGCGTCGCAGTTAGCTGACCCCAGTACTTTCCCCATGGCTTGCCCCCATGGCGGGGCCAGGAAGGTGGCACCCCCTCCCGGAGACCCAATCCAGAACCCCGTGATCAGCCCATGACACGGCAGTCCATAGTGGTCTATAGACCACCAGCCCAGGAGGAAGAAACAGATAGGGAGCTGATGCTAGCCATCCAAAGGATAGCAGACAAGGGTGAGGTAGTACTAGTTGGAGACTTCAGTATTCCAGATATGGACTGGAGCATCCCAGCAGCAGCATCAACTAGGAGCAGATTTATCTTGGACTCCCTTCAGGGTGCCTTCCTCAAGCAACTGGTCATGGAACCAACTCAGCAGAAGGCAATACTGGACCTTGTGCTCACAAACAGGGACAGTGTGATTGGGGTAACAGTGGGGGAGCACCTGGGGAACAGTGACCACCAGTCACTGTGGTTTGAAATCACAGAAGGAGCAGAACCAAACCACACAAAAACACGTATCCTGGATTTTAGGGGGGCAGACTTTGGGAAAATGGGGAGATACTTGAAAGAGGCATGAAGGGGAATGGGGCAGGAATCAGGGGTTGAGGAACAGTGGGCAATATTTAAAATGGGGATTACAAGAGCAACAGAATTTTGCATTAAGCAGGTGAGGAAAAGGAAGAGGAGACCATTATGGTTTTCCAAAGAGGTAGCAAAGAAAGTGAAAGCCAAAAAGTTTGCATTCAGGCAATACAAAAAGACACAGGCAGAAGGGGATAGGGAGAAGCAAAGGGAGGCAGGGAGGTCAGTAAGGAAAGCCAAAGCTCAGACAGAAGAACACATTGCAAAATCAGTGGGTAGAGGGGACAAAACCTTTTACAGGTACATAAGTGAAAAAAGAAAGGCAAAGGGAGGGATAGTGAGCCTGAAGGGGGAGGATGGGAGCCACGTGGAGGATGACAACAGTAAAGCTGACATATTGAACAGGTATTTCTGCTCAGTCTTTACTGAGGAAAAGGAGGGTAATGGGTCTGAAGGGAGTACAAGGGTGAGAATGGTGCAGAAATGGACACAAGTCCCTTTACACAGAAAGGGTCCTGAAGGAACTGGAAGTAATAAGAGTTGATAAAACAATGGGTCCAGATGGGTGCACCCAGGGTCCTTAAAGAACTAAGAGAGGTGGTGGCTGAACCTCTGGCTATCCTATTTAGCCGATCACTGGAAACAGGGAGGTACCCAAAGACTGGAGGACAGCAGATGTAGTCCCTTATACAAAAGTGGGAACAAAGAGGAAGCGGGGAACTACAGACCAGTTAGCCTCACCTCGGTAGTGGGGAAGATCATGGAAGCATTACTGAAGGAGAGATTGGTGGAACATTTGGTTGTCAGTGGACTACAGGACTCAAGGCAGTATGGTTTCACCAGGGGGAGGTCAGGTCAGACCAACCTGGTTGAATTTTTTGACTGGGTGACTAGGGAGGTGGATCAGGGGAGGGCAGTGGACATGGCCTATCTGGACTTCAGCAAGGCCTTTGACACTGTGCCACATAGAAGACTATTACACAAACTGGGGAATATGGGTGTGGGCAGGACAGTAGTGTGGTGGGTAGCAGTATTCCCATTAAGGCTGCAGAACTGGGAGCGCACTGCACCCTCTCCAAATATTTTCAGGGGTACAAAATAAATAAAGGTTCATTCTACCATTTGTACAACATTTTTGTGGGGTACATATACTTCAAACAGAATTATGGGGGTACAGTGTACCCCCTTCACACAAAAATGTACTTCAATTTCATATTTTCTACTTGAATCAAGTACAGATGGGGGTAAATGGGAACACTGGTGGGTAGGTAACTGACTGGGCGGCAGGACACAGAGGGTGGTGGTAAATGGCTGTCACTCCAGAGAGGGAAGCGTGACCAGTGGGGTACCACAGGGATCAGTGCTGGGACCGTTCCTATTCAACATCTTCATCAGTGACATTGCGCAGGACCTAGAAGGCAGAATTTCACTGTTCGCTGATGACACAAAGCTCTGTAACAGAGTAGACACACAAGAGGGTGTAGACAGAATGAGAAGGGACCTGCAGAAACTTGAAGAATGGTCAGGGTTTGGCAGTTGAAATTCAATGCAAAGAAGTGCAAGATAATGCATATGGGGCACAAAAACCCTGGCACAATATATCAGTTGGGGGGGTGAGGATATAGCATGCACCAAACAGGAAAGGGATCTTGGCGTTATCATCTCTGATGGCCTCAAGGTAGGGAAACAGTGTGACAAGGCAGCAGGTAAAGCAAATAGGATGCTGGGATGCATAGGCAGGGGCATCACCAGAAGGAAAAGGGAGGTCATAATTCCACGATACAAGACACTAGTGAGGCCCCACCTGGAGTACAGTGTACAGTTCTGGAGACCTTACCTATGTAAGGACATAGACAGGGTAGAGAAGGTTCAGAGGAGGGCAACAAAGATGGTACATGGATTGCATCACAAGTCCTATGAGGACAGGTTGAAGGAACTGAACATGTACTCCCTGGAGGAGAGGAGGGAGAGAGGGGATATGATAGTGACATACAAGTATCTTACAGGGAGGAACAGGGTGCAGGAATTCATTATTTTTAAGCGTAAAAGATGTTCTAGTACTAGAGGGCATGGGATGAAGTTGGAGGGAGGATGATTCAGAGGAAACTTGAGGAAGAATTTCTTCACAGAACGGGTGGTGGACAAGTGGAACACCCTGCCAGAGGAAGTGGTGGGGGCTGAAACAATCACGGGATTTAAGAATGCATGGGGTAGACATAAAGGAATTCTGGAGGTCAGGGGTAAGGGGCAACAGACTTCTAGGAAAACATAAACTGAACTTACAAGCTCAAATGGGCAGACTGGGTGGGCCATAGGCCCTTATCTGCTGACACTGTCTATGTATCTATGAAGCCCTGCCAGGCTAATTTTTCCTCCTGCTTTCTCCCGCGCCCAACCGATACAATTACATTGGAGCATGCCTTCCAACCCGTATTGCACTCCAGTCGCCACTAGAGGGCAATTAGCGAGTGGGATGACATGTGCCCTCCCACCCAGAAAGGAGAGGAGAGCAGTCCTCTGGACGCTCGATCCTCTCTTCCTCTGCCGACCCTCGAGGACCTGGGCTCGTTCCCAAACTCGCTGGCATGGCGCAAGGTGTAGCAACCAGCGCCTCAACCTCCAGTGCCACTGGGCCAGCCCTTTCTCAGTTTTTCTGAAGTAAAATTTATTTCTTTTCATTTTTAAAGCACTGTCCTTGAGTTTACAGGTAGATTAGTCTAGATTTAGTTTAATTCCGGGGTGTTTTTCGGTTTCTTCTCAGTTCGTTTAACTGGGAGGAAACCAAACTTTTATTTATATATTTTAAAGTTACATTTTTAGTTTTGAACCTTTTTGGGCTGGTGATTTCATTTGGAGAGAAGCTGTGGTAATTCTCAGTTCTCTCTTCGGTTGCTAAACCTACCGCGTAAAAGAAAAACAAAATAAAAGGGTTGAAAGATTATTTTTTGTGTGTACTTGAGCTCACATAAAACCCACTTTTAGGGGGTTTTGTTGGTTATGTCACTACCCAAGAAAAGAACCGGCCCATTGGGTTTTCAGTATTATACAGAGTGTGGGGAACCGTTTGCTAAAGCTGATCCTCACTTAGTGTGCATTGCCTGTTTGGGGTTTGAACACCTTAAGGCAGATTGTGAAATCTGTAAGAATTTTCCTCAGTCGACACTTGATAGGCACTTGAAGCGACTGAAGGAAAAAATGTCCGAGAAGGCTGCTGACCTAGCCACGGATAAAACTTCCTCCTCTCAGAAGGAGAAACCCAAGTAACCGGTTGAACAACTCTCTGACCAGGGTAAAGGTTCCTCTGGTAAAAAAAGAACCACAGACACTACCTCTGAACCGACAAGTTCTGCTAAGAAAAAGAAGGAAAAGCACTCGGTTAAGGAACCGCAACCGATGATTCCTGCAGTTCCAACCGCAGAAGCTATAGTTAGCGCTATAAGCATTCTTCATGCGCTGCAAACCAGTACCGCAGTTCCAGTTCAGCATCCCAGTTCACAGTCCTCGGTTCAGGACCTGGGTTCTTCCTTGTTTCCCGGTTCACTTGAATGATTTGTTGAAGTTTATATGGGAAGGGAGGATGAGGATGACGAGGATGAGGATGAAGACAATGGGGAACCTCCTGAACCAGAGGTATCCCCTGATCCTCACGGTCCTGACTCTCCTGAGAAGGGAACTGAGGATTTTTCATCTCACTTTGCTTTTATGAAGCAAGTGGCTCAGACTCTGGACCTTTCCAATCAAGAATCCACAGAGGAAGAGGAACCAAACTATATGGAAATGATGGATGTGCCAGCAACAAAAAGGCTGATCTTCCCTTGCTAATCTTCACCATTCATTACTGCTGGGTAAGAGCCGGAAGCACGCACCGGCCACAGGAGGTTTTTTTTGGATGGAGGGGAGTCACGCCAATGGCGCCGGCCAAGTGGCCGACACATTGCACGGCGTACGAGGGTTGGCCTTTAGGCGCTGCAGACTCCTCCTCCATCCCAATTCTGTTTCTCCCGCCGTCAAGGAAGCACCTGCTGCATGAGTTGACAGTTTATTCTCTGTGATATTGGACCTAATTGTCGTCAATCTCCATCCCGGTTCTCAACCACTTGGCGCCATTTGTTGCCTGTAAGACATGTTCTTTTTATTAAACGTGCCAAGTCTTTTTCTGTAGTTTTACTGTTTATTTTACATCATGTCAGGTTCGAGGGCTAAGAAGAAATCTAAAGCGGGCCATGCTCCCATGCGTCGGAGCCCTTGTGGTAGGTATTTTTCTGTTTTGGACCGACATGACATTTGCCTGCGATGCCTGGGACCCATCACGACATGGACAACTGTGACACCTGTTTCTCCATGGACTGCCGTGTTCTCAAAATCTGCACATTTAAAGTTGCAGGGCTCCACCAACTTTTGGAGGACAGTGTCGCTCATGTGTCGCTAAGGCCAGAACACTCAAACCCTCCTTCGGGTCCCCTCCTAGGTCTATATGGCCCGGTGAGGAGGAGGCCTTCTCTGATTCTTGCCTTGCTGTGGAGGAGGCTTCTTCTGTGGTGTTGGAGGAGCGGCTCGGTTCCATTCGGAGCCGGGTTGCTGGCACCAACTCAGCAGTCACCTCCCTGGAGGTGCAGGGTCCCCCGGTGTCGCGGCCCAAGGCTGCTGGGCATGGCAATGGCAGACCCTCGGTGCTGCCCTCCAATGCTGTTCTGGATCCCAGCGCCATATGCAGCGTCGGTGATAGGGATGGTGTCACGGGTAGTGCTGTGTCCTGCAGTGGTGCTGCTTGCAGTAACGCCACTAAGGGCTCTCCTGGGGTCACTAGTTTGGTGGTCTGCCTGGTGTCTTTCTCTTTGAAGGAAGATGACTCGCAGGCCGACCTGGATTGGCAGCCTGACTCCTTGGAGTCAGAGAGCCCTCTGGGATGCGGCACCAGGTGGCCCAGCATTCCCCTCCTGGAATCCCTGGAGCCCGTAGTCCCGTTGACCTCTCGTGCCGAGGACTTCTTTGGAGGCGCCGGGTGTGGTGCTCTCTCCAGGGGTGGGCATGGCTGCCACCATTTCTGGTGCTGCCGTGACCCCCCCGGTGTGGACTGGGACACCCTCTTCCGCAGCCTCCCTCAGGGGGGACCTGCTGGATTGGGGGGTCCTGTTTCACTGTGATTGAGGAAAAGGGCTGCTTTGGAGTCCAAAAGGTTAAGGGGCCAGGGTGAGGGGTGCAGCCCCCCCCCCACTACCCTGTGGGGAGGAGCCGGAGCACTGAACCCTGCCTTTCCCATGAGGTCTTGGAGACACCCTTAGTTGGCAGCGCGGAGGGTTGCCCTTCTGCACCCATGCAACCTCATTCACTCCACAGGGGAGGTTCTCCCTCAGGGCTCATTCGTGGTTTGTTTTCACATTTACAGCCTTAACTGCCTGGATCGACTCCCCCAGGTCCTCCCATCTGGTGGGGCCAGTGGATGGGTCTCAGAGCCCTGGAAGAGGCTGGGCACTTTCAGTTAGGTGCCCTTCCCCCTCCCCTCTGCAGATAATTCCCCCTCTCCCATTCCATGTGGGTCCTAAGGTCCCTTAACCTGGGGGATGTTTAGGGCCACTGCTGGGCAGCCTTCCCTAGGTATGTGAGAGCAGTGGATGAGCAGGTCTTCCGCCTGTCCCTCTGCTGCAGGAGGACCCTGAGCATTCCGGCTCCTTTTCCTCCCCGTCTTCATCCTCTGAGGGAGAGGAACATTCTGTCCACCTGTCCTCCAGTGCTGATTTCACTGAATATCAGCAGTTCCTGTCAAGGCTGGTTCAGGAGCTACACATATCTCACATCATAAGAAGCAATACCGTGCGGGAAATGTGCTCATTCTTGAGTGAGTTCAGTGCTTACCACCTAGTGGTGCCCTCCTGGCCTATTCTCTTCCAGGAAGCATCTATCGACACCTGGCAGTCTCCAGCCACCTCTCCCCCAGCCCCAGCAGACTGCAGGAAGAGGTACTGTGCTCCCCAGGAGTCTCTAGATGCCCTACCTCACCCACCTTTGGGGTTGACATCCTTAGATACTCCTTCCAGGCTTCAGTTCCTGGTGTATGACCATCCCCCGGACACAGATTCCATGGAATTCAACCAGTGGGGTAGAAGAGTGTTCTCTTCAGCTCATGCATTGCTCTGCATTGGTTCTCATCAGGCTCACCACGCTGCCTACAACAGTCACCTATGGTAGATGCTAGCACAGGTGTTAGCATCCCTGCCTGATCTGGAGGAATCTAGACAGGCCATCACTCTCTCTGCACAGGGTCTGTAGCTTGCAAGGCACCAGGCAAGGGCATCTTATGATGCCAGTGAGGTGGCTTCCAGACTTGCAGGGACAGCGATCTGCATTAGGTGGACGGCATGGTTTCACCTCTCCAGATTATCACCCATTGCCCAACATAGGATGATTGCCTCTGCCTTCCGGGGAACCTGTCTTTTTTCCCGCAGGGCAAGGAGGACCTTACAGGGGCGCCTCCCATCCCCCTGGCCATAGGGGACAGCTCCTCATCCTGACTTGATTTAGACCTTGCTGGTCTAGTACAGTTATAGGGTCTCCCCCTCCTGCATCTCAGCTGCAGGAGGCTGATGGAATCTGTTCCCTCAGGGCTGTGCCAGGTCCCCTCCCGGGGGCTTGGTACTCACCCAGCAGTAATGAATGATGAAGACTGACAAGGGAAGATATGAAAATTACATACCTACTGTAATTCTTGATCTTCTCTTGTATCTTCACCATTCATTACTGATTCCCACCCACCTTGGACCTCAGTTCTTGAGTGTTGCCTCCACCCTGCTCACCTTCCCCCTCCTAGAGGTCAGTTGGGGGCTGAGTCCCCCTGGTACCTCAGAGCTCTCTGTTTTCTTCTCTAAAAAGTCACAGAGCATTCAGCCTGGAGGACGGCGAGTAGGGTCTTTGCCCTAACCTCTGATAGAACTCCCTGGGATTCTTTTCTCAATGCACTGGGGTGTCCCATTTTTTAGGCTTGGATAATCTTCTCCTGTTGTCACCCCATGGCTGTTAGCTCCTCAGTGCATTCCTTGGAGAGTCTGTGGGATTTTTGTCCCTCTTTTCCTCTCTGTCCCTTATGGCATGGATGTCCCATGACTTCCTTCTCTTGAAATGGGGACTACGTCAGTACTCTCATGGGAAAACTATTATCTGGTTTCCCCATTACTTCCCTCATTGCAAAGTCAGTCTGGACTCACTCCTCTTTTAAGCGGAACTGCTCGCCCTACCTAAGGGATGGTCTGTGAGGCTCAGGCTTCAAGATGTTCAAAATAAAATCAGATACTGGGTAGGAAGAGAGGTCAGTCTCTGCCAGTGCTTACCAGGCCATCTTTAATCCCCTTAGGGCCTTGGTCCAGTAACCCCTGCAACTGGTGGAATTCTTGCTCTCTTGTCTTCTTGACCGCAGAGGTTTGAACTACTGCAAGCCAGTGGTCTTCCAAATTACTGTGGCAAAAAACCCTCCTTCCTCCGGCTTTATCCCTTTCTATATCTCTTCTTCCCTTTTTTTATCCTTTTCCTTCTCTTTTCTTTGAGACTGCCCAAGGATTGAGGCCCTATGGCCACTTTTGGTAGGGTTCTCTCTCTCTCTCTCCCCCGGTCAGCTTATGCCTTTTTCAGTTTATATCCTTTCCTTTGTCTGTCTCTCGTCTGTCTTGCCTCGCTTATTTTTCTATACTGTTTTACCCTCTCTGGCAAAACAGAACTGGGATGAAGGAGGAGTCTGTGGTGCCTAACGGCCAACCCTCATGCGCTGCGCACTGCGTCAGCCACGTGGGCGGTGCCATTGGCGCCGATGCCCCCCCCAAAAAAAACTCCCTTTGGCAGATGCACACCTCCAGCTCATTCCTAGCAGTAATGAATGGTGAAGATACAAGAGAAGATCAAGAATTACGGTAGGTACGTAATTTACATTTGTTGCCCATCCATAAGTCCAACAGACAAGCCTCCAAGATTTTGCAGACCTCCACTTCCATTCCCCCAATGGACAAGAGGATGGATAGGAAGTACTGGGTGGCCGAGTCTGGAGCAGAATTCCTGTTTGGGCATCCCAGCCATGAAGGGGTGGTACAGGCTGCTGCATGTGATGAAGTAGGGATTCCCCTGGCATCACATCCACCAGAAAAGGATTCCAGGAAAATTTATTCTGTGACCAAGAAATCATATTTGGGTACTTCTCTGGCTGTTAGACAAGCAACCTACATGACTTATGTGTTCAGATACCAGAAGAGCCTCTGGAACACTGTTTTAGAAATAGCTAAGGCTTGCCCTGGACCCATGGCCTCAGACTTGTCTGAAGCAGCAAAAAGGGGCATAGAAGCTTCTAAATGCCAGTTTCGGATGGCAGTGGATGCAAATAACATTGCTGCCAATCAGATGGTGACCTCAGTGTCTCTGAGGAGATTTGCCTGGCTAAGTGCCACAGATTTGTCGTAGGACACTTGGATAAAGGCACTGGACTTTCCTTGTGAGCCTACATCTCTCTTCAGTGTGAGCAAACTGAGGCTTACATGAAGAAAATGGATGAGTATAAAGTGGCCTATAAGAGAGCTGCTGCAAAAGAGAAGGTAGCAACTCTCCAGAAGTACCAGGGAAAAGATGGCATGGGTAAATCCCACTACAGGTCCTTCTTCTAGGCTCAGGCATCACCAGCCTACCAGCCCCAGAGGGGATACTTCAGAGGCAGAAGGGGCAGCAGCCAGGCTGGCCCCAGTCCTCGGCAAAGTACACAAGCCAAGCAGACCCCTGAGAGGTCTGCCAGAGTCACCTCCCCACGTCCAGTATGAGGCAGGCTGGCCCACTATCTCCAGGCTTGGGAATCCATCACCACAGACAAGTGGGTCCTGGAGGGAGTGGGCCAGGGGTTTGCCCTCAGTGTCAAAGTTCTTCCCAGACTGAGAGCAAGACTTTTCAGATCTGCTAGCCTAGCAGAGGCAACTCTGTTGAAGGAGGAAGTAGCAAAATTCAGTCTGGAAAAAGCAGTAGATCCAGTTCCCATGGCCCAGTAAGGAAGGGATCTCTACTCAAGGTACTCCCTCACTCTAAAGAAAACAGAGGAGTGGTGACCCATACTGGATCTCAGACACCTGAACATTTGACAAAGTCAAAATTCAAAATGGTCACTCTTGATCCATTCTCCCTACACTCAGGAAGGGAGATTGGCTGGCATTTCTGGACCTAAAAGATGCCTACTTGTATATTCCCATCAGGCAATCACACAGAAAGTACCTCAGGTTCAGGTTGCCATCAAGACACTATCAGTTCAAGGCCAGGCCTTTTGGCCTCTCATCTGCATCAAGAGTGTTCACCAAGTGCCTAGCAGTAGTGGTGCCACACCTAAGAAGACAGGAGGTTATAGTATTCCCATACCTGGATGACTGGCTGGTGGTAGGTCAGTCCCATCAGCAGGTAAGAAAAGCACTAACCATCACTCAGGATACCCGGGGTACACTGGGCTTCCTGGTAAACCAGAAAAAGTTAGTGCTTATACCAGTTCAAATCCTGGAGTTTATAGAGGCGGAACTAGATACTCTGAGAGGAAGAGCCTTCTTCCCTCAGGGAAGGGTAGACAGTTTGATACAGCTGGCAAGCTCTTTCCAGCTTCAAACCCCCAGACCAGCAAGGCATTTTCTCCAGCTGTTAGGCCACATGGCTGCATCAACAGCAACAGTGTCAGGATCAAGATTCCAGATGAGGGACATTCAGTTCCACCTCAGGGCTCACTGGTCTCAGAGAAGAGACTCCCTGTCAAAGACGGTATCAGTCACAGGAACCTTGCTTCAAGCTCTGCAATGGTGGCAGGAAAAGGACAACCTCAGGAAAGGTGTGCCTTTTCTCCAGCTGCCACCAGCAGCAGTCTTGACAACAGATGCCTCCCTCCTAGGATGGGGTGCTCACCTCGGGGAACATACTGCCCACAGTACCTGGCATCAGCAGGACTCTCTGCTTCACATAAACCTGCTGGAGCTCGGGGCAGTCTGAGCATTCAGTCCTTCGCTTCAATGCTGCAAGGCAATGTGGTTCAAGTCAGGACAGACAATACAACCACAATGTACTACATCAACACGCAAGGAGGCACAAGGTCTTTTCCCCCTGTGCACAGAAGCCATGAAGATATGGAACCTGGCTTATTCCCTGGGATATCCCTCTCAGCAGTTCATCTCTCAGGGATGGACAACGTCCTTGCAGACTCCCTCAGAAGGATCAACCAGAACCTCTACAAGTGGTCACTAAACAGGCAGATCCTGCATGTGGTGTTCAGAAGGTGGGGCACCCCAGAGGTGGACCTCTTCACAGCTCCAGACAGTCATCATCTGCCACTGTTCTGTTGCAGACCCCCTGCACTGGGCACAGTGCCTCTAGATTCAGTCCTGCCGGATTCGACAGGAAAGAGTCTGTATGCCTTCCCACCATTTCCCTTGCTGCTCAGAGTACTGAACAAGTTCAGGATTCAACCAACAACAATGATCCTCATTGCTCCAGACTGGGCCAGGCAGCCTTTATACTCTTTGCTACTGATCCTGTCAATCTCCAAACCAATCTCACTGCCCAAGAGGCACAACCTACTGACCTCCTCCTAGGGCAGGGTCCTGTACCCCAATCTATAGTCCCTCAGACTCAGAGGTTGGCTCTTGAGGACTTAGAATATGCTGACCTACACCTCTCGGAAGGGGTGCTAGGGGTCCTCAGGGTATCTAGGAAACCTTCCACCAGAAAGACTTACTCATCTAAATGGAAGAGGTTTTCTATTTGGTGTGGACAGAGACAGACAGACCACCGCCAGGATGGTTTATCAGTAGTTTTGGACTATCTGGCACACTTGCATTTCCTGGGCCTTCAGCCTTCCACCCTTAAGGTACGCTTGGCAGATGTCTCTGCATACCTTTCTGCTGGGAAAGGTGCATCCCTGGTGGCCAACCAGATATTCAGAACATTTTTCAAGGGATTACTGCACTTGCATCCCCCTCACAGGGAACCTGCTCCTGCATGGGACATTAACATATGCATTGGCTAACTAATGCAACCACAGTTCGAAACCATGTCCTCAGCAGAGTTTAAGTATGTGACATGGAAAACAGTGTTCCTGGTAGCCATCACCTCAGCCAGGAGGATCAGTGAGCTCCAGGCCTTGTCCACAGAGCCAGATTATGTAACAGTTCACAGGGACAAGATGGTCCTTAGGACCAATAGGAAATTCCTCCCTAAGGTGGTCTCAGACTTCCACCTTAATCAGTCCTTAACTTTACCAGTCTTCTTCACTGATCATTCCAGTTCACGGGAACGAAGACTGCATAGTCTTGATGTCAAGAGAGCTATAAGCTACTACTTGGATCATACGAAGGGACACAGGCAGATAGAACCCTGCTCTTCCTGACATATGGAGAGGTGGGGAAGGGCAAACCCACCTCAAAAGGGATCATTGCCCATTGGATTGTGGCCTGTATCCAATTTTGCTACAGCAATATGGGTAAGGAGCCTCCTGTAGGCCTCAGGGCCCACTCTACAAGGCGTACAGCTGTTTCTATAGCAGCTGTAAGAGATATCCCATTGTTAGAAATCTGCAAAACAGCTACCTGGAAAACAGTTCCCACCTTTACCAAGCATTACTGCCTGGATACCTAGGCCAGAAGTGATGCCAGGTGTGATACAGCAGTACTGCAGATCCTGTTTCCTAAATAGGTTCTCTACTCTCCTCCAAAAGTACTGCTTGGGTAGTCTGCATACAGTCAGAATACAGTAAGATTTCCTTGGGTTTGAAGAAAAAAATTGCTTACCATGGTAATCTTGTTTCTTCCAAGGGAATCTTACTGTATTCTGAGCTCCCACCCTACCTTGCCTGCCAGAACCTAGGGGCACTGCAACACAGCTGTTCATACTGTTCGAAACCTGTGGATATTCCTTTATTGAGCTTAGTGACTTGAGTCTTAGTGTTGCCCACATTTTGGTGTTGGCTGTTGTTAATTTGTTATTATTATTAGTATAGTTTAGATAGCTTGTTATTAGGTTTGCACCATAAGAATCTGACGGTTGCAGAATGTTTACCAGGGACAGTGGTTTGAAAACCAAGCTCGAGCCTTGCATTCCATGATTAGCATAAGTTCTATTAACCATTTTGGCTCCGGGGCAGTCTTATGGTGAGATCATACTGCATATGTCAGAATACAGTAAGATTCCCTTGGAAGAAACAAGATTACTATGGTAAGTAATTTTTTCTTCTCAGCCCGACCACTTTACACCAATTGGGCCTGCATGGGGACGGCGACCTGAGGCGGGGACATCCGGAGTTTTGTCGAGGCTTCACGTCCCTAGCATGTCTCCAATCCACCTGCAGGTGCCGAGGCCCTACCAACCCCTGGGAGGGAAGTGACCAGTGGATGCTCTGGATCCCCTCCCTGCTGGTCTCTGCTTCTGGTACCCGGGTTCATGGCACGAACCCAGGTCGCCAGTGTGCCAAGCGAATCCCTTCACTTGGCACCACAGAGGCAGCCATACAACTCTTTTCCACCAGTTTTGAGTGTGGGAGCACTATGAATGAGATTTGTTCAGTAACACTTTAAGTTTCCTTAACTGCACTGTTACAGTTCCCTTAACTACACTGCAACTGCATTGCAGTTGTAATAATATGTTATTACCCGTGTTGCATGTAACTAACGATTACCTACCCCAAATATATATTGAAACTGACACTTAAAGTGTGACCATTGATTTCTTCAGCCCTTTGATTCCATTTTCCACAATGCAATGTAACACCCTCACACCCCATGATGGGGCTTACCTTAGTCTCCAGTGCTTCCCTGAACTGCTACCATCTATTTCTGCTCACTCCTGCCCCCTGGACTGCAGCCTGCTTAGGGACCAGAGAAGTTGCAGCAACAGGCTGCTGATTTCTGTGGTGCTTAGTGTGCCTGATGTGGTTCACCACCACGGCCCAGCGCAAATTACCTCCTCCAGTGTGCTCTGGTCCCAGGGACACCAACAACACCATCGGCGGGCATCGAGATACACTGTGAGGGGATGATCTGGACATCCTGTATGTTTGGTGAAAATGTACCCGGCAGCAGCTGAGGCTCTGACCCCATTTTCAGTTGGAACTGCCCTATTCATACAGTGACCTTTCTGTGCATGCGACAGGGTGGGAGAATCTTTGATCCATTTAAAGACTTGACTGGAAAATAAAGCACAGTGGTGCTTATAACTTCTGGGAGTTAGTGTAGTTAAAATACGGACAGGAGCCCTAAAATAATAACGTCAATGGAGCCAATGCTTCTTTCAGTAATGGAGGCTGCCATCTTGACCCTTGCCCTCAGCCACAGCCAATCAGTTGTCAGTGATCTCAGCATCAACCACAAGAGACTTTTGGAAACAAAAGGTCAGTGCAAGTTACTTGGTGCCTTTTCTGCAAACCAATAGGATGTCGTGTGAACGCTCTGCCAAATTGGCCGCCTCCTAGGCAAATCAAATACTGCCCTTCCCAGAGAAGTTCTGAGGGCAGTTCCAGAACAAGTCAGTTGGCAGTTAGATCTCACGGTGGGAGGAGGACTTGTGTTCCTGGCCAAAGCCATCTAAGAAAACCTGTATGGGGCTTTCACAGCCACATCTACAGGAGGTGACCTGAAGGGTTTCTACAATGTGTAAGTACAGACCGAAAAGTGAGTTTGCTGTTTGTGTTAGAACAACACTAGAGAGACGGTTCCTGCCTTCACAGTGACAGGAGGTAAAATCATGCTGACCCGGTAATACATTGTGTCACAGCTGCCAGCCTGCAGTGTGGACAGAGATTGTGTGTGCTCTGGTGATCTTCAGAGCTGCAACAAGACTGTAGACAGTCTAGGGAATGGGCTGGTCAGTGCTGCTGCCAGGCAATGGCTAACATCACACAGTATGGTCCAGAAGCCTAGACGTGTGTGTGTGTGTGTGTGTGTGTGATGTGGCCCTGATTCTAAGACTGGTCTGTCCTGCAGAAAAGGAGAGAGAGGAGCCTGAGAGATCCAGATGATTGCTGAAGTAGAAAGCCAGATTCCAGCTCAAAGGTACCTGAGACCTCCACAGCCAAGCTGACCCGTACCCCCACCCAGGCCATCGAATCAACTGCTCGAGAGAACCTGCACTTGCAGAGACAAAGGGAGTGGAGCCTAAATTGTTGGGGAAGCTGGTACTACCAGAGGGCTTGGCTAACAACTGGGCTTGTATAAAGTTTGTTACTAAATCAACAGATTTGGCCATTGGGCCAGGATGTACAAATAACTCACTTTGTGGTTTCCCTATGAAGCAAGTGTATGGCCTTTGGGTTTGGTTTGAATAAGTGTTTACTTCTGTTTAAAGTGCACCACTGCCAGCCAATCAGCTGTAACTTCAATGGGCCTGCACCATTTCTCTGGCTGGGTACCCAGGGAAACAGCAGGAGCTCCCTATAGGTTTAAAGGTGGTACCAGTGGGTAGTGCCCCCTCCATACAGGTGGACTGTTTTCTTTTTTTTTAATCATTTAAAGTTTGTTTCATTTTCATGATGTACATACAAATGCCTTCCATGAGGTACAGTAATTATTGGTTGCACGGATATCATTCAGAGATTTTGTAAATTTTGCCACCATTTTCTATTAGCTGTGTAAAACTAACAGCAATGCTGGTTATTACTGGCTGTACACCCCACAGTCCTAGGGATGGACATGGTATACTGGGGGACTGATCTCTTGTCAGTTAGATCTTGGCTCAGAACCTTATTTTAGGAGTATACCCCTAATAGTCACCTAATTAATAATAATAATAATAATAATAACTTTATTTTTAAAGCGCTTTTCAGAATTTCAAAGTGCTTTACAAGTCAAAAAAACACAATATAAAATCACATAAAACATATAAATACAATAAATACATAACAACATCACATATTAAAAACCTACAATAAAACCATCCATACTATCCAAAGAATAATATTAACACTCAAATGTCAGCTAATCATCCAAGAAGGCGCTCCGCCACAGGTAGGTTTTCAAATTTTTCTCAAATTAAGCCTTCATTGAACTGCTGAACAAAAATTAACAACACACATTAGCATCTGCAGTGACTGTTGTTCATACTTTTACTATAACTTTTCCTAATTGGCCAGCCGGCCTGGATATGGATATACACTGATTTGTATCATGTACCTGTAGTAACTGTGCTGCGAAAGCCTATTTTATTATTGGTGGAATCCGGATCTGAGCATGACCTATGAGCTTGGGGGGGGGGGCAAATCCCTACTCTAAGGGTGGTTCTGTTCAGTTAGGTACCTAGGTCTATGGCTGGACCCATATTATTTATTCCCCATTGATTGTAATGAGTGCCTTCAGAGGGCCAGGCTTCTTCAGTAAAGCTGGCACTGCATTTCTGAGGCTACGCGAGAGTCTTTCCAGTCTAAGACATTATTGAGCATCCGCAAGCCACTCTTTGTAAGTTGGTGGACAAGGATCTAGCCATAGCCGCAATATCTGTCTCTTAGCAGTATTGACGACCAGATGCCTTCCATGCTGTCTGCTCAAGGTGACTCTAGAATGTCCCAAATTGCTCACCACACATAAGTCAGGTTCATGTAGACTGTCATAGGCCAGTAGAGGCTTGATCTTGAATTTAATTTCTTGCCAAAATGTCTGAATCAGTGGGCAATGACACTACCATAGTAAGTAGAATAATGTCCTTTAATACTTCAGTTTATTGAATTATCTTGAAAAAGCTTACAAAGCAGTGCCGATACACAACAGCAGACAGTACATGTTACAAACTTGTGTTATATAATAAGAATACATAAAGTAAAATACAGAGCTAAAAATATTATTTGTGTAAGTTAATAAAACATGCCCCCAAGCTCAAGTAACATAGAAATAAACAGCATTTTAGCTGCAATTTGTCACTAGTTTGCAAGCAATATGGGCAGCCCTCTCACCCTCTTCATCTTCTAGGTGTCAGTTGTAGTCAAAGATACCTTACAGGCAAGTTATAAAGTGTCTTCCTCCAGTAGTTTGTCTGACCCAGGGAATTCTAGCTCATTGTCAGGTCGTATATCTCCCATCTAGTTCATCTATTTTGGAATGACGGCATACGTTGTTATACCAAGAAGGTAACCCTTTCCATCTTCTGAATCTGTGGGACTACATCCTTCCACTCCTCTCGGGTGGGAGGGTCAACCTGCAACCGTCTTTTATTAATAGCCCTCATGGCTGCCGCCAATATAACGTGCCACAGAAATAGGCCCTCCTTACCTCGCAGGGTTCATGGGGGAACCCCTAAAAGTAAATTCAGCTCAGTTAAGGGATATGAGATATCTAATATCCTAGCAATACAGCCCCAGACACCTCTACAGAAGTCTCATAGTTTTTCACAGCCCCAAAAGATATGCACTTGTGAGGTCTGCAGCACACCACATAACTGCCCGAAGGCCAGTGTTAACACTCCGGCCCCACTTGCTTTGAAACAGTGGAACAAAGAAATATCTACTCCAGACTTTCCATATGAATTCCCTCCAAAGGGGGATGAAGAAGTTCATTGCACCCCCTCCCATACCTAGGCCACAGTTTAATTGGAACGGGGGTGCCTTGGCATGCTTCCCATTTGGTTCTAATATAAATCTGTGGAAGGACCTAAATTCAAAACCAAAAAAGAATATAGTTGTGAAATCAAACTCTTTAACGGAGGATGAGTGCCAAACAGTAGTAAGAATAGTTAAGTTTGGGTCCCCTGCAGGACACACCTCCCTTTCCTGGTACTACTGATATAGGCCCTAAGCTGGAAGTAGCAAAAATGGTCAGTCACCTTCTAGTAAAAGTACCTCTGATGGGCATTTGAAGATTGAACCTGGCTACCATCCATCATCTGCCAGGGTGTGATCTTGTAGCACAGGTCTTCTCAAGCTGGGACAAAGCTATTTTTCCAAGCCCACCAAATGTATCTCCAGAACCCCGCTTGAAACTTACCCAACAACCATCTCTTCCATCCTGCTACAGGGGTGCATACATTAGTATATTTAGACTTCTCCATCTGCTGGAAGAGGTAGTCATCAAAAAACACCACCAGCATGGGGAGATGCTCTCTGCACTACGTGTCTATGAAGGGTGAACGGAAGGGGATCTTAGCTGGTACTCCCTCCACATATGGGGTCTTGTAACAGCACAGCAGGTACAAGGAGAGCTGTGGCCTGAGCTGAACTAAATGAGAGGATATTAGAGAGGAGGAACACAATGTATGCAATCACCAGGAAAAATATGAGGAAGAAAGGGCAAGGAAAGCCCAAGAGTAGTAACAAAGTAGGAGCAGGGTCATATGGAAGGGGGTATGTCTTAATGCCAGGAGCCTAGATAACAAAATCAGCGAGCTCCAGATGCTGATGGGGGACACTGAGGTAGATCTTGTGGCAATCACAGAAATGTGGGCTTTGGAAAATAACATCTGGGAACTCACAGTCCCTCCCTGAGTACTCATTGTTCAGGAGGAATAGAGGAGGGGTAACCATTTTTGTGAAGGATGGCTTTGAGGTGCGGAAGGTAGGTGTATCGGGGATAGTAAGGGGAAGACAGAGTCGCTGTGGGTGCAACTCATAGCAGCTTCAGGCAAGAAGCTGTACTTGAGGGTGATCTTTAGACCTCAAAGGCAATGGGAAGAGTAAGACAGAGAGTTCAGGGAAGAATATGAAAGAGGGGTGTCAAAGGGAGAAGTAGTGGTGGTGGGCGATCTGAACCTGCCAGACATGATTGGGATGTTGCAGTGGCCAGGAGCACCAGAAGTTTGGTCTTGCTGGAAGCCTTCCAGGACTGTCTACTGGTACAGTTTGTTAAGGAACCTACCAGGCAGACTGCAGTTCTTGATGTGGTGCTCACCAGCTCGGAGGCGGTAGGAGCTGTGAGAATAGGGGAGCCACTGTGGAACAGTGACCATAACCTCATTTGGTTTGAACTGGGCCTTGGATCTGGAAAACTCCATCGGAGAGCTGAAGTGTTTGATTTTAAAAGGGCAGATTTCAATAGGCTGAGTGAGCTAGTCAGAGAAAAGTTGGGGTTCACAACATAGGTGGGGTAGAAGAAAGATGGGGGCAATTAAGGGATGCATTCCCAAGGCATCTAAGTTATGTGTGAGAACAGTAACCAACAAGAATAGGTTCAAAAGACTTGCGATTTTCAACAAGGGTCAGGGAAGCGTGAGGGCCAAGAAAGAGGCCTTCTACAAGTATAAAGAAAGCGGGGAAGAAGAACGGGGAGAATGTTTACTGAACAACCGCCACGCAAAGAAGTCAGTAAGGGAAGCAAAAGCAGACACAGAGCTGCATATTTTGGAAGGGTCGGAGTGGAGAAAAATAGTTCTTCCGATATATTAGGGAGAAAAGGAAGAAAGGAGAGGCATCGTAAGGCTAGCTGAGGGGAGTAGTGTAATAGAGGAGGATGGACAAAAAGCCACCGTACTCAATGATAACTTTTGCTTAGTTTTCCCTAGGAAGGAAGGTGGGCACTTGCTAGAGAGTGGCATCAAGGCAGCCACTAAGGGGGTTAAGGAGTTGAGACAGCCAACATTTACAAGCGAAAGGGTTCAGAAAGGGCTCACAGATCTAAAGATAGATAAGGCCCCATGGCCAGATGGCTTGCATCTGAGGTTATTCGGAACTGGCTGACCCCTGGTAGGTTTGTTCAACAGATCACTGGGGACAAGGGTGGTTCCAAAGGATTGGAGGGTGGCAGACATGGTTCTGCTCCATGGGGGGGGAGGGGGGACAAGGAACAAGCAGGGGACTACAGACCTGTCAGTCTTACGTGTACTGTAGAGAAGCTGATGAAGTCACTGGTCAGACAGGACTTTGTAGACTAAATGGAGAGCAGCGGGGTCCAGGATAGTAAACTGCATGGATTTGTGGCAGGGAGGTCTTGTTAGACAAACCTGATAGTTTGTTGTTTTGTTTGTTTTGACTGGGTGACAAGGGTTTGGATACGGGCCATGCTGTAGATTTGCTCTACTTTGACTTCAGCAAGGCTTTCAACTCAGTGCCTCACTGATGCTCGTTGAAAAAGATGGAGGATCTGGGTGTGGCTAAGGTCATAGTAAACTGCAGGGCCGGCCTTAGTGGGGGCAGTAGGGGTGGCTGCCCTGGGCCCCGCGCTTGTGGGGGTCCCCACACTTGTCTTGATTTGCCTTTCACCTTTATGATTACTATGGCTGTAGACTGCGGTTCTGAAGCTTGCACCAATTAGCAGCCTACATGGACGGAGCATACAGTAGGCAGCAGCAGTGTCTGTTCTGTTCTCGGTCCACCCTCCTGACTTTCTCAATATGTTCCAGTTTATTCTTGCCCCCTGCCATCATCTTACACCACACCTCCCCCCTGCATCGCTGAGTGCACTCTCCCCCATCATTGTTGACTGAGCCACTGACTACATCGCCGAGCCTCCAATTGCAAACCCTATTATTTACAATATACATATTGGCACCGCAGTGCCTGGCCTCATCTGGGACCCCCCCTTGCAGATGACACACACTGCTGACTACCTCCTCCCAGGTCTGGGGCATACCTTTTCAGAGCTCAGGAATCAGGCCATCTTTAAGCTAGACAGTGGGATACAGAGATGGCCAATCAGACAGCAGCAAGAGCTCAGCTAGGAACCATTCTGGGAGGAGGGAGGGCTTCACCAATGAAAGGAGGTGTTTTCGGTCAATAGGTGGGCAGGATTCAGCAACCAATCAGCGAAGAATGGCTTGCTCATCCAATCAGCTTGGAGTCAGCAATGGTGCCGTCATCAGGAAGGAAGTTTAAAGGAAGACGGAGGATGTGTGGATGTTTTTCCCTTTTCTGTGGCCACATTCTGCATTTGATCACGTGAACAGACCTGCTGAATGCCATGCCAGACCTGCTGAACCCACCCCGCCAGACCTGCTGAACCAGCCAGAGCTCTTCAGCCTGCCTCATGACTGGATTGCCACTCATCCTACACTGCCTGCAAACTTGTGACCCAGACTCCACAGACTAAAATAATGCCAGCCACACCTCCATGCTGACTCAGGCTGCCGGACCATTTCTTCCAACCAGCCGACCTCTCCTGGCACTGGTAAGGGTGTAAGGGTGGGTACTCATGCTACTTGTTTGGGGGAGCCATGAGGGGGGTTGAATTGAAATGCTACTGCTGCTTGTTTGGGGGAGGGAGTTTAAAAATGATCTTCCATGTGTGGTGTGGTCTGGGTGAAGGTTGGGAGAACAGCTTTAAATGTAGCTTCTACTTTTTTTTGTGATAGTGATGGGGGAACTGCAGCCATGAGCCTCTGGGGGAGCTTTGCAGTGAAGGGCCCGCTGGTGTGGCTTGGGGAGGCTCTCAAACTATTTATCTGGGGGAGCCAGGAGGGGGCTTGAATTGAAATACTTTTTGTTTTGGGGTGGGAGTTTAAAAATGATCTTCCATGTGTGGTGTGGTCTGGGGGAATGTTGAAAGGATAGCTGTAAATGCAGCTTCTGATTTTTTTTGTGTGATTGATGAGGAGGACTGGAGCCATGGGCCTCCAAGGGGAGCTTTGCAGTGAATGGCCTGCTGATGTAGTGGGGGGGGAGGGTGAGGGAATTGGATCAACAGAATTGCATGTCTGGTTTGGGGAGCATCCAAATCCCCAGCCCACACGGCCCTTTCATTCAAGAGCTTGCCCTGCCTTGGGGATCCAGCCTGTTGGCGTGCTTTTGGGGGGGGTTGGGGATTTGAAGCAATGTGCCTTCTGGACTGTCTTGGAGGTGGCAGGGGATTAAGGTCCTAATGGCGTGGCTTGGGAATCAAAGGGCCTGCTGGTGTGGCCTTGGGGAAGGGGACTTGGATTGAGAGGACTGCATGTCCGGTTTGGGGAGCATCCAAATCCCCAGCCCGACTGACGATTGCTGGTTATGGGGGCCCCATGTTTTACCTTTGCCCAGGGCCCCACAAAGTATAAGGCGGGCTCTGGTAAACTGGGCAGGTAAATGGCTAAAGGGGAGCCAGTAGAGGGTTGTGGTCAATGGGGTAAAATCAGAAGAGAGGGAGGTCACAAGCAGGGTACCACAGGGATCTGTCCTGGGTTCAGTCTGCTTCAATATGTTCACCATTGACACTGGTGAGGGACTCTGGGGCAGGTTGCGACTCTTCTTGGATGACATTAAGCTCTTTGGGAGGGTGGATAGCAATAAGGGAACTGGAGAAATGCATAGGGACTTACAAAAGCTAGAGGGGTGGTCTGAGGTTTGGCATTTGAAATTCAACACCAAGAAGTACAAGGTAATGCACCTAGGAAACATGAAACCCAGTACTAGGTGGGTGGGGTGAGACTTAACACTACAGCTGAGGAACGGGACCTTGGAGTTTTGTCATGAGTAACTCCCTCAAACATTTGAGGCAGTGCAACAAGGCATATAGTAAAGTGAGTAGGATGCTGGGTTGTATCAGGAGGGGTACTAATAACAGAAGGAAAACGGTAATACTTCCTGTATATAGATCGTTAGTGAGGCCACACCTGGAATACTGCACCCATTTCTGGAGTCCTCACCTCAGGAAAGATAGAGATAGGTTGGAGATGGTGCAGCACAGTGTATCAAAAATGATTTGGGTCCAACCAGGCAGGTCCTGTGAGGAGCCCCTCAAGGCACGGGACATGTATTCGCTGGAGACCAGAAAGGAGAGGGGAGATATGATAGAGACCTTCAAGTTCCTAAAAGGAATTAACAAAGTGAATTGTGGAGAACTATTTAGCTTGAATACTAGTACATGATCATGTGAGCACAAGTGAAAACTAACAGGAGTGAGGTTCAGGAAGGGCATGCGGAAGTATTTGGTTACACCGAGCTTGTTGTTGTATCCCGTAACTGGCTTACCAGATGAAATTCAGAGCACTGAGGCGGAGGACTGAATGAACTAGTGTATTGTGAGAGAACTCACTCCGTCAGGGGTGATGTAGTCAGTGAGGGGCTAGTTTAAAGACTCCTTAATTGAGTACCATTCATTGGTTATAAACTTTTAACCCATGACTTATTTTACTATTTAGAAAGGTACAGGTGCCCTAACAGCAACAAATCATGCAATAATCATATATTAATATCCTGTACTAAAAACTTAATCAATTTCAAAGAAATTCATGAAATACAAAAATAACTTATACCCTTATCACAATTTGAATCTCTTAGTTATGGGACTTTGTCAATACAAAGAAATGTGCAATCGACCAAACTAAAATTCCTGTATTTGGAAGGCTAGGCCTGTATTTCAATGGACGAGCAGCCAACCATTCCCACTTCCTGACCTACATAAGCAGTTCCTCTCAGCCTCCTTCTGAACCACTTTTTCTTTGTAGCCGGAGGCTCTGTCCATCCGTCCTTTGTTGCTGGCTGGGGCCGCCCCCCATTTGGATTCTGCTTGTTTTCTTCTGGTCTTCTAGTTTTTCTGCTTGGTTTGTATTTGCCTCCAGCTGTGTGCTTCTCTGTGTGTTTGTTTCCTGTTCCTCTGTATTTCCGTGTCCTGTTTTGCCTTTTCTTTGGGGGGCTTTTGTCTAAACTCCTTGTGCATTGCTATCCAGGAGCTCGTGTTATTTGCTACCAGTACTCATGTATTCCACTTAATTGTTTTCACCTGATTCGGGCCTTCTCTATAATCAAGTCCATAGAACTCAGTCCTGAACTAATACATGAATATATCGCTGCAAGTGTTGCTGCTGTTTTCTATGCATTGCCCTTGGAACTAATCTGTGCTTCCTACACTAATACCAAGAAAGCCATTGTTGTTGATTCAGCATATTGCTTCTCTCCACTGTTCCCTGCTCATTCTGATTATTATCCCCCCCTCGAAGATAAACTTCCTTGCTGCATATGCTGCTTATTAATGGACATTGCATTTGCTCACATGCTGCTTTTTTATACTCTTGAGGTCAGCTTTGGCTACTGCCATTGCTGTAAACTAGTTTTAAATGCCTCATGTGGGTTACAGCGCTTCAGCATGGCTTCCTTATTTTTCCTATGGTGGGGGACTGGGGGGGACTTGGTGAGGAGTCATGGCCCCATGTGGCATATTGCCTCATATTCGAATCTTGTCTCCACCACTAAAATCCTCCGAGTATTACGTCACCTTCTAATTGTCTTCCTCTAGATTTGGTTGGCTCGCCTTTGCTTATCTTATGTTCGCAATAGCTTCTGCAAGCTGAATAACTTCAGCAAACTAAATAAACAACTTCAGTATGCTAAATAAATGACTAAACAAAAAGAAATAAACAAATTAAATGAATGAAAAGAAATGAACAAAAAGAACTGAACGAACAGAAATGAACAAAAGAAATAAAAACAATGCACCTATGTCAGAAATACCTATGTGAATATATCAGGCATGCTGACCTTGTCCTAAAGTTTCTCTGGCGCAGGGCCCCCCCTTTGCGCCGACGGTCTCGCTGTGCACCACTAGTCTGCATCTTGAGAATGCAAAGCTTGGGGCAAGGTCCTTCTCACCTGGCCCATAGCTGGGAATGTCCTTGCTCCGGGTGGACCTTCAGTCGTCAGCCATACTGACAGCACCTCAAGTTGTAGAATTTAAGACTCAGCGGTGAAGGGGTGGGGCTCTCATGGGGGCCCCTTTAGCTGCCCGAGCGGGTTCAGTGGCACTCTTCAAGCTATTCTCCCCATGACTGCCTCTGGTTCACCTGGTTTGTGTTTAGGGCGAGTAGGCCAGGTGAGTGCCTCAGCAGTCGTTGCTCTCCTCCTCCCACCTTGGTCGTCCGATGTTGTAGAGTATCGCTCATAACCTTCCACGGCATTCCCATTAGAGGGATTGAGTGAGAGCTTTCCTCTAAATTGGAATATTTTCCACCTTCTTTAATTGGGTTTCCAAATCGCAGCAGCAGAGCTGTCACCAAACAAAATATCCCAAGCCTGGAGGGAAGGCGACCTAGGCCTTGGATCCCCAGAGATTTCCTCAAAGGTTTTTTTCTTTCTCTCCTCCATGCCTCAGGTCATAATAGTTAGTTAGCGTATTTAGTGTTCCTAAGTTCTTTAAGGTAAGTTCCACTGTTGGATGGAGGTGGATGGTGTCCCTGCCGTTCCCTCTCTCCTTAGGAGATCCCCTTTCAATTATCAATACATCCTAAGCACTTGTCTGTCTATTTTGTTATCTGCCTACCTCGTATCGTTAAGCTGCATTGTCATTCTACTCCTCTGCCTTATGCCTGATTGTTTCTGTCTTTGGTGCTACTACTACATTCTCTTTGGGGGATCTTCCTAAGGTACCTTTAGCCAAGGGAATCGACCCGCGGCACCTTTAGGGGTGGAACCCCCTTCGAGGGTTCTCCTAAAGGGTGGTAATTCCTCTGCAATAGAGAGTGCGAATGGCCAAAATTTAAGTGACACAGTTGCACAAGCATAACACTATACTGGCCGCATAGGCCAATGAATCTACAAATTCCTAACAATTTGAAAATAGCACACAGTACACAATGTGGGAGTTTAAAGACATACTTTCACCATCTGGGAGTCAATGTACCTAGAACAAATATCCATTTGGCTTCTAGTTTGTTAAGTAACTTTGGTCTGTCACTGCCTCTATATACTGTAGTGGTGAAACCCCATCAAATGCAGCATATCTGAAGCTACTGGTATCCCCATTGTGAACTGTCCTGAAATGAAAGCCAACTGCACTGTCACAGTGTACTGTAACATAGAAACATAGAATTTGTCGGCAGATAAGGACCGCTTGGCCCATCTAGTCTGCCCATTTCCCTACCTAATGGATAAGCAGCAGATCCTAGTTAACCAACAGCCTACTTCCTCCTACCCCCCTCTAGAATTGCCTTATGTCTGTCCCATACATTCTTGAATTCCCCCACTGTTTTTGACTCTATAACCTCCTCAGGAAGGCTGTTCCATGCATCTGAAACCCTCTCTGTGAAGAAATACTTCCTCACATTACCTCTGAGTCATCCCTCCTCTTTCTTCAAATTGTGCCCCCTTGTTCTTGCACATCTCTTTTTTTGAAAGATGCTACCCTCTTGGACTTTGTTGATTCCCTTGAGATATTTGAAAGTTTCTATCATGTTCCCCCTCTCCCTCCTTTCCTCAAGGCTATACATCTTAAGCTCCTTTAGTATTTCTTCATATGTTTTCTGGTGCAGACCCTGCATCATTTTGGTTGCCCTCCTCTGGACAGCCTCCACCCTGTCTATGTCTTTGTGGAGATGGGGTCTCGAGAACTGTACACAGTACTCCAGATGTGGTCTTACCAACTGTCTGTACAGAGGGCCAGCAACTTTCTGTTTTCTACTGGTGATGCCTCTCCCTATGCATCCTAGTATCCCCCCAGCCTTCCTTACTGCCTTCTCACATTGCTGGCCCACCTTTAGGTCATCTGATATGACTACCCCCAGGTCCCTTTCCACTTTTGTTGTTGTCAGTATCTCACCCCCCATTGTGTACTCTTCCCCTGGGTTTTTGTTTCCCAGGTGCATTACTTTGCACTTCTATGTGTTGAACCTAAGCTGCCATGCATTTGACCATTCCTCAAACCTTGCCAAGTCCCTTTTAATCCTTTCCACCCCACCTTGCATGCCAACCGTGTTGCAGATCTTTGTGTCATCTGCAAAGAGACTTACCTTCCCCTCCAGTCTCTCCGCAATGTCACTTATAAAGACATTAAAAAGGACCGGCCCCAGTACTGAACCCTGCGGTAGCCCACTAGTAACCCTCCTTTCTTCACTGTGGATTCCATTTACTATTATCCACTGTGTCGTGTTGTCCAGCCAGTGTTTTACCCAGGCTACCACCCTGGGACCCACTCCTAGGCTGGCTAGTTTGTTTATTAATCTTTTGTGCGGGACTGTGTCAAATGGCTTGCTAAAGTCTAGGTAGGCCATGTCCACAGCCCCTCCCTGGTCTGCTACTTTGGTCACCCAGTCAAAGAAATCAATTAGATTTGTTTGACATGATCTTCCTGCTGTGAATCCATGCTGCCTTGGGTCCTGTGCCTCACTGGCCTCTAGGTACTCAACAATTCTTTCCTTCAGAAGTGATTCCATCATTTTCCCTACCACTGAGGTCAAACTGACAGGTCTGTAGTTTCCTGCCTCTGTCTTGCTCCCACTTTTGTGAAGGGGAATCACATCCGTCCTTCTCCAATCCTCAGGTACCACACCATCCTCCCATGATTTATTAAAAAGGGTGGTCAGTGGTGTTACTAGTTCTTCCCTTAGTATTTTTAGAATTCTGGAGTGAATCCCATCAGACCCCATTACTTTATCCACCTTCAGTTTTAAGAGTTCTTTCAGAACCCTTTCTTCTGTGAAAGGACTAATATCAACCCCACTATCCAGAGAGCTTCTATTGACCGGATTAGGTCTCTCCCCCTGCTTTTCCATTGTGAATACTGAGCAGAAATATTTGTTCGGTATCCCTGCTTTTTCATTGTCACTCTCTGCCCAACCACCTTCCTCTTTATTCAGCCTTAGTATCCCTGCCTTCATCTTTCTTTGCTCCCTAATGTACCTATAAAATGTTTTATCCCCCTTCTTAGCAGAGTTGGCTATCTTTTCCTCGGTTTGGGCCTTTGCTATTCTGACTGCCTTCCCCGCTTCCTTCTGCTTTAACTGGTACAGTTCTCTGTCCTGCTCCTTCTGTGTTTCCTTATACTTCCTGAATGCTACGTTTTTCAAACAACATGAAGTCTTGCTATATTATGACAATTGCAGTATGATCCAATCTTGGAACTGCCCCGGAGGTGAAATAGTTAACTTTCCATGCAAGCATGGAACTTTGAGCGCGAGCTTGGTTAGAGAAGCTCTGTCTGCTTATCTTCAAACATAAACTGTCAGATTCTTTACTCCGCCTCACTGAACAGTCGCTCCGGAAATTTCTTCTTCTGCTCGGTTCATTTTGTCAGTTAAAAGAATTAGTTTTATTGGTTTTCGACCGAAATTTAACCCCAACCGGTCGGTTCAAGCTCTGTCTGTGGTAATGTAAGTAATAGATAGGTTTTACATACGGTTTTCTCTGTGTGGAACTTGTAAACATTTATCGGTTCGGTTTGAACCGATTAGGTTGTGTTTAAAATGGCTAGTCCTTTTTCAGAGTGCGGTTCCCGGTTCTTATCGGTTCTAAAAAAAACGGATTTCATTATGTTTTTTTCCACGGCCCGTGACACGGTTGGGAACCGATAAGAGAGTCTTGCTTGGTGGATTGCCATAAACGGGCAAGTTTGGTTAGGCTGGCATTATGTCTGAGAAACCCAAAAGAAAAACCAGGCCCACTGGGTTTCAACACTGTAGTGTCTGTGGGAAAGCCTTTGCCAAGGCTGACCCTCACACCACCTGTGTCTATTGTCTGGGGTTTGACCACCTCGATGCAGACTGCCAGATTTGTAAGAATTTCCCTGCTGCCACCATAGAAAAGAGAGTTGGTAGGCTCAGGGAAAGGGAGGCCAAAAAGTCCGCTGACCCGGATGGCCGGCCCGGTTCGGTTCCAGCCGAACCGGAGGGAGTGCTCTCTGACCAGGGTGATACTTCCTCGGGCAAACGAAGAGCTGGCTCCGAGGAGCCAGTTCCTGCACAAAGGACTAGAAATTCAGCTGGTGTGGAAAAAGTTCTCTCTCCAACCGCTGAAGAGATAGCTAAAGCAATCCAAATTGTCCAGTCTCTTTTCCGGTTCCTGAACCGGCACCATCAGGGAGGCGCTCGGTTCGGCCGGTTCCACCAGTTCAAGATTATGATTTTGAGGAATTTTATGAACCGTGGGAGGGGGGGAAGAGGAGTATGAGGAGAGTGAATATGGTTTGGAAGATCTGGATGCGCCCATTGAACCGGACACCTCTCCAGACAGACCTTTAGGGGTTTCTCCTCCAAGGCTTTCTGAGTCCCCTTCTCATTTTATGTTTTATAAAAAGGTTGCTGAAACTCTCCAGCTCCCTGTTGAGGAAGCTGTTGATGACCAAGAGGAGTCTGATTATGTAGAAATGATGGATATTCCAGAATCTAAGAGACTGTCTATTCCCCTACATAAATCTTTTCGGAAGCAGACAGTAAAAGTTTTAAAAAATCCTCACACTATACTTCCTGTAGATAAAAGGATGGACAAGAGGTATGCTTTATCAGGCTCTGACACGGAATTCCCCCGCACAGCAATGCAGCCATGTGGGAGTAGTGCAGGCTGCAGCCTGTGACAAGGCAAATATTCCCCCTAGCTTCACACCCTCCTGAGAAGGACTCCAGGAAGATTGATGCTATGGCAAAGAAACAATACATGGCAGCATCCTTGGGACTCAGACAAGCAAATGATATGGCTTATGCTGCTAGATACCAGAAATCCAGATGGGATACTGTGCTGGCACTAGCAAAACAAGTCCCTGACCAGCTTGCCAGGGAGCTGAAACAGGTGGCTAAAGATGGTATTGAGGCATCAAAGGTGTAGTTTCATGCTGCAGTAGACTCTAATGATATGTCATCAAGAGTCATGGCTACATCTGTGGCACTTCGCAGAATGGCTTGGCTCAGATGTACTACCCTGTCATAGGATACCCAGTCTAAGGCCATGGATTTTCCTGTTGTGGGTAACACTCTGTTTGGGGAGCAAACAGAGAATTACATGAAGAAAATGGATGAATACAGGACCACCTATAGGAGTGCACAGGCCAAGGAAAGGCAGGTCACTCCTCAGAAGCAGCTTCCCAAGGGCTGGGGCAGGCCTTTTCATAGGCCTTTTTACCAAGCCCCAAGCCTCCTCTTCCGCTTATGCCCAGAGGGGGTTCTTTAGAGGGAGAGGCAGACGGGGTTCAAGCAGGTCTGCTTCCACCCCTCAGCCCAAAGCCCCTGCCAAGCAGGCACCCTGATGGGGTAGCCAGGGCCAATTCACCTCTACCTGTAGGGGGCAGGCTGGCTTACTTTGTCCAGGACTGGAAGTCTCTAACGTCAGACAAGTGGGTCCTGGAAGTAGTAAGCCAGGGACTGGTTCTCAGCTTCAAAAAAAATTTCCAAAGATGAGAACCAGATCTTTTCCACCTGCATCTCCATCAGAGGCACTCACCTTAGAGGCAGAGGTCTCTACCCTCCTCGCTCTCAGAGCCGTGGAAAGGGTTTCACCCCTACACCAGGGCAAAGGTTTGTACTTCAGGTACTTCCTTACCCCAAAAAAGACAGGAGAATGGCGGCCCATCCTGGATCTCAGATACTTAAACAAGCACCTCTTAAAACCAAAATTCAAAATGGTGACTCTGGGTATTATTTTACCCTCTCTAAGGCCAGGGGGACTGGCTAGTGTCCCTGGACCTCAAGGATGCCTACTTCCATATTCTCATCAGAAGCTCCCATCGAAAGTACCTCAGGTTCGAGCTGCCCTCAGGCCATTACCAATTCAGAGCAATGCCCTTTGGCCTCACCTCTGCTCCAAGGGTATTCACCAAATGCCTGGCAGTAGCAGTTGCTTGCCTAAGAAGGCAAAAGATTGCCATCTTTCCTTACTTGGACGATTGGCTCATAGTAGGCCAGTCCCCAGACCAGGTCAGCTTACATCTTCAGATAACTCAGCAACTGCTTACTTCCGTAGGTTTCCTTCTGAATCTCTCAAAGTCAGTTCTGGAGCCTGTCCAGCTCCTAACCTTCATAGGCACAGAACTGAACACATAGGAAGCCAGGGCCTTCCTCCCTCTAGACAGGGCAAAGACCCTAGTCTCCCTGGCCTCCTCCTTCACCCTGCAGGTCTCTCGACCAGCAAGGCATTTTCTGCAGCTCCTAGGACACATGGCTGCTTCCACAGCAGTAGTGCAAGGAGCAGGATTTCAGATGAGGGACATTCAGTTCCATTTGAGAGCCTTTTGGTCTCAAAGAAAGAATCCTCTTACCAAGTTGATCCCAGTAACTCGAACCCTGATCCAAGCCCTACAGTGGTGGCAGGATCAGAGCAACCTCAGACAAGGAGTTCCCTTTGTCACTCAGCCTCACTCCTTAATCCTTACTACAGATGCATCTCTCTTGGGGTTGGGGGCTCACATGGGCGACCTCACTACCCAGGGGCTGTGGTCCCCACAGGAATCTCTGCTCCACATCAACCTGTTGGAGCTCAGAGCAGTTTTTCTAGCACTTCAAGCTTTCTCCAAATCTGTTCAGAACAAAATTGTACAGGTCAGAACAGACAACACCACTACAATGTGGTACAGCAACAAACAAGGGGGCACTCGGTCTATGGCCTTGTGCACCGAAGCCATGAAGTTGTGGTCTCTGGCTTACTCCCTGAACACCTCCCTTACGGCAGTTCATCTCCCAGGCAAGGACAATGTCCTGGCAGATGCTCTCAGCAGGATCTCTCAGGACCATCACGAGTGGTCCTTGGATCCCCTGGTTCTGGGAGTGGTATTTGCCAAATGGGGCACCCCGCAAATAGATCTTTTTGCAGCCCCAGACAATCACCAACTTCCTCTCTTTTGCTGCAGGCCCCCAGTCTTGGGCTCAGTCCCTCTGGATGCCTTAGCCCTCAGTTGGGAAGGGAAGTTTCTCTATGCCTTCCCCCCCTTCCCTCTCCTGTTCAAAGTGCTAGTCAAAATCAGATCCCAATCCTGCAGGGTCATTCTGATTGCCCCAGATTGGGCCAGACAACCCTGGTATCCACTCCTTCTGTCCTTAGCAGTCCATCCTCCCTGTGCCTCCCAGGAATCACAATCTGTTAACCTGTGCCCAGGGAAGGGTTTGGTGCAGATCTCAAGTCTCTCAATCTCAAGGCCTGGTTCTTGAAGAGCTAGAGTTTGCTGACCTACACCTTTCTCAAGGCGTAATGGATATTTTGAATGCTTCTAGGAAGCCTTCTACCAGGGCTACTTACAACTCCAAATGGAAAAGGTTTTCCATATGGTGTTCAGAAAAGCATATTTCCCCAGACTCTGCTGATTTACCCACAGTCCTGGATTATATGGTCCATCTAAACAATTTGGGGCTGAGACCAGCTACCCTGAAGGTGCATTTGGCAGCTGTGTCTGCTTTTATTTCAGCAGGTAAACCCTCTCCTCTTTCAGCTCACCCTGTATTTTCCAAGTTTTTTAAGGGATTGCTTCACATCAACCCTCCATTCAGGGATCCTGCCCCTGCCTGGGATTTTAATGTTTGCATTGCTCAGCTTATGCAACCCCCCTTTGAGCCCTTGTCTTCAGCTGAGCTTAAGTACTTGACTTGGAAAACTGTGTTTCTGGTAGCCATCACCTCTGCCAGACGCATAAGTGAATTACAAGCGTTGTCAGTGGAGCCAGATTTTATCTCCTTTCACAGACATAAGGTAGTCCTCCGGACTAATAGAAAGTTCCTGCCTAAGGTGGTTTCAGATTTCCACCTTAATCAATCTATATCTCTTCCAGTTTACTTCACTGACCATTCCTCCTCTGGGGAGAGGAGGCTGCACAGCCTAGATGTGAAGAGAGCCCTTAGTTACTACATAGAGCGTACCAAGGGTCACAGGTTTGACTCCCTCCAACTGTTCCTCACTTATGGTGAGGTTGGTAAAGGGAAACCTGCCACTAAAAGATCCATTGCCAGGTGGATTGTCTCTTGTATCCAATTCTGTTATGAAAAGCTGGGTAAGGTCCCCCTCAGGTCTGAGGGCTCACTCTACCAGAGGTACAGCTGCTTCTCTGGCTGCTGCCAGAGACATCCCTATTCTAGAGATATGTCAAGCAGCTACCTGGAAAACAGTTCACACTTTTACCAAGCATTACTCCCTGGACATCCAGGCTCGGAGTGATGCTCGGTTTGGCATAGCTGTCCTTCAGAGCCTATTCCCTAAGTAGGTTCTGTCCCTCCTCCATGGGGGTACTGCTGTGTAGTCTGCAATTGTCATAATATAGCAAGACTTCATGTTGTTTGAAGAAAAAATTACTCACCTTAGTAATGTTGTTTCTTCTAATGGAGTCTTGCGATATTATGACCTCCCTCCTTGCCTGCCCCTCTCAGAACTTTGTTTTGGGATGTGGGTGGGCATTTACAGTGTTGGCACTTTATTTATGCCCACCTTGTTGTTTTTCACCCTTCTTTTTGGGGTGAATTGGTGTTGTATTTTTCATTTTTTGGGTCTCCTGACTTGAGTCTTTGTTTGAGATCAAGAAGTGTGTGTTATGTTAGTAGCCAGTTGGCTAGTGTAGGTTTACAGCTTCCACACAGAGCCTTAGTGAGTTTAGCTCGTAAAGATCTGACAGTTTATGTTTGAAGATAAGCAGACAGAGCTTCTCTAACCGAGCTCGCGCTCAAAGTTCCATGCTTGCATGGAAAGTTAACTATTTCACCTCCGGGGCAGTTCCAAGATTGGATCATACTGCAATTGTCATAATATAGCAAGACTCCATTAGAAGAAACAACATTACTAAGGTGAGTAATTTTTGATTCTCCCTTACCTTCCCTGCCACTTCTTTTGAGAACCATAATGTTTTTTTCTTTTGTTTTGATTTGTTTATTTGCTTCACACAAAGGCTTGTTGTCTCTGTGATGGCAATTTTGATGTTTCCCCATTGTTGCTCCACCCCACCTTCTTGCCTGTTTGCTACCGAAGATATTTAAAAATATGTGTCCTGACTTCCCTAGTAGTTTTTCCTACATAATACTTGCTGTAAGAACACTATATCATATACACCACATAGTTGCATTTACAGTTAAAACATTTTTTAATAACCAGGCTCCCCAGAGTCTGCGGTCTCTGCAGGCCCCCACACTGACTCCAGTGTTGGGGGCTCTGCTATGGATGGCGGTTCCGGGAGGCATGGTATGGTGGTCTCGACCTTGGGGGCCGGGGTAGCTGCCACCTCCAGTGCTGCCTTAGCTATCTTGGTGGGGATGGGGACCCCCTCTTCTGCGGCCTCCCTCATGGGACCTGCAGGATTGGAGGACTCCTTAGTACTGGGTTCAAGGAAGAATGCGGCCTTGAAGCCCGAGGGGTTGAGAGGCGGGGTGAAGAGCAGAGGCCTTCTTCCACTACCCTGCGGGGTGGGTGGGTGGGGGCCACAGTGCTGAGCCCTGCTTCTCTTCCTCTGAGACTTCAGGGGCACCCTAGTGGGCAGCGGTGAGGGTTGCCCTTCTGGATCCATGCAACCCCAGTTGCACCATAGGGAAGATTCTCCCCCAGGGCTTAGCCAGAATTTGTTTTCGCGATCGAGCCCTGTATCCCCCCTTGTGGGAGGATCTACTGTGGGGTCTCAGTGCCCTGGCAGAGGCCGGGCACTTTCGGTTAGGTGCCCTTCTCCAATCCCTCTACAGACACCTTCCCCTCTCCCAGGCCATGTGGGCCCTATGGGACCCTTAAACCGGGAGATGTTCAGGGTCACTGCGGCAGCCTTCCCTAGGTATGTTAGAGCCATGGATGAGCAGGTCTTTCACCTGTCTCCCCTGCTGCAGGAGAACTCTGTGGATCTGAGCTCCTTGACTTCCTCAGCTTCTTCATCTAAGGAAGAGGAACACTCTGTCCACCTTTTCTCCGACACTGATTTCATTGAATATCAGCGATTCCTCTTGAGGTTAGCTGAGGAGCTTCACATTTTCCATGTGGTAAGATGTGATACTGAGTGGGAGATGCGCTCCTTTTTGAGCAAGTTTAGTTCTAACCACCTCATCGTACCTTCCTGGCCTATTCCCGTTCCAGGAAGCATCAGTCCACACCTGGCAATCACCAGTTGCCTCACCCCCAGACCCAGTGAACTGCAGGAGGAGGAGGCATTGTGCTTCCCAGGAGTCTCTTGGTTCTTTGCCTCACCCAATCTCAGGGCTGATCGCTTTAGATACTCCTTCCAGCCTTCAACACCCGGCACACGACCGACCACCGGATCTGGATTCCGCCGAGTTTGACTGGTGGGGAAGAAGAGTTTTCTCCTCAGCTCATGTGTTACTCTGCATCAGCTTGCATCAGGCTCACCACGCTACCTACAACAGACACCTGTGGTCGATACTGGTGCAGGTATTAGCATCGTTGCCTGATTCGGAGGTATCTAGGCAAGCCATTACCCTCTCTGCTCAGGGTCTGGACCTTGCAAGGCACCAAACAAGAGCATCATATGACACCAATGAGGTGGCTTCCAGACTGGCGGGGAGAGCGATCTGCATCAGGCGGATGGCATAGCTTCGTCTGTCTAGATTGTCACCCATTGCCCAGCGTAGGGTGATTTCCTCTGCTTTCCGGGGGACCTGTCTTTTCTCCCGCAGGACGAGGAGGAATCTGCAGGGGCGTTTTCCATCCCCCCAGTCACAGGGGACACCTCCTCACCCTGACCAGCCTTAGACCATTTGTGGTCTAGTATGTCTACAGGGTCTCCCCCTTGCATCTCCCCCAGAGGAGGCTGAGGAATGCTGTTCCCTCAGGGCAGTGCCTGGTCCCCTCCGGGGGACTTGGTACTCACCCAGCAGTAATGAATGGTGAAGACTGACAAGGGAAGATATGAAAATTATGTACCTACCGTAATTCTTGATCTTCTCTTGTATATTCACTATTCATTACTGATTCCCGCCCACCTTCCCCTCTTGGGCCTTAGCTCCTGGGTGCCACCTCCACTCTACTTGCCCTCTTAGAGGCCAATTGGGTGCAGAGTCCCCCGATACCTCTGGGCCCTGTGTTTCCTTCTCTACGTCACAGAGCACCCTACCTAAGAGGGCGGTAAGTAGGGTCTTTGCCCTGGCCTTGGAGGGAACTCCCTGGAATTCTCAGTGGGGTGCACTGTAGGGTCCATTCCATGTCTTGGCACATATCTGTTGGTCCATTGTCATCTCTTTTAGGGTGGGGACTTCTTCAGTGTATCCCATGGGGGGACCCTTAAGGACTCCCCCCCCTCTCTTTTCTTCTTTCTCGCTGTCCTTTTGCTTATGGGGTCATTCTGGTCAGAGTCCTTTTCCTGTTTAAGGGGATTTACCCCCTTAGCTAAGTACTCAGGTGGTAAGCTAGAGGGCCATGCTCCAGGACTTTCATCCTGAATGTGGGTTTAGGAGGGGACCCTGCCATGTCTTATACTATCCAAGACCATCTCAGATTCTCTTTCTGGACCTAGGTCTAGTGGTCCCTGAAGTTGATGGGATCCTTGCACCTGTGTCTTCATACCTCTCAGGTTTTTGAGGCTACAACTAAGCCAACAGTCTTCCGGCTTAGCATGGCAGAGGTCTTCCCCTTCTTCCTATATAACGTAACCCAGATAGATCATCTTTGGGGAGCTGGTTCATTCCACTGGGGTTTCACACAGATGAGGCACACTGATGAGTCCTGGTAGGATGAAACACGTGTATGTGTCTTCTGTTAGCACCCTTTGCAGACTGTCTGAAAGGCCTTTCGGTACCATGCATGTTTGCTTAAAGGTGAACAGCATAATTTTCTGTCGTGATATGCATATACAGCCCATGATGCTTTGCATTATGGGGGTATGTGTGATTTTGTATTTCTTATTTATATATACCGTGCTACCATAGTTAGGGTTGAGGAGCCATTTACGTGTTAAACCCAAAATTTTGCACCTTAATAACTTTGCAACCGTTTGACGGAGTTGCCTGAAATTTGGAATACACTATCAAGATACATACACCTTGGGATCTGCCAAGTTTCATACTGGTCGGATACACGGCTGTGGAGTTATTAAGCGTGATCTGCGTGTGCATTTACGCTTTTTCTGGAATTCTACGGTCGTGCCTACAGGTCGCATCGGTTTGCGCGACCGGTCCGAAATCTTCAGGGAACGGCGTCGGGTCCCTGATATGCCTTTGAAGATTTTGTGAAAAATATTAAGCGGTTCAAAAGTTATTCAGAAAACAATTTCCCATTATAAGTCAATGGGAAAAGTTAACAAAGTTCGAGCAGTGTCGCAAATGCACTTTACTGTAAATGGCCTTTACTGTCACAAATCTGCCATTTTGTTTTCAGTTAGTGATCGGGAAAATGCTTGGCATTTAAAATTGGGACCCTCTAGCAACCTAATTCTTTTTGTATTCACCTAGTCGGGCCCTGAGGATGCTAGCCATGTCTTTATTTTGGGGTAAAACACCCCAGAAATATGATTTTCAAATTTCTGGAAAAAGTACTTTTGCAAAGTAGTGTCGCAAATTTTGTGAAAGCTTTCTGGAAATACATAGTACTTTTCTAGGCTGAAAACACAGCAATTCTTGGCACCTGCTGCAAAGACCAGTTTGGTGCTTTGGCCTGAAATTTGGAGGGAACGTAGCTGACATCTCACAGATGTGCCTTTCAGTGTTGCGTTGCAAAAATACTACACGGTGGCAAAGTTACAGCACTCCAAAGTTGATGCTTTTTCCCATAGAATAACATTACGGCATTCGACGCACCTTCCCGTCTACGCCATCGTGTGCGTTACCCTTTCTGTTCTCATTCGCGCTTGCATTACCTGCATGGGTCCAGGGGACATGGTTATTGCCTATAATAAGGCGGTGACCGGGGCCCTGGATTGAATTGCTCCTGTTCGCGTTCGCCCACTCACTCAGCGCCCAAAGACTCCCTGGTTTGATGAGTCTTTGAAGGAGCTGAGGAGAGTGGGGCGAAGGCTAGAGAGAGCATGGCGGAAATCCTGCCTGTATGCTGACAAACTTAGATTGATGGATCATTATGTTATCTATCAATCGGCAATATCCCGTAAGAAGTCAGAATTCCTGTCCAGGGAGATTGCTGCTGCGAGAAACCGACCGGCTCAACTCTTTCGGACTGTTGACAGATTGTGCAATCCACTCTGTCTACAGTCTGGAAGAGATTTTCTAAATAAAGTGTGATGAGCTTGCTCGATTTTTGCTGATAAGATTGCGGCATTAGGGGATCTCAACCAGGTTCAATCTACAAGAGCTTGCAGTGGTCGGCGAGGGAAGCAAACACCTGTGTCACCTGGTCTGACTTTGGTAGGCCGGAATTCATGGACATTATGAGGATTGTCCAGACTGTACGTCCAACCAGCTGTAGTTTGGATCCGGGCCCTACGCCACTTTTATTAGGTTGCGTAGATATTATCTGTCCGATCATTGCTGAAATCGTCTGGAAATCTTTGAAGCAGGGGATCTTTCCTGAACCCCTCAAGGCGGTGGTTCGACCACTCTAAAAAACCTTCACTGAATCCGGACTGTCCAGCTAACTACAGACCTATCTCTAACCTCCCCTTCTTGGGTAAGGTTATTGAAAAGGTGGTTGCACTGCAACTGGACACATCTTATAAATCATAATGTCTATGATACTCTTCAATCAGGATTTAGGAAAAGACATAGTACTGAGACTGCTCTTGTCCGGTTCTAAATGATCTCCTGATAGCGAGGGATCAAAAGGCTTACTATTCTAGTCCTTCTTGATCTCTCTGCAGCTTTGAAACTGTGGACCATGGTGTGCTTCTGGAACACCTGCGGTTCCATTGTGGACTGTCTGGTACGTTCTACAGTGGTTTCAATCTTTTCTCACAGGGCGGAGACATAGGGTTATCACTGGAATTTATTCCTCTGATGCGTCTCCTTGCCTTGTCAGGGTTCCATGAGGTTCCATTTGGCACCCATGTTGTTCGCTGTCTATATGCTGCCACTGGGAGACATTATTGAGCAATATGGCTTGGGTTTTCACTGCTATGCAGATGACACCCAGCTATATTTGTCCTTTAGTCCCGGGCAAGAAGATGCAGTCTCTAAACTTAACAACTGTCTATCCGAGATCAGTGATTGGATGAGTGCCAGCTGGCTAAGGTTAAACCCGGATAAGACTGAGGTGTTGGTAGTGGACCCAGGTCATCGTGAGGCAGGTTGTAGGGCTGGTCTTCCCTCGGGCATATGGATCGATGGGGCCCAGCTCTTGACCTCAGACAGGGTGCGTAACCTGGGCGTTATTATTGACGACAGTTTGACGCTGAAATTTCAGGTGTCATCTGCTGTCAAATCCTCTTTTTACCATCTGAGGAATATCGCTCGGGTGAAACACCTTGTTCCTCGGCTGACCTTCCGACATTAGTCCATGCCTTTGTTACTTCCGCCTTGACTACTGCAATGCCCTGTACCTAGGGATGCGGGGATTGATATCCGCCGCTGCAGCTGGTGCAAACGCTGCAGCCAGGCTTTGACGGGGACATCAATGAGGAATCATATCACGCCTGTGCTGCGCGAACTGCACTGGCAGCGGTTCAGTGGCGGATCACCTTTAAGGTCGGTTTACTGACCTATAAAGCCTACGAACAGGGACGCGATATCTGCAAGATCTGCTTGTTCCCTACGTCCCTCCGCTCCTCCGATCCACCGGCGAGGATTGCTAGAGGTTCCCAGGGTTCATTTAAAAACATCACAGGCCTGAGGCGTTTTTCTTATGCTGCCCCTACCCTGTGAATTCTCACCTCGTCGGTCTGGCTTCTGCCTGACCGTTGAAAGCTTTAAATCAGAACTGAAAACCTATTTATTTCAAAAGGCTTATGGGGAGTAGTTATTGCACTGCATTGAAATTATTTTATTGTTGTTTGTTATGCTGTATGTATGTTTTATATGTATTTAATTTAATTATTGTAAAGCGCTTTGATTTTGAAAAGCGCTTAAAAATAAACTTTTACTTACTTACTTACTTACTTACCTTGTGCGGCACTGTTAGCACTTCTGTTTGCATTGCTGTTCCTGTTACTATGTCACAAGACATCACGTGGCGGGAGCGCGGCCTCCGCCGCATTACGTGGCGGGGCCCCGTGCTCCCACCACTGCATTACATTCACTATTTCTCGTTATCATTCTCAAAAAGAAGGGAAATTAGAGGCAAAAAACTCAGTTTAATGCATCAGTTAGGGTTGTTCCACAGCGACAAAAGTGAAATTCGGTGTTAGGTTGTAAACCCCCTTGGACCCCAACCCACCCCCAACCCGGCATTGGGGTGTGCATTGGGGTGTTAGGTCTAACTCTCACCCCATTCTCTATACTTCTGCTTTACACATGTGATGGGGTGAGAGTTAGGGCCGATGACCCATTCGCACCCAATGCCGGTTGGGGGTGGGCAGGGGGGTCAGAGGGTTTTCAACCTAACACTGAGACCTCACTTTTGTCAGCTGTGGAACAACTGTTGCTATGCATTAAACAGAGTTTTTTGCCTAATCTATATATATATATATATATATATATATATATATATGATATATATATATATACACACACACACACACAAACACACATTATCTCTCCTTCCTTTATCTTTCTTTTGCACTTTCTTTCCTGTCCTGCCGCCAGGGGCTGGGGCCCTAAGGCCAGTTAGAGAAGTTCTGTTCCCTCTGTCCTATGGTCAGTTTATATTCTTTCCTTTTTCTATCCCTCAGCTCCCTTGCCTCTTCGGTTTTCTCTGTTCCCCTTTGTTTCATCCTCTCCGGCAGAACAGAACTTGGGTGGAGAAGAAGTCTGCGGCACCTAACGGCCAACCCTCGTGCACCGCGCAGTGCATCGACCTCGTGGGTGGTGCCATCGGCACTGACCCCCCCAAAAAAAGCTGTTGTGCAGGTGTGCACCTCCAGCTTACACCCAGCAGTAATGAATGGTGAAGATACAAGAGAAGATCAAGAATTACGGTAGGTATGTAATTTTAATTTCTTTACTTCTAACTGCATATTTGCAAGGATTGCTGCTCTCACATTTAAAAACCCCTACTACTTTAATGTTGGGGTGAGTATCAGCTACAAAATAGCTTCTGGTTATTAAATCTCATAAACTGGCTGATCTACTGTATGCAATTACTGGTTTAGTTCCAGTTCTGTTTTTCAAAACCGGATGCACATTTAGAATTTTCCAATTAGTACAGACAATATCAGATACATGTTTTGAAATCCGTGTAAATTCAGTAACAAAAACTAACATCTTCTTTTACTGCAGGTCTCTTTTTTTATTTTTAACAGTTCCTGCCTATCGACCTTCAGATAAATGTGACAGCACAGGTGGCTTTCATTTCAGGACAGTTCACAATGGGATACAAGTAGCTTCAGATACATTGCATTTGATGGACTTTCCCCACTATATAGATGCAGTGACAGATCAAAGTTACTTGACAAACTCAAAGCCAAATGGATATTTGTTCTAGGTACATTAACCCCAGGTGGTTTAAACAATGAACTGGACCTGAAAGTAGATCTTTAAACTCCCACATTATGTATGTGTTATTTCAAATTGTTAGGAATTTGTAGAATATGGGAATTTTAGTTTGGTAAGTTTCAATTTTTTTTTGTATTGACAAAGTTCCATAACTAAAACATTTCAATTGTGATAAAGGTATAAGGTATTTCATAAATTTCTTTGAAATTGATCAGATTTTTAGTATGGGGTATTAATATAGGATTATTATGTGATTTGTTGCCATTAGGGCACCTGTGTCATTCTAAATAGTAAAATAAGACATAGGTTAAAAGTTTATAACCAATGAATGGTACTCAATAAAGGGGTCCTTTTTGTACGTGTACAGTGTATTACTGACTAGTTATTTAATCTAGCCCCTCACTGACTACATCACCCCTGACAAAGTGAGTTCTCTAACAAAGCACCAGGTCATTCAGTCCTCTGCCTCAGTGCTCTGAATATCATCTGGTAAGCCAGTAAAAGGACAGTGTCACAAGCTTATTGTAGCTGAATATTTTAGAAAACTAGTGAATTTTCATGGAGGTCCATATTCACAAGTGTATATTGTGAGCATCTGTTTTATCTGTGAGTGTTTTCACAAGGAACACTAGTAAAAGCTTTTTTAACCGCTACAAATAACCGTTTGGCGTACTTCACTGACTGGAAGGTTTGGAGTCTATGGAATGAATTCAAGCACCATCCATTTGGAGTGTTCTTCAAGAAATTGATGTGGTTGTCCTCTTCTTCTGTGGTCCTCTGCACTACCGAGCTCTACTACAACTGAAAATCAAAGCTCTCCACCAACTGAGATTGTGCTGTACAATGCCAAGGTGTTGATATCTCATGATGTGAGAAACAAGTTCATTTGGTGGCTGCATATAATAGACAATTGAAATGGGGGAGCAATCTTTGGATCCCAGCTGCAGTTGATCATAGAGTCTGATTTTAACAGTTTAGAAGGGTGGCCTGATGCACAGGTATTGTAGTGAGGGGAGGAAATGGACAACACAAGAATAGTCCACATAAATTGTTTGGGTCTCCTGGTGGCGGACTTTGTAGACTGGAACTTCAACAAGAATATGACTCATCTAAATATCCTCCTCAAGATGGAAAATGTAGCAGCAATGCATTTTTAAATCAGCGGGGGGGGGGGGAGACAAAATCTCCTCAACTGACCAAACAACCTTCAGATTCAGACCCAACACCTCCCAGGCCTTACCAGCTTGGAGGTATGTAATGGACTCCAGCAAGTTCAACTTCCAAAGGGACCTCTTCTTGCTGATCCAGAGAAGAAGAGGTCCCCTACAGACAGACCTGATCACCTCATGCCTGTTAGAACACTGAGGCAGTTCTTCAGTTGGCCCAAAGTGTGGGTGACAGACACTTTTGCACAAGACTGGAGCCTCTTCCATAAAGTTGTATGCATATATGTATTTTATTCACAGGGGTGGGGTGGGGTGCAGGAGAGAATCTTAGAATGCAAGGTTGGGAAAATAAAGCGAATAAATTATTGACAGGCTTTGTCTACGGCTGAAGGAGGTGCTACAGGCAGGACCAGCCTGCTCAGGAAATAATTTTTGCTGGCCTGCAAGAAAATCTGAGGACAAAATGTTTATTTTCTTAGATCATGTCCATCACCACTTCCACCATGAATCTGGAAGTACACCGCTACCATATATCTTCCCTTATTATTACAGAAAGACACAATTCAGGAGTCAGGGTAAAAAAAAATGGATTCTTTTTTTTTCATCTTGTATTTCCCTCCTGTCCCTTTTGACCATCCCCCTTCTGATGGTGATCTCCAGCCCCATCACCCATCATCCGAGCTCTTACCCCATCCTCTTTTGACCACCATATGTGGGTGGGTGCCATCGGCAATGGTGCAGAGCCTGTGGGGTCACCATCCTTATGCTGCTCAGCTGTGGTGTTTGTAACAACAGGAATCCATCAGTGATGCTTTACAATAGCATCATCCCTTCAGAGTGTGATGCCCCGAAGATAGAACTTCATGCTAATATCAGAATTTAGAATACAGGTTCAAACTCTGCACTCTGGTCATGGGCTCTCTAGTGAGGTAACATCAGATTTAGTTCTCCACCTGAACAGTCACCCTGAAGTACAGCTCCAGCCTTCTGGTCAGCAAGGCCTTATTTTATTAACTCTTTTATTATTTTCCAAAAGTTAAGTTAGTTTCTCAGTACTCTGTGTTGGTTTGGGTGCTTAGTTTGTTGTTTTAGTATGTTTTACAATTTCTTCAGTTCCTGATCGGTCCCAGGAACTGGAGAAGGTTGCATTTGAAATGCAGTTCCTGCCTTGAGGGAACCCTTGGCAAATTGAATAAAAATACTTTATAAACTCCTAAAGCTATAATATCAGGCAGTTTTTGGCAATTTCATACTCGGTTCCCAATTTTTAGGGAACTGAACTGATTTTTTTTGTTAAATTATCAAGCACTGTGTACACAGTGGTTCCCCACTATCTGTGAAGGGGAAACATTTTAAAAATAATTTAAATAACCCTTTTTCTTTAGCACTGACTATTGAGAACTGAATAATTGCTTTTTTTTTTTTTATACTTTTCAATTTTTCCTCCTTTCCCTCCAGCTCCGATATCCTTGGGAACACCTAGGAATCATCACTCTGCAAGCCACCTTACCTGATCTGCCTCTGTCACCCATGGAGCTTCAGTTTACCCCCCCCCCCAGGCGGGGATGAGGTTGGGACCAAACACCCCGGACATTCTGGTCTCGACAGTTGAGGGGTGCCAGGAAGACAGCTGCACATCGAGGGCAAGCTCTGGGGCTCCGTCTCCCTCAGAATTGGAAGGCATTTCCCCTGTTCTGTAGGGGAGTGGCCAACACCCTGACGTCAAGGTGTTTCTATCGATGTCTGCCACTCCCAGCCCTCTGTCATGCTCTGACACTTGCTATGCCTCTGGCTTCCACCAGAGGCCAGCCAAGCGCCAAGCAGGAACCCTCCTCCCTCCCGGGAGAGGAGAGCTGTTCTTTGGATGCTCAATCCTCTCCTTCCCCTGCCAACCCCTGACTTTCCGGGCTCATTCCCGAACCCGGGTCGCCAGCATGATGCGAGGTGTAGCGTCCAGCATCTCAACCCTCAGTGCCACCGGGCCGGGTGAATAATTGCTTTTAACAAATGTCTTCAGCATTTGGCATGTCTGATAGGCCTAAAAAACAAACAGGACCCAACAGGCTTTAAAAATTGCCCAAAGCAGAAAAACTGGGCACAGCTACCCATCTTAAAGAATGAGTCGCATGCTGACTTGCAGTGAAAAAAACATGATTTAATGGTGCTGCAACAGCAAACAGGTGCTCATAATCTCCCCAAAGTTTTACGCATGCATGCACTTTGTGAAGGTGCACGAGACTAGTTCCTTAAGTTGAGTGAGTTAGCTGGGCCGGTGGCACTGAGGGTTGAGGTGCTGGAAGCCTTACCTCCTGCCATGCTGGAGACCTGGGTTCAGGAACAACCTTGGGTCATCGGGGAGACAGCATGGGGTGGAGGGAACAGGATTGAGCTGCCTAATGGCAGTTCTCTCTGGGGAGGTGGTCACTCCTCTGTAGTTGTGCCATCGCTGACTGGAGGTCCGGTGATGGTGCAGGTGGGAGGGGGCGGTGCGAAGGGAGGGTGTTTCATAGCACAACATGCGTGTGCCTCCACACATGCGCATCTGCGCTGAGGTAAGGTGATGGGAACAGGGAGAAAAAAACCAGAAAAAACCTAAAAACTATGTACCGGGGGGAAAAAAGTTGAGTGAGTTACTGTGCCCAATTTGTCTGTGTTGGACATTGCAACTGCATTGCAGGATGCACCAACATACTTGGGGCAGTCATTTTATTTTGCTGCATTTCAAAATTGTACAAACATTTTTCAGCTCCTGGCAAAGGTAGACTGCCACGAGCTTTGTTTAAAGTGCCTGGGTCCAGAGCATGATTTTATCAGTTGTGAGCTCTATAAAAAGTTTTGCCCTAAAACCCAAAAGAAAGGGGCTAAAAAATGACAAGATTTTACAGCTTCTCAGTCTGCCTCTATGTCACAAAACACAACAAAGGCTGTGAGGAAGTTCCTAGCGATGGTGGGAAGCATGCATCTGATGATTCTTCCACTCATAAACAGCAACAGTCCCCTTCAAAGGGGGCCGATCAAAAAGGTAAATCTGCTCAGCCGTCAGGCAAGCACAGAAAATGTGGTATGGATATTAGGGTGTGTGAAAGGGGGAACCCTGGTCTCAGTGATGGCAAAAACACAAAAGAGCCTCAGAGCAGGTACTAGAACTAGTGTCTGCCAAGAAAAAAAAAAGGAAAGAAAAGTATGTCCATGCCACTCCTCCTGCAGAGGAAAAAGAACAGGCAGTGGACCAGAGACAAATGCCCTAAACAGAGGACATGGCCAAAGCATGGCAATTTTTCCAAGCCTTCCGGGTTATGGGGAACTTTCTCAATATGTCTTCCCCCGCTCCCAGGCTGAGGTCCCAGACCAGTTGGCTGCGGAGGAGGAGGATACGATATGAGGAGGAGGAGGAGGAGGAGGTGAACCTATGGGACCAGATGGTTCACTTGATTAAGAGTTTGGCTCCCCTTCTAGTTCTGCAGAGGATTATACCTTTTACTCTACGTTCATTAAACAAATAGTGAACCCCCTCAAAATCAAGACGGCACGAGAAAACTAGGGCAAAATATGATTACATTTTATCTGTTGTAAACATGATAAAAAAACAACAAAATATTTTCTCATCTGTAATTCATGTTTGAGATGCAGTAGCAGCACATCTGGAATCAGTTTGAATTGTAATTGCTAGTTAGGCTTACTTTACCTCCATTACACCTCCGTGGAGGAGGAGGTAACCTGTATAATAGCTTGTGTTTCTATATTTATTTAATAAAGTACAGAAATTGCATTTGATACAAGGTAAATCTGGCAAGCAGCCCACCTCTGCACATGTTAATGAACACCAGCTGCTTATGGATCGGTCAGTTGGTATTTAACGACTTGCATGGAGGTGGGACGCATGCCAGTAGTACATCTGTTTTGTATTGTTCCCAAATTCTTTATCTAATTAATTAATTATGTACTGTAATTCAGTGCAAATGCTTTTATGAGCTGCTTCAAGACATAGAGCAGAAGTAGGAACACCTGATAAGCATTTAAAACTGAAACAGACCAAGCAGCTACTTTAAAGTGCAGTTCTGACAAAAATCGACACTTCATAAAACTAAAACCTATAACAGTGAAACACGCATTTCACTTCAGAGATAAACTGCTTTCTCCACCTGAGGATCATGGCCTCTATCCTGTTGTCTGTTGTCCTTCTCAGCTCCCTCATTGCTACGTGTATACAGTTTCGGAAATTTGATTTAGCTAATTTTAGGCAGAGATATTGTATAACATTAGTTTTTGTTGACTGTGAAAGGAGGTCTAGACTGTACTGCCTATTTTGAGCCTCATACTGGGGGTGAGGGGAGGGATACAGTCAGATTCAAACCAACAGAGCCTGAACCAGATTACACTGTTGGTGGTATTTTAGTAAATGGGGAAATTTGGCCAGGACACTGTGGAGATTCCCCTACTCTTCTTTGAGATGTGCACAGGGATCTTTAAAGAGCTGCTGACACCTCAAAGAAAACTTTGAAAAACATAATACTTAGGTACAATTCAGATTGCATTCTATATATAATCTATAGATTTCTCCTGCACATTATTTATAACTGAGAAAAAATGTACATGAATACGTGATATTTAGCCCTTAGAGTTCATCTGCCTCTATAGCTTATTATCTACTTCAAGACATAATCCTCTGTTGTGGCATCACACACTGCTGCCATGGGAGTAATGGTGATGTCATAAGCAGTGCATTATGACTTCAAGTGGGGAGAAAGCAACAGGAATAGATAAACTGTTCAGGAGCAAATAACCTGTTTTCATGCAAATAACCTCAGTAATAAATAAGAGGGAGGAGAAATACAGAACTAATGTTAACAAGCATTTGTCAATGCCAAATGTTGGCTTGCTGGGCATCGGCATTGGTAGTGCAGGAGTTAGAGAGATGCACAATAGGAATGACAGTGAAGTATTGAACTAACACCAACCCCACCTCCACCCTGCAGAGACTGACAGGTGTTGGGGGTGTGCCTTTGGGTCATTGACCATATCGCTCATGCCATTTCACCTCACCCTACCCTGCAGACACTGACAGGTGTCGCAGTGTGCCTTGGGGTCTTTGGGCCTTAAACTCACTCCATTCCATAAGGAAATATGCTGAGATGGGTGCAATATAGGAGAATGGGGGGTGAATGATGGGGCTGAAGACCCCAAGGCACACCTCAATGCCAGTCACTGGCTGTGCAGGGTGGGGGTGGAATTGTGAGAGCATTACAGCCGACGATCCCAAGTCACCCCCCTGACACCCATCAGCCTGTACAGAGTAGGGCATTATGGTTGGAAACCCTAACACCCCAGCTGTTTGTTATTATTTTCATTCCAAATTTTCAAAATGAGATTTTGGTGACCTCACCTCATGAACAGTGGCACTACCATTTCATTACTCAGTCCTGAAAGGTGGTTTTGAACAGCGACTGTGCCATTTGGCACCACAGGTGTGAGAACACATTTCTGGCAGGATGTGAAAAATGACAACTGTAACGTTCATGAGGTGGTGTGAAAAAAATGGCAATGTTGAAAATCTGGAGTGAAAATATGAAAAATTGGTGGTTACGAACGTGTGTAGAAACTGTGCAATGCACGTCTGTAACGCAGTCATTTTTTGGAATTTTTTCACCAAATGTTCAACATGGGCATTATGAACCTCTCCTCATGAACAGTGGCGCTGTGATTCTGTTAATCTGTCCCAAAAGTTGATTTCCCACAGTGTCCACATCATTCTGCACCACAGGTGTGAAAACATGTTTCAGGAAGGATGTGAAAAATGACAGCTATACTGTTGATAAGGAGGTGTGAAAAAATGGCAATGTTGAAAATCTGGAGAGAAAATATTAAAAATTGGCGAAGTTACGAGCGTGCATAGAAACTGCGCAGTGCACACTTGTAATGCAGTCATTATTTGGAGTTTTTTCACCAGATTTGCAACATGGGCTTTTTGGGAACTCCCCCATGAACAGTGGCACTGTCATTTCGTTATTGGTCCCGAAAGGTGATTCCGCACAGCGACCGTGAAATCACCTTTCAGGACTGAGAAACTAAATGACAGTGACATGTTCATGAGGCGGGGTCCCAAGAACCCCATGTTGAAAATTTGGGACCAAAATTCTACAAAATGGCTGAGATATCAGTCTAAGTTGAAACCCCCCATTGCCTCCCATTATAAAGCTTACCATCATTTCTTCAGTTCGCAGTTCGGCTTTGAAGAGTGCAGACGTGTCCTGGTTCAGAGAAGATCACGGCTTCCGACCTCAGGAAGGTAAGTATGGGTGGGGGGTACAGGGAGGTGGGTACACAGCGGGAGGGTGGGAGGGGGATGAGGGAGACAATGGTGGACTGTATTCTTGTTTGCAGGGGGAAGATGTGAGGAAGGTTTTCTTCATTTACAGGTTACAAAAAAAAATACAACATTATGGGCACACTGGGGTGGGCTCCCAGTGTGCCACAATTCAGGGGGGATGCCAACATGGGGTTTGGGCACCCCGATGTTGGCAAGGTGTATAGACAGGTGGGGGGAGGCGTGCATCCGACACTGGGAATGGGCATCCCAGTGTCAGAAAGGAAAGGGGAAACTGTTTAACCAGAAAAGACACACTAAGAGAGGGGATGCTGACACGGGGATTGGGCCCCCCATGTTGGCTTTCTGGGGATTGTGTGGCAGGCAGCAGGAACCGCCACGTTACGGTGTGCCACATAATGTGGTGGAGGGGGAACATATTGACATGGGGATTGGGCACCCTGATGTCGGCTTTCTAGGGATTGTGTGGCGGACGGCAGTAGCCACCTTATTTATTGAAATGTTTCACCAGGAAAGGCACATAGTGGAGGTGTGTCATCTGCTGCTGCAATGACGAGCCTGTCTCTGATTGCAGTGGCAGATTTGTTTCAACTCTGTGGCTCTCTCTGAAACTGCTGTCATCGGTTTCATGCTCACTGGTTGGTGTCTGAGGGATGCACCCACTAAAGCATCCCCTGCATTCGCCACACCACTGACACACCTCTGAAATGTGCTACTACCACAAGATGTTGCTTGCGTGTGTGTGCAAGCCAACATAAAAATGAGATAACCTGTATCTTATTATAAAAGAAACAGAAACATAGACAGTGACAGCAGAAAAAGACCAGCGGTCCATCCAGTCTGCCCAAGTTCCCTATAATCCCTGGAACCTACTGTTCCTCTAGGGTATTAACCCTCCCCATCAGCTCTCTATTCTCCTCCTTGGTCCTGTCGCCCCCACTAACCACTATTCCCTTCATTATGTCCCAGCCCTGCTTGAATCCCCTGACTGTTTTTGCACCCACCACCTCAGCTGACAGACTGTTTTAAGGTTCCACCACTCTTTCCTTAAAGAAGTACTTCCTCACATCCCTCCTGAACCTACCTCCTGTTAATTTCCATTCATGTCCCCAGTCCACTTGATTGGGAATTGGTACTCAGGCTAAATAGTTCCCTGCAGTTCACTTTGTTAATTCCTTTAAGGAACTTGAAGGTCTCCATCATATCTTCTCTTTCCCTTCTGGTCTCCAGGGAGTATATATTTAGTGCCTTGAGGCACTCCTCATGGGATATGCCCTGCTGGCTCTGAATAATTTTGTTACTCTGCGCTGCACTGTCTCCAATCTATCCTTATCCTTTCTGAGGTGAGGACTCCAGAACCGGGCGCAATACTCTAGGTGAGACCTCACCAGGGATTTGAAGAGGGAAGTATTACCTCTTTTCTTCTGTTATCAGTACCCCTCCTGATACATCCCAACATCTTGTTAGCCTTGTTAAAGGTCTTATTGCACTGACACGATTGCTTAAATGAGTTGCTAGTGATAATTCTCAGATCCCGTTCCTCATCTGTAGTGCTAAGTCTCTCTCTCCTCCCATCCAGTACTCTGTCTTGGGGTTCTTTTTCCCTAGGTGCATTACCTTGCACTTTGTAGCATTGAATTTTAACTGCCAGACCTTTGACCACCCCTCTAACTTTTGTAGGTCTCTCTACATTCCCCTTATTCTCTTGTCACTATCCACCCTCCCACATAGTTTTGTGTCACCTGTGAAGAGACACAACCTGCCCTGGATGCCTTCTGCAGTGTCACTAATGAACATGTTGAAGAGGACCAGACCCAGGACCGATCCCTGTGGAACCCCACTCATAACCTCCCTCTCTTCTGATTTAACTCCTTTGACCATCAGCCTCTGCTGCCTCCCCTCTATCCAGTTACCCACCCACATACCTCTCAACTGCTATGAATTCCGCATAGCGCTATGATTTTCACACTCAAATTTACCCTTGCTCCTCACAAGTTTACCAATGTTCCTCATAATGTTTGAGCTATTTCTGGACACACAAACTATTAAATCATTGAACTAAGCTGATAGAAACATTACTTATCACTTACTATGTGGGGTCCACTATCTGTAGACATACTATTGTTTAAAATAAGAAAGTGCTCCACATTCTGACCCTTTGCTATGATTTTTGAAGGCCAGTGCTATGATTTTTAATGCTGAGAGGTTGAGAGGTATGCCCACCAAGTTCACTTTATTTATTTATTTATTGAATTTTGTTGACCGGGTGAGCCCGCTGGGCCCCGGAGGTCCCTTTTTCAGGGGCAACCCGGAGGAAAGTTACATACAAATCAACGGAACAGTACAGGTAATAAAGTGACAAGTTGGTAGACAAATGAGATCCATATGGTTACAATCAGGTAGGAGGTAAGGGAACATAAAGACCGTAAGAACATGTGGAAGTGAATATTTACAAACATTGTACATGCATCAATCTTGTGGACCCTGGAAGAGCACGAGGTGCTAGCTAGTTTGCCTAGAGTCAGGGTCCCATCCCGAGGAATCAAAGTAGATGGGGGAAGGGTGACCATAGGGCACGCCTTCAAAGTTAGGAGAGAGGCAGTGACAGTGGTCAGGTCTAAAGGCATTGGCAGGTACTCCTATCGACAAGTGTGCTTTAAGTTTAGAGTGGAAGCTAGAGGCCTGTTCCTGCCTCTCGTACCTCTAGTGGGAGGTTGTTCCAGGTGGAAGGGGCTGTAAACGCGAAGGACCTGGACCCGGCTTTGGTCCTAGTTTTAGGAACCTCGAGGAAAGTTTGTCCTGAGGTGCGGAGACACCTCAGACTGGTTTTAGCCCTGACTAGCCCTTTGAGGCTAGGGGAGGGGAAGGGCCCAGTAGCTTAAATGTCAGGCAGAGAGTCTGGTAGATGAGGTGGGCTTCCAAAGATGGCCATTTGAGCCTTGCTTGGGCCTCGCAGTGGTGGGTTCTAGGGTGGGACATGGTAGCAAACCTGGCAATCTTGTTGTAGAGGGTCTTTAGCCTGTTAAGTTCTGTAGCGGCCACACCTTGGAGAACCGGGGCTGCGTAGGTGAGCTTGGGGAGTAGGGCGCTAGTGGCGATGGCTACCCTGGCTTCAGGGATAATCTGGTCCTTTATTCTATAGAGGATGCCGAGTTTCACATGAATGGCTTTGGTTAGTAGGTCGACATGTTGTTTTAGAGTAAAGCTTTGGTCTAGTGTTAGACCGAGGTACTTAGTTGAGGGAACCACTTCAAGTTTGACTCCCCCTCTGGACTGCAGTTGAAGGAGCGTCGACCTATCAGATCCCAGGGATCTTGGCCCATATACTTTGGGTTTAGCTTCATCAGGTCTTCCATCTTCTTGAGCAATCACTTGGGAGGTACCAAGTCAAAAAGCCTTGCTGAAGTCAAAGTAGAGCAGATCCAGCACGGCCCTTGTCTAATTCCTTTGTCACCCAGTCAAAGAAAACTAATGTTAATTAATGTTTTGCTTAAAGTTCTCCTGAAGGTGTCAGCTGTTCTTTGATGTCCACCTGAGCAACATCAAAAAACGCAGACAGAACCTTGGTTTAACATCTCATCCAAAGGGCGTCATTTCATAAAAGTGTAATGTACACACCAATTTTGATTATCTGTTAGTTAAAGGGCTTTCTGGACACTTTTTCTACAGGGAGTGAACCATAGGACAATGCCCCATTTACATGGCTAACCTGGGAGGAAAAGGCAGCAGGATAAAATAAAGCATACAGTCAAGTTTGCATCCAGCATAATTTCTTAAAGACAGCAGCCAAGTACTGTGGTATATATATATATATATATATATATATGTATGGTAGAACATTGTTACGAATAAAAATCCATACCAGCTGAAAAGTTGTTATGCTGCAGTAGCTTGTTGTTATGCTGCACCACGTACATAGCTACTGCAGCATAACAGCTTAGAACCCTTTACGAAATGCTGTAAGCGAGAGCTGTATACTCTTTAAACTGTACAGTTAATTGAGTGTCGATTTTGAAAACGCAGGCACTAGATTAAAGCAATGACGGCTGCTATTTTCTCCCAGGACGGAGCTATACGATCGTGATAAATAAGAAATTACCTTGCAGGCGGACAGCAGAGAAACTGCAATGTGGACTCCGATGAACAGTGAGGCGAGTAAACAGCTCCCGTGACTCCTGGTATCACAAACATACTTCATGTGAAGCGTGACTCAAAAGCCCCCTCTTATTTGTTTCTTCGCAGGTCACGCCTTCTGTGCCGGAGGTCATATGTCAACACAACTACATAGGGCCTCCATAGCAATAGACTCATAGTTACAGGTGGGGTACAGTAACAGGATGAGCAGTATGAATTTGCCATCACAGATAGGTGACCATACACTATAAAAGATAATGTATAGTCCTCTCTATCTGTGACAAGTTTGAAACATCTTCTCGAGGTTGTCATGGCGACTGAAACCTCTCGAACTTCGCTCTTGAGGTTCCAAGTGTCGCCATGATGACCTCTCGAAGAGTTTACAAACTTGTTACAGATAGAGAACTATACATTATCCTCTATATATATGTATATTTTTTATTAAAAGAAAAGGGGTTCCAATCAAATGTCTTTGTTTAAATTCTATATTCAATGGCTGGGTCTCTCCAACCAGTGGAATATCTTAAAGTGAAAATGTTATTGATGGCCAAAAATATGCCATAGACTGTGTATCAGTGAGGTGACAAGAGTTTCCCAAGCTGAAACAAGGCATCAGTGCCTCAGTAGACGGGGTAGGAAAGGAAGCTGCTGACATTGTAACAAGCCTCAAAGGCAGTCATAATTCCATTTGAGGGACCCCCTTTCATTCTTGCAATTAAAAATGCATCTATGTAGAAGTGAGGCACCAGGCTACTCATTGTCTCTGTTAGGCTACAGAACAAGGAAGGCAGGTAGTACTGAAGCTGTTAGTATATCTGGGAAGGTTAATAGAGAGAAAATGTATATTTTGGGTAAGAACTGGTCACCTATTGCCAGTTTGCTAATATAACTGTTCTATCTCTAAGTTTTAACCTAAATTCATCTAGATTTAGGTACAGTACTTGCATTTTATTTTATTTTGGGGGGGCGCTGATGAGCACTTGAAGAAACCAGACGTGTCTGAGCCTCGCTCCCCCTCGCCTAGGTAATTTAAAGTTACAAAAGTGCTAAATCGTTCTTGCTTATGGTTTATTTTTTACAAGACTGAGCAGTACCCCGGTATGGATGAGTATCTGTCGTCGGGTGCTGGTAAAAGCCAGTGGGTGACCGGCAAAGCGGCAAAGAAAAGTGCGGCCTGTACGCAGGTAAAGAGCCATCAAGTAGTGTCACTTTCAGCCATGGAGGTGAGTGCACTGGGTCGCGAGCTGACAGGCCAGGTCCTAGCAGCCTTGGAGCCACGACTTTGTAAATTGGAAACCCACATTGACGACAGGCTCCAGGAGGTGTTGACCCAGCAGGCTGCCCAGGGGACACGCTTAACAGAGGCAGAGGAGTGCATATCTAGAATGGAGGACGAGCTACAGGGAGTCCCGGGACAGATACTAGCCCTGCAAAAAGAGCTGTAGGATATGAAGGAGGCGATGGACTATCAAGAAAACTACCACCTAAAACGTAATCTCCGCCTGCATGGCCTACCAGAAGGGATGGAAGGAGGGAATGCTCTGGACTTTTGTGCAGAAACCCTACAGAAACTGCTGTGACTGGAGATAAAGAATAGAAGACTGAAGCTGGAGCATGCACATCGGGCAGTTATGCCCAGGCCACCCGCAGGGCAACCGCCCCCGCCAAATCATTATGCGGTTTCACCACTACCAAGACCGTGAAACAGTGCTACGTGCCTACCAAGAGAAAGGGAAGCTTCTGATGGAGGGTCATCGGATCTTTCTTTCCCAGGATTATTCTGCTAGGCTCCTGAACAGGGGTAAAAAGTTCAACGAATCCATGGCTACCCTTCACTCTTTTAAGGTGGAAAATTATTTGATTTGCCCAGTAACTCTCAAGGTGAAACATGAGGGAGCAACATTCTGGTTCTGGGAAGCAGATAAAGTGGCAAAGTTTGTGGAGGATTTACGTAAAAAGAATGGGTGAAGTATAAGCCCTGAGCAGCGCTAAAGTTTCAAGGCCTTGTAGGTGCATGGGGGCCTACCTGATATAAATGACTCCTCTATGCTTGTTGTTTAATTGAGCGCTGTTACTATGTTCTGGGGACGTGTGCTGTCTTCTTGTCAGGGCAGGAAATGTTTTTTCTCATTTTCTTTTAGGATGGACTCTTCTTTCTTTCTCCCACTCTCCGTAACCAGGAAGTGCAGGGTCCTTGTGGAAGGCATACTTGAGTATCCAGAACAATGGAGACTTTGACTTGCTTAGTCTGCAAATTATTGCAAGACATTATGCGATTGCTCTGTTCGTAGCTGCTTCTTAGCTGCAGGCAAACTCAGAGGACTCACAATTAAAAACATATGGGGAGAGCTGTGGGGGGGTAGAATGACACATGATGGGCAGTGACAGGGAGATAGCGTATGGGGAAGCTCGTCTGGAAATGAGGTTTGTTTGTTCGCGGTCAAAGGAACAAATATGGAGGGAGGAATGTGACCTTGCAATTGGGTGCTGATTCAAGATGTGGAGGATGATGACCCCACCATGCTGAATTAACATCATCCAGGTGGGGCTCCACATGTAATTACAGGATTGCTCGTAAGGGCACGTATTTGGGGGGATTTAGCTCATTGATATGACTTGATTCGATGGCAAAGTATGAGCGGCCTCATAAATACAGGAAACGGAAAAGGTTTTTTTCTGAGCATATACTGATGCAGGCTCTGAACCTATAAACTAGATACTGGGGGAGGTTCCGGGGAGAACTGTGCATGAATGGGTGACTATAATGTATACCTCGGGGGGGCGGGGGGCAGAGCACTACTACCTAGAGGCATTTTAATGGCACTCAAGCATAGTTGGCAGATAGTGTCAGGGGTGGGATGTTGGGGTTTGTTCTTAGACCAAAAGACCAGGGGGCAGATCTGGCAAATTACAGTAGAAAAGGGACATGGGGGGAAGGGTATGGTCAGTTTGGTTACTGGGGATGTTGGGGGGTTATGTTTGCCTGTTTTTTTCTATGGTTGGATTGTTGTTACTGTTTTCCTGTTTTTATGTTTTTGCATATAGAACTACGATCACAGGGTTATGGTGCTTCAGGTGTGTTGTAGAGATAGGGCAAAGTGGAGGGGGGCACTTGCTCAATGTCTCCAGGCTGGAATGGAGGTTCTCATGTTCAACATGGAGGGCATTGTGACAAAAGTGTATTATCCTAATGGCTAACCACCAAGACTTAAACATATGTTCCTGGAATGTTAGAGGGATAGCGACCCCTGTGAAGCGTGCAAGTCTCCTTGTGGCTCTATGGAGACAGGGGGTCCAAGTGGCGCTTTTGCAAGAAACACACCTCACGGCAGTGGAGCACGTCAAATTGGCATGGGGCTGGGTGGGGAAATGTTTCACAGCCTCTTTCAAGGCACATAAGAGAGGGGTCGCTGTCCTTCTGCACAAACATCTTCCCTTTTAGGTGCAACAAGTGTTTAGAGACCAGACTGGGGGAAGATATATTTTTGTTGTGGGAGAGCTATGGGGAAGCAAGTAATGTTTGGTACTATATATGCACCAGCAGTATTTGAGGCCACTTTTTATAACACTATTCTCTCACTTTTAATAAAGGAGCAATTCACGGGCCTACTTCTAGGGGGTGATTTAAATTGCATCCTGGACCCTTACCTAGACCATTCCCAGGGTAGAGGCTGCCAACATGAGGCAATTCGCCAGTGGCGTAGGGGAATGGTAGAGCTGGAGATGGTAGATGGATGACGGGAAGTGAATCCTGGGGTGAAAGAGTGCACCTTCTTTTCCAATCCACATGGAACTTGGTTGCGGATTGACTATGTGTTTCTCTCGCAGGCATGGTATGGAAGGGTGAAGGCAATGTGGTATAATCCTATCCATGTCTCGGATCATGGCATGGTGATTGTGTCTTTAACAATGAACAAGCCAAGGGAGGGCCCCCCCTTGGAAATTCCCAACATATTTGCTGGAAGACAAACACTTCAAAGACTACTTAGGGGAACAATGGGAAACATATATAACAGCTAATGCAAACTCCCCACCAGTAGGGCCATCATTTGGGACGTGGGAAAGACATATATGAGGGGGATGATTATAAAATAAGTAGCTAAAGTTAAAAAGCAGAACCATGCTAAGAGAGTGGAGTTGGAAACTAGAGTGAGGGACTTGGAGAGGCGGGCTGCAAATGGGGAGGATGCAGTGGTGCGGGACGGTTTGAAAGCGGCTAGGGAGGCCCTGAATGCACTACTTAGTGGGGAAGCTAAAACAGCTTGGAGATTTGGCAAGAAAAGGTTGTATGAATGGGGAAACAAGCCTGATCCCTTGTTGGGTCAACTGATGCAGGGGGAGGGGCACAACTCATATATCAGCGATCAAGGATGGAAGGGGGTGTTACAGAAATCCACCCCGCAGGTTTGGAAAGGTTTTATGAAACACTATATACGACGGCAGAGGAGCAGGGGGCTGGGGAGCAGGGACAAGCTTTCTTGGATGCTCTGCAGCTGCCCAAACTAACGAGGGAGCAGAAGGAGACCTTAAATGGTCCTATTACGAGGGCAGAAGTGTTGAGGGCCATTCAGCGGCTTCAGAGTGGCAAAGCGAGTGGGCCGGATGGTTACCTGGTGGAATACTATAAATGTTTGGCGGGTCACTTGGCTGGTCCGCTGTGTGACACCTTTCAGCACTGGGAAGGGGAGGCTCTGAGACTGCAGGACATTATGAGGCTCCCCAAAGATATGGGACGGGGTCAGGGATGGGGCTTTAAAAGAGTAGGTGGGCACTTTACATACCTGGGAATTAAAATTGGGTGGTCCCTGGGCTCCTTTTATGGCCTGAATTATAGTCCTATTCTTAGGACGGTGGAGACTGACTTGAGGCAGTGGGCGTCTCTCCCAATTTCTTGGCTCGGGAGGATACATTTAATTAAAATGAAAATCCTTCCCAGGCTGGTCTGTATTATACAGATGCTGCACTTTGGGCTATCCAGGAAGGATATCAAGAGGTTGGAGGGATTATTCTCTGTATTTATCTGGAAAGGGAAATGCCCTAGGATAAGCCTGCAGTGCATTAAGACAGATGGGGGGGGGGGCTAAACTTCCCAGATATAGGGACCTACCATTTAGCAGCTCAACAGAAGTATGTCAGTGACTGATACATTTAACCCTGGCTGCAAGGTGGCTAGACCTTGAACAATGGGGCTGCACAGCAAGACTCTCAGCATACCTTGAAGGGAGGGGTAGGGGGCATATAAAAGGCAGGAGACTAGGAACCCATTGGTGGAAGCAGCTTTGGAAAGTTGGGACAGGTTACTGAAATGGAGGGGGGTAAAGGCTGTGGATACTTATTTGGTACCAATAGCTGGAAACCCATACTCCCTACTGGGGTGGGAAGATCCTGGATTTAAGATGTGGGAGAGAAGGGGTATAAGGAATCTGGAGGATCTCTGCAGTGCGGGAGGGATTAGTTCATTTTTAGACTTGCGTCAAAGGCTGAATCTGGGGGGAGGACACCTATTTCGATATTTCCAGATTAGGGCCTATGTGGCAGGGTTAGATAGAGAAGGACCCGGGATAGTGGAACTGAGGAAAATTTAAACACTTATGCAAGGGTCCAGATGGGATCCTAAAGGTTTTATAGGGAAAGCTTTGAGGGATTCTAGGCAATGCTTACCGGACCTTACAGGGAAAACCCGGAAACTCTGGGAAAGGGATATAGGTAACCAGATAAGTGACCAAGACTGGGCTGCGCTGTTACCCATGCACGTGGGACTTCTGCTCTGTAATAAGTTCAAAGAGGCTTTTTACAAATTTATACACAGTGTATATAACCCCTGGCCATTGTCCATAAATATCATCCTACCATGTCACCCTACTGCGGACGTTGTGGGCAGGAGATGGGCACTTGTATGTATTGTTTTTGGGCCTGTTGAATCCTACAGCAGTTCTGGAAGTTGGTGGCTTTGGAAGTGGGGAGGATGTGGGGCAGGGTGATTCCACTGGACCCGTTGGTCTGCCTTTTTGGGGTAGAATTGAATGAAGAGGGGGGATGGGAGCCATTACCAAGATGGGTGAGAATCCTATTGATTTTAGCCAGAAATTGTATTCAAAATACCTGGGTGTCCTGTGTAACTCCCACAGTACAGGGCTGGCGCATGTTTGCCCTGTGCACCTTAACATTGGAGAGAGTGACCCTTCTTGTTAAGGATAGGTTGGAACAGTTTACTAGAGAATGGGCCCCCTTTCTGGCAGACCTCACCCAGCAGGAAAGCATGCTTCTCTGGGATGGGATGGAAGTATAGGAGATAGCAATACCATCTCTGTGGGCACCTGAGCACCATATTGAAACGTATCGAAAGGTATTGAAATGTATTATACTCATGTAAGGATCTATGCTTTGGTTGGGGAATTGCAGAATCTAACAATAGAAATGTATGATTGGGCAGGCTGAAGCTATAATTCAAATGTATTGTATCAATGGAAATGGTACTTGAAGGTGATTGTATGTGTGCATTGGAGTTTTGAATAAATTCTTCTATGCAAAAAAAAAAATCTTTATTTTAATGTGTTTTTTTCCTGATTACATGGTTTAACTTTGTTTACTTTGCGATATCTTGCAAATAAACAGCAACTATTTATTAAGATATAAGTGAGTGGCTGTGCATTGTGAAAGGGGTATTTTGAGGATCTTTTAAGTATCCATTCTATTGAAGAGATACACTATCAGAGTTAATCTGAATTAAGGAATCCTTCCTGATACTGGGAATTGATAAGGCAAGGAGTGGAGAACAAGACCATGCTCCATCTGGGGTTTGAGCAGTCAACCTTGGCTTGATCAAAGGACACTTGTGACAGAACATAAGGGCTCAGATATCTGGGGCATGGTAGCTACATGAAGGGGCCAGTGTTAGGGTGCAGGTCTGTGATAAGCTGGTGTGAGAGGGGCACTGGCATGGTTGCGGACCCATAGGTTGTAATACAAACATACAAATTTACAAAAATGCCAGCAGAAATAGGCCTCACAGTCTATCGAGTCTGCTCGATTGTGCAGCTAGCCCCTCATCTTGCAGCTGCCCTTCCCACTCCTCCCCTCCTTAGATTTACCCTCCCCCTCACCCTGTCCCATTCGCTCTTGAAACTGCCCACCATCTTACAGGCCACCACCTCCTGTGTTAGAGTGTTCCACTTTCCCACCACTGTTTTCATGAAGAACTGTCTCCTTACCTTCCTCCTGAATCTTCCCCCCTCCAGTCTGAGACTATGCCCTCTCATGTCCCTTCCTCTTCTTAATTGGAAGATCCCCTTTGTTCGAGTCTTGTTTATCCCTTTCAAGTACTTAAAGGTCTCAATCATGTTCCCCCATCCCTCCTCTCCTCCAAGGAATACATACCTAGCTCTCTCAGCCTTTCCTTGTACGGCTTGCCATCCCATCCCTGGACAATCTTTGTCGCTCTTCGCTGTACCCCTTCCAACAATCTGACATCCTTCTTCAGGTACGGGTGCCAGAACTGCACACAGTACTCCAGGTGCGGCCTGACCAATCCAGGCAGATGGGACCTCGGTTTAACGTCTCATCCGAAAGACGGCACCTCAGAAGTGCAGCACCCCTCTCATGCTGCACTATAGTGTCAGTACTGGGATATTAACCCAAGTGCCAGATGTGGGAACTGAACCTACAGCCCTCTGATCTCCTGGCCTCAGAGGCGAGTGTGCTACCTTCTGAGCCACTGACACTGCCTCTGGTTCTGTAAGAGGCCTGTGTGTCTGTGCGAGTGTATGCCAATTGAATTTCGCAAAATTTTGAATTCATGCATTTCATGCTTTGGGGTGGGGTGGGGGCATTCCATTACAGGAATACTGCAGAATATTGAATTCTAAAATTGCATGATAAAAAACAAACAAACAAAAACACTTCAACTGCATGTATGTAAAGACAAATGATTAACAAGTAGAAATCATCCGCGGAGGGACTATTTATATTTTCTAATGTAACCCCCCTACAAATTGGGGTTTACTATAATGTCTTCCTGGGCTCCTTAATTCCCACTGTCAGGCTGGTGTCCTGTCTTAAGTAGCTCTGTGTCTTTGCGCGAGAGTGCCATATTGAGCCTCTGTGCCTGTCCCTTTAAGAGAATAGTTAATCTGTGTTTAGAAATTGGTCTGTGCTGGGTCTGAGTGATTTAAGGCTTGCAACTGGACAGACAGTGATTTAAGTTGCTCCATTTCTCAGTCGCTACTTGTGGAGAGGGAGTCTATATAGGAACTAACAAAAGGTCGCCATTTTTTACAAAGAGAATTCCTCCAATTTGGAATACTCTACCATCTGATATTATAAATAGTGAAAATATAGTATAGTTTATAAAAAGACTTGATGAATATATGGGTGATAAGAAATTTTACTTCCACCGCTGACACAGCAGGTGGCGAGTTCTGTAATGGGCATCTCGCCTTTTGAACTTGTACCTATCTATGAATCATTGAACTGTGATTGTTTACTGTTTATCTGCTGTTATATTAAAGATAGAGAAGTTTGTCTAACCTGCTTTGATTTTACCTCGAGCATTTGTATGGGAACCACCATGTTAGGTCCTGGACTTCCAGTAATTGGACCAATTGAACCACTGGGAACCTAAAATGGATCCTGTCCCAAGGGGTCTTGTGTGAAGGAAATTTTGTAGTCTTGTAGTTTTATCCAGTTGGCACCCAAATTGACCTGGAGGGGGAGCCCTTACTGTGACTGACAGCTCCTTTTAGCCAATTGAATCTTTGGATTTACAAGGGAAATGCCCTGTGTGCCAAGTGACAGTGGGTCAGTTAGAGTTGGAGGTTGAAGTGTGAGCAGCTCGAGCTTTCGAGCAGCTGCTCCCAGAAGGAGCGCAGGAAAATCAGTGGGAAGAGACTCGGCTGGCCTTCCTACCTCCTTCTCCTGCATTGAACCGTCTATTGCAGAAGTTGGACTTGTCCGATTCCAGTCTGGAACTGCGGCAGAAGAGAAGAAGTTTGTTAGTGCAACTTGCAATTTGGACTGAAGACTTGCTCCTGAAGCGATTGGCCTAGCTTGTGTGAGAAATAGACTCAGATTGAAAGGTTTGCACAGTAAAGCTGATAATTAGATTTTTCAGTGTCAGTGGCTCAGCAGGTAGCACACTCATCTCTGAGGCTGGGAGATCAGAAGGCTGTGGGTTCTGTCCCCACACCAGGCACTTGGGTTAATATCCCAGTACTGACACTGTAGTTCAGCATGAGGGGAGTGCTGCACTCCTGAGATGCCGTCTTTCAGATGAGACATTAAACCAAGGTCCCATCTGCCTATTCAGTGGTAGTTCAGGTGGATGTTAAAGATCCCATGGCATTTCTCGAAAAGACTAGGGGAATTTTTTATTAGAAGAAAATAGAAATAATAATCACAGAGTTAATATTTACAAATCATCAATCAAAATGAAAGACAACCAATAAAACAGAAATAAAATTAATATCAACATAAATATAGCAATATTACAAAACCCAATAACAATATTTCCAACATTTTGAAACTGTTACCTAGAGAGTGCAATTTGTTCTCTCGTATACAAGCCTTTCAGTTGCAGCATTACCTGAGCCAGGATCTGGCAAACAGTATATTCTTTTGGCTGTAACAATGATGCGCATCTGGCTTGCTGCAGAGGCAGTATAGCGCAGTGGTCTAAGGCTCTGAGCTGCACATCTGGTGACACCCAGCAGACCAGACCTGGGTTTGAATCCTACAGCTTCCACTTGCATATTGTGTGACCCTGAGCAAGTCACTTAACCTCCTTGTGCTCCCAGGTCGCTCCTGTAAAAAAGCTTTCAGCTTAGTGTGCTATACCTGGTTAAACAAAAAAAAAAATAAATGAAAATGAGTACTGGCATAAATAGAATCTACAAAGAGAAAAAATTTAATGTACAGTGCTCACATGATACTTCTGAAGTGAAGAAGGAAAAAGTCCTAATGCCACCATATCATAAGTGAATTGAATATGTTGTGTGTCTGTCCAAGTATGTGAAAGTAATATCCACAATTGTTGTACAAAGGGGCATGTAATAAAAAAATGTTCCATGGTTTCCAATTCTGCAATACATGAGACCCTAGGGCACATTTTATCCTGTATTATTGTATGTTTGTGAGTGTTCCGAACCCCAAGCCATCCATGGCAGGAAAGACAGGTGACATCCCACACCTTTAAGGGGAGTCTTTTATCTGTCAATTGGGAAAATATAGAGGGGAGTTGAGACTCAAAACTTTGAAGTTTAGTTGGAAATCTCATAAAAGGAATCTTGGAGGACATTCTGATAGAATTTTCATCTGGTGTTATTTGTGAAGGCTTGTGGAGAGATATTGCATTGTTTTAATTTTATGAAGGCATTATTATAAATACGAAGGAAGCTGTAAAGCCTTCAAGTTTTTAGGAAAGAGAGGAGGGGACTTCCATAATGGGAGGAACATCTTTAACCAACCCACTATATAACCATACCAAAAGGAGTTAGTAGGGTCTGGGGGAATACAATTAAAAAAAAAAGTAAAGACTAAAGAAGAGCAAAATAGGATGAATCATATGAACCCCACCCAAACAATAGTCATGGTAAGTATGAAGCCACTTGATGGGGTTCAAGTGACTGCCCCAAAATCCTTGAAAAAATAGATTAATTACCTTAGTTTCTAAAGATGGTGGTGGGGGGGAATATGTGAGCAATGTGTAAAAATATAGATAGGTACTATTAGCGTATATAATAGAGCCACTCTTTTTCTTTTGGAAATTAATTTCCCTTTCCAGAAACTTACTGAATGGTCAGCCGTCTGAAGTGCAGTAGACCAATTTAAGTGTGTGTCATCAAGACTACCAAACTGAACCCCTAAAATTTTTATTGGGGTAGTCGTAAGTGTTATACCCACCAGGGTTTTTTGTGTGGGGGGAAGGGACAGCATCAAACCCATGCTTTTATTGTAATTCAAGCGAGAGTCAGATACTCGTTCAAATTCTGATATAGAATCTATAAGTGCAGAAGGATCCAAATCCATGGTGGTACAGATGCAAAGATCATTTACATAGGCACACACCGTGGGGGCTGGAGTGTTATCAGGAAGATTTAAATGTGGTATACCAGGATAGTATAAGAGTTTCCGCAAAAGGGGGGTCAATCTGAAAAACATAAAGCAATGGGCTGAGAGGACAGCCCTGCCTTACTCCTTTTGTACCGTGAAAAGCCAAACCTGGGGATCCATTAATGTAAGGTATTGTCAAAGCAGAGGTGTATAACAACTATAACCAACAAATAAACTCTTGTGGGACTTTATAATGATATAAAACCTGAAACAGGTATGCATGGTCAACCCGATCAAACTCCTTCTCCTGGTCCAGTGAGAGAATAACCCCACGAGAGCAGGAGGAGGCATATCTTGCACATATACCCCTAATAAAAATTAAATTATGAAAAAGGGATCTATTTGCTACTGTACAAGACTGTATTGGGACTATTATCTGCTCTGCAATCACAGAGAGCCATGCAAGTAATACTAGGGCTAAGATTTTATAATCAATATTGAGAAGACAAATGGGTCTCCAGTTCTTTAAATTGCTTCGATCACCCATTTTATATAGTAAAATCACCAGGGCTTGTGACAACGAAAGTTCAGGAAATGTGTTATTCTTTAAACAGTGATTAAAGACATCCGACAACATGGGTGCAAATAAATGACCAAATTTCAGAAAAAATTCTGCAGAAAGGCCATCGAGGCCAGGTGCAGTATTTTTCCATAGCTTCTGGCTGGCTTTTGAAATTTCATCCGGATTAAAAGGAGTGAGTAGATTGGCCAGTTTATCTGGTGAGATTTGAGGTAAGTCTACATTTTTAAGATATGAGGGATCCCAAACTGCAGTGGAAGGGGTGCCTAATAGATTATAAATATAAGTGGTCTTACCTCTGGATATAATCTGGGTCTGAAGAGATGACATTTGTATCAGATCATAACGCTTTGTCCAGGATAGAGTGCTGGACCCTGTTCTGACAACTTTTAAATATATCAATAGAGGACCTAGTACCCTGTGTAGCGAACTGGGCCTCTAGTTTTAAAGATTCAGCCCCACTATATTGGTAATGGACCATTTCTGACTTAATACTTTGTATTTCTTTCCCCAGATCTAAGTGCAACTCGTGGGCCCTAGAAATAGTAGAAAAAGTTTTCTTCTGTGAGGGTTAAGTGGTGGAGATACTTTGTATTAGATAATTTTTAGGCAGTAGGTATAAAAAGAGATTTAATGTCTTCTTTGGTATGAATCCACCAATCTGCTAGGGAATCATAGGCCGCTAAGACTGAAAATCTGGCAGGTAATAAAGAAAGGAGTTGTCTTTCTATCTCAGGGTGGGTTAAAAGGGAGTTATTGAGCTGCCACCTTCCCATAAAGTGCGGAGGGGGAGGCGTGCTGTCTGATCTGGCAAATTAAGGATACTGCAAGGCGATCAGCGGTCTCACAAGGAATAGTGGAAGTCTGTAATACTTGCAGTTGTTTTGAAAGAAAAAAAATAGTCAATACGGGTAGCCAGTATTCCTTTTGAGAAAGTTTTTGCCCCGGTATGTTGTACAGCTAGATACCCATCAATGAGTCCAGCAGTGGTAATCATAGATTTTAGATAGTTGGTATCACTGTATTGTTTTTTTTGTAGAGCCTCCTTTATCTGCTAGTGAGAGGGGGCAATTAAAATCTCCTCCCAAAATAATATTTCTACTAGTATGTAAATAAGGTTGTATAGTTTTAAAAATATCAGTCGTGGAAGCAATAGATTGAGGTGCATATACGTTCAACAGCCGAAAGGGAATGTTATTTAACTGGACATCCAATAGCAAGGCTCTTCCTGGACATATGTCCACTATCTTGTGTACAGAACCCTGAAACCCTTTAAACAGAATCCCAACCCCATCGCATGTGTCTTAGCCTTGTAACCAGTATGAAGGGACACTATCCCAAAGGCATTTGGCTTGTAAAACCTCATGAGAGGTTTTAAGCTGTGTATCCTGTAAAAACAAGATATTATTAGATAAATCCTTTAAGATATGGAGGGCAGTCAGATGCTTTTTATATGATTTAATACTACAAACATTTAAAGTTAAAGGGATCAAGCGCTGAGTACCTGCCATATCTTAAGGGTTTTATGTTAACCTCTTAGCCACCCTTAGATCACCAGGTTTCTCACCCAGTGTTGTCACTTGGTTTGGTAGCTACCTCTCAGACAGGACTCAAATTGTTAAATGTAACTCTACCTTCTCAGACAAGGCTGCTATTAACATTGGTGTGCCGCAAGGGTCTATTTTAGATCCATTGCTTTTCTCTATTTTTATAAATAACATCACTTCAAACCTCCAGAGTACTGCCTCCCTCTTGTACATGAATGACATTGTTCTGTACACTAGTGCAAAAAGCACTGAAAACATCAACAAACGGTTCTCCTCAGATTTCCAGCTTATTCAACAGTGACTGGACAGTCACAGACTTGTCTTAAATGAGTCTAAGACCCAAGCTGTGCTATTTGGATCCAGCATCAAACTCAAACATTCCCAACACAACTTTAAAGTCTCCACCCTGAATGGCACTTCCGTTAGGGTAGTAAACCCCTTTAAATATCTGGGTGTCACACTGGATCCATCTCTAAACTTTGATCTCCATATTCAACTGACCTGCAAGTTGGTAAACTCTAAACTAGGTATTGCCTACCAAACTAGCTATGCTCTCACATTGCCCGTGCCATACTCCTACCCTCCCTTACCTATGGGGTTGCTACTTATGCATCTGCTAGTAAATCTAGTCTTCACAAGTGGGATGTTTCCTACAATAGCATCTGCCGCTATGCATCCTCCTCTCATCGGCTGAAACACCACTGTCTCCTTTACTCTGATCTTGGATGGTTTCCTCTCATGCGTCAAGGCTTTATGCATACGGCTCTATCATTGACGACATTATTAGGTCAGAAATGCCGAAGTCCCTGGCTGGTCTCTTTCTGAACCAGACACCCAGCTATGGCCTACGCTCTGCAGACAGTGCCCCTGTCCACATCCCTAGACATAATACCTCCAAAGGCGCAAGTGCTTTTTCCTGTCATGCTCCCCAATACTGGAACTCCCTTCCACTAACTTTATGCCAAGCCTCGTCCCACTACTTTTTTTTTTTTGCATATTTTTATTAAATTTCCATTATACATCCATTACATTAATCCATTTACATTAATCCATTAACAAATCCTTCTCCCCCTTCCCCATCCGATCCCTCCACATCCAACTTTAACAATTAATTCCTCTAAAAAAAAAACACAAGTACCCCCCCTTCTCTCATATCTCGTGTCAACCTTGCACACCTTTTTTTTTCTTTCTTTCCTCTTTCTTTTCCCCACTACTCTTTTAAGAAAGAACTACATAGCTATCTCATCTCTTCCTGCAAATGTTCCTGTTTCAAACCGCCCTAGGCCCTACATTCCCTAACCCTCTCACCCCATGCCATGCAGATTACCTTTCTCAACACTAGCACTTTCTTGCTAACTGATAGTCCTACCTTCCTTTACTAACTGTTTTTATTCCTCTTGTCTCAATTTTTACCTTCTATCCTCTTAGTACTAGCTACCCTACTGCTATCCTTTTCTTTAATGTTTCCCACTCCTATCGTGCTCGACTACTATAACATTACTATCTTCATTGTATGTTATCCTCCCCTAATCTTCATTGTTGACCCATTTGTTTACCTGCTATTGTTTTCCGCACATTTTTGTGCACTGTAATGTATTTATCATTTGCAACTGTGCTTGTTACTCGAGTGTTTTGTATTTAACTGTCAACTAGAATCACACTTGTACTGTAATGTTTTTTGACGTCTGTTCAGTACTCTCCTGGGTCGTGCCTAAAAATAGTCATTGCTATGGCTAGTGCACCTACCCGGTAAGAAAAAACTAAATAAATAAAACCACCAGATATCACGGAGCTGTCCTTCTTCCTTTATCTTTCTTTTTTTTCCTTTTAGTCTCAGCTGGAATATCAGGCAGGGGATCTGCTTTTGAGGAAACAGAGGAAGAATCTGACTCTCCGTCATTCTCCTCATCATTGCCCCATTGTCTCCTTTTGGCCAAGTCCTGAAACTTATTCCATGTAACCACATGATGGACAGGTGTGGGGGAAATTTCAACCTTTCTTTTACCTTTAATCTCCTGAAAAGAAGTCTCATTTGTTTGAGATAAATCCTCTAGTGGTGGTGGTGGGGGGGGGGCATACAACCAAGGTCAGTGGTGTCCTGAGAAGTAGAAGAGACATTACCAGAGGGACTTATCAATTTATACTGTAAGGGTTGCTGAGAAGCCGCAAGAAGAACCTCAGCAGGAGAGGTAATGTCTTATGAGAGCGTGGGCTGGGAGGCCTATGCTTGTACCTGGCAAGCTTCTATGAGGCTAACCGGGTCCTGAGGTGCACGGTCCAATCTACTGTGGGCTTCCCAGGGGCAAGATTTATAGGAGTGTCCCTCTACATCACACAAATTACATTAGAGCTGGTTAGGACACCCCAAGATGACATGGCCGTAATCCAAACACAGATTACAATGAGACTTATCACATACAGAACTCGGGTTCCACACTTGTGGCAGGTTTTTGGTTGCCCTGCATAAAAACCTAGCCCACGATCCCTACCAATATAAAAACTGCCTGGCAAATGCTGGATGCCTGAATCTGTGTGTTTAAGCTGCACTTTAACCCTCCAATTCCCCGTCCAAACCAAATCCTCATCTAATATAGGAGAGGGTTTGTCCAAAACAGTACAACTTTGTTGCAGCCAGTACTGCACATCAGAAATATTGACCCCCTCATTTCTAAACAATAAGGTAACCATTTTAATCATAGGTTTAGTCAGGGGATAGGAAAAAACTTTTGCCATAATGAGGAATGCTGAACAAGAGGATATTTTTCCCAAAACTTTTCTAAAGTGGAGCAATTCTTAAAACTTGTATCATAAATAAGTTCACCTTTAACATGAATGCAAGCAAACAGTTCTCCAGGTAATATCCCCATAGAGTCTTTCAACATTTTATGTAAAATCGTCTTTCTGTCAGGGGCATCAGCTGGGTCCCCTGAAAACTTAAGTCTGACTGCATTCCTGCGTTGTGCAAGCTCACCTATCTTTTTAAACAAATTGGCCATGTAAAATCGTCTAGGCTCTTCAGGTGCTATATTCCTGTGCTGTAGTGTGTTTACTTCTCCTTGTCTTGCCTGTGGTGTATCAGCAGGCTCTTACAAAAAGTTCCTTGGTGCCGTAATAGAAGACGTGGTAGCTGATATGTCAGTGTGCAGCATAGGTTGAACAATATCCATTGGAGCTGTATTAGGTGCCAAAGAGTCCTCTGTGCATTCGGCAGAGTTAATTATTTATATAATGCATACTGGGCCCGGTTAAGTCCATATAGAAGATTTTTGCCAGCCTGCCACAAGCCGCGCAGCTTCAGGCAACCAGACTGCATCCTGAACATCGCTGTAGACCTCTCTCCCTTTTTGGAGATATGACGTAGCACAGCTGTGTAGGCTGTCAGGAGCTGCTGCAGATGAAGTAGTGGAAACTGAGTCAGAGGAAAACTGCGAGGGAAACAGCAAGGCGTTTTCACTATTTTCAGGTACAGAAAAGAGCACAGTACTAGACTTAGAAGAGTCCTCTTGCAGCATTTTTATTAGGATTGTTTTATGTGCTTTCACCACATCGCGAAGAAGGTCCTCCTCAGACTGTGTTGCAGGCAGATTTAATGAGCCATCATTTACCCATTTAGGTTCCAAGGTGACAGCAGGATCTAGTCCTTTGACAGTAGTTAAAGGTTCAATGTCAACAATCAAATCTTGTGCAGCAGGAAACACAGCAGAAACAGGGGTTAAATCAGCAGGCAATCCAGAACCATTTTCCATCACTAAATCCATATTGCTAGAGAAATTAGAGACAAGCTTCCCCACAGCATCTCCTCCAACCTCCTGGCCATTTGCCATCTTGCAATGATGGACAAGGGTTCCCCCTACTGGCAGAGTAGGGGAATTTCCCTGGTGTCCTGGCCAAATTTCCCCCATTCACTAAAAATACCACCAACAGCTTAATCTGGTTCAAGGTCAGCTGGCATTCATCTGTATCCCCCTCTCCTGGGTCGTGCCTGAAAATAGGCAGAATTTGTCTAGTGCACTTACCTGGTCAACAAAAACTAAATAAATAAATTAGCAACCAGACTGAATCTGAACTGTTTTCCAAAGTAGTTACTGATTTAAATGTGCTGAATGTGTTTCGTGGGTCGCGACTTGGTTCCCCATGATTGAATCTGTTACACTAGCTGGAGGCTTCACCAGCAGAAGATCACGAACTTTGCCAGAACTGTTCACCCTGCCTGGGCCCTGCCATGTCGGACTAGGCCACTACTCCTGCACCAGAGACTGTTTCGGCGAGAGACTGGCTTGGGGATTCGGCCCCCTGCACAACACCATCGAGCAGGTTGTGACCATCTGGAGGTGAGTCATGTCAGCCCAGCTTCCCCCTGCCCCTTATCATCACCATGAGGTCTACATATCGCCTGCAGTGCAGCAAGTTCCTGGTAGCGTGAGTACAAATCAGGGTAGCTCCCTGCAACGAAAGCTTAAATCATTGTGGTACCATCTAATTGTCTTCATTTATTGTTTTTTTTGCAACAGACTGAGCCAACTGGCTTGGATTACAAATAATTGGGTTGTGTGCATGTTTAACTGCCTTTACTTTCCACCAAGGGCCCCAACATCAGCTACAGTGCCGGCCACCCACAGGCAACGCTTCAGGCTAGCCTGCATAACATTCTGGGTTCCCAGGGTTGTTGAACTATATAATTGGGACTTGAGGTGCATGCCAGAAAACCCTGATTTAAATCAGAATACAAATCATTTGATTAGATTCACATCCCTCCCTTGTTCATGTCCCCTTAATAAATCTGATTGTCATTTTCACTTTTAACCTGGCTGGTGTGCATATTATTAGTTGGGTTACTGCATTCATAGCGTGTACTTGTATTGCTAACCTTTCTTTGCAGAAGGTCTCCAAGGAAGCTACTATGAGTCCAGTCCTGGTGGTAAGTGTGAAGGTTGTGAGCATATTATTACTGCTGCCTATTGATTGTGAATTTACCACTGTGTTATATCTTAGGCCACTAGGAGGGTTGGTGGGTGGTTATAGCTTCCCAGAGGTCTATACCAGAGCAGATAAGCTGCCCCAATACCATTTCTCTGGGTGGAGACACCTTGTTACTGAACTCAGGCCCCTTAACCTGTGTATTGCCACACAGACAGGGTAGTAGCCCTTAGAATAGTGCCAGCTAGGGGTTGCACTAAACTTTTCTCTTTTATCTTTTAGAGTTTTTGTTTTAATCTGCACAACCCATTTTCTCAGCTCAGTAACATCCTTCAGGGTGTGGAGTATTGGTGGATACCCATACTTCCAGGAGTTGTAAGACCCTCTGCTTGTGGCATGGTTGGGCCTCATCATGGCCCTGGGTGTGCAGTTATACACCGATACCCCACACCCTGTCAGGTCCTATTGCTTATATAGGATGTCTCTGTATTATGGTTCTTTTCATTTATCTGTTTATTGTGCTGTACTACTGTAATTCTGTGGTGTACCTTTTTGGTAAAAGCATTCCAGTCTTTAAAAGTTTGCAGGGGCACTTCCAAGAAAACTACTACTACCACTACTACTACTAATCCTGACTGTCACAGCTGCAATAAGGACCTAGTTGATCGAAGACCCAATCAGTCTATTTCCATCTCCCTCACATATTCCAGAATTCAGAATTCTCACACAATCATTCAGAAAATCAGAAACTGTATTCTCGCCATCAACCTTTCCAAAATTCAGAATCCTCATTTAAACTATCAGAAGTTCTACAACTGAGTTCCCATTCCCAAGAATTCAGAATCCTTGTGTCAGCCGTCAAACACTCCAGGAGTCCAAATCCCCATACCAAACTGCACACAGTCCAGACTTTAACGAGCAAATGCAAATACGTATTTTAAAAATTAATCCTTTTTACTAGTACAATGACAACCAGTCCTTATAGATTACAAATAGAAACATAGAAACACAGAATTTGATGGCAGATAAGGACCGCTTGGCCCACCTAGTCTGCTCATTTCCCTACCTGATGGATAAGCTGCAGATTTTAGTTAATCAACAGCTTACTTCCTTCTACCCCCCAACTAGAATTGCCTTATGCCTGTCTAATGCATTATTGAATTCTCCCATTGTTCCTGACTCCACAACCTCCTCAGGAAGGCTGTCCCATGCATCCACAACCCTCTCTGTGAAAATATACTTTATAACATTACCTCTGAGCTGTCCCCCCATCTTCAAATTGTGCCCCCTTGTTCTTGCACCTCTCTTCTTCTGAAAGATACTACCCTCTTGTACTTTGTTAATTCCCTTGAGATACTTGAAAGTTTCTATCATGCCCCCCATTTCCTCAAGAGTATACATATTAAGCTGCTTTAGTCTCTCCTTGTATGTCTTCTGGTGCAGACCCTGCACCATTTTGGTTGCCCTCCTCTGAACAGCCTCACTCTGTCTATGTCTTTGCTGAGCTGGGGTCTCCAGAATTGCACGCAGTACTCCAGATAGGGTCTCACTAACTGTCTGTACAGAGGGATAACAACTTCCTGTTTTCTACTGTTGATGCCTCTCCCTATGCATCCCAGTATCCCCCAGCCCTCCTTACTGCCTTCTCACATTGCTTACCTACCTTTAGGTCATCTGATATAATTACTCCTAGGTCTCTTTCGATTTTTGTTGTTGTTATTAACTCATCCCCCATTGTGTACTCTTGCCCTGTGTTTCTGTTTCCCAGATGCATTACCTTGCACATCTTTGCATTGAATCTGAGCTGCCACGTATTTGACCATTCCTCCAACCTTGCCAAGTCCCTTTTCATTCTTTCCACCCCACCTTGTGTATCAACCCTGTCGCAGATCTGTGTGTCATCTGCACAGAGACATACCTTTCTTTCCAGGTGCTCTCCAATGTCACTTATAAAGACATTAAAGAGGACCGGTCCCAGTACTGAACCCTGCGGAACCCCGCTAGTTACCCTCCTTTGTTCACTGTGGACTCTGTTTATTATTACCCTTTGCATCCTTTTTTCTAGTCTACTACCTTGGGACCCACTCCAAAGCTGGCTAACTTGTATATTAATCTTTTGTGTGAGACTGTGTCAAATGCCTTGCTAAAATCTAGGTAGGCCATATCCATAGCCCCTCCCTGGTCTACTACTTTGGTCATCCAGTCAAAGAAATCTATTAGGTTCATTTGACATGACCTTCCTGCTGTGAAACCATGCTGCCTTGGGTCCTGTGCCCCACTGGCCTCTAGGTACTGAACAATTCTTTCCTTCAGAAGTGATTCCATCATTTTCCCTACCACTGAAGTCAAACTAACTGGTCTGCAGTTTCCTGCCTCTGGCCTGCTCCCACTTTTGTGAAGTGGAATCACATTTGCCCTCCTCCAGTCCTCAGGTACCACCCCGTCCTCCCATGATTTGTTAAAGACAGTAGTCAGTGGTGTTACTACTTCTACCCTTAGAAACATAGAAACATAGACTTTGACAGCAGATAAGGACTGCTTGGCCCATCTAGTCTGCCCATTTACCTATCTACAGGATAGGCTGCAGATCCTAGTTAACCAACAGCCTATTTCTTCCTACCCCCTACAAGAATTGCCTTATGTCTGTCCCATGCATTCTTGAATTCTTCCACAGTTTTAGACCCCACAACCTCCTCAGGAAGGCTGTTCCATGCATCCACTACTCTCTATGAAAAAATACTTCCTCACATTGCCCCTGAACCCCTCCCCATCTTTAAATTGTGTCCCCTTGTTCTTGCACATCTCTTTTTCTGAAAGATGCTACCCTCTTGGACTTTGTTGATTCCACTGAGGTACTTAAAAGTTTCTATCATGTCCCCCCTCTCCCTTCTTTCTTCAAGGGTATACATATTAAGCTCCTTTAGTCTCTCCTCATACGGCTTCTCTTGCAGACCCTGCACCATTTTAGTTGCCCTCCTCTGGACTGCCTCTATCTTGTTTATGTCCTTGGGTCCTGTACCCCACTGCCCTGTAGGTACTCAACAGTTCTTTCCTTCAGAAGTGACTCCATCACTTTCCCTACCACAGAGGTCAAACTGACAGGTCTGTAGTTTCCTGCCTCTGTCTTGGTCCCACTTTTGTGAAGGAGAATCACATCCGCCTTCCTCCAGTCCTCGGGTACCACACCATCCTCCCATGATTTATTAAAAAGAGTAGCCAGTGGTTTCACTAGTTCCCTCCTTAATTCATTTAGAATTCTGGGGTGCATTCCATCAGGCCCCATTGCTTTGTCCACTTTCAGTTTCAGGAGTTCTTCTGTGAAAGGACTGGGATCGACCCCCCTATCAAGAGTGCTTCTGTTAATTGGATTAGGCACTTTCCCCTCCTCTTTTGTGAATACTGAGCAGAAATATTCATTCCGTATCCTTGCTTTTTCACTGTCCCCCTCTGCCCACCCACCGTTCATTCTATTCAGCCTCACTATCCCTCCCTTGTCTTTTCGCTCGCTGATGTGCCTATAAAAAGGTTTTATCCCCTTCTAACCGAGTTGGCTATCTTTTCTAAGTTTGGGCCTTGCTATTCTGACTTCTCTCCCTGCTTCCTTCTGCCTTAACTGGTACAGCTCTCTGTCCTGCTCCTTCTGCATTTTCTTATACTTCCGGAATGCTATCTTTTTCTCCCTGACTTTCCCAGCCACCTCTTTTGAGAACCATAGTGGCTTTTTCTTTCGTTTTGATTTGTTTATTTGCTTCACACAAAGACTTGTTGCTTCTGTGATGGCAGTTTTGATGATTCACCATTGTTGCTCCTCCTTCTAGCCTGTTTGCTAATGCTTTTCTGACGCACTCTCCCATCTTGCCAAAGTCAGCCCTCCTGAAGTTCAGTACCCTCACTTTTGTATGGCTTGAGTCTGTAGCTGAGTTTAATGTGAACCACACTGTTTGATGGTCACTTGTTCCCAGATGGCAACCAACTTCCAGATCTGAGATCCTCTCACTGCCCCCATTTGAGAGGTCTAAGATTGCTCCCTCACGAGTGGGTTCTGAAACTAGCTGTCTGAGGCCACCCACCTGTAGGGCATCGAGAATGGACCTGCTCTTGGATGTGGCTGCAGCAAATGTGCTCCAGTTAACATCTGGCATATTCAGGCCCCCCCATCAACAGTATCTCCCCTTTCTCTGCCATCCTAAGAATGCCTTCTATCAAATCCTTGTCCATTCCCTCCCCCTGACATGGGGGTCTGTACACAACCCTGTGCGGATTGTGGTGCCCTTTCCAGTCTCCAAGGTGACCACAGTGCCTCCTCTCTTCCCTGTTTACTCTTTTGTTCAGTTGCTCTATCCCTTCCTTTACATAGAGCTACTCATCCTCCTCTTCTCCCTGCCTGTCTCTCCTGTAGGTTATGTACCCTGGTATGTTAACATCCCAGTCATGGTTCTCTGTGTACCATGTTTCTGTGACTTCTTTCACGATATCCAGGCATCCCTCTTCCATCAAGGCCACCAGCTCAGGAGCTTGTTGCCCAGACTACGGCATTGGTACTCATTACCCTCCATTTCTGATGGCCTTACTCCTTTTGCCCCATCCCTGTCCTTCTTGCCTTTCTCACTTTCCCCATTTACCCTGCCCTTCTCCTACTGACACTTCTATGTTGGTGTTTACGCACTTACTACCGTGATTTTTGTTGGGGCTTAAGATTTCCTGCTCCCTTTCAGTGCCTCCCCTTGGCTAGTTTAAATCCTTGCCAATGAAGCATTTCAACCTATCACCTAGGATCCTGGTTCCCCTCCTGGACAGATGCAGCCCATCATGCCAGTATAGGCTTGCATCACTCCAGGTGGATCCCCAGTCCCCAGTGAAGCCAAATCCCTGAGCTCCACACCAGTTTTTCAACCACTGACTGAATCCCATGGTGCGGAACACCCTCGCCTCTCCTACGCCATAGATGGGCAGCACCTCCGAGGTTACCGTGCGTGCTACTTGTCTGAGGCCCCACCCCAATTCCACAAACTCTTCCTGCACTTTTCTAATCCCTTTCTTAGCCAGGTCATTTGTCCCTAGGTGGACAAGTTCTTTTAGAATTGTTGGGTGAATCCCATCAGGCCCCATTTCTTTGTCCACCCTCAGTTTCAAGAGTTCTTTCAAAACCCTTTCTTCCGTGAATGGACTGATATCGACCCCCCTATTCAGAGTTTCTGTCTTGTTTGGTTTAGGTACCTCTCCCTCCTCTTCCGTTGTGAATACTGAGCATTTTGACATATTTTGACACTCTAGTTGCCCTTTGTAGTCAGGGCTCCCTTGTGTCTATCCTGTGTATTCTTGAACCCCCCTTCCCAGTGTTGACCCCCACAACCTCTTGGGACAGGCTGTTCCAGGTGTCCACCACTCTTTCTGTGAAGAAAAACTTCTTGGAGTTGGTAGAGAACCTTCCTCCTTGCAGCCTGAGGTTATGCCCCCTGGTCCTGGAGCCCTTCTTGAAGTGAAAAAGTTCCTATGTCTGTACCTTGTTAATGCCTTCTATGTACCTGAATGTTTCAATCATGTCCCTGCTCTCTCTTCTCTGCTCCAGAGAGTACATATTCAGTTCCCCAAGTCTGTCCTCACAGGACATGTACTACAGACCCTGAATCATTTTTGTCACCTCTCTCTGTACTGTTTCCACCCGTTCAATGTCCTTCCTGAGGTGAGGCCTCCAGAACTGGACCCCACGAACAAAGTTTCCAAATGGCCTCCGGAGTGTACTGTTACACAGTACACCTCCCCCCCTGAAGCGCCAGAATGACCCCTGAAAGGAGTTTCATTGCTGATCCCCCCACAAGTAAGTGTCAGTGGGATTCAGCTAGTAGCATAACGCCTCTGGGCCATAAGGTCACAGGTTCAAGACCCACACCAGGATTGGAGTAACACCACAATGCGTCCACCTGTGCTTTACTAATAGGGTGTGTCATCCTTAGAATGAGTTGGCAAACTACGCTGAACTCCCTTCTACACATCTCTGGTTCTGTCCTGGCGGGGGTCTGAGTGGAATTAAAGGAACACAGGGCACTTTTTGTAAGAGATGTGGCTTGTTCCCATCTGTCCTGGCCAACATGACCTTTCTAACCAGTTCATTCAACCGCCCAAAGCTGTTGGGGGGGTGAAGATGTGAAAAATGGCTGCCACTACATGTTTACAGTCACTTCACTACCAGTCTGTCCTTGCTTGTAAAGCACTTTGGAATACAATGTGTATCGAAAGTGCTATATAAATAGTCATGCTTCTGTCCATATAGACACATCGAATAGGTGGGAACATTCCAGCACATGGGGGAAGGGTTGGAATTCTGGTTTAGATTTATTCTGGATTAAACACATTCCATCTGCCTTATCCTCAGTCCTGGTGGTATAATCAATATACATAAGTAGGCAGGCCTTGGGGGAGTTCAATAAGGAATACTGAGAACAAGAAGGAATACCTAGCCTCCTGATTCGGGGGGCATTTGTGTATTTTATCGGACCAGTGTATGCTGGCTGTAATTTGCGTAACCACCACTAAAGTATTACTGCAAATAGTTATTAGTCTTTTGTTACAGGAATTGCAATTTGTTTTGTATAAATGCTATTTTATTGCCTGTTTTATTTGATGGCCCTCAGACTTTTTCAGGCTAGCTAGTGAAATCTTGGATGGGTGGTGATGTCATTTAAGCAAGAATGACATCATTTTCCTCAGGGTCCTGGCAGCTTAGTATACACACAGTACATCAGATTTTGAAATGGCAAAAATCAGTTGTCACTTCAAACAGTATTAAATATACTACAAGACATGAAATAAAAATGAAAAAAATAGATATGAAAAAAAAAATATCCAGTAACTTTCATAGGCTTATCAGTAAAACCTTGGGGACAACATTAAACAAGAGAAGTGGTGCCAGAACGTCATCAGGTCATGTAACTTTTTTATTCACTTTCCTGACTGACCAACCTAAATGCAATTCTATTTTGATTCAACTCATTTGCTGAGGTTCTACCACACTAAATATTTATGCCTTTCTCTGTAATGGGTTCTCCTCCTCCCAGAATTTGTAAAGCTGCCCTTGTAACTCTTCTGAAATATTTACTTATGTCCTGCACCTCTTCCTAATTTGTAATGGGGAGGTATCTTTTGGGGTCATGAGGACCAGAAAATGCCCTGAAAGAGGAAGAGAACAGGAGAGAGGTCAGTTGTGCATGATCTCTTTATCCAGACAACCCACCAGACCAAGCGGGTAGGCAACTGTGGGGCCAGCTTTCTCCTTTCCTCCACTTCAGGCAGTATTACACAAAGCCAAGTTGATGAGAAGTAAGTCTGCTGTTATAGCGGATTTTGTTTCTTCGGTAGATCTGGCTTGCATCACCGAGACCTAGCTGGGAGATGGTTCTGGTCCAGTACTGAAGTCAGCAGTCTCAGTAGAATTCTCAGTGGCTCACTGCTTGAGGAGGGATCACAATGGGGGGGAAGGGGCTATCCATTTTAGCTAGCTCTGAGCTGAACCTGATAATGCACCCAGTATGGATAAACCTCATTGTTTGAATGCGTGGCTGTGCATGGGGGTCCAGGTGCAGGGTGTAGGATTCTCCTTATGTACCTTTCTCTGGGGTTCAAGGGGGAGTTCCTGCAGGAAATTGCAGCTTTTGGCACTGACAGGGTATTGGAGTCACCAAGATGGCTTATTCATGATGACTTTGATGCCTGGGTTGACGATGAAAGCTAGTACTTTGCTCAAGATTTCCTCCAGAGCATGGACGCTCTGGACTTTGTACAAGTTACTACTTCTGGAACCCACCCACATGGCCAAGCCTTAGACCTGGTGTTCTTGCTGGGGCTTGAGATTAATAATCTCCAGACTGATCCGAATGTTTGGTTGGATCACTGCACTATCAGGTTTAGTTTTCAGTGGCCCCCCCATCTCCTAATCCATCCCCTGTGGAGGTTGTCTAGTTCTGCCCTGTGAAAGGGCTTTGCCCAGAGGGACACTTGGCAGTGCTGAACACTTCAGAAGTAATGAAGGCATGTGCTGGGGAGGGGCAGAGGTAGCAGTGGCGGTGGCCTATAATTCAAAAATTACAGAGGCCTTTGACCTCTTAATACCAGCCCGTGTATGCCCATTGGTGTTGCATCTTGGCTCACCATGGTTCGATGGTGAGCTGAGGGCGATGAAAATGAAGGGGCGAAGGCTGGAGCATTGTTGGAGAAAGTCTAGGGCCCAGGAGGACAAACTTGTTCTGATATCTCATTATGATGAGTATTAGAAAGCAATCACCCATAAGAAGGCAACTTTTCTGTCTAGGGAGATTGCTGCTGGTAGGAACTGACTGGCTCAGCTCTTCTGGATGGTAGTCAAGCTTTTACATCCAGCCTGTCTGGAGCCTGTTAGAGCTTTTTCACCCACAAAATGTGAGGTGTATGCTCGGTTCTTCTCAGAGTGGGTGTCCTCCATTAGGACCAGGATTTCCTCAAGTGGGCCGTTACAGCCCAGCATGGTTGAGCCTGGGAGTAGGGGGTCAGGTTCGGTGGTCCTGGGGAAGAGGTTTGACCGGTGATGGTGAATGAGGTGTTCGCTGAGATTGTTTGGTGCTCCTTGTCAGAGGTTTTTTTCTGAAGTCGCTGAAGAGCACTTTAGTGAAACCTCTGCTGAAGAAACCATCTTTGAACCTGACCATCTTGGCAAATTACTGATCTGTCTCTAATCTCCCCCTTTTTGGGAAAGGTTATTGAGAAGGTGGTTGTGCTGCAGCTCAAGGCACACCTCACGACCTTTAACATCTCTGTGCCCTTCCAGTCTGGGTTCAGGGCAATGCACAGCACATAGACTGCGCTGGTTCTGATGTACAGTGACTTGCTCAGGGCAAGGGATAGGGGAGAGTTGCCAGTTCTCATTTTTCTCGATCTCTCATTGGCGTTTGACATTGTGGACCATGGGTTGCTACTGGACTGGCTCAGAGGATACGTAGGACTCACTGGCAAGGTCATCCAATGGTTTGAGTCCTACCTTAAGGACAGGACCCAGAGGGTTGTGTTGGAAGAATACTCCTCGCACCCAGTGTCTCTGTCATGTGGGTACCCCAGGGCTCGGTCTTGTCACCCGTGTTGTTTGCAGTGTATAGGCTGCCCCGTGTGAGATCATTAGACAATATGGGCTTGGGTTTCACTGTTATGCCGATGATATTCAGCTCTACCTGTCTTTTGCACCTGGGACATCGGGTACAGTAGATGTACTTAATAAGTACTTGTTCGAGATTCAGACCTGGATGTCATCAAGCTTGTTGAGACTGGACCCTGAAAAAACTGAAGTGCTAGCAGTGGAAGCAGGTCAAAGGGGTGGAGTGGAGGCTTCCAAGGGGAGACTGGGCTTTGGCCCTGCCCCTGTAGGCTATTAGCCTCCATCAAGGTGAAACATCTGGGAGTCATTCTGGATAATGGAGTAACACTGGAGGCTCAGGTGGCTTTGGTGGTCTGGAGTGGCCTTTGCCATCTGCAGAATATCAGCTGGATTAAGTCCCTTGTCCCACCTGCTGAACTGGCCATGCTGGTACACGCATTCATGAGTTCGAGGCTTGACTACTGCAATGCTGTATACCTTGGGGTCAAGGAAGGTGTGCTGCGATGCTTGTAGCTGATGCAAGATGCTACAGCCCAGCTACTGACAGGTCTTTCAAGGTCCTGTCATGTGCTATCAGTGCTACATGAACTGCACTGGCTGCTAATGAAGTGGTGTATCTCCTTTAAAGTGAGTGTCTTGACCTACAAGGCCCTACAAGGGATGAGCCCGGGCTACCTGTCAAAGCTCCTGCATCCTCACGTTCCTGGACGTCATCTCTGCTTTGCCGTGGAAGGCCTCCTGGCAGTTCCTAAGGTGAGATTAAAATTGTCCGGGGACTGGGCATTGGAGATGGAAGCACCGGTTCTCTGGAATTCTTTGCCTAGGACTTTGAGGGAAGCCTCCTCGAGGGAGGCCTTTAAATGGGGGTTGAACATGTTTCTGTTTATGCAAGCACTTGGCAATTAAATGAGTTTAATCAGCATATATATTTAGTTGAAATTCAAAAAATGCAAGGCCAAGGCTCTCCTTAACCCATGGCTCACTGTGGAGCTCCTTGCTCAGCTCAAATCAAGGGACCACCTTTGGGCACTGGCAAAAGCTACTGGCAGGCAATCTGACATACAAAAATACAAGCATTCCCGAAACAGCTGCACAAAATCTATCCGGCTAATGAAAAGTACATATTACAGGGATGCTCTCACCAATACCTGGGGAAATGGGAGAGCTTTCTGGGAAAATATTAAAGAAGTAACAGGGAAGCAACCAAAACCTCCCCATCTATGCTAAATGTTGATGGGACCACTACTTTAGACCCTACAGTCATTGCTAATACCTTCAATGCCGCCTTCACCAACCTCAGTTCCGTTCTTCCTCCTGACTTTTTTGCAGTAAATGACTCTCCCTCAATCATAAACCCCACCATCGTGTCTAAACACCCTCCTTTCTACTTCAAAGAGGTCCACTTGAATGAAGTCCTCAATTACATTACCAAAGCAATCTCCAAGTCCAGAACTAGTGGTGACTCCTTGGACCTTAAGCTGCTGTCTCTCACCCTTGAAGAGGTACTACGTCCGTTAACCAGAATTCTTAACCTCTCTCTTAGCCGCAGTCAATTCCCTGACAAATGGAAATCTGCCACTGTTACCCCGGTCCATAAAAGTGGTGACAAGACCAATCATATGAACTATCGGCCGATCTCCATATTGCCCCCAGTCTCTTAGGCCCTCGAGCGTATAGTTGCAGACCAGCTCACTAACTACCTGGACAAATATAATATTCTGTGTGCACAGCAACATGGTTTCAGAAAAGGTCACAGCACCACCTCTGCCCTCCTGGAGTTCACTGGAGCACTGCACAGCACTCTGAACAGTGGCCACCTAACTGGGGCAGTCTTTATTGACTTGACCAAGGCGTTTGATACTGTCCACCATTGGCTGCTAATAAACCAGCTGTTGAATGCTGGGCTCTCTCATGACTCTACAGTGTGGTTTAAAAGCTACTTTGAAAATCGTTTGCAAAGAGTAAAAATTGCCGACGTACTCTCTGATACTCAACCAGTTCACTCTGGTGTCCCCCAGGGATCCATACTGGGTCCACTTCCTTTTAGCCTTTTTCTAAATTCCCTTCCACAATCCTGCTCAGAACAAATCATCCTGTATGCTGACGACACAGTTGTTCTCTCTTCACACAAAGACCCTACGCCACTACAACTCAATCTACAACATGGTTTCACCTCTGTTGAGAATTGGTTTACTAATCGTAAACTTGTCCTTAATCACAAAAAAACAAAGTCTATGCTTTTTAGCAGCTCTCACAACCAGCACAGGCTACACCCCCTGACTATCTCCACCAGCCAGGGGAGTACCCTTGTACAGGTCCAATCTTTCAAATACCTAGGGATCCTGCTTGACTTCAACCTATCCTACAGGGCCCACATTGACAGCGTAGCAAAAGCTGCTAATACGCGACTAGGCTTATTGTTCAAGCACAGGCAACATCTCACCCTGGAAGCCTTGAAGATCGCTGTCCAGAGTTCTGTGATCTCCATCATTGATTATGGCCTAATCATTTATGGCTCAACCACGGCAACTACCCTCAGACGCATATCAACATCCCTCAACAAGGCCTGTCGGCTTATCACTGGGGCTCACCGTCTCACTCATACCTGTGATCTTTATGTTCAATCTGGATGGCTCCAACTCTCCAACCATTCTAAGTATCTGACTTGCACCATGGCAAAAAAAATTATCCTGGGCCTCACCCATCCTGGTGTCCAAGCTCCACTGTGCCCTAGCACTAATCTGTGAAGCTCCAGGAGATCCAAATCGCAACTCTTGCAAGTTCCCCACTGTTGAATTACCCAGAGTCAACGATCTTTAGCCCATAGGGCTCCCTCGTGGCTGAATGGACTCAGCACCACCATTTCCACTGCTGCCAAACTTGGCATGTTTAAAAACAGGCTCTGACTCCATCTTACTGCCTCCAGCTCCTGTGATTGCCTCACTTAATCAGAAATACTTGCCACCACCAACAGCCTTGCCTTGCTACCCCCTCTCATAGCACTTATCTCCTATTTTACCTCTGCTTTCGTGACCCCTCCGCCTTCCCACCTCTTCTCCCACCCACCCCCTCTCTCCAGCACTTCTCCCGGTGATGTCTGACACTGCCTCCAGCTGCTACTACTCCCATCTTGCCATCCCGTTCCTCCTCCATTATTCTTTACCCTTCTCCTAGTTGATGCTGCTCCGGGCCATTCTATGTACTGAGCTCTCTAATGTGTTGCCTCCTTCCTTAATTAATAACTGTATAATGTACTGTTTACCTGCAATGTTGTTATTTCTGTTGTATCCCCTGTATTGTACTTCAACTGACGTGGAACCTGTGTAAAAGAGCTTTGGCTCAAAGGTATTTGTAATCCTAGAACCAAATAAATAAAAAAAAAATAAAAAATTGTGACCACTTTATTTGTTTTATTGGACAGAGTTTATAGTATTTATGTATTTTGTATTATTCTTTGTAATGGTGCCCTGAGCCTCCGGGGAAGAGTGCCATAAACAAATAAAGACGACTACTACTAATTCTACCCTGTCCTCTGCTAATATTAAACCTTTATTCATCTTGCCTAAAATGTGCACCTCTTTTACTGTACCCTCACAATATTTTTACCTTTCTCCTCCTCTCTCAAAATTGCACTTTTGCTCCTGCACCCATCTAAATATGACTCCCATCTTCCGCGGCCCTCTTGCAAGATTAGTACATTAGCTCACACCACAATATACAGTCTGTGTGCATTTACCCTGCATGTACACTGCTTGCACTTCTCTCCAAATTAGCATTTAGACCAGGGCTTCTCAAATGGTGAGCCCGGCCTCCCTGGGGAAAGCCTTGAGCTTTCGTTCCAGGAGGCCAGCGAGCGATGCCAATTTATGGTGGTATACCGTGCTGTACCTTCTGCATCTCGGATCCTAACCAAGTTCAATACTGCAGCTAGAGTAGTAGGCAGGGGATTCTGAGCCAGCCGATGCCTGTGCAAAACAAGGTCTTCGGCAGACCAATAGAAAGCCCAGAATATGTGCCCAATCAGAGAGAAGTGGCTGTAGCCAATCGGTATTGTGCATTTGCAGCCAATCATCACCGGCTCCCTCAACCAATGAGCAACCGTGGCGTGCGGCAGCGTCATCAACCCGGAAATAAAATGCCGCCATGCGTGCGGTTGAATGGAGACTCCGACCGGAATTTATATTGCGGTGGTTTTTTGATCCCCTGCAAGTCGCTTTTAACGGCGCTCGTCTTCCGACTCCTGAAGCCGCTACCTGCCGACTCCGCCTGTCAACTACCGCCACCTTCCAGCTGCTATAATCGCCACCGTGGAACGCTGATTGCCGCAGACAGAGCTCCTGAGACTACTGGTGACATCTTTTGCAGACGGGATCCTTCCTCAGACTTCAGGTAAAAATTCTACTGTACTTTTGGAAACTCCAATGGGGTTTGGTCTGGCTGGCCTCACTCGGGCGCGTGCCTGACGGCCTGACTTGGATGTGGGGGGTGCTGCTTGATGGCCTGTTTGGGGAGTGCTGCCTGATGTCCTGTTTGGGAGATTTGGGGGTGCTGCCTGATGGTCTGTCTGGGAGGTTTGGGGGTGCTGACTGATTGATGGCCTGACTGGGAGGTGGGGGTGCTGCCTGATGGCCTGACTGGGAGGTGGGGGGTGCTGCCTGATGGCCTGACTGGGAGGGGGGGTTCTGATGGCCTGACTTGGAGGTGGGGTGGTGCTGCTTGATGGCCTGTCTGGGGGTGCTGCCTGATGGCCTGTTTGGGGGTGCTGCCTGATTGATGGCCTGACTGGGAGATTGGGAGGGTGTTGCCTGATGGCCTGACTGCGAGGTGGGGGGTTCTGATGGCCTGACTGGGAGGTGGGGGGTTCTGATGGCCTGACTGGGAGGTGGGGGTGCTGCCTGATGCCCGGCCTGATGTGCCTCATGCCTCTCATGTGGGGAGGAACTAACTGTATTGCCTCACAGCTGATCTGGCCTGAGTGGGAGTTTGGGGGCTGATGCCTCTTATGGGGGATGATGCCTCTTGTGGTGGGGTGTGGTAGCTTGAGCAGGTGTTCGATGCATACCTCTCAACCTCTTCCTCATATATCAGGGACAAGGCTTAAAAAAAAAAAATCGACACATCTTCAAAATTGAGAGATCCACCCATAAAGCTGGTAGAATATGGGCTTAGTGTAAAATGCATTTTCTAAAGAAGAAGAAGTCAGTAACTTTAAGGCTTGACCTTGTTCTGTGCTTATGGCTCCACTGAGCCACAAAAACACAAATTTTAGGAGGAACACAGTAAAATTTTGAGGCAAAATCAGGGACGTCCGTGAAAATCAGGGACACTTGAGAGGTATGGTTCGATGTGGTGATTGGGGGACTGATGCCTCTCAGCTGGTCTGTTCTCAAGCAAGGATTTGCAGTGTTGGGGATGTGGGAGGTGCCTGTACTGCCTCGCTGGTCCAGTCTGGTGGGGGGGCAGTTATCCGAAATTTCTTGCCTGCTTTGCCCAGGGGTAATGCTGCTGCTAACAGAGCCTGGGGAAGGGAATGCATTTCATGGTTGTGGTGATGCTGCCTCAGTGATAGTTGGCAAGGTACAGTGGTAATGATGCAAAAGGTGACCGGAAGCGCAATTTAGTCAATGTGCAGTGTGCTAATGATCAATTTTTATGCAATTACCGCCATATGCAAATGAGGTCATGACTCATGGGGAGGCCTGGAAGTCTTCCAAGTCCAGTAGGGGAGGCTCGCCATGGCAAGGTCTGAGAACCCTTGATTTAGACCCCTTCTAAAATTGCCACCTGCGCCTTTGCAAACCATCTGAAATTTTAACTTGCAACCCCCCAAAATTTGCACTTCTACCCCTGTACCCATCCTGAAATATGTACTTATACCACTGCATCCATCCCTATAATTGTACTTGCCCCCAGTATCCTCCAAAAATTTGTACTTGTACCCCTGCACCCCTCCCAAAATGTATACTTGTATCCTTGCTCCCTTCCCAAAATTTGTACTGGTTGACTTGCATACCTCCCAGAATTTGTACTTGCACCCCTGCACCCCTCTCAAAATTTGTACTCGTACCCCTGCACCTCTCCCAAAATTTGAACTTGTACCCCTACACCACTCCCAGAACTTTTACTTGCACCGCTCTGAAAATTTGTACTTTTGCACATACACCCCTCCCAAAATTTGTTCTCATACCTCTGTACACCTCTCAAAATATGTACTTTTATTTCTACACAACTCCCAAAATTTGTACTTGTACTCCTCCACCCCTCCCAAAATTTGCACTTGTATCTCCGCACAACTCCTAAAATTTGTACTTGTACCCCTACACCCCTCCCATAACTTGTTCTTGCAGCCCTATTGCCTCCCAAAACTTATATGCACGCACCCCTCCCAAAATTTGCACTTATACCACTACACCCCTACCAAAATGTGTCCATGTACCTCTGCACTCCTCTCACATCTGTTACTTGTACCCTTGCTCACTTCCTAAAATTTGTACTTGTACCCCTACACCCCTCCCACAACTTGTACTTGCACCCCTACCCCCTCCCAAAACTTGTACATCAGCACCAAAATGTGTCCATGTCCCCCTGCACCCCTCATAAAACTGTTACTTATACCTCCACATCTCTCCAAAAATTTGTACTTGTACCCATAAACTCCTCCCAGAATTTGTACTTGTACCTCTGCACAACTCCCAAAATTTGCATTTGTATCTCTACACTCCTCCATAAATTTGTACTTGCACCTCTGCACAACTCCTAAAAGTTGTACCTGGGCCCCTACCCCTCACAAAATGTGTACTCATACCTCTACACCCCTCCAAATATTTGTACTTGCACCTCTGCACAACTCCCAGAATTTGTATCTGTGCCCCTACCCCCTCCCAAAATTTGTACATGCACCTCTTCACAATTCCCAGAATTTGTGCTTGTACCCTTACAATCCTCCCCAAATGTATACTTCAGCACAACTCCTGAAATTTTTACTTGTACCTCTACACCCCTCCTAAAACTTGTACTTGCACCCCTCCCAAAATTTGTACCTGAGCCCTTGCACACCTCCCAGAATTTATGCTTGTACCCTCTGTACAGCTGCCAAATTTTACATGTACCCCTGAACCTCTCCCAAAACTTGTACTTGCACTCCTCCAAAAATGTGTACTTGTACTCCTGCACCCATCCTATAACTTGTACTTGCACCCCTGTATCTCTCCCAAAATTTGTACTTGAACCCTTGCACACCTATCCAAATTCATACTTGTACCCCTGTACTCTTTCCAAAATGTGTACTTGTACACCTACACGTCTCCAAAACTTTGTCAGTGCTTACCCCCTGTGCCCTTCCCAAAATTTGTAATTGTACCTCTGTACACCTCCCAAAACGTGTACTTGCACCCTTCCCAGAATGTATAGCACACCTCACAAAATTTGCACTTGCACCCCTGTATCCCTCAACAAATTTTTTACTTATGTCCTCCCAAAATGTCTACTTGCACCCCACCTAAAATATGTACTTGCACCCCTGTTGAAATAGGCATCCCTCCCAAACTTTGTTTCCCTACCATCTCACATCTCTTAAACTGTACAGATGGCTGGGGTTCAGATTGAGGAGTAGTATGTGAAAGGTACGATGCATAGTTTTGGACTAGTGTGGGGCAAAGGGTACTAATTTGTGGAAGGGAGTAGTGGTAGGTGTGTAAACTGTATGAAGGTTACAAGAAAAGGGATGTAGATTTTTGGTAATCTTGCAAATTTTGCTATTTGTGCAAGGAATGGGGTAAAAAATGTGTGAAAGTGTGCGGATTGTGGAATGAGTTTTGGGAGAGGCATAGGAGAAGGGATAGAAATCTTGGGGCGAATAGAGGTGGGGTAAATAGTTTGCAGTGTGTGGGGTAGGGTACAACTTCAGAAGGTTCCAGGGGCCGGGTGCAAATTTTGGGAAGGGAGTGGGGAGGAGGCACAGATTTTGTAGTGGGGAGGCAAATTTTAGAAGGTTGCAGGTTTGGGTGAGCTCTGCACTGGAGGTACAAGTTTCAGGAGTTATGGGTTAGGGGGTCTATGTGATTGGAGAAGTATGTATAGTATACATCTGGGACATGCACAGATGGGCACACATCTTGGGAGAGTGGTGATGGGGCATACATGTTGGGGTAGGGTGGGAGTACAAATTCTGTGAGGGGTGAGTGTGCAAATACTGGGGTGGGTGCAAGACTGGAGTAGAAATATTAAGGGTGAAGGGACAGAGAAAAGGAGGCATGAAGAATTTTTTTGAGAGGTGCAGAGGTACACATTTTAGGAGAGGTGTAGTTGTATGTATATGTTTGAGGAGGTGTGTGGGAGAAAGGTTATAGGTTATAAATATGGTGCAAGGTGGAGGGATTAATTACAAGGGAGGGGCAGGGTATAGGTTACATTTTTGTGGGACTATACATTGGGGAGAGGTACTGGGGTAGTAATACACTTTCTGTGTTTTTGTGAGTGCTTTGGAACTTCAGCAAAGGGAATGAATCTGAAAAGAATACATAAGGAGGAAGTTGTGGTGGCTGCAGTCAGGTCTGGAAAGGGAACTCAGGAAACAAAATTGTAATTTTTCGAGTATAAGAATTGTTTTGGGGGGGGGCTTGAAATGATGCTTAAAAAGTTAGTGATTAACCTAGGGAACCTGTCAGATTGTTGCATATTTACCATTTTTTTTCTATTGGTATAAGTCCATTAATGAAATACCCCATCAGAAAATTGGTAGCAAAGACTACTGATTTTTGCCATTTCATAATTCGATGTACTGTGTGTATTAAGCTGACAGGAACTGGACAAAAATGATGTCATTATTGCTTGAATGTCATCAACACTCACCCAAGATTCTGCTGGCTGGTTTGAAAATGTCTTGGGGAATTTTTTTTTGTAAAACCACCAAATAAGAGAGGCAAACAAAATAGCATTTATACATAAGTAATTGCAATTTTTGAATTTAGTTTGTGACATAAGATCTAGCGGTCCTCATGGTGGGCAAATACTGTAATATATTTTTAAAGCATTGCATTTAATCCTTAAAATGTTCACATTTCATGATCAGACATTCCAGAATTAGGACTCTTCAATCCAATGACCAGATATTCCACAATTCCCATAATCAGCCATCAATCATTCTGCAATCCATCGGAACAAGTCTCTTGGTGTACAGTAGGAATCAAATAAAATGCACCTTGATTTTCACAAAAAACTAGTCTATCGAAATCATGACTCAGAAACTCTAGGCAAGACTATATACTGTATGTTCCTCCTCGAGGTCTCATATTTGTATACTGGAGTCACACATTCAGAGTATAATGAAGCTTCCTGTTGTCTACAAATGTGGTGGTGACAGGAAACTGATAACATCATGGTCAGACCACTTGTGGTATGCATCAAGGGGGATGTGGGTGGAACCTGAAAATCTGTAAACCACAGTCATTCCAAGAACAGTGTTTTTTCAGCTTACAGTACTTCTCATATACTGTAGGATAAAGTAGGCATTTCTATGTTAAACCTAGATTTTTTCACTTTAATAATGTGTCCGACTTAGGATAGAATAGCCTGACATTTGGCATGAGAGGAGTCAGTGCCAAGATACGAGAGTTACATACTTATTTATTTATTTTTTACTTATTTATTTCAATCTAGGATTACAGTACCTTAGAGCGGAGGCTCTTTTACAAAGGTTCCATGTCAGCGTGTCTATTAAGCTGACAGGATCTGGAGGTAAATTATGTCATTATTGCTCGAATGTCATCAACACTCACCCAAGATTCTGCTGGCTGGTTTGAAAATGTCTTGGGGATTTTTTTTTTGTAAAACCACCAAATAAGAGAGGCAAACAAAATAGCATTTATACATAAGTAATTGCAATTTTTGAACTTCATTTGTGACATATGAGATCTAGCGGTCCTCATGGTGGGCAAATACTGTAATATATTTTTAAAGCATTGCATTTAATCCTTAAAATGTTCACATTTCATGATCAGACATTCCAAGAATTAGGACTCTTCAATCCAAAGACCAGACATTCCACAATTCCCATAATCAGCCATCAATCACACTTACTGTAACTGTTGATCTTCCAGAATATCTTCACCACTGAGTACCACTTATGGGTCTGTGCTGGAGGCACTGGGATGCTGCGGGAGCAAAACTCTTGCCAGGGAGATGACCATAGTTACTGGATATGGTGCCTGTGCACCCCCCATGTTGTGCTGCATGCCAGCCAATAACTGTTGCCAGCTCCCACACTAACCTCAGTTCTGTTCACCAGCTGAGAAACAAAGTGGGGAAAAATTAAGAGAGGGCTAAACATTTTCCTAGCCCAAAGGGATAGGGGAAAGGATCTAGGAAATATAAATAACATAAAATTGGCACCATCTCGGTGGCATCAAGGCCTGTGGCGATGAGCGCCTCACTGCCTGCCATGCCAACAACCCTTGTTCAAGAGCGAGCACAAGTTGCCGGGGGTGGGGGTGGGGGGAGGATCGAGCATCCAATGGACAGCTCTTCTCTCCCAGAGTGGGGTGGCTGGTTGTGTCAGCACTTGACTGCCACCAGGTGGAGGCTTGGGAGGTAGTGCACGCGTGAGGTGGCAAAGAATTTCCTGGGAGGGGGCCGCAGTTCCATGACGTATGTGTGCCTTCACGCACACAGTACAGGAGTGGCTGGGGAACAGGCAGAACATGGAAAAGTGGTTGGCATGGACTTAATGAAATCCTGCCCACCAGCCCTCCATTCTGTGCCACCAACTTGCCCACTGGACCCACTACTAGATTTAAATTCTGAGTGGGGGAGGACAGCCCTCATCCACCTGGCCCTGCCATGGGGGGGGGTCCATGAGGGTCTCTGGGTCCTGTCTGTGGGGAGTTGAGTTGGTCACTGGATGGGGAAAGGGATGGGACAGAGACAGCCACCCATGCTGACCTGTGGGAAAAAAGCTATATGAAAAAAATATATAAATAAAATCCAACTACCATCTTTATTTTTTTTTTTGCTATTTCTTTCTACGCCCCCTTGGCCCTGGTTGGCTCCTCATCTGGCTGCTGTCCCATTGCTTCCGCTCCTTCAAGCCCTCACCCCTGTAACCCTCATGGCTTACCCCCCATGGTGGGGCAGCAGGAAATCCCCTACTCACCCTCTGATTAGGATCCAGTTCGGGGTGTTACCTCCGGACATGGAGCACTGGGGGCAGACATCAAGCTGCAATGACCAGTCACTAAGGTCTTTTTCCTAGTTTCTTTCCCCCTGCAGGAACTTGGTGTGTAATGACGCCTGCAGCAGGCTCGCGCACGCACCTGTGCATATCCCAGCCAAGCATCTGCCATGCTCCTGCCCCACATCATTGTGGCAGTGTAGCATTGGGCCCCAGCCTCTGATAGGGGTCAGGTGTGCAATGACCACCCCGGAGATGGAGAGCAGTCCATCGGATGCTCAATCCATCTCCTCCCTACCGACCCCCAGTGGCCAGCGCTTCATTCCCGAATGCAAGTTGCCAGCATGGTGCAAGGTATGACGTCCAGTGCCTCAGCCCTCAGCGCCACCGGGCTGGCTTACTGCCATCTTTAAATAAGGAAAAAGGGCACACTAAGTGTTACAAAAGGAGTAGATGGGGTATGAAACCAGAGTCTCACACCAGTAGTATGACATGCGATGATGGATAGTGATCCTAAAGAAAGCATCCCAGAAGCATGTGGCTTTGGCAGAAAAAAAGGAAGGGACTGCCCAGAATTGGGACCCCTTTGTAACTGAGATGGCACATTGTGCCAAATAGGAATGTAGACTCTTGGAAAAAACAGTCTCCATGCTACCCGACAGAGGAATAAAATATGCCCCCTTTTTCATCATGATGGAAAAAGGAAGTTGTCTCAGGTGCATGTGGAGCTGTAGACCCGAACAGCCCAAAGGAGTCGAGATATGTGTTCATCTCCCCTGGCATCCCTAAGGGTAGTGGGGTGTACAGCCAAGCTTGCATAAGAGAAGAAAAATGATATACCAACCAAACAGGATAGTCTGGCATAGCTAGAAGGAAAACAAATTAGAGAAAAGGACCTACTTCTCCTGCAAGAACAGGATGTGCCTTGGATAAGTGCTAGTTTACTTGATCAAGTGCAGTGCACAGCACTCTTCCATAGACAGTGCAATGGCCAAGTGGAGTTAGACTGGATAGTGTCCAGAGGAACAGAGTGTATTTAGCAACTAATAGGGCTATACCTTAAGAAAGAGATATACCTCAGGCAGGGAGAAGGAGAACTAGTAAGAAAAAGCGGGAAGGGAGCTGGCTTCTCTCTTTTTCTGGAGGGGGGCTGAGTGGGACCCCAGGAATAAGTCCCCAACCTCTTTTTACAAACACTCCATAGGTAGTACAACTGGGGAGATGCCATAGCACTAGATGATGCTAACTGGCACTATCAGGGTGAGGTGCCCAGAGGCCCTAACTCTGCTAGAGCAAGGGACGGTGGGCATGTGTGGTAATCTATGGTGAAGATATTCTGGAAGATCAATAGTTATGGTAAGTACATAACTTACAGATCTTCCAAGAATCCATCTTCACTATTGAGTCCCATTTATGGGTCTGGGCACCAAGCATTTCCTTCTTTTCTGAGGGAGGATCTGGCTCACCTTGAGGGTAACAGATACCTTCAGCTCACTGCATGGGGGAGAACACCTGAGGGCAGGGGCTTCTTAAAGGTCTGGCAAGACCTGAGACTGGTCTGGGCCAGGCCAGGGATCCTGTGGCACAGGAGCAGGAGGATTCCCCAACAGTTCCCCCTTGACCCTAGGGGAAAAGAAGTGAATCCCTTGGAAGTGCGAGTTAAGCACCTTATGCCAGGCCAGAGGTGACAGTCAGGCGAAGTCATGCCATCCACCTAATGTAGACTGCAGTTCCTACCTGTCTGGAGGCCACCTCGTTGGTGTCGTAAGATGCCCTCAGTTGGTACCATGTTACCTTCAGACCATGAGTAAAAAGGTCATCAGTGACTTGTCTGAATATCTCACTTGGTGGCAGTGCAGCTAACAGGCTGTGAAGCTGCAATTATAGGCGACTGTTGTAGGCTGCCATAGGTGCCTGATATGCAGAGATGCACATGAGGGTGCATGCTGAGGTGAAAGCCTTCCTCTCAAGAGCATCTGTGTGAGTGGACTCTGCATCTGGATGAGTCATGTGTGAGGCTTCATGACCCAGACAGGGTCTGCCATACATGAAACCCCAAAGTGGAATGAAGTACCTCTCCTGTGGGCTCTGTGGTAGGCGATGCTGCATGATGAGGTCCCTGGGGATTGCCAGATTGGAGAGTGGACACCTCCATACTGCCCTAGATGCCTCCTCCATGGCCCTGAGCCAAGGAGGAATGACTACAGTGTCGACATTGAGAATTCCAAGAGGTTCCAGTGGCAGGGCTACTGGACCGCAGATTGTATGGGCTTCAAGTTCAAGTGCCTGGATCATCTCCACCAGGAATCACTTGTACAGGGAGCACTCAGCACCAGAAGAGAGGTGGAAAGATGATTTGTTGTCCTCACTGGAGGATGTCAATTGAGACGAGGTGCCATCTCCAGACAGGGTGCGTACAAGAGAGAAGGGCCTGAACTGGTCCTGTATGAGTCCCTCTACCAATCCTCTAAGGCACTGACCCACACCCGGTGTTGTTTTCATGTTAGAGGCCCCCTGGTGCCTAGCAATGAGGGCATCCTTTCAAAGAATTGGCGAGGCCCCTCTAGGAGGGATTGAGACTCTAGGTCTCTGGGGCCTCGTCCTAGGCTTTGGAACTGCATAGGGAGATTTTGCTAGAAGGGAAGGCCTAGCAGAGTCACCTGAAGGGTGTCCTCCTATATCCCAGGAGTGACCCGATCAGTGCTCATGGGGGGGAACACCAGATGAGACTGGAGCCAGACAGGTCCCACAGGGCAACTCTTGTTTTCACCCATGGCAGTGATGTCCAACGGCTCCAGAGAAAACTGCATCTCTGGGTCTCCATCTGACCTCGAGTCAGCACCACCTCTGGCACTGGGCTCAGGATTGGTGAGCTGTGCTCAGTGCTGACTTCAACATCGTATCAGAAGCCATCACCCTGATCAGTGTCATGGGCAATAATGGAGTCAGGGATGACCTCAGAGATGACGTCATCAGCATCATCAGCACCTCATTTGGAGTTGAACCCAGGATCAGCACCATTGTCATCTCTGCCTCCATTACCATGTCCAGAACTGTCACCCTCCTCGGTGTTGCTAGCAACATCAAGTAAGATGACAACATCCAAATGGGTAACAGTGCAGACAACTGCTTCGATTTTGACCCCTCTCCTGACACTGCAAACGGTGTCAGCAGGGGGCCCGGTGTCATCCTCAGTGCCACCCACGACATTGTCAATCCAAATGGTGACAACAGCACGGGCAATGCCAGAGGACGATGTTGAGGTGTCCACCGGTGTAGACTGAGTGTATAGCTATAGCCTCGCCACCAGGGGTGTCTGCTGCTCTGGGGAGGCAGATTGTGGAGGGTTTGCAGTTGACTGCCCAGAACAAGTGGACTGTCCACCACACCAATTCACTGGAGTCTCTGACACCTCAGCACGGTGAGGTCAAGAAGAACTCTGTACTTCCTTGGAACCAGAGGTTTCAGGTAGAGGCCCATGGGAAAGGCTTAGAGACCTGGTCTTGGACACACATGTATAAGGCCTTCCTCCAGAGATGGGGATCAGACAGCACCACGTCAGCGCATAGTTTTCAAGGGTATGGTAGTCCATGAAGACGAAGGCTTTGCATGCATCCATATCATGCCTTGGTCCAATATAGGCCGCACAGGACCGATGCCAGTCCAAAACAGCCATCGGTTTCCTACAGGGGAAATTATGCATAATGGGCGGCTGTCAGATGTTCTTCAATGACTTGGCCCCTTTTTTGTTGGGCTTCAGCATCACAGTAAAATAAAGACTGGTAAAACTGCAAATAAAGAAACAATTATGGTGACACAATTGAAGTAAGCAGTAATGAGGTGAACTGAGGTGCAGCGCTCCCATGGTGTGTACTCGATGGCGGGAAGAACAGAACTGAGGTTAGTGAGGGAGCCAGCAATGGTTATTGGCTGGCATGTGGCACCATGTGGGGTGGGGTGCACAGGCACCATTCCCAGTAGCCATGGCTGACCTCCTGGCAAAAACTTTGTTCCTAGGGGGTCCTAGCACCTCCGTCCTAGACCCATAAGTGGGAATCAGTGGTGAAGACTGATTCTTGGAAGATCTCTGGATTCTGTAAATTTGGTAGTGGTCAGTTCAGCAGTTTAAAAGTTCTAGACGGTTGTGGCCTGTCCATTTCTATGGGCCATCCTGTCGACCTTTGGCCTCACAGAGTAGCTGGTGGAGATGCTTCAGGGTATCTACACATCTGACATATCTTTGGGTGAATGTCTCACTTCCATTGCAAAGAGGCACAAGTCAGGGGTGTCCTCTTTTTCTTCTTCTTTTCACCCTATATCTGGAGCACTTAACGGCGACAGATCATTCCCACCCCAACATTGCATGAGTCCTGGTAGCTGGTCAGAACTTCAAACTGTCCCTGTTTGCTGATGATATCCTTGTTACCCTGACTACTCCTGAAATTTTGCTCCCTGCAATTTGGGAGGTGTTTACTGCTTATGGCAGGTTGGCAGGGTACAAACTTAATGCTCAGGAGATGGCGGTCTTATTGTATACTGTAACTATACACCCACAGCTGCCCTTAAAAACAGTTCCCTTTTAAATGGAAAAAAATGGCATTTAAATACCTGGGATAAAACTTACCAGTTACCTCATGTGCAATTCCTGAATGAATGAGTCCCTAACCTAACAGATTACAGATGATGTGCTCAGTTGGAACCAGTTGTTCTGGGCTTTTTCTGTCATCTAGGAGTCATTAGACAATATATATTGTAGCGCATTTTTCTTCCTCCAAACTCTACCAGTTATGCCTGAAGCAGTCTATTTTAAATTCTGGAACAATGTAATTTCCAGATTTATTTGGTAGGGCGCTCCCCTGCGTATGAGGTTCTCTATACTTCATTTGCCCAGGTAACGGGTGTGTGAACCTACCTGATCTGAAAGTACATGCTTATGTGTGCTGGCTCCGTATTATATGTCTGTGAAAGTCCTCTAATTTCCAAGCATGCTGGAAACAGATCAAATTTACAGTCAACAGCCATTAAATCTAAATTATTACTTAGGCAACCCCTGGGACTGTCTTCTGGTCTCAAAATTTTCTAGATTTACAACCATTACATGAAAATTCTGGTCACTTTTTTTTGGAGCAAATTTCTTTCAGCTGCCTTGTTGAAACAGCTCAGGGCCTTACCCCCCTTAAAATTCCCTCCCAACAGGATTGATTTAGCACTGTAGAGGTGGAGCTGCCTAGGGCTATGATTTGTCTTTTAGATGTTTGATTCTCATGGAGTGGTTCCTTTGCTTTCTTGCAGTCCACCTTCCAATTACCCTCTATGGACCACAATTGTTATTAGCAGGTGCGTTCATACCTGTTAAACCTTAGCCCAGTAGTAGCTGCCTTACCAGACAAACCTACACCACTTTTACAACTTTTAATGAGCCAAATCAGAAGGGAATGTTAGTCCCACCTTATTGGACAGCTAGAACGGAGGAAAGCATTGCCAATGCGGTCAAAAAAGGGGACAAAACCTTTTTTAGGTATGTAGGCGAGCAGAGAAAAACAGGGCAGGGGATACACAGACTGAAGAACAATAGTGGAGAGCTGGTGGTAGGAGACCAGGAGAAAGCGGAATTGCTAAACAGCTATTTCTGCTCAGTGTTCACAAAGGAGAATGAGTGGGAGGGCGATAACACAAGGGTAAAAGAGGAGGAGGAGGGGGATGGAGTGGACACAAGTCCCTGCCAGGTAGAGGAGATCCTGAGAGAGCTAAAGAGACTGAAGGTAGATAAGGCGATGGGGCTGGATGGGGTGCACCCCAGGGTGTTGAGGGAGCTGAAGGGTGTGCTGGCTGCTCCTTTGACTGCATTCTTCAACAGGTCCTTAGAATCAGGGGTGATCCCTGGTGACTGTTGAAGGGCAGATCTGGTACCCTTTCACAAGGGGTGGGGGGGGAGAGATGAGCAATTAGAGGCCAGTGAACTTGATGTCTGTGGTTGGCAAGCTCATGGAAAAACTTTTAAAAAATAGAATCACCACCTACCTGGAAGCAAACGGCCTGCTGGACCAACGCCAGGATGGTTTCACCGAGGGTAGATCCTGTCACATGAACGTTGACTGGGTCACCAAGGTAGTGGATTGGGGGGGGTCAGTGGACATTGCGTATCTTGTTTTCAGGAAGGCATTCGACTCTGTGCCACATAGGAGGCTACTGCATAAATTGGAATGTCTGGGGCTGTGACGGAGGTAGTATGGTGTGTGCAGAACAGGCTGAGGGGTAGAAGTCAGAGTGTGGTAATAAACGGGGTACCCTCGGGGGACGGAAGGGTCATCAGTGGGGTTCCCCAAGGGTCAGTGCTGGGCCCACTGCTATTCAATATATTCATAGGGGACATAGCAGAGGGCCTTGAAAGGAGGGCGTGTCTATTTGTGGATGACACAAAGGTCTGCAACAGAGTAGACACACAGGAGAGGGCTGAGAGTATGCATCAGGATTTGAGAAAACTGGAGGAATGGTCCAGAAAGTGGCAACTGTCTTTCAATACATCAAAGTGCAAGATCATGCACCTAGGCTGGAAAAATTAGAGAGCTGTGTATTGCATGGGAGGGCAATCACTAAAGGCACTCACCAAAGGTAACCAAACAGGAGAGAGACCTTGGCATCGACATTACACGGACCTGAAGGTAGCAAAATATTGCGAGAAGGCAGTGATAAGAGCCAGCAGGATGCTGGGCTGCATCGGGAGGGGGATCACTAGTAGGAGGAGGGAGGTCTTAATACCCTTGCACACCCAGCTGGTTAGGCTGCATCTGGAGTATGAGGTCCAGTTCTGGAGTCCATACCTCAAGAAGGATGTGGAGAGGGTTGAGCACATCCAGAGGAGGGCGACAAAGATGGTTAAGGGAATCAGTCACTTAACATATGAGGAGAGACTGATGGTCCTCAACACGTACTCCTTGGAACAAAGGAGAGAGAGGGGGCACATAATTAAGACATTCAAATACCTGAAGGGTATTAAAGTGGCAGCAGGGAGCATATTCCAACTAAAGTGTCAATCGAAGACAAGGGGCCATGATTTGCAAATTGTAGGGGGGGAGTTCAGAGGAAACATTAGAAAGCACTTTTTCACAGAAAGGGTGGTGGATAAATGGAATAGGCTTCTGAAATAGGTGGTCGGAGAGAGGACAGTGGGAGGGTTCGAGGGGGCATGGGACAGGCACAGGGACCTGTTGGCAAGGGGGGTTTACAGTTAAGTCCTAGCAGTGGTCTAAGCAACCTGAGCAGACTGGGTGGGCCTGGTGGGCCTTTTCTGCTGTCACATTGCTATGTTTCTATGTTTTATCGGGCTTTATTGCATACCACACCTGCCACCACAGAATCTATCCTGCAGAAGTGAAACTCTGAGCTCAGGACACAATATACACTAGCAGAATGGTTAAAATGTGCAGCTCCAGCTTATCGCCTCATGGCAGCCACTTGCTGACATGAGTACTCCTGGAAGTTTCATTTCAGATTCTTCTGCCCCAGAGGTGGTGGTTAAATACGCAGGCCAAGAAAGGGGTGATGTTGAGAAATTGTGGGGAACACTTGGCTACTCAAATTCATGTTTTTGGCAATGCCAAGCACTCCACTCCTTTGGCATGCGGTATTGAAGAACTAGAAGACATTTCTAATTGTCCTGGGGGTTGTAACACACTCTTTAATTCTGCTGGCAATTTCTCCACCTGGCAGCTCCCTACAGGGACAAACTAAAACTGCTGATAACCTGTATCTTAGCTGCAAAAAAACACAATTACATGACTTTGGCACATAACAAAGACCCCACTCTTCTTCACTGGCAGAATACTATTCAGCATATATATGAGTTGCAAAAATTAACATGCATTTTAGATAATGTTTCCCTATTTGTGGATCGTTGGCACTGCTGGGATGTTTACCAACGGGACCATTTTCAGGACTCTGTCCCAAGATGCAGGGCCCCTCCCACTTTCTTCCTTCCCTCTCTCCTCATATTTTTATTCATTTTCCTTCCCTCCCCCATAGTCCCATCTTTTGCCTTTTACAAAGTAACTTTTGGGCCTACCATTTCTCTCATTTTCATCCCCTCTCCCCAAATCCTCCCCCCACCTTCACATCTCATCGTACCATTGGTTCCTGGGCATTGTTAGCAGGCTCTAGATTATCTATCTTTCACTTGAATCCCTGTTTGATACTGTACAAAAAGGCAGACACAAGGTTGTTTGTAATCCTTTTATAAACTATATTTGGACATTTATTTTTTATTGGTATTAGCCTGGCACCATGAACAAAATATGACACATTAATATATTTCTGTGTACTGTTTCGATCTAATGCATCAGTTCATTAGCTGTCTGTCTATCTGTGTTCTTTTTGTGATGCTCCCAATATGAAGATGAAATGAGATGAGTGAGGCACCAAGGTCTGAATTATAGTGGATAAGATAAGTTACCCAGACAAGGAGAGGCAGGAGTCGTCCAAGAGATTCAGTGCCCACAGGACGTTTATTTAGTACCAGTGGGTAGGGAGACAGTCACAAGGAGGAGTGGCACCCCAAACAACAAGGTGGTAGAGATGAGAGAATTACTTTTATCTACGACTGCTAAAATGATTACAAACAGTATTAGAATATGTATCTTGGTCTACTGCCACTATACTTCTACAATTCTTCAGCTGTAACCTAAGAGTATAACTAGAACTTAGGCAAAATCAGGTGTTCTTCACTACCCCCAATACAATAGTTGGTTTTACAATGACCATCAAATTCTCACAAAGTCCAAATGTCTCATCTTCGTGCGCACCACCGTTCTTCGTTGGTAGCTACAAGGGAAGTAAAAAAGAACTGTAGAACCCTAAACACAATTCCCAGCAAGGACCTAGTTAAGGCCACTGGGGTGGTGAGAGGTTTGGTAAACAGACCATATGTTTCTTCAGCAAAAGCCCACTCTCTCCAAAGCTGCTGGAAAGAAAGAACCAGAGAAACTGGTTCCTGGAATAAACCCACGGACGGGTTGTCAGATTCCACACTGGATGCACAGGATTCTTTGGCCAAAACCCACTTCTAGGGCTGCCAGGGAAGAAGGGAAACCAAGAGATGCATGGCGACGAATCCACTCAAGGACTACCACGACATGGACGATGCTGCAGCACTCCAAGGGCCAGCAAGACTCTGAAGGATCTGAGGTGAAGATGGATCTCCAATAGACCTAAAGGTGGGCAAGCAATGTGAGAGGGCAGCAAGGAGGGCTGGGGGGATACTGGGATGCATAGGGAGAGGCATCACCAGTAGAAAACAGGAAGTTATTATCCCTCTGTACAGACAGCTGGTCAGACCCCATCTGGAGTACTGTGTGCAGTTCTGGAGACCCAATCCGCAAAGACATAGACAGGATGAAAGCTGTCCAGAGGAGGGCACTAAAATTGTGCAGGGTCTGCACCGGAAGACATATGAAGAGAGACTAAAGGAGCTTAATATGTATAGCCTCGAGGAAAGGAGGGAGAGGGGGGACATGATAGAAACTTTCAAGTACCTCAAGGGAATCAACAAAGTCCAAGAGGGTAGTGTCGTATATGCGTAATGACGTCACCACGCCTGAGCACGTGGGTGTAACAGTGCACGAGAAGCAATGGAGTAAAGCAGTCAGAAACTCCAACGTGGTGTCCTTGTTTTTATTCAATTGGTATACAGTGCATGGTAAAGTCGAGAATAGAACAATGGCGACGAGGTGGGATCAGTGAAGTGCTGTTAAATCTGGAACTGAAAAAACCCAAAAAAAAAAAAAAAAGAATAAATAAAACAGAGAAATGGAAAGTGCTATTCCAAAGTTTGATTGTTACAGTGAACCAGCCACGCTAATGAGATGGACACGATGGCTCACATCTTTTGAACTGTTTGCTGATGGGAAAGGATTGATATTAGCTGACGATGTGAGTGCAGCTACAAAGCAACGGAGGAGAGCTTATTACTACATCATGCAGGGACAGATGTACAAGATATTTTCTCGACGCTTGGGGACACCGGCGGTCAACGGACTATGCTTTGCTGTAACAGCACTAAATGCCTACTCGGTTACATGGTGAACACTATGCTTGCACGGCAGGCCTTCTACCAGCCAAGACAGAAGACAGGGGAGACCGTACAGCAATTTGTCACCTGTCTGAGACAATCAGCCAAAGATTGTGACTTTGCAGGCTATAAGGATAATCAGATAAGGGATGCAATACTAGGTAAATGTAACTCTGAATACGTACGCCGCAAATTGTTAGAGGAGGGTCTGGGCTGACATTAGCGAGATTACTTGAGCTGTCCGCACAGTGTGAGAGAATAGAGTGCAAATGGTCATGATGCACGGAGCTCAGATGCCCCAAAACCTGAAACAGTTAATCGCAGATTCAAAATGAGGAAAAGCATCGAGAAGAAAGCCAAAAGGAGAAGAGGGAAAAGACAAAACGGAGAAAGTGTGTTACCGATGTGCCACGCAGATCATTTGGCAAAGACCCTACCTGCCCAGCGAGGACAGGCGCGGAAGAAATGTAAAGGTAGAAATCATTTTGCTAGAATGTGTAAAACAAAAGGAAATGTGAAGCATACAGTTAAATGTGTCGATTCAGAGAAGCCAGACAGAGACTATGCATTTGTGATAAAGGAAAAGGTGGCACGGACAGAACAATGTTCTCAGTGGGGGAGTCAACCTGTTGATGCTAATAGGACTCAGGGGCTTCAGCAATATTGTGGACCAGAGACCTGGGAAATGCTGAAGAGTAAAGAATCAAGTGTCGATCAAAAGACCAACAAGAAACTGTACACATATTCAGCAACTGAACCACTGGCCATAAAAGGGATCTTCACATGTACAGTAGCCATAGGCAATCGAGTACAATGCCGAATTCACAGTGATATGTGGACATGGCGAACCGCTGCTGGGAAGAGAGACCGCTGTAAAACTGTGGGTACTCAGGCTAGGTGTCAGTGTAGCAGCAGTGTCTGATGTGGGAGGGCAGATAAGGCAACAATACCCTGGATTGTTTCAAGGTGTGGGAAAGCTTAACACAAAGCAAATAAGTCTGCACATAGATGAGAAGGTGGTAACTGTGGCACAGCCCATTAGGCGAATACCCTTTCACCTGAGAGGAGCGTGGAAACCAAAATTAAGGAACTACTGGACATGGATATATCGAGAGGGTGGCTGAGGCCACACCATGGGTGAATCCGGTAGTGATCGTACAGAAACCAAACAAAGAAATCAGGATGTGCCTGGACATGAGACAAGCGAACATAGCGATTATACGTGGCAGGTACCCAATCCCCACGGTGGATGAACTGTTGCAAGGCATGAACGGATCTACCATATTCAGTAAGTTGGATCTTAAATGGGGCTACCATCAACTGGAACTGACACCAGAGTCAAGAGGTATAACAACATTTGCAGTGCATAATGGGACGTACAGATACAAAAGACTCATTTTTGGAGTTTAATCAGCCAGCGAGCAGTATCAGCACGAAATTGCAACAGCACTGGCTGGCATTGAGGAGTGGAGAACATTTCAGATGATATCATTGTCCATGGCCCAGACAAGGAGAGCTATGATCAGGCTGCACAAGGTGCTGAACAGATTGGCGAATTCTGGCCTGATGCTTAATCCAGACAAATGCCAGTTCAATATGAACAAACTGGTCTTCATGGGTATGTTACTCGCAAAAGGGCATAGGCCCCACGACTGAAAAGAGTAAGAGCAGTGGTCGAGGCCAGGAGCCTGAGACAGCATCAGAGGTTCGCAGTCCTTGGATTAGTGGGATATAGTAGTAGGTTTATCCTCAGTTCTCCACGCTTACGGAGCCTCTATGAAGTTGACAAAGAAGGACACAATATTCAATTTTGGACCGAGCAAAGATGGCGTTTCACACACTGAAGAGCGTTAGCCAAGCGGCAACGTTAGCTTACCGACAAGGATGCTACCTAACAAAGTGATAGCAGACGAGGACCGTAGGCATAGGAGCTGTACTGGTGCAGGAACAACACGGAGAGATGGTTCCAGTCTGTTATGTGAGCAGGAGTCTCATCGAGTGGGAACGCAGGTACTCACAATGGAGCGTGAGGCCCTTGCATTGGTTTGGGCCTGTGGAAGCTTCACCCATATGTGTATGGCAAGAGATTTGATTTAATGACTGACCATAAGGCGTAGAGGCTATCTACAGTCCAAGCCAAAACCGTGGTGCTCAGATGAGCGTTGGGTATTGAGACTACAACCCACGACTTCTGAGTTGTGCACATACCGGGAGATATAACATAGCAGACCCTTTGTCTCATCTATTGGGAGAGACGGCAATGAAGGAATCACACACACATGGAGCAGAAGAGTACATAGGGTTCATAGCCACTAATGCAACTCTGGGTGCATTGACCACAAGAGAGGTCGAGGAAGCATCGGGCGATTGATGAGGAACTGAGAGAGGTGAGAAGTGCCATTGAGACGGGTGCTATGAGAGGTGCAAGGCATATGCCCCCGCGGGCAAGAGAGCTGAGCACAATTGGACAGTTAGTTCTCAGGGGGACGCCAGACAGTGTTACCTGTGGACTTCACCAGAGAGCTATAACTTAGCCCATGAGGGACACTTTGGGTATTGTGGGCACCAAACAGCACCTCAGGAGCAAAGTATGGTGGCCAGGAATGGACAAGGCCGCAGAGAAATATGTCAAATCATGCCATGGTTGCCAGATTGTAGCGCGACCAGAAGTACCAGAACCGTTGAGACCAACGATGTTACCTGAAGGACCGTGGCAGGATCTTGCCACTGATTTACTAGGTCCACTACCCACAGGACAGTCAATATTGGTAGCTGTCGATTATTACAGCAGGTATTATGAATATGATGTGATGCAATCCACAACGGCTGAAAAGGTGATTGATAGTTTGGAGACCATCTTCAGTCGCCATGGCCTTCCCATAACAATCAGGTCGGACTGTGGTCCCAGTTTATGTCGATTCAATTCCAGAGATTCTGTCAGGAGAACGGAATACAGCACGTGAGGACTACACCAAAATGGGCACAGTGAACGGTGAGGTAGAGAGACAGAATGCCTCCCTCATGAAGAGGATTCGGATTGCACAGGCCAAGGGCTGACTGGAAACGAGAGCTACGCAAATATGTGACTGTATACAGATCCATTGATCACTTACTACGGGCCGGAGCCCGGCTGAGCTTTTTTCAAGAGAAAACTAAGGGGAAACTTCCAGATATATCCACACTGAGAGTGACCTAGAGGTACGAGACAGAGACGCTGAGAAAAAGGGGAAGTACAAAGCCTATGCTGACAACCAACGCAAAGCCAAATATTCGGAGGTGGACGTTGGAGATCAAGTCCTTGTGAAACAAGACCAAGTAGATAAGTTGGTAACACCTTTTAATAAGATACCACATACGGTGATCAGCAAGGAGGGAAACCAAGTGGTTGTTCAGTCACCAACGGGAGCAAGATATTGCAGGAACACAACGTTCGTGAAAAGATACATGCCTGAGGAGACTACTCTACAGATGAATGAGAATAACCAACCCGAGGAAACTGGAGGGCAGAATCCTATGTTGCAGAGATCGGGTGAATCCACCCAGGAATCGCCACAAAGGCCTATAACACCAAGAACAGACAGGCCTCATAGGCAAATTAAATTACCTCAGAGACTTAAGGACTTTATTATTAAGTAGTTATACCATAGAGTAACCACCTATAGATATATATAAAAAAAATAGTAAATAAATATACATAAGATTAAGGGAATAAAAGATGTATAACAAGTTTAAATCTAAGTAAAGGGGGATGTCGATATGTGTATCGACGCCACCACGCCTGAGGACGGGTGTAACAGTGCACGAGAAGCAATGGAGTAAAGCAGTCAGAAACTCCAACGTGGTGTCCTTGTTTTTATTCAATTGGTATACAGTGCATGGTAAAGTCGAGAATAGAACAGGTAGCATCTTTCAAAAAAAGAGGTGTGCAAGAACAAGGGGGCACAATTTAAAGTTAGAGGGGCGGCTCAGAGGTAATTTTGAAGTATTTTTCACAGAGAGGGTTGTGGATGCATGGAATGGCCTTCCGGCGGAGGTTGTGGAGTCAAAAACAGTGGTGGAATTCAAGCATGCATGGGACAGTCATAAGGCCATTCTAGGGGGTTGGGGTAGGAAGAAGTAGGCTGCTGGTTAACTAGGATCTGCAGCTTATCCAGTAGGTAGGGAAATGGGCAGACTGGGTGGGCCAAGCGGTCCTTATCTGCCGTCAAATTTTTTGTTTCTATGTAACCAGGAACCAGAAGGATCTGTAGTGAAGATGGTTGATTCTGCAATCTTGTCACAAGGAACTGGAACAAAAAATAAGGAAACGGTGATGCATCTCGAACTGGGCTTCGACGGACTCAACTTACTGCGAACGACCAGGGGCGCAAACCAGGTTCTTCCAGGACATGCACACTCTCTTCTGTGGAGGGCGACCAACTTCAGGACATCTGGAACAGGAACCAGAAGAACGACACTAGCACGTCGGTTGTGATGCATTTGAACTTTGGCGAACGTAACTTTGAACTGTAAAACAAAAGAAACGGTGGGTATGACTTGTGCGACCGGTGACGAACTCGACTTCGGCAGACAACACGGACGGAGAAGATGATCTGATGGTCGGACACTTTTCTGGTGAAGAATGATGATGAAGGCATCCTCTTCTGGGTAGAGACTGATTCTGGATACGTAGGATTACAGACCACACCATGGAACATCAATGTGGTAGAAGATTGAGACTGTCCCCATACACTGGCAGCAATGTAGCTATATGATACACCTTCTTGCAATGTCAAGAGAACTGCGTAACGATCAGATAATTTGCGAGGAGGATGGGCAAATTATCAATTTTGGGGCAATTATTCTATACCTAGGGCAATAGTCCAGATGCCTGGGACAATAGTTCAGATGCTTAGGGCAATAATTCAGATGCCTGGGGCAATAGTTCAGATGCTTAGGGCAATAATTTAGATGCCTGGAGCAATAGTTCAGATGCTTAGGGCAATAGTTCAGATGCACGGGGCCATAATTCATACAACCAGGGGCAAATAACCACAATCCTAATGTATAATGCAGTCTTGGTGCTTCTAGCCAATACACAATTGTTCAGATGCTGGAGCAATAAACAGTGGCATAACAGTGCAGATGTTACAGTTACTTTGTAGCATACTGTGAGCTAAGCACCCTTAAATGGACCCTTTTTTGACTGTAGGGCCTACTGGAATAGGATCTGGCTACCCCTGAACGTTTTGCTAGGAATGCCCCAACTAGTCTACTAGGGGCTATCACTTGCTCTATGTTAGTTGCCCTGAACACTAAAGGCCTAAATGCCTTACTTGCTATGGGGCCTATATGCCCTACTTACTACTGTGCTGGCTTTGCCTTACTGGAAAGGCCTGGGCTGCCCTTACTACCACTAGGCTGGCTTGCTCTAATCCACTAGGCCGGGGCTGCCCTTACTACCACTAGGCTGGCTTGCCCTAATCCACTAGGCCGGGGCTGCCCTTACTACCACTAGGCTGGCTTGCCCTAATCACTAGGCCGGGACACCCTGCTTTACCTCGGTCCTGGTGCCCTACATTTACCTCGGGCCTGGTGCCCTGCATTTACCACGGGCCTGATGCCCTACCTTGCTGTGGGCCTGGTGCTCTTTATTACTTTGGGTCTGGCGCCCTAAGTGCTGTAGGCCTGGTGCCCTCCAAAATGGGCCTGGTGCCCTCCCTTCAAACTGGGCCTGCTGCCCTCTTTAAACCGTGGGCCTGATGCCCTTTTTAATTTAGGCCTGATTCCCCTCTCTTAACTGGCCTGGTGCCCCTTTCTAATGCTGGGCCTGGATTGCCCCTTTTAATTTTTCTATGGCCAGAAATTAAAGGGCCCCTTTAAATCCTAAGGCTCACTGAGCCTAATGTCACTCAGTGGCAAATCACCGCCCCCTAATCCTGCCCTCTCATCAATATTCATAGACCTTCACACTGGCTTTACTGAAATGGCCCCTTCCCATGAGCATCGCTAACCTGCCCCCAAATGAATAATTAATCTGGGCCCTTCCTTCCGCCCCGCAGCACTCAGCCGCTTTTGTACTAGCGCCTTGTGCACCAACGAATTAAATAAAAAAGAAATCTTTCTCCTTTGAGTTTAGGCAGAACGAATCAGTGTGCTGCCGCCAACTCACCGTGACTACACCGGGACCAAAGGAAGCAGACGGGAGGAGGGAGGTTTGATGGCAGAGGAGGGAGGAAAGAACAGCAGGCAGAGTGGGGGACGACCAAGAGGGTCGGACGTCGGCCAACATGCGCGATGCGGCGCTCTTGTGCTGCCGACGGGGGGCTGAATTCTTTTAAAATTAAAATAAAAAAATGAACGGGGCTAAACAGAGCCTAAACCACAGCAGGGGACAAAATCTTCTGTTTCTTTTGTGGGGGGAGGAGGAGAACTGCTGGATTCAGCAGTACAACCGGACAGCAGCAGCAGGAGTCTTCACTGGACTGGAGGAGGGGAATCACCGCAGAGTCAACAGGACCAACTTCACAACTCCAGGTAAGCCACAAGTCCCTGTTGCACTCCTGTGATCCTCTCCACTCCACAGCCAGCCCGAAAACTGCCAAAACTGGCCAAAACCCCATTTCAAAAAGTGCTCAGGGTTTGGATTCTTGAACCCCGAGCTTGCCCCACACAAACGCCAGGGACTTGGTGAGGCACCACACGCTGGCCAGAGACAGCGAACCTGGCGCGTGGGTGCCCATTCTCCTGCTGCCTGCTCTGGGAGGGGGGGTGGAATGGAGCAGGCAGGCAGCAGGGAGGAGAAAAACATTTCTTTTTTCTTTCAGCCCTGCCTAACGCTTTACTAGGGCACAATAAAAGGGACCCCTGGGGCATTAGAAAACCCCTAAACTCTTCTGTGATGCTCCTACTTTTAACTCCTTTACTTTGGGGTATTACATTTTTTTATATAAAACAATCAATAAAAATTATATTATAGAAAAGAGGCTCTAGAAGGTTGAACATACACAAATATACAGAATTTAAAGAGCTAGTGTACTGCTTGAAATTACTATTAATTCTGAAAAGTAGTCAACTATTATTTTTTGTTATATCTGAGGTACTTTTTGTTTTCCCTTTGGTTAATTAGAATAATTTTTATCTGACAGTACTAGGTCTGATTTCACTTTGGGCCTGGCTAATTAGAATAATTTGTACCGGGCACTGCTAGGTCTGATTTACCTCATCAGCATTGGGATCTCACTAGAAACATAGACTTTGACGGCAGATAAGGACCGCTTGGCCCATCTAGTCTGCCCATTTCCCTACCTACAGGATAGGTCGCAGATCCTAGTTAACCAACAGCCTATTTCTTCCTACCCCTCACAAGAACTGCCTTATGTCTGTCCCATGCATTCTTGAATTCTCCCACAGTTTTAGACCCCACAACTTCCTCAGGAAGGCTGTTCCATGCATCCACTACCCTCTCTGTGAAATAATACATCCTCACATTGACCCTGAACTGCCCCCCCCGTCTTTAAATTGTGTCCCCTTGTTCTAGCACGTCTCTTTTTCTGAAAGATGCTACCCTCTTGGACTTTGCTGATTCCACTGAGGTACTTAAAAGTTTCTATCATGTCCTCCCTCTCCTTCTTTCCTCAAGGGTATACATATTAAGCTCCTTTAGTTTCTCCTCACACAGCTTCTCTTGCAGACCCTGCACCATTTTAGTGCCTCCTCTGGACTGCCTCTATCCTGTTTATGTCCTTATGAGATGGGGTCTCCAGAACTGGACGCAGTAATCTGATGGGGTCTCACCAACTGTCTGTACAGAGGATAACAACTTCCTGTTTTCTGCTGCTGATGCCTCCCTATGCATCCCAGTATACCCCAGCCTCCCTAATGCCTTCTCACATTGCTTGCTAACCTTAAGGTCATCTGATATGATTACCCACAGGTCCCTTTCCTTTTGTTGTTGTTACTACCTCCCCCATTGTGTATTCTTCCCTGGGTTCTTTCCCAGGTGCATTATTTGCACTTCTTTGCATTGAATCCTAGCTGCCATACTTCTGACCATTCCTCCAACCTTGCCAAGACCCTTCTCATCCCTTTCCACGCCTCATTGTATCAACCCTGTTGCAGATGCTTGTATCATCTGCAAAGAGGCATACTTTTCCTTCCAGTCCCTCTGCAATGTCACTTATGAAGACATTAAAAGGACTGACCCAATACTGAACTCCTGCGGTACCCCACTAGTAACCCTCTTTCTTCAGAGGACTCCATTTACAATTACCTTCTGTGTCCTGTTGTCCAACAAATGTTTTACCCAGGCTACCGCCCTGGGACCCACTCCCAGGCTGGTTAATTTGACTATTAATCTTTTGTGTGGGACTGTGTCAAATGCCTTGCTAAAATCTAGGTAGGCCATGTCCACAGCCCCTCCCTGGTCTACTACTTTGGTCACCCAGTCAAAGAAATCTATTAGATTCATCTGACATGACCTTCCCGCTGCGAACCCATGCTGCCTTGGGTCCTGTGCCCCACTGGCCTCTAAGTACTCAACTATTCTTTCCTTCAGAAGTGACTCCATCACTTTCCCTACCACAGAGGTCAAACTGACAGGTCTGTAGTTTCTTGCCTCTGTCTTGGTCCCACTTTTGTGAAGGGGAATCACATTCGCCTTCCTCCAGTCCTCGGGTATCACACCATCCTCTCATGATTTATTGAAAAGTGTAGCCAGTGGTTTCACCAGTTCCCCTCTTAATTCTTTTAGAATTCTGGGGTGAATCCATCAGGCCCCATTGCTTTGTCCATCTTCAGTTTTAAGAGTTCTTGCAGAACCTTTTCTTCTGTGAAAGGACTGGGATCGACCCCCCTACCAAGAGTGCTTCTGTTAATTGGATTAGGCATTCCCCTTCCTCTTTTGTGAATGCTGAGCAGAAATATTCGCTCAGTATCCTGCTTTTCCACTGTCCCCTCTGCCCACCCACCATTCATTCTATTCAGCCTCACTATCCCTCCCTTTGTCTTTCTATGCTCGCTGATGTACCTATGAAAGGTTTTATCCCTCTTAACCGAGTTGACTATCTTTTCCTCAGTTTGGGCCTTTGCTATTCTGACTTCCTCCTGCTTCCTTCTGCCTTAACTGGTACAGCTCTCGTCCTGCTCCTTCTGTGTTTCCTTATACTTCGAATGCTATCTTTTTCTTCCAGACTTTCACAGCCACCTCTTTTGAGAACCATAGTGGCTTTTTCTTTCGTTTTGATTTGTTTATTTGCTTCGCACAAAGGCTTGTTGCCTCTGTGATGGCAGTTTTGATGATTCCCCATTGTTGCTTCACACCTCCTTCTAGCCTGTTTGCTAGTGCTTTTCTGAGGCACTCTCCCATCTTGCCAAAGTCAGCCCTCCTGAAGTCCAGTACTCTCACTTTTGTATGGCTTGTCTCTGTAGCTGAGTTTAACGTGAACCACACTGTTTGATGGTCACTTGTTCCCAGATGGCAACCCACTTCTAGATCTGAGATCTGACTGTGACATCACATCTGCTCAGAAAGAGTCACTCAGCAGTTGCCGGATTGGTTGTTAGTGATATCACAATGACTGTGGTAACAATGCTGAGGAGGTATGACAGGAACTAGAACTAGGTGTGTCAGCTGCCAGGTAAAGCACTGTTCTCCGTAACAAATCTAATACCATAAAGCAGTACTTTTCTTTTTCTTTCTAATTTATTTTTACCGATTTTATACGGGTATAACCAGTACATTCATGTAGGAGAAAGACCTCAATACATTATCATACATCATTACAGTAATACGTAAGCAATAACCCACAACAGGGTATGGTGTTATTTAAGCAATTAGGCATAACCAGGGGTTATGTTAATGGGGATTAATCAACACCCCGGGTGCATTGTGAGGCACGAGGCTGCAGGCCAAGTGTCCCCACAGCACCCGGGGTGTTGATTAATCCCCAATAATACCATACCCTGGAGTGGGTTATTGCACTTATAACCTAGGTTCTTTGAAAACATTTTTAAAAATTAAGCAAAACCCTTTTTCTGCACTTTTTTTTTTCATTCTTTTTCCTTCCGGTCACGGTCTGGGGGGCCTCTCTCAGGCATCCTGCCTGTTCCTGCCCTACCTGAAGTCCACCCACCTGTGCCTCCTCTCTCCTCCTCCTCTGTCCATGATCAGCACCCCTGGCTTAACCCCTCCAGGGTGGGGCCGCCCCTCCTTCTGGGCGCACTTACTAGAGAGACTCCGACGTGGGGGAACCTGGAAGGCCAGGCATGATGGACTCTGTCTTGGGCATGGGGGCAGGTGCCGGCGCCTACCCCTCAGACTGGCATTTTTCCCTGTTCTCATGCTCTCCTCCCCCCTCCCTTGCGTGTGCACTTCCCTGGCGCAAGGCACGCACAGCAACCTCTGCCTGCGTCAGGGCACGCTGATGTTGTACAGCCGAGCATGCTGCAGTGCCTCTGGTCTCCACCAGGAGTCACTGGCACACCGGGCAGTCCCCGACCTCCCCCCCCCTTGGGAGGAGAGCAGCCCTTCAGTGCTCAATCCTCACCCGCTCCTGCCGTCCCCCGGCGGCCCGAGCTTGCTCCTGAACCCGGGTCGCCGGTGTGGCGTGAGGTGTGTTTTTCTGCACTTTAAACACTAGAAAGCTGACTGTATCCTGCCACCTTGGCAGACTTGGGTGGTTATCATTAAGTAGGAGAAGGATGATACATAAACAGTTACTTGCTTATAAATGTGGGCTGGGTTCTGTCCCTATATGCCTAAAGAATAGAATTTCCTTTAGAAACGTTTAATTAACTTTGAGAAATTCGGCTGTTACAGATATGGTTGTCCCCTTTGTAAAATTAAAGCACTCTCAACATATTTTTAGTAATTACATTCCGATATGTTGGAATAGTCTTCCTTACGAATACAGACAAAAGACTGGTAGGCCCCTGTCTATATCGCAATTAAGAAAACATCTGATTTCTATGCAGGAATTATGTAATTGCCATTGAAGTTTATGAAGTTGATGCTTGATGTTTGATTGTATTAATTGTGTTGAGTGTTGAATATGTTTTGTACTTTTTGTAAAGGTTACCATTGCGAATGAGTTTATACTCAATGGTTTTTACCTTAAATAAATAAACAAAACAAACAAACCTTAACAAGTAATCCCAACAAGTTAATGCAGCTGTCACTGATGTTAGGAACACAGAAATGCTAGAAATATGCTGTTAGGATGATTTCTGGCATTGCTTGTCCATAGCATACTTTCACACAGTCTAAAACATGCTTTCCTGTGCACCCCCACCCCTTCGGGAGACAGTCTTACTGATGTGCACTTCTCTCTCTCTCTCTCTCTTTCTTGCTCTGGGGTACACTGTTTGGTGTGTCTTGCTGTGCAACACATGCCTCCTGACTCTTTCATTGTGTTTTGTGTGTGTGTGTCTCTCTCTCATGAACACTCAGTGAGTCAGTGCTGCCTCTCACTCTGTGTCACTCTCTGTCTCAGCACCGCGTCCGCTGCTCGCTCGCACGCTCTCTCTCTCTCTCTCACAAGCATCTTCAGATGTGGGACGGGGTTGGTAATGGCATGATCTCCACTGTCAGGTGAGAGAATGCCAACTGCAGTAGATGAGTGGCATTTTTGTGAAATGTTACCGACTGCCGACCACCAATGGGAGAGAGCAGGATGTGCACAAGGACAGTGACTAATGAGGGGTCCGTAAGTCTGGGCACTTGAGCAGCTTCTTTCCTGCTGCTCTTGGATGGGGAAATCGGGGAGCAAAACATAATTTAAGGTGAAAGAGGGTTCGACAAACTGCTTTCTGTTAATTGAACTTGAGACTGATAATTCCTGCCAGCCTCCCTCCCCTAACTCTGTTGCAGCGCTATAGATGGTCAGCAGTTCCAAATCATGGAAGAGATGACCGGTTTGGACTTGAGCAGCGAGTGATACAGTGCTTCAGGAACATTGTGACTGTAAAGTGTAAAATGATATATGTGAACTGAAATGGCAATGCACTTACACTATTTACTAGAGGGCAGAGCTGGATCAGGACAAGTATTCAGGGAAACAGGTTGGGGGGGTGAATTAATTACAGGCTGGTGATATGAATGGACAAGCGAGTGCAGGGGGAATTCTCTGACACCATCCTAAGGGCACAACCCACACCACTCAGTACCACAATGCACTCAAAGGGGGACAAAAACAGGGAAATAGAGCAGTGCTCAGACTAAAAAATCCAACGGGGTGGGGGCTGACAGGAGTGCCAGAAGGGTTAACACAGATTTTTGCTGAATACTACGCAGACCTTTGCTGAATACTACAAGCAGCTGAGCACTGGAATGTGCTGCTGACATACACAGAGGGAGAGAGCACGCTCAGTAAGGTACACTTGCAGTGCTCTCTCTCACTACACATTTTTCCCACTGTTTGTTAAACAGCACAAAAATTCTTCCCTCTTGCTTACTGCGTGCTGAGTTTTCATGGCTGCCACTCTGCTTTGGTTTTCCCCTCACATAAGGTGACCCGGTGGCCGATCCCCTGAGTCGCTTCGAGGAACCGTGCATTAAAAAGGGTCTTTATGCACGACTATGCAGGGGCTCTACACCAATTGAATTCCATGAGCCTGACAATCCATGTTATAAACCCGGTTAGTCTCACTGTGCTAAATCAAAAGGGAGCCTTTGAGAAAGCCCTCATGAGTGAAACGTGCCAGGCAATGGATGGTCACGGAGGGCTGGCTGGCACTGCGTTTGGCACAGACCTGTTTCACAGAAGCTACCTGTCCTTAGCAATATGGGGCAGTACAGCCTAGATGGTAGAATAACGAGCTTGGTACATTCAACAGACCTGGGGTTTACTTATTTATTTGCTTTTGGTAACTGGGTAAGTGCACTACAGAAAAAGCTGCCTATTTTCAGGCAGGACCCGGGAGAGTACATTATAGGCAAACGAGAACATTACAGTAAACAGGATTTTGTGCAAATACAGGGTGTTGCAGTGGTTAGGGATTAACTGTAGCAGAGCAACAACAGCAATTGCAATAGACAGGTTAACAGAGCTATAACATTGGAACATACATACAGTTTCGGTAATTAAGATCAATGAAGGCTGAGATTAATACAATAATTACAGTACAACAGATAATTAGGATTTGGTTCCCACAACATCCACTTGCATACTGTGGACAGGATTCACAAAAGAGATGCGCCGTGTGCAACCCTGATGCGCCGAGCACAGACAGTGCAAGTCACAGAGGCGTGTGCAATGGGATGCGCCGAGCGCAACCCCACTGTGAATCGCCCAGGCAAAGGAAAGCACAACTGAAGATGCATCGGTGCAACAGGAGATGCACAAGGGCATCCTGGATGCCCTGAGCCACACAAGGGAGCAAATCAGAGTAAGTGGAGCAAGCCAGCAAGGCAATCGGGAACAACTATGATGAAGGAACAATGAAACCCACAGACAGAGGTGCTGATAGCAACATGTTTATAAAGCAGTAAGACCAGATATAAAACTGTACAACAGAAACCCCAGAACAACAAGGAATCAGCGGGCCATAAACAGAAACAGTAAACAGTGCAAGGCCCCATGAAGAGGCAAGGGTCCACTAGCGCTGCCGTAGCCCGCCATGCCACACCCGTGCAGGGCCACGTAAGGGCAATCACCGAAGAACACTCTGCAGGGCAGCTGACAGGCACTGAACCATCGTGGAAATAGGTTGCAGGGCTGCCTGAATGGCCAAACAGATCCGCTTCTCCACATCAAGCTGGGCACCAACCCCTGCCATGACATGTCATCCCTGGAGACCTACAGCAATGACAGAGAGAACACACACACTGAGGGCCTGAATGTAGACAACACCCCCACCCAGCAGTTAACCACAGCAGCAGACCACAGCAACAGCAGAGTGCACCGCCTACCTGATCCTGCAAGAGCACCAGGCCTGGCACCCAGGAGCCTCCTCCTCTGCGTCTCAGCGACGGCCATGGCCCTCCACCTGGCCTCTGGGCCTGCAAAACACAACAGACAGAGGGCACCATGAGACAACACAGCAGTGCCAGTAACACACAGCAATACCAACATGCACAGGGGGCCAGGGACAGCCAAACAGCTCCACTGTACAAGATGTACTGCCACAGTGCCACCCCCCAAGCATGTGTGCATGCAGCACACAGTGGTGACTGGCCGTGCGGCCCCAGTGGCCTGCACACAACCACAGCCCTGCCCATAGCCCCCCACCCATGGCACACATGACAGGGCTGCATGGGGCGGTGTAGCCACTGCCATGTGTGTAGGATGACAGTGACCCGAGTGGGTGCCCCATGAGCCTCAACACACACCCAGCATGCACCACAAAGGAGCCAGATGAGCAACACCTACCTGGCCTTGGCAGTACATCCCAGCGTGCATAGCAATGCAGCCACCCCAGTCTCTCCAGGTCCCACCTCTGGAGGTCGCTGAAATGATGCCTGCACTGCTCTCCAGTGCGTGGCAGCCCAGTGCGCTGTACCAGTCTCCTGGCAATGGAGGCCCACAACTCTGCCCTGGGCACATGGAGGTCCTTCTGCCCAAACAGCCACCCCTCCACCAGCATAACAAGTGCCACCAGATGCAGCAGCTCCACCTGGGACCAGTTCATGGCCCTAGGGGATTGTCTACCAGCCCTAGGCATTTCCCCACTGACAGTAACTGTCACCTAGTGCAATGCGGTGAAGCACGGTCGAGGACCCGATATGTGCCACGTGAAACACAGAGCCATGTGCAGCACAACGCGCACAGTGTGTGAAGTGTGATTGGTCAAAGGAAGCACAGCATGTGCAATGCCAACTGCTAAGGCATGGTGTGGTCACAGCTAGGTCGCGCATGAGTGATGCGCGTGAGGCCACCATGTTGTGCACAGCATGTGCTACGGCCACCCTTGGCGCACATGTGATCCATGGCCACTACGACCACCCAGTACAGCATGTCCTGCTCATTTGGGTGTATGGTGTGCGATACAGGACACAGCGCAATGGCCAGCAGTACTGCAGTGGCGCATCTTGGAAGCAGTGTAGCGGTGCATATCGGAAGATGTGCCATTTCACATGGTGATCACACATGCGTGACAGATGCACCCCATAATGTCATAGGCGCATCTCGGAGATGCTCCTTGTAAAGTGAGATGAGCTGGGGGCAATTATACAATTCACAGACAATGCGCCCTGAACCACCTCATTCCACATGCTTGGGCATCTCAGCCGATTAGCATCTCATTACCAGAGACCCAGGCCTCATTTGCATGCCCTGAGCCATAAATGCTCCCAAAGCTGCAGGCTGAGATCAGGTGACTGAGAGGAAACAGAGCCTTGAAGGCGAGTACACAGCTATATTGACATGGGCTACAGAACGCACTGGGGGAATGTACAGGTGCATACAAGCCTCTGAATGTCCACAGCCACCACATGGGGAACAGTCCCTCCCAACATGCACAGAATGTGGATTGAATGCCCATATTGTCGAACACCAAACCTGTGCAGAACACAGGATGCACAGGACACTGATAGACAGGTCGCTGCCATGTCCAGACCACCTGTCTCAGTACTATGGTGCACACATGGCAGCATATGGAATAGGGCACTGCTGTACACATGTACGGTTTGCAGTGGTACATGGCCATGCACTGTGGCACGGGTCCTGTGACCCACACAGAGGTACTGTGCCCTGTATAGTGGTACTGTGGAGAGGTATATGTGACTGGGTGTTACTGGCCACGTGTGGTGAACTCAGCGATGTGCCACCGGTCAGTCTGAGGTACACAGCGGCACCTGTGCAGGCAACATGACAGTGTCACCATGCCACACACTGCGGCCAGTTGACCCATGGCTGTGGTCCACCGGGCTGTCCCCCCCCCGGTGCAGCACGGGTGGGATCCTGGTCGGGCGTGATAACATTGCGGCCCCACACATGCTGCTGAGGCACCAGGACATGTCCATGGTGGACAGCACTGCATGCCCCCCTGGGATGGCAGCACAGACACCCCAGCTGTGGACTGGTGGACAAGCATGGCAGGTGTACTGTCCCGACGGTCCCTGTACCGTGGGGCACCGCACACCATACCAGAACACCCACACGCAGACCACCATCCAGGCCACCTGCTACAGGGGTCCAGGTGGGGTCGACAGACTGAGGCAGGTGGGGCAGGAATATGTGTAGCCACCGGCATGCCTAACACCTGGATGCTTTCCCCCACAGTAGCCACAATGTCGGAGGATGCGAGTGCTGCCACAAGGCGGCGACTAAATTTCACACATGATGAGAGGGCACTCATTAAGGCATGCCACCTACGCCTGCCTATCCTCACTGGAAGGGGAGGCAGCTGGACTGTGCAGGCAGCAGGCTGGGAGGAGGTGGCTTGGCAGGTGAATGTCGTGGCACCGTACAACCGCACGGTCACAGAGTGCAGAAAGCACTGGAACAACGGGCACAGAAGGGCCAAGGAGAAGGTGGCCAACATCCAGGCCTCCCTGTGGTGGACAGGGGGTGGCCCAAGCACGGCCGAACAGCTGAACCCTAATGAGGTCCTTCTGGCCACCAGTGTGTCCCAGACAGCCATGCATGACATCCCCGGTGTTGGGTTCCAGACTGGTGGCAGCCCATCACGGCATTGTGAGTAGCTGTGTGTCCTGGACATGGCTGCCACCCATGTGCCAAGGCCACCACACCTGCCCCTGTACACCCAGGCACAGCAACATAGGGTCGGTTGCCCCTGGCCAGACGTGACATGTCCCGTGGTGCCACTGCCACCATGCCACTGCACTGGGGGGGCACATGTCACTGTGCATCCACATTGCAGGTGCCACCACTGCCGTGCAGTATGCATAATGGGATGGTGACAGGCACAACTGTGCCATGGCATGGGTAGCCATGTGACACCATGGCACCGCCGTGGTCAGGCCTGCAACCTTGGTGCTGTGTGGACAGCCATTTACTGTTGTGCATCACCAGTGTGACGTATGTGTACTGTGCATTAACCATGTACCCCCTTCTTCCCTCCACAGCACCATCACGCCTCCAGGGTGCAGACGTGGCCACGGCTGCACGTGATGCCTTTGCGGGCGATGATGAAGGCCCATCTCATGGGGCTGTTGACACCACCATGGATGACCCTGCAGCTGCACCATCCACATCCCGGGCAACTCTGGTCATGGCCCCGACAGGCCCTGTGGGCCCCTCGGATGGCACTAGCAGGACAGCTGGTGGGTACATCACATAGCTGGGGAGCCTGTCTAGGTTATCAGATGCTGACCAGGATGATGTGGTGGACATTGCTGATGCCCTCCTTGTGCTCACCAGTGGCATACAGGGGGAGGGCCTCGGCACCACCGTAGTCAGCACCACCACCAGCAGTGCAGGCATGGCAGATGGAGGTACACTCAACATGGGGATGCCTGTGCACGTGGCCCCAGTTGCCACTGATGGCCACACTGTGCGGGGTAAGGCTGCAGACGTGGTACAGCTGCCCATGGCTGTGGGTACTGTGCCCCCTGCGCCACTGCCATGTGCAGTGCTGGTGACATCGGTGGCATCCAGGCAGGGTGCTGTGGTGCATGCACCAGCCCCATTGACCCAGGAGGACACCACCAATGGGCATTCAATGGGGGTGCCCAACCAAGCCCTGCCCATGTCCCAGCCTACCAGGGTGCATCCACCACCCATGGATGCACCAGGACAGGCTGCTCCAATCCCTGCACATCAGCAATTCTACCGTGAAGCATCACCCACTAACGACACGGGGGCCTACCTTGCCCTCCTGCGGACAACTGTGGAGGGGCAGGAGGCCCTCTGTGCAGAGTTCCATAGCCACAGGACTGTGATGGTCCAGAAGCATGAGTCCATGGCTCCTTGGCATGCACAGATGATGCCAGAGGCATGCATCATGTTGGTCGGCATGACTGCAGCTCTGGAGTGGATTGCAGTCACTGCAGAGGTGGTGGCTGCCACTGCAACATGCTGTGGATGTCGTGCATCCAGTTGGATGCCCCGGAGCACATCCCGCATACTCCGGTGATGGAGCCGGGTGAGCCTTCTGCTGCTGACTCCGTCGCCGCTGGCCTCCGCGCCCACCGTCCATGACTTGGGTGGTGGCCATGGGTTGGCCACTCCACTGGGCACCTGTTTATGGTCTTGGTACAGCACCCCTGCAGGGTCTCAGGTGACACCCCCTTTGGCCGGTGGTGGCACGCCACCACCACCAGCCATGTCAGAGGCCTCCCCCATGTCCATGGCAGCCAGGGCATCACCCTGTGATGCCCATGGCCCTGGGCCTGTGGTGGCAGACTCGCACACCTGTGTGCACCGGACACCCTGTGGATGGTGCCAGTGGCGGTGTGTATAGCGGGAACCCACCCCACTGCAGCCCTGGCACCACTCCGTGCTACCTGTGCAGGACCACCCATGTGTCTGTGTGCACCACTGTTGTGCCATATGCCATGGGAATGATGAGTTCGTTCTGGAGTCCGCTGTGCTCTTGTATAGGCTGCTGTGCACACTGACCCATGACGTCTGCAGCATGGCCCGAGTGGTGCACGGCTGATGCATGCCTGGTGTGTGTGTGTCACTGTGTCTGTGTGTCCCTCAACATATGTGTTCCTGTGTTCACCTCTGTGTAATGTCCATTGTCCACTGTGCACACTGCATGCATTCTCCGCACCTTGGTGCACACCCTGCACACATACATACATACCTGCATACTCACCTGCGTGGCCCAAAGTGTTCCTCCACCACACACCTGTGGTGGTCCCTTGCTCTGGCCATCAGCCTTGAGTCCCTCCATCCCAGCTCCGCGTCTCTGCCCTGGCCCTCTAGGGGTGCTCTGCCCCCTCCCTCCCCCACCCCTTCTCCTCCCCGGAACTGTCACCCTCACAGGTCTTGACAGGTATTCCATGGTCTAGGGCCATGTTGTGTAGCATACAACAGGCCAGGAATGAGCCACTGGCCTTCTCAGGGCTATACTGTTGGGCGCCACCTGACCGATACAGGCACCGGAAGCGCATCTTCAGCATGCCAAAGACACACTCTATGATGGTGTGTGTTGCACTGTGTGACTCACTGTAGCACTCCTCTGCCTCTGTTTTGGGTTGTCGGAAGGGGGTGAGGAGCCAGGGCCTCAGCGGATATGCGGCATCACCTGTGGGGTAGACATGTGCCCATTAGTATGTTGGGTTACACCTTGCCATGCACCCTGTCCTCATCCCTGGCCTCAGCGGTATGTGCACCTGTCCTGCTCTACCACCCATGCATCCCCATTGCAGGCAGTCCTGCATCCCTACCCCAGCTGCGCCTGCAAGCCCCTGTCCATCGTTGCATGTCTCCCTATGTCCACCTGTGTACCCTTGCACACCCCTGCTGTCCCACGGTCCATGCACATGTGTCGCACTGCGTGGGTGCCCATGGCTCGCCCCCTGTGTCCTGGCCTTGGTGCCCTCCTGTGCTGTTGGGGCCCTGTCACACGCACCTATCAGATGGCCACTTGGTATGTCCCCATCCTCAAACCTCATGCACAGTGCCGAATGGTGCCATATGAATGAATCATGTGCACTTCCAGGGTATGTGGCGCAGGCATTGGTGATGCATCCTGTGGCATCGCACAACACCTGGCAATTCACGGAGTGATATCCCTTCTGGTTGATGTAGGTGATGGCATCCTCACCAGGTGATGCGCGGATTGCCACATGGGTGCAGTCAATGGCTCCTATGATGTCTGGCATACGTGCCACCCTGTAGAACCCCTGCATGGCTTTTGTCCGCTCCGCCTGTGTGCTGGGGAAATGGATGTATTCCAAAGCTTGCAGTAGCAGTGTGGTGAGGAACTGTGTGAAGAGGTGGGATGTAGAGGCCTGTGAGATGCCAGTGGTGTCCCCAGTAGACCTCTGGAAGGTTCCTGTGGTGAGCAGGCACATGACCGTTGTCACCTTGGTCTCCACAGGGATGGCATGACCTCATGCAGTGGGTGCCTGCATCACATCATTGCACAGCTCACAGGGCTGCCTCAGCATGGCCCTGTTCAGGCAGTATCAGCCTACTGTCTCCACCTCGGTCAGCTGCTCAAAGGACAGCCTGGCACGATACCGCCATTGGGCCGGCCACCTATGGAGCCTTCCACCACCCTGCCTCCCCCTCCTCATTAGTGCACCTGCAATGGCCACTGCTGCTGGGTTCATTCTGCTGTGGGGTACTCAGTCCGGCCCTCTGGCCCAGTCTCTCCAGCTTGCTGTGCTGGCTGGCGGTCTCTGTCTCTCTCTGTCTGTCTCTCTCTGTCTTCCACTCTCCCCCTGGATCAGGCAGTGTGTTGCTGCAGCAATTCAGTCACCGACCTGCAGGTGGGCTAGACTTAAGTCTCCTCCTTTTGTACTTATCTTTCTATGGCACATCTTGCCTTTGCGCTGGCAATGCCCCATGGATGCACCGTGGATTTGCACTGTGAATTGGGTTGTGCCAGGTATGCATGGGTACACCCCCTGTATATGCACCACATGTCATTACGTTTCGCCTATGGCGCTTGTTGTTGGGTGCAGGGCATCTCGGTTGTGTTGGCGCATTCACCCTGTTTGAGAATAGTTCTATGGCACATTTCTGACTTGTGCCGGTGCATCTGGGTTGTGCTGGGTGCATCTCTTTTGTGAATCCTACTCAGTGAGTCGGAGCAAGGCACTTAACTACCCCAGAGCTCCTGGGTCACTCCTGAAAAAAGGCAGTTTTGCCTGGTGGGCCTTACCTGGTTAATGAATAATAATAAAAAAAAAAAAGTCCTGCAAACTGACTTTCTTATGATCGAGTGGGTTGCATTGCTGTATTTTTGCACAAATAACTGGAAACAGAAAATGGAAGGTAAAAAAAAAAAGTTTCTGGTATTACTGCATTGCTGAGATTTCAATATATAATATGTAATCCTCTGGGTGTTGGTTGGTGCTGCCATTATTACCTGCATAAATTCTGTATTTTTTGGCTGTGGTACAACTGTGTCCAAGGTACAGATCAGAACTGCATTTAAGATTAAAAGGAGCAGGCAGAGCTCACAAGGAGCCCCATAGTAAATAGAACACAATCTTCTCATATGCCTATATACAGTCAGTGAACTAGGACCATTTCTAAATAAATGTTATATAATAAAATTAACTTTGTACTGGTTACTTCACCTGCTAGATCCTTGATGCTTAATTTCTTTAATAGTCCTATAAAATATGAATTTTTTGTTTGAACAGCTATTGTATTCTTTTTTTATACATATTTCATGTTTTATGTCAGTATATTTTGGGTCTCTTTGTAAAGTCAGCCTCCCAGCTGTCTAGGGGTATAATGAAGGAAAACAGTTGCCTGGGTGGGGCCCCACACAAGAAACTGCAAAAACCACTTACTTGACCTGTCAAGCCTGAGGTGACCTCTGGGGCTCCGCTGACACGTGACAGGACTGATGGAGCTGCGGAGTAAAAGGGGTTAGTAGAACTTGATGCATAAATGCAATGAATGTCCAAACAGGGTTTACTAAAACAAAACAGGAGCCTTTATGTTTCCACTTGATCTCAGATAAAGGTGGCACTTTTTTTTTTTAACTTTGTATTTATCCTCCTACTACCTCCTCTCTCCACTCTCTCAGACATCCTCCAGCTACGCTTCTCTCTGGACTCACTGCGATCTGCCCCTAGAGTACCTATAGATCCACTAACCTTAGGTATCCGGATAACCCCCTGGGTGGGATGAGGAGGGGTCCCCTCTTGCCCACCTCCCCAGAACCAGCACTCTGAGTCATGGATCCCTGTACAGCGGGGTCTGCTGTTGCAAGCCCGAGAGACGCGCAGGGTGGTGTCCTTGCCTAGGAGAGACCAAGGGTGTTTTTTGCCTGCTCTCCCTAGACGTTGGTGTGCAATGGGGACAGTGAGCTAGGAGGCATGCTGAGACGTACCTCCTGCTCCGCCCCCTGCCGACATCTGCCCAATCCTCTTACTGCTGCTCCAACTCACCACATCTACCACCGGGCTCCCCCAGATGGCGGTGTTGTGGCGGGAGCCTGCAGAGAATCCGTCCTGGAGAAGGAGAGCAGCCATTGGGCGCCCATCCTTCTCCTTCCCAGCCGACCCCGCACCCCAGGCTCATTCCCGAACCCGGGTCACCGGCGTGGTGTGAGGTGTGGCGTCCAGCGCCTCAACCCTCAGTGCCACTGGGCCGGCCCAAAGATGACACTTTATCCAGCTGGCATAGTTTGTTTTCACATCACTGCAGAGTGATCATCAACTGCTCTCTTTCTTCTGGGCTGGCTTCAACCCTGGTGGTATACTTTATTTAACACTGAACGGGTCCTGAGGGGGGGTATTAGCACTCACAGAGTCCCCCACCCCTGCAACTTGGGTGGGAACTCCACAGGCTTCGTCTAGCTCATTTTTGAAGTTACTAGCTGTAGCTGCTTGGTCAATTCACAGTCTCACTGGCTGGCACTGACTGGCACCAAATGATCCTGTTAGGAATATCAGGAACACACTCTGTCTTCCCACAGGGTCCATTCTCTATCACTTACTCAGACTTTCTCTGGCATCTGAACAAAAGGCCTTTTGCCCACCTGGGCATCCTTTTTGGTGCAGACAGGCACTACACTGACTTCACTAAAGGGGCACAGTTGCCTGCAGGACACACTCTGAGTTAAAATTCCCATTCTCTGCCGGGAGTCTAAGGCTTATCAGACACTGTCCCTCTCTTGAGGAGGGAGGGCACTGCTAAGTGCCAATGCAGTCCCTTCACATTTAATAAAGGCTGAACTTCACCTCAGATCTCATGCCCACTGGACTCCCAGGCACAAACTTTCTCACAGACAGACCTCTGTCTTCTCTTCAGTTAGGTTTTCTACTGTTGGAGAGGGGCACCCCCCCCCTTTCAGAGGCTGTAGAAGATGGCCGCTGCCATCAAGGTACACTTCTCCCCCACCTGCACATGCACCTAGCTCATTCCCTTCCTACCGCACCCGTACACCCATTCCTTTGGGGCTAACAGGGCCTCTCAATATAGTTACTATATGTATAAGTATGCTAGGCACCTTTTTGGTCTCTATTAAGCATTGTAGCATTCACTCACCTGCTTATTACTCCGGTATCCCAGCCACTGTGTAACCTTTGGGATATCGGCCCTGTAGCAAATGTATTGTAACTGCCTTGAGTATCTGTTTTAATGTTCCAGTTTTTCCTGTGCTGTTTACTGTTTTTGTACATATACCTGCTTCCCCACCCACAGGATGCATCTGGAATCGAGTGGTCTCTGTTCAGCATGCCTTCCTGGATAAACTCTTAAATAAATAAGTAAATAATCAAGTACTTATTCTTGATGCCAATTTTCATAGAGGAACTTTTAGGGCAGTGGGATATGGTACACTGTGCGAGGTGCATGTCTCCCACCAACTCTGACTCAGCAATCCCCACCCTTCAGCAGAGAACACTGATTCCTCCTCTTTGGAATGCTAACTCAGACCAGCTGACCCAGTCCTCCAAAGGCATAGAAAACTGGCATCATCCTAGAGGTTGGTAGATTAAAGGGATATTATATAGCTCCTAAAGGGTGCTACATTCACTCATCTTTCAAAGCTTGATGACACCGGCAAGCACCGAGACTTTGAGATACGACCTTCCACCCAGAGGCCCATCTGGCAGCGGGTTGGCCACTCTTCCCCAGCCAGGCCCCAAGGGGAATATGGCTGATCACTACACTAGTAGTGCATCGGAATAAAAAAAGGAAAAGAAAACAGGAGCTCCCTAAGCCTCAACGTCCTCACCCTCTTGGCTCCTTGGGTAGCCCCAAGCCCCCAGGCACTGTGCCCAGGGAACCCAGAGTGGCACATTAGGTCCTAATGCCAACTGGGCAACACAACCACAACTTTATGGCCCACCCGAGGGCAACAAGCTCAACACTATGCCTGTGATTACTTTGTACCCCACCAAATATGCACATGTACCCCACCTTAACATGCAGTTACATTTTACAAAACATGCAGTGCCAGTACAGTGGCGCTGAGGGCTGAGGTGCTGGACACCTTACCTCGTACCATGCTGGGGACCCATGTTCAAGAATGAGCATAGGCCTCCGGGGGTTGACAGGGGAGGAGAAGGATCAAATGTCTAATGGACTGCTCTCCTTCTATGGGGAGGGGGGTTGCCAGTGGTCGGCGTTTGACTGGACCCTAATAGAGGCTAGGGGACAGTGCGCCACCACTGCAGAAAAGGGGAGGAGATGGGGCAGACACTTGGAAGCACATGTGGATGCATGCACGTACACTCTGTATGCTTCATCTCCTGGGGAGAAAAACAGGAAATAATTGTCGTGGCAAATGATGGAGGGCACCTCACAGGCTCCTGTCCTGGTGCTGGTCACACTGGATTCGGTCTCTGGTGGGGGTTGGGGAACTCTGCCAGCCCTGCCAGGGGGGAGTAAGCCCTGGGGATATGGGCAAGCACCGGATGGTGGATGCTGGGGGATGGGGCTGGGGGCTTTCTGTGGAGGAAAGAGGAGCCGCAGTAATGAGGAGAGAAAAGAAATAGCTAGGAAACAAAACATGCAGTGCTCAGTTTCCAAATGGTCATGCAGTGGACCCTTGCCCTATTACTACTGTATCCTAATAGCTAGTATGATACATGCAATAAATGCTAAAACATTTCATGCAGTGAGAATTATAACATTTAAATGCAAATTTACTCTACCCTTACTTATCTATACTCTATGTTAAAGGCCTAGACTAATCAAAGTGGTGCAGCTATCTATGGAATCTACCATCCTATTTATCTCCCCAAAGTTCAGGCTAACACTAAACATTTTACAATATATCCCACACACTAATACTCTAGGACTACTACATACCTATTGTAGCCCATAAGCCATATTTTGTATATCTGATAAGAATGGCCCACATTTCCCCTAGTAGGCATTGCTTTGCCACACGTCACCCATTTTTTCCCCCAACCTGTTTATCTGAAGCTCCTTATGAAGCAACAGTCTAAGGTGTTTTATTACTGTCACGCATGGCCACTACACATTTGAACATGTTTCTCCACAAGGGGTTTGTAATGGGTATGACTAATATTCATAAAAGTCGTATAATAAAGTGTCTTTCTAGTTCAGATATTGATTTCTGTCCCTAAACAGGGTAAACGCCTTATACTTGGGTACCATGTCCTAGTCACAGTATACAACCCCCACAGGTAAATATTTCTGTGTGTGTCCCATAAGAAGCCCCAAGCCCTGGGTCCCACCTATACAGGAAAAGAAAAATGTACATCACCAGTCTGCAAATGTGGCTCAGCAAACCTTTGATTGCCACTGGGACACAGGGTGTTCTCATCACTGGGTGGGTGGGTACAGCTGGATGGTGGGTCTTCTTCCAGGAGGGCTTGGTCATATGTTGAGTCTGCAAAGTCTGCAGGGCCTTGGTGGGGATCCCCTTGGACTTGTGGAGGCTTGGTGCATAGAACATTTTCAAACTTTAAAATGTGATGGAGCTCAGAAAGGACAGGGTTAGGCTGGAAATAGCAGCACAGAGTAACAAAAATGATTCAGGGCCAGAAGGGCAGATCCTATGAGGAGCGCCTCAAGGAAGCGGGAAGGCAGTCAGAATAGCAAAGGCCCATACTGAGGAAAAGATAGCCAACTCAGTTAAGAAGGGGATAAAACCTTTTATAGGTACATTAAGGAACAAAGAAAGACCAAGGGAGGGATAGCGAGGCTTAATAAAGGGGAAGGGGTGGGCAGAGGCTGACAGTGAAAAAGCAGGGATACAGAATGAAAACTTCTGCTCAGTATTCACAAAAGAAGAGGAGGGGGAGTTACCTAAACCAAACAATAGAAGCACTCTGGATAGGAGGGTTGATACCAGTCCTTTCACAGAAGTAAGGGTCCTGAAAGATCTCCTAAAACTGAAGGTGGACAAAGCAATGAGATCTGACGGGATTCACCCCAGAATTCTTAAAGAACTAAGGAGAAAACTAGTGACACCACTGACTACCCTTTTTAACAAATCATGGGAAGATGGTGTGGTACCTGAGGACTGGAGGAGGGCGGATGTGATTCTCCTTCACAAAAGTGGGAGCAAGGCAGAGGCAGGAAACCACAGTCCTGTTAGTTTGACCTCAGAGATAGACAAAATGATGGAATCACTTCTGAAAGAAAGAATTGTTGAGTACCTAGAGGACAGTGGGGTATAGGGCCCAAGGCAGCATGGATTCACAGCGGGAAGATCATGTCAGATGAATCTAATAGATTTCTTTGAAAGGATGACCAAAGTAGTAGACCAGGGAGGGGCTGTGGACATGGCCTACCTAGACTTTAGCAAGGCATTTGACTCAGTCCCACAGAGAAGATTAATAAACAAGCTAGCCAGCTGGGAGTGGGTCCCAGGGTCATAGTCTGGGTTAAAAACTGGCTGGACAACAGAATGCAGAGGGTAATAGTAAATGGAGTCCACGCTAAAGAAAGTGGGGCAACCAGTGGGGTACCACAGGGTTCAGTAATGGGACCAGTCTTCTTTATTTTTTTAAATTTTTTTTTAACAAATTGGAAAGACATTTGAGCCAAGGACTCATTTACAGAGGTTCCACATCAAGTCACAAGAATAACAAATTACAATGGTTTCAGTAAGTAGTGTGACACTCTACCCACCTGCTTATTGTATTATTGTATAATAGTTGCAAAATAAATATATGGTATGTGAAGGTCTGCTTAGGCAAGAAAACAGCCTAGCAGTGATAAGTGACCTTTGACCTCCAAGGTGTCAGTGTGGCTGAAGCAGCAGGATGTGTTAAACTGACCAGGGAAACCCCTAAGCAAAAGCTTTCCTTCCAGAGGGACAGTTTATTACCCCTTATAACCTGCTCCTGCTTTAGACATTGGAAACTAAATGTGAATTTTATGACCCCAGCAGGAAGGGAAGTTATTTGGCTGACCCTTTATGGTTTTCTCACCTAGCAGAGAACTAGTAACATATTGTGGGCATGTAAAACATCAAAGGGGATGTTTTGATCAAAGACTCATTTTGGGAATTTGCTAGTTGCTGATTTTTCACTGTAATAACATATATCCTTGTGAGTATCCATACTCAGATTACAGATTTATCACAGATCTAACAGTGACCTCATGAGTGACATCACCAGGAGGTGGAAAACTGACTTTTGAATATTGCTTGCAAGAGAAGTTGGTGCAGAAGGACTCCTTGAAAGAAAAAGACACACTTAGTCTGTGGACTGGTAACTAGGCACTTTCAGAAAAATAATTCAACTGGAACTTAAGTATTATTTTTGGTAGGAGTTTGTGTTTTGGAACTTCCCATTTGTTTTATGTGACTGTAAGTTATTGATATAATTGTTCTGTGTTTGATTTAGTAAACAATATTTTCTTTGAAATTCTGCCTGTGCTTTTTCTCAGTTCTTTTGCATGTGAATGCTGAACCTGTGTTTACATCTGACAGTTGTTAAGGGCTTGACTGTGTTACTAATCTTGCCACGCCCCCTGGGTCTGTGTGGTGGCTGCTTGTGTTTGTCTGTGTCTGTAGCTTAGTTTTTGTGGATTTACACGTTTTTCTGCTTGTGGTAACTATACAATTCTTGCTCACTACATCCGTGAAAGTCTCCTGGACTGGATTTCTGCAAAAATCGTCATCAGGTATCTTTATTTTCATTTTAAATCAACTTTTGGAAGCTATCCCAAGCAAAACGAAGTGAAGCAACTACATCTGACAAACTCGGTGACTCTGGTCCTGCTGAAATCCACATTTTCGTCTGATCTGCTCCATGATCTGTATGTGGGCTTTTTCAGCAACCTGTTTGAATGACAAAGAAGCATACAGACAAAGGGATTTCACATCCTGCATATGTGCAGGCACAGTTAATCACCTTCAGGAATTTTAACATTTCAGTGACTCTGGACCTCAGCTGTTGATCATTCTTTTGGCTTTTGACTTAACTACCAGGTACCTATCTGCAAGTGACTGGGTGCAACTGACAAGCTACAACAAGGATAAATGGGCATATCATCCTCTATTACTAACAACCTCCTTGCTCTGGGACCCTAGATGCCTGCACTGGTCCAAGCCGCATAAGCCTTAGAAGTGTAATTCTATTGACTACGTAGTACGGCAACTGTCTCTTAAACTCCTACTCCTCCTCCTCTTGATATCAGGAAGTGTCCACTCAAATCCTGGCCCTGTCTCCTACAGTACAACAAAGCCTGCCAAAATGGAGGGGGGGCTCAAAATTGCTACCTTAAACATCTGCAGTCTCCTCCCAAAACTGGCCTCCCTTCAAATCTTTGCCAGCCAACACAACCGGATATCCTTGCCATCATCGAAACTTGGCTGACACCTAATACTCCAGATCATGCCATCTCTATACAAGGCTACAAGATATTCAGGCTGGATAGGACCTCGAAAGGGTGGTGGGTGTGCAATCTACATAAGGACTACCTCACCTGTCTCCCTGGTTCTTACCCCACCACAGAAACCTCAGTGCAACTCCTCCCTATCAAGATACTACTTGGTGCCCAAAACAAAGTCCTCACGATTGCTGCTGTCTATATCCCACCAAAAGATCCTGATTCCGTCTACAGGCTGTCCCGAGTTCAGTACACAACCTTCTGACATCGAACTCCTTCTCCTTGGGGACTTTAATATAAATTGGCTTGCTCCTGATGCAGGGTCAAACAAAGATGTTATCCTAGCAGCAAATTTAACAAGTGGTAAACTCCCTACCAGGAAAAACTACAAATCAGGGACCAGCACCCTCATTGACTGGATCCTTACCAGCCACCCTACCGCAATAACCAATGTAAGTGTTCTCCTGACTGCTCAGTGATCACTCTCAATAATATGTACCTGGACAAATAAGTTTCAGTAAGCCACCTCCAAAACCATCTATAGCAGAGTCCTACCTTATGGCAACCTTACTCATCTCAAGACCTGTCTTAGGCAGATAGACTGGTCCTTGATTTACAAACTCAAGATGTTGACCTAGCCCTTGATTACTTTATTACTACTTTCAACACTGCCTGTGACACCTATGCACCAGTAAAAAGCGCAAAATCAAAGCACTCACAAATCCCTGGCTCACGGCGAAGCTATTGCACAACTCAAAGTAGGGATCACCTCTGGGCCACTGCAAGAGCTACTGGCACTCTGTTGGACATCCAAAATATAAACAGGCTCGCAACCACTGTACTAAACAGATCCACTTGATGAAGAGCTCCTACTTCAAGAATGCCCTCTCCAACTCCTGGGGTGACGGAAATCCTTCTGGGACAACATAAGAAATATCATGGGTCAGCAGTCCAAATCCTCTCCTACAATAATGAATGTGGATGGAACCACTACATTAGACCCAGAGATCATTGCAATTACCTAAATGATACCTTCACGGACCTTAGTGGTGTCCTCTCATCTGATTTCTTCACTGATGCTGACCTCCAATTTCTACTTCTACTACTGCCTCTCCAACCAAACCACCCTTCCATTTCAAACTAGTAAAGGCACATGAAGTCTATAAATATGTAAAGAAAGCCATTTCTAAGTCCCGAACAAGCAGCAACACTATTGACCTTAAACTTCTGTCCCTCACTCTGGAGGAAGTACTGCTCCCCTCACAAAATTTTCAATCTCTCCTCTGCTACAGCCAATTCCCTAGGAAATGGAAGGCTGCAGTTGTCACTCCGTGCACAAAAGTGGTGATAAGTCACTGCCTGGTAACTATCGCCCGATATCAATACTACCTACCTCTCTAAGGCCCTTGAGCGGCTTGGTGGTGGACCAACTTTCAGACTACCTGGAAAAGCACAACATCCTATGCACTCAGCAGCATGGATTTAGGAAAGGGCACAGCACATCGACTGCCCTACTTGAATTCTCAGAAGCAATTCACAATGCCATGGACAAAGGAAACCTAACTGGAGCAGTCTACATTGACTTAACCAAGGCATTTGATACAGTACACCATGGCCTACTTATCAAACAACTACTATCCCTAGGGCTCTTGCAGGGTCCTGGTGACTGGGTAAAAAATTACCTTGCTCAGTGCTCTCAATCTGTAACAGTAGCTGGAGTTCTCTCAGACTCAAAACCGGTTCGCTCAGGAGTTCCCCAGGGATCCATCCTGGGCCCCCTCCTTTTCAGCCTTTTCCTAAACTCCCTCCCCAAATCCTGTCCTGAACAAATAATCCTCTATGCCTACGATGCCGTGATTCTTGCCACTCATAAAGATCCGAACCTCTTACGCCTCAACCTTCAGCAGCTTTTTCCAAAGTTGAGATGTGGTTCCTTGAACATAAGCTGGTTCTAAACCACAAAAAAACTAAATCCATGCTCTTCTCTAACCCGCAAAACAAGAAACGGCAAGTCCCACTCACCATTAATACATACCTGGGAAATACCCTTGAACAAGTGCCAATCTTCAAATATCTTGGAATCAACTTTGATCAAGGCCTAACCTTTGCAACTCACATTGATAGTACAGCAAAAACTATTAATCAGCGAATTGGGATTCTGTATCAGAACCGACAGCTCCTTACCCATTCTGCACTGAGGATTGCCATCCAATCCTCTATCATCTCAGTCATTGACTATGGCTTAGTTATATACGGCTCTGCCACTACTACAGCACTTAGTCGCATTACAACATCCCTAAATAAGGCCTGTCGGCTGCTCACTGGTGCACATCGACGTACCCACACATGTGAACTGTATGCTGACTCAGGTTGGTTGCAACTCTCAAACTGGATAAAGTACCTTATCTGCCTGATGGCGAAAAAATCCACTCTGGGCCTCACTCCACCTTGTATCCAAGACCTGTTATGCTTGGCGCTAGCACCCATTTTACCAGAAGATCAGAACACCAGCCTCTCCAAGTCCCCGATGCCGACTTCTCAGGGACAAAGATCATTTGCCTATCGTGCCCCAGCTGGCTAAATGCCTCAGCACTCATATTATTGCCTCCACCTCTCTAGGTATTTTCAAATCAAGGCTGTTCTCTCACCTTGCCACCTCCAGCTCCTGTGACTGCCCTGCTTAAACCTCCTATTTTCTCACTACCCACCCTGTTCCGTTATTTGACAAAGACATGTTTGGAAACCTTTTCTCCTGCATTGTCTGCTCCCCACCTTTCACTTACCCTCTCTGTTCAGGACTTTTCCCTATTTGTTTCTCCTAATCTGGCATGACCTCTTTCTTGTAATAATAATGTGATTATTGATATCTCATGTCCTTTTGCACAAATGATTTGATATGTATTTGTATATGTTTTCTCGCTCTTGACACAGCACAAATTGTTGTGTTATCTATGTAACCTTTTTTGTACTGTACCTAATTGATGTGGAACCTTTGTAAAAGAGCCTCTGGCTCAAAGGTAGTAATTCCTAGAACAATAAAACTTCTAAAACTTCAAAAGGTAAGAATATATCTAGGTCTCATATTGAGTTGTAAGGGTACATTTTGAGAACATGGCTGGGTGCCACTGGGTGAAATATTACATTGCATCCCCTCAAAGAGAATACATCTGAGCTTGTTAACTGGGTAGGCTAGAAAAAGGTTCACATTTGACCCCCAGGACTCGAGGCTAGTAGGTGATTTGGACCCAAAACAGACAGGAGGGTTACCCTGTCTGTCTTCTGTTCACACTATTGCACTTCAAGATTGGCACTGTGGAAGCAGAGGGCCTGACCTGCAGAGTGCATTTGTGACAAGTAGTACAACACGAGGAAAGTAATTACATCAACAAAAGAATAATATGGCAAGATAAATATTGTGCCAAGTGCAGCCAGTGGCCTTGTCTGAAGAGGAGTGGAAGGGATTACAAGGAGAGAAGGATGGGTGAATTGGTGGGGTGGAAGGAGCAAAATAAGAGCAAGGAGGGAGCTCACAATGTAGCTTATGTAGGAAAAGACCCATGTGGTGGGGGGGTAGAGGGAGACAACAAGGTGAGGAAACAGAGGGGAAGGGGAGGGGAGGGGAGTGGAGGGGTAGAGGAAGGGGATAAGGTAGGATGAAAAGAGGGCAGGGATGGGGACAGGAAAGGGATGAAGGAAGGATGGAAGTGCTGTATGTGGAATAGAGCAGCAACAGGGTAGGGCTATGCAGGGGTGAATGGTAAAAGAGGGAGGTCCCAGTGCATTTAGCTGTCTGCAAAGATTAGGTACAGCAGTCACAAGATGCTCTGGAAACTAATAACCGATGCAGCTTCCACTTAAGTGGTCCCAATGTTGCAGTCATCACAATCTCAGGAGGAAGGGAATTAAATTAATTAGCTGCTCTAACTGCAATGGGCTTTAATGTCTTTATAGGTGACATTGCGGAGGGACTGGTAGGAAAAGTATGCCTCTTTGCAGACAACACAAAGATCTGCAACAGGGCTGATACACAAGGGGGTGGAAAGGATGAGAAGGGACTGGCAAGGTTGGAGGAATGGTCAAAAGTCTGGCAGCTTAGATTCACGCAAAGAGGTGCAAAGTAATGCACCTGGGAAATAATAACCCAAGGGAAGAGTACACAGTGTGGGGGGAGGTACTAACAACAACAAAAATGGAAAGGGACCTGGGGGTAGTCATATCAGATGACCTGAAAGTGGGCAAGCAATGTGAGAAGGCACTAAGGAGGGCTGGGGGGATACTTGGATGCATAGGGAGAGGCAACACCAGTAGAAAACAGAAAGTTGTTATCCCTCTGTACAGACAGTTGTTGAGATGCCATCTGGAGTACTGTGTGCAGTTCTGGAGACCCCATCTCCGCAAGGACATAGACAGGATAGAGGCAGTCCAGAGAGGGCAACAAAATGGTGCAAGGTCTGCACCAGAAGGCATACGTAGAGAGATTAAAGGAGCTTACTATGTATACCCTGGATGTAGGGAGGGAGAGGAGGGGACATGATAGAAACTTTCAAGTACCTCAAGGGATTCAACAAAGTCCAAGAGTATAGCATCTTTCAGAAAAAGAGATGTGCAAGAACAAGGGGGCACAATCTGAAGATAGAGTGGGGATGGCTCAGAGGCAATGTGAGGAAGTCTTTTTTCATGAAGAGGGTAGTGGTGGTGCATGGAATGGCCTTCCTGAGGAGGCTGTGGGATCAAAAAAAGTGGAGAAATTCAAGAATGCATGGGACAGACATGGGTGGGGGGGGGTCGTCGATATCAGTCCTTTCACAGAAGAAAGGGTTCTGAAAGAACTCCTAAAACTGAAGTTGAACAAAGCAATGGAGCCAGATGGGATTCACCCCAAAATTCTAAAAGAACTAAGAGGAGAACTAGTAACACCACTGACTACCCTTTTTAACAAATCATGGGAGGATGGTGTGGTACCTGAGAACTGGAGGAGGGCAGATGTGATTCCTCTTAAGTGGGAGCAAGACAGAGGCAGGAAACTACAGACCTGTCAGTTTGACCTCAGTGGTAGGGACAATGACGGAATCACTTCTGAAGGAAAGAATTGTTGAGTACCTAGAGGCCAGTGGAGCACAGAACCCAAGGCAGCATGGATTCACAGTGGGACAGTCATGTCAGATGAATCTAATCGATTTCTTTGACTGGGTGACCAAAGTAGTAGACCAGGGAGGGGCTGTGGACATGGCCTACCTAGACTTTAGCAAGGCATTTGACACAGTCCCACACAAAAGATTAATAAATAAATTAGCCAGCCTGGGAGTGGGTCCCAGGTTGGTAGCCTGGGTAAAACATTGGCTGAACAACAGAACGCAGTGGGTAATAGTAAATGGAGTCCGCATTGAAGAAAGGGGGCTACTAGTGGGGTATCGCAGGGTTCAGTACTGGGTCCGATTCTTTTTAGGGTCTTTATAAGTGACATTGCAGAGGGACTAAAAGGAAAAGTATGTCTATTTGCAGACAACACAAGATCTGCAACAGGGTTGATACACAAAATGGGGTGGAAAGGATTAAAAGGACTTGGCAAGGTTGGAGGAATGGTCAAATGTATGGCAGCTTAGATTCAACGCAAAGAAGTGCAAAGTAAAGCACCTGGGAAACAAAAACCCAGGGAAAGAGTACACAATGGGGGATGAGATACTGACAACAACAAAAATGGAAAGGGACCTGGGGGTAGCTATATCAGATAATCTAAAGGTGAGCAAGCAATGTGAGAAGGCAGTATGGAGGGCTTGGGGGATACTGGGATACATAGGGAGAGGCATCACCAGTAGAAAACAAGAAGCTGTTATCCCTCTGTACAGACAGTTGGTGAGACTCCATCTGGAGTACTGTGTGCAGTTCTGGGACCCCATCTCTGCAAAGACATATACAGGGTGGAGGCTGTCCAGAGGAGGGCAACCAAAATGGTGCAGGGTCTGCACCAGAAGGCATACAAAGAGAGACTAAAGGAGCTTATTATGTATACCCTCAAAGAAAGGAGGGAGAAGGGGGACATGATAGAAACTTTCAAGTACCTCAAGGGAGTCAACAAAGTCCAAGAGGGCAGCATATTTCAGAAAAAGAGGTGTGCAAGAACAAGGGGGCACAATTTGAAGATAGAGGGGGACGGCTCAGAGGTAATGTGAGGAAGTATTTTTTCACAGAGAGAGTTGTGGATGCATGGAACAACCTTCCCGAGGAGGTCATGGAGTCAAAAACAGTGGGGGAAGTCAAGAATGCATGTGACAGACATAAGGCAATTCTAATGGGGGTAGAGGGAAGTAGGCTGTTGGTTAACTAGGATCTGCAGCTTATCCATTAGGTAGGAAATGGGCAGACTAGGTGGGCCAAGTGGTACTTATCTGCCATCAAATTCTATGTTTCTATGTTTCTAAGGCAATTCTAAGGGGTAGGGTAGGAGGAAGTAGGCTGTTGGTTACCTAGGATCTGCAGCTTATCCAATAGGTAGGGAAATGGTCAGACCGAGTGAGCCAAGCAGTCCTTATCTGCCGCCAAAGTCTATGTTTCTTTGTAAATATGTATTCACTGGAAACCAGAAGGGAGAGGGGAGATATGATAGACCTTCAAGTTCCTCAAAGGAGTTAACAAGGTAAACTGGGGGGAATTATTGATCTTGAACACCAACTTGTGGTCATGAGCGGAAATTAGCAGGAGGGAGGTTCAGGAGGGATGTGAAAAGTACTTCCTTACAGAAAGGGTGGTGGAACCTTGGAACAGTCTGCTGGCTGAGGTGGTAGGTGCAAGCACAGTCAAGGGATTCAAGCAGACATGGGATTGAATGAAGGGAACAGTGGTCACCTCGGGCAACAAGACCAGGGAAGAGAATGGGGATAGGACGGGTATGGTTAGTGCCCTGGAAGAACAATAGATTCCAGTGATTATAGGAAATATGGGCAGACTGGATGGACCTCTGGTCTTTTTCTGCTGCCATGGAGTATGTTTCTGTGTGGAAATTTTCACCAGCGGCTGGAAACATAGTGTCAAGGCAGTATAGTATAGAGGTTAGAGAAATGAGCTGTGAAGGAGCTTGGCACATCCAGCAGACATGGGTTTCATTCCCACAACCTCCACTTGCATACTGTGTAACTCTGAGCAAGTCACCTAACCACCCCAGTGCTCCCGAGTCACCCCTGAAAACAGGCACTTGTACCTAGTGTGCCTTACCTGGTTACCAAAAGAATTAAAAAGTTGGCCGATATTTGGTTCAGCTGGTGTTTCAATCTTGCCCCATGGGATTGCACGTCATTCAGAGCATTATAAAAATAGTACCTGGGATCATGCTTGGTGCAGGTAGCACCCCTGGTATCCTGGGTTTCCACATGGCATCTGGCTATAGTATGCAAAGTGGACTTGACCAAAGCATGAGTCATGACTGGGGTCAGACCTTGGTAGGCCCCACTGATTACAGACTGGGCCACATGGTGAGCTTCCTCCCTGTTGTCTATATCACTAGCATATGTGATGTGATGTTTCTTCAAGATTTTCTCAATAAAGGCCCATTTTACCCATTCCTCTCTATTTCTTTCGGTTTGGTTCCACATGAACTCTGACACATATCTGTACAGATAATTATGCTCAGGAAGTCAGACTTCATACGCTGGCACACTATCTTCTCTGCCTGGCTGCACTCCAGCAGGGTTCTCACCGGCATACAGGGGGCCATCACAAGGGGCAACCAAATATTCATGAGAGACTCACATGCAGCTACCACAAGTGTCCGAGCTAATGTCTCCACTTACCCAGGCACACAGCTTGCGCTTCCTGCTCCCACCAACGTTTGATTTCAGTTACTTCTTCAATGCCATTTTTTCCCTCTCAGCTGGTGCACTTTACCTTCTTTAACAGCCCAAAAACATGACTCACCACCCTCCAACATGTCAGGGACCCCAGAGGTACCTCAAAATTCCAGATGAGCCCCCAGTGTAAGGTCACCCTCCCAACTGTCTAGGGGTATACTGGTGGAAAACAATTGCCTGGAAGGGGCCCCACACTAGAAACTTCAAAAAACACTTACTTGACCTCCCGAGCCTGAGGTGATCTCTGGGGCTCCACTGACACATGGCAGGGCTCATAAAGCTGTGGAGTAAAAGGGGTTAGCAGAACCTGGATGCGTAAAAACAACACAAATCCAAACGGGGTATTAAAACAAAACAGGATGCTTTATTTGTCCACTTGAGTTCAGATAAAGATGGTACTTTCTCCATCTTGCACAGTCTGTTGTTTTCACATTAGCGCGTGCATGCCCAGAGTCACAGCTTGACATTTCAAATGCAGATGTAACAGGGTTACACCACTTGTTTTTAAATAAGAAATACTCTAGAGGCTCACATGGAGTGTATAGTATCAGAAACTGTGCTTAAGTCATATGGATAAAAAGTCTAAACTGATCAATGCAAAAGTTTAGCATAGCTCCAGCATGGTGTTTTGTGTGAACGCCAGAGCATTGGGCAGCTGCACTAAGAGCAGGTTGCCTGAATTAGGAGAGACTTATCAAAAAAGTGAAAAAAATAATCATAATAGAAAACTGAGGACCACAGTGAAGATCTAGCTCCTTATTGAAGACTACAGGGGGCAATGGGGCATATCTGAAATACCGAGTCAACAGCCAATAAAAAGCTGACAGTGCATCTTTAAGCAGACGAGGGAACCCACCCCCAGTATTGCTTCTTTCTCCCTCCTTCCCTCCAGGTTGCCCACCCCCCCTTCCCAATGTTTATATATATATTCTAAAATAGTATAAGCGGATTGGGGTGCCCAGCCCCGGTACAGCTTCTTTTGACCCCCCTTCCCTTCAGGTTATCAGCCCCCTGTTCCCACTATGTGCATTGCAGCCCTGTGTTTCCCACCCCCGGTGCCGCCAAACAGTAGCCCCGGAAATAAAGAAAAACATCCCTCGGTGATTTTGTTTACCCAGTAGCAAAGAAAACAATCCCTCACCAATCTGACCCCTCCCACACCCAAACCCCAACCTCCCACTTATCCCCCACCACCTCACACTAACCACACACCCTCACTCACCTGAACATGTCCCATGGCATAGATTCACTCTCTGATTGAAGACACATCTTGCTGCTGGAACCGATGACTGATATATGAGAAAATCAGGTAAGTGCAGTTTAATGTATTTCAGTGGGTTTATTCATAACTTTGTCACTTTTGACTATTTTTCCACCAAATTGTCATCATGGCCTTTCTGGGACGCTGACTCATGACCAGTGGCAGTGGAATTATGCAATCTGGCTTGAAAGGTGATTTCACAATTACTTTTGAAATCACCTTTTGGGTTTGATTCAAAACATTTCACTGCCCTTGTTTATGAGGTGGGGTCATATGAAGGCTATGTTGAAAATTTGGGGTCAAAATATATAAAAATGACAAAATGATGAATGTATGTAAATGTTTTTCTACGCTTGCTCATAACTTTGGTAAATTTCAATCTTTTGACTCCAAATGTTCAACATAGTAATTTTTTCACACCGCCTCATGATTAACTTGACAGTCGTCATTTTTCAGATCCTGGTCAAAATGTGTTTTTTTACATCTGTGGCATGGAATGATGTTTCGGTGTGGACTTAAAAATGTTCATGAGGTGGGTAAAACAAGGCTATGCTGAAAATATGTTGTACAAATAAGGTAAAATGCTCAGGTTATGAGTGAACATTGAAGTATTTTAACATTCACTCGTAACTTCACAAATGTTCAATATTTTCACTTGAAACTTTCAATATAGCCATTTTTCCACACCACCTCAGAAATGTGACAGGTGACATTTTTTAAATCCTGGGCAAGATGTGTTTTCACTCTTGTGGTGCAATATGACATTTTATACAATATACAACAAATGCCACGTTATGTTTATAAGGGGAGTCATAAAATGACTATATTGAAAATTCGGGGTTAAAGATCAGCCCCGTAGCCCCGACCTGGATCGATCTAGATGGCGGCATGGCTCCTTCTCTGCAACCGCTGCCCACTGTGTGAAGCCACCCTCTAGCCTCAGGAACAGATCAGCCCCATAGCCCCAACCTGGGTCCATCTAGATGGTGGTGCGGCTCCTTCTCTGCAACTACCGCCCGCTGTGAAGCCGCCTCCTGCCCAAGGAACTGATCAGCCCGTAGCCCAAACCTGGGTCCATCTAGACGGGCGTGGCTCCTTCTCTGCAACCGCTGCTCGCAGTGTGAAGCCGCCCAGCCCAAGAAGTAGATCAGCCCCATAGCTTACCTGGGTCCATCTAGATGGCACGGCTCCTTCTCTGCAACTGCTGCCCGCTGTAAAGCCCTCCAGCCCAAGGAATGCTTCTTGATTGGTCTATTCCTTATAGTCAAGCTGGCTATTGGCTGCTACTATTCTGCTACTGTTTCAGGGTCTCTATTTCAAATTGCATTGAATAACTTGTATTAAGCCATTTCTAATGATAAGATAAATCTATTTGCAGTGCTTTAGTGCAATTTTAGTGTGCTCTTATAACATAGCCATAAATAAATTTTTCCTGCACCAGCTGCAATAGCTAAAGTTACAAGTGATATAAAGTGTAATCTTTGTACACCTTATCTAAATCAGTTAGGTAACTGTGAGGGAAAAATAAATTCATTGTAAGTTGTATGTTCTACCCAGCTGTTAAAGTTATTTGCTGTGGTTTAGTAATCCGCTGAAAAGGTATTAACCGAAGGCTTAGTGAGGCTTATATTGTATTACCTGGAAAAAATTGTAATGCTTTTATGAATACTCAATAAATAAAAGTGAAAAAAAGGAAAGTATGTTGTATGTTTTACCCAGCTGTAAGTTATTTATTGCAGTGCAACCACTAAAAGTCTATTTCACTCACTGCAGATACCAAGCTGAGCTTTCTATTAGGCTGTTTTCTCCCTTGATTCCCTCTCTCTCCTTCCGACTCCTTGAGCGCCCCACCCTCTGATTAATTTTCTACTCCTTTGTCCCTGGCTCCCCCCCCCTTGCTGGTTCTCTGTCTCTGCCGACTAGTTTGGCCCTATTAAGCTTCCCATTTCTGTCCTCAGCTCCCCGCTGATTCTGTGTTCTGTTTCAGAATCCTCCCACTGAGTTAGTGCTGCATAAGTAATTGTAATATTTCCTTCCTCCCTGCAGATCAGCCCCATAGTGCCAACCTGGGTCCATCTAGACGGCGGCAAAGCTCCTTCTCTGCAACCACTGCCTATTGTGTGAAGCTACCCTCCAGTCCAAGGAACAGATACACTCAACTGAAAGAAGCTGCTCTACTTTGAATTACCTGGTGCTTCTCGCCGTCCCCACCAGCCCCACCCTATCTGGACACTTTCTTATATGGCTATGTTGAAAGTGGCAAAAAGGTATAGAGTTTCTATTAGTCCCTATATGTTTTGTCCACTAGGGAATTCAGCTGTGACTTTAGCTCCTTCAAGACAGCTTTCCTCTCTACACATAAGATTGGGGGCACGGTAAATTTTGTTGCATATTATAGGGAAGCCCACCTGCATCTCCTGTATCACCCCTACATGGCTCAAATACTAATTCTGTTCCAAACTACTTATGCAAACGTTGTACACTTTGAAAATTAAATTAACTTATCAAACTCGGCTTTAAGCAGCAGTACACAACGTTCTGAGTTGCTAAACTTTCACTTCTGATTACCCTCAACCTCTGTACATATCTCCCTCGATGATGCATGTCCACCTAAAATGAAACACCCTCTAACTACACTAACTTTACTTTTAATCTTGCTGTCACTCCCTGACATCACTGACTCAGAGAGCATAAGCCATAGCTAGGGGCCACTTTAGTCATTTTTGCCACTAGACTGTTGATATCTGCAGTGGCGCTAACTCCTCGTATAGCCCACTTGTAAGGCTGTTAGTAAACAAGTCTGCCAGCACCCCCTCCGCCCACCCTTGCCATAATATTTGTTACGCAAAGTACTGGCGAACGGGTAGAATTAGTAGAAGGAGGTGCCTATCAAACTCAAACTAATAAGGCTTCAGGCACTACAAATAACCGTGATGTTAATACTACTGACTGGTAACATCCACCCATAACCCAGGGCCCGAATACATGCCACAGATTAATACACTGGCAAGTGGCACCCTCACCCAGGCGTCACCAAACATATGCAGCCTGCAGGTCAAGTTTGATGCTCTCTAGGTCTGGGCCGGTCAACACAGACCAGATGTGTTATCCATTGTTGAGACCTGGCTGTCACCCAAGGTCCCTGATGCGGCAGTATCTCTACAGGGTTATAACCTATACAGATGAGACAGGCTTACAAAGGGCAGAGACTGTGCTATCTACATTAAAGATCCTCTCTGCAGCAGCCTGCTCCCTGAGATAGGCACAGGGAATAATGCGCAGGACATAGCAATAAAAGTACTGCTGGGTGCCCATCATAAAGCAAACACCGGCATCTCAATATACCTCCTCACCAGAGATCATTCAAGTGAACTAAGTAAGGTCCTTGACTTCCTTGGCGACCTGAAGAATCATTCAGAAGTAATTGTAATGGGGTATTTCAGTGTCAACTGGCAATCCCCAGAAGCCACTCGATACAAGGACGCCTTGTCTGTCATCAGCATCTCCCAGATGGTCAACACCCCCACCAAGCGCAACTAAACTGGCTCTAGTACACTGATCGACTGGGTACTTACAAGTCACCCAGACAGAATCACCAACCTCTCTGTCCTCCCCGACTCTATAAGCGACTACTGCCCTGTGCTACTTTCCTGGTTCAATAAAATCACCAACCCCCCCCACCACCAGAACCGTCTACAGCCGAATTCTAAAATGGGGACATCTGGAATTCCTCAAATGCCAACTTAAACAACATGTTTGGCCCCAAATTGACACCTACAATGATGTGGGTTATGCACTAGAGCAAGGGTTCTCAGACCTAGCCATGGCGAGCCTCCCTACTGGACTTGGAAGACTTCAGGCCTCCCATGAGTCATGACCTCATTTGCATATGGCGGTAATTGCATAAAAATTGATCATTAGCACACTGCACATTGACTAAATTGCGCCCGGTCACCTTTGCATCATTACCACTGTATCTTGCCAACTATCACTGAGGCAGCATCACCACAACCATGAAATGCATTCCCTTCCCCAGGCTCTGTTAGCAGCAGCATTCCCTGGGCAAAGCAGGCAAGAGACATTTCAGATAACTGCCCCCCACCAGACTGGACCAGCGAGGCAGTACAGGCACCTCCCCACATCCCCAACACTGCAAATCCTTGCTTGAGAACAGACCAGCTGGAGAGGCATCAGTCCCCCCAATCACCACATCGAACCATACCTCTCAAGTGTCCCTGATTTTCACGGACGTCCCTGATTTTGCCTCAGAATTTTACTGTGTTCTCCTAAAATTTGTGTTTTGTGGCTCAGTGGGAACCATAAGCACAGAACAAGGTCAAGCCTTAAAGTTACTGACTTCTTCTTCTTTAGAAAATGCATTTTACACTAAGCCCCATATTCTACCAGCTTTATGGGTGGATCTCTCGAATTTTGAAGATGTGTCCCCGATTTTTTTTTTTTTTTAAGCCTTGTCCCTGATATATGAGGAAGAGGTTGAGAGGTATGCATCGAACACCTGCTCAAGCTACCACACCCCACCACAAGAGGCATCATCCCCCCATAAGAGGCATCAGCCCCCCCCCAAACTCCCACTCAGGCCAGATCAGCTGTGAGGCAATACAGTTAGTTCCTCCCCCCACATGAGAGGCATGAGGCACATCAGGCCGGGCATCAGGCAGCACCCCCCACCTCCCAGTCAGGCCATCAGAACCCCCCACCTCCCAGTCAGGCCATCAGAACCCCCCACCTCCCAGTCAGGCCATCAGGCAACACCCTCCCAATCTCCCAGTCAGGCCATCAATCAGGCAGCACCCCAAACAGGCCATCAGGCAGCACCCCCCAGACAGGCCATCAAGCAGCACCACCCCACCTCCAAGTCAGGCCATCAGACCCCCCACCTCCCAGTCAGGCCATCAGGCAGCACCCCCACCTCCCAGTCAGGCCATCAGGCAGCACCCCCACCTCCCAGTCAGGCCATCAATCAGTCAGCACCCCCAAACCTCCCAGACAGACCATCAGGCAGCACCCCCCAAATCTCCCAAACAGGACATCAGGCAGCACTCCCCCAAACAGGCCATCAACAGCACCCCCATCAAGTCAGGCGTCAAGGCAGCGCGCCCGTGAGGCCAGCCAGACCAAACCCATTGAGTTTCCAAAGTACAGTAGAATTTTACCTGAAGTCTGAGGAAGGATCCGTCTGCAAAGATGTCACCAGTAGTCTCAGGAGCTCTGTCTGCGGCAATCATGTCCACGGTGGCGATTATAGCAGCTGGAAGGTGGCGGTAGTTGACAAGTGGGAGTCGGCAGGTAAGCGGCTTCAGGAGTCGGAAGACGAGCCGCTAAAAGCGACTTGCAGGGGATCAAAAAACCACCGCAATATAAATTCGGTCGAGTCTCCATTCAACCGCATTCACGGCATGGCATTTTATTTCCGGTTGATGACGCTGTCGCACGCTACTGAGCTGCTCATTGGTTGAGGGAGCGGTGATGATTGGCTGCAAATGCACAATACCGATTGCTACAGCCACTTCTCTCTGATTGGGCACATATTCTGGGCTTTCTATTGGTCTGCCAAGACCTTGTTTTGCACAGGCATCGGCTGGCTCAGAATCCCCCTGCCTACTACTCTAACTGCAGTATTGAACTTGGTTGGGATCCGAGATGCAGAAGGTACAGCACGGTATACCAACGCAAATTGGCATCGCGTCTCCGCGCCTTCCCTGGAACGAGCTCGCGCCTCCCCAGGGAGGCGCGCCTCACCATTTGAGAAGCCCTGCACTAGAGCACTTCAATGCTGCCTGTGACATCCATGGCCCCATGAGAAAACGTAAGCAAAAAGGCACCTACAATGCTTGGATCTCCCCGGCCCTGCTCGACCTCATGGCCTCAAGAGATAACCTACAGCACCAAGGACATGCCTCTGGCAAACAAGCTTACATCCAGCTCTACAAAAAGGGCCAGAAACTACTGCACCTATGCAATACACATGGCTAAAAGTCGCTACTTCAATGATGAGCTCACCAAATCCTGCAACCATGGCGAAAGTTCTGGGCAACATCAGTGATCTTATAGGGAAGCCTAGAAAGACTCTCCAGCCATGCTTGAGGTTGATGGGGTAATCACCCAAACTCCCCAAAAATAGCTGATGCCTTCAACGGTGCATTTACTGACCTCAGTGGCGTCTTACCTTTGACTTCTTGAGCATTCTGTTACAAATCCCAACTCGCAGTACTTGGCTGGCAGTATGACCTAGAGGTTAGAGTAATGAGCTGTGAATGAGCTTGGTATCTCCAGCAGACCTGGGTTTGATTCCCACAACCTCTACTTCATGCATTGTGTGACTCTGAGCGAGTTACTTAACTACCCAGTGCTCCTGGGTTGCTCCTGAAAATAGGCACTTGTGCCTAGTGGGCCTTACCTAGTTACCAAAAGAATAAATAAATAAACTCACATATTGATGATTTACCAACAAGCCACCCCCTATTTCGCTTCAAAGTCATCTCCAAAACTGAAGCCAGATGCTACCTTCAGAAAATCCTATGCAAACCCAGCCCAAGCTATGACGGCCTAAATCTCAAACTCCTAAACCTTACTTTTGAGGAAGTACTCACTCCACTGACCAAAATTTTAAACCTATCCCTGAGACTCCTAATTCCACAGAGATGGAAGAGTGCAGTGGTCTCCAGTCCACAAAACTGGAGCTAGAGCCATCCACAGTATTCCCCCCTCTTTCCAAAGCACTGGAACGCATTGTCACTGACCAGTTAACTGACTACCTGGGTAAATACAATATTCAGTGCCCACAACAGCATGGGTTTTGTAAATCACACAGCACCACCATGGCCCTCCTGAAATTTACTGGCTTGATCCACCGTGCCTTCGACTGCAGAAGTGAACTGAGTTCAGTGGTGAGCTCGGTGACCTACAGTAGTGACATGGGTTGAGGGTGCTGGGGTAGTGCTTATGTGACACCCCCAGCCAGGGAATGAAAGTTACAGGGTTGCCCTGTGGGCCCAGGTACCATAGTGGAGACAGCTCTTCTCTGTGTATGGCCCTGCCCCTCTGCATGTGTGGGTGGCAGAGAGCCCTGTGCATCACCTGACAGATGGACTCTTTGCCCAGTGCATCTGTATCTCCAGCCACATGGAGGTACAAGGACCAGGGGGCCCTGCACTTCCACAGCCCACCAAACAGCCCCATGAATTATTGACATCCATCACTGCACAGAAGTGCAGGGCCCACAAGGGCCCTACACTTCTATAGGTGGACAAAACCTTCCCTTGGCACAGGTCCCAAAGCTTGCGCATCTGCATGTGTTCATGCCGATCCTGAAGGGACCTCTGTGAATGAGGATGCGATTCCACTATCTCAAAAAGAATGGAAATTCTTTGCAAAAAAATTGTTAATGCACCAGTTAAGGTTCAGTTTAAAAGAAGGGAAATGTGGCATTAGGGTTTCCAACCCTAACTCCCCACCCCTACTTCCCAAGCAGCAAAAGAAAAAAATAGGGTCGGATGATGGAGCTCAAATGTACACTTGTAAAAGGCACCATAAGCAAAGAAAACAACACAGTGTGTTCTGAAGATGACACACGGTTCATACGTAAGTGTATATAGCTGATTACCAAGCTGTGTTTCAGCATACACGATGGGCATGTGGGCAACCATTTTTTTGTTTGTTTGTTTTCTTGCTTATGGTGCCTTTTACAAGTGTACGCTTTAGCTCCAGCATCTGACTTTCTATAAGTTATTACTGAGAGCACGAATATTTGTTACCTGTTTTTGGCATGTAGCTGTAAAATGGACTTCAGCCACTAAGACAAGTGCTTGCTGTGATGCCTCTAGAAACAACACTGAATGTGGGTGAGCTTCCATATTTATTTTTGTACATGTAAATAAAGCGCTTTCACTTTATGACCAGTTGGTCTGAGTTTTGTTGTGCTGACCTCAACCCCAGAAGCATGGGAGTTCCTGTGTTTTATATAACATTTTGTATTATAAAAAAAAATCTATTATTCAGAAAAATCACAATGTTTAATACACCGTACACAGCACATAGTCTTCAAAACAAATAGAGCAGACTTTCTCAGAACCAATTCAGAAATTTGGTTTAATTAGGAAATAAGATTCAAAATAGACAGTGGTTATCAGTGAGATCAGGGCCTGTTAGGGTTCTGCTCAGGCCCTTACCTAACAAGTCCTTCTTCCACTGATTGCTGCCCAATAAAGAAGGACTTTGCTACTGTAGGAAGGAATATAGGGCAGACTAGGTGGGCCAAGAGGTCCTTATCTGCCAACAACTTTCTGTTTCTATGACTTATTAATATATCTGAAACTGCTGCTATTATAAACCTTTCCTAAATTTAAAAGCTTAAAAAACTATTTTTATTAGCTTTTCAAATATTCTGTCCATTGGTCACATTGTCAGCCAGTTATTTGTAAATGCTGAACTGGTGTTTCACCAATGAGAAGGCTCAGTCTCACCGTCCATTGCTCCACCAGGTTTATAACTGAGTTTATTTCTGGGTGCTGGTGACATCTAGTGGTACAGCACTTAGAAACATAGAAGGGTGATAACAGAAGGGGATCTCAAGGTCAAGGTCATGATCCCTCGTTCTGCTACACTCCTTGGCATCAAAAAGTTCCTGTACCTGTATCTTATTGATACCCTTAATGTACTTGAAGGTCTCGATCATGTCTCCCTTCTTCCTCCTCTGCTCCAGGGAGTACATGTTTAATTCATTCAACCTGTCCTCATATGACACTTGATGTACTCCCTGTACCATTTTTGTTGCTTTTCTCCGTACTGTCTCTGTTCTGTCAATGTCCTTTCCGAGGTGTGGTCTCCAAAACTGGACACAGTATTCCAGGTGGGGACGGACAAGTGCCCTATACAGCGGCAACACCACTTATCTTCTCTGGCTTGTGATTTCCCTCCCAGTGCATCCCAGCATGCCACTGACCTTAAGTGCTGCCATCTTGCACTATCTGCTCACTTTCAAGTCATCTGATATTAAAACCCCTAGATCACGCTCTTGGCTGGCCGTTGCTAGTCTTTCTCCTCCCAAGTAGTACTCCCTATGTGCATGACCTTGCACTTTTTGGCCTTGAATTTCAGCTGCCATGCCCTAGACCACTCCTCCAGTTTCTTTAGGTCTGATTCCATTTTCATTTGTCCTGCTGGGGAGTCCACTCTGTTGCATATCTTGCTGTCATCCACGAACAGACACACCCTCCCCTCAAGCCCATTTGCAATGTAGGCTGTGAATACATTGAATAGCAGAGGCCTCAGCATGGAACCCTGGGGTACTCTTCTGGTTACCTCCCATTCTGCTGATAATGTGCCGTTTACCTGCACCCTTTGTGTTTTATCATGCAGACAGTTTTTCATCCACACCACCTCCTGTCCCACCCCCATGTAGTCCAACTTCTTTACCAGCCTTCTGTGTGGGACAGAGTCGAAAGCTTTGCTAAAGTCCAGGTAGACTACATCCACTGCCCCCCCTTTTTCACTGTCTTAGTAACTCAGTCAAAGAATTTGATTTGGTTAGTTTGGCAAGACCCCCCCGCCATGAACCCATGTTGTTTATGTTCCTGTTGCCCGCTGGTTTCAAGGAATGCTATTATCCTCTGTTTGAGTAACGATTCCATCAATTTTCCCACCACAGAAGTGAGGCTCACCAGGTGGTAGTTTTCTGCTTCCTCCCTGCTACCAGATTTATGAAATGGGGCTACAGTTGCCCTCTTCCAGTCCTTGGGAACCTCCCCACTCACCAGTGATTTGGTGAAGAATTCCATTAAGGGTGCTGCAAGTTCCTTCCCCAGTTCCTTCAGGACTCTGGGGTGTATGTCATCTGGTCCCATGGCCTTGTCCACTTTTAGGTTGTTATGCACCTTCAAGACTTGGTCTGCTGTAAAGGGGCTTGTATCAACCCCTAGTCCGGGGGTGCTTTTCTTTCTTAGTGCTGGTCCATTTCCCTCCCTCTCCTCCGTAATACAGAGCAGAAGTACCTGTTTAGGACTTCTGCCTTCTCCCTATACCCTTCTTCTAGGTTTCCCTCTTCTGCTTATAGTTTTACTAGTCCCCTCTTGGCCTTCCTTTTTCCCCTTATGTACCTAAAGAAGGTCTTGTCCCCACTTTTATACCTTTTGCTATCCTCATCTCAGTTTGGGCTTTAGCCTTCTTTATTAATTTACCAGCCTCCTTTAGTTTCTCTTTGTATGATTCCCTGTCTTCTTCTTTATTTGTTGCTTTGAATTTCCTGTAGGCAGCCTTTTTTTCTTTCACTATAGTTTCCACCTCTTAGGAGTACCATAGTGGATTTCTTTCTTTTCCGCCTTACTTATTTTGCCGTGAATTGGTCCGTGACCTTCTTGACAGTGCCTTTAATCTTTTCTCAGATTTCCTCAACCCCTTCCCCTCTCCTTCTTTTAAGATTTCAGCTAGGCGTGTCTCATTTTCTGAAAGACTGCTCTCCTAAAATCTAGGACTCTAATGTTGGAGTGACTGGTGTCTTCTGCTGTGATAATGCTGAAACTGACCACACAATGGTCGCTATTCCTAGATGGCACCCTTACTTCAGTCTCCTTTACTCTCTCACCATTCACGAGAATGAGGTCTAGTATGTAATTAAATAAATTATATTATCCTTTAAAACCATTTCCACAGCTGCATAGTGAGAGCTGTGTGCAGCCATATAGTGAACGAGAGGAGGAATGGAAAAAGGGGCTAAACGCATCACAACTGTTTCTCCATGCTCCGTCCAGTCAGTGGGGTTGAAGCACATACTGTGGAGGAATCAGTCCACTGTCTCCCTCTGTCTACTTCTGTCTCCCTATCCCCCTCTCCCTGCCAAGATCTATTTCTAGCTCAATCCCCCCACTACAAAAAAGTTCCTTTCCCCTGATCGCTGCATTGCTTCTGTCTCTCTCTCCCCCTTCCCATTCTGATTTGACAAGATCACATTCCTAGGCTGGCTTCACATAAAAAGGAAGCTGTCCATTGCCAAACATCTCACCCTCCTAATTATATCCATGTGCCCTTCTTGGCCTATCAAGCATGGTGCAATAGCTGTCTGTAGGAGGAAGAAGCCCTTGCAGCTGCCGGCAGCCACTGTTACAGTCAATTCCCACCCCAGTGAATCTGCAGCAGTGGTCTTCTGCTGCACTACTGACCTCACCATTTCATGAAAACACACTCCCTCTGCACGCCATGGTGCAATTGTGGCATTTCGTATAAAATTTTATATGAAATGCATGCCCACCTGCTGCCAAACATCCCACCCCCTCCCAGTCGTATCCCTGTTGTCAAGAGGAGCTCAAGAGGTAAAAGGAGTTGAGACCCTTTTGAAATGGAGTTCACTGAAAGATTTTTTTTTTTAATATTCTGTTTATTAAGAATTTTCTTTTACAAACAGTACATGTATGACATACAACAGACAACTACAAAAACAGACAGACTAACATCCCAAGCAAACTAATAATACATAACAGATAACAATAAATAGATGCAATCGAGTGTGTGCTGTTCAATCCATACCATTAGACATATTCAAGTACTCACAGTTAAACACATAAGATCCAAGAGATCCATTTCATTCTGTGCAAGATGATAGTATCACGAACACATAATAGACAATGAGTAGCCAACTAACGAGAGAAGCCCCTCCCCTATGGCTGGCATTTATGCTGGTGTTTATATATTCAGCCCTGTGCGAAGCATCATATTTTCAGATATGCTCAAGGATGCCAGAAAGGGGGCCCGATCCCTCAAGAACGCCTCCTCCCTATCCCTTACCAGCAATGTAAGCCTTTCCAATGCTAGAGAGCGGATGGCCATTCTCCGCCACTCAGTCACCGTAGGCCCATTCCCGGTGACCCAAGTGTTCTGAATACAGTGCCTGGCCAATACAAACAGAACTCTTGTCCATCTAGGCAGTGGTAGCCACTCCTCCTCCCCTCCCACTACCTCCACCCCAAATAGACAAACCAAGGGGTCCTGAGACAACTGCCCTCCTGACACCTTATTTTCCTCTTGTACTACCTCCCCAAAAACTTAATCAAAGCCGGCAAGACCAAAAACAATGAAAGAAGGTACCCAACCCCTGTTACATCTCCAGCACAGCGGGATACTGAGGATATGCCCCTATGAACTGCCACTGGGGCCAATATATTCTATGCAGAAACTTATAGAAGGCCTCCTTAAACTTATTACACACCATGATTTCCTCTGGCATCCCTAGGACTAACTTCCAATTCTTTTCTGATATTTGTTGTCCCAAATCCCTCTGCCAGAGGGCCTTTGTGGCACCAGTTAGATCAGGCAAATTTTGCTTATCATGTTTAGCCACTTTCCTATAAATCCTTTCAGATCTTTCATAGCCTGTATACCATCTGCTCTACCATATTTGGGTGTAGCCTCCCTATCCCCAATTCCATCTTCCCCACAAATGCTTTCACTTTCAGGTACCAGAATAATTGGGATGTCCCTCATGTCTTGCCTAATCCTGTCAAACTCACTTAGCTCTCCTCTCTCCAACAGGACACCCACATAGGCTACTCCTCCCTTTCCCATTCTAAGAACTCCTATCCTCCATCTCAGGTACAAAGAAGGGGATTCTTCACTATCGGTAGTAGCACAGTCTCCCTCCGAGCCAAGCATTTCTGCCGTCACAGGTGGTCTCAAGCCTCCAATGTTTCCCTAACTAATGGGTTACCACTCCCCAGTTCTCCATATGCCCGAAGTCCCTTACTATGAAGGTAGGCTGTAAGTCTCCCTGGAGTCCCCCCTCTTGTTCCAGCTCTACCCAGCTGGCCACCCCCGGTCTGTGGACCCAGTCAGCTATCCCCCTTAAGCTGCACCGCCCTGCAGTAAGTACTCAAATTGGGGAAATTAAGCCCCCCTTTGGTCCTATCCACCTTAAGCCTTTTCAGGCTAATTCTGGGCTTCTTGCCCTGCCAGATAAAATCTGAGAACCCCTTCGCCAACCTTTTCACATCTCCCATTGTTAACCTCACCCGCAACATTTGCATGGGGTATAGAATACGGGGAATAATATTCATTTTTATTAGATTGATCCTCCAAATCCAAGACACAGGGAGCTGCATCCATCACTTGAGATCTCCCAGGACCGATTTAATTAGGGGATGATAATTTAACTTATATAGCTCTTCCCATCTCCACCCTATCCGGACCCCTAAGTATTTAAAATCCATCTGGACCACCTTAAATCCCATTTGCTGTACCTCTTGGCCAGCATCCAGGAATCCCATGACTTCAGATTTCCTGACATTAATCTTACAACCTGAGAAACCTGAAAACCTCTCTATAATGTTCATCAAATGTCCCATGGAGCTGAGCAGGTCTCCCAGAAACAGCAGCATATCATCCGCGTATAGCACCACCTTCTGCTCTCTTCCCTCCACATCCCCTACTCCCACCACACCCTTATGCTGGTGTATCGCCAATGCCAAAGGTTCGATCGCCAAGGTGAACAAGAGGGGGGATAGCGGGCATCCTGTCTCGCACCTCTTCAGCCCACATTTTTCCAAGAGGCATCCATTTACTATGACACGCCAGATTCGCCTAAGATACATGGCCCTGACCCAGCCTATGAACAAGTCCCCAGACCAAAACCGGGCCATTACTTCAAATAGGTAATCCCATTCTACCCTATCAAACGCTTTTCAGCGTCCAAGGAGATCAGCGCATTTTCCTCGGGTCCGGCCTGCCCGCCATATGATATTAAGCAGTTTTTGCACATTATGATTGGACTGACGTCCCTTAATAAACCCGGTCTGGTCTGGGTGAATCACCTCCAGTAGTATATTCTCCAAGCTAGTAGCCAGGACCTTGGCCAAGATTTTTAGATCTACGTTAAGCAAAGATATAGGTCGGTAAGCCATGCAACCCAGCTCGTCCTGTCCCACCTTGTGTATTAAGCAGATATTCGCATCATAACATGAGTCAGGTAGCACCGGAACCTTCCCCTCCGCTCCCTCCTCAAATACCCTACTCAGTGTATCAGCCAGCTGCCACCCAAGATTCTGTAATACTCGACGGGGAAACCATCTGGTCCACTGGCCTTACCCAGCTGCAACTTCTGTATAGCCCTTAGAATTTCCACTCCAGAGATGGGTTGATCCAGCAACTCCCTCTGCTCATCTGTAATCCTCTGCAGAGGTACTCCATCCAAAAACTCCGTGATACAATCTTCCTTCCCAGTATGCTCCGCCCTGTATAACCTCTCATAAAAACTCCTGAAACAGTCTGCTATTTCCTTTGAGCTAGTAAGGACCTGCCCCTCCGCACCCTTAACCCTCAGTATTCGTGTTGGGCACTTACCCCCTTTCATCAACCTCACCAGCATGGGCCCTGACTTATTCCCCCACTCAAAAACCCTTCTTTGACAATAGAACCATGCTTTCCTGACCTTGTCTCTTAGCAAAGTGTTAAGAGCTTCCCTCGCCATTATTAATAATCTGGTGGCATCCCCACCTTCTCCTCCCCTTACCCACTTCTCCAGCTCCTTCACTCACCTCTCTAGCTCCTCCCTCTTACATCTACTCTGTTTCTTAATTTTGACTACATAGGCTATTATAGCCCCCCTCATAAAGGCTTTCCCTGCCTCCCAGAAAATGGCATTAGAGCTCTCACTCGTGGAGTTCGTCTCCTCGTATAGCTTCCACTGTTCTGCTAAATACTCCCTAAATGCCCGGTCTTTGGCCAGGTATGTAGGAAATTTCCAAGTGGCAGGTCTGTCCTCAGACACCCCCCCCCCACCGACAACTTGAGCATAACCATGGCATGGTCTGAGATAAAAATGGGACTGTGGGCTATCTCCCTTATCCTACCCACCCAGCATCTGGGAAGATAGATATAGTCCAGGCGGGACCAGGTCATGTGAGGGTTAGAATAAAAGGTATATTCCCTCGCACTGGGGTTAACCGCCCTCCAACCATCCACCATATCTAAATTTGCTACTCCAATTCACCACTGGTTCATGGCCTCTGAGACTCGTCCCTTTCCTGCAGAATGATCCATGCATGCGTCCATGGTCCAATTGAAATCCCCTCCCATAATAAGCCCGGGGAATTGCTCCCTGACCAGCAGGCCCAGCAAAGAGGCATAGAACTGCGGCTCATACACCGCTGGTGCATATACGCAGCCAAACGTAAATGTCTCCTCACGCCACGTTCCAGTGACAGAAATATACCTGCCCTCTTTCGGATCGCTCACAACTCTTTTCACCTCGAAAAGCAGGCTCTTATGAAGGAGTATCGCTACACCCCTTTTGTGAGAGGAGTTAGAGGCAGCAAAACACTTCCCCACCCAGTTCCGCATGAACTTGGCATGCTCCAATTCTGTTAGGTGGGTCACTTGCAACAATGCCACCTGCGCCTCCCTCCTTCTCAATGTAGTCAAAAGTGTTGTCCTCTTTACTGGGCTCATATGCCTTTTACATTCAAGAGATAACATTAAGGTTCACTGCATCACCCATCCCACCCTAAGCATCTTTCTAATTCCAAACCATTTCCACCCGCATTCCCTGTACACTTCCATTTTATCAGAGCATTTTGAAGCAAGCTTGCACATTGTCTTTGATGTCTACACAGTCGATTGCATCTAAAGAAAAGTAATACTGTAATTGCAGTGACAATCATAACAGTAATAACCCTATTTATGATAACATTTTTAACTTTACAACCCTGATATGTTCCCCCCCACTACCCTTCCGCCTCACCTTTCCACCCTCTCTGCCCTCCCCATTCACACATTTCTTCCCCTCCCCCCCTTATCTACACTAATTGCTAACATAGTACAAGTGTATATTCAGAAAAATGAAAAACGAACAATCAGATGTATTCCTCCACAACTGAGATGCGAGTCCCGCTGCTCCCCCCAGCAACCATGTCCCCTTCATTCTGGCAACCTCCCCCAGTGGCTCCATCAGAAAAGAGCGATCCACCTTCCCCCCATACCATCCCCTCCAAATTATCACTTGATGTGGCATCCTGCCTTCCCCATGAAGGTTCCACTACTCCCACATGCCCCCCCAAGGAGCGAGGACAGAAGCCCGCCATAGTAGCCCATTTCGCCCTTTGCCTCCAACGTCCCCTCACCCCATCCTCTGCCCCCTAAACACTAACCAACAATAGGTGAAGGATCCTTCATCTATCTTTCCCACACCATGTCCCCCTATGAAGTGTATCACCTCAGAATGAGCACTTCCCCAACTCATAATGAAGGTGAATTTATCCTCCTCTCCTCATCCCCTGGCTCATCACACTACCAGCATGTGTTGCCGCCTCCTCATTTGCACCACTGCACAACATCCCTCCCACTCAGGAGAGAGCCGGACCACATAAATGCATAAAGTGCTAGGTGACACTAAGGATACCAGGGCTAGGCCGCTCCATCTGCTAGTATGCACCCAGCCCACCGCCCCTCCCTGTAAGGCCAGACCTCCAGCCCAATGGCTTCACGCTCCATGCCTCATCCCCCTCAGACACCCATGGGGTGTGTATGATAGCAGGATGAGAGACAGAAGAGACAGAAGGGGAACCAAGGAAGCACAACAGACTATATTTCCCTCATCGCATACCTTCAAGGAGCACGCCTCTACTTCCAATGTCCAGCCTAAGCAGGCTCAGCCCCCACCCCCAACTCTATCACGCAATCCGCATCCACAGGCTCTTCCCCTTAATTATATTGCTACCCGACAGCACCTCCAAATCAAAGATCAGCAGGAGCAAATAAGGGGGGAGGTATCAAGAGACACCGAGGCCGCGAAGGCCAGGCCACGCCATCAAATTGCATGCGCTAGGCCCGCCCCCGCTCCTACCTTACTGATACCGAATATTCAGCCAAAAGGGCTCGCTTTCCACAGTCCCATCTTCCACATGTACTCCTGGGGTCCATGAGACAGCAGAGGCCCAAGGGGGAAGCAAGGGGAGACACATCAAGGTACCGTCTCCACCCATCTCAGCCTCCTAATGTTTGATGGATGTTGGTGCCAACCCAACCAGCAATTGTCCCTTCTTAAACCATAAACTCCTCAAATGGATAGGGCGCAATGGCGCCAACAGTTCACTCTTAATGAATTCCAAACCATAACAAGAACGGACGGGAATGTAGCACGTATACACAGGCTCCTTTCAGCCCAGCCATCTAGCTCTTCCCCACTCTCGCGTGGGTTTTCAGCTCACTCTCCTCCTCAAGGCCTTCAGAAATTCTTCTGCTTTCTCAGGCTCCCAGAAGGAGTAAGTTGCCCCTTCATGTTTAATCTTGAGTGTGGCAGGGTATACGAGAACATTTTCCACCTTCAGCCTCCTCATCTGAGGCATGAGCCCATTGAATGCCTTTCTTTTTTTCAGCAGGCGCGCCGAGTAGTCCTGCGAGAGGAACAGCCAGTGACCTTCAAAACTCAGGGAGCCCTTTGCCCGGTGTGCCTTCAGGGTCACCTCCCGGTCTTGGAAATTATGGAACCACATAATAATCTGGCGGGGACGCTGATCCGCCAACGGCTGCGGCATAACTGCCCGATGTGCCCGTTCCAATTTCACATGGCCATGCTTCATACTGAGGCCCAGTAGCCCTGGCTAGACCCTGCTACAAAAATCCAGGGCATCGCTACCCTCTGCCCTCTGGAAGCCCTCTCAGCGCAGGTTCAGCTGCCTATGGTAATTCTCTTGGTAGTCATAGGCCTCCTTGAATTCCTCCAGCTCCTTCTGATGGGCTCAAACTTGCCCAGGAACTATCAGGACCTCATCTTCCAGCCTAGAGATTCTTTCCTCTGCCTCTGTCAGCCTGGTACCTTGCTGCGTTTGCTGCTCCAGGACCTCCTGCAACCTGCAGTCTAGCTTGTCCTCCAGCTTAATTAGGCACGGTTTGAGGGCTGCAATTACGTGGTCCACTAACTCCTTCCCTAACACCGCAACCTCGGCAGCAGAGAGTGAGACTAGGCCCGCATTCTCACTTACAGAGGCCGGCACACACTTCTTTCCCATTTTCCTGGGCGCCCGCTGATTCTTGGACTGCATGGGGGTTAGAAACTCGTATATTGCACTTTTCTCTACCCGACAATACAATTTCCAGCCACTTAGCGTTAATTATACCTTTATATTTTCATTAATTAATGGCTGCCCAGGCGGAGCGAGCGAGAAACGCGACCGCTCAGTTAGTTGCTCATTAACGCCCCTGAAAGGAGGAGATTTTTATTTTTGTTCCAATATATTACTTTCTAAGCAGTAAAAAAAATAATTTTAGGGTTTGTGATTTAAGATAGCGAGGATCCAGATATGTTGTGCATTTCTGGCCATTCAGGCTAAGGAGGTCTACTAAGTCTAGGGGCTATTGTTAGGAAACTGTTCGTGCTGGGGCAGATTAACAACTTTTGGGGTCACAGGCAATGTGTAAGGGTGAGGTACTGACTTCATCAACAGGCTTGGGCTCAGGAGCCAATAGGCTCCCAAAAGCTGAAGGGCTTTTAATGACTAAAAATACATTTGGAGGGGTTCCCAGCTACTCTGAATACTTTTTCTTGGGGTGGGAGGTGAAGGTTATAATGTTTGAGGTTGTGTGGGATGCTGACATATCTATTCTCAGCATTAAACTGAACTATTATTTAATTTAAGAAGACTGTTGAAGTGGTAGCATGAGATATTAGCGTTGGTGATTGGGCACCTGCAATAACAGTGACCCAATCCCCAGTGCATGTCTGCAGGGCTATGGTAGGGTAGGGCAGCCGGATGGGGGGGGTCAGCGAATATAGTGACAGGATGTCGCTATACGTACGTGTGTGGGGGGGCGATCACCACAGCGAGGGGCGAGAGGGTATGTGAGGGAAGGTGCCATGGTGGGTTGCCGAGCTGACCCCATGGCATGGTGGGTGGGTTGGTGGCATTGGTGAGCAGGGTACTGGGTTCGGTCCGGGCGCTGGTGCATTTTTGTTGTGCCTGGCCCGATCCTTTTTTTTAAATGTTCTTCACCCCCCATGCACCCCTCTAGGTTAAAAATCCTTAAGTAGAGGTGTGAGGCGAGGCTCCCCCAGGGGGAGAGGTGACACAGACTAGGATAAAACATTAAAACAAAGTCCCGGTGCCATTTTGCTGTGTGCTGGGGTGTCAGAGTGCTGAAATAAATTTTTGACACTCTGATTTCATGATAACAGCGATCACCTTTAGGCTCTTGTCGTTATCACATAAACCCATTGAAGCTGGCCCATTGGCATGGTGGTAGGGCTACTGCTCACTATGCCGATGACCTGAGTTTGGGAATAAGCTCAGGTCATGGAGGGCTGACCCATGGAAGGAGAACTGAGCATCCCTGGAGGATGCTCTCCTGCTCTGGGAGGGAGGGCAGCCAGCTCCACTGCTATACTGCCACCTGGGTGACCACAGGGGGCAGTGTAGCTGGAGCAGCTTGTGGGTGGAAGGACGTTGACAGGCATCACACCACACACGCTTGCATGCCTGGCATGCCCTTGACATCAGTGTCCTGGAGAACACTTTGAGAAACATGGAAAATAAAACACCCCCAGCTGATCTGCTTTCAGGCTCTGCACCTGCCTACCTGTGTGCTGCCTCCCATAACCAGATCTTTCTGCAGTTGAGCTAATGGGGGGCCCCGCTACCCCAGGTAGAGGGGCAGAGTTCTGGGAGAACATGGGGGCACTCAAGGTAAGTCCCAGAAGATGCCAGTGTGATGGGATGGGGGCAGGTCGAGCACAAGGGGGCTGATCGGTGAGCAGGGGTCATAAGCAAATAGCTAAAAAAAAAGATTGTTTAACTGTCAGATCGTTATTTCTAGTGTTTTTTTTTTGGGGGGTGGCTCTCATAGGCTCTGTGGAAGTGGTGGTTAAAAATGTCCTTCTAATAAAATGAATGGGAGAGTAAGGGCAGAGATTCAGTTGTTAAATCCTCCGAGCCTCTTGTAAATATTGGCTGCACATTAATGGTTCTTTTCAACAGTTTCCCAAAGTAGCACAGCCTGAAGGTTGGAGCAGAACTTTATATGTAGGATAAATCAAAGCCTTATTGTTATTCTGAAAACCACAGCAGCATGCAGTAAATATTTTAATTTTCACTTAGTTTGCCACTTCTTGTAGCCCACAAGGTCAGGAATCTGACTGCAGTGTAATCAGACCCACAAAGAGTTTATACAGAATAGAAATCCTTTAGAGAACCAGTTACCCTTCATCCATCCATCCATTCATCCATCTGTCCATCACAGAGCAGTCCCCTACTGTGGGTAGTCAGATGTATGGACCACCAGGTTACAGACTCATTTCAGCAGGAGGTTAACTGCTATTCCCCAGCCAAAGAAGGACAAGGACATGTCTACCCACCCTATCATTGCTGTATTTTATGTTGCCACTCCATTTGCTCCTACCATTGTATTTTTCTTTTTTTCATTTTGCTTGTAGCTATATTTTTGATATGTAATTTGCATTCTTATTTTGCTATGTAAGTTGTTCCTCCTTATTCCACCCCCCCCCCGGGTGGCACCTGGAAACGAGCCTTGGCTCCGTGTTCCTTTCCCGGCTACGAACTTTTAAATAAATAAGATAAATAAATAAACATGAAAGATGAAGAGTTCTTAAAATATGTTTACCTGTGTGTGCTGGCTGGGCACTAGCTTATTGCTGGGCTCAGGCTGCTAGAAGGGGAGTGAGCGGATTGCTGCTGTTGATCCCCCTCCCCCCAGAACAGGCGCGGGCTCAGGGGCTCAGAGCAACACGATGAGCTCCTCCAATCCTGGCCTGAAATTAATTACAGATCTGATGCTCTCTCTGCCCTCAGAATAAGATAGAGGGCCTTTACCATACTCTGCCTTGAGTTTCAGCACTCTTCTAGCAATAAACACCAAAATAATTAAAAGATACAAGTCAGAAACATAGAAACATAGAATTTGATGGCAGATAAGGACCGCTTCGCTCACCCAGTCTGCCCATTTCCCTTCCTAATGGATAAGCTGCAGATCCTAGTTAACCAGCTGCCTACTTTTTTTCTACCCCCACCCCCTAGAATTGCCTTATGGCTGTCCCATGCGTGCTTTAATTCAACCACTGTTTTTGACTCCACAACCTCCTCCGGAAGGCCATTCCATGCAACCACAACCCTCTCTGTGAAAAAATACTTCTTTACATTACCTCTGAGCCGCCCCCATCTTCAAATTGTGCCCCCTTGTTCTTGCACACCTCTTTTTTTGAAAGATTCTACCCTCTTGGACTTTGTTGATTCCCTTGAGGTACTTGAAAGTTTCTATCATGTTTCTCTCTCCCTCCTTTCCTCGAGGCTATACATATTAAGCTCCTTTAGTCTCTCTTCATATGTCTTCCGGTGCAGACCCGCACCATTTTAATTGCCCTCCTCTGACAGCTTCCATCCTGTCTATGTCCTTGCGAGATTGGGCCTCCAGAACTGCACGCAGTACTCCAGATGGGGTCTCACCAGCTGTCTGTACAGAGGGATATACAACTTCCTGTTTTCTACTGGTGATGCCTCTCCTATACATCCCAATATCCCCAGCCTCCTTACTGCCCTCTCACATTGCTTGCCCACCTTTAAGTCATCTGATATGACTACCCCAGGTCCCTTTCCATTTTTGTTGTTGTTAGTATCTCACCCCCATTTTGTACACTTCCTCTGGGTTTTTTTCCAGGTGCATTACCTTGCACTTCTTAGCATTGAATCTGAGCTGCCATACATTTGACCATTCCTCTAACCTTGCCAAGTCCCTTCTCATCCTTTCCACCCCACCTTGTGCATCAACTCTGTTACAGATCTTTGTGTCATCTGCAAAGAGACATAGTTTTCTTTCCAGTCCCTCTGCAATGTCGTATATAAAGACATTGAAGAGGACCGGTCCTAATACTGAACCCTGCAGTATCCCACTAGTAACCCCCCTTTCTTCTGAGTGGACTCCATTTACTATTACCCTCTGTGTCCTATTCTCCAGCCAACTCTTTACCCAGGCTATCATCTTCAGACCCACTCCCAGGCTGGCTAACTTGTATATTAATCTTTTGTGTGGGACTGAGTCAAATGCCTTGCTAAAGTCTAGGTAGGCCATGTCCACAGTCCCTCCCTGATCTACTACTTTGGTCACTCAGTCAAAGAAATCTATTAGAGTCATTTGGCATGACCTTCCGCTGTGAATCCATGCTGCATTGGGTCCTGTGCCCTCTGGCCTCTAGGTACTTGACAATTCTTTCCTTCAGAAGTGATTCCATCATTTTCCCTATCACTGAGGTTAAACTAACAGGTCTGTAGTTTCCTTCTTCTGCCCTGCTCCCACTTTTGTGAAGGGAATCACATCTGCCCTCCTCCAGTCCTCAGGTACCACCCCATCCTCCCATGATTTGTTAAAGAGGGTAGTCAGTGGTGTCACTAGTTCTACCCTTAGTTCTTTTAGAATTCTGGGATGAATCCCATCAGGCCCCATTGCTTTGTCCACCTTTAGTTTTAAGAGTTCTTTCAGAACCCTTTCTTCTGTAAATGGGCTAGTATCAACTTCTGTATCCAGAGTGTTTCTATTGTTTGTTTGTTTTAGGTACCTCTCCTCTTCATTTGGTAAATACTGAGCAAAAATATTTGTTTAGTATCTCTGCCTTTTCACCGTCACCTCTCTGCCCACCCCCTCCCTTTATTAAGCCTCACTATCCTCCCTTGGTCTTCTTCACCCCTGATGTACCTAAAAAGGTTTTATCGCCTTTTAACTGAGTTGGCTATCTTTTCCTCGGTTCTGGCCTTTGCTGTTCTGACTGCCTTCCCAGCTTCCTTTGCTTTAACTGATACAATTCTCTGTCCTGCTCCTTCTGTGATTCCTTGTACTTTCTGAATGCTTTCTTTTTCTCTTGAACCTTCACTGCCACCTCCTTTGAGAACCATAGTGGTTTCTTACATCGTTTTGTTTTGTTTATTTGCTTCACACAAAGGCTTGTTACCTCTGTGATGGCAGTTTTATTATTCCCATTGTACTTTCACCCCTCCTTCCTGCCCATTTGCTAGTGCATTCCTTAGGCACTCACCCACTTTTGGCAAGTCAGCCCTCCTGAAGTCCAGTACTTTTGCCTTTGTATGGCTTGGACTCTATTGCTGTGTTTATTGTGAACCATACTGTCCGATGGTCACTAGTTCCCAGATGGCTACCCACTTTACATCTGTGATCCTCTCCATCTCCATTTGAGAGAACCAGGTCTAAGATTGCTCCCTCTTGAGTGGGTTCCAATACTAGTTGTCTAAGGCATGCCCCAGTAGGGCATCTAGAATAACCACACTCTTACAAGTGGCTGCTGCAACTGCACTCCAGTTAACGTCAGCATGATGTGCATGGAGCTGGGTTAGAAGTTCCAGTCCCAAAGGTTCTGGAGGCAAGTCATTCAATGCTCATTTATATGAAGAGAATAATCAGTTCTGGAAAATGCTGCTACTTTTGCCGCCCATGAGATGCGCAGTTCTGACAGTATTATGATCTATATGGCTCCTATCATTTCTGATGGGCTGATTGATCACATGCAGTAGTATGGTCTCACCAGAAACCCCACAGAGGTAGGTTCATGCACACGTCAATAGAAAACTGCCCACCCAGGACCATGTTAAATATTACCTAAAACTGAGTTCACATTTCCATTTCGTGATATTTCACCCAGTTCTGTACAGCCTGAGTGGAGCTGAGCACGACAGTGTACACATATATCACTTGGGTGGGATGCTGCTGTCTGGGCTGGCTTACTGTCACTGGACTTGGGCTCAGAGTTCAATGGCTGCACTCAGTGCAGGTCTAGTCACTAACAGTCACACAACCTCTCTCTCTCTCTGTCTCTGTTCTCTGCTGATCTATCCTTGCAGGCTATGTGTAGGCAAAGGAAAAAAAACTTCAACTTCTCTTTCACTGCCCCACCTCCTCCTCACCTTCTGTGCACAACAGTCAGCGGCTTTCCTCATCCCAGTGCTTCTCTCCTTCTAAGTTGTCCCCCAACCAACCAAACAAAGCCCCAAATGAACTGTAGACCCAGGCTGGGTGGAGATCAAGTGTGCTGTTGGTGCAGCTGAATTATGACAATTGCCATACACTCATCTCCATCCCCACACCCAGACAATTGCTGCACTATACCTGAAGAGACCAGGAACGAAGTGAAAGGGTGAATCGCAGTTGAGCAGCATGTACTGCATGACCAGTTCATTTTCACTGCTCCTCAGCAGCTCCAGCTTGGTTTCTAAACTCCGCCCGCAGTAACAATTAAATGTGGTTGGCAACAACAGCAGCATGGCTGCTGAAAAATGTGAAAAATAAAATGAATTGCACTGCCTCGGGGCCCTCTCATACTCAAGGCCCGGGCATCGCCTTCTGCTCAGTGGTTAATCTGGCCCTGTGTCCGGTGTGAAAGTTTTACCCTGCTCAACAATGTAACCTCACTGAAGCACTTCAGTGCTATTTAAAGGAGAGAAGTCAGCATTTGGTGTCAAGAGCCACAGAGAATTTAGCACCTGAGAAAATTAAGGAAACCTGTACTCAGTGCTTTCCCAGATTTAGGCAGAAATAGAAGCACAGTAGATACATTTATGTGGCTGAGATATCACTACTAGTTTGCAGTTATTGATCTGTCGAGATACTTGAAACTGTTCCTGGATGGAGGGATTATAAATATCTTATAAGAAGCAGGTACACTGAATAAACCATTTTTTTTTAAATAAACAAGAATTAAAAGGGGATAAACCGAATGCTTTATTCAACTGGTATACTTCAGACAGACATGACTAGTGCCCTGTATTTTGCTTCTTTGAGGATTTTGTATACAAAAAAGGGGTACAGGGGATTATATGTTATATGCCTTCAAGGTCGGGTTGCTGACTTATAAAGCCCTGCACAGGAGGGGACAAGCCTACCTGCAAGACCTCCTGATTCCTCACCGCCTGTCTCAGACTCTCCATTCCACCAAGGGTTATCTCCTGGTGGTTCACAGGGCTAGGCTGCGGCAATCTGGGGACCGGGCATTCCTGGTTGCCGCACCAGCCCTGTGGAACTCTTTACCTTGACATCTGTGGGAGGCACCCTTGGTGCTCAGTTAATATATGAAACACATGACAAAAGAGGAGAGGAGAGAGGATTTCTGGTTGACCTGACATCAGTGCTGCAGCAGACCTTGAGCTGAGGAGGACCTCAGAGGAGCCGGTCCTGTTCTGACTTCTAAATGCTTCAAATTAAATAATAAAAGATAGCCATCATTACCTTATTTTTAGGAGTCTTTAGAAGCTAAAAACGGTGTTTGGTTTCACCTAGTCCCCAGCCTCTCTCTTTTTGTCTATACAGCTTTTAAAGAAGACACCAGACACCGACTGCAGAATGCCAACAATCTACAACCTGGCCTGATTGACCTGAACCAACCTTGACCTCGAGACATGGCGAGGGAGTGGAGCCGAGAACACAGAGCTGAATCGCAGGGACAGTTTTGAGAAACTCAGTGGACATTTGTTGAACTACATAGCACCGGAGAAAGGTAGAAATCCTTTGAGAATACGTCTGGTGGCTGCCTGTCTGTATTTTATTTTGCAGTAAGGTACCTCGAAACAAGGAAGAGATGCTGAGAACTCCGCCAAAAAAGAACAAGGACTTTGGACTCTGGTAAAATTTGGTAACTTTGGTCACCTGTTACTTTAAAAAAAAGGACTTTGTGCCTGCGTTTTATATTTGTTGTCTTGAATCAATATTACATTTTAATTTATTTTCTTGAACCTGTTGTGTTGCTGCACTTAGACTAGCACTAGCATTAGCAGCTGACCAACGCCACTGTAAAGAGTAGAACACAGGGCGTGAGTGCAGAACGCTACCTGATAAACAGTTTTGTTTATTTTGAAGCACAACTATTTATCATTGAATATAACCCAGCACCATTTCCTTTGAAATAGCTGGTTTATTTCAGCATTTATAATTGTTTGGAGTCACTTCGAGTCATTTAATTTTAAAATCAAAATTGCTTCGGCTTTTTTAAATACCTGAGGTCCTGACTGATCTCAACTCATTTCATGGTCTTTACCATTTAATTTTATTCAATACATGCACTTTATAATTTGGTGCCAGTATAATTTAGTGCCAGTGTCAGCGTGGCTCAGTTGGTAGCACATCCGCCTCTGGACCAGAAGGTCATGGGTTCTCATCCCACACCGATTGGACTTGCACCTAAAAATTGTAGACATCTGAGTGCAGTATTGGGGTGCTGTACTGCTGGGGTGTGCCGTCCTTCAGATGAAATGTTAAACCAAGGTCCCTTCTGCCCATCCTGGTGTTGTCCTGGTGGGTGTCCAGGTGGAAGTAAAAACCCAGGGCACTCTTTCGCAAAGAGCAGGGAGCATTCCCGGTATCCTGCCCAACATTCCCTTCCCATAAACTGGTTCATGCAATTATCCAGGCTGTGTGTGAGTGATGAATGCATGGCTGCCACCACACAGTCAGTCACTTCACTACCAGTCTAGCATTGCTTGTAAAGTGCTTTGGGATACTGTGTATGAAAAGCGCTATATGAATGCTGATTCTTCTTCTTCTTTCTTAGACCCCGTGCAGTTTTTGCATGACTTCTACTGCAAAAGCATAATTATATGTTCTTAAAGTAATCTATGCCATATGATTTCAAGACATTTATTTTAACTGTCTTATGAAATGGAACAGTATTGCCTCTAGCTTGAAGTTTTTTACCTCGAGTATTCAACTATATAGAGCAGAGTGTATGCAGTATACTCATAATTTTATTGTTAACTTGTATTGACACGTGACTTTGATTGCTGTTGTGTCCTTTGAGGTGAGCTGATGATTTGTAACTTTGTGCTTTGTGACACTCGGAGTCTTTCCAGAGTATGAGAATAAAATACTGAATGAATTTCTCCTGGGTAGAACTCGAACTTGTATTTGAAAACACAGTTGAACTATGCCCTTCTTTGGTTCCAGTTAATTACATATAGAATACTGGCTGGGATACTGTATGCCTTGGCCTGTGCTGCTCACTGAGGGGTTCTGATTCCTTTGACCTTAAGAGTGAATCTGACGGAATCAGAACTCCGAGGCGGCAGCACAGGCTGGTTGCACATAGTAGCCCAGCCAGTATTTTGTGCAGTGTATAGAGACCCCTTGTTTAAATACCATAGCAAACAAACATCCATGTCCCTTAGATAGGAGATGATCACTTTCAGATCATTTGCAATTTTACGTGTTGTGGCTTGTTCTGCTGCTCGTCAACAAATTTCAAGTGCTCTTCAGCTAGCTTTGAAAAAACGCCACCGCCATCCTGTCACAGTATTGACTGTCTGAATATTGAGATGTGTGTGGCGTTTTTTTCATTACTGGAAGTGCTGTCTCGTGCGCTCAGAAAAACAGCCAAGATGTTGTTGTACCACAGTGTGGTGTAACCGCATTCCACGAACTTTGAACTGTGGTACAACAACATTTGGACCGGGATGGAATTCTGTGTGGAACAAGGGGTCTCCGTACACTATATTTGGGTATTTAAACATTGCACTCAAATACTCTACTGACCTTTTTTCTTTCTACTGAGCACGATTGCACTTAGAAGTTTATTCAGAAGATTTTTATAAGACACCTTTGAGTGTTGATGTATCTATATTATTCTGGGATTGATATAAGGTTCTGGAACTGTTAAGGTGTTGGAGATATGTTTTCTTTTCTGTTGTTAACATCTGTCAATAGGTGTTAATACTTGTTGATACTTATTAATTACTACTGCCTTTAATTAGATATTTCTTCTGACTTCATATAGGGTCTCAAAAAGACCTTTTCGGTCTTAATTGCACAATTAACTGATTAATTGTTTATTTAGTACCATCTTGTCCAATCAGTACTTGATAAAGGTACTATTAACTGAGAAAGCATTAAATTATAAAATCATTATTGGTGAAATATTGGCTAAAATCACAGCTCTATGAGCTAGTAAATCTGAACTTTAGCTGTTAACATCTGACTTAAATCATTTCACAAGAACAAGTATATATACAAAACATTATGGTGGCCACAAGGAGTGGAAGGCATAACTCCTTAACAGTGGCTGATGATTTTGTTTCAGGTACTGTTAAGAAAAAGGGAAAGCGCTAGACGCCACACCTCATGCTACGCCGGCGGCCCGGGTTCGGGAACGGACTCGGGCAGCCGGGGGTCGGTGGGGGAGGGAGGATCGAGTCCCAACGGATGCTTCCTCCCTCAGGGTGGTGACCAAGAACGCCCGTGCTTCTGCATCCTCCATGGCGGTGGAAGCACCGACAGTAGGAAGGATGGAGGCGGCATTTCGCTTAGTCGGAGCCGGGGAGGGGGACGCCGCGGGCGCATGAGGGCTGGTGTGCGCCAGCACGTGAGCCACTCGACATACGCCCTAAGCGCACGGCGCCCCAGGGCGGCGTGAAGGGAGAAAACTGAAAACATCTCCTGCTGCCCTAGATGAAGTCCGCCTTGTCTCACTCGGACCACCTACAGGGACAGACCCAAATGTGCCAGGGAGAGGAGGAAGGCACTCTAGGGGCAGATCCCTAAGGTGGTGGGTGTCGGGGGACATGAGCGGATGGAAGGAGGGGGCACCGGGGGTAGGGAAGGAGGATAAAGATGAAAAATAAAAAAAAAAGAAAAAGGGAAAGAAGACCAAAACACAAACCAAAGTCAAAACAAGTGAACCAGTGGAGACCTTACAAAATAACTCCCTTATCAAACATTCTAATAATACAAATGGAAAAACTCCAAATAATCAAGCTAAGACTACAAAGTATTTTCAATGACATCAGCCAATACCAGTAGATCTTTCTACACCAATACTGAAATCACTAGATAAAACTAAATCTTCTGATATTAATCAGGCTCTGACTCTGGTGGCAAGGGGACAGCAGGGGGCAACTACCTCAACTACGGAGGCAATGCAACAGGGTGCAGCAAATGCCCTGAATCTTGTGGCAAGTGGCAGCATGATGCAGCAGCCCAAACTGCAGCAGCATGGGGCTCTAGGGTGTAGCAGGCCACAGCAACCCCAACTGTGTAGAAAGGAGCAGTGTGCAGCAGCCTTCTCAGTGGTGACAGGGGATAGACAACAGCAGGGTGCAGAAGTCTCGACTGTGGTGCAGGACACAGGGGGAATCAGGGTACAGCAGCCCTGACTGTGAGATGGTGTACATGTGGTGCAGTAGCCTGGCCCATTTGGGCGATGGAAGGGGACAGCAGAGTGCAGCAAAGCCCCACGCCTGGTGGCTAGGGCAGCATCGGCAGCAGCCCCAGCTGTGGAGGCTGGGAACCTGGCACTCTATGGCTTAGCAGAGCATAGCCACCCTGACTGTGGAGACAGGAACAGGAGGCAACAGGTACAGTGTCCCTAACTGTGAGCGTGGGGGAGAGAGGGCAGCAGGGTGCAGCAACCCAACTGTTTGGGCAGGGGATGGCAGGATGCAGGAGCCCTGATTCTTTAGGCAAGGAATGGAGGCAGCAGGGTGCACAATCCCTTACTGTGTGGGAGAAGACAGTGGGCAGCAGGGTGCAGCAGCCTCAAATGTGGAGCAGAAGACAGGGGGCATGTGGGGCAGGGGACAGATGGCAGTAGACTGCAGCTGCCTCAACTGTGGGGCAGATACATGGAGCATCAGGATTCAATATAGTGTTTCTTGTTATACACATACATGATGAATTTTCACACAGAAACCACAAAAGACCTGAAGTTTGTGAGTTCAGACAGTACATGTGCTTGAAGTACTGTAGCTGTGTGTGACAGGCACCTGTTTGTCAATCTGACATGAAATAAAATGTTCTTAGATGAATGTATTTATGAAGGCTACATCAAAGACAAACTGTTTCTGTGAATGAAAAAAAAAATCATTAAACATTCTGTATTATGTAGTTAGAAAAAAATCAGAGTTGATTAGAAATAACTGAGAGCTGTGATACATACAAGCTGATTTCTCACAGAGAAAGATTTCCACTACTTCAATTCCGCATTGAAACACAAATGATAAGCTTTTAAAGGAAGATAATGATAGATTTTAAGCTGATCTATCTAAACACAAACCAGAGACTGGGTTTGTGAGAAACCCAGAGAGCTCAGCAAACCATTAATTCTACAGAGTGCTGCTCTGATTGGGAATCTGAAATGGCAAGCTACTCCAAAATGATGTAATCGCTCTCTAAGCTTGACTGAGAGGACAGAAATAACTCCACTGTTTTCAGCCACTGTAGAGTCAGTTAACAAATGCTGATGTAAAGAAAACCACAAAACCAAACAGCATGACATTTTCTGGAAACATTAATCATGACACAGGGACTTGAATTTCAGCTTTTCAAGCTTTTCTTAAAAATATGTGAAAAACATTGCACATGATCTTTAAGTCAAATGAGAGAAATATTGGACACTGAAAATAAAATACTAGATTCAGAACAAAACCTTCTGATGCAATTTTCCAGGTCATACAGGATCTAAGTATAGCTACTGAAGGCCTGAAAACCTAGTCCCAAACTTTCAAAGTAAACATGCTTGCAATTCTGTTAGGTCAATTAAAGTAAAACCCTCTCTGATCAAAGTCCAGAATGTTAGTCAGCAAAAGAAAAGGAGCCTGTTTCTCATCCCAGAATCCTGATGAGAAGGTATTTGATGAGGAAATTTTGTTTTATCAACCTCTATATTATGAAAAAAATAACAACTCTGGAATTAGTAAAATATCCTTACCTGGCCAACATAGCAATCTTAGAAAATATTGCAATCTTAAAAGATGAAGTGACTAACCTTAGAGCTGATATATTTTATAACCAGACTATTCTTAATGGACTGGTTAAAATAATAAAAAGAGAAGAAAACACTATCTCAGAATATATTAAAACATAATCTATTGAGAAGAGCAATACGGCATTTCAGACAAATCTTCCAGCACCCTTTGTAAGGGAACAGGATTCATGTAACCATCCTTCAAATAAAGTCTATCAGAAATGAAAAACACAAAGTGCAATAAAAAGACTAGTAGAACTAGGAATGAAAAACATATAAAACATAAAAATAAAAGAAATACAGAAAATAACTCAAAAACTAAGACTATTACAACTCAAAATAAGAGAGAAGTGCAAAATAAATTATTGGGAAAAGAGTGCAATAAGACAGATGAGATTTCCAGTAAGATGGGCTGTGAAACTATTCGAGGGAGGGTGACCAAGGGACTTAGATGTAAACTGCCACTAATATGTGACACTGTTGATCCCTATATAACTTCAGGAATTACAACCCTAGTATCTTCTCAACAGCATAAGAATATGTCTGTCCAAAAAGCTAGTATTCATGATTCAGGATCAGGAAAAGGGCTGAAATTGAATATGAAAACTTGACTGAGATCTATGGAATAAAAAATAAAAGAAGAGACCCAATATATATTGAGGGCATGGGTCTTATATCTTTTGCATGTTAAAGAAATAGAAGGTACTTCTTTGGTATGAGACCTCCAAATGAACAGATTCAGGACTGTGTGTTACTTTATTACAAGGAAGAGTTAATAACAAAGAAAATTTGGTACCAAAAATATAACCTTAGTTTGATAGGTATACATTTATGTACTCCAATTAAGGCACCAATCTCATTATAAGATACAGATTTTAAAGTAAAATCAGTTGAATCTGTGGGTACAATAAACAGGCAGAATGATATAAAACATTCTAGAAACAATTGAAAATTATCAGTCACAACAGTTGAATGAATGGAAATATAAGACCATCTCTATGTTTGGATGGGAACTGACTCAGAATTTTTCAAATAATCAAATTAAATCTGAGATATCCACCTTTCTTTCACATTCTTTAAAACTGCCTATAATGAATATCTCAATTGTAAAGATAGAAACTTACAAACCAAGTATAATGTCATCACAGATTGATCTTAAATTTAAGAATTGCATGTTACCAGCTGCAATTCTTTAAAAAAAATCACATATATTGGACATTTTTGGTATTCATATAATTGCTCCTCAAGATCTGGAAACCTTTGCTGTCAAAAATAACATAGATAATGTTTTCAATGGTCTGGGAAAGCAAGCAGAGACTCAACCTAATAATGAGGAAACTCATGACTGTTCTTTGTCCAATACTCCGAATCTTAGATGACTACAATCTGAACCTACAGAATCACGATTATTCATAGATGGCGCAACTCTTGAAATTAATTTAATATCATGGAATATTGAAGGCACTGCAGACAAATGTGCACATCCTGAAGTTAAATAATTTCTTTGTAACTTTGATCTAATTTGTCTCCAAAAAACATAGTCTCTTTCTTGAACTTCCTTACAGTTACCAGGTTATTCACAGTATGACGTTCCAGCCCACAGGCTGACAAAATATGGTCGCTTTAAGGCTGGCCTTCTTACTTATGTCAAAATTTCTTTAGACTTTAAAACCAAAAGAATAGAAGTTAACACTAATAATGTCTTAGTTCTTGAAATTGAAAATAATCAACAAAAAATGATCTTAGTAAATATTTAGCTCCCCCCTCAAAATAAAAAAAAACTTCTGGTGTTCTACGGAGTGTTTTTTCATATCATAGGTATCATAGGTTATTCAGAGCTCTATATAGATCTAGGTACATTATAGCTCGCAATTATCATTGGTACCCTGAGATATTATTTTTAATAAGGTGCGCATCAAGTTGTACCTTGAAACTGGACATACTACCACTGGCCACTATTTCTAGTGGCAACTCGCTCTAAATTTTTATTACCCTAATGGTAAACCATTGCATCTTTTGGTATTTTTAAATAATATTTCAAACAATTAATTGACCTTTGTGATATATACTCTTACAGAAATATAGGTGTGTGTGTATATGCAGAATGCATGCCACATGCTTAATTGTGCAATTTTTGCATGCAGTTCACATACACAAAGTGATCCTAAGTGAACTAGTTCTAAAAGGCAAATCAGGTTTTGTATGCAAGCTTGACATGAGCACAACAGGTAAGCTGGTATGAACAACTTCTAAATCTTATATCAGGTTCGTGATATTGCACGTGTGACATGGGCACAGCAGTTAAGCTGGTGTGAACATCATTTAAATATCACATCAGGTTCACATGCTGCATGCTTGCTGTGTGTGCAGCACCTAAGTTGGTACAAATCTCATCTTAAAAATACATCTATGCCTATTTCTTATCCTAGTGCTAGCAATTAGAGTCACTAAAATACATTTTTATTTGGATTCCCATAAAAATTAGGTAAACTCATTAATTCTAATCCTTTTGCAAGTTGTTTAATGGCTTTTAATTTTTGTCATTAAATCACCATTAATTGGTCAAGCATTGTTTGCTTACTGAATTAAATGCCTAGGATATAGCCAGTCAACATCCCTCATTCCAGATGTATGAAGAGGGGCTTTTGTGTTGTGAAGCCTATCCTTTTTGTTTTGGACCATGCAAATCCATTTAGTGCTACTAATGTGTTTCTACATGACTGTTTCATCTTATTACTTTGCCTTTGTCATTCTGTATTGAGCATATACACTATGTCTATGCTCAGCACTCTTTGTGCTGAGTAGGGTCTTGAAACATGCACCATACCTCACATTTTGTCACTGAAATGAGGCACATGGACACTCAAATGAGGAACAATGAGGAAAACTAACCCATATGATAATCAGGGCACATCATGAAACATGGAGATACAGTACTCAGAACACAGTGGAAACCATTGCATTAACACCTGAGAATAAATTTCTACCATTAAGCAGTGTTGCCATTTAGGTAGGGCAGAGGGAGTTGCCCCCCTCCCATATTTGTGCTTAAATTGTTCTTATGGTGTGTCAATAATGGCATTAAATTTGAATTTAATCTTTTGCCCAATAAGTACCCACCTGGCCTGTGTGTGTTCACACTGCAGATACTCTCAGACTCAACTGTGTCTGTGTTGTGTTGTCCACTCTTCCCACCTATTAGTGGTGGCACAATCTCATTTGATGTTGATGAGCTCAAGCCAAGGAAGAGCACATGAGTCTTACAAGTGTGACACTGTTATTCCCACCCACAGAGTTAACAGACTGCACACAACAGCTTAGAGGAGTTAGTGAGCACTCTCAATAGCAGTGTTGTGGCAGCATATTTTGTTGTTCTACTCTTAATGAGTCTTCATCTCCCTGGTGGCTGAAGGGTAGAGGTGAGCTAGAAGCTAACTCAAGACTAGGCTACCTACTTACTCTACTAGGCTCGCCATGCAAAATAAACAGCACAGACCCCCACGGCAGCAAGCTAGGCTTAGCAGCAGTGGTGACAGTGGTGTGGGTGACCTTCATAGGCCTTGATCAGTGCAGTGAGGCAGCAGTCACAGCAGCAACCAAGAAAGAAACAAGCAACTCAGGTTGGATGGGTTCGGTTGGTGAGATGACTTGGTCACGGACCACGCTGAGGATCTGTGATAGTCAGTTCTAGCATCCATCTTCTGGCGGAAGGAGAGAGGGGGAGAAGACTGAAAACTGGGCTGGAGGCACACTGTGCCAGGCTGCACTTTCTGGCCACATGGCTGGGTAAGTAAAAGTAAATAAATTTTTATAGGAGATTGGTGAAGGAGGAAGGACTGAAAATTGATGTGCTTTTCATGTTTCTTCACCTTTGGTGGCTTCATGACCCATAGAGGATGGGTACTGAATGGAATGGAGTCAGAGAGAAAATCAGGGCAAAGTTCTTTTTTTTTGGGGGCATAACTTCAGCCAGGAAAAAATTGGTTTGTAACTGGGTGGGTTTATGCCCAAATCTAATTCACTGTTCCAGGGTATATACAGATAAATCTTATACATTTGAAGTTTTTCTGATTTACATATCACTTTTCAGTCAAAACAAATAAGTTTTACCTTTAGAGATGTTACAGACATTCTAGAGCTGTCCCTTGCATTCGTGGACAGTTGAATGGTATGGTATGTACAGACTATTGGAGCCCCACTATAGTCAGGCTTATGCCCCCCATGAAGCTCACCTCCACATCCACATGCTCAGGCACATTATGTCAACTGCAAAGAGACTGCAGGGCAAGCACCATTGAAGTGAATGGGGATATTTCTATTACTATTTTATACATTATTGATGGAGAGTTGGAGATTAATGATTGCCACCGTCGACTAACAACGGCCTTGTTAGTAGAACAGTAACCTTCATTATTCTCCAGCTCACCATCATAACATATAAAATAGTAATAGAAATAACTCATAGAAACATAGAATTTGATGGCAGATAAGGACCGCTTGGCCCACCTAGTCTGCCCATTTTCCTACCTAACAGATAAGCTGCAGATCCTAGTTAACCAACAGCTTACTTCCTCTTACCCGCCCCTAGGACTGCCTTATGCCTGTCCAATGCATTCTTGAAGTCCCCCACTGTTCTTGACTCCACGGCCTCCTCAGGGAGGATGTTCCATGCATCCACAACCCTCTCAGTGAAAAAATACTTCCTCACATTACCCTGAGCCGTCCCCCTCTATCTTCAAATTGTGCCTCCTTGTTCTTGCACATCTCTTTTTCTGGAAGATGCTACCCTCTTGGACTTTGTTAATTCCCTTGAGGTACTTGAAAGTTTCTATCATGTCCCCTCTCTCCTTCTTTCCTCAAGCATACATATTAAGCTCCTTAGTCTTTCTTCATATGTCTTCTGGTGCAGACCCTGCCCCACTTTGGTTGCCCTCCTCTGGACAGCCTCCACTCTGTCTATGTCTTTGCGGAGATGGGGTCTCCAGAACTGCACACAGTACTCCAGATGGGGTCTCACCAACTGTCTGTACAGAGGGATAACAACTTCCTGTTTTCTACTATTGATGCCTCTTCCTATGCATCCCAGTATCCCTCCAGCCTTCCTTACTGTCTTCTCACATTGCTTGCCCACCTTTAGGTCATCTGATATAATTACCCCCAGGTCCCTTTCTATTTTTACTGTTGTCAGTATCTCACCCCCCATTGTGTATGCTTTCCCTGGGTTTTTGTTTCCCATGTGCATTATCTTGCACTTCTTTGCATTGAATCTGAGCTGCCATACATTTGACCATTCCTCCAACCTTGCCAAGTCCCTTCTCATCCTTTCCACTCCATCTTGTGTATCAACCCTGTTGCAGATCTTTGTGTCATCTGCAAAGAGACATACTTTTCCTTCCAGTTCCTCTGCAATGTCACTTATAAAGACATTAAAAAGGACCGGTCCCAGTACTGAACCCTGCGGTACCCCACTAGTAACCCTCCTTTCTTCACTGTGTACTCCATTTACTACTACCCTTTGCATCCTGTTGTCTAGCCAATTTTTTATCCAGGCTACCACCTTGGGACCCATTCCAAGGCTGGCTATCTTGTGTGTTAATCTTTTGTGTGGGACTGTATCAAATGCCTTGCTAAAATCTAGGTAGGCCATGTCCACAGCCCCTCCCTGATCTACTACTTTGGTCACCCAGTCAAAGAAATCTATTAGATTCGTCTGACACGACCTTCCCATCGTGAATCCATGCTGCCTCGGGTCCTGTGCCCCACTGGCCTCTAGGTACTCAACAATTCTTTCCTTCAGAAGTGATTCCATCATTTTCCCTACCACTGAGGTCAAACTAACTGGTCTGTAGTTTCCTGCCTCTGTCCTGCTCCCACTTTTGTGAAGAGGAATCACATCGGCCCTCCTCCAGCCCTTGGGTACCACCCCATCCTCCCATGATTTGTTAAAGAGAGTAGTCAGCGATGTCACTAGTTCTACCCTTAGTTCTTTTAGAATTCTTGGGTGAATCCCATCAGGCCCCATTGCTTTGTCCACCTTCAATTTTATTAGTTCTTTCAGAACTCTTTCTTCTGTAAATGGACTGGTATCGAACCCCATCTTCAGAGTGTTTCTCTTGTTTGGTTTAGGTAACTCCCCCTCCTCTTCCTTTGTGAATACTGAGCAGAAATATTCATTCAGTATCCCTGCTTTTCACTGTCACCCTCTACCCACATTCCCTCCCATTTATTAAGCTTCAGTATCCTCCTTTGGTCTTTCTTTTTTCCTAATGTACCTATAAAAGGTATTATCCCCCTTCTTAACAGAATTGGCTATCCTTTCTTCGGTTTGGGCCTTTGCTATTCTGACTGCCTTCCCATCCTCTTTCTGCTTTAACTGATAAAGTTCTCTGTCCTGCTCCTTCTGTGTTTCCTTATATTTCCTGAATGCTGCCCTTTTCTCCTTAACCTTCCCTGCCACCTCTTTTGTGAACCATAGCATTTTTTTCCTTTGTTGTGTTTTATTGATTTTTTTTACGCAAAGGCTTGTTACCTCTGTGATGGCTGTTTTGATCACTCCCCATTGTTCCTCCACCCCTCCTTCTTGCCTGTTTGCTAGTGTTTTCTGAGGCACTCTCTCATTTTCCCAAAGTCAGCCTCCTAAAGTCTAGTACTTTGCTTTTGTATGGCTTGATTGTATGGTTGTGTTTATCGTGAACCACACTGTTTGGTGGTCACTTGTTTCCAGATGGCTACCCACTTCTAAATCAGAGATTCTTTCTCCATCCCCATTTGAAAGTACCAGGCCTAAGACTGCTCCCTCCCGAGTTGGTTCCAATACTAGCTGTCTGAGACATGCCCCCTGTAGGGCATCAAGAATGACCCTGCTCTTGGATGTGCCTGCAGCAAAGATGCTCCAGTTAACATCTGGCATATTCAGGTCCCCCATCAACAATATCTCCCCTTTTTCTGCCATTCTAAGAAAGCCTTCTATCATTTCCTTGTCCATTCCCTCCCCCTGAGATGGGGGTCTGTATACAACCCCCATGCGGATTGTGGTGCCATTTCCTGTCTCCAGGGTGACCCAAAGTGCCTCATCTGCTCCCTGTTTACTTTTTAGTTCTGTTGCTTTGATCCCTTCCTTTACATAGAGAGCTACTCCTCCTCCTCTTTTACCCTCCCTGTCCCTCCTGTAGATTGTGTATCCTGGTATGTTGACATCCCAGCCATGGTTCTCTGTGTACCATGTTTCTGTGACTGCCACAATATCCAGGCAACCCTCTTCCATCAAGGCCACTAGTTCAGGGAGCTTGTTACACAGACTATGGGCATTGGTACTCATCATCCTCCACTTTTTGATAGCCTTACACCTTTTAGCCCCATTTCTGTCCTTACTGCCTTTGCCTTTTTTTACATTTAAATCTGTTCTGCTCCCTAATAACTTCTGTACCTTGGTGTTTACCTCACTGATCACCATGTTTTGTGGGGGGAGGCTCAGATTTCCCGGCTCCTTTTCAGTGCCTCCATCCTTGGCTAGTTTAAATACTTGCCAATGAAGCATTTAAACCTCTCACCTAGGATCCTGGTTCCCCCCCGGACAGATGCAGACCATCGCACCAGTATAGGTCTGCATTCCTCCAGGTGGCTCCCCAGTCCCCAGTGAAGCCAAAACCCTGAGCTCCACACCAGTTTTTCAACCACTCATTGAATTCCATGGTGAGAAGTGCCCTAGCATCTCCCTTACCATAGACAGGCAGCACCTCCGAGAAGGTTACAGTATGCGCTACTTGTCTAAGGCCCCTTCCCAACTCTATAAACTCCTCTTGCACTGCTCTGATCCCATTCCTAGCCAGGTCATTTGTCCCCAGGTGGACAATGACATCCAGCTCCCTCCCTCATGCAGCTCCTCCCACGATCCTGAGGATTCGCTCCTGTCCCTCCAAGCCATGGCTCCAGGAAGGCACCTACCTCCTCTCCCCATTTCTACCCCCTAATGATTGAGTCCCCACCAGAGTTGTTTCCTTCCCTGTGGGGTCCCATGCCACCCTCCTTTGGGTCTCCTTTGTGAAGGTTCCCAGCATCCTCCTTGGTCTCCACTGCAGGTGCCTCCATAGAGGAACCACTATCCACCAGAAGAGTGAATGAATTGTGAAGAGGTACAGCTGGAGGGATGCAACTCTGTTCCACCACCCTCTCCCTCCTTGAGCCCACCCTGGTCTAGCCACTCCTCTTTCTTGGCAACCTCTGAGGTAGTGGCATTGGCCCTGGTGGTCCCTGGGTGGGGGAAGAGGTTTCACGAATCCTAGCCAGGTCAGCCTGGAGATGGGCAACCTCCTCTCTCAGACCAGAGAGGTGCCTGCAAATAGGGCAGCATCGCAGCCTCCAGAATGTCTCCCGGAACACTGCCACCCCACAGCCATTGCACTGCACCACTCCTATCATGTCTTATTTTGTGTCCCCTGTACTGTTTCTCTGGATGATTACTCTCTCTCCTCTCCTTACAACTCTCACCCTTCCTGTTTTGGGACAGCAACTTCCTATCTTCTTCAGTAGCCTCCTTCTTCCTTGCTCAATATCAGACCACCAGCAGCTGGGGGAGAGTGAGCTACTTTTTCTACTTTAGGGTTGACAAAACCAATGTTTCTCTATGATCCTTTCCTTCCTACTGCCAAACAAGAAGTTCCTGTTGACAGTCAAATCCAGTGGCTATAAAAGTAGAACTGGCTTTGGGTGGGTGGGATGGAGGGCAATTAGTAAGAAAAAAGGCTAGCAACAGGAAGTTGTAATTTGACTCACCTGCTTTTATAGTGTCTAAGCCACACCCCCAGGTAAGCTCTCTTTCCTCCTACTGGTTTAGCAAAGTGAGCTGATACAGTACCTTTCACTGCACAGAATACACACTGACTTTCTTTCTTTTCTTTCTTTTTTTTAACCCTAAATAAGTCCCCTTCTACTTCTAATAAAGTTATCTGTCTACTTAATCTTAACAGACACTGACTCCTGCTGAGATATATGTTTTAAATTAAGAAGAAAATGTAGCTTCTTTTAGTTAGCTGCTTTCTGCTCTACAAGCAAGGCTAGCAACAGGAAGTTGTAATTTGACTCACCTGCTTTATAGTGTCTAAGCCACACTCCATTCATTTCAAGGAGGTAAGCCCCAGCACTCTGACCTATGGACATCATCTTCTAAAAACTCTATCTCTGGCTCCTAGTACTCAAGTAAGAGACTTTTTGCTTATATCTGTACTTGATGGGTTGTCAGTAGCAGCATGGCGTACCACTACAGTGTGTGTGCATGGGGACTGGTCACTTGGGTGTGTGTCAGTTTATTGCAAAGTTTGTGTTTGTACCTTAAAGTCTGTTTGTGTGGAAGCATTCAAAACTATGGAGAGAAAATAGTAGGAGTACAGGCCAGGCAGAAATAATTAAGTGGTTTAGTGGGTAAGTTTGTGTATTGGGTGAGAAAAACACATGTTTCCATTGGTATGTGTGCTACAGTTCAGCTGTGAAACACCTCAGCATCCAGAAGGTCTGCCTGAATATGGCTGCCCTGCAGCCACTGCATTGCACCACTCCCCACATTATACTGCACTTATACTGCTATTCCAGCACTTGTCTGTTACTGAAGCTCTCCTAGTTCCCTTTGTATTAATTTACTGTCCTAAAAATCCTGCCACTGATCTCAGATATGTTTCTTTAAAGAAGGAAAACAAACAAATAAACAAAAATATGATTAAATAGTTTTATCACATAAGTCTGCCAAGTAAGTTAATTTTCTTTGAAGCCCTAATTTAGAAGTTGAAATTAAAACAATATCATCTGCATATGCAAGACAAGGAATTTTTTGACTAAGTATTGTGGGAGAGTGAAAGTTCGGATCATCCATTGCTAATATTATTAAATTGATATAAATATTAAAAGTGTCAGTGCTAATATGCAGCCTTGCTGACCTCCCAAATTGGTGGAAATTTTGCCTGTAGCATCTCCTTGACAATTGTACTGTACACAAGTCCAAGTATTCTGATGTAACCATATTAAAATATCAAGCAAATCTGGATCTATTTTAAGCTCTGCAAGTTTCTGGCATAACAAGGCTCTGCTGATACTATCGAACGTGGAAGACAGGTCAACAAAGCAGCAATAAAGTTTATTATTTTTAACCTTTACATATTTCCAGATTAGATGAAAAAGTATGTGGCAGTGCTGAATCCCTTACAAAAATATAGGTGTGTTGTGTACATGCAGAATGCACGCCACATGCTTACTTGTGCAATCTTTGCATGCGATTCAGCATACACTAAGTGAACATATGTGAACCAGGTCTGAAATAGATCAGGCTTGCATGCTGCAAGCTTGACATGTGTACAGCAGGTGGTGGTGACCATCTTCTAAAATTACATCAGGTTCGCATGTTGTATGCTTGACATGAGTGCAGCAGTTAAGCTGGTGAATATCATTTAAACATCACATCAGGTTCACATGCCGCATGCTTGCCATGTGCAGCAGCTAAGCTGGTGCAAATCTCATCTAAAATACACATCAGTTTCTCTTTCTTGTACTACTGCTAACAATTAGTCATTAAAATACATTTTATTTGAATTCCATAAAATTAGAAAACTCATTAATTCTGATCCTTTTGCAAGTTGTTTAATGGCTTTTGATTTTTGTCATTAAATCACCATTAATCTGTAAAGTATTGTTTGCTTATTGCATTAAATGCCTAGGATATCATATAGCCAGTCAACATCCCCCATTCCAGATGTGCAAAAAGGGGCCTCTGTGTTGTGAAGCCTATCCTTTTTGTTTTGGACCATGCAAATCCCTTATGCATATTTAGTGCTACAAATGTGTTTCTCCATGACTCTTTATCTCACTTACTTTCCCTTGTCATTCTGTATTGAGCATTTACACTATGGCCATGCTCAGCACTCTTTCGCTGAGTAGGGTCTTGAAACAAGCACCATACCTCACATTTTGTCACTGAAATGAGGGACATGGACACTCAAAATGAGGGACAATGAGGGACACTTACCCACATGATGATCAGGACACATCATGAAACATGGAGATACAGTACCTTAGAACACAATGGAAACCACTGTATTAGCACCTGAGAATGAATTTCTCCAGTAAGCAGGGATGCCATTTAGTTAGGGCAGAGGGTGCAGTTGCCCCTCATATGTGCCTAGGTGGTTCTTATGGTGTGGCAGTAATGGCTTTAAATTTGATTTAATCTTTGCACAATAAGTGCCCACCTGGCCTGTGTGTGTGCTTGTTGCAGGTATTTGCCAGACTTGACTGTGTCTGTACTGTGTCATCCACTCTCTCCACCTATTACTAGAAGGAACTAGAAGGAGACAGGATCAGATCTGTTACAGTACAGTAGCTTCTTCTTGTTCTTTTTACATTGTTTCTTGTGGATTCTACTTAGTAGAAGGTTATTTCTTTTCTTCCTTACTACTTCTAAGGGGCTGGCAGGGTATTGTTTGGGGCTGTTGGAATTTTGAAACCTGTTTTGGTAGCTATAAATGGGCTAATTTGTTTGATGTTTCACTGTGTAGCAGGCTGCATTTGTAGAGGCCAATTTCTTCTGATTTAAAACCTATTTGGTGTGATTTAACTGGGGCTGTTTCTTTGAATTGGAGACATATATCTTCTCATTTCAAGCCTATTTTGATGTATTGTTGGTGAAGCTGTTTGAATTGGAGTCCTGTTTCTTTTGGTAGCAAACCTATTTTGGGGGCTTTGAGTAGAATTGTGATTCATTTTTGCTGGCTTCACTAGCTGCAAAGTTTAGTGCAGAGTGGGAGAAGGGTGCTAATGGTCTGGCCAGGTCTCACTCAGCTAGGGAGGCAGAGCTGAATCAGGTGTGGTGTCAGTTGATTTGGCTTCTCAGAAGGAACTAGAAGGAGACAGGATCAGATCTGTTATAGTACAGTAGCTTCTTCTTGTTGTTTTACATTGTTTCTTGTGGATTCTACTTGGTAGAAACTTATTTCTTTTCTTTCTTTCTTACTACTTCTAAGGGGCTGGCAGGGTATTGTTTGGGGCTGTTGGAATTTTGAAACCTGTTTTGATAGCTATAAGTGGGCTAATTTGTTTGATGTTTCACTGTGTAGCAGGCTGCATTTGTAGAGGCCTATTTCTTCTGGTTTAAAACCTATTTGGTGTGATTTAACTGGGGCTGTTTCTTTGAATTGGAGACCTATATCTTCTAATTTCAAGCCTATTTTGATGTGTTGTTGGTGACACTGTTTGAATTGGAGTCCTGTTTCTTTTGGTAGCAAACCTATTTTGGGGGCTTTGAGTAGAATTGTGATTCATTTTTGCTGGCTTCACTAGCTGCAAAGTTTAGTGCAGAGTGGGGGAAGGGTGCTAATGGTCTGACCAAGGGCCTCAGCTACCTGATTGTTTCTGGAAGACTTGGGCTGGTCCCACCCCCCAGCCCCTCACCCCACCTGCCCCTGGTCCATGATTTCTTATACCAGGGTTCTGACATCACTTCCTCAAACGGGCAAAGGATATGCACCTGTCATAGCAGAAGCAGACATCCAGGAAAGGAACTGCAGCAAGTGAAGAGGTGGCTGCTGTTTCTGTGGAAGGGAAGTAACTGCAAATCTAGGAGCTTTCATTGTTACTTCTTTGCATTGCTATTGCACTGGGGAAAGGAGGAGTAGGAGTTTGAAGAAGGTTGTGCAATAGCTACTTAAAGTCTCTTTTGAGTGTGGATAGGAAGAGATAGGAATATAAAAAGCAGTTGCTCAATCTATCTAAACGTGTACAACAAAGGGGGTAAGAGAAATGAAGAAAAGAATGTTTTGCACTGATAGAGGGGGGAGAGGGGAGACTTGGGGGAGTGTTTGGTATCCTGCATCTGGAAGGGTGGGGGGTCACTGGTGGGCAACGACAGCAATGGGTAGGGTGGTAGGCTGCAACAACTGTGGTGCACCAATCTTTCTAAAAATTGCCTGGAGTGTGGGAGGATATTTAGTGTGCAACCACATAAAGAAACTTAGAAAGGAGATCGAGGGTCTGCAGGAGGAACTAAGACAGGCAAGGCAGATTGGGGTGGGTTTAGCCCAATACAGGAGGGAGGATGAAAGGGAGATGAGGGAGGGCGTTTAAGCAACAGTGGTGAGGAGAGGTCAGGACGAAGGAAGCAGAGACAAAGGGCCCAGGCCAGGAAGAACAATTGCCGGGGAAACCAGGTCAGGAGAAAAAAGACAAATGGAAGGAGGAGATAGAGACTTGTGAGGGGAGGTGAAGAAGTGGCAAAAGTCATGGAGTGGAAAGGAGAGAACAGGTTACTATGAAGAGAGAGGGTGTGGGCATTTGTGAAGGGTCTTCAGAAAATAGTTTTGCACTGCTAGAGAGGATGAAGGTGGAGGAGGGAAATGATGAAATTAGAGGAGTAATTGATAAATGCCTGGACCAAACCGGAGTGGGGGGAAGTTCTGCTGGGAGAATTGCAACAGGGGCAAAAGGGGGAAATAATGTGCAGGAGGAAGAAGATGAGCTGGAAATGAGAGAGGGAGATGAATGGAAGCAAGCAGGGAGTAAGAGTGGTGGAATCTTAGTGCTGGGGGACTCAATACTAAGAGGAGTCAGGTGGGGTAGCAAGGGGGAGAGGCATAGTCGCATTTGGGTGGAGGCCATTCCAGGAATGACAGTGGAAAGGGTGGGACAATCTGTTCTGAAATATGCTAGAAGGGTAGGGACAGCCTCATTTAATTATACATCTTGGGACGAACGACCTGGCTAACAAGACAGTACATATAGTCCAGAGGAGGTTTGAGGAACTAGCACAATTATGTGAGGGGCAGGAAGATCAGTAACTTTTTAGAGATACTTCCAGTGCCCAAGGCAAGCACAACAAGAAAGCTGAGAATAGAGGAATTTAATGGATGGCTAAGAACCTGGTGTTGTGCTAAAGGGTATGGGCTGTTGGGGGTGGGAGGGACCTGGGATGACAGTAGTCTCTATGCCAAGGACAGACTACACTTGAGTAAGGAGGGAAAGAAAGTGTTGAAACAGAGGATGGAGGAGTACATAGAGGAAGTTGGGAATTTAAACTAGGAGCAGGGGGTGGCAGTTGGGCAAGAGACATGCAGAGACCACAGGTTGGGAAACCATATGAGCTTATCTCCCATAACAGTGACAAAGGACAAATGGCAAACATATAACAGTGACAAAGGACAAATGGCAAGTACTATTGGTGATGCTAGTAAAGGAGGGCAGGATGGGGGGGTGGAAGGTGGTTACCCTAATGCTAGGAGCCTTGGGAGGAAAATTGCAGAGTTACAGGTGCTCATATTTATTAGCTGGCAGAGGGAGAGGTGGACATTGCAGCCATCACAGAAACATGGGCCACCCAATACAATGACTGGGACCTGTCTGTACCAGGGTACAGGTTATTTCATAAGGACAGGGTGATTGGGAAAGGAGAGGTGTGGCAGGACTGAAGTGTGTAAGGGAGGAAGGGGAGGAGGGTGGTATGGAGTCACTTTGGATGCAAATCCAGGATTCCAAGAATAGATTCTTAGAATGGGAGTGGTGTACAGGCCACCATCTCAGACGGAGGAGTTAGACAGGGAACTAGCGGGACAGATCAGGAGGACCTGCGAGAAGGTTGGTGTGGTGATTGTGGGGGACTTCAACATGCCAGTGGTGGACTGGAGTACCCCAACAACCAGGAACAGAAGGGAGCAGGTACTGCTGGATGCCTTCCAGGACAGCTTCCTGCTGCAAATGGTCAGTGAACCAACCAGGTTAGGGAATACCCTTGACCTTGTGCTGGCAAATGGGGACTTTGTGAGAGAACTTACAGTGGAGGAACCGCTGTCAGGGAGTGACCACCACTCAGTATGGCTCACATTGGATATGGGCAAGAAAGGAGTGGAATCTGGCACTAGAGTGCTGGATTTCAGGAGGGCCAACTTTGGGAGGATGGGGGAAGTGGTAAAAGGGTACCTGGCCAGAATTCAATCTAGTATGGACACTAACCAGAGGTGGAAGCTCATAAAGCTGGGGATAGTGGAGGCAACCAAAACCTGCTGCAAGACCAAGAGCAAGAAGGCTAGGGCTAAGAAACCGAGGTGGTTGAGCAAGAAGGTCATGGAAAAGGTAAGGAGGGAAAGAGCTGCCTTTGGGAAGTACAAGAAAACAGGGAGGGGGAGGACAGGGAGGAGTACTTTGACAGAATCGAAGGAGGTGACAAGGGCAGTAAGGGGAGCCAAAGTATCTACAGAACTCAGGCTGGCACAAGGCATTAAGAAGGAGAGAGGACTTCTTTAAGTACATCAGGAGAAAAGGAGCTGTAAGGACCACATAGTAAGGATTAGGAAGGAGGGGGGTTGGGTGAAGCAGGTACGATAAAGCAGAAGCACTAAATGAGTACTTCTCCTCAGTATTTACTAAAGAGAAGAGGGGGGTGACACTCAAGGGAGGAGAAATGGCAGAAACGGGGGGAAGGGGTGACAGATGGGGAAATCATGGAGGGCAGAATTCGGGAGGGTTTGAAGGCACTGAGGGTGAACAAGACACCAGGCCCAGATGGCATCCACCCCAGGGTACTGAAGGAGCTGGCAGAGGTCCTTGCAGGACCTTTGGCAGACCTATTTAATGCCCTCACTACATTCGGGTGTGTACTTCAGGACTGGAGGATGGCTCATGTGGTGCCCCTCCACAAGAGTGGCCCCAAGGATGAACCGGAAACTACAGACCAGTGAGCCTCACATCCATCGTGGTAAGCTAATGAGACTATCCTAAAGGAGAGGCTGGTGGCCCTCCTAGAGGCCAAAGGACTACAGGACAGCAGACAGCATGGCTTCATACGAGGCAGATCCTGCCAAACCAACCTGGTAGAGTTCTATGACTGGGTAACTAGGCAACCAGACAGGGGCCATGCAGTGGATGTCCTTTATCTGGATTTCAGTAAGGCATTCGCCTCGGTGCCGCATGGAAGACTGGGAAGTAAGTTAGTAGGCACAGGGGCGGGTGCAAATCTGGTGAGATGGGTAGGAAACTGGCTTCAGGGAAGGCAACAGAGGGTGGTGGTGGGTGGGGAGCTCTCACACCCAAGGGTAGTGATGAGCGGTGTTCCACAGGGCTCGGTGTTGGGACCAGTGTTGTTTGGGATATTCATTGCAGACATATCATTGGACATCAACAGCTAGATCAGGCTGTTTGCTGATGATACCAAGGTAGAAGCAGTGGTGGATGACCTAGGGGGATGGCAGGGGTTGCAGGATGATCTGGCAAAGCTTGAAACCTGGTCAGACACCTGGCAACTGGAGTTTAATGCCAAAAAGTGCAAGGTGCTGCATTTTGGGATGAAGAACCCAAGGAGGAGTTACCAGCTGGGGGGAGTGCAGCTAGCCCAGACAGATGAGGAGGAGGAGAAGGATCTGGGGGTGCTCATTAGGGGTCAATGAACAACTCAGCACAATGTGGGAAGGCAGCTGCAAGGTCTACAAAATGCTGGGTTGTATTGCAAGGGATATATCCTCAAGGAGGGAGGAGGTGATTCTGCCACTGTATAGGTCATTAGTTAGACCGCACCTGGAGTACTGCGTGCAGTACTGGTGCCCGTATCTGAAGAGGGACATTAAGTTACTGGAGGGGGTGCAGTGCAGGGCAACAAAGATGATCAAGGGGCTGGGGGACTTATCATACGAGAGGAGGCTGAGGAGTTGAACATGTACTCACTGGAGGAGAGGAGAGGGGGGGACATGATTGAAACCTTTAAGTACATGAAAGGAATAAACAAGACAGGTACAGAGGGGCTGTTCAAAGTAAGGGAGGGAGGGACACCAGGAACCATGATAATGAAACTGGAGGGGAGGTTCAGGAGGAAATGAAGAGACACTTTTTACAGAGAGGGTGGTGGCTGGGTGGAATGCGTTACCTGCAGAAGTAGTATCCAGTAGAACAGTGGACTGCTTCAAAAGGGGATGGTACAGGACAAGGAGGAGGGTTAATGAGGGGGAAGGGTGGAAGGGAGGGGCAGCTGCAGAACAAGGGGTGCTAGCTGCACATTCGAGCAGACTTGATAGACCTCTAGGCCTTTATCTGCTGGCAAATTTTGTATGTTCGTATGTTTGTGTTAGTGGTGACACAATCACATGTGAGCTCCCGCCAAGAAAAAGTGCATGAGCCTTGCAAGTGTGACACTGTCTTTCCAACCACAGAGTAGACAGGCTGAACACTACAGCTTGGAGGAGTCAGTGAACACTAAACTCTCAATAGCAGTGTTGTGGCAGTATATTTTTGTTGTTCTACTCTTAGTGAGTCTCCATCTCCCCTGGTGGCAGAAGGGGCAGAGGGTGAGCTAGAAGCTAACTCAAGACTAGGCTACCTACTTACTCTACTAGGCTTGCCTTACAAAAAAAACAGCACAGACCTCCACAGTAGCAAGCTAGGCTTAGCAGCAGTGGTGACAATGGTGTGGGTGGCCTTCATAGGCCTTGATCAGTGCAGTGTGGCAGCAGCCACAGCAGCAACCAAGCAAGAAGGAAGAAACCCAGGTTGGGTGGATTCGTATGGAGAGGTGACTTGGTCGTGGACCACGTTGGGGACCTGTGATGGTCGGTTCTAGCATCCAGCTTCTGGTGAAGGAGAGAGGGGGAGCAGATTAAAAACTGGGCTGGTGGTACACTATGCCAGGCTGCTAAAAAGTAATCATTTTTACAGGAGGAAGGACTGAAATATTGGTGTGGTTTTCTGTTTCTTCACCTTTGGGTGGCTTCATGACCTATAGGGGATGGGTACTGAATGGAATGGAGTCAGGGAGAAAATCGGGACATGATGTTCTTTTTTTTGGGGGCGAACTTCAGCCAGGAAAAAATTGGTTAGTAACTGGGTGGATTTAAGCCCAAATCTGATGCACTGCTCTGGGGTATATACAGATGAATCTTATGCATTTGAATTGTTCCTGATTTGCATATCACATTTCAGTCAAAACAAATGAGTTGCACCTTTTAGAGATGCTAGGCATTCTAGAGCTGTCCCTTGCATTCATGGACAATTAAGCGGTATGGTATGCACAGACTATTGGAGCCCCACTATAGTCAGGCTTATGCCCCCCTCCCCCATGAATCTGACCTCCACAACCCCACGCTCAGGCATATTTTGACAAAGAGCAAAGGAGATTGCAGGGGTGTGCACCATTGAAATGAATCGATCTATTTTTTTTAAATTACTATTTTACACATTATTAAGGGAGAGTTGAAGATTAATGAAGGCCACTGCTCGACTAACAAGGACCTTCTCAGTAGAACAGTGGCCTTCATTATTCTCCAACTCACCATCACAATGTATAAAATAGTAATGAAAATAACTCCATTCAGTTCAAGGGGGTACGCCTTAGCACTCTGACCTATGGACATCATCTCTTAAGACTCCTGCCTCTGGCTCCTAGTACTCAAGAAAGAGACTTTTTACTTATATCTATACTTGGTGGGTTGTCTGTAGCAGCATGGTCATACTCGCTACAGTGTCACCCTGGAAACAGGAAATGGGACAGCCATATGAACTGGGGTTGTCTACAGGCCTCCAGACCAGGGGGAGGACATAAACACATTACTGTTAGAAGATATACAACACATGACAGCTAAAGGGGAGGTTCTGATAATGGGAGACTTCAACATGCCAGATACAGATTGGTCAATACCAGCAGGAACATCTGCCAGAACTAGACACATAGTGGATTCCCTGTAGGGGAAGGGCCTCAAACAACTGGTACAACAACCCACAAGAGACAGGACTATCCTAGATCTAGTACTGACTAACAGGGAAAGAATCACAGATCTCCAGGTAGAAGGTCACCAGGCGGCCATTGACCATCCCATGGTATGGTTCAGTTTGGCCACTAGAACTAAATCATCCCATTCCAAGGCAAAAACATGGGACTTCAGAGGAGCTGACTTTGATAAGATGGCCAACAGAGTTAAGCTAGCCCTGGCAAAAAGAAATACAGGTGAGGGGGTATAGGCAAAGTGGGCAAGCATTAAGGATGCAATACTTGAAGCAACATCCCATTGTGTTAGAGAGAAAAGGAAGTACAAATGAAGAAGGAAACCACTTTGGTTCTCAAAACAGTAGCAGAAAAGTCAGAGCCAAAGGCTGCCCTTCAGAAATATAAGGGAACACAGCGGGATGAAGATAGGGAGCATACCAAACTTCCCTAGAGGAAGCAGGGAAGGCAGTAAGGCAGACAAAGACCTAAACCATGGAAGCACTAGCACGAACAGTAAAAGAAGGTAACAAGACTTTCTATAGATACATTAGTAAAAGGAGAAAGTCCAGAGGTATTGCTAAGATCAAAGGGGATAAGGGGGCATGTGAGGAGGAGGACCATGTAAAAGCATCTATCCTAAATAGATACTTCTGCTCAATATTTACTGAAGAGAAGGTAGGGCAGGGCCCACAGCTCAGCACCATGGACACAGGAGGGGAGGGAGGCATGCACTAGTCCCTTCACAAAAGAAAGGGTCCTACAAGAGCTCGATAAGCTCAGGGTGGACAAGGCAATGGGATCTGATGGCATACATCCTGGGGTACTAAAGGAGCTAAGGGTGGAACTAGCAGAGCCATTATCAAAACTGTTTAGTGAGTCTCTGAGCACAGGAGAGGTCCCAGAAGACTGGAGAAGGGCTCATGTGATCCCGCTCCACAAGAGTGGTAGCAGGGAGGAGGCAGGGAACTACAGACCAGTCAGTCTTACCTCAGTAGTGGGCAAGATTATGGAGGCATCCTTAAGGAAAGAATAGTGCAACACCTGGAATCCATAGGAGCACAGGATCCAAGACAGCATGAATTTACAACAGGAAGATCCTGTCAAACTAATCTCACAGATTTCTTTGACTGGGTAACCAGAATGGTGGACCAAAGGGGGAGCAGTTGATGTCGCCTACCTTGACTTCAGCAAAGCTTTCGATACTGTTCCACATAGAAGACTGATTAATAAGCTGGGTAGGCTTGTGGTGGGTCAGAAGTTGGTCATCTGGGTGGCAAACTGGTTGACAGGCAGAAAACAGAGAGTGGTGGTAAATGGTATACAGTCAGAAGAGACGCAAGTCACAAGTGGGGTACCTCGGGGATCAGTCCTGGGCCAGTCCTCTTTAATACCTTCATCAGTGACATTGCAGCTGGACTGGAGAGTAAAGTTTGCCTGTTTGCAGATGACACCAAGATCTGCAACAGAGTTGATGATCCAGATGGGGTGGGCAGAATAAAAAGAGATCTGAATAAACTGGCAAAATGGTCGAAACAGTTGCAACTGGGGTTTAACACAAAGAAGTGTAAGATCATGCACATAGGGAAGAGAAACCCTGTAGCCATCTATAGGCTGGGAGGGGAGTTGCTGGCAGTCATAAGGGAAGAAAGAGACTTGGGCATCATCATCACAGATGACCTGAAATCATCCAAGCAGACCACTAAAGCAGTAGGTAAGGCTAGGGGGATGTTGGGGTGTATTAGTAGGAGTATCACAAGTCATAGGAGGGAGGTAATAATCCCTCTTTACAAGACACTGGTTAGGCCCCATCTGGAGTACTGCATGCAGTACTGGAGGCCGCACCTTCACAAGGACATTCACCAAATTGAGGCAGTCCAGAGAAGGGCAACCAAAATGGTGCAGGGACTGCATCAGAAAACATATGAAGACAGATTAACGGAGCTCAATATGTATACCCTAGAGCAAAGGAGGGAGAGAGGTGATATGATCGAAACAGTCAAACACTTTAAGGGCATTAACAAGGTGAAAGAGTCTAACATGTTTCAATATAAGAAAAATAGCAGGACAAGAGGACATAGCATAAGATTAGAGGGAGGCCGATTAAGGGGTAATGTGAGGAAGTTCTTTTTCACAAAAAGGGTGGTGGATGCATGGAACAGCCTACCTCAGGAAGTGGTGGATATGAATACAGTGCAGGGCTTCAAACAGGCATGGGATAGGCATAACAGAGCAATACAGATGAGTATGAATAGATAGGCCATTGACAGAGCAAAGGCCGATGGTACATTCATAAGGTAGAAAAAGAAATGGGCAGACTGGATGGGTCTTGCGGTCCTTATTTGCTGCAACTTATATGTTTCTATGTGTGTGTGCATGGAGGGGGGGAACTGGCTACATGGGTGTGTGTGTGTGTGTGTGTCAAGTTATTGCTACACTTGTGTTTGCACCTTAAAGTCTGTTTGCATGTAAGCATTAAAAACTATGGAGAAAAAATAGTAGGAGTACAGGCCGGACAGAAGTAATTAAGTGGTTTTATGGGTAAGTTTGTGTATTGTGGGTGGAAAACATGTGTTTCCATTGGTATGTATGTGCTACAGTTCAGCTGTGAAACTGAGATGAGTAAGAGAAGAAAAAGAAACTGAAAACATAACAGTGGCTACAAGCATGCCACATGAACGCAGATGTAATCAGATACAGTATGTACTGAAGTACAAGCAAGCTATATCTGTGCAGACAGTGTGGCTTAGTGGTTAAAGGCAGTGAACTGTAAGCCAAGAGACTTGGAGGCATGAAGACTTTGAACCTCATCAACTCCCACTTGTGTATGGTGTGATCCTGAGCAAGACACTTAACTTTTACATGTGCAGTTATCAGTGACCACTTGCTTTTTTGAACGCATGCCACCTGCATACAGTCTTTCCAATTCAACATAAAAATTATGGTTTCCACACTTGCTTGCTGCACATGCCATATGTATGCAGTACGGTTCAGTGTACTTTAAATCATACTTGCAGCACACATATCACTTGGGTAGTTTTGTGTGCAGCATGGCATTTTCATATAATTATTTCATAAGGAATGGTTGAGCGTCCTGCCCTAAAACTATTTTGTAGGTTACTGATAATTTGTTCCTATTCTATCCACTTAGTGAGCATATAAAGTACTATTTTTGCAAATGTTTTTTGAGAAATATCAATAAGATTTATAGGTCTATACATAGATCGATCCAAATAATCTCCTTTTTTTATAAATTGGAAAAATTGTACTTCCTTTCCAACTGTCAGAAAATGGAGTGCCCTGTAAAAATAGATTGAATATGATGGTAAGAATGGGAGTCCACCAATCTGAAAATGTTTTATAGACATCTCCTATTATGAGGTCAGGGCCCAGAGCCTTGTTAGATGACAGAGATAATACTGTATTCCTTATCTCTTCTATAGTAAAAAATATAGGACATGGAAAATTTGTGGAGGAGACAGTTACAGTATATTAGTATTATTTAGTCTGAATTTTTCCGACTGAGAAAAATATAATGTCATGAAATGTTCTTCCCAGGTCTTAGGGGTTGTGAGGTGCTGCCTATCTGCAGGCATCTCTCTGGACTCGCGGGGGATTACATAACCAGACTCAGAGCGAAGTAAACTGGTACCTTCACCCTATCCAGAGACTACCCAGTCCAATGCCGCTGCCTCAAAGGATGCCAAGAACAAGGGGGCACATGGATGATGGTGGGCTCCAGTGAAGGTTAGGGTGGTCAGGCAGAGGCACATTCCAGATCCTATTCCACTCCAGAACTCATACGCTGCACTGGCAAATGGGGACAACCAAACAGAGGTATCCAGAGAAGTGGAAGGGATGGATGTGGAGGTCAACCATGGAGGTTACCTCAGTGGGGAGAGCAGTGGACCCCAGAGGAGGAGGAAGCAAATCCTGGTGGGGGACTCTATCATAAGAGGGATCCAGCTAGGAATGCAGGAGGGGGAGGACAGGGAGGTGAGGGGCCTACCAGGTGCCATGGTATGGAGGGATGGGAGGAAGATCCTGGGCATCACATGGAAGGCAAGATGGGAGGGTGAGCTGGACGTCATTATCCACCTAGATAATAATGAACTAGCAAATGGGGAGCCCAAGGAAGTTCAGGAAGAGTTTAGGAAATTGAGGAGGGGGTCTCAAGCAAGTAGCTACTTCTGTTACCTTCTTGGAAGTACTACCTGTGAGAGGCATGGGAGAGTGTAGGGGCACATGCACCAGGAACTTTAAGTCATGGTTGAAGAACTGGTGCTGTGAGGAAGGGTTTGGATTCATTGGTGACTGGGGACCCACCTGGAGGGATGGACATCCATCCTGGAGGGGAATCCAAGCACTCAATGATAAGTTTAAATGCAACATGGACAAGCATTTGAACTAGCCAAGGGGGATGGGGGTGGCAGGCCAGCAAGGAGGGTACCTAATTGCCCACCCCACAGCTAGCAGTGGAACCAGTGAACAGGATGAGTGGATATTTCTACAAAACAGTGTGTAAAAGATGGAAATAAGCACCCAAGAGGTGGATAGGCAGAAAGGTGGCAAAATTCAACCGAAGGGCAGACAAAAGGGAGAACCAGGGATAAAGGACAACTAGGGAGGGGGCTGGAGTAGAACAGCTAAACAGTCCAGGGAGTTCAAATCATGGAAAGCCATGTGTGTCAATGCCAGGAGCCTTAGCATCAAAATGGAGGATCTGGAGGCTGTCATGGTGCAGTCGAACCCGGACATTGTGGCCATCACAGAGACCTGGTGTAATGATAACCATGACCGGGAGATGGCCATACCTGGCTACAGCATATTCAGAAAGGACAGGGCAGGTAAGAAGGGAGGAGGAATGGCACTTTATGTGAAAGATGGCACAAAGGCCACAGAGATTCAGGAGGAACAAAATGGGGGAAAGATACTGTGGGTTAAACTGGAAAGGGAAAGGGAGCCAACCGTCTGCACAGGGGTGGTCTATAGACCACCAGCCCAGGAGGAATAAACAGGGAGCTGATCCTAGCCATCCAAAGGATGGCAGACAAGGGTGAGGTGGTGCTGGTTGGAGATCTCAATATTCCAGACGTGGACATGAGTCTCCCAGCAGCAGCATCAACCAGGAGCAGGTTTATCCTGTACTCCCTTCAAGGTGCCTTCCTCAAGCAATTGTTCATGGAACCAACTCAGCAGAAGGCAATATTGGACCTTGTGCTCACAAACAGGGACAGTGTGATGGGGGTAACAGTGGGGAAACACCTGGGGAGCAGTGACCACCAGTCACTGTGGTTTGACATCACAGAAGGCACAGAACCAAACCACACAAAAACACATATCCTGGATTTTAGGGAGGCAGACTTTGGGAAAATGGAGAGATACTTGAAAGAGGCATTAATGGGAATGGGGCAGGAGTCAGGGGTTGAGGAACAGTGGGCAATATTTAAAACGGGGATTACAAGAGCAACAGAATTATGCATTAAGCAGGTTAGCAAGGGGAAAGGAAGAGGAGGCCTTTATGGTTTTCCAAGGAGGTAGCGGAGAAAATGAAAGCCAAAAAGACTGCATTCAGGCAATACAAAAAGACGCTGGCAGAAGGGGATAGGGAGTAATTCCAGGAGAAGCAAAGGGAGGTCAATAAGGGAAGCCAAAGCTCAGACAGAAGAGTGCATTGCAAAATTAGTGGGTAGAGGGGACAAAACCTTTTACAGGTACATAAGTGAAAGAAGAAAGGCAAAAGGAGGGATAGTGAGACTGAAGGGGAGGATGGGGCTGCATGGAGGATGACAACAGCAAAGCTGACATATTGAACGAGTATTTTGCTCAGTCTTGCTACTGAGGAAGATCAGGGTAATGGGCCTGAAGGGAGTACAAGGGGTGGAAATGGTACAGAAATGGACACAAGTCCCTTTACACAAGAAAGAGTCCTGAAGTAACTGGAAGGAATAAGAGTTGATAAAGCAGTGAGGCCAGATGGGTGCACCCAGGGTCCTAAAGAACTAAAGAGGTGGTGGCTGAGCCTCTGGCAATCCAGTTTAGCCAATCACTGGAAAGAGGAGAGTACCAAAGACTGGAGGACAGCAGACGAAGTCCCTTTATACAAAAGCAGGAACAAAGAGGAAGAGGGGAACTACAGACCATCCAGCCTCACCTCAGTAGTGGGAAGATCATGGAAGCACTACTGAAGGAGAGGTTGGTGGAACATCTGGTTGCTAGTTGACTACAGGACCCAAGGCAGCATGGTTTCACTAGGGGAGGTCATGTCAGACCAACCTCATTGAATTTTTGACTAGGTGACAAGGGAGGTGGGATCAGAGGAGGGCAGTGGACATGGCCTATCTGGACTTCAGCAAGACCTTTGACACTGTGCCACACAGAAGGCTATTAAACAAACTAAGGAATATGGGAGTGGGCAGGACAGTAGTGTGGTGGGTAGGTAACTGGCTGGGTGGCAGGACACAGAGGGTGGTGGTAAATAGCTGTCACTCCATAGATGGAAGGGTGACCAGTGGGGTACCACAGGGATCAGTGCTGGGACCGGTCCTATGCAACGTCTTCATCAGTGACATTGCGCAGGACCTAGAAGGCAGAATTCCCTGTTCGCTGATGACACAAAGCTCTGTAACAGAGTGGACATGCCAGAGGGTATAGACAGAATGAGGAGGGACCTACAGAAACTTGAAGAATGGTCAGGGGTTTGGCAGTTGAAATTCAATGCAAAGAAGTGCAAGACAATGCATATGGAGCACAAAAACCTTGGAACAACTTATCAGTTGGGGGTGAGGATATATCATGCATCAAGCAGGAAAGGGATCTTGGGGTTGTCATCTCTGATTACCTCAAGGTAGGGAAACAGTATGACAAGGCAGCAGGTAAAGCAAATAGAATGCTGGGATGTATAGGCAGGGGCATTACCAGCAGAAAAAGGGAGGTCATAATTCCGCTATACAAGACACTAGTGTGGCCCCACCTGGAGTATAGTGTACAGTTCTGGAGGCTTTACCTATGTAGGGACATAGACAGGGTAGAGAAGGTTCAGAGGAAGGCAACAAAGATGGTACATGGATTGCATCACAAGTCCTATGAGGACAGGTTGAAGGACTTGAATATGTACTCCCTGGAGGAGAGGAGGGAGAGAGGGGATATGATAGAGACATACAAGCATCTTACAGGGAGGAACAGAGTGCAGGAATACACTATTTTTCAGTGAAAATAATGTTCCAGGACTAGAGGGCATGGGATGAAGTTGGAGGGAAGGCGATTCAGAGGAAACATGAGGAAGACTTTCTTCATAGAATGGGTGGTGGACAAGTGGAACACACTGCCAGAGGAAGCAGTGGGGGCTGAAACAATCACAGGATTTAAGAATGCATGGGATAGACCTAAGGGAATTCTGGAGGTCAGGGATAAGAGGCAACAGACTTCTAGAAAAACATAAAGTGAACTTACAAGCTGAAATGGACAGACTGGGTGGTCCGCAGGCCTTTATTTATTTATTTATTTAGTTACGAGATTCACCAGAAAGGCATACTGAGCAACAATGTTCGATTCCAGATGCGACCTGGGGGCCTAAACCCGGTACATACCATAAACATTTGTGCAATTCAATACAGCAATACAGTAATTAGGTACAGACAAAATTTCTCTTAGCAACCATGGTCAGGAGTTACAATTAGAGACAGGTATACAATAAGACAGTAGGCTGTACACACATATTGGTGGCGATTGAGTTAGCTAGCAGTAGCAGTTGGAGGAGAAATGAGCCTTGAGTAATTGAGTATAATGGTAGGGATTGTTCTGCGTGTCTTATGAGCGGGCGGGTAGCGTTCCATAGCTGTGGGATTCGGTATTTGAAAGCTGCCTGTCCTTTGGTGTGTGAGCATGAGTGGAAGCGATGAGTAGTCTGGGGTTCTGTGCCTCTTGGCGAGCACGCTGGAGGAGGTTGTTGGGAAAAGGTGATTCCAGGTAGGGAGGAGGGAGAGGGACCAGTATTTGGCAGCGAACCTTGCGCAGTTACTTAATCTGTGATCCTGGAGGGATGGCAGGTTGGGGAGCTATATAACGTGCAGTGGTGAGTGGATTGCAGGCAGTCTAGGATGAAGTGGCAGAAGGAGTGGAATAGGGTGTCTAGACTTGCCAGGGTGGTAGCGGTCATGATAGTGTATACTATATCCCGTGAGTCGAGAATGGGCAGTATCATTTTTTGTAGAATGGCTGGTCTCCATTTGCCTGGAGAGGCAGTTCTTGTTACGGTAAAGTGCACCCAGTTTAGGGAGCAGCCTCTTGTGTAGGGAGTCAATGTGAGATGCAAAGTCTAAGTATTGATCGAGCCAGATGCCTAGGTATCTATATCTAGTGCATTGCTCCAGCACAGACCCTTCCAGTGTTTTGAACGGGGGTGTCCTGGGGGGTTGTCGGGAGAGTCTTTGATGGGAGCCAAAAGTGAGCGACACAATTTTTGTTGGATTTAGGAATAACTGGTTAGTTGAACCATAGCTGGATAGCAGTGAAATCCTCCTGAGGGAGAGATGCCATGCTGCAAACAGAGGGTCCAGCTGCATACAGGACTGTATCGTCCGCATAGATTTGAATGGATGAATGGGAGCATGCTGATGGGAGGTCATTTAGAAAGATGGAGAAGAGTATATGTCCTAGTACTGAACCTTGGGGGACACCAGATGTGACTGGAAGGGGGTTTGTTGTGTGGGAGGCAATTCTGACCGCTTGTTTCCACCCGACTAGGTAGTCTTGGAACCACTCTGTGGCAGGGGGTGCAAGCCCCGAGTTGGTAAGTTTAGAGATGAGTAGGGGGTGGGAGACGGTATCGAATGCCTTTGCAAGGTCTATAAAGATGGCCGTGGTGGTATGTCCCTTGTCGATGCTGGCGAGAATGTCTCCTGTGACACGTAGTAGGGAGGTGACGGTTGAATGGGCTTTGCAGAATCCAGATTGGTAAGGCGTGAAGAATGAGGAGGCATCCAAGTAATGAGTCAGTTGTGACAAGACAAGTCGCTCCTGTAGTTTGGCCAGTATAGGGAGTAGGGAGATAGGTCAATAGTTGCCTGGTGAGGAGGGGTCTCCTCCTTTGGGGAGGGGAATGACGGTGGCCAATTTCCGGGCTGTGAGGCACCTTGCCCAGTGAGAAAGAGAGAGGTTGAGAAGGGGTGGCCAGGGGGGAGCTATAGCTGGGGCTGACAAGAATAGCGTCTTGGCATCCAAGGATAACGGGCATTTGCCTTTGTTGGGGTTCAGAGCCCACAAGGAGCGAAGGACTTCTGCTGGGGAAACTGGTTGGAATGTGAATGGCAGGACTGGGGTGTGTATATGGGGGGTCTGGGGGTGGTGGGAGTAGTCCGGGTGTGCTTAGCCTGGAGAGGCTAGTAGGTTGTCTGCACAGCTGGAGAAGTGGGTGTTAAAGGCTTCCAGCCATGAGATGGGGTCAGAGATGAGGGTGCCCTGTGTTAGTAGTGTTGGCAGAGGGGGTTGGGTGGGGGGAGAGCAGGGATTTGAGGGATTTCCAAAACTCTGTAGAGTGGTTAGAGTTGTTTCTGAATATAGATAGGAAGTAGCATTTTTTGGCTTGGCGGATGATATTTGTGCAGGCATTACGAAAGGTTCGATAGGTGTTAAGGGAGGCCTGGGTGCCCTGCTTCTTATGTGCTTTCCAGGCGTGGTCTCTAGCGTGGCATAATCTGATTATGTCCGGCTGAGATCCAAGCAGATGAGCCCTCTCGACTCTTTTAGTACTCAGGGAGTGTGCTTGTCCCATACTTTTAGGAATCTGGTTTTAAATGCTCCAAAGGCTTTGTCAATGGAGGATGCCTTGGTGATGCAGGACCAATTAATCCTGCCTAAGGTCTGCCAGGAGAGCTTCAAGGTCTAGGGAGTTATAGGACCGTGATGCAGTGTCTTGGGGGGCAGCAGGACTGTGTACCTTCCTGGTCATGTAGATCATATGATGATCGATTATCTGCCAACAGTGTCTATGTATCTATGTATCTATAATAAAAACAAGACCAAAATGGTAATATCTGGTAACTGTGCAAAAATCTTACCCAGAATCTTTCTTAATAATACACACATAGATACAGTAAACATTTATGATTACTTAGGCATTAGATTCTCACAGAACTTAAAATGGAAGGACCATATTGAAATGTTACAGACTAGAATAAACATTACTGTCAATGCTCTGAAAATTTTCATGCAAAACTAGGCAAAGGCACAGTTAAAGGATACCTCAAAGTGATAAATGACAAAGTGCATGCCAGCATTTTTATACCTTGGAGGTTTGGGCTACTGACATTTTTACGAATCTTGGAAAAAATTATGAATAAATTATACAGGAATACATTTATGGTGTCCCAATCAGTTCTGGCAGAAGTTTTAAGATTAGAACTGGCTCAGCATTCCTTACAAACTTTGGCAACAGCGCTGAGGGCTGAGGTGCTGGACGCCTTACCTCGACTCGCTGGCGACCGTGTTTGGGAATGAGCATGGGTCGCTGGGGCTGGGTGGGCGGAGAAGGACATAGAGCCTGATGGCTGCTCTCCTTCTCCGGGAGGTTCACTGCAGACTCCTGCTGCAATGCCACCACCTAGGGAGCCCAAATGGATGGCGCGGTATGATGGAGGGCAGTAAGGGCATTGGGTGGATGTTGGTAGAGGGGTGGAGCAGGTGGTATGTCTCAGCGTGCCTCCTAGCTCATAGCCCCCCATTGCATGCTGACGTTGGGGAAGGAAACCGGAAAAAACACCTCGGTCCCTCCTAGGTGATGACACCTCTCTGGGGATTCCTCTGGGTTTGTTGGGCAGACTCCGCTGTGCCAGCTCTGCACACATGGATACAGTATGTTGGTTTGGGGAGGTAAGCATGGGGGATCCCTTTCCACCCCTACCAGGGGGCATACCGGGGGATATGATGTGTGTGTAGAACTATGGGCACTCTAGGGGCAGACCATGACAGGATTGGGAGGAGTCCACAGATAAAGGATGTCTGAAAGAGTGGAGGGAGGAGGCAGAATGGGAGCATAAAAAATACAAGTAAAAAAAACCCAAAAACAAACAAACAAAAAAAAAAACCTTGGCAACAGAAAGGCAGCTAATATTTTATGACTTTGCTAAATGCTCCTGAGTCCTCTTAATATAGAACATGTATTGAGGAAGAAATTGAGTATAGCACAAAGGGTTTTTCCTTCCCTTCTATTCAGAAAATTAAGAAATATCTTCTTCATCTGGTACTAGCGTATCTCATTGGGGAATCTCATCCTTATCCCATGATTAAACTGAAAGAAATCATAAAAAATAGAGTAAACGATGTAGCCATTACTAAAGATCTGGAAAGACTGAACAATCTAAAATTATTTCATCGGTAAAAACAAATGAAATTATCACACAGTCTTGAACCATACTTACAGTACCTGACATGTAGGTATAAGAAGCAAAAACCTGAGGGAGGAAAATAATTAGAGGTGGAGGGTGTAGAGACTACAGAAGAGAGAAGTAATAATAAGATGGGAAAGTTAAGAAGTAAGGAAAAAAGGGGGCATGAGGAGGGTTAGGGGCCATGGTACTGGGGGATGTGGGGGAAAAGAAAACAGATAAAGAGAGGAAAAATAAAGATACGGGGTCAGCCAAAATATATAACAGGTGAGAGTAATGGGGAAAATGAAGAGGGTTAGAGAGAGTGGAGAGGGTATAACATAGGGAAGAGAAGTGAGGGCAGGGAAGAGTCGAGAGGACAGATGATGTGTAAGGACAATGAATATTTTCATCATCGTCACTGGCTGTTTTTTTAACTGTGTTGTATTTTAAATTATTTGTATTCATTTTGTAATGGCATTCTGCTGAACAAATAAAAGCCTTTGTACTTGTACTCATACACCCTTATGGAAGTCTTTAAAGGAGGGCTGAAAATGCTGCTTTTGAACAAGCGCTTAATTTGGTTTGATAACTTCCCTGTTGATTTATTAATTGAGTGAACCACTGCTGTTGGCTGTGTTTTTAGAATTATGATTTATTATTTAATTAGCTTGTGTCATTAATATATCGTATACTGTTGATGGGATGGGGTGGAATTTGGATAATCTTTGCTTCATGAGCTTTACGTGTTAGTTTGTGTTATGTATGTTTTAATATTGATACATGCTCCAAGCCTACAGGAAGGATCACTATACAAATAAAGTTCCTGTTCTATCTTATTTTATTTATGTTTAAAAGCAAAAATAATTCAAACTAATATTTGCAAATTGTGAGATTGAAATAGAGGATGACCCCCCCTCCACTCTCCCACTTCTGATATTCACTGGGCTGCTCTTGGTATACCATACTTCTTGGTTGAGTGGTAAGGAAGACAGAGGGCCCAATTCCAGGATGAATGTCGCAACTCGCTGGCGTATGTGAGTTGTGACATTCGCAGCTATGCCAGGGACCCTGCGCCATATTCTAAGAGTGGCAGTTTCCTGGCACAAACGCCATGCGAGTTGCGACATGCAGTGGCTAATGCCACGGGCATGTCATAATAGCTCAGCATGTCACAAGTTGCAGCCTGCTACTGACAGCCCCCCCAGATTACCCCACCCCATAATGCCACAGCACACATCGGGGGCATGGGGGTCAGGACAGGTGGCACAGGAGTCTGGGGGTGGACTGACAATTGGACCCCCGCGAGGGTCCCCAACATTCGGGGGTGGGGGGCATGGGTGTGCTTATGGGGGCATGCTGAGCACATCAGCACCATTGCTGTGGCACTGCAGAGTGGGCATCTGATGGATGGCGCCGTCGGATGCCCCTTAGAGCAGCTCCGAGCTGCACTAACTTTGTTCCACCAGTGCAGCTCCTGGAATCGCAGCACTGGGTTACAGCAGCTGTCCTCCTGGAATAGGGCACAGTTGCTGCCATAACACACCCTTGCACCATGTCATTGTGGGCTGTGGCATAGTGAGTGGCATAACCCATGGTTGGCATAACCCGCAGCTGACATGGCGCAAGGTGCCTCTTGGAATCCGGGCTAGTCTACTGCTTGGCACAAGTCATGAGATACGCCATGGGGTTTGGCATATCTTGGCTTACGCCAGTGTACGCCATCCTGGAATCGGCCCAGAGTACCTTCCTTGCCCTCCTCCACATGGTGCAGAGTTTTTACTTCTGGGTGCCAGAGGGAATGGACTGCTCTATTACCATATTGGATATGATGGGTGATGAAGTGTTTGTGTACCCTTTTGCTTTATGCCAGTCATTAATATTGATGGTCTAAAGTTTTCAAGATGAGGTAGAGCACTCCTATGAGGTCCTCTGTCATTGCCCAGATTGGGCACTTTTGGGCACAGGATGCATGTGCGAATTGGTTAGTATAGGCACCCTGAATCCATTTTTTCCTCACCTCTGTGTATCTGGATAATTTCCTCAGCTGGGACAGACCCCTTCAGGTTCTCTCCCCAGGGAAGGCTGAGAAAGAGGACACCCTCAGTTTGGAGTTAGTTGTCTGCAAATATTAATATTTCCTCTAGTTACTATAATATTATTATGCAGATGGGAAACTAAAACAATTTTTCCTCACAAAACACATGCAACTGTCAGCATTGACTGTGTTTTATGAGAGCCCAGATCTCAACAATGGCTCATAATGTGGCACACATCACCAAACACAGACCTACAAGCTGAGAAACTGTGGGAACTAGTCCCAGAACTAGGGTTTATACTGGGTGCCTATAACTGTGCAAAGTAGATTTTAAAAGTAATATCATAGATATTATGAATTTGTGCCCAGGACGTCTGCATTGAAGGGAAATTTGTATTTTGATGTGCCCCACACCACAGTGTAGGGCAGCCCCAACTATAGTTTTTACATAAAAAGTGAATTTTTTTGCATACACATGTTGATGTACATATAGTTTATCTGGTTGCTCCTGCTGTAACTACTACTGGGCATTTTGTATCACGTACCTCTAGCAGCGCATCCCAGAAGCTTCAGCAGCTGATGTCAGAGCCGGGGAGCACCTGCGGGAGAATGTATTGTAAGTAATAATAATAAAAATGAGAATATTATTAGGAGGAAGGAATACCTGAAAGATATCGAAAAGTGGCCTTCAGTGATCAAATATATAGCCATTTCTTTAATTTTAGCCCATATACATAGCAAGGTTCCTGGGCTTGATAATACACAAGAAATACTTCAAGGAAACCAGACTGGTGGGCAGATATTTTGGCACCACTATTCACTTTGACAAATGATAAACTTATTCTGCCCCAAAACCGGAACACGGGGTGCATTGTGCCCATTTTTATGGCTGCATAGTGACAGCTCTGCTGTCAAATAGCAACAGAGGAGGAGAGGGAATAGGGGGTCTGAAACGGCATGACTGGATAATGAATGCAGAACATTTTGTTCCCCCTGCGCTCCTCCCTCCCAGTGGAGTTGAAGCACATCAGTGTGAATTACTGGGTACTGTCTCTGTCAGTCTCTCCCCTTCCCCAATACATAAAGTAGACCAACACACAAAACAGTACTGTGAAGGAAGGTAAGAGCTGTGAACATCCCCCCACATGCACATAAAGTAGATCAACATGCAAAACAGTACCGTGAAGGAAGATAAGAGCTGCGAACATCCCCCACATGCACATAAAGTAGATCAACATGCAAAACAGTAACGTGAAGGAAGATAAGAGCTGTGAACATCCCTCCCCACACACACATAAAGTAGACCAACAAATGAAAACAGTACCGTGAAGGAAGGTAAGAGCTGTGAACATCCCCCCCACATGCACATAAAGTAGATCAACATGCAGAACAGTACTGTGAAGGAAGGTAAGAGCTGCGAACATCCCCCACATGCACATAAAGTAGATCAACATGCAAAACAGTACCGTGAAGGAAGATAAGAGCTGTGAACATACCCCCACATGCACATAAAGTAGATCAACATGCAGAACAGTACCGTGAAGGAAGATAAGAGCTGTGAACATCTCTCCACACACAGATAAAGTAGATCAACATGCAGAAAAGTTCCGTGAAGGAAGATAAGAGCTGTGAAGACCCCCCACACACACAAACATAAAGTAGATCAACATGCAGAACAGTACCGTGAAGGAAGATAAGAGCTGTGAACATCCCTCCCACACACACATAAAGTAGATCAACATGCAAAACAGTACCGTGAAGGAAGGTAAGAGCTGTGAACATCCCCCAACATACACACACACATAAAGTAGATCAACATGCAAAACAGTACGTGAAGGAAGATAAGAGCTGCGAACACCCCCCACACACACATAAAGTAGATCAACATGCAGAACAGTACCGTGAAGGAAGATAAGAGCTGTGAACATCCCTCCCAGCACACATAAAAGTAGATCAACATGCAAAACAGTACCGTGAAGGAAGATAAGAGCTGTGAACATCCCTCCCACACACAGATAAAGTAGATCAACATGCAAAACAGTACCGTGAAGGAAGGTAAGAGCTGTGAACACCCCTCCACACACAAACATAAAGTAGATCAACATATAGAACAGTACCGTGAAGGAAGATAAGAGCTGTGAACATCCCTCTCACACACACATAAAGTAGATCAACATGCAAAACAGTACCGTGAAGGAAGATAAGAGCTGAAAACACCCCCACACACATAAAGTAGATCAACATGCAGAACAGTACCGTGAAGGAAGGTAAGAGCTGTGAACACCCCCACACAAACATAAAGTAGATCAACATGCAAAACAGTACCGTGAAGGAAGATAAGAGCTGCGAACAACCCTCCCACTCACACATAAAGTAGATCAACATGCAAAACAGTAACGTGAAGGAAGATAAGAGCTGTGAACATCCTCCCACACACACACATAAAGTAGATCAACATGCCAAACAGTACTGTGAAGGAAGATAAGTGCTGCGAACATCCCTCCCACACACACACATAAAGTAGAACAACATACAAAACAGTACCGTGAAGGAAGATAAGAGCTGTGAACATCCCCTCCCACGCACACATAAAGTAGATCAACATGCAAAACAGTACCGTGAAGGAAGGTAAGAGCAGCGAACATCCCTCCCACACACACATAAAGTAGATGAACATGCAAAACAGTACCATGAAGGAAGATAGGAGCTGTGAACATCCCCTCACACACACACACATAAAGTAGATCAACATGCAAAACAGTACCGTGAAGGAAGATAAGAGCTGTGAACACACTCCCCACGCACATAAAGTAGATCAACATGCAAAACAGTACCGTGAAGGAAGGTAAGAGCTGTGAACACCCCCGCACATGCACATAAAGTAGATCAACATGCAAAACAGTACTGTGAAAGAAGGTAAGAGCTGTGAACACCCTCCCCCCACACACACACACACACACACACACACACACACAAAGTAGATCAACATACAAAACAGTACCGAGAAGGAAGATAAGAGCTGCGAACATCCCCGCACATGCAATAAAGTAGATCATCCAAAACAGTACCGTGAAGGAAGGTAAGAGCTGCGAACATCCCTCCCACACACACATAAAGTAGATCAACAGGCAAAACAGTACCGTGAAGAAAGATAAGAGCTGCGAACACTCCCCCCACACACACACATAAAGTAGATCAACATGCAGTACAGTACTGTGAAGGAAGGTAAGAGCTGTGAATACCCCCCCCACATCCACATCAAGCAGATCAACATGCAAAACAGTACCGTGAAGGAACGTAAGAACTGTGAACATCCCCCCACACACAAATAAAGTAGATCAACAAGTAAAAACAGTGCACCGTGAAGGAAGGTAGAGACAAACATCCCCCCACACACACATAAAGTAGAGCAACATGCAAAACAGTACCGTGAAGGAAGAAAAGAGCTGAGAACATCCCCCCCACACACACATAAAGTAGACCAACATGCAAAACAGTACCGTGAAGGAAGATAAGAGCTGTGAACATCCCACCACGTGCACATAAAGTAGATCAACACGCAAAACAGTACCGTGAAGGAAGAAAAGAGCTGTGAACACCCCCACCACAAACATAAAGTAGATCAACATGTAGAACAGTCCCGTGAAGGAAGATAAGAGCTGTGAACATCCTCTCTACTCACATATAGTAGATCAACATGCAAAACAGTACCGTGAAGGAAGATAAGAGCTGCGAACATCCCCCCCACATGCAATAAAGTAGATCAACATGCAAAACAGTACCGTGAGGGAAGGTAAGAGCTGTGAACATCCCACCCACTCACACATAAAGTAGATCAACATGCAAAACAGTACCGGGAAGGAAGATAAGAGCTGTGAACATCCTCCCACACACACACATAAAGTAGATCAACATGCCAAACAGTACTGTGAAGGAAGATAAGTGCTGGGGACATCCCTCCCACACACACAGATAAAGTAGATCAACATACAAAACAGTACTGTGAAGGAAGATAAGAGCTGAGAACATCCCCCCCACAAGCAATAAAGTAGATCAACATCCAAAACAGTACCGTGAAGGAAGGTAAGAGCTGTGAACATCCCTCCCACACACACATAAAGTAGATCAACATGTAAAACAGTACCGTGAAGGAAGGAAAGAGCTGCGAACATCCCCCCACACAGACATAAAGTAGAGCTACATGCAAAACAGTACCGTGAAGGAAGATAAGAGCTGAGAACATCCCCCACACACACATAAAGTAGATAAACATATAAAACGTACCATGAAGGAAGATAAGAGCTGTGAACATCCCTGCCACACACACATAAAGTAGATCAGCATGGAAAACAGTACCATGAAGGAAGATAAGAGCTGCGAACATCCCCCACACAAACGTAAAGTAGATCAACAAGCAAAACAGTACCATGAAGGAAGACAAGAGCTGCGAACATCCCTGCCACACACACATAAAGTAGATCAGCATGCAAAACAGTACCGTGAAGGAAGAAAAGAGCAGTGAACATCCCCCCCACACACACATAAAGTAGATCAACATGTAATACAGTACCGTGAAGGAAGATAAGAGCTGTGAAACCCCCACTGGCACATAAAGTAGATCAACAAGCAAAACAGTACCGTGAAGGAAGATAAGAGCTGGGAACATCCCCCCCACACACACTTAAAGTAGATCAACATGCAAAACAGTACCGTGAAGGAAGGTAAGAGCTGCAAACATACCCCTCAGACACATAAAGTAGAGCAACATGCAAAATAGTACCGTGAAGGAAGATAAGAGCTGCGAACATCCCCCCCATGCACATAAAGTAGATCAACATGCAAAACAGTACTGTGAAGGAAGATAAGAGCTGCGAACATCCCCCACACACACATAGAGTAGATCAACATGCAAAACAGTACCATGAAGGAAGACAAGAGCTGCGAACATCCCCCCACACGCACATAAAGTAGTTCAACATGCAGAACAGTACTGTGAAGGAAGGTAAGAGCTGTGAATACCACCCCCCCACATGCACATAAAGCAGATCAACATGCAAAACAGTACCGTGAAGGAAGGTAAGAGCTGTGAACATCCACCACACACACACATAAAGTAGATCAACATGCAAAACAGTACCGTGAAGGAAGGTGTGAGCTGCAAACATCCCCCACACACACATAAAGTAGAGCAACATGCAAAACAGTACCGTGAAGGAAGATAAGTGCTGCAAACATCCCCCACACACACATAAAGTAGATCAACATGCAAAACAGTACCATGAAGGAAGAAAAGAGCTGCGAACATCCCTGCCACACACACATAAAGTAGATCAGCATGCAAAACAGTACCGTGAAGGAAGAAAAGAGCAGTGAACATCCCCCCCACACACACATAAAGTAGATCAACATGTAATACAGTACCGTGAAGGAAGATAAGAGCTGTGAAAATCCCCCCACTGGCACATAAAGTAGATCAACAAGCAAAACAGTACCGTGAAGGAAGATAAGAGCTGGGAACATCCCCCCCACACACACTTAAAGTAGATCAACATGCAAAACAGTACCGTGAAGGAAGGTAAGAGCTGCAAACATCCCCCTCACACACACATAAAGTAGAGCAACATGCAAAATAGTACCGTGAAGGAAGATAAGAGCTGCGAACATCCCCCCACATGCATAAAGTAGATCAACATGCAAAACAGTACTGTGAAGGAAGATAAGAGCTGCGAACATCCCCCACACACACATAGAGTAGATCAACATGCAAAACAGTACCATGAAGGAAGACAAGAGCTGCGAACATCCCCCCCACACGCACATAAAGTAGTTCAACATGCAGAACAGTACTGTGAAGGAAGGTAAGAGCTGTGAATACCACCCCCACATGCACATAAAGCAGATCAACATGCAAAACAGTACCGTGAAGGAAGGTAAGAGCTGTGAACATCCACCACACACACACATAAAGTAGATCAACATGCAAAACAGTACCGTGAAGGAAGGTGTGAGCTGCAAACATCCCCCCCACACACACATAAAGTAGAGCAACATGCAAAACAGTACCGTGAAGGAAGATAAGTGCTGCAAACATCCCCCACACACACATAAAGTAGATCAACATGCAAAACAGTACCATGAAGGAAGAAAAGAGCTGCGAACATCCCTGCACACACATAAAGTAGATCAGCATGCAAAACAGTACCGTGAAGGAAGAAAAGAGCTGAACATCCCCCCCACACACACAAAGTAGATAACATGCAAAACAGTACCGTGAGTGGAAGGTAAGAGCTGTGAACATCTCCCACGCACACAAAGTAGACCAACATGCAAAACAGTACCATGAAGGAAGATAAGAGCTGTGAACATCCCTGCAGCACACATAAAGTAGATCAACATGCAAAACAGTATTGTGAAGGAAGATAAGAGCTGTGAACACCCGTCCACAAGCACATAAAGTAGACCAACATGCAGAACAGTACCATGTAGGAAGATAAGAGCTGTGAATATCCCCCCAGACACACATAAAGTAGATCAACATGCAAAACAGTACCGTGAAGGAAGATAAGAGCTGCGAACATCCTCCCCACACGCACATTAAGTAGATCAACACGCAAAACAGTACCGTGAAGGAAGACAAGAGCTGCGAACTTCCCTCACACACACATAAAGTAGATCAACAAGCAAAACAGTACTGTGAAGGAAGATAAGAGCTGCGAACATCCCCCCCAAACACACATAAAGTAGATCAACACGCAAAACAGTACCGTGAAGGAAGGTATGAGCTGCGAACATCCCCCCCACACGCACATAAAGTAGATCAACATGCAAAACAGAACCGTGAAGGAAGATAAGAGCTGTGAACACACTCCCACATGCACATAAAGTAGATCAACATGCAAAACAGTACCGTGAAGGAAGGTAAGAGCTGTGAACACCCCCGCACATGCACATAAAGTAGATCAACATGCAAAACAGTACTGTGAAAGAAGGTAAGAGCTGTGAACACCCTCCCCCACATACACACACACACACACACACACACACAAAGTAGATCAACATACAAAACAGTACCGAGAAGGAAGATAAGAGCTGCGAACATCCTCAAGACATGCATAAGTGGATCATCCAAACAGTACTGAAGGAAGGTAAGAGCTGCGAACATCCCTCCACACACACATAAAGTAGATCAACAGGCAAAACAGTACCGTGAAGAAAGATAAGAGCTGCGAACACTCCCCCCACACACACACATAAAGTAGATCAACATGCAGTACAGTACTGTGAAGGAAGGTAAGAGCTGTGAATACCCCCCACATCCACATCAAGCAGATCAACATGCAAAACAGTACCGTGAAGGAACGTAAGAACTGTGAACATCCCCCACACACAAATAAAGTAGATCAACAGCAAAACAGTACCGTGAAGGAAGGTAAGAGCTGCAAACATCCCCCCCATACACACATAAAGTAGAGCAACATGAAACAGTACCGAAGGAAGAAAGAGCTGGAGAACATCCCCCACACACACATAAAAGTAGACCAACATGCAAAACAGTACTGTGAAGGAAGATAAGAGCTGTGAACATCCCACCAATGCGGCACATAAAGTAGATCAACACGCGAACAGTACCGTGAGGAAGAAAAGAGCTGTGAACACCCCCACCACAAACATAAAGTAGATCAACATGTAGAACAGTCCTGTGAAGGAAGATAAGAGCTGTGAACATCCCTCTCACTCTACACATAAGTAGATCAACATGCAAACAACAGTACCGGAAGGAAGATAAGAGCTGGCGAACATCCCCCACATGCAATAAAGTAGATCAACATGCAAAACAGTACCGTGAGGGAAGGTAAGCTGTGAACATCTCACCCACTCGCCATACAAAAGTAGATCAACATGCAAAACAGTACCGAAGGGAAGACAGAGCTGTAGATCTCCCACACACACACATAAAAGTAGATCAACATGCCAAACAGTACTGTGAAGGAAGATAAGTGCTGCTAACATCCCTCCCACACACACAGAAGTAGATCAACATACAAAACAGTACCGTGAAGGAAGATAAGAGCTGCGAACATCCCCCCCACAAGCAATAAAGTAGATCAACATCCAAAACAGTACCGTGAAGGAAGGTAAGAGCTGTGAACATCCTCCCACACACACATAAAGTAGATCAACATGTAAAACAGTACCGTGAAGGAAGGAAAGAGCTGCAACATCCCCACACAGACATGAAGTAGAGCTACATGCAAAAAAGTACCGTGGAAGGAAGATAAGATGGCGTAACATCCCCACACACACATAAAAAGTAGATCAACATATAAACGCACTATGAAGGAAGATAGTTAGTCAGAACATCCTCGTCACACACACATAAAGTAGACCAAGCATGGAAACAGTACCATGAAGGAAGATAAGAGCTGAAGTAACATCCCCCACACAAACGAGCAGATCAACAAGCAAAACAGTACCATGAAGGAAGACAAGAGCTATGAACATCCCTGCCACACACACATAAAGTAGATCAGCATGCAAAACAGTACCGCGGAAGGAAGAAAAGAGCAGTGAACATCCTCTCAATACATACATAATATATAGATCAACATAACAGCACCGTGAAGGAAGATAGAGCTGTGAAAACTCTACTGGCACACAAAGTAGATCAAGCAAAACAGTACCGTGAAGGAAGATAAGAGCTGGGAACATCACCCCCACACACACACTTAAAGTAGATCAACATGCAAAACAGTACCGTGAAGGAAGGTAAGAGCTGCAAACATACCCCTCTCAGACACATAAGTAGAGCAACATGCAAAATAGTACTGTGAAGGGAAGATAAGACAAGCTGAATATCCTCCTATTATGCACATAAAGTAGATCAACATGCAAAACAGTACTGTGAAGGAAGATAGAGCTGCGTAACATCCCCACACACACATAGAGTAGATCAACATGCAAAACAGTACCACATGAAGAAGACAAGAGCTGCGAACATCCCACACGTATATTACATAAAGTAGTTCAACATGCAGAACAGTACTGTGAAGGAAGGTAAGAGCTGTGAATACTACCCCCCCACATGCACATAAAGCAGATCAACATGCAAAACAGTACCGTGAAGGAAGGTAAGAGCTGTGAACATCCCCCACACACACATAAAGTAGATCAACATGCAAAACAGTACCCTGTGAAGGAAGGTGTGAGCTGCAAACATCCCCCCACACACACATAAAGTAGAGCAACATGCAAATCAGTACTGCGAAGGAAGATAAGTGCTGCAAACATCCCCACACACACATAAAGTAGATCAACATGCAAAACAAATACCATGAAGGAAGAAAGAGCTGCAACATCCCTGCCACACACACATAAAGTAGATCAGCATGCAAACAATACCGTGAAGGAAGATAAGAGCTGCGAACATCCCCACACATGCAATAAAGTAGATCAACATGCAAACAGTACTGCAGAGTGAAGGTAAGAGCTGTGAACATCCCTCCACGCACACAAAGTACACCAACATGCAAAACAGTACCAGAGGAAGATAAGAGCTAGGAACATCCCCTGCAGCACACATAAAGTAGATCAACATGCAAAGCCAGTATTGTGAAGGGATAAGAGCTGTGAACACCGGCCCACAAGCACATAAAGTAGACCAACATGCAGAACAGTACTATGAAGGAAGATAAGAGCTGTGAATATCCCCCCAGACACATAAAGTAGATCAACATGCAAACAGTACTGTGAAGGAAGATAAGAGCGCGAACATCCTCCCACACGACATTGGCAGTAGATCAACATCACAGCCAGTACCGTGAAGGAAGACAAGAGCTGGGCGAACTTCCTCACACACAATAAAGTAGATCAACAAGCAAAACAGTACTGTGAAGGAAGATAAGAGCTGAGAACATCCCCCCCAAACACACATAAAGTAGATCAACACGCAAAACAGTACCGTGAAGGAAGGTATGAGCTGCGAACATCCCCCCCACACGCACATAAAGTAGATCAACATGCAAAACAGTACCGTGAAGGAAGGTAAGAACTAGCAACATCCCACACGCATTACAAAGTAGATCAACATGCAAAGCAGTATTGTGAAGGAAGAGCAGAGATGTGGAACATCCTCCCCACACCCATAAAGTAGGATCAACAAGCAAAACAGTACAGTAAGGAAGATAAGAGCTGAGAACATCCCACCCTACACGCATATAAAGTAGATCAACATCGAAACAGTACAGTTGAAGGAAGGTAAGATAGCTGCGAACATCCCCCCCACACACACATAAAGTAGATCAACATGCAAAACAGTACCGTGAAGGAAGATAAGAGCTGTAAACATCCCTCCCACACACACATAAAGTAGATCAACATGCAAAACAGTACCGTGAAGGAAGATAAGAGCTGTAAACATCCCCCCCACACACACACATAAAGTAGATCAACATGCAAAACAGTACCGTGAAGGAAGATAAGAGCTGCAAACATCCCTCCCACACACACATAAAGTAGATCAACATGCAAAACAGTACCGTGAAGGAAGATAAGAGCTGTGAACATCCCTCTCACACACACATAAAGTAGATCAACATGCAAAACAGTACCGTGAAGGGAGATAAGAGCTCTGAACTTCCCCCCACAGACACATAAAGTAGATCTACATGCAAAACAGTACTATGAAGGAAGATAAGAGCTGCGAACATCCTTCCCCCCACATACACACACACATGAAGTAGATCAACATGAAAACAGTACTGTGAAGGAAGATAAGAGCTGCGAACATCCACCACACACACACACACATAAAGTAGATCAACATGTCTGACAGTACAGTGAAGGAAGATAAAGAGTTCGAACATCCCTCCCACACACAGGTAAAAGTAGATCAACATGCAAAACAGTACCGGTGGAAGGAAGGTAAGAGCTGCGTAACATCCTTTCTCACAATACGTTACAAGTAGATGAACATGCAAAACAGTACTGTGGAAGGAAGAAAGAGCTGTGAACATCTCCCCTCACACACACACATAAAGTAGACCAACATGCCAAGAATTGCCGTGAAAGAAGATAAGAGCTGCGAACATCCCCCCACATGCATAAAGTAGATCAACATGCAGAACAGTACCGTGAAGGAAGGTAAGAGCTGTAAACATCCCCCAAACACACATAAAGTAGATCAACATGTAAAACAGTACCGTGAAGGAAGATAAGAGCTGTGAACATCCACCCACACACGCACATAGTAGATCAACAAGCAAAACAGTACCGTGAAGGAAGATAAGAGCTGTGAACATCCCCCACACACATAAAGAAGATCAATCGCAAATAGTACTCGGAAGGAAGGTAAGAGCTGCAAACATCCCCCACATGCACATAAAGTAGATCACGCTGCAAAACAGTACCGTGAAGTAAAGGTAAGAGCTGTGAACATCCCTCCAGGCACAGATAAAGTAGATCAACATGCAGAACAGTACTGGTGAAGGAAGACAAGAGCTGCGAATATCCTCACACACACATAAAGTAGATCAGCATGCAAACAGTACCGTGAAGGAAGAAAGAGCAGTAACTCCCCACACACACATAAAGTAGATCAACATGTAATACAGTACCGTGAAGGAAGATAAGAGCTGCGAAAATCCCCCACTGTTACAAAGTAGATCAATGTCGTTAGTACCGAAGGGAAGATATGAGCTGGGAACATCCCCCAATATTACCAAAAGTAGATTCAACATGCAAAATGTACTTGAAGGAAGGTAAGAGCTGGCAAACATACCCCCACAGACACATTAAGTAGAGCAACATGCAAAAATAGTACGTGAAGGAAGATAAGAGCTACGAACATCCCCCACATGCACATAAAGTAGATCAACATGCAAACAGTACTGTGAAGGGAGATAAGAGCTCTGAACATCCCCAGCGACACATAGAGTAGATCAACATGCAAAACAGTACCATGAAGGAAGACAAGAGCTGCGAACATCCCCACCACACGCACATAAAGTAGTTCAACATGCAGAACAGTACTGTGAAGGAAGGTAAGAGCTGTGAATACCACCCCCCCACATGCACATAAAGCAGATCAACATGCAAAACAGTACCGTGAAGGAAGGTAAGAGCTGCGAACATCCCCCACACAAACGTAAAGTAGTTCAACAAGCAAAACAGTACCATGAAGGAAGACAAGAGCTGGCAATATCCCTGCTACATACACATAAAGTAGATCAGCATGTGCCAGTACTGTGACAAGAAAGAGCAGAACATCCTCTATTAATAATAAAGTGGAGATCAACATGTAATACAGTACCGTGAAGGAAGATAAGAGGCTGTGAAATTCCCCTGACTGGTACATCAAGTAGATCAACAAGCCAAAACAGTACCGTGAAGGAAGATAAGAGCTGGGGAATATCCCCACTATTACCTTAAAGTAGATCAACATGCAAAACAGTACTGGGTGAAGGGAAGGTAAGAGCTGCAAACATACCCCCACAGACACATAAAGTAGAGCAACATGTAATAGTACCGTGAAGGAAGATAAGAGTCATGCATCTCCATGCACATAAAGTAGATCAACATGCAAAACAGTACTGTGAAGGAAGATAAGAGCTGCTAACATCCCTGGCTGAATAATACATAGAGGCAGATCAACATGCAAAATAACAGTACCATGAAGGAAGACATGAGCTGCTTAACATCCTCCACACGCATACAAAGTAGTACAACATGCAGAACAGTACTGTGAAGGAAGGTAAGAGTTGTGAATACCACCCCCACATGCACATAAAGCAGATCAACATGCAACAGTACGCTGTGAAGGAAGGTAAGAGCTGTGAACATCCCCCACACACACATAAAGTAGATCAACATGCAAAAACAGTGTTAAGGAAGGTGTGAGCTGCAAACATCCCCCACACACACATAAAGTAGAGCAACATGCAAAGCAGTACCTGTGAAGGAAGATAAGTGCTGCAAACATCCCCACACACATAAAGTAGATCAACATGCAAACAGTACCATGAAGGAAGAAAAGAGTTGCTAACATCACTGCACACACACATAAAGTAGATCAGCATGCAAAACAGTAATCGTGAAGGAAGATAAGAGCTGCGAACATCCCCCACATGCAATAAAGTAGATCAACATGCAAAACAGTACCGTGAGTGAAGGTAAGAGCTGTGAACATCCCCCCCACGCACATAAAGTACACCAACATGCAAAACAGTACCATGAAGGAAGATAAGAGCTGTGAACATCCCTGCAGCACACATAAAGTAGATCAACATGCAAAACAGTATTGTGAAGGAAGATAAGAGCTGTGAACACCCGTCCACAAGCACATAAAGTAGACCAACATGCAGAACAGTACCATGAAGGAAGATAAGAGCTGTGAATATCCCCCCAGACACACATAAAGTAGATCAACATGCAAAACAGTACCGTGAAGGAAGATAAGAGCTGTAACATCCCCACGCTATTATTGGTAGATCAACACGCCAAAACAGTGCCGTGAAGGAAGACAAGAGCTTCGAACTTCCTCACACACGATAAAGTAGATCAACACGCCAAACAGTACTGTGAAGGGAAGATAAGAGCTGCGAACATCCCCCCAAACACATATAGAGTAGATCAACTCGCAAAACAGTACCGTGAAGGCGGAAGGTATGAGCTGCGAACATCCCCCCACTCGTTACATAAAGTAGATCAACATGCAAAACATTGCCGTGCAGGAAGGTAAGAATCGCGAACATCCTCCACACGCACACAAGGTGCAGATCAACATGCAAAGCAGCACTGTGAAGGAAGGTAAGAGATGTGAACATCCTCCCCCACACACCCGTAAAGTAGATCAACAAGCAAAACAGTACCGTAAAGGAAGATAAGAGCTGAGAACATCCCACCCCACACGCACATAAAGTAGATCAACACGCAAAACAGTACCGTGAAGGAAGGTAAGAGCTGCGAACATCCCCCCCACACACACATAAAGTAGATCAACATGCAAAACAGTACCGTGAAGGAAGATAAGAGCTGCAAACATCCCTCCCACACACACATAAAGAAGATCAACATGCAAAACAGTACCGTGAAGGAAGATAAGAGCTGTAAACATCCCCCACACACATAAAGTAGATCAACATGCAAAACAGTACCGTGAAGGAAGATAAGAGCTGCAAACATCCCCCACACACACATAAAGTAGATCAACATGCAAAACAGTACCGTGAAGGAAGATAAGAGCTGTGAACATCCCTCTCACACACACATAAAGTAGATCAACATGCAAAACAGTACCGTGAAGGGAGATAAGAGCTCTGAACTTCCCCCACAGACACATAAAGTAGATCTACATGCAAAACGGTACTATGAAGGAAGATAAGAGCTGCGAACATCCTTCCCCCCACATACACACACACATGAAGTAGATCAACATGAAAACAGTACTGTGAAGGAAGATAAGAGCTGCGAACATCCACCACACACACACACACATAAAGTAGATCAACATGCAAAACAGTACCGTGAAGGAAGATAAGAGCTCCGAACATCCCTCCCACACACAGATAAAGTAGATCAACATGCAAAACAGTACCGTGAAGGAAGGTAAGAGCTGAGAACATCCCTCTCACACACACATAATGTAGATGAACATGCAAAACAGTACCGTGAAGGAAGAAAGGAGCTGTGAACATCCACACACACACACACATAAAGTAGATCAACATGCAAAACAGTACCGTGAAAGAAGATAAGAGCTCGTAACATCCCCACATGCATCAAAGTAGATCTATGCAGAATAGTACTGTGAAGGAAGGTAAGAGCTGTAAACATCCCTAAACACACACATAAAGTAGATCAACATGCAAAACAGTACCGTGAAGGAAGATAAGAGCTGTGAACATCAACCCCCCACACGCACATAAAGTAGATCAACAAGCAAAACAGTACCGTGAAGGAAGATAAGAGCTGTGAACATCCCCCCACACACACATAAAGAAGATCAACGTGCAAAACAGTACCGTGAAGGAAGGTAAGAGCTGCAAACATCCCCACACACACATAAAGTAGAGCAACATGCAAAATAGTACCGTGAAGGAAGATAAGAGCTGCGAACATCCCCCACACAACATAGAGTAGATCAACATGCAAAACAGAACCGTGAAGGAAGATAAGAGCTGGAAACATCCCCCCCAAAAGCACATAAAGTAGATCAACATGCAAAACAGTACAGTGAAGGAAGATAAGAGTTGTTATCCTCCACACACAGATAAAGTAGATCAACATGCAAAACAATTACTGGTGACTAAGGTAAGAGCTGTGAACATCCTCCGCACGGCAGATAAAGTAGATCAACATGCAGAACAGTACCATGAAGGAAGATAAGACCATGTAACATCCCCGCCTCACACACTTAAGTAGATCAACATGCAAAATAACCGTACTGTGAAGGAAGGTAAGAGCTGCAGACTTCCACACACATATACAAAGAAGATCAATATGCAGAGAAGTACCATGATGAAGATAAGAGCTGTGAACACTTCACACACAACACACACAAAGTAGATCAACATGCAGAACAGTCCTGTGGAGGTAGATAAGTTTGTGATCATCACTTCATGATGCACAAAGTAGATCCATGCAAAAGAGTACTTGAAGGAAGATAAGAGCTGTGAACACCCCCACATACACACACACATAAAGTAGATCAACATATAAAACAGTACTGTGAAGGAAGGTAAGAGCTGCGAACATCCCCCCCACACACATAAAGTAGATCAACATGCAAAACGTACCGTGAAGGAGGATTAGAGCTGTAAACATCCCCCACACACACAAAAAAGTAAATCAACATGCAAAACAGTACCGTGAAGGAAGATAAGAGCTGCAAACATCCCTCCCACACACACATAAAGTAGATCAACATGCAAAACAGTACCGTGAAGGAAGATAAGAGCTGCAAACATCCCTCCTTCACACACATAGAGTAGATCAACATGCAAAACAGTACAGCGAAGGGAGATAAGAGCTCTGAACTTCCCCCCACACACATAAAGTAGATCAACACGCAAAACAGTACTATGAAAGAAGATAAGAGCTGCGAACATCCTTTCCCCACACACACACACACATAAAGTAGATCAATATGAAAACAGTACTGTGAAGGAAGATAAGAGCTGTAACATCCCCCACACACACATAAAGTAGATCAACATGCAAAACAGTACCGTGAAGGAAGATAAGAGCTCCGAACATCCCTCCCACACACAGATAAAGTAGATCAACATGCAAAACAGTACCGTGAAGGAAGGTAAGAGCTGCGAACATCCCTCCCACACACACATAAAGTAGATGAACATGCGAAACAGTACCGTGAAGGAAGATAGGAGCTGTGAACATCCCCTCACACACACACACACACATAAAGTAGATCAACATGGAAAACAGTACCGTGAAGGAAGATAAGAGCTGCGAACATCCCCCCACATGCATAAAGTAGCTCAACATGCAGAACAGTACCGTGAAGGAAGGTAAGAGCTGTGAACATCCCCCCAAACACACATAAAGTAGATCAACATGTAAAACAGTACTATGAAGGAAGATAAGAGCTGTGAACATCCCCACACACGCATATAAAGTAGATCAACAAGCAAAACAGTACCGTGAAGGAAGATAAGAGCTGTGAACATCCCCCCACATGCACATAAAGTAGATCATCATGCAAAACAGTACCGTGAAGGAAGACAAGAGCTGAGAACACCCCCCCACACACACATGAATTAAAACAACATGCAGAAAAGTACCGTAAAGGAAGATAAGAGCTGTGAACACCCTCCCACACAAACATAAAGTAGATTAACATGTAGAACAGTCCCGTGAAGGAAGATAAGAGCTGTGAACATCCCTCTCACACACACATAAAGTAGATCAACATGCAAAATAGGACCGTGCAGGAAGATAAGAGCTGCGAACACCCCCCCACACACATAAAGAAGATCAACATGCAGAACAGTACCGTGAAGGAAGGTAAGAGCTGTGAACACCCCCCCACACGCACATAAAGTAGATCAACATGCAAAACAGTACCGTGAAGGAAGGCAAAGCTGTGAACATCCTCCCCACACACACATAAAGTAGATCAACATGCAAACCAGTACTGTGAAGGAAGGTAAGAGCTGTGAACCTCCACCCCCACACGCACATTAAGTAGATCAACATGCAAAACAGTACCGTGAAGGAAGATAAGAGCTGCGAACATCCCTCCCAGTCACACATAAAGTAGATCAACATGCAAAACAGTACCATGAAGGAAGATAAGAGCTGTGAACATCCACCCACACACACACATAAAGTAGATCAACATGCCAAACAGTTCTGTGAAGGAAGATAAGTGCTAGCATCCCTCCCACACACACACTTAAAGTAGATCAACATTCAAAACAGTACCGTGAAGGAAGATAAGAGCTGCGAACATCCCCCCCACATGCAATAAAGTAGATCAACATCCAAAACAGTACCGTGAAGGAAGGTAAGAGCTGTGAACATCCCTCCCACACACACATAAAGTAGATCAACAAGCAAAACAGTACCGTGAAGGAAGCTAGGAGCTGAGAACATCCCTACAGACCATAAAGTAGATCAACATGCAAAACAGTACCGTGAAGGAAGGTAAGAGCTGTGAACACCCCTCCACACGCACATAAAGTAGAGCAACATACAGAACAGTACCATGAAGGAAGATAAGAGCTGTGAACATCTCCCCCACACACACATAAAGTAGATCAACGTGCAAAACAGTACCGTGAAGGAAGATAAGAGCTGCGAACATCCCCCCCACATGCACATAAAGGAGATCAACATGCAAAACAGAACTGTGAAGGAAGATAAGAGCTGTGAACACCCTCTCCCCACATACATACACACACACACACACACATATATAAAGTAGATCAACACGCAAAACAGTACTGTGAAGGTAGATAAGTGCAGTGATCATCGCTTCCGCAAGCACATAAAGTAGATCAACATGCAAAAGAGTACAGTGAAGGAAGATAAGAGCTGTGAACACCCCCCCCACATACACACACACATAAAGTAGATCAACATATAAAACAGTACTGTGAAGGAAGGTAAGGCTGCGAACATCCCCCCACACACATAAAGTAGATCAACATGCAAAACGGACCGTGAAGGAGGATTAGAGCTGTAAACATCCCCCCACACACACAAAAAGTAAATCATCATGCAAAACAGTACAGTGAAGGAAGATAAGAGCTGCAAACATCCCTTCCCACACACATAAAGTAGATCAATGATGCAAAACAGTCGTGAAGGAAGATAAGAGCTGCAAAACATCCTCCCACACAATAATATAAAGTAGATCAACATGCAAATAGTAGTGAAGGGAGATAAGAGCTCTGAACTTCCCCCCACACACATAAAGTAGATCAACATGCAAAACAGTACTATGAAGGAAGATAAGAACTGCGAACATCCTTCCCCCCACATACACACACACATAAAGTTGATCATTATGAAAACAACACTGTGAAGGAAGATAAGAGCTGCGACATCCCCCCACACACACATAAAGTAGATCAACATGCAAAACAGTACCGTGAAGGAAGATAAGAGCTCCGAACATCCCTCCCACACACAGATAAAGTAGATCAAAATACAAAACAGTACCGTGAAGGAAGGTAAGAGCTGCGAACATCCCTCCCACACACACATAAAGTAGGTGAACATGCAAAACAGTACCGTGAAGGAAGATAGGAGCTGTGAACATTCCTCACACACACACACACACACACACACACACACATAAAGTAGATCAACATGGAAAACAGTACCGTGAAGGAAGATAAGAGCTGAGAACATCCCCCCACATGCATAATGTCGATCAACATGCAGAACAGTACCGTGAAGGAAGGTAAGAGCTGTGAACATCCCCCCAAATACACATAAAGTAGATCAACATGTTAAACAGTACCGTGAAGGAAGATAAGAGCTGTGAACATCCCCCACTTGCACATAAAGTAGATCAACAAGCAAAACAGTACCGTGAAGGAAGATAAGAGCTGTGAACATCCCCCCACGTGCACATAAAGTAGATCAACACGCAAAACAGTACCGTGAAGTAATGTAAGAGCTGTGAACCCCCCCCCACACAAACATAAAGTAGATCAACATGTAGAACAGTCCCGTGAAGGAAGATTAGAGCTGTGAACATCCCTCTCACACACACATAAAGTAGATCAACATGCAAAAAAATAGTACCGTGAAGGAAGGTAAGAGCTGTTAACACTTCACACAAACATAAAGTAGATCAACATGTAGAACAGTCCTGAAGGGAAGATTAGAGCTGTAACATCCTCTCACACACACACATACAGGTAGATCAACATGCAAAATAGTACCGTGAAGGAAGATAAGAGTCATGTAACACTTCTACACATAAAGTAGATCAACATGCAGAACAGTACTGCAGGAAGGTAAGAGCTGTGAATACTAATTTACAAGCACATACGAGTAGATCAACAAGCAAAACAGTAATGTGAAGTAAGAGCTGCAAACCTCCCCACACGCATATAAAGTAGATCAACATGGAAACGTGAAAATTTGAAGGAAGATAAGAGCTAGAACATCCTCCCAGTCACACATAAAGTAGATCACCATGCAAAACAGTACCGTGAAGGAAGATAAGAGCTGTGAACATCCACCCACACATACACATAAAGTAGATCAACATGCCAAACAGTTCTGTGAAGGAAGATAAGTGCTGCGAGCATCCCTCCCACACACACACATAAAGTAGATCAACATTCAAAACAGTACCGTGAAGGAAGATAAGAGCTGCGAACATCCCCCCCACATGCAATAAAGTAGATCAACATCCAAAACAGTACCGTGAAGGAAGGTAAGAGCTGTGAACATCCCTCCCACACACACATAAAGTAGATCAACAAGCAAAACAGTACTGTGAAGGAAGGTAAGAGATGTGAACACCCCTCCACACGCGCATAAAGTAGAGCAACATACAGAACAGTACCATGAAGGAAGATAAGAGCTGTGAACATCTCCCCCACACACACATAAAGTAGATCAACGTGGAAAACAGTACCGTGAAGGAAGATAAGAGCTGCGGAATATCCCCACATGCACATAAAGTAGATCAACATGCAAAACAGTACTGTGAAGGAAGGTAAGAGCTGTGAACACCTCTCCCCACATACACACACACACACACACACACACACACATATAAAGTAGATCAACATGCAAAACAGTACCGTGAAGGAAGATAAGAGCTGTGAACATCCCTCCCACACACACATAAAGTAGATCAACATGCAAAACAGTACTATGAAGGAAGATAAGAGCTGCGAACATCCTTCCCCCCACACACACACACATTTAAAGTAGATCAATATGAAAACAGTACTGTGAAGGAAGATAAGAGCTGCGAACATCCCCCCCACACACAGATAAAGTAGATCAACATGCAAAACAGTACCGTGAAGGAAGATAAGAGCTCCGAACATCCCTCCCACACACAGATAAAGTAGATCAACATGCAAAACAGTACCGTGAAGGAAGGTAAGAGCTGCGAACATCCCTCCCACACACACATAAGGTAGATGAACATGCAAAACAGTACCGTGAAGGAAGATAGGAGCTGTGAACATCCCCTCACACACACACACACACACATAAAGTAGATCAACATGGAAAACAGTACCGTGAAGGAAGATAAGAGCTGCGAACATCCCCCCACATGCATAAAGTAGATCAACATGCAGAACAGTACCGTGAAGGAAGGTAAGAGCTGTGAACATCCCCCCCAAACACACATAAAGTAGATCAACATGAAACTTGGACACTACCTTGGGAAGAAATTTCTGTTGTTCCTGAAAACTACTTTATTATCCCTGTGGAAATAATGAGTTGGTTCAGTACAAAGCTTCTAGCTCTGAAATCCTTCTGGCTGAAGTGACTGCTACTAGGAAGATAGTTTTCCAGGTGACATTTTAAGTCTGCAGTAGCCATGGATCAAACAGAGACTCCATCAACTTAGCTGTACAAAGCTTCAAATACCGGGTGGGGGGGGCAGGTTCCAAGTGGAGGTTGAAGGTGCAATGGGCCTTTGAAGTATTTCTTAAAATATGGAATGAGAAATTATGGACTTCTCCTTATCAACAGACAAATAGGCCAAAGTGGCTGCCAAGTGAACTTTCAGAGATGAGACTCTAAGGCCTGATGCTTGCAAGAGCACCAAATAGTCTAGCATGAAGGATAGGCTAGCCTGCAGAGGGTTAATCTGTTTGTCTTTACACCAGAAAGAAAATATCTTCCACTTGGAAACACAAGTCTTTTTGGTACTTGGTTTCTTGGCCAGACAAAGAATTCTCAGGACTTGCTCTGAATATGCATGGAACAGCCTCCCCGAGGAGGTCGTGGGGTCAAACACAGTGGGGGGATTCAAGAATGCATGGGACAGACATAAGGCAATTACAGTGGGGGGTAAGAGGAAGTAGGCTATTGATTAACTAGGGTTTGCAGCTTATCCAATAGGTAGGGAAATGGGCAGACTGGGTGGGCCAAGTGGTCCTTATCTGCCATCAAAGTCTATGTTTCTATGAATACTGAGAGTCAGGGAATTCTAGCTCTTCAAGGAACTGAACATGTACTCCCTGGAGGAGAGGAGGGAGAGAGGGGATATGATAGAGACATACAAGTATCTTACAGGGAGGAACAGGGTGCAGGAAAACACTATTTTTAAGCGAAAAAGATGTTTCAGGACTAGAGGGCATGGGATGAAGTTGGAGGGAGGACGATTCAGAGGAAACATGAGAAAGAATTTCTTCACAGAACGGGTGGTGGACAAGTGGAACACCCTGCCAGAGGAAGTGGTGGGACTGAAACAATCACGGTTTAAGAATGCATGGGATAGACATAAAGGAATTCTAGAGGTCAGGGGTAAGGGGAAATAGACTTCTAGGAAAACAAACTGAACTTACAAGCTCAAATGGGCAGACTAGGTGGGCCATAGGCCCTTATCTGCCGACACTGTCTATGTATCTATGTATCTATGTAAGTACCAAGTTTTGAGGTGAAGAGACTATGCTGGGGTATGCTATCCCCATCTGAGTCAGGGTCAGGAGACTAAGTGGGAGGCAGGCGAATGGATTGTTTGACTGACAGGGTGAGAAGCATGGTATACCAAGGCTGCCTCGCCCAGTCTGGAATCACCAGAATCATGGTTGCTGGCTGGCTTCTGAGTTTTGGCAGGACCCTGAGAATCAGGGGAAACGGAGGGAAAGGGTACAGGAACGTCCCTGTCCAATCAAGAGACAGGATATTAACTAGTACTAAGCCCAGAGCCAGAAGGCCTCCAACAGTACAGGGAAATCTGGTAGTTGTGTTTGGAGGCGAAATGATTCATCTCTGGGGTGCTACACCTCCTGAGGACTGTGGCCAGCACCCATTTGTTTAGGGTCCACTCATGGTGGCCCTGACTGATGCAGCTCAGGGAGTCTACCAACACATTGTCCTTGCCTGGCAGGTGAATGGCCCTGAGCTGCAAGTCCAAGGAGTAGGCCAGAGCCCAGATCTTCATGGCCTCTGTGCAGAACTTTGTGGATCTTGTGCCCCACTGCTTGATGATGTAAAACATAGCAGTGGTATTGTCTGTCCTGATTTGAACAGAATGACCTTTGAGCTGGGGAGCAAAGGCTTTGCTAGCCAGGTACACAGCTCTGAGTTCAACATTTATGTGACATCTGGACTTCTGGGAGATCACACCCCAATTTATGGACTGGTCTGCCAGGTGTGCACCCCACCCTAGAGGGAAGCATCTGAAGTGAGCACTCTGGAGAGTTCCTCTGCTGGAAAGGAACTCTTCCTCCTCTGAGGTGGTCTCTGCCTTTCCGCCAGTCTAAGGTTTATAGGAGCGTCCTTGTGACTGGAACCAGTTTTGATAGGAGGTCCCTCTTTTGAGACTAATGGGATCTCAAATTATACTGAATATCCCTTATCTGGAATCTGGCCCCTGACACTACACCTGTAGTAGATACCATGTGGCCTAGAAGTCTGAGGAAGTGTCTGGCTGGTCTTGGTTGTCCTAGGACAGACGAGTGTGTCAGGGTCTGGAGGTTTTCCACCCTGTCCAGAGAGAGCAGGCCTTTGTCTTGTTGTGTGTCTAGCTCTGCTCTGATAACCTCCAGGAGTTGAACTGGCTTGAACTGGGACTTTTCTGTGTTGACCAGGAACCCCAGGGACTCCATGGTGCACTGTGTGAGGCTGAGGGAGTCTCTGACCTTTTGAGGAGACCTGCCCACTATCAGCCAGTCATCCAGGTAAGAGGAAGACCAAGACCTCCAGTCTTCTAAGATAGGCAGCTACCAGTGCCAGGCACTTTGTGAAAACTCTAGGAGCTGAAGAAAGGACAGAGCTGCAAACTGGTAGTGGCCAGAGGGCAGCCTGAATCTGAGATACCTTCTGTGAGAGAGCCAGACTGGAAAGTGGAACTAGGCGTCCCTCAAATCTAGGGAGGCTATCCCGTCTCCCTGTTAAGAGTGAATCACCACTGGCAGGGTAACCATCTTGAATTTGGGATTGAACAGGTGCTTGTTTAGGTACCCGAGATACAGAATGGGTTGCCAGTCCCCATTTTTCTTTTGGGTTAGAAACTATCTGGAATAGAGGCCTTTTCCCCATTGGGAGAGAGGGACTCTTTCCATTGCATTTGCTGCCAGGAGAGAATTTACCTCTGACTCTAGCAGAATTTTCTCTGTGGGGGGCTAGAGGTTTTATACTCCTGTGGCCCTACCGAGTAGAACATTTTTTGAACTGCAGGGTATGTCCTTGACCCACTACCTCCAGCACCCACTGGTCTGTGGTGATGTGGTGCCATTTGTGGAGGTAGTGGGTCAGCATTCCTCCTACTGGCAGAGGGGAGGTGACCTGGGCCTACCAGTCAGGGGTTTTGTTTTGGTTGAATTCTTGTTGAAGGAGAAGAATCAGTACATTTGTGAGACCTTCCTCCTCTTCCCTTAAAAAAGCCTCTCTTCTGAGTGTAATCCAAGGGCAATGGCATATGGTAGGAGGCCCTGGGATAGTAACTTCTGCATCTGCCCCCCCCCCTTTTGTGGTCTGTAAGAGGTAGAGGGTTTCTCTTTAGCTGCATTGCTCTGATAGGTGGTTTTGTATCCCTCCACCTTTTTCATGTAAGTCTCTGTTTTGCCCCCAAAAGAGATTTTTTTTTTTTTTTTGTGGGAAATCCATAGGTTGAGTCTGGGTGTTCTGGGATAGATTAGTAGTCCTCAGCCAGGCAAACCTCCTCAGAGAAATGGCCTGAGCCATAGCCCTGGAGGCAGTGTCACTGGCATCTACCACCATATGGAACTGGTATTTTGTGGCTTCTAAAGCAGTTTTAACAGTTTCTGCCAGTTCCTGAGCTGCTCTTATCTGGGAGCTGCTGACCGATAGGCAGGACAGAGCTCTAGAAAGCCTTTTGGTACTGAGCTGTGTGCACCATGTAGGTACAGAGACAAGGCAGCAGAGAGGCTGTGGTGTCAAATTTGTTACCCAGAGCATCCATTTTTCGGGATTCTTTTTCTGGAGGCTGGGAAGAAAGAGGCATCTTTGCTTTATCACAAGCTACAGCTTGCACTACTCCTTCATGGTCTGGATGTATGTAAAGGTACTCAGCATTAGACTTATCTAGCTGGTACTTTTCTCTAATTTCTTATCCATCCCTGTTATGGAGGTGGGATTCAGAAGAAACTTCAGAGTAGCCTCAAGAGGACTTAGGAAGAACAAGGAGTAACTTTTTTAGGAGGAGGGAGGCCCATCATATCTAAAAATTCTTCCTCCTCATCTTCCTCAGTGGACTTTTGTACACAAAGGGCAAGAGTGTCCTCCATGTGCTGAACAATGGAAAAATGCGAGCCAAATTCTTGATCAGGAATTTCATCAGGTTTTAAAGGCTCACCCTCCTCTTCATCATCACTCCCTCAAAGAAAATGCCCTGGCTGAGGCCAAGGTCAGAGGGGATAGGTGTAGGAGGAACGGCTGGAGCACGTAGAAGAGAGCCCACAGCCTGAAAAAAATTTGTATAGTTGCCAAGCCATTGCCATTTCCAATGCAGAGGGAATATCTTATTGTACAACTGGCGTCTCCCTTTGTTTTTAGTGGGAGGGGCAGCGATACATTTTTTTTTGTTTCTTTTTAGCAGGCCCTGAATCAGAGACCTACTGTAAATATCTTTTTTGTTTGGCTTGGTCATTATCATTTTTATCAGACTTATTTTCTATGGCGTCACTGATGGACTTGTCTTTAGACTTTTTATGAGAGAAGGATCCCTCTTCAGTAATTTTTATAGAGGGGGAGGCAGACTGACAAGCCATGATTTCCAGCCTTAAGGCTGATTTCCTAGTGTTTTGAGCAATAAAAAGTAAAGTTCTCACAGAGAAAACAGTGATTAGCCCAAAATATAGAATGGGAATTGTGGCACCTCAGAAGCAATATTTTTCAGTCAGAAAAACACAGAAAAAGAAGGCGATTTTCTGTGGATTATGGGAACTGAGGAACCGTGGAAAACACACAAAAAAACTAACTAAAACACTCTAAATGCAGGACAGTGTAAAAGAAATGACTAATAAACTGAAAATAAACCACTTCAAGTGAAGCTTTGAAGAGAGAGCTCCAGGTAGACTTGTCCAGTCAGTGGAGAAATTAATCTGACTGGAAGTACAGCACCACCTACAGGTAGCAATCTCTTACTACAACCTGACTGGCTAATTCCCTGGCATCATTAGCATAACTCCACTACCGGGCAGCTGAACCCAGCTGGCATAACTGCACTAGTCAAGCATATTGAGGGATTCCTGGGGTGAGAAAAAACAGGTTACTCACCTGTAACAGTAGTTCTAGGAGTGGTAAATGTTCATCCACACTTATTGTTCATCCACACTTACTGGGATGTCCCCTTCCACTTTAAATCTTGCCAGAAGTCTTCAAGCTGACTCCTCCCACCCACCCGGGTGGTATAACCCTCGGTTCCGCCCCATGATGCCAGATATTAGCCCACTGGAAGCCAGGTGTTGTGCATCCACAGCCGGGGAGATTGGGTGGGTCCGTGTGAATGAACAACTTATACCACTCCTAGAACTACTGTTACAAGTGAGTAACCTGTGACAGAAATGGGAAGGAAAGAGTTAATGGTTGGGATTCTGTAGGTGCCTTATTTTTTTAGCAGTTTGGAAAAAAATACACTCAGGCTGAAATCCTCTGTCCAGCAGCATCCAGCTGGTGGAATTCCTAGCTGCTAGATAACAGCTGGGTCATAAATCTCGAGTGGACATCTCCATACACACAGACCTGCAGACACCTACAGCGCTGGTTTGAATGGCTTGGATCATTCAAATATAAACGTAAGGTGAAAAGGGAATATAATTGGTCACTGATAGGTGTTCACTCTGATTGGGACAATTAAATACATACATGTGAGTTGGTTGGTGCATTCAAAGGGAGAATAGGAATGACCTATTCTCCACAGAGTATACAACCTTCTTAAAGACAGAGAATGTCTCTCTTGCTTTGGGGAAGTTGGAAGGGGAAACATAAGTTTGGAGCCGACCTTGTAGCTATGTCCATGGGAGCTGGCAGTTACAACAGGGTCCAGTGTCTCTTGTAAGGACAGGGAAGGGTAAGTTTAGTGAGAGCATATTTCAGTGATAGCCTTCTTCTTTTGCCATCTGTTATTTAAACACATTACTTTTCCTGTATGAGTGGTATTCTCGTGTTTTAAATATATATCCTGTAAATGCTCACTGCACTTTCTGTTAAGTAAAATCTATTTATTTGCTCAACAGTTGTGACTGTGATGTCATTTTTCTAAGGTAATATTTGGTTTCCACTGGCTGAGGTAAACTCTGTGTAGCATCCACTGAAAGCACCTGGAGCTCCCCTGTCCTTCTGGCAGACGTGACAGCCACCAGGAAGGCCATCTTCCACAACAAGTGTGACAAAGCACACTTGTACATTGGCTCAAATGGCTTGCCCATGAGCTTTGCCAGTACCAGCAGAAGATCCCACGGAGGTGGAGGTTCACGCACTGGAGGGGATATGTGATACAGGCCTTTGAAAAAGCACCAGACCACTGTCTCCTGCGCCATCAGCTAACTGGCCCGTGCCCGTTAAGCAGAGATGGCTGCCAGGTGCACCCTAAGGGTCGATGACCGAAGACCCCCTTTGGAAAGAGACCAAAGGTAGTCAAGAATGTTAGCCACTGGACAGGACAAAGGGTCCAGGCCCTTGCCCTGACACCAAATGGAAAACCTTTTCCATTTGAAGGCATAACATTTCCTGGTCAAGTGCTTTCTGGATGCCTCCACCACAGTGAAGACATCCTCGGACAGACCCAAAGCCTGGAACTCTAGCGACTCAGGTACCAGGCTGTGAGGTGTAGGGATTGAAGGTCTGGATGGAATACTTTCCCCTGATAGAGAAAGATCAGGTCCGGGCATGCTGGAAGCTGCTCCGGGGGACTGCAGCTGAGGCTGAGGAGATGTGGATACCAGAACTGGCGCGGCCAGTCTGAGTCTACCAGGATCACATTCACCTTGTCCCTCCTCACCTTGAGAAGCACTTTATTGATCAAAGGAAATGAAGGTAAGGCATAGAGGAGGCCTGGGGTACATGGCCTAAAGAAGGCATCCCCCCGCAGCAAGCCCTGCTGAGGGGGGCGGGCATGGAACAGCTTCAGCCTGGTGTTTTCCCTGGAGGCAAACAGGTCCACCATTGGTTTGCCCCAGTAGGAGAACAGGTTGTAAGCTACCTCTGGATGAAGAGACCACTCATGGGATGTCTCGCCTAAGCAGCTGGGAGTATCCGCCAGATGGTTTGAGGCTCCTGCCACATGAATGGCTAGGAGGTCTGCCTCTAAATGGCTGACAAGGGTCCAGATGCAGAACGGCTCTCTGCAAAGCAGACGGGAGTGCATACCGCCCTGTTTGTTGAGGCAGTACATGGTCGTGGTATTGTCCGTCTGGACTTGAACCAGTTGACCCCGGAGCTGAGGAGTGAAAGCAGACAGCGCCAGTCTGACTGCTCCGAGCTCTAGCAGGTTGATGTGGTATCAGGACTCCTCAGGGGTCCAGAACCCATGGGCCATTTTTGTCCCCCATGTGGGCTCACCAGCCCATGACAGAAGCATCGGTCATAAGGATGGCTGATGGCTCAGGGCAGACAAACGGGATCCCTTCCTACAACAGGTCTGGGGTGGTCCACCATTGGAGAGCGTCCCACATCTGCTGGGTTACAGTGATCAGCTGATCGAAATGACTGTGGCGCCGAGTCCACTGGGCGGCCAGCTCCCATTGGAGGGGGCACATGTGCAACCGGGCCCAATGGACCACTGAAGTGCATGTCGCCATGTAACCCAGAATGTGCAGAAAGTCCCAGGCAGGGCACAATTGCCCAACCAGAAATGACTGGGCAAAGGAGGAGAGAACCTCCGCTCTGTCCGCCGGGAGACAAGCTCTGGCTTGACAAGAGTCAAGCTCTGCCCTGATGAAACACATCACCTGGGAAGGCACCTTGGCCTCGTTGATCAGGAGTCTGGAGGGCCAGGTCCCTGTACCACTCCACCTCCTGTTGGGTGGGACCTGCTAGGAGCCAATCGTTGAGGTAGGGATAAATCCTGACACACACCCCCCCACCGAGACACCACCACTGCAATGCATTTAGTGAAGACCCGTGGGGCCGATGACAGGCCGAACGGCATGGCTTGGAACTCATACAGGGTCCCTTCGACTCTGAAGCGGAGGAACCGCTGATGAGACGGACAGATTGGGATGTGAAAGAACGCGTCCTGCAGATCCAGTGGACAGAACCACATGTTTCGCTCCAAGGATAGTATGATCTGGGACAGAGTGACCATCCGAAAGACGCATGACCGGAGATATTGATTCAGGTTGTGCAGATCTAGAATGGGGCGCCAGCCCCGTCTGCTTAGGCACCAGAAAGTACCTGGAGACAAAGCCTGGGTCTGCTGGAGGATCCGCCACTGGAGCTACTGCCTCCTTGAGGAGGAGCTGAGCAATGTTGTCTTGGAGAGCTGACTGAGTCTGGGTGGATACTCTTTCCTCCCGAGGGGTGCGGGCTCAGCTTGGAGGGTACTGCTCGAATTCCAGAGGCAGTCCCTGACCAACCACTTCGAGAACCCACCTGTCCGAAGTGACAGCGGACCAGGTGGAAAGGAAGTGGCGGAGCTGCCCCCATGGGAGGACCTAGAGCTGGTGTGATGGGAGAGGGGGAGGCAGCCCCCATCATGTCACTGAGCAGGCTTGGAGGAGGAGGATCCAGGACCCGAACTTCGGCCTCCTTTACGGGCCTGGGAGGGCCTGGGCTTGCACCAGGAGCGCCAAGCTTAAGCCTGCTGCTGCTGCTGTCCTCCTTGAAAGGAGGGCTGCTGTGCCACAAGGGAAAGAGTGCTGAAAAGTCTTCTTTTTCTTCTGCTGGTTCTTGCCCGAAGAACCCTTGGCAGAAGTAGCGTCCAAGGTGGCACTGGACTGCTTAATACGCTGGAGATGACCAGCCACACCTGGGCCGAACATGCCCAGGAAAGGCACATCAGCCAGTTTATGCTGAGTATCCACTGGGAAGGAGGAGTGTCTCAGCCAAGCCCTGCAACGAGAGGCAACTGTGGCTGTCATTGAACGGGCACAAGAGTCCGCAATGTCCAGGGCCGTCTTAAGCTGCTGTTTGGCAACAGCTCGGTCCTGATCCTGGACCTGCTTGACCGTGGTCTGACCGTCCGTGGGGAGGTATGGGAGGACTTCATCCCAAGACCCCAAGAGGGCATGGGAGAAGTGCGCCATGATGATGGCTGAACTTGTCTGACAAAGGCCCAAGGAAGAAGCCGCACAGACCTTCCTGGCTGAATGGTCCAAGAGTTTGGACTCTTCTCGGGAGGTCAGTCAGTGTCGGCAGAACTGCCCATACACCTGAAATAAAAATGACTCACCACAGCAATCTTGTTTCTTCAAAGGGATCACTCATTATGATTAAAACAATGCAGTCGCCTCCCTGCTGACTGCCTGGAGATGGTTGATATGCAATATGAACCCTCAACTGGTTTGGTTCCCTTTAAACTGCTGTCTCTTGGCAATTGTTGCACTTGAGTGTTTGTGATTCGTATTTCAATTTGCAAGACCCATTACCCAGATAATATTTCTATATCATAATTTTGTCCTCTGGTCAAAAACATCCCAATAAATATCCTAAAAAACTTGATACCAAGGGTTCAACTGGTAACAAAAAGGTGAGTCTCCACTAACCTATATGGAAAGAATATCTCAAAGCAGGGATGCAGAATAAGGTTATAGGTGTTTAGTGGGAGGCAGGAGGAGTTTACTTCAATGAGTGATCCCTTGAAGAAACAAGATTACTATGGTGAGTAATTTTTTCTCCTAACCCCAGGAATTACTCATTATGATTAAATAAATGCAGACTAGCAAGCAGTACCTTTGGAGGTTGGGCAGAAAACCTATTTAGGAAACAGGTTCTGCAGCACTGCTGTACCAAACCTGGCATCACTTCTGGACAGCAGATCCAGGCTGTAATGCTTTGTGAAGGAATGTACTGTTTTCCATGTAGCTGCTTTGCTGATTTTCAAGAGTGGAATATCCCTTGAAGCTGCCACTGAAGCAGCTGTACTCTGGTGAGTGTGCCTGAGACCCAGGTGGGGTCCTTACACTTTACTATATGAAACTGAATACATGCCACTATCCAGTGAGCAATTGTCCGTTTTGTGGTTGGTCTACTTTTACCTACTTCTCCATAGGTAGAAAAAGAGCTGTGTCTGTTCTGGTCTGTAAGACTCTATTTCTGTCAATATAGTGGCTATGCCCTTTGACATCAAGGAATGAAGCTTTTTCGAGAACTGGAGTTCTCCATAAAAGACAGGTAAAGGATGGACTGGTTTAGATGTAAATCAGACACCACTTTGGGAAGAAATTTCCTATTGGTCTCTATGACCACATTATCCTGTGGAATGAGATGTAATCTGCATCTGTACACAGGTCTTGTAACTCCACTGATTCTTCTGGCTGAAGTAATAGTAACCAGAAACACAGTTTTTCCATTGATATACTTCAGGTCTGCTGTTGCCCATTGTTCAAATGGGCATCCATAAGCTTGGCAATGCAGATATTCAGGTTCCAGGCTGAAACGGCACCTCAAAGGTGGATACAAAAAGGTTAAGCCCTTAAAATATTTCTTGAAAACTGGATGAGAGGCTATGGACCTCTTTACCTGTTGACAGGTAGCTGAGACTGAAGTCAAATGAACTCTTGAGATTTGAGGGCTTCTAGCTCAAAGAATGTGGGTGTCTCAGATAATCCAGAAGAATAGCAAGGTCAGCCCTGATGGGTCAATATCCTTACCTGTACACCATATAGAGAATCTCTTACACTTGGCAGTATGTCCTTTAGTGGAAGGTTTCCTGGAACCCATATGGTACTATCAAACTTGTTCTGACAGTTTAAGATCCACATACTCTAAGTCCTCGAAGAGTCAGGCCTTGTTTTAGAGATTTCCGGTTGATGTATATCTGCCTTGAGAGGAAGTCAGCAGATTATTGCTTCCTGGGTAAATAGACTGGAGGTACCACTGACGAGTCAACAGAGCGAATACCAGTGCTGTTCTTGCCCAATCTGGTGCCACCAGTACATTGTTGCTGATTGGGAACTCAATTCCAGTAGGGTCCCAATATCAGTGGGAAAGGAGGAAAAGCATCCAGAAAGTTCCTGTCCAATCCAGTGCTACACCCATCCAGGGTAGTGTGCCCCTGAGAGGAGGCCTGCAACAATAAACTGACAACTGGTGATTCTCTGCAGAGGCAGAGATCTATTTCTGGGAATTGCCCCAATGTCTGGAAACTGAACTGAGTATTTGAGGTTCAGACACCACCGTGGTGATCCTGACTTATCTGTTGAGGAATCTGCTGAGTACATTGTCCTTTCCTGGGAGATGTCATGGCTGAAGAGATTCTTTCACGAGTAGGCTAGGACCAGAGCTTATTGTTTCTGTGCACAATGGGGCTGACCTGTTCCTCCTCGTTGTTTATGCAATACATAGTGTGGTGTTGTTCGTTCTGACCTGCATCACTTTGTTTTGGATGTGGAGCAATGCCTGCAGTGCTAGGGTATACTGCTCTGAGCTCCAGGAAGATTTATGTTCAGCATGGATTCTTGAGCAGACCAGTGCCACTTGTCTGTATAACCCAGCATGTGTGTCCCGGATCCAGAGGATGCACTGTTGTAGAACCAGAGGGTTGTTCCTTGAAAGCTTTCCTGCCGGTTTTTTCATCCAGCCACCTGCAGTGCGTGGAAGTGTGTGATGGTACCAATCTGGAAAGAGGATCTGTTCGTGACCAGTACTGTTTCAGGTGGAAAGTACTGTTACTTAAGACCCCCTGTAACAGTAGACTTCGTTACAGCCTTGCAGGTTGCGCATTAGACTGAAGCGGCAGGCGTCAGGACCCCAAAAATTTTAGCTAGCTATCTTGATGGGGATTGCCCCACGTCGGTCCCACTCCGGCGTCAGGCGTATAAGGGCGGTCCCTTGGATCCCCAGTTTTCCCACGGAGACTCGTCCCGAGCTGACATAGAAATGAGACGAGATCCACCTCCAGAAGACAAAGGTAAATTCCATGTTAACTGCGCCATTCCTCCAAGGTATGGGGAAGGGCTGCAGGAGCTGTTCTCGAAGATCCACGTGTTCTACGTGACTTACCTCTTCCGAGACACAGCTCTTGCAGCAAGTTATACGATAGGACTGATTCCTGCTACATTTACAAACACTCTGGGAGGAGGAAGCTAGGAGGACATTCCAGGTCCTGAATCTAGGACAGGAGACCCTGTAGACAGTTGTGCTGAAAGCCTCGCCTTTCACTTTGTTTAGCGCTTCGACTATAATGCCTGATAAAGGTATGTAGAGAGCTCCAAGTGGCTGCAGCACATGCTGACAGAAGTGGAGCGCTTTGGGTGCTGCATAAGGGAGGTGCCACACCCTAGTGGAATGACCCCGACTGATCCCGGAGGCTTTTGTTTGATATCATAACAGTATGAGATGCACTGAACCAGCCAGCGAGACAGGGACTGTTTGGATACTGGTTGGCCCATCATCCTTTCTCGAAAAGGAGAGATGAAAAAGTTGTCTCAATTCACGGTTGTTTAGTTCTGTTGAGGGCCACCTCAAGCTGCAGTGAACACCCAGGTGTGGGAGTAGTGCCTCCTCTATTAGAGTAATTTGGGAAGTAGACCGCAGGTCAATATCCTGACTGAGAGTGAGTGTGGAAACCACCTTAGGCAAAATGTAGGATTCGGCTCTCAGGATACTCTGTCCGGGTAGAAAATTAAATAAGGCTTTTTGCATGAGAGCATGAAGTCAGAAACTCTTCTTCACGATGTAACAGCAACCAAAAACAACGCTTCACTATTGCGAAAACGCAGTTCCCGCAAAACCACCGCAGGTTCAAGGGGAGCGTGGAGTTGTTCCAGGACAAACAGCAAATCCCATGAGGCACTGGGTCCTTAATGGGTGGCCTGAAGATGTAACACCTCTCAAAAATTCCCAAGAGGCATCTAATTGTGCCACTGGGCGCTGTCCCACTGGGAGGTGGTAGCTGAAATGGCACAGAGGTGCACCTTGATAGAGGAGTAGGCGAGACCCGAAAGCGAAAAGGAGAGCAGATACTTAACACCGTTTCACCAGGCAACCTAAAGGGAAAGGTCAGCGGCTTACGATCATAAACGAAAACGGCCATTTCATGGCGTGACGTTGTGGCGCATTGTCATTGGCTGCAGCAACTCGCAACCTCTTGCGAGACCCCGTGGATGCAAGATGGCTATGTCTCTGGGAGCCATGCATGCAGGTTCAGTGAGCTGTAAGTCTGGGGTGGACCAGTGAACCTTCCTGAGACAAGAGAGATGGGAGCTGCGAATGGGAACGGAGCGAGGTTCCAGATAGCTGAATTAGTAAAGGGAACCAGATCTGTCTGGGCAGAAAGGGGGCCACCAGGATCATTGTTCGTGCTCCTGCGCGGTTTGAGAAGAACTCTCTGGATCAGCGGAAGGGAGGGAAAGCGTAGAGAATCTGTCCCAGGAGAGGACAGCAGCGTCTTCACCCAGAAAACACCAGGCCCTGGATCTAGCTAGACAAAAATTTGGCAGTTTTCTGCTGGATGGGAAACGAACAAGTCCAACTCTGGGTTTCCATCGAAGAAACACATCCTTTGCTACCTCTTGAAGAAGTTCCCACTCGTGGACTCTGGCCTGGGAGTCGACTCAGGCCGTCTACGAGTGTGTTGTTCACCCGGGAACATGTACTGTAATCAGATTCGCGCCGTGTCGGATTACCCAATCCCACACCCTCATAGCCTCCCTGCAAAGGGGGTAAGAGTGTGCGCCTCCTTGTTTGTTGAGGTAACACATCACCGCCGTGTTGTCTGTCTGAAGCAGGAGAGTACTCGTCGGGATCTCTGACTGAAATGCCTGCAGGGCATAAAGAACCGCCCTCATTTCTAGGACGTTGATATGGAGGTGGGCCTCCTGAGAGGTCCACCATCCCTGGGACTTCACCCCGTCCAGGTGTGCTCCCCACCCTAGACCTGAGGCGTCTGTGGTGAGGATTACCTCCGGGGACGGCGCCATAAATGGGACGCCCGTAGAGAGTGTCCCTGGGTCTAGCCACCATTGCCAGTCTCGAATCACGTGTTCTGTGATTCTGACCGGATGCTGCATGTGGTCTAGCCTTTGATCCCATTGCACTGTAAGCATCCACTGGAGTTACCGCATGGGAGCCTTGCGAAAGGGACGGTAGGATGGCGCAGCCATGTGTCCCAGCAACGAGGCGACCGTAATCTGGCTGGGACGGGTCTTAGTTGGCCCAAAGCTCCCTGATGAGGGATCTGATGCGCCCGCCTGTCGTCTGGAAGAAATGCTCTTCCCTGAACGGTGTCCAGTACTGCACCTATAAATTGCAGTTTCTGCGACAGTACCAGGAGAGACTTCTCGTGGTTGATTAGGATGCCCAGAGCTTGAAACAGGTCCTGGGTACTCTGGATCACCCGTAACAACGCCTCTCTGGAGGCGGCCATGAGAAGCCAATCGTCCCAGGTGCGGGAACACATAATGGCCCTGTCTCCTTAGAGCAGCCGCCATGACTGCCATGCATTTGGTAAAGACCCTGGGTGCTGATGACAGCCCGAATGGAAGGGCTCGGAATTGAAGGTGGGGCGAGAACTCGGGCGCAGGAACCTCTTGTGCACTTGAGCTATAGGGATGTGCAGGTATCGTCCTGCATGTCTAGAGAGCGCTAAGAAGAGCGTCTGCTTCAGCATAGGAATGAGACCGGAAGAGTCACCATACGAAATCTCTTGTGGCGACCGACAAGTTGAGTCGCTGAGGTCTAGAATCAGACGGAGGTCCCTGTTTTCTTTGGAACCAGGAAGAAGTGGGAATAGTATCCTTGTCCTCTCTGGTTCTCCGGGCCGTACTCATCGCTCCCTTTTGCAAGTCTTGGCAGTACTTCTTGCCAGATCAGTGACTTAGCGGCCGGGTCCGGGAAGTAAAGGAGGCCTGAGGTGGCTTTTCTGCGAATTGATAAAGTGGCCTCTTCCGACTAACTGAAGAACCCCACCTGTGGGGTGGTTATAGCCTGCCATCCCGGCAGGAAGTTCTAATCGACCCCCAACCATGACTTCCTGTTGATCCTGAGGGGCAGGGGCGGAAAAGGAGTCAGGCTGTGGCGGCTGGGGTCCTGCTGGCTGGACAGCTGGGAGTGCACATGGCCCGGCCCTGCGGGTTTGTTTCCCTGGAGCTTTCTTGAAAGCGAGCCCCTCTGTTGTGGAGGCGGGCGGGACTGTTGTCTCTGCATCCGTCCACGAAATCGGCTTTGGTTCCTACGAAAGGAACTAAGCATGGGTCGGTACATGGCCTGAACCGACCTCACCGCCTTCCCAGCCTCTTGGAGTTTGGTAATTATCTTCTCCGAGGGTTTACCAAACAAAACTTCTCCCTCAAATGGGGCGTCCATGATATTCTTCTGGACGTCCGGGGTAAAACCGGAGACGAGTAGCCAAGAGTGTCTCCGGATACATACGCCTGAAGCTGCTGCTCGGCCGAGGAGTCCGCGGAGTCGTACGCAGCTCGTAGTACTTGGGTTCCCACGTCCGAACCCGTACGAAGGAGCTGTAGCATCTCCTCCTTCTGCTCACCTTCCAGCAGTTTCTCAGCTGCATCCAGACCCTGCTCCCACAGGGCATTTTGGAACTGCACCATGTGGGTCAAATCGTTCAGGGATCTGATGGCGCAGGTAGCGGAAGCATACGTGCACCGACCCATGGCGTCCAGCTGCTTGGACTCTGGGTCCGGTGGCAGGGTGCTCAGATGTTACGGTCTCTGGGACCGGTCATGAGAGGCTGTTATGACCAGAGAGTCGGCCTGAGGATGCTGAGTCAAGTACTGGTCTTCCTGGGAGCCTTGTACAAGCGATCAGCTTTCTTCGGCATCGCCAGGAGCGAGTCAATCAATCAATCAATCAAAATCTTTATTTATTCAGGCGAACATCATTGAGCATAGCTCATTTACAAGATGGACCTGAGTGGTCATAACAATAAAGGTTACAAATTTTACACAAAACCATGGTACTGAATAAACACAAATACAATCATTTATGAATGAGACAGATATACAAATATTTACATGTATACAAGGCAAAAATGACAATAAGCCTAAATCATATTAAAGGAGAGAAACAAACAGTATAGTAGGGATAAAGCCTGGATAGTTGGACTTGGGTGGGCATATATGTATGAAGTTTGTCGGATAATGAGCTAGAAAGCGATAGATAAATAGGTGGGAGCTTAAAAGGGGGTGGGGGAAGGAGGGGGTGTGGGAGGACTAGGCCTTGTGGAAGCAGTTGCATGATTCTGGGAATAGACTGGTATACAGCTTTTTGAAGGATGTTAAAGGAATGAGGGTATCCAGTTTCAATGTCTTTTGAAGAGAATTCCAGATAAGTGCTAGGGAATAGCTGATTGCAGCTCTTCCATACCGGGCGCAGGTGATAGGAATCTTCAGCATGATCATTTTAATGATCCTCAGGGTGTAATTCCTGGATGTGATCCGGTTGAAACAGTCTGAGATGTAGGAAGGGAGTTTGTTTGTCAGAGTGTGGACGCTTCCACGCTGCCTTGGTGACGTCCACGAAAGTGTCTACCAAGGGTGGCACCACCACAGGCTTGGGGTCCTTCTGCCGAAGATACTTCGCAAGGCGTAGCCTTTCGGGGTCTAGCTCTTCCGCATCCCATCCCATGTTCTCTTGGATGTGTCTCATAATATCCGAGAACGAAGGGTCATCCGGAGGAGACTTTGGCATCTCACGTGGGTCCGGAGAAGGGATGGAGAGAGGAGATGGGGATCTGGATGTTGAGAACTCTGATCCCGTGTCCTCCGTCGAAGGCGATCGTCGGCGTCTTCTGGGTCTCTTAGGGCTGGGTGACCTGGAAGAGGATTTGGACGGAGGTCTCCGTTTGTCTGGTCTTCCCCTTGGAGGTGTCCAGTACTCCCGGGGAGGAGGTAACCGGCCTGCCGACCCTGATGGAGAGAGGGCGCAGGAACCGGAGGAGGAGGAGGAGGAAGTGGAGGTGGAGTGGGGACCATGTCTTCTTGATGGTGTCCCACCAATAAGTAAACAGCTCCTTCACTTCGAAAGGAAGGCCCGGCAAGCGGTCGGGCGCCGTGGAGCAGTCGTCGGGTCCAAGCGACGACTCCACAGGGGCTCGGGTTGTGGCAGGGTTCCCTAGGCGTCTCGACAGGACGGGGTCGCCCGTCTGGTCCTCGGGCTGAGTCAACTCCTCCTCAGTGATGGTCTCCTGACCGATGTCAGTCGGAGGCGTCGGGTCCTCCTCTATAGGAGCGGGCGCGGTTCCCCTGCGGCGTCGGTGATGCACTAGCCTGGCGGCGGCGGTCTTCTGGCGACGCGGCTCCGGGACCCTGTGGCGAGAGGTCGGCAGCACGGACGACCGGGCGCCGGGTCCCGCGGCCTCTTCAGAGAGGTGAGCTCTTTGGTCTTAAGAGGAGGCAAGGAAGCAGACCTGACGCCGGGTTCAGAAAGGCGGCAACCGACTTATGGTGATGGTGGCGGTCCCGACTCTGGCCAGGGCCTTGGAGGACGAGGAAGGCCTGGGAGTCTTGGCCTGGGAAGAGGATGAAGACTTTCTCACCGCAGCGGGGGGAGGCTGAGAGCTGGCCCAGGAAGGAGAGCGGTCGGACCTGGAACCAGAGCTGCGCGAGTCGGAGGCCCTAGACGGGGACCTGGAAGGGGCCTTCTCCTTATGCTTCTCAGCATGCTTGTGGGCCTTCTGTGAAGAATCCCCCTTGGAAGCCATGGTCTTGAGTTTCTCTTCTAGCAGGAATGCCTGAAGGGCCTTCTGGCGTCGGATCCAGGTTCTGCTATTAAAACCTTGGCAAAAGGAGCAGGACCAGGTGTCGTGGTCTGGGCCTAGGCACGGACACAGGCAGTCGGATCCATAGAAAGGGATCTGCTTACAAAGCACCGCCGAGGAGTGGCCGGAGGTCGGAGGGACATCAGCGAAGAACTTGATTGTGAGAGCGAATTTCCGTGGAAAAACTTTACCACAGCGTCGTACGCTGGGGAGACTGAACGGAAGGGGTCGAGACATGCAAGTCGACAGCAGGAAGAACTGGGGAATCTGGCGGGACCGCTCTTATATACTACGCCTGACGCTGGAGGCGGATCGACGTCAAGCGTCCCCACTGAAGATACTAGCTAGAATTTTTCTCAGGTCCTGACGCCTGCCGCTTCAGTCCTAATGGTGTAACCTGCTGCAAGAGCTGTGTCTCAGTAAGATCTGGATGTCCTCATTTGGAATCTGGCACCTGGTGCTGTGGCGTGGACAGCCAGTTCTGAGTGTCTGTATCATTTTTTTTTTTTTTAATATGAAATGTATTACTGACAGTCTCTGCTGAAATCTGGTGCTCCGGGGTGACACCCCCACAGGTTTCATCTGAAGATGAAAGCCATGAAAGTGTTGAACCAGCATGTGATCATCACCACACACACACACACACACACACACACACACACACAGGTTTTAGAGACAATGTGTTATATGGAAGGCCTTAATCAAGGATCTCCTGTTTGTCTGAGTTGATTACAGCTGTAGTTGCTAAGATGGAAGATCATATCCATTTTATGACGTTGGAGGGAAAACCCAGGTTATTACACAGGAGTGCGAAATCATAAAGATGCTTTCATGTCCTGGAAGGGGGAAGCTTATTATGAGATCAAAGAAGTGTCATTTGAAAGACATGAATTATGCTGAAGATTGCAGAATTTAATACTTTGAAAAGACATCCTGTTTTTGTATAAGATATATATATTTTTTTCATATAATCTGACAGAGAAGGAGCTAGATGACCTCACACAAAAGGGGTTGTCAAATACAGTTTGCTTTAAGGAATATATGTTTTTTTTTTTTTTTACTTACACACTTATCTAGACTCTGACAAGGACACATCTGTGAGCACTTTTAAACAGGTATTTAAAAGCGTCAAATCTAAGTACTATAAGTAGGAATTTGCACTGTTTAAACCATGTACTTTTTAAAGATGTGTATGTTTGGTGATATAACAGGTCTGTATCTTGTGTTTTACAAATTTTATCTATTTTAGTAAAAAAAATTTAGAGCATATTTGGTCTGACTTTGATTTCTTTTTATTTGTAAGAACAGTATATATGGTTACAGCAGACACGAGGCATAGCTTGAATGGTGGTACCAAACTAGAAAGAGAAGTGTTTTAAATCTGATGTCTTTATTAAAGTTTTTAAGGGTTCGTCTCTGTATACCTGGTTAGGTGCCCGTAGGCAAAGATATCTGGCCCTCCAAAGACAGAAATATCTAAGCCTGTGTATTGGGTACGCTAGCAAGAGGTTTACAGTTTGAGTCCCTCCAAGACTTGAGACCAAAGGTTGATCCAAACTCACAAAACAGACAAGAGGATTACCTTGTTCTGTTAAACTGTTCACAAGACTGCACTCAGAGGTTGGCACTTGGGAGTTGAGGGCCTGACCTGCTGAGTGGGTTTGTGACAAGTACCACTGTGGTGGCAGCTGCCATATGGCCCAAAAGCCTGAGGAAGTCTCTGGCTGGTTTGGGTTTTCCTGGTGCAAATGAGTTTGCATTTGCTAAAATACTGATTACCCTGTCCTGTGGCAAGAAAGCTCTGCCCAGGCTGGTGTTCTGCTCCAATGAACCTGAGTACCTGCACTGGTGCTTGTTGTGACTTCTGCTCGTTTATGAGAAAACCCAGGGATTCCAGAGTAGACTTTGTTAGTGCCAAGGCCTGCTCTGTAAGATGCAGAGATGGGCCCACTACTAACCAGTCGTCCAGGTAGGGGAAGACTGATACTCCTTGTTTTCTCAGAAACTGCACTACCATGGCCAAGCACTTTGTGAATGCCCTTGGAGCAGAAGTCAGGCCTAAAGGAAGGGCTGCAAACTGATAATGGCCTGAGGCCAGTCTGAACCTCAGAAACTTTCTGTGAGAAGGTCTGATGGGGATGTGAAAATAAGCATCCTTTAAATCTAGGGAGGCTAGCCAGACTCCCTGCTGTAATGTGGGAATGATCAGAGCAAGAGTGACCATTTTGAATTTTGGTTTCAGAATATGTCTGTTTAGAAGTCTCAAATCCAGGATAGGTCGCCAATCCCCATTTTCTTCTTTGTAAGGAAATACCTGGAGTAGAAGCCTTTGCCCCTCTGGTTTAGAGGCACAGGCTCCACTGCCTTGATAGCTAGCTAGATGTTTTACTTCTGCATCTAGTAGGATCCTGTCAGCAGATGTGACTGGTGCGAATGTTCTTGCTCTCAGCTTGGGAAGAGATTTGAAGCTGACTGCCAATCCCTGGCACACCACCTCCAGGACCCACTTGTCTGTGGTGATGGTATACCAATCCTGAAGAAAATGAGCCAGTCTGCCACCTACTGGAGGACTGTTGGGCAGGGGATGCGACCTGTACTAGCCAGTCAGAGGTTCTGAGTGGGCTGTGCCTGAATCAGTGGGGAGGGAGAAACTCTCCTCATGGCTTTCCTGCCCCTTCCTCGGAAATATCCTCTAGGCTGTTGTTGCAGCTGAGAGGCCTGAGCTTGGAAAAAAGGTCTGGAGTAGGATCCCCTACCTCTGCCTCCCCTGGTCTGGGACCTATAGGATGATGATGGCCTATCCTTAGAACTGCTTCTGTAGTTGGCCATGTATTCCTCTACCTTTTTCATATATGCCTCAGTTTTATCTCCAAACAGAGAATTTTTCTGAAAAGGAAAATCCATTGCTTTAGCCTGGGTGTCAAGGGTCAGGTTTGTGGCACAGAGCCAGGCAATTCTTCTAAGAGAGACAGAAAGTGCCATCAACCTGGCTGCAGTGTCATTAGTGTCCACAGCCTTGTGAAACTGATATTTAGTGGCGTCCAGAGCGGCTCTTGCTGTATCCTGCAAGTCACTGCCACCTCACCAGACACTTTTATCAGCCAGTGCTAACAATGCATTCCATAGTGCCTTCTGGTATTGCTACTGCATAGGCATGTAATTGGCCTGTCTATGAATGAGGGAAGCAGCCATATACCCTTTCTTTCCCATTGTGTCCATCTTCAGAGAATCCTTATCTGGGGAATGGGTAGAAAGGAATTCTGGCTTTATAGCAAGCAGCACACAACCCAACCCAGGGTCAGGGTGGCTGAACAAAAATCGCTGTTGCCCTGTCAAGCTGATATTTCTTGTCAGTTTTTTTTTTTTTTTTTTATATAATCGACCCCGGTACAGAATTGGGGTTTTGTAGTACTTGCATAGCTGTCTTTTTTAAGGACTTATGCATAGGCAACATTAAGCGTTTTGTTGGGGTTAACCCCATCATATTCAAAAATTATGCTTCCTCCATATCATCCTCTGTCTCCTGCAGAGGGAGATTAAGTGTTTCTACCATGCTTTTAACAAAAGCATAATGTGAGGAATAATCCTCCAGACCCTTGGGGGGGAACCGAACTCCTGTTCCGGAGAAACCTCAGGGTCTACATGTTCCTCCTCAAAATCATCCTCCTCCTCAGGAAAAGAAGCCAGTGGCTCCTGAGGAGGTGGAGCCAGCACAGGAACTGGGGCAGTCGGTGTTGGAACCGGGACTGCAGCCTGTAGTGCTTACAAGACCTGTAAAGCCTTGACAATGTCCTCAGCCAAGAGGCATACCTGTTTTGCCAGCTGGGAGTTCCTTAGCCTTCTCGGCCGGAGGCGCAGCGACATGTTTCTCTTTGCATTTTTTCTTCATTGGCACAGGCTCAGTCCCTGAGTCCACTGGTCTTTTAGACTTGCCCTGCTCAACCTTATCTGATCCCTTGTCAGGATCCTTAGCTTTACCTCCATCCTTTCTTGTGCCAGAGGTGGAGGAACCAGTTTCACCAGTAACTGTAGAGGCAGAGGCCATCTCTTCTAGTATTTTTGATCTTTTCTTAAGGGTTTTAGGGCAAAAAGTTTTACAAAGGTCACAATTTGCAAATATATGGCTAGTACCTACGCAAAAAATACACAAAGAATGTCTGTCTGCTTTGACTATTAACTGACCACAAGACTCACAAAATTTAAAACCAGTGGGTCCTGTGCGTTTTTTGGGCTTAACAGCAGGATCCTCTGACATTGAGCAGGAATCGTTAAATGAAATATGACAAATTATCGGTTCCTGAGAACCGAATAAAATAGATATAAGCAACCGCTAGCGGGTCCTGGAACCAAACGTTTTCTCGGTTCCTGACACAAATACTAAGAATAAAACTCTAAAGATTTAAATTATTACATGCGGTTAGGAACCTACCGCAAAAATAATAAAAATAACAGATTGAGGTAAAACCTTCACTAGGAAATAGCAGGACCCTCAGTTCCCGGGAACCGTGAAGGAACCACTAAATGCGATCAAAATTACATAAACTAACAGATAAAATCAACTAAGACAGTAATCTGAAAGAAAATAAGTGAAATCACTACTTACCACAGATAATCAAGTTTTTAGAAGAAGGTGAAGGAGAGCTCTCCGGGACGTCTTCACTAGGCAGGCGGAGTAAAGAATCTGAAGCACTCAGAGTGCAACAGCTGCTAGGGCAGCAGTTTGAAAGTGGCATGAGCCAATTGAGAGTTCCATAATTTGCATATAATTCCATCTCTCCAGGCAGTCCAACACAGGAGGCGGACTGCATTTGTTTAATCATAATGAGTGATTCCTGGGGTTAGAACAGAGGCGATCACCAGGCTCTCGGCCGAAGGATGCTCCGTGAACCCAGCAAGGGACCCCATAGGCACCACATACTTGTGGGCCATGCGGGCAGACAGTGCTGGACAAGAGGCAGGGTGCTGCCAGAGTTCCAAGGCTGGCCAACTATGGCCTCGGCCACAGGAAAGGCCTCCACTGGGGTATCCTGTCTCTTGAGGATGTCCGCGACAGGGTACTCCACCTTTTTCTGGATTGGCTCTAGGGGCATCCCTGAGGACTCAGAGATGAGACGAAGAATGCCCTGAAAGGACAAAGGACCCTCCTCCATCTCTAACCCACCAGCTGATTCATCATCCCTGGGATGAAAATGCAGGCCTGTCACATCCGAATCCGAAGAATCCGGATACAACAGTTGACCGCACAGGTCACCCTCGACCCGCTGAGGGCGGTCCCTGGTGACAGTGACCAAAAGACGCTGGGGAAGCCTAGTGTCTGGCCTATCTTCTTTAGAAGAAGCCCATCCTACAGGCTGCTTGGGTGGTGGTTCCACCACTATCGGTGGCGAGACCGGTTTAGGCTGAACTGGAAGTTTCACCTGCTCCGCAGGCGGGGGAACCGACTTGATCGGCTCCAAAGGAGTTGGCTTGACCTGGGAGGTGAAAGCCAAGTAATGGCAGGGGTGGAAGCCGGGGTCAGCTTGTGCCTGGTCAAAATCAGCTGTTGCCATATGAGGTCCTCGTAGCGCTGACGGAGTTTCTGCCGCAGCCTCTTCTTATCCAAGACGAGGACAACCAATGGCGTTGCTTCTTTAGAGCACCTGTTGCTCTTCCTCGGCCTTTCAGTCGAGGGATCCTGGACCTCAATCGAGATCAGACAGGTCAATTCGTTCACTCGGGAGACACCGGCGGGACCAGTGATTTCCCGGGGTCTGGACCACTTCCTCGATGGGATTCCCTGCAGGCTGGGTCTCCTCATCGGGGAAAGTAAGAACCAGAGTTCGACTGAGAGAATCATCAACCAGAGTCGGCGACAATGGGTCGATGACGATTTTCACATCGTCGATCGACACTTTGGTTGACTGGCCAGACGGCAAAGCCGAGAAGCCAGCGGCCGAAGAGGCAATTTCAACTGAAATCGAGACTGCCAGTTCCTGGGACGAGATCTCTCCTGATCCCAAGAGCGCCTCTGTTGGGATGAAGACGATCCCGGTCCTTTTCCGCTTATGGGACTGAGAGGAGTGCATGCCTGCAGGACCCTCTCCTTGGTCTGGAGACACTGGCACAACTCTCGGAAGGAACCTCAGAAGGTGTAGCCCAGGTTGAGTGGAACAAAGAAGCTCCAAGTAGCTTCTGGAGCCTGAGCCGCTTCCTCCTTCAATGCTTGCATGCGTTCCAATTGCTTGGCGGATCCCGCAGCCGCGGAAATCACCCACCGAGCCTCATTAGATTTTACCGGAGGGTACTGTCTCTCCGGTCTCCCCAACTCCAGGCGTGCGAAATGGTAGTCGAGGACGTCAGGATGAAAAGCGAGACAAAAATTACATTTCGAGGTGTCATGGTCGACACCAAGACAGTAGATGCACGTGGTGTGGGGATCGGTGCGCGACATCTTCTGGCCGCAGGGACACCGGCGAAATCCGGGAGAAGACTTGTTTTCCATAATTGAAGGTAAGTAGTCGCGATCGCTAATGCGAACTAGACGAATTTTCAGAATAACTGGAGGTTTTCAAGCCAGGGCCTACAAAAAATGTGTGAGCAAGAGGGAGTCAACCTGAATCTTCCAGTGGAAAGGAAGATCTGGCGTCATGGGACGGAGTCGAGGGTTATACCACCCCGGGCGGGTGGGAGCAGCCAGCTTGAAGACTTCCGGCAAGATTTAAAGTGGAAGGGGACAATCCAATAAGTGTGGATGAACAATAAGTGTGGATGAACAACATATCCACGATCCTAGAACCCATTTTCCACTATCCTGGCAGAGTCAGAATGGTGGAGGGCCTTACCTAGCTCATGCCTGGGGCAGATAAACCTACTGAAAACTAAGACTCCCTATGCTGCTTTATGCAGGTGATGCCTATGGGCCCAATTAGGGTGGACATTAAAGCACTGAAGCGCTGTTTTGCTGACTTTATATGGCATAATAAAAGATCATGCATGAGTCTGCAACGCCTGAAGGGTAAGTATAGAACAGAACAGATTAGCCGTTTCTGATCCGAGGGGCTATTATGTTTCCATCCAGAAGAGATATGTGCAAGGCTGGGTCTACAGGGGAGAGGTGGTTTATCTGTAAAATGGCAGAAGGAAGGCTTATAAGAAACAATTACTCACCTTAGTAATTGTAATTCTTCTAATGGAGTCTTGCTATATTCTGACAATATGCAGTATGCTCCAGAGAACAAAGAGTTAACTCTATGCCAGAGCATAGAACATTGAGCTCGTGCTCGGTTCAAACCCCTATCTGCTGCACTTCAAATTGCAACCGTCAGATTCTTACGAGCCCAAAGTGACTAGCTACAGCTACCATGTGGAAATTGTAACAAAAAAAAAAAAACCCACTACAGCCAAAAGGCTATTAATACAAAGGGTCCCCAAAAGACTCAAGTCTAAGACCCCAAAAAGAAAAAACCTGGTAGTGAAACACACTTTAAAAGAAAACTTGAAACACTATTGACCCCCTCTCCCAACAGGGGAGAGGGTGAATGCACCTCTGGGGTGCAACACTGCACCTACCAGCCCACATCCCAACACTAGGTTCTGAGAGGGGAGGCAGGGAAGGGGGTCAGAATACAACAAGACTCTATTAGAAGAAATACAATTACTAAGATGAGTAATTTTTTTCTTCAAACAACATGAAGTCTTGCTGTATTCTGACAATATGCAGACTACCAAGCAGTACCTCCCAGGAGGAGAGTCCAGAACCTACTTAGGGAATAGGCTCTGCAATACTGCTGTGCCCAAACCTAACATCACTCCTAGCTTGGATATCCAGGGAGTAATGCTTTATAAATGTGTGGACTGTTTTCCAGGTGGCTGCTTTACAAATCTCTAATAGAGGTATATCCCTGGCAGCAGCCAGAGAAGCTGCTGTGCCCCAGGTCGAATGAGTCCTCAGGCCTGAGGGAGGGTTCTTACCTAGCTTTTCATAGCAGAACTGGATACAGGAGACAATCCACCTGGCAATAGTTCTTTTAGTAGCTGACCTGCCTTTTCCCACTTCACCAAAAGTGAGGAACAGCTGAGAAGAGACAGACCTAATGCCCTTAGTATGCTCAATGTAATAGCTAAGGACCCTCTTAACATCCAGACTGTTAATCTCCTCTCACCTGAAGAGGAATGGTCAGTGAAGAAGACAGGAAGGGTCATGGACTGATTTAAATGAAAATCCGAGACTACCTTAGGTAAAAATCTCCTACTAGTTCTAAGGACCACCTTATCCCTATGGAATGAGATAAAATCAGGTTCCACTGAGAGAGCTTGCAACTCACTGATGCATCTGGCAGAGGTGATAGCTACCAAGAATACAGTCTTCCAAGTCAAATACTTTAGCTCTGCTGATGCCAAAGGCTTGAAGGGTGGATGCATGAGCTGAGCAATGCAGATATTAAGATCCCAAACAGGAATAGGATCTCTGAAGGGTGGGTTAGTATGGAGGAGACCCTTGAAAAACTTGCAGAATAGAGGATGAGATGCCAGTGAAGAGGGCTTTCCTATTGACAGAAAAGCAGAAACAGCTGACAGATGGACCTTGAGAGAAGCTGGTCTGAGACCTAAGCTGTTAAGGTGAACCATATAGTCAAGGACTGTAGACAGGTTAGCAGTGCTTGGAGAAATGTGCCTCTCTGAACACCAAATGCTAAATCTCTTCCACTTGGAGTTGTAAGTTTTCCTAGTAGCAGGTTTCCTAGAGGCCTAAAGAATATCTGATATGCTGATAAAACTCCCGTTTCCAGTCCCAAGATTCACCCTCAAAATGCCTGCTAGGTCCTATAATCTACATATATTACTCCTGATGCGCCCATTGCCTTCTGTCTCACAGATTAAAAGTTTTAATGTGCCGTGTACATATGTATATTGTTATATATTAGCACTTGTGTCATTGTATTACTGTTTATGTTACCCCTGTCATTGTATTACTGATTATGCTACCCTTGTCAATGTAATAACACTTGCACTACTTGACCACTCAGGTCCATCTTGTAAATGAGCTATGCTCAATGATGTTCGCCTGATTAAATAAAGATTTTGATTGATTGATTGATTGATATCTAGAACCCCCTGGGACAAATTCATACCAGCATATTCTAGCTTTTCAAGAGCCAGGCCCTGAGGTTGAGAGACTAAAGATTGGGGTACCAAATTCTCCCCTTAAAGGAAGTTAACAGATTGTGACTCTTGGGGAGAACCAAAGGAGGATGGACTGCCAGTGACAGTAACAGAGGATACCAGGGCTGTCTGGCCCAATCTGGTGCAATCAGGATCACTTTGCAAGACTGTGACCTTATTTTGACCAGAACTTTGAACAACAGGGAAAGGGGGAAATGCATACAGAAATTTCCCCTTCCAATCCAAAATTAGAGCATCCAGGGGGACTGAGCCCAAGACTGGGGGTCTGCAACGGAAGAGAGGAAGTTGGTGATTGTCTGGGGCTGCAAAAAGGTCTATCTGAGGAGTGTCCCATTTTGAGAAAATCTTCTTTAAAACTAGAGGATCCAGGGACCACTCGTGATAGCCCTGAGAAATCCTGCTCAAGGCATCTGCTATCAGGTTGTCTTTTCCTGGAAGGTGAACTGCTACTAGAGTTGTCTGTAGTGAATAAGCCAGAGACCACAATCTCATGGCTTCCGTGTACAAGGCCGTAGACAGAGTGCCTCCCTGCTTGTTGATGTACCACATGGTGGTGGTATCGTCTGTTCTGACCTGAACCACCTTGTTCTGAACGGACCCTGAGAAAGCTAGTAGAGCCAGGTACACTGCCCTGAGCTCATCAAGATTGATGTGAAGCAGGGACTCCTGAGGAGACCACAAAACCCTGAACTGTGAGGTCTTCCACACAAGCACCCCAGCCCAGGAGAGAGGCATCTGTGGTCAGAATGACTGAATAAGACTGGGAGATGAAAGGGACCCTTGCCTGAGGTTGCTTTGATCCAACCACCACTGGAGAGCCTGGATCAAAGTCAGAGTTACTGGGACTAATTTGGTCAGAGGGTCCTTCTTCTGAGACCAATAAGCCCTCAAAGTGGAACTGAATGTCCCTCATCTGAAATCTGGCACCTTGGACTAATGCAGTGGAGGCTGCCATGTGGCCCAGGAGCTGAAGAAAGTGCCTTGCTGGCCGAAAGACCAGAGGGTGGAAGGAAGAAGCCAATTCTGCCAGAGCTTTTCCCTTGCTAGGGGAAGAAAAGCCTTTGCCTGGACAGTATCAGGTCTGCTCCTATGAAGGTCAGGAGCTGAACTGGTTCAAGAACTGATTTTTGAAGATTGAGGAGGAAGCCTAGAGAAGTGAGCAATTGCTGAATGACCTGCAGGCTTGACTTGACTTGGTCTGGAGACTGCCCCACCACGAGCCAGTCGTCCAGATATGGGAATATGGCAATGTTCTGCCTTCTGAGAAATGCTACTACTGGTGAAAGGCATTTTGTAAACACACTTGGGGCTGATGTCAGCCCGAAGGGCATTGCTCTGAACTGACAGTGACCTGATGGCAATTCGAACCTGAGGTACTTTCTGTGGGAGCACCTGATGGGAATGTGAAAGTAGGCATCCTTGAGATCCAGGGAGGCTAGCCAGTCTCCTGGTCTCAGAGAGGGAAGGATTAGTCCCAGAGTCACCATTTTGAACTTTGGCTTGAGCAGGTGTTTGTTTAGAAACCTTAAGTCTAGGATGGGTTGCCACTCCCCTGTCTTCTTTGGGGTAAGGAAGTACCTGGAGTACAGGCCTTTGCCCCAATGACTCAAAGAAACTCTCTCTATGGCCTTTAGGGTCAAGAGAGAGGAAACCTCTGCCTCTAGGGCGATGGTTTCTGAAATGCCTGCAGGTGGAAAAGACCTGACCCTCAGCTTTGGAAATTGTTTGAAGCAGAGGGCCAGCCCCTGGCTTACTACCTCCAGGACCCACTTGTCTGAGGTAATAGACTTCCAGGCTTGGAAGTAGTAAGCCAACCTGCCTCCTACAGGAATAGGGGAGTCGACCCGTGCTGACACATCAAGGGTGTCTGCTTGGCAGGAGCCTTGGGCTGAGAGGAGGATGCAGCCCTGCTGATCCCCCTTCTTCCTCCTCTCCCTCTGAAGAACCCCCTCTAAGGAAAAGGAGAGGAAAGGAGGCCTGTTCCTGGTAGAAAGGTCTGTGAAAAGGCCTGCCCCTGCCCCAAGAATGCGGCCTCTTGAGGAGTAGCCTCCCTTTCCTTGGCCTGTGCACTCCTGTAGGTGGTCCTGTACTCGTCCATTTTTTTCATGTAATTCTCTGTCTGCTTCCCAAACAGAGAATTATATTGTACAGGGAAATCCACAGCCTTAGCCTGGGTATCCTGTGATAGGCTAGTACATCTGAGTCAAGCCATTCTCCGAAGAGCCACAGATGTAGCCATGACTCTTAATGAAACATCACTGGAGTCCACAGCAGCATGAAACTGGATCTTTGATGCCTCAATCCCATCAGCAGCCACCTCCATCAGCTCTTTGGCTAGCTGGGGAAGCCTGTTAGCCAGTTCCAAAACAGTATCCCAGTTCCAAAACAGTATCCCACCTGGACTTTTGGTACCTGGCTGTGTAGGCCATGTAATTTGCCTGCCTGAGTCCTAGGGAAGATGCCAAGTACTGTTTCTTGGCCATGGCATCTATCCTCCTGGAGTCCTTATCTGGGAGGGTGTGAAGCCAAAAGAATGCCAGCCTTGTCACAGGCTGCAGCCTGTACTACCCCAACATGGCTGCATTGCTGATAAAGGAACTCAGAGTCAGAGCTTGACAGCATGCACCCCCTGTCCATTCTTTTGTCCACTGGAGGCAAGGAATTGGGAGTTTTTAACAGTTTGTGTCTGTTTCCCAAAAGACTTATGGAGGGGAATAGACAACCTCTTGGACTCTGGGATATCCATCATCTCCACAAAGTCAGGCTCCTCTGACTCCACTACCGTCTCACCCAAAGGGAGCTGGAGGGTTTCTGCCACCTTTCTGTAAAACAGAAAGTTGGATGGGGACTCAGAAAGCCTGGGAGGGGAGACCCCAGAAGGTCTGTCTGGGGAGATGTGCAGTTCAATAGGCTCATCGAGACCTTCATCACCGACCTTTTGTCCTCATCTTCAAAATCTTCGTCCCCTCCCAATCCGTTCATAGTAATCTTCTTGTGAATAATCGAACCGATCAACCGGGCGCCTGATTTGCGGTGCCGATCAGTCGGAACCAACAGCGATTCAACTATGCTAATCACTCTGGCCATCTCCTCGCAGTTGGACGTAATGGTTCTGGTTCCAAACCGGTAGACTTGTCTTTTCTTTCCTCTTAGTAGGAACCCACCCTTGGGATCGGCTCTCCTCTTGCCCAGGAAGGCTGGCCCTGGTCAGAGGGCACTTCTTCTGGTTCGGTGCAGGACCCAACTGGCTGGCCATCTGGGTCTGCAAATCTTTCAGCCTCCTTTTCCTTCAGCCTACCCATCCTTTTCTCCAGGGTGGATTTGGGAAAATTTTACAAATCTGACAGTCTGAATCGAGGTGGTCAAACCCCGACAGTAAACACAGGTGGTGTGGGATCCACCTTAGCAAAGGCCTCCCACACACACTGCAGTGTTGAAACCCAGGGCCCAGTTTTTTCCTTGGTTTCTGGATCGAGTCATTCTAACAGAAAAACTTGCCTTTACACGCTTCAGGCCAGGCAAGACTCACCAATCGGTTCCTAACCGTGTTACAGGTATTTGGGGACGAAAATAAATTTTTTGTTTGTTTGTTTTTTTTGTTTTTTAGAACCGATCGGTACCGGAACCCTCACCGATCTAGAAGGGGAAAACAACAAATAGGAAGAATCGGTTCAGCTGAACCGACTGACAACTATTACACTAGATTTATTTATTTATTTTACCATTTCTACAGATCCACAATCAAAATAAATCTACCTACTTACAGTACAGCAGACAGTGATCTGAATCAAGAAAATAAAGAAATAATCGGAATGAACAAAGCGACTACTATGCGAACGAGCGAAGGAGGCTCTCCAGGCGACTGTTCAGTCAGCGGTATAAAGAATCTGACGGTTACACTTGAAGTGCAGCAGATAGGGGTTTAACGGAGCACGAGCTCAATGTTCTATGCTCTGGCATAGAGTTAACTCTTTGTTCTCCGGGGCAGTTCTAGTGCTGGAGCATACTGCATATTGTCAGAATACAGCAAGACTTCATGTTGTTTGAATAAGGGGAAAGCCCCTAACCCCATGTCTAGATACACTCTGGAAACACGGGAGGAGATGATGAAGAAGAGAAGGAGGGTGGGGGATTAGGCTACATTATTAGTGCTGGTAGCTGGTAATCCAGAGTTTCTCCCAGGGCTGGAGGATAGGGGCTTTAAGGAGTGGGAAGAGAAGGGTAACCTATGCATAGGGAATTTGCACAACAGTTTGGGGATCTGACTATTCAACAAATTATGGAGAAACTTGACATCTCGTCATCTGATCCCTGAAGATATCAGCAGGTGAGGGCATATGGTAGGGAGCACGGGTAGGGACCCTGTTGATGCCTCTCCTCTACAGGACTGGTAGCAAGCCATTTTAGTTTAGAGAGTTGCCCAAAGGCCTGGTAGCACGTCTGGCTAAGCAAGACAGGACCTACTTGCCAGACCTGTCCAATAAAGTGAAGGTGCAATGGGAACAGGATGCGGGAATTACCCTTTCAGAAGAAACATGAGAGAGCATTCTGCAGCTGCTTATGGGCTTTTTACTGTGCAAGACATACAAAAAGTCCAAATATAATTTTGTGCATAGACTGTATTGTCCATCAAGTGTTGTGAACAAGTTTCAAACGGGGATTCCACCAATGTGTGTCAGGTGTAAGACAGCAGTGGGTACTTACCTCCATTATTTCTGGATCTGCCCCACCTTCCAACCCTAGTGGGATGTGGTGGCAAGGGAAATAACTATGTTGGTGGGCAGATCAATATAATGTACCCCCCATGATTCCAGTGAAGAAGGTTGGGAGCCATATCCAAAGTGGATAAGGGTTATGTTGGTTCTTGCACATCAAGGCATACAGGACGCCTGGGTATTTTGTCCCCCACTCCCAACTAGGGGCCACTAGAAAAACTGGTCCTGCAGGCATTGGCACTAGAGCAATCGATATATGCCCTAAGGAGTCGGGGAAGAGCTCTCCCTTCATGGCTGGGGGACATATCTGGACTCCTTTCCTGTGGAGGAGACCATGATATTGTAGGAGGAACTGCTTTAAACTTTACCCATGGGGTACAGGAGAGAGGGTGGAATGTGCTTCCTGGAAAATGAGATATCTCCGATATATATTTGCTTTCTCGTACTGTCTTATGCCTGAACCATCTGATGTTTGTTTTATACTGAACCGTAGAATGACTTTTGTTTTTCCTTCTGTTTCCCAAGTTTGTCTTCCTATGTATTGTAATGTCATGGTGAAGTAGGAGAAACTGCAATAAAATATTACTTTAAAAAGAAAAAATTCCCTACTCCAGGAACACCACCGGCAGTCAATGGCAGACAGACGCTACATCATGGGTGAACACGCCATCTGCTTGCATCCATGAGGAAGAAAAAATGGGAAAACACACAGCTGTGCTCATGGCGGCTCCAGGGCAGCCCACAGACCCTGCACCTCACTGACCAAGCTCATTCTAGAAGCACCACTAGCAGCTTCTCTGAGTAGCCTGCTAGTCCAATGACTTCCACCATGGACCCACTCCTGGAGATAGGCAGGCCCGGGAGATGGTAGGGGTGATGGGGCTGGGTTTGCCCAGAGCTCCGAGAAGAATGGCATTGGCTGAGGAGGAGGGAAAAAAAAAAAAAAAAAAAGATTTCCCTTCTTTTCTTCGATAGGTGCCATGGGATCTTATACTTCAACCTGGACAGTCATCGGAGATGGGCAGAAAAGAGCTCAGTGTAATGTGTTATCCAAAGGACAGTACCTCAACAATGCAGCAACTCCTCCCCCCCATCCTGCACTACAATGCCAGTTATGGATATAACCCCAAGTACCTGGTGTGGGGCTATCACCCATGGCCTTTCGATCTTCCAGCCCTAGAGGTTAGCCTGCTACCTACTGAGCCTGTGACACTGACAGGAGGACACATGTGACAAAAGAAGTAAAAACTACACATCAACTAATCCAACTAAGTGGATAAAGGAAGTGGGAACAAGGGATGTTAAAGCAGGGGAGGGCTAAGATTAGGCATAAAACCAAGTCCGAGTCAGTTGGCGATCTGTACTTACTTCCTGGAGAGATAGCCACGGGCTGCAGCCTGGAAGAGGATAATGATGTCTGTGATCTTCAAGTCTCTCTCTTCCTCCAGATGTGCCAGTACACCAGCCCTGAAGAAGATCTTACTTTGGCCAATCCGGTAGAGATTTGGGTCCAATTCCAATCCCCTGATCTAGAACAGAATAAAAAAAAAAGAGATCCCTCAGTCATCAAGGATGATACAGCAGACTGGGGTTTTCACTCCCAGCTTGGATACAAATGAAAAGAGAAGGATGTGTAAATCCATATAATTCAACTCAAGTTGCCGACTCTGCCCCTAAGAGGTACAGAACACTGAGAGCATGCCCCTCCCCCCAGTTCAGAAAATGAATGAGCAGAGACGGAATAACCCTCTCACCACTGGGGTCCTGAATAAGCAAAAAAGTACAGTTACATAAGAACTTACCGTAACAGTAGTTCTTTAAAAGAATCTCTTGCAGCAGGTAACACGTGTAGGACTAAAGCCGGCAGGAAACAGGACCCCACAGAAAACTTCTAGGCAGCAGTCTATGGTGGGGACTGCCCTCCCCGAAGTCAGCCGCGCCTCCCAGACGAATAATACCTGTATAAAGGAGGTGGTCCCCAGCGCCCCTCAGTTCTCCTGCCAGAGACTCCAGCAGTGATGATGGAAGGTGATCAGGAACAGAGCACTGAGGAGAATTCCTCATAGAGCCAATGCAAACCAGGTGCAGAGGAGAGTCCGCTAGGGAAGGTGGGCAGGAAGTCATTCCTTCTGCAAGAGCTACTCTCAAAGATCTACTGTTACTTAACTGTACTGTCTTACTTAGAGTCAGCTCTTGCAGGTAACACATGTAGGATGGAGTCCCAAGCAGTAAAGGAGACCAGGCTAATCTCTGGTGGAGGACTCAGAGATAAGCCAAGAGGAATGCCTCAGGAGAAGAGTCCCTGCAGAACTGATGGGCCAAAGCCCACTCTGCATCTGGGGGCAATGTCAAGACTAACGTTTGATGAAAGTATGAACAGAATTCCATGTGGCTGCCACACAAATAATATACAGACACACATTTCTGAGGCTGACAAAAGACTCCCTACTCCTCGTGGAGTGATCCTTCACCGAGCCCGCAAGGGTTTGTCATATTTCTGGTAACAAAACAAAATTCAGTTCAACCAGCAATTTAGAGAGGGTCTGTTTGGCTACAGGAGCCCCCTGGATCTTGGGGGCAAAGGAAACAAAATGCTGATCAGAACATCTAAACTCTATCTGGAGAGATAGAAATGCAAAATGTGATGAACATCCAGGGTGTGGAGAACAGCCTCACCCTGGTTTGAGTGTTCAAGATAATACACTGGGAGGTGTATGTCCGGATTCAAGGTCAACTTGGACACCACCTTCGGTAAGAACTTAGGATTGGTCCATGTCCTTGTGGAACACCAAATAAGGCTCCTTACAAATCAGGGCCTGTAGCTCGGAAATTCTTTGAGCAGAAGTAACAGCAACTAAAAATAACGCTTTCCAGGAAAGGAAGTGAAGCTCACAATCCGCGGCTGGTTCAAACGGGGGTAAGGTGAGCTTTTCCAACACGAAAAGCAAGTCCCAAGGGGGGAATAGGGTCCTTGATGGGGGGCTTCATATGAAGAATGTTCTGCAGAAAGGTGCGGGCTACATCCACCTGTGCCACAGTTCTGCCTTGAACAGGGGCATGGTAGGCAAAGATGGTAGACAAATGAACTTTGATGGACAAGTAGCCCAACCCCCGAGTTCAAGAGTGACAACAGGCACTCGAGGATCGAGCTCACCTGACAGGCCAAGGGATCAAGACGGAAGGCAGTAGCCCAGAGGCAGAAGCGCTTCCATTTCATGGCGTAAGTGCTCTGGTGGAGGGTTTTCTAGCGACCACCAGAACGTTGGCAACCTTGTCCAAGACCCCAGAGCCTGACTTGGCTAGGTCCTCAGGAGGCACGCATGGAGATGCAGTGACCGAAGGTTCAGGTGAACCAAGGTTCCGTTGTCCTGGGAAAGCAAGTGAGTGCTCAGTGGCAGGAGAATCCGGGGTTCAACAGCCAATTGTTGCAGCGGGCGATATCAGATCTATTGTGGCCACAAGGATCATCACTGCCCCTTCCGCTTACAGCTTGAGAAGAACCTTCTAAAGAAGCGGGAAGGAAGGGAAGGCATAAAGGAACCTCCCTCTCCAGGACAGGGACACAGTCTCACCAGAAAACTCCAGGCCATGGATCTAGCAAGCAAAAACTGGGCAACGTTGCGTCGAAAGGGGATGCAAAGAGGTCCCGCTCTGGTCTGCCCCATCTGTTGAAGAGACTGTCGACAACAGACTCCAGAAGGGACCACTCGTGTGCTCTGGATCGAATCCTGCTGAGAGCACTGGGCAGGGTGTTTTAAATCCCAGGAACATGAACCGCTGAGATATCTAAGTGATGAGTAGTGGCCCAGTTCCAGACTGACACTGCTTCCCAACAAAGGGGGTACGAGTGAGTGCCACCCTGCTTGCTGAGGTAAAACTACACCATCATGTTGTCTGTCTGGATGAGGCGGTGTCCTGGGCGAAGAACTGTGCTCAAAGCTTGTAAGGCATAGAGAACTGCTTGCATCTCTAAATTATTAATGTGGAGAGGCTCTCAGCCGCAGACCAGGTGCCGTGTCCTGTGGATGCCCAGATGTGCATCCCAACCCATGTCAGAGGCATCAGATGTCAAGACTATCTGCAGCTGTTCTCAGAAAGGGCATCCCCCCTCTGACAGGATGTCATCCACCAACTGAATTCTCAATGAACCGGTTCCAGAATAGAGACTGGTTGATCCATATCATCCCATCTTTAGTCCCACTGGACTCTGAGAGTCCACTGAATCGTCCTCATATGCAGACTGGCAAGAGGGACTATAACAATGGAAGCAACCATGTGGCCTAGAAGCCAGAGCAGTGCCTTGGCTGGGACCCTTGGGAGGGACAAGATGTGGTGTGCTAAAGCTCGGAGTCGAAGTGCCCTGCCCTCTGGGAGAAAGGCCTGCCCTCGAGTGGTATCGAGCAACACCCCAATAAACTGGAGGGAAAGGGTCGGGAGCACGGAAGACTTCGATACATTGATAGTGATACCCAGGTCTCCGAGAAGAGAACATGTGTTCTGGATCATGCGCCGCAGCTGCTCACTGGACAGTGTCGTTAAGAGCCAGTTGTCCAGGTAAGGAAAACATAATGCCCTTTCCTTCAGAGAGCTGCTGCAACCACCGCCAGGCACTTGGTAAATACCCTTGGAGATGAGGCTAGGCCGAAGGGCAACACTCAACTAGTAGTGCCTTCCCTGAAATTCAAACCTGAGAAACCTCCAGTCAGGTTTGGCCACCAGGATGTGGAGATAAACATCCTGCATATGTAGTGATGCCAGCCAATCTCCTTGGTTGATCATGGGCAGTAATCCCTAAAGAGTGACCATCCGAAACGAACACACTATGAAGCCAGCAGAATAGGCCCTATGGTCTATAGAGTCTCTCGATGGTCAGTGTCTATGCCGGGCACCCATTTTAGCCCTCCCTCCCACCCACACAAGGACCCAACTTCCCAGTAGTGGGCTCCTGGATGTACCCTCCCTGCACCTATCTCAGCCCTTCTTGAACTTTCCACCGTAGCAGCAGCCACCAGCTCTCTGGGAAACGCATTCCAGGGCTCCACCACTCTCTCAGTGAAGTAGCACCTCCTTGTTTTCCCCTCAACCTCCCCCCAATCCAGCTTCATGGGGTGGCCCCTGGTTCCCTTAACTGTAGGACCCCCTCAAGGCTTACCCTATTGACCCCCCTGAGAGACTGTTTGTATTCCACAAACTGATTGCAGTCACTGAGGTCCAAGATGGGGCGCAGGTCCCCGGTCTTTTTAGGCACGAGAAGAAGTGAGAATAGAAGCCTGTGCCCCTCTGGGGGGGGGGGACTAGTTATATGGCCCTTTTGAGCAAGAGAATGAATTTCAGCCCAGATGAGCTTGGCATGAGATGGGGAACAGGAGGGGAGGGAAGTGGAGGCCTCTCCAGTGGCATCTGCACAAATTCTATAGTGTCCATTGTCGACCATTTGTAGGACCCACTGATTGGAAGTGATCTCTCGTCAACCCACGGTGTAGAGAGAAAAGTGGCCTCTGATTGCCTCCCCTGTTAAGGTTAGAGGAGGGAGTGGGTCCAACAAGGAGTCAGGCTGTGGTAGGTGAGTGGGAGAGCTGCTTGGGCTGGCTGGGCAGCAGATCCTGTGAGGCCTCTGGAGTTTCCCTTATGGCCATAGACACCTCGCTGTTGCTGCTGTGGCTGAAAGAGATTGCTGTCCCCCTTTCCCACGAAAGCGAGGCTTTCGAAAAGGTCTTTGTTTTGGCTTGTACATGGACTATACGGACTGAATGGCCCTTTCCGGAGTCCTGCAGTTTGGTGATGATCTTTTCAAAGTCCTCACCAAAGAGGACAGAACCATGAAATGGTGCATCCAAGATGTTCATTTGCACATCCTGGGCAAAAACAGATACCCTGAGCCACGAATGTCAATGGATGAACACACACCAGTGGCTGCGGCAAGTGATGCCGTATCCACAGAGTCGTAGGCTGACCAGAGAACGTGTGTGCCCTCGTCCGAACCAGTGTGCAGCAGCTTCTCTAGCTCTGCCTTCTGAGACAATCTGGGATCTCTTTAACAATGTAAATCCCCTGTTTCCAAAGGGCATTCTGGAATTGTATCATATGAGTAAGGAAGTTGGGACTCCGTATGGTAGATGTGGCGAAGGAATAAACCTTACACCCCATGGAATCCAGCTGGTTAGATTCCCTGTCCAGACGCTGAGTACTGAGATGTCACAGCCTCTGGGATCTATCATGGGCAGCCAAAATGACTACCAAGTCTGACAAAGGCTGCTCGCTCAAAAAAGATTCCTCCTTCAGAGCCCTGCAAAGCAGTCCGCCTTTCTGGGTATCTGGGAGAGGTGGGGACATTTCCAGGTCAGCCTTTGGTGATGTCCACAAATGTGTCACCAAGAGTGGAATGACCACTGGTTTTGGGTCCCTTGGCACAAGTACTTGACCAAGCGGCACCTCTCCGGGTCCAGGTCCTCCGTCTCCCAGCCCATATTGGCTTGAATATGCCGCATGACCTCCATAAAGAAGGGGTCATTTGGTGGTGATTTGGGAGACAGGCCCTCAATGGATGAGGGAGCAGAGAAGGACACGTCCGAAGAACGGTCAGAGTCCACAGAGGTGGAGGAGAACCGAAACCTGTGGCACCATTGTTTGTGTCTATGGCGGTCGGAGGAACTGGAGGAACTTGGGCTCCTGGACTGGGATCCTGAGCGGTGTTTGCGAGGAGCCTTGCCCTTCTCTTTGCCCAAAGAAGGGGTGGGCTCCGTGTCCTTATGCTTGCCCTGAAGTAGGGTGGGCTCCGGTGGAGCAGGGGCCCCTGTGTCAGTGGAGGGTCCTCTGTCCGCGGGGTTTTAGGTGGTAGGTGGTCAGACCTAATGATCTCCCACCAGTAACCAAAGAGGTCCTTAACCTGAGACAGATGGTGCTTAGGCTACATATCAATCGTCAGACCCGACGCCGGCCCAGAGCCATGGTTCGGCCTAGAGCCATAATTTGGCAAAGGCGGATGAACAGGAAGGATGTTGGGGCTGTAGTAATAGGCCCATCGGTGGCCGATGCCTGGTCTGAGGCAGTTGTCCGGCGGTCCTCGGAAGGGCTGTGTCCTGACCAATCATCAGCCAGTGGCGGGGGGGACCGGTGACATCAGGGGCTGTGCTGGCGGTGTCGACGGCTGGGCCACCAAAGCAGTGATGTTGGCCGCCCCCCCCACCCCCCTCCCAACAAATGCTGTGTCGATGGACGCTTGTCTGACGACAGCTTGGCTGGCCTGGGCGGCTGAGAGGCAGCTCTCCGAACAATGCCCTGAGGCCTTGCGTTTATCCCAGGAATCGGCATCAGAGATGGAGGCTGACCGGCGGCACACTGGCGTCGGTACCTTATCGAGGTCAGAGTGCTGGCCTGAGACCTGATCAGGCGGCGGACCTTAGGCGGCTGCAGGTGGGGCCCAAAACCCAGGGCTGCAGTCCTGGCTCAGACGCCAATCAGGGTGGGAGATTTAAGAACCATTAGCCTGGAAGGAGAACGGGCCACCTGGGAGGCAGAATCGAACTGCCCTTGAGGCACAGTGGGAGACTGAAGATCTGGATCTGGAGGAGATCTCTCTTTTCTCTCCTTTCTTTCTCCTTGTGCTTCTCTGAAGATTTATGGTGGAAAAACCCCTCTCAAGAGGAATTTCTCTGCATGGTGGCCAAATACTGCTCTGTGAGGGAAAGCCTGGAGAGTCTTCTGACAGCGGACTCTCGTCCTGGTATTGAACTTTTGGCAGTGCTGGCAGGCCTAGGTATTGTAGTCTGCACCTAGGCACAGCAAGCAGGCAGAGTGCCTGTCCTTAGATGGGATTTGTTTGCTGTAGGCACACTTGGGAGGGGTGCCGTTCGATGGAGGACGTCAGAAAGGATGATGTACAGGAACAGTAATGGCAGAAAAAGCAAACTTTTTCAAGAAAAAATAAAGAATCCGGCTAAGAAACTTAACAAAATGGCAATCAAACTAGTGAGAGGCAATCCATGCAGCCAATGAATCTTGAGGTCGATGGCGAAAAAAAGAATTTGAGCGCCAAGATTGCTAGCTAGAAGTTTTCCGTGGGGTCCTGCCACATGCTGGCTTTAGTCCTACATGTGTTATCTACTGCAAGAGCTGACTCTCAAAATAAGATCTCAAGTATCTTCTCATCTCCAAGAGAAGGGTGGTCTCTCCAGGTCACAGACTGAATGTACCATAGAGAGAGTTACCTTTCACCCCAGAGAGAAGAGTGGTGGCTAAATTACCCTCTCATCACCAGGATAAGGGTGGCCTACAGGTCAGGCACTAAATGAGCATGGAGGGAGAATTATCTTCTCATCCTAAGCAGCAGGGTGGTCTCTCCAGGTCAAAGACTGAATATATAGTGCATGGAGACTGAATTACCCACTCACCCCAAAGAGAAGGCTGTTCCTTCAAGGTCACAGACTGAATGTACATGGAGGTGAAATTTTCCTCTTACTCCAAGGAAGAGTGGTCCCACCAGGACAGGGACTAAATGAGTACGGAGACTGAATTATCTTTTCATCTCAAGAGAAGGACTGCCCCTCCAGGTCAGAGACTGGACGCACACAGAGAATAAACTACCCTCTCACCACCTAGGTGAAGGGTGGTCCCTCCAGATCACCACCAGGAGAAGGACAAGAAGATCTGATAACCCTCTTACTCTAAAGAGAAGGGGGTCCCACCAAGTCTGGGGGTGAGCATATGGTCTGAATTACCCTCACACTCTAGGACATGGGTTGTTCTTCCAAGTCAGACTGAATAAAGCTTGAGTTACCCCCACACACACACACACACACACACACACACACACACACACACACACTACCACCACCACCACCACCAGTGCTTGAAAGGCAAATGGGTTTAGGTTTCCTTTTTTTTTTTTAAATAATTTTACTCCTGACATGTTTTCTTCTTCTGATGCGGTCACAAAATGTATAAATCTTACCATCAGTTCACAGGCCTGCTTCCCATCCATGAAGCCTTTTGGAATGGCATTAGGAGTCAAGATCTCATACCTGCAACATAAAAGATCAGTGTTTTAGCCATTTGAAAGGCTAGTACTGCTGACAAGTCTCCACAAATTCAGAGGGGGTCTGGAATTAAGTAATTCACAAGCTACGAATCGCTGGGTGGGAGGGCATTGTACAGTATGAGAACATTCCAATTTTGTGGTTTTATGTTGACTGTTTCTGTGATTTCTTTTCTTTATGATATGTAAGGTATTTTTATACAAGACAAAATGTGCAAATTACATTTTCATTCAAGATGTCCATGAGATGGCTTACTTAAAGAGATTCACCAAGCTAACGTTATGCACCACATGGTGTGGTGCCTTACCTCTGTGGCATCCCATCTGGCTATTTCACGTAAAAAAAATTCTTCAGTATTTAAGAGTGGAAGGGATCGTACACTTCTGCTCAGCTGATCCCTTCCACTTCCCGGTCCTGGGAACTGAGTAAGGACCTTCCCCCATGCTCAGGCATGTAATGACGTGTGCCCAGGGAGAACGCGGGGACGCTCTATTTTAGTCTATGGGAGGCAACTTTTAAAACGTTTTTCTATACAGCAGCAGTCGTTTTATCATTAAGCAAGGGCACCGGGTGAATAATAAGGGCCTTGTTAGTCACCCGGTGCCCTTGGTTAATGATAAAAAGTACAGTTACGTAAGAACTTACCGTAACTGTAGATCTTCGAGAGAGGCTCTTGCAGGTAATTACATATAGGATAGACGGCGCAGGACCCCACGGAAATTTTTTAGTTAGCAGTTCTACAGGACCGCCCCTATCAAGCCAGGTGACTGGCTAGGAGACGCTAGCATAAAGGGGCGTCCCGACGCCTGCCTTCAGTTCTTTCCCGCCACAGGCCGAAAGAGGCCGGACGAGAGAGGAGCAGATATTTCCTAAATGGAAAAGGAGCTGAAAAAGCCTAGGAGGATGGAGGCGAGAGAGCCTACTGCAAGAGCTCTCTTGAAGATCTACTGTTACGGTAAGTTCTACGCACTGTACTATCTTACTTCAAGAGGGCTCTTGCAGTAGGTAATTACATATAGGACTGAATCCAAGCAATCTGGAACAAAGAAAGGCACCGGGAGGAGGAAACTACTAAGAAGCAGTTCTAGCCGTAAGCCTCAAGATAGGAGGCCTTGCAAACAGCTAGCCGAACGCCTCTACTGCTAGAGGCAATATCCAAACTGTAGTGTTCTCAGAAAGGTATGGACGGAAGTCCAGGTGGCGGCAGCGAGATGTCTGCCGAGACACATTCTTAAACAAGCCGCAGAGGCAGCTACTCCTCTTGTGGAGTGGTTTCGACTTGACCCGGGAGGGGTCTTGTTGTATTTGTCATAACAGAAAGTGATGTAATGAGCCAACCACTTAGACAGGCATTGCTTGGAACTGGCTGTTGGTTAACTAGGATCTGCGGCCTATCCTGTAGGTAGGGAAATGGGCAGACTAGATGGGCCTAGCGGTCCTTATCTGCCGTCAAAGTCTATGTTTCTATGTTTCCCTTTTGTGAGCAAAAGAGATGAACAACTGATCAGTCTTTCTGAGATCCTTCGTCCTATTGGTGTAGTATCTCAGAATCATGAACATCCATAGTATGGAGTAAATATTCCCTTGATTAAAGTACTGCGTAAAAAGGCAGGTAGCTCTATGGACTGATTTAAGGTAGACTCTGCTACTACTTTAGGTAGAAACTCAGGATCTGCAAGAGGAGCACTTGCTCCTTGTGAAAAATCAAGTAGGGATTTTATACATCAGGCCTGAGCTCGAGATTCTTCTCGAGTCAAGTAATGGCCACCAAGAAGAGCTGTCTTCCATGAAAGAAACTTCAAATCTGCAGAAGATGCAGGTTCAAGGAGGAAGGGTAAGTTTCTAGAACAAAATTCAAGTCCCAAGGGGGCAAGAGTACAGATGGGGCCTTAGATGGAGAACCCCTCTGAGACAGGTCTAGAAAACCTCCAGTTGAGCAAAGGCCTTGTTTGCGAAGGGAACATGATAGGCCAAAATGGCCGCCATGTGTACCTTCAAAGAGGAATGGCTGAGACCCAGGTCAAACAGATGACGTAGATACTCCAGCAGAAGCCCCGCTGAACAGGAGAAAGGTTCCATGTTCTTGGAAGTGGCCCAAATAGTGAATCTTTTCCACTTCATGACATAAGTGAATCTGGTGGAGGGTTTTCTGACCTCCACTAAAATCTCCGCCACTTTGGGAGACACTCCAAAACGGGAATGGGCTAGGTCTGCAGGAACCATGCATGCAGTTGAAGGGATCTGAGGCCTGGATGGACCAGGGTCCCCTGATCCTAGGTCAACAAACCTCGAGATAGAGGAAGAGGAAGAGGAGGATCCTCTGAATATTGTTGTAGAAGAGAGAACCAGATTTGCCTGGGCCAGAAAAGAGCGATCAGAATCATTCTCGCTCCTTCTGAAGCCAGTTTCTGCAAGACTCGTGGGATAAGAGGAATTGGGGGAAAGGCATAGACAATTTGTCCTTCCAGTCTAGAGACAGAGTGTCGCCCAGAGTTTCGCCTGGAACGAGAGAGCAGAAGGTGGAAGTTTTGCATTTAGGGGGATGCTAACAGTCGAATTTGTGGTGTTCCCCAAAGTTGAAAGATATTGTCTAGGACCCCTTGGTCCAGTTCCCACTCATGAGTCAGAGCAGAAGAGTGACTTAGCTTGTCTGCCACGGTGTTGTTGACTCCTGGAACGTGAATCACCATGAGGTGAAGGTCGTGTTGCGTTGCCCAATCCCAAACCCTCATTGCCTCCCTGCATAGAGGGTAGGACCAAGTCCCTCCCTGCTTGTTGATGTACCACACCACGCACACGTTGTCCGTCTGGACAGCTAGGTGGCCGGGAAGGATGTATTGGTGAAGGGCTTGAAAGCATACAACACTGCCCGAAGCTCAAGCACACTGATGTGGAGAGCTTGTTCTAGCCTGGACCAGGAGCCCTGGGTCCAATGAGGGCCTAGATGGGCTCCCCAACCTTCGTCTGAGGTGTCTGTGGTTAGAGTCTGGGAGGGGAGGATGAAAGAAAGGAACCCCGAAACAGGTTCTTCTCGAACCATCCACCTCACTGCAAGTCTCGTGATCATCGAAGTAGGAGATCAGAACTGAGTGATCTAGGTCGCCCACTAGCTTATCCCACTGAGAGCGAGAGTCCACTGAGAGATCCTCATGGAGTCGAGCCGAGGGACCATCGGACAGCAGCCGCCATGACCCCGGGAAGGCAAAGGACCGACTCGCCGAGACCATCCTGCGGTCGGACAACAGATTTATCTGGGTCTGAAGGAGGCTGCCCTGTCTGGAGGCAGGAAGGTCTTGCCCATGGTCGATGAGGATCGCCCACAAACTGTAGCCTCTGGGATGGGTCCAGATGAGACTGGAATGGTTGATGGTAATACTCAGGCAGGCAAAACCTGCTGGGTAAGGAGAGGAAACGCAGGAGTTCCTCCCTGGATGAGGCCACCAGGAGCCAGTCGTCCAGGTAAAGGAAAACCTGTACTCCCTTGGTACGCAGGTGGGCCGCCACCACTGCCAGGCATTTGGTAAATACTGGGGCCAAGGATAGACCAAACGGGAGTGCCTTGAACTGGTAGTGGTTCCTGGAATGCAAAACGAAGGTATTTGTGATGAGATGGGAGAATGGTAATGTGCAGATAAGCATCCTGCATATCCAGAGCACAAAGCCATTGACCCGGCTTGAGGAGGGGCAGAAGGCTCTGCAGAGAGAGCATCCTGAACCTTTTGTACTTTACATAAAGATTCAGGGAACTGAGATCTAAAATTGGTCTGAGATCTCCCGTCTTCTTTGGGACCAGGAAGAAATGGGAATAGTAACCCATGCCCTGAAGATGAAGGGAGACGGGCTCAATCGCTTGCTTCCAGCAGAAGAGACGATTTCTTCCTGGACCAAAGGAAGATGTTCCGTGAATATGACGACTTCAGAGGGGGTGGTGGGTGGTTTCTGAAGAAACTCTATGGAGTGTCCTGCTACATGCGTTGGAGCACCCAAGAATCAGGTTATCCTCTCCCATCCCGGAAGGTGGAGGGACAACCTCCTCCCACCGTTCTTCCTGGGAGTCCGGAGGCAGTGGGAGAGAAAAGGAGTCAGGTGGTGGGGCAGCGCCGAGCTGAAGCACCCGCTGCTTTTGGGCGGGGCTTAGCAGCCGCTGGGGCCTAACGCTTTGTGGCCCGCCTTCCTGGGGTTTCCCGCCATTGGCCGATTCCGCTCATGAAGCGGGACGCTGCTTGCTGCTGATGGGGACAGTACATGGAATCAACTGACTTCAGAGCTGCCCTTCTTCTTGCAATCGGTAATGATGTCCTTGACATCACCCTCCAGCACCGACTCGGAAGGGTGCTTCCTGGATAGCAGATTGCACCTCCGGGACCAGACCTGACACGCAGAGCCAAGCATGACGCCGTAGGCCTACAGCGAAAGCTGAGCTCCGCCCAGCAGTGTCCACTGCGTCGTATGTTGCAAGTAGCATGTGTCAACTGGCTGAACGAGCAGAGCGGATGAGATCAGCCAACTCCTGCTTGACTTGGGAGTCAGGCAAGGAGTCCAGCTTTGCTTCCGCCTGAGTAAGGATGGCCTTCTGGTAGTCCCCCATGTGGCAGACATAGTTCAGGGCCCTAATCCCCAGTGTGGAGGAAGCGTAAATCTTTTTCCCGTACTGGTCCAGAAGGCGAGATTCCTTATCAGGAGGTGACAAGCTAAGATGTTTTGGGTTCGCCGACCGGCCATGAGCGGTGCTAATCACGACCGAGTTGGCACAAGGGTGAGAATCCAGGAAATCAACACCCTCTGGAGCCTGATACAGCCTGTTCGATTTCCTAGGAAGTGGAGCTGGCGGCCACGGCTGTTTCCATATCGTGGTAACAAGGTCGGCATGAGGCTCTATCCAGGGTGGCACCAATGTAGGAGCTGTCACGGGCAGATCCAGATGTTCAGCAAGTTTCAGACGCTGAGGATCTGGTTCCAGGGAGCGCCACTGATGAACCTCCTGATTTTTCTAAGCAACTCCAGAAAGAAGGATCCTCCGAGCAGACTTCGAGGAGTCCTTGCCGGGCTTCACAGAGAGCGAGGCTAGTCGTCTCTCTCGGAGCAGCCGTCGGAAGAGTCCGAGAGTGAAGAGGAGGATGAAGAAGAGAAAGACTCCCTTTCCCGACCCGAGGGAGGAACGGACCCCTTGGGGAGTCCCTGGGGAAGCATGTCCTGCCCCTCTCTGGGTCCAGGCGGAAGAACCCCGGAGCCCGGAGGTGGTGAGGGAGTGTGTTGCCTGGGGCGTATGGGAACCTGGGATGGCACCGTCGCCGGAAGATGGCTCTTGACCTTTGGTGAGCTGAGCTCTGGCTCAGCCCACCAGGAGGCTAGAGTCTCCTGCAGGTCCACTGACGGGAGGAGGTGGTGGGGAGTAAGAATACGGTTATATCCAGAGTGGAGTGTATCCAAACCCGCTGCGGATAGCCCGCGCCGGGTATTGGAGGCGGGACTGTGGCGCCAGATACTGCGCTCGGGTACACCGCGCGAATAAGACGGAGGATACCCGGAGCCGGGGGCTGCTGAGCAGACGGCCCGCCGGAACCTCACGGGCGGGTCCGTCGGGAGAGCCGAGGCCTGGCGAGCAGAATATCTCCCGGAGTCAGTAAGGCCGACGTCAGGGCTGACGGCGGAGGCACTGGGCGCCGGAGGTGCCGACATCGAAGGGCCGGCGTCCGGGGAGCCGACGCCAGGTCCGCGCCCAGACGGAGGAAGGACTGATGGAGGCAAAGATCTCAGCTTCGCTTCGGGACGGAGGGAAAAGTCCCCGGTTCAGGTTGGGGGACCGGAACAACGGACGCTGGGGGTCAGTCGCCGGTTCCTTCGCCGGCGGACGCCAGACGAGCCGACGTGAGGCTTAGAGGCGAACTCTCGGCGGACGCCGGAGGAGCCGACGTCCGACTTACGAGAGCCGTCACCGGATACAGGCCGAGAGGAGAGATCGGCCTGGTCCAGTGGAGAGGAGGCCGCTCGTCGTCCCGGAGGGTCAGACGTCTTACCAGCCCTCTCCGGGCGGACGTCAGAGGAGCCGACGCCCGGCTTACCGGAGTCGGCCACAGTGGTAGGCCGCAAGCCTGCGGCCGAACCAGGGGCGGAGGCCTCCAACTGCCCAGAGGCGCCCGTGGCCTGAAGCCGACGGGCGGGCCGACGCTACCAGAAACCTCTGAGGCAGCCGTCGAGGAGCGATCCCCAGAGGGGATGTTACTTAGGCCCCAGCGACTTCGAGGGAGACGCGTGGTAGCTTTGACCCGTGCCTCTCCTTGTCCTTTCTCCGATGGCCTTCGGGAGAAGTGGACGCCTGCCTCAGTTTTTTTAAGCTCCTTCTCCATAGAACTCATCTTCTTCTTTAGAATATGGGCTTCAGGGATTGCTGCCGCCTTTTTCGGGTAGCCGCGTTAAAGCTGAGGCAATGCTGGCACTTCTCGACCGGGTGATCGGGCCTAGGCAGAACAGGCACAGGGAGTGGCCGCCCTAGTGCGGTAGTGCTACGCCGCACAAATCACACCTCTATTCTTGTGCTCGAAGGGTAGGGGACGACATACACCGACGTTAGTACTGAGTCAAAAAATGAGGATTTTTTTCGTAAAACCGACGTAAGGAAGGCCAACGGGCACAAACTTTCCGTGAGGCGCGTACGAGCCAACGGCGGAAAGAACTGGAAGGCGGGCGCCTGGGACCATCCTTTATACCGACATCTCCTGACGCCGTCACCTGACGGGGCGGTCCCTCGCCAGGGACTGCTAGCTAGAAATTTTTCCGTGGGGTCCTGCTGCCTGCCGGCGCCAGTCCTATATGTAATTACCTACAGCAAGAGCCCTCTCGAAGTAAGATCAACCGTTACGATATAGAAAAATATCCAACCGTTTCCCCCATACACAATAATGGAGCGCAGCCCCTCGTTCTCCCTGGGCACACATCATTACACGCCAGAGCGTAGAGGAGGGTCCTTACTCTGCTCCCAGGACCGGGGAGTGGAAGGGATCAGCGGAGCAGAAATTTACGATCCCTTCCACTCTTAAATACTGAAGAATTTTTTTTTATCTAGAATAGCCAGATAGGGTGCCTCGGAGGTAAGGCACCACACCATGTGTGTACATCTGATTTAAATTAACTTAGTGAGTCTCTTTAAAGGTGAACATTTATGGGTGAGACTGAGATACACCTGAACACACTTTTGATGCAAAATGTTGAACACAGTGGTCTCCTACAGTTTTCATGTAACTGTCACATTTCTTGGGATTTCCTGATGTGGTATTCCCAGAAGAATGAGCAACCAGTGTCCTTCTCGCCAATCCATAGCCTGGAGGCTAGTAAGTGTACTGTATTACTGAAGCTGGTAAAAAGTCTCTCCTATATATTTGCCCTCCGTTTACAATTCCCTGTCACATCATTATTTTTTTTTTTCTATCTTTTTTACCACCTTTGTCCAGGTGGCTTCCATACTGCAGCCAGCACCATCCCATCACCCTGACTTCTCCTGGGACTGACCAGATGCATCTACCTCAGAGCCTACCCTCCTTGTGAGGTTAGTCAGTGTCCCCAACCCCCCACCCACCCCACCAATTAGGATCGATTCTGTGTCCACGGGCCCCAGGCTTGTTGAGACCAGAGTAACTTGATGACCAAAGTTTGTTTTCTCCTTGGGGAGCATACAACCACATCACGATGCACGGCATGTGCTCCTGCACAATGTATGCCAACTGAAGCTCCTCCCACCACATAGGTAGCCTTAACTGCCTGACCCCCCTTAGCCTCCACTAGGGGCCAGGTGCACACCAGGTTCTGCCACCCTCCTTCCCTGGAGGAGAGCAGTCCTACAGAAGCTCTAACCTCCTCCCTCCGGCCAACCTACCGAAACCCTGAGTTCTCTCCTGAAACTGGGTCATCAGTGCCGCATGCAGTCACACTGCCACTGTGCCAGTGGGCCAGCTCACATTCCTTTTTTTAATTAGGGTGTTTATTTTCCCTATTCTGATCGGCCCCATCTGCCCCGGTACATCCAGCCCTGTCACCCATCTTCTCTAGGATTTACCTCTCCTCGCCAAGTCCATAGTGGATTATTCCCAGGTAGGGCCATCGGTGTTGATAGAAGCCCCTCCAGAGCACAATCCTGATAGCTCTGGAGGAATTGCCTAGTTGATACTGCGGAAGCTGCTATGGAACGAAGCACTGCCTGCCAGTTGGAAATGTTTCCCTCCATTTTTCACAAGGGCCAGCAAACATGTCATGATGCACCACACATTTGTGTAAAGGCACATACATGCATTATCAGGGTCTGAAGGCAAACCCACCTAGTGAAGCTGCTCTTGTTGTAATGGCACCTGGCGGCACTTAAGTAGCAGCGTGACATGGCCCCCCCCTCCCCCCGATAGAGGACAGCAGTCATTCGGATGATCTGTTCTCTCCCTGGTCAGTCCCATGCAGCCAAAGTCCGCTCGAACCCAGGTTGCCAGCATGGCAGGTAGTTGCTCAACCACCAATCCACCGGGTCGGCACCTGCCACGTACTTTTTTTTTTTTTTTTTTTTTTTGTATGTACTTTTAACTCTCTGCCCCCAGCTGCCCCTTCTAACTCGACTACCCCAGCCCCATCACCCCGATATTACCGGACTTACCCTGCCCGATCGCTGATGCGGAGCCTGTGATAGGCTGGTTATCATCCACAGCTGGAGGTGTTTTTTCTCCATTTTCTCCCTTCCCCATTGCTGAGACACACACACACACAGGACATGCGCATGTAGAGGTATGCTCAAGTCCACAGAAGTCCCACAGGACCTTCCTTTCTTCTGGCCCCTTCTGACCTGCACTACCCTCTGGCCTACATCTGGGGGTAGTCATTCGGCGGGAGTGCCAGTCCTCCCTCCACGGGAGAGGAGAGCTGCCCTCCAGATGCTTGATCCTCTCCTTCCCCTGTCGACCCCAGGCAGCCTGTGCTCATTCCCAAACACGAGTTGCTGGTGTGGCATCCAGCGCCTCAACCCGCAGTAGTACCAGGCTGGCTTGCCACATACTTATTAACTGTCAGGACACTTAGGCTGTTACACCACACTGATTATTACTAATCGCTGTTTTGCTGTAAATCCATGTAAACTGAGAAGGGACTGAGAGGGTGCCGAGAAGACTGATCAAAGGCTTCAAAATCATGTGAACAACTGGCCAAACTGGTACTGCTTTCCACAGAACAGAGAAGGTGAAGGGTAGAAATGATTACTGTATTCAAATATCTAATGGGAATAACATCTTTCTACCAAATGCAGCACTTCAGGAATTAAGACAAGGGGACACTCTTTCTCGGAAAAGATTAAGATTGTAGGGAAAGAACAGTTACTAAGAATTTAACAGTAGATCTTTGAGAGAATCTCCTCCACTTGGCCACACCTTTGGAACTATAAGCCCTCAGCTTCAGGACCACATGGAAACTTTCTGCTAGTCGGGGTCCACCTACAATGACGTGCAGCATCAACGAATATATAATGTGGGTGGTCCCAACACTCATCAGCTCCCAGCTGGAGATTAGCCTCGGAAAGCCTCTTACTGTGAGGAACCAGAAGACTAAATCAGTACCAGGCAAACAAGGAGAAGCATCAAACTCAAACAGGATGCATGGAATAAGACTTGAGGCACAGCATCTGATACAACCCTCACCAGACAAAAAATAGGGGTAGGGAGGGTAAAGCATGGCCTAATGGAGGATATTCTCTCCAAGATCTGTTTTAAGTTCCTAAGTAACTGCTCTATCTGTTATAGATTATATCTCCGCCATTAGGCAACATCGTTGGAAAGAATCTCAAGCAGTACAAGCAGTCAGGGAGGCTGGCACAGTCTGATATTTGACATGGACAGAAGGACTTGCAGTACAGCAAACCCAAAGTCAGAACATCTAAGAGAGATGATGTCCACACTGTAATGTTTAGTGAAAGTGTGTTTAGTGCTCCATGTGGCAGAAGCATATAAGTCAGCAGCAGGGACATTTCTGAAACAAGCAAGAGAAGTGGCCATCCCCCTTGTGGAGTGACCACAAACAGTACCAGGAAGTTCCTTATCATACTTCCTGTAACAAAACATAACATAATTACCCAAACATTTAGACAGCATTGTTGTGACACAGAAGCAGCCTCTTTCCCGGGAGCAAATGAAACAAAAAGCTGAGAAGTCTTTCTGCAGCTTAGTGCAAGTAACACAAGTATCTCTATTCTATGTATATCAGGAGTACGGAGCAATGCCTCACCCTGGTGCTCAGAGTAGTAAAGAGGAAGGTGTATCATTTGGTTCAGTGTCCATTCCAGATTACCACCATCAGTAAAAATTTAAGAGTCATATGCAAAGAGACTATTCTTGTGAAAGATCAAATAAGGACGCTCCCACATCAAAGCCTGAGACTCGGATATTCTACGAGAAGAAGTCATGGCAACTAAAAATAAAGTTTTCCATGAAGGAAATGCAAGCCACAAGTCATAGCAGGCTCAAATGGAGTCAATATAAATTTCTCAGTTACGAAATTCAAGTCCCAAGGTGGGACTGGATCACAGATAGGTTTCATTTGTAGAATACCTTTCCGAAATGTATCTGACACCACTAGTTGGGCAACTGTACGGCCATCAGTAGGCACAAAATGCTGATATATCAGCCAAATGCACCCTAACAGGGGTGTTATACAGATGAGGCACACTGATCAGACTTGGTAGGACGAAACACGTGTCTGTATCTTTCTGTTGGCACCCTTTGTAAACTCAGGAGAGGCCTTCGGCACCATGAATTTTTGCTTAAATTTGAACCAGCATAATATTTTGTGGTGATTTGCATGTATAGCCCATGATGCTTTGCATTGTGGGGTATATGTGATTTTGTATTTCTTTAAAACTTGGCTTCCGGGCCAATGCCCTTTGGGGTAACCACTGCCTCAGTGCTTGTGCACCGAGGTTGTTTGTCTTTTAACAGGGGAATACCTTAAGCCTGAATCAGACAAGGAAATCAAGTATTCCAGAACAGAAGGTCCATATTCCAGGAAGCAGATAAAGTGAAACGCTTCCATTTCAAAGAATAAATATTTCTGGGAATGTGGATATGTTGTTCATCCACACTTTGTGGCATGTCCCTTTCCCTTTAAGGATCGCAGGAAGATCTTCAAGCTGGCTCCTCCCACCCACCCGGGTGGTATACCCCTCGACTCTTCCCCATGGTGCCAGTGCTTCCTTTCCACTGGAAGATTCAGGTTGCTTCTCTTATGTTATCGCATTTTGTAGGCCCTGGCTTCTATACCTTCGGTTATTCCAAAAATCCGTCTAGTTCGCATTAGCAACCACAACTCTATCTTCAATTACGGAAGACAAGTCTTCCCCCGGATTTCGCTAGTGTTCGTGTGGCCAGAAGATGTCGCACACTGATCCCCTCACTGTGTGCGTCTTTTGCCTGGGTGTCAACCATGGCACCTCGAAATGCGATTTTTGTCTTGCATTTCACCCTAATATCCTCGATTGTTTCACACACCTGAAGTTGGGGAGGCCAGGAAAAACGGAACCCCCCAGTGAAATCGAAGGAGGTTTGGTGGGCGGTGTCTACGGCTGCAGGATCCACTGAGCAAATGGAACGCATGCAAGCCTTTCAGGAGGAAGCGGCTCATGCCGGTGAATCTTCTTCTCAGAGCTTCTTCGTTCCACTCAACCTGGGCTCCACTTTCTCAGGTTCTTTCCAAGAGTTGTGCCAGTCTCCTGACTAAGAGACAAGAGTCCTGTGGCACGCCCTCCTCTGGTCCCATAAGCAGGAAAAGGACCGAGATTGCCTTTGTCTCAGTGAAGACGTCTTCTTCAGATCAGGAGACATCTCGTCCCAGGAACCGCAGTCTTAACTTCGGTCAAATTGCTTCCTCAGCCGCTGGCTTTGGCTTTGCCTGCCTGGCCAGTTGGACCAAGTGTCAATCGGCATGTGTTGAAATAATCATCGATCTAATCGACCCACTGTCACCGACTCCAGTTGACGACTCTCTCAGTCAGACTCCAATCCTTTCTTTCTCTGACCAGGAGACCCAGCCTGCAAGGTTTCCCATCGAAGATGTGGTCCCCGACCCTGGGAAATCACCGGTCCTGCCAGTGTCTCCTGAGCAACCGAATCGGCCTGTCCGATCTTGATCGAGGTCCAGGACCCCCTCGACCAAAAGGCTGAGGAAGAGCCATAAGCGCTCTAAAAAGAGGCAACGCCATCAGTCGTCCTCATCCTCCTTGGATGAGGAGAGGCTCCAGCGGAAACTCTGTCAGCGCTACAAGGACCTCATGTGGCAACAGCTGATTTTGACCATGCACAAGTCGACTCCAGCTTCTACCCTGGCCATTACTTGACTTTTGCCTCCCAGGCCGAAGCTGACTCCTTCGGAGCCAATTAAGTCGGTTCCCCCGCCCGCAGAGCTGGCGAAACCTCTGGTTTGGCCTAAACCAGTCTCTCAACCAACAGTGGTGGAGCCACCACCCAAGCAGCCCATGGGAGGTGCTCCTACCAAGGAACCTAGACCAGAAACCGGGCTTCCCCAGCATCTTTCAGTCACCGTCACCCCAGACCACCCCCGGCTGGTGGAAAGTGACCTGGGCAGTTGACCGTTGTATCCGGATTCCTTGGATTCTGATGAGACCGGCCTACATTCTCATTCAGGGGATGATGAATCTGCCAGTGGGATTGAGAAGGAGGAAGGTCCTTCGTCTTTCCAGGGCATTCTTTGCCTCATCTCTGAGTCTGTAGGGATGCCCCTGGAGACCATCCAGAAAGAGGCGGAGTACCCTCTCACAGACATCCTTAAGAGAGGGGATATCCCGACAGAGATCTTTCTTGTGGCCGAGGCCATAGCTGGCCCAGCCTTAGAACTTTGGCAGTGCCGTGCCTCTTGTCCAGCTCCATCTGCCTGCATGGCCCGCAAGTATGCGGTGCCCATGGGGTCCCTTGAGGGGTTCACAGAGCAACTTTTGTCTGAGAGCCTGGTAACCACCTCTGTGTTCAAGCATACTGGCAGTTCTGCCGACACTGAATTCCCCCGCCCCCCCAAAGAAAGAATCCAAAAACTTGGATCATTCAGCTCGGAAGGTCTATGCAGCCTCGTCTTTACGCCTCCATCATGCAAGTTCGACCGTCATCATGGCATACTTCTCCCATGTCCTCTTGGGGTCTCTGGATGAAGTCCCCTAACATCTCCCCACGGACATGCAAACCACGGTCAAGTAAGTCCGGGACCACGGCTGGGCTGTTGCCAAACAGCAGCTTCAGACGGCCCTGGACATTGGGGATTCTTGTGCCCGCTCGTTGGCAGCCGCAGTTGCCTCTCGCTGCAGGGCTTGGCTGAGACTCTCCTCTTTCCGGGCGGATACTCAGCACAAACTAGCTGATGTGCCTTTCCTGGACATCGACCTTTTCGGCCCAGGTGTGGCTGGTCACCATCAGCATATTGAGCAGTCCAATGCCACCTTGGACGCCACTTCTGCTTTTTACAATCTTTCGTACCATTTTACTTGCATTTTTACTGTCTTTGCCTAATTATTGTACACATAACTGACACTGTATGTTGATCTCACCTAAACTGTAATTTGTTGTACACAATACTTGAAATTGTATGTTGTTCTCACCTATATTGTATTACCTATTATTTGTCCCAGGTCCACATTGAAAATGAGCTTGCTCAACAGTGTCTGCCTGGTTAAAGATTTTGATTGATTGACTGAAGAAGCAGCAGCAGAAGAAGCCTTTTCAGCATTCTTCCCCTGCAGCCTAGCAGCCCTCCTTTAAGAGAGGGCAGCAGCAGCATCAGGCTCAAGCTTGGTGCCCCCAGCCCCAAACCCGGGCCCTCCCAGATTCGTAAAGGAGGCTGAGGTTCAGGTCCTGGATCCTCTACTCAAGCCTGCTCAGTGATGGGGCAGGGGCTGCCACCCCTCTCCCGTCACACCAGCTCTGGGATCTCCCATGAGGCCGGCTCACCACTTCCTTTCCGCCTAGTCCGTTATCACCACGGACAGGTGGGTCTTCGGAAGTGGTCGGTCAGGGTCTGCCTCTGGAATTTGAGCAGTACCTCCAAGCCAAGCCCCTCGGAGGAAAGAGTATTCGCTTACTCAGTCGGGCTCTACGAGACGACATCGCTCAGCCCTCCTCAAGGAGGCAGTAGCTACGGTGGCGGATTCTCCAGCAGACCCAGGCTTTGTCTCCAGGCACTTCCTGGTGCCCAAGCGGACGGGGGGGGGCTGGCTCATTCTAGATCTGCATGACCTGAATCAGTATCTCAGGTCATGCACCTTTCGGATGGTAACTCTGTCCCAGATCCTACCACCCTTGGAACAAAACATGTGGCTCTGTTCACTGGATCTGCAGGACACATTCTTCCAGGTCCCAATCCGTCCATGTCACTGGCGGCTCCTCCACTTCAGAGCTGAAGGGACCCTATACGAGTTCCGAGCCATGCCGTTCGGTCTGTCATAGGCCCCATGGGTCTTCACCAAATGCATTGCAATGGTGGCAGTCCATCTCAGGCATTGGGGGGGGGTCACAATTTACCCCTACCTCAACGACTGGCTCTTAGCAGGTCCCACCCAGCAGGAGGTGGAGAGGTCCAGGGACCTGGCCGTCCAGACCTGCTCCCAACTCAGCCTCCTGATAAATGAGACCAAGTCAGAACTCATGCTTTCCAAGGTGATGTGCTTCATCAGGGCAGAGCTCAACTCTCGTCCAGCCAGAGCTCACTCCCGGTGGACAGGGCGGAGGTTCTTTCCTCTTTTGCCCAGTCATTTCTGGTTGGGCAACTGTGCCCTGCCTGGGACTTTCTGTGCCTTCTGGGTTACATGGCGGCATGCATCTCCTTGGTCCACTGGGCCCAGTGGCACACGCGCCTTCCAACAATGGGAGCTGGCCGCCCAGTGGACTCCAGCGCCATGGTCAATTCGCCCAGCTGATCACTGTAACCCAGAAGATGTGGTACGCTCTCCAATGGTGGACTGCCCCAGATCAGCTGCAGGAAGGAATCCGGTTTGTCCGCCCCAAGCCGACGGCTGTCCTCAAGACCGATGCCTCTCTCATGGGCTGGGGAGCCCACATGGGGGACAAAAGGGCCCCTAGACCCTGAAGCGGTGGCACTACTGATGAGACGGACGGATTGGGACATGAAAGAACGCGTCCTGCAGATCCAGTGAACAAAACCACATGTTTCGCTCCAAGGATGGAATGATCTGGGACAAAGTGACCATCCAAAAGGTGCGAGACCCGAGATATTGATTCAGGTCATGGAGATCTAGAATGGGGCACCAGCCAACCACCCGCTTGGGCACCAGAAAGTACCTGGAGACAAACCCTGGGTCTGCTGCAGGATCCGCCACAGGAGCTATTGCCTCCTTGAGGAGGAGCTGAGAAACGTTGTCTCGAAGAGCCGAATGGGTGTGAGCGGATATCCGCTCCTCCTGAGGGGAGCGGGCTCAGCTGGGAGGGTACTGCCCAAACTCTAGAGGCAGTCCTTGACCAACCACTTCAGAACCCACCTGTCCGCAGTGACAGCGGACCAGGCAGAAAGGAAGTGGCGGAGCGCCCTCATGGGAGGACCCGAGCTGTTGTGACGGAGTAGGGATGGCAGCCCCACCCCATCACTGAGCAGGCTTGGAAGAGGAGGAGGAGGCTCCAGGACCTGAGCCTTGGCATCCTTTTGGGTCTGTTGGGTCCAGGCTTGGGCCAAGGGTGCTAAGCTTGAGCCTGCTGCTGATGCTGGTACTGCTGTCCCCTCTGAAGGAGAACTGCTGAGCCGCAGGGAAGAGTGCCGAAGGGCTTCTTCTTCTTCTGCTGGTTCTTGCCCAAGAACCCTTGGCAGAAGTGGCATCCAAGGTGGCACTGGACTGTTCAATGCACTGAAGTGACCGGCCACTCCTGGGCCGAATAAGATGGTCCCAAGGAAGGGCACGTCAGCTAATTTGTGCTGAGTACCTGCTGGGAGGAGGAGAGCCTCAGCCAAGCCCTGCGGTGAGAGGCAACTGCGGCAGCCATCAAGCGGGCCACGAGTCCCCAATGTCCAAGGGCCATCTGCAGCTGCTGTTTAACCAGCAACTCGGCCTGCTCTCGGACCTGCTTGACCGTGGTCTGCATGTCCGGGGAGATGTGGGAGGACTTCATCTAGCGACCTGAGAAGGCGCGAGAGAAGTGTGCCATGATGACAGCCGAACTTGCCCGGCGAAGGCCCAAGGAGGAAACGCACAGACCTTCTAGCTGAATGGTCCAAGCTTGGACTCCCCCTTCGGGAGGTAGGTCCAGTATTGGCAGAACTGCCAGGTACACCTGAACACAGTGGCGGTCACCAGGCTCTCGGCGGAAGGGTGCTCTGTGAATCCTACTAGGGACCCCATGGGCACCGCGTACTTGCGAGCTATGCAGGCAGATGGAGCTGGAAAAGAGGCAGGACGTTGCCAGAGTTCAATGGCAACGGCCACAGGAAAGGCCTCTGTGAGTATCCCCTCTTTTAAGGATGTCCGTAAGAGGGTACTCCGCCTTTTTCTGGATGGGCTTCAGGGGCATCCTTGTGGACTCAGAGAAGAGGCGAAGGATCCCTTGGAAGAAAGAGGAGGGACCTTCCTCCATCCCTAAGCCAATGGACGATTCATCATCCCCAGGATGAGAATGAAGCCTGGTGACGTCTGAATCCAACTAATCTGGATACAGCAGCCTGCCGTCCAAATCACCCTCGAGTCGCCGGGGACGGTCTGGGGTGACCGTGACCGACAAGCGCCAGGGAACCCCGGTGTCCGGTCTGTCTTCTTTGGAAGGAGCCCCTCCCACAGACTGCTTGGGGGCGGCTCCACCACGATCGGTGGAGAGACTGGTTTAGGCTGAACAGGTGGTCTCGGTGCCCAGGTGGAGAAGACAGAGGATTTTGCTCCGAAGGTCAGCTTCAGCCTACGAGGTGAAAGCCAAGTAATGGTCGGGGTAGGCTTGTGCCCAGACACGATCAGCTGTTGCCACAGGAGGTCCTCGTAGTGCAGATGGAGTTTCCACCGGAGCTTCTCCATATCCCAAGGAGGACGAGGATGACTGATGGCGTTGCCTCTTTTTTTGAGCACCTATGGCTCTTCTTCAGCCTGCCAGACAAGGGGGTTCTAGACCTCGACCGAGATCGGGCGGGCCTACTCTGTCATTCAGGGGACACTGGTGGGACCGGTGATGTCTGGGGTCCGGAACTGGGTCCTTGATAGGGACACCAGCGAGCTAGGTCTCCTCATCGGGGAAGACAAGGACCAGAGTCCTTTCTAAGGAGTCGTCGACCGGAGTCAGCGACAGCGTGTCAATGGGGTCGATAATTTCGACCTCATCGACCACATCTTCGGTCGGCTGGCCCGACAGAGGTCCGTAGCGCCAGTGGTCAAGAGCGATCTCGACCAAGGTCGAGACTGCATGCTCCTGGGACTGGGACCTCTCTCGACTCCAAGAGCGTCTTCACGACGCGAGCAGACTTACTCAGTTCCTTTTCCCGCTTAAGGGATCAGGAGAATCGAGACCGCAGGCGCCTCTTCCCGGGTGGGGAGAGACTGGCACAACTCCCGGAAGAAGCCCGAGAAAGTAGAGCCTAGGTTGAGTGGAACGACGAAGCCCCAAGAGTTGGAAGCACGAGCTGCTTCTTAATCGAATGCCTGCATATGTTCCAATTGCTCGGCAGAGCCCGCAGCCGTGGAAACCGCCCACCTAGCTCCTTGAACTTCACAGGAGGGTTCCTTTTCACCAGTCTCCCCAATTTCAAACATGACAGGCGGTCATCCAGAATGTTGGGATAGAAGGCCAAGCAAAAGCTGCAGAATGAGGTGTCATGGCTGACACCTAGACAGTAGACGCATCGTGAGGTGGGGATCCGTGACGCAACATTTTCTGCATAGACACCGTGAAACCGGAGGAAAATTTTTCTTCCATAATCTAGGCCGCAAAATGCACTCACTAACTCAAACAATTTTAATTTCGGTAAAATCAAAGTTTTGAAAGCCAGGGCTTACGAAATGCGTGAGCACGAAGGAGGCAACCTGTATCTTCCACCGGAAAGGAAGATCTGCTGACATGGGGCAGAGCCGTAGACACGGGTGGGTGTAGGAGCCAGCTTGAAGACTTCACGTGATCCTTGTGAAGGGGACATGTTAATATGTGGATGAACAACATATCCACGATCCTAGAACAGTAGTTCTACAAGTGGTATACGTTGTTCATCCACACTCTCTGGCATGTCCCTTTCCCCTTTACGAATCGCCGGAAGTCTTCAAGCTGGCTCCTCCCACCCACCCGGGTGGTATAACCCTCAACTCCGCCCCATGACGGAAGATCTTAGCCCGCTAGAAGCCAGGTGTTGTGCGTCCGCAGCTGGGGAGGTTGGTTGGGTCCGTATGGATGAACAACATACACCACTCCTAGAACTACTGTTACAGGTGAGTAAATACAGGTTACTCACCTGTAACAGGAGTTCTAGGAATGGTATATGTTGTTCATCCACACTGTCTGGCAGGTATCCTTGCCGCTTTAAATCTTGCCGGAAGGTCTTCAGCTGGCTCCTCCCACCACCTGGTGGTAAAACCTCGCTCCGCCATGACGCCAGATCTGGCTCCGCTTGAAGCCTGTTAAAGGCCGGGTGGGAGGTCGAGGGATTTGTGGATGAACAACATATACCATTCCTAGAACTCCTGTTACAGGTGAGTAACCTGTATTTCTAGGGACATGGATATGTTGTTCATCCACACTGTCTGGCAGACTCCTAGCAGTTCTCCGGGAGGAGGGAGGCAAGGCACACCCCGATACTTACTTGGGAAAGAGAGACTGGAGAACCGAGGCCCCAAAACCAGCATCCCGGCGCGGACTCAAGGCTCGATGTGGTAATGGGTGATGAAGGTGTGAGCTGACTTCCAGGTAGCAGCCTGCAAATTTCCTGGATAGGGACGTCCCTGGAAGCAGCCACCGATGCAGCAGTATGGCAGGTAGAATGAGCCTTATCCTCTGGGAGGCTCCATGCCCAACTTATAGCAGAGATCTATGCAGGAGATGACCCACCTGCCTATCGTCCGCTTGGCTGCAGGTCTGCCAGATGCGGCTTCCGTAGGGTGACAAACAGCTGGCGAACCTCTCCCCAAATTTCATCCTGCGCTCCTTATAGTAAGCGAGCACCCTCTAGGGTCCAGGTCTATGGAGCCTATATTCGCCTCCGGAGGTGTGGATTGGGGTAGAACACCGAAGAGTCAACACCTGGTTAAGGTGAAACCCTACAACCTCAGAAGGAATTTCGGTGGGGAAGGCGCAGGATAACCTTGTCCCTGTGGAAGACCAGGTAAGGAGACTATGCAGAGCGCCTGGAGCTCCTCCCATCCTTCTGGCTGACGGATAGCCACCAAGAAGGCGGTCTTCCACGACAGGTGAGAGAGTTCACACCTGTGCATTGGTTCGAATGGCTTGCCCATGAGCTTTGCCACTACCAGCAGTAGATCCCATGGAGGTGGAGGTTCTCGCACCGGAGGGGAAATGTGATCAAGGCCTTTGAAAAAGCGCCAGACCACCTTCTCCTGCGCCTCCGACTGCTTCCTGGCCCGTGACCAGTAAGCAGAGATGGCTGCCAGGTGCACCTTAAGGGTTGTCGACCTAAGCCCTTGCTGAGAAAGGGACCACAGGTAGTCCAATATGCTCGCCAGGGAACAGGAGGAAGGGTCCAGGCCCTTGCCCTGACACCAAATGGAAAACCTTTTCCATTTGAAGGCGTAGCATTTTCTGGTCGACTCCTTACGGGATGCCTCAACTACGTTGAGGACCTTGTCGGAAAGGCCCAAGGCCTGGAACTCTAGCCGCTCAGGAACCAGGCCGTCAGGTGCAGGGATTGAAGGTCCAGATGGAATACCTTCTCCTGATTGACTGAGAGCAGGTCCGGGCGAGCTGGAAGCTGCCGCGGAAGCCTGGAGCTGAGGCTGAGGAGATCTGGGTACCAGTACTGGCGGTGCCAGTCTGGGGCTATCAGAATCACCTGCGCCTTGTCCCTCCTTGCTTTGAGCAGCACCTCTGTGCATCAAGGGAACGGGGAAAGCAGAAGAGGCCTGGGGTCCACGGCCTCGAGAAGGCATCCCCTGCAGAGAGCCCTGCTGAGGGGCAGGCATGGAACAGCTCAACTTCGCATTCTCCCTGGAGGCAAACAGGTCCACCTGAGGTGTGCCCAATGGGAGAACAGATCTTGTACTACTCCGGCAGGAGAGATCACTGGGACGCAGCCCCTATCCGGCTTAGGGCATCGGCCAGGGTGTTGGAGGCTCCTGCCACATGAATGGCTAGGAGATCCGCCTCCAGGCTGGCAAGACGATGGACCAGATGCGGAGAGCTTCCTTGCATAGAGCATGGAGCGGCCCCGCCCTGGCAGTTTAGATAGTACATGGTCGTGGTATTGTCCGCCTGACCCGGACCACTTGACCCGAAGAAACGGAGAAAGGCGGGTAAGAGCTAGGGCAGACCGCTCGAGCCCAGCAGGTTGATGTGGCATCGGGACCTAGGGGACCAGAGGCCGGGCGCCGTGTTCCCCCAGATGGGCACCCAACCCATCAGAGAGGCATCGGTCGACAGAGAGACCGCTGCTCTGGGCAGACAAACGGGATGCCCTCCTGCAGATGAACTGGAACGGTCCACCACTGGAGAGCTGCCCACATCCCCAGGGTCACCGTCATTAGCTGCTCCACGGATCACAGCGTGGGACCACTGGCTGGCCAGCCCTCACTGAAGAGGGGCGATGTTCCAGCGGCCCAATGGACCACGCTGGTACAGGCCGCCATGAGACCCAGGAGGCGCAGGAAGTCCCGGCAGAGCGCAACTGCCCAACCAGAAATGACTGGGCAAAGGAGGAAAGAACCTCGCCCTGTCTGCCGGGAGCCGTGCTCTGCCTCAAAGAGAGTCGAGCACCGTCCCGATGAAAAGAATCACCTGCTCGCTCGAGTTCCAACTTGCTGCTGATGAGGAGGCTGACCTGAGAGCAAACCTGGAGGGCCAGATCTCTGGACCGCCCACCTCCTGCCTGGAGGGGGGCTATCACAGCCAATCGCCCAGGTAAGGGTAAACCCGACCCCGGCCACGAGGGAATGCTGTCACCACTGCCATGCATTTGTGAAGACCCTGGGAGCTGGAGATAAGCCAAGGGCATGGCTTTGAACTCGAAAGGGAACCCTCCGCCAAAGCTAAGGAACTTTGATGGGACGGACGGATAGGGACGTGAAAGAACGCTGCCTGTAGGTCCAGAGAGCAGAACCACGCCATGTTCCACGGATGGGATTATCTGAGCCAGAGTGACCATCCTGAAGGTTCAAGACCTTAGGAACTTGATGGCTTAGGTCGTGGGTGGAATGGGGCGCCAGCCCCTGGCCCATTTTTTGAACCAGGAAGTACCTGGACACGAACCCCCGGTTTGAGGAGGGCCCACCTCTCTGTCACCTTCTCGAGGAGGAGAGCGATGTCGTCTCGGCGAGCTGACAGCGAGTAGCCGAACCCCGAGGCCCCTCGATGTGCGACTGCTCTGAGGGTGGGGCCTGCTCGAACTCCAGAGGCAGGCCCTTTGTTACCATCTCAACACCCCCGTTCTGCGTAATAGCAGACCAGGCGAAAGGAAGTATTGAGCCGCCCTTCACGGGGAACCTAGTGTGAGGTGACGAGGTTGGGGGCACATTTCAACCCGCTACTGCAGGCTTGAGGAGGACCCACTGAGGGACCACCTGCCTTTTCCTCCCTAGCTTCCTGGAGGAGGAAGCCACAGGCTTGGGTTTGGGATGTCAAGCCGCGAGCCTGCTGGCCCCAGGTTGCTGGGCCGGGCGTGCCGGCGAGACGGACGAAAGGTCTGTTGGGGCTCCTGCGCCCTTGTCCCTCTGAGTGGATGAGACCGAGTCCAAGGTGGCATTGGTATCTCGATCTCTGAGGTGGCCTTCACCCAGGGTCAAGAGGTCGGGGTCCCCAGAAGGGACATCCGCCAATTTGTGCGGGTGTGCGCGCAGAGGGTGATATCTCAGCCATGCCCGGCGGCGATATTACCGCAGCCGCCACTGACCTGGCACATGAATCACCGATGTCCAGCAAGCTTGAAGTTGCTCTGGCCAATGCCCTGCCCTGGTCCCGCACCTGCTTAACCGTGGGTTCAGGTTGGCCGGGAGATGAGGGTCCACCTCGCTCACGGAGCCCAACAGGGTGTGAGAAAAATGTGCCATCAGTACGGCTGAGCTGGCCTGATTACGGCCAAGGGAGGACGAAGCGAGACTTTTCGCCCGCATAGTCCACTTTCTGACCCTCTGTCGGGAGGTTTGTCCATCCCTAGCGCTTTCCGGCACTGAAAACGCTATCGCACCAACCCCTCGCTGAGGGATGTTCCGACAAACCGGACAGGAACTCAGACCGTGACATTCCTGGCCATCCTGGGTCAAGGCGCAGGGCAGGGAAGTAGGGGCGCTGCTGAGCCCAAGGCCGGGCCTACAATGGCTTCAGCTACAGGGAAGGCCTCGAGGGAATCCCTCAGTCCAATATCTCCGTGAGGGGATACGGCCCGCTGGATACGTGGTTTCGAGCTGCATCCCGGTGATTCCGAGATGAGTCTGAGCAACCCCAGGAAGGATAGGGTGGCTGTCGCCCAACGACTGACCTCCAGAGGACTCTCCAAGTCCACTCGCTTGGAGAAAAAGGAGGAATCGCCGCTGGACTCAGAAGAGTCCGCAAAGAGCTGGGCCTTGGCCTGAGCCACCCTCCACCTGCCGAGGTCGATCGGGAGTGAGGGTGACCGACAGCCCATGGGGCAGACCCTGAGCCGACTGAGAATTTTGGTCGGAGCCCCAAACCGCGTCTGGAGGCGGAGGTTCCACCGGAATCGGTGGGCAGCTGGTTTTGCCGAACAACCGCCTGATAGCAGGCTCCTCGGTAAAACAGGAGTTGTTGCCGCTCGGTGACAGCCACTAATGGCTGGGAAGTGCGACGGCGTGGCTTGTTCTCGGGTCGGTTGAGCTATTGTACATGAGTCTCAGACGTCGACGCAACTTAGGCTAAAGCCTCCTCATCCGAGGGGAGGAGGAAGAGGACGAGTGGCAGCGCCACTGTGGTGCCGAGACCAAGACCGCCATGATGGCGGGATCGGCTGGACCGATGAAGTCCGAGACCGAGACCCTCGGCTTTTCCGAGGACGGTGCAGGGGAGGTGACGGGTGGAACCGGCTCCTCCCTCGGCTCGGAGGGAACACCCAAGGGCTCCGGAACCGGAGGCACTGGCAAGCCCACGGGATCCTCAACTCCCACCGGGGAATCGGGAGAGTTTTGTCACGTCGCCAACCCATCCAACAGGTCGAGAAAGATCTCGACTGCATCGACGGGAGTCTCGGTCAACTGACCTGACGGGACACCGTGAGACCAGTGGTCAAGCCGAACGATCGATCGTCGACGGCCGATAACTCGGGAGAGGACCTTCCCGCCCCAAGAGCATCGACGAAGAGACTTACCTTGTCTTTCTTCTTGGACCGAGAAGAAGGTCCAACAGACGTTGCTCCCTCCCTAGTGGAGAGGAGACAAAGCTCCTAAAGGAAGCTGTAAGAGGAACCCAGGAGAGCGGAATAAATGCCGCGGTCGAGGAAGATGCGGCCGGCCGCCTCTTCGAGGGCGCATCATCTGTCTAGCTGATCCGCTGGAGCCACGCCGCCGGAAACCGCCGACCGGCCTCTTTGACTTCACCGGAGGAAAACGTTTCCGGGCGCCTAGTTGTAAACGGGCGGCACGGCCTTCGAGGACGAGGCGGAGAAGGAAGAGCACAGGTCGAAGCCCGCGGGTCATGCTCAAGGCCTAAACAGTACACCCGGAGTGCGGATCCGTCTAGACATCTTCTGCCCGCAAGGGCACCGCCAAACCGAGTCGATTGTCCATCGCAGTCAGCGAGGGATAGAAGACCAAGTCTTTAAGCAAAATTTTAAATTCGGAAACCAAGAATTAGGAACCAGTCCTTATACGCAGAGCGCTAAGGAGGGAACCTGAGCTTCCAAGCTGTAAGGAAGATCTGCGCCATAGGGCGGAGCCGAGAGTTTTACCACCGGGTGGGTGGGAGGAGCCAGCTGAAGACCTTCCGCAAGATTTAAAGCGGCAAGGATACCTGCCAGACAGTGTGGATGAACAACATATCCATGTCCCTAGAACCTGTTTTTCTAGGATCGTGGATATGTTGTTCATCCACACTCTTTGGCAGACTCCTAGCAGTTCTCCGGGAAGAGGGAGGCAAGGCGCACACCCCCTACTTAGGGAAAAGAGATTGGAGAACTGAGGTCCCAAAACCAGCATCCCAGCATGACTCACGGTCGATGTGGTAATGGGTAATGAAGGTGTTTACTAACTTCCAGGTAGCAGACAAACAGATTTCTGGATAGGGATATTCCTGGAAGCAGCCACCGATGCAGTGGTATGGTGGTTAGAATGAGCTCGTATCCTTCTGGGAGGCTCCATGCCTGCCAACTCATAGCACAGACTAATGCAAGATGTAATCCACCTTGTAAAATTAAGCTGCTTCAGCATAGGTGACAAACAGCTGGTGAACCTCTCTCCGAATTTCTGCCGTCTTCGCCTTATAATAGGAGAGAGCATGTCTCGGGTCCAAAGTATGGAGCCTGTACTCACCCTCCAAGGTGTAATTGGGGTAGTACACCAGCAGAGTTAACACCTGGTTAAGGTGAAACTCTGATACCACCTTCGAAGAAATTTTGGGTGGGGGCGCAGGACAATCTTGACCCTGTGGAAGACCAGATGGGGGAGTCCACCGAAAGTACCTGGAGCTCCCAGTCCTTCTGGCAGATGTGATAGCCACCATGAAGGTGGTCTTCCATGACAAATGTGACAAAGCACACTCTGTGCATAGGTTTGAATGGCTTGCCCATGAGCTTTGCCAGTACCAGCAGTAGATCCCACAGAGGTGGAGGTTCATGCACCAGAGGGATATGTGATCCAGGCCTTGAAAGCGCCCAACCACTGTCTCCTGCACAATGTCATCTGACTGGCCCCACTCAGTAAGCAGAGATGGCTGCCAGGTACCTCCTAAGGGTCCATGACCAAGACCGACTTTGGACAGGGATCAAATGTAGTCGAGAATGTTAGCCACTGGACAGGCCCTTACACGGACACCAAATGGAAAACCTTTTCCATTTCAAGGCATAACATTTCCGATTGATTCTTTCTGGATGCCTCCCCATGGTGAGGACATCCTGGGAAGACCCAAAGCCTGGAACTCTAGCCACTCAGGTACCAGGCTGTGAGGTGCTGGGATTGAAGGTCCGGATGGTATACCTTCCCCTGATTGAGAGATATCAGGTCTGGGCATGCTGGAAACCACTCCAGGGGCCTACAGCTGAGGTTGAGGATATCTGGATACCAAAACTGGCGCAGCCAGTCTGGGGATTCCAGGATGTCACCCCTCACCTTGAGGAGCTCCTTGTGGATCAAGGGAAATGGAGGAAAGGCATACAGGAGGCCTGGGGTCCACGGCCTTGAGAAGGCATCCCCCTGCAGCGAGCCCTGCTGAGGGTGGCAGGCATTAAACAGCCTCAGCACAGTGTTTTCCCTGGAGGCAAACAGGTCCACCATCGGTTTGCCCCAGTGGGAGAACAGGTTGTAAGCTACCTCTGGATGGAGAGACCACTCTTGGGATGTCTTGCCTAAGTGGCTGAGAGCATCCACCCGATGGTTTAAGGCTCCTGCCACATGGATGGCTAGGAGATCCGCCTCCAAACGGCTGAAGAGGGTGCAGATGCGGAGCACCTCTCTCTGCAAAGCAGATTGGAGTGCATGTCGCCCTGTTTGTTGAGGTAGCACACGGTCATGGTATTGTCCGTTTGGACTTGAACCACTTGAACCTGGAGCTGAGGAGCGAAAGCTGACTGTGCCAGTCTGACTGCTCTGAGCTCCAACAGGTTGAAGTGGTATCAGGACTCCTCGAGGGTCCAGAACCCGTGGGCCCTGTTGTCCCCCATGTGGGCTCTCCAGCCCAGGAGAGAGGCATGGGTCATAAGGGCGACTGTCGGCATGGGGCGGACAAACGGGATCCCTTCCTGCAATCGGTCTGGGCGGTCCACCACTGGAGAGCGTCCGACATCTTCTGGGTTACAGTGATCAGCTGGTCGACTGGGCCGCTAGCTCCCACTGAAGTGGGCGCATGTGCAACCAGGCCCAACGGACCACTGAGGTGCATGCCGACATGTAACCCAGAAGTTGCAGAAAGTCCCCGGCAGGGCTCAATTGCCCAACCAGAAATGATTGGGCAAAGGAGGAGAGAACCTCTGCCCTGTCTGCCGGGAGCCGAACTCTGGCTTGACGAGAGTCGAGCTCTGCCCCAATGAAGCACATCACCTGGGAAGGCACGAGTTCCAACTTCACATCGTTGATCAGGAGGCCGAGCTAGGAGCAGGTCTGGAGGGCCAGATCCCTGGACCTCTCCGCCTCTTGTTGGGTGGGACCTGCCAAGAGCCAATCGTCGAGGTAGGGGTAAATCCTGCCCCCCCCCCCCGAAAAGCCTGAGATGGGCTGCCACCACTGCAATGCATTTGGTGAAGACCTGCGGGGTCGATGACAGGCCAAATGGCATCACTCAGAACTCGTACAGGGTCCCTTTGGCTCTGAAGCGGACGAACCACTGATGAGATGGATGGATTGGGACGCGAAAGAACGCGTCCTGCAGATCTAGTGAACAGAACCATGTTTCGCTCCAAGGATGGTATGTATGATCTGGGACAGAGTGCCCATCCGAAAGTGTGTGACCCAAGATACTGATTCAGGAAATGGAGCTCTAGAATGGGGCCAACCCCCGTCCACTTGGGCACCAGGAAGTACCTGGAGACAATGCCTGGGTCTGCTAGAGGATCCACCACCGTAGCTACTGCCTCGAGGAGGAGCTGAGCAATGTCGTCTCAGAGAGCCGACTGAGTCTGGATGGATACTCTTTCCTCCCGAGGGGCGCAGGCTTGGCTTGGAGGGTACTGCTTGAATTCCAGAGGCAGTCCCTGACCAACCACTTCGAGAACCCACCTGTCCACAGTGACAGTGTGGACCAGGCGGAAAGGAAGTGGCATAGCCGGCCCCCCACCGGAGGACCCAGAGCTGACATGACAGGAGAGGGGGAGGCAGCCCCCACCCCATTACTGAGCAGGCTTGGAGGAGGTGGATCCAGGACCGGAACCTCGGACTCCTTTACGGGGTTGGGAGGGCCCGGGCCTGGGGTGCCAAGATTGAGCCTGCTGCTGCTGTTGTCCTTCTTGAAAGGAGGATCACTGTGCCACAGGGGAAGAGTGCTGAAAAGGCTTCTTCTGCTGTTTCTTGCCTGAAGAACCCTTTCACTGAAGTAGCATCCAAGGTGGCACTGGACTGCTCGATGCGCTGAAGGTGACCAGCAAAGCCTGGGCCGAGAAAGGCACATTAGCTAGCTTGTGCTGAGTATCCGCCTGAAAGGAGGAGAGTCTCAGCCAAGCTCTGCGACAGGAAGTGACTGCGGCAGCCATCAAACGGGCACAAGAATCCCCGATGTCTGGGGTTGTTTGAAGCTGTTGTTTAGCAACTGCTCGGCCCTGATCTCGGACTTGCTTGACTGTGGTTTGCATGTCCACGGGAAGGTGTGGGAGGACTTCATCCAAAGACCCCATGAAGGCATGGGAGAAGTGTGCCATGATGATGGTCGAACTTGCCTGACAAAGGCCCAAAGAAGAGGACGCGTAGACCTTCCTGGCCAAATGATCCAAGAGTTTGGATTCTTTCCGCGGAGGTCGGTCAGTGTCAGCAGAACTGCCAGTATGCCTGAACACAGAGGCAGTCACCACGCTCTCGGCCGAAGGGTGCTCTGTGAACCCCGCAAGGGACCCCATGGGCACTGCATACTTGCGAGCAATGTGGGCAGATGGAGCTGGACAAGAGGCAGGATGCTGCCAAAGCTCTAAGGCTGGACCGACAATGGCCTCAGCCACTGGAAAAGCCTCCATCATGGTATCCCCTCTCTTGAGGATATCCGTAAAAGGGTACTCCGCCTTTTTCTGGATAGGTTCCAGGGGCATCCCTGTGGACTCAGAAATTAGGGGAAAAATGCCCTGAACAGATGAAGGACCTTCCTCCATCTCTAACACACCAGCCGATTCGTCATCCCCAGGATGCGAATGTAAGCCGGTCATATCCGAATCTGATGAATCCGGATACAGCGGTCGACCACTCAGGTCACCTTTGACCCGCTGAGTTCGGTCCGGGGTGACAGTGACCGAGAGACGCCGGGGAAGCCCAGTGTCTGGTCTGTCTTACTTGGAAGGAGACCCTCCCACAGGCTGCTTGGGCGGTGGTTCCACCACTATCGGTGGAGAGACTGGTTTAGGCTGAACCAGAGGTTTCGCCAGCTCCGCGGGCAGAGGAACCAACTTAATCGGCTCTGAGGGAGTCGGCTTCAGCCTGGCAGGCAAAAGCCAAGTAATGGCCGGGGTGGGAGCCGGGGTCGGCTTATGCCCGGTCAATATCAGCTGTTGCCACATGAGGTCCTCATAGCGCCGACAGAGTTTCTGCCAGAGCCTCTCCTCATCCGAGGACGACCGATGGCATTGCCTCTTTTTAGAGCGCTTATGGCTCTTCCTCAGCCTGTCGTCGAGGGGGTCCTAGACCTCAATCAAGATTGGACAGGCCGAATCGGTTGCTCGGGAGACACCAGTGGGACCGGTGATTTCCCAGGGTCAGGGACCACTTCCTCGATGGGATTCCCAGCGGACTGGGTCTCCTCAGGGAAAGAAAGGACCAGAGTCTGATCAAGAGAGAGTCGTCGACCGGAGTCGGCGACAATGGGTCGGTCGGAGAGATGATGATTTCCACGTCGTCGACTGACACTTCGCTCAACTGGCCAGATGGCAAAGCTGAGAAACCAGTGGCCAAAGACGAATCTCGATCAAGTAGAGACTGCCGGTTATTGGGACAGAGCTCTCTCCTGATCCCAAGATTGTCTTCATGGAGACGAAGATGATCCCAGGTCCTTCTCCCACTTTCAGGATGAAGAGGAGTGCGCACTCAGGACTTCCCCTTGGTCGGAGAGACTGGCACAGCTCTTGAAGGAACCCGAGAAGGTGGAGCCCAGCCTGAGCGAACTAAGACACTCCAGAGGCAGATTCTGCAGTCTGAGCCACTTCCTCCTTGAAGGCTTGCATGCGCTCCAATTGCTCGGCGAATCCCACAGCCGCGAAACCACCCACCTAGCCCCTTAGATTTCACCAGAGGGTTCTGCTTCTCCGCCTCCCCCACTCAGGCGCATGAGACGGTATTCGAGACGTTAGGTGAAATGCTATGCAAAATCACATTTCAAGGTGTCATGGTCAACACCAAGGCAGTAGATGCACGTGGTGTGGATTCGTGCACAACATCTTCTGGCCACAGGAACACTGGCAAAATCCAGGGGAAGATCTGTCTTCCATAATCAAAGATAGGTAGTCACGATCACTAATGTGAACAAGACGAATTTTCGGAATAACCGAAGATTTTGAAGACAGGGCCTACAAAATGCAGAAGCACGAAGGAGGCAACCTGAATCTTCCAGCGGAAAGGAAGATCTGGCGTCATGGGGCGGAGCCGAGGGTTATACCACCCGGTTGGGTGGGAGGAGCCAGCTTGAAGACTTCCGCAACTTGAAGGGAAAAGGACATGACAAAGAGTGGATGAACAACATATCCATGATCCTAGAACAATTATTTATATGTAGAAAGTGTTGTAATAACACCTTAAACACACTTAATAAAACAGACGATTTCCTATTTAACCTGTCAGATTATCTACTGTCAAAGCAGGGCCAAGGCCCACAGTGACATCATTGCCTGTCAGGAGCCTAAAACACATGGCTGCCCCCAGCCCTTAATTAGACTGATTTACATATGAATAACTCTGGACTGCAACGACTCACAGATAAAGACAATGGCTCACTCAAAGTAGCTTTTTATGGGCTTTCAGACATTAAGAAATCCTGAAGATTGACAGTTCCCCTTTAACTCCTGCATGACAATCCAGTTAACGGTAGCCACGGCATGGGATAACATGCATCAATCCTTAGCCCCTTACCTCTACTTGGACTCCTAGAAAACAAATGTAGTTGGGGAAGCCCCAGTAAATGGTGAGTTGTGTCAGTTCTCAGCTCCTTACCTCTGCCTGAACTCTTGGAAGACTATTCGGTTTGGGAAGCCCTGTCTGCAAATTCGGATCCCTTCCAGAACTCCATTACAGCGCAGCTGGTCCAGGACGAGATGGGGTTCCAGTTTTCCTGCCTGTAACAAAAGACCCAGTTCAGTTAGTTTAGCATTGGAGGACAGACCTAGTCTACAGCACAAGTACACTCTTCATCTGTGAGGCTGAAGAACAAACTGGGTAACGACACCTGGATGAAGAACAATAAACAAACAGGCACACACTCACTATGTAGACTGGTCAGTATTTAGCGAAGAAGATGAAGAAATAAAGCTGTTATTTGCTGGTAGCCATGTTTCTTCTTGTGATCTTTGTATACAGACCCAAAATGCTGTACAATGTACTGTGTAGTCACGGAACCCTGGAAATGTTCTTGGTTACACTCCAAATGCCACTAACCTGGTTCCCTCCAAGAATCAGCTCTTCTACCACTCAGGAATCTATACCACCTTTTTTTAGACTAATGACTGTTTCAGATATGCAACCTTTCAAGGCCACACAAGTCTCAACATTACCAGGGGTCAAGACCAAACACTTGATGCAAAATGAAAAGTGGTAGTTTGGGTCAGTCTGTGGATGAACATCACCAGAAGAAAGATGACTAAAACCTAGCAACCTCATTCTAATAATGAGACATGCAGGATGCTGTGTAAGCAATGCGATATATATTACAGTGTGTGTAATTATTGGCAAAAACGCTATGTGTCTTCAAACATACTCTAAGAAGTGAGATTACCATAGCTAAGTCTGTCCTCCATTAAATCATACAAAAGCCATTTCATGGAACATTGACACTGAATGTGACATCAGAGTTGGGGAAGCTATTAGTTGTTACGCACTGCTTCACCAACCATGACATCCTTTTCTGTCTCAAGGATCGATGGAAATGGCTCCTTCTTTGAAACAATACAGGGCAAACTTAGACATGGATTCTGGACTGCCAATGACTACAGGTCAGTCCTGTGCATTGTCCGAGGCGCTTAACATAGACTTTCTAACACAGAAGAAATCCAGCTCACTTAATCTTTGCTATATGTATTGTAATTTTACGGTATTTTGACTTTCAACCTTTATTCAGGGTAAACTTTCAGGCAATAAGCGTCCTTTTTCAATGGTGACTAAGTCATGAAAAAGTACAAGTTAACCAGTGCATTATGAATGTTAATACGGCTGCTGACAGCAACCTAATGGTAGTAATGGTGGTCTCACACACATTCTTAGGGTATGAAAATCATGAAGCAAAATTGAGCAGTTCCGATGCCCCAAGGATATAAGTGAGACTACTTTTACAACCACAACAGTGGTCTTGTTGGATAGTGTTAATATATTATTGATTGAGATTGATCAATAATATATTAAAATTTTATAAAACCTTCCCAGAATGTGGCAGTTTCAGGGCAGCTGTGCATGAAACACTCTTCACAGAATCGAAGTGCCTCATGTACAGAGGAAAGAAGCGCCGATTGGTCAGGAGTGCTCCCGAATCTATAACATGACAATTACTGTGCATAGGGTTGACAACTGTCCTGTACTTTATGGGATGTCCCTTATTTTAAATGATTTTCCCATGTCCCATTTCAGCTTGATACGGGACACCCATTATCCCATATTTCACGCTGGCCCCAGTCCTGTAAAAACTCACTGTGTTGTTGTTCCCCAGATCTGCTCTGCTGACTGCTGCAGGTCTGAGCTGTCAAGTGTGGCCACAGATGGAGGACTGAGGCGGAGCCTGCGCGCAACTGCACATGCACAGTGTCGTCACTGCGGCGCCGCTGCCATGGATATGGCGCCGTGGGTGGTATGGGACAATGACCAGACTGTGCATCAGGGAGGAGGAACGAGGACTAGGAGCCAGTCAGCCACGGCGGGCCTGGGGGCGGAGAGAGCCACAGAGTCAAGAGCAGGAGAGAAGCCGCGGCCCACGACCGCCTGTCACACCGCCATGGAATGAGACATGCCGCCGGTGGCTGTGGACTCGTGCCAGTGACTGCCTACTAGTCGCGGCTGTCCAGGTCAGTGAGTTGGTGAGGGTCCTCCTCTCGGGCTGAGTCGGGGGCCAGGGCCGCTTGCAGAGTCGCAATGGGAGTGGGACAGGAGTGAGTGCTAGCCTGGGCAGGAGCTGCTGCTCCTGCCTACAGTAGCAACACTGTCTGGGGGGGCCCGCCGCCCAGGCCGGCGCCCAGCAGCCACAAAAGAAGAATGAAGCCGCCAACTAGGAGTACTCGAGTCGAGAGCTGTCATCGTGGCAAAGACAGTGTGTGGAGTCAGGTCAGGAGAAGACGGAGTGGAGGAGGACTGTGGACTTGGAGTGTAACTGGACGGTTTACTAACAAGTAAATAAGTGCACAGTACTACCTACTGTCACACAGTTTGATGGCTCTGACTCTGACTCTCTTTTGTAGTTTTGTACAACAGTATGCAAACTAAATAAAATCTCTGCAGTAGTAAGCACACGGCAGTGTTGTTAAAAAAAGGAATTTGTGTGCCCCTGAGTTTTTCCACTTCCTGGAAGGAATCCTACCTGTAAAGAAAATAAAAATGTCAGATAGCCTGAGGAGAGCTCAGCTGTGGTCTGTGGGGAGGGGACAAACAACAGGGCAGAGGCCAAATCATGTCTTTGTGCTTGACAGGGCCAGGTTTGAGGATGTAGCTAGCATGATTCTGATCCAATTCCACGTCACACCCAGAAATAATACCTTTCCATGCAATGTCAGCCTCGCATGTGGCCACCTGGCAGGGGTGGTGGGGGGCCCAGGGCGAGGGGTCTGTCCCTTTTTTTTTTTAAATCCAGTGTTGGCAACCCTAACTGTGCACCCAACGTACATTTGTCAAGTAAAGTACAACATTTATACAAATAGAGAAGGGGAGTATTGTGTAATATAATCACACTCATTCTGACCATCAAAAGAGCTTTTTAGCTTTGATTTAAACATGCTTGGTGTTAGGCAATTCACAATATTCTGTGCCACAATATCCAGAGGTTGTAACAACTAGGGGCAGACTTGATGGGCCACTGGTCTCCTTCCACTGTCAGGATCGATGTTTCTACATCAATATATTCAAGCCTTTGCAGGTCCTACATTTAAATAATCTGACCTTGAGAAGTTCTGCAGTAAGGGAATCCTACCTTTGGACTTACAGTTGATCTAGTATTGTATAAGGCACTACTACATTACCCAGTTGAGCAGGAACTTAACCATGCAATATGTTTTAGCATTATACGTTATAATATTTATTTTATTTATTTAGTTTTTGTTGACCGGTAAGTGCACTAAACAAATCCTGCCTATTTTCAGGCACGACCCGGGAGGGGATACAGATGAATGCCAACTGACCTTGAACCAGATTAAGCTGTTGGTGGTATTTTTAGTGAATGAGGGAAATTTGGCCAGGACACCGGGGAAATTCCCCTACTCTGTGTAGGTGGAGCCTTTGCGCTGGCTGCAAGATGGCCAGTCTGCATGATCCCCTGGAGGAGATGGACGCTGTTAGCTCAGGGAGTCGGCTCCTCCTCTGTGCTACCTTCCAAGAGGCCCCTGATGACCGTCTTGCTATAGCTGCTACTAGCAGTACTACTATTCTGGAAATGGATTCCGTTCTTACTGAGCAACCTAAAGAGTTCTTTCCGTCATACCTGGCGTGCAGGGTGACTCCTCATTTGATCCCAGTCTTCAGGTACAAGCGAGGCATTAGTCCAGCAATTGCAGATTTTGGATTCGGCTTTACTGGTTTCTGCAGGCAATGCCTCGGACACCTATTCCTTGCTCTCCTTCCCTGCGGCGTCGACACTGGCAAGCCCCAGTCGACGCGTCCTACCGCGGATTCAGCTTCTGTTCCTTCCGTGGGTAATTCCTCTTCAGCTCCCTGCTACTGCTGTTTCTCGGACTGCTTCTACCAACCCCATTCAGGCATCGACGTTGGACGCACAAGATTCTGCATTTCCTGGAGTTTTCCTCGCTCCGTAAGTGACTCTAATGTTAAAATTACCTCAAATTCACACTAGAAATCCTCTGTGTTTTCTCGCCACACAGGAACCCGGCTGGTCAAAGCGTGGGAGTTCATTATTCTCAAAAAACGTTAAACCTGGTCAAACTACTGCTTTAGTGTGGTCACCAGAGTCAGCTTTGGAGAAAGCTGGCTGGGAACGGGATACTGGAGGGACGTGGACCCCTGATTCTCAGGATCCTGTCTATATTGCAATGCTTAAGAAATCTGCTGAGAAAAACACTATGAGCTCCAACGAACCCCGGGTTGTGACTCTTCCTTTATCTATTGCTAATTCCACTACTACTAGTGTTACAACTACTGTCTCTGTACCTACTTCTACTGTACAAGGAACTACAACTGTTTTTCTGGACCTACTCTTGTTACTGTTAATGTATCTCAAAGTTCAAAATTTAAACTTAGTGATTTATTTTCCTCCACTGACTGTTTTATAAATTAGAACCTGATCGTGTGTGTAGTAAGCTCTTCTTAAGGGATCAATGAAGTTTTTCTCTCCCAGAGATATTTCCCGATTAATATAGGTAATTCCAACTTTGATGTCAGTTTTAAACAAATGTCTGGGCTCGATGGGTTCTGGGCTCAATATGACAAACTTCAGTCTCGTCCCTTGGTCCCCCTTTCAGGCCATTCCTCTTACCAAACTCGCCATTGCACCATTACTGTTGTTTTTAAGAATGAGGGAGTTCACATTGAGGATATTCTTTTTTGGTTAAATAAACGTTGTGAAGTTTTGAACAGGCCTACCCCTACTCTAGACTCTGAACAAATTTGGGATGGCAGTTGGAAGATCCGTGTTAAACTTTTTTCTACTAACACTGGCCCAAAGCATCTGCCTAATTTTTTCTTTCTGGGTAAAGACAAGGGCTTCATTTTTTATGCTGGGCAACCCAAGTCCTGCTTTAAGTGTGGGTCACGTACTCATTTAAGTTCGGCTTACACTCTTAAATGTAGCCACTGTTTTGAATATGGTCATGTTGCAGCTAAGGTGTTAACTCATTTAAAATGTAACTTATGTAGGGAACTGGGCCATGCTTATGGTAGGTGCCCCTGGCTTCTCATAACAGAGACGACTGCCCTCTCATGATGGCATCATCACTGTTGCTCAACAGTTGCTTGCCCACGGTTTAGCCTCTCCTCTACCTCAGAGGTCACCCCCTCCGTAGTTGGAGATAATCCCCTGTAACCTCTGTTCCAGTTTTCAATCATCTTTTCCTGCTGTACCCCTTTCTACTTCTATGGTGGCTTCCCGGCTATTACTCCCACTATTCAAGACACTGATATGCCTCCCCTCTCCCTATGGGTCAGGGGTGACAACCTAGTTTTACCACTGTTACTCACAAACGGACCAGGAAAGGCCTAGCTGTTGCTAATCGCGGCAAGGGTACCCCTATACGTAGCTGGCAAACCCCAACAAATTTGGCGGTTTTAGCCACAGATTTTTCAGATAAGGACTCTGGGGTGAGGATACTGATTCCTCCTCCCTTCTTTCCCTCCCTGACGGGGTTGATGGGACTGATACGGACCCCATTGCAAAACGCACTAGGCAACGACGGAGGGGTAAGTCTCCATCCATTACTTAACTCATGTCTTCTCTAAATATATGTTCTCTAAATGTGAACAGTATTAAAGGGAAGAGAAAGCTGGATGGATTTTTTAACCCTTTCTGATCTGCACTGTGATATAATTTGTCTTGTTGACACCAGATTGAAGACTCATGGGGAACTATCTCAGGCTTCTAAAGCATGGACTGTAGGTCCATCTTTTTGGTCTATTGGACCTGACACTTGTGATGGTGTTGGGATACTGTTCTCCAGCTCTGATTTCAAAGTAACAAGACTAGTGGATATTTCTCCTGGTAGGGTTTTGTTATTGGATTTTCTACAGATCTGAGAGATTTCGGATGATTGGGACCTATGCACCTCAAACCAAGGCTCAGAGGGTTTCCCTTTTTCATCAAATTAAGCCATATCTTTTTACGTCCAGATTACTTTTATGGGTCGGAGATTTCAATTGCGGCCTGCATCAAACAGATCGAGGCCTACAGACTTCCAAATTATTTTGTGACTCTGTGGCTTTAAATAATGTAATTTCCATGGCTAAGCTTGTGGATGTCTATAGATATTTCCACAAATCAGGTGGGTCCACTTTTTTTAAGGGGTCCCTACATACCAGGATAGATTTTCTTTTTTTATCTAAGGTTTTAATTTTACTTTCTTGTAAGACTGTGGCTACTGAATTCTCGGACCACGTTGCCTTATGTGCCTCTTTTTCTTGGGCCTCTGCCCCAAGATGCAAGAAAGCTAGCTGGCGTCTTAATGATTCCCTACTTGGTGACCCTTTCTTTCTTAAACTTTGGCGTAAAGAGTTTACAGCCCGTTTGTCTGTAGTTGATTTTATGATGCTGGGATGGATTGGTGGAGGATTCCAGCTAAGTTGGAAACAGTTTTTCGAAAACTGCTGCCAAACAACAAAATACTAAATATTTGTCTTATTTGTCATTACGGCATCAGTTGCAGCATTTATTTTCTTTAGCTAGCTCCACTACTCATGATTTTAGTTCTCAGATTAGTGCAATCAGTACTCAAATGAGACTATCTCAGTATAATCGCTGATTCTCTGGGTCAGGAGGCGCTTTTGGCACTCATATTACTAAAGGTTGTTTAGACCCATTCAAGACCTGTAAAGATAGAGTTGACACTAAACTAATTACCTCTCTACTGTCTCAGTCAGGAGTTACTTAGGAAACCTGAAGATTTGCTTCAATGTGTTGAAAATTATGTTTTTAACATGTTTGGTTCTAAAGCTGATCTTGCCAATGCAGACCACTTTCTTGATCATTGTCTTTACCTCCACTTTCGGACTTTGATCGAGACAAGCTTCTTCTGTTATAACTGAAAATGAAGTATTAGCTGCTATTACTAGTTTGAAACCGATTTCTGTCCTCGGGTCAGATGGTCTGACCCCCACAATTTTACAAAACCTTTGCTGCAGATCTTGTTCCTGTCTTAACTATTCTTTATAATGAGATGTTGCAATATGATACTTTAGCTACTTCCATGAAAGATGCTTTGTTGATTCTACTGTTTAAGAAAAAAGGGGATCCTTCTGATCTAAAAATTTGGAGACCTATTAGTTTACTTAATGTTGATTATAAGATCCTTGCCAAAATTCTTCTGTCCAGAATGATTACTTTGGCATCACACATGATTAGTCCGACTCAAACTTGTGGTATCCCAGGTAGACATCTTTCTGATAATCTGATTTTATTATGAATTGTTTACTCTCGGAAACGCTCATGCTATCACCGGATGGATTCTGTGTTTGGACCAAGAAAAAGCGCTTGATACAGTCTCCCATGAGTTTTTTTTTTAACTCTGGAAGCTTTTGGTTTCCGTGTGCTTCCTTTCCTGGCTCCGTCTATTGTATAGAATGTTGTGATATCCTCTAATGTGAACGGCTGGATAGGCCGTCCCTATTTCCCTAGTCCGTAAGCCAAGGGTGCCCGCTTAGTCCCCTGTTATATACTTTCTATATTGACACTCTTTTGAGAGCCATTTTTCTTTGCCCACAGATTGTTGGGTTGCTCTGTACTCCTTCCTCTTTACCACTTAAAACATTGGCTTACGCGGATGATTTGATTTTGGCTGTGGATTCTTCCACAAAACAAGAGGCCATTGTTCGAGTTCTACAGACGTTTTCTTCTGTTTCAGGTTCTAACATAAATTTCACAAAAAGTACTTGTATACCACTTGGGCATACCTCCTTCCTAGTACAGGCCTCTATGCTGGGGTTTCTGTGTCTCTTACTGTTTTTCCTATTTAGGTATTTTCTTGGTTGTGATAACCACAACTATATAATTGGGATCTTGCCCTACTAAGAGCAGAAAATGTGATTAATGGGTGGAAAAGATATTTAATTGGGAAGAAAAAAAGGGTTGTGCTTCTTAAAACTTTAATCATACCGATTTTTTTACATCTGTGTTATGTGTTCCCGCCACCCATTTCTTTATTTACCAGATTAAATGGGATTTTCTTTAAGGGGTTGTGGGGATCCAGGTTAAACCCTATCAAGAGGAATTTCACATATAGGCCACTTAAGGAAGGTGGACTTGGTATGATCCACCCTGTTGGTTTTTTTTACAGCCTTTTTTTTGATTATAATTATGGAAAAGTACTGAAACCGGAATGTTTTTTGAAGCCCTGTTTTTAGCTGGTTCTCCTCTGCCTTGATAATTGGCATGCCCGCATAAAGGGTTATTTCTAAGTCCCAACTGATCCTCCTTATGGTAAAGAGAGTTTTAAGATGGCTTTAACCTGGTGTCTCACTCCTCAGGATTTTTGTATCTCATCTAGATCCCAGTTATATGAGAGACTTTGTAGGTTGGAGGCTCTGAGGAGATTGTTTTTCCTTTTTGTCCCCCTGGACGTCTCCCTGGGTACTCCAACAACTTCAAAATCAACGGTTACCGCTTTATTTATGGGATATGATATGGCTCTGTAACTATTTATAGATTAGGAGTTAACAACAATCATAAGCATAAGGCCCTGTCTTTGAGATATTGTCCTAGAACCTCTTGCCTCAATATTTTTGAAACCCAGCAACATTTATTTTGTGAATGTCCCTTTTCTTTGGAAGTTTGGTCCGCTCTATCTACTACTTGGGTGGAACCTTTGTTATCTTCCCTTTCTTATGAACATGTTATGTTTTGCACTAATGATTTACTTAATAGAAAGTACCATAGTGACAGTTTGTATATAATATTTGCCATCATTCGTTATTATTTATGGCAAGCCAGATGTTTGTTAGTCTTACAACAAAAAACCATTTCAATTGCTGAAGTTCTTTGCAATATTCGTAGCTTTGTGTTCTGTAAAAAGAATGATTTCCTACTTTTCTACTTCTGAGTTATATTGTTATGGAAACATTGTGATACCTTTTTTTGTTAACTGATTTTTTGATTTGTTTTGATTGTTCGTGTTGTTGTGTTATTTTTTGTAATGAAGCCCACTTTCTTACCAATAAACTTCCCCTACTCTTTTCGATAAGTGCCATGGGATCGTTAACATCCACCTGAACTACCATCAATCCAGGCAGATGGGACCTCGGTTTAACGTCTCATCCGAAAGACGGAAACCAGTCTGTCTGATTATACAAGCTGCAGTGATGAACATCCTTTTTTTTTTTTTTACATCTAATACAAAACAATAGACTTTGTTACTTGTAGTCCTCAGCCGTGCGCTTTCCAAGGCTGCTGCATATACTGTTATGCCACTGTCTGCCAATGACAGAATTACGTTTCATGTAATTAATTTAGGAGATTCTCAAGTCCAATTAATTTTAATCCTATAAAGTTATTCTACACAAATATTAATCATTTAGTCAAGTAATTTATGTGAGAATTATAGGACAGTGCACTGTCGAGATTGAGGCCATCATACTTCGGCCAGGATATTCAGACTGCGCCTGGCAGTGGTGCAAGTGTGGGCACAGCGCTACTAGGATGCGCCAGGACCAGGAAATATTCAACGGTGATGCGCCATGGTGCAGCACCATTGAATATGGCACAGACAGAGCATGGCACAGTGGCACAGCGCCAGCGCAAGCCACAGAAAGGGAGCACGGGGATGCGCAAACGCAATTGCACTAGGCGCATCACCTGTGATATTCAGCAGAGGGCATGCAAATAAGGCATAATATATGCAAGGTGCAAACAGACCATTTGTATGTCATTATGGTCCTATTTGCATGCCTTGCACAGGGCAGCCCAGCGCCTGGCGCCCTGCACAGAATGACGTGTGCACAGTGGGGGTCCCGGGGCACCCGCCGCCCCGATCACGGTAAATTGCCCTAGAAAAACACCCTCCTTCCCGATTCTCCAATCGCCAGTAAATGTATATTAATTCATTCCCTGGTAGTCTAGTGGACCCCTTCCCTCCTGATTCCCCGAGCGAGGTAAATCAACGTACCATAATTCCCTGGGGATCCAGTGGCACCCCACCCACACACAGACCTCTTGCTCCCTCGTCAGCGGCGGGCAGTCTGCAACCTGCTCGCCGAATGACAGGTATTAGTATGGTTTGCAGGGCATATTGCATTAGATGTCCCAAATATGCAATGACTTCATTCACATATTTGGGATCATCTACAGTATGTTCTGCAAGCCCATTGGTTCACACTGTGGACCAATGGGCTTACAAGCCCATACTGTACCTGTCATTCAGCTGCTCGCCAGGCGATATGCAGGCGGGATGGCAGCCGCCCACCGGATGACAAGGGGAGTGGGGTGGGAAGTGATCTTGTGTGGGTGGAGGGGTATGTGCCACTGGATCACCAGGGAATTATGTTATGGTGATTTACCGTGATCAGGGAATCAGGAGGGAGGGGGATCCACTAGACTACCAGGGAATTAATTAATATACATTTATCGGGGAATCGGAAGGGAGGGGGGTACCACTAGATTACCAGGGAGATGTGGGTGCTTGTGGACGGTGTCCTGGGTAGGCGGATGGCCACCCATGGCTGGCAGCTGCTGTGTTGCGCCCTGCAATACAGCAGCCCACCTGTGGGTGGCCAGGAGTTGTTCCACCAATTCACGAGCTCAACTTTGAGCCCCCATGCAGCGCATGTAGGGTTGTGCCAGCATATGCACAGCACATCCTGGGCTGAATATTGGGATGTGCCGCTATGCACAGGCACGCCCTGCATCTGCGCCTACATACACTGCACCCTAGCGCATTAAGATTTGCTGCTTGTGCCACGCAGCTCTTCAATATCCCACCGGGCGCACGCGGGTTGCGCCATGCGCAACCACTTTGAACATCTGGCCTTAATGGATTACAGCTGCTCTATCAACCTCATTTTCATTTTTATTTTTATACTTGTAAGCTGATGAGCAATCTGTCCGTTTCAAAGCAACAAGTTAAGAGCCATTTAACATGAATACAATACAGTACACACCAGAAAACATAGTATAAAAATGATGTCAATACTAGTGCAACAAACATTAAGTGCATGTACATTCATTCCTTAACAGCAACAAATGTTTAAGTTTAGTATTGAATGTTCTAACCTCCCTCCTGTCACAGCTATAGCTGAAGCCTTCTTAGGACCCAATCTACTTAAACTGCGAAATATAACTGACTTTGTCTTTAACAGTCAGAACAAGGTTACTATCCAAGAACCGCTTTTGAATTCTATCCCTTGAAGGAGTATTCAATGCTGTATAATCCCCTTTTACTTAATCACTGCGTACCTGTGCAAATAGACCCCCCCCCCCGTTGCACTAGGAAATGAGCTAAGGCTCCACCCCCCCAGCCCCACTGCACTAGGAAATGAGCTAAGGCTCGGCATCCTCCCTTGGCCCAAACTTGAATAAATGCTCCACACTGGCTTTAAGCCTTCAGAGTGTCTACATCCAGTTAGAAGAGAGCAGTGTTGGATATGCAAACAATTCAGTGGGGGAACCTGCCATCTGTGATGCAGGATCAAACATACCTAACCCCAGTATGGGGACACATTTCCTCATTATATTATAGCTTTTTTTTAACTTTTTGCTGTTCTGTAACTTTTGTAACTAAACAGTTTTATCTAACTCTACACAAGATGATTTCTGTAAATAGGACTGTTTCTAGATTCCGTTGCCTGTGTAAAACAAATTTTACCTACCACTACCATATGCTGCTTCTTTACACTTTATTTAGTTCATTTTATGCTTTAGGGGCTACATTTCACATAGAGCAGTCCCTTCCATTTTGCTCATGGGACTGAGTGTAACTTATAAATTCACTCCTGGGACCATTTCCCCAGATTTCCACCACTGTAAGATCCTGAAACCAAACAATTTGGACATTTACACATACCTGTATCCTTATACTGATCCTATACACTCCCTTTTCTGCAAGCTTCCTCTCCTGTAAGCTACCTCAGAGCATACTAACTCTCCGTCTTCTCTAAATATTGATCACTATACACAGTGAGACCTGCAGATAGTGTTTTGTGTACTTTGATGAAGTTTTTCAGCCATCATCTCTGGCACCTCTGGATCTGCAATAGGCAAGTGCCTTACCTACCGGCTGCTTGTTTCCGCACTAGGAGTCACCTACCCTTTTCTCATGGTTGGGGATGATGCAGCGTGATAAAATTGGGGTTGTTCCTAGGTGGCCATCAGCTTGAAAGGGACCCTTGTAGAGTTGACCCACCGTCCTGAACATGCCTTTTCGCCTTGTAGAGGAGCGAATGACATCTCTCCCATTCCAGCCACCTGGTCCAGCCCAACTATCCGTCCACTGAGACCATTGAAAAATAAAATCAGTCAAGACAAACAAACAAACAGCCCATTCAGCAACTTATAACACTTAAGATATGATTATGGCAGCATGGTCTAGTTCACACATATGGCAACCAACAAAATGTTGCGTGACTACAGACTGGAGTCCTAATTAAAAATGTGATGCCACCAGCCAATTTCTTAACTTTTAGAAAACATTGGGGATAAATATCACGTGAAAGACATCACGAACCTTATTAACATACAGTGTAGTATGTGGAAACAAGGTTATTATATTACAGGCGATGCCATGAAACAGAGTCAAGCCACCACTAAGTTCTGGTGACCACTCTTTGAGGCCACTACATGCATGGCTTGCAAACCACTAGCCTAGTTCTTAAAGTGCAAGTTTAGAAACTGTGAGATACAGGTGACCCAAGTTCAATCCCACCAGAGCTACTTACGTGCTCTGAGACCCTGAAGCAAGTCACTTAACCTCCAGTACTTCATCCAACTCAGTTGAAAAATAAAAAAAAAAGGGTAAAAGCAGAAGCCCACTAAAACAAGTTGTTACATCTTAGTTGGGCTACCCTGAGTAAATAAAATGCAAAAAAAATCTATATATTACAGCAGGGCATTCAGGAATCTACCATTGAGCTGTGACTGCATTATCTCTGCTATATTACAGAAGAGCATCTAGGAACCTACAGCACTGAGGCACAACTATGCTACCTCTGCTACATAACAGAATGGCAGCAGGAACCTACAGCACTGAGACAGGACTGCATTACCCCTGTTACATTACAGTGGGGCATCCAAGACCCTACAGCACTGAGACAGGACTGCATTACCTCTGTTACAGTACAGTGGGGCATACAAGAACCTACAGCACTGAGACAGGACTGCATTACCCCTGTTACAGTACAGTGGGGCATCCAAGACCCTACAGCACTGAGACAGGACTGCATTACCTCTGTTACAGTACAGTGGGGCATACAGGAACCTACAACACTGAGACAGGACTGCATTATCTCTGCTATTATTACAGCACAGTATGCAGGAACCTATTACTTTGAGACAGGACTGCATGATCTCTGATACAATAACAAAAGGGCATTCAGAAACTTACATCATTGAGAAATGACTGCATTACCTCCGTTATATTACAGCAGGACATCCAGAAACCTACAATCTTGAGACAGGGCTACATTATCTCTATTATATTACAGCTTGACATCCAGAAACCTACAGTCCTGAGGCAGGACTGCAATTCTCTGCTACATTACAGCAGGGCATTCAGGAACCTACAGTCCTGAAACTAGACTGCATTACTTCTGCTATAGCAGGCCATTTCCAAGCTACAGTGCAAAGATATGACTGCTTTACCACATGTACGAAGACAAAAGATTACCCAGAGACCACCAATACATAGTCATGACTGCAGTACCACAATTAGCTTAAAGTTAATTCAAGCCTTTGTTAGATCAGGGCTGAGTGAGAACTCTGAGTGGTTGGAGGTCCATAAAACACAGCATACAGGAAAGTACAGTTACGTAAGAACTTACCGTAACAGTAGATCTTCGAGAACAGCTCTTGCAGCAGGTTACACCATTAGGACTGAAGCCGGCAGGCGTCAGGACCTACGGAAAAATTCTATATAGCTATCTTCAGCGGGGGACTCTGACGCCAGTCCGCCTCCGACATCAGGCGTGGTACATAAGAGGCGGTCCCTGAGAATCCCAGTTCTCCGCGGAGACTCCCGCCGCAGGATGACATCAAAGGGAGACCGAGGATCCACCGTCAGAAGGCAACAAGGGAGAAAATCCCGACATAAGCATTTTCTTCTTTTTTTTCCGTCGTCTTCTTCTTTCTCCTTTTTTTTTTTTTTTTTGGCAGAGCCGTACCTCCTCTAAGGGGGAAGGTACCTGCTGCAAGAGCTGTTCTCGAAGATCTACTGTTACGGTAAGTTCTTACGTAACTGTACTATCTTACTTCGAGAGACAGCTCTTGCAGCAGGTTATACCATTAGGACTGATTCCCAAGCAGTAACGCTACCAGAAGATCCGGGAGGAGGCAGAGAGACAAGAGAAAACATTCCAAGTCCTGACTCAGGACAGAAGACCCTGCAGCACCGCTAAGCCGAAACCGCTCTTCGCCGAGAGGCGATGTCCAGACTGTAGTGCCTGATAAAGGTATGCACAGAGCTCCAAGTAGCTGCAGCGCAAATAGCTGAAATGGATACATTCCTGAGTGCTGCAAAGGAAGTGGCCACAGCCCTGGTAGAATGACCCCGGATAGAACCCGGGAGGGGCTTTTGCTTAATCTCGTAACAGTACGAAATACACTGGACAAGCCAGCGAGACAAAGTCTGTTTGGATACTGGTTGGCCTTTCATCCTCTGGGAGAAGGAGACAAAAAGCTGGTCAGAACCCGGAAAGGGTTTAGATCTGTTAAGGTAATACCTCAGGCTGCGGTGAACATCCAGGGTGTGGAGCAAAGCCTCTCCTCTATTAGAGTAACTCGGGAAATAGACCGGAAGGTCGATATCCTGATTCAAAGTGAGTGTCGAAACCACCTTAGGCAAAAACTTTGGGTTCGTCCTCAGGGATACTCTGTCCCGGTGAAAAACCAAATAGGGCTCTTTGCACATGAGAGCGTGAAGCTCAGAAATCCTTCTGGCTGAAGTAACGGCAACCAAAAATAACGTCTTCCACGACAGAAAACGTAGCTCACAATCCGCGGCAGGCTCAAAGGGAGGGAGCGTAAGTTGTTCCAGGACAAAGAGTAGATCCCACGGAGGCACTGGGTCCCTGATGGGGGGCCTAAGGTGCAACACTCCTCTAAGAAATTCCCGAGAGGCGTCTAATTGCGCAACAGTACGCTGCCCCACTGGAAGATGGTAGGCAGAAATAGCGCAAAGGTGCACTTTGATAGAGGAGTAGGCTAGCCCTGAATGGAAGAGAGACAGGAGATAGTCTAAAATTACTCCCACAGGACAACCTAAAGGGGAAAGGTCACGAGCCGTGACCATAAACAAAAACGACGCCACTTCATGGCATATGTAGCATCGTTGCGGCTTTCTGGCTGCGGAGAGAACCTCTGCAACCTCTTGCGAGACCCCGTGGCGCAAGATGGCTATGTCTCTAGGAGCCAAGCATGCAGGTTCAGAGAACGTAGGTCCGGATGGAGCAATGAACCTTCCTCCTGAGACAGTAGGTGGGAGCTGAGCAGCAGCGGGGCGGGGTTCCCAAGATAGCTGTGCCAGCAAGGGGAACCATATCTGTCTGGGCCAGAACGGGGCCACCAGAATCATTCTCGCGTGCTCCCTGTGCAGTTTGAGAAGAACTCTTTGGATCAACGGGAAGGGAGGGAAGGCATAGAGGAATCTGTTCACCCAGGAGAGGGACAACGCGTCTCGCCAGAAAACACCAGGCCCTGGACCTAGCGAGCAGAAATTGGATAGTTTTGCGTTGGATGGGGATGCGAACAAATCCAGCTCTGGAACTCCCCATCGAAGAAACAGATCCTCTGCCACCTCCTGAAGAAGTTCCCACTCGTGGACTCTGGCCTGGAGCAGCTCAGGCCATCTGCGTTATGTTGTCCACGGGGACGTGAACCACAATCAGGTTTCTTGCGCGTGTCCAGTGCCCAATCCCACACTCTCATGGCCTCACTGCAAAGGGGGTAAGAGTGTGCGCCTCCTTGTTTGTTGAGGTAATACATTACCGCCGTGTTGTCCGTCTGAAGCAGGATAGTGCACGGTGGAATTATCGACTGGAAAGCCTGAAGTGCAAAGAGGACCGCCCTCATCTCTAGGACATTGATATGGAGATGAGCCTCCAATGGGGTCCATACACCCTGAGACTTCACCCCTTCTAGGTGTGCTCCCACCGAGACCTGAGGCGTCCGTGGTGAGGTTATCTCGGGGCCGGCGCTGCAAGCAGGACACCCTTGGAGGCGACCAGGGCTATACCACTGCCAGTCGCTGAATCACGGATTTCGTGATCCTGACTGGATGCTGCAAATGGTCTTGCCTCTGGTCCCATTGCGCCTTGAGCATCCACTGTGTTATTCGCATGTGGAGTCGTGCGAGAGGGACTGTAGGAATGGCCGCAGCCATGTGTCCGAGCAGACGAAGGACCGACCTGGCCGGTACGGTCTGGTTCGATGATAAGGCCCCTATAAGGGACCTGATGCATTCCGCCCTGTCGGCCGGAAGAAAAGCTCTTCCCTGGACCGTGTCCAACACTGCACCTATAAACTGCAGTTTTGTGGCAGGTACCAAGAGGGACTTCTCGTGATTTATAAGGATGCCCAGCGATCGAAATAAGTCCTGGGTGTCCTGGATCGCGAGCAGGGCGGCTCTCTCTGGGCGGCCATGAGAAGCCAGTCGTCTGAGTGCAGGAGACACATAGTGGCCCTTTCTCCTTAGAGATGCTGCCATGACTGCCATGCATTTGGTAAAAACCTTGAGTGCGGATGACAGTCGAGCAGGAGAGCCGGAACTGAAGATGGTGGCCTAGAAACTCGAGCGCAGGAACCTCTGATCGCTTGAGCTATAGGGATATGCAGGTATGCATCCTGCATGTCTAGAGACGCAAAAAGGCGCCTTGTTTCAGCATGGGATAAGACCGGAAGGGTCACCATGCGGAATCTCTTGTATGCGACCGACATATTGAGGTCGCTTAGGTCCAGAATCGGACGGAGGTCCCCTGTTTTCTTGGGAACCAGGAAGAAGTGAGAATAATATCCTTGTCCTCTCTGGTTCCCCGGGACGTACTCTATCGCCCCCTTTTCTAGGAGCGCGAGTACTTCTTGCCAAATTAAGGTTCCATGCTGACCCGGATACCGGGAGAGCAGAGGAGGCCTCGAGGGTGGCTTTTCTGCGAACTCTAAAAAGTGGCCGACGCTGACCAACTGTAGAACCCACCTGTCGGTGGTGATCGCTCCATCCCGGCAGGAAGTTATCACAGACCCCGACCATAGCTTCCCATTGATCCTGAGGGCGGGGCCGGAAAGGAGTCATGCTGTGGCGGCAGATGGACCCGCTGGTTGGGTGGAACCTAGGGTGCACTGACTTCTGCTAGCGGGCTGCTTACCCTGGGTTCTGCGGAAACCAGTGCCCCTCTGTTGTGTAGCGGAGCGGGGCTGCTGCCTCTGTGTCCGCCCACGAAAACGGCTTTGGTTCCTACGAAAGGAACCGAGCCTAGGACGGTACATGGCTTGTACCGACCTCACCACCTTCCCGGCCTGTTGCAGTTTGGTAATAATCTTCTCCGAGATTACCAAATAACACATCTCCCTCGAAAGGCGTCCCCAATGTTCTTCTGGGCGTCGGGGTGAGCAGCACGAGACGAGAGCCAGGAGTGTCTCCGAGGCAGACGCCAGGAAGCTGCTGCTCGGCCGATGAGTCCGCTGGAATCGTCTGCCGCTCTAAGCACTGGTCCCCAGTCTTGAACCCATGCGGAGGAGCTGAAGCATCTCCTCCTTCTGCTCACCTTCAGGTCGTTTCTCAGCTACCTCCAGACCCTGTTACCACAGAGCATTCTGAAACTGAACCATTGGGTTAGTAATTTAAGGATCTGATAGCGCAGGTAGTGGGCGTACGTGCGCCTGCCCAGAGGTCCAATTGCTTGGATTCTGGATCCGGTGGCAGGGTGCTCAAATGCTGCGCCCTCTGTGACCCGGTCATGTGAGGGGCTGTTATGACCAGAGAATCGGCCTGGGGTTGTTGCGTCAAATACTGGTCCTCTTTGGGGGCCTTGTAGACGAGGTCAGCTTTCTTGACACCGCGATACGAATAGTGGGCGCTTCCACGCGGCCTTGGTGGCGTCCACAAAAGTGTCCACCAAGGGTGGCACCACCACAGGCTTGGGGTCCTTCTGCCGAAGATACTTAGCCAGGCGTAGCCTTTCGGGGTCTAACTCCTCAGCATCCCACCCCATGTTCTCCTGGATATGCGCATGATATCCATGAACGAGGGGTCATCCGGAGGAGACCGTGGCGTCTTACGTGGGTCCGGAGAAGGGATGGAGATTGGAGATGGGGATCTAGAGGTGGAGTATACTGATCCAGTGTCCTCCGTCGACGGCGAACGTCAGCGTCTCCTGGATCTCTTGGGGCTGGGTGATCCAGAAGATGATCTTGACGGAGGTCTTCTCTTTGATGGTCGAACCCCGGGAGGAGATCTGGACTCCTTGGGGAGAGTAGAGCGGCCAACCGACCCCGCAGGCGAAAGGGGGGCCGGAGCCGGAGGAGGAGGAACGGGGGGGCCGGAGGAGGAGGAGGAGGAAGAGCGGTGGGCGCCACGTCCTTCTTGATGGTGTCCCACCAGTATGTAAAGAGATCCTTCACATCCGCTATAGATAATCCCGACGATGGCCCAGACGCCGGGGGCGGTCGTCGGGTCCCGGCGACGGCTCCACAGAGACCTCGGGCGGCGGCGAGGGAGCCCTGGGAGACTGCACGAGGCCGGGATCGCCCGTCTGGTCCTCGGGCTGCGTCAGATCTTCCTCCATTAGCGACTCCTGCCCGACGACGGTCGGAGGCACAGGAGTCCTCTTCTCAGGCGTTGTGGACGCCGGTCCCCCAACCGACGTCCGATGGGAAGACTTGGCCGACGACGGTCTGACAGCTGACGACGGCTCCGAGGAGTGACGGACGGTCGACGGAGGTCGAGCCGGCGTCGGGTCTACCAGCCTCTTCAGAGGAGTAAGCTCTAGGGTTTTCCGGGCCGGCACTGAAGAGAACCGGACGTCGGGTGCCGCCGGGCGGGAGCCCGACTTATGGTGGTGGTGATGACGCTCCCCGGACTTCGCCGAGGCCTTAGGAGGAGGACGACGACGGCCTGGCAGGGGCCTGAGAAGATCGAGAAACAACTACCGTGATCAGAGGGAGGGAAGAGGCCCTGGATGGAGACCGGTCTGACTTAGACCCGAGCTGCGGGACTCGGAGGCCCGAGTTGGAGACCTGGAAGGGTCCTTCTCCTTCTCTTCCTTTCGGCGTGCTTGTGGGATTTTGAAGATTCCCCCTTAGAGGACATGGCTCTAAATTTTTCTTCAAGTAGGAACGCCTGAAGAGCCTTCTGTCGCCGGATCCTCGTGCGGCTATTAAACCCTTGACAGAGGGAGCAGGCCTGGGTATCGTGCTCTGGGCCCAGGCACCGGACGCAGGCCGTGTGAGGGTCCTTAAAGGGGATCTGCTTCCCGCAAGCACACTTAGACGTATGCCCGGAGGTCGGAGAGGACATCAGCAAAAAAATCCTTCGAAGCAGAGTAAATTCCTGTAGGAAAGTTCAGAAACCACGCGCGCTAGACTGAGACCGGAGGGTCGAGGCATGCAAGTCGACGGCGGGAAAGAACTGGGGATTCTGGCGGGACCGCCCCCTTATGTACCACGCCTGGACGCCGGAGGCGGGATCAAGGCCGGGCGGTCCCCGCTGGAAGATAGCTAGCTAGAATTTTTCCGTAGTCCTGACGCCGCTTCAGTCCTAATGGTGTAACCTGCTGCAAGAGCTGTGTCTCAAGTAAGATCTGTATTTATAAGACCACCTTATAAAATCACAATGATAGCATAGGCTAAAAAATGACTAGCATGGAGTCTAGCTACCGGTACCAAAAATAACATAACAAAATATTGGATCCAATTAAAATGATTTTATTGTATAAATAAAATAAGTAAAATCATAGCAGCACTTGCCCAAACAGGATACCAATATTTAGCACAGTCTGTGTGCATTTTTCAAAGGTACCTATAGAAAAATAAAATAGTTTTTAAATCGGGCCCAATATGTGGGGCTTTTTATTTTTAAGTACCGGCTAGCTAGACTCAGTGCTAGTAGCTTTTTTGTTTTTACGTCGTGGCTCTGGGTGTTTGAGCAGCCGCCTCCAGGTAACTGTTGCATAGCTTAAAAATGGCCGGCTCAGGGAAAGAAGGAGGAGGAGAAGGAGGACTGAGCATTCCAAAGGATGCTCTCCTTCTCTGGGGAGAGACTGTATGTCCCACTGGAACACTACCACCTGGATGACCACAGGTGGTAGTGCCGCGAGAGTCCTGTGTGGGAGGGGTTTATGTCTATCTTCCTCCCTGAGGGCTTGCTTTGGCAAGTGCACACTTGAAGCACTTTGTGTACTGACGTCTGCAGGGGTGAGTACTCAGAAAAAAGAAACATTCCAGAGCGAAGCTGGATGATGGAGCATGCTCAGACCCTAGCTATCACAACAGGCCATCTCCACCTCCTAGGTCCATAGATAAGGGAGGACCACCACCTTACGGGCTGTGGGCAGAGCCTGTGGGCCCAACCCTGGGAAGTATATCCAGTGGGATTAGGTAAAGTAGTGCCAGAGAAGTTGGGGTACAGGTCTGGGTAGCTGTCACGGATGGGGGCTGTTCTGTTTAACTAGGGACATAAGCAATATGTTTAAAAATATGGCCTGCAGAAAAGAGCGGACTGGCACCCCCAGTTTCCAGTGAAATAAACAAACCTGCAGGAGATGTTGAGTCTTATGGTTTCCTGCCCCTAATACAAACAGTGAAATACTGCATCGGTTTATCAAGGATGTAAACGTCCATCTTGTAGAATGGGTATTAATAAGCCAAAGTGGAATAAACTGCCCAAAAGTTTGTCTGTGTATAAATGGTAGTTAAATTCAAACAGGTATGGGACAGATACATGGTCTAAGTAGGTGGTACTGGAGGAGAGGAAAACCAGGGAAGGTATAAACAAGTGACCGTTAGGGGGCTCAGTGGTAGTGGTTAGGTAGGGCCATGAGCAGACTCGATAGTGAGAGCTGGAAAGTGCTCTGCATACTGCCAGGAGCCTGGGTAATAAAATTAGTGTGCTTTAGGTGACAGTAGTGGATTCTAGAGTTACACTTGGTGACCATCACTAAGACATGGGCCACCGGGAGTAACAACTGGGATCTGGTGGTGTCAGGGCATACCATGCATAGGAGGGATAGGGGTATGTGTGGGGGGGGGTGGCCCTCTATGTTAGGGATGGCACAGAAGCCACAGAGGACAGGTTCATCAAGAGAGTGTAAGGAGAGACTTGACTGCTCTGGGTATAGCTGACAATAACATCAGGGAAAATGTTATGAATGGGGGTGGTCTATAGACTGCTGGGACACTGAGTTGAGGAGGATAAGGAACTAAGGGAAAGACATTAGGAAGAGGACCTTAAAAGGGGAGGTAGTGGTTGTGGGGGATCTCAATCTACTGGAGACAGAGCGGGATACCCCAGAAGCAAGGAGCGCCAGACGTCAGGCCCTACTAGACACACTGCAAGACTGCTTATTGATACAATTAGTCAGGGACCCACAAGCCAAATTGCTATTCTCAATGTGGTATTTACCAACTGGGAAATGGTGGGCTGCATGGAGTTTGGGGAACCACTGGGGTCCAGTGACGATAACACCATATGGTTTGAAATGCCCTGTAAGGGTAAATGCTCATCAAAAGCTGTGGTTCTGGATTTCAAATGGGAAGATTTTGACCAGATGAGGGAAATAATCAGGGGGAAAATGACAAGTGTGAATAAGGTCAGGGTAGAGGAAAAGTGGGGAGAAATTAAAGGGGCCATTCTCCTAGCAACTAAATCATGCTTGAGACTGAGCTCTCAAGGGTGACAAGCACAACAGACTAATCTGATTCTCTAAGGAGGTTCAGAAGGTAGTGAGAGCCAACAAAGAGCCTTTACTAATTACAAGAAGTACCAGGAGGGAGATGTTGCTGAAAGTAATATATAGCAAGCTGCTGGATGCCATAAAGGCAGACACACAGCTGCAACCCAGAGAAGGGGTCAAGTGAGAGGAGAAAAGGTTCTGGTACAGCAGGAAAAAGGAAGACGAACCAGGAAATTGTTAGGTTGGTAGAGGGAAGAAAGAATAGTAGAGGCTGACAAGCAGAAGGCAACCATATTAAATGACTAGTTCCGCTCAGTAGTCACAGTGGAGGACAGTGATCTTCTGCCAGAAAGTGGAATTAAAGCAGCAGCAAAGGGCACTAAGGAAATGGGGCAAGTAGAGATTTCAGCAAACAGTAAGAAAACGACTTGCTACCCTGAAAAGACAAAAGCACTGGGACCAGATAGGATGCCCCCAAGAGTGCTCAGGGAACTGGCTGAGTCCTTGGTGGGGCTATTCAATAGTTCCCTAAGGTCCAGTGTAGTTCCAAGGGATTGGAGGACAGTGGAATTGGTCCTGCTCCACAAGGGAGAGGATAAAGGAGGATCTGAACAATTACAGACCAGTCAGTCTTAGCTCCATGGTAGGTAAACGTATGGAGAAACTAGTCAAAAGAAAAACTGGTGACCTACCTAGATAGCAGTGGGCTCCTGGATAGTAATCAACATGGGCTTGTGACAGGGAGGTCACACTAGACCAACCTAATAGTATTTGACTACATTACGAGGGTGGTAGATAAGTGAAAAGTAGTAGATTTACACTACTTTGACTTTAGCAAAGCATTCGGCTTGGTGACATACAAGAGGCTACTGAAGAAGTTAGAGAACTTGGGAGCAGAGAAAAGCTAATTGGGTGGGAAACTGGCTGGGAGAAAGACAACAGAGGGTGTTGGTTAATGGGGTCCAATCGGGCAATAGAGAGGTCATGGGTAGGGTGCTGGGTTTAATCCAGGACCTGTCCTTTCAATGTTATCAGCAACATAAGAGAAGGTATACAGGGCAAAAGCTTAGCAAAGTGGACAGCTAAAAGGAGGTGAGGAGTTGCAAAGGGACCTGGAAAGGCTAGAGAGATGGTTTACAGTCTGGCAGTTCACATAAATCACTAAAAAGTGCAAGGTAATGCATATAGGAAGAGAAACCCTAGGAAAGAATACTGAAATGGTAGGTCAGGCTTGCCACTACTACTACTTCTACAGAAGTGAACTGGTAGTCTTCATTAGCAACTCCCTCAAAGAAACCAGTCAATGCAACAAGGCCTACAGAAATGCAACAAAATGCTGGGGTGCACTGGAGGGGTTTCAACAGTAGAGAGGATAGATTATATTGTCCCTGTGTAGGTCACTAGTGTGGGCCCTATTTGGAATACTGTGCCCAAATCTGGAGTCCGCACTCTGAGGAGGGACAGGGATAGACTGGAGTCGGTGCACTGAAGGCCCTCCAAACTGATTCAGGCAACAGGGCAAATTCTATGATGAGAGGCTAAAGGACCTGAACAAATACTTTATAGAGTCCAGAGGGAAAGGGGCTGCAAGATTAAGACCTTCAAGTTCCTAAGAGAATAAACAAGGTGAACTGTGAGCATCTATTCAATAGGAATAGAGAGTCAGTAATGACGGGCATTAATGGAAGCTGTCCGGGGAAATTCAGCAGGGATGTGAGGAAGTTTTATTTCACTGAGAGGGTAGCTGAGCCGCGGAACAGTCTATTGTATGAGGTAGTTGGGGTAAGGACAGTTAATACGTTCAAGCATGGCAGAGACAAGGGTCTGACAGTTACACCGAGGGGAACTAGTATGGTGGAAGATTGGGCGGGGGTGTGTGTGGATGAGGTGAAACCTCACCAGGGGAGTAGGTCATGGGGAGAGGTAGGGATAACTATTCGTGAAGACAGGATGGATCACTGGTCTTTTTCTGCAGGTAGTGTGTATATTTCTATGTTAGACCAACTGGCCTTCTGCGACAATTTTGTACGTGTCCATGTAACCTGTCAATCAGCTCTCTGATATTCCTGGGCCAAGTAACCAATTATTTTAACAGTACACTTAGCCATGATCTAACAGCGATCGCGACCAAGAAGGGAGGTGCAGTCCATGCCAGTCCACTAGAAGCCAATGTCAGGCACCGACCTTCACAGGTCAGGATTGCTTAAGCAAGCTCACTGGGCCGGCATACAGTCACCGACACACCACTCCACCTCAGAGAATGGGAGGACCACGCCATGCAAGGCACACCACTAAATAGAGCAACAGTTTAGAACAAAAAGTAGCAGCACAAAACACCGGTGAGAGAGTAAGGAAGCTGTGGTTTGAGATGCAAAGCAGTTTGTGAAGCAGGGCATATTTGCAGTTTGTAAAGTCAGTGGTGGAAATGGAGGGAACCCAGTTCCAGTAGTGAAATTAGAAGTCCAAGTTCCAGGAGCAAAATGGGGAAGGGTTTCTCTTATGTGAAATGTAGCCTGCTGAAAGCATAAAACTGACCAAATGAAGTTTGAAATACAACACATAATAAGGAAACATATCTCCAGAGCCCTGTCTGGTATGTTTGATCTTACATCAAAGGTGGTGGGTTCCCACAGTGAATTATTTCCATTTCCAGCACTGTGTAAGGTATTTTGCATTTTGGAAGTTACAAAGGTTAATGAATGGCTCCAGCAGAATGGGAAGGGGTGAGTTCTCATGCAAAGTTGGGGAGGGGGAGATGTGTCACAAGTGAGGCACAGCTGAGTGGGATGGTTACAGCGGCAACAGCACCGAGATCACCGGGGTGGTGGTGGGAGGGTGGGTAACGTACTTTCACCTGAGGGCTGTTCCAGTACGGCGTAGGTGTCATAGAAATAAACCCTCTGAATATTCTGTATTTCTGCAGACATGTGAGAGGGGAAAAGAGGTTGTGTGAGAGAGCGAGAGAGAGAGGGGGAAGACATGTGAGAGGGGGAAAAGAGGTTGAGAGACAGCGAGAGACAGAAGAAGGCCAGAGAAAAAGAGGGGAAAACAAGGGATATGGGACAGAGTGAGAAATAGGGAGGAAAATGTGTCACAGAGAAATAAGTGGTGGATAAAAAGAAAAGGAGAAGTGACAGTCAGAAAGAGGGAAAGAGAGAGAGAGAGAGGTGGGGGAGAGAGGGGGAGAGAGAAGTGAGAATTTAAGGGGGCAGGAGACAAAGAAGAGCGAGAGAGGTGAAGGTGGCCAGAGAAGGACAGAGGTGTAGACAGAATTTTAAAGAGAGAGAGGCGATGTGGATAAAGGGGTGGAGAGAGAGACAGACAGACAGAGATAATGTGTGGGGGACAGAGACAGATTGTGACAGAGAGACAGGCACACATATACAGCCAGAGAAAGAATGAGTGAAAGAAGTCAGTAAGCGAGAGTATGGTGGACAGAAAGAAAGATAATGTGAGAGAGAGATTAGAGAAAAGAGACAGGGTGAAATGGGAAGAGGAGAAAGGATCAGTGAGAGAGAGAGAGAGAAAAGCAAAAGAGAAGAAAAAGACAGCAAACACCATAGGTTAGTCACAGACAGAAGAAGAATACACATAGAATAGAAACAGGACTTTTCCCACTCCTCCCTCCCTCTGCATAGTTGGGCAGAAGCCCCATCTGGTTGAAAGGAGAAACTTCTTGTCTGGGTTCCTCCTTTAACCTGCAGTATATTTTGAATACCCTCTATCAGGGAAGAGCCCCAATATCCCTGTCATATTTCTGAGAAAAGGAACAAGAAGGCAAGCAAACACCATTCAGTGAAGTGGTGTGCTGAGGGGCCCATTATCGAGAAGGAAACAAGGACTCCCACAACAGTGAGTAAAGTAACATAACTTACCACAGTATTGATCATCCAGAGATTCCAGCAGTGAAGTGATTAAATAACTGGTATCTTCCTAGAATCAGTCTCCCCCATACACCCCCACTCTTTGGTCTTAAGTCAGAGGCACTAGGACCCTGCTGGAACCAGAATGTTTGAGGCCAGCATGTCCATGTGCATGGCACTGACATACGGTGCCACATGCTCTGCTGGTATAGCCACGCCAGCCCCAACTGCCTCAGTACCTTTTTTTTTTTTTTTTTTAAACCAAGGAGAGAGAGAGAAAAAACAAGCCTCAAACTACTTTAAAATTTTAAAACTTTATAAAGAACACACCAAAATTTTAAAGTAGCCTAGTTCTCCCTTTGAGGACCTTCATAGTCCATATGCTGTAATGACAGCCTATGTGGGGGCAACAAGGCGTATCTGCCAATGGGTATGTGACCTAGGCAAGAACAAGGGTAGGGAGGGTAGGTAGGTACAACTCAAGTAGGACATATTCTGCTGCCCAAATGGGAGTTCCACAGACAGACCTACAGGCTCATGGGAGGGGGTCGACCTCCATCGAGGAGGACCTGACCACTAAGACCTCCGGCAGGAGAGAACAAGAACATTGTCTCAACTCACAGAGACCTAAGATGTTGACTCTTTCTCCTGTGCTTTTGATGCCAAGACAGAGACTCAGTTTCAAAGGACTGGAGACATGAGGCACTAGAAGGCTCCATCCTAAACAGATGTGTTCCAACAGCTCCATCCTAAACAAACGTGTTCCAACAACTCCCTCCTAAATGGACATGTTAAAACAGAGCTCTCCACCAAACGATCCCTGTAGCTCTTAAAAACATATTATTTTGAACTTTTACCTGCCAGTCTCTTTCCATCAGACTGCTGCTGATTATCTCGATGGCATCAGGTGAAAAAATGGTCCAGCCAAAGGTAACAGGACCTGCGGGCTCTTCAAAAATCAACAGACCAGTGGAAAGACCACGGGAGCCACAGGTCATAGCAAACAGACCGAGTCACCTCCCAAGCACGCATGGTGACTGTGCCAGCGTCCCATCAGAGCTAAGGACCAAAAACAGAAACTATTCTAGACAGGACAGAATCTCAAATCTCAAGATATAAAAATAGCAGTAGCCTCTGATACAGCTCAAGCAGCAGAAACCAGGTTGATGGCAGTGCTGAATGTGATGGTGAAACTTATTCAAGAAAATCAGATACCGCATGGAAATGCTAGAAAATGTGCAACAAGCCTCATATGCGGATAGTCAGCCTGGGAGAAAAGGACAAAAGAAGACAACTTGGCACTGTTTCTTTCCAACTGGATCCTCACTTTGCTACATGTGGAAGTTGAGGAACTTGTCATTAAAATTAAAAAAGCCTCCAGAATCTCTACTCAGCGGGCAGCAACTTCCGCAAACAATCCACATACCATCATGATGATCATGGACAGCAGTGACTCACAGGATGGCTCTTATCAAAAGCCCAAAATCACTATCCCTTAATACATGATTGGCAAGCTGTACACTTTCCCAGATGTTTCTGCTTTGCTACGCGGTCCTCATAGAATCACTGGCAGAGGTGATAGCTACTAGAAAACGAGTTTTCCAAGTTAAATACTTGAGTTCTGCAGAAGACAGAGCTCAAAGGGGGTTGCATTAACTGAGCAATGCAAATATTCAGGTCCCAGGCGGGAGCTGGTTCCCAAAAGGAGGGTTAGTATGAAGTAACCCTTTAAAAACTTGGAGAACACAGGGTGAGAAGAAGGGAGGCAGGCTTCCTGCTGACACAAAAGCAGAGACAGCTGCCAGATGAACCTTCAGGGTAGCTGGTCTAAGGCCTAGGAATTCAGATGGACCAAATATTCCAGAAGAATGGGAAGATCAGCAGATTCTGGGATAATCTGCCTCTCACAGCACCAGATGGAAAACCTCTTCCACTTAGAATTATAAGTGGCCTCAGTGGAAGGCTTCCTAGAAGCCTTTAAAATATCCACTGACACCTTGAGAAAGGTGTAAGTCAGCAACTCTAAGCTCCTCAAGAGCCAAGCCTTGAGGTGGAGGGACTTGAGGTCCGGATACCACATTCCTCCGTGCACAGGCCAGTAAGTCGTGAACTCTGGGCAGGCTCAGGCAGGTGGACTGCCAGGGACAGGAGCAGAGGGTACCAGGCTGTCTGGCCCAATCTGGGGCAATCAGAATCACTCTGCAAGGTTGAGATCTGATTTTCACTAGTACCCTGAAAAGGAGAGGAAAGGGGGAAGGCACAGGAACTTCCCTTCCAATCCAACAGAAAGGCATCCAGAGGGACTGAGCCCAGTACTGAGGCCTGCAGCAAAAGAGAGAAGTTGGTGGCTGTCTGGGGCCGAAAGATCTATCTGAGGAGTGCCCCAACTGGCAAAGACAGACCCAGTACTTGTGGATTCAGGAGCCCATCTTGTGATGGCCCTGAGAAGTTCTGCTGAGGGCGTCCGGCCAGCACATTGTCCTTCCCTGGGAGATGAACCGCTATCAGGGAGGTGTTCAGGAATAAGCCAGAGACCACAACTTCATTGCTTCTTGCACAAGGCTGAAGACCGAGTGCCCCTTGCTTGTTGATGTACCACATTGTGGTGGTATTGTCTGTCCTGACTTGAACCACTTTGTTCTGGACAGAATCTGAAAAGACCGCAAGAGCTAAAAAGACAGCTCTGAGTTCCAGAAGATTGATGTGGAGCAGAGATCCTGAGGAGACCACACTCCCTGAGTGGTAAGGTCGCCTAGGTGAGCCCCCACCCTAACAGGAGGCATCCGTGGTGAGGGTGAGGGAGGGAGAAATGGGAATGAAGGGAACCCTTGTTTCAGATTGCTTTGATCCCTGCCACCAGTGTAAGGCCAGGATCAGGGTTTGAGTAACTGGGACCAATTTGGTAAGGGGTCCTTCCTCTGAGACCAATAGGCCCTCAAATGGAACTGAATGTCCCTCATCTGGAATCTTGCTCCCTGCACAACAGCTGTGAAGCAGCCATGTGCCCGAGGAGTTGCAGAAATGCCTTGCTGGTCGAGAGACCCGCAGGGTAAAGGAGGATGCCAGGGCGATGAGTCTGTCCACCCTTTCCGAGGGAAGAAAGGCCCTGGCTAACCTCGGTTCAATTCTGCGCCTATGAAAGTTAGGGCCTGAACTGGTTCCAGAACTGACTTTGGTAAGTTTAGCAGGAATCCCAGAGAAGTGAGAAGCTGCTGGGTGACTTGCAAGTGGTATTACCTGACCTGGAGACTGACCCACAATGAGCCAGTCGTCCAGGTAGGGAAACACAGCAACCCCTTGCCTCTCTTAAATGAGCCACTACTACAGCAGACATTTTGTGAATACCCTTGGCAGAGGTAAGGCCGAAGGGCATTGCCCTGAACTGGTAGTGCCTGAGGGCAGTCTGAACCTGAGGTACTTTCGGTGGGAAGGCCTGATCAGAACATGAAAATAGGCATCCTTGAGGTCCAGGGAAGCTAGCCAGTCCCTGGTCTTAGGGAAGGCAATATCATTGCCAGAGTTAACATTTTGAACTTTGGTTTCAACAGATGCTTGTTCAAGTATCTTAAATCCAGAATGGGCCGCCATTCTCCTGTCTTTTTGGGGAGGAGTATCTTGAATAAAGCCCTTGCCCTGATGGTCAAGGAGGAACCCTCTCCACTGCTTTGCAGACCAGAAGAGAAGAAACCTCTGCTTCCAAAGCAAGGGCTTGAAGGATTTGGAGGTGGGAAATGCCTGGCTCTCATCTTTGGAAAATATTTGAAGCTGAGGATCGGCCTCTGGCCTATTACTCCAGAACCCATCTGTCCGGGTTAGGGACAGCCAGCTCTGCTGAAATAGGCCAACCTGCCCCACTGGTACAGGAGAATCGGCCCTGGGCACCCCATCAGGGTGCCTGCTTAGCAGCAGCCTTAGGCTGAGGGAGGGAGACGGGTTCTACTTGCCCACGCCTACCCCTGCCTCTGAAGAAACCTTCTCGCGAGACAGCAGAGGAGGCTTGAAATTGGTAAAAGGCCTGGAAAAGGGTCTGCCCTTATCTCTGGGAGCATGCCTTGTGGCATGGCATGCTTCTCCTTAGCCTGCACTTTTGTAGGTAGTTCTGTATTCATCCATCTTTTCATATAATTTTCTGTTTGCTCTCAAACAGAGAATTTCCCACTACAGGAAAATCCATAGCCTTTGACTGAGTATCTTGGGACAGATTAGTGCATCTGAGCCATGCCAACTCACGGAAAGCTACAGAAGTGGCCATGACCCTGGAGGAAACATCATTAACATCAACAGCAGTATGAAATTGAACTTTAGAGGCTTCAATGCCATCAGCAGCCACCTGTTCCAACTCACTAGCCAGCTGGCCATGGGCCTGCTTGGCTAACTGCAATACTGTGTCCCACCTAGATTTCTGATATCTAGCCACATAAGCCATATAATTTGCCTGCCTGAGTCCCAAAGAAGCTGCCATATACTGTTTCTTCGCCATGGCATCAATCTTCCTAGAATCCTTGTCAGGAGGATGAGGCCAGAGGAATATTAGCCTTGTCACAGGCTGCAGCTTGTACCACACCTACATGACTACACTGCTCAATAAGGAAGTCTGTATCCGAGCCTGACAAAGTATACCTTCTGTCCATTTTTTATCTACAGGAGGGACAGAATGAGGATTTTTAAAATCTTTGTTGTTTGCTTCCTAAATGACTTATGCAAAGGAATAGACAACCTCCTAGACTCTGGAATATCCATCATTTCCACATAATCAGGCTCTCTTGCTCATCCACAGCCTCCTAAAGGAAGCTGGAGGTTTCTCGCAACCTTTTGTAAAAATAAAGAAAGAGGGACTCAAGACAGAATAGGGGAGATTCTAAAGGTCTGTCTGGAGAAATGCCCGTTCAATGGGCATGTCCAGACCCTCCCAGCCACACATATATTGATCAAATTCCTCCTCCCCTCCTGTGGTTCATAAAATCCTCAGCTTCAAAATCCTGAACCACTGGGACTGAACGAACCAACCTTTACCAACTGTTGGTGGTTCTACAGATCCCTGAGACAGTGACTGGACAATCTGAATGGCTTTAGCTATCTCTGCAGCAGTTGGAGACACAATTCTGGACTCCAAACCTCCTGATTTCTTTGTCTTTTACTTGGGACTGTTCCTCTGAACCAGTCTTCCTTTGCCCGAGGAAGTCTCGCCCTGGTCAGAGGGCACTCCTCTGGTCCAGTGGGTACTGAACGGGGCTGGCCATCCGGTCAGCGGACTTTTGGCCTCCTCGTTCCCTGAGCCGGCCCAATCTCTTCTCCAGGGTGGCTGCAGGAAATTTTACACACCTGGCAGTCTGACAGGAGGTGGTCAGCCCCCAGACAATAGACACAAGTGGTGTGTGGGTCAGCCTTGGCAAAGGCGTCCCCACAGACATCACAGTGTTGAAACCCAGTGGGCCCGGTTTTTCTTTTGGGTTTCTCAGACATAATGCCAGCCTAACCAAAACTTGCCCTTTGATGGCAGTGCCAGGCAAGACACCCTATCGTTCCTAACCGTGTCACGGGTATTTGAAAAACCGTAATAATTTCGGTTTTTAGAACCGATAAGAACGGAACCGCACTCTAAAACCCACAGTACAGTTTTAAAAGGCAGAAAACCAAGCGATCGGTTCAAACCGAACCGATAATTAATTTTCCACACAGACTTGAATATTTGTACTTAATAGTACCAGATAGAGCTTTAGACCAAATGCGTAAAAATAATGACTTTTGCCGGTTCAAATGAACTGAAACTACTCTCTTGAATCGAGAATGAACCAAGCTGAAGGAGCTGATCTCGGAGCGACTGTTCAGTGAAGCGGAGAAGAATCTGACAGTTTCATTTGAAACTGCCAGATAGAGCTTAGGCACAGCCTTCCAGGCTGTAGAACTCCAGATCTTCTGGAGTTAACCTTCCTCTCCGGGGCAGTTCAGCTGCAGTGGCTGACTGCTATTGTTATAATATAGCAAGACTTCATGGTGTTTGAAAGTATAGTTAAGTAAGAACTTACCGTAACAGCAGATCTTCGAGAAGAGCTCTTGCAGCAGGTAATAACTGTTAGGACTATGCCACTAGGCACTAGGACCCCATGGAAAATTTCTAGCTAGCAGTCCCAGACAGGGGACCGCCTCCAACATCAGCTCCGCCCACGATGTCAGCCACAGTATACAGGATGTGGTTCCCCGGCGCCACCCCAGTTCGTCTGCCGGAGACCCAGCTGTAATGAAGGACAGGACAAACCAAGGAGTCTTTGTCATCCCAATAGGGACATACAGGAAGAAGCACTGGGGGAAGCAGGGCGGGAAAGCATACCTGCTGCAAGAGCTCTTCTCGAAGATCTACTGTTATGGTAAGTTCTTACATAACTGTACTATCTCACTTCAAGATAGAGCTCTTGCAGCAGGCATAATCATTAGGACTGAGTCCCAAGCAGTACTGGGATAACACCAGGTCAGAAGGGCGATGGATGGAACGATGCCCCTGGGCTCCTACAAGAGCAACCCCTGGAGGACTGCCAGGCCAAAATCTGCCCTCTTTCTGGAAGCAATGTCTAAACTATAGTGCCGGACAAAGGTGTGTACTGAACTCCAGGTGGCTATGGCACAGAGGTCTGCTACTGACACATTTTTGAGAGATGCAAAACATGTCGCTATCCCTCTAGTCAAATGACCTTTAACTGGGCCCGACACAGGATTCCCATATTTTTGGCGGCAGAAAACAATGCAATTGACTAGCTACTTGGACATAGTCTGTTTGGTAACTGGTGTCTCTAACATCCGTTGGGCAAAGGACACAAACAATTGGTCTGACTTCCTTATGGACCATGTAAGGCCAACATAATACCTAAGGAATCTATGTACATCTAGTGTATGTAACAATGCCTCCTCTTTGTTATAGTATTCAGGATAGTAGACAGGCAGGTAAATGTCATGGTTGAGGGGAAACTCCAACACCACATTCAGGAGAAACTTAGGATTTGTGCGAAGGGACACCCTGTCCCTATGAAAAACCAAATATGGCTCCTTGTACATGAGAGCCTGGAGCTCAGAAATCCTCTGGGCTGATGTAATAGCAATTAAAAATAACGCCTTCCAAGACAGAAAGCAAAGCTCGCAACTCACGGCTGGCTCAACGGGGGCAATGTTAACTTCTCCAGCATAAACAGTAGATCCCACGGGGGAGACATGATCCTGAGTGGGAGGATTGATATGCAGGATACCTCACAGGAAGGTACGTGACAGATCCAGCTGCGCCAAGGTCCTGCCATCCACCAGTACATGATAGGCTGAGGCAGCCGAGAGATGTACCTTTATGGATGAATAGCTGAGACCTAAATCAGACAGGGATAAGAGATACTCCAGGACCCAGTTGACCTCTCATGAGAACGGATCTGTGTTATGGGCAGCAGCCCAGAGGCTGAATCGCTTCCACTTCATGGCGTATGTGGCCCTAGTAGACAGTTTTCTTGCAGTCACTAACACCGTGGCTATCCTCTCGGACACCCCGTACCTGCTCCTGGCTAAACGTGCAGGAGCCATGCATGGAGATGCAGAGACTTGAGGTTGGGGTGAATTAGAGAGCCCTGCTCTTGGGATAGCAACTGAGAGGACACAGGAAGTGGAACTCGGGGTTCTACCACCAGTTGCTGTAGAAGTGAGAACCAAATCTGCCTGAGCCAGACCGAGCTACCAGAATCATAGTTGCTGGTTCCAACTGTAGCTTGAGAAGGACTCGACAGAAAGGGAAGGGCAGGAAGGCACAGAGAAACCTCCGGTCCAAGAGCAGGACAATGCGCCTCGCTAAAAACACCAGGCCTTGGCTCTAGCAACCAGAAATTGTGCAGTTTGGTGTTGAGTGGGGATGCAAAGAGGTCTAAATCTTGAGTCCCCATCTTTCGAATAGGTCATCTACTACCTCTTGGTGTAGTTCCCATTCACGAACTTAGATGCGAGCAACTGAGGCTGTCTGCTAAGGTGTTTGAAGAGCTGGGACGTGTACCGCGAACGGCTCCAGGCTGTGACTTACTGCCCAGTACCAGACCCTCATGGATTCTTTACATAGGGGATATGACTGTGTTCCCCCCCGCTTGTTGAGTCAGAAAACCACAGGCATGTTGCCCATCTGGACTAGAACTGGGCCTGGACGGAGGTCATCCTGGAACACCTGCAAGGTGTACAGCACAGCCCTCATCTCCAGAACGTTTACATGCAGAGAGTTCTGTCTGAGTCCAACTCCCCCTGGTCTGATTGTTCCCAAAGTGGGCACCCCATCCTGTGCCCAACGCAACCGTTGTGATAACTTGTTGAGGGGAAGGATTCCTGAAGGGGGCCCTCATCGCCACAGGAGGGATTCGGCCACCAAACCAAGGTTTGGTGTACTGCCTGGAGATTCTGACCTTCTGGTCGAGATTGTCCTTCCTGGTCCCACTAAACCCTGAGGTTCCATTGCAGGAATTCTCATGTGCAGGCAAGTGAGAGGCACGGTCACTATGGCAGCGGCCATATGACCCAGGAGTTGTAGTACCGTTCTGGCTGGAGCCTGGTCCACAGAGATTAATCTCTGAGCCAGCACCTGAAGGCAATCTGCCCTGTCTGAAGGGAGAAAGGCTCTCCCCCTGAACAGTATCCAAAATGGCTCCTACGAATTGGAGTCTCTCGGATTGCCAAGGGGCTGACTGAGAAATTTAGAGTTATCCCAAGGTCGTGGAATATCTTGGTGCATTCCAGGGTCTGACACAGTTGTGTTCTGGATGGGGCCGATAGCAGCCAGTCACTGAGGTAGGGGTAGATGTAATGACCCTGTCTCCTGAGAGCTGCCACCACTACCACCAGGCACTTGGTGAACACTAGAGGTGCCGAGGACAGGCCGAAAGGAAGGGCCCCGAATTGGTAGTGCTCTCCTTTGAATGTGAACTAGAGATACTTCCTGTGGGATGGCAGGATCTTTATGTGCATGTACGTGTCCTGCATGTCCAGGGGAGCAGAGCCAATCTCCTTGGCATAAAATGGGAAGCAAACCCTGGAGTGTCACCATCCTGAACCTTTTATACTCTATAGAGATGTTCAGTTGACTGAGGTCCAGGATGGCACGAAGGTCCCCTGTCTTCTTCGGAACCAGGAAGAAGCGTGAGTAGTAACCTTTGCCTCTCTGGGACTCAAGTACTATTTGAATCGCTCGCTTTGCCAGGAGGGCCTGGATCTCCACCCGAATGAGACCTGCATGGGATAGATAGCATGTGGGCTGGTGGACTGTCCTGGGGTAGTTGAGAAAACTCCCAGGCATAGCCCCTTTCTATAAGTTGCAGCACCCATTGGTCTGTCGTGATGTTTTCCCAACCTGAGAGATAAAGGGAGAATCGCCCTCCCACTGCCTCCCCTACTGACTCTGCTTGTGGGTGGGGCATGCAAGAAGTCAGGTGGAAGCTGACAGGGTGGGGAAAGAGCCCTGGATTGCTTAGCTGTTCATGGTCCCCGAGTTCCTGCTGCTTGAGGGTGCCTTTCTGAACCCTGCTCACTGTTTTTCTCTTTGTTTGTTGCCCTAGTGTTTCCGGAAAGGACCGGCACCTGGAGGGGTTGGGTTCAGACTTGTACATCTTGTGTACTTGAGACAGCCTTCCCAGAGTTCTGTAGACCAGTGATGACCTTCTCTGCCTCTTGGCCAAAGAGCACAGGTCCCTGGAAAGGTAGATCTAGAATAGTGTCTAGCAGGTCCTCGTGAACCCGGACACTCAGAGCCACGAGTGTCGCCTCTGAGGCGATTCCTGTAGCTGAGGCTCTGACTGCTGTATCTGCCACATCACAGGAGCATCTGAGGACATGTTTGCCCACATCTTTGGGCAGTGTCAGTGGCTCAGTAGTAGCACTGCCTCTAAGGCCAGGAGATCAGAGGGCTGTGGGTTCCGTTCCCACATCTGGTACTTGGGTTAATATCCCAGTACTGACACTGTAGTGCAGCATGAGAGGGGTGCTGCACTTCTGAGGTGCCGTCTTTCAGATGAGATGTTAAACCGAGGTCCCATCTGCCTGGTCTGGTGGTTGTTAAAGATCCCATGGCACTTATCGAAAAGAGTAGGGGAATGTTTTATTGCAAAATACATAACATCAGAGAAGAAACATTCAAGGCAAAAGGAGAACAGATGAAATACAGAAAAAAATCATACACAGAATCAGTAGAGTCACAAAAGAAAATAAAAAATAAAAAAAATCAAGTAAGCACTATAGCCAAAAAACATGTTTCCAGATTAACAAACTTCCCTCTGTCAAATATCCTTGACTCTTTCATTTTGAGTTGCTTCAACGCTCTGTAATTTGATTAATCAACACTACATTCGAGTATTCACATGCTGTAAATACAATTGACAACGTGCTCATGGAAGATAATATTTAATATAAGCAAAATAACATTTAAAGTACTGGGATGGTACCTAGAATAAAACCCAATAATCCCCAGTAACAAACATTCATATGTAATATGCTGTAGGGGAGACAAATGCCAGCTAGTGGCTAAATCAGTCCAAAACTGGGTAATATAAGGACACAGAATAAAAAAATGTTCCTGTGATTCTTCCATGCCAATACAGGAAAATCTCAAGCACAACCTGTCAGTCACTGGTTTATGCTTCCAATTACCTTTAACCCCCAGATTACCATGACAGCACAGCCACTGAACATCCCAGATATGATCAGGGATCCTAACATATTTAAGAATATTCAATGCAAACCAAAGTTTAGTAGGGAGGCAGCGAGGAAAATCAACCCACAGAGCATGATGTCTATCCATCACAAGGCCATATACAGATTTTCTCTGCAGGGAAGTAATCTCAAGTTTACTTAAGTTCCACCTTTTCACTCTTTTTAACATAGGCAAGGCAAAATCAGGAACCCGTAAAGACGCACTGAACCGGGGAAAAGTCACCTCCCATCTTTGAAAAAAAAAAGGATGAAACAAACAATAAGTCCACTCAGCCCAATGGGAAGTAAGCCCTACTGGCCTATAGAAGGAAGAAAAACTACAAAAAGACTGAAAAAAAAACTGCAGGGTTTAACATACCCAGTCCTCCCATAGAAACCTTAAGATACGTGAAATCTCTTTTCACCGGTTCAGCTTACTACCCCATACCATCTGAAAAACAGCTAAACAGTCTAGTCTCGAGGTCAGTAGGTAGAGGAAAAATGTGTGCAATATACAAAAAAACAGGGACAAGAAATTGCTTAACAATACAAACCCGTTTCTTCTTCCCCATCCCCCAGGACTTCCAGTGTGAGACCTTCGCCTCTCCGACTTGCAGCCTATCCTCCCAATTTACCCGTGCCATATCTTGTTCTCCAAACGTTATACTCAGAACCTTAATAAAATATCGAGATACCTGGACAGTACCTATTGAGTGTACAGAGTCCCCGTCCCCAAGCTGCAAGGCCATGCTTTTTTGGTGATTAAAACTTGCCCCAGTAATCCCCGGAAAAGGATCTAATACCCTTAACGCACACACTCCAGCCTGAACAGAAGCAGTCAACAGACAAATATCTGCATACGCCATAATTTTCTGAGAAAAAACCTCAGGACTGGGAGACAACATAGAAACACAGGACATAGAAACACAGAATTTGACGGCAGATAAGGACCGCTTGGCCCACCCAGTCTGCCCATTTCCCTACCTAATGAATAAGCTGCAGATCCTAGTTAACCAGCAGCCTACTTCTTTCTACCCCCCAACCCCTAGAATTGCCTTATGACTGTCCCATGCATGCTTGAATTCAACCACTGTTTTTGACTCCACAACCTCCTCCAGAAGGCCGTTCCATGCACCCACAACCCTCTCTGTGAAAACATACTTCCTGACATTACCTCTGAGTCGCCCCCATCTTCAAATTGTGCCCCCTTGTTCTTGCACACCTCTTTTTTTGAAAGATGCTACCCTCTTGGACTTCTGATTCCCTTGAGATACTTAAACGTTTCTATCATGTCCCCCTCTCCTCCTTTCCTCGAGGCTATACATATTAAGCTCCTTTAGTCTCTCTTCATTATGTCTTCCGTTGCAGACCCTGCACCATTTTAGTTGCCCTCCTCTGGACAGTTTCCATCCTGTCTATGTCTCATGCGATTGGTCTCCAGAACTGCACACAGTACTCCAGATGGGGTCTCACCAGCTGTCTGTACAGAGGGATAACAACTTCCTGTTTTCTACTGGTGATGAGTCTCCCTATGCATCCCAGTATCCCCCAGCCCTCCTTACTGCCCTCTCACATTGCTTGTCCACCTTTAGGTCATCTGATATGACTACTCCCAGGTCCCTTTCCATTTTTATTGTTGTTAGTATCTCACCCCCCATTGTGTACTCTTCCCCTGGGTTTTTGTTTCCCAGGTGCATTACCTTGCACTTCTTAGCACTGAATCTAAGCTGCCATACATTTGACCATTCCTCTAACCTTGCCAAGTCCCTTGTCATCCTTTCCACCCCACCTTGTGCATCAACTCTGTTGCAGATCTTTGTGTCATCTGCAACAATAAAAGGATCATGCAGGATTACTCTAATCATGGGGTCCAAACAAAATGTATACAAAAGGGGACTTAGGGGACAAACCTGCCTGACCCCCCTTTTTATGGAAACGGGTGACCCCAGTAGACCACCCACCGTAGGAAGGGCCACAGCATTTTGACATAAAAAGTGAATCCACGTAATCATAGAGGAAGGGATATTATAAACCTGTAAAACATGAAATAAAAAGGAATGAGACACATTTTCAAAGGCTTTTTTCTGATCTAAAGTGATCAGAACCCCCTGCAACTTCCTCTGCTTCCCAAACGTCCCTCAATAATTTGAGGTTCTGTTGAATGTTCCTCCCAGGAATGGAACATATTTGAACAGGGTGAATCAAAACTGATGCAGCCTTCTGCAATCTATGACACAAAATCTGTGAAAAGATTTTATAATAAGAATTTAAGAGGCTCATCGGCCTCCAGTTCCCCAAATCCAGTCTATCACCAGTCTTGTAAAGGTAAACCACCATAGCTGAAGAAAAGCAATGAGGAACAACCACAGCCGTCAAAAATTCATTAAAAACTTCCACTAAAAGTGGAGCCACCAATTCCTTAAAGGTTTTGAAAAACTCATTTGTTAGCCCATCTTCTCCTGGGGACGCCCCGGCGCGTAATTTAGAAACAACATCCAAAACCTCAGACAAAGTGATAGGACCAGCAATATCAGTCGCAATGTCAGGAGACAATACAGGCAATGGGCAATTTATCAATGTATCCCAAGCAATATGAGGGACAAACTCCTGTCCCAGGGAAGACTGGATATACTCAGCCATAACATCCAACATCTCGGCATGGGACGTACGCAAATGACCAGAGCTATCATAAAGACCAGTCATTTTTTTTGTTTGCCAACTTCATTTTACATGCCTCAAATGGATCAGAAAAAGGAGATTTAGTAGTACCAAATTTAAAAGTAGCATAAACAAAAGCAGCACATTGATAATGATAGCCTCTCATTTGACGCTTCACAACATCAAGCTGTGCTTTAATCCTACGATCTACTACAGAAGGGAGGGATGAGTTTATAAAATTGATCTCTTAAAGCCAAGTACCCCAAATAGTCCTAACTTCCCTTTTCCCTCCCAAAATCAAGAAATTTTTTTTTAACCTCTACTTTACTGCCCTCCACCAGGAGTACCAGGAGTCATAAAGGACAGCCACAGAACCGAAACTCAAACAATTATTCCACTTTGGTTTTAACTTCAAGATCATCCAAAATAACAGAATTAAGCTTCCACCACCTAGACATCCCAGGAAAGAGGGAGGTACATTTGAAAACTGAATATCACACTGTAAAATACAATGGTCAGAAAATTCACAATTCTGTAAATGAAAACCCTGAACCACCAACCTACTGGAAATAAAAATAATCAATACGGTACAATATACTCACGCCTATACTGTATGTAAATCCCCATCCTTATGCAACACCCTATAGGCATCCACCAAATCTGCAGTGCGAATAATATTCTGTAATGTATTGAATCACAATACACCTTCTGCTGTAAACTATCCGCATTTTCACATCCAGCTACAATTCATGTCACCTCCCAAAATAGCAGTCTAGAATAAAATAGAAAAGATTTAATAAGGGTAAACAATTCTATTCTAGCCTTTTAACTTTGAGGAGCTATAAGTATTTATGATACTATAGAAAAACCTCATAAATACAATCTAAAAACAAAGCACGTCCTGGCAGAATGTCTACTACCTTCTGCACCTGGATTTGGGGTGATTGAAAAGAATTCCAAGACCATCTGCCACATCCTCCCCAAAGGACCAAAAGGAGGGGCCCCCCAAGGCCAATGTTTTTTTTTAACTTGGGCAATACCTTGTAAGGAAGCAAATCTGGTCTCCTGAATAAGTAATACATCAAACGGACAGTGTCGAAAAAAACTCCAGCAAAGCCACTTGTTTCCGAAAAGACTAATACTACAAACATTCAGGGAAACCAGACGACAAAAAGCCACTTATGAGGTTACAAATAGAAAAAGACCTTCAAACCCCATCCTTATCTTTTTACCTCCTTCTCCCTACTTTTTTCTTAGAATGTGGAACACTACGAGGAGTATCCTCCTCACATTCCATTTCGGAAACCACACCAGATACGGAGGAGACATCAGACTCAAAACCCCCTTCCTGATCTTGAAGCACTTGATAAGAATTTTGTGTGGAATAGAGCCAACAGAAACCTTGGGCTTCAGGGAAGATCTAGTCACCTGTTTTGTGGAAGAAATTCAGCATCCACGGAGGCGCATCTGCTCTATGGCACCTTCTAAATCAGGAACTACCCCTGTTCAGAAGCAGGAGAAACAGTGAGAGCATTAGAAACAGTGTAAACAGTGGGGCAGTAGAAGCAGTGGGGGCCGCCGGAGAAAAGGCAGCCTGAGTAGGGACCGGAGAGGTAGACCTAGAGGCCGCATCCGGGACACCAGTTTCTGGTCTCGAAGGCCTATACCTCTCTTGGGCCTCAGAGACCAAATCCTCCTGGTTAAGACCACCAGTCCGATTTTGACCTGCCCAAGGGCACTGATGATAAGCATGACCAATTTCATTACAAAGATTACATTTAAGACTTGGTTTGCTGGCCAAGGCACCTAGCTTCACCTGAGCTCTTTCCTTCTAAGACTGCTTGAAAGGCAGAGTAGAGAAACTTACCAGAGCAAGGAGAAGGATTAAGACTTAGTTTGGCTAAGCAGATTTACTGTGTGGTGGTGTTTTATTTTTTACTCACAGGGATTGCTACTGTTTGTTGCTAACATTTCATTGCTTTATTTTTTTCTGATTCAAATTGTTGTTGCTGGTATACCTTCTTCTGCATTATTACAAGGTGTGCCTACAGGTGTGTGCTAACAGATTACTGCTGTAATCTTCTGATTCAAATTGTCTTTGCAAGGTATATCTTCTGTTACTGCTTTATTTTTCTCTGGAGCAAAGTGTTTCTTACAGGTATATCTTCTCTGAAATTATTACAGGTGGTGCTTACAGGTTTTACAGTTTTATCTAACATTAGGATAAGCTTTCAGGGTTACTGCATTTGTTGTTGACTGATTGTTTCTGCTCTTACCTCCTTGTTCTTTCGTCCGTGGTTCTTCTTTTAGGCAGGGAAGGGCCCAGCCACCCACCCCATCCCCAACCACCCCACGCTACACTCCTTATAGGGTACCACAGTTGTGACATTTCCTGTGGCACAGCAGGAAGAGGCGGATCAGTGGGGCCTCCACAAGGTGATCTCATTTACAGGGCACTAGTAATTTAACTTGTTATAAAGTTAAACAAAGCACAATTAAACCATTACTTGCATTTTTTTTCCTTCTAATTACTCTGACTAGGTTACAAACCCAGCAACTTATTTGGAATGGATTTCATTAACTGCAGGTACTGTGGAACAATTTTCAGAAGGACATTCTTACAGGATTTAGGACACTGTCCTACATGCTGGGCCTTTGAGATGTTGAGTCTCAGCTCCGGGCAGCATGGGCAGAGATTGCACGCCCAAATTTCATATTGAAGAGGAAATACATTATAAGAACCACCCGCCATTTCCCCAGCATCCAACAGAAAAACCTCAACCGAGAGGGTAGTTGGTCCAGGAGGTTGGCAGGTGGTTAGGAGGAGCAAATCAGGTGCCCCATCACTTCTGCTCTCCAACACATTACCTCCAAAACCATATAAACACTATAAACAGGTATCTGCCTCTATCTCTGAAATCAAATAAAGAGGCAGAAGACACTGCAGAGCAGGACACTTGCACAGGAGCTAAGCACAACAATACTCACCCAAATCAGGAACCAAAACTAAACTAGCACAAAGGAAATCCAAAAACTTCTGATCATAGGAGACTCCATGATTCTGGGAGTTGATACCCATCTCCAGCCAGGTGATGGTCAGATGTCTCCCAGGTACATCAGCATGGAGAGACACTGACCGCATTGCGAAAATTGTTCACAAAGCAGGAGAAACATTGATGTCCTAGTACACATAGGGACTATCGATCTCGCCAGCCGGGTCAGTTGTGGAGACCAAGGAACACCTGACTAGGCTGGGTGACAAACTATCATCTATTTTGTCTGGCATCTCCTTCTCTGAGATCCTGCCAGTCTGGGAGAAGGGAGCAGATGGACGGAAGGTCAGAAGAAGGGGAGATAGGGAGCTAAACACGTGGCTCAAGGACTGGTGCCAGGAAAAGGACAGATTTGTAGGGAACTGGCACAGTTCTGGGAGCGAAAGTTTTTAAATTTGATGGACTGCATCTGACTAAAGAGGAGCTTCAGTGCATTGGGGCAGAAGTTTGACGCCTTTGTAGAATATTTAAACTAGCAAATGGGAGAGGGGTGCAGCACCCATACGTTGAATGGGAAGAACACCCTCCCTCAGCTAGTGGTCAAACTGGAATTCAGTGTGTTTGCCATTCATTTGCATCACCAGGTAAGAAAAAGGTTTTCTCCCCATACGATGCACAGGGTAATGCCAAACCTCACCCAACAACTAATACACCAAAAATCTGGCCAATGGAAAATCATGTACACAAATGCTCACAGCCTGGGAAATAAGATCCCAGACCTGCAGGCAATAATGTCAGAGGCTAAACTGACATAGTAGCACTAGTGAGACGTGGTTTACCAGTAACCACACTTGGGAGACTTCAGTACCTGGCTAGTGTATTGTTCAGAAGAGACCGAGGTGCAAAAGGGGGAGGAGTGGCTCTGTATGTTAATGAAAATATCAAAGCTACAGAAATTCAGAATACATATGAGCCAGAAGAACTGTGGGGTCACCCCTGGAAACAGGAAATGGGACAGCCATAAGAACTGGGGTTGTCTACAGGCCCCAGACCAGAGGGAGGACATAGACACATTACTGTTAGAAGATATACAAAACATGACAGCTAAAGGGAGGTTCTGATAATGGAGACTTCAACATGCCAGATACAGATTGGTCAATACCAGCAGGAACATCTGCCAGAACTAGACTCATAGTGGATTCCCTGCAGGAGGGCCTCAAACAACTGGTACAGCAACCCACAAGAGACAGGGCTATCCTAGATCTAGTACTGACTAACAAAGAAGGGATCACAGATCTCCAGGTAGAAGGTCACCTGGGGCCAGTGACCATCACATGGTATGGTTCAATTTGGCTACTACATCTAAATCATCCCATTCCAAGGCAAAAATATGGGACTTCAGAGGGCTGACTTTGATAAGATGGCCAACAGAGTTAAGCTAGCCCTGGCAAAAGAAACACAGGTGAGGAGGGTACAGGCAAAGTGGGCAAGCATTAAGGATACAATACTTGGAGCAACATCCCATTGTGTTAGACAGAAAAGGAAGTGCAAAAGAAGAAGGAAACCACTTTGGTTCTCAAATACAGTAGCAGAAAAGGTCAGAGCCAAAAGGCTGGCCTCAGAAAATATAAGGGAACACAGCGGGATGAAGATAGGGGGCATACCAAACTGCCCTAAGGGAAGCAGGTAAGGCAGTAAGGCAGGCAAAGTCCCAAACTGAGGAAACACTAGCACAAACAGTAAAAGAAGGTGACAAGACCTTCTATAGATACATTAGTGAAAGGAGAAAGTCCAGAGGGGTATTGCTAAGCTTAATGGAGAAAAGGGAGCATGTGAGGAGGAGGACCTGTAAAGGCATCTATCCTAAATAGATACTTTTGCTCAGTATTCACTGAAGAGAAGGTAGGGCAGGGCCCACAGCTCAGCATCATGGACACAGGGGAGGAGGTGAGCACTACTCCCTTCACAAAGAAAGGGTCCTACAAGAGCTTGCTAAGCTCAGGGTGGATAAGGCAATGGGACCTGATGGCATACATCCCAGGGTACTTAAGGAGCTAAAGGAGGAACTAGCAGAGCCATTGCAGAATTGTTTAGTGAGTCTCTGAGCACAGGAGAGGTCCCAGAAGACTGGAGAAGGGCTCATGTGATCCCACTCCACAAGAGTGGTAGCAGGGAGGAGGCGGGAACTACAGACCGGTCAGTCTTACCTCAGTAGTGGGCAAGATTATGGAAGCCTCCTTAAGGAAAGGATAGTGCAACACCTGGAATCCATAGGGCACAGGATCCAAGACAGCATGGGTTTACAAAGGAAGGTCCTGTCAAACTAATCTCATAGATTTCTTTGACTGGGTAACCAGAGTGGTGACCAAGGGAGGTTGATGTCGCCTACCTTTGACTTCAGCAAAGCTTTTGACACTGTTCCCAAGAAGATTGATAAATAAGCTAGGTAGGCTCGGGTGGGTCAGAAGTTGGTCAACTGGGTGGCAAACTGGTTGACTGGCAGAAAACAGAGAGTGGTGGTAAATGGTATACAGTCAGAAGAGATGCAAGTCACAAGTGGGTACCTCAGGATCAGTCCTGGGGCCAGTCCTATTCAACATCTTCATTAGTGACCTAGCAGATGGACTAGAGGGTAAGGCTTGTCTGTTTGCAGATGACACCAAGATCTGCAACAGAGTAGATGATCCAGATGGGGTGGGCAGAATGAGAAGAGATCTGGATAAACTAGCAGAATGGTCAGAAGAGTGGCAACTGGATTTAATGCAAAGAAGTGCAAAATCATGCACATAGGGAAGAGAAACCCTGAAGCCACTTATAGGCTGGGAGGAGTTGCTAGCAGTCACAAAGGAAGAAAGAGACTTGGGCATCATCATCACTGATGACCTGAAATCATCCAAGCAGACCTCTAAAGCAGTAGGTAAGGCTAGGGGGTGTTAGGGTGTATTAGTAGGGGTATCACAAGTCGTAAGAGGAGGTAATAATCCCTCTGTACAAGATATTGGTTAGGCCCATCTGGAGTACTGCGTGCAGTATTGGAGGCCACACTTCACAAGGACATTAACCAAATTGAGGCAGTCCAGAGAAGGGCAACCAAAATGGTGCAGGGACTGCATCAGAAGACATATGAGGACAGATTAACGGAGCTCAATATGTATACCCTGAGCAAAGGAGGGAGAGAGGTGATATGATCGAGACATTTAAACACCTTAAGGGCATAAACAAGGTGAAAGAGTCTAACATGTTTAAATATAAGAAAAAAGCAGGACAAGAGGACACAGCATGAGATTAGAGGAGGCCGATTAAGGGGAATGTGAGGAAATTCTTTTTCACAGAAAGGGTGGTAGATGCATGGATGGCTTACCACAAAGTAGTGTCTATGAATACAGTGCAGGGCTTCAAACAGGCATGGGATAGGCATAAGGAGCAATACAAATGACTATGAATAGATAGGTCACTGACATCGCAAAGGCCGATGGCACATTTATAAGGTAGAAAAGAAATGGGCAGACTGGATGGGCCTTGCGGTCCTTATCTGCGTCAACTTCTATGTTTCTATGTTTCTATTTAAAGGCATTTCTACAAACAGAGCTAGGATGATCATATTCCCCAATAAAGCACAAATGACCCTATCACAAGTGCTAAGATGTCTGGTACTGCCACATTTGTAGCAAGCCTTCGGTTGTCCTGGATGAAAAAAAAAAACCCTCATCCTTCCCCTCAAAAAACTATTAGAATATGTTGCACCTCATTACCAATTAAATGCAACTTGACCTTGAACCTCCAACTACCATTCCACATACCCTCGCTGTCAATGATAGCTACAGGAGGCCCCAAAACCTGACATTTCTTTTCCATCCAGTAATAAATATCCCCAACATTCACCCCCTCATTTCGAAACATCACAACCACTGATTTATACAAAGGTTTAGTAAGGGGGATAGCCCAAAAAAGGAGTCCATAAGGGCAACATTTTAAACATATCATATTTTTTCCAAAACAAATCAAGCCTTGCAAATGTCCGGAAACTAATATCGAAGGTGTCCTCCCTTCTGATATTAATCAGAGCAAAGATATCAGCAGCTAAAACCCCATGGAACCTTTTAAAAGGGTTTTAGCCACATAAAGCCTGTCCGGGTGCTCCTGTAAACCCCCTCTGTAATGTAGACGTACAGCATTACGCCTAGGAGCTTGCTCAACTTTATTATTTTTTTTTTTTAAATCCGAATATCTGGGCCCAGGCCTACTGCTTTCACGACGTGGGGAAGGGGGTGGACTAGGAGAACGCTCCCGCCCAGCAAAGTCAGTGTGTTCAGATGCAGCAGTGGTGGCCCCCAGTACAGAAGGTACAGGCACCAAATCTCCAAACCCAGTGATAGTGGAAAATACAGGCTGCTCCCCCTCCCCAAGTCCCGGTCGTACAGTACCTTGATCAGGGATACGCCCCACTGAAGAAAAGGACTACCAAGCTGAATCAGGTACCCAGGCGCCATGTGGGGTATGAATCCAACCTGCATTGCGTAAAGACTCTTCTTTCGACCACTCGTCGAAATCAGGCACCGCGCGCCCCGGATAGTGAAAGACTTCCGATTCTGTCCAACGCCGGCATTGGTCTGCCACAGACTGCTGAATCGCTGAAATTCCCCTGACAGCAGACATCAAGACAGGCTCCCTGAAAGAGGCAGGGACTGCACCGCTGCCTCTCCATTAGCAGAAAGAATCACATCCGTAGCACCCACAGCCAGACCACTCAGCCCAGCATGTTCAGGGGAAACACTTGGACCAGCTGTTTCTAGACTAGGTAAATCCACAAAATCTTTTGTCGCTCATGGTACTCGCACTACCTCTGCCTGCATCGTAGCAGACAACTCCTCCGGACACAGCACCACAGTACTCTCCTCACAAGTAACAGAGTCCCTTAGTAAAGAAGCAGCCGAGGCCAAGGATAGAACCTCAGACTGCACCAGACGTCCATCCTCCTCACCCTCCATCCTGCAACTGACCACCACTCTGTAACAGAGCAGCAATCCCTCTGCAGGCAGAGTAGGGGAATTTCCCCGGTGTCCTGGCCAAATTTCCCTCATTCACTAAAAAAAAATACCACCAACAGCTTAATCTGGTTCAAGGTCAGTTGGCATTCATCTGTATCCCCCTCCCCGGGTTGTGCCTAAAAATAGGCAGGATTTGTCTAGTGCAGTTACCGTCAACAAAAACTAAATAAATAAAAATAAACAAACAAACATCTGGTCCAGATTGCAGGACTGCCAAAAGTTCTGACTTGGTGGGAGAATCTGGCTGGGACTTGGTATGGTCGAAGGCCTTTTGCCAGAGGCACTTCTGGTACATGACCATGTGTGCTAAGAAGTTCAAAGACCGGATAGTACAGGTGGAAGAGTACACCTTCCGCCCGAACCGGTCAATCTTTTTCGATTCCGTCTGGCGGTTGGGAGCTGGTATGCTTAAGTTGCTGAGACCTGTCATGAGCTGTGGTAAGGACCATGGAGTCTGCTTTGGGCTGTACGCTGAGGTGGGGCTCATTCCTGGAGGTTCTGTATAAGCGGTCGGCCTTTCTAGGTACCGCGTAAGTGGTGGAGGGGTGTTTCCATGCCAGCTTTGTTACAGCTTGGAATGGCTTCACCAATGGGGGGGGGATGACCAGCCGTCTGGGGTCAGCGGCTCCCAAAAACTAAGCCAAGCGTCATCTTTCAGGGTTCAGGTCTTCCTTCTCCCACTGGTTGAGGAATTGAATATACCTCATTACCTCAAGGAAGGTGGGATCATCGGGTGGAGGCCTAGGTGAATCCTCTCAGATCTGGAGAAGGCGGAGGAAGGTCATCCTCCGAAGAGTCCAGGATGAGGAGGTCACTGTAATAGTCAAAGTTTGGAGTGACAGTCGGTGAGCCTACTCTGTCGCCAAGAGCGACGTTCACTGGACCTGCTCCACTGCCAGGCGGTCACTCGACCTATTCCGCCTCAGGGAGGAAGATCTTGAAGATGGGTGATGTCTGTGTCTCGATGTCCACAAAGTCATGACCCGAGCCACCTGGAGTTGGGCGGTCTGGCATCAGGGTGGTGACAGGGTCCCGCGTGGGGGAGGGGGCGCGCTGTGGCTGTGGGATGACAGTCATTCCACCCGTGGGTTCAGGCTTTGGTAGTAGGTCACTCTTAATAGTGTTCCACCAGCTAGAAAAGAGTGCACCTACTTCCGTTAAAGGGACCACTGAGCCTGACGGCTGGTCTGGCGTCAGGTTGGTTGGCCCCGAAGGGTCTGGCGACAGGCCAGGCATCTGAAGGACCTCCGTGTCTGACTGCCAGTGGTCAAAGTACCTGATGGCTGGTCCTTCAGAGCGTCAGATGCTATGGACTTGGCTGATGACTGGGTGTCAAGCCTTGTGGTCGTAGGCTTGGTGGAGCCTGATGTCAGATCAGCGGTCATCGGTCCTCTGAAGGAGACCCACTTAGCCCTTGTGGGGCAGCGATCACTTAGAGGACAACACCTGGTCCGCTCCAAGGCAAGTGGAGGAAGACTACGCTTCGGCTGTCAGCCGGCCTGAATGGACAGCCTAATAACTTAGGCATGGACAGTGCTTCCTTGTTGTGCTCGCGATCTTGACACCTGTTGTGGTAGACAGCCATAGCTGATGAACCGGAGGACAAGGCCTGGACTCTGGCGGGGTCCGGACGGCCGTCAAAGTAGTAGCAGAAGAGGCCAGGTTCTCGGGACTAAACCCTAGCGCTTCTTTGTGGGGTATGATGGTCAGATACTGAAGAGGAGGCCTGGGAAGGCCCTTGTCCCGATCCTCTGCCTGACAGCTGGGTAGAGGCGGACAGATTTGTGGTTGAAATCCCTGAAGGGCTGGCAACCCTGGAGGAGCAAAATCTGACCTCCCGCTGGAGGTGGAAGCCTTGGAGCTCTTGTGCAGGAAACGGGACCGCGAGTCTGACCTGGGCCTGTCTATCTGTCCTGTGAAGTTTCCCTGAGTGCTTCTTCTCCTTGGGGGAGGCGTTGTGGACGGAGGACGAAGAAGAGCTGTGTCCAGAGTGTGATTTTTGCATCGCAGCCACTTGAGGTTCCAGCAGATGAGCTTTGATCATCTTAAGGTGGCGAATGCGGGTGCATTTGTTAAAACTGAGGCAGTGTGGGTAGGCGTCTGACTTGTGTTCCAGTCCCAGGTGCAGGAGCAGTCCAAATGGCCATCTTTGGCCTTAATTTGTTTGTTGCATTTATTTTCACATACCGCAGAGTAGAAGCGTAGACTCAAGGCAGACATAAAGAGGCGCTCTAAAAACTTGAAGGGTTAACTGCACAGAGCATTGAGAAAAATGGCGGTTGACGGTGAGCAGGAGGTGTCCCTTGAGCCGAAATGCAGGGTCGATGACAGGAAAAGAACTGGGGTGGCGCTGGGGGACCACCTTCTATATACTGTGGCTGAAGTCGTGGGTAGAGCCGACATTGGGGGCAGTCCCCCGTCTTGGACTGCTAGCTAGAAATTCTCCGTGGGGTCCTAGTGCCTGGCGGCATAGTCCTAACGGTTATTACCTGCTGCAAGAGCTCTATCTCAAAGTGAGATCTCTCTGTTCTAAGCTGACGGTACACTGATTCCATTGCCTTCTTAGAGTCTACTGGGGGATCCGCATGTGCAGTCTTGCCAAAGGCACGGCGATGATGGCTGCCGCCATCTAGTCGAGCAGGTGAAGAAATTACCTGGCTGTAGTGTACCAGTTCCTGTGGAGTTGCCAGGCCTGAGCTACCAGGTGTTCCGCCCTGTCCTGCGGCAGGAAGGCCACTCCCTGAGCTGTGTACAGTGTAGCCTTGATGTACCTGAGACACTGTCGGGCATGGCTGACTTGGACAGGTTGTCCGTAATCCCAAGTGCACGGAACAGCTGTCTGGTATGCAGTAGGGTGTGGGTAAGTTGTTCCCTGGACAGAGCCTTGAGTAACCAGTCATCCAGATAGGGGAAGACGATACCCTCCCCCTGAGGGCTGCTGCCACCACTGCTAAGCACTTCGTGAAAGACCCGTGGCACAGATGACAAGCCAAAGGGCAAGGCCCTGAACTGGTAGTGCTCACACTGGAACAGGAACCTGAGGTGCTGCCTTTTGGGGGGGGGGGGGCTGCAAATCCTTATATGCAGGTATGCATCTTGCATGTCTAGGGAGCATAGCCATTCCACTTGCTTAACAGAAGTAGCAGACTTTGCAAGGTTACCATTCTGAATTTCTTGTACTGGATTAAGATGTTCAGGCTGTGCAGGCCCAGAATGGGCCGCAAATCTCCAGTGGATTTGGGGACTAGGAAGAAGTGGAAACAGAACCCTCTGTTGCTTTGATCCACTGGAACTGGTTCTATGGCCTTTTTGTGTAGCACCACGCAAACCTCCTTCAGCAGCACTGGAATATGGTCTGCAGGGTAGCTGGAATGAACTGGTGTTAGATCTGGAGGCCACTCCAACAGTTCTAGAGAGTGACCTTGTTCTATGAGTTGCAGGACCCAAGTGTCTGTTGTGATCTCCCACTACCTGTCCAGGTGGAGGGAGAAGCGACCCCCCACCACCTCTCTCTGCAGTGTAGGTGGTCGGGGGTCTAGAAAGGGGTCATGCAAAAGCAGGGCCCACGTCTGGGGCCTCCTCACCATCTCTAGGGGCTTTTGCGATGGTGGAGGTGGGAGCAGACAGGGCTGTGGCAGCTCGGCATTACCTGGCTGTCGGGCACCGGGCTTGTGTCTGTGGGAGGCCCGAAAAATGGGCACCTTCTAACCACATCTTGACTGCGTATGACAAAGTGAGTGGACCAACCACTGAGTCCTCCCAGAGGCCTGCAGGTCAGAAAGGATGTCCTGGACATCCGCCCAAAGAGCTTACAGCCTCAGAAGGGGGCATTCAGGATTGACTGTTACATGTCCTTGGCAAAGCCAGATACTCAGAGCTAGGAATGTCTTCTGAGACAGATGCCCACCACAGCTGCTCTAGCTGAGGCATCCACCACATTATAGGCAGCCCTCCTGACCACCCCGAGGAAGCTGTCCGTTACATCCCAAAACGGTGATATACATAGGAAAATTCTGTCATTCATTTAAAATTCAAATTAAAAATACTTTTATGAACGTGCTGGGTGAATCCTCGTTTCCAAATTGACTGAATGTGTAACTTTTAAATTAAACAATACTTTCATCCCAATGTTTTAAAAGGGGTCAGGGTAAATCTTGAGTAAGCAGTGCTGGGCTGGTTTACCTAAATACAAAGAAATTTCTCAGCTCCCCCTACCCCCAGGGGGGCCCCTCCATGCCTTTCAAAAGATGATCATCTTTCCACTCAAAATCTATTTTGAAGTAAAAGGTATTTTGTGATCTCTTCAACTTAATACAAGTTACAAATGGAGTCAGTGCATGAAATTAAAGTGGTAGGATGACATTAATGTGTCATTCTTAGCCCCCAATACTACACAATGTGGAATTTATGGGAAATTAAAGGTCTGCATTTGCCTTTGAGTTAGTGGAATTCTGTTCCACTTCCACAAATCCACCAAATTGTGCACAATATATACATGTGTGTGTGTATAGCTGTATACATACATAAATTCTTTTCAAAAAACTGCGTTAATGCAACAGTTAGGGCGCAGATTAAACTAACAAAAGTTGGAAAATGTGATGTTAGGGTTTCAAACCCTAACACCCCCCCTGCCCACCCTAAAAGCAAATGAGAGGTGGAATCTTCCTTGGGGTTGTCAACCTGAACCCTCACCCCATTCTATACGGTCATGAAAAAAAATTACTCACCTTAGTAATGTTGTTTCTTCTAATGGAGTCTTGCTGTATTCTGACTATTGCAGTTAGGTCCTGCCTTTCAACTGCCCCGGAGAACAAAGAGTTAACTTTCCATGACCAACATGGAACGTTCAGCGCGAGGTCGGTTGAAGCCTCTGTCTGTTGTTGTTTAAACTCCAACTGTCAGATCTTTACGAGCAATGCTCACTAGAAGTTCTGTGTGAAACTGTAAGACTCACTAGCCAACTGGCAACTAAATTTATTAAAAAGGGTTTTTGGTTTCAAAGCAAAGACTCAAGTCAGGAAACCCAAAAACAAAACACAACACACACCAAAAAATAAAAGGAGGGTGAAAAGGGGCACCTCTAGGGTGCCAACACTGCTCCTGCCCACCCACATCCCAAAACCAGGTTCTGAGAGGGAGGCGGGGCGGGGGTCAGAGATACAGCAAGACTTCATTAGAAGAAACAATCACTAAGGTGAGTAATTTTTCTTCAAACAACATGAAATCTTGCTGTATTCTACTAATACGAACTACCAAGCAGTACCTCCATGGAGGAGGGACAGAACCTACTTTGGGAATAGGCTCTGAAGTACTGTTGTGAGAAACCGAAAGCATCACTCTAGCCTGGGATATCCAGAGAGTAATGCTTGGTAAAGTATGGACTGTTTTCCAGGTGTCTGCTTGACAAATTTCTAAGATAGGAATATCCCGGGCAGCAGCCAGGGAAGCAGCTGTACCTCTAGTAGAGTGAGCCCTCAGTCCTGAGGGTGGGGTTCTACCCAGTTTTTCATAGCAGAATTGTATACAAGAGGCAATCCACCTGGCAATAGATCTTTTAGTGGCAGGTTTGCCCTTACCAACCTCTCCATATGTGAGGAACTGGAGGGACTCAAACCTGTGACCCTTGGTGCACTCTATGTAGTAGCTGAGGGCCCTTTTAACATCCAAGCTGTGCAGTCTCCTCTCTCCAGAGGAGGAATGGTCAGTGAAGAAAACAGGGAGAGACAGACTGATTAAGGTGGAAATCTGAAATCACCTTAGGCAAAAACTTCCTGTTAGTTCTTAGGACCACTTTATCTCTATGGAAAGAGATGAAATCAGGCTCCACTGACAGGGCTTGCAATTCACTGATACGCCTGGCAGAGGTAATGGCTACCAAAAACACAGTTTTCCAAGTCAAGTACTTAAGCTCTGCAGAGGACAAAGGCTCAAAGGGTGGCTGCATAAGCTGAGCAATGCAAACATTAAGGTCCCAAGCAGGAGCAGGGTCCCTAAAGGGGGGATTGGTGTACAGCAATCCCTTGAAGAACTTACAAAAATAGAAATTACTTACTTACCGTAATTATGATCTTTCTGTGTATCTTCACCATTCATCACAGGATGGGTACTGGCCGGAGGTCAGGACTCCGCGGGAGCCTTTTTTTTTTTTTTTTAAAGGATGAGGCAGACGGCCTGTCGGTAACACCGAGGCCGACGTACTACAGTGGCACCATCGAGGATTAGCCGTTAGTGTGTCGACTCCGCCTGACTACCAGTTCTGAGTGCCGGAGAGGTAACAGGAAGGGATGGAGGGTGGGACAAGAGAGTCCAAGGGACAGAAAAGGAAGGAAGAACTGAACCAAAAGGAGAAATAACGACTGAGAGGACAGCAGAGATGAGACTAAGGGGATTGGTGGGGCCCCAATCTCTGGAGCGAAGAAGGGAGGGAAAATTTAGGGAGACAGTGAGAGGTAACAGGATCCAGGACCCTTGTCCGTCCACCAGACTGTATAGGAACTGCAAGGAGTAGCAAAGCTTTCTTGCCAGAATTCAAGGCACAGAATATGTGGCAATACCCCAAAAAGCAGAGTCGGCTATACTGGAGAAGGACAGGATACAGGGATTAGTACTCTCTCTGTACTCTGATTTGGTGAAAAAGGGGTTCCCTTTTTTTTTGAAACAGCTGGATGACAGGAGGAGGGCAACCAACAACTCCACCCTGATAGGGTGGAGATATGCAGTAGAGAAGGAGCATACTCGAGCTGCACCCTTTAAAGGGGAAGAAATTACACCCCGTGTGTCCCTACTTTACCCGCTTCCAAAGGGAGAGGCACAGAGGGAGGGGACCAGGAACTGAGGGCCCCAGGTGGATGGTGGGGATTGATGATGAATGGTGAAGATACAGAAAGATCATAGTGACAGTAAGTACGTAATTTCCATATCTTATCTGGTCAGTCTTCACCATTCATCCTGAATAGGTGTACCAAGCCCTCCGAGAGGGGTTGTCTAGTGCACCCTAAGGGACAGTGTCCCTTAGCCCTCAGTGGGTGACACCTAAGAGGACCTTCTGGGCCTGGGGAGGCCCGAGTGGGGAAGGCGAGATAGGGTCCCCGGACGGAAAAGTTGCCCGACAAGAGCCGTCTAAGCCCTACGGAAAACAGATAGGTTCCCTGGTAGACAAATCACCCACGCCGGGCCAAGGGTGACAACCGGGAAAGGTGAAGCCACGCCGATCTTCTGGTGCAGATCGCTGTCCCTACCATTCTGGTAGCTACCTCGTTGGCGTCATAAGGCGCCCTAACGCTGACCTTGCTAGCTCCAGGCCACGTGCAGAGGCGATGGCTTGCCTGGTCTGCTCCGAGTCAGGCAAAGTAGCTAGGGAACTGACCCAGCGCTGACCACAAGAACCTGTTGTAGGCTGCATAGTGGGCCTGATGAGCGGAGATGGAGAAGCAACCGTGCGAGTGAAAGTCCTCCTCCCAGAAATCAAAATCCGAAGAGTCCTGAACCGGGGGCCGGTCACGGTGGAGGCCTTGAGCCCGTCGGGAGTGTCCAGGTGCGTCAATCCACACTGCGGATGAGGCATGAGCCTGGAGACTCGGTGCTAGCCTACTCTGGCTGAGGTCTCTAGGGGCAGGAACTCCGGAGGCCTCTGCCAGGCGCATGGATGCCTCCCGAAGGGAGGCCGGGGCACCACAAGGGTGTCCGCCCAGCCTGACTGCGCGCATGCTCCAGTTAGACCTCATGAAGCGTGATACTCACGAGATCAGCGGCTTGGGAGATGGGCAGATGGTTCCTCACCCCAGAAGAGGATGAGAACTGGGTTCATATGCTCCGGTGGCTGCTGGGGAGGTTGAAAAACCTGACCTGCCAAGGCCCTAGCGTAAGCAGGGAACTGAGAAGCTACCGCTCTGAACTGCTCCCAGGTGAGAGGCCGGTAGGACCAAGAATGCCGGGGCTGGAGAATCGCGACGAGCGGGTAGGGGGCAGAGCGAGGGAAGAAGGCAGCTTGCCTCTACCAGGGGCCAGAGGCGCACCATGGACACCGGGGAAGGTGTCCCGGAAGACTCGCAGCCTGTCGCTAGTACAACCACGTTGGTACTACCTGAGCTGCGCCAAAAGAAATCCCCAGTGAGGCGACCGGGCCCATATAGGTCCAGAAGGGCGGTCCCCTGCCTCCAAAGAATAGGACCCTCTCAAGGGAACCCGGAGGGAGGCGGAAGTCACGCACTTCAGCCGTCAGGGCAGGTGGACCCCAGAGAAAGGCCGGTAGCATGGGCCCCACACCCCTCGACCCTCAGAGTTCCGAAGGTCCTGGTCCTCGGAAGGGGTCGGCCTAGGTAGCTAGCAGCTCTGGGATATCCCTGAGGAAATCAGAGGCAGAACACCTCCCAGCACTCAGCTCCGATTGAGCCCCAAAGTTGGGCGATGAGGACAACCACGGGAGAGGGTACCTTCGCTGAAGAGGGGTCAGGAACCACAGCCTGTGGTCAGTGCCACTGACCCCGATCTGGAGAACCGGCCTCCCAGCAGGGGCTGACTCCGACTTCGTCGAGAGACCACTGGCTCACTCTCCTGTGCAGGCAACCCCGAAGGGTGTGACTGCCGGTTAAACTCTAAGCTGGACTCCGACTCCGAAGAGGTGGAATCCGAGGCCTAAGCCAGACAGTAGGGAGGCAAGGCGTAACAGCCGGAGGCCCAGAAATCGTGGCAGTGGTCAAAGCCACCCTCGCGCCCTCCACGGCCCGTGGCGAGCTGGCAGAAGGTGGCAGGGCAGCGAGACCAAGGTCTCGGAGATAGATGGGCAGCCGGCGCCGTCAAGCCCACCGGTGCCGGGAGGCGGTCGGGAACAGAGGCAGCCTGGCGCAACCCCAACAGCGGCCCCGAGCACAAACACCGCCAGACCCCGGCGCCAGCGGCGGCACAAAGTCAAGCGGCGCCCGGCGTCCCAGAAGCAGGCTGGCGCCCGGTGATGCCGCTGGGCAGCATGGCGCCATGGCACCGAGGCTCAAGGCGGCATCGATGGCCCAGCGGACTCGGCGCTGCGACAGCGGCTGGCCCGGCCCATGACGTGCCAAAACAGAGTGGCGCTGAAAGGCAGCGCCGACCAGCGACTCGAGGACCCGCAGCGCCATGCTTTCAACCTCGGGCCGGCGAGACATAGCAAAGGCGACACCGGATCCAGGGTAGTGGCGCGCGAGCAGAACCAACGCCAGCAAGCGGTGCCGACAGGGCCCCGGCCCGAGAGACAAGTCGGCGCCGCCAAGGGCCTCGGCACTGCGAACAACGCGCGAAGGCCTCGGCGACACCGACCGACGCTGTCGAGGCGGCGCCGACCAGGCCTTCCGGACCCGCGGGAGGCATTGCCGGAGACCTTCACCCGAAGGTTGATTGCCATGGCGGCGCCTCCGCCCGCTCCGGAGGCGGGATGGGCCTCCTGCACCGCAGGAGGTGCCTCGACCAAGGCTGAGCTACGAGAGGTCGAGGCTCCCTCCTCCGCGGTCCGTATAGAACCGGGAGGGACAGGAGGAAAGGCCGAGAGCGCCGGCTGGGCCCGCGAGGGCGAATCCGTCCCCCGGAAGTCGGCGGAGCTCGTCCAACTTTCCACGCACGCTGTTCGAGGACGCAGCGGACCATGGAGAAGCAGGCGTCGCACGAATCCAAGTCGTGAAGCGGGCCAAGACACGCGAGACACCGGTCATGCTGGTCGGTCACGGAGAAATTGCGGCCCCACGGGCACCGACGCATAGGGGGCCGCCCCGACTTAGAGAATTTCTTTCCCTCCAACCACGGCATGACCTACGGAAAAGACAACACCAAAAAAGACTCGACGTCGCTTAAATGTTAATAAAAAGGAAAGATCTTACCGGCGACGTCGAGTGGAGGCAGTACCCAGAACTAGTAGACCGCGGACTGGTGACGAAAATATCGCAGGCTTAAGGCCTAAAAACTGAGAAAACTTCTTCAGGCTTCCCACGAGACGACCTCGACCGCGGGAGACGAAGAACTGGTAGTCAGGCGGAGTCGACACAGCTTAACGGCTAATCCTCGAGCGCCACGTATTACGTCGGCCTCGAGGGCCGTGCCGATGCTGCGTCGGCTCCGCCTATCCTTAAAAAAAAAAAAAAAAAAGGCTCCCGTGGGGTCCTGACCTCCGGCCAGTACCCATCTGTGATGAATGGTGAAGACTGACACAGATAAGATCACAGGATGGGCTGACAGAGGAGAGGGCTTGCCTACTGACAAGAAGGCAGAAACAGCTGCCAGATGCACTTTAAGCGTAGCTGGCCTAAGTCCCAAGCCATTAAGATGAACCATATAGTCCAGGACTGTAGGCAACCCAGCAGATTCTGGAGAAATATGCTTATTAGAGCACCAAATAGTGAACCTTTTCCATTTGGAGTTGTAAGTCTTTCTGGTGGAAGGCTTAGAAGCCTTAAGGATGTCCAGAACCCTCTTGAGAAAAGGTGTAGATCAGCAAACTCTAACTCTTCAAGAGCCATGCCTTGAGATTGAGAAATTTGAGGTTCGGATACCAAATCCTCCCTGAGAGGATGTCAACAGGTTGTAATTCCTGGGAAGAGACGGGGAAGGTGGACTGTTAGGACAGCAACAGTGGGTACCAGGGCTGTCTGGCCCAGTTTGGAGCAATCACAATCACTTTGCATGGTTGAGACCTGATCTTGACTAGCACTTTGAACAGGAGAGGAAGGGGGAAAAGAATACAGGAACTTCCCTTCCCAATTCAGAATCAGAGCATCCAGGGGGACTGAGCCCAAGACTGGGGGTCTGCAACAAAAGAGAGGAAGTTGGTGATTGTCTGGGGCTGCAAAAAGATCTATCTGTGGAGTGCCCCATCTCGAGAAAATCACTTTTAAAACTAGGGGATCTAAGGTCCATTCGTGATGGCCCTGGGATATCCTGCTGAGAGCATCTGCTAGGACATTGTCCTTCCCTGGGAGGTGAACTGCTATCAGAGAGGTTTGCAGGGAATAGGCCAGGGACCACAACTTCATTGCTTCTGTGCACAAGGCTGTAGACCGAGTGCCTCCTTGCTTGTTGATGTACCACATTGTGGTGGTATTGTCTGTTCTGATCTGGACCACCTTGTTCTGTACAGATTTGGAAAAGGCTTGCAGTGCCAGAAACACTGCTCTGAGTTCCAAGAGATTGATGTGAAGCAGAGATTCTTGAGGTGACCACAGCCCTTGGGTGGTAAGATCCCCAAGTGGGCTCCCCAGCCCAGCAGGGAGGCATCTGTGGTGAGTATCACTGAATGAGACTGAGTGACAAAAGGAACTCCTGTCTCAAATTGTCCTGATCCTGCCACCATTGCAAAGCCTGGATCAGGGTTTGAGTCACTGGAACTAGTTTGGTAAGGGAATCCTTTCTTTGGGACCAGAAGGCTCTTAAGTGGAACTGAATGTCCCTCATCTGGAATCCTGCCCCCTGGACCACCGCTGTAGAGGCTGCCATGTGGCTCAGGAGCTGCAAGAAATGCCTTGCTGGTCAAGACACCTGAAGGGTGAATGAAGAGGCCAGTTCTATAAGGGTCTTTGCCCTGTCCAGGGGAAGGAAGGCTTCTGCTCTTATTGTATCCAGCTCTGCCCCTATAAAGGTGATGAGCTGTACTGGCTCGAGAATTGACTTTGGAAGGTTGAGGAGGAATCCTAAGGAAGTGAGCACTTGCTGAGTTATTTGCAGATGTGACTTGACTTGGTCTGGAGACTGACCCACTACGAGCCAGTCGTCCAAGCATGGAAAGATGGAGATCTTTTTTTTCCTTAGGAAAGCAACCACTATTGCCAGGCACTTTGTGAACACCCTTGGGGCTGATGTTAGGCCAAAGGGCATTGCTCTGAATTGATAGTGGTCTGAGGGCAACTCGAACCTGAGGTACTTTCTGTGGGAGCACCTGATGGGAATGTAAAATAGACATCTTTGAGGCCCAGGGAGGCTAGCCAGTCCCTGGCCTTAGAGAGAGGCAGAATTATTCCAGAGTCACCATTCTGAATTTTGGTTTTAAAAGGTGCTTTTCAGATCTTAGATCCAGGATGGCCACCATTCTCCTGTCTTTGGGGTTAGGAAATACCTGGAGTACAATCCTTTACCCTGTGTGAGGCAGGAACCCTTTCTATGGCTCTGAGAGCCAGGAGGGAAGAAACCTCTGCCCCTAGGGGCAAAGGTCTCTGATGGATTTGCAGGTGGAAAGGATCTGGTTCTCATCTTGGGAGATTTTTTGAAGCTGAGAACCAGTCCCTGGCTTACTACTTCCAGGACCCACTTGTCTGATGTCAAAGACTTCCAGTCCTGGACAAAGTAAGCCAGCCTGCCCCCTACAGGTATAGAAGAATCGGCCGGGCAGACCCATCAGGTGTCTGCTTGGCAGAGGCTTTAGGCTGAGGGGTGGAAGCAGGCCTGCTCATTCCCGTCTGCCTCTCCCTCTGAAGAACCCCTCTGAGTATAAGCAGAAGAGGAGGCCTGGGCTTGGTAAAAGGGCTCTTGTAAGGGCTTGTCCTGCCCCTGGAATGCTGTCTCTCGAGGAGTGGTTTGCCTTTCTTTGGCCTGAGCACTCCTGTAGGTGGTCCTGTACTCGTCCATCTTCTTCATATAGTTCTCTGTCTGCTCCCCAAACAGAGAATTACCAATGACAAGGAAATCCATGGCCTTAGCCTGGGTATTCTGTGATAGGCTAGTACATCTGAGCCAAACCATCCTCCGAAGGGCCACAGATGTAGCCATGACTCTAGATGAAATATCACTGGAGTCCACAGCAGCATGAAATTGCACCTTGGATGCCTCAATCCCATCCGCAGCCACCTTCTCCAGCTCCTTGGCAAGCTGGTCAGGGGCCTGTTTAGCCAGAGCTAGCACAGTGTCCCACCTGGACTTCTGGTATCTAGCTGTGTAGGCCATATAGTTAGCCTGCCTGAGTCCCAAAGATGCTGCCATGTACTGCTTCTTTGCCATGGCATCAATCCTCCTGGAGTCCTTATCTGGGGGGTGTGAAGCCAAGGGAATATTTGCCTTATCACAGGCAGCAGCCTGCTACCCCAACATAGCTGCATTGCTGGAAAGGAACCCGTGTCTGAGCCTGAAAGGTATACCTCTTGTCCATTCTTCTGTCCACAGGAGGTATGGAATCTGGACTCTGGGATCTCAATCATCTCAACAAAATCAGGCTCCTCCTGATCCTCTACTGCTTCTTCCATTGGAAGCTGGAGGGTTTCAGCCACTTTCTTGTAAAACATAAAGTGGGAAGGGGACTCAGAAAGCCTAGGAGGAGAAACACCTGAAGGTCTGTCTGGGGAGATGTCTGGGTCAATAGGCACATCCAGACTTTTATAATCACCATCATCATCATCATCCTCATGCTCTCCCTCCTCCTCCTCCTCCGGTTCATAAAATTCTTCTAAAGTATAATCCGGAACCGGGAGAACCGATCGAACCGAGCCCCTGACAGGTGGTGCTGGTTCGGCCGGACTGAACTATCCTTATCGCTTTGGCTATTTCATCAGCGGTCGGAGAAAGAATTTGTGGATCCGAACCGGATGATTTTTCCCTTCTCTTTCTTTTAACCGACAGGTTCAGTAGCAGAAATTCGGTAGAAACCGAGCGAAAAAACGACACTTTAACCGACTTTTTTGAACCGAGCAAAGGAGAAATCTCCGGAGCGACTGTTCGGTGAGGCGGAGTAAAGAATCTGACGGTTGGAGTTTAAACAGCAGCAGACAGAGTCTTCAACCGAGCTCACGCTGAAAGTTCCATGCTGGCCATGGAAAGTTAACTCTTTGTTCTCCGGGGCAGTTGAAAGGCAGGACCTAACTGCAATAGTCAGAATACAGCAAGACTTCATGTTGTTTGAAACATATACACCTGTCTCCATCACATCTCAGCTTTTTTTATTACCGCATTTTTTCACAGAGAGGGTTGTGGATGCATGGCACGGCCTTCCAGAGGAGGTTGTGGAGTCAAAAACAGTGGTTGAATTCAAGCATGCATGGGACAGCCATAAGGCAATTCTAGGGGGTGGGGGTAGAAAGAAGTAGGCTGCTGGTTAACTAGGATCTGCAGCTTATCCATTAGGTAGGGAAATGGGCAGACTGGATGGGCCAAGCGGTCCTTATCTGCCGTCAAATTCTATGTTTCTAATAGGGTGAACGTTAGGGCTGACAACCCCAAGGAAGACGCTATCCCTCATTTACTTCAGGGGCCGGGCAGAAGTCTTAGGGTTTGAAACCCTAGCATCACATTTCCTACTTTTGTTGGTTTAATCTGAGCCTAACTGTTGCAGTAACGCAGTTTTTCAAATAATTTACTTATTTTTGAGATCCTATAACCATATCCTCATTTGTCTGTCGAAAGCTGGCCCCATCCCTCCATAGATGTGTACATGTATGTTGCTATGGAAGCTTGTAGTAAAATAGCAACCAAATTGTCAGCACAGCTTTCTTATTACTGCCATCTCATGAGCCCAGTAGTGGAAATTTTCAAATCCCCACCAAAACGTTATTCTGCAGCATTGAAACTTCATTCCACACCACAGGTGTGGAAAAACACGTTACTCACCTGTAACAATAGTTCTAGTAGTGGTATATGCTGTTCATCCACACTTATTGGCATGTCCATTTCCCCTTTAAGGGTCACCGGAAGTCTTCAAGCTAGCTTCTCCCACCCACCCAGGTGGTATAACCCCCGGCTCCGGCCCATGACGCCAGATCTTAGCCCACTGGAAGCCAGGTTTGTGCGTCCGCAGCTGGGATGATCAGGTGGGTCCATGTGGATGAACAACATATACCACTCCTAGAAATGGAAATTATGTACCTACCGTAATTCTTGATCTTCTTGGACGAAGTCTCCACCACTCATTCACACTAATGGGATCTATGCCAGAGGTGCTAGGACCCAGCAGGAGCAAACTTTTTTGGAAGAGGGTCGGCGCCAGAGATGGAGCCTCGAGGAGCAGTGCCACGAGCCTGGGCTCGAGCGGCAATGACTATCTTGGCGCCGACCCTCCAACCGCCTCAGTACCTTTTTTCCGAGGAGGTGCAGCGTAATAACCTAGAAGGACTAGCCTAACAAAAACTGGACAGAAGACAGTCCAAACGACTCGCGTAACAAGGGTCAACAAAGAAGTCTTCACAGCCTAGACACTGAGGGAGTGAAGACCAACAACAGAGAGGTGAGCTCGGGGGACGGTGGGTGGGCGTGTGAATGAGTGGTGGAGACTTCGTCCAAGAAGATCAAGAATTACGGTAGGTACGTAATTTCCATATCTTCCTGGACATAAAGTCTCCATCACTCATTCACACTGATGGGAGAGTACCGAGCTAATTATCCCCCGAGAGGGCAACAGGAGAAAAAAAAGCTCACAAATTTAGGACAGAAGTCCATTAAGGATAGTCCTGCCAAAGGAAATATTTCATCTGGCATGGACATCCAGGGCACAGTGCTTGACAAAAGTATGCACTGAGCTCCAGGTAGCCGCACTGCAAATGTCTGCAATGGGCACGTTGCAGATTTCTGCCAGGGATGCCGCCACCACTCTAGTAGAGTGAGCATACACTCTGCCCTCCAGCTTGACCCGCGCCATGGAATAGCAGAGGCGAAGACAAGCCACCAGCCATGCTGAAATGCACCTGATAGCAACAGGTTGACCCAGCCGGGTCTCACTGAAGTAAACAAACAGTTGTTGAGCTTTGCGAATCTCCTTTGTTCTATCTAAATAGAAACGCAGAGCTCTTTTAACATCTAACGAATGAAGGGTACACTCCCCTTCATTCTGGAACTTAGCAAAGTAAGTAGGTAGGACCAAAGGTTGGTTTAGATGGAACTCTGAGACAACCTTAGGGAGAAACTTAGGATGGGTCCTAAGAACTACTTTATCCTTGTGAAATACAGTGTATGGAGGGTCTGTCACCAGAATATGCATTTCAGAAACTCTCCGGACCGAGGTGATGGCCACCAGAAAGGCCGTTTTCCAAGTGAGGAATTTCAATTCGCAGGTAGCTAGTGGCTCGAAGGGCTTTCTAGAGAGCATGTCTAGCACAAGATTAATATCCCAGGCAATAACTGGATGTTTGATAGGAGGTCTGGTATGCAGAATACCTTTAAGAAACCTCTTAACTACCAGTAACTGAGCCAAAGACAAGGAAAGTATTGGCTCATGATAAGCTGAGTTGGCACAAAGGTGAACTTTGATTGTAGAGTATTGAAGACCCGAATTTGAAAGGTCTAAGAAGTACTCTAAAACTTTGTTGGGTAGGCAGGGAAAAGGATTCAAAGAGGATTTTGCACACCAGAGAGAAAACGCTTCCATTTTGCTGTGTAAGTTTTTCTGGCAACTGGCTTGCGTGCAGCCAAAAGAATATCTGACACTCTCCGAGAGATATTGAACCTACTCACATCTCTCTCTTCAGGAGCCAAGCGTGGAGGTGAAGCGACTTCAGATTGGGATGGAACACAGAACCCTGGGTCAGAAGGTTCGTTTGAAGGGGAAGCGTCTTCAGAGGGGTTTCTGACATACTGTTGAGTAACAGAAACCATATCTGTCGAGGCCAGAAGGGAGCAATGAGAATCATTTTGTCCCCCTGAGACTCAAATTTGAGGAGTACCCTCTGAATTAGTGGAAGAGGAGAAAAGGCGTGTAGAAAGCATTTTGTCCAATGCAGCCTGAATGCATTTTGACAGAAAATGCCAGTCCCTGGATTTCTGGAGCAGAAGAGAGGCAGTTTTGTGTTGAGTGGGGATGCAAAACGGTCCAGGTCTGGAGTTCCCCACTCTGCGAATAGCAACTGAACTACAGTTGAGTCGAAAGACCACTCATGAGGTCTGTCTCCGTTCTGCTGAGACAATCTGCCAGTTCGTTCTGCACTCCCGGCAGGTAGACCGCCTGTATTAGAGCCTTGTGCTCTAGGCACCACTCCCACACTCTCATCGCTTCCCTGCATAAGGGGTAAGAATGTGCACCGCCCTGCTTGCTGATGTAATACATCACTGCCCTTGTTGTCCATTTGAAGGAGAATGTTCTTGTGACAGAGAATGTCCTTCAGAGCCCAGACTGCATAGAGGATGGCCCTCATTTCCAGAACATTTATGTGAAGCTGGGATTCGACCTGAGTCCACGTGCCTTGGGTGTGGAGATTCTGACAGTGAGCTCCCCGTGCCATTAGGGACATGTCCGTGGTAACAGAGATTGTGATGATCCAGAGGAACAAAGGGATATCCTTCTAGAAGATTGTCCTCTTACGACTACCAGGTGAACGACCTCTTGAGGGGTTCTGTCACCTTGATGGGAAAGGACTGAGGATGAGTGGTTGGGCACCACTGAGTTCTGAGCACCCACTGAGAGGTTCTCATGTGGAGATGTGATAGTGGCACTGTGAACATTGAGGATGCCATGAGACCCAACATCCATTGCATCGAGATAGCTGGAACTGAGCTGTTTTCTCTGATGTATCGGGCCATCTGTAGGATATCGCTTTCAGTCCTCCAGAAGAAAAGCTGTCGTCGCAGAGTGCGGTCCAGAAGAGTTCCTATAAAAATGAGCTTCTGGAAGGGCTGTAACTACAGGTTACTCACCTGTAACAGGAGTTCTAGGAATGGTATATGTTGTTCATCCACACTTATTGGCAGGTTCCTTGCCGCTTTAAATCTTGCCGGAAGGTCTTCAAGCTGGCTCCCCTACCCACCCGGTGGTAAAACTCTCGGCTCCTCCATGACGCCAGATCTAGCCCACCAAGAAGCCATGTTGTGCGGCAAGCGGGAGGCAGGGGTCGTAGGATGAACAACATATACCATTCCTAGAACTCCTGTTACAGGTGAGTAACCTGTATTTCTAGGGACATGGATATGTTGTTCATCCACACTATTGGCAGACTCCTAGCAGTTCTCCGGGAGGAGGGAAGGCACAACCCTACTTAGGTATAAAGACTGAGAACCGAGGCCCCGACCAACATCCCGGCGTGACCCAAGGTCGATGTGGAAGGGGAACCGTGTATGCCTGCTTCCGGGTAGGAGCCCTACGGATACCCTGAGTAGGGTATCCTCGGAAGCAGCCACCGATGCAGCGGAAGGGCGGGTAGAATGAGCACTTATCCCTCTGGGAGGCTCCATGTCCGCCCACCTATAGCGGAGATCTATGCAGGAGGTGACCCACCCGCTCGTCGTCCGCTTGGCTGCAGGTCTGCCAGGTGCGGCTTCAGCGTAGATGACAAACAGCTGGCGAACCTCTCCCGAACTTCAGCCCTACACTCCCTGGGAAGGCGAGCGATAAATAGGGTCCCAATGGATCCTATATATGGCCTCCGAGATGTAAATGGGGTTGAACCCCGGCAGAGACAATACCCGGTTAGGGAAAAAGGACTCCGCCACTGCCTACGGAAGGAACTTCGGGTGGGGCGCAGGACAACCTTGTCCCTGTGGAAGACCAGATAGGGAGATTCAAAGGAGCGCCTGGGAACTCTCCCGTCCTTCTGGTTGGCATAGAAGCCCCAAGAAGGTGTTCTTCCACAACAGGTGGGGAAACTCACACACCTGTGCAAAGGTTTCGAACGGCTTGCCCGTGAGCTAAGCCCATACCAGCGTAAGATCCCACCAAAATGGGGATACTCTCCCCAGAGGGGAGGTGTGATCAAGGCCTTGGAAAGCGCCAGACCACCTTTCCTGCGCCACTGACTACCTTCCAGCCCACTCCTGGAAGACAGGAGTGGCTAACAGAAGCACCTAGAGGGTCGTCGACCGAAGCCCTTGTTCAAGAAAAGAACGGACCGCAGATAGTCCGGAATGCTCACCGAGGAACAGGAGAGGGGACCAGGTCCTATCTCCACACCAAATGGAGGACTCTTACATTTGGAGGCGAGCATATCTGGTCGACTCCTGGCAGGACACCTCAAAAATGTCGAGGACCTTGCCGGAAGACCCAAGGCCTGGCCACTAGCCGCACAAGGACCAGGCCGTCCGGTGCAGGGATTGAAGGTCCGGATGGAGTACCTTCCCCTAAAAACAGAGGACAGGACCGGGCGGGCTGGAAGCCGCCTCGGGAGCCTGGGGCTGAGACTGAGGAGAGCTGGATACCAGAGCTGGCAAAACCAGTCTGGGGCTACCAGAATCACCTGCGCCTAGTCCCTCTTCACCTTGCCTGAGGGCCAAGGGAAATGGGGGAGAGGCGTAGAAGAGGCCCAGGGTCCACGGCCTCAAAGGCATCCCCTACAGTGAGCCATGCTGAGGGGGCGGGCATGAAACAGTCTCGGCCTCGAGTTCTCCCTGGAGGGAAAAAACAAAGGTCCACCCGAGGTGTGATCTAGAGGGGGAAGATCTTGTGCTACCTCCGGCAGGGAAACCACTCTTGAGGCGTAGCCCTTATCCGGCTTAGGGCATCGGCCAGGGTGATGGAGGCTCCTGCCATGAAATGGCTAGGAACCGCCTCCCGGCTGCGTGAAACACCAATGCGGAGAACCTCCTTACGCAGAGGCAAGGGGCTCATCCGATCCTGGCGGGATAGGTAGCACATGGTCGTGGTATTGTCCGCCTGGACCTAAACCACTAGACCCCGCACAAACGGAGCAAGCGGTGCAAGCTAAACGGACCGCCTGGAGCTCCAGCAGGTAGGAAAGACATCGACTCCAAAGGACCAGAGGCGTGCACTCTGTATTCCCCTTGATGGGCACCCCCACCCATCCGAGATGCATCGGTCAGAGAAGACCGTCGTCGGGACGGACGAACAGGATGTTCTCCTGCAAAAGAGCTGGAACGTCTGAAGGAGACGCTCCTCAACCCCTGGGCTGTTGTCACGGACTGTCCAAAGGAACGCAGGCCAGGACCGCTGGGCTGACCAGCCCCCATTAGGGGACGCGATGAACCGCGGATCCAAACAGACCACGCTGGTGCAGGCCGCAAGGCCCAGGAGGTGCAGGAAGTCCCGGCAGGAGCAATTGCCTAGTCAGACCTGACTAGGTAAGGGAGGAAGAACCTGGCCCTGTCCGCCAGGAGCCGAGCTCAGACTCAAGAGTCGAGCCTCGTCCCAAGAAGGATCACCCGCTAAGACACGAGTTCCATCGTGGCTCCAATAAAAAGGAGACCAGTCTGAGAGCAACCTAGAGGGCCAGAACTCTGGACCGTCCCCCTGGAGGGATTGCAGTCAGGCCGCCATCCGGGTTGGGTTACGCCCGGACCCCTCAGTGCCGCAGGAATGCTGCTGAGCAGAGACCAAAGGGCCTGGCCTGGAACTCATAAAGAGATCCCCCGCTTAAGAAATGGAGGACTCTCCCAAGAAACGGACGGAACGAAGTGTAAGTACATCCTGGAGGTCCGGGAAAAGAACCACGCCCTGTTCTGAGGATGGGATATCTGAGACAGAGAGACCATCCCAACATGTGGATCAAGAATGGGGCGCAAGCCCCACCGTCAGTTAGGGACCAGGAATACCTGGACACGAACCCAGGGTCTGGAGGAGGATACGCAACCTTCCTGAACACCTCTATTTCGAAGGGCCAGGCAAGTCGGCTCAGCGGGCCGACAACGAGGCTGCGGACCCCAAGACCCCCATGGGGCAACGACTCGAAAGGGTGGGGCCTGCTCACAATCCCGAGGCAGGACCTTCCCTTAGCACCTCCGACACCCATAGGTCCGGGAAAGCGGACCAGGCGGAGGAGGGGCGGAGCCGTATCCCCACGGGGAAACCCGGGTAGGGGTGACGGGACCGGGACAGCACCCGCAGCCCGGCACTGAGCAGGCTTGGAGGAGGGACTGGCCGAGGGAGCCCTGGCCTTACCTCCCTGCTTCCCTTTGGGGAAGCTGCTGGCTTGGGGTCAGGACGCCCAGCGCAAGCCTGCTGGCCCTCATGGAGATGAAGGGCTGATTGAGCCGCAGGGCCAAGGGGCTTACGCAGGCTGCTGGCGCCTGTCCCTCCGGGCAGGGGTGACCGAGTCCGAGTGGCATCGACTTTTCGACCCTGGAGGTGTCCTCCACCCAGGGCCAAAGAGGTCAGTCCCAAGAAGGGATGTCCGCCAACTTGTGCTGGGCTCCGTAGAAAGAGGATAACCTCAGCCACGCCCTGCGATGCATGGCCACTGCGGCCGCCACCAACCTGGCACAGGAATCACCTAAGTCCAGAGCAGTCTGAAGCTGTTGCTTCGTCACCGCCCTATCCTGGTCCTGCACCCGCCGGACTGTGGTCCGCAGGTCGGCCGGGAGATGAGGGAGCACCTCGTCCAGGGAGCCCAAAAGGGCGCGGGAGAAATGTGCCATCAGTGCAGCCGAGCTGGCCTGTAGGAGGTCTAGGGAGGACGCAGCATAAACCTTGCGCCCGACATAGTCCATCCTTTTGGACTCTCTGTCAGGGGGCCTATCCACATACCGAGCGTTCCCAGAACACTGGAAAACATTATCGGTAACTAACCCCTCAGCCGAGGGGTGCTCTGAGAAACCGGGCAAAGAACCGACAGGGACAGAGTACTTCCTGGCCATCCTGGCCGAGGGCACAGGACAGGAAATAGGCCGCCGCCAGAGCTCCAAGGCCGGGCCGACAATGGCCTCGGCCACCGGGAAGGCCTCAGAGGGTGAACCCCCTTGGTCTAGAATCTCCGTCAGGGGATAAGAGACCCGTCTGGACACGGGTTCAAGCTGCATCCCGGTGAACTCTGAGATGAGCTGAAGCAGACCCATAAAGGATGATGGGCTGTCATCCACAGAGCATTCCGGAGAGGACCCCGGGTCCTCCCGACTGGGGAACATGGAGGAGTCGACGACGGACTCCGAAGGGTCTGCAAAGAGCTGCCTCAGGCCTGAGTCACTCTTCGCCCGCCTTCGGCGGGCGGGAATGAGGGGAACAGGCAACCTGCAGGGCAGGTCGTGACCCGACCGAGGTTCCACCGAAGACGGTGGGGCAGCAAGGTTCGGACAAACAACCGGCCCTGGAGTGGGCACCTCGACTGCAGCGAGCGGTTGTGTCGGCCAATCGGGCGGCAGCTGCTTGCTGGACAGGGAATGAATCGGTGTCGATTGATTCCCAGACAATAACTGCTGCCACATGAACTCCTCGTAACATCAACGCCATCTGCATCGAAGCCACTCCTCATCTGAGGAGGGAGACGAGGAAGAACGATAATGCCACTTAACTCGGTGTCCTGACCGAGATCGCCGAAGACGGCGGGAGCGGCTTGACCGAGAAGAGGACTGAGACCCAAATCCTCGGGGGAACTGAGGGTGGGCCTGGGAAGGAGCCGGGAGCACCCGCTCTTCCCTCGGCTCGGACGAAAAGACCGAGGCCTGTCGCCCCAAAGGTACAGGCAGAACCTCGTCCTCCGCCGGGGGAACCGGCGAAGAGATGGCGGCTCCAGCAGAAGACAGCCCGGATGACGGGTCTAGAGGCTCGACAACGTCGACGGCAGTCCTGGCCAGCTGATCTGACAGGGACACCGTGAAGCCAGAAGCCTGAGCCGCACCCTCGACCGAAGTCGAAAGTTGGCCGGCAGGGGGAGGGGAGCTCTCCCGCTCCCACCAGCGCTGACGATGGGACTTAGCCTGTGACTCCATTGACCTGGGCCGAGAGGCAGGCCCCCAAGGTCCCTCTCCCTTCGAGGAAAGGGACTGGCGAAGCTCCTTGAACGAAGCTGAATGAGGAGAACTCAAGGAGAGCAGGATAAGCGCCGTGACTGAGGAGGAGGGGGGAACAGACTTGGTCGCCGCCCCCTCCAAGGGGAAAGGAGATCGAGCTGCTCAGCCGAGACAGCCGACGCAGACACTGCCCGACGAGTCTCCAAAGATTTTTCCAGCGCGGAAAAAGTTTCAGGTCGCCCGAGCCCCAAATGGGCCGCACGATCCTCCAGGGCGCTGGTCGAAATGGCACAGCAAAAATCGCAAACTTGCAGATCATGGTCCAAGTCGAGGCAGTAAACGCACGTGGAGTGCGGGTCTTTCCTGGAGGAATAAACCGGGCGCCGGAAGAACAGGTTACTCACCTGTAACAGTAGTTCTTGGAGTGGTATATGTTGTTCATCTACACTGTCTGGCATTGTTCCTTTCCCCTTTAAATCTTGCCGGAAGTCTTCAAGCTGGCTCCTCCCACCCACCCGGGTGGTAAATACCTCGGCTCCGCCCCATGATGCCAGATCCAGTCCGCTGGAAGCCAGGTTGTGCGCCTAAAGCCGGGGAGGTCGGGTGGGTGTGTGTGGATGAACAACATATACCACTCCTAGAACTACTGTTACAGGTGAGTAACCTGTTCTTCTAGGAGCGTGGATATGTTGTTCATCCACACTGTCTGGCAGACTCCAAGCAGTTCTCCGGGAGGAGGGAGGCAAAGTGCACACCCTCTACTTATGAAACAGAGATTGGAGAACAGAGGCCCCAAAACCCGCATCCCGGCGACTCAAGGTCGATGTGGTAATGGGTAATAAAGGTGTTCACTGACTTCCAGGTAGCAGCCCGACAGATTTCCTGGATAGGGATGTCCCTTGAAGCAGCCACCGATGCAGCAGTATGGCGGGTAGAATGAGCCCTTATCCCTTTGGGAGGCTCCTTACCCGCCAGTTCATAACACAGACTAATGCATGATGTAATCCATCTTGCAATAGTCCGTTTAGCTGCAGGTCTGCTAGAAGCGGCTTCAGCGTAGGTGACAAACAGCTGGCAAACCTCTCCTCAATTTCCGCCCCTCTCCTTATAGTAGGAGAGCACGCCTGAGGTCCAGAGTATGGAGCCTGTACTGCATCCGAGGTGTAGTTAGGGTAGTATACCGCAGAGTCAACACCTGGTTGAGGTGAAACTCTGACACCACCTTCGGAAGGAATTTCGGTGGGGCGAGGACAACTTTGTCCCTGTGAAAGACCAGATAAGGGGAGTCCACCAAAGCACCTGGAGCCCCTGTCCTTCTGGCTGACGTGATAGCCACCAAGAAGGCAGTCTTCCACAGACAAGTGCTAGCACTTGTGCATGGGTTCAGATGGCTTGCCCATGAGCTTTGCCAAAACCAGCAAAAGATCCCACGGAGGTGGAGGTTCACGACCGAGGGGATATGTGATCCAGGCCTTGAAAAGCGCCCATCACCTTCTCCTGAGCCAACGCCGGTTGGACCGACCTGCGCCTGTAAGCCGAGATGGCTGCTAGGGTGCACCCTAAGGGTCGATGACCGAAGACCCCCTTTGGAGAGGGACCAAAGGTAGTCTAGAATGTTAGCCACAGAGCAGGATAAGGGGTCCAGGCTTTTACCCTGACACCAAAGGGAAAACCTTTTCCATTTGAAGGCATAACATTTCCTGGTCGATTCTTTTCGAGATGCCTCCACCACGGTGTAGACATCCTCAGAAAGACCCAAAGCCTGGAACTCTAGCCGCTCAGGAACCAGGCTGTGAGGTGCAGGGATTGAAGGTCCGGATGAAAGACCTTCCCCTGGTTCAGTGATATCAGGTCCGGGCGTGTACACAGCCGGTCCGGGGCCCTGCAGCCGAGGCTGAGGAGATCTGGTTACCAGAACTGGCGTGGCCAATCTGGGGCTACCAGAATCACCTTCGCCTTGTCCCTCCTGACCTTGAGTAACACCTTGTGGATCAAGGGAAATGGAGGAAAGGCGTAAAAGATGCCTGGGGTCCTCGGCCTCGAGAAGGCATCCCCCTGAAGCGAACCCTGCTGAGGGGGGCGGGCATGGTACAGCCTCAGCTTAGTGTTCTCCCTGGAGGCAAACAGGTCCACCAACGGTTTGCCCCAACGGGAGAACAGGTCGTAAGCTACCTCTGGATGGAGAGACCACTTGTGGGATGATTGGCCTATGCGGCTGAGAGCATCCGCCAGTTGGTTCGCGAATCCTGCCACATGGATAACTAGGAGATCCGCCTCCAGCCGGCTGACGAAGGTCAGATCCGGAGCACCTCCTTGCATAGCAGACGGGAGTGCGTGCCGCCCTGTTTGTTGAGGTAGTACATGGTCGTGGTATTGTCCATCTGGACTTGAACCACTTGACCCCGGAGCTGAGGAGCGAAAGCTGACAGTGCCAGTCTGACTGCTCTGAGCTTCAGCAGGTTGATGTGGCATCGACTCGGGGTCCAGAGGCCGGGCTCTGTTGTCCCCATGTGGCCCCAGCCCATGAGAGAGGCGCCGGTCGAAGGACGACCGTCGGCTCGGGGCGGACAAATGGGACTCCTTCCTGCAAATGACTCAGGACGGTCCACCATTGGAGAGCGTCCCACATCCTCTGGGTGACTGATCAGCTGGTCGAAGAGACCCTGACGCTGAGACCACTGGGCGGCTAGCTCCCACTGAAGGGGGCGCATATGCAGTCTGGCCCAGCGGACCACTGAGGTGCACTCCGCCATGTAACCCAGGAGGCGCAGAAAGTCCCGGGCAGGGCGCGAGTGCCCAACCAGAAATGATTGGGCAAAGGAGGAGAGAACCTCCACCCTGTCCGCCGGGAGCCGAGCTCTGGCTTGACAAAGAGTCGAGCTCTGCCCCGATGAAGCCCATCACCTGGGAAGGTATGAGTTCTGATTTGGCCTCGTTGATCAGAAAGCCCAAGTGAGAGCAGGTTCAAGGGTCAGGTCCTGGACCTCTCCACCTCCTGAAGGGAGGAACCCGCCAGGAGCCAGTCGTCTAGATAGGGGTAAATACGAACCCCTTGACGCCGTAGATGGGCTGCCACCACTGCGATGCATTTGGTGAAGACCCTTGGGGCTGATGACAGGCCGAACGGCATGGCTCTGAACTCGTACAGGGTCCCTTCGACCCTGAAGCGGAGGAACCGCTGATGGGACGGACGGATAGGGACGTGGTAAAAAGCGTCCTGAAGATCCAGTGTACAGAAACATGTTTCGCTCCAGGGATGGTATGATCTGGTTCAGAGTTACCATCCGGAAGGTGCGAGACCTGAGATACCGATTCAGGTCGTGTAGATCTAGAATGGGGCGCCAACCCCCCGTCCGCTTGGGCACCAGGAAATACCTGGAGACGAAGCCTGGGTCTGAAGGAGGATCCGGCACCGGGCCACCGCCTCTTTGAGGAGGAGTAGCGAATGTCGTCCCGGCGGGCAGACTGGGCGACTGAGATCCTTCCTCCCGTAGAGCACGGGCTCGGCTGGGAGGGTACTGCTCGAATTTAGGGCAGACCTGCCCGACTACTTCCAAAACCCACCTGTCTGAAGTGATACCGGACCAGGCAGAAAGGAAGTGGTGGAGACGGCCCCCCATGGGAGGACCCAGAGCTGGTGTGACGGGTGCGGGGGAGGCCACCCCCGGCCCATCACTGTGCAGGCTTAGAGGAGGAGGAGGCACCTGGACCAGCACCTCGGCCTCCTTTGCGGAGCTGCTGGGGACCTTGCTTGGGCCTAGGGTGCCAAGCTTGAGCCTGTTGCTGTTGTAGACCTCCCTGGAAGGAGGGCTGTCTGACCGCAGGGGAAGAATGCCGAAAAGGCTTCTTCTTGCGCTTCTGCTGGTTCTTGCCTGAAGAACCCTTAGCAGAGGTGGCATCTAAGGTGGCATTAGACTGCTCAACGCGCTGAAGATGACATGCCACCCTGGACCAAGAGGTCGGTGCCAAGGAAGGACACGCCAGCTAGCTTAGTGGAGTATCCACGGGAAGGAGGATAACCTCAGTCAAGCCTCGCGGTGAGTGGATACCGCTGCAGCTAGTGAACGGGCACAGGAATCACCAACGTCCAGAGCTATCTGGAGCTGTTGTTTGGCAACAGCTCTGCCCTGGTCCCGGACCTGCTTGACCGTGGTCTGCATGTCTGCTGGGAGGTGAGGAAGAACTTCATCCAGCGACCCCAAAAGGGCATGAGAGAAGTGTGCCATGATCACTGCTGAGCTTGCCTGACGAAGGCCTAAGGATGATGCCGCGTAGACCTTCTGGGCCGAGTGGTCCATAAGTTTGGACTCCTTGTCCGGAGGGCGGTCAGTATCCGCCGAGCTGCCCGTTCGCCTGAATATTGAGGCAGTCACAAGGCTTTCCGCCGATGGGTGCTCAGTAAACCCCGCCAAGGACCCTGTGGGCACCACGTACTTGCGGGCCATGCGGGCAGACGGAGCCAGGCAGGAGGCTGGACGCTGCCGGAGTTCCAGAGCCGGGCCAACTATGGCTTTGGCCACTGGAAAGGCCTCTGTTGGGGTATCCCCCCTCTTAAGAATATCCGTGAGGGGATATTCTGCCTTCTTCTGAATAGGCTGCAGAGGCATTCCTGTGGACTCTGAAATGAGTCGAAGGATGCCCTGGAAGGAGGAAGACCCTTCTTCCAAGCCTGACACCGACAGCTCATCATGAGAATGAAGGCCGGTATTATCCGAATTGGAGGAGTCCAGATACAAAGGCTGCCCACCTAAATCTCCCTCGTCGCCTAGGCATCGGGGTGACCGTATCGACAGTCTGTGAGGAAGACCAAGACTGTCGGTCCTCCTAAAGGAACCCCTCCGAGGGGCAGTTTGGTGGAGGTTCCACAAAATTGGTGGGGAGCTCAGCCGGCCGCCGCGGAAGCGCACGGGCCCTGAAGGGACCGAGCCTTAGAACCGAAGAAATCGGTGTCGGAGTAGGCGAAGAGGCTGGGGCCAAGTGATAGCCAGAACCGCCGGGGTAGACGGTTTCTGGCCTGCTAGCAGAAGTTGCTGCCACATAAGATCCTCACAGCGTCGACGGATTTTTCGTCGAAGGCTCTCCTCATCCGAGGAGGATGAGGAACGGTGGCGGCACCTCTTCCAGGAGTGTTTGTGTCCTTTCTTGGGTTGACCGACCGAAGAGGACTTACTCCTCGATCGAGACCGACGGCTTCGGTTTTGTCGGTCCGGGGAAGCCGGACTCGGTGAAAACCGAGGTTCCGGCTCCTGTCCCTCGATCGTGGATACCCGCAGGACAGGTCTCCTCGTCGGGGAAGGAGAGAATAGGCGTTCTCTCCAAAGAGTCATCGACAGGCGTTGGTGACAATGGCTCGATCGGGTCGAGAGTAATCTCGGCCGGTTCAGCCGTATCCTCGACTTCTGTGCCTGGTCCAGACGGAAGGTCTGAAAACCGGCAGCCGAGGAAGCGATTTCGACCGTAGTCGAGACCTCTTGCTCCTGGAAGTCAGACCGCTCCCGGTCCCAGGAGCATCTTCTTCGACTCGAAGAAGACGGTTTTGGATCCTTCTTTTGGAATGGGAGGAGTGCGAGCCCGAGGGCGCCTCACCCTTAGTAGGGAAAGACTGGCACAAATCCCGAAAGGATCCTGTGAAGGTGGAGCCCAAGTTGAGCGGCACGAAGAAGCCTCGGTTGGTCGAAGCTTGGGCAGCTTCCTCCTCGAAGGTCGCCATTTGCTCGAGCTGCTCGGCGGATCCCGCGGCCGTGGAAACCGCCCACCTGGCCTCCTTAGATTTCACCGGTGGATTGCGAAGCTCCGGTCTCCCCAGCTTCAGGCGCGCCTGACGGTCCTCCAGAACGGAAGGATGGAAGGCAGAGCAAATAGTGCATTGCGAGGTATCATGAACGGTACCGAGGCAGTAAACGCACGAGAGGTGAGGGTCGGTGCGCGACATTTTTTGTCCACAAGGACACCGGCGAAACCCGGGGGACGACTTGTCATCCATGTCCGAAAGGTTCGGATCCGAGTCGTACTCTTACGAGTTTCAAAGCGAGAAGATGCGGTGAAAACCGTCGATTTGAATCCAGGGCCTCAATCGCTGCAAAAAGCATGAGGAACCTGTATCATCCAGCGGAAAGGAAGATCTGGCATTATGGGGTGGAGCCAGGTATTTACCACCGGGTGGGTGGGAGGAGCCAGCTTGAAGACTTCCGGCAAGATTTAAAGGGGAAAGGAACAATGCCAGACAGTGTGGATGAACAACATATCCACGCTCCCAGAAAACGAATTATCCATCGCAGTAGCGAGGGAAGAAGATCGAAGTTTAGAAAACTTCCAACTAAATTCGGAGAGACCAAAAAAATCAGGAACCAGTCGAAAACGCAGAGCGCTAAGGAGAGAACCTGAGCTTCCAAGCGGTAAGGAAGATCTGGCGTCATGGGGCGGAGCCAAGAGTTTTACCACCCGGGTGGGTGGGAGGAGCCAGCCTGAAGACCTTCCAGCAAGATTTAAAGCGGCAAGGAACCTGCCAATAAGTGTGGATGAACAACATATCCATGTCCCTAGAACTGCGATTTCTTGAGATTTAGTAGCACTCCCATGGACGTGAGAATGTCCGAAGCCGTGGCTACGGCGTTGAGAGTCTGTTGTCTGGACGGACTTGCTATAAGCCAGTCGTCTAGATACGGAAACACTTGAATTCCGATTTTTCTCGGATGCGCTGTGAGAATTGCACAACACTTTGTAAAAACTTGTGGCGCTGAGGATAGCCCAAAGGGCAGGACTCTGAACTGATAATGTTGGCCCACAGCCACAAACCTTAAGTATTTGTGATGCCTCGGGTGAATAGGAATATGTTGGTAAGCATCCTGCATGTCCAGGGAAGCTAGCCAATCGTGTTGATGAAGCAAAGGTAATAGGGTTCCCAGTGATATCATTTTGAACTTTTCCTTGGGAAGAAATTTGTTCAACATTCTGAGGTCCAGAATGGGGTGCATACCCCCGGTTTTCTTCAGGACTAGAAAGTAATGGGAGTAGAAACCTGTGTTTCGTTGATCCAGCGGAACTCTTTTTACTGCCCTGTTGTTCAAGAAGGCCCTGTATCTCGGAGGTGAGAAGTTCTAACTAAATTTCTGACAGCCTGGGCTGTCATTTGGGGGAGATCGGAGGGGTTTCCAAAAGGTTGAGGAGTACCCTCGTGGAATATCCGGAGGACCCATTTGTCCAGGTTAAAGACTTCCACGGTTGTAGAATTGAGTCAGACAACCTCCACCGCTAGAAAGAGTCTCTCTCAGGCAACGAGGTGGGACTTGGGCCAAACTCATTAAGTGGCAATGGGCGCTGTGCCTGGCACTTTCTGTTGCGTTTTCTTTTGAAGTTGAGGGACTTGGTTTTATTAAACCTCCCTGCCCTTGCCTCGAAAGGACTGCGGTTGTGAAACTGACGCTATTAACACCCCCGCCCGAGAAAGGGTGGGAGTAGGTTGCGCCAATTTAATGCCAGACCTAGTCTTTGTGTGGCCTCTACAGCTTGCTCTACTTGAGGACCAAAGAGACACATACCGTCCAAAGGTAATGCCATGACCTGTTGCTGGGCATCATTAAGTGAAGCCTGAAGTGGCAGCCAGGAGTGGCGGCAGGTGCAATACTTGCCGCTGCCGCTCGGGAGCATGATGTCAGCGTCCATAGCTCTTTAGCCTGCTGGTTGTTGGACTTGATACCCCTGGTTATGGTTTGAAGAAGCTCTGAATGAGTGTCCAACTAGGGCAGAGCTTCTACCATTTGTTTGAGTGAATGTCAAAGAATATACTCATACTGAGAGAAGTAGCCCTGGTAGCTGGCAATATGCATACCCAGGGCAGATGCAGCACGGACTCTCTTACCTAAAGTATCTATTTTACGAGACTCTTTGTTTATAGGTCGGCTGTAGTAGCCTGAGGGTGGACAACTTATCATTCTCTGCCAAGACTAAAATAGGATCCGCAAAGGCTTGAAGGCCAAATGGCTGATCCTTGGGAGCAGCATACTTTCTATCTATGGACTTATCCACAGAAGGAATGAGAGCAGGATTATTCCATATCATTTGAGAGAGCGTCTCAAAGGAAGGCTGTACTGGGGAGTTAAATCCATAGGGATCTCCGGGACATGAAGGTACTGGAGTCTTAACAGCTTCCCAGGATCGATATCTGTAGGTCTGGAGAGAAAGTAGAATTCAAATTTTCAGCAGAGACTTAAATGACAGGTCCTCGACCACAGGCTCTGCTACAGGATTAGATCCTGCTCCTTCCACGTCATTACCAGCCGAAGGTCTGGGTCAGGCTCAATATCATCACCCGACAGCCCAGGAGGGACTGTATGGACAGAAAAGGAGAGAAAGAGGAAAAAGATTCAGAGTCGAGAAACCCTGAAAACTGGAAGGCGTCAAACCAAACCTTGGGCCAAAGAGAGCACAGCGCCGCCTGACACAGCACAAAGCGCAGTCGCCGAGAGACGCCACGGTGCCGAAGAAGCCCGCAGTGCCACAAACAGGCCGACAGAGACTTTAGCCGAGGACGCGCTGATGAACCTAACGGCACCAAGGACGGCACCGGGACAGATACCCGGCACCGAGGATGGCTGCAAAGACCATCGACGTTGACGGTGCCAAACTAAAACAGATCTCCAAAACCAGGATTTGAGGGAAAGAAGGAAGAATACCAGGAGATAGAGGCATTGGTGTGGCCTGTGCAGCCATATATGAGGGGAGAAAACACCTGAGCGCGGAGCCGACGGCACTGAAGAAGGCGCTGCGCGACTAGGGAGGCCAAACCGCCCTACCTGATCCCCAGAAAGGCCCGAAGCTCCACAGTGACCGGGCCAGGCAGCTGGACCAACCTCTGAGCCCACTGCTCCATAAAAATGGCCCACTGATGAAACTGCTCATCTGAAGCCCGACCAGAAGGCGGGGAAGGGCTCCGATGTCGAAGAGGTTGGTGTCTGGAAACAGAAACTGGCGATTCCGGAGGAGGAGACCAGCAACTGACCTTAATGACCGATCGTTGATGCGCAGACATACCAGAGGGCGACCTCGAGTGATGCCTTCTCTTTTTGACCTGTGGGCCGAAGAAGAGCTCGAGGCCGAACAGTGCCGAGAATGAAAAAATTACTCACCTTAGTAATTATGTTTCTTCTAGTGGAGTCTTGCTGTATTCTGACTATTGCAGTTAGGTCCTGCCTTTCAACTGCCCCGGAGAACAAAGGATTAACTTTTCTATGCCTAGCATAGAATGTTCATCTCAAGCTCGGTTGAAACCTCTGCCTGTTGTTATTCGAACTGCAACCGTCAGATCTTACGAGCAAACTCACTAGATGTTCTGTGTGGAAACTGTAAAATTTTACTAGCAAAATATATAATGTTTTTGGTTCTCAAAGGAAGACAAGTCAGAAACCCAAAACAAAAACACATCCAAAAATACAGGTTACTCACCTGTAACAGGAGTTCTAGGAATGGTATATGTTGTTCATCCACACTTTCTGGCAGGTTCCTTGCCGCTTTAAATCTTGCCGGAAGGTCTTCAAGCTGGCTCCTCCCACCCACCCGGGTGGTAAAACTCTCGGCTCCGCTCCATGACACCAGATCTAGCCCGCTGGAAGCCAGGTTGTGCGTCAAGCCGGAGGTCGGGGTATGAGATGAACAACATATACCATTCCTAGAAAATCCTGTTACAGGTGAGTAACCTGTATTTCTAGGACATGATATGTTGTTCATCCACACTGTCTAGCAGACTCCTAGCAGTTCTCCGGGAGGAGGGAGGCAAGGCGCAGACCCCCTACTTGGGAAATAAAGACTGGAGAACCGAGGCCCCAAAACCAGCATCCCGGCGTGACTCAAGGTCGATGTGGTAGTGGGTGATGAAGGTGTGTGCTGACTTCCAGGTAGCAACCCTGCAGATTTCCTGGATAGGGACATCCCTGGAAGCAGCCACCGATGCAGCGGTATGGCGGGTAGAATGAGCTCTATCCCTCTGGGAGGCTCCATGCCCGCCAACCTATAGCAGAGATCTATGCAGGAGGTGACCCACCTGCCTATCGTCCCACTTGGCTGCAGGTCTGCCAGGTGCGGCTACAAGTGAGTGACAAACAGCTGGCGAACCACTCCCGAACTTCAACCATCCGCTCCTTGTAATAAGCGAGCGCTCTTCTAGGGTCCAAAGTATGGAGCCTATATTCAGCCTCCGAGGTGTAATTGGGGTAGAATGCCGGCAGAGTCAACACCTGGTTAAGGTGAAACTCCGACACCACCTTCGGCAGGAATTTCGGGTGGGGGCGAAGGACAACCTTGTCCCTGTGGAAGACCAGATAAGGAGACTCGATGGAAAGCGCCTGGAGCTCTCCCATCCTTCTGGCTGACGTGATAGCCACCAAGAAGGCGGTCTTCCACGACAGGTGAGATGTCACACCTGTGTATGGGTTCGCATAGCTTGCCCATGAGCTTAGCCAATACCAGCAGTAGATCCCACGGAGGTGGATGTTCTCGCACCAGAGGGATATGTGATCAAGACCTTTGAAAGCGCCTCGACCACCCTTCTCCTGCGCCACTGACTGCTTCCCGCCCACGCCTGTAAGCAGAGATGGCCAGGTGCACCTTAAGGGTCGCCGACCAAGCCTTTGCTGAGAAAAGGACCACAGGTAGTCCAGAATGCTTGCCAAGGAACAGGAGGAAGGGTCCAGGCCCTTGCCCTGACACCAAATGGAGAATCTCTTCCATTTGAAGGAGCATTTTCTGATGCGACTCTACGGAGGCGCCTCAACGGCGTTGAGGACCTCGTCGGAAAGACCCAAGGCCTGGAACTCTAGCCACTCAGGAACCAGGCCGCCAGGTGCAGGGATTGAAGGTCCGGATGGAATACCTTCCCTGACTGACTGAGATCAGGTCCGGGCGGGCTGACGCCGCCGGAGCCTGGAGCTGAGACTGAGGAGATCTGGATACCAGAACTGGCAGGTCCAGTATGGGGCTATCAGAATCACCAGTGCCTTGTCCCTCCTCGCTTAGAGAAGCACCTTGTGGATCAAGGGAAATGGGGGAAAGGCGTAGAAGAGGCCCGGGGTCCACGGCCTCGAGAAGGCATTCCCCTGCAGAGAGCCCTGCTGAGGGGGGCGGGCATGAAACAGTCTCAGCTTCGCATTCTCCCTGGAGGCAAACAGGTCCGCCTGAGGCATGCCCCAATGGGAGAAGAGATTTTGTACTACCTCCGGCAGGAGAGACCACTCGTGAGCGCAGCCCCTATCCGCTTAGGGCATCGCCAGGTGTTAGAGGCTCCTGCCACATGAATGGCGCAGGAGATCCACCTCCAGGCTGCATACAGTGACCAAATGCGGAGAGCTTCCTGCACAGAGGCATGGAGCACGTCCCGCCTGGCGGTTTAGGTAGTACATGGTCGTGGTATTGTCAGTCTGGACCTGAACCACTTGACCCCGTTGAAGCAGGCGGGCGCTGAGGCTAGATGAACTGCTCGAAGCTCCAGCAGGTTGATTTGGCATCGGGACCCCCGAGGGGACCAGAGGCCGTGCGCTCTGTGCTCCCCCAGATGGGCACCCCAACCCATCAGAGGGGCATCAGTCGATAGAGAAACCATCGGCTCGGGGCGGACAAACGGGATGCCCTCCTGCAGATGTGCTGGAACGGTCCACCACTGGAGAGCGTTCTACATCCCCTGGGTCACTGTCACTAGCTGATCCAGCGGATCGAAGTGCTGTGACCATTGGCTGGCCAGCCCCCATTGAAGGGGACGCATGTACCAGCGGGCCCAATGGACCACGCTGGTGCAGGCCGCCATGAGGCCCATGAGGCGCAGGAAGTCCCAGGCAAGGTGCGATTGTCCAAACTGAAATGATTGGGCAAAGGAGGAAAGAACCTCGGCCCTGTCCGCGGGAAGCCGTGCTCTGGCTCGTAGAGAGTTAAGCTCTGCCTTGATGAATTGTATCACCTGCATTGGCACGAGTTCCGACTTGGCCTCGTTGATGAGGAGGCCAACCTGAGAGCAAACCTGGAGGGCCCGATCTCTGTACTGCTCCACCTCCGCTCTGGAGGGGGCTGCAATCAGCCAGTCGTCCAGGTAGGGGTACACCCGGAACCTTCGGCACCGCAGAAATGCTGTCACCACTGCCATGCATTTGGTGAAGACCCTGGGAGCTAGGGAAGGCCGAAGGGCATGGCCGGAACTGAAGGGATCCCTCCGCCTGAGCCGGAGGAATCTCTGGAGGACGGACGGATTGGGACGTGAAAGAATGCGTCTGAAGGTCCAGAGAACAGAACCACATGCCTCGTTCCAAGGATGGGATTATCTGAGCCAGAGTGACCATCCTGAAGGTCCGAGACCTTAGGAACCTGTTCAGGTCATGCAGGTCGAGAATGGGGTGCCAATCCCCCGTCCGTTTTGGTACCAGGAAGTACCTGGACACAAACCCCGGGAAAGGAGGAGGATCCGCCACCTTCCTGATCACCTCTTTTTCAAGGAGCAGAGGGATATCGGCTCAGCGAGCCGACAGAGAGACTGTGGACCCCGTAGCCCCCCCCGAGGGCCGACGGCTCGGAAGGGTGGGGCCCGCCCGAACTCCAGGGGCAGGCCCCTTCCTACCACCTCCAACACCCAACGGTACATGGTGATAGTGGACCAGACGGAAAGGAAGTGGCGGAGCCATCCCCCCATGGGGGGCGACACCCCTCAACCCGTCACTGGGCAGGCTTAGAGGAGGGACTGGCCGAGGGACCTCCTGGGCCTTTACCTCCCTGCATCCTGTTGGAGGAAGCCGCGGACTTGGGTTTGGGATGCCAAGCGCGAGCCTGCTGGCCCTGGTGCTGGTGCTGTTGGGCTGGACATGCCGCAGGTGCAGAAGGATGAAAGGACTTGTGCTGCTGCTGTCGGCTGCCTTTGTCCTTCTGGGCGGAGGTGACCGAGTCCAGAGTGGCATTGGACTTTTCGATCCGCTGGAGGTGACCTTCCACTCCAGGGCCGAAGAGGTCGGTCCCCAAGAAGGGGACATCCGCCAATTTGTGCTGGGTATCCGCCATGAAGGTGGATATCCTCAGCCATGCTCTGCGGCGCATGGCCACTGCGGCCGCAACCGATCTGGCACAGGAGTTCCAATGTCCAGAGCCATTTGAGCTGCTGTTTCACCACCGCCCTTCCTGATCCGCACCTGCTTGACCGTGGTCTGCAGGTCGGCCGGGAGATGAGGATCACTCATCCGGGAGCCCATGAGGCGTGGGAGAAGTGTACCATCAGCAGGCCAAGCTGGCCTGGACGGAGCCTACGGGAGGACGCAGTGTACACCTTGCGCCCGCATAGTCCAGCTTTTGGACTCCTTGTCGGGCCTATCCACATCCCTAGCGTCCCGGAATGCCGGAAAACGCTATCGGTGACTAACCCTCCGCAGAGGGTGCCCCAAAAACCGGACAAAGAGCCGGTAGGGACCGCATACTTCCTGGCCATCCTGGCCGAAGGCACAGGAAGCAGGCCGCTGCCAGAGCTCCAAGGCTGGGCCAAAAATGGCTTCAGCCACTGGAAAGACCTCCGTGGGTGAATCCCCTTGGTCCAGTATCTCCGTCAGGGGATACTTGGCCCGCTTGGATACGGGCTCGAGCTGCATCCCGGTGGACTCCGAGATGAGCCGAAGCAAACCCATGAAGGACGATGGGCTTTCGTCCATCGACTGGCCCCAGAGGACTCCAGATCAATGGGCCTGGAGAACAGGGAGGAGTCGTCGGGACTCCGAGGAGTCCGTGAAGAGCTTCCTGGGGCCTGAGCCACCCTCCACCTGCAGAGGACGGTCGGGAGTGAGGGTGACCAACAACCTGTGGGGCAGGCCCTGACCCGACAGAGTATTTGAGTTGGCGCCCGATTCTTGGGAGGCGGAGGTTCCACCACAACCGGTGGGGCAGATGGTTTCGGCCAACAACCGCCCAGGCTTGGGCACCTCGCTACAGCGAGGGTTGTTTGCGCCGGGTGACAGCCACTTGATGGCCGGGAAGGTGACAGCGTCGTCTTGTTCCCAAACAGAAATAACTGCTGCCCATCAGGTCCTCGTAGCGTCGGCGCAACTCGCGAAGCCTCTCCTCTTCGAGGAGGAAGGCAGGGCAGTGGCGCCCGCTTTACTGCGGTGCAGAGTCCGAGACCGCCGATGTCTGCAGGATCAGCTGGACCGAGACGATGTCCGAGACCGAGATCCTTTGCGTTTCCGAGGACGGGTCTGGGAAGGGACAGGGGACACCCGCTCTTCCCTCGGCTCGGAAGCCTTAACCGGGGACTGTGGCACCGGAGGCACAGGCAAGTCCTCGGTCTCCACCGGGGGAACCGGTGAAGAAGGGCTGTCGGCTTCACCAGTCGACAGCTCGTTCGATGGGTCGAGAAAAATCTTGACCGTGTCGACGGGTGTCTCGGCCGGCTGACCTGACAGGGACACCGGAAGCCAGCGGCCTTAGCTGCAACCTCGACCAAGCAGAGTGTCGACTGTTCGGGAAGGGACCTCCCGCTCCCACGAATGCAGACGATGGGACTTACCTTTTGAGTCCTTCTTTTTGGACCGAGAGGAATGTCCTGATGGCCCCTCTCCATTCGTGGAAAGGGACTGGCAAAGCTCCTTGAAAGAAGCTGAATATGAGGTACCCAGAGAGTGGGATAAATGCGCGACCGAGGAAGAGGATGATGCAGCTGTGCGCCTCCTCCTCCTCGAGGCGATCATCTGCTCGAGTTGCTCAGCGAGCCAACCCGCCACCAGTGACAACACGCCCAGCAGACCTCCTTCCAACTCAACCGGCCGGTGGCGGCACCACAAGGTGCCCAAGCTGTGACCCGGGCAGCGCGGTCTTCCAGGACTATTGGCTGGAACAAAGCGGCGCTAAGGCCTGCGGGTCACGTTCTAGGCTGAGGCAGTAGGCATGCGTGGTCTGGGTCCGTCCCTGGACATCTGCTGCCCACAAGGCACCGCCCGAAATCAGAGTCGATTTGTCCATCACGCGCGAAGGAGAAACTTGACAGAAGTCTTGAAAATTTTAAATAAGTTTTGGGCAAACCGAAGAATTGGGATCCAGTCTACACAGGACGTTAAGGAAGAACCTGAGCTTCCAAGCGGTAAGGAAGATCTGGCGTCGCGTGGGGTGGAGCCGAGTTTTACCACCGGGTGGGTGGGAGAAGCCAACAGAGACCTTCCAGCAAGATTTAAAGTGGCAAGGAAGAAAAAAATTACTCACCTTAGTAATGTTGTTTCTTCTATGGAGTCTTGCTATATTATGACATAATAAGTGAGTCCCAACCTTAGAACTGCTCGAGTCAAAGAGTTAACTTTCATACCAGGCATGGAGCAGCTGAAACACGCGGTTGAAAACTCTGTCTGTTGTTCTTCAAACTCAAACTGTCAGATCTTTGAGCTAAACTCACTAAGGTCCTGTGTGAGCTGTAAACCTACACTAGCCAACTGGCTACTAAATATAAGAACAGATTTTTGGTCCCAAAACAAAGACTCAAGTCAGGAGACCCAAAAATGAAAACACAACACCAAGTCACCCCAAGAAAGGAGGTGAAAAAAGAAGCAACAAGGTGGGCACCTACTAAATGCCAACACTGCACTTCCACCCACATCCCAAAAACAGAGGTTCTGAGGAGGGCAGGGGGGAGGTCGCCAATATAACAAGACTCCATTGGAAAAACAACATTACTAAGGTGGTAATTTTTTCTTCCCAAACAACATGAAGTCTTGCTATGTGCCTTGTTTATATACAGGCTGACAACAGTACCTCCATGGAGGAGGGACAGAACCTACTTAGGAAATAGGCTCTGAAGCACAGCTGTACCATAAACCGAGCATCACTCCTAGCCTGGATGTCAGAGGTAATGCTTAGTAAAAGTGGCGAACTGTTTCCAGTGATGACACAACAAATCTCTAGAATGGGATGCCCTAGCAGCAACCAGGGGAAGCAGCAATACCTCTGGTAAGTGAGCCCTCAGGCCTGAGGGAGAAACCTTACCCAGCTTTTCATAACAGAATTGGATACAAGAGACAATCCACCTGGCAATGGATCTTTCATTGGCAGGTTTCCTTCTACCAACCTCACCATAAGTGAGGAACAGTTGGAGAGTCAAACCTGTGAAGCCCTTAGTGCGGCTCAATGTAGTAACTAAAGAGCTCTCTTAACATCTAAGCTGTGCAGCCTCCTCTCGCCAGAGGAGGAATGGTCAGTGAGTACTTTGGAAGAAATAGATTGATTAAGGTGGAAATCTGACACCACCTTAGGCAAGAACTTCCTGTTAGTCCTGAGGACCACCTTATCTCTATGAAAGGAGATAAAATCAGGCTCCACTGACAAAGCTTGTAATTCACTTATGTGTCTGGCAGAAGTGATGGCTACCAGAAACAGTCTTCCAAGTCAAATACTTGAGCTCTGCTGAAGACAAGAGCTCGAAGGGAGGTTGCATAAGCTGAGCAATACAAACATTAAGATCCCAGGCAGGGGCAGGGGCCCTGAATGGAGGGTTGGTGTGAAGCAATCCCTTAAAAAACTTGGAGAATACACGATGAGCTGAAAGAGAAGAGGGTTTACCTGCTGAAATACAAGCGAGACACAGCTGCCAAATGCACCTTTAGGGTAGCTGGCCTCAGCCCCAAAAGTGTTTAAATGGACCATATAATCCAGAACTGTGGGTAAGTCAGCAGATTCTGAAGAAACTTCCCAAGCACCATATGGAAAACCTCTTCCATTTGGATGTAAAGCAACCCTGGTGGAAGGCTTCCTAGAAGCCTTCAGACACATCAATCACACCTTGGGAGGTGTAGATCAGACAAACTCTAACTCTTCAGAGCCAGGCCTTGAGATCGAGAGATTTGAGGTTTGGGTACCAAAACCATCCCTGAGCACAGGTTAACAGATTGTGATTCCTGGGAAGACACAGGGAAGATGGACTGTTAAGGACAGTAGGAGTGGATACCAGGTTGTCTGGCCCAATCTGGAGCAATCAGAATCCTCTGCAGGATTGAGATCTGATTTTGATCTAACTTTGAACAGGAGAGGAAGGGAGGAAAAGCATAGAAACTTCCCTTCCCAATTGAGAATAAAGGCATCCAGAGGACTGAGCCCGACACTGGGGCCTGCAGCAAAAAGAGTAGGTGATTGTCTGGAGCTGCAAAAGATCCATCTGCGGGGTGCCCCATCTGGCAAATATTACCCCAAGGACCGGGGGGTCCAGTGACCATCCGTGATGGCCCTGAAATCTGCTGAGGCATCTACCAGGACATTGTCCTTGCATGGGAGGTGAACTGCCGTAAGGGAGGTGTTCAGGGAGTAAGCCAGAGACCACAACTTCATTGCCTGGTGCACAAGGCCGTGAACCGAGTGCCTCCTTGCTGATGATGTACCACATTGTAGTGGTGCTGTCTGTTCTGACCTGTACAACTTTGTTCTGAACAGATTTGGAAAAAACTTGAAGTGCTAGAAAAACTGCACTCTGAGCTCCAACAGGTTGATGTGGAGACAGAGAGTTCCTGAGGACCACAATCCCTGGGTAGTGAGATTAGCCCATGTGAGCACACCACCCCAAGAGGATGCATCTGTAGTAAGGATTAAAGAGTGAGACTGAGTGACAAAGGGAACCCCTTGTCTCAGGGTTCTGATCCTGCACCACCACTGTGAGGCTTGGATCAGGGTTCGAGTTACTGGGATCAACTTGGTTGGGGTCCTTTCTTTGAGACAAAAGGCTCTCAAATGGAACTGAATGTCTCATCTAAAATCTGGCTCCTTGCACTACTGCTGTAGAAGCAGCCATGTGTCACAGGAGTTGCAGAAAATGCCTTGCTGGTCAAGAGACCTGCAGGGTGAATGAGGAGGCCAGAGAGACCAGGGTCCTTGCCCTGTCCAAAGGAAGGAAGGCTCTGGCTTCCTCTGTGTTCAGTTCTGTGCCTATGAAGGTGAGAAGCTGGACAGGCTCTAGAATTGACTCTGGAAGACTGAGAAGGAAACCTAGAGAGGTAAGCAGTTGCTAAGTCATCTGAAGATGTAACTTGGCTTGAGTACAGGAACTGGCCTACTAGGGCCAGTCGGTCCCAGAGTGAGGGAAGATGGCAATCTTTTGCCTTCTTGGGTGAGGCAACTGCTACTGCCAGGCATTTTGTAGATACCCTTGGGGCAGAAAGTGAGGCCAAAGGGGCATTGCTGTGAACTGGTAATGGCCTGAGGCAGCTCGAACCTGGTACTTTAAATTAGGGCTTCTGATGAGAATATGAAGTAAGGCATCCTTGAGGTCAGGGGCTAATGAGTCTCCTGGCCTTAGAAGGTAAAATAATTCCCAGAGTCACCATTTTTGAATTTTGGTTTTAAAGGTGCTTGTTTAGGTATCTGAGATCCAGGATGGGCAGCCATTCTCCTGTTTTTGGGGTAAGAGAGTACCTGGAGTACAATCCTTTGCCCTGGTGTGAGGTGGAACCCTTTCCACGACTCTGAGAGCCAGGAGGAAGAGACTTCTGCCTCTAGGGCAAGTGCCTCTGATGGATTTGCAGGTGGAAAGGATCTGGTTCTCATCTTTGGAAATTTTTGAAGGTGAGAACCAGTCCCTGACTTACTACTTCCAGGACCCACTTGTCTGATGTTAGAGACTTCAGGTCCTGGACCAAAGTAAGCCAGCCTGCCTACAGGTGAGTGGAGAATCGGCCTGGCCACCCCATCAGGGTGCCTGCTTGGCAGGGCTTTAGGCTGAGGGTGGAAGCAGGTCTCATTACGTGCCAGTCTGCCTCTCCTCTAAAGAACCCCATCTGGGCATAAGCTGAAGGAGGCCTGGGCTTGGTAAAAGGCCTATGAAAGGCCTGCCTGCCCTAGAAGGCTGCCTCTGAGGGTGGCCTGCCTCTCCTTGGCCTGTGCACTCCTATAGGTGGTCCTATACTCATCCATTTTCTTCATGTAATTCTCTGTCTGCTCCCCAAACAGAAATTACCCTGCTATAAATCCATGGCCTTAGTCTGGGTAACCTGTGACAGGCTGAGTACATCTGAGCCAAGCCATTCTGTGAAGAGCCACAGATGCAGCCATGGCTCTTGATGACACATCATTAGAGTAGAGCAGCATGGAATTGCACCTTGGATGCCTCAATACCATCAGCAGCCACCTGCTCCAGCTCCTTGGCAAGCTGGCCAGGGACCTGCTTTGCTAGAGCCATAACAGTATCCCATCTGGATTTCTGGTATCTGGCAACATAAAGCCATATAATTTGTCTGTCTGAGTCCCAAAGATGCTGCCATGTACTGTTTCTTTGCCATGGCATCAATCCTCCTGGAGTCCTTGTCAGAAGGTGTGAAGCCAAGGAATATAAGCCTTGTCACAGGCTGCAGCCTACCACTACCCCAACATTGCTGCATTGTTGTGTAAGGAACTCCATATCAGAGCCTGACAGTAATGTACCTCTTGTCCATTCTCTTATCCACAGGAGGTATAGTGTGAGGAAGTTTTAAATTTTTACTGTCTGTTTCCCAAAAGATTTATGCAAAGGAATAGACAGTCTCTAGACTCTGGGATACCCATCATTTCTACATAGTCAGGCTCCTCTTGATCATCCACAGCTTCCTCCATAGGGAGCTGGAGGGTTTCAGCCACTTTTTTATAAAACATAAAATGAGAAGGGGACTCAGAAAGCCTAGGAGGAGACACTCCCGAAGGTCTGTCTGGGGAGATGTCCAGTTCAATGGGCACATCCAGACTTTCAAATCCACATTCACTCTCCTCATACTCCTCTTCCTCCTCCTCCGGTTCATAAAATTCCTCTAAATCATACTCTTGAACCGGTGGAACCGACTGAACCCGTCACGCATCTGATGGTGCGGTTCAGTGAACGAGAAAGCGACTGGACAATTTTAATCGCTTTGGCTATTTCTTCAGCGGTTGGAGAGAAGTTTTGGCTCACCAGCTGATTTCCAGTCCTTTGCTGGAACCCGACTCCTCGAGTCGGCTCTCCCTTGAAGTCCTAGCCCTGGTCAGAGGGCACCCCCTCGGTTCGGTTTCAACCGAACCCGGGCCCATTCATCGGGTCAACGACTTTTTGGCCTCCCTTTCCTTGAGCCTACCAACTCTCTCTTCCAGGGTAGCTGCAGGAAAGATTTTTGCATATCCTGGCAATCTGCATTGAGGGTGGTCAAACCCCAGACAATAAACACAGGTGGTGTGAGGGTCAGCCTTAGCAAGACTTCCCACACACACTGCGTGTTGAAACCAGTGGTGCCCGTTTTTCTTTTGGGTTTCTCAGACATAGTGCCAGTCCTAACCAAACTTGCCCGTTTATGGCAATCCGCCAAGCAAGACTCTCTTATTGGTTCCCAACCATGTCACGGGTCGTAGAAAAAAACGTAATTAAATCCATTTTTTTTAGAACCGATAAGAACCGGGAACCGCACTCTAAAAGACAGATTAAAATATTTTAAACAACGTGATCGGTTCAAACTGAACCGATAAACCGTTTACAAGTTCCACACAGAATAAAATTAATGTAAACCTATCTAGTTACTCACAAATACCACAGACAGAGCTTGAACAAAACCGGGTTGCAGTTTAAATTCAGTCAAAAACCGAGAAAATAATACCTTAACCGACAAATGAACCGAGCAGAAGGAGAAATCTCCGGGCGACTGTTCAGTGGTAGATGAAAAATCTGACAGTTTGAGTTTGAAGAACAACAGACAGAGTTTTCAACCGAGAACTCGAGCTCAAAGTTCCATGCCTGGCATGGAAAGTTAACTCTTTCACCTCCGGAGCAGTTCGAAGGTTGGGACTCACTGCATATGTCATAATATAGCAAGACTTCATGTTGTTTGAACCTGCCAGACAGTGTGGATGAACAACATATCCATGTCCCTAGAAACAACATTCCACCCAAAGACAAAAGAGGGTGTAAATGGACACCTCTAGGGTGCAACACTTCTCCTGCCCACCCATCCCAAAACTAGGTTCTGAGAGGAAGAGGAGGTCAGAATACAACAAGACTCACTAGAAGAAACACATAATTACTAAGCAAGTAATTTTTCTTCAAACAACATGAAGTCTTGCTGCATTCTGACTACTACAACTTACCAAGCAATCACCTCCATGGAGGAGGACAGAACCTACTTCGGAAATAGGCTCAAGTGAAGTGCTGCTGTAGAACACAACATCACTCCTAGCCACAGATATCCAGAGAGTAATGCTTAGTAAAGGTATGGACTGGTTTCCAAGTGGCTGCTGACAAATTTCTGAGAGAGGAATTTCCTGGCAGCAGCCAGAGGCTCTGCATCTCTTGTGGAATGAGCCCTCAGGCCTGAAGTTGGGAGTTCCTGATTTCATAGCAGAATTGTATAGAAACAATCACCTGGCAACAGATCTCTTAGTGGCAGTTGCCCTTCCAACTTCCTATAAGTGAAAACAACTGGAGATTCAAACCTGTGACCCTTGGTATGCTCTATGTAGCAGCTAAGGAATCTTTCAACATCAAAACTGTGTAGCCTCCTCTCCGAGGAAGAATGATCAGTGAAGAAAACAGGAAGAGAGATAAGATTGATTGAGGTGGAAATCTGAAACCGCACTTTAGAGCAAGAACTTTCTTTTGTAGTTCTAAGGACCACTTTATCTCTGTGAAAAGAAGATGAAATCAGATTCCACTGACAGGGCTTGCAATTCACTGAAATATGTCTGGCAGTAATAGCTACCAAAAACACGATTTTCAAGTCAAGTATGGCACTGCTGAGAACATAGGCTCAAAGGGGTTGCATAAGCGAGCAATGCAAGGCATTAAGGTCCCAAGCAGGAGCAGGATCCTAAAGGGGGTTGGTGTGAAACAATCCTTGAAAAACTTACAGAATACGGATGGGAAGACAGAGAGGAAAACTTGCCTACAGACAGGAAAGCAGAAATACTGCCAAGTGTACCTTAGGAGTAGCTGGTCTGAGGCCTAGGCCATTAAGATGGACCATATAATCCAGAACCATAGGCAATTCGGCAGAGTTTGGAGAAATATTCTTCTTAGAACACCAAATGCTGAATCTTTTCCATTTGAAGAGTTGAAGAGTCTTTCTGATAGAAGGCTTCCGAGAAGCCTAAGGATATCCAGAACACTTAGGAAGATGCAGATCTGCAAACTCTAACTTTCTTCAAGAGCCAAGCCTTGAGAGTGAAACTGAAAATTGGGTACCAAATCCTCCCCGAGAGGATGTTAACAGGTTGCAATGCCTGGGAAGAGACAGGAAGATGGACTGTTAGGGACAACAACAAAGGGATACAAGCTGTCTGGCCCAGTCTGGAGCAATCAGAATCACTTTGCATGGTTGTGACCTTATCTTGACTAACACCCTGAACAGGAGAGGAAGGGGAAAGCATAGAGAAATTTCCTTCCAGTTCAGAATCAGAGCATCAGGGGACTGAGCCCAGACTGAGGGTCTGCAACAAGAGAGGAAGCTGGTGATTGTCTGGGGCTGCAAAGATCTACCTCTGGAGTGCCCATATCGAGAAAATCACTTTCAACACCAGGATCTAGGGCCCATTTGGTGATGGCCTAGGATATTCTACTCCGTGCATCTGCTAGGACATTGTCCTTCCTGGGAAGGTAAACTGCTATCAGAGAGGTTTGCAGAGGAATAGGCCAGGACCACAACTTCATTGCTTCTGTGACTGATGCGTAGACCCGAATGCCTCCTCTAGATGATGTACCACATGGTGGTGGTGTTGTCTGTTCCTAACCTGAACCACCTGATCTGTACACATTTGGAAAAAGCTTGTAATGCCAAAACACTGCTCTGAGTTCCAATAGATTGATGTGAAGCAGAGATTCTGGGCGACCACAGTCCCTGGGTAGTAAGACCCCAAATGGGCTCCCAAGCCCAGCAGAAGCTGTATCTGGTGAGGATCACTGAATGAGACTGGTGACAAATGGAACCCATGTCTCAAATTGTCCCAATCCTTCCACCACTGCAAGGCTTGGACCAGGTTCAAGTCACTGGAACTAGTTTGGTAAGGAATCCTTTCTTTGGGACCAAAAAGCTCTTTGAGTGGAACTGAATGTCCCTCATTTGAAATCTTGCCCTGGACCACTGCTGTGGAAGCTGCCATGTGGCCCAGTAGCTGAAGAAATGCCTTGCTGGTCAAGACACCTGAAGGGTGAATGAAGAGGCCAGTTCCATGAGGTCCTTGCCCTTTCCAGGAAAGAGGCTCTTCTTCTACCGTATCCAGTTCTGCACCGATGAAGGTGAGGAGCTGCACCAGTTCGAGAACCGACTTTGGTAGGTTGAGAAGGAATCCTAAAGAAGTGAAACACTTGCTGGGTCACTTGTAGGTGTGACTTGACTTGGTCTGGAGACTGACCTACTATGAGCAGTCGCCCAACTATGGAAGAGTGGAAATCGTTTGTCTCCTTAGGAAGGCAACCACTACTGCCAGGCACTTTGGAAGAGACCTTGGGGCTGATGTTAGGCCAAAGGGCATTGCTCTGGCAACAAGGGTGCCCTGAGGCAACAGAACCTGAGAGTACTTTCTGTAGGAGCACCTGATGGGGATGTGAAGTAGGCATCTTTGGCGTCAGGGAGGCTAGCCAGTCCCCTGGCCTTAGAGAGAAGAATTATTCCCAGAGTCACCATCTTGAACTGTGGTTTTAAAAGATGTTTGTTCAAGGTATCTTAGATCTAGGATGGGTTGCCACTCCCCTGTCTTTTTTGGGGTAAGAAGTACCTGGAGTATAGACCTTTAGCCCCAGTGTAGGGTAGGAATTCTCTATATGGCCTCTAAGGCCAGAAGATGAAACCTCTGCCTCTAAGGCAAGGGTCTCAGACAGACTTGCAGGTGGAAAAGATCTGGCTCTCATCTTGGAATTTTTGGAAGCTGAGAACTAGTCCCTGCTACTACTTCCAGGACCCACTTGTCTGGAAGTAAACAGACACCCAGTCCTGGACAAAGTAAGCCAGCCACCCCAGGGGATAGGAGAAGTCAAAACCAGGGCAGACCCATCAGGGTGTCTGTGGCAAGGGAGCCTCAGGCTGAGAGGTGAATCCAGCCCTGCTCATCCCCATCTGCCTCTCCCTCTGAAGAACCCCCTCGTGAAAAGAGGAAGGCCTGTGCAGTAGAAGGGCCTATGAAAGGCCTGCCCTGCCCCAGAATGCTGCCTTTGAGGGAGCTGCCTGCTCTCCTTGGCCTGTGCACTCCTATAAGTGGTCCTATATTCTTCCATCTTTTCAAGTAATTCTCGTCTGCTCCCCAAGCGGAAATTACCTTCCCAGAAAATCATGGCCTTAGCCTGGGTATCCTCCGAGGAGGCTAGTACATCTGAGCAAAGCCATTCTGCGAAGAGCCACAGATGTAGCCATGACTCTGATGACATCACTGGAGTCCACAGCAGCATGAAATTGTACCTTAGATGCTCAATCCCATCCAACAACCACCACCTCCAGCTCCTTGGCCAGCTTGGGGGAGGCCTGTTTAGCCAGGGTCAGTACAGTGTCCCACTTGGACTCTGGTACCTGGCTGTATAGATATATAACTAGCTTGCCTGAGTCCCAAGAGAATGCCATGTATTGCTTCTTTGCAAGGCATCCATCCTCCTGGAATAGCTTTATCTGGGGGTATGAGCCAAGGAACATTAGCCCTGTCACAGGCTGCAGCCTGCATGACTAACATGGCTGCATTGCTGGTGAAAAACTCCATGTGTGGCCTGATAAAGTGTACCTCTTATCCATTCTTCTATCAACAGGAGGATACCAGCATAGGAGACTTTAACATTTTTTGTGTCTGTTTCCCAAATGAGTTTGTGCAAGGAATAGACAGTCTCCTGGACTCTGGGATGTCCATCACCTCTACAAAAATCAGGCTCCTCTTGATCCTCTGTAGCTTCCTCCATGGGGAGCTGAGAGTTTCAGCCACTTTCCTGTAGAACGTAGTGGGGAGGGGACTCAGAGACCTGGGAGGAAACACCCAGAAGGTCTGTCTGGGGAGATGTCAGTTCAATGGGCATCAGACTTTCTGCTCCATCATAATCATCCTCTTGTTCATAATCCCCCTCCTCCTCAAATTCGGTTCATAAAAATCTTCAGGGCATATTCCTGAACCAGTGGAACCAACTAGAACAGAACTAGCCAGCGGGCCGGATAAAGGCGGAACCGAGAAAAGCGATTCAACAATCCGATCGCTCAGAAATCTCATCAGCCGGTGCGAACATGAACCTCTGGATCCAAACCGGCTGATTTGTCTTTTCTTTTCCTTTTTGTAGGAACCGATCCTCTGATCGGCTCTCCTCTTTACTTGAAAAGTATCAGCCCTGGTCAAGAGGGCACTCCCTTCTGGTTCGATCAAGCCATCCGGGTCAGCCGGACTTCTCGACCTCCCTTTTTCCCTAAGTCTACCTAATCTCTATTCCAGGGTAGACTTAGGAAAATCGACTAATTTGGCAGTCTGTATCGAGGGTGTTCAAAGACCCAGACAATAAACACAGGTGGTGTGGGGGTCGGCCTTAGAGACATGAAAATTACGTACCTACGTAATTCTTGATCTTCTCTTGTATCTTCATATTCATTACTGCTTGGGTTAAGCTCGGGGCACCCCATATAGGAGTTTTTTTTTTGAAGTCGGTTCCAACAGCGCCGCCCTCGAGGCAGCGTACGCGTCACACGTGGCGGCCTTAGGTGCATGAACGCCTCCTCCATCTCAGTTCTGTTAGCGGAGGCGAAATAAAGTGAAAAAGAAAGTGAGGCAAGAGCCGAGGGATAGAAAAAAGAAGAAATAAACTGAAAAGGAAGAAACCCGATGAGAATAGACGGAGGAGAAAATTCCTACCTAAAGGGACCGCAGGCCTCCTTTCTGGGCGGCTCTAGGGAGGAACAGAGAGGAGAGGAATAAGAAAAGAAGAAAGAAAGAAAGAAGAAAGAAGAAAGAGGCATGTTGAGGAAGGAGAACAGTGCCCATCGAGGCATTGTTGGTTAAGAGGCTTATAGAGCTCGAAAACTAATAAAGGAACAGAATCCCAGTTGTTAGGACAGAGGAGAGGTTCCACGGACACTCCTGAACATACTAAAGAGGGCAAACTCTCAACATGCCAGATCCCTTCATCCTAGTTGAGAGACCCTGAGACTGTTGAGACAGAACCTGTTCAGGAAGGCGCCCATCCAGAAGAGGACTAAGTTCCTTAGCACCCTGTTAAGTGCTACCACAGAAGAGTATAGAAAAAACATGCCTTCTCGGAGGCGTTAGTAAGAAAAATAGAGAGGAACTCAATCCGACTTGCTAAGACAAAGGTAGACAGAGGCTTGAAGCTGACAAGTTCAGTCAGCAGCTGGAAAAGCTTTGAAAAATAATGCCTGCCAGGGGATTCCAAACTTTGAGGAGGCAGGCAGGCATGGCCGCAGGCTGTGAAACTACATGACCTGAAGAAGTGAGGAATGGCACCATAGGGCAGTCGAAAGTTCCCTCAGATTAAAGAAATCGCAACCACGGTCGTTCCTCTACCTTGAGGAAAAAAGTGAATCCATTCACAAGAATGGGAAAAAACAGATTTTTTTTTTTTGGCATAAAGGCCAAGGGAGGAGAGAGGAGCGAGAGCGGGAGGGAGGCATACAGAAGGAGGCCACTGAGGGGAAGGTGGTGGGTATCAATAATGAATGGTGAAGATACAAGAGAAGATCAAGAATTACAGTAGGTACGTAATTTTCATATCTTCCCTTGTCAATCTTCACCATTCATTACTGCTTGGGTGAGTACCAAGCCCCCTCCCCCCTTGACAAAATGGAGGGGTAGAACCCTGAGGGAACAAGACCCCCAGCCTCCTGTTGGTGAGGAACAGAAGGGGAAGACCCTGGCTAACACAAGGGAAGCCTAAGTGGGAGAAGAGCTAGGAGGTGCCTCCCGAGGACGGGGAGACGGAGAAAGCCCCTGCAAAAGCCTCCTAGCTCTGGAGGAGAAAAGACGGGTCCCCCGGAAAGCGGAGCGGATCACCCTACGCCGGGCCAGGGGTGACAACCTTGATAGAGCGGAGCCATGCCGTCCGTCTAATGCAGATCGCTGTCCCCGCAAGCCTGGAAGCCACCTCATTGGCGTCATAAGATGCCCGCTTGCTTGGTGTCTTGCCAGCTCCAGGCCTATAGTGGAGAGGCAATAGCCTGTCTGGTTTGCTCCATATCAGGCATCGGAGCTAGGAGCTGGGAGAGCATCGAGCCACAGATGCCAATTGTAGGCAGCGTGGTGAGCCTGATGTGATGCAATGCAAGCCACCACGAGAAGAAGAGAACACTCTTCGCCCCCACCGGTCGGTGTAGAGAATCCAAATCTGGTGGGCGGTGCGTCGCCAGCGTGGCGCCCGGAAGGAGTCTCTAAGTCGCCAAACCCAGGAGCCAGGTTGGGAAGGGTACCCAGGGGATTCCAAGGGCACAATACCTCGACGACAGTCTGCAGGGCTGAAGAAAGGGCGGCTGGCGACTGCCAGGAACGGATAGACGCCTCCTGGAAGGGGATAGGCCAGGAAGGTACCACCAGGTGCTGGGCACTGAATTCTCCAAGGAATTCTCGCGTCTCCCGTTCGGTATTGTCTCGCCTAACGTAAGAGATTGAAGATCCCTCACCATCCTCGAGAGGAATCGCTGATATTCAGTGAAATCAGCGTCGGAAGAAAGATGAGCAAGGGGTTCCTCTCCCTCAGAGGAGGAAGACGAGGATGATGGCGAGCTCGAATGTCCAGACGATTCCTGCGGTGGGAGAGTCGAAGACCGGCTCATGCATGTATCTAGCGTATGAGGGAAGGCCACATAGAACCTCTGAACTGCTCCCAGGATAACGGCCCCGTGGGACCAACATGGCCTGGAAGAGCGGGGGTGGAAGCAGAGGTACTGGAGAAGGGCACACGAAGAGGCAACTGACCTCTGCCAGGGCTCTGAAATCCGAGGAGCGGGCCCGAGCTGGCGGGATCCGGACAACAAACCAGGTCGCAAGGCGAGACCCTGAGGATGCGATGCCTGGAAGAGCCGGGGGAACCTCCCTGTGTGAACCCGGGACTGCATGGGTCAGAAGGGCAATCCCAGCACGCCACCGGAGGAACCCCTGGGGCCCAAGAGGGAAGGCGGGTTCGGCACCACGGCTCCTAGCCACCCCACAAGGGGTGGCAGAGAACCGGGCACCCGTCCCTGCCCTCGACCCCTCGGACTCGGACCTGCCCTCGACCCCTCGGGAAGCCTCCTCCTTGACTGCAGCGTTCCCCACCCGAGGGAGGCAGCAGCACCAGGAGGGCAGCTGTCACAGGTCCCCTAGGAGGCCTCCTCCTCAGTCCCCACCACATCACCCCTGGGACCCAGGGCCACCTAGCCCGAGGATCCTCAGGAGGGCCAGGAAGGGGGACAGTGGAAGGCCGCAGCGCCGCCCCCTAGCACCCTGTGCACCAGGGACCCTGACCCCAGAGTCAGGGTGCCAGGATAGGTCCACATCCGTGTCATCGGCCTCCGAAGGGCCGAGACCAGCAGGACCTCAATGCTGGCAACCCCAGGGATCCCGGACAACGGCGCGGTGCCAGGGAGCGGCGCGGGCGACCCACCACTCGCGACAGCCAGGCCCAGTCGGCTCCCCTGCCGCACCAGTTAGGCCACGGCACCGCTCGGCGTGAACCCAACCCGGCGCCGCCGGAACCTGAGCCGCGGCCCGCGCGCTGCAGCACCGAGGCCAGGCGGCGCCGCCGTCTCGATCACCAGCACACGCATGCGCTGCGGGATCTAAACGGCGCCAGAGGGTGGCATCGAGGTCCACCGTGCCAGGCCCAGGAATCGTGGGCCTCAACACTGGGGAGCCTGCACCTCGAGGTGACTGCCAGCCAGTGTCCCGTCGCGGCCCAGGAGGGACTCACGGCGTTCCCGACTTCGAGAGAAGCTTCCTCTTGGCAAGAAGAGGAGAAGCTTCCTCCTCAGCCAGACGAGGAGGACCCGGGGAAGGGCCTAGAGACCTTATCTGGGAATCCTGAGCGCGTCCGCCCTCCGGAGGCAGGGGGCCTTGCCGAGCGAACGCGTCACGGACTTCGAGGACACGACGGTCCATGGAGAAACAAACATCATAGCGTCCATGTCATGGTTGGGTCCCAGGCAGCGAGACAGACATCATGCGGTCCGAGGCGAGATGACAGCCACAGGAGCACCGGAGCATGAGGCGCGGCCGCGCCGATTGCAGCCTTGCCCAGGCCGGACATGCCGCGAACTAAACAACAAAAGAGGTAAAGCACTCGGCGCCGCAGAATAGAAATAAAAGAACCGGTCTTACGAAATGCGACATCAGTGGATGTCTGAGAAAAAAGCGAAGTCTTCTGGCTGAGGAGAAACCCGATTACTAAGCCAGCACAGCAGGTGCAGCCTCAGAGCGGGAGAAACAGAACTGAGATGGAGGAGGAGTCTACACCTAGCGCCCCCTCGCGCATGTTGTGATACGTGAGTCTCCCGAGGGCGCGCTTGGAGCGACTCTAAAAAACTCCCGTGGCGGGTGCGCGCCTCCGGCAACCCAAGCAGTAATGAATGGTGAAGATTGACAAGGAAGATCTCCCCACCTCACTGTAGTGTTGAACCCAGTGGGCCCGTTTTTTCTTGGGTTTCTCAGACATGGTCAACCTAACCAAACTTACTCTTTTTTCAGCACCCACCAGGCAAGACTCCCTTATCGGTTCCTAACCGTGTCACAGGTATTGGAAAAAAACGTCTAAAACACGGGTTTTTTTTTTTTTTTCAGAACCAATAAGGACTGGTAACCACACGCTAAAGAAAAGTACAAGGATTCAGTATCAAAAAAACCTTTTCCACAAGTAATGAAAATAAAGTACAGTTACGTAAGAACTTACCGTAACAGTAGATCTTCGAGAACAGCTCTTGCAGCAGGTTACACCATTGGGACTGAAGCCGTCAGGCGCCAGGACACGGAAAAAATTCTAGCTAGCTAACTACAGCTGCGGACATCCCCGACGTCGGTCCGCATCCGACGCAGGCGTGGTACAAAAGGGGCGGTCCCGGCCAGATTCCCAGTTCTCCGCCGGAGACTCCTGCCGCAGGCTGACATCAAATGGGAGACCTAGGATTGCGTCAGAAGACAGAAAGATAACACTTCCTGCTCAGAAAGACTGAGCCATGCCTCCTCAAGGGGAAGGTGGGCGGGAAGGTACCTGCTGCAAGAGCTGTTCTAGAAGATCTACTGTTACGGTGAAGTTCTTACGTAACTGTACTATCTTACCGAGACACAGCTCTTGCAGCAGGTTACACCATTAGGACTGATTCCCAAGCAGTAACGCTGTCAGAAAATCCGGAGGAGGAAAATAAAGGATAAAAACCAGGTCCTGAACCTAGGACAGGAGACCTGAAGCAGCCAAGCCAAAACCAGCCCTTCGCCGAGAGGCGTGTCCAAGCTATAATGCCTGATAAAGGTATGCACAGAACTCCAAGTGGCTGCAGTGCATATAGCAGAAGTGAAACATTTTGAGCGCTGCAAAGGAAGTAGCCACCTCTAGTGGAATGACCCGGACTGTACCCGGAGGGGCTTTGTTTGATACCATAACAGTGAGAAATACACTGGACAAGCCAGCGAGAAAGGGACTGTTTGGATACGGGTTGGCCCATCATTCTCTCAGAGAAGAATGAAAAGTTGCTCAGAACTACGAAAGGACTGAGTTCTGTTGAGGTAAAACCTCAGGCTGCGTGAACATCCAGGGTATGGAGCAGAGCCTCTCCTCTATTGAGTAGCTGGGAAGTAGACCGGAAGGTCGATATCCTGGTTCAGAGTGAGTGAAGAAACCACCTTAGGCAAAAATTTAGGGTTTGTCCTCAGGGATACTCTGTCCCGGTGGAAAACTAAATAAGGCTCTTTGCACATGAGAGCGTGAAGTTCAGAAATTCTTCTTGCCGAGGTAACAGCAACTAAAAACAACGTTTTCCACGTAGCTCGCAATCCGCGGCAGGTTCAAAGGGGGGTAGCGTGAGCTGTTCCAGGACAAAGAGCAAATCCCATGGAGGCACAGGGTCTCTAATAGGAGGCCTAAGGTGTAACACTCCCTAAGAAATTCCCGAGGCGTCCACCTGAGCCACTGTGCGATTTCCACCGGAGGTGGTAGCCGAAATGGCACAGAGGTGCACTAAATAGAGGAGTAGGCTAGACCCTAATGAAGAGAGAGCAAATATTCTAATATTACTCCCACAGGACAACCCTAAAGGGGAAAGGTGGCGTGCTCGCGACCATACCTAAAAAGCGCCATTTCATGGCGCACGCCGCATGCGTTGCTCAGCTTTCTGGCTGCAGAAAGGACTTCTGCACCTCTCATGAGACCCCGTGACGCGAAAATGGCTATGGTCTCAGAGCCAAGCATGCAGGTTCAAGGAACGTGGGTCGGGTGGACAAGTGAACCCTTCTCCTGAGACAGTAAGTGGAGCTGGCTGACAGCGGGAGGCGGGAGTTCGAGATAGTTGAATCAACAAGGAACCAAATCTGTCTGGGCCAAAATGGGGCCACCAGGATCATTAGTGCGTGCTCCCTGCGCGGTTTGAGAAGAACTTTCTGGATCAACGGGAAAGGAGGGAAGCGTAGAGGAATCTGTTAAGCCCAGGAGAGGGATAAGCTGCCTCGCCAGAAAACACCAGGCCCTGGATCTAGCGAGCAAAAATTGGGCAGTTTTGATTTGGATGGGGAGGCGAACAAGTCTAGATCTGGAGTTCCCCATCAAGAAACAGATCCTCTGCTACCTCTTGAAGAAGTTCCCATTCGTGGACTCTGGCCTGAGAGCGACTCAGGCCGTCTGCAATCGTGTTGTCCACTCCGGGAGCGTGCACAGTGATCAGATTTCGCGTGTCTGATTACCCAATCCCACACTCTCATGGCCTCCTGCAAAGGGCAAGATGCGCCTCTGTTTGTTGAGGTAATACATCACGCCGTGTTGTCTGTCTGAAGTAGAAGTACACGGTGGGATAACTGACTGAAAGGCCTGCAGGGCATAGAGGACCGCTCTCATTTCCAGCACGTTGATGTGAGGTGAGCTCATCTGGGTCCCGTGCCCTGGGACTTTACCCGTCCAGGTGTGCCCCCACCCAAGACAGAGCGTCCGTGGTGAGGGTGACCTCGAGGAGGCGCAATGAGCAGGGCGCCTGATGAGAGCGACCTGGGGCTAGCCACCACTGCCAGTCTTGAATCACTGAATTTGTGAGTCTGACCGGATGCTGCAAGTGGTCTTGCCTTTGGTCCCATTGCACTTGAGCATCCACTGAGTAATCGCATGTGGAGTCTTGCGAAAGGGACAGTAGGAATGGCCGCAGCCATGTGTCCGAGCAAGCAAAGGACCGACCTGGCAGGTACAACCTTGCATAATGATAGGTCCCTTATGAGGGATCTGATGCGCTCCGCTCTGTCGGCCGGAAGAAAGGCTCTTCCCCGAACAGTGTCCAGGACTGCTCCTATGAACTGCAGTTTCTGCGACGGTACCAGGAGAGACTTCTCGTAATTTATGAGAATGCCCAGGGATCGGAACAGATCCTGGGTGCTCTGGATTGTAAGAAGCAACGCCTCTCTGGAGGCGGCCATGAGAAGCCAGTCGTCCAGGTACGGGAACACGTAGTGGCCCTGTCTCCTCAGAGACGCTGCCACAACTGCCATGCACTTGGTAAAGACCCTTGGTGCGGAAGACAGTCCGAAAGGAAGGGCTCGGAATTGAAGGTGGTGGTCGAAAACTCAAGCGCAGGGAACCTCATGTGCCTGAGCTCATAGGGATGTGCAGGTAGGCATCCTGCATGTCTAGAGACGCAAAAAGGTCCTGTTTGAGCATGGGATAAGACCTGGAAGGGTCACCATGCGGAATCTCTTGTAAGTGACCCACATTGAGGTCGCTGAGGTCCAGGATTGGACGGAGGTCCCCTGTTTTCTTGGGAACCAGGAAGAAGTGGAATAGTATCCTAGTCCTCTGGTTCTCTGGGACATACTCTATCGCTCCCTTTTCGTATGGCCGCGAGTACTTCTTGCCAGATCAAGGCTTTGTGCTGACCCTGATACGGGAGAGCAAAGGAGGCCTCGAGGTGGCTTTCCTGCAGATTCTATAGAGTGGCCTAGACTGACCAACTGAAGAACCCACCTGTCGGTGGTAATGGCCTGCCATCCCGGCAGGAAGTTCGCATAATCGACCCCGACTATAAACTCCCGTTGATCCTGAGGGGTGGGGCCGGAAAGGAGTCAGGCTGTGGCGGCAGATGGACCAGCTGGCTGGGCCTGCCTAGGAGAGCGCTGGCCTCGGCTGGCGGGGTGTTGCCCTGGGCTCTAAACCAGAGCCCTCTGAGGTGCAGCGGGCGGTCTGTTGCCTCTGCGTCCCGGCGCAGGAAAGCTTTGGTTCCTCTGAAGGAACCAAGCTTAGGTCGGTACATGGCCTGAACCGACCTTACCGCCTTCCCGGCCTCTTGGAGTTTGGTAAGGATCTTTCTGTAGGATTACCAAACAATACCTCTCCCTCAAAGGAGCGTCCAAGATGTTCTTTTAGACGTCGAGGGTAAACCGAGGCAGCGCAACCAAGAGTGTCTCCGGAGCATCGCCAAGCTGCTGCTCGGGCCGATGAGTCCGCAGGAGTCATTCGCGGCTCTTAGCACTCAGGTCCCACATCTGAACCCGTCGGAGGAGCTGGAAGCATCTCCTCCTTCTGCTCACCTTCGGGCATCTTTTCAGCACGCTCCAGACCCTGTTCCTAAAAGCGTTCTGGAACTGAACCACGTGGGTTAAATAGTTCAAGGATCTGATGGCGCAGGTAGCGGAAGCATCGTGCGCCTACCACTACATCAGTTGTTTGGACTCTGGGTCCGGTGGCAGGGTGCTCAAATGTTGTGGCCTCTGTGACCGGTCATGAGAGCTGTGATGACCAGAGAATCGGCCTGAGGATGCTGCGTCAAGTACTGGTAGTCATAGGGCCTTGGACAAGCGATCAGCTTTCTTGGTCTCGCCGGGAGGCGAGTGTGGGCGCTTCCACGCAGCCTTGGTGGCGTCACGAAAGTGTCAACCAAGGGTGGTACCACCACAGGCTTGGGGTCCTTTTGCGAAGATATTTGGCGGTACCCTTCGGGGTCTAAGTCTTCAGCATCCCATCCATGTTCTCTTGTATATGTCTCATAATATCAAGGAACGAGGATCATCCGGAGGAGATCTAGGCATCTCACGTGGGTCCGGAGAAGGGATGGAGAGTGGAGATGGGGATCTAGAGGTGGAGTAGTCTGATCGTGTCCTCCGTTGAAGCGATCGTCAGCGTCTCCTGGATCTCTTGGGGCTGGGTGGTCCAGAAGAGGTTCGACGGAGGTCTCCGTTTTATCAGGTCTCCCCTGGGAGGGTTCTCAGGCCCGGGAGGAGGAACGGCCTGCCGACCCGATGGCAGGGGGCAGGAACTGGAGTAGGAGGAGGAGGAGAAGGGGAACCATGTCCTTCCAATGTATCCCACCAGGAGGTGAACAGATCTTTCACCTCCGCTAGAGAAGGCCGATGATGGCCGGGGCCGGTGGGCGGTCGCCGGGTCGCGTCGGCTCCACAGGGGCTCTGGTAATGGCGAGGTTCCCTGGGAGTACTGACGGGACGGGTCGCCCGTCTGGTCCTCGGGCTGCTCTAGGTCCTCCTCCGATGGAGAGCTCCTGACCGGCGTCGGTCGGAGGCAACAGGCCTTCTTCTCAGGAGGCGGGCGTCGTCCCCTCCGGCGTCCGCTGGGATGCAATGGCGCGTCGGTCGTCGGGGCGGCGGCTCCAGGAAGCAGAGGCGCGGCTGGCGGCTGTCGAGCGGCGTCTGGGCTACAGGCCTTTTAGGCGTGAGCTCCAGCGTCTTGCATGGAGGCACCGGCGAAGACCTGGCGTCGGGTACCGAGGGCGGGAACCCGACTGCGGTGGTGATGGTGTGTTCCCGGACTTCGCCAAGGCCCTGGAAGGGAGGAAGGCCTGGCGGATCTTTCCTGAGAGGAAGGCTTCCTCACTGCAGCGGGGAGATTTGGGGCAGACTGGGACTCGAACCCCTGGATGGGGACCTGGAAGGGGCCTTCTCCCTTCTCTTCTCCGCGTGCTTGTGGACCTTGGAGCTTTCCCCCTTGGAGGACATGGTCTTCAGTCGTTCCTCCAGAAGAAGCGCCTGCAAAGCCTTCTGACGCCGGATCCGAATGGCTGTTGAACCCTTGCAAGAAGGACAGGCCGGTATCGTGGTCTGGGTCCAGACACCGGACGAGGCCGTGTGGGAGTCTTGAACGGGATCTGCTTTCCCAAGCGCACTTGATGGATGGCCAGAAGTTGGTGATGACATCAAGATCTTGCTTGAAGAATTTTTGAAAAAGGAAATTTATCGAAAAAGCACTATTCACGCATGCAGCTAGACTGGTAAACGAGAAGGGTCAGGTAGCTAGTCGTGGCGGGAAAGAACTGGGGAATCTGTGCAGGACCGCCCCTTTTATACCACAGCGTACGCCGAGGCGGGACCGACGTCCGGGCGGTCCCCGCTGTAGTTAGCTAGCTAGAATTTTTCCGTGGGGTCCTGGCGCCTGACGGCTTCAGTCCTAATGGTGTAACCTGCTGCAAGAGCTGTGTCTCAGTAAGATCTATCTAGTACTCACGGTACCGCAGACTGAGCCTAAACCGACAATGCGGAACAAATTTGGAATATTCAGCTTAAAACCGACACTTTAACCGACTTTTGAACCAAGCTGAAGGAGAAATCACAGGGCGACTATTCAGTGAGGAGGAGTAAAGAATCTGACGAGTTGGGTTTCAAGCGCTGCAGACAGAGACCTCAACCGAGCTCAACGTTCTATGCACTGCATAATAAATTAACCCTATACTCTCTGGGGCAGTTTAAAAGCTGGAGCTAACTGCAGATTGTCAGAATACTGCAAGACTTCTGTTTGAAAGGAGGGCTGTGCCCGGGGAGGGGTGAAGCACTACCTGCTGGGGAGGTACACAGACCACCAGGAACAGTTGCATCGCATATAACTGGCAGATCGGGGAACCACTAGCCACCAGGGAGATGTTGACAGTTTTATCATGGAGATGGTGATTAGTGATTGGGGAAGGAGAGGGACTACTAGACCACCAGGACATATATTTTATTACCAATGGGATGGCGATCAGGGGAGGGTGGGACCATTAGTTCACTAGGGAGCTGTTTTTTTTAAACAAGGGACGGCGATTGGGGGCCACTAGCCATAATGGACTGTTCAGTTATTTATGTCTTGGGACAGAGATCAGCAATGGGGGGGGGGGGATGCTACACTTGCCCAGCCTGTGCAAATGGGCCCATAACGGGCATGCAAATGGCCACCTAGTGCCTTGCATGCCCAATGGGTTCATTTGCATGGCTTTCCTTATGAATAGGAAATCATGACCCTGCGCTATCCCTCATAGGGCTATGCTCCTGGCTGCAAGTTGGGGCAGTGCTACTGGAGTAGCGCCGGCGATACTGGGCTTACCGCTGCTGCAGACTACCACTGTTTACAATCAGATAGTGCAGAGCATTACAGGACTATGAATAGCAATTTTGGACACCTGAGCAACCACAAAGCACGATGCAAAACTTTGCATTGTCTTTGCGTGTTTTATTGACTCAGGGCCCAGGTAAAGTAAGTCAAAAATGTTTTTGCGTATGAAGGGATCCTTTTTCGTATAGCTGAATTCTTTTCTTCATTTGGTCATATGAAAAAAAGTGGAAGCGAGTCACAAAAAAGGATGCAAATAAAAATATTAAAAAAAAACCCACATTCAGGGTCATTTTAACAATAGTAAAGTGCAGAATCCACCTAATGGGGTCTTGATGAGCAAGATACATGTGTTGGTCACTCTGCTGCATGTCATTTTTGTGGGTATTGAATTTAAAAACAAAAGCACAGAAAAAAAACAGAAAAAAAGATGGCTGCATCAGAAAGGATTTACCCATATGGAAAAACAGGTTACTCACCGTAACAGTAGTTCTAGGAGTGGTATATAATGTACATTCACACTTCTGGCAGACTTCCTTTCCCATTAAGGCTCACTGGAATGTCTTCAAGCTGGCTCTTCCTACTCACCCGGGTGGTAACTCCATCAGCACTGCCCTGTGATGTCAGATCTTACCTGCTGGAAGCAAAACTGGTGTGCCACTTATCAGAGGAGCCAGTGTGGATTTACATCATATACCACTCCTAGAACTACTGTTACAGGTGAGTAACCTGTTTTTCTAGGGACATGGAAATGATGTACTATCCACACTTCTTGCAGACTCCTAGCAATTCTCCAGAAGGAGGGGGCAAGGCACACGTCCCCTACTTAAGTGACAGAGACTGGAGAACTGAGGCCCCAAAACCAGCATCCCGGCATGACTCAAGGTCGATGTGGTAGTGGGAAATGAAGGTGTGTGCTGACTTCCAGGTCCTGCAGATTTCCTGTATTGGGACATCCTTGGAAGCAGCCTCCAAGGCAGCAGTATGTCTGGTGGAATGAGCCCTCAGCCCAGCGGAGAGCTCCTAACGCCAACTTATTGCAGAGGTCGATGCAGGATACAATCCACCTACCAATCGTCCACTTAGCTGCTGGTCAGCCAGCTGTGGCTTCAGTGTAGGAGACAAATAACTGGCAAACCTCTCCCGAATTCCAGCCACACGCTTCTTCTTATAGTATGCGAGGGCTCACCTCAGATCCAATGAATATAGCCTGTGCTTGGCCTCCGAGGTTGGGTTCGTAAAGTATACCAGAAGAATCATCGCCTAGTTAAGGTGAAATTCTGAAACAACCTTTGGGAGGAGCTTCAGGTTGGGGTGGAGGACAACCTTGTCCTTGTGGAAGACCACTGATCCCTCTGGTGGAGGTGATAGCCACCAAGAAGGTCTTCCACAACAGGTGGGACATCTCATACCTGTGCATGGGTTCAAATGGCTTGTCCATGAGCAGCGCCAAAACCAGCAACACGTCCTAAGGTGGTGGTGGTTCACGTGCTGCTGGGGACAATTGGTCAAGGCCTTTAAAAAAGCACCTGACCACCTTCTTCTGCGCCACTATCAGCATACTGTCCTGCACCCGGTAGGCAGAGATGGCTGCCAGGTGCACCTAGAAGGTTGTCAACCGGAAGCCCCACTGGAAGAGGGATCACAGATAATCCAGAATGCTAGCCACCAGGCAGGACAAGAGGTCCAGTTCCTTGCCCTGGCACCAAATGGAGACTATCTTCCATTTGAATGCATTGCATTGGCAAGATGACTCCTTCGAGAAACCTCAACACATGGAGGACCTCATCGGAGAGACCCACAGCCTGGCACTCTAGCCACTCAGGGACCAGGCTGTCAGGTGCAGGGACTGAAGGACCAGGTGTAGGACTTTCCCTAGATGGCAAGAGAGCAGGTCGAGGCGGACAGTCAGTTGCTATGGAGGCCTGTTGCTGAGGCTGAGATTGGGGTATCAGAACTGATGTGGCCAGTTTGGAGCCACCAGGATCACCTGCCCTTGTCCCTCGGAACCTCAAGCAGCACTTTGTGGATCAAGGGAAGGAGGAGGCATACAGGAGACCCAGGATCCAGGGTAGGCATCCCCAGCAGTGTTCCACATTGATCGGTGCACACAGAACAGCCAGCAAAGATACAAGTTGAAAGTCGATGCCTGAAGACTGACACATAGTTTAGAAAAGTTAGAGCCACGGCCCAGTGGTGTGGACAGCTGAGGCATCCGTGTCATTACTCCTGCCACGCCGGCGACCTGTGTTCATGGTGTGGTGGGCGCCAGGGTTGGTTGGGGAGGGAGGGCTCGAGCATCCGAGGACTGCTCTCCTCTCCGGGGAGAGTGTTAGGCGCTCACTGAATGACTGCACCCAGGTGGAGGCCCGTGGGTAGTCGGACTGTTGGGCCAAGGAAGGGAGGGTGCTGCGGACTTCCACAGACATGCGCGGCACCTCCATACGCGACGTCTCTGCATGTACCCAGCAATGGGGATGGAAGAAAATGGAAGAGAACACCCTTTGGCTGTGGATAACGACAGACTATCTGCAGGTTCCACACCCGGTGACCGGGCAGAATCTCTGAAAATGTAATTCCCGTTGATACCAGGATAACGGGGTTGGGGGATTGGTCAAAAGGGGGCAGCCAGAGGTAGTAAGGCGATAAAAGTACACACATTAAAAAAAAAAAAAGTTAGGGCCTACACCTAGCGCAGAACTGTGATGGAGGGAACCTGATGCTTTCAGTGGAAAGGAAGATCTGATGTCATGGGGTGGTGTCGAGGAGGATACCATCCAGCTGGAAGGGAGGAGCCAGCTTGAAAACCTTCCAGCTATTCTTAAAGGGAAAGGATTCTGCCAGAACTGTGGTTAAGTACACCACATCCATGTTCCTAGAACCATTCTTTAACTACCTAGATTCAGTTCACCATCCACACTTTGGAAAACTTCTAGCAGTCCCCAGGAGGGCAAGGCATGCACCATATGTTTTCAGGGAAAAACATACTGGAGGACAGAGGAATCCAAAAGCAGCACCAGGCAACTGTATGCGCCAATGCTGTATCTGATATGAACCAATGCACTTTAGACCAGGTACAGTAGCGACCTATAAATCTCTGCAATGAGGGTGGAGCTGGCAGCAGCAGTAGCAGAGGCACAATACTGTATGTCTGCTGGAGGGAGCCCTTAACTCTTCAGGTGGCTCTTTCCTAACCAACTGATAACATAGATCATTGCAGAACATAATCTACCTGCCCCAGGTTTATCTGGCTGCCAGTCTGGTTTGGGCGGCTTCTGTGCAAGTAACAAACAGCTGGCGAGCCTCACCATGAAATTCTGCCATGCATTCTTGATACAGTATAAGAGCAGAGCCCAGCGGACATGAAGAGTGTGTAGCGTCTGTTCTGCATTTGAAATATGGGACTTCAGAAAGAACACAGGAAGCATCAAGGCCAGGTTTACATGGAATTCAGAAACAACCATGGACAAGAATTTCATACGTTGGCATTGAAATACCTTACCATTGTGAAAAAAACTGTTAGAATGACTCCATACAAAGCGGCTAGAGCACACTCATCCACCTGGTTGAGGTGCGGTAACCAAAAGCGGGTCTTCCATGACAAACATGACAGATGATTCCTGTCCATTGGCTCAAAGTTTGCCCATAAGCCAGGGTAGCTCCAGCAGCAGGTCCCATGGAAGAGGTGGTTTGCACATCAGAGGTGCAAATGATTCAGCCTCTTGCAAAAACAGGTGATCACTTTTCCTGAGCCACCACTGTAACACTGATCTTTGCCTGGTAGCTGAGGCGGTGGCCAAGTGTACCTTGAGGGAAGTAGATCACAGCCCTGACTGGGACAGCGACCAGAGGCAATCTAGGATGTACTTCATTGAGGAGGACAGTGGAGGCAATCTGTGCTCTGTGCAATAGAATGATAACCTCTCCTACTTACAACCATAAGTCTTGCAAGTTGACTCCTTCTGCGATGCCTCCAGATCCTTTTTTTTTTATACTTCATCTTTATTAATACCAGCAGATTCCAGTATAAAGCTAATGATATATAAGTATCGTTATTTTATACAAACTTATGTAAAGACCTTTATTAGGTCTAGTAAAGTAGTTAAGACTACTTACAATTTCAATTAGTACTACATCATGTTAAATCACAGACATAGTACAATTACATGTTCCAACAACATTTGAATACAAGCAGAAAGAGAATATAGACTACACCCTATTGCCAAGGTAGTTTAAGCGGTATAGAATTAAGGAGAAAAGAAGGGGAAAAGGGACAGGGATTTAGAATTAGGGGCGTGGGAAAAACTAGTTCTATCCTAAAGATGAAGCTAAAGTCAGCACTTAAAAGGAAAGGAGAGTGAGAGCGACACCCCTCAAAGCTCCCTAAGAAAGTAATTCCCATCTAGCCCATCTACTTACAAACTGTGTAGACCTCAAAGTTAGAGAGAAGGATATCCTTTCATAGATTTTGACATTATTTACTAGGTCCCTCCACTCCGTCTCAGTAGGGGGAAGGGGGGAAAGCCACTTCCCTGATATCACCTTACAGGCTGCCGCCACCAAAATGTTCCAAAGATACTTGGCCTCCCTACCTGTAACCTCCAAAGGATACAGGCCCAGGATTATATGTTCTGGTCCCATTGGTACCTCAATATTAAAGATTTTCTGTAGTTGGCTTTGTATGTTGCTCCAGTACTGATTGAGCATGGAGCAGTACCAAAAAATATGGGCTTGAGATGCCCCAGAATTGCCACACTTCCGCCAACATGAAGGAGAAATCTCCAGATTCCACTTAGCTACCTGCTCCGGTACTCGGAAGTACCTACTTTAACTTTCCATAGAAACTCACGCCACCCTGGGAGGAGGAGGTAGACCAAGTATTCTTTATGGACAGCAACCACCTTTCTTTATGTAAGCTTAACCAAAATCCCTTTCCCACTTCTCTTTAATATACGTAGTAGAGCACTGAAAGTCCCTAATGTAGGTTTTATAAAGTATAGAGATTGCTCTCTCCCCCCTCTCCGCCCCCCATATCTTTTCAAACACCATCGGCTGCGGAGTTTCCCTAGAGTCTAAAGAAGATTTACATAAGTGTTTTGTTATATAATCTCTGACTTGGTAGTAGAATATCAGGTCCCCCTGTACCCATTGAAATTTTCCCGAGCCTTCTTCAAATGTGAGGATCTGATCCCCTTTTATTATCTGCCAAGGGGCCCAACATCCCAGTCTCTAAGTCGTTTGAACCAGGGATTCCCATGAGCAGGTGTATGAAGTGAGCTCAGGGACCAAGCCTGATACTTCAAGGTAAACACTTTGTAGTTCCACGTAGGCACCCTCATCCGCAACCCTCCAGAGCTGCAGCGGTGCCGAAAACAGTGGAGAACAGCTACTTACTATTGCAGCTGGTGCAAATATTTGGGACTGGAGGGAGAGAACAGGGGCAGCCAGATCCATGGTCTTCCAAATGGCCTGATAGGTGGGATGAAGTAAAAATAGTGAGACTCTCATCTGGGTTGCCACCCAGTACCCCTCCAAACAAGGTAGCCTCCAGATCCTTGACAACATTCTTGGAAAGGCCAAGGGACTGGAACTCTAGCTGCCAGAAACCAGGCTGTCAAGTGTGGGAACCAGCATTTTTGGCTGTCTGATCATCCCGAGCCCTTGTGAGCAGGTCCAGGCAGAGTAAGGCAGCAGCAGTAGCTTGTTGCTAAGGCTGAGAAGATCCTAATACCAGAAGCGGTTCAGTCCATCCAGCATAGTGCATCAGGGATGCCCAGTCCCTCCAGTACTTTGCGACCACCTTGTGACCAAGAGAAACTGAGGGAAAGCATACAGGAGATCTCGTATCCATGACCAAGCAAACACATCCACTCACACAGAAACATAGTAAAATACAGGTTACTCACCTGTAACAGGAGTTCTAGGAATGGTATATGTTGTTCATCCACACTTATTGGCAGGTTCCTTGCCGCTTTAAATCTTGCCGGAAGGTCTTCAAGCTGGCTCCTCCCACCCACCCGGGTGGTAAAACTCTCGGCTCCGCCCCATGACGCTAGATCTGGCCCGCTGGAAGCTCAGGTTGTGCGTCGAGCGGGGAGGTTGGGTGGAGTCGGTGGATGAACAACATATACCATTCCTAGAACTCCTGTTATAGGTGAGTAACCTGCATTTAGGACATGGATATGTTGTTCATCCACACTTATTGGCAGACTCCTAGCAGTTCTCCGGGAGGAGGGAGGCAAGGCGCACACCCCCTACTTAGGGAATAAAGACTGGAGAACCGAGGCCCCAAAACCAGCATCCCGGCGTGACTCAAGGTCGATGTGGTAATGGGTAATAAAGGTGTGTGCTGACTTCCAGGTAGCAGCCCTGCAGATTTCCTGGATAGGGACGTCCCTGGAAGCAGCCACCGATGCAGCAGTATGACGGGTAGAATGAGCTCTTATCCCTCTGGGAGGCTCCACGCCTGCCAACTTATAGCAGAGATCTATGCAGGAGGTGACCCACCTGCCTATCGTCCGCTTGGCTGCAGGTCTGCCAGGTGCGGCTTCAGCGTAGGTGACAAACAGCTGGCGAACCTCTCCCCGAATTTCAGCCGTGCACTCCTTATAATAAGCGAGCGCCCTTCTAGGGTCCAGAGTATGGAGCCTATATTCGGCCTCCGAGGTGTGATTGGGGTAGAACACCGGCAGAGTCAGCACCTGATTAAGGTGAAACTCCGACACCACCTTCGGAAGGAATTTCGGGTGGGGGCGCAGGACAACCTTGTCCCTGTGGAAGACCAGGTAAGGAGACTCGATGCAAAGCACCTGGAGCTCTCCCATCCTTCTGGCTGACGTGACAGCCACCAAGAAGGCGGTCTTCCACGACAGGTGAAGAGATCACACCTGTGCATTAGTTCGAATAAGCTTGCCCATGAGCTTTACCAATACCAGCAGTAGATCCACGGAGGTAGAGTTCTACGCACCGGAGGGAAATGTAATCAAGGCCTTTGAAAAAGCGCCCGACCACCTTTTCCTTGCGCCACCGACTGCTCCCCGGCCCGCGCCCGGTAAGCAGAGATGGCTGCCAGGTGCACCTTTAAGGTCGTCGACCTAAGCCCTTGACTAGAAAGGGACCATAAATAGTCCAAAATGCTTGCCACAGAACAGGAGGAAGGGTCCAAGCCCTTGCCCTGACACCAAATGGAGAATCTCTTCCATTTGAAGGCGTAGCATTTTCTGGTCGACTCCTTACGGGATGCCTCAACAACATTGAGGACCTCGTCGGAAAGACCCAAGGCCTGGAACTCTAGCCACTCAGGAACCAGGCCGTCAGGTGCAGGGATTGAAGGTCCGGATGGAACACCTTCCCCTGATTGACTGAGAGCAAGTCCGGGCGAGCTGGAAGCTGCCTCGGGAGCCTGGAGCTGAGGCTGAGGAGATCTGGGTACCAGAACTGGCGGGGCCAGTCTGGGGCTATCAGGATCACCTGCGCCTTGTCCCTCCTTGCTTTGAGAAGCACCTTGTGAATCAAGGGAAATGGGGGAAAGGCGTAGAAGAGGCCCGGGGTCCACAGCCTCGAGAAGGCATCCCCCTGCAGCGAGCCCTGCTGAGGGGGGCGGGCATGAAACAGCCTCAGCTTCGCGTTCTCCCTGGAGGCAAACAGGTCCACCTGAGGTGTGCCCCAGTGGGAGAACAGATCTTGTACTACCTCCGGCAGGAGTGACCACTCGGGAGATGCAGCCCTATCCGCTCAGGGCATCAGCCAGGGTGTTGGAGGCTCCTGCCACATGAATGGCCAGGAGATCCGCCTCCAGCTGCGCGTTAGTGACCAAATGCGGAGAGCCTGCATAGAAGCATGGGCTGCGTCCCGCCTGGCGGTTCAGGTAGTACATGGTCGTGATATTGTCCGTCTGGACTCGGACCACTTGACCCCGGAGAAACAGAGCAAAGGCGGTGAGAGCTAGGCGGACCGCTCGGAGCTCCAGCAGGTTGATGTGGCATCGGGACTCCCGCGGGGAACAGAGGCCGTGCACTCGGTGTTCCCCCAAATGGGCACCCCAACCCATCAGAGAGGCATCGGTCGATAGAGGCGGTCGGCTCGGGGCGGACAAACGGGATGCCCTCCTGCAGATGGAATGGAGCGGTCCACCACTGGAGGCGTTCACATCTCCTGGTCACTATCACTAGCTGGTCCAAAGGATCGCAGCGTTGTGACCACTGGCTGGCCAGTCCCCACTGAAGGGCGCATGTGCCAGCCCAGCCATGGACCACGCTGGTACAGGCCGCCATGAGACCCAGAAGGTGCAGGAAGTCCCGGGCAGGCGCGATGCCCAACCAGAAATGATTGGGCAAGGAGGTGGAACCTCGGCCCTGTCCGCGGAGCGTGCTCTGGCTGAAGAGAGTCGAGCTCTGCCCGATGAACAGGATCACCTGCTTGACTCGAGTTCCGACTGGCCTCGTTGATGAGAAGGCCAACGAGAGCAAACCTGGAGGCCAGATCTCTGGACCGCTCCACCTCCGTCTGGAGGAGGCTGCTATCAAGTCGTCGCAGTAAGGTACACTGGACCCCTCGGCGCCACAGGAATGCTGTCACCACTGCCATGCATTTGGTGAAGACCCTGGGAGCTGGAGATAAGCCGAAGGGCATGGCTCGGAACTCGAAGAGGGATCCCTCTGCTCGAAAGCGGAGGAATCTCCGATGTGACGGACGGATAGGGACGTGAAAGAACGCGTCCTATAGGTCCAGAGAGCAGAACCACACGCCGTGTTCCAGAGATGGTATTATCTGTGCCAGAGTGACCATCCTGAAGGTTCGAGACCTTAGGAACTTGTTCAGGTCGTGCAGGTCGAGAATGGGGCGCCAGCCCCCCATCCGTTTCAGAACCAGGAAATACCTGGACACGAAACCCCAGGTCTGAAGGGGGGTCCTCCACCTCCGTGATCACCTACTTTTGGAGGAGGAGAGCAATGTCGGCTGGGCGAGCCGCCAGTGAGACTGCGGACCCCAAGGCCCCCCGAGGTGCGACGGCTCTGAAGGGCGGGGCCTGCTCGAATTCCAGAGGTAGGCCTTTTCCCACCACCTCCAGTACCCACCTGTCCGTGGTAACAGCGGACCAGGCGGAAAGGAAGTGTCTGAGCCGTCCCCCCACGGGAGGAACCAGGAGTGAGGTGACAGGGATGGGGGCGACACCCCTCAGCCCGTCACTGGGCAGGGCTTGGAGGAGGGACGGCCGAGGGACCTCCTCGCCTTACCTCCTGCTTCCTGTTGGAGAAGCCCGGCGACAGGTTTGGGATACCAAGGTCGAGCCTGCTGGCCTGGCGTTGCTGGGCAGGCGCGCGGCGGCGCAGAAGGACAAAGGGCTTAGGCTGTGGCTTGCGGCCTTTGTCCTTCTGAGTCGGAAGAGACGAGTCAAAGGTAGCATTGACCTCGATCCTCTGCAGGTGACCTTCCACCCCAGGGCCAAAGAGGTCAGTCCCAGAAAGGAATATCCGCCAACATGTGCTGGGTATCCGAGTAAAAGTAGATATCCTCAGCCAAGCCCGGCGATGCATAGCCACTGCGGCCGCCACAGACCTGGCACATGAGTCCCCAATGTCTAGCGGTCTGGAGCTGCTGTTTGGCCACCCGCCCTGCCCTGGTCCCGCACCTGCCTGGCCGTAGTCTGCAGATCTGCGGGAAGATGAGGACAACCTCATCCAGGGAGCCCAACAGGCGTGAGAAAAATGTGCCATGAGGACGGCAGACTGGCCTGACAAGAGCCGAGAGAGGACGCAGCATAAACTTTCCGCCTGGCATAATCCAATTTCTTGGATTCCTTGTCGGGAGGTTTGTCCACATCCCTGGCGTTTCACGCCGCGAAAGCTATCGGTAACCAACCCTCGGCGGTGCTCCAACAACGGACAGGGAACGGTAGGGACCGCTCTTCCTGGCCAACCTGACCCGAGCGCAGGGCAGGAAGCAGGGCGCTGCCAAAGTTCAAGCCGGACCCACTTAACCGGCCACGGAAAGGTCTCCGTGGAGAATCCTCGGTCCAGAATCTCCGTGAGGGATACCCGGCCCATTTAGAAGCGGGTTCGAGAGCTTCATCCTGGTGGACTCCGAGATGAGTCGAAGCAACCCTAAGAAGGACGAGGGCTATCATCCATTGACTGCCCTCCCGAGGACTCCAAGTCCATGCGCTTGGAGAGAGGGAGGAACCATCATCGGACTCAGAAGAGTCCTCAAGAGACTGCCTCGGGCCTGAGCCACCCTCCACCTGCCGAGGTTTATCGGGAGTGAGGGTGACAGACAACCTATGGGGCAAACCGAAGGCCGACCATGAATTTGGTCGGAGCCCCAAACCAATGGCTGTGGAGGCGGAGGTTCCACCAGAATCGGTGGTGCAGCTGGAATTGGCGAACAACGGCCTGAGAACAGGCTCCTCGACTACAATGAGGGGTTGTTTGGCTGCTCCGGTGACAGCCACTTAATGGCGGGAAAGGCGACTGGTCGGCTTATTCCCGGTCAAAAACTGTTGCCACATAAGTTCTCGTACCTCCGGCGCAACTTGCGTGAAAGCCTCCCTCATCCGAGGAAGAGGAAGAAGCGCGGCGCGCTTGCAGATGCCGAGACCGTCTATGGCGGCGGGATCGGTTGGACCATGAGGATGTCCGAGACGAGACCGAGAGTCCACTAGGCCGAGGAAGGCAAGGAGAAGTGTCGAACGGCACTCTCGGCTCGGACGATCCCAAGAGCTCCGGAACCGGAGGCACAGGCGAGCCGACAGGATCCTCAACTCCACTGGGAGAACACGGGAGGGATTCTCAGCTTCTCCAGCCGACAACCCGTCTAGCGGGTGAGAAAAATCTCAACAGCGGCGGCCGGAGTCTCGGGTCCAACTGGCCTGAGAGGAGACACCGTGAAGCCAGTGGCGAAGCTGAGGTCGACCCAAGTAGACTGTCGACAAGGGAGGGATCTTTCCCGCTCCCAAGAGCGTCGTGGAGACTTACTTTGCTCTTTTTTGGACCTGGAAAAGGTCCGAAGAGCTGGACCCTCACCTTTGGTCGAGAGGGTCAGACAAAGCTCCTTAAAGGAAGCGATACGAGGCACTGAGAGCGCGGGACAAATGCACGCAACCGAGGTAGGCGGCCGCACCGCCTCCTCGAGGCGATCATCTGCTCGAAGCTGATCCGCCGAGCCCGCCGCCACGGACACCGCCAATCGGGCCTCTTTGAATTTCACCGTGGAATTCTTTTCTCAGGCGCCCCAGTTGTAATCGGGCATACGGTCTTCAAGGCACGAGTCGAAAAGGAGAGCACAAGTCGCAGGCCTGCGGGTTGTGCTCAAGGCCCAGGCAGTACGCAGCGTGGAGTGCGGATCTGTCCTAGACATCTTCTGCCCATAAGGGCACCTCCAAAACCGGAGTCGATTTGTCCGCCATGATCGCAGAGGAAGACGAAATCTTTTAGCAAAAACTTTTGATTTGAACTTTCGAAGAATTAGGAACCAGTCTTGCACTGCGGCGTTAAGGAGGAACCTGAGCTGTCAAGGGTAGGAAGATCTGGCGTCATGAGAGCAGGCGAGTTTTACCACCGGGAGGGTGGGAGGAACCAACTGAAGACCTTCCGCAAGATTTAAAGCGGCAAGGAACCTGCCAATAAGTGTGGATGAACAACATATCCATGTCCTAAGTACAGTTATGTAAAAACTTACGTAGCTCTTGCGGCAGGTTACACCATTGGACTGAAACCCGGCAGGCGCAGGACCAGGAAAAGTTCTAGCTAGCAGTATCCAGTGGGGGGCCGCCCCCGATGTCGGCCCCTCCCCGACGTCAGGCATCACATAAAAGGGGCGGTCCCCCAGCATCCCCAGTTCTCCCGCCGGAGACTCCCGGCTCAAGTGTGACATCTGAAGGAGAGACCGAGGATCCGCTTCCAAAGGAAGGTTCGTAGAAGGCATCAAAAGACGCTGTAGCCGAAGAATTAGGTCAAAAGACTCAACCTCCAGAGGGGAAGGTGGGAGGGAAACTACCTGCGGCAAGAGCTGTTCTCGAAGATCTACTGTTCACGGTAAGTTCTTACTTAACTGTACTATCTTACTTTGAGAGAAAAAGCAGCTCTTGCAACCCAGAACCTAAATAGGACTGATTCCCAAGCAGTAAGGACAGGATTGTTATTGGGAGGAGGACAGGAGGAATGCTCCAAGCTTCGGACAAAGTCCCTGAAGGACCGCCAAGCCGAAACCAGCTCTGCGCCTAGAAATATCAAACTGTGGTGCCCTAATGAATGTGTGTACAGTTCTACAGGTCGCTGCTGCACAAGTGGCTGAAGTGGAGACATTTTTAGCATAGCGAAGAGTATACCCCTAGTAGAATGACCCTTCACTGGCCCGATAGCAGGTTTATGCAGCTCTGATAACATAACATGATGCACTTTACCAGCTATCTAGAGACTGTTTAGAAACAGGAGCATCAATCATCCTCTGGCGTAAGAAACAAAGAGCTGGTCAGATTCACTGATGAGCTTTGGTTCTGAGCTAGATAATATCTAAGGTACCTATGCAAATCAAAAGTGTGCAACAGGGCTTCCCCGTTACCGTGATTTGGGTAATACGGTGAGTCTATATCCTGATTGAGTGTGACAGCTGAGACCACCTTGGGAAGGAACTTAGGATTTGTTCTTAGGGACACCCTGTCCTTGTGAAAAACCAAATAAGGGTCCCTGCACATGGGTGCATGAGCTCAGAAACTCTTCTGGCAGAAGTAACAGCAACTAAAAGGAGAGTCTTCCAAGCGAGGAGCGCAGCTGCAATCCAGCGGCTGGTTCAAAGGAGGCAGCGTGGCTGCTCTAGAACAAAGGAAGATCCCAAGGTGGAACGGGTCTTTGATGGGAGGTCTCAAGTGCAGGATGCTGCACAAAAAAGGCAAGCCTCTAGTTGAGCTAGAGACCTGTGACCTATCGAGATGGTATGCTGAAATAAGCGCATAGATGGACCTTAATGGAGGAATGACAAGTCCTGCCTCACAGAGGGATAGGAGGTAGTCTAAAATAGACCTCACAGAACACTCCAATGGGGTCAATGCTCGAGCCTGAGCCCAAATACAAAATCTACGCCACTTCTTGGCGTAAGTAGCATGAGTAGAGGTTTTTCTGGCTGCCACCAGAACGTCTGCAACTTCCTGAGAAACCCTGTATCTCACGACTGCTATGTCCTTAGAAGCCAGGCATGCAGGTTCAGAGACCGAAGATCCGGAAGAACCAAAGATCCGGAAGGACCAAGGAGCCTGTCTCCTGGCATAGAAGGTGAGAGCAAAATGGCAGAGGCACGGAGGTTCCTGGGCCAGCTGATGTAGAGAGACAAAGTCTGCCTGGGCCAAAAGGATGCTACTAGAATAAGGCAGCTTGCTCTTGGCCAGACTTCAGTGAACCTCTGGATCAAAGAAGAGTGACAAAGCGTGAAGGTATCCGCCCATCAAAGAGGGACAATGCGTCTCGCCAGAAAACACCAGGCCCTGGATCTAGCGAGCAGAAATTGGGCAGTTTTAGATTGAATGGGGCGTCAGAAGAGGTCTAATTCTGGTGTCCCCATCTGGAACAGGTCCTCTGCGACTTCCTGAAGCAGTTCCATTAATGGACCTGGACTGTAATCAGCTTAGGCTGTCCGCGAATAGTGTTGTCACACCGGAACATGTACTGCAATGATGATAGTGCGTAGTTGCAATACCATATTCAAAACCTTTGAGCCTCCTGCAAGGGTAGGAATAAGTGCCTCCATGTTTGGTTGAGCTAGTGCATCACCGGTATTGTCTGTTTGTACCAGAAGAGGTACCTGGTGGAATCTCTATCTGGAATGCCTGTAGGGCATACAGAGTGACTCTCATCTCCAGAATGTTTATGTGAGTTGGGACTCTAGAGATGACCAGGGCCTTGAGTCCTGACTACGTTGAGGTGAGCTCCCATCTGGACCTCGGGCGTCCGTGGAGAGTCGCTAAAGGAGTGGCGCAATGAAGGGACTCCGTCGGAAGGTGGTGTGGACGAGCCACCAATTCCAGTCTTGGATGACAGCACTTATGATCCAGATTGGATGCTGCACATGATCTTGCTTCTGGTCCCATGAGCCCGCAACATCCACTGGGTGACCTGCATATGGAGTCGAGCTGGGGAACCGTTGCAATTGCAGCTGCCACAGTACTTGACAGGCAAAAGAATGGTCCGGGCCAGTACCATCTTCTTTTCCTTTATGTCCCTTATGAGGAATCTGATGCGTTCTGCCCTGTCCTGGGGAAGGAATGCTCTTCCCTGAATTGTGTCCAGAACCGCTCCTATAAAGTGCAAGTTCTGAGACGGAACAAGGTACGACTTCTCCTGATTGATGGTGATGCCCAGCGATAGGAAGAGGAACAGGTATCCTGGTGTGGACATCAAGGGCTTCCGTGAGGGTGCCATGAGGTGAGCCATCTAGAGTGCAGGAAACACAGGTGGCCCCCTCTCCTGAGCTGCTGCCGCGACTGCCATACACTTCGTGAACACCCGAGGTGCAGAGGCAGTCCGAAGGAGGGCTCGGAACTGGTAGTGGCGTCCCAGAAACTCGGCTATGAAATCTGCGTGTGCTCGGCGACTGGGAGATGTAGGTAAGTGTCCTGCATATCCAGCAACGTCAGCCATACGCCCTCTTTGAGCATGGGAATGAGACCCGACAGGGTCTGTCATGAAATGCTTGTACAACACAAAGTTGTTGAGATCAGCTGAGATCAAAATTGGGCTCAAATCCCCGATTCTTTGGAACCAGGAAGAAGTGGGAATAGTAACCGTTTCCTCTGTGGTTCAGTGGAACATGTTCTATGGCACTCCTTGTGTGGGAGGCCAAGACCTCCTGCTGAATAAGCAGAGCATGCTGACCTGAGTAGCGGAAGCAGGGGAGGTCTGGATGGCAGGTGATCGAGAACTTTATACAGTAACCTCGTTCGACAACTGCAGCACCCACTGGTCTGAGGTGATCCTCTGCCATCCTGAAGGTGATGAGAGATCGACCCCAACCTTCTTGACCCTTTGATCCAGAGGAGAGGCGGGGACTGGGAAGAGTCATGTTGTGGTGGTGTTGGCTCCGCTGGCTGGGCTGCTTTTAGATACTTCAGCCTGGCCGAGGAGAACCTGGCTTGATTCTTACAGCCAAAGTTGCCCTGGGTTGCTGGCAGGAGCGTGGCTGGCTGCCTTTGATGGCAGCTGCAAGAATGATTCTGGTTCCTACGAAAAGAGACATAGATTTTTGGTCTACTAGTACTTGTACAGTCCTGACTACCTTCAGCATCCTGCAATTTGGTGATGACCTTCTGGGACTCCTCACCAAGAGGCACCCTCCATTATAAGGGGCGTCAGAGATTCTTCTGGACGTCCGGAGTAAATCAAGATCCCTCAGCCACAGTGTCTCCAGAGACAATGCCTGTAGCTGCTTCCCTGGCTGCCGAGTCCGCTGAGTCGTGGCGGCTTGGAGACCTGGGTCCCCAGTCAGACCCCAGTTTGGAGGATTTAGCAGCTCCTCCTTCATCCGCCATCTGGTAAATCTTTAGAAGGTCTTGGCCCTGATCCCAGCAGACAATCTGAAAGTGCACTAGTAATAGATCAGATAGTTCAAAGACCTAACAGAGCATGTAGCAACCGCATACACATGTCTTCCATGGAATCTAATTGCTTGGATTCCTGGTCAGGAGACTGGGTGCTCAAATGTTGAGGCCACTGGGACCTGTCATGAGATGCAATAATGACCAGGGTAGCCGGCCTTGGGTTGTTCGCCAAATACTTGTCCTCCGTAGTAGCCCTGTAAAGGCAGTCAGCCTTCTTTGGAACAACCGGTGTGGAATCGGACACTTCCAAGCTGCCTAGTGGCGTCCGTAAAGGTGTCCACCAAGGTGGAATCACCACAGGCTTCAGGTCTTTCTGCCTGAAGGTAGCAGGCAGGCGTTGTCTCTCGGTCTAGTTCTTCAGTCTCCCATCCATATTGTCCTGGATGTGCCTCATGATTTCCGAAAAAGAAGGGATCATCCGGAGGCAACCTTGGAAGGTCCCATGGGTCTGGTGATAGAACTGAAAGGAGAAGAGACCTAGAATGTCGGGACGTATCCGGTCCTGAGTCATCTCGATGATCGGCGTCTGCCCTGGGTCATTGAGCTCCGGGGACCCTGAGGGAGTGTGATGGGCATTTCTTGTCTCTCGATCGGCCCGAGGAGGCAGAGTTGGCTCCTTGGGGGTCGGGGGTCTGTCACCCGGCACCCTAGGAGGATGTGGAGGAGGCTGAGGCAGAACCATGTCCTTCTTGATCATTTCTTACCAGAAGGTGAACAAATCCTTCACCTCCTGGATGTTCCTTACCTGACGATGGACCCGGTGTCAGTGTGGGCCTGTCGTTGGGGTCGGCATCGGTGTGGGCCTGTCGTCCGGGTGGGCATCAGGTCCCGGGTAGCACTGGATCCGGCTCCCTGGGCAAGCGGCGTCCTCCATGCCGCATCTGGTCATCTGGCGGCCAGTAGCCCCTCTTGCCTGAGGACCCTGGACGTCCGGTGTCCACCGTGCCGTGTAGTAGTCAGGTCATTTTTGGTGCTGGGTCGGACGCCTCTTGGAATCTATCATCCGCTTAAGGGACATCAGCTTGAAGTCTTCTTTCAGGTTCTATAGGAGGTTGGGAGACTGACCTGAAGTCGGTGTCCCAGCGTCGGTCAGACGCACCTCGCGATTTGGAGGAAAACTTTTTGTGCCTGTCCAAAGGAACAAGCTTGGAGGCGTCTGACGCCCGAGAGGTCTTGAGCGGGTGCAGGGAGGCGGAGGAGCCCCCTGAAGACCTTATCTTTACCGGGAGAGGCTGGGAGCGAGCCCGGGAAGGAGATCTATCGGACCGGGTAGAGCTGGAGCTGGTCCTGGACTCTGAAGCCCTGCTTGGGGAATTTGCCCTGTCCGAGTCCCATTCCTTGTCCCAGTGCTTCTCAGACTTATGAGAAGATTCCCCTTTGGAGGAAGGTCTTTTCTCCATCTTTCTTAATTTCTCCTCGAGGAGGAATCCCTGCAGGGCCTTTTGGCGGCGGATCCGGGTCCTGCTATTAAATTGTTGGCAAATTGAGCAGGCCTGGGTGTCGTGCTCCGGGCCCAGACACCTGACAGGCAGAATGATGGTCTGCAAAGGGGAAATGCTTGCCACAGGAGCACTTAGAGGGATGTCTTTCGGGAGAAGGAGCAGAAGAAGCAGACATGGATTAAAGTTTACTTAAAGATTTCACGCGTAGTAACAGTAGAGCAGGCTTCCGTGAGGCCAATGCTGGCGAGTCGATGGTGGGAAAAGAACTGGGGATGCTGGGGGACTACCCCTTTTATGTGATGCCTGATGTCAGGGAGGGGCCGCGTTAGGGGCGGTCCCCCGCTGGATACTGCTAGCTAGAATTTTCCCGTGGGGTCCTGGTGCCTGCCGGCTTCAGTCCTAATGGTGTAACCTGCTGCAAGAGCTGTTTCTCAAAGTAAGATCATAGAATTTGACGGCAGATAAGGATTGCTTGGCCCACCTAGTCTGCCCATTTCCCTACCTGATGGATAAGCTGCAGATTCTAGTTAATCAACAGCTTACTTCCTCCTACCCCCACAAGTATTGCCTTATGCCTGTCCCATGCATTCTTGAATTCTCCCACTGTTCCTGACTCCACAACCTCCTCAGGAAGGCTGTTCCATGCATCCACAACCCTCTCTGTGAAAAAATACTTTCTAACATTACCTCTGAGCCATCTCCCCTCTATCTTCAAACTGTGCCCCCATGTTCTTGCATATCTCTTCTTCTCTACCATGCCCCCCCTCTCCCTCCTTTCCTCAAGGGTATACATATTAAGCTGCTTTAGTCTCTCCTTGTATGTCTTCTGGTGCAGACCCTGCCTCATTTGGTGCCCTCCTCTGAACAGCCTCCACTCTATGTCCTTGCGGAGATGGGGTCTCCAGAATTGCATGCAATACTCCAGAACGGGTTTCACTAACTGTCCGTACAGAGGGATAACAACTTCCTGTTTTCTACTGTTGATGCCTCTCCCTATACATCTCAGTATCCCCCCAACCCTTACTGCCTTCTCACATTGCTTGCCCACCTTTAGGTCATCTGATATAATTGCTCCTAGGTCTCTTTCGATTTTTGTTGTTGTTGCATCTAGAAAAGTCACCCATATGGTGAGGGGAGCAAAGGCCAGTAAAGAGCAGCGGCTGGCACAGGGGATACATGGAGGGGAAAAGGGGTTCTTCCGGTACATTGGGGGCGGAGAAAACTAAGGGCCATCTCAGCAGATTGAGATCAGAAGGAGGGTGGGTGGAAGAGGCGAGGACCAGGCAGAGGTATTTAACAAGTACTTTGCCTCTGTGTTGCTAGGAGGGATGGGATATCTACAAATCAAGGCATGAAGGGGACAGAGCGGCAGGGAGTGGGATCAGGGAGCAACAGAAATGGAGGCGAGAGGAGGAAGGTACCCAGGGTGTCACATCTGGATAAGGATAAAAAGACCAGTAAGGGGGGTGGACGGATGATGCTATCTCCACCAAAGGGTGTGGTTAGCCCTCAAGGCCCTAAAGAAAAACAAATCTCAGGGCGGATGGCATTCATCCCAGAGTACTATGGGAACTGGTAGGACATACTGGCTGCACCCTGGGAGCTTTCAGCAGGTCACTTGAGACAGGGAGGGTACCTAGTGATTGACGAGAGGCACATGTGGTACCAATCCATAAAGGGGGTCAAGGAAGTACCAGGTAACTATAGACCCATCAGTTTGACCTCGGTGGTGGGAAAATTAATGAAGTATACTAAAAGACGATTGAGATTGTACTTGGAGGAGGTGGGTAGTCTGATGAGTCGGCAACATGGGTTTGTGCCAGGTAGATCATGTCAAACCAACCTTGTGGAGTTCTATGAATAGGTAACATCAGAACTGGACAGGGTAAGCCTGTGGATGTATTATTCTTGGACTTCAGCAAGGCGTTTGACTCTGTCCCCACAATGGTCTGGTGGAGAAACTGATGGGGTTAGGAGTAGGCCCTTTGATGGTCAGATGGATTGAAAACTGCTAGCTGGGCGCACTCAGAGGTAGTGGTCTGTGGGAGCTCTCAAACCCTAGAGAGGTTGGTAGTGGGGTACCACAGGGCTCGAGTCCTGGGTCGATCCTGTTTAATGCATACATATCAGACATCAGGAGGGTATAGGTGTGAAATGAGTCTCTTCGCGGATGACTCCAAGATGGGAGCAGTAGTTGAGGAGAAGAGGGGTGGCCTGCAGGGACCTGGACACCCTGGAAGCTGGGCTCACATATTGAAATTAAATTTCAATATCACCAAGTGCAAGGTGTTGCATCTTGGTCGGAAACCCTAAACACAGGTACACCCTGGGAGGGGAGGCGCTGGAGGCCTCAATAGGGGAAAAAGACCTAGGGGTCATGGTGGATACATGTATGAATAACTCTGAGCAGTGCAGGAGAGCAGCTAGCAAGGCAAACAGGATGTTGGGATGCATTGTAAGGGGGATCACCTCTAGAAGCAAGGAAGTGATTCTGCAGCTGTACAATGGACTGGTTAGACCACACCTTGAGTACTGTGTACAGTACTGGAGACCACATTTGAAGAGGACATACAGCTCCTGGAGAGGGGTACAGAGAGGGCAACAAAAGATGATACGAGGGCTAGGGGATTGACTTATGAGGACAGACTTGAGGAGCTCTGCCTGTTTTCATTGGAGGAGAGGAGAGACAGGGGGACATGATTGAGGTCTTCAGTACCTCAAGGGAATAAATAGGGTAAACATGGAGGATCTTTAGGCTAAAGCAGGAGGTATCACCAGAGGGCATGGTTTGAAGTTGGAAGGTGGAAGGGTGAGGGGAAGGAGGAGGTTTTCACGAGAGGGTGGTGGACCCTTGGAATGCACTGCCTGGTGAGCTGGTTCAAAGATCCACAGTGGGAGGCTTCAAGAGAGGTGGGACAGACACAGAAAGTGGGCGTATCAGATGATGGCCTGTCCGGGGGTGGGGATGGATGATAGGGGTTTCTAGAGAACAAGGGATGGGAGGGTCTCGCACCCAACTAAGGATCTAGGTTCGAGCAGACTCGATGAGACCGTAAGGCCTAATCTGCTGGCAAATAGTATGTTAGTATGTTATTAACTCACCCCTATTGTGACTCTTCCCTGGTTTTTGTGTCCCAGATGCATTACCTTGCACTTCTTTGCACTGAATCTGAGCTGCCACATATTTGACCGTCCCTCCAACCTTGCCAAGTCCCTTTTCATTCTTTCCACCCCACCTGTGTATCAACCCTGTTGCAGATCTTTGTGTCATCTGCAAAGAGACATGCCTTTCCTCCCAGGTGCTCTCCAATGTCACTTATAAAGACATTAAAGAGGACCAGTCCCAGTCACTGAACCCTGCGGTGCCCTGCTAGTTACCCTCCTTTCTTCACTGTGAACTCAGTTTACCATTACCCTTTGCGCCCTGATGTCCAGCCAGTTTTTTATCCAGGCTACCACCTTGGGATCCACTCCCAGGCTGGCTAACTTGTATATTAATCTTTTGTGTGAGACTGTGTCAAATGCCTTGCTAAAATCTAGGCAGGCCATATCCACAGCCTTTCCCTGGTCTACTACTTTGGTCACCCAGTCAAAGAAATCTATTAGGTTCATCTGACATGACCTTCCTGCTGTGAAACCATGCTGCCTTGGGTCCTGTGCCCCACTGGCCTCTAGGTACTCAATAATTCTTTCCTTCAAGTGATTCCATCATTTTCCCTACCACTGAAGTCAAACTAACTGGTCTGTAGTTTTCTGCCTCTGCTCTGCTCCACTTTTGTGAAGTGGAATCACATTGCCCTCCTCCAGTCCTCAGGTACCACCCCATCCTCCCATGATTTGTTAAATAGAGTAGTCAGTAATGTAACTAGTTCTATCCTTAGTTCTTTTAGAATTCTTGGGTGAATCCCACCAGGCCCCATTGCTTTGTCCACCCTCAGTTTCAAGAGTTCTTTCAAAACCCTTTCTTCTGTGAATGGACTGGTATCGACCCCCCTATTCAGAGTTTCTCCCTTGTTTGGTTTAGGTACCTCCCCTCCTCTTCCGTTGTTGAATACTGAGCAGAATTATTTGTTCAGTATCCCTGCTTTTTCACTGTCACCCTCTGCCCACATTCCCGCCCCTTTATTAATTCTCTGTATCCCTTCCTTGGTCTTTCTTCGCTCCCTAATGTACATATAAAAGGTTTTATCCTCCTTCTTAACAGAGCTGGCTATATTTTCCTCAGTTTGTGCCTTTGCTATTCTGACTGCCTTCCCTGCCTCCTTCTGCTTTAACTGATAAAGTTCTCTGTCCTGCTCCTTCTGTCTCCTTACATTTCCTGAATGCTATCCTTTTCTCCTTAACCATCCCTACCACCTCTTTTGAGAACCATAGTGTTTTTTTCCTTCATTTTGTTTTGTTGATTTGCTTCACACAAAGGCTTGTTGCCTCTTCAATGGCTGTTTTGATTATTCCCCATTGTTCCTCCACCCCTCCTTCTTGCCTGTTTGCTAGTGCTTTTCTGAGGCACTCTCTCATTTTTCCAAAGTCAGCCTATCCTAAAGTCCAATACTCTTGTTTTTGTATGGCTTGACTCTATGGCTGTGTTTATTGTGAACCACACTGTTTGGTGGTCACTTGTTCCCAGATGGCTACCACTTCTAAATCAAGATCCTTTCTCCTTCCCCATTTGAAGTACCAGGTCTAAGATTGCTCCCTCCCGAGTGGGTTCCAACACTAGCTGTCTAGAGCATGCCCCTGTGGGGCATCTAGAATGACCCTGCTCTTGGATGTGCCTACAGCTAAGGTACTCCAGTTTACATCTGGCATATTCAGGTCCCCCCATTAACAACATCTCCCCTTTTTCTGCCATTTTAAGGATGCCTTCTACCATTTCCTTGTCCATTTCCTCCCCCTGAGATGGGGGTCTGTACACAGCTCCCATGCGGATTGTGGTGCCATTTCCTGTCTTCAGGGTGACCCATAAGTGACTCATCAACTTCCTGTTTACTCTTTAGTTCTGTTGCTTTAATCCATTCCCTTATATAGAGAGCTACTCTTCCTCCTCTTTTACCCACCCTGTCCCTCCTGTAGACTGTGTATCCCGATATGTTGACATCCCAGTCATGGTTCTCTGTGTACCATGTTTCAGTGACTGCCACAATATTCAGGCATCCCTCTTCCATCAAGGCCACTAGTTCAGGGAGCTTGTTGCACAGACTGCGGGCATTGGTACTCATGACCTTCCATTTATTTTTTATGGCATTACCCCTTTTAGCCCCATCCCTGTTCTTACTGCCTGTTTCTGCATTTATCCCTGTCCTGCTCCCTACTGATTTCTTTACCTTGGTGTTTACCTCTCTAACTACTGTGTTTTGTGGGGGAGGCTGGGATTTCCCTGCTCCTTTTCAGTGCCTCCCCCCTTGGCTAGTTTAAATGCTTGCCAATGAAGCATTTAAACCTGTCACCTAGGATCCTGGTTCCCCCCCTGGACAGATATAAGCCTGCATCCCTCCAGGTAACTCCCAGTCCCCAATGAAGCCAAACCCCTGAGCTCCACACCAGTTTTTCAACCATTCATTGAACCCCATGGTGCGGAATACCTTAGCATCATCCTTGCCATAGACAGGTAGCACCTCCAAGAAGGTTACTGTACATGCTACTTGTCTAAGGCCCCTCCCCAACTCCACAAACTCTTCTTGCATCGCTCTGATCCCGTTCACAGCCAGGTCATTTGTCCCTAGGTGGACAATGACATCCAGCTCCCTCTCATGCAGCTGCTCCGCGATCCTGAGGATTCGCTTCCTGTCCCTCCGAGCCATGGCGCCAGGCAGGCACCTTACCTCCCTATCCCCTTCCTCACCCACTTCTCTACCCCCTAATGATCGAGTTCCCCACCAGGAGTTGTTTACTTCCCCTGTGGGGTCTCATGCCACCCTCCTGTGGGTCTCCTTTGTGGAGGCTCCCAGCATCCTCCTTGGTCTCCACTGTAGGTGCCTCCATAGAGGAACCACTCTTTGCCAAAACAGCATAAGAACTGTGGAGAGGTACAACTGGAGGATGCACCTCTGTTCCACCACTCTCCTCCCTGAGCCCACCTTGGTCCAACCGCTCCTCTTTCTTGGCAACCTCTGAGGTAACGGTGGTGGCCCTGGTGGTCCCTGGGTGGGGGAAGAGGTTTCACCAATCCTAGCCAGGTCAGCCTGGAGACTGGCAACCCCCTCCCTCAGACCAGTGAGGTGCCTGCAAACAGGGCCATTCCCATCTTGACTTATTTTGTGTCCCCTCTCCTGTTGCTTTGTATGCTTACTGTCTCCTCCCTCTATGTATTTTTACACTTACTTTCCTACTGCCTATGTGCCCTTACAACTCTCGTCCTTCCTGTTCTGGGACATGAACTTCCTGTAGTCTTCAGTAGTCTCCTTCTTTCATGCTTGGATTCAGACCTCCAGTAGCCGGGGAGGGAGGGAGAGTTATTTTTTAGGACTCAATTGGCGACCATATGCAGTGCATCCTGTAGTCTTCCCCCAGCCCACTAGGAAGACACTGTCATCAGTGCAACCAAGAGCTTTGGCTGGACAAAAGGGATTTCCTCCAAGAAGTTTAATGTGAACAGACATCATCAAATGGTGTTCAGCATCAGTTGGATCAACAGAACTGGTTGGTCCAGGGCTGAGTGCATCTGTGACCATTGATGCCTCAGTTCTCACTGGAAGTGTCTCACGCATTAGAGGGCACAAATGGTCAACAGCCATGGTAGCTGCCATATAGCACAGGAACTACAGGAAATTCAATCGCGATTGCCAAACTTGAAGGGATTAGACAAAGGACGATAGATCCTCTGCCCTGTTCTGGTTTGTAGAATGGCTAGCTCCACCCCCCGTGAACACAATACCCTTTACTGAGGTCAGCTCATTTTACTCAGATTGACAGAAGACCCAGTTTCTGGAATATCTGGATGGCCAGGTCCCTGGCCTGCTCCACGTCGTGCACCGAACTGGCCAGAGAGGCAAGTCGTCAAGGCAGGAGAACACCGTGATGCCAACTAAAATTTGCCACTACTGACAGACACTTGGTGAACATCCTGAGAGCTAATGAAAGGCTGAACGGTATGGCTGAAACTGGCAGAGAAACCTCCTGTGTGAAGGACAGACAGGGATATGGAGTACACATCTGGGAGATCCAAAGAGCACAAGTACATTAATGGCTTCGAAGACAGGCTAATTTGAGTCAGCGTTACCATACAAATCTTCTGTCTGTGGATGAACTTGTTCAGGATCCACAACTCAAGTATAAGTGCCCACTTTCCACTTACTTGGGTACCGAAAAGTATCATAACACGAATTCCTGCTGAGCTGAACATTCTGGGACAGGGACAGACTCTAATGCTTAGTATACAAGGACCTTGTTCTGTAGCACTGATAGAGAACCTGATGAGAGCATGTCTTCAGACATGCACTGGACAAAACAGGCAGCATCTCGAATTCTAGAGAGGCCCAAACCTACCACTACCAGGACCCATCCATGCTTCAGAGGAGACATTAAACTGAGGTCCTTTCTGCCCTTCTGTTCAGTGTTCAGGTGGAAGTTAAAGATCCCATGGCACTAACTGAAAAGGAGTAGAGCTCCATCCCCAAGGATACCCAATCACCTCTGGATGAATGGCCTAGCTTCACAGGAAGTGGTACATATCATGGTCTGTACCCAAACAGTGAATGTGGACATCATGGCTGGACATGGTGAACCTGCAAACCACACACTTTTTCAAATCCTGGATCCTCATCCGTTCCACGGTTCCATTCAATTAAGCAGTGAACTGGAACTGAGGTGCACATGATGAATCAAAAGGAGAATTAAAAACTCTGAGGAAATTCTGAAAAAGGCCAGCAAACTTTGCAGAAACCAAATTCCCAAGCAGAAGTTATGAAGGAGTAGACCTTTCCCCCCATAGAAGAAAATATCTAAGGGCAGTGGGGGCAAAGCCAGAAGAACATATAACTGGGTGGTAGGAGAAATTCAGCTTGAAGACTGTTGACTGAGCATGCTCAGTGCAAGACTGCCCAAGTGTGGATCATGAATGGAGTCTAGCTAGTTTAAATCACATCAATCTATTCAAACAACTGCCACAAAACTTTTTGGGGTGGGCGACAAACTGCTGAATTTTAGAAGGAATGATTTTGTAATTTCTCAAAGTTTGCAAACTCATTTACATTTTCTATGGAATCAAATTTTGTAGAACTTCCCAAAACAGAATTATGAAATTTCATGTAGCACTTGCCCACATTCCAGGTAGGCCATGCCCCCAAACATACACCACAGTCCAGTCCTGCAAATAAGATTCTTCCCAGGATTCTTGACACTGGATGTGGTTTACCTGTCTTCTACTCTGTGACTCAAGCACTTGGTTCCTGAAGCACTTGAGGCATTCAAACAAAAACCAAAATCCAGGGACCAGAAAAACTTACAAGGAAGTATTACATTACTTTTAAACTACAATACATTGTGACAACTATTCTGAAAATGCTGCCCCTCAGGTGTGCGGCTGTGGGAAGTTTGCACAGTTAAGGCAGCCTTTTGACCATTTATGGTAGTTTTCAGTCTGCAAAGGAGTCATTATGTAACACATACATATTTCTAAAGAAGTCAAGAGATCTAGGACTACAATTTGTAAATCACATTTTAACCTCTCCCCCACCTCAGAGCATTATACTCAGATTCTCAAATCTAAACTCTGTTGTTTATCCCCATGGTGGTTTAAGGAGTCTGTCAGAGAAACGAAGACAACGACGACAGAAAAGGACAAAGGCCCATCTAGTCTGCCCTGGGACCTATAGTCCATACAGGTTTTATCTTTCCAGTCCACCCCATCCCCATCTAGGGACCTCTTGATGACCTCTGTCTTGCTCCTTCCCATCATTACTCTGGCCAGGGCAGCCTGCAGCTCTTCTTCCTTCTTGGCCAGCTGAAGCTTCAGCTCCTCAATCTGCTGCTGCAGTTCAAGGAGTTGGTCTTGCAAGTCTGTTGTCTCCCCGTCCAGCTTCCGTTTCATCTTCTCCATCTCCTGGCCGGTCTTTTCTTCCCTCTTTAGAGCGTTCTGCAAGTCAGGAATAGAGAGTTAATGAAGACAAACAACATGAGCCCACAGCACAAACTTTCCAAGCTGCGTCTTTACATGCAGCTGCAGACCCCAGATGGGTTAAAAGACTTTGTGAATGCTCTGGACACCACACCGGCCTCATTCTTCTGTTATAAGTTCCAGATGGCAGCTGGGTAAGAGACAGTTACTATGTTCAGGGCGCTAGACAAAGATGATAGACTACCACACTAATTCCACAGTACAAGACAGGAGATGTCTGGATGGAGATGGTGATAAAGTGAACATAGGAACTCTACGGTTTTCCTGTGACAACAAGACTGTTACTGAAAACTAACAAAAGGAACACGGACTAAGGGCAACTAGGAAAAGGAGGCCAGTAAAATAACAGTGCAGTAAACACTGGGCAGGTTACACCAGCGTGGTATAAACTCAGCACAGACAGTACAAGGTGGATTGCTAACTAGCTTTGTGCCAGGAAACAGAGGGTGGTACTGGATGGGCCCAGCTCCGAAGCTCAGAGAAGAAAGATTTCAGTCTTCTGCATACTCAAGGCTAAGACGAGACTAAACAGTCTGAGATGTTTGATCTGGTGTTCTCTGGCAGGATGCAATGACATGCCTTAAAGCTCCAAGGTGATAAATTCAGAGATAACATTAGGAGAAACTTTTTCTCTCAGAGGGTGATAAACATATGGAACAGCCTACCAGTAGACATAGTGCATATGAAGACCATAAAGGCCTTCAAGGTAATCCAGGACAAATTCGTGCTTTCCAGGGGAATCACAAGGTACTTTGCGTAGTAGAATGAGCAGGTAATCCCTATAAACTAGTACATGTTTAAACAGCATATTTATTTCAGCCATACTTATGAGGCTGGGGGGGGGGGCCACGATGGACCGAGTCGCTTCTGACCTTAAAGAGCAGCTTCCTACTGCTGCAATTCCAAAACATATAATAAACCTTATATGAGCTCATGGCCTTTAATATATTTCTGCCAGTATTGAAATATGCAAGGGATCATATTTTACTTGGAGGCAAAAGCTAAAATATTGCCACGCCTCGGTGCTTATACGTTTGTGATGTCAGTAAATGGAGAGTCTTGAGGGTGCAATACACAGAGTAAAATAGGGACTTTTTAAAAATGCTTTTTATTATAATTTAGAGTTCGATTATAACAAATCACTACATTTCTCCATCCTGCAACTGCCCTGACTCACTCTCCTTCACTATCTTTCTTTTCCCCACTACTGTCATATTTTACCAACTTCGCGCCTTCTGCCCCTTCCTTGGCATGCTGAAAGCATAAAGCACTAGCTGACTTGCTTCAAGCAATGTTCACACCCTTAGGGTCCGCTCCTGAGGGGTTATGGCTTGCACCCACCCCCACACACACACACACACACCTCTCTCCTCTTCAATTTACTTTCATCTGCATCATGCAGTTGTTACCATCAAGATTCCAATCCAGTGTGTTATGGTCTACCTCCCTTTTATTTCACCCCTCTTATGTAACCAGACAGACAGGTTACTCACCTGTAACAGCAGTTCTCTGAGTGGTATATGTGTTCATCCACACTGTTTGGCATTCTCCCTTCCACTTTAAATCAGCTGGAAGTCTTCAAGCTGGCCCCTCCACCACCCAGGTGGTATATACCTCAGCTCCACCCCATGATGCCAGATCTAGCCCGCTGGATGCAAGGTTGGGTGGGTCTGTGGATGAACATATACCATTCCTAGAACTACTGTTACAGGTGAGTAACCAGTCTGACTGCCCTGAGCTCCAACAGGTTGATGTGGCATCCGGACTCCTCGGGGTCTAGAATCCATGGGCCCTGTTGTCTCCCATATGGAGCTTCCAGCCCATGAGAGGAGGCACTGGTCGTGAGACAACCATCATCTCGGGTGGACAACAGGATCCCTTCCTGCAACGGTCTGGGGGCGGTCCACTACTGAAGAGTGTCCCACATCTTCTGGGTTACAGTGATCAGCTGGTCAAAATGACCATATTGCTGAGTCCACTGGGTGGCCAGCTCCCATTGGAGGGGGAGCATGTCCAACTGGCCCCAACGGACCACCGAGGTGCATGCCGCCATGTAACCCAGAAGGTGCAGAAAGTCCCGGGCAAGGCACAAGTGCCAACCAGAAATGACTGGGCAAAGGAGGAGAGAACCTCTGCCCTGTCCACCGGGAGCCAAGCACTGGCTTGACAAGAGTCGAGCTCTGCCCCGATTAAGCCCATCACCTGGGAAGGCACAAGTTCCAACTTGGCCTCATTGATCAGGAGGCCGAGTTGGGAGCAGGTCTGGAGGGACAGATCCCTGGACCGCTCCACCTCCTGTTGGGTGGGACCTGCCAGAAGCCAATCATCGAGATAAGGGTAGATTCTGACTCCTCAACACTGAAAATGGGCCACCACCACTGCAATGCATTTGATGAAGACCCGTGGGGCCGATGACAGGCTGAACGGCATTACTCTGAAGTTGAACAGGGTCCCCTCGACCCTGAAGCGGAGGAACCGCCGATGGGACGGATGGATTGAGATGTGAAAAAATGCGTCCTGCAGATCCAGTGAACAGAACCACGTTTCACTCCAGGGATGGTATGATCTGGGACAGAGTAACCATCCGGAAGGTGTGAGACGTGAAAAGCTGATTCCGGTTGTAGAGATCTAGAATGGGGCGCCAACCCCAGTCCACTTGGGCACCAGGAAGTACCTGAAGACAAAGCCTGGGTCTGCTGGAGATCCGGCACTGAAGCTACTGCCTCCTTGCGGAGCAGCTGACCTACGTCGTCTCGAAGAGCCGACTGGGTGCATCACGAAATCCATTCCTCCCGTGGTGCGGTCTCGGCTTGGAAGGTACTGCTAGAATTCTAGAGGCAGTTCCTGACTGACCACTGACAACCCACCTGTCTGAAGTGATAGCGGACCAGATGGAAAGGAGGTTGGCGGAGCCGACCTCCCACAGGAGAGCCCAGAGCTGGCGTGACAGAGATAGTGGTGGCAACTCCTATGCCGTCACTGGGCAGGCTTAGAGGAGGAAGAGGCTCTGGGACCTGAGCCCTGGCCTCCTTTGTGGCTCTGCTGGGGACGAGGCTTGGGCCAAGGGCGCCAAGCTTGAGCCTGCTGCTGATGTTGCTGTTGCTGGCCTCCTTGGAAGGAGGACTGCTGCACTGCAGGGGAAGAGTGCCAAAAAGGCTTCTTCTTCTTCTGCTGGTTCTTGCCCGAAGAATCTTTTGCAGAAGTGGCATCCGAGGTGGCACTGGACTGCTCTATATGCTGTAGGTGACCAGCCACTCCTGGACCAAACAAGTCAGTCCCCAGGAAAGGCACATCAGCCAGCTTACGCCGAGTATCCACCGGGAAGGAGGAAAGCCTCAGTCAAGCCCTGTGGCGAGAGGCCACTGCAGCGGCCATCGAGCGGGAACAGGAATCCCCGATGTCCAAGGCCATCTGGAGCTGCTGCTTGGCAACAGTATGGCCCTGGTCACAGACTTGTTTGACCGTGGTCTGAATGTCCATGGGGAGATGAGGGAGGACTCTGTGTAATCATGAGAGAAGTGTGCCATGATGATGGCCGAGTTGGCCTGACGAAGGCCCAAAGAAGAGGCCGCTTATACCTTTCGGGCAGAGTGGTCCATATTCTTGGACTCCTTGTCTGGAGATCGGTCAGTGTCGGCCGAACTATCAGTATGCCTGAACACAGAGGCAGTCACCAGGCTCTCGGCAGAAGGGTGCTCTGTGAACCCCGCAAGGGACCCAATGGGCACCGCGTACTTGCAGGCCATGCGGGCAGACGGTGCCGGACATGAGGCAGGGCGCTGCCAGAGTTCAAGGGCCAGGTCAACAAGGGCTTCAGCCACTGGAAAGGCCTCTGTCGGGGTATCCCCTCTCTTTAGAATATCTGCGAGAGGGTACTCTGCCGTTTTCTGGATGGATTCAGGGGCATTCCAGTAGAGTCAGAAATGAGGCGGAGAATCCCTTGGAAGGAGGAAGGGTCTTCCTCCATCCCTGTGCCAACGGATGACTCATGAGAGTGCAGCCGGTGACATCCGAGTCCGAGTTAGGGATACAGAGGTGTACTGCTGAAAGAAAAATTACTCACCTTAGTAATTATGTTTCTTCTAATGGAGTCTTGCTGTATTTGGACAATTGCAGAGATTCCCAAGCTTTGAACTGCCCCGGAGAACAAAGAGTTAACTTTCTATGCAGGGCATAGAATGCTGAGCTCGAGCTCAGTTGAAGTTTCTGTCTGAAGTGATTCAAACCTAAACCGTCAGATTCTTACGAGCCCAACTAAACTAAAAATTCTATGTGTAAATTGTGAACATTCTTACTAGCCAACTGGCTGAAAAAAATTTTGGATTCCCAAGGAAGACTCAAGTCAGGAAACGCAAAAACAAAACCCAATTTACTAAAAATAATAAATCAGCACACAAACAAAAAGGAGGAGGGTGCAAGCCAAGAACACCCCTGGGGTACAACACTGCACCTGCCCACACACTTCCCAAAAACAGGTTCTGAGAGGGGAGGCAGGGAAGGAGGTCAGAATACAGCAAGACTCCATTACAAGAAACATAATTACTAAGGTGAGTAATTTTTTCTTCAAACAACATGAAGTCGTGCTGTATTCGGAGAACTGCAGACTACCAAGCAGTCCCTCCAAGGAGGAGGGACAGAACCTACTTTGGGAATAGGCTCTGAAGTACCGCTGTGCTAAACCGGCCATCACTCCTAGCCTGGATATCCAGAGAGTAATGCTTGGTAAAGTATGGACTGTTTTCCAGGTGGCTGCTTGACAAATTTCTAAGAGAGGGATATCCCTGGCAGCAGCCAGGGAAGCAGCTGTACCTCTTGTGGAATGAGCCCTCAGGCCTGAGGGTAGACTTTTTCCCAGCTTTTCATAGCAGAATTGTATACAAGACACAATCCACCTGGCAACAGATCTTTTGGTGGCAGGTTTGCCCTTTCCCACTTTTCCGTAAGTGAGGAATAACTGGAGGAAGTCAAACCTGTGACCCTTGGTACGCTCTATGTAGTAACTAAGGGCTCTTTTGACATCTAAACTGTGTAGCCTCCTCTCTCCTGAGGAAGAATGATCAGTAAAGAAAACAGGGAGAGCCACAGACTGGTTTAAATGGAAGTCTGAAACCACTTTGGGCAAGAACTTTCTACTGGTTCTAAGGTCCATTTTTTCCCTGTGAAAGGAGATAAAAATCAGGTTCCACTGACAGTGCTTGCAATTCACTGATACATCTGGCAGAGGTAATGGTTACCAAGAACACAGTTTTCCAAGTCAAGTACTTAAGCTCTGCTGAAGACATAGGCTCAAAGGGGTTGCATAAGTTGAGTAATGCAAACATTTAAATCCCAGGCAGGGGCAGGGTCTCTAAAGGAGGACTGGTGTGAAGCAATCCTTTAAAAAATTTACAAAACACAGGATGGGAAGATAGTGAGGAAGGCTTCCCCACAGAGAAAAATGCAGAAACAGCTGACAAGTGTACCTTGAGAGTAGCTGGTCTGAGGCCTAGGCCATTAAGATGGAACATATAATCCAGAACCGTAGGCAATTCAGCAGTGTCTGGAGAAACATGCTTCTTAGAACACCAAATGCTGAATCTTTTCCATTTGGAGTTGTAAGTCTTTCAGGTGGAGGGCTTTCGAGAAGCCTTGAGGATATCCAGAACCCCTTGGGAAAGATGCAGATCTGCAAACTCATACTCTTCAAGAGCCATGCTTTGAGATTGAGAGACTGAAGATTGGGGTACCAAATTCTTCCCTGAGAGGATGTTAACAGGTTGTAATTCCTGGGAAAAGACAGGGGAAGATGGACTGCTAGGGACAGCAACAGGGGGTACAAGGGCTGTCTGGCCCAATCTGGAGCAATCAGAATCACCTTGGAAGGTTGAGACCTTATTTTTACCAAAATTTTGAACAGGAGTGGGAAGGGTGGAAAGGGATACAGAAACTTAACCTCCCAGTTCAGGAACAGGGCGTCCAGAGGGACTGAACCCAGGACTGGAGCTCTGCAACAAAAGAGAGGGAGTTGGTGATTGTCTGGGGCTGCAAACAGATCTATCTCTGGAGTGCCCCACCTTGAAAAAATCACTTTCAACATCTCAGGGTCCAGGGGACCATTCGTGATGGCCCTGAGATGTCCTGCTCAGTGCATCTGCTAGCACATTGTCCTTGCCTGGAAGGTGAACTGCTACAAGAGAGGTTTGCAGAGAATAAGCCAGGGACCACAACTTCATAGCTTCTGTGCACAAGACTGTGGACCGAGTGCCTCCCTGCTTGTTGATGTACCACATGGTGGTGGTGATGTCTGTTCGGACTTGAACCACTTTCTTCTGTACTGACTGTGAAAACGCCTTTACAGCCAGAAAAACTGCCCTGAGCTCTAGAAGACTGATGTGGAGAAGGGATTCTTGGGGGGACCACAGCCCCTGGGCAGTAAGAGACTTCAGGTGGGCTCCCCAGCCCAGGAGAGAAGCATCTGTGGTAAGGACCACTGAACAAGACTGAGCAACAAAAGGAACACCTTGTCTTAAATTGTCCTGATCCTGCCACCACTGGAGGGCTTGGATCAAGGTCGGAGTCTCTGGGATCAGTTGGTAAGGGAGTCCTTTCTCTGAGCCCAGAAAGCTCTCAGGTGGAACTGAATATCCCTCATCTGGAATCTTGCCCCTTGGACCACTGCTGTTGAAGCTGCCATGTGGACCAAGAGCTGGAGGAAATGCCTTGCTGGTCGAGATACCCGAAGGCTGAAGGAAGAAGCTAGTTCCATAAGAACCCTTGCCCTTTCTAGAGGAAGAAAGGTTCTTGCTCTGAGTGTGTCCCGTTCTGCCCCTATAACTTGCAGGTGAGACTTGACTTGGTCTGGAGACTGACCCACTATTAGCCAATCATCCAGCTTTGGAAAAATGTAAATCTTTTGCCTTCTTAGAAAGGCAATTACTACTGCCAGGCACTTTGTGAAAACCCTTGGGGCTGTGGTTAGGCCAAAGGACAATGCTCTGAACTGATAATGGCCTGAGGGCAACTCGAACCTGAGGTACTTTCTGTGGAAGCACCTCATGGGAATGTGAAAGTAGGCATCTTTGAGGTTCAGGGAGGCTAGCCAGTCCCCTGGCCTTAGAGAGAGAAAGATTATTCCCAGAGTTATCATCTTGGACTTTGGTTTTAAAAGATGTTTGTTTAGATCTCTTAGGTTTAGGATGCGTCGCCACTCCCCTGTTTTTCTGGGGGTCAGGAAGTACCTGGAGTACAGTTCTTTGCCCCAGTGTAGGGTAGGTACCCTCTCTATGGCTCTTAAAGCTAGGAGAGAAGAAACCTCTGCCTTTAGGGCAAGGGTTTCCAAGAGACTTGCAGGTGGAAAAGATCTGGCTCTCTCCTTTGGAAATTTTTTGAAGCTGAGATCCAGTCCCTGGCTTACTACTTCCAGGACCCACTTGTCTAATGTAATAAGACATCCAGTTCTGGACAAAGTTAGCCAGCCTGCCCCCTACTGGAATAGGAGAGTCGAGCCAGGCAGGCCCATCAGGGTGTCTGCTTGGCAGGGGCTTTAGGCTGAGGAGTGGATGCAGCCCTGCTCATCCCCCTTCTGCCTCTCCCTCTGAAGAACCCCCTCTGAGAAAAGGAAGAAGAGGCCTGTGCTTGGTAAAAAGGCCTTTGAAAAGGCCTGCCCCTGCCCCTAGACTGCTGCCTTTGAGGAGTTGCCTGCCTTTCCTTGGCCTGAGCACTCCTGTAAGTCGTCCTGTACTCATCCATTTTCTTCATGTAATTCTCTGTCTACTCCCCAAACAGAGAATTACCCACTACAGGAAAATCCATGGCCTTAGCCTGGGTGTCCTGCGAGAGGCTAGTACATCTGAGCCAAGCCATCCTCCGAAGAGCCACAGATGTAGCCATGACTCTTTATGAAATCATTTGAGTCCACAGCAGCATGAAACAACCTTAGATGCCTCAGTCCCATCTGCAGCCACCGCCTCCAGCTCCTTGGCTAGCTGGGGGGAGGTCTGTTTAGCCAGTGCTAGTACAGTGCCCCACCTGGACTTCTGGTACCTGACTGTATAGGCCAAGTAATTCGCCTGCCTGAGTCCCAAAGAAGATGCCATGTACTGCTTCTTTGCCATGGCATCAATCTTCCTGGAGTCCTTGTCAGGGGGTGTGAAGCCAAGGGAATACTTGCCCTGTCACAGGCAGCAGCCTGCACTACCCCAACACGACTGCACTGTTGATACAAGAACTCCGTGTCTGAGCCTGAAAGTGTATACCTCTTGTCCATTCTTCTATCCACAGGAGGTATAGTGTTAGGAGACTAAGATTTTTTGTGTCTGTTTCCCAAAAGATTTATGGAGGGGAAAAGACAGTCTCCTGGACTCTGGGATGTCCATCATCTCTACATAATCAGGCTCCTCTTGATCTTCCACAGCCTCCTCCATAGGAAGCTGGAGGGTTTCAGCCACCTTTCTGTAAAACATAAAGTGAGAAGGGGACTCAGAAAGCCTAGGAGGGGAAACACCTGAAGGTCTGTCTGGGGAGATGTCCGGTTCCACAGGCACATCCAGACCTTCACTTACATCATCATCCTCAAATTCCCCTTCCTCTTCAAATTCCAGTTCATAAAAATCTTCAAGGGTATACTCTTGAACTGGGGGAACCAACCAAACCGAACCCCTGCCAGAAGGAGCCGGATCGGTTGGAACCGGATGGAGCGACTCCACAATCTGAATCGCCCTGGCTATCTCTTCGGCGGTTGAAACATGAATCTCTGGATCCGAACCAGTCGATTTATCTTTGCGCTTTCTTTTTGTCAGAACCAATCCCTCGGAATCGGCTCTCCTTTTTCCCGAAGTATCGCCCTGGTCAGAGGGCACTCCTTCTGGTTCGGTCGAAACTGAACCGGGCTGGCCATCCGGGTCAGCGGACTTCTCTGCCTCCTTTTCCCCTCAGTCTACCTAATCTCTTCTCAAGGGTAAATTTGGGAAAGTTTTTACATATTTGGCAGTCTGAATCGAGGTGGTCAAACCCCAGACAATAAACACAGGTGGTGTGGGGATCGGCTTAGCAAAGACGTCCCCACTCACTGCAGTGTTGAAACCAGTGGGCCGTTTTTTCTTGGGTTTCTCAGACATGGCCAACCTAACCAAACTTACCCTTTTTCGACCAACCAGGCAAGACTCCCTTATCGGTTCCTAACCGCAGACGGGTATTGGAAAAAACGGTTAAACACACTTTTCTTTTTTTTTTTTTAGAACCGATAAGAACCGGTAACCACACACTAAGTAAACAAACAAATTTCACTATCAAATGGCCGGTTCAGCTGAACCGAGACGCACTTTTACAAGTTCCACACAGAAAAAAGAAACAATTCCTATCTAGTACTCACGGCACCACAGACAAGAGACTGAAACGACTATGCGGATACATTTTTCGGTTTAAAAACCGACGAAAACTGAAAACTTTAACCGACTTTCGAACCGAGCTGAAGAGGACATCTCCAGAGCGACTGCTGAGTGAGGCGGAGTAAAGAATCTGATGGTTTAGGTTTGAATCACTCCATCAGAGACTTCAACAGAGCTCGAGCTCAGCATTCTATGCCCTGCATTGAAAGTTAACACTCTGTTCTCCGGGGCAGTTAAAAGCTTGGGAATCACTGCAATTGTCAGAATACTGCAAGACTTCATGTTGTTTGAATCACCCTTGATCCACCAAGGGCAGTCAGGGGTGACAGTAACGGACAGACGCTGGGAAGCCCGTGTCCAGTTGGTCCCTTCAAGGAGCCCTCCCACAGGCTGCTTAGGGCGGCGTTCCACCCAGATGGGTGGGGACCGAATAGGCCGAACCGGGGACGGGACGGCCCCACGGGAGGAGGAACCAGAGGCTTCGGTTCCGCAGGGGTTGGCTTTGGCCAGGGAGGCGACAGCCAAGTAATGGCCAGGGTAGGCGGCGGAGCTGGCTTCTGCCCGGTCAAGATAAACAGGTTACTCACCTGTAACAGTAGTTCTAGGAGTGGTATATGTTGTTCATCCACACTGTCTGGCATTGTCCCTTTCCCCTTTAAATCTTGCCGGAAGTCTTCAAGCTGGCTCCTCCCACCCACTCGGGTGGTAAATACCTCGGCTCTGCCCCATGACGCTAGATCTAGACCGCTGGAAGCAAGATTGTGCGCCTTAAGCCGGGGAGATCGGGTGGGTGCGTGTGGATGAACAATATATACCACTCCTAGAACTACTGTTACAGGTGAGTAACCTGTTTTTCTAGGAGCGTGGATATGTTGCTCATCCACACTGTCTGGCAAACTCCTAGCAGTTCTCCGGGAGAAGGGAGGCAAGGCGCACAACCCCTACTTAGGAAAAAGAGATTGGAGATCCGAGGCCCCAAAACCAGCATCTCGGCGTGACTCAAGGTCGATGTGGTAATGGGTAATGAAGGTGTTTGCTGACTTCCAGGTAGCAGCCCGACAGATTTCCTGGATAGGGATGTCCCTGGAAGCAGCCACCGATGCAGCAGTATGGCGGGTAGAATGAGCACTTATCCCTCTGGGAGGCTCCTTGCCCGCCAACTCATAACACAGACTTATGCATGATGTGATCCATCTTGCAATAGTCCACTTGGCTGCAGGTCTGCCACATGCGGCTTCAGCGTAGGTGACAAACAGCTGGCGAACCTCTCCCCGAATTTCCGCCGTCCTCTCCTTATAATAGGAGAGATCACGTCTGAGGTCCAGAGTATGGAGCCTGTACTCAGCATCCGAGGTGTAGTTAGTGTAATGTACCAGCAGAGTCAACACCTGGTTAAGGTGAAACTCTGATACCACCTTCAGAAGGAATTTCGGGCGGGGTGCAGGACAACTTTGTCCCTGTGAAAGACCAGATAAGGGGAGTCCACTGAAAGCGCCTGGAGCTCCCCTGTCCTTCTGGCTGACGTGATAGCCACCAGGAAGGCAGTCTTCCACGACAAGTGCGAGAGCTCACACTTGTGCATAGGTTCGAATGGCTTGCCCATGAGCTTTGCCAAAACCAGCAAGAGATCCCACGGAGGCGGAGGTTCACGCACCAGAGGGGATATGTGATCCAGGTCTTTGAAAAAAACGCCCGACCACTGTCTCCTGTGCTAATGTCGGTTGACAGGCCCACACCCGGTAAACAGAGATGGCTGCCTGGTGCACCCTAAGGGTCGACGACCAAAGACCCCCTTTGGAGAGGGACCAAAGGTAGTCTAGAATGTTAGCCACAGAGCAGGATAAGGGATCCAGGCTCTTTCCCTGACACCAAATGGAAAACCTTTTCCATTTGAAGGCATAACATTTCCTGGTCAATTCCTTTCGAGATGCTTCCACCACAGTGTAGACATCCTCGGAAAGACCCAGAGCCTGGAACTCTAGCCGCTCAGGAACCAGGCTGTGAGGTACAGAGATTGAAGATCTGAGTGGAAGACCTTCCCCTGGTTCAACGATATCAGGTCCAGGCATGTGCAAAGCCGCTCTGTGGTCTGGCAGCTGAGGCTGAGGAGATCTGGATACCAGAACTGGCGTGGCCAATCTGGGTCTACCAGGATCACCTTCGCCTTGTCCCTCCTCACCTTGAGTAACACCTTGTGGATCAAGGGAAATGGAGGTAAGGCGTAAAGGAGGTCTGGGGTCCATGGCCTCGAGAAGGCATCCCCCTGCAGTGAGCCCTGCTGAAGGGGAAGGGCATGGTACAGCCACAGCTTGGTGTTCTCCCTGGAGGCGAACAGATCCACCAACGGTTTGCCCCAATGGGAGAACAGATTGTAAGCTACCTCTGGATGAAGAGACCACTTGTGGGATGTCTGCTCTATGCAGCTGAGAGGATCCACCAGTTGGTTCGAGACTCCTGCCACATGGATGGCCAGGAGATCCGCCTCCAGCCGGCAGATGAAGGTCCAGATCCGGAGCGCCTCCCTGCATAGCAGACGGGAGTGTGTGTTGCCCTGTTTGTTGAGGTAGTACATGGTCGTGGTATTGTCCGTCTGGACTTGAACCACTTGACCCCGGAGTTGAGGTGCGTAAGCTGACAGTGCCAGTCTGACTGCTCTGAGCTCCAACAGGTTGACATGGCATTGGGACTCCTCAGGGGTCCAGAACCCGTAAGCTCTTTGTCCCCCATGTGGGCTCCCCAGCCCATGAGAGAGGCATCAGTTGTAAGGACGACCGTCAGCTCAGGGAGGACGAACAGTATCCCTTCCCGCAAATGACTCGGGACGGTCCACTATTGGAGAGCGTCCCACATCTTCTGGGTGACCGTGACCAGCTGGTCGAAGAGACCCTGACGTTGAGACCACTGAGTGGCCAGCTCCCACTGAAGGGGGCGCATGTGAAATCTGGCCCAATGGACCACTGAGGTGCACGCCGCCATGTAACCCAGGAGGCGCAAGAAGTCCCGGGCAGGGCGCAAGTATGCAACCAGAAATGACTGGGCAAAGGAGGAGAGAACCTCCGCCCTGTCCGCCGGGAGCCGAGCTCTGGCTTGACGAGAGTCGAGCTCTACCCCGATAAAGCCCATCACCCGAGAGGGCACAAGTTCTGACTTGGCCTCGTTGATTAGGAGGCCCAGGTGGGAAAAGGTTCGGAGGGTCAGGTCCCTGGACCTCTCCACCTCCTGAAGGGAGGAACCACCAGAAGCCAATCGCCTAGATAGGGGTAATCTCAACCCCTTGATGCCGTAGATGGGCTGCCACCACTGCAATGCATCTGGTGAAGACCCGTGGGGCCGATGACAGGCGAACGGCATGGCTCTGAACTCGTACAGGGTCCCTTCGACCCTGAAGCGGTGGAGCCGCTGGTGGGACGGACAGATTGGGACGTGGTAGAACGCGTCCTGAAGATCCAGTGAACAGAACCACATGTTTCGCTCCAGAGATGGTATGATCTGGTTCAGAGTTACCATCCGGAAGGTGCAAGACCTGAGATATCGATTCAGGTTGTGGAGATCTAGGATGGGGCGCCAACCCCTCATCCGTTTGGGCTCCAGGAAATACCTGGACATGAAGCCTGGGTCTGTAGGAGGATCCGGCACTGGAGCTACCACCTCCTTGTGGAGGAGCTGAGCAATGTCGTCCCAAAGGGCCGACTGAGCGCTAACTGAGATCCTTTCCTCCCGTGGGGCACGGGCCCGGCTTGGAGGGTACTGCTCGAACTCTAGAGGCAGTCCCTGCCCAACCACTTCCAGAACCCACCTGTCCGAAGTGATACCAGACCAGGCGGAAAGAAAGTGGCGGAGCCAGCCCCCCCACAGGAGGACCCAGAACTGGCGTGACGGGTGTAGGGGAGGCCACCCCCGACCTGTCACTGTGCAGGCTTGGAGGAGGAGGAGGCACCTGGACCAGCACCTCACCCTCCTTTGCGGGGCTGTTGGGGACCTTGCTTGGGCCTAGGGTGCCAAGTTTGAGCCTGCTGCTGTTACTGACCTCCCTGGAAGGAGGGCTGTCTAACCGCAGGGGAAGAATGCCAAAAGGACTTCTTCTTGCGCTTCTGCTGGTTCTTGCCCGAAGAACCCTTAGCAGAGGTGGCATCTAAGGTGGCATTAGACTGCTCAATGCGCTGTAGATGACCTGCCACTCCCGGACCGAAGAGGTCGGTGCCAAGGAAGGGCACGTCAGCTAGCTTGTGCTGAGTATCCGCGGGAAAGGAGAATAACCTCAGTCAAGCCCTGCGGTGAGTGGCCACTGCTGCAGCTAGTGAACGGGCACAGAAATCTCCAATGTCCAGAGCAGTCTGTAGCTGTTGTTTAGCAAAAGCACGGCCCTGGTCATGGACCTGCTTGACCGTGGTCTGCATGTCTGCTGGGAGATGAGGGAAGACTTCAAGTGACCCCAGAAGGGCGTGAGAGAAGTGCGCCATAGTCACTGCCAAGCTGGCCTGACGAAGGCCTAGGGATAATGCCGCATAAACTTTCCGGGCCGAGTGGTCCATATTTTTGGACTCCTTGTCCGGAGGGCGGTCAGTATCCGCAGAGTTGCCCATGCGCCGAAACACTGAGGCAGTCACAAGGCTCTCAGCCGAGGGATGCTCAGTGAAGCCCGCCAAGGACCCCATTGGCACCACGTACTTGCGGGCCATACGGGCAGATGGAGCCGGGCAAGAGGCAGGGTGCTGCCAAAGCTCCAGTGCCGGGCCAACTATGGCTTCGGCCACTGGAAAGGCCTCTGTCGGGGTATCCCCCCCTCTTAAGAATATCCGTGAGAGGATATTCCGCCTTCTTTTATATAGGCTGCAAAGGCATACCAGTGAACTCAGAAATGAGTCGAAGCATGCCCTGGAAGGAAGAAGGATCTTCCTCCAGGCCTGTCACTGACAGCTCATCATGTGAGTGAAGGCCAGTAGTATCCGAGTCTAAGGAATCCGGATACAGGGGTCTCCCACCTAAGTCCCTCCTCGATGAGCCTAGGGCGATCAGGAGTGACTGTAATTGACAACCTATGGGGCAAGCCCGTAGTTGTCCGATCCTCCTTAGAGGGATAACCGCCCTGAGGCTGTTTGGGTGGTGGTTCCACCAAAATTGGTGGGGAGCCCGTAACAGGCCGACCAGAAATACGTACCGGTCCCACCGGAGGGAGAACCGAGTCCTCGGAACCAGGGGAGTCAGTCATTGTCAAGAGGCTGGGGGTCAAGTAATGGCCGTAGCCGAGTAGACGGCTTTTGACCAGTCAAAAGGAGTTGCTGCCACATGAGGTCCTCATAACGTCGATGGAGTTTCCGTCTAAGTCTCTTCTCGTCCGAGGAGGATGAGGATGAGGAACGGTGGCGGCACCTCTTCTGGGAGTGTTTGTGACCCTTTCTTGGTTTTTCGACCGATGGGGTCCTACTCCTCTGTCGAGACCGACGGAGTCGGCTCTGTCGGTCAGGAGAAGCCGGATTTGGTGAAAACCGAGGTTCCGGCTCTTGCCCCTCGATCAGGATGCCCGAAGGACGGGTCTCCTCGTTGGGAAAGGAGAGAATGGGAGTCCTCCCCAAAGAGTCGTTGACAGGCGTCGGCAACAACGGCTCGATTGGGTTGACAGAAATCTCGGCTGGTTCTGCCGTATCCTCGGCTTCAGTGCCCTGGCCTGATGGAAGGTCCGAAGAGCCGGCAGCCGAGGAAGCGATCTCGACCGTGGCTAAGACCGCCTGCTCCTGAGTGTTGGACCACTCTCGGTCCCAGGAACGTCTTCTTTGGCTAGAAGAAGATTTGGGGTCCTTATCCTTTTTCTTGGATCGGGAGAAGTGCGAGCCCGAAGTGCCTCACCCTTGGTAGGGAGAGACTGGCACAACTCCCGAAAGGATCCCGTGAGGGTGGAGCCCAGGTTAAGCGGGATGAAGAAACTTCCGTTGGCCGAAGCTTGGGCAGCTTCCCCTTCGAAAGCCGCCATCTGTTCGAGCTGCTCGGCGGATCCCACAGCCGAGGAAACTGCCCACCTGGCCTCCTTCGATTTCACCAGTGGATTGCGAAGCTCTGGTCTCCCCAGCTTAAGACGCACCTTGCGGTCTTCCAGGATGGTGGAATGGAAGGCCGAACAGATGGTGCAGGCCGAAGTATCGTGCACGGTGCCTAGGCAATACACGCACGAGAGGTGGGGATTGGTGCGAGACATTTTCTGTCCACAAGGACACTGGAGGGAACCCGGGGACAACTTGTCCTCCACATCAGAAACATTCGATCAACGGAACTCTGACGAAGCTCAACATGGTCAAGTGCGGCGAAACCGCCGATTAGACTCCAGGGCCTACAGTACTTGCAAAGTAGCACAAGGGAACCTGCATCTTCCAGCGGAAAGGAAGATCTGGCATCATGGGGCAGAGCCGAGGTATTTACCACCCAGGTGGGTGGGAGGAGCCAGCTTGAAGACTTCCGGCAAGATTTAAAGGGGAAAGGGACAATGCCAGACAGTGTGGATGAACAACATATCCACGCTCCTAGAACAGCTGTTGCCACATAAGGTCCTCAAAGCACAGACGGCATTTCCGCTGGAGCCTCTCCTCATCCGAGGAGGATGAGGATGACCTGTGGCATCGCCTCTTCTTACAGTGCTTATGGCTTTTCCTCGGTCGATTGGCTGAGGGGGTCCTAGACCTCGACCAAGATCGGGGAGGCCGACTCAGTCGATCGGGAGATACCGGAGGGATCGGTGAAACCCGAGGGTCTGGAACCGGGTCCTTGATGGGGACACCAGTGGGCTGGGTCTCCTCATCAGGAAATACCAGGACCGGAGTCCATTCTATTGAGTCGTCGGCCACGCCGCAACAAAGAGTCAATCGGGTCAAGGATAATTTAGAACTCGTCAGCCTCGTCCTCGGTCCCCTGGCCTGACGGAAGATCCCTGAAGCCGCAGCCGAGGGGTGTGATCTCGACCGAGGTCAAGACCGTGTGTTCCTGGGACTCGGACTTTTCTCGGTCCCAAGAACGTCTTCGCTGAGACAAAGACACCAGGTCTTTATCTCTCTTCCAAGAGCGGGAGGAGTGCGAGCCCGAGGGCGCCTCATCCTGGGTGGGGAGAGACTGGCACAACTCCTTGAAAGATCCCAGAAAGGTAGAGCCTAGGTTCAGTGGGACAAAGAAGCTTCGACTGGCCGAAGCACGAGCAGCTTCTTCCTCGAACGCCTTCATCTGTTCAGCTGTTTGGCGGAGCCCGCGGCCGTGGAAACCGCCCACCTAGCCTCCTTCGACTTCACTGGAAGGTTCCTTTTTTCCGGTCTCCCCAGCTTCAGGTGTGGCTTGCGGTCATCTGAGACGTTAGGATGGAAGGCCAAGCAACAGCTACATGACGAAGTATGGCCGCCACCTAGGCAGAAGACACACGTGAGGTGGGGATCGGTGCACGACATCTTCTGGCCGCAGGGACACCGGCGAAATCCCGGGGAAGATTTCTCCTCCATGATCGATGCTGCAAAAGCGCAATCGCTAACTTGAACAAGTTTGAGCTTCGGTAAAACCGATAATTTGAAAGCCAGGGCCTACGAAATGGGAGAGCACGAGGGAGGCAACCTGTAACTTCCAGCAGAAAGGAAGATCTGGCGTCATGGGGCGGAGCCAAGGTATATACCACCCGGGTGGGTGGGAGGAGCCAGCTTGAAGACTTCCAGCAGATTTAAAGTGGAAGGGGACAATGCCAAACACTGTGGATGAACAACATATCCACGCTCCTAGAATGATCATTTCTATTGCAGTCCACTTGGGGCCATGTAAGGTTTATTATATGTTGGGGGGGCAGCAGTAGGAAAGTGCTCTTTAAATTACAATGTTACTGTGTAAAATCGGTGGAGAACTAAGCTACAGACAATCCTCATAATAGGAACCACAGCTAAATGGGGCACTACATTAATGTATCCTGCTGTTCTACACCCAGAAAACAGCTGCATGAACACTGCTGTATTACTGTGTTTTGAGCATCTAGATCGGGAACAAAACTAGATAGGAAAAGTACAGTTACGTAAGAACTTACCATAACAGCAGATCTTTGAGAGAGGCTCTTGCAGTAGGTAATTATATTTAGGACTGACGTCGGCAGGACCCCACGGAAAAATTTCTAGCTAGCAGTCTCTGTAGAGGGCCCACCCCCACGTCAGGTGACCGTCGTCAGGAGACATCGGTATAAAGGGGCGGTCCCTCATGCCCGCCTTCCAGTTCTTTCCCGCCACAGGCCAAGAGGCCAGATGAGAGAGAGGCGGATATTTCCCTCATTGGAAAAGGAGCTGAAAAAGCATAGGAGGATGGAGGGCGGGAAGGTATTACCTACTGCAAGAGCCTCTCTCGAAGATCTACTGTTGCGGTAAGTTCTTACATAACTGTATTATCTTACTTCGAGAGGGCTCTTGCAGTAGGTAATTACATATAGGACTGAGTCCCAAGCAGTCTGGAACAAAAGAAGCACACAGGAGGAGGAAAGCTACTCAAAGCAGATCCTCTTAGCTGTGAAGGCCTTAAGAAAGGAGGCCTTGCAGAACAGCGAGCCCGATGCCTGCTCTACAGCGAGAGGCTATATCCAAACTGTAATGTTTTGTAAATGTATAGACAGAAGTCCAAGTGGTGGCAGAACAGATGTCTGCCACCGACACATTCTTGAAACATGCCGCAGAGGCAGCGACCCCTCTGGTGGAGTGTCCTCTTACTTGACCCGAAAGGGTCTTGTACTTGTCATAGCAGAAGGTAATGCAGTGAGCCAACCATTTAGACAGGCATTGCTTAGAAACAGCATTGCCTTCTCTTTTGGGTGCAAAAGAGAGAAACAGTTGATCAGTCTTTCTGAGCTCCTTTGTTCTGTTAGTGTAGTATCTCAGGATCCGGTGAACATCCATAGTGTGAAGCAGATACTCTCCCTGATTGGAGTACCGCGTAAAGAAAGCGGGTAACTCTATGGACTGGTTCAATGTAGATTCCGCTACCACCCTGGGGAGAAACTTAGGATTGGTGCGCAGAGCCACACGTTCCTTGTGAAAAATTAAGTACGGGGTTTTACACATCAGGGCCTGGAGTTCGGAAATCCTCCGAGCAGAGGTAATGGCCACTAGGAAGAGTGTCTTCCATGAAAGGAATTTCATGTCTGCTGAGGCTGCCGGTTCAAAAGGAGGCAAAGTAAGTTTCTCAAGAACGAAGTTCAAATCCCAAGGAGGGGTGGGAACTCGGACAGGGGGTCTCAAGTGAAGAACTCCTCTGAGGAAAGTCTTAGAGATTTCCAGTTGAGCAAACGTCATGTCTGCGAGGCGAACATGGTAGGTCGAAATGGCTGCCATGTGTACCTTCAGAGACGAGTGACTAAGACCAAGGTAGAAGAGATGGCGACGCATTCCAGCAGTCGCCCCACCGAGCAGGAGAAAGGCTCAAAGCCTTTTGAAGCGGCCAGAATGATAACCATTTCCACTTCATGGCATAGGAAGACCTGGTGGAGGGTTTCCTAGCCTCCACCAAGATCTCAGCCACCTGAGGAGAAACCCCAACACAGGCTTGAACTATGTCTGCAGGAGCCACGCATATAGTTGAAGGGATTTGAGACCTATATGGACCAGGGTCCCCTGATCCTGGATCAGTAAAATTGACAGCGGAAGAGGAAGAGGAGGTCCCTCTGAGTATTGCTGCAGAATAGAGAACCAAACTTGCCTGGGCTAGAAAGGAGTGATCAGAATCATTTGTGCTCCTTCTGAGCCAAGTTTCTGCAAGACACCGGGATCAGAGGAATCGGGGAGATATGGATGAATCTGTCCTTCCAATCTAGAAACAGAGTGTCTCTCCAGAAAATGCCTCGCTTCTTGAACGAGCAAGCAGAAGTCGGGAAGCTTTGCGTTTAGAGGTGAAGCGAACAGGCCCACCTGAGGTGTTCCCCAATGTAGGAAGATGTCGTCTAGGACCCCCTGATCCAGTTCCCACTCATGAGCTTGAGCAGACAAGCGACTTAGTTTGTCTGCTAAGGAGTTCTCGACCCCCAGAACATGACTTGCCGTAAGGTGAAGGTTGTGTTGTGCTGCCCAATCCCAAACTCTCATCGCTTCCCTGCAAAGAGGGTAGGAAGAGTCCCGGCCTGTTTGTTGATGTACCATACCACACACATATTGTCCATCTGGATGGCTAGGTGGCCTGGAAGATGATGAAGGTGGAGAGCCTGGAGAGCATAGAGCACCGCCTGAAGCTTGAGCACATAGATGTGCAGGGATTGTTTGAGCTTGCACCAAGAGCCCTGGGTCCAAAGTGGACCGAGATGGGCTCCCCAACCTTTGCCTGTGGCGTCTGTGGTCAGAGTCTGGGAGGAAGGAGGAAAGAAGAATGGAACTCCCCGAAGAAGGTTCTCTCGAACCATCCACCACTGCAAGTCTCGAATCATGGTAGGGGAGACTAGGACAAGCTGGTCCAGGTCGTCCACCAACTGATCCCATTGAGACTGAAGCGTCCACTGAGAGACCCTCATGTGGAGTTGAGCATGAGGGACTGTTGGGATAGCAGCTGCCATAAGCCCGAGGAGGCGAAGAACCGACCTTGCACTGACCCGCCTGCGGCCGGACAACAGGCTTACCTGAGTCTGGAGTGTGGCTGCCCTGTCCGGTAGCAGGAAGGCCCTGCCTAGGGTCGTGTCCAGTATCGCTCCAATAAACTGGAGCCTCTGGGATGGGATCAAGTGAGACTTGGAATGGTTGATGGTAATACCCAGACAGGCAAAGACCTGCTGGGTGAGGGAGAGGCAGTGCAGGAGTCCCTCCCTGGACGAGGCCGCCAGGAGCCAATCATCCAGGTACGGGAAAACCTGTACCCCCCAGGAATGCAGGTAGGCCGCCACCACCGCAATGCATCTGGTAAATACTCAGGGAGCCGAGGACAGGCCAAATGGAAGTGCCTTGAATTGGTAGTGGTCCCCCTGGAAAGCAAAACGAAGATATTTGCGGTGGGACAGGCAGATAGATATGTGCAGGTAAGCGTCCTGCATATCCAGAGCGCACAGCCACTGGCCCGAGCGGAGAGGGGCAGAAGGCTCTGCAGTGAGAGCATCCTGAACCTCTTGAACTCCATGAAAATGTTCAGGGAACTGAGATCTAGAATAGGTCTTACATCTCCTGTCTTCTTCGGGACCAGGAAGAAGTAGGAATAGTAACCCGTTCCTTGCAGTGGAAGGGGGGCAGGTTCTACCGCCTCTTTCAGCAAAAGTGCTGACATTTTTTCCTGGGCCAGAAGATGTTCCCAAGAGTACAACGACCTTGGGGGAGGGTGCCGTGGTGGTTTCTGCAGAAACTGTATTGAGTGTCCTTCTGTGATTAGCTGGAGCACCCATGAATCGGAAGTTATCCTCTCCCAGCCCGGAAAGTGGAGGGAAAACCTACCTCCTACCGTCCCTCCAGGAAACCTGGAGGCTACAGGACAGGGAAGGAGTCAGGTGGTGTGGGGCAGCGCTGCAGCTGAAGCTCCCGCTGCTTTTTTGGGCGCGGGGTGGGGCTTGGTAGCTGGGGCCCCCCCGACGCTTAGTGGCCCTCTTTCCCTGTGGTCTCGCTTGGGCCAATTCCGCCTGCAAAAGGGACGGTGCTGCATTGATGGGGATGATACATAAGAGTCCACAGACTTTAGTGCTGTCCCCGTCTCCTGCAGGTTGATGATGATGTCCTTGACATCACCCCTGAACAGCACCGAACCCCGGAAGTGCGCTTCCTGGATGGTGGACTGCACTTCCGGGACCAACCCTGACACTCGGAGCCAAGCGTGACACCGTAGGCCTACGGCGAAAGCTGAGCTCCTACCAGCAGTGTCCACTGCATCATAGGTCGCACGAAGGATGTGCCGACTGGCCGAACGTGCAGAGCAGACAAGGTCAGTCACTTCCTGCTTGACCTGAGAGTCTGGAAGAGAGCCCAATTTAGATTCCACCTCACTGAGAATAGTCTTCTGGTATTCCCCCATGTGGCCGACATAGTTCAGGGCCCTAATACCCAGAGTGGAAGAAGCAAAAATCTTCTTGCCATACTGGTCCAGAAGGCGGGATTCCTTGTCAGGTGGAGACGAGCTAAGGTGTTTGGGTTGAGCCGACCAGCCATGAGCGGCGCTAATCACAACTGAGTCAGTGCGAAGGTGGGAGTCTAAGAAGTCAACACCCTCGGGAGCCTGGTATAGCCTGTTCGACTCCCTAGGAAGTGGGGCTAAGGCCGATGGCTGTTTCCATATAGTGGTAATAAGGTCGGCATGAGGCTCGATCCAGTGTGGCACTAAAGTGGGAGCTGTCACGGGCAGATCCAGATGCTCAGTGAGTTTTTTACGCTGGGGGTCTGGCTCCAAGGACTGCCACTTATGTACTTCCTGGATGTTTCGTAGCAACTCCGTGAAGGAAGGATCCTCCGGAGGAGACTTCGGAGGAGTCCTTGGCTGGGGCTTGGATGGAGAGCGTGGCTCGTCGTCTTGCTCGGAACAACTGTCGGAAGCATCCGAGGAGGAAGAAGATGAGGAAGAGGCAGACTCCCTCTCCAACGAGGGGGAGGAACGGACCCCTTGGGAAGCCCTCGGGGAAGCGTGTCCTGCCCCTCTCTGGACCCACAGGGTTTAGCCCTGGTGTCCGGAGGTGGGGAGTGAGTGTGTTGTCGTGGACGTACGGGAAATAGAAATTACGTACCTACCGTAATTATGATCTTTCTGTGTATCTTCACCATTCATCACAGATGGGTACTGGCCGGAGGTCAGGACCCCGCGGGAGCCTTTTTTTTTTTTTTTTTTTTTAAAAAGGATAGGCAGAGCCGACGCAGCCTCGCCGGCACCCTCGAGGCCGATGTACTACGTGGCGCTCGAGGATTAGCCGTTAGGCTGTGTCGACTCCGCCCGCCTACCAGTTCTGAGTCGCCGGAGAGGTAAGAGGAAGGGATGGAGGGTGGGACAAGAGATTCCAAGGGACAGAAAAGGAAAAACTGAAGTAAAAGGAGAAATAACGACTGAGAGGACAGCATAGAAGAGATGAGACTAAGGGGATTGGGTAGGGGCCCCAATCTCTGGAAGTGGAAGAAGGGAGGGGGGAAAATTTAGGAGAGAGTGAGAGGTAACAAGGATCCAGGACCCTTGTCCGTCACCAGACTGTATAGGAACTGCAAGGAGTAGCAAAGCTTTCTTGCCAAAATTCAAGGCACAGAATATGTGGCAATACCCCAGAAGCAGAGTCAGCTAAACTGGAGAGGGACAAGGTACAGGGATTAGTACTCTCTCTGTAAAGACATTTGGTGAAAAAGAGAATTTTTTTTTTTGAAACAGTTGGATAACAGGAGGAGGGCAACCACCAACTCCCACCCCGTTAGGGTGGAGATATGCAATAGAGAAGGAGTGCCACTCGAGCTGTACCCTTTTAAGGGAAAAAATTTTACACCCCCCTGTGTGTCCCTACTTTACCCTGCTCCAAATAGAGGGAGAGGCACAGAGGGAGGGGGACCCAGAGACTGAGGCCCCAGGGGGATGGTGGGCGGGGTTGTGATGAATGGTGAAGATACACAGAAAGATCATAATTACGGTAGGTACGTAATTTCTATCTTTATCTGTGTCAGTCTTCACCATTCATCACAGATGGGTGAGTACCAAGCCCCCCCGAAGGGGGTTGATTCAATGTACCCTAAGGGACAGGGTCCCTTAGCCCTCAGTGGGTGACACACTAAGGGGGGGAACCTTCTAGGCCTGGAGAGGCCCGAGAGTGGGGAGAGCGAGGCGGGGTCCCCCCGGAGGGGGAAGGAAGTTGCCCCAAGAAACGCCATCTCGCCCTACGGGAAAAGAGATAGGTTCCCTGGTGAGCAGAGCAAATCACCCTACGCCGGGCCAAGGGTGACAACCGGGAAAGGCGAAGCCATGCCGATCTCCTGGTGCAGATCGCTGTCCCTACGATCCTGGTAGCTACCTCGTTGGCATCGTAAGATGCCCTTGCTTGGTGCCTTGCTAGCTCCAGGCCACGTGCAGAGAGTGCGATGGCTTGCCTGGTTTGCTCCGAGTCAGGCAAGGCGGCTAGGATCTGACCTAGTGCTGACCACAAGAACCTGTTGTAGGCTGCATGGTGGGCCCTATGAGCAGAGATGGAGAGAAGCAACCGTGCCGAGTAGAAAGTCCTCCTCCCCCAGAAGTCAAAATCCAAGGAGTCCTGATCTGGGGGCCGGTCACGGTGGAGGGCGCGAGGCCCGTTAGGGGTGTCCAGGTGCGTCAATCCGGACTGCGGATGAGGCATAGAACCTGGAGACTCCGGGGGAGTGCAGTACCTCTGGCTGAGGTCCCTAGGGGCAGGAACTCCGGAGAAGGGCCTCTGCCAGAAATGCATGGACGCCTCCCGAAAGGGGACAGGTCAGGGCGGCACCACAAGGGTGGCCGCACCGAAATCGCCTAGAAAGGCGTGCGCCGCATGCTCCGGATTGCTCACGGACTGGGGAGAGAGGTGAAGGTCCTCCAGCATCCTCACGAGGAAACACTGATACTCAGAGAGATCAGCAGCAGGAGAGATATGGACAAACGGTTCCTCTCCCCCCTGAAGAGGGGGATGAGGAGCTGGAGGTCACCATGTGTTCCGAGAGTGGCTGCTCGAGGGGAGGTTGAAAAACCTGGCTGTCCATGGCCCTAACGTAGGGAGGGAACCGAGCAGCCACCGCTCTGAACTGTTCCAGGTGAGAGGGCCGCTAGGACCAAGAATACCTGGGAACGCTGGAGAAGGCGGCAGAGGGAAGGGGGCAGAGCTGAGAGAGGAAGTCGGCTGACCTCTGCCAGGGCTTGGGAGCAGACCATGGACCCACGCGAGGGTGTCCTGAAGACCCGCAGCCGACAGCTGTACAACCACGCTGGTACCTGCCTAGGCTGCGCCCAGAAGAATCCCCCAAGTGAGGCGACCGGGGCCGTATAGGTCCAGAAGGATGGTCCCCTGCCTCCAAAGAATGGGACCCCCTCAAGGAACCAGAAGGGGAAGGGCGGAAGTCCGCACTTCAGCTTCGTCCAAGACCCAGGTGGGTCCCAGAGAAAGGCCGACGCGCCGACCCCACACCCCTCAGAGTCCGAGAGGGTCCTAGTCCTCGAAAGGGCCAGCCTAAGAAGCTGGCAACCTGGGCTGCCCCAAAGGGGAGACCCAGGAGAGCACCTCCCTCCGTGGGCTTCCCGACAGGCCCCAAAGTTGGGCGATCGAGACACACCACCGGAGGGGTACCACCACCGAGGGTCAAGGAACCTCCAAGGCCAGGTTGCATGGCAATGGTGGCACGCACCACAGCCTGCTGGGTCAGTACCACTGACCCTAACCTCGGGGAACCAGACGCACCTCAGTAGGGGGCTGACTAAGACCCGTCGTGGAGACCACCGGCTCGTCCTCCTCTGCAGACAACCCCGAAGGATGTGACTGCCCGTCCGACTCCGAGTCCGACTCCGAACAGGTAGAGTCTGAGGCCCTAAGCCAAACGGTAGGAGGGCGAAGGAAGGCGACCTTACCAAAGGGCCCAGAAGTCAAAGCAGTGGCCAAGGCGGCACCTGCACCCTCCACAGCCCTGTAAGCGGTGCTGGCAGAAGGCGGCAGGGCAGCTCGGGGCAGAGGTCCTGAAGTAGGGCCAGCTGCGGCACCGTCAGGTCCACCGGCACCAGGGGCGGTACCAGGAACAGACACGGCGCCAACAGAAGCCCCAGCAACAGCCTCGGCACCGCCGTCGCCGCAGGGCCTCTCGGCGCCACGGGCGGCACCGAGGACCGGAGTGGCACCGACTCCGGGACGGACGCGGCACCACCAGAGCACCAACGGCGCAGAGGACGGCACCGACAGACGCACTCCGGAAGGTTCTATGGCGCTAGCGCTCAACCTCGTGCCGAGGACGGGCGCCGAGGTGCAGATACGGCGAAAGGCAACGCCAATCCAGGGTCACGCGCCACGAGCAGAGTCGGGCACGACAAGGCCCACGGCACCGAGACGAAGTCGCCGCCGACAGGGTCCACGGCACCGCAAACGGGCGCCAAGGCCCCGATGGCGATGACGCAAGGCCGACCCGGCCTTGCGGATCGTGAGCGACACTGGGAGCCTTCACCCGGCGGGTGATTGCCATATGAGCGCCTCCGCCCGCCCCGGGAGAAGCGGGACAGGCCTCCTGTGCCGCTGGAAGGAGCCTCGGCCAAGGCTAGGCTAGAAGAGGCGAGGTTCCCTCCTCCTCGGTCCATATAGAACCGGGAAGGGACCCGGAGGAAAGGCCGAGAGAGCACAGCTTGGCCCGACGAGTGCGGATCCTATCCTGAAAGTCGGCGGAGCTTGCCCTACTTTAAACGCGCTGTTCGAGGGACGCGGCGGTCCATGGAGAAGCTGGCATCACAATCCATGTCGTGAAGCGGGCCAAGACACGCTAGACACCGGTCATGCTGGTCAGTACGGAGCATTGCAGCCGCACGGGCACAGACGAGTAGGGGCCGCTTTAGACGACTTCTTGCCTCCGACCACGACATGACCTGCGGAAAAAAACACCAAAAACAGACTCGACGTCGCTATACTGTAAAATAAATGGAAAGATCTTCCCAGCGACGTCGAGTAGAAGCAGACTAGAACTAGCAGGAACCGACGGACTGTCGACGAGAAAAGGCTAAGGCCTAAAATTTGAAAAACTCTTCAGCTGGCTTCCCACGAGGCAACCTCAACGGCGGGAGACGAAGAACTGGTAGGCGGGTGGAGTCGACACAGCCTAATGGCTAATCCTCGAGCGCCACATAGGCCAGCGGCCTCGAGGGCGGCGCCGAGGCTGCCGGCCCGCCTATCCTTTAAAAAAAAAAAGTACCTTCGGGTCCTGACCTCCGCCAGTACCCATCTGTGATGAATGGTGAAGATTGAGCAAAAGGCTCTGAGCTGCAAATCTGGTGACATCCAGCAGACCAGACCTGGGTTTGAATCCCACAGCTTCCACTTGCATACTGTGTGATCCTGAGCAAGTCACTTAACCTCCTTGTGCTCCCAAGTCGCTCCTGTAAAAAAGCTTTCAGCTTAGTGTGCTATACCTGGTTAAACAACTAAATAAATAAAATAAAATAAATTGACACAGATAAGATCTGGCACTGGCACCATCATCGGAAGACAACTCTCCAACTCTCTGGTGAGCTGAGCCTTGGCCTCAGCCCACCAGGCAGCTGGGGGGGGCGGTGGAGGAGGAGGGAGATACGGATATGGAGTATACCCATAAGGCATGTATCCATAACCCGACGACGGGAAGCCTGGCGCCGGGTACTGCGGCGTCGGGTACTGAGGTGCTGGATACTGTGGTCCCGGGTATGATGGAGTCGGATACGACAGGGTTGGGTACCCGAAAACTGGAGGCGGGCCTGTTGAGCAGACGCCCGCCGGAGGCCCCAAGGGTGGTTCTGGAGCAGAAGCGTCTGGGACATAGGCCTGGCGTCCGGGGTGGCATCTGGGAGTGGGATGTCGCCAGAATCGGCAACACGCGTGTCAGAGCCGGGGCCGAGGAGCTGGCGCCAGAGCCGGCGCCCAGGAGTCGATGTCAGATCAGTTGGACCAGCAGGTGGACGGTCTGACTGAGGTGGAACAGGAACCTCAGAGCCGCCCGGGATGGGGAGAAACTCGGGACGGCTGAGGAGACTCAGGGTCCCCGGAAGGCAGCGGCGGCCGCGGAGCCAGGAACGACGGACGTGGGGTCCGTGTCTGCTCATACGCTGGGCGAACTGACGGCGAGGCTGAAGAAGCGGTATCCAGGTGGGCGCTGGAGGGGCCAGTATCCGACTTAACGGACCTATCGCTGGAGACAGGCCACGATGGAGGGGCGGCCTGGTCGGGCGGAATGAGGGCTGCACACCGCCCGAGGTCAGGCTTACTTAACACCTTTCTCCGTGGGGCTGAGGAGTCGATATTCGGGTTTAACGGAGCCACTTGCACCAGTAGGCCACGAAACCACTTACTTTACCAGAAGCGGAGGCCTCCAAAAGCCCAGAGGTGCCGAAGAGCCCGGACCAGACAGCGGGCGCCGCCACCTTAGAAGCCTCTAAGGCGCTGCTAGGAGCAGTTCCCGGGTTACATTTTAACACAGCGACTCCCGAGGAAGTCGAGTGGAAGAGAAGCCCTTGTCCCGGTGCTTTTCTTTGTCCTTTTTCTTGCGATGGCCTTCAGGGGAAATTGACACCTGTCAAAGCTTTTTCAATTCTTTCTCCATGGAGTTCATTTTCTTTTTCAAAATATGTGCCTCCAAGGACTGCTGCCACCTTCTCTGTGTCGGCCGCGTTAAAACTAAGGCAGTGCTGGCACTTCTCTACTGGATGGTCGGGGCCTAGGCAAAAAAGGCGCAGGGAATGGCCCTCCTTGTGCGGGAGCTGGGTGCCGCACGAGTCGCACTTGTTTTTGTGCTTGGAGGGTGTAGGGGACGACATACACCGAGGAATACCTGACGGATGATAGGGGAAAAAAAATCGAAAATACTCGGATAAAATACCAACGAAAGAGCCTGACGAGCAGGGAACTTTTCCGCGAGGCGCTGGCATGAGCCAACAGCGGGAAAGAACTGGAAGGTGGGCGAGGGACCACCCCTTTATACCAGCGTCTCTGGCGCGGGTCACCTGTTTATGGGGACAGTCACTTGCCAGAGACTGCTAGCTAGAAATTTTTCTGGGGTCCTGCCGCCGCCGACGTCAGTCCTATATGTAATTACCTACTGCAAGAGCCCTCTCGAAATAAGATCTTCACTTGAAAATGTGCTCTGCTGCTTCAGATCAGGAACGCAGCTAAATGGGGCACTGGACATAAAAATGTGTTTTGTTGTTCTAGATTAGCAACACAAATGAATGAGGTATTGCACATAACAGCATTCTACTGTTCTAGACCAGGCAATACAGATGGATAGGACACTACACATAATGTATTTGGCAGGTCTCAATCTGGAACACCAGTGAATGGAGCACAGCGCATAGTGTTTTATGCTGTTCTAGATTCGGAACACAACTAGGTAGGGCATTGTTCAGGACAATGTGCCCTGCTGTTCCAGATCTGGAATAATGCTAAATGGAGCACTGCAGCCATATTCTACTGTTGTACATCTGGAATCTATCTACCCGGTACAATGCACATAACAGTAAATGGGGCTTCATGTGGCACACTGGATGTGTCTTTGTTTTACAAGGAAAGGGTCAGAGGTTTGAGTCCAGGTGAGAACACATATTTTAATTGGAGTACAACACCAAAAAAATGTAAATGTATGCACCTAGGGCACAGGAACCCAGGAACTGAGTATAACATGGAGGAGGTACTGTCAGTCACTAAGAAGGAAAAGAACCTTGGGGTTATATCTGATGATCTCAAAGTGGCAGGACAGTGTGACAAAGTAACTGGTAGGGCCAATGGAAAGCTGGGATGCAAAGGGAGTGGTATCCCCAGCAGGAGGAGCGGGGGGTGGGGGGGTCTTGTCAATATATTGTTCGCTGGTGAGACCTAACCTGGAGTATTGTGCCCAGTTCTGGAGGCTGCACCTTAAAAAGGACATAGACATGGTGAAGGCAGTCAAGAGGAGAGCAACTAAAATGGTGCAAGGGCTGCACCAAATCCGCATGAGGAGAGACTGAGGGATCTCAACATGTACGCTCTGGAAGAGACGAGAGTGAGAGGGGACATGACAGAGTCCTACAGTACTAGTACCTCACAGGGGTGAACAGATGCAGGATTGGAGTCTCTTTCAAGGGAGGAAAAACACCAGGATCAGAGGGCATGTGATGAAGCTGGGTTTGGGGGGGGGGATTTAAGAAGGATGTGAGGAAGTACTACTTCACTGGAAGAGTGGTAGGCACCTGGAACAGACTGCCAGCAGAAGTGGTGGAGATGAAAACAGTAGGGGGCTTCAAGCATGCATGGGATAGATATAGGAGAATATTAGTAGGCAGGGAAGATTGCCGGAGATCAGTTACGGTCTGCAAAGATGACTAGACAGGGATCATGTGGGCAAAGTGGCTGGGTCAAGCGGTCCTTTTCTGCTGACAAATTCTATGTCTCTGCATTCTGCTGTTCTAGATTTGGAACAAAGCTAAAAAGGGTACAGCACATGATAATGTGTTCTGTTGTTCTAGATCTAGTACAAAACTAAATGAGACATTGCACATGAAAATGTGTTCTGCTGTTCCAGATACACAGGTTACTCACCTGAAACAGGAGTTCTAGGAATGGTATGTGTTGTTCATCCACACTGTCTGGTAGGTTCCTTGCCGCTTTAAATCTTGCCAGAAGGTCTTCAAGCTGGTTCCTCCCACCCACACGGGTGGTAAAACTCTCAGCTCCACCCCATGATGCCATATCTAGCCCACTGGAAGCCAGGTTGTGCATCGAAGCCAGGGGGGTCGGGTGGGTCGTGTGGATGAACAACATATACCATTCTTAGAACTCCTGTTACAGGTGAGTAACCTGTATTTCTAGGGACATGGATATGTTGTTCATCCACACTGTCTGGCAGACTCCTAGCAGTTCTCTGGGAGGAGGGAGGCAAGGCGCACCCCCCCCAACTTAGGGAATAAAGACGGGAGAACCGAGGCCCCAAAACCAGCATCCCTGCGTGACCCAAGGTCGATGTGGTAGTGGGTAATTAAGGTATGTGCCAACTTCCAGGTAGCAGCCCTGCAGATATCTTGGACAGGGACATCCCTGGAAGCAGCCACCAATGCAGCGGTATGGCAGGTAAAATGAGCTCTTATCCCTCTGGGAGGCTCCATGCCCACCAACCTATAGCAGAGATCTACGCATGAGGTGACCCACCCGCTCATCATCCGCTTGGCTGCAGGTCTGCCAGGTGCGGCTTCAGCATAGGTGACAAACATCCTGGTGAACCTCTCCCCGAACTTCAGCCATCCGCTCCTTAAGAAAGCGAGTGCTCAACTAGGGTCCAATATGGAGCCTATATTCGGCCTCCGAGGTGTGATTGGGGTAGAACACCGGCAGAGTCAACACCTAGTTAAGGTGAAGCTCTGACACCACCTTCAGAAGGAACTTTGAGTTGGGTGCAGGACAACCTTGTCCCTGTGGAAGACCAGATAGGGAGACTCAAAGGAAGCGCCTGGAGCTCTCCCATCCTTCTGGTTGACGTGATAGACACCAAGAAGGCGGTCTTCCACAACAGGTGGGAGGTATCACACCTGTGCACTGGTTCGAATGGCTTGCCCGTGAGCTTGGCAATACCAGCAGTAGACCCCACGGAGGTGGAGCTTCTCGCACCGGAGGGGAAATGTGATCAAGGCCTTAGAAAGCGCCAGACCACCTTCTCCTGCGCCACCGACTGCCTTCCGTCCCGCACCCGGAGGGCAGAGATGGCTGCCAGGTGCACCTTAAGGGTCGTCGACCGAAGCCCTTGCTGAGAAAAGGACCACAGGTAGTCTGGAATGCTTGCCGAGGAACAGGAGGAAGGGTCCAGGCCCTTTCCCTGACACCAAATGGAGGATCTCTTCCATTTGAAGGCATAGCATTATCTGGTCGACTCTCACGGATGCCTCAACGACGCTGAGGACCTCGTCAGAAGACCCAAGGCCTGGAAATCTAGCCCCAGGAACCAGGCCGTCAGGTGCAGGGATTGAAGGTCCAGATGGAATACCTTCCCCTGATGACAGAGATCAGGTCCAGGCGGGCTGAAAGCCGCCTCGGAAGCCTGGAGCTGAGACTGAGGAGAACTGGGTACCAGAGCTGGCGGAGCCAGTCTGGGGCTACCAGAATCACCTACTCCTTGTTCCTCCCCGCATTGAGAAGCACCTTGTGGATCGAAGGAATGGGGGAAGGCGTTGAAGCGGTCCGGGGTCCACGGCCTCGAAAAGGCATCCCGCTGCAGCGATCCCTGCTGAGGGGGGGGCCGGCATGAAACAGTCTCAGCTTCGCATTCTCCCTGGAGGCAGAAAGGTCCGCCTGAGGCGTGACCTAGTGGGAGAACAGATCTTGTGCTACCTCCGACAGGAGAGAACCACTCATGAGACACAGCCCCTATCCGGCTTAGGGCATCAGCCAGGGTGTTGGAGGCCCCTGCCACCTGAATGGCTAGGAGATCCGCCTCCAGGCTGCGCACGAGACCATATGCAGAGAGCCTCCTTGCATAATGGCAAGGAGCGTGTCCGTCCCTGGCGGATAAGGTAGCACATGGTCGTGGTATTGTCCGTCTGGACCTGAACCACTTGACCCCATAGAAACGGAGCGAAGGCAGTGAGAGCTAGGCAGACCACACGGAGCTCCAGCAGGTTGATACAGCACTGGGACTCTGGAAGGGACCAGAGGCCATGCACTCTATGCTCCCCCGATGGGCACCCCAACCCATCAGAGATGTGTCGGTCAATAAAGAGACTGTCAGCCCGGGGCGGACGAACGGGATGCCCTCCTGAAAATGTTCCGGAACGGTCCACCACTGGAAAGCGTCCCACATTTTCTGGGTCACCGTCACCAACTGATCCAATGGATCGAGCGTTGTGACCACTGACTGACCCGTCCCCGATGAAGGGGACGCATGTACCAACAGGCCCAACAGACCACGCTGGTGCAGGCCGCCGTGAGGCCCAGGAGACGCAGGAGTCCCGGGTGGGGCACAATTGCCCAACCAGGAATGATTGGGCAGGGAGGAAAAATTTCCAGCCCTGTCCACCGGGAGCCGAGCTCTGGCTCTGAAAAAAGTAGAGCTCTGCCCCAATGAGGTGTATCACCTGCTTCGGCACGAGTTCCGGCTCGGCCTCGCTGATGAGGAGGCCAATCTGAGAGCAAACCTGGAGGGCCAGATCTCTGGACCGCTCCACCTCCGCTCTGGAGGGGCTGCCAACAGCCAGTCGTCCGGGTAGGGGTACACCCGGACCTTTCGGCGCTGCAGGAATGCCGTCACCACTGCCATGCATTGGTGAAGACCCTGGGAGCTAGAGAGGCTGAAAGGCATGGCCCGGAACTCAAAAAGAGATCCCTCTGCTCTGAAGCGGAGAAATTTCTGATGAAACAGATGGATCAGGACGAGAAGAACGCATCCTGGAGGTCCAGGGAACAGAACCACACGCCCTAATTCCAGGGATGGGAATATCTGAACCAGAGTGACCATCCTGAAAGTCCGAGACCTTGGGGACCTGCTCAAGTCGTGCAGGTCAAGAATGGGGCGCCAGCCCCCCCATCCGTTTTGGGATCAGGATTACCTGGACACAGACCCCGGGTCTGGAGGAGGATCTGCCACCTTCCTGATCACCTCTATCTCGAAGCGCAGGGCAATATCGGCTCGGCGGGCGACAGCGAGGCTTTGGACCCCATGGCCCCCCAGGGGGCGGCGGCTCAAAAGGGAAGGGCCTGCTCGAATACCAGAGGCAGGCCCTTTCCTACCACCTCCCACACCCAACGGTCCATGGTGAAGCGGATCAGGCGGAGGGAAGTGGTGGAGCATCCCCGGGGACCCAGGGAAGGGTGGCGAGGTTGGGGGCGACGCCTCAACCCATCACTGGGCAGGCTTGGAGGAGGGACCCTGGGCCTTACCTCCTTGCTTCCCATTAGAGGAAGCCGCTGGCTTGGGTTTGGGATGCTAGCGAGCCTGCTGGCCCCTCGTGCTGGTGCTGTTGGGCCGTCGTGCCGTAGGGACCGAAGGATGAAAGGACTTACGCTGATGTTGCCGGCAGCCCTTGTCCCTCTGGGCGGAGGTGACCGAGTCCAGGGTGGCGTTGGACTTTTCGATCCGCTGGAGGTGTCCCTCCACTCCAGGGCCGAAAAGGTCAGTCCCCAAGAAGGGGATGTCCGCCAACTTGTGCTGGGTATCCGCCGAGAAGGTGGATATCCTCAGCCACGCCCTGCAGCACATGGCCACCGCAGCCGCTACTGACCTGGCACAGGAATCACCCATGTCCAGAGCAGTCTGAAGCTGCTGCTTAGCCACCGCCCTTCCCTGGTCCCGTACCTGCCGGGCCGTGGTCCGCAGGTCAGCCGGGAGATGAGGGATCACCTCATCCAGGGAGCCCATGAGGGCGTGGAAGAAGTGTGCCATGAGTGTGGCCGAGCTGGCCTGTCGGAGGCCAAGGAAGGACGCAGCGTATACCTTGCGCCCGACATAGTCCAGCTTTTTGGACTCCTTGTCGGGGGGCCTATCCGCATCCCAAGCGTTTACGGAACGCTGGAAGACGTTATCGGTGACCAACTCCTCGGCAGAGGGGTGCTCCGAGAAACCGGGCAAAGAGCCGATAGGGACCGCATACTTCCTAGCCATCCTGGCCAAGGGCGCAGGACAGGAAGCAGGCCGCTGCCAAAGCTCCAAGGCTGGGCTGACAATGGCCTCAACCACAGGGAAGGCCTCCGTGGGTGAATCCCTCGGTCAAGAATCTCCGTCAGGGGATAACAGGCCTGCTTGGACACAGGCTCGAGCTGCATCCCGTAGACTCGAGATGAGCCTAAGCAGACCCAAGAAGGACGAATGGGCTATCGCCCAATGACTGGCCCCGGAGGACTCCAGGCCAACCCGCTTAGGAACAGGGAGGAGTCGCCATCGGACTCCGAAGAGTCTGCGAAGAGCTGCTTCAGGCCTGAGCCACCCTTCATCTGCCGGGGGCGACTGGGAGTGAGGGTGACCGACAACCTGTGGGGCAGGCCGTGACCCGACCGAGGTTCCACCACAATCAGTGGGGCAGCTAGATTTGATCGAACAACCGGCCCAGAAATGGGCATCTCGACTGCGGCGAGCGGTTGCTTCGGCCGTTCGGGCGACAGCTACTTGATAGCCGGGAATGAATCCGAGTCTATTTACCCCAGACAACAGCAACTGCTGCCACATAAGCCCCTCGTAACGCCAACACAGTCTACGCCAAGCCTCTCTCATCCGAGGAGGATGACGAGGAGGAACGGTGTCGCCACTCAATTCGGTGCCCAGATCGAGACCGCCAAGTCGGGCGGGAGTGACTTGACCGAGATGAAGTCCGAGACTCAAGACCTTCGTGAAACCGAGGGCGGGCCTGGAAAGGGCAGGAGACACCCAGATTCAGGGCCTTCAAACAACAGGGCAGTAGAAGTGGTGCCTCTGCATCAGCAAAACACGGGGTTCTACTCCCACTACTTTCTGGTTCCAAAGAAGTCCGGGGAATGCGCCCATTCTAGACCTCAGAAAGCTAAACAAATTCTCCCAAGGAGAAATTCAAATGATTTCTCTGGGAACCCTGTTACCCTTGCTTCATCAACACGACTGGCTAGCCTCCTGGATGCAGGATGCTTACCAGCACATTCCTATTCACCCGAGGTAATCACAAATCCTGGAGGTTTGTGGCTCTGGGTCAACACTATCAGTTCAGAGTCCTGCTTTGGGGCTATCCTCGGCGCGTAAGTCTTTACAAAGTGTTGTTGCAGTTCTTAGCGCGATCTCAGTGAAACTCGGTATCCATAGGTGCTTCCTACCTGGACGACTTGGCCTTGGCAAGCCTCCAGACAAGGGGACTCTGACGCCGCATAAGACGGCCTCCCTCGCCTTTCACGTCCATGGGAGTCTCTGCTGAACCTCAAAAGTCTCAGTTGCAGCCCCTCCCAGAGACTCCTTTCATAGGGACTCTTCTGACACTTTGTGCGTAAAGCTTTTCTTCCAGAGGACAGAAGGAATGATATCCTTCAGGATGGCCTGCTACATTGAAGAACAGATCAGCCAGCAGCCTCTCAATGCAACGTATGTTAGGCTCCTCATGGCATCCTCAGTGTTCACTGTACCCCATCGCTGCACATGATAACCACTAATGATGCTCAGTGCTCAGTGGTTTCAGCCACTACCCGCAGTCTTATCCCATCAAGGTGACAGAACCCTGGGTAGAGGTCCTCACCTGGTGGTTCAGGAGAGCAGTCTCCTGAGGGATTTTGCCCTCTGGATCATCAGATCTCCATTACCACGGACGACGTTAATGGGGTGGAGGCTCATTGCCGCGCCTCCACACTAAGGGGTGTGGACCAACCTAGTCCCAGCTTCACATAAATGTCCTAGAGATGAGAGTCGTCCTTTATGCGGGTCCGAAGCGCTGAAGGACATTCTGTCACAAGACCATTTCCTTCAAACGGATAATAAAGCAGTGATGTACTACATCAACAAGCAGGCGGTGTTTTCACCTTACCCCTTATGCAGGGAAGCTGATGAGGGTGTGGAATGGTGCTTGGAACACAAAGCTCTAATTCAAGCGATTTTACCTGCCAGGTGTACAAAGCGACTTTGCAGAGACCGTCTCAGCAGAACAGAGCAGATCCTCACGAGTGGTCTCTCGACTCGGTCATAGTTCGGTCACTATTCAAGAGTGGGAACTCCAGACCTGGACCTTTTATCCCCACTCAACGCAAATCTGTGCCTCTTCTGCTCCAGAATTCAGGGCCTGGCATTTTCTGTCAGGATGCTCAGGCTGCAGTGGACAAACGCTTTCTATCACTCCTTTCGCCTTCCTCTAATTCAGAGAGTATTCTCAAGTTCTAGTGTCTCAGGGACAAGATGATTCCTCATTGCTCCTTTTGGCCCTGCTAACTCTGGGTTTCCTCACTCAACAATATAGTTGGCAGTTCCTCCAGACCACTCCTTGCAGGTGAACCTGTTGACTCAGGGTCCGTGGTCCATCCCAACCTGAGATCGCTTCTTCACGCTTTGGCTCTTCAGAGGTAGAAGTGAACCGGTTCACACGTCTCTCGAAGGAGTTTCAGACATCTCTTCTGGCTGCTCGGAAGCCAGCCACCGGAAAACTTACACATCTAAGTGGAAGCTGTTTTCGCTCTGGTATGCAAAGTCCCTCTTGAATCCCTTTCCTGTCCACTAGACAAAGTTTTAGAGTACCTTTGGACCTCTCAAATTCAGGTCTTCAGTATCACAGCCAAAGTCTCACCTTAGTGCCATTTCAGCGACTATGAGTCGGGTTCTCTTTGTCTGGCTCAGGTACCTATGGTTAAGATATTTTCAGCGGAATTCACATACCAGACCTCTCATAAGACATCCAGTTGCAGCCTGGGACATTAACTCTAGGTTAGACATGCTCACTGGAAACCTTCGAACCTCTGGCTACCTGTGAGCTAAAAATTCTCACCTGGAAGACTGCCTCCTAGTGGCTATTACCTCAGCCCGTAGGGTCTCTTGAGATGCTGCTCGTCACAGACCCTCCTGATACTGTGTTCCATAAGGACAAAGTAGTTCTTCGACTATCCTCAATTTCTTCCTGTTGTTGTGTCAGAATTCCATCTAAACCAACCTTTGGTCCTTCCCCTCTTACTTTGCGAACTTCCAAAATGAAGGAGAACGCTTCTTCATTCTTGGATGTTAAGAGGGCTTTTATGTTCTATCTCGATAGAACCAAGAATTTCGCAAAGCTCCAACAACTTTTCGATTTCCTTCAGTGAGACCGGCTGGGTCAGCCTGTCGCTATCAGATGTATCTCATCATGGCTAGTGGTGTCTTCGACACTGCTATTCCATGCACAGGTTAAATTGGAAGGTAGGGTTTACGCTCACTCTACCAGAGCGGTCATGTATCCCTTAGCGAAATTCTAACGATGCCTATTGCAGACATCTGCAATGCCGCACCTGGAGCTCAGTGCATACTTCCTTACATTATGCACTGGATGTTCTGCCGAGGCGACATTCCACCTTTGGCAGAACTATCCTTAATGGACTCCTGTCCTAGAAAGCGTGAGCTCTGGTCTATCCTGCGCTCTCTCGGGGGGATTATTAGCTCGGTACTCTCCCAATAAGGTGAATGAGTGGTGGAGACTTATGTCCAGGAAGATATGAAAATTACGTACCTACTGTAATTCTTGATCTTCTTGGACGAGTCTCCACTCATTCACACTGCCCACCCTCCATCCCCGAGCTCGCCACTGTGTTTGGTCTTCCCCCTCAAATCTTTAGGCCGTGAAGACTTCTTTGCTGACCCTTCTTACTTGGGTCGCCGACTATCTTATGTCCGGGCTTAAGTTAGGTTATCTTTAGTCTAGGCTGCGCTGCACCTCCTTGGTAAAAAAGGTACTGAGGCGGTTGGAGGGTCTGACGCAGAGAGTCATTGCCGCGAGCTAGGCTCGCGGGCGCCGTGCCTCGCGCGCCATCTTTTAGCGCCACCCTCCAGCAAATTTTGCCGATGGGTCCTAGTGCCTCCGGCGCTGTACCCAATAGTGTGAATGAGTGGTGGAGACTCGTCCAAGAAGATCAAGAATTACGGTAGGTACGTAATTTTCATTTCTTCCCCTTAGTTCTTTTAAAATCCTGGGGTGAATCCCATCAGGCCCCATTGCTTTATCCACCTTCAGTTTTAAGAGTTCTTTCAGAACCCTTTCTTCTGTGAAAGGACTAATATCAACCCCCCTATCTAGAGTGCTTCTATTGACCGGATTAGGTATTTCCCCCTGCTTTTCCTTTGTGAATACTGAGCAGAAGTATTCGTTCAGTATCCCTGCTTTTTTCACTGTCACTCTCTGCCCAACCACCTTCCTCTTTGTTCAGCCTCAGTATCCCTGCCTTAGTCTTTATTTGCTCCCTAATGAACCTATAAAAGGTTTTATCCCCCTTCTTAATCGAGTTGGCTATCTTTTCCTCGGTTTGGGCCTTTGCTATTCTGACTGCCTTACCCGCTTCCTTCTGCTTTAACTGGTACAGCTCTCTGTCCTGCTCCTTCTGCGTTTCCTTATACTTCCTAAATGCTATCTTTTTTCCCTTACCTTCCCCGCCACTTGTTTTGAGAACCATAGTGTTTTTTTCTTTCGTTTTTGATTTGTTTATTTGCTTCACACAAAGACTTGTTGCCTCTGTTATGATGGTTTTGATGTTTCCCCATTGTTGCTCCACCCCACCTTCTTGCCTGTTTGCTAGTGCTTTTCTGAGGCACTCTCCCATTTTGACAAAATCAGCCCTCCTGAAGTCCAGTACCTTCACTTTTGTGTGGCTTGATTCTACAGCTAAGTTTATAGTGAACCACACTGTTTGGTGGTCGCTTGTTCCCAGATGACTACCCACTTCAAGATCAGAGATCCTCCCTCCATCCCCATTTGAGAGTACCAGGTCTAACATTGCTGTCTCCCGAGTGGGTTCCAAAACTAACTGTCTGAGGCATGCGCCCTGTAGGGTATCGAGAATGGCCCTGCTCTTGGATGTGGCTGCAGCAAAGGTGCTCCAGTCAACATCTGGCATATTCAGGCCCCCATCAGCAATATCTCTCCTTTCTCTGCCATCCAAAGGATGCCTTCTATCATTTCCTTGTCCATTTCTTCCCCCTGAGACGGGGTCTGTATACAACTCCTGTGCGGATTGTGGAGCCATTTCCAGTCTCCAGGGTGACCCACAGTGCCTCCTCTCCTCCTCTTTACACACAAGGTGTTACTAAAGGTGAGGAGGGACAAGACTAAGGTGATTCCGGTAGCCCCAGACTGGCTGCGCCAGTTCTGGTATCCAGATCTCCTCAGCCTCAGCTGCAGGCCCCCGGAGTGGCTTTGTACACGTCCAGACCTAATATCTCTGAATCAGGGGAAGGTCTTCCATCTGGACCTTCAATCCCTGCACCTGACAGCCTGGTACCTGAGTGGCTAGAGTTCCAGGCGTTGGGTCTTTCTGAAGATGTCTACACTGTGGTAGAGGCATCTAGAAAGGAATCGACCAGGAAATGTTATGCTTTCAAATGGAAAAGGTTTTCCATTTAGTGGCAGGGTAAGGGTCTAGACCCCTTATCCTGTTCTGTGGCTAACATTCTCAACTACCTTTGGTCTCTCTCCAAAAGGGGTCTACTGTCATCGACCCTTAGGGTGAACCTGGCAGCCATTTGTGCTTACCGGGCGCGGGCCGGTCAGCCGACATTGGCGCAGGAGACAGTGGTTGGGCGCTTTTTCAAAGGCCTGGATCACATATCCCCTCCGGTGCGTGAACCTCCACCTCCATGGGATCTACTGCTGGTATTGGCAAAGCTCATGGGCAAGCCCTTTGAACCAATACACAAGTGTGAGCTGTCACACTTGTCATGGAAGATGGCCTTCCTGGTGGCCATCACCTCTGTCAGAAGGACAGGGGAGCTCCAGGCGCTTTCGGTGGACTCCCCTTATCTGGTCTTCCACAGGGATAAAGTTGTTCTGTGTCCCCACCTGAAATTCCTTCAGAAGGTGGTGTCAGAGTTTCACTTTAACCAGGCGTTGACTCTGCCGATATACTACCCTAATTATACCTCGGAGGCCGAGTACAGGCTCCATACTTTGGACCGGAGACGTGCTGTCTCCTGTTATAAGGAGAGGACGTCAGAAATTCGTGGAGAGGTTCACCAGCTGTTTGTCACTTATGCTGAAGCTGTTTCTGGCAGACCTGCAGCCAAACGGACCATTGCAATATGGATTACATCATGCATCGGTCTGTGCTATGAGTTGTCGGGCAAGGAGCCTCCCAGAGGGATAAGATCTCATTCTACCCGCCATACTGCTGCATCGGTGGCTGCTTCCAGGGACATCTCTATCCAGGAAATCTGCCAGGTTGCTGCTTGGAAGTCAGCAAACACCTTTATCACCCGCTACCACATTGACCTTGAGTCACGCCGGGATGCTGGTTTGGGGGCCTCAGTTCTCCAATCTCTGTTCCCTAAGTAGTGGTTGTGCGCCTTGCCTCCCTCCTCCCGGAGAACTGCTAGGAGTCTGCCAAATAGTGTGGATGAACAACATATCCACGATCCTAGAAAAACAGGTTACTCACTTGTAACAGTAGTTCTAGGAGTGGTATATGTTGTTCATCCACATGGAACCACCCGACCTCCCCGGCTGCGGACGTGCACAACCTGGCTTCCAGTGGGCTAAGATCTGGTGTCATGGGGCGGAGCCGAGGTATATACCACCTGGGTGGGTGGGAGGAGCCAGCTTGAAGACTTCCAGCAAGATTTAAAGGGGAAAGGGACATGCCAAACAGTGTGGATGAACAACATATACCACTCCTAGAACTACTGATCTTACTTCGAGATACAGCTCTTGCAGCAGGTAACACCATTAGGACTGAAGCCGGCAGGCATCAGGACCCCACGTAAATCTTCTAGCTAGCAGTCTTCAGCGGGGACCGCCTCCGACGTCGGTCCCGCCCCCGACGTCAGACGTAGTACATAAGGAGGCGGTCCGGCCAGATTCCCCAGTTCTTTCCGGCCGTCGACTTGCATGTCTCGACCCTTCGGTTCGTTTCTAGCGCGCGACGCCTGGTTAAGTTCTTCCTTCGGGAAAAAGTTCGTTTTTTCTGCTCAGCTTCTGTCTGATGTCCTCTCCAACTTCCGTTGAAGTGCGCCTGTGGGAAGCAAATCCCATTCAAAGACCCGCATTCGGCCTGCATCCGGTGCCTAGGCCCAGACCACGACACCCGGGCCTGCTCCTTCTGCCAGGGGTTCAACAGCAGAACTCGGATCCGTCGCCAGAAGGCCCTTCAGGCGTTCCTGCTCGAGGAAAAGATTAAAGCCATGGATGCAGCCTCCAAGGGGGAATCTTCCGACAAGGCCCGGAGACACCTCGAGAAGCATAGGGAGAGAGTGAGATCCAGGTCCCCGTCTAGGGCCTCTGGCTCCCGTAGCTCCGGCTCCCGGTCCGACCGCTCCCCTTCCCGGGCCCGCTGTCAGCCTCCTCCTGCAGCGGTGAAGACTTCTTCGGGTTCCTCCTCTCTTCCTCAGGCCAAGACCTCCAGAACTTCTTCATCCTCGGCCACTAAGGCCCTGTAGGTCGGGGACCGTCATAAATCACAAGTCCGGTTCCGCCATTCGAACCCGACGCCCAGATCGTTCTTTGCCTCCTCCTCCCCAGCGGAGGCCAAAGAACTGACTTCACTTAAAGATACGTCGGATCCGGCGTTGGCCGTACCATCGGTCGAGAACCGGCGACTGCCAGGCGCCCGTCCGCCGGTTAAGCCTCCGCCTCCACGGATGCCGGCTGGGGACCCGACATCTGTACCTACTGAGAAGAGGACCCTTGCCTCCACCGGCGTCGGTCAAGGCGATCACGGAGGAGCTGAGCCAGCCGAGGACCAGGCGGGCAAACCCGGTCCTGTCGCACCCCCAAGGAACCCTGCGCGGAATCCCAGGACCCCACGGGCAGGCGCCGGAGCCAACCGCCATCGGCGCCCGGTCCGTCATCGGGCCTCAACATATCCGAGGTCAAGGAGCTGTTTACTTACTGGTGGAACACCATAAAGAAGGATGTGGTTCCCACACCTCCTCCTCCTTCTCCACCTGCGACTCCGCTGGCCCCCGCACCACCTACTTCACCCAGGGATGCGGGCCGAGTACCTCCTCCCCCCCCCCCAGGAGCCTATAGATCCTCCTAGGGGTAGAACAGAGAAAAGGAGACCTCCATCCAGATCTTCTTCAGGGTCACCCAGCTCCAAGAGGCCCAGAAGACGCCACCATTCGCCTTTGACGGAGGATACGGGATCGGACTTCTAGGACGGATCCAGATCCCCCTCTCCGATCAACGTCCCTTCTCCGGACCCACGTGAGCTTCCAAGATCTCCTCCAGATGACCCATCGTTCTCAGAGATTATGAGGCATATCCAGGAGAACATGGGCTGGGACGCAGAGGAACTAGACCCCGAGAGATTACGCCTTGCCAGATATCTTCGGCAAAAAGATTCTAAGCCTGTGGTGGTGCCACCCTTGGTGGACACATTCGTGGACATCACCAAGGCAGCGTGGAAACGTCCACACTCGCTTCCGGCGATGCTGAAGAAAGCTGACCGCCTGTACAAGGCCCCTAGGGAGGACCAGTACTTGGCATCACATCCTCTGGCCGATTCTCTGGTCAGTACAGCCTCTCATGACCAGTCCCAGAGGCCGCAACATTTGAGCACCCTGCCACCGGACCCATAGTCCAAACAGCTGGACGCTATGGCAGGCGCACCTATGCATCTGCTACCTGCACCATCAGATCCCTCAACGACTTGACCCATATGGTACAGTTTCAAAGCGCCTTGTGGGAACAGGGACTGGATCTGGTGGAAAAGATGCCAGAAGGTGAGCAGAGGAGTTACTGCAACTCCTCCGTGCAGGTTCGGACGTGGGAACCCAGGTGCTGCGAGCGGCGTATGATTCCGTGGACTCCTCGGCCAGGCGGCAGCTTCAAGGCATATGCCTCCGGAGACACTCATGGCTCCGTGTCTCGATTCACCCCAGGCGTCAGAAGAACATCCTGGATGCCTCGTTTCATGGAGAAGTTCTTTTTGGTGAGTCCTCAGAGAAGGTCCTCACCAAACTGCAAGTGGCTGGGAAGGCGGTGCGGGCTGTCCAGGCTATGTACAGACCCAAGCTTAGTTCCTTTCACAGGAACCAAAGCCGTTTTCGAGGCCGGATGCAGAGACAGCAGTCCCGCGCCGGCCCGCAGCAGAGGGGCTCCTTCTCCTACAGAGCCCAGGGAAAGTCGTCCGCGGGCCGAAGCCAGCGACCAGCTAAGCCGGCCCAGCCCGCTGGACCCTCAGCCGCCACAGCATGACTCCTTCCTGGCTCCCGCCCCTCAGGACCAATGAGACACCAAGGTCGGGGGCCGCATTGCGGACCACCTGCCAGGTGTGAGGTCCATAACCACCGACAGGTGGGTTCTTCAGTTAGTCGAAAGAGGCCACTTTATAGAATTCGTGGACAAGCCACCCACAAGGCCTCCTCTGCTCTCCCGTTACTCGGGTCAGCACAGATCACTCATCAGGCAAGAGGTACTCGCGCTCCTGCAAAAGGGAGTGGTGGAGTATGTCCCAGAGAACCAGATAGGATCCGGATACTATTCACTTCTTTCTGGTTCCAAAGAAAACAGGGGACCGCCGTCCAATCTTGGACCTCAGCGACCTCAACATGTCGGTCACCTACAAACGTTTTCGCATGGTGACCCTCCAAGGACTCATTCCCATGCTGAAAAAGGACGCCTTCTTAGCGTCCCTGGACATGCAGGACGCCTACCTGCACATCCCAGTAGCTCAAGCGCTCAGGAGGTTCCTGCGCTTTCAGTTTCTCAGCCACCACTTTAAGTTCCGGGCCCTTCCGTTTGGACTGTCTTCGGCCCCAGGGTCTTTACCAAGTGTATGGTGGTAGTGGCAGCGTCTCTGAGAGACAGGGCCACTCGTGTTCCGTACCTGGGCGACTGGCTTCTCATGGCACGCCTCCAAGAGGCGCTGTATTTATTCAGAGCACCCAGGACCTGTTCCAGTCTCTGGGCATTCTTATCAACTCAGAAGTCTCTTCTAGTACCGTCCCAGAAGCTGCAGTTCATAGGCAGTTCTGGACACCGTCAAAGAGAAGCCTTTCTTCCCGGCTGAAGCGGAACACATCAGATCCTCATCAGGGATCTTTCGGCGAAAAAGACCGTCCCTGCCAGATTGGTCCTTTGCTTGCTCGGACACATGGCTGCGGCCATTCCAACCGTCCCTTTGGCAAGGCTCCACATGCGGGTAACTCAGTGGATGCTCAAGGTGCAGTGGGACCAAAGGCAAGACCACATACAGCATCCGGTCAGAATCCACGAATGCCGTGATTCGAGACTGCAATGGTAGCTGACCCAGGACACTTTCTGCAGGTGTCCCGTTTACGCGCGCCCGTCAGGCAATCCTCTCCACAGGCGCCTCAGGGCTGGGATGGGGGCGCACCTGAGCAGGTGAGGTCCCAGGGAACATGGACCCCTCAAGAGCCCACCTCCACATCAACGTGCTGGAGATAGAGGCGGTCCTTCGCCCTGCAGGCCTTCAATCAAAATACCGTCGAGCCCTTCTGCTTCAGACAGACAACATGGCGGTGATGTATTACCTCAACAAACAAGGAGCGCACTCACCCCCTCTGCAGGGAGGCTATGAGGGTGTGGGATTGAAGTAATCCGACACGGCGCGAGCCTGATTGGCAGTTCCACGTTCCCGGAGTGGACAACACAATCGCCAGATGGCCTGAGTCATTCCCAGGCCAGAGTCCACAGTGGGAACTTCTTCAGGAGGTAGGAGAGGATCTGTTTCTTGATGGGGCACTCCGAGGTTGGGTTATTAACTTCCCATCCAGCATAAAACTGCCCAATTTTTGCTCGCTAGATCCAGGGCCTGGTGTTTTTGGCGAAGCACGTTGTCCCTCTCCTGGGGACAGATTCCTCTCGCTTTCCCTCCCTTCCCGTTGATCCAGAGAGTTCTTCTCAAACTGCGCAGGGAGCACGCACAATGATCCTGGTTGCGCCTTTCTGGCCCAGGCAGATCTGGTTCCTCATGCTGACACAATTGTCCCGGGAACCTCTAGTTCCGTTGCCTTTCAGCTCCCACCTATTGTCTCAGGAGGAGGGTTCACTAGTCAACCCGGACTTACGCTCACTGAACCTGCATGCCTGGCTCCTAGAGACATAGTCATTATGCGTCTGGGGTCATGAGGTAGTGGAAGTCCTTTCAGCGGAGAAAGCGACAACGCATGTGGCGTCACGCCATGAAGTGGCACCGTTTTTGCTTGCAGTGCATGAGCACGGCCTTTCCCGTTTAGAATGCCCGGTGAAAGGGGTGCTGGAATACCTTCTTTCCCTATTCCATTCGGGTCTCGCCTACTCCTCCATTAAAGTGCACCTCTGCGCGATCTCAGCATACCACTTCCCGGTGGGACAGCGCACAGTGGCACAGCTTGATGCCTCTCGAGACTTCCTGAGAGGGGTGTTACACCTTAGGCCACCCATCAAGGATCCCTTTCCTCCGTGGGACGTACTCTTTGTCCTGGAACAACTCACGCTCCCCCCCCTTTGAACCTGCAGCGGATTGCGAGCTGCGTTTTCTGTAGTGGAAAAGCGTTATTTTTGGTGCTGTCACATCAGCAAGGAGAGTTTCTGAGCTTCACTCTCATGCAAGAGCCTTATTTAATTTTTCACCAGGACAGAAGGTCTCTGAGGAATGAATCCTAAATTCCTGCCTAAGGTGGTCTCGCCCTCACTCTCAACCAGGACATCGATTTGCCTGTTATTTCCCCAAGTACTCTAATAGGGAGGCGTTTGCTTCACACCCTGGATGTTCACTGCTCCTTAAGTTTCTACCTGAATAGAACTAAACAACCGCAGAAGTCGGAGCAACTAATTCGTTTCCTTCGCTGAGAGGATGCTGGGCCAACGGTCTCAAAGCAGACCCTTTCTCGCTGGCTTGTCCAGTGTATTGCATTGCTACAACAACAGACATAAGCCTCCGGGTACAGTCTGGGGCCACTCGACAAGGGTGGCTACCTCCTTTGCAGCACTACATAGCGTCTCCACCTCGGCCATTTGTGCTGCAGCTACTTGGAGCTCAGTGCACATTTATTAGGCACTATAGCCTGGATATTGCATCACGGCGGAGAGCTGGTTTCGGCCTAGCCGTTCTACAGGGTCTCCTGTCTAGAAGTCAGGACTTTTAGAGATCTCTCCTAATTTCCTCCTCCCAGAATGCTTTCAGGCGCTATTGGCAGGAATCAGTCCTAATGGTGTTACCTGCTGCAAAGAGCTGTATCTCGAAGTAAGATAGTACAGTTACGTAGAACTTACCATAACAGTAGATCTTGAGAACAGCTCTTTGCAACAATACACCACCATTTCCCTTGGAGGAATAGGCCCTACCAGGCCTTGGCAGGGCTTTAGCTCTTTTCTTCTGATGGCGGATCCTCGGTCTCCTTCTGATGTCATCCTGCGGCGGGAGTCTCCGGCGGGAGAACCTGAAATCGACGGGACCCTTCTACTTGTACTCGTCTGGCGTCGGGGGCGGGGCCGGCGTCGGGGCGGTCCCCACTGAAGATTGCTAGCTAGAAGATTTCCGTGGGGTCCTGATGCCTGCCGGCTTCAGTCCTAATGGTGTTACCTGCTGCAAGAGCTGTTCTTGAAGATCTGTTACGGTGAGTTCTTACGTAACTGGCACTTTCAGTGAGTAACCTGTTTATTTCCCCCCTTGGCCCGGCGCAGTCCACCAGCTGGGCGCACGCATGCCTTTTAAGCGAATTCAGTGTGCCAACCTGATGGTTCCCGCCTGGCGTAATCCCTTTCGGGAGGCATCGTACTGGGCCTGGCGACATCCCTCAATCCAAGAACCAGCCCCGAGGGACCTCTGCCAGAGGTATTGTGCAGCCCTTGGGTCTCCAGGAGCCTTGACTCAGCCCCTGTTGGGCGTGACTCTCCTGGACACACCCACTGGGCATAGAAGCCCAAGGTGTGATCGACCCCCAAGGTGTGATCGACCCCCAGAATCTGACTCAACTGAGTTTGATTTTTGGGGAAGGAAAGCTTTCTCAATGACATTCCTCCTTTTGTGTATTTCTGTTCATCAGGCCTGCCATGCTGCCTTCAGCAGGCACTTGTGGTCTCTGCTAGTTCAGATCCTAGCTTCTTTGCCTGATTCAGAGGCAACCAGACAGGCCATTGCCCTCTCCGCACGGGGCCTGGAGCTAGCAAGGCACCAAGCAAGGGCATTTTATGATGCCAACGAGGTGGCTTCCAGGTTGGCGGGGAGAATGATCTGCATAAGGCGGACGGCGTGGCCTCGTCTCTCCCGGTTGTCATCCCTGGCCTGGCGTAGGGTGACTGCCTTCTCTTTCCGGGGAACCCATCTTTTCTCCCGTAGGGTGAGGCGAGAGCTTCAGGGGCACCTTCCCTCTCCTGCTAGGAGAACCTCGCCTCACCCAGACCAGCCTCAGGCCTGCTAGGGTTCCCTCTTCTGGTATCTGCCCCACTGGAGGCTGAGGGACTTTGTCCCTTAGGGAGGTTCTGGGCTTCTTCGGGGGGTTCGGTAATCACCCAACAGTGATGAATGGTGAAGACTGACACAGACAGGATATGAAAATTACGTACCTACTGTAATTCCTGATCTTTCTGTGTATCTTCACCATTCATCACTGAATTCTGCCCACCTTCCCCTCTCAGGCCTCAGTCTCTGGGCGATTCTCCTCCTCCCTGTTTTTCTCCCACTTGGACCTTGGTCCTTTTCCAGTACCTCCTACCCCCTCCCCTCTTGGGGTCATTTTTTTTTCCCTCTGGGTAGGCAGACAGGGAGGGTCCTTGCTGTTAGGAGTCTACAGAGCCCCCTCTCAGCCCAGGTAAGTCCTGGGATTTTTCCTGCATTCTCCAGTGCCTCTTGAGGGAGTCTGGTAGGAGGAGGGGGCTTGGTGATTCCCTCAGTTGTCCTTTCCTCCAACCATATGGTGTCTGCATTATGGTTACTTTTCCTCTCCTGATTCAAGGAGAATATATTATTATACCTCTCCAGTTTCTTCTCTGGAGGTGGCTCCCCTTGATGACTAAATCTCGGTCCCTTGGGGTTGTTCTCCAGGGACGTTTAAGGTGGTTCTCCTTCAGTCCATCTAGCAGGAAGGGGAGACGCCAACATGTCCATAGCCCTCTGGATTCTTCTTCTCCTCCACTAAATGGGTGCCATCCTTTAGCTCCAAAGCCTTGTATCCATCCTCTGGCCTATCTGGTTCGACCTGGGGCATAACTCCTCCGGGGCAGTCCAGGGCAATGCCTCGGGGACAGTGTCTCCTCTTCCTCCCTCCTTCCTTTCTCTCTCCTCCTATCGCTCCCTCTTCCACCCCTCCCTTCTCACCCAGAGATTGGGGCCCTCCTGTCCCGGTCCCTTAGGCTTCCTCCTTTTCTGTCCTCTCTTCGGCTTATTCCTCCTTTTAGTTTTACATCCTTTCCTTTTTTGCTGTCCCTCGGGCTCCATTGCCCACCCTCCAATCCTCCTTATTTCTCTGTCTCTCTCACCAGCGTGTGGAGCTGGGGCTTAGGAGGGGTTGACGATGGTTACTGGCCAACATGCAAGCGCCACGTATTACGTCGGCCAAGAGGGCGCCGCCGTCACGACGTCAACTCCTCCCATTGCAAAAAAAAAAAAAAGCTTCCGCGGGGTCTTGATCCTCCGGTTCACTAACCAACAGTGATGAATAGTGAAGATACACAGAAAGATCAGGAATTACGGTAGGTACGTAATTTCCATTTCTAGGGACATGGATATGTTGTTCATCCACACTCATTGGCAGGTATCCTTGCCGCTTTAAATCTTGCGGAAGGTCTTCAAGCTTGCTCCTCCACCCACCGGTGAGTATAACTCGACTCCGCCCCATAGCCAGATCTTCCTTACGCTTGGAGCTCAGGTTCACCTTAACGCTCTGCGTTTGAGACTGGTTCCTATTTCTCCGTTTGCGGTTTAAAAATAAATTTTGCGAAAAAGACTTCAGTCTTCTATCCCTCACGCTGCGATGGACAAATCGACTCCCGGATTCGGAGATGCCCATGCGGTCAGAAGATTCTCAGGCCGGATCCACACTCCCGTGTGTCTACTGCATAGGCCTTGAGCCGACCTGCAGGCTTGCGACCTGTGCTCGTATTCTCGGCCTCGTCCTCGAAGACCGTGCTGCCCGATTGCAACTGGGCCGTCCCGAAAGCGTTCCCTCCGGTGAAGTCCAAGGAGGCCCGGTTGGCCAGTGTCCATGGCGCACGGCGGGCAAGCGGATCAGCTCGGCCGGATGAGTCGCCCTCGAAGAGGGGCGGCGCGGGCGTATCTTCCTCGGCGTGGCATTTATCCCGCTCTCTCTGGGCTCTTCTTACGGCTTCCTTTAAGGAGCTTTGTCTGTCCCTCTCCACTAAAGGAGAAGGGCCCTAGTCTCGGGACCTTATTCTCGGTCAAAAGAGGACTGGGGTAAGTCCCTCCGTCGGCAGCTCTTGGGGCCGGAAGGTCCCTCTCCCGGGCCGTCGGCGGTCGACGCTCGGCTTGACCACTGGCCTCCACGGTGTCCCGTCAGGTCAGTTGACCGAGACTCCACCCGATGAAGTCGAGATTTTCTCGACCCATTGGACGGGCTGTCGCCTTTAGCGAGATTCCCTCTCCCGGTTCCCGGGAGGAGTTGAGATCCGTGGGCTCGCCTGTGCCTCCGGTTCCGGAGCCCTCGGATGGACCATCTGAGCCGAAGGGAGTGCCGGTTCCGGCCGACACCTCCCCGCACCGACCTCGGAAATTCCGGGACTCTCGGTCTCGGACCTCTTTGCGGTCCAGCCGATCCCACCGTCATAGGCGGTCTCGGTCTCGGCACCGCGGTAAGCGGCGTCGCCGCTCGTCCTCGTCCTCCTCCTCGGATGAGGGGAGGCTTCGGCGTAAATTACGTCGACGGTACGAGGACCTTATGTTGCTAACAACTCCTCCTGGCGGGAGTAAGCCGACCCGTCGCCTTCCCGGCCATTAAGTAACTGTACACGGGCGGCCGACACAACCCTCGACTTATCCGAGGGCCTATACCCAGGCGGTTGTTGGCCAAAACCAGCTCTCCACCGATTCGGTGGAACCTCCGCCTCCACAGCCACCAATTGGGGCTCCGACCAAGGATTCTCCGGTCGGCTGAGGTCTACCCATCGGCTGTCAGTTACCTCACTCCGACCGACCTCGGCAGGTGAAGGGTGGCTCAGGCCAGGGGCAGCTCTTGAGGACTCTTCCGAGTCGAAGATGATTCCTCCTTTTCTCAGCGACTGGACTTAGGTCTTCAGGAGGTCAGTCAATGGACGATAGCCGTCGTCCTTCCCTAGGACTGCTTGGCTCATCTCGGAGTCCACCGGGATGGAGCTCGAACCCGTTCCAAGCGGGCCAGGTATCCCCTCACGGAGATTCTGGACCGAGGATTCTCCGGCGGAGGCCTTTCCGGTGGCGAGGCCATAGTGGGTCGGCACTGGAGCTTTGGCAGCGCCCTGCTTCCTGCCCTGCGCCCGGCCAGGATGGCCAGAGTATCACGGTCCCCTACTGGTTCCTTGTCCGTTTTTGGAACACCCCTCTGCTGAGGGTTGGTTACCGACAGCGTTTTCGGCGCGCCGCATGCAGGATGGACAAACCTCCTGACAAGAGTCCAAGAAATGGACTATGTCGGGCGAAAAGTCTATGCTGCGTCCTCTCTCGGCCTTCGTCAGGCCAGTTCGAGCCGTCCTCATGGCACATTTTTCTCATGCCCTGTTGGGCTCCTGGATGAGTCATCCTCATCTTCCCGCCGATCTGCAGACTACGGTTAAGCAGGTGCGGGACCAGGGCAGAGCAGTGGCCAAACAGCAGCTCCAGACTGCTTTGGATATGGGGACTCGTGCCAGATCGGTGGCGGCCGCGGTGGCTATCGTCGTCGACTGGCTTGGCTGAGGATATCCACCTTTACTTGGATACCCAGCACAAGTTGGCGGATGTTCCTTTTGGGGACTGACCTCTTCGGCCCTGGGGTGGAAGGTCACCTGCAGAGGATCGAGAAGTCCAATGCTACCTTGGACTCGGTCTCTTCCGCTCAGAAGGACAAAGGCCGCAAACCACAGCCTAAGCCCTTTCGTCCTTCTGGGCCCCCGGCGCGCCCGGCCCAGCAACGTCAGGGCCAGCAGGCTCGGCCTTGGCATCCCAAACCCAAGCCGCCAGCTTCCTCTAACAGGAGGCAGGGAGGAAAAGGCCCAGGAGGTCCCTCGGCGGTCCCTCCTCCAAGCCTGCCCAGTGACGGGCTGAGGGTGTGCCCCATTCCCGTCAGCTTACCCTGGGTCCCCGTGGGAGGCGGCTCCGCACACTCCGTTCCGCCTGGTCCGCTGTTTCCACGGACAGGTGGGTCTTGGAGGTGGTGGGAAGAGGCCTGCCTCTGGAATTCGAGCAGGCACCACCCTTCAGAGCCGTCGCCCCTCGGGGCGCTTCGGGATCTCCAGCCTCACTGGCGGCTCGTCGAGCCGACATCGCTCTCCTCCTCCAGAAGGAGGTGATAAGAGGGGTGGTGGACCCTCCTTCAGACCCAGGGTTTGTGTCCAGGTACTTCCTGGTTCCGAAACCGGACGGGGGGCTGGCGCCCCATTTTCGACCTACACGACCTAAACAAGTTCCTAAGGTCTCGAACCTTCAGGATGGTCACTCTGGCTCAGATAATACCATCCTTGGAACGCGGTGTGTGGTTCTGCTCTCTGGACTTGCAGGATGCGTTTTTTCACGTCCCTATCCGTCCGTCTCACCAGAGATTCCTTCGCTTCCGAGCGGAAGGATCCCTCTTCGAGTTCCAAGCCATGCCCTTCGGCTTGTCTCCAGCTCCCAGGGTCTTCACCAAATGCATGGCAGTGGTGACAGCATTCCTGCGGCGCCGAGGGGTCCGGGTGTACCCTTACCTGGACGACTGGCTGATAGCAGCTCCCTCCAGGAAGGAGGCGGAGTGGTCCAGAGATCTGGCCCTCCAGGTCTGCTCTCAACTGGGCCTCCTTATCAAGCGAGGCCAAGTCGGAACTCGAGCGAAGCAGGTGATTCTATTCATCGGCGCAGCTCGACTCTCTTCCGAGCCAGGCGCGGCTCCCGGCGGACAGGGCCGAGTTCTTTCCTCCTTTGCCCGATCATTTCTGGTTGGGCAATTCGCCCTGCCGGGACTTCCTGCGCCTCCTGGGTCTCATGGCGGCCTGCACCAGCGTGGTCCGTTGGGCCCGCTGGAACATCGCGTCCCCTTCGGTGGGGACTGGCCAGCCAGTGGTCTGCAGCTGCGATCCTTTGGACCAGCTTGTGTCGGTGACACAGGGATGTGGGCGCTCTCAGTGGTGGACCGTTCCAGATCATTTGCAGGAGGGCATCCCGTTAAGTCCGCCCGAGCCGGCGGTCTCTCTTTCGACCGATGCCTCTCTGATGGGTTGGGGTGCCCATCTGGGGAACACTGGGCTCATGGCCTCTGGTCCCCTTGGAGTCCCGATGCCACATCAACCTGCTGGAGCTCCGGCGGTCCGCCTGACTCTCACCGCCTTTGCTCCGTTCCTCCAGGGTCAAGTGGTCGAGTCAGGCGGACAATGCCACGACCATGTACTATCTAACCGCCAGAGGCGGGGCAGCGCCATGCTTCTATGCAAGGAAGCTCTCCGCATTTGGTCATAATCGCGCGCCAGCCTGGAGGCGGATCTCCTAGCCATTCACGTGGCAGGAGCCTCCAACACCCTGGCCGATGCCCTGGGCGGATAGGGGCTGCATCCCACGAGTGGTCTCTCCTGCGGAGGTAGTACAGCATCTGTTCTCCCATTGGGGCACACCTCAGGTGGACCTGTTTGCCTCAGGAGGCGAAGCTGAGTCTGTTCCATGCCCGCCCCTCAGCAGGGCTCGCTGCAGGGGATGCCTTCTCGAGGCAGTGGACCGGGCCTCTTTTACGCCTTTCCCCATTCCCTTGATCCACAAGGTGCTTCTCAAGGCGAGGAGGGACAAGGCAGGTGGATTCTGATAGCCCCAGACTGGCCTCTGCAGTTCTGGTACCAGATCTCCTCAGTCTCAGCTCCAGGACTCTGCGGCAGCTTCCAGCTCGCCGGACCTGCTCTCAGTCAATCAGGGGAAGGTGTTCCATCCGGACCTTCAATCCCTGCACCTGGCGGCCTGGTTCCTGGCTGGGAGTTCCAGGCTTGGGTCTTTCCGGCCGAGGTCCTCAATGTAGTTGAGGCGTCCCGTGAGTCGACCAGAAAATGCTATGCCTTCAAATGGAAAAGGTTTTCCATTTGGTGTCAGAACAGAGGCTTGGACCCTTCCTCCTGTTCCTTGGCAAGCATCTTGGACTATTTATGGTCCCTTTCTAGTCAAGGGCTTAGGTCGGCGACCCTAAGGGTGCACCTGGCAGCCATCTCTGCTTACGAGTAGCGGGCCGGAAGCAGTCGATGCGCGAGGAGGAAGGTGGTCTGGCGCTTTTTCAAAGGCCTTGATCACATTTCCCTCCAGTCGGGAACCCCCACCTCCGTGGGATCTACTGCTGGTACTGGCAAAGCTCATGGGCAAGCCATTGAACCTATGCACAGGTGTGCTCTCTCTCACCTGTCGTGGAAGATCGCCTTCTTGGTGGCTATCCGTCAGCCAGAAGGATGGGAGAGCTCCAGGCGCTTCCATCGAGTCTCTTACCTGGTCTTCCACAGGGACAAGGTTGTCCCTGCCCCCCGAAATTCCTTCCGAAGGTGGTGTCGGAGTTTCACCTTAACCAGGTGTTGACTCTGCCGGTGTTCTACCCCAATCACACCGGAGGCGAATATAGGCTCCATACTCTGGACCCTAGAAGGGCGCTCGCTTATTATAAGGAGCTTGGCTGAAATTGGGAGAGGTTCGCCAGCTGTTTGTCACCTACGCTGAAGCCGCATCTGGCAGACCTGCAGCCAAGCGGACGATAAGCAGGTGGGTAACCTCCTGCATAGATCTCTGCTATAAGTTGGCGGGCATGGAGCCTCCCAGAGGATAAGGCTCATTCTACCACATACTGCTGCAGCAGTGGCTGCTTCCAGGGACGTCCCTATCCAGGAAATCTGCAGGGCTGCTACCTGGAAGTCAGCAAACACCTTCATTACCCACTACCACATCGACCTTGAGTCGCCGGGATGCTGGTTTTGGGGCCTCTGTTCTCAGTCTCTCTTTCCCAAGTAAGTATTGGGGGTGTGCGTCTTGCCTCCCTCCTCCCGAGCTGCTAGGAGTCTGCCAATGAGTGTGGATGAACAACATATCCATGTCCCTAGAAATACAGGTTACTCACCTGTAACAGGAGTTCTAGGAATGGTATATATTGTTCATCCACATTCCCAACCTCCCGGCTTGACGCGAGCAACCTAGCTTCCAGCGGGCCAGATCTGGCGTCTTCAGGTGGAGCCGAGAGTTATACCACCCCGGTGGGTGGGAGGAGCAAGCTTGAAGACCTTCCGGCAAGATTTAAAGCGGCAAGGATACCTGCCAATGAGTGTGGATGAACAACATATACCATTCCTAGAACTCCTGTTACAGGTGACCCAATATGGTAACCTGTATTTATTGTTCCTCCTATCTATTCATCTTTTGAGGGTGCCACCATGCTAAACTGCTTGGCACAGGCCCAGTGCTCTGCCGGCCATGCCTCGTAAGACAGAGAAGCAATATCCTGCTCCGTTGGATGAGCCTTATTATTCCATCCAGCCTGAAACGAACTCTGTTGTCATTATACCTGTACATGACCATTGTAAAGCTCAAATGCTAGTTACCAGGCTTATACGATTAAATATCATAATAGCCTGTGGAAATCTATGGCTACAATGGCTGACAAACTGCCTGATGGACCAGACAAAACTGAAGTCCTGCTGCCTGTTGCCCCATGGTCTGAAATCTGATAAGTATCTCATAGAAACAGAAATTTGTCAGCAGAAAAGGACCCCAACGACCCATCCATCTCACACATTAAGGTCGGCATATGATGCCTCAAATGCTGCTGCTCATGTGGCTACTTCCTGTACATGCCTGCGCTGCCGCTCATGGCAGTGTGTTGCTGCCTTTGCCTCTGATTTCTAGTAATCAGTCCTTAATGCTCCCTTTAGAGGTAAACAGATTTTTGGTACTAATGTGGAGTCTCCTTTGCGGGGCCTACAAATGTCTAAAATGACTTTATGGTCCCTTGGTACCTGTAATCCGAAGCCTCAGGTTTGACAGGGGTTCTTTTTGTAGTCCCTATGCATGCCGTTGTAGAAGCTATTCTGGAGGACTTGGCCGTGGCTTCCAGTGGACCCAGACTACCCCTCCGGCCTCTTTGGCTACCAGTATCCATGCCAGGGTCACCAAAGGTGCAGGTGTTGCTGCACCTGAAACCTTCGGACTCCTTTCTGCTCCCCCCAACCCCTGCAAATCGGGGAATCCTTGTGGGAGGTTTCATCTCCCTCTTTCTTCCAGAGTGGAAGGATATCACAACAGATGCATGGGTGCAGGAGGTGGTTCAGTAAGGACATGTCCTAGAACTCCTGTCTATCCCTCCGGAATATCCTCCCTTACCAAACATTATCCTCCAGGAAATCTTGCCCTCCTGCTGGAGGGGCTTCAGTCCCTCCTGTGCAAGAGGGCTGTAGAGTTTATCCCGATTACAGAAATGAATCTGGGGTAATGTTACCTGTACTTCCTAGTACCGAAGTTGACCTGAGATTTAAGACCCATCCTAGACCTTTGTGGGGCTTAACCAGTTTATACAATACAAACAGTTCTAGGATCATGGATATGTTGTTCTATCCACACTTCTCGGCAGGTACCTTGCTGCTTTAAGATGTGCCGTAAAGTCTTCAAGCTGGCTCCTCCCAGTCACCCAGGTGGTATAACCCTCTGCGCCGCCCCATGAGGCCAGATCTTCCTTTCTGCTGGAAGGTTCAGGTTCCCTCCTTAGCGCTCCTGCATGTAGTAGGCCATGGCTCTTGAATCTTCAGATTCGCTTCCAAAACTTATTTTAAAACTCTCTCGCATTTCGTCTTCGCCTTCTTCTCTCGCTACCACGATGGAAGACAAATCGGTTCCTGGGTTTCACTGGTGCCCCTGCGGGCAGAAGATACCTGGCATTGATCCACATGCCACGTGCGTCTACTGCCTGGGACATGACCATGATCTGCAGGCTTGCGATCACTGTCTGTCCTTTTCACCTTTGATTCTGGAAGGCTGTGCTACCCGACTTCAACTGGGGCGACCGGAAAAGCGTTACCCACCGGTTAAATCCAAGGATGCTCGTTGGGTGGTCTCCACGGCTGTGGAGTCCACCGAGCAGCTGGAACAACTTAAGGCCTTCGAGGAGGAGGCGGCTTAGGCCACAGCAGGCTCCTCTTCGGCTCCGGCCTTCATTCTGCTACAGCTGGGATCCTCCTATTCGACTTCCTTTAAGGAGTTGTGCCAGTCTCTCTCTACCAAGGGAGAGGGCCCTTCGGGGTCGCATGTTTCGTGCTCTCAGAAGAAGGAGTCGAAAAAGGACAAGTCGCAACGTCAACACTCTTGGGACCGGGAGCAGTCCCGCTCCCAGGAAACTCCTGTTTCGGCTTCGGTCGAATTCGCAGCCGAGGCCACTGGTTTCACAGTAACCCCGTCAGACCAGTCGGCTGAGACGTCTGTCCATGCGGCGAGATTTTTCTCGAGCCGATTGGAGGGTTGTCACCCGATCCGGCCAACGACTCTTTATTTTGAACTCCAGTGCTTCCGGTGTTCTTGGACGGATCAGCTCAGCCTGCTTAGCAGGTCCCACCCGCCAAGGAACCTGACCAGGAGGAGCCGCGGGTTTCTCCAACTCCTTCTGAGGTCCCCCGTCGGCCCTGCCGACGGTCTCGATCTCGTTCCTCGACTTCAACGTCAGACAAGACGCACCCTCATCGGCGATCTCGCTCCCGACACCATGGTAAGCGGCAGAGCCGCCTGTTCTTCGTCCTCCTGGGGTGAGGAGAGGCTCTGTAAAGTTATGCCGGTGCTATGAAGACCCATCGTGGCAGTAGTTGGTCCTGTCCGGGTCTAAACTGATTCCAGTTTCTACCCCTGCCATTAAGGGCTTTTGCCCAAGACTGACGTCGGCCACCATCACCGAGGTGCCGGTTAAGGCCCCGCCGGCTACTCCACCAATCTTGGTGAAGCTGCCGCCCGAGCAATTTATGTCGGGGCTCCAACCAAGGAACCTCGGTCAGCCCAAGGCCTGCCCCTTCGGTTGTCTGTCACTCTTACTCCTGACTGCCCAAGGAGGGTTGAGAGTGACATGGGTGGTCGCCTGCTTTACGAGGACTCCTCGGAGTTCGAAGATTCCTCCATGGTCTCCCGTCCTGTCTCTTGGGGGTCTCTCCGTCAAAGAGGGCCCTACCTCGCTGATGGGTATTTATTGGCTCATTTCTGAGTCCATGGGAATGGAGCTCGAGCCTGTGCAGAAGTGGGCCAAGTATCCTCTCACAGAGATTCTGGACAAAGGGGATACTCCGATGGAGGCCTTTCCGGTGGCTGAGGCCATTGTGGGTCCAGCCTTGGAGCTCTGGCAGCATCCTGCATCTTGCCCTGTGCCTTCTGCCCGCATGGCCCGCAAGTATGTGGTCCCTATGGGGTCCTTTTTTTTTTTTTTTTTCGGCACACCCCTCTGTGGTGGGGTTGGTAGCCGACTTCGTCTTTTCGGCAGTCAGGCAACAAAGGGGATGTGGACAGACCCCTGGACAAGGAATCCAAAAAACTGGACCATTCCAGGAAGAAGGTCTATGCAGCTTCCTCCCTTGGCCTTCGTCAGGCCAGTTCAGCCGTTATCATGGCACATTTCTCCCATGCTCTCTTAGGCTCCCTGGACGAGGTGATCCCTCATCTCCTGGCAGACCTCCAGACCACGGTAAGGCAGGTCTGGTACCAGGGTAGGGCAGTGGCAAAGCAACAACTCCAGATGGCCCTGGACATTGGTGACTCCTGTGCCCGTTCAGTAGTGGCTGCTGTGGCCATGCGCTGCAGGGCTTGGCTGCGCATCTTGGCCTTTACGGCTGATATGCAACACAAGCTGGCAGATGTCCCCTTCTTGGAAACCGACCTGTTCGGGCCCGGCGTGGAGGGCCATCTCCAACGTATAGAGAAGTCCAGTGCCACCTTGGACTCCACCACATCTGCCCAGAAGGACAAGGGCCCCAAGCGTCAGAACTGCAGGCCCTTTCGCTTGTCCACTCCTGTGACCAGACCGGCTCAGCAGCAGCAGCAGGGCCAGCAGGCTCAAACTTGGCATCCTCGTGCCAAGTCCATGGCCTCCTCGTTCAGGAAGCTTGGGGGGAAAGGTCCTGGTGGCTCCTCCACTGGACCCTCCTCCAAGCCTGCCCAATGACGGGTTGGGGGGGGGCGCCTCTCTCATTCCCGTTACACCTCACCTGGGACCTCCCATGGGGGGCCGGCTCAACCACTTCCTTTCTGCTATCACCATGGACCATTGGGTTTTGGAAGTGGTCGGTCGAGGCCTGCCTCTGGAATTCGAGCAGGCCCCTCCACATCGAGCCCGCACCCCACAGGAGGATCTGATGTCCGCAGCCTCTCAGTTGGCTCTCTGAGATGACTTAGCTCAGCTCCTCCTCGAGGTAGTCTTGCCAGGTAAGCGGACCCGCCTTCAGACCAGGTGCGTTCCTAGGTACTTCCTGGTACCAAAACGGACGGGGGGGGGGCTGGCACCCCATTCTGGATCTGCACGACCTGAACAAGTTCCTCAGGTCCCGCACCTTCCAGATGGTAACTCTGGCTCAGATCATATCATCCCTGGATCAAGGGATGTGGTTCTGCTCCCTAGATCTTCAGGACACATTTTTTCACGTCCTGATCTGTCCGTCCCATCGACGGTTCTTCCGCTTCTGAGCCAAGGGAACCCTTTACGAGTTCCAAGCCTTGCCCTTTGGCCTGTTTTCAGCCCCCAGGGTCTTCACCAAATGCATGGCAGTGGTGGCGGCTTACTTGAGGCACCGATGGGTCCGGGTGTACCCTTGCCTGGATGACTGGCTGATAGCAGGTCCCTCCAGGTGGGAGGTGGAGCGGTCCAGGGATCTGGCCCTCCAGACTTGCCTCGACCTTGGCCTCCTGATCCACAGGGCCACGTTGTAACTCGTGCCTTCGCATGTGATTCAGTTAATCGGGACAGAGCTTGACTCCTGCCAAGCCAGAGCTTGCCTCCCGGCGGACCTGGCGGAGATTCTCTCCTCTTTTGCCCAATCATTTCTGGTTGGGCAATTGTGCCCTGCTTGGGACTTCCTGCGTCTTCTGGGCTACATGGTGGCCTGCACCAGCGTGGTCCAGTGCGCCCACTGGCATATGCCTGCGTTCCCTCCAGTGGGAACTGGCCAGCCAGTGGTCTCAGCACTCAGGTCATCTCGACCAGCTGGTCTTTGTGACCCATAGGATGTGGGACGGCCTCCAGTGGTGGCTCATCCCATCCCACTTGCAGGAAGGGATCCCATTTGTCCGCCCTGAGCCGATGGTCATCCTGATGACCAACGCCTCGCTGATTGGTTGGGGTGCCCATCTGGGGGAGCACAGAGAGTCCACAGGCTCTGGTTCCCCCAGGAGTCCCGATACCACATCAACCTGCTGGAGCTTCGAGCAGTATGGCTAGCCCTGACTGCATTCACTTCATTTGTTCGGGGTCAAGTGGTCCAGGTCCAGGCGGACAACACCACGACCATGTACTATCTCAACAGGCAGGGAAGGAAGCTTTCCGCATTTGGTCCCTCGTGCTCAGCCTGGAGGCAGATCTCTTAGCCATTCACGTGGCAGGAGCCTCGAATCAGCTGGCTGATGCCCTCAGCCGGATGGGCGGGGCATCTCACGAGTGGTCTCTCCACCAAGAGGTAGTACAAGATCTGTTCTCCCACTGGGGATCCCCTCATGTGGACCTGTTCGCCTCCAGGGAGAATGCGAAGCTGAGGCTGTATCATGCCCACCCCCCTCATCTGGGCTCGCTGCAGGGGGATGCCTTCTCGAGGTTGTGGACCCAGGCCTCTTCTCCGTCTTCCCTCCCCTTCCCTTGATTCACAAAGTGCTCATCAAGGTCAGGAGGGAAAGGGCGCAGGTGATCCTGGTATCCCCAGACTGGCCACGCAAGTTCTGGTATCCAGATCTCCTCAGCCTTAGCTCCAGGCTCCTGAGACGGCTTCCAGTATGCCCGGACCTGCTCTCCGTCATCAGTCGGGGAAGGTACTCCACCTGGACCTTCAATCCCTGCACCTAACTGCCTGGTTCCTGAGTGGCTAGAGTTCCAGGCCTTGGGTCTCCCCGACAAGGTCCTCAACATAGTTGAGGCTTCCCGTAAGGAATTGACCAGAAAATGCTATGCCTTTAAATGGAATAGATTCTCCATCTGGTGTCAGGGCAAAGGGCTGGACCCATCGTCCTGTCCAGTGGCTAGCATTTTGGACTATATTTGGTCTCTCTCCCAGCATGGACTTCGGTCGATGACCCTAAAGGTGCACCTGGCAGCCATCTCTGCTTATCGGGAGTGGGCCGGTCAGTGGCGCAGGAGAAGGTGGTCTGGCGCATCTTCAAAGGCCTAGATCACATATCCCCTCCAGTGTATGAACCTCCTCCTCCGTGGCATCTACTGCTGGTTTTGGCAAAGCTCATGGGCAAGCCATTCGAACCGATACACAAATATGACATCTCACATTTGTCATGGAAGACTGCCTTCTTGGTGGCTATCATGTCAGCCAGAAGGACTGGGGAGTTACAGGCGCGCTCTATCGAGTCTTCTTACCTGGTCTTCCACAGAGACAAGGTTGTTCTGCGCACCCACCCAAAATTCCTTCCGAAGGTGGTGTCGGAGTTTCACCTTAACCAGGTGATTACTCTGACGGTGTTCTACCCCAATCACACCTCGGAGGCCATGTACAGACTCCATGCTTTGGACCTGAGACGATCGCTTGCCTGCTACAGAGAGTGAATAGCGGAAGTTCGGGGAGAGGTTCACCAGCTGTTTGTCACCTACGCTGAAGCTGCACCTGGCAGACCTGCAGCCAAGCGGACAGTAGCTCGATGGATTACATCTTGCATTGACCTCTGCTATAGGTTGGTGGGTAGAGAGCCTCCCGTAGGGCTTTAAGGCTCATTCCACCCACCATACCTCTGCGTCAGTGGCTGCTTCTAGGGACATCCCTATCCAGGAAATCTGCAGGGCTGCTACCTGGAAGTCAGCACACATCTTCATTTCCGATTACCACATCGACCTTGAGTCACGCCGGGATGCTGGTTTTGGAGCCTCAGTTCTCCAGTCCCTCTTTCGTAAGTAGGGGGTGTCGTCTTGCCTCCCTCCTCCTGGAGAACTGCTAGGAGTCTGCCAAGAGTGTGGATGAACAACATATCCACGATCGTAGAAAAACAGGTTACTCACCTGTAACAGTAGTTCTAGGAGTGGTATATGTTCATCCACACTAACCCACCCGATCTCCCCGGCTTCGATGCACAAACCTGACATCCAGTGGGCTAAGATCTGGCGTCATGGGGCGGAGCCAAGGGTTACGCCCCCCAGGTGGGTGGGAGGAGCTGGCTTGAAGACTTCCGGCGATCCTTAAAGGGGAAAGGGACATGCCAAGAAGTGTGGATGTATAACATATACCACTCCTAGAACTACTGTTACAGGTGAGTAACTTATTTCTCTCGAGGTCACCCTCTGGTATGTCTGTGTGCTGATCATCACTGGTTGAGAGTGGTAAGCCTGAACCGACTCTGGTGGGTTCCCCTGTGGCTCCACTCTTAACGGCCATAATCTTCTACACCGGTTCCCATCTCTGTCCTCGATGGGGTTCCAGTGAGCAGTTTCACCTTTGGGCCACTCTTTCAGAGCAGGGGGTATGGCATCTGCCCAGTTGTCCTGTCTGTGGTCCTGGGTCCGGGGCCTTCGGACCTTGGGGCCACTGGGCCACGGTCGGGTCTGCCAGGCCAGAATGTGTGTGGTGCCCTCTCTGGTGCTGACGCCATCGACGCTGACCCCTCATCCCTACCTCCCCTTCCGTTTTCGCTGCAGGGGCCAGCACGGGTACCGCTTTCTTCCTTTCCCTTTCTACAGGTATAGTTCCACTGCCATTTGTGGTGCTGAGTGCTGCCATCTGCAGCGCCAGGCGTTGGCGGTGCTGGTGGTGCCGGCACTGGGTGTGGCGCTGGCACCGTGGATGGCGCAGAACTCCTTCCCGATCCAGGTGGTGGCATCTCCCTGGTCCTGACCTGCCCTTGGAGGTTATTTTGGAGTAGAAGTGGATCTGGATGAGTCTCTCCCTCTTCTGCTTTGTCGAAGATGCAGTGGATGACTCATTTTTATGTGCTGGAATGCAAACCCTCTGTATCGGTGTGATGGAAGATCTTTCCAATTCCCTTTCTTCAGGGATATGGGATCCACCTAACATTTCAGTATTGTTCTGTGGACCAAAGCAGACTCCTACGTCTTGAGTTGCTACATTCCTCAGTATGAGTACACCCTGTGGAACACACTTAGTGCAATGGTCAAGAGCCTCCCGAAATCTAACGCTCCATTACTAGGGGCATATAGTTCAATAATCAGCTAAAGCTTTTATGGACACCTACGTCTCTGCCTCTAGGGCAGCTGCCGCTGGCAGCAGGTGGTTAGCGTCTCCTTGACTGTGCTTATTTGTTCGGTTAAGGGCCATTCAGAACAATAGGGCTGCCACTTAAACCACACGACATCCTCGTGACAAACAGTCTTGTCAAGGTAGTGGCCTAGGTGCCCTTTTTAGGAACCAACCCCTCAGCCACTAAGAGAACGCAGTAGAGGGCACAGGATCCGAAAGCGCCCTGTACTAACCTCTGTGGATTCAGCCCAGACCCCACCGCAGCTGTCTGGGGGCGTCTGATTTGGTTTTACAACCAGTGGAAGTCCATTACAGCGGACCTTAGGTCATCAGGATTGTCTGAGAGGGATACTCTCCCAATTTCTCAGCTTTCCCCATACCTTCCATTCAGATAGCAGCCAGTCTGTTGGCGTCTGTCTCTCACACACACTCTCTGCTTCTGAGATACGGGGGCCTCTGCAGGTTCTGGGCAGTAAAAATCATTCCTCAGCAGGAAGGAAGCACAGGATCTTACTTCGAGTGGGAGCTCTTGCAGCAGGCTATTACAATCAGGACTACGCCGCAGGCACTAGGACCCTCCGGTGAAACTTCTGCCAGCAATACACAGCATGGACCACCCCCGACGCCGGCCCCGCCCTGACATCGGTCAGGGTACAAGAGGGGGCGGACCCAGCTCCACCTCAGTTCTTTCCCACCGCGTCCTGCACGTGAAGTCGAAGGAACAGCTTCTGCTTGCAGTTGCAGCTCAAGGTTTGATCTTCAGTCAACAATCATTCTTCATTTTTCTTCAATTTTCGACGGGTTGTCTCATGCTCTGGTACCCGACGTCAGTCCGCCGCCCGTCGATTATTTTCTCCGCTTTATAGTTTTTCCTCGCTCTCGGCTCTGTTTACGAGTACCGACGTCAGCCGTTTTTCCCGGCTGAGTTCGATGTCTTCTCGGGTGTCGGCATCTCTTGAACACTTAAATAAGTGTGACTGCAGGAGGCAGATCCTAGTTAAGGACGGCCATCGGCGGTGCGTTTTTTGTCTAGGCCCGGACCACGACACCGCCAATTGCGCAGATTGCCAGGCCTTTACCAGCCGGACCCCCATCCGCCGCCTGAAGGCCCTTAAGGCCTACCTGCTGGAACAGAAGATGGATCTGCACTCCTCGGAAGGGAGCGGAAGGAGAAGAAGCGCACGAGACCGTGGTCGGTCCTGTCACCGATCACCAGTGCTTTTCGCGACCATCTCCCAAAAAGGCTCGTCCCTCGGGGTCTGGAGATCCTCCGAAGACTCCTCAGGCTAAGGCTGACCTGTCGGGGGAGAAGCCGGCCAAGCCAAAGGTGACCCCGCTAAGGGTCATCGCTAAGCCCTTAGAGGTGCCTGCTTCGGCCCCACCTGCTAAGGCACCGCCGCCGCCTACTAAAGGCACTCCTCGGGAGATTAAGGACTCTCCAGCACCCCCCAGCATCACTCCGTCCTCGGTCCCTACACCAACGCCAGTCGAAGGGGCAAAGGATGCAGGGACGATCGCGGAGGAATCAACGTCCCCGTCGTCCAAGTCCTCCTCCCCCCGGGCCCTCAGGAGACTCTCCTTTGCACCCGACATTCGGAGACTTCCTTCCCAAGCAGGGCTGAAATATTCACCAAGGATGAGCTCAAGGATCTTTTCTCCTTTTGGTGGGGGCAGGTCCACAAGTGGTCCTCCCCGTCACCGGCCCAGGCACCGGTACCGGACCCTGCGGGAAAACCACAGCCAGGAGGTGAGTCTTCCCTGAGGAAGTCACCGGAGCGCCAGCCTTCACCTCCCTCCAGGGCTCGTTCCCGCACAAGGTCTCAGGACCAGTGACGTCGCTCCCGGGTTTTGGGTGACCGATGTCAGTCTAGGTCATGCTACAGGAGCCTTTCTTGCTCCAGGCGAGAACGCTTCCGACGTCGGTCATTGCTCCGTAACCGGTCCAGGGACCGGAGTCGGTCTTCGGACCGACGTCGGTCCCCTAGCTACCGACGTCAGTGAAGGCATGGTCATAGGACGGGGTCAGACTACTCCAAGTCGGATAGTCGATCCTCCTCCCCAACGTCAACCTCTTCTTCTCTCAGCCTCCAGCGCTCCCCAGGAGAGAAGGACCAGCCTCGCTCGCCTCCGGACGATCCTACCTTCATGGACATCATGAGGCACATCCAGGCCTCCAACGAGTGGGACACGGAGGACCTGGATCCGGAACGCCGGAGATTGGCTAAGTACCTGAGGCAAAAAGAGCCAAAGCCTCTGGTTATCCCTCCTTTAGTCGATACATTCCAGGACCTTACTAGAACCACCTGGATGCATCCGGCCTCAATCCCGGCAGTTCCAAAAAAGTCGGACAGGCTGTACAAGGCCCCGAGGGCAGAACCCTTTCTAGCGGAGCACCCTCAGTCCGATTCATCGGTGATCACTGCTGCCCATGACAAGTCTCGGCAATCGAAGCACCTCAGCTCCCAGCCTCCCGACCCAGAGTCCCGCTACCTGGACCAGGTGGGCAAAAAAGTATATGCTGCCTCCACCTGTTCCATCTGCTCCCTCAATTTCCTAACGCATTTGGTACAGTACCAGAATGCGTTGTGGGAAAGGGGACTGGAGCTAGCAAAGATCATGCCAGACTCTGACCAAAAGGCAGAGCTCCTGGCCCTCCTCCGGTTGGGCTCAGAAGTAGGCTCCCTTGTACTGAGGGCCTCGTATGACACTGCAGACACGGCAGCCAGGGCAACCGCTTCCGGGGTGTGCCTCCGGCGCCATGCCTGGTTGAGAGTTTCGGGCTTTCACCAGGATCTGCAGGCCGGTATCAAGGATCTGCCCTTCCAGGGTACTGTGCTGTTTGGGCAGGAGATGGAGGCTTTGATCTCCCGCCTCCAGGAGTCGGGCAAGTTGATCTGGTCGGTCCGCCAGATGTACCGTGGTGACCAGCGACGACAGCACCGTAGACGGCTGTTTCATAAGTCCTCAGGCAGTCAAGGTCCAGCCCGTGGCAACCAACAGGGGCAGAGAGGAGGCTTCCGCAGGAGATCCGGGAACCAGCATTCTGATGGACCTCCTGCCTGTGGGCCCAAGTCCTCCCAGACCTCTCTCCCCACTCCCGGCTCTGCCCAAGGACTCCCTTCCACCCCACCCTCTTCCACGGGAAGACCCAGGGGAGCCGGTTGGGGGCCACTTCTCCCTTCATTTCGAAGGGTGGAAGTCTATCACCGCAGACCAGTGGGTCTTGGATATTATACGGAGAGGACACACGCTAGAGTTCACAGAGTTTCCACCGCATACTCCTCCAAAGCTCTCCCGTTATCCTCCTCCTCACATCCCACTAATAGGAGAGATACAGACCCTCCTGCAGAAGAGAGCAATAGAGAGGTTCCCCTTGCATCAGCAAGGGCAGGGGTTCTATTCCCACTTCTTTCTGGTCCCAAAAAAGACTCGGGACCTTCGTCCCATTCTGGATCTCAGTCCTCTAAACCTCTTTATCGAGTACAAAAGGTTCAGGATGGTGACTTTTCAAGGACTCCTTCCCTTGCTGCAACAAGGGGACTGGCTATGTTCTCTCAACATGCGGGATGCATATATGCATATCGGGGTCTATCCTCCCCACAGGAAGTTTCTGAGGTTCCACTTCCAAGGGGAGCACTTTCAGTTTCAAGTGCTTCCGTTCGGCCCCTCTTCCGCTCCGCGAGTCTTCACCAAATGCCTAGCAGTGGTGGCTGCAGCTCTAAGGCGTGTGGGACACTGTGTTCCCCTACCTAGACGATTGGCTGCTTACGGCCCCGTCAAGAGTAGGCCTCTTACGAGCTCTCGAAGACACTTATACTCTGTTCTGAGAGCTGGGGATCACCCTGAACTTACGAAAATCCTCCCGGGAGCCCAGCCAAAAGCTCGCCTTCATAGTAGCGATCCTGGATTCCGTCCAGGGCATGGCCTTCCTCCCTCAGGACAGGGGAGTTCGCTTGCGAGAGATGGCAGAACGGATCTCCATAACTCCTCGAGTTCCGGCTCGGAACTTCCTCAGTTACTGGGGCACATGGTGACCATTCCTGTCACTCCTTTGGCCGCCTCCACATGAGAGTCCCGCAGTGGATGCTCAGGGTGCAGAGGGACCAAAGCTTCGACGATCTAGACTCCCCAGTCAAGATCTGGAGCCAGTCAAGATCTCTGCTTTGGTGGATGGACCCCAACAATCTGGAGAAAGGGGTCGGCTTTCGTCCGAGCCACCAGGTCAGACTCTGACAACAGATGCCTCGGACCTGGGTGGGGCGCACCTGGGTGCACGTCGAGCTGAGGGGTTTGGTCACTCGAGGAGCAGTCCCTCCACATTAGTGTACTGGAAATGCGAGCTGTCCTCTACGCCCTCCAGGCTTTTCGAGAGGACCTGGTGCCAGGCTCTCTTCTAGTTCAGACAGAAAACATGGTGGTCGTCTTTTACATCAACAAACAAGGGGGCACTCATTCGTATCCTCTTTGCAGGGAGGCGATGAGAGTCTGGTACTGGGCGCTGGAGCGGGGCATCCTGCTGTCCGCAGTGCACGTTCCAGGCGTCCTAAACGATCTGGCCAACAGCCTCAGCAGGTCGCATTCCAGAGCGCACGAGTGGGAACTGCTACAATCCGTAGCGGACCAGCTCTTCGACAGGTGGGGTCTTCCAGAGATGGACCTCTTTGCGTCACCACGCAACGCCAAACTGCCAACGTTCTGCTTGCGAGAGCACGCGCCTGGAATTTTTTGGCTAGACGCGTTATCCCTTTGCTGGGCAGAGAGGTTTCTGTATGCCTTTCTGCCCTTCCCTCTCATTCAGAGAGTACTGCTCAAGTTACAGGCAGAAGGGGCCCGGATGATCCTAGTGGCCCCCAAATGGCCTTGGCAGATTTGGTTCCCACAACTGCAGCGGTTATCTATGGAACCTCCAGTTCCGCTGCCCATATGCTCGCAGTTACTGTCCCAGGACCAAGGGTTGCTGGTCCATCCGGATCTTTGGTCCTTACACCTACATGCTTGGCTCCTTCAGGCGTAGCTCAACATAGATACGGGGTTTCCCGGAAGTGGCGGCGGTCTAGTGTCAGCAGAGAGCCCTCTACTTACTCCACCTATGCTATGAAGTGGAAGCGTTTCTGTCTTTGGGCATTGCCGCAGAGTTTGGATACCGTCACCTGCCCTGTGAACTCAGCTTTACAGCATCTCTTCTCCTCTCCTTGTACGATAAGGGTCTGAGTTACTCCTCTATCAAGGTGCACATGTGGGCAATCTCCGCCTAAGATGCTCTCGTGGGAGAGAGAGCATTAGCACAACTGGATGTAGCCCGCACCTTTCTTAGGGGAATTCTACATCCGAGACCTCCCATTCGGGACCCTGTCCCACCCTGGGACCTCCTTTTTGTGTTGGAGAAACTCACCCTCCCTCCTTTTGAGCCAGCAGCGGATTGTGAGCTGCGTTACCTTTCTTGGAAGGTTTGCTTTTTGGCTGCTGTTACTTCAGCTCAAAGGGTTTCCGAGCTTCAGGCTCTGATGTGTAAAGAGCCCTATTTGATTTTCCACAGGGAAAGGGTTTCCCTCAGAACAAATCCTAAGTTTCTTCCGAAAGTGGTTTCAGAACTGACCCTCAACCAGTCGGTTGATCTTCCTGTTTATTTTCCTTCCCCTTCCAATAGAGGGGAGGCTCTCCTCCACACATTGGATGTCCACAGGACTCTGAGGTATTACCTCAAAAGGACAGCTCAGCACCGTAAATCGGAGCAGCTCTTTGTGGCTTTTGCACCACATTGCTTGGGTCAACCGGTGTCCAAGCAAACTATCTCTAAATGGATAGTTCACTGTGTCTCGTTTTGCTACGAGCATCACAATAAACCCTGCCGGGCCCAGTTAGGGGTCACTCCACCAGAGGTGTCAGCTTCTTTTCGCCGCCCTCGAGAAATGTCACAATACAGGACATTTGTGCGGCGCAGACCTGAACTCTCGTGCATACCTTTTATCAAGCCCAGCTTGATATCGCTCCAGATGCCGAGCTGCTTCTGCCTAGCCGCTTATTAAGGGCTTTTGTCCTAAGGCCTCTGGAGTCAGCATATTCCACCTCCCAGGGTCATCTACCTCCTTGTTGTGGGACTGCTTGGGACTCAGTCCTGATTATGACAGCCTGCAGGCTCCCACTCGAGTAAGATAGTACAGTTACGTAAGAACTTACCGTAACAGTAGATCATGAGAGAACTCTTGCAGCAGCACTCTTCCCCTTCCCCTCGGGGTGTGCAGATCCATTTTGTTTTTCTTCTCCAATTCTCTTCATGGTAGGCTCGTCTCCTTCTCTTGTCAGGCCTTCTGCTGGGTCTTGGCGGGAGAACTGAGGTGGAGCTGAGTCTGCCCCTCTTGGCCCTGACCCTGAGGCGGGCGGGGGGCGCATCGGGGTGGTCCCTGCTGTGTATTGCTGGCAGAAGTTTCACCGAGGGTCCTAGTGCCTGCGGCGTAGTCCTGATTGTAATAGCCTGCTGCAAGAGCTCCTCTCGAAGATCTACTGTTACGGTAAGTTCTTACGTAACTGTACTTTCTTATTTCCATTTGCTTCTGGTTCTAAGTTAAGAAATTACATGCGCCCATTTGTCGACCTTGCTCCTGTTCAGGGAACAGTTCCCTAGATCTCGGCATCCAAGTCTTCACTTCCTGCACATTTGGCTCCTAGCCAGCCTTTCCTGTTAAGAGACACAGGAAGCAGTCACCGCAGCTTCTCAGTTGTTCTCTTCAGGTTCGGGGAAGGTACCAGTTCATCTTCCCAACAGTTCCTCTTCTTAGGAGCCCTCCTGGATACCTCCAAGGCATCAGCTTGGTTCCAGAGGATGGGAGAAACGACATCTTTAGATGGCTCATTACAATATAGAAAACTACTCTATTCAGCCTCCTTTTTGGTTGAGCAGATGCGGGGACCCATGTCATCCTCCACAGCAAGCAGTAGTCTCCAGCCACACATCAGTATCCTGCATACAAGTTGTCAGAGCCTCGGACAAAATCCGTGGGGGACTCACTGCCTAGGTCTGCCCACTCAGGTGTGGAGCCAGAAGGATCGTTATCTTGTCATAAATTTTTTTAGAGATGAGAGTTATCTTACAAGCAAAGTCCTGGAGTATGCCCCCTGCCACGAAGTGTTCCTACTTCAGAAGGACGACAAAGCTGTGATGTATTACATCAGCAAACAGGGTGGGGTGTCCCCTTACCCTCTCTGCAGTAGGTCCATGAGGTTGTGAGAGTGGTACCTCGAGTACAATGCATCAGTTCAGATTTCGTGCAGTTGCCTTTGACGAATGGGGCAGTTTGGACCTGGTCCTTTTGCGTCCCCTCTTAGTGCAAAACTGCCTCTATCCTGTTTCAGAAATCCTGACCCTGGTGTTTTCTGTCAGGATGTGTTCACTGCAATATTCAAGATGCTCACTGTATGTTTTCTCCTCTTCCCTTTATTCAGAGAGTGCTGATCAAGTTGTATGCTCAGGGGGCAGGATGATTCTCATCGTCCCAGACTAACCTCGGCAGATTGATTTGCATTGATCTGCAGTCTGTCAGAAGTTCCCCCGAGGCGACTACCTCTACGAGCGGACCCTCTTACACAGGTACTTTTAGCCCATCCTAGCCTGTGCTCCCCTGTCATCTCCATTCCGGGCCCGGAGGAAATGGAAGTGGGTAAGCTCTGTTCTTTTCGCAGACCATCGCAGATGTCTTCTAAGTCATGCATAGGCCTTCCACCAGGAAGGCTTACATGGCTAAGTGGAAACCCTTCTCGATCTGATGTGCAAGTCCCACCTGAACCCTTCGGTTGCCCACCAAGTAAGGTGTTGGAGTGCCTCTTGGACCTGTCAATCACAGGTTAGCCATACTTGGCAGTGAAGGTACACCTCTGCGCATTTTTGGTCTAGCTTGAACCAGTTGACATCTTGTCACTGGCTCAGTCACCGTTAGTCAAGTTTTGCTTTTTTAACTCCAGAAGGAAGGGGAGCGCTCTCTTCACTCTCTGGATGTTAGGACAGTTATGCGATTCTCATCGACAGAATGAAGAGATACACATCCGAACAACTATTGTATCTTCAGCATGCCTAGGCTGGGTCAACCTCTTGCCGTGAGATGTCTTTGGCTTGATTAATAGCATGTCTTCGACACTACTAATCCATGTCACAGGCCAAATTGAAAGGTCGGGTTCACACCACTCCATGGGAGTGGTTGCTGCTTCCTGGCAGAGATTCGTAATGTACCCATTGCAGTCTTCTGCAAGGTGATGAGTTGGAGCTCCGTGCATGCCTTTGTAAAGCACTATGTTCTGTATGTCCATTCCAGACAGCTCTTTTCTTTGGCAGGACAGTCATTTTGGACTTCCGTTCTGAATGAGCTCTGTCTCCATCCGCCCAACTCGGAGTGGGTTGATTTTTAGCTCAGTACTCTCCCATTAGTGTGAATGAGTGGTGGAGACTTGAGTCCAGGAAGATATGGAAATTACGTACTTACCGTAATTCTTGATCTGTCTTCTTGGACGGAGTCTCCACCACTAATTCACATGTCCACCCACCATCCCCCTGGCTCACTTGTTCTGTTTCTTTGGTCTTCACTACTCTGTTGTTCGGGCTGTGAAGACATTGTTCAAATTGACCCTTCTTGCATGGGTTATCCGGGCCTTCACATGCCCGGAGATTAGGTTCAGTTTTTCTTTCATTAGTTACACTGCACCTCGTTGGTCGAAAAGGTACTGAGGCAGTTGGAGGGTCAACGCCAAGATAGCCTATACGGAAGTGAGCTAGCCTTGCGGTGCCCCTCATGCATGGTCCTATCCCGGCGCCGGCTGTCCTGACGATTTTTGGCTCCCGCGGGGTCCTAGCGCCTCCGGAGTACTCCTATTAGTGTGAATGAGTGGTGGAGACTCCGTCCATGAAGATCAAGAATTATGGCAAGTACGTAAATTTCCATTTTCTGTCACTGCTCTCCTGTCCACTATTCCATGACTGGTGGGGTGATAGCAAGCAACATACTGGCTGCTAAGCAGTCTTCCTCCCTAACCTGTGGTATGCTGCCATCATTTTCTCCATAATGCCAACAGCCTTTTGCTGACTTGGGGGCAGTGGCACTTCATTTTGAGTGATGCTTGGCAAACTGTTTAGTGAAAGACTTTCTGCTGGGCTGGCCTGGGCACAGCAGTAGTGCTGTCAGTGCGGCGCTGATAACCTGGGATCAGAAAGCGATCTTGGAAGTTGGAGGAGGCTGGCGGGGGGGAGCAAGTGTCCCAAGGACTGCTCTCCTCCTTGAGGGGGGAGGGAATCGCCGGCAACTGACCCGTTTCAGAGGCCGGAGGTCCAACTGCTGGGGCTGTACTTAGCTGGGAGGCATGACGGATGTCTGGCGTGACTGCCACGTGTGTCATTGCACAGCACACCTCCCTGGGGAGAAACTGAGGAAAACCACTTGGCTTAGCAATGGAGGACATCCACTCCACCACACCCCACACAGCTGTCTGATGCGCTCAACCCTCCTGATCAAGTTCAGGCATTAGTTGGGGAGCTGGGGCACCTCCACGGCAGTCCTGCCCTGGGCGGTAAACCATGGGGCAGTCTGGGGTAAGAGGTAAGTCCTAGGGGATGGGTGGGTAGCTGGAGCGGACTGATGGATGGCCAGTCAGGCAGGAAAAGCATACTAGATCAAAAAAAAGAAAAAAAAAAACTTCCTGCCACAGTGCGATGATGACCAGTCTGTTTCTTTTTTTGTCTTTATTCAGATATTTGTTCTCCTTGTGGCCTGAACAAGCCCCCTTCTGTTGGCACCTGCCAGACCTGTCACTCACCTTCTCTGGGACTTATCTCACCACTTGTTCAGGAACCTCTGTTGGTGGATGAGTGCTGTGGTCGGTGGTATGGGGTATGCATGGCTGCCGACTTCATCCTGGTGGGTGGGTATACCTGTTTTCACCCTGTGTGTCGCAGGTGTGTAATGACGCATGTGTGCACAAATGGAGGTATGCATGCACACTGCCGGCATCCAAGGGTGAGTTCTGTCCAAGCTAGGGTATCCCTGAGGATGCTGCCAGCCAGCTACGGCTAGATGGCAGGCATGCAGCATGTGTCCCCCCTTTCCCAAAGGAGGAGAGCTGTCCCTGAGATGCTCAGTCTCCCTCCTCCAGCCAACCCCTGAGTGACGTGAGTCCACTTCAGACCTTGAGTTGCCAGTGTAGCGAGCAGCAGCGCTACCATTGTGCCACCTGGCCAGCCAGCATTCCGTTTGTTTATGGCTTTTGCCCACCTCTTCATTCTCATACAGGACTCTTCCCCCACATTCCCAGCTTCTCTCTTTGAAGGATTACTTGCTTATACTTGTAGTGGAAAAGTATTCATTTTTTTCTGTGTTCCACCTCTTAAAGCTGATGGAAGAGAAGTCAATCCTGGCAGAGCAGCTGCAGGCAGAGACCGAGCTTTTTGCTGAGGCAGAAGAGATGCGTGCCCGCTTGGCTTCAAAGAAGCAGGAGTTGGAGGAAATTCTTCACGATTTGGAGTCCCGAGTTGAGGAGGAGGAAGAGCGGAACCAGCAGCTGCAGAATGAGAAGAAGAAAACGCAGCAGCATGTCCAGGTGAGAAAGTTGTTCTTGGAAATGCTGGAAGCTTAAGTGGTAGCAGGATTAGATTCATTACAGTGCATCATGATGGGTACTGGGTTAATATAGCGATGGAATAATGTCACAAGCAAAACAGCTACTGGAGAAAAAGTAGCGCAGGGAAAATGTAGTGAAGGTAGCGGTAGCGCTACCCCTGTAGCTGTTGGCCAGGACGCAGATATATGAGGATAAAAGCTCTGCTGTGTGGTGGGTTTCTGAGCAGCTGCCATGGCTCAGAGGGCAGGGCCACAGGCAGTGTAGGGCATTGGAGCATCTGTGGACCGGGGTTTGATTCCTGGTCCTGGAACACTTGTGTTTTGTTTTTTTTGTGTTGTGTTACGTTTTTGGGGTGCGGGGGACAAAGCCCCTGCAAACAGTAATTTTGTCTGTGTGTGCTTTTTTTGTAGCTGTTTTAGCGCTCAGTGTTTTTACCGAGTGCTATATTTGATTAGCTGTTTTGTTTTCGCGCTGTTTTTGTAGTCATGGTATTGACCCTGTGCCATCACAGTGGTGTCATAATACTAATTCTGGCACCAGTGTAACAAATGTTCACTACTGAAATTAAACAATCTCCAGCCATCTCCCTGACTCCTTCAAGGGGCTGACCTAAGAAATAAAGTTATATTTCATGGTTTTCATAGCCAGGTGAGGGGTATTTTTTTGTATGGTGTTTCACCTGATCCATAGTTTCTGTACATGTTATAATCACTCTCCCACTCTCCTCTATCCCAGATGTTCTATAATGGCTCTAAAACAGCCATTTCTGTTCATTTAATGCTGGTCCCTTAGATCTGGTGGGTTTTGTATTAAAAAAAAAAAAAAAAAAAAGACATGGGAAGGGGGGTGCACTGGGAAAGCCATGGTGCTAAGAAGCACGACAGTCCGCACAAGCGCAGCTTGAGCACCCACAGCAAAAACTCGTGACACAGGTATAAAGGTTTAAGTCATTTCACCTTTATCGCTAGAAAAGTACATATGCAGTGCAATATAATACAAGCTTCATGGCAGTGTATACCGACTCACGGGAGAGAGGGCACACCGTATGTTTCACCCTGAGGCTTCTGGGCATTATCAGAGGCTTCTTGGCGAAACGTAAGGTGTGTTCCCTCCCTTGCGGGTCAGTATACATTCCCATGATGCCTGTATTATATTGCAGTGCATATGCACTTTTTTTGGCAATAAAGGTGTGAGGATTTAAACTTTTTTACTTGTGCCGCAAGTTTTTGCTGTGGGTGCTTGAATTTTGCTTGTGTGGCTTTAGTATTAACAGCGTTGCTTTTACACTGTACTAAGCATTGCCTCACCATGTCTAGGTGTGGTACATGCTTGATTTCCTTTGCTTTATTGGAAAGGAATAATGTATTCATTACAGTTTCTTATAATAGTCATGAGCCCCCTGCTGATACAATGAAAAGTGTATAGTTTTAACAGTAGAAAAAGGGTATCTGCACTCCCCAACTTGCCAGGGCTGAGACCATGAGGCTCATTTCATGCATGGTCAGAATCTGATCTGAGCCTCAGTCTTCTGTTGATGAACGTTCAGTACATTGGTTCACAGTGAGAGCTCAGAGACCCAAGCCAAGCTGTCCCTTATTTTAATTTTTTATTGAAATGTTTCACCAGGAAGGCACACTGAACAAGTTGCTCGTCTATTGGTGCAACCTGAATGTGTCTCATCTGTACGTGTCAAACCCAGTTCAGCGAAAATGCACATTTCTTGGCCCAAATATAGGCTACCAGCATGAGAGTTGGGAGAAAATTTCAGCCTTGTTCCTGTCATACTAACACCAGCTATTCGCCGTTTCATTTTAAAATGGTATTTTTCCATAAAATTGTATTTTTTGTTAGGGGATGGTAGGCCCCATTATTGTCAGGAGCAAGCTGGTAGATGGGAGATTTGAGAGGGACATCAGAAAGCATTTCTTCATGGTGGAGGTAAGGGGTGGAATAGACTACTGTACCAATGGAGATAGTATGAAATCAGTAGTGGGATTCAGACGTGGGTGGGAGGGACGTGGGGCTGGTGAAGACGGTTGCAAAAGCAGAGGGGTTAAGGAGGCATGAAGGGCTCCTAGGGCCCTCACAGTTCACATTAGATAGGCAGGGCTGGGCAGACTTGGTGGGCCGCAGGGCCCTTTTCTGCCGACAACATCTGTGTTTCTCTGCCTTGTCCTTCTACTGTAAATGTCTTCATGAACGCGACCGTAAGAACTTCTTATATTTGTTAATTGAATATTCTCCAACTAGACATTTAAAGTTGTCTACAGTAACTCTGGGTTGTTAATTGTTCCTAAATACCATCTAAAAACTGCAAGCAGGAGGACTTTTTTTCTGTTAGGGCCCCATTATTATGCAACATCCCTCCTTCTACCCTTAGACTCCTTAATTCTACAGATGGCTTTAAAATGACTCTCAAAACTTATATATGTGCTCAAGCCTTTGGGGCCACCTGAAACTAATGTGCTCAAACTGCATATTTCATTTGCTTATTATTTGAAATGGTTTTTGTATTTTATTGTATATTTAATACCTGTTCTATTGGAATTACTGCACTTGGTAATTTGTAATACTTTTACGGTTGTTTTTGTGCTGTGCAGCACTTAGAGCTTGTTGAATGAGCACTTTATAAATAACAAAAGTGGACTGGATTATTCTCCAGCTGGAAGTATAGTCGAGTGTAGGCATTTTCCATCACCAGTGCTGTGCAGTAGTCAGCTGGCGGGGGATACCTGAGTGGCAGGCATTTTGTGGTCCTGCCGTTGGAACCAAGCACCTCACTTTTATGATTGGCTCAGCTACCACTGGTCTCATGGTGGAATACCGGAGTCCAGGTGATAGCTTGTTCATCCCAAGTAGGAGCTCAAAGTATTTCACCTGTGCTGTTCGGCCTGAAAATGTTATTTTAAAAAAAGATTTGGACTTTAATCCTCCTGCACCCTATCAGTGTTTATTCCTCAGTCTTCACGATTCGAAAGTGGCGTTTGTCCAATGGTCAAATACTGGTTGAGTTTGTATTGTGTTGGTAACATTTTTCTTTATCTGGACCTGCTGAGTAGCACTGGAGGAGGTAACATTTCAGTAAGTACACCATTTAGGCCAGCAGAATGTTTATGGGTCCAGTGGCTTTTCTCATTCACTAGCACTGCTGGCTAGTGACTGCAAAACTTAAATAGGAGTAAAGGAAGAGCCTTGTGCCCTTGAGCTTTCCACTCAGTGGTTAGTATTTAATTTGTTCACATTCCTTTTTTCTCCAGGATCTTGAAGAGCAGCTAGAAGAGGAAGAGGCAGCCCGGCAGAAGCTGCAGTTAGAGAAAGTGACAACCGAAGCCAAACTGAAGAAAATGGAGGAAGACATCCTTCTTCTGGAGGACCACAACTCCAAACTCGGCAAGGTCAGTCTTAGAATGACACCCTGAGCTAAGACTAGGTTTTTATTTCCTTGAAATCTGAGGCAGAGGGGATTATAAACCTGCTCAACTGGATGAAAGGAGTGGCAGATGGCATCAGTGAATGGGTCATATCGCTTTGCACTGATGCCTTTCCCCTCTTGCATTTTCAGATCAGTGAAAATAGCCAATACTTTTCCCTTCAAAAGTGATTGGAAAATCTCTGAAAATGACTTGTCAGAGCATAAATCATTTAAAAAAGTAGATGAGGTCTCAGAGTGGGATGCTAAAGTAGTATTTAATTCTTGGATTTTTGTTTTTCATTATTTTGTATTCCTTGCCTGTTGTCAGCGTGGCTCAGTTGGTAGCATATCCGCCTCTGCACCAGAAGGTCGTGGATTCTCTTCCCACTTCAACATGCCAGATACAGATTGGTCAATACCAGCAGGAACATCTGCCAGAACTAGACACATGGTGGATTCCCTGCAGGGGGAGGGCCTCAAACAACTGGTACAACAACCCACAAGAGACAGGGCTATCCTAGATCTAGTACTGACTAACAGGGAAAGGATCACAGATCTCCAGGTAGGTCACCTGGGGGCCAGTGACCATCACATGGTATGGTTCAATTTGGCCACTGCAACTAAATCATCCCATTCCAAGGCAAAATATGGGACTTCAGAGGAGCTGACTTTGATAAGATGGTCAACAGAGTTAAGCTAGCCTGGCAAAAGAAATACAGGTGAGGGTACAGGCAAAGTGGGCAAGCATTAAGGATGCAATACTTGAAGCAACATCCCATTGTATTATAGAAAGGAAGTGCAAAAAGGAAACTACTTTGGTTCTCAAAAATAGTAGCAGAAAGGTCAGAGCCAAAAGGCTGGCCTTCAGGAAATATAAAGGAACACAGCGGGATGAAGATAGGGAGGCATACCAAACTTCCCTAAGGGGAGCAGGGAAGGCAGTAAGGCAGGCAAAGGCCCAAACTGAGGAAACACTAGCACAAACAGTAAAAGAAGGTGACAAGACTTCCTATAGATACATTAGTGAAAGGAGAAAGTCCAGAGGGGGTATTGCTAAGATCAAAGGAGATAAGGGGGCGTGTGAGGAAGAGTACCATGTAAAAGCATCAATCCTAAATAGATACTTTTGCTCAGTATTTACTGAAGAGAAGGTAGGGCAGGGCCCACAGCTCAGCACCATGGACACAGGGGGGAGGGAGGTGAGCACTAGTCCCTTCACAAAAGAAAGGGTCCTACAAGCGCTCGATAAGCTCAGGGTGGACAAGGCAATGAGACCTGATGGCATACATCCCAGGGTACTAAAGGAGCTAAAGGTGGAACTAGCAGAGCCATTATCAGAACTGTTTAGTGGGTCTCTGAGCACAGGAGAGATCCCAGAAGACTGGAGAAGGGCTCATATGATCCCGCTCCACAAGAGTGGTAACAGGGAGTAGGCAGGGAACTACAGACCAGTCAGTCTTACCTCAGTAGTGGGCAAGATTATGGAGGCACTCCTTAAGGAAGGATAGAGCAACACCTGGAATCCATAGGAGCACAGGATCCAAGACAGCATGGATTTACAAAAGGAAGGTCCTGTCAAACTAATCTCATAGATTTCTTTGACTGGGTAACCAGAGTGGTGGACCAAGGGGAGTAGCTGATGTCGCCTACCTTGACTTCAAAGCTTTCGATACTGTTCCACATAGAAGATTGATTAATAAGCTGGGTAGGCTCAGGGTGGGTCTAGAGTTGGTCAACTGGGTGGCAAACTGGTTGACTGGCAGAAAACAGAGTGTGGTGGTAAACAGTATACAGTCAGAAGAGATGCAGGTCACAAGTGTAGTACCTCAGGGACCAGTCCTGGGGCCAGTCCTCTTCAATATCTTCATCAGTGACATTGCAGATGGACTGGACGGTAAGGTTTGTCTGTTGCAGATGACACCAAGATCTGCAACAGAGTAGATGATCCAAATGGGGTGGGCAGAATGAGAAGAGATCTGGATAAACTAGCAAAATGGTCGGAAGAGTGGCAACTGTGTTCAGTGCAAAGAAGTGCAAGATCATGAACATAGGGAAGAGAAACCCTGAAGCCACCTATAAGCTGGAAGGGGAGTTGCTGGCTGTCATAAGGGATGAAAGAGACTTGGGCATCATCATCACAGATGATCTGAAATCATCCAAGCAGACCACTAAAGCAGTAGGTAAGGCTAGGGGGATGTTAGGGTGTGTTAGTAGGGGTATCACAAGTCGGAAGAGAGAGGTAATAATCCCTCTTTACAAGACACTGGTTAGGCCCCATCTGGAGTATTGCATGCAGTACTGGAGGCCACACCTTCACAAGGACATTAACCAAATTGAGGCAGTCCAGAGAAGGGCAACCAAAATGATGCAGGGACTGCATCAGAAAACATATGAGGACAGGTTAACAGTGCTCAATATGTATACCCTAGAGCAAAGGAGGGAGAGAGGTGATATGATCGAAACATTCAAACACCTTAAGGGCATTAATAAGGTGAAAGAATCCAGCATGTTTCAATATAAGAAAAATAGCAGGATAAGAGGACACAGCATGAGATTAGAGGAAGGCCGATTAAGGGGTAATGTGAGGAAGTTCTTTTTCACAGAAAGGGCGGTGGATGCATGGAACGGCCTACCTCAGGAAGTGGTGGATATGAATACAGTGCAGGGCTTCAAACAGGCATGGAATAGGCATAAGGGAGCAATACAGATGAGTACGAATAGATAGGCCATTGACAGAGCAAAGGCCGATGGCACATTTATAAGGTAGAAAAAGAAGTGGGCAGACTGGATGGGCCTCGCGGTCCTTATCTGCCGTCAACTTGCATGTTTCTATGTTTAACACCGGGATTGGGCTTGCACCTAAAACCTAAAAAATCGCTGGCATCCGAGTGCAGTATTAGGGGTGTGCTGTCCTTCGGATGAGATGTTAAACCGAAGTCCCTTCTACCCATCCTGGTGTTGTCCTGGTGGGTGTCCAGGTGGAAATAAAACAACCCAGGGCACTCTTTGCAAAGAGTAGGGGACATTCCCGGTGTCCTGGCCAACATTCTCCTTCCCATAAACCGGTTCATGCAATTTACCAGGCTGTGTGTGGGTGATGATGTGTGATATGGCTGCCACTACACATTCAGTCACTTCACTACAAGTCTAGCATTGCTTGTAAAGCTCTTTGGGATACACTGTGTATCAAAAGCGCTATATAAATGCTGATTCTTCTTCTAGGCCGGGAATCTCTTTCACCTCATTCATAAGCTCATGTCCCAGCACCACTGGAGCAGAATGCCCCCTTACTCTCCAGACTTAGCCCCACCAACCCCTAGAATAGGGAACAGTTAAGGAGTAGACTGAACATTCTTGAGAGGTGTAGGTGGAGGATTGGGGGCCGAACAGATTGCACGACGTAAGCAGGAGAGCATGGTGAGGCCATCCTCCCAAATCCTATTTTCAACTGTTCTCACTGGTGCCCCTTCCTTCCCTTCCCTCCCTCCTGTATTGGGGCGTGGCTTGCAGTGCCAGCCCCAGGCTTGACGAATTGTCTTGGGATGCCAGGGGAAAGTCTAGCCCCTCCTCTTCATTTTTTTTTTTAAATTCAAAATTTATTGATTTTCAAAGAAAAGCATACAGGAAACAGACAAGATAATTACAGACAGGTACACAACCCCCCACCCACCCCATACCCCCCACGGCACCACTCTAGGAAACAATATGGTGGAAGGCTGCAAGAGCTCCACCCTATAGCCAGAAGTATAAGGGTCACAATGCATATAGCTTGTCCCACACGGCTTTGTGGTTTGTACCCCGATGAAAAATGCTATCAATTATCCTTTCTGTGTTAATATTAAACAAAAATTCTTGCAACCATTCAGTATATGATAAGTCCATATCATCCCTCCAGTGGCGGAGAACAAGCTTTTTAACTGAAAGGGATATCAAAGCCATGAAGTATTTCCGCTCCTTAACTGGAATCCCACTGTAGTCACCTATTAAGCAGACCTCCGTGGTGAATAGACCGTCCAGCCCTAGGAGAGGATCAGTCTACTGTTGTATACAGCCCCAGAGAGGCTGAACCCTGGGGCAGTCCCAAAATATGTGAAACATGGAGCCCTGTGCCGTGTTGCATCTGACACATTGGGGTGAGTTAGAGGCCCCTATCTTGCAAAGTCGGACCGGGGAAAGGTACATGTCATTGAGAAAATGCAGTTGCAGAAGGCGCAACCTATCCTGGGCTATATATTTGTGGGAGTCCCTCCACACTGCCTGCCACTGCATAACTGTTTTGGGGAACAACACACACCAGTGTGGAGGGATCCCCTCACCCTTGGGAAACACTTTGGGATATAGTTGGGCATAGATCTTAGAGACTGCATGGGGGGCAGAAGCCAGGTGATACAACGGTTGTAAGAATTCAAGCTCTGAGGAGCCTGTTAAGCTGGTGGAGCACGATTGAATTAGCATGTGCCCAAGCTGGTAAATTATAAAAATTTCTCTGCTGCCTAAAGAAAACATGCATTCACCAGAGGATTCATGGCTCACTTCTCCTCAAATTATTCGCATGTGGTCCATGTTAATGTTTGCTAAATATGGAGCCCAGGACTGGGATATCATTTGACCTCCTATCTTGAAATGAGAGTTGTTAAGTAGGGGCTGCAGAGGCTCATGGAACTGCTTGTAACCTATGGCAGAACATAGCTGGGAGTGGACACGGATTGAGGTTTCTATGACCGAGTTACGGAGGCCAGGAGGGAGTTTCTTGGGTCTAAAGTGAAGCAGAACTAACGGGGAGAGGCCTGCTGACTCCATTTGTGCGAGCTCAGTGTTGAGCCAGAGAGGGACATAGGGCAGGGAACGAGTTCAAGCTTCAGGGTAAGCTGTCCTTCTCTGTAGGTCAGGGGCCGCCCTTTTGGGCCCATGCGGCCGCAGTCGCCTCGCGGGGGGAATTCTTCCATCAGGCTCAGCTCTGGCCATTGCAGCTCGGTTGAGCGGTCTTTGTCTGTTGGGACGATTGGGTCTCCTCCTTTGAGGTCTCCCGTCCGGTCCCCCTGCTCGGGCAGAGGCTGTGCCCCTCTTTGGAGGTGCCTGGCCCCCTTGCCTCTGCCAACCCCTGCCTCTCTCCCAGGTCTTTCTGCTCCTACGGAGCCCTTTACCTGGGAACAGTTTAGGGCTACGGCTGCACTGTACCCTGCCTACTACCGAGCCATGGATGAGCAGGTGTTCCACCATTCCCCAGTGCAGCCTGACCCTATCTCTCCAAGCTCGTCGGCTCCCTCGTCTTCCTCTTCTGAGGGAGAAGAGCCCTCCGCCCATCTTTCCCCAGCAGCTGATCTCTGCGGTTATCAGCGTTTCTTGTCAGGGTTGCTCGATAAGCTCCACATATCCACCCTTGATGAATGTAATCTGGACCGGTCGGCGCATGCCTTTTTAGGTGAGTTCAGCGCAGCCAACCTGTTGATTCCCGCTTGGCTTGTTCTCTTTCAGGAGGCGTCGCACCGGGTCTGGCGATGTCCCTTTTCCCCAGCTCCAGCCCCAAGGGACCTTCGTCATCGGTATTGCGTCCCCCTGGGGTCTCCAGGAACTCTGCTGCACCCTCCTTCGGGCGTGACGCTCCTGGACACACCCCCTCTGGGCATAGAAGCCCAAGCTGTGACTGACCACCAGAATCTGACTCATCTGAGTTTGATTTTTGGGGCAGGAGAGCTTTCTCCTCAGTGTGTCTCTTGCTTTGTATGTCAGCACACCAGGCCCGCCATGCTGCCTACAACAGACACTTGTGGTTGCGACTAGGACAGGTCCTAGCCTCCCTGCCTGTTACGGAGGCAACCAGACAAATGTTGCCCTCTCTCTTGTGAGGCCTGGGAGCTTGCAAGACACCAAACAAGGGCAGTCGTCACGATTCTGTGAGGTAGCTTCAAGTTAGTGGGGACAGCGATCTGCCATATGCGGTCGGCACCACTTCGTCTCTTCTGGTTGTCACCCCATGACTGGCGTAGGTTGACCACCTCCGTCTTCCGGAGAACCCACCTTTTTTCCCATAGGGTGAGGCGGGAGCTTCAGGGGTGCCTTCCCTCTCCCGTGAGGAGATCCTCGCCTCACCCAGACAAGTCTCAGGCCTAGCCAGACCTGCAAAAGTTCTCTCCTCTGGTTGTTTTCCCCCACTGGAGGCTAAGGGACACTGTCCCTTAGGGAGGTTCTGGGCCCCCTTGGGGGGGCTCAGTAATCACCCAACAGTGATGAATGGTGAAGACTGACACAGATAAGATATGGAAATTACATACCTACCGTAATTCTTGATCTATCTGTGTATCTTCACCATTCACCACTGAATCCCGCCCACCTTCCCCTCTCATGCCTCAGTCTCTGGGCAATTCTCCTCCTCCCTGTTTGTCTCCCATTTGGACCTTGATCCTTTCCAGCACCTCCAACCCCCTCCCTCTTTTGGGTCGGGAGTTTTTTCTCTGGGGGGGCAGACAGGGAGGATTCTGCTGTTCGGAATCACCGGAGCCCTCTCTCGCTTTTTCAGCCCAGATAGCCCCTGGGGTTCTGGCTTCCTCTTGAGGGAGTCTGGTGATGGGGTGGGGGGGGGCTCTGGTGATTCCCTCAGTTGTCCTCCAACCTCATTGGCGCCTTGGTCATTTTCACCTCCTTCTGGTGAATTTGTTTTTTTCCCTTCTGGTACCTCCCCTGGAGGTAACCCCCCCCCAAATAATTACGTTTCTAGGAGCATGGATATGTTGTTCATCCACACTTCTTGGCATGTCCCTTTCCCCTTTAAATCTTGCCGGAAGTCTTCAAGCTGGCTCCTCCCACCCACCCGGGTGGTATAAACCTCGGCTCTGCCCCATGACGCCAGATCTTCCTTTCCACTGGAAGATACAGGTTCCCTCGTGCTTCACAGCAATTCATAGGCCCTGGATTCAAAGTGTCGTTTTTAACCGCAACTTACCTTAAAACTCGTTCGAGTTAACAATTCCGATAGTAGCGCATCGGACATGGAGGATAAATCTTCTCCCGGATTTCGCCGGTGCTCCTGCGGGCAGAAGATGTCGCGCACTGATCCCCACCTAACGTGCATCTACTGCCTAAGTGTTGGACATAACACCTCCACCTGCACGTTCTGCCTGGCCTTCCATCCCAACGTCCTGGATGACCGCTTGGCGCGCCTAAAATTAGGGAGACCGGAGAAAAGAAACCGCCCGGTGAAATCGAAGGAGGCGGGTAGCGGTTTCACACAAGGGATCCCAGCAGTTGAGCAAATGAAGGCTTTGAGGAGGAAGGGCTCAAGCTTCGGCCAGTTGGAGCTTTTTTGTTCCTCTGAACCTCGGTTCCACCTTTTCGGGATCCTTCAAGGAGTTGTGCCAGTCTCTCCCCACCAGGGGTGAGGCGCCCTCGGTCTCTCACTCCTCCCACCCTCGGAAGAGGGATAAGGACCTGAAGTCTTCATCCAAGCGAAGACGTTCTTGGGATCGAGAAAGGTCCGAGTCCCAGGAACATGTGGTCTCGACCTCGGTCGAGATCGCATCCTTGGCCGCCGGCTTAACAGATTTTCCATCTGGCCAAGAGATCGAGGAAGTGGCCGATGAGGTTGAGATTTCTCTCGACCTAATCGACCCTATTTCGCCAACTCCGGTCCACGATTCTTTGGAAAGGGCTCCGGTCCTTGTCTTTCCCGATGAGGAGACCCAGCCCACTGGTGTCCCCATCGAGGAAAAGGTTCCAGACCCTCGGTTTTCACCGAACCTGGTGTCTCCTGATCGACCGAGTCGGCCAGCCCAATCTCGATCGAGGTCAGAACCCCTCGGTCGAGCGACGCAAAAGTCATAAGCACTCAAAAAGAGGCATCGCTGCAGATCCTTATCCTCCTTGGATGAGGAGAGGCTTCGACGGAAACTTCGTCAACGCTATGAGGATCTTATGTGGCAACAGCTGATTTTGACCAGGCAGAAGCCGGCTCTGCCGTCTACCCCGGCCATCACTTGGCTACTGCCTCCTGGGCCGGCACCGACCCCTCCAGAACCAAAGCATTCGGTTCCTCCGCCCGCGGGGCCGGCCCTTATCCCAGCTCAGCCCATCTCGGTCTCTCCACTGATTCTGGTGGAACCACCACCTAAGCAGCCTCAGGGAGGGGCTCCCTCGAAAGAGGACCATACAGACACCGGGCTTCCCTGATGTCTGTCCATTACGGTTACCCCTGAATGCTCCCGGTGGATTGAATGGGACCTAGGCGGGAGACTGTTGTACCACGACTCCTCGGACTCGGACATCACAGGACTGCACTCCCATCCTGGGGATGATGAGTCCTCCATGGCCGGTTTAGAGGAGGGTCCTTCCTCCTTTCAGGGCATTCTCTGCCTGATCTCCGAATCTACCGGAATGCCCCTGGAGTCTATCCAGAAAAAGGCGGTGTAGCCCCTTACGGACATCCTAAAAAGGGGGGATACCCCGACGGAGGCCTTTCCAGTGGCCGAAGCCATCACTGGCCCGGCCCTTGCGCTCTGGCAGTGCCCAACTTCCTGCCCAGTACCATCTGCCCGCATTGCCCGCAGGTATGCGGTGCCCATGGGGTCCCTGCTAGGATTCATGGAACACCCTTCGGCCTAGAGCCTGGTGACCGCTTCTGTGTTTAGACGTACTGGTAACTCGGCTGACACAGACCGACCTCCGGACAAGGAGTCCAAATATATGGACCACTCTGCCCGCAAGGTCTACGCAGCCTCTTCCTTAGGCCTTCGTCAGGCCAGTTCGGCTGTCGTCATGGCACTCTTCTCTCATGCCCTCCTCGGGTCATTAGATGAAGTCCTCCCTCATCTCCCGGCAGACATGCAGACCACGGTCAAGCAAGTTCGTGATCAGGGCGATGCTGTTGCAAAACAGCAGCTCCAGACGGCCCTGGACATCAGGGATTCCTGTGCCTGCTCTTTAGCAGCCGCAGTGGCCACTCGCCGCAGTGCGTGGCTGAGGCTATCCTCCTTCCCGGCGGATACCCAGCACAAGTTAGCTGACGTTCCTTTCCTGGGCACCGACTTGTTCGGTCCAGGAGTGGCCGGTCACCTTCAGCGTATCGAGCAGTCCAGTGCCACCTTGGATGCTACCTCTGCAAAAGGTTCTTTGGGCAAGAACCAGCAGAAAAGAAAGAAGCAGCCATTTCAGCATTCTTCCCCTGCCGTCAGGCAGCCCTCCTATCAAGGAGGCCAGCAGCAGCAGCGGGCTCAAGCTTGGCGCCCAATGCCCAAGCAGGGTCCTCAACAGCCCCACAAAGGAGGTCGAGGCGCAGGTCCAGGAGCCTCCTCCTCCTTCTCTAAGCCTGCTCAGTGATGGGTTGGGGGTTGCCACCCCTACACCCATCATGCCAGCTCTGGGCCCTCCTGTAGTGGTCCGGCTCCGCCACTTTCATTCCGCCTGGTCCGATATCACTTCAGACAGGTGGATTCTCGAAGTGGTCGGTCAGGGACTGCCTCTAGAGTTCGTACAGTACCCTCCCAGCTGAGCCCGCGCCCCTCGGGAGGAAAGGATCTCAGCTTGCACTAAGTTGGCTCTCCGAGATGATACAGCTCAGCTCCTCCGCAAGGAGGCGGTATCTCCAGTGCCGGATCCTCCTACAGACCCAGGCTTCGTGTCCAGGTACTTCCTGGTGCCCAAGCGGATGGGGGGTTGGCGCCCCATCCTAGATCTCCACGACCTGAATCAATATCTCAGGTCCCACACCTTCCGGATGTAAATCTGAACCAGATCATACCATCCCTGGAGCGAAACATGTGGATCTGTTCACTGGATCTACACAACGCGTTCTTTCACGTCCCAATTCGTCCGTCTCATCAGCGGTTCCTCTGCTTCAGGGTTGAAGGGACCCTGTATGAGTTCTGAGCCATGCCGTTCGGCCTGTCATCGGCCACGCGGGTCTTCACCACGTGCATTGTAGTGGTGGCAGCCCATCTTCAGCGTTGAGGAGTACGAATCTACCCTTATCTCGACGACTGGCTCTTGGCAGGATCCTCCCTTCAGGAGGTGGAGAGGTCCAGGGATCTGGCTCTCCAAACCTGCTCCCAACTCGGCCTCCTGATCAACAAGGCCAAGTCAGAACTCATGTCTGCTCAGGTGATGGGCGTCATCGGGGCAGAGCTTAAGCCAGAGCTCGGCTCCCGGTGGACAGGGCAGAGGTTCTCTCCTCCTTTGCCCGATCATTTCTGGTTGGGCACTTGCGCCCTGCCCTGGATTTTCCACGCCTTCTGGGATACATGGCGGCGTGCACCTCAGTGGTCTGTTGGGCCAGGTAGCACATGCGCCCCCTCCAATGGGAGCTGGCCACCCAGAGGACCCAGCACCTCGGTCATTTCGCCCACCTGATCACTGTAATCCACAAGATGTGGGACACTCTCCAATGGTGGACCACCCCAGAACGGTTGCAGGAAGGGATCCCGTTTGTCCGCCCTGAGCTAACGGTAGTTCTTACGACAGATGCCTCTCTCATGGGCTGGGGAGCCCACATGGGGGACAACAGGGCCCATGAGTTCTGGACCCCTGAGGAGTCCCGATGCCACATCAACCTGTTGGAGCTCAGAGCAGTCAGACTGGCACTGTCAGCTTTCGCTCCTCAGCTCTGGGGTCAAGTGGTTCAAGTCCAGATGGACAGTACCACGACCATGTACTACCTCAACAAACAGGGCAGCATGCACTCCCATCTGCGGTGCAAGGAGGCGCTCTGCAACTGGACCCTCTTAAGTCGGCTGGATGTGACTCTCCTAGCCATTCATGTGGCAGGAGTCTTGAACCAGCTGGCGGATGCTCTCAGCTGCATAGGCCAGACATCCCACGAGTGGTCTCTTCATCCAGAGGTAGCTTACACTCTGTTCTCCCGCTGGGACAAACCGTTGGTGGACCTGTTGGCCTCCAGGGAAAAGAACAAGCTGATGCTGTACCATGCCTGCCCCCTCAGCAGGGTTTGCTGCAGGGGGATGCCTTCTCGAGGCCGTGGACCCCAGGCCTCCTCTACGCCTTCCGTCCATTTCCCTTGATCCACAAGGTGCTACTCAAGGTGAGGAGGGACAAGGCAAAGGTGATCCTGGTAGCCCCAGATTGGCCGCGCCAGATCTCCTCAGCCTCAGCTGCAGGCCCCCAGAGCGGCTTTGTACACGCACGGACCTGATATCACTGAACCAGGACAAGGTATTCCATCCGGACCTTAATTCCCTGCACCTCACAGCCTGGTACCTGAGCGGCTAGAGTTCCAGGCTCTGGGTCTTTCCGAGGATGTCTACACCGAGGTGGAGGCATCCCGTAAGGAACTGACCAGGAAATGTTATGCCTTCAAATGGAAGAGATTTTCTATTTGGTGTCAGGCTAAGAGTCGGGACCCCTTATCTTGCTCTGTGGCTAACATTCTCGACTACCTTTGGTCTCTCTCCAAAGGGGGTCTGCGGACATCGACCCTTAGGGTGCACCTAGCAGCCATTTCTGCTTACCGGGCGTGGGCCGGTCAGTTGACATTGGCGCAGGAGACAGTGGTCGGGCGCTTCTTCAAAGGCCTGGATCACACATCGCCTCCGGTGCGTGAACCTCCACCTCTGTGGGATCTGTTGCTCGTTTTGGAAAAACTCATGGGCAAGCCATTCGAACCTATGCACAAATGTGCACTCTCACACTTGTCGTGGAAGATGGCCTTCCTGGTGGCTATCACGCCAGCCAGAAGGACAGGGGAGCTCCAGGCGCTGTCGGTGGACTCCCCTTATCTGGTCTTTCACAGGGACAAAGTTGTCCTGCGCCCCAACCCGAAGTTCCTTCCGAAGGTGGTATCAGAGTTTCACCTTAACCAGGTCCAAAGTATGGAGCCTGTACTCGGTGTCCGAGGTGTAGTTAGTTAGTGTAGCACCCCCACTCTAAAGGTGGATGGCTCCACTGTCTCTGAACCACCAGAAGTGGCCGCAGTCTTCAACACTTTCTTCACCAGCTGTGCATCCTCACTCTTAGCCTCTCTGCCTCACTCCAAGTATGCACCCACCCCGATGCCAACATCCCCACAGATAACTGGCTTCTCTTTTCATCGGGTCACCCCGCTGTGTGCTGAAAGCCCTGAGGTCCCTCAACCCCTGTAAAGGCAAGTGCCCTAGAGGGCTTGACTCGAAAATGTTACATCTATCTGCCCCGGCCATTGCCACCCCGCTGGCTGCGCTGTTCAGTCTCTCTTTTTCTCTTGCCGACGTCCCATCAGATTGGAAGCTTTCGACAGTTATCCCCCTCCCAAAAGGGGGCGACCCCTCATCACAGGGTAACTATTGCCAAATCTCCTTTCTCCCCATCCTTGCCAAACTACAGGAGTGCCTTGTCCTTGCCCAGCTTTCCTCCTTCCTTGATTCGTCCTCTTTCTTTACACCCTTCCAATCTGGTTTCAGGAAATCGCACTCCACCATAACCTCCCTGCTAAGGCTCACCGAAGCCATCCTCACGGGTATGGATAAAGGACATACCACCTCAGCCATTTTCGTTGATCTCGCAAAAGCTTTCGACACAGTCTACCACACCCTTCTGCTCTCCAAACTCTCTAGTGCCGGACTCTCAGATGTTGCCACCAGATGGTTTCACTCTTATCTAGTAGATAGATCTCAATCAGTGAGAATTGGACCCAACACCTCCTCCCCTCTACTCGTTACTACTGGGGTCCCACAAGGCTCAGTCCTCGGCCCATTACTCTTCTCAATTTTCCTAAACGACCTCCCCACAGTCTGCACTCACACATCTATACACCTGTACGCCGATGACACTGTACTATATGCAACAGGCCCCTGCCCCACTGATGTGGCCGCCACACTCCAAAAAGACTTTAATGTGGTACAGCAGTGGTTTCGCTCAAACCAACTGTTCTAGGGACATGGATATGTTGTTCATCCACACTTATTGGCAGGTATCCTTGCCGCTTTAAATCTTGCCGGAAGGTCTTCAAGCTGGCTCCTCCCACCCACCCGGGTGGTATAACTCTCGGCTCCGCCCCATGACGCCAGATCTTCCTTACCGCTTGAAGCTCAGGTTCCCTCCTTAGCTCTCGTTGCGACTAGTTCCTATTTCTTCCGTTTTGAATTTGAAAGTTTTTGCTAAAAGACTTGGTCTTGATCCCTCGCGGCTGCGATGGACAATCGACTCGGTTTTGGAGATGCCCCTGCGAGTCAGAAGATGTCTCGGATGGATCCACACTCCCGTGTGTCTACTGTTTAGGCCTTGAGCACGACCGCGGGACTCGACCTGTGCTCTTCCTTCACGCCTCGTCCTCGAGACCGTGCTGCCCGATTGCAACTGGGCCGTCCGAAGCGTTTCCCTCGGTGAAGTCTAAGGAGGCCCGGTCGGCGGTGTCCTTGGCGCTCCGGCGGATCAGCTCAGCATATGATCGCCTCGAAGAGGAGGCGGTGGCGGTGTCTTCTCGTCGCGGCATTTATCCCGCTCTCTCTGGGTTCTTCCTACACAGCTTCATTTAAGGAACTTTGTCTGTCCCTCTCCACTGGGGGAGAAGGGCCAACGTCTGCTGGACTTTTTTCTCGGTCCAAAAAGAGGGACAAGGGTAAATCCCTCCGTCGACGCTCTTGGGAGCGGGAAAGGTCCCTCTCCCCGAGTCGTTGACCGTCGACTTCAGTCGACCGCTCGGCTTCGGCCACTGGTCTCACGGTGCCCCGTCAGGTCAGTTGACTGAGACTCCTGTCGACGAAGTCGAGATTTTCTCGACCGTTAGGCGGGCTGTCGCCCATAGAAGCGAATTCCTCTCTCCCGGAGGGAGTTGAGGATCGTGGCTTGCCTGTGCCTCCGGTTCCGGGCCCTCGGATGAACCCTCCGAGCTGAAGAGTGCGGTTCCTGCCGACACTTCCCGCACCGACCTCGGAAGAGCGAGGCTCGGTCTCGGTCTCGGACCTCTTGGCGGTCCAGCCGATCCCACCGTCATAAAGCGGTCGGTCTCGGCACCCGCTGATGGCAGCGTCGCCCTGTCCTTTCCTCCGCCTCCTTGGGCGAGGGGAGGCTGGCGTAAGTTATGTCGGCGGTACAAGGACCTCATGTGGCAACTTCTGACGGGGAGTAAGCCAGCGCGAGTCGCCTCCCGGCCATTAAAGTGGCTGTCACGGGCGGCCGACACAACCCCTCGACTTACCCGAGGAGCCTGTACCCAGGCCGGTTGTTCGGCCAGAACCAGCTGCTCCACCGATTCCGGTGGAACCTCCTCCTCCACAGCCACTGTTTGGGGCTCCGACCAGGGATTCTCGGTTGGCTAAGGGCCTACCCCATCGGCTGTTGGTTACCCTCACTCCCGACCGACCTCGGCAGGTTGAGGGTGGCTCAGGCCAGAGGCAGCTCTTCGAGGACTCCTCCGAGTCCGAGGATAATTCCTCCTTTTTCTCCAAGCGCATGGACTTGGAGTCCTCAGGAGGACAGTCTATGGGCGATAGCCCGTCGTCCTTCCTAGGACTGCTTGGCTCATCTCGAATCCACCGGGATGAGCTCGAACCCGTTTCAACCGGACCAGGTATCCCCTCCGGAGATTCTGGACCGAGGTTCTCCGGCCGAGGCCTTTCCGGTGGCGAGGCCATAGTGGGTCGACCCTGGGCTTTGGCGGCGCCCTGCTTCCTGTCCTCGCCCTTGGGATGGCCAGGAAGTATCGCGGTCCCTACCGGTTCCCTGTCCGGTTTTGGAGCACCCTCTGCGGAGGTTGGTTACCGACAGCGTTTTCTGGCGCCCGGCAACACGGGATGTGGACAAACCTCCCGACAAGGAATCAAGAAATTGGATTATATGGGGCAAAAGTCTATGCGTCTCTCTCGGCCTTCGTCCAGGCCAGTTCGGCCCGTCCTCATGGCACATTTTTCTCATGCCCTGTTGGGCTCCCTGGATGGTCATTCCTCATCTCCCGCTGATCAGCAGACTACGGTCAAGCAGGTGCGGGACCAGGGCAGGGCAGTGGCCAAACAGCAGCTCCAGACTGCTTTGGATATTGGGGACTCATGTGCCAGGTTGGTGGCGGCCGCAGTGGCTATGCGTCGGCGGGCTTGGCTGAGGATATCCTCCTTTACTTCGGATACCCAGCACAAGTTGGCGGATGTTCCCTTTTTGGGGACTGACCTCTTGGCCCTGGGGTGGAAGGTCACCTGCAGAGGATCAGAAGTCAATGCTACCTTGGACTTGGTCTCTTCCGCTCAGAAGGACAAGGCACTAAACCACAGCCTAAGCCCTTCGTCCTTCTCGCCCCGGTAGCGCCCGGCAACAACGTCAGGGCCAGCAGGCTCGGCCTTGGCATCCCAAACCCAAACCGCGGCTTCCTCTAACAGGAGGCAGGGAGGAAAAGTCCCAGGAGGTCCCTCGGCGGTCCATCCTCCAAGCCTGCCCAGTGACGGCTGAGGGTGCCCCATCCCGTCACCTTACCCTAGGTCCCCCGTGGGGACGGCTCCAGCACTTCCGTTCTGCCTGGTCCGCTGTTACCACGGACAGGTGGGTTTAGAGGTGATGGGAAGAGGCCTGCCTCTAGGGGTCGAGCAGGCACCGCCCTTGGGCAAGTCGCCCCTCGGAGACTTCAGTCCCCAGCCTCGCTAGCGGCTCGTCGGCCGACATCGCTCTCCTCCTCCAGAAGGAGGTGATAAGAAGGTGGGGGACCCCCTTCAGACCCAGGTTTGTGTCCAGGTACTTCCTGGTTCGAAAGCAGACGGGGGCTGGCCCCATTCCACTTCTACGACCTAAACAAGTTCCTAAGGTCTCGAACCTTCAGGATGGTCACTCTGGCTCAGATAATACCATCCTTGGAGGCGCGTGTGGTTCTGCTCTCTGGATTTGCAGGGCGCATTTTTCACGTCCCTATCCGTCCGTCTACGCCAGATTCCTTCGCTTCAGCGGAGGGATCCTTTCGAGTTCCAGCCATGCCCTTGGCTTGTCTCCAGCTCCCAGGGTCTTCACCAAATGCATGGCAGTGGTGACAGCATTCCCTCTGCGGCGCCGAGGGTCGGGTGTCCCTTACCTGGACGACTGGCTGATATAGCTCCCTCCAGGCAGGAGGTGGAGTGGTCAGAGATCTGGCCCTCAGGTCTGCTCTCAACTAGGCCTCCTTATCAACGAGGCCAAGTCGAACTTTCGAGCCGAAGCAGGTGATTCTGTTCATCCAGGCGCAGCTCGACTCTCTTTCCGAGCCAGGCGCGCTCCGCAGACAGGGCGAGGTTCTTTCCTCCTTTGCCCAGTCATTTCTGGTTGGGCAATTGCGCCCTGCCGGGACTTCCTGCGCCTCCTGGGTCTCATGGCGGCCTGCACCAGCGTGGTCCGTTGGGCCCGCTGGAACATGCGTCCCCTTCAGTGGGGACTGGCCAGCCAGTGGTCACAACGCTGCGATCCTTTGGACCAGCTTGTGGTGGTGACACAGGGGATGTGGAACGCTCTCCAGTGGTGGATCGTTCCAGGTCGTTTGCAGGAGGGCATCCCGTTCGTCCGCCCGGAGCCGACGGTCTCTCTGTCGACCGATGGCTCTCTGATGGGTTGGGGTGCCCATCTGGGGAACAGACCCCACGGCCTCTGGTCCCAGCGGAGTCGATGCCACATCAACCTGCTGGAGCTCAGGCGGTCCGCCTAGCTCTCACGCCTCTCCGTTCCTCCGAGGTCAAGTGGTCCGAGTCAGGCGGACAACACCACGACCATGTACTATCTAAACGCCAGAGCGGGCCGCTCCATGCTTCTATGCAAGGCTCTCCGCATTTGGTCACTCGTCTGCGCAGCCTGGAGGCGGATCTCCTAGCCATTCATGTGGCAGGAGCCTCCAACACCCTGGCCGATGCCCTGAGCGGATAGGGCTGCATCCCAGTGGTCTCTCCTGCCGGAGGTAGTACAGCATCTGTTCTCCCTTTGGGGCACACCTCAGGTGGACCTGTTTGCCTCCAGGGAGAACACGAAGCTGAGACTATTCCATGCCCGCCCCCCTCAGCAGGGCTCGCTGCAGGGGATGCCTTCTCGAGGCAGTGGACCTCGGGCCTCTTCTACGCCTTTCCCCCATTTCCCTTGATCCACAAGGTGCTTCTCAAGGCGAGGAGGGACAAGGCGCAGGTGATTCTGATAGCCCCAGACTGGCCTCGCCAGTTCTGGTACCAAGATCTCCTCAGTCTCAGCTCCAGGACTCATGGCAGCTTCCAGCTCGCCCGGACCTGCTCTCAGTCAATCAGGGAAGGTGTTCCATCCGGACCTTCAATCCCTGCACCTGGCGGCCTGGTTCCTGGCTGAGTTCCAGGCCTTGGGTCTTTCACCGAGAGGTCCTCAATGTAGTTGAGGCGTCCCGTGGGAGTCGACCAGAAAATGCTATGCCTTCAAATGGAAAAGGTTTCCATTTGGTGTCGAACAAGGGTTTGGACCCTTCCTCCTGTTCCTTGGCAAGCATCTTGGACTATTTATGGTCCCTTTCTAATCAAGGAGCTTAGGTCGGCGACCCTAAGGGTGCACCACAGCAGCCATCTCTGCTTGCAGGCGCGGGCAGGAGGCAGTCGTTGAGCGCAGGAGAAGGTGGTCTGGTGCTTTTCAAGGCCTTGATCACATTTCCTCGGTCCGAGAACCTCCACCTCCGTGGGATCTACTGCTGGTACTGGCAAAGCTCATGGGCAAGCCATTCGAACCTACGCACAGGTGTGCTCTCTCTCACCTGTCGTGGAAGACCGCCTTCTTGGTGGCTATCCACGTCCAGCCAGAAGGATGGGAGAGCTCCAGGCGCTTTCCATCGAGTCTCCTTACCTGGTCTTCCACAGGGACAAGGTTGTCCTCGCCCTCACCGAAATTCCTTCCGAGGTGGTGTCGATTTCACCTTAACCAGGTGTTGACTCTGCTGGTGTTCTACCCCAATCACACCTCGGAGGCGAATATAGGCTCCATACTTTGGACCCTAGAAGAGGCTCGCCTATTACAAGAGCGCCACAGCTGAAGTCGGGAGAGGTTAGCCAGCTGTTTGTCACCACGCTGAAGCCGCATCTGGCAGACCTGCAGCCAAGCGGACGATTAGCAGGTGGGTCACCTCCTGCATAGATCTCTGCTATAAGTTGGCGGGCATGGAGCCTCCCAGAGGGATAAGAGCTCATTCTACCCGCCATACTGCTGCATCGGTGGCTGCTTCCAGGGGCGTCCCTATCCAGGAAATCTGCAGGGCTGCTACCTGGAAGTCAGCAAACACCTTCATTACCCATTACCACATCGACCTTGAGTCACGCCGGGATGCTGGTTTTGGGGCCTCGGTTCTCCAGTCTCTTTCCCAAGTAAGTATGGGGTGTGCGTCTTGCCTCCCTCCTCCCGGAGAACTGCTAGGAGTCTGCCAATAAGTGTGGATGAACAACATATCCATGTCCCTAAATACAGGTTACTCACCTGTAACAGGAGTTCTAGGAATGGTATGTGTTCATCCACATAAACCACCGACCTCCCGGCCCTGACGCACAACCTGAGCTTCCAGCGGGCCAGATCTGGCGTCATGGGGCGAGCCGAGTTATACCACCCGGTGGGTGGGAGGAGCCAGCTTGAAGACCTTCCGGCAAGATTTAAAGCGGCAAGGATACCTGCCAATAAGTGTGGATGAACAACATATACCATTCCTAGAACTCCTGTTACAGGTGAGTAACCTGTATTTTCTTAACACCAAGAAAACGGTCTCCCTAACCTTCGGGACCAGACAAAGGCTCTCCCGGCTCCAGTCTACACCTACCTTCCTCACAACTGAGGGGTATCCTCTAGAGACCTGCACCTCCTGCAAGTATCTCAGGGCCTGGCTTGACCAGCATCTTGACTTTTCCACTCACATCGACTCGATCCATAAAAAACTATGCCCAAAACTAGGTGCATTATATCAAAACAAGGATAGCTTACCTCTGGCAACCAGTAAGGAAATTGTCCAGAAAATGATCCTCCCGATAATTGACTACGAGGATATAGTCTACAACGCTGCCCCCAAGTCTGCCCTTGCCAGCCTCGACCCTCTTTTCCACTCCTTCTGTCGTTTTGCCCTTGACTGCCCTCTCTCGACTCATCACTGTGACCTCTATAGCTCCCTCGATCTAACGTCGCTCCAGGCTCGTAGACACGTCCACAGCATCAGGACCACAGTGAAATTCTGGTCACAGTCCCTTCCCCCCTACCTTGCATCTGCCCTCTCAGCCCCATTACGACCCGCCTACTCCCTCAGAAGCGGTAACTCCCGGCTTCTAAGAGTTCCACATATGTCCACATCAAAGGGCCAAGTGGCATTCAAATACCTCATGCCTAAACTCTGGAACGCACTCCCAGCAAGCTTTCATGACTGCACTAACACCTCTCACCTAAATTGCCTCCTCAAAGCACACTTCTCCTCAACATGTGCCTGTACATAAGGACGCCCAGGGGCTGGCCCCCAAAGTTGCTGCGCTCTTAGCACATCATGCCCTGTCTAGCTCATACATATAAGTAGAGTATAGCTAGGGGTTTCACATGGAGGCTCCTCACAGTACAGTAAATACTTTTTGAGTTTTTTCTATTACATGTGCTATTGTTCCTCATCTGATGTTTATAATATCTAATCTACATACATCTACAACTACATTGTGTTTTTTTCACATGCTCTAGTTTTCCCTTGATGCGGTCTTACCACAATATTCTGCATAGTGTGAATGTAATTGATACAATACCCCTCTACTGTATGTAAATGTAATTGCACCCGGTACACTCTTCTCTGTGCTTATGATTTGTATGTTTCCACAATTCTGCATCCTTGTACTTTCTCCCTGTGCTTATGATTTATGATTTGTATGTTTCTAATGTCTTCTCCCCCAGGACTCAGCTGGAATCGAATGGTAATCCGCTCAGTATGCTTTCCTGGTAAAACTCTTAAATAAATAAGGAAAGAACGGTGGAAATTCGTGGAGAGGTTCACCAGCTGTTTGTCACCTACGCTGAAGCCGCTTCTGGCAGACCTGCAGCCAAATGGACCATAGCAAGATGGATTACGCCATGCATAGGTCTGTGCTATGAGTTGGCGGGCAAGGAGCCTCCCAGAAGGATAAAAACTCATTCTACCCGCCATACTGTTGCATCGGTGGCTGCTTCCAGGGACATCCCTATACAGGAAATCTGTCAGGCTGCTACCTGGAAGTCAGCAGACACCTTCATTACGCACTACCACATCAACCTTGAGTCATGCCGGGATGCTGGTTTTGGGGCCTCAGTTCTCCAGTCTTTATTTCCCAAGTAGGGGGTATGCATCTTGCCTCCCTCCTACCGGAGAACTGCTTGGAGTCTGCCAAGAAGTGTGGATGAACAACATAACCACGCTCCTAGAAGAACAGGTTACTCACCTGTAACAGTAGTTCTAGGAGTGGTATATGTTGTTCACCCACACACACCCACGCGACCTCCACAGATTTAGGCGCACAACCTGGCTTCCAGCGGGCTAAGATCTGGTGTTGTGGGCGGAGCTGAGGTTTATACCACCCAGGTGGGTGGGAGGAGCCAGCTTGAAGACTTCCGGCAAGATTTAAAGGGGAAAGGGCCATGCCAAGAAGTGTGGATGAACAACATATACCACTCCTAGAACTACTGTTACAGGTGAGTAACCTGTTTTTCTATCCCCTGGGGTGTCTCTCCAGGACATTTTTAGGCAGTTCCTCTGCCTCAGTTATGCTTGCAGGGGTGGGAGACACCGACTCGTTCTTAGTCCCTGGTCTGCTCCTGCCCTCTGAAAGAGTGCCATTTCTCCAAGCCTTGGCTTTCCTCTGGCTATCTGTTGACTTGTGGCTTACATTCTTCAGGGCAGTCCAGGGCGGTTTCTACTGCTTCTACACCTCCCTTCTTCATCTTCCTACCCCTCCTTTCCCACCCATTCCTTTACGCCCAGAGATTGGGGCCCTACTCTCCCAATCCCTTAGGCTTCGTACTTTCCTGTCCTTTCTTCAGCATATGCCTCCTTTTAGTTTTATATCCTTTCTTTTTTTCTGTCCCTTGGGCTCCCTTGTCAACCCTAACAACCCTCCTTATTTTCTGTCTCTCTCCGGTGTACAGAACTGGGGCTGAGGAGGCGTTGATGACAGTTACTGGCCAACCCGTGAGCGCCACATAATATGTCGGCCTAGAGGGCAGCGCCATCTCTACAAGCTCCACATAGCCACCCTTGGTGAACGCAGTCCGGACCAGTCAGCGCGTCGACATTGACTCCTCCACTTGCAAGAAAAAAAGCTCCGTCAGGATCCTGATCCTCTGGCTCATACCCAACAGTGATGAATGGTGAAGATACACAAAAAGATCAAGAATTACGGTAGGAACATAATTTTCTTTTCTAGGGACATGTATATGTTGTTCATCCACACTTATTGGCAGGTTCCTTGCCGCTTTTAAATCTTGCCGGAAGGTCTTCAAGCTGGCTCCTCCCACCCACCCGGGTGGTAAAACTCTCGGCTCCGCCCCATGACGCCAGACCTTCCTTACCGCTTGGAAGCTCAGGTTCCCTCCTTAACGCTCTGCGTATAAGACTGGTTCCTAACTCTTCGGTTTTGAAATTAATCTCTAAGTTTTCTAGACTTCGGTCAACTTTTCCCTGGCTGCGATGGACCATCGACTCCGTTTCCGGAGATGCCCATCGCGAACAGATGTCTCGGATGGATCCGCACTCCACATGCGTCTACTGCTTGGGCCTTGAGCACGACCCGGGCTGCGACCTGTGCTCTTCTTTCTCGGCCTCGATCCTGGAAGGCCGTGCTGCCGTCTGCAACTTGGGCCAGCGTTACCCTCGGTAAAGTCGAAGAGAGCCCGGTTGGTGGTTTCAGCGGTGGCGGGCTCGGCGGATCAGCTAGAGCAGATGATCACCCTCGAAGAGGAGGCGGTCGGGCGCATCTTTCTCGACGCGGCATTTATCCCGCTCTCCTGGGATCCTCATATTCTGCTTCCTTTAAGGAGCTTTGTCTGTCTCTCCACTACGGGAGAGGACCAACATCTGCTGGACCTTCCTCTCGGTCCAAAAGAAGGACAGGTAAGTCCCGTCCGTGGCGCTCTTGGGAGTGGGAGAGGTCCCCCTCCAGTGGTTGACCATCGACTTTGGTCGATCCTCGACCACTGGCTTCACAGTGTCCCGTCAGGTCAGTTGACCGAGACTCCTGTCGATGCAGTCGAGATCTTTCTTGACCCGTTGGATGGGTTGTCGACCGGCGAAGCCGAAAATCCTCTCTCCGCGGTTCTCCCGGTGGTGGTTGAGGATCCCGTGGGCTTGCCAGTGCCTCCGGTTCCGGGCCTTAGGTGTTCCTCCGAGCCGAGGGAAGGCGGGTTTCCCCGCTCCTTCCCGCACCCTCCTCGAGCCGAGGTTAGGTCTCCGGACTTCTTCGCGGTCAGCCGATCCTGCCATCATAAGCGGTCCTCGGCATTGCGGCAAGCCGGCGCCGCCGCTCGATCCTCTTCTCGGACGAGGGGCTTGACGCCAAGATGCGTCGGCAATCACGAAAGGACCTCATGTGGCAACAGCTTCTGCTGGCCGGAACAAGCCGACGCATCGCCGCCTTCCCCGCCATTAAGTGGTCTGTCACCGGAGCGTCAACAAACCTCGCTTAGCCGAGGCGCCTGTTTCCAGGCCTGTTGCTCAGCCGAAACCAGCTGCTCCACCGATTATGGTGGAACCTCCGCCACCACAGCCGTTGTTTGGGGCTCCAACCAAGAACTCTCGGTCGACTCAGGGTTTACCCCATAGGCTGTCTGTCACCCTCACTCCCGATCGCCCTCAGCAGGTGGAGGGTGGCTCAGGCCCAAGGCAGCTTTTTGCGGACTCTTCTGAGTCCGACGACGATTCCTCCCTTTTCTCCAGGCGAGTGGACTTGGAGTCCTCGGGAGGTCAGTCGCTGGACGATAGCCGTCGTCCTTTCTGGGTTTGCTTAGGCTCATCTCGGGTCCACGGGATGCAGCTTGAGCCCGTATCCAGCGGGCCGTGTCCCTCACGGAGATATTGGACCGAGGGATTCCCTACAGGCCTTTCCTGTGGCCGAGGCTTGTGTGAGCCCGGCCTTGGAGCTCTGGCAGCGCCCCCTGTGCCTTCGGCGGGATGGCCAGGAAGTATCGGTCCCTACGGTTCCCTGTCCGGTTTCTCGGAACATCCCTCAGCCGAGGGTTAGTTACCGACAGCGTTTTCCGGCGTGCGGAAACACAAGGGCGTAGACAAACCTCCCGACAAGGAGTCCAGAAAATTGGACTATGCCGGGCGAAAAGTCTACGCTGCGTCCTCCCTTGGCCTTCGTCAGGCCAGCTCTGGCCCTGCTTATGGCACATTTCTCCCATGCCCTGTTGGGCTCCCTGGGCGAGGTAGTCCATCATCTCGGCTGACCTGCAGACCATGGTTAGGCAGGTGCGGGACCAGGGCAGGGCAGTGGCCAAGCAGCAACTTCAGACTGCTCTGGACATTGGAGACTCATCGCCCAGGTCAGTCGTGGCCGCGGTGGCTATCTTGCCCGTCGGGCATGGCTGAGGATATCCCACCTTCTGGCGGATACCCAGCACAAATTGGCGGATGTCCCCTTCCTGGGGACCGACCTCTTCGGCCCTGGAGTGGAAGGCCACCTCCAGAGGATCGAAAAGTCCAATGCCACTTTGGACTCGGTCTCATCCCTCATCCGCTCAGAGGGACAAGGGCCGCAGACTGCAACCCAAGCCCTTTCGTCCGTCTGCACCCGCGGCACGTCCGGCCCAGCAGCATCAGGGCCAGCAGGCTCGCGCTTGGCGTCCCAAACCCAAGCCCGCGGCTTCCTCCTTCAGGAAGCAGGGAGGTAAAGGCCCAGGAGGTCCCTCGGCCGGTCCCTCCTCCAAGCCTGCACAGTGACGGGTTGAGGGGTGTCACCCCCAACCTCGTCACCTCACCCCAGGTTCCCCCCGTGGGGGGACGGCTCCGTACTTCCTTTCCGCCTGGTCTGCTATTACCACAGACCGGTGGGTGTTGAAGTGGTAGGAAAGGGCCTGCCTCTGGAGTTCGAGCAGGCCCGCCCGCTCAGAGCCGTCGCCCCAGGGGAGCCTCGAGAGTCTGCAACCTGCTGTCTGTTCGCCCGAGCTGACATCGCTCTGCTCCTCGAGAAAAGAGGTGATCAGAGGTGGCGGACCCTCCCTAAGACCGGGGTTTGTGTCCAGGTACTTCCTGGTCCCAAAAGCGGACGGGGGCTGGCGCCCCATTCTCGACCTACGACCTAAACAAGTTCTAAGGTCTCGAACCTTCAGGATGGTCCTCTGGCTCAGATAATACCATCTGGAATCGGCATGTGGTTCTGCTCTCTGGACCTGCAGGATGCGTTTTTTCACGTCCCTATCCGTCCGTCTCACCAAAGATTCCTTCGCTTTCGAGCGGAAGGATCCCTTTTCGAGTTTCGAGCCATGCCCTTCGGCCTGTCTCCTGCACCCAGGGTCTTCACCAAATGCATGGCAGTGGTGACAGCATTCCTGCGGCGCCGAGGGGTCCGGGTGTACCCTTACCTGGACGATTGGCTGATAGCAGCCCCCTCCAGACAGGAGGTGGAGCGGTCCAGAGATCTGGCCCTCCAGGTTTGCTCTCAGGTTGGCCTCCTCATCAACGAGGCCAAGTCGGAACTCGAACGAAGCAGGTGATTCTCTTCATCGGGCAGAGATCGACTCTGTTGGAGCCAAACACGGCTCCCGGTGGACAGGGCCGAGTTCTTTCCTCCTTTGCCCGATCATTTCTGGTTGGGCAATTAGCCCTGCCTGGGACTTCCTGCGCCTCCTGGGTCTCATGGCGGCCTGCCCGTGGTCCGTTGGGCCGCTGGGATATCGCCCCCTTCAATGGGGGCTGGCCAGCCCGAGCCGGCCAGTCTCTATCGACCGATGCCTCTCTGATGGGTTGGGGTGCCCATCTGGGGGAGCACAGGCGCCGGCCTCTGGTCCCTGCGGAGTCGATGCCATATCAACCTGCTGGAGCTCAGGTGGTCCGCCTAGCTCTCACCGCCTTCGCTCCGTTTCTACGGGGTCAAGTGGTTGGGTCCAGATGGACAATACCACGACCATGTACTACCTAAACCGCCAGGAATGGGGCCGCGCTCCATGCCCTTGTGCAGGAAACTCTCCGCATTTGGTCACTGCCTGCGCAGCCTGGAGGCGGATCTCCTAGCCATTTATGTGGCAAAGCCTCCAACACCCTGGCCGATGCCCTAAGTCGGATAGGGGCTGTGTCCCACGAGTGGTCTCTCCTGCCGGAGGTAGTACAAGATCTGTTCTCCCATTGGGGCACACCTCAGGTGGATCCGTTTGCCTCCAGGGAGAACGCGAAGCTGAGGCTGTTCCGTGCCGGCCCCCCTCAGCAGGGCTCGCTGCAGGGGGATGCCTTCTCGAGGCCGTGGACCCCGGGCCTCTTCTACACCTTTCCCCCATTTCCCTTGATCCACAAGGTGCTTCTCAAGGCGAGGAGGACAAGGCACAGGTGATTCTGGTAGCCCCAGACTGGCCCGCCAATGCTGGTATCCAGATCTCCTCAGCCTCAGCTCCAGGCTCCCGAGGCAGCTTCCAGCTCGCCCGGACCTGCTTTCAGTCAATCAGGGAAGGTGTTCCATCGGACCTTCAATCCCTGCACCTGGCGCCTGGTTCCTGAGTGGCTAGAGTTCCAGGCCTTGGGTCTTTCCGACGAGGTCCTCAATGTAGTTGAGGCGTCCCGTGAGTCGACCAGGAAATGCTATGCCTTCAAATGGAAAGGTTTTCCATTTGGTGTCCAGAACAAGGGCCTGGACCCTTCCTCCTGTTCCTTGGCAAGCATCTTGGACTATTTATGGTCCCTTTCTCAGCAAGGGCTCAGGTCGGCGACCCTAAGGGTGCACCTGGCAGCCATCTCTGCTTGCAGGCACGGGCAGGGAAGCAGTCGGTGTGCAGAGAGAAGGTGGTCTGGCGCTTTTCAAGGCCTTGATCACATTTCCCTCTGGTGCGAGAACCTCCACCTCCGTGGGATCTACTGCTGGTACTGGCAAAGCTCATGGGCAAGCCATTGAACCAATACACAGGTGTGATCTCTCACCTGTCGTGGAAGAACCCCTTCTTGGTGGCTATTCGTCAGCCAGAAGGATGGGAGACTCCAGGCGCTTTCATCGAGTCTCCTTACCTGGTCTTCCACAGGGACAAGGTTGTCCTGCTCCACCTGAAATTCCTTCCGAAGGTGGTGTCAGAGTTCACCTTAACCAGGTGTTGACTCTGTCGGTGTTCTACCCAATCACACCTCGGAGGCCGAATATAGAGCTCCCATACTCTGGACCCTAGAAGGCGCTCGCTTACTATAAGGAGGCACGCAGCTGAAATTCGGGAGAGGTTAGCCAGCTGTTTGTCACTCTACGCGAAGCCGCACCTGGCAGACCTGCAGCCAAGCGGATGACAAGCAGGTGGTCACCTCCTGCATAGATCTCTGCTATAAGTTGGCGGGCATGGAGCCTCTCAGAGGATAAGAGCTCATTCTACCGCCATGCTGCTGCATCAGTGGCTGCTTCAGGGACATCCCTATCAGAAATCTGCAGGGCTGCTACCTGAAGTCAGCACACTCCTTCATCACCCACTACCACATGGACCTTGAGTCACGCCCGGGATGCTGGTTTGGGGCCTCGGTTCTCAGTCTCTTTTCCCTAAGTAGGGTGTGTCGTCTTGCCTCCTCCTCCCGGAGAACTGCTAGGAGTCTGCCAATAAGTGTGGATGAACAACATATCCATGTCCCTAGAAATACAGGTTACTCACCTGTAACAGGAGTTCTAGGAATGGTATATGTTGTTCATCACATGACCTACCGACCTCCGCCGACGCACAACCTGAGCTTCCAGCGGGCCAGATCTGGCGTCATGGGCGGGCGAGTTTTACCACCGGGTGGGTGGAAGGAGCCAACTTGAAGACCTTCGGCAAGATTTAAAGCGGCAAGGAACCTGCCAATAAGTGTGGATGAACAACATATACCATTCCTAGAACTCCTGTTACAGGTGAGTAACCTGTATTTTTTGCAGGGGAAAGCCCCCAACACCCCCCGTCTTACAGATATATACACACATACGTATGTATGTATACATGTATATACCAACTCCAGGGGGGACGCACCTCGGGGAGAGGGGCAGCTTTTGGTTGCTGTACTTGACTTAGCTGTTTTTACCTAGCTGTTTTCACTTGCCACCCTGTTGCTCCTGCCAGGTACATCTCTATCGAGGAGATGTTGCAGGGCTGATACCTGGGCCAGTGCTCATACCTTTATACTCCACTACAGCATTGACGTGCTCCATCGTCATGAAGCTGAGCTCAGGACCCTCTGTCCTCCAGTCTCTGTTCGCCAAATAGCTGGGGTGCGCACGTTGTCCCCTCTTTCCAGAGGACTGCTAGGAGTCTACCCAAGTGTGGATAATAAATTTAATCTAACTAGTCAGAAATAGAGGTTCTAGGGATGTGGATATGTTCTTCTTATCCACACTTACTAGCATGTCCTTTTCCCCTTTAAATCTTACCAGAAGCTCTTGAAGCTGGCTCCTCCCACCAACCCGGGTGGTATAACACTCGGTTCTGCCCCATGACACCAGAACTTCCTTTCTGCTGGCAGATTCAGGTTGCTTGCTTTTTGTGGGCCCTGGCTTCTAACCCTTCGGTTATTCCGAAAATTAGGCTCATTCGAGCTAGTGACTCTGCTCTTTATTATTCGGTCATGGAAGATAAATCTTCCCCCGGATTTTGCTGGTGCCCGTGCGGCCAAAACATATCACGCACCGATCCGCATTCCGCGTGCGTCTACTGCCTGAATGTCTGCCATGACACCCAGATGTGCGAGATGTGTCTCGTGTTCCACCCAAACGTCCTCGATGATTGTCTCGCACACCTTAAGTTGGGCAGGCCCAAGAAACGGAATCCTCTGGTGAGATCCAAAGAGGCCCAGTGGGCGGTCTCCGTGGCTGCGAGGTCCGCTGAGCAGCTGGAACACATGCAGGCCTTCGAAGAAGAAGTGGCGTGGGCCATGGAATCCTCTTCTTGGTCGTTTTTTGTTCTCTTCAACCTGGGCTCCACGTATTCGGGTTCCTTCCGAGAGCTGTCAGTCCTTCCCCACTAAAGGCGAGGGACCTGCGGCCTTGCATTCCTCTCAGTCCCATAAAAGGGAAAAGGATCTGAAATCTTTTTCGTCTCTGCGAAGACGTTCTTGGGACCATGAGCAATCTCAGTCCCAGGAGTCGGCAGTATCGACTTTGGTCGAGATTGCTTCCTCAGCCACTGGCTTCTCTGCCCTGCCGTCTGGCTAGTCGACTGAGGTCTCGATGGATGAGGTTGAGATCATTCTCGATCCCATCGACCAATTGTCACCTGACGAGGCCGCTGACTCTTTGACAAGGACTCCAGTCTTGCCTCTTCCTGATGAGGAGACCCAGCCAGCTGGGAATCCCATCGAGGAACCGGTCCCTGATCCGGGTAAATCATCGGTTCCCCCGGTGTCTTCTGAGTGACCAAATCAGCCAGTCTGATCGAGGTCGACATCTAGGACCCGCTTGGCCGACAGGCCGAGGAAGGATGAGGGGAGGCTTCGTCGGAAACTCCATTGACACTATGAGGATTTGCTGTGGCAGCAGCTGATTCTGTCCAGACAGAAGCCGGCCATGGTTTCTACTCCGGCCAGTACTTAGCTTTCACCTCCTAGGCTGAAGCTGACTCATTTGGAACTGGTCATATCGATTCCCCTGCCCATGGAGCTGGCCAAACCAGCTCCGGTTCATCCAAAATCGATCTCTCCGCCGATTGTGGTGGAGCCACTGCCTAAATAGCTTTCGGTAAGGGCTCCTACGAAGGATTCTCGGACAGTTCCGGGACTCCCATGTAGGTTGTCGGTCACCCTTATGCCTGATCTCCCCAGGCATGTTGAAGGGGTCCTTGGTGGCTGACTGAGCTATCCGGATTCTTCGGATATAGAAGACACTGACTTACACTGTCATCCGCGGGATGATGAGTATATCTGTAGTCTGTCGACGGAGGAGGGCCCTTTGTCTTTTCAAGGGATTCTCCGCCTTATCTCCAAATCCATGGGGATGCCCCTGCAGCCTGTCCAGAAAAGGGCAGAGTACCCTCTTACAGATATTCTTAAAAGAGGGGATATACCCACGGAAGCCTTTCCTGTGGCAAAGCCATTGTTGGCCCGGCCTTGGAGCTCTGGCAGCATCCTGCCTCCTGCCCAGTGCCGTCTGCCCAGACGGCCCGCAAGTATGCGGTTCCCATTGGGTCCCTCTTGGGGTTCACTGAACACCCCTCGGCCGAGGGGTTGGGGACTGCCTCAGTGTTCAGACGCACAGGCATCTCTGCTGACGCTGATAGACCTCCTGACAAGGAGTCCAAAAACTGGACCACACAGCCAGGAAGGTCTGTGCAGTCTCCTCTTTAGGCCTCTGTCAGGCGAGCTCGGCCATCATCATGGCGCACTTCTCTCATGCCCTGTTCGGCTCCTTAGATGAAGTTCTCCCACACCTCCCTGCAGACCTTTGGACTACGGTCAAGCCGGTCCAATACCAGGGCCATGCCGTTGCCTAGCAGCAGCTTCAGATGGCTTTGGATCTTGGGGACTCTCGGGCCCGTTCAGTGGCAGCTGTGGTTACCTCACGCCGCAGGGCTTCGCTGAGGCTTTTCACCTTTACGGCAGACACCCAGCACAAACTCACTGATGTTCCTTTCCTGGGTACCGATCTCTTTGGCCCAGGTATGGATGGTCACCTTCAGCGAATCGAGCAGTCCAGTGCCACCTTAGACTCAGCCACTTCTGCTCAAAGCGCCCCTGGCACCAAGAAGCAGCAGAAAAAGAAAAGGCCTTTCTAGGAGCGTGGATATATTGTTCATCCACTGTCTGGCATTGTCCCTTTCCCTTTAAATCTTGCCGGAGTCTTCAGCTGGCTCCTCCACCACCCGGGTGGTAAATACCTCGGCTCCGCCCCATGACGCCAGATCTTCCTTTCCGCTGGAAGATACAGGTTCCCTCGTGCTTTTTTTGCAGCGATTGAGGCCCTGGAGTCTAATCGATGGTTTTCACCGCATCTTCTCGCTTTGAAACTCGTAAGAGTATACGACTCGGATCTGAACTTTTCGGATATGGATGACAAGTCCTCCCCCGGGTTTCGTCGGTGTCCTTGTGGACAAAAAATGTCGCGCACCGACCCCTACCTCTCGTGCGTTTATTGCCTCGGTACAGTACATGATACCTCGCAATGCACTATTTACTCTCCTTCCATCCCACTGTTCTGAGGACCGTCAAGCGCGCCTGAAGCTGGGAGACGAAGCTCGCAGTCCACGGTGAAATCGAAGGAGGCCAGGTGGGCGGTTTCAGCGGCTGCGCGGATCCCTGACAGCTTGTGCAGATGGCGGCCTTGAGGAAGAAGCTGCCCAAGCTTCGACCAACGGAACTTCTGTGTCAGCCAACTTGGGCTCCACCTTCACAGGATCCTTTCGGAGTTGTGCCAGTCTCTCCCTACTAAGGGTGAGGCGCCCGGCTGCACTCCTCCCAATCCAAAAGAAGGATCAAAACCATCTTCTTCTGGCAGAAGAAAGCGCTCCTGGGACTGAGAGCTGTCCGAGCTTCCAGAGCAAAGGGGTCTCGACTACTATGCGAGATCGCCTCCTCGGCTGCCGGTTTTTCAGACCTTCCGTCTGGACAAGGCACGGAAGTCGAGGACACGGCTGAACCGGCCGAGATTTCTATCGAGCCGTTGTCGCCGACGCCTGTCGACGACTCTCTGGAGAGAACGCCTATTCTCTCTTTCCCCGACGAGGAAACCCACCCCGCGGGTATCCCGATAGAGGGCCAGGAGCCGGAACCTTGGTTTTCACCGAGTCCGACGTCCCCTGACCGACAGAGCCGATGCCATCGGTCTCGATCGAGGAGTAAGTCCTCTTCGGTCGGTAGACCCAAGAAGGGACACAAACACTCCCGGAAGAGGCGCTGCCACCGTTCCTCATCCTCCTCTGATGAGGAGGCTTCTATGGAAACTCCGTCGACGCTATGAGGATCTTATGTGGCAGCAACTTCTGCTAACAGGCCAGAAGCCGGCTACCCTGGTGGTTCCGGCTGTCACTTGGCCTCAACCTCTTCGGCCGACATCGGCTTCTAAGGCTTCGGTCCCTTCGGGGGCCCCGTGCCTTCCGCTCGCCAGGGCAGTGCTCCCACCAATTTTGGTGGAACCTCCACCTAAACTGCCCCTGGGAGGGTTCCCCTCTAAGGATGACTGACAGTCTTCGGGTCTTCCTCACAGACTGTCGATTACGGTCACCCCTGATCGCCCTAGGCTTATCGAGGGAGATTTAGGTGGGAAGCCTCTGTATCTGGACTCCTCCGATTCGGATAATACCGGCCTTCATTCTCATGATGAGCTGTCGGTGTTAGGCTTGGAAGAAGGGCCTTCTTCCTTCCAGAGCATCCTTCGACTCATCTCAGATTCCACAGGAATGCCTCTGCAGCCTTTTCAGAAGAAGGCAGAATATCCCCTCACGGATATTCTTAAGAGGGGAGATACCCTGACGGAGGCCTTTCCAGTGGCCGAAGCCATAGTTTGCCCGGCTCTGGAGCTCTGGCAGCGTCCAGCCTCCTGCCCGGCTCCGTCCACCCACATGGCCCGCAAGTACGTGGTGTCCACAGGGTCCTTGGCGGGGTTTACTGAGCACCCCTCGGCGGAAAGCCTTGTGATTGCCTCAGTATTCAGGCGAACGGGCAGCTCTGCGGATACTGACCGCCCTCCGGACAAGGTGTCCAAACTTATGGACCACTTGGCCCGGAAGGTCTACGCGGCATCATCCCTGGGCCTTCGTCAGGCAAGCTCAACAGTGATCATGGCACAGTTCTCTCATGCCCTTTTGGGGTCGTTGGATGACGTTCTTCCTCACCTCCCAGCAGACATGCAGACCACGGTCAAGCAGGTCCGGGACCAGGGCCGGGCTGTTGCCAAGCAACAGCTCCAGACAGCTCTGGACATTGGTGATTCCTGTGCCCGTTCACTAGCGGCAGCGGTAGCCTCTCGCCGCAGGGCTTGGCTGAGGTTGTCTTCCTTTCCGGTGGATACTCAGCACAAGCTAGCTGACGTGCCCTTCCTTGGCACCGACCTCTTCGGTCTGGGAGTGGCAGGTCATCTTCAGCGCATCGAGCAGTCTAATGCCACCTTAGATGCCACCTCTGCTAAGGGTTCTTCAGGCAAGAACCGGCAGAAGCACAAAAGAAGAAGCCCTTAGGCATTCTTCCCCTGCGGTCAGACAGCCCTCCTTCCAGGGAGGCAGCAACAACAACAGGCTCAAGCTAGCACCCTAGGCCCAAGCAGGGTCTCAACAGCCCGCAAAGGAGCCGAGGTGCTGGTCAGGCGCCTACTCTAAGCCTGCACAGTGACGGGTTGGGGGTGGCCTTCCCCGCACCCGTCACGCCATCTCTGGGTCCTCCCGTGGGGGGGGCCGGCTCCGCCAGTTCCTTTTCGCCTGGTCCGGTATCACTTCAGACAGGTGAGTTCTGGAAGTGGTCGGGCAGGGTCTGCCCCAGAGTTGAGCAGTACCCTCCCAGCGAGCTCGTGCCCCACAGGAGAAAGGATCTCAGTTGGCACCCAGTCTGCCCGCCGGGGCGACATTGCGCTACTCCTTCTCAAGAGGTGGTGGCTGATGCGGATCCTCCTTCAGACCCAGGCTTGTCTCCAGGTATTTCCTGGTGCCCAAGCGGACGGGGTTCGCTCATTCTAGATCTCCACGACCTGAATCGGTATCTCAGGTCTCGCACCTTCCGGATGGTAACTCTGAACCAGATCATACCATCCCTGGAGCGAAACATGTGGTTCTGTACACTGGATCTTCAGGACGCTTTTTACCACGTCCCAATCCGTCCGTCCCACCAGCGGTTCCTCCGCTTCAGGGTCGAAGGGACCCTGTATGAGTTCAGAGCCATGCCGTTCGGCCTGTCATCGGCCCCAAGGGTCTTCACCAAATGCATCGCAGTGGTGGCAGCCCATCTACGGCATCAGGGCGTTCGTATTTACCCCTATCTAGACGACTGGCTCCTGGCAGGTTCCTCCCTTCAGGAGGTGGAGAGGTCCAGGGACCTGACCCTCCGAACCTGCTCTCACTTGGGCCTTCTGATCATTGAGGCCAAATCAGAACTCGTACCTTCTCAGGTGATGGGCTTCATCGGAGCAGAGCTCGACTCTTGTCAAGCCAGAGCTCGGCTCCCAGTGGACAGGGTGGAGGTTCTCTCCTCCTTTGCCCAGTCATTTCTGGTTGGGCACTTGCGCCCTGCCTGGGACTTCCTGTGCCTCTTGGGTTACATGGCGGCGTGTACCTCAGTGGTCCGCTGGGCCAGACTGCACGTGCGCCCCCTTCAATGGGAGCTGGCTGACCAGTGGTCTCAGCGTCAGGGTCTCTTTGACCAGCTGATCACAGTCACCCAGAGGATGTGAGACGCTCTCCAATAGTGGACCGTCCCGAGCCATTTACTAACATACTAAGATACTAAAATGCCAGCAGAATAGGCCTAATGGTCTTTCGTGTCTGCTCGTTTGGTCAGTCCCCAACCTGGGTGCTGACCTTGCTGTCCCCCTCGCCTTCTCTGGCTTCTCCCTTCCCAGTTCCGGATATTCTTGCTGCATTGGATTTTGCTTCGATAACCCTTCCCCTGTACCTGTCCCACCCCTCTTGAACCCCTCCACTGTCTCTGCCTCCCACCAGCCCCCTAGGCAGTGCATTCCATGGCTCCACCACCCTCTCAGTGAAGTAGCACCTCCTCCTTTCTCCCTGAATCTTCCCCCTCCAGCTTCCAGCCATGCCCTCTAGTGGCCCTTCCTCCTTCCTTGAAGCACCCGACTGTTCCTCCCCTATTTTCCCTCTTCATGTACCCTAAAGACCTCTATCCATTGTCCCCCGGTCCCTTCTCTCTTCCAATGTGTACATATTTAGCTCTTCGAGCCTCTCCTCATAGGTCCTGTCCCCCAAGCCCCAAATCATTTTGGTTGCCCTCCTCTGGACCCTCTCCAGGAGGTTAATGTCCCGCTTTAAATGTGGCCTCCAAAACTGCACGCAGTACTCAAGGTGCGGCCTCACCAAGCAGTTATACAGAGGGAGTATCACTTCCCTCCTTCTGGAGGTGATCCCCCTAGCGATGCATCCCAGCATCCTGTTGGCCTTGGCTGCTGCCCTCCTACAAGTCTCAGAGTTGTTCATCTTGACATCCACCACCACCCCCAGGTCCCTCTCAGCCATCGAGACTTGTAGCATTTCCCCCCCCAGGGTGTACACTTGACCTGGGTTTCTGGCCTCAGGTGGAGTACCTGCATTTCCTGAATTGAACCTCAGCTTCCACTTTCTAGACCATCTTTCCAGGCCTCCAGGTCCCCTGTAGGGCCACCTCCCCTGCATTTGCAGGAAGAGTTCAGTTTGTCCGCCCGAGCCAGCGTCGTCCCTTCTGACCGGCCTCTCTCATGGGCTGGGAGCCCACATGGGGACAACAAGGCCACGGGTTCTGGACCTCGAGGAGTCCGATGCCACATCAACCTGTTGGAGCTCAGAGCAGTAAGACTGGCACTGTCAGCTTTCGCTCCTCAGCTCCGCGGTCAAGTGGTTCAAGTCCAGACGGACAATACCACGACCATGTACTACCTCAACAAACAGGACGGCACGCACTCCCGTCTGCTGTGCAAGGAGGCACTCCGGATCTGGACCTTCGTCAGCCAGCTGGAGGCGGATCTCCTAGGCATCCATGTGGCAGGAGTCGCGAACCAACTGGCGGATGCTCTCAGCCGCATAGGCCAGACATCCCACGAGTGGTCTCTTCATCCAGAGGTAGTTTACCACCTGTTCTCACATTGGGGCAAACCTTTGGTGGATCTGTTTGCCTCCAGGGAGAACACCAAGCTGAGACTGTACCATACTCGCCCCCCTCAGCAGGGTTCGCTGCAGGGGGATGCCTTCTTGAGGCCGTGGACCCCAGGCCTCTTTTACGCCTTCCCTCCATTTCCCTTGATCCACAAGGTGTTACTCAAGGTGAGGAGGGACAAGGCGAAGGTGATTCTGGTAGCCCCAGATTGGTCATGCCAGTTCTGGTATCCAGATCTCCTCAGCCTCAGCTGCAGGGCCCCGGAGCGGCTGTGTACACGCCCGGACCTGATATCACTGAACCAGGGGAAGGTCTTCCTCTCGGACCTTCAATCCCTGCACCTCACAGCCTGGTTTCTGAGCGGCTAGAGTTACAGGCTCTGGGTCTTTCTGAGGATGTCTACACCGTGGTGGAAGCATCTCGAAAAGAATCGACTAGGAAATGTTATGCCTTCAAATGGAAAAGATTTTCCATTTGGTGTCAGGGAAAAAGCCTGGACCCCTTATCCTGCTCTGTGGCTAACATTCTAGACTACCTTTGGTCCCTCTCCAAAGGGGGTCTTCGGTCATCGACCCTTAGGGTGCACCTAGCAACCATCTCTGCTTACCGGGCGCGGGCCGGTCAGCCGACGTTGGCTCAGGAGACGGTAATCGGGTGCTTTTTCAAAGGTCTGTATCACATATCCCCTCCAGTGCGTGAACCTCCACCTCCGTGGGATCTTTTGCTGGTTTTGGCAAAGCTCATAGGCAAGCCATTCGAACCCATGCACAAGTGCAAGCTCTCGCACTTGTCGTGGAAGACTGCCTTCCTGGTGGCTATCACGTCAGCCAGAAGGACAGGGGAGCTCCAGGCACTTTCGGTGGACTCCCCTTATCTGGTCTTTCACAAGGACAAAGTTGTCCAGCGCCCCCACCCGAAATTCCTTTCGAAGGTGGTGTCAGAGTTTCACCTCAACCAGGTGTTGACTCTGGCGGTATACTACCCTAACTATACCTCGGATGCCGAGTACAGGCTCCATACTCTGGACCTCAGGCGTGCTCTCTCCTACTATAAGGAGAGGACGGCAGAAATTCGGGGAGAGGTTCGCCAGCTGTTTGTCACCTACGCTGAAGCCGCTTCTGGCAGACCTGCAGCTAAACGGACTATTGCAAGATGGATTACATCATGCATAAGTCTGTGTTATGAATCGGCGGGCAAGGAGCCTCCCAAAGGGATAAGGGCTCATTCTACCCATTCGGCCTGTTATTGGCCCCACGGGTCTTCACCAAATGCATTACAGTGGTGGCAGCCCATCTAAGGTGTCAAAGGGTCAGAGTATACCCCTACCTCGATGATTGGCTCTTTGCAGGTTCCACCCAGCAAGAGGTGGAGAGGTCCAGAGACCTGGTCCTCCAGACCTGCTCTCAACTTGGCCTCCTGATCATTGAGCCCAAGTCTGAGCTCGTGCCTTCTCAGGTGACATGCCTCATCGGGGCAGAGCTCGACTCTTGCCAAGCCAGAGCTCGGCTTCCAGTGGACAGAGTGGAGGGTCTGTCCTCCTTTGCCCAGTCATTTCTGGTTGGGCACTTGTGCCCTGCTTGGGACTTTCTGCGCCTTCTGGGCTACATGGCAGCCTGCACCACCGTGGTCTGTTGGACCCAGTGCCATATGCGCCCTCTTCAATAGGAGCTGGCCGCCCAATGGACTCAGCGCCTAGGTCATTTCGATCCGCTGATCGTTGTGACCCAGAAGATGTGGGACGCTCTCCAGGGGTGAACCATCCTAGACTGATTGCAGGAAGGGATCCCATTTGTCCACCCTGAGCTGATGGTCATCCTCACGAACGATGCCTCTCTCACGGGCTGGGGAACCCACATGGGGATCAGCAGGGCCCATGGGTTCTGGGCCCTCGAGGAATCCCGATACCGTATTAACCTTGGAGCTCAGAGTGGTCAGACTGGCATTGTCAGCATTTGCTCAGCAGCTTTGGGGTCAAGTGGTTCAAGTCCAGATGGACAATACCACGACCATGTACTACCTTAACAAGCAGGGTTGCACGCACTCCCGGCTGTTGTGCAGGGAAGCGCTCCACATCTGGATACTCGTGAGACGACTGGAGGTGGATCTCCTAGCCATCCATGTGGCAGGAGCCTCAAATAATCTGGTGGATGCTCTCAGCCGCATAGGCGAGACATCCCATGAGTCGTCTCTACATCCAGAGGTAGCTTTACAGCCTGTTCTCCCACTGGGGCAAACCGATGGTGGACCTGTTTGCCTCCAGGGAAAACCCTAAGCTGAGGCTGTTTCATGCCCGCCCCCTCAGAGGGGATCGCTGCAGGGGATGCCTTCTCAAGCCCGTGGATCCCAGGCCTCTTCTACGCCTTCCCTCCACTTCCCTTGATCCACAGGGTGCTTCTCAAGGTGAGGGGGGACAAGGTGCAGGTGATCCTGGTAGCCCTAGACTGGCCCCGCCAGTTCTGGTATCCAGATCTCCTCAGCCTCAGCAACAGACTCCCGAGGTGTCTTCCTGCATGCCTGGACCTGATATTTGTCAATCGGGGGAAGGTATTCCATCCGGACCTTCAATTCCTGCACCTGACAGCCTGGTACCTGAGTGGCTAGAGTTCCAGGCTTTGGGTCTCCCTGAGGATGTACTCACAGTAGTGGAATCATCCAGGAAGGAGTCGACCAGAAAGTGATATGCCTTCTAAGGGAAAAGATTTTCCATTTGGTGCCAGGGTAAGGGCCTGGACACTCTGTCCTGCCCTGTGACAAGAATTTTAGACTACCTTTGGTCTCTCTCCAAAGGGGGTCTTAGGTCCTCGACCCTTAAGGTGCACCTGGCAGCCATCTCTGCTTACCGGGTGTGGGCTAGTCAGCAGACGGTGGCACAGGAGAAGGTGGTCTGGTGCTTTTTTTAAGGCCTTGATTACATATCCCCCCAGTGTGTGAACCTCCACCTCCATGGGATTTACTGCTGGTTTTGGCAAAGCTCACGGGCAAGTCATTCGAACCAATGCACAAGTGTGAGATGTCACATTTGTTGTGGAAGACGGCTTTCCTGGTGGCTATCACGTCGCCAGAAGGACTGGGGAGCTCCAGGCGCTCTCGGTGGAGTCTCCTTATCTGGTCTTCCTCAGGGACAATGTTGTCCTGTGCTCCCACCTGAAATTGCTCCCGAAGGGGATATTAGAGTTTCACCTTAATCAGGTGTTGAGACTGCCTGTGTTCTACCTGAACTACACCTCGGATGTCGAGTACAGGCTCCATACTCTGGACCTGAGACGTGCTCTCTTCTACTATAAGGAGAGGATGGCAGAAGTTCAGGAAGAGGTTTGCCAGCTTTTTGTCACCTATGCTGAAGTCGCACCTGGCAGGCCTGCAGGAAAGCAGACGATTAGCAGATGGATTACATCTTGCATTGATCTCTGCTATAGGTTGGCAGGTAGGGAGCCTCCCGTAGGGCTAAGGGCTCATTCCACCCGACATACCGCTGCATTGGTGGCTGCTTCCAGGGACATCTCTATCCAGGAAATCTGCAGGGCTGCTAGCTGGAAGACAGCAAACAGCTTTATCACTCATTGCCACGCTGACCTTGAGTCACGCCGGGATGCTGGTTTTGGGGCCTCGGTTTTCCAGTCTCTGTTCCCTAAGTAGAGGGTGTGCGCCTTCCTTCCCTCCTCCTGGAGAACTGCTAGGAGTCCGCCAACAAGTGTGGATAAGAACAACATATCCATATCCTTAGAAAAACAGGATCTTATCTATGTCAATCTTCACATTCATCACTGTTGGGTACTCGGCGGGTCAGGACCCTTGAGGCTTTTTTTTTTAGGTAGGTGGGCCGGCACCATCGGCGCTGCCTTGAGGCCAACTCCCTGCGTGGCGCTCGGGTTGGACGTTAGGCTCGTCGACTCTGCCTGCCTGCCAGTTCTTTGTCTCCCGCCCGTAGAGGTCACCTCGTGGGGCTGAGAAGAAAAACTTGAGGCCTGCTTAGCAGTTTTCTTGACTCCGTGATTGCAGTCCTTAGGTGCGAAGTCCGTCGGTTCCTCCTGATGGTTCTGTTTTGCCATACTCGGCGTCGCCGGTAAGTTTTTCTATTTTTCTCTGACGTTGAGTCTGTTTTGATGTTTTCCCGTAGGTCATGTGTCTCGATCGGGAGGCAGAAAACTTCCAGGGGCGAGTCATTTCCCCATACCTCGGTGCCCGTGTGGCGAAAATATTCCGTCACCGACCAGCGCGACTGTTGTCTTTCATGTCTTGGCCCACTTCACGACATGGATTCGTGTGATCCCTGTTTCTCCATGGGCGTCTGGGTCGCCAGACAGCAGCGTGGAAAGTGGGGGCGACTCGCTGACTTTCAGGGTCGACGCCTCGGTGCCAAGCCACGCTCTCTTGGCCTTTCTTCCGGGTCCCCTCCGGTTCTACGCGGACCGAGGAGGAGGAGCCTCGGCTACTAGTAGCCTAGCCGTTGCTGAGGCACCTTCCTGGGTCAGCAGGCCCGTCCGCTCCTTTCAGGGGCGGACAGGACACCTCTAGCGGAAATCGCCTCTTGGGTGAAGGCTCCCTGGTGTGGACCGCGGCTCACAAGGATCGGCCTGGGTCGGTGCCATCCTCAACACGCGTCAGTCGGCGCCGTTGGAACCTCGGCACCGTTCGCGGCGCCGTAGGCCTAGCCAAACCATCGTCGAATCAGGCCGACTTGTCACGCCGCAGCGCCGATACTGCTAAGCGGCGCCCGTGGGAGCTGCTACGGTGCTGTCTTTTTCTTTGTCTTGCCTCGGCACCCGTCCGGCACCGAGTTGAAACGCGGCGCGTGTCCTCGGGACTCGGCGCGTGTAGCCGTGGATTTAGCCATCGGCACCGCCTCTGCCCTCGGTGCCCGTGGGCGGGTGGCGCTGTCCTCAGCGCCATCTTAAATCCTCGGCGCTGCTTGCGGCGCCCGTGAGGCTGGATAGGCGCCGTGCGCAGTCACAACTTTGGAGCTCCTGTTATGGCTGGGCCGTGCCCCTGTTCATTCGCGCGGTGCTGGGGGCACTGGCACTGCTCAGGCGTGGCTTTAGTCTCTTGCACCCCCTTTGGCAAAGATGGCAGTGGACGCCCTCCTACGGTCTGGCACAGGGCCTTGGCCTCTACCTTCTCAGAGGTAGAGTCGGGCTCTTGAGTCAGACGGACAGTCTGAGTCTTTGGGGTTGACTGTTGGAGTGGGCAGCCCAGTAGTTTCCTCGACAAGCCAGAGTCAGTCCCCTTCTGAGGTGGGGTCGGTGGCTACCAAGACTGGGGTCAGAGGTGCTGACCAGCGGGCAGTGGTGCAGGCCACCATTGCTCTGCAGCCCGCTCTTGGTGGGTTCACTGACCCCTCAGCAGTGGTACCCCCACTTGTGGTGTGCCTGGATCGCCCAACTTTGGGGCCGATCAGAGCACCTACAGGAGGGGAGGGTGCTGTGCCCTGGATAGCTCCTTCGGGTGCTGCCCAGAGTTGTCAGCTACCTAGGCTGACCCTCTCGAGGAGGAGGGCTCTTTCGGACTCCGAGGAGACGAGGGGCGTGGGGTCTGCACGGTGGCCTTTTTTGGGGGTCTACCCGGGCTCTGGGAGAAGCCGTAGTGCGGATCTCCGCTCTTCCTCCTCGGTCTCTTTGAGAGAGCCCCATTCTTTTGAGGTAGAGGACCGTCCTTCTGGACCTATACGGCCCTGGCTGCCTCACTGGGGGGATTCTTCTGGGCACAGCCAAGGCAGTACCGAAATGGTTGTTCAGCTGTCGGCTGTGGGGTCTTCCGGGGCACCTTCTTCCGCGGGTGCTCCCGGTCCGCTCCTTAGCCCAGGCGGAGGTCAGCCGACATCTCTTCTTGGCTCTGTCTCCATTCCTCTGCCACATTCTTTTGCGCTCCCAGGCATCCTTGGTCCTAGCGGGCCTCTCTCCTGGGAACAGTTCAGAGCATGGCTGCTTGGTTCCCAGCTTACGTTAGGGCGATGGACAGTCAGGTTTTTCAACCTCCCCCCCGAGCAGCCGCCCCCTGAACAGCCGGTGCCCTTCAGTTCCTCATCCCCCTCTTCTGGGGGAGAGAAACCTTCTGTCCACATCACTCCAGCTGCTGATCTCGCTGAGTATCAGCGCTTCCTCGTGAGGATGTTGGAGGACTTGCACCTCACCCCTGCCACTGTTAGCAATCCTGAGCACTCGGCGCACGCCTTTTTAGGTGATTTTGGTGAGGCCACCCTTGTGGTGTCGCCCTGGCCTGCTCCCTTTCGGGAGGTGTCATTGCGTTCCTGGCAGAGGCCTTTCTCTGGAGTTCCTGCCCCTAGGGATCTCAGCCAGAGGTATTGCGCCCCCAGGTCTCCAGGTTCCATGCCTCATCCGCGGTCTGGATTGATGCAGTTGGATACTCCTGATGGGCTTCGCGCCCTTCACCATGACCGGCCCCTAGATCAAGATTCCTCAGATTTTGACTTCTGGGGTAGGAGGACTTTCTACTCTGCACGGTTATTGCTTTCCATTTCTGCACATCAGGCCCACTATGCAGCCTATGACAGGTTCTTGTGGTCCAGGCTAGGTCAACTCCTAGCCTCATTGCCTGATACGGAGCAAACCCGACAAGCCATTGCGCACTCTGCGCGTGGCCTGGAGCTAGCAAAGCACCAAGCGAGGGCATCCTATGATGCCAACGAGGTAGCTACCAGGGTCGTAGGGACAGCGATCTGCACTAGGCAGACGGCATGGCTGCGTCTTTCCCGGTAGTCACCCTTGGCCCAGCGTAGGGTGATTAACTCTGCTCACCAGAGAACCTATCTCTTCTCCTGTAGAGCGAGATGGCGCTTGTCGGGGCAACTTCCTTCCCCCTCCGGGGGACCTCGTCTCACTCTCCCCACTCTCGGGCCTCTCCTTCTCCCTCTTAGTGTGTCACCCACTGAGAGCTAAGGGACTTTATCCCTTAGGGCGTAAAAGAAAACCCCCTTTGGGGGCTCAGCACTCACTCAGCAGTGATGAATGGTGAAGATTGACACAGATAAGATATGAAAATTACGTACCTACCGTAGTTATGATCTTTCTGTATATCTTCACCATTCATCACAATCCCACCCTCCATCCCCCTGGGGCCTCACTCTCTGGGTCCCCCTCCCTCTCTGTGCCCTTCCCTTCCCCCTCTCCTTTCTTGTCAGGAATGGGGTAAAACAGGCGCACACACGGGGATAATGTTCTCAGGAGAGTGGACAACGTGGGGGGCACTCCTTCTCCTGTGCTTTGGCTCCACCCCTGTGGGGTGGGAGTTGACAGTTGCCCTCCATTCTCTCCTCCTCTTTGTTTCCGTCCAACTTATTTCTCCTTGTTTATTACAAAAAAAAAAAAATTTTTTTTCACCAATAATCTTTCCTTGAGAGGGTGTTAATTCTCTGTACCCTGTCCTTCTTCCAGAATAGCTGACTCTGCTTATCTGGAGTGTTTTGCCAGCCATTCTGTGCCTTGAATTCTGTCAGAAAGCCTTTGGCTACTCCTTGCAGTTCCTATGTAATCTGGAGACGGACCAGCATCTGGGATGTTTAACTCCCTCCCTCTCCTCCTAAATTCTTTACCCACCTTACCTCCTTCCCTCTTCTATTTCCAGAGATTGGGGCCCCTCTCAATCCCTTTAGTTTCTGACTTCTTCTTCCTCTTCTGTCCTCTGTCGCTATTTCTTCTTTTAGTTTATATATCTTTTCCTTTTTCTGTCCCTTGGACTTCCTTGTCCCACTCTCCACTCCTTTCCTCTTACCTCTCCGGCGACTCAGAACTGGCAGGCAGAGTCGACTCAGCCTAACGCCATGCCGCCGCACAGCGCCCGCCTCGAGGGTGGTGCCGATGGTGCATCGGCTCCACCTACCTTAAAAAAAAAAAAAAAAAGCTCCCACGGGGTCTTGACCTCTGGCTGAGTACCCAACAATGATGAATAGTGAAGATGAACAGAAAGATCATAATTACGGTAGGTTCGTAATTTTCATTTCTAGGATCATGGATATGTTGTTCTTCCACACTCTTTGGCATGTCTCCTTCCACTTTAAATCTTGCCAGAAGTCTTCAAGCTGGCTCCTGCCACCCACCTGGGTGGTATATACCTCTGCTCCACCCCATGACGCCATATATTCCTTTCCGCTGGAAGATTAAGGTTGCCTCCCTCGTGCTCACACATTTTGTAGACCCTGGCTCTAAAACCTTCGGTTATTCAGAAAATCCGTCTTGTTCGCATTAGTGATTGCAAATATGTTTCTTCCATTATGGAAGACAAGTCTTCCCCCCAGATTTCGTCGGTGCCCTTGCGGCCATAAGATGTCGCGCACCGATCCCCACACTGCATGCGTCTATTGTCTCGGTGTCGACCATGACACCTCAAAATGTGATTTGTGTCTCGCTTTCCATCCTAATGTCCTCGGATGACCGTCTCGGACGCCTGAAGCTGGGGAGGCCAGAGAAACAGAACCCTCCAGTGAAATTCAAGGAGGCTCGGTGGGCAGTTTTTGCGGCTGTGGGATCCGCTGAGCAATTGGAACGCATGCAAGCATTCGAAGAGGAAGCGGCTCGGGCTGCGGAAACTACTTGGAGCTTCTTCGTTCCGCTCAGCCTGGGCTCCACCTTCTCGGTTTCCTTACGAGAGTTGTGCCAGTCTCTCCCGACCAGGGATGCCCCTGGAGCCAATCCAGAAAAAGGCGGAGTACCCTCTCACGGACACCCTCAAGAGAGGGGATACCCCGACAGAGGCCTTTCCTGTGGCTGAGGCCATAGTTGGCTCGGCCTTAGAACTCTGGCAGCATTCTGCCTCTTGTTCAGCCCCGTCTGCCCGCATGGCCTGCAAGTATGTGGTGCCCATGGGGTCCCTTGCAGGGTGTACAGAGCACCCTTCATCTGAGAGCCTGGTGACTGCCTCTGTGTTCAGACGTACTGGCAGTTCTGCTGACACTGACCGACCTCCCGAGAAAGAGTCCAAGCTTTTGGACCATTTGGCCAGGAAGGTCTATATGGCTTTGTCCTTGGGCCTTCGTCAGGCAAGTTCGTCCGTCGTCATGGCACACTTCTCCCATGCCCTCTTGGGGTCTTTGGATGAAGTCCTCCCACATCTTCCCGCGGACATGCAGACCACGGTCAAGCAGTTCCGGGACCAGAGCCGTGCTCTTGCCAAGCAGCAACTTCAGACGGCCCTGGACATTGGGGAGTCCTGTGCCTGTTCAATGGCAGCTGCAGTTGCCTCTCGCCGCAGGGCTTGGCTGAGGCTCTCCTCCTTCCTGTTGGATATGCAGCACAAACTGGCTGATGTGCCTTTCCTAGGGACCGACCTGTTTGGCCCAGGAGTGGCTGGTCACGTCCAGTGCATTGAGCAGTCCAGTGCCACCTTGGACGCTACTTCTGCCAAAGGTTCCTCGGGCAAGAACCTGCAGAAGAAAAAGAAGTCTTTTTGGCACTCTTCTCCTGCAGTGCATCAGCAGTCCTCCTTTCAGGGCAGACAGCAGTAAGAACTGCAGCAGGCTCAAGCTTGGTGCCCCAGGCCCAAGCCCGAGCCCTCCCAGGCCCATAAGGGAGGCCGAGAATCAGGTTCTCGATCCTCCTCCTCCAAGCCTGCTCAGTATCGGGGCGCGGCCTGCCTCCGCCTCTCCCATCACACCAGCTCTGGGTCCTCCCATGGGGGACTGGCTCCTCCACTTCCTTTCCGCCTTGTCCGATGTTACCGCAGACAGGTGGGTTCTCGAAGTGGTCGGCCAGAGACTGCCTCTGGAATTAGAGCAGTATCCTCCAAGCCGAGCCTGCGCCCCTTGGGAGGAAAGAGTATCCGCTCAGACCTAGTTGGCTCTTTGGGATAACATTGCTGAGCTCCTCCTGAAGGAGGCAGTAGCCCCAGAGGTGGATCCTCCAGCAGACCCAGGCTTTGTCTCCAGGTACTTCCTGGTGCCCAAGCGGATGGGGGGCTGGCGCCCAATTTTAGATCTCAATGACCTGAATCAGTATCTCAGGTCACGCACCTTCCGGATGGTCACCCTGTCCCAGATCATACCATCCTTTGAGCGAAACATGTGGTTCTGTTCACAGGATATGCAGGATGCATTCTTCCACGTCCCTATCTGTCCATCTCATCAGCGGTTCCTCCGCTTCAGAGCCGAGCGGACCCTGAATGAGTTCCGAGCCATGCCGTTCGGCCAGTCATCGGCCCCACGGGTCTTCACCAAATGCATCACAGTGGTGGCAGCCCATCTCGGGCATCGGGGGTCAGAATACACCCCTACCTTGATGATTGGCTCCTAATAGGTACCACCCAACGGGAGGTGGAGAGGTCCATGGACCTGGCCCTCCAGACCTGCTCCCGACTGGGCCTCCTCATCAACGAGGCCAAGTCGGAACTCGTCCCTTCTCAGGTGATGTGCTTCATTGGAGCAGGGCTTGACTGTCGTCAAGCCAGAGCTCGGCTCCCGGTGGACAGTGTGGAGGTTCTCTCTCTCTTCCTTTCCCTAATCATTTCTGGTTGGGCAGTTGCGCCCTGCCCGGGACTTTCTGCACCTTCTGGGTTACATGGCGGCATGCACCTCCATGGTCTGTAGGGCCCAGTTGCATATGCGTCCCTTCCAATGGGATCTGGTCACCCAATGGTCTCAGCGCCATGGTCATTTCGACCAGCTGATCACTGTAACCCAGAAGATGTGGGATGCTCTCCAGTGGTGGACCACCCCAGACTGGTTGCAGAAAGGGATCCCATTTGTCCGCCCCGAGCCGACAGCCGTCCTTTCGACTGATGCCTCTCTCATCAGTTGGAGTGCCCACATGGGGAACAACAGGGCCCATGGGTTCTGGACCCCGAGGAGTCCCGATACTACATCAACCTGTTGGAGCTCAGAGCAGTCAGACTGGCACTGTCAGCTTTCGCTCTTCAGCTCTGGGGTCAAGTGGTTCAAGTCCAGACGGAGAACACCACGACAATGTACTACCTCAACAAACAGGGCGGCATGCACTCCCATCTCCTTTGCAGAGAGGCGCTTCACATCAGGACACTAGTGAGCCATCTGGAGGCAGCTCTCCTAGCCATCAGTGTGGCCGGAGCCTCAAATCATCTGGCGGATGCTCTCAGCTGCTTAGGCGAGACATCCCACGAGTGGTCTCTCCATCCAGAGGTAGCTTACAGTCTGTTCTCTATTTGTTGCAAACCGCTGGTGGATCTGTTTGTTTTCAGGGAAAACGCCAAGCTGAGGTTCTTTCATTCCCACCCCTCAGCAGGGCTCGCCAGAGGGGATACCTTCTCGAGGCTGTGAACCCCAGGCCTCCTCTACGCCTTTCCCTCTTTTCCCTTGCTCCACAAGGTGTTACTCAAGGTGAGGAGGGATAAGGTGAAGGTGATCCTGGTTGCCCCAGTTCTGGTATCCAGATCTGCTCAGCCTCAGCTGCAGGCCCCCGGAGCGACTTTGCACATGCCAGGACCTGATTTCCATCAACCAGGGGGAGGTATTCCATCCAGACCTTCAATCCCTGCACCTCACAGCCTGGTACCTGAGCGGCTAGAGTTCCAGGCTCTGGATCTTTCTGAGGATGTACTCACTGTGGTGGCGGCATCCAGAAAGGAATCAACCAGGAAATGTTGCGCCTTCAAATGGAAAAGGTTTTCCATTTGGTGTCAGGGCAAGGGCCTGGACCCTCTGTCTTGTCCGGTGGCTAACATTCTCGACTATCTTTGGTCTCTGTCCAAATGGGGTCTTCGGTTATCGACCCTTAGGGTGCACCTGGCAGCCATCTCTGCTTACTGGGCGTGGGCCGGTCAGCCGACGGTGGCGCAGGAGGCAGTGGTCGGGCGTTTTTCAAAGGCCTGAACCACATATCCCCTCTGGTGCGTGAACCCCCACCTCCATGAGATCTTCTGCTGGTACTGGCAAAGCTCATGGGCAAGCCATTCGAACCAATGCACAAGTGTGAACTGTCACACTTGTCGTGGAAGACTGCCTTCCTGGTGGCTATCACGTCTGCCAGAAGGACAGGGGAGCTCCAGGCGCTTTCGGTGGACTCCCCTTTTCTGGTTTTCCACAGGGATAAGGTTGTCCTATGCCTCCACCCGAAATTTCTTCCGAAGGTGGTGTCAGAGTTTCACCTTAACCAGGTGTTGACTCTGCTGGTTTACTACCCTAATTGCACCTCGGAGGCCGAGTACAGGCTCCATACTTTGGACCTGAGATGTGCTCTCTCCTATTATAAGGAGAGGATGGCAGAAATTCGTGGAGAGGTTTGCCAGCTGTTTGTCACCTACGCTGAAGCCGCTTCTGGCAGACCTGCAGCAAAATGGGCTATTGCAAGGTGGATTACATCATGCATTAGTCTGTGCTACGAGTTGGCAGGCAAGGAGCCTCCCAGAGGGGTAAGAGCTCACTCTACCGGCCATACCGCTGCATCGGTGGCCGCTTCCAGGGACATCCCCATACAGGAAATCTGCCAGGCTGCTACCTGGAAGTCAGCAAATACCTTCATCACCCATTACCTCATCGACCTCAAGTCATGCCGGGATGCTGGTCTTGGGGCCTCAGTTCTCCAGTCTCTGTTCCCTAAGTAGAGGATGTGCGCCTTGCCTCCCTCCTCCCGGAGAACTGCTAGGAGTCGGCGAACAAGTGTGGATGAACAACATATCCACGACCCTAGAAGAACAGGTTACTCACCTGTATCAGTAGTTCTAGGAGTGGTATATATTGTTCATCCACATGGACCAACCCGACCTCCCCTGCTGCAGATGCACAACACCTGGCTTCCAGCGGGCTAAGATCTGGCATCATGGGGTGGAGCTGAGGATTATACCACCCGGTTGGGTGGGAGGAGCCAGCTTGAAGACTTCCGGCGATCCTTAAAGGGAAAGGGGACATGCCAGCAAGTGTGGAAGAACAACATATACCACTCCTAGAACTACTGTTACAGGTGAGTAACCGGTTCTTTCGCACCTGTGGTGCGGAATGGCATTGTAGTTGCGTGGAATTACATTTTGACAGGGATTCGAAAATTTTCTGTACCAGGTACATAAGATGAGGTAATAAGATGGCTATGCTGGCAATTTGGTCACTGTTATCCTGTAAATGAAAGTGCAAGGCCCTTCGACAGCGACATGCATATACGCATCTATGGAGGGATTGGGGCCCTGCACTCTCACAGGCAAATGGGCACTGCGCTCTCACGGCCAAATAAAGATACAGTTACTCTAGCTGTAAAACTATAGATGGAAGGGCCCTGTGCTACCTCAGGCAAATAAGGCTGCAATTACACTATCTCAAAAAGTAAGGAAATTCTTTACAAAAAACTATGTTAATGCATCAGTTAGGGTTGATATCAAACCGTAAAGGAAAAAATATGACATTAGGGTTTCTACTACACCCCACCCACCTGGCACAACAGTAGGCATTGGGGTGTGCCTTGAGTAAATCAGCCATAACATTATTGCAACATTATCTAAGCTTATTTACTTATGGAATTGGGTGAGCGTTATGGCTGATTTTACTCTCAAGGCACACCCCAACGCCTGTTGGTGTGTGCCAGGTGGGGATGGGGTATTAGGGTTGGAAACCCTGACATCATATTTCCCTCCTTTCTACAGTTTGATACATACTTCTCAACTGTCCCTGATTTTCAGGGATGTCCCTGATTTTTGCCTCAGAAATTTCTACCATCCCTCCTAAATTTGGGATTTCTGTGACAGCGGAATAGGGATTCAAAGCATAAAATAATGCCAGTCTATAGTGTTAGAGTAATGTTCTCCTGCAGAAATGCCTTTTACATTAAGCCAAATTTTATGGCATAATTGTTGTGCTAATATTATCATTTCTCAAGAAGTGCCCCAGATTTTAGGTACTTGTCTCTGATTTTTTTTAAGCATTGTCTCTGATCTGCAATGCTGGAGGTTGAGAAGTATGGTTTGATATCAACCCTAATGGATGCATTAACATAGTTTTTTGCAAATAACATGTATACATAGACACACACTTGTAAGGATACAAAAATTGCAAATATCAGTGATATTGTTTGCCACTATAGAGACCTAGTGTGAGAGTATCAGTGTTCTCACTTTTGGTCCAGTAATCTACTCACTAGGTCCATAGTGGCAATGCAGGTACAGTGATTATCGTTAAGAGTAGTGCTAATTAGTAGAGTAAGGAACAGAGCCATGTTGTGCTGGGACAGCATCTCTGTTAAAAGTGATAACTGAACACTCAGGGCACATGATTTTAAAAGGCATGGCACAAAACCAGTTACGCTATGGCCCTAATGAAAATGTTCTGTGGTATTTTCCCTCATGCATTTTTGCCTTCTGACATCACTCTTGACTTTGACACTTGTGATGACATAAGGCCAGTTGCTTTCAGGAAACATATCGGTGATATTTTCATTAGGGCTGTGACATATCCTACCTCTTTTCCCCAATAGGCTAGATGTCCGGTTATATTCAGTTTGTTTTCCCTCTTCTTGTATCCTTTTCCTATCCTTTATACTAGCCATCCTGCAAGCATATCTTGCCCACACTTTTCTCAGTGTCCCAGTGAACAGAACTGGGGTGGTCGAGTGGGCCAGCAACAGTTATTGGCAGGTGTGCATCACCACGCAGTATCACACCGGCATCGTGAGTCTGTAGCCATTGCTGGCCAAAAGGCTTGCTCCTTTGGGGTCCAAGCACCTCTGTCTCAGACGCAAGAGTGGTACTCCAAAGAGAAGATATTCTGAAAGATCTTCTATTACGGTGAGTACGCAACGTTTCTTTCTGCTACTAGTATTTAGTTGACATCTACATGACCCACTCAACCGCCTCAGCAAGAAACATTTGGATTCCTACTTCTAGTGTGCAAGAGCTGACATCATAAGGGGCAGAGCTAGAGGACCACATCAGGGGTGGTGGGAGGAGCCAAGGTTTGAGGCATGCGGTGACTGAGCTATGCCCAGTGGAACTGCCCATGTGTGGATGTGAACTGAATACTCAGGGTATTTAATAAACCGAAAAAAATGATCAGCAGTTTTATGCATGAAAGTGCTAATCAGCTGTAAAAATGCATAGCAATTGGCATGGAATGGTTAGCAAAATCTAAAAAAAAAATGTAATTTTATTAATTTTGTCTTCTGTGCCATGGACCCACTGAAAAAATGGTTAGCAGTCTACCGCTACACATTTCTGGAAATGGTTAGCATTACCCCCTGTTTTGCGTAGCATTTTGCTGTGCTACACCAGCTATTTAATACCCTGATACTAGTAGCAGAATCATGATTTACAGGTAAGTAACCCTTATTTCCTTGAGTCAGTATAGTATAGTGGTTAAGGGCACTGAGCTGCAAACCTGGAGACCTGGGTTTGAATCTCATCAGCCCCCACTTGCATGCTATGTGACCCTGAGCAAGTCACTTAACTTCCTGGTAGCACCTGGAAACAAACTCTGGCTTAGTGTGCATGTCCTGCTTAAACAATTCTCTCCCCCCCACCCCCCATTCCTTTCTATCTGACCGATTTGATAAAATCCAGTCAGTGCTTGTGCCTTGCTTGGATTTAGTGTTCTAGATTACCCGCTGAACCCACTCTAGATTGTAAGCAGATATTGCTGCATATACTTACTTGTTGCTGTGTTCTTTACCCACAGGAGAGGAAGCTAATGGAAGATCGCATTACAGAGTTTACCTCAAAACTGGCCGAGGAAGAGGAGAAAGTCAAAAACCTTTCCAAATTCAAGAACAAACACGAGGCCCTCCTTGCTGATATGGAAGGTAATACCATTGTCTGTCTGTTTGCTGCACAGTACAAGATATCACCTGACCATAGCTGGTAACTGTTGAATCCTATCCATGAAACCTGTGTGCTTTGCGCGTTTTTTAATTTAGTTGTTGAACTAGGTATAGCACACTAAGCTGAAAGCTTTTTTACAGGAGCGACCTGGGAGCACAAGGAGGTTAAGTGACTTGCTCGGGGTCACACAGTATGCAAGTGGAAGCTGTGGGATTCAAATCCAGGTCTGGTCTGCTGGATGTCACCAGATTTGCAGCTCAGAGCCTTAGACCACTGCGCTATACTGCCTCTAAGACAGTTGTCAGAAGTGGGGAGACGTTGTAGAACTAAAACCTCATTAGCTTTATTGAATTAAGTTTATTTATATTTGAATAGGATATGGTCCTAGACAAAGCCTTTTTTTAGGACCGTCCTGTGTACAAACAATTAACTTTCATGCAGTACTCACCCAGACTGTGTTTTAGAAATAAATTTGCAGACTGTATTGTAGATGTAAAACCTTCAGTGACGCACTCAGATAGTATATTCTGGAACTAAAGCAGCACAACCCTTGTTTTGTTGCACTATGCTAAACTGTGTTCTAGAACGAAAATATAAGAACTCTTCCTTTAGTGAAACTTTGCCAAATTGTGTTCTTGAAATAAAACGGTAGAATCCCACGCTTCACGCAGCTTTATGCCGGTCTGAACCTTGGAGAAAAATGAAGGCCACTTCTCAACTAACAGGGCCCTGTTAGTTGGTGGTGTTTCATTTTTCTCAAGGATCTTAACATATAGAAAATATTGAAAACTGTCCCATAGACTTTATAGGCATGTGCCTCACATGTCCCTGCTTAAACATCACAAAATGTCTGAGTGCAGGGACGGGGGCCAACAAACCAGGAAGTGGAAGAAATCAGCTGGCTGTGAGTTTGGCTCCAGTTGTGACCTCTTCCCTCCTGCAGGACTATAGGACCTGATAGAAAATGATACTTTTGGCACCCAAAGGCTAGTGCTGACTTAAGGTAATGGACTATAAACCCCAACAAGCCAAAAAATTATCTTAGAAATTTACTTTCAGAATTTTATAATTATTTGCATGAGATGCCCTCATACTTATGAGTACCTGGAATGTTTAGAAATAAACAATCCTGACTGGCTAAGAATAATGCCACGATTTTTAAAACTAAAAGAAGGGAATCTGGTCTTGACTGCACCATTCTGATCATGCAATTCAAGTATATAACGAAGTAGCGTTTCCATATTCAGAATTACTTACACATGTGACAAGGATAAGTTGCCTGCAGTGCACAAGTAGATGAATGAGGCCTATCGAGTTGTTCACCCATAAAACCGTATATGGGCCAATATAGAGTTTCACGTGCCGGCACATACATTTTAATGGTCTCTATCTGAAACTCTTTTTGGCAAACACTAACTTTAATAATACTATCTCTGATCTACTTAGGGAGCTAAACAGTTAATCACAGCATTAGGGCTCAGACACTTGCTGTCAAAAAAGACAATTTAGATTTTATTCTGGTTTTCCCCGTGATGGTCAAGTGTTTGAGGGTGGTGTAAACTGGCTTCCAAGTAGTTTCCCTTTAATCTGTTTGCTGGATCTAGAACAACACAGGCTGTGCTGATCATTGCAGTGTGTGGCCCGCACCTTAGAACAGTGCTCCGTTCCTCCATGCCCTGTGTTTAAAGCGGCTGGATATTGTTGCGTGCAGCAGCTCACTTGCCTCTATCCCAGCTCTAGAATAATACCAACCAGTCATCTGTCTGTCCATGTCTGAAACAAGAAAAACTCTCCTAGCAGTGGCACCAATCTGTGTACTGGGTCAGGAACAGCAGACCATATTGTTTTGTACATTGCCCCACTTTGGCTTTGTTCCTGTTTAGAACAGCTGAACCCACTATCATGTGCAGTGCCTGATTTAGTCGTTTTCCTGGTCCAGACAAGCGGAGCACATTGTTGTAAGCACGGCCCCATCCATTTCTCTTACAGGTCTAGAACAACACAACACATTGCTATGTGCATTTCTCTGTTTCACACTGTTCCTGGTTTAGAACAGCAACACACACTGTATGTGCAACGTTGCATTTAACTGATTTCTGTTTGTAGAACAGCAGGACATATTATGTGCTGTGCTCCGTTTACCTGTGTTCTGGTTCTAGGGACATGGATATGTTGTTCATCCACACTGTCTGGCAGGTTCCTTGTCGCTTTAAATCTTGCCAGAAGGTCTTCAAGCTGGCTCCTCCCACCCACCCGGGTGGTAAAACTCTCGACTCCGCCCCATGACGCCAGATCTTCCTTATCGCTTGGAAGCTCAGGTTCCCTCCTTAGCGCTCTGCATTTTAGACTGGTTCCTGATTTTTTGGTTCGTCTGAATTTAGTTTTGAAGTTTTTCTAAACTTCGGTCTTCTTTTCCCTCGCGGCTGCGATGGACAATTCGATTCCCGGCTGTCGGAGGTGCCCTGGCGGGCAGAAGATATCCAGGACGGATCCGCACTCCACGTGCGTATACTGCCTCGACTTAGACCACGACCCGCAGGTCTGCGAGTTGTGCCGCGCTTTTTCGGCCAACGTCCTGGAGGATCGCGCTGCCCGATTGAGGCTCGGGTGCCCTGAGGAGTTTTCCTCGCCGGTAAAACCCAAAGAGGTTCGTTGGGCGGTGTCCGCGGCGGCTGGCTCGGCTGAGCAGCTCGAGCACTCTATCGTCCTCGAGGAGAAGGCGGCCCAGGCTGCATCTCCCTCCTCCTCGGTCACGGCGTTTATCCCGCTGTCTCTGAGTTCCTCTTATTCGGCTTCGTTCAAGGAGCATCGCCAGTTCCTTTCCACGAAGGGAGAGGGGCCATCAGGACATTCCTCTCGGCCCAAGACGAGGGAGTCGAAGGGTAAGTCGGCGTTTGTGGGAGCGGGAGAGGTCTCCTTCCCCGGGCAGCCAACCGTCGACTTCAGTTGAGGTTGCAGCTCAGGCCGCTGGCTTCTCGGCGTCTCCATCAGGCCAGCCTGCCGAGATTCCCGTCGACGTAGTCGAGTTATCTCTCGACCCGTCAGCCGGGTGGTCGACTGGTAGAGCCGTCAACCCCTCTCCGACGGTTCCCCTGGTGGAGACAGATGATCTGCCCGCGCCTTCGGGGCGGCAGTCCCCGGTCAAAGTGTCCGAGCCGAGGGAAGAGCGGGTGTCTCCTGCCCCTTTCCAGGCCCGCCCTCGGTTTCACCGAAGGTCTTGGTCTCGGACTTCATCTCGGTCAAGTCACTCCCGCCGACTTCGGCGGTCTCGGTCTGGGCACCGAATTAAGTGGCGACACCGTTCCTCCTCGTCATCCTCCTCGGATGAGGAGAGGCTTTGACGTAGACTGTGTTGACGTTACGAGGAGCTTATGTGGCAGCAGTTGCTGTTGTCTGGGAGTAAATAGACTCGGATTCATTCCCCGGCTATCAAGTAGCTGTCGCCCGAACGGCCGAAGCAACCGCTCGCCGCAGTCGAGATGCCCATTTCTGGGCCGGTTGTTCGATCAAATCTAGCTGCCCCACTGATTGTGGTGGAACCTCGGTCGGGTCACGGCCTGCCCCACAGGTTGTCGGTCACCCTCACTCCCAGTCGCCCCCGGCAGATGAAGGGTGGCTCAGGCCTGAAGCAGCTCTTCGCAGACTCTTCGGAGTCCGATGACGACTCCTCCCTGTTCCCTAGGCGGGTTGGCCTGGAGTCCTCCGGGGCCAGTCATTGGGCGATAGCCCATTCGTCCTTCTTGGGTCTGCTTAGGCTCATCTCGAGTCTACGGGATGCAGCTCGAGCCTGTGTCCAAGCAGGCCTGTTATCCCCTGACGGAGATTCTTGACCGAGGGATTCACCCACGGAGGCCTTCCCTGTGGTTGAGGCCATTGTCAGCCCAGCCTTGGAGCTTTGGCAGCGGCCTGCTTCCTGTCCTGCGCCCTTGGCCAGGATGGCTAGGAAGTATGCGGTCCCTATCGGCTCTTTGCCCGGTTTCTCGGAGCACCCCTCTGCCGAGGAGTTGGTCACCGATAACGTCTTCCAGCGTTCCGTAAACGCTTGGGATGCGGATAGGCCCCCCGACAAGGAGTCCAAAAAGCTGGACTATGTCGGGCGCAAGGTATACGCTGCGTCCTTCCTTGGCCTCCGACAGGCCAGCTCGGCCACACTCATGGCACACTTCTTCCACGCCCTCATGGGCTCCCTGGATGAGGTGATCCCTCATCTCCCGGCTGACCTGCGGACCACGGCCCGGCAGGTGCGGGACCAGGGAAGGGCGGTGGCTAAGCAGCAGCTTCAGACTGCTCTGGACATGGGTGATTCCTGTGCCAGGTCAGTAGCGGCTGCGGTGGCCATGTGCTGCAGGGCGTGGCTGAGGATATCCACCTTCTCGGCGGATACCCAGCACAAGTTGGCGGACATCCCCTTCTTGGGGACTGACCTTTTCGGCCCTGGAGTGGAGGGACACCTCCAGCGGATCGAAAAGTCCAACGCCACCTGGACTCGGTCACCTCCGCCCAGAGGGACAAGGGCTGCCGGCAACATCAGCGTAAGTCCTTTCATCCTTCGGTCCCTACGGCACGACGGCCCAACAGCACCAGCACGAGGGCCAGCAGGCTCGCGCTTGGCATCCCAAACCCAAGCCAGCGGCTTCCTCTAATGGGAAGCAAGGAGGTAAAGGCCCAGGAGGTCCCTCCTCCAAGCCTGCCCAGTGATGGGTTGAGGGGCGTCGCCCCCAACCTCGCCACCCTTCCCTGGGTCCCCCCCCCCGGGGGGGGGATGCTCCACCACTTCCCTCCGCCTGATCCGCTTCACCATGGACCGTTGGGTGTGGGAGGTGGTAGGAGGCCTGCCTCTGGTATTGAGCAGGCCCCTTCCCTTGAGCCGCCGCCCCTGAAGGGCCATGGGGTCAAAGCCTCGCTGTCGCCCGCCGAGCCGATATTGCCCTGCGCTTCGAGATAGAGGTGATCAGGAAGGTGGCAGATCCTCCTCCAGACCCGGGGTCTGTGTCCAGGTAATCCTGATCCCAAAACGGATGGGGGGGCTGGCGCCCCATTCTTGACCTGCACGACTTGAGCAGGTCCCCAAGGTCTCGGACTTTCAGGATGGTCACTCTGGTTCAGATATTCCCATCCCTGGAATTAGGGCGTGTGGTTCTGTTCCCTGGACCTCCAGGATGCGTTCTTCTCGTCCTGATCCATCTGTTTCATCAGAAATTTCTCCGCTTCAGAGCAGAGGGATCTCTTTTTGAGTTCCGGGCCATGCCTTTCAGCCTCTCTAGCTCCCAGGGTCTTCACCAATGCATGGCAGTGGTGACGGCATTCCTGCAGCGCCGAAAGGTCCGGGTGTACCCCTACCCGGACGACTGGCTGTTGGCAGCCCCTCCAGAGCGGAGGTGGAGCGGTCCAGAGATCTGGCCCTCCAGGTTTGCTCTCAGATTGGCCTCCTCATCAGCGAGGCCGAGCCGGAACTCGTGCCGAAGCAGGTGATACACCTCATTGGGGCAGAGCTCTACTTTTTTCAGAGCCAGAGCTCGGCTCCCGGTGGACAGGGCTGGAAATTTTTCCTCCCTGCCCAATCATTCCTGGTTGGGCAATTGTGCCCCACCCGGGACTCCTGCGTCTCCTGGGCCTCACGGCGGCCTGCACCAGCGTGGTCTGTTGGGCCTGTTGGTACATGCGTCCCCTTCATCGGGGACGGGTCAGTCAGTGGTCACAACGCTCGATCCATTGGATCAGTTGGTGACGGTGACCCAGAAAATGTGGGACGCTTTCCAGTGGTGGACCGTTCCGGAACATTTTCAGGAGGGCATCCCGTTCGTCCGCCCCGGGCTGACAGTCTCTTTATTGACCGACACATCTCTGATGGGTTGGGGTGCCCATCGGGGGAGCATAGAGTGCATGGCCTCTGGTCCCTTCCAGAGTCCCAGTGCTGTATCAACCTGCTGGAGCTCCGTGTGGTCTGCCTAGCTCTCACTGCCTTCGCTCCGTTTCTATGGGGTCAAGTGGTTCAGGTCCAGACGGACAATACCACGACCATGTGCTACCTTATCCGCCAGGGACGGACACGCTCCTTGCCATTATGCAAGGAGGCTCTCTGCATATGGTCTCGTGCGCAGCCTGGAGGCGGATCTCCTAGCCATTCAGGTGGCAGGGGCCTCCAACACCCTGGCTGATGCCCTAAGCCGGATAGGGGCTGTGTCTCATGAGTGGTTCTCTCCTGTCGGAGGTAGCACAAGATCTGTTCTCCCACTAGGTCACGCCTCAGGCGGACCTTTCTGCCTCCAGGGAGAATGCGAAGCTGAGACTGTTTCATGCCGGCCCCCCCCTCAGCAGGGATCGCTGCAGCGGGATGCCTTTTCGAGGCCGTGGACCCCGGACCGCTTCAACGCCTTCCCCCATTCCTTCGATCCACAAGGTGCTTCTCAATGCGGGGAGGAACAAGGAGTAGGTGATTCTGGTAGCCCCAGACTGGCTCCGCCAGCTCTGGTACCCAGTTCTCCTCAGTCTCAGCTCCAGGCTTCCGAGGCGGCTTTCAGCCCGCCTGGACCTGATCTCTGTCATCAGGGGAAGGTATTCCATCTGGACCTTCAATCCCTGCACCTGACGGCCTGGTTCCTGGGGCTAGATTTCCAGGCCTTGGGTCTTCTGACGAGGTCCTCAGCGTCGTTGAGGCATCCGTGAGAGTCGACCAGATAATGCTATGCCTTCAAATGGAAGAGATCCTCCATTTGGTGTCAGGGAAAGGGCCTGGACCCTTCCTCCTGTTCCTCGGCAAGCATTCCAGACTACCTGTGGTCCTTTTCTCAGCAAGGGCTTCGGTCGACGACCCTTAAGGTGCACCTGGCAGCCATCTCTGCCCTCCGGGTGCGGGACGGAAGGCAGTCGGTGGCGCAGGAGAAGGTGGTCTGGCGCTTTCTAAGGCCTTGATCACATTTCCCCTCCGGTGCGAGAAGCTCCACCTCCGTGGGGTCTACTGCTGGTATTGCCAAGCTCACGGGCAAGCCATTCGAACCAGTGCACAGGTGTGATACCTCCCACCTGTTGTGGAAGACCGCCTTCTTGGTGTCTATCACGTCAACCAGAAGGATGGGAGAGCTCCAGGCGCTTCCTTTGAGTCTCCCTATCTGGTCTTCCACAGGGACAAGGTTGTCCTGCACCCAACTCAAAGTTCCTTCTGAAGGTGGTGTCAGAGCTTCACCTTAACTAGGTGTTGACTCTGCCGGTGTTCTACCCCAATCACACCTCGGAGGCCGAATATAGGCTCCATATTGGACCCTAGTTGAGCACTCGCTTTCTTAAGGAGCGGATGGCTGAAGTTCGGGGAGAGGTTCACCAGGATGTTTGTCACCTATGCTGAAGCCGCACCTGGCAGACCTGCAGCCAAGCGGATGATGAGCGGGTGGGTCACCTCATGCGTAGATCTCTGCTATAGGTTGGTGGGCATGGAGCCTCCCAGAGGGATAAGAGCTCATTTTACCTGCCATACCGCTGCATTGGTGGCTGCTTCCAGGGATGTCCCTGTCCAAGATATCTGCAGGGCTGCTACCTGGAAGTTGGCACATACCTTAATTACCCACTACCACATCGACCTTGGGTCACGCAGGGATGCTGGTTTTGGGGCCTCGGTTCTCCCGTCTTTATTCCCTAAGTTGGGGGTGCGCCTTGCCTCCCTCCTCCCAGAGAACTGCTAGGAGTCTGCCAGACAGTGTGGATGAACAACATATCCATGTCCCTAGAAATACAGGTTACTCACCTGTAACAGGAGTTCTAAGAATGGTATATGTTGTTCATCCACACGACCCACCCGACCCCCCTGGCTTCGATGCACAACCTGGCTTCCAGTGGGCTAGATATGGCATCATGGGGTGGAGCTGAGAGTTTTACCACCCGTGTGGGTGGGAGGAACCAGCTTGAAGACCTTCTGGCAAGATTTAAAGCGGCAAGGAACCTACCAGACAGTGTGGATGAACAACACATACCATTCCTAGAACTCCTGTTTCAGGTGAGTAACCTGTGTATCTGGAACAGCAGAACACATTTTCATGTGCAATGTCTCATTTAGTTTTGTACTAGATCTAGAACAACAGAACACATTATCATGTGCTGTACCCTTTTTAGCTTTGTTCCAAATCTAGAACAGCAGAATGCAGAGACATAGAATTTGTCAGCAGAAAAGGACCGCTTGACCCAGCCACTTTGCCCACATGATCCCTGTCTAGTCATCTTTGCAGACCGTAACTGATCTCCGGCAATCTTCCCTGCCTACTAATATTCTCCTATATCTATCCCATGCATGCTTGAAGCCCCCTACTGTTTTCATCTCCACCACTTCTGCTGGCAGTCTGTTCCAGGTGCCTACCACTCTTCCAGTGAAGTAGTACTTCCTCACATCCTTCTTAAATCCCCCCCCCCAAACCCAGCTTCATCACATGCCCTCTGATCCTGGTGTTTTTCCTCCCTTGAAAGAGACTCCAATCCTGCATCTGTTCACCCCTGTGAGGTACTAGTACTGTAGGACTCTGTCATGTCCCCTCTCACTCTCGTCTCTTCCAGAGCGTACATGTTGAGATCCCTCAGTCTCTCCTCATGCGGATTTGGTGCAGCCCTTGCACCATTTTAGTTGCTCTCCTCTTGACTGCCTTCACCATGTCTATGTCCTTTTTAAGGTGCAGCCTCCAGAACTGGGCACAATACTCCAGGTTAGGTCTCACCAGCGAACAATATATTGACAAGACCCCCCCACCCCCCGCTCCTCCTGCTGGGGATACCACTCCCTTTGCATCCCAGCTTTCCATTGGCCCTACCAGTTACTTTGTCACACTGTCCTGCCACTTTGAGATCATCAGATATAACCCCAAGGTTCTTTTCCTTCTTAGTGACTGACAGTACCTCCTCCATGTTATACTCAGTTCCTGGGTTCCTGTGCCCTAGGTGCATACATTTACATTTTTTTTTGGTGTTGTACTCCAATTAAAATATGTGTTCTCACCTGGACTCAAACCTCTGACCCTTTCCTTGTAAAACAAAGACACATCCAGTGTGCCACATGAAGCCCCATTTACTGTTATGTGCATTGTACCGGGTAGATAGATTCCAGATGTACAACAGTAGAATATGGCTGCAGTGCTCCATTTAGCATTATTCCAGATCTGGAACAGCAGGGCACATTGTCCTGAACAATGCCCTACCTAGTTGTGTTCCGAATCTAGAACAGCATAAAACACTATGCGCTGTGCTCCATTCACTGGTGTTCCAGATTGAGACCTGCCAATACATTATGTGTAGTGTCCTATCCATCTGTATTGCCTGGTCTAGAACAGTAGAATGCTGTTATGTGCAATACCTCATTCATTTGTGTTGCTAATCTAGAACAACAAAACACATTTTTATGTCCAGTGCCCCATTTAGCTGCGTTCCTGATCTGAAGCAGCAGAGCACATTTTCAAGTGAAGATCTTATTTCGAGAGGGCTCTTGCAGTAGGTAATTACATATAGGACTGACGTCGGCAGGCGGCAGGACCCCAGAAAAATTTCTAGCTAGCAGTCTCTGGCAAGTGACTGTCCCCATAAACAGGTGACCCGCGCCAGAGACGCTGGTATAAAGGGGTGGTCCCTCGCCCACCTTCCAGTTCTTTCCCGCTGTTGGCTCATGCCAGCGCCTCGCGGAAAAGTTCCCTGCTCGTCAGGCTCTTTCGTTGGTATTTTATCCGAGTATTTTCGATTTTTTTTCCCCTATCATCCGTCAGGTATTCCTCGGTGTATGTCGTCCCCTACACCCTCCAAGCACAAAAACAAGTGCGACTCGTGCGGCACCCAGCTCCCGCACAAGGAGGGCCATTCCCTGCGCCTTTTTTGCCTAGGCCCCGACCATCCAGTAGAGAAGTGCCAGCACTGCCTTAGTTTTAACGCGGCCGACACAGAGAAGGTGGCAGCAGTCCTTGGAGGCACATATTTTGAAAAAGAAAATGAACTCCATGGAGAAAGAATTGAAAAAGCTTTGACAGGTGTCAATTTCCCCTGAAGGCCATCGCAAGAAAAAGGACAAAGAAAGCACGGGACAAGGGCTTCTCTTCCACTCGACTTCCTCGGGAGTCGCTGTGTTAAAATGTAACCCGGGAACTGCTCCTAGCAGCGCCTTAGAGGCTTCTAAGGTGGCGGCGCCCGCTGTCTGGTCCGGGCTCTTCGGCACCTCTGGGCTTTTGGAGGCCTCCGCTTCTGGTAAAGTAAGTGGTTTCGTGGCCTACTGGTGCAAGTGGCTCCGTTAAACCGAATGTCGACTCCTCTGACGCCCACACGGAGAAGGTCGTTAAGTCGCCTGACCCTTCGGGGCGGTGTGCAGCCCTCATTCCGCCCGACCAGGCCGCCCCTCCATCGTGGCCTGTCTCCAGCGATGGGTCCGTTAAGTCGGATACTGGCCCCTCCAGCGCCCACCTGGATACCGCTGCTAAGCCGCACGTCGGTTCGCCCAGCGTATGAGCAGACACGGACCCCACGTCCGTCGTTCCTGGCTCCGCGGCCGCCGCTGCCTTCCGGGGACCCTGAGTCTCCTCAGCCGTCCCGAGTTTCTCCCCATCCCGGGCGGCTCTGAGGTTCCTGTTCCACCTCAGTCAGACCGTCCACCTGCTGGTCCAACTGATCTGACATCGACTCCTGGGCGCCGGCTCTGGCGCCAGCTCCTCGGCCCCGGCTCTGACACGCGTGTTGCCGATTCTGGCGACATCCCACTCCCAGATGCCACCCCGGACGCCAGGCCTATGTCCCAGACGCTTCTGCTCCAGAACCACCCTTGGGGCCTCCGGCGGGCGTCTGCTCCAGCAGGCCCGCCTCCAGTTTTCGGGTACCCAACCCTGTCGTATCCGACTCCATCATACCCGGGACCACAGTATCCAGCACCTCAGTACCCGACGCCGCAGTACCCGGCGCCAGGCTTCCCGTCGTCGGGTTATGGATACATGCCTTATGGGTATACTCCATATCCGTATCTCCCTCCTCCTCCACCGCCCCCCCCAGCTGCCTGGTGGGCTGAGGCCAAGGCTCAGCTCACCAGAGAGTTGGAGAGTTGTCTTCCGATGATGGTGCCAGTGCCAGATCTTATCTGTGTCAATTTATTTTATTTTATTTATTTAGTTGTTTAACCAGGTATAGCACACTAAGCTGAAAGCTTTTTACAGGAAGCGACTTGGGGCACAAGGAGGTTAAGTGACTTGCTCAGGATCACACAGTATGCAAGTGGAAGCTGTGGGATTCAAACCCAGGTCTGGTCTGCTGGATGTCACCAGATTTGCAGCTCAGAGCCTTTTGCTCAATCTTCACCATTCATCACAGATGGGTACTGGCGGAGGTCAGGACCCGAAGGTACTTTTTTTTTTTAAAGGATAGGCGGAGCCGACGCAGCCTCGGCGCCGCCCTCGAGGCCGACGTAATGTGGCGCTCGAGGATTAGCCATTAGGCTGTGTCGACTCCACCCGCCTACCAGTTCTTCGTCTCCCGCCGTTGAGGTTGCCTCGTGGGAAGCCAGCTGAAGAGTTTTTCAAATTTTAGGCCTTAGCCTTTTCTCGTCGACAGTCCGTCGGTTCCTGCTAGTTCTAGTCTGCTTCTACTCGACGTCGCTGGGAAGATCTTTCCATTTATTTTACAGTATAGCGACGTCGAGTCTGTTTTTGGTGTTTTTTCCGCAGGTCATGTCGCGGTCGGAGGGCAAGAAGTCGTCTAAAGCGGCCCCTACTCGTCTGTGCCCGTGCGGCTGCAAGTACTCCATTACTGACCAGCATGACCGGTGTCTCGCGTGTCTTGGCCCGCTTCACGACATGGATTCGTGACGATGCCAGCTTCTCCATGGACCGCCGCGTCCTCGAACAGCGCGCGTTTAAAGTAGGGCAAGCTCCGCCGACTTTCAGGGATAGGATCCGCACTCGTCGGGCCAAGCTGTGCTCTCTCGGCCTTTCCTCCGGGTCCCTTCCCGGTTCTATATGGACCGAGGAGGAGGGAACCTCGGCCTCTTCTAGCCTAGCCTTGGCCGAGGCTCCTTCCAGCGGCACAGGAGGCCTGTCCCGCTTCTCCCGGGGCGGGCGGAGGCGCTCATATGGCAATCACCCGCCGGGTGAAGGCTCCCAGTGTCGCTCACGATCCGCAAGGCCGGGTCGGCCTTGCGTCATCGCCATCGGGGCCTTGGCGCCCGTTTGCGGTGCCGTGGACCCTGTCGGCGGCGACTTCGTCTCGGTGCCGTGGGCCTTGTCGTGCCCGACTCTGCTCGTGGCGCGTGACCCTGGATTGGCGTTGCCTTTCGCCGTATCTGCACCTCGGCGCCCGTCCTCGGCACGAGGTTGAGCGCTAGCGCCATAGAACCTTCCGGAGTGCGTCTGTCGGTGCCGTCCTCTGCGCCGTTGGTGCTCTGGTGGTGCCGCGTCCGTCCCGGAGTCGGTGCCACTCCGGTCCTCGGTGCCGCCCGTGGCGCCGAGAGGCCCTGCGGCGACGGCGGTGCCGAGGCTGTTGCTGGGGCTTCTGTTGGCGCCGTGTCTGTTCCTGGTACCGCCCCTGGTGCCGGTGGACCTGACGGTGCCGCAGCTGGCCCTACTTCAGGACCTCTGCCCCGAGCTGCCCTGCCGCCTTCTGCCAGCACCGCTTACAGGGCTGTGGAGGGTGCAGGTGCCGCCTTGGCCACTGCTTTGACTTCTGGGCCCTTTGGTAAGGTCGCCTTCCTTCGCCCTCCTACCGTTTGGCTTAGGGCCTCAGACTCTACCTGTTCGGAGTCGGACTCGGAGTCGGACGGGCAGTCACATCCTTCGGGGTTGTCTGCAGAGGAGGACGAGCCGGTGGTCTCCACGACGGGTCTTAGTCAGCCCCCTACTGAGGTGCGTCTGGTTCCCCCCGAGGTTAGGGTCAGTGGTACTGACCCAGCAGGCTGTGGTGCGTGCCACCATTGCCATGCAACCTGGCCTTGGAGGTTCCTTGACCCTCGGTGGTGGTACCCCTCCGGTGGTGTGTCTCGATCGCCCAACTTTGGGGCCTGTCGGGAAGCCCACGGAGGGAGGTGCTCTCCTGGGTCTCCCCTTTGGGGCAGCCCAGAGTTGCCAGCTTCTTAGGCTGGCCCTTTCGAGGACTAGGACCCTCTCGGACTCTGAGGGGTGTGGGGTCGGCGCGTCGGCCTTTCTCTGGGACCCACCTGGGTCTTGGACGAAGCTGAAGTGCGGACTTCCGCCCTTCCCCTTCTGGTTCCTTGAGGGGGTCCCATTCTTTGGAGGCAGGGGACCATCCTTCTGGACCTATACGGCCCCGGTCGCCTCACTTGGGGGATTCTTCTGGGCGCAGCCTAGGCAGTACCAACGTGGTTGTACAGCTGTCGGCTGCGGAGTCTTCCAGGACACCCTCCGCGTGGGTCCATGGTCTGCTCCCAAGCCCTGGCAGAGGTCAGCCGACTTCCTCTCTCAGCTCTGCCCCCTTCCCTCTGCCGCCTTCTCCAGCGTTCCCAGGTATTCTTGGTCCTAGCGGCCCTCTCACCTGGAACAGTTCAGAGCGGTGGCTGCTCGGTTCCCTCCCTACGTTAGGGCCATGGACAGCCAGGTTTTTCAACCTCCCCTCGAGCAGCCACTCTCGGAACACATGGTGACCTCCAGCTCCTCATCCCCCTCTTCAGGGGGGAGAGGAACCGTTTGTCCATATCTCTCCTGCTGCTGATCTCTCTGAGTATCAGTGTTTCCTCGTGAGGATGCTGGAGGACCTTCACCTCTCTCCCCAGTCCGTGAGCAATCCGGAGCATGCGGCGCACGCCTTTCTAGGCGATTTCGGTGCGGCCACCCTTGTGGTGCCGCCCTGACCTGTTCCCTTTCGGGAGGCGTCCATGCATTTCTGGCAGAGGCCCTTCTCCGGAGTTCCTGCCCCTAGGGACCTCAGCCAGAGGTACTGCACTCCCCCGGAGTCTCCAGGTTCTATGCCTCATCCGCAGTCCGGATTGACGCACCTGGACACCCCTAACGGGCCTCGCGCCCTCCACCGTGACCGGCCCCCAGATCAGGACTCCTTGGATTTTGACTTCTGGGGGAGGAGGACTTTCTACTCGGCACGGTTGCTTCTCTCCATCTCTGCTCATAGGGCCCACCATGCAGCCTACAACAGGTTCTTGTGGTCAGCACTAGGTCAGATCCTAGCCGCCTTGCCTGACTCGGAGCAAACCAGGCAAGCCATCGCACTCTCTGCACGTGGCCTGGAGCTAGCAAGGCACCAAGCAAGGGCATCTTACGATGCCAACGAGGTAGCTACCAGGATCGTAGGGACAGCGATCTGCACCAGGAGATCGGCATGGCTTCGCCTTTCCCGGTTGTCACCCTTGGCCCGGCGTAGGGTGATTTGCTCTGCTCACCAGGAACCTATCTCTTTTCCGTGAGGCGAGGATGGCGTTTCTTGGGGCAACTTCCTTCCCCCTCCGGGGGGACCCCGCCTCGCTCTCCCCACTCTCGGGCCTCTCCAGGCCTAGAAGGTTCCCCCCCTTAGTGTGTCACCCACTGAGGGCTAAGGGACCCTGTCCCTTAGGGTACATTGAATCAACCCCCTTCGGGGGGGCTTGGTACTCACCCATCTGTGATGAATGGTGAAGACTGACACAGATAAAGATAGAAATTACGTACCTACCGTAATTATGATCTTTCTGTGTATCTTCACCATTCATCACAACCCCGCCCACCATCCCCCTGGGGCCTCAGTCTCTGGGTCCCCCTCCCTCTGTGCCTCTCCCTCTATTTGGAGCAGGGTAAAGTAGGGACACACAGGGGGGTGTAAAATTTTCCCTTAAAAGGGTACAGCTCGAGTGGCACTCCTTCTCTATTGCATATCTCCACCCTAACGGGGTGGGAGTTGGTGGTTGCCCTCCTCCTGTTATCCAACTGTTTCAAAAAAAAAAATTCTCTTTTTTTCACCAAATGTCTTTACAGAGAGAGTACTAATCCCTGTACCTTGTCCCTCTCCAGTTTAGCTGACTCTGCTTCTGGGGTATTGCCACATATTCTGTGCCTTGAATTTTGGCAAGAAAGCTTTGCTACTCCTTGCAGTTCCTATACAGTCTGGTGACGGACAAGGGTCCTGGATCCTTGTTACCTCTCACTCTCTCCTAAATTTTCCCCCCTCCCTTCTTCCACTTCCAGAGATTGGGGCCCCTACCCAATCCCCTTAGTCTCATCTCTTCTATGCTGTCCTCTCAGTCGTTATTTCTCCTTTTACTTCAGTTTTTCCTTTTCTGTCCCTTGGAATCTCTTGTCCCACCCTCCATCCCTTCCTCTTACCTCTCCGGCGACTCAGAACTGGTAGGCGGGCGGAGTCGACACAGCCTAACGGCTAATCCTCGAGCGCCACGTAGTACATCGGCCTCGAGGGCGGCGCCGAGGCTGCGTCGGCTCTGCCTATCCTTTAAAAAAAAAAAAAAAAGGCTCCCGTGGGGTCCTGACCTCCGGCCAGTACCCATCTGTGATGAATGGTGAAGATACACAGAAAGATCATAATTACGGTAGGTACGTAATTTCTATTTCCCGTACGTCCACGACAACACACTCACTCCCCACCTCCGGACACCAGGGCTAAACCCTGTGGGTCCAGAGAGGGGCAGGACACGCTTCCCCGAGGGCTTCCCAAGGGGTCCGTTCCTCCCCCTCGTTGGAGAGGGAGTCTGCCTCTTCCTCATCTTCTTCCTCCTCGGATGCTTCCGACAGTTGTTCCGAGCAAGACGACGAGCCACGCTCTCCATCCAAGCCCCAGCCAAGGACTCCTCCGAAGTCTCCTCCGGAGGATCCTTCCTTCATGGAGTTGCTACGAAACATCCAGGAAGTACATAAGTGGCAGTCCTTGGAGCCAGACCCCCAGCGTAAAAAACTCACTGAGCATCTGGATCTGCCCGTGACAGCTCCCACTTTAGTGCCACACTGGATCGAGCCTCATGCCGACCTTATTACCACTATATGGAAACAGCCATCGGCCTTAGCCCCACTTCCTAGGGAGTCGAACAGGCTATACCAGGCTCCCGAGGGTGTTGACTTCTTAGACTCCCACCTTCGCACTGACTCAGTTGTGATTAGCGCCGCTCATGGCTGGTCGGCTCAACCCAAACACCTTAGCTCGTCTCCACCTGACAAGGAATCCCGCCTTCTGGACCAGTATGGCAAGAAGATTTTTGCTTCTTCCACTCTGGGTATTAGGGCCCTGAACTATGTCGGCCACATGGGGGAATACCAGAAGACTATTCTCAGTGAGGTGGAATCTAAATTGGGCTCTCTTCCAGACTCTCAGGTCAAGCAGGAAGTGACTGACCTTGTCTGCTCTGCACGTTCGGCCAGTCGGCACATCCTTCGTGCGACCTATGATGCAGTGGACACTGCTGGTAGGAGCTCAGCTTTCGCCGTAGGCCTACGGTGTCACGCTTGGCTCCGAGTGTCAGGGTTGGTCCCGGAAGTGCAGTCCACCATCCAGGAAGCGCACTTCCGGGGTTCGGTGCTGTTCAGGGGTGATGTCAAGGACATCATCATCAACCTGCAGGAGACGGGGACAGCACTAAAGTCTGTGGACTCTTATGTATCATCCCCATCAATCGCAGCACCGTCCCTTTTGCAGACGGAATTGGCCCAAAGCGAGACCACAGGGAAGAGGGCCACTAAGCGTCGGGGGGGCCCCAGCACTAAGCCCCAGCGCCCAAAAAGCAGCGGAGCTTCAGCTGCAGCGCTGCCCCACACCACCTGACTCCTTCCCTGTCCTGTAGCCTCCAGGTTTCCTGGAGGGACGGTAGGAGGTAGGTTTTCCCTCCACTTTCCGGGCTGGGAGAGGATAACTTCCGATTCATGGGTGCTCCAGCTAATCACAGAAGGACACTCAATACAGTTTCTGCAGAAACCACCACACGGCACCCTCCCCCAAGGTCGTTGTACTCTTGGGAACATCTTCTGGCCCAGGAAAAAATGTCAGCACTTTTGCTGAAAGAGGCGGTAGAACCTGCCCCCCTTCCACTGCAAGGAACGGGTTACTATTCCTACTTCTTCCTGGTCCCGAAGAAGACAGGAGATGTAAGACCTATTCTAGATCTCAGTTCCCTGAACATTTTCATGGAGTTCAAGAGGTTCAGGATGCTCTCACTGCAGAGCCTTCTGCCCCTCTCCGCTCGGGCCAGTGGCTGTGCGCTCTGGATATGCAGGACGCTTACCTGCACATATCTATCTGCCTGTCCCACCGCAAATATCTTCGTTTTGCTTTCCAGGGGGACCACTACCAATTCAAGGCACTTCCATTTGGCCTGTCCTCGGCTCCCTGAGTATTTACCAGATGCATTGCGGTGGTGGCGGCCTACCTGCATTCCTGGGGGGTACAGGTTTTCCCGTACCTGGATGATTGGCTCCTGGCGGCCTCGTCCAGGGAGGGACTCCTGCACTGCCTCTCCCTCACCCAGCAGGTCTTTGCCTGTCTGGGTATTACCATCAACCATTCCAAGTCTCACTTGATCCCATCCCAGAGGCTCCAGTTTATTGGAGCGATACTGGACACGACCCTAGGCAGGGCCTTCCTGCTACCGGACAGGGCAGCCACACTCCAGACTCAGGTAAGCCTGTTGTCCGGCCCGCAGGCGGGTCAGTGCAAGGTCGGTTCTTCGCCTCCTCGGGCTTATGGCAGCTGCTATCCCAACAGTCCCTCATGCTCAACTCCACATGAGGGTCTCTCAGTGGACGCTTCAGTCTCAATGGGATCAGTTGGTGGACGACCTGGACCAGCTTGTCCTAGTCTCCCCTACCATGATTCGAGACTTGCAGTGGTGGATGGTTCGAGAGAACCTTCTTCGGGGAGTTCCATTCTTCTTTCCTCCTTCCTCCCAGACTCTGACCACAGACGCCACAGGCAAAGGTTGGGGAGCCCATCTCGGTCCACTTTGGACCCAGGGCTCTTGGTGCAAGCTCAAACAATCCCTGCACATCTATGTGCTCAAGCTTCAGGCGGTGCTCTATGCTCTCCAGGCTCTCCACCTTCATCATCTTCCAGGCCACCTAGCCATCCAGATGGACAATATGTGTGTGGTATGGTACATCAACAAACAGGCCGGGACTCTGTCCTACCCTCTTTGCAGGGAAGCGATGAGAGTTTGGGATTGGGCAGCACAACACAACCTTCACCTTACGGCAAGTCATGTTCTGGGGGTCGAGAACTCCTTAGCAGACAAACTAAGTCGCTTGTCTGCTCAAGCTCATGAGTGGGAACTGGATCAGGGGGTCCTAGACGACATCTTCCTACATTGGGGAACACCTCAGGTGGGCCTGTTCGCTTCACCTCTAAACGCAAAGCTTCCCGACTTCTGCTTGCTCGTTCAAGAAGCGAGGCATTTTCTGGAGAGACACTCTGTTTCTAGATTGGAAGGACAGATTCATCCATATCTCCCCGATTCCTCTGATCCCGGTGTCTTGCAGAAACTTGGCTCAGAAGGAGCACAAATGATTCTGATCACTCCTTTCTAGCCCAGGCAAGTTTGGTTCTCTATTCTGCAGCAATACTCAGAGGAACCTCCTCTTCCTCTTCCGCTGTCACGAATTTTACTGATCCAGGATCAGGGGACCCTGGTCCATATAGGTCTCAAATCCCTTCAACTATATGCGTGGCTCCTGCAGACATAGTTCAAGCCTGTGTTGGGGTTTCTCCTCAGGTGGCTGAGATCTTGGTGGAGGCTAGGAAACCCTCCACCAGGTCTTCCTATGCCATGAAGTGGAAATGGTTATCATTCTGGCCGCTTCAAAAGGCTTTGAGCCTTTCTCCTGCTCGGTGGGGCGACTGCTGGAGTACGTGCGCCATCTCTTCTACCTTGGTCTTAGTCACTCGTCTCTGAAGGTACACATGGCAGCCATTTCGACCTACCATGTTCGCCTCGCAGACATGACGTTTGCTCAACTGGAAATCTCTAAGACTTTCCTCAGAGGAGTTCTTCACTTGAGACCCCCTGTCCGAGTTCCCACCCCTCCTTGGGATTTGAACTTCGTTCTTGAGAAACTTACTTTGCCTCCTTTTGAACCGGCAGCCTCAGCAGACATGAAATTCCTTTCATGGAAGACACTCTTCCTAGTGGCCATTACCTCTGCTCGGAGGATTTCCGAACTCCAGGCCCTGATGTGTAAAACCCCGTACTTAATTTTTCACAAGGAACGTGTGGCTCTACGCACCAATCCTAAGTTTCTCCCCAGGGTGGTAGCGGAATCTACATTGAACCAGTCCATAGAGTTACCCGCTTTCTTTACGCGGTACTCCAATCAGGGAGAGTATCTGCTTCACACTATGGATGTTCACCGGATCCTGAGATACTACACTAACAGAACAAAGGAGCTCAGAAAGACTGATCAACTGTTTCTCTCTTTTGCACCCAAAAGAGAAGGCAATGCTGTTTCTAAGCAATGCCTGTCTAAATGGTTGGCTCACTGCATTACCTTCTGCTATGACAAGTACAAGACCCTTTCGGGTCAAGTAAGAGGACACTCCACCAGAGGGGTCGCTGCCTCTGCGGCATGTTTCAAGAATGTGTCGGTGGCAGACATCTGTTCTGCCACCACTTGGACTTCTGTCTATACATTTACAAAACATTACAGTTTGGATATAGCCTCTCGCTGTAGAGCAGGCATCGGGCTCGCTGTTCTGCAAGGCCTCCTTTCTTAAGGCCTTCACAGCTAAGAGGATCTGCTTTGAGTAGCTTTCCTCCTCCTGTGTGCTTCTTTTGTTCCAGACTGCTTGGGACTCAGTCCTATATGTAATTACCTACTGCAAGAGCCCTCTCGAAGTAAGATAATACAGTTATGTAAGAACTTACCGCAACAGTAGATCTTCGAGAGAGGCTCTTGCAGTAGGTAATACCTTCCCGCCCTCCATCCTCCTATGCTTTTTCAGCTCCTTTTCCAATGAGGGAAATATCCGCCTCTCTCTCATCTGGCCTCTTGTGGCCTGTGGCGGGAAAGAACTGGAAGGCGGGCATGAGGGACCGCCCCTTTATACCGATGTCTCTGGCAGCGGTCACCTGGCCAGTGGGGTGGGCCCTCTACAGAGACTGCTAGCTAGAAATTTTTCCGTGGGGTCCTGCCGACGTCAGTCCTAAATATAATTACCTACTGCAAGAGCCTCTCTCAAAGATCTGCTGTTATGGTAAGTTCTTACGTAACTGTACTTTTCCTATCTAGTTTTGTTCCCGATCTAGATGCTCAAAACACAGTAATACAGCAGTGTTCATGCAGCTGTTTTCTGGGTGTAGAACAGCAGGATACATTAATGTAGTGCCCCATTTAGCTGTGGTTCCTATTATGAGGATTGTCTGTAGCTTAGTTCTCCACCGATTTTACACAGTAACATTGTAATTTAAAGAGCACTTTCCTACTGCTGCCCCCCCAACATATAATAAACCTTACATGGCCCCAAGTGGACTGCAATAGAAATGATCATTCTAGGAGCGTGGATATGTTGTTCATCCACAGTGTTTGGCATTGTCCCCTTCCACTTTAAATCTGCTGGAAGTCTTCAAGCTGGCTCCTCCCACCCACCCGGGTGGTATATACCTTGGCTCCGCCCCATGACGCCAGATCTTCCTTTCTGCTGGAAGTTACAGGTTGCCTCCCTCGTGCTCTCCCATTTCGTAGGCCCTGGCTTTCAAATTATCGGTTTTACCGAAGCTCAAACTTGTTCAAGTTAGCGATTGCGCTTTTGCAGCATCGATCATGGAGGAGAAATCTTCCCCGGGATTTCGCCGGTGTCCCTGCGGCCAGAAGATGTCGTGCACCGATCCCCACCTCACGTGTGTCTTCTGCCTAGGTGGCGGCCATACTTCGTCATGTAGCTGTTGCTTGGCCTTCCATCCTAACGTCTCAGATGACCGCAAGCCACACCTGAAGCTGGGGAGACCGGAAAAAAGGAACCTTCCAGTGAAGTCGAAGGAGGCTAGGTGGGCGGTTTCCACGGCCGCGGGCTCCGCCAAACAGCTGAACAGATGAAGGCGTTCGAGGAAGAAGCTGCTCGTGCTTCGGCCAGTCGAAGCTTCTTTGTCCCACTGAACCTAGGCTCTACCTTTCTGGGATCTTTCAAGGAGTTGTGCCAGTCTCTCCCCACCCAGGATGAGGCGCCCTCGGGCTCGCACTCCTCCCGCTCTTGGAAGAGAGATAAAGACCTGGTGTCTTTGTCTCAGCGAAGACGTTCTTGGGACCGAGAAAAGTCCGAGTCCCAGGAACACACGGTCTTGACCTCGGTCGAGATCACACCCTCGGCTGCCGGCTTCAGGGATCTTCCGTCAGGCCAGGGGACCGAGGACGAGGCTGGCGAGTTCTAAATTATCCTTGACCCGATTGACTCTTTGTTGCCGGCGTGGCCGACGACTCAATAGAATGGACTCCGGTCCTGGTATTTCCTGATGAGGAGACCCAGCCCACTGGTGTCCCCATCAAGGACCCGGTTCCAGACCCTCGGGTTTCACCGATCCCTCCGGTATCTCCCGATCGACTGAGTCGGCCTCCCCGATCTTGGTCGAGGTCTAGGACCCCCTCAGCCAATCGACCGAGGAAAAGCCATAAGCACTGTAAGAAGAGGCGATGCCACAGGTCATCCTCATCCTCCTCGGATGAGGAGAGGCTCCAGCGGAAATGCCGTCTGTGCTTTGAGGACCTTATGTGGCAACAGCTGTTCTAGGAGCGTGGATATGTTGTTCATCCACACTGTCTGGCATTGTCCCTTTCCCCTTTAAATCTTGCCGGAAGTCTTCAAGCTGGCTCCTCCCACCCACCTGGGTGGTAAATACCTCGGCTCTGCCCCATGATGCCAGATCTTCCTTTCCGCTGGAAGATGCAGGTTCCCTTGTGCTACTTTGCAAGTACTGTAGGCCCTGGAGTCTAATCGGCGGTTTCGCCGCACTTGACCATGTTGAGCTTCGTCAGAGTTCCGTTGATCGAATGTTTCTGATGTGGAGGACAAGTTGTCCCCCGGGTTCCGCCAGTGTCCTTGTGGACAGAAAATGTCTCGCACCAATCCCCACCTCTCGTGCGTGTATTGCCTAGGCACCGTGCACGATACTTCGGCCTGCACCATCTGTTCGGCCTTCCATTCCACCATCCTGGAAGACCGCAAGGTGCGTCTTAAGCTGGGGAGACCAGAGCTTCGCAATCCACTGGTGAAATCGAAGGAGGCCAGGTGGGCAGTTTCCTCGGCTGTGGGATCCGCCGAGCAGCTCGAACAGATGGCGGCTTTCGAAGGGGAAGCTGCCCAAGCTTCGGCCAACGGAAGTTTCTTCATCCCGCTTAACCTGGGCTCCACCCTCACGGGATCCTTTCGGGAGTTGTGCCAGTCTCTCCCTACCAAGGGTGAGGCACTTCGGGCTCGCACTTCTCCCGATCCAAGAAAAAGGATAAGGACCCCAAATCTTCTTCTAGCCAAAGAAGACGTTCCTGGGACCGAGAGTGGTCCAACACTCAGGAGCAGGCGGTCTTAGCCACGGTCGAGATCGCTTCCTCGGCTGCCGGCTCTTCGGACCTTCCATCAGGCCAGGGCACTGAAGCCGAGGATACGGCAGAACCAGCCGAGATTTCTGTCAACCCAATCGAGCCGTTGTTGCCGACGCCTGTCAACGACTCTTTGGGGAGGACTCCCATTCTCTCCTTTCCCAACGAGGAGACCCGTCCTTCGGGCATCCTGATCGAGGGGCAAGAGCCGGAACCTCGGTTTTCACCAAATCCGGCTTCTCCTGACCGACAGAGCCGACTCCGTCGGTCTCGACAGAGGAGTAGGACCCCATCGGTCGAAAAACCAAGAAAGGGTCACAAACACTCCCAGAAGAGGTGCCGCCACCGTTCCTCATCCTCATCCTCCTCGGACGAGAAGAGACTTAGACGGAAACTCCATCGACGTTATGAGGACCTCATGTGGCAGCAACTCCTTTTGACTGGTCAAAAGCCGTCTACTCGGCTACGGCCATTACTTGACCCCAGCCTCTTCGGCTGATACTGACTCCCTTGGTTCCGAGGACTCCGGTTCTCCCTCCGGTGGGACCGGTACGTATTTCTGGTCGGCCTGTTACGGGCTCCCCACCAATTTTGGTGGAACCACCACCCAAACAGCCTCAGGGCGGTTATCCCTCTAAGGAGGATCGGACAACTACGGGCTTGCCCCATAGGTTGTCAATTACAGTCACTCCTGATCGCCCTAGGCTCATCGAGGAGGGACTTAGGTGGAAGACCCCTGTATCCGGATTCCTTAGACTCGGATACTACTGGCCTTCACTCACATGATGAGCTGTCAGTGACAGGCCTGGAGGAAGATCCTTCTTCCTTCCAGGGCATGCTTCGACTCATTTCTGAGTTCACTGGTATGCCTTTGCAGCCTATATAAAAGAAGGCGGAATATCCTCTCACGGATATTCTTAAGAGGGGGGATACCCCGACAGAGGCCTTTCCAGTGGCCGAAGCCATAGTTGGCCCGGCACTGGAGCTTTGGCAGCACCCTGCCTCTTGCCCGGCTCCATCTGCCCGTATGGCCCGCAAGTACGTGGTGCCAATGGGGTCCTTGGCGGGCTTCACTGAGCATCCCTCGGCTGAGAGCCTTGTGACTGCCTCAGTGTTTCGGCGCATGGGCAACTCTGCGGATACTGACCGCCCTCCGGACAAGGAGTCCAAAAATATGGACCACTCGGCCCGGAAAGTTTATGCGGCATTATCCCTAGGCCTTCGTCAGGCCAGCTTGGCAGTGACTATGGCGCACTTCTCTCACGCCCTTCTGGGGTCACTTGAAGTCTTCCCTCATCTCCCAGCAGACATGCAGACCACGGTCAAGCAGGTCCATGACCAGGGCCGTGCTTTTGCTAAACAACAGCTACAGACTGCTCTGGACATTGGAGATTTCTGTGCCCGTTCACTAGCTGCAGCAGTGGCCACTCACCGCAGGGCTTGACTGAGGTTATTCTCCTTTCCCGCGGATACTCAGCACAAGCTAGCTGACGTGCCCTTCCTTGGCACCGACCTCTTCGGTCCGGGAGTGGCAGGTCATCTACAGCGCATTGAGCAGTCTAATGCCACCTTAGATGCCACCTCTGCTAAGGGTTCTTCGGGCAAGAACCAGCAGAAGCGCAAGAAGAAGTCCTTTTGGCATTCTTCCCCTGCGGTTAGACAGCCCTCCTTCCAGGGAGGTCAGTAACAGCAGCAGGCTCAAACTTGGCACCCTAGGCCCAAGCAAGGTCCCCAACAGCCCCGCAAAGGAGGGTGAGGTGCTGGTCCAGGTGCCTCCTCCTCCTCCAAGCCTGCACAGTGACAGGTCGGGGGTGGCCTCCCCTACACCCGTCACGCCAGTTCTGGGTCCTCCTGTGGGGGGGCTGGCTCCGCCACTTTCTTTCCGCCTGGTCTGGTATCACTTCGGACAGGTGGGTTCTGGAAGTGGTTGGGCAGGGACTGCCTCTAGAGTTCGAGCAGTACCCCCTCCAAGCCGGGCCCGTGCCCCACGGGAGGAAAGGATCTCAGTTAGCGCTCAGTCGGCCCTTTGGGACGACATTGCTCAGCTCCTCCACAAGGAGGTGGTAGCTCCAGTGCCGGATCCTCCTACAGACCCAGGCTTCATGTCCAGGTATTTCCTGGAGCCCAAACGGATGAGGGGTTGGCGCCCCATCCTAGATCTCCACAACCTGAATCGATATCTCAGGTCTTGCACCTTCCGGATGGTAACTCTGAACCAGATCATACCATCTCTGGAGCGAAACATGTGGTTCTGTTCACTGGATCTTCAGGACGCGTTCTACCACGTCCCAATCTGTCCGTCCCACCAGCGGCTCCACCGCTTCAGGGTCGAAGGGACCCTGTACGAGTTCAGAGCCATGCCGTTCGGCCTGTCATCGGCCCCACGGGTCTTCACCAGATGCATTGCAGTGGTGGCAGCCCATCTACGGCATCAAGGGGTTCGTATTTACCCCTATCTAGGCGATTGGCTTCTGGTGGGTTCCTCCCTTCAGGAGGTGGAGAGGTCCAGGGACCTGACCCTCCGAACCTTTTCCCACCTGGGCCTCCTAATCAACGAGGCCAAGTCAGAACTTGTGCCCTCTCGGGTGATGGGCTTTATCGGGGTAGAGCTCGACTCTCGTCAAGCCAGAGCTCGGCTCCCGGCGGACAGGGCGGAGGTTCTCTCCTCCTTTGCCCAGTCATTTCTGGTTGCATACTTGCGCCCTGCCCGGGACTTCTTGCGCCTCCTGGGTTACATGGCGGCGTGCACCTCAGTGGTCCATTGGGCCAGATTTCACATGCGCCCCCTTCAGTGGGAGCTGGCCACTCAGTGGTCTCAACGTCAGGGTCTCTTCGACCAGCTGGTCACGGTCACCCAGAAGATGTGGGACGCTCTCCAATAGTGGACCGTCCCGAGTCATTTGCGGGAAGGGATACTGTTCGTCCTCCCTGAGCTGACGGTCGTCCTTACAACTGATGCCTCTCTCATGGGCTGGGGAGCCCACATGGGGGACAAAGAGCTTACGGGTTCTGGACCCCTGAGGAGTCCCAATGCCATGTCAACCTGTTGGAGCTCAGAGCAGTCAGACTGGCACTGTCAGCTTACGCACCTCAACTCCGGGGTCAAGTGGTTCAAGTCCAGACGGACAATACCACGACCATGTACTACCTCAACAAACAGGGCAACACACACTCCCGTCTGCTATGCAGGGAGGCGCTCCGGATCTGGACCTTCATCTGCCGGCTGGAGGCGGATCTCCTGGCCATCCATGTGGCAGGAGTCTCGAACCAACTGGTGGATCCTCTCAGCTGCATAGAGCAGACATCCCACAAGTGGTCTCTTCATCCAGAGGTAGCTTACAATCTGTTCTCCCATTGGGGCAAACCGTTGGTGGATCTGTTCGCCTCCAGGGAGAACACCAAGCTGTGGCTGTACCATGCCCTTCCCCTTCAGCAGGGCTCACTGCAGGGGGATGCCTTCTCGAGGCCATGGACCCCAGACCTCCTTTACGCCTTACCTCCATTTCCCTTGATCCACAAGGTGTTACTCAAGGTGAGGAGGGACAAGGCGAAGGTGATCCTGGTAGACCCAGATTGGCCACGCCAGTTCTGGTATCCAGATCTCCTCAGCCTCAGCTGCCAGACCACAGAGCGGCTTTGCACATGCCTGGACCTGATATCGTTGAACCAGGGGAAGGTCTTCCACTCAGATCTTCAATCTCTGTACCTCACAGCCTGGTTCCTGAGCGGCTAGAGTTCCAGGCTCTGGGTCTTTCCGAGGATGTCTACACTGTGGTGGAAGCATCTCGAAAGGAATTGACCAGGAAATGTTATGCCTTCAAATGGAAAAGGTTTTCCATTTGGTGTCAGGAAAAGAGCCTGGATCCCTTATCCTGCTCTGTGGCTAACATTCTAGACTACCTTTGGTCCCTCTCCAAAGGGGGTCTTTGGTCGTCGACCCTTAGGGTGCACCAGGCAGCCATCTCTGTTTACCGGGTGTGGGCCTGTCAACCGACATTAGCACAGGAGACAGTGGTCGGGCGTTTTTTTCAAAGACCTGGATCACATATCCCCTCTGGTGCGTGAACCTCCGCCTCCGTGGGATCTCTTGCTGGTTTTGGCAAAGCTCATGGGCAAGCCATTCGAACCTATGCACAAGTGTGAGCTCTCGCACTTGTTGTCGAAGACTGCCTTCCTGGTGGCTATCACGTCAGCCAGAAGGACAGGGGAGCTCCAGGCGCTTTCAGTGGACTCCCCTTATCTGGTCTTTCACAGGGACAAAGTTGTCCTGCACCCCGCCCGAAATTCCTTCTGAAGGTGGTATCAGAGTTTCACCTTAACCAGGTGTTGACTCTGCTGGTACATTACACTAACTACACCTCGGATGCTGAGTACAGGCTCCATACTCTGGACCTCAGACGTGATCTCTCCTATTATAAGGAGAGGACGGCGGAAATTCGGGGAGAGGTTCGCCAGCTGTTTGTCACCTACGCTGAAGCCGCATGTGGCAGACCTGCAGCCAAGTGGACTATTGCAAGATGGATCACATCATGCATAAGTCTGTGTTATGAGTTGGCGGGCAAGGAGCCTCCCAGAGGGATAAGTGCTCATTCTACCCGCCATACTGCTGCATCGGTGGCTGCTTCCAGGGACATCCCTATCCAGGAAATCTGTCGGGCTGCTACCTGGAAGTCAGCAAACACCTTCATTACCCATTACCACATCGACCTTGAGTCACGCCGAGATGCTGGTTTTGGGGCCTCGGATCTCCAATCTCTTTTTCCTAAGTAGGGGTTGTGCGCCTTGCCTCCCTTCTCCCGGAGAACTGCTAGGAGTTTGCCAGACAGTGTGGATGAGCAACATATCCACGCTCCTAGAAAAACAGGTTACTCACCTGTAACAGTAGTTCTAGGAGTGGTATATATTGTTCATCCACACGCACCCACCCGATCTCCCCGGCTTAAGGCGCACAATCTTGCTTCCAGCGGTCTAGATCTAGCGTCATGGGGCAGAGCCGAGGTATTTACCACCCGAGTGGGTGGGAGGAGCCAGCTTGAAGACTTCCGGCAAGATTTAAAGGGGAAAGGGACAATGCCAGACAGTGTGGATGAACAACATATACCACTCCTAGAACTACTGTTACAGGTGAGTAACCTGTTTATCTTGACCGGGCAGAAGCCAGCTCCGCCGCCTACCCTGGCCATTACTTGGCTGTCGCCTCCCTGGCCAAAGCCAACCCCTGCGGAGACCGAAGCCTCTGGTTCCTCCTCCCGTGGGGCCGCCCGTCCCCGGTTCGGCCTATTCGGTCCCCACCCATCTGGGTGGAACGCCGCCCTAAGCAGCCTGTGGGAGGGCTCCTTGAAGGGACCAACTGGACACGGGCTTCCCAGCGTCCTGTCCGTTACTGTCACCTGACTGCCCTTGGTGGATCAAGGGTGATTCAAACAACATGAAGTCTTGCAGTATTCTGACAATTGCAGTGATTCCCAAGCTTTTAACTGCCCGGAGAACAGAGTGTTAATTTCAATGCAGGGCATAGAATGCTGAGCTCGAGCTCTGTTGAAGTCTCTGATGGAGTGATTCAAACCTAAACCATCAGATTCTTTACTCCGCCTCACTCAGCAGTCGCTCTGGAGATGTCCTCTTCAGCTCGGTTCGAAAGTCGGTTAAAGTTTTCAGTTTTCGTCGGTTTTTAAACCGAAAAATGTATCCGCATAGTCGTTTCAGTCTCTTGTCTGTGGTGCCGTGAGTACTAGATAGGAATTGTTTCTTTTTTCTGTGTGGAACTTGTAAAAGTGCGTCTCGGTTCAGCTGAACCGGCCATTTGATAGTGAAATTTGTTTGTTTACTTAGTGTGTGGTTACCGGTTCTTATCGGTTCTAAAAAAAAAAAAAAGAAAAGAAAAGTGTGTTTAACCGTTTTTTTCCAATACCCGTCTGCGGTTAGGAACCGATAAGGGAGTCTTGCCTGGCGGTTGCCGAAAAAGGGTAAGTTTGGTTAGGTTGGCCATGTCTGAGAAACCCAAGAAAAAACGGCCCACTGGTTTCAACACTGCAGTGAGTGGGGACGTCTTTGCTAAGCCGATCCCCACACCACCTGTGTTTATTGTCTGGGGTTTGACCACCTCGATTCAGACTGCCAAATATGTAAAAACTTTCCCAAATTTACCCTTGAGAAGAGATTAGGTAGACTGAGGGGAAAAGGAGGCAGAGAAGTCCGCTGACCCGGATGGCCAGCCCGGTTCAGTTTCGACCGAACCAGAAGGAGTGCCCTCTGACCAGGGCGATACTTCGGGAAAAAGGAGAGCCGATTCCGAGGGATTGGTTCTGACAAAAAGAAAGCGCAAAGATAAATCGACTGGTTCGGATCCAGAGATTCATGTTTCAACCGCCGAAGAGATAGCCAGGGCGATTCAGATTGTGGAGTCGCTCCATCCGGTTCCAACCGATCCGGCTCCTTCTGGCAGGGGTTCGGTTTGGTTGGTTCCCCAGTTCAAGAGTATACCCTTGAAGATTTTTATGAACTGGAATTTGAAGAGGAAGGGGAATTTGAGGATGATGATGTAAGTGAAGGTCTGGATGTGCCTGTGGAACCGGACATCTCCCCAGACAGACCTTCAGGTGTTTCCCCTCCTAGGCTTTCTGAGTCCCCTTCTCACTTTATGTTTTACAGAAAGGTGGCTGAAACCCTCCAGCTTCCTATGGAGGAGGCTGTGGAAGATCAAGAGGAGCCTGATTATGTAGAGATGATGGACATCCCAGAGTCCAGGAGACTGTCTTTTCCCCTCCATAAATCTTTTGGGAAACAGACACAAAAAATCTTAGTCTCCTAACACTATACCTCCTGTGGATAGAAGAATGGACAAGAGGTATACACTTTCAGGCTCAGACACGGAGTTCTTGTATCAACAGTGCAGTCGTGTTGGGGTAGTGCAGGCTGCTGCCTGTGACAGGGCAAGTATTCCCTTGGCTTCACACCCCCTGACAAGGACTCCAGGAAGATTGATGCCATGGCAAAGAAGCAGTACATGGCATCTTCTTTGGGACTCAGGCAGGCGAATTACTTGGCCTATACAGTCAGGTACCAGAAGTCCAGGTGGGGCACTGTACTAGCACTGGCTAAACAGACCTCCCCCCAGCTAGCCAAGGAGCTGGAGGCGGTGGCTGCAGATGGGACTGAGGCATCTAAGGTTGTTTCATGCTGCTGTGGACTCAAATGATTTCATAAAGAGTCATGGCTACATCTGTGGCTCTTCGGAGGATGGCTTGGCTCAGATGTACTAGCCTCTCGCAGGACACCCAGGCTAAGGCCATGGATTTTCCTGTAGTGGGTAATTCTCTGTTTGGGGAGTAGACAGAGAATTACATGAAGAAAATGGATGAGTACAGGACGACTTACAGGAGTGCTCAGGCCAAGGAAAGGCAGGCAACTCCTCAAAGGCAGCAGTCTAGGGGCAGGGGCAGGCCTTTTCAAAGGCCTTTTTACCAAGCACAGGCCTCTTCTTCCTTTTCTCAGAGGGGGTTCTTCAGAGGAGAGGCAGAAGGGGGATGAGCAGGGCTGCATCCACTCCTCAGCCTAAAGCCCCTGCCAAGCAGACACCCTGATGGGCCTGCCTGGCTCGACTCTCCTATTCCAGTAGGGGGCAGGCTGGCTAACTTTGTCCAGAACTGGATGTCTTATTACATTAGACAAGTGGGTCCTGGAAGTAGTAAGCCAGGGACTGGATCTCAGCTTCAAAAAATTTCCAAAGGAGAGAGCCAGATCTTTTCCACCTGCAAGTCTCTTGGAAACCCTTGCCCTAAAGGCAGAGGTTTCTTCTCTCCTAGCTTTAAGAGCCATAGAGAGGGTACCTACCCTACACTGGGGCAAAGAACTGTACTCCAGGTACTTCCTGACCCCCAGAAAAACAGGGGAGTGGCGACGCATCCTAAACCTAAGAGATCTAAACAAACATCTTTTAAAACCAAAGTCCAAGATGATAACTCTGGGAATAATCTTTCTCTCTCTAAGGCCAGGGGACTGGCTAGCCTCCCTGAACCTCAAAGATGCCTACTTTCACATTCCCATGAGGTGCTTCCACAGAAAGTACCTCAGGTTCGAGTTGCCCTCAGGCCATTATCAGTTCAGAGCATTGTCCTTTGGCCTAACCACAGCCCCAAGGGTTTTCACAAAGTGCCTGGCAGTAGTAATTGCCTTTCTAAGAAGGCAAAAGATTTACATTTTTCCAAAGCTGGATGATTGGCTAATAGTGGGTCAGTCTCCAGACCAAGTCAAGTCTCACCTGCAAGTTATAGGGGCAGAACGGGACACACTCAGAGCAAGAACCTTTCTTCCTCTAGAAAGGGCAAGGGTTCTTATGGAACTAGCTTCTTCCTTCAGCCTTCGGGTATCTCGACCAGCAAGGCATTTCCTCCAGCTCTTGGTCCACATGGCAGCTTCAACAGCAGTGGTCCAAGGGGCAAGATTCCAGATGAGGGATATTCAGTTCCACCTGAGAGCTTTCTGGGCTCAGAGAAAGGACTCCCTTACCAACTGATCCCAGAGACTCCGACCTTGATCCAAGCCCTCCAGTGGTGGCAGGATCAGGACAATTTAAGACAAGGTGTTCCTTTTGTTGCTCAGTCTTGTTCAGTGGTCCTTACCACAGATGCTTCTCTCCTGGGCTGGGGAGCCCACCTGAAGTCTCTTACTGCCCAGGGGCTGTGGTCCCCCCAAGAATCCCTTCTCCACATCAGTCTTCTAGAGCTCAGGGCAGTTTTTCTGGCTGTAAAGGCGTTTCACAGTCAGTACAGAAGAAAGTGGTTCAAGTCCAGACAGACATCACCACCACCATGTGGTACATCAACAAGCAGGGAGGCACTGGTCCACAGTCTTGTGCACAGAAGCTATGAAGTTGTGGTCCCTGGCTTATTCTCTGCAAACCTCTCTTGTAGCAGTTCACCTTCCAGGCAAGGACAATGTGCTAGCAGATGCACTGAGCAGGACATCTCAGGGCCATCACGAATGGTCCCCTGGACCCTGAGATGTTGAAAGTGATTTTTTCAAGGTGGGGCACTCCAGAGATAGATCTGTTTGCAGCCCCAGACAATCACCAACTCCCTCTCTTTTGTTGCAGAGCTCCAGTCCTGGGTTCAGTCCCTCTGGACGCCCTGTTCCTGAACTGGGAGGTTAAGTTTCTGTATCCCTTTCCACCCTTCCCACTCCTGTTCAAAATTTTGGTAAAAATAAGGTCTCAACCTTCCAAGGTGATTCTGATTGCTCCAGATTGGGCCAGACAGCCCTTGTACCCCCTGTTGCTGTCCCTAGCAGTCCATCTTCCCCTGTCTTTTCCCAGGAATTACAACCTGTTAACATCCTCTCAGGGAAGAATTTGGTACCCCAATCTTCAGTCTCTCAATCTCAAAGCATGGCTCTTGAAGTATGAGTTTGCAGATCTGCATCTTTCCCAAGGGTTCTGGATATCCTCAAGGCTTCTCGAAAGCCCTCCACCTGAAAGACTTACAACTCCAAATGGAAAAGATTCAGCATTTGGTGTTCTAAAAGCATGTTTCTCCAGACACTGCTGAATTGCCTCCGGTTCTGGATTATATGTTCCATCTTAATGGCCTAGGCCTCAGACCAGCTACTCTCAAGGTACACTTGTCAGCTGTTTCTGCATTTTTCTCTGTGGGGAAGCCTTCCTCACTATCTTCCCATCCTGTGTTTTGTAAATTTTTTAAAGGATTGCTTCACACCAGTCCTCCTTTTAGAGACCCTGCCCCTGCCTGGGATTTAAATGTTTGCATTACTCAACTTATGCAACCCCCTTTGAGCCTATGTCTTCAGCAGAGCTTAAGTACTTGACTTGGAAAACTGTGTTCTTGGTAACCATTACCTCTGCCAGATGTATCAGTGAATTGCAAGCACTGTCAGTGGAACCTGATTTTTATCTCCTTTCACAGGGAAAAAATGGACCTTAGAACCAGTAGAAAGTTCTTGCCCAAAGTGGTTTCAGACTTCCATTTAAACCAGTCTGTGGCTCTCCCTGTTTTCTTTACTGATCATTCTTCCTCAGGAGAGAGGAGGCTACACAGTTTAGATGTCAAAAGAGCCCTTAGTTACTACATAGAGCGTACCAAGGGTCACAGGTTTGACTTCCTCCAGTTATTCCTCACTTACGGAAAAGTGGGAAAGGGCAAACCTGCCACCAAAAGATCTGTTGCCAGGTGGATTGTGTCTTGTATACAATTCTGCTATGAAAAGCTGGGAAAAAGTCTACCCTCAGGCCTGAGGGCTCATTCCTCAAGAGGTACAGCTGCTTCCCTGGCTGCTGCCAGGGATATCCCTCTCTTAGAAATTTGTCAAGCAGCCACCTGGAAAACAGTCCATACTTTACCAAGCATTACTCTCTGGATATCCAGGCTAGGAGTGATGGCGGTTTAACACAGCGGTACTTCAGAGCCTATTCCCAAAGTAGGTTCTGTCCCTCCTCCTGGAGAGAGGACTGCTTAGTAGTCTGCAGTTCTCCAGATACAGCACGACTTCATGTTGTTTGAAGAAAAAATTACTCACCTTAGTAATTATGTTTCTTGTAATGGAGTCTTGCTGTATTCTGACCTCCTTCCCTGCCTCCCCTCTCAGAACCTGTTTTTGGGAAGTGTGTGGGCAGGTGCAGTGTTGTACCCCAGGGGTGTTCTTGGCTTGCACCCTCCTCCTTTTTGTTTGTGTGCTGATTTATTATTTTTAGTAAATTGGGTTTTGTTTTTGCGTTTCCTGACTTGAGTCTTCCTTGGGAATCAAAATTTTTTTCAGCCAGTTGGCTAGTAAGAATGTTCTGAATTTACACATAGAATTTTTAGTTTAGTTGGGCTCAAGAATCTGACGGTTTAGGTTTGAATCACTTCAGACAGAAACTTCAACTGAGCTCGAGCTCAGCATTCTATGCCCTGCATAGAAAGTTAACTCTTTGTTCTCCGGGGCAGTTCAAAGCTTGGGAATCTCTGCAATTGTCCAAATACAGCAAGACTCCATTAGAAGAAACATAATTACTAAGGTGAGTAATTTTTTCTTTCAGCAGTACACCTCTGTATCCCGAATCCTCGGACTCGGATGTCACCGGGCTGCACTCTCATGAGTCATCCGTTGGCACAGGGATGGAGGAAGACCCTTCCTCCTTCCAAGGGATTCTCCGTCTCATTTCTGACTCTACTGGAATGCCCCTGGAATCCATCCAGAAAACGGCAGAGTACCCTCTCGCAGATATTCTAAAGAGAGGGGATACCCCGACAGAGGCCTTTCCAGTGGCTGAAGCCCTTGTTGACCTGGCCCTTGAACTCTGGCAGCGCCCTGCCTCATGTCCGGCACCGTCTGCCGCATGGCCTGCAAGTCAGCGGTGCCCATTGGGTCCTGCGGGGTTCACAGAGCACCCTTCTGCCAGGCCTGGTGACTGCCTCTGTGTTCAGGCATACTGATAGTTCGGCCGACACTGACCGATCTCCAGACAAGGAGTCCAAGAATATGGACCACTCTGCCCAAAGGTATAAGCTGCCTTCTTTGGGCTTCATCAGGCCAACTCGCCATCATCATGGCACACTTCTCTCATGATTACACAGAGTCCTCCCTCATCTCCCCATGGACATTCAGACCACGGTCAAACAAGTCTGTGACCAGGGCCATACTGTTGCCAAGCAGCAGCTCCAGATGGCCTTGGACATCGGGGATTCCTGTTCCCGCTCGATGGCCGCTGCAGTGGCCTCTCGCCACAGGGCTTGACTGAGGCTTTCCTCCTTCCCGGTGGATACTCGGCGTAAGCTGGCTGATGTGCCTTTCCTGGGGACTGACTTGTTTGGTCCAGGAGTGGCTGGTCACCTACAGCATATAGAGCGTCCAGTGCCACCTCGGATGCCACTTCTGCAAAGATTCTTGGGCAAGAACCAGCAGAAGAAGAAGAAGCCTTTGGCACTCTTCCCCTGCAGTGCAGCAGTCCTCCTTCCAAGGAGGCCAGCAACAGCAACATCAGCAGCAGGCTCAAGCTTGCGCCCTTGGCCAAGCCTCGTCCCCAGCAGAGCCACAAAGGAGGCCAGGGCTCAGGTCCCAGAGCCTCTTCCTCCTCTAAGCCTGCCCAGTGACGGCATAGGAGTTGCCACCACTATCTCTGTCACGCCAGCTCTGGGCCCTCCTGTGGGAGGTCGGCTCCGCCAACCTCCTTTCCATCTGGTCCGCTATCACTTCAGACAGGTGGGTTGTCAAAGTGGTCAGTCAGGAACTGCCTCTAGAATTCTAGCAGTACCTTCCAAGCCGAGACCGCACCCCACGGGAGGAATGGATTTCTGCATGCACCCAGTCGGCTCTTCGAGACGACGTAGGTCAGCTGCTCCGCAAGGAGGCAGTAGCTTCAGTGCCGGATCCTCCAGCAGACCCAGGCTTTGTCTTCAGGTACTTCCTGGTGCCCAAGTGGACTGGGGGTTGGCGCCCCATTCTAGATCTCTACAACCGGAATCCGTTTTTCACGTCTCACACCTTCCGGATGGTTACTCTGTCCCAGATCATACCATCCCTGGAGTGAAACGTGGTTCTGTTCACTGGATCTGCAGGACGCATTTTTTCACATCTCAATCCATCCGTCCCATCGGCGGTTCCTCCGCTTCAGGGTCGAGGGACCCTGTTCAACTTCAGAGTAATGCCGTTCAGCCTGTCCTCGGACCCGGGTCTTCATCAAATGCATTGCAGTGGTGGTGGCCCATTTTCAGTGTTGAGGAGTCAGAATCTACCCTTATCTCGATGATTGGCTTCTGGCAGGTCCCACCCAACAGGAGGTGGAGCGGTCCAGGGATCTGTCCCTCCAGACCTGCTCCCAACTCGGCCTCCTGATCAATGAGGCCAAGTTGGAACTTGTGCCTTCCCAGGTGATGGGCTTAATCGGGGCAGAGCTCGACTCTTGTCAAGCCAGTGCTTGGCTCCCGGTGGACAGGGCAGAGGTTCTCTCCTCCTTTGCCCAGTCATTTCTGGTTGGCACTTGTGCCTTGCCCGGGACTTTCTGCACCTTCTGGGTTACATGGCGGCATGCACCTCGGTGGTCCGTTGGGGCCAGTTGGACATGTTCCCCCTCCAATGGGAGCTGGCCACCCAGTGGACTCAGCAATATGGTCATTTTGACCAGCTGATCACTGTAACCCAGAAGATGTGGGACACTCTTCAGTAGTGGACCGCCCCAGACCGGTTGCAGGAAGGGATCCCGTTTGTCCACCCCGAGATGATGGTTGTCCTTACGACCAGTGCCTCCCTCTCATGGGCTGGGAAGCCCACATGGGAGACAACAGGGCCCATGGATTCTAGACCCCCGAGGAGTCCGGATGCCACATCAACCTGTTGGAGCTCAGGGCAGTCAGACTGGTTACTCACCTGTAACAGTAGTTCTAGGAATGGTATATGTTCATCCACACAGACCCACCCAACCTTGCATCCAGCGGGCTAAGATCTGGCATCATGGGGTGGAGCTGAGGTATATACCACCTGGGTGGGTGGGAGGGGCCAGCTGAGACTTCCAGCTGATTTAAAGTGGAAGGGGAGAATGCCAAACAGTGTGGATGAACTACATATACCACTCGTAGAACTGCTGTTACAGGTGAGTAACCTGTTCGTGCTGGTACATAAGAGGGGGTGAAATAAAAGGGAGGTAGACCATAACACACTGGATTGGAATCTTGCGATGGTAACAACTGCATGATGCAGATGAAATTGGGAAATTGAAGAGGAGAGAGGGTATGTGTGTGTGTGTGTGTGGGGGGTGGGCGGCAAGCCATAACCCTCAGGAGCGGACCCCAAGGGTGTGAACATTGCTTGAAGCAAGCCCAGCCAGTGCTTTATGCTTTCAGCATGCCAAGGAAGGGGCAGAAGGGGCGTGAAGTTGGTAAAATATGACAGTAGTGGGGGAAAAGAAAGATAGTGAAGGAGATGTGAGTCAGGGGCAGTTGCAGGATGGAGAAATGTAGTGATTTGTTATAATCGGAACTCTAAATTATAATAAAAAGCATTTTTAAAAAGTCCCTATTTTACTCTGTGTATTGCACCCCCGCACTCTCCATTTACTGACATCACAAAACGTGCTAGCACCGAGGCGTGGCAATATTTTAGCTTTTGGCTCCACAAAGTAAAATATGATCCCTTGCATATTTCAATACTGGCAGAAATATATTAAAGGCCACTTGGGGCCATATAAGGTTTATTATATGTTTTGGAATTGCAGCAGTAGGAAGCTGCTCTTTAAGGTCAGAAGCGACTCGGTCCATCGTGGCCCCCCCCCCCAGCCTCATAAGTATGGCTGAAATAAATATGCTGTTTAAACATGTACTAGTTTATAGGGATTACCTGCTCATTCTACTACGCAAAGTACCTTGTGATTCCCCTGGAAAGCACGAATTTGTCCTGGATTACCTTGAAGGCCTTTATGGTCTTCATATGCACTATGTCTACTGGTAGGCTGTTCCATATGTTTATCACCCTCTGAGAGAAAAAGTTTCTCCTAATGTTATCTCTGAATTTATCACCTTGGAGCTTTAAGGCATGTCATTGCATCCTGCCAGAGAACACCAGATCAAACATCTCAGACTGTTTAGTCTCGTCTTAGCCTTGAGTATGCAGAAGACTGAAATCTTTCTTCTCTGAGCTTCGGAGCTGGGCCCATCCAGTACCACCCTCTGTTTCCTGGCACAAAGCTAGTTAGCAATCCACCTTGTACTGTCTGTGCTGAGTTTATACCACGCTGGTGTAACCTGCCCAGTGTTTACTGCACTGTTATTTTACTGGCCTCCTTTTCCTAGTTGCCCTTAGTCCGTGTTCCTTTTGTTAGTTTTCAGTAACAGTCTTGTTGTCACAGGAAAACCGTAGAGTTCCTATGTTCACTTTATCACCATCTCCATCCAGACATCTCCTGTCTTGTACTGTGGAATTAGTGTGGTAGTCTATCATCTTTGTCTAGCGCCTGAACATAGTAACTGTCTCTTACCCAGCTGCCATCTGGAACTTATAACAGAAGAATGAGGCCGGTGTGGTGTCCAGAGCATTCACAAAGTCTTTTAACCCATCTGGGGTCTGCAGCTGCATGTAAAGACGCAGCTTGGAAAGTTTGTGCTGTGGGCTCATGTTGTTTGTCTTCATTAACCCCCTATTCCCCCTGACTTGCAGAACGTCTAAAGAGGGAAGAAAAGACCCGTCAGGAGATGGAGAAGATGAAACGGAAGCTGGACGGGGAGACAACAGACTTGCAAGACCAACTCCTTGAACTGCAGCAGCAGATTGAGGAGCTGAAGCTTCAGCTGGCCAAGAAGGAAGAAGAGCTGCAGGCTGCCCTGGCCAGGTAATGATGGGAAGGGAGCAAGACAGAGGTCATCAAGAGGTCCCTAGATGGGGGATGGGGGGGTGGACCGGGAAAGATAAAACCCTGTATGGACTATAGGTCCCAGGGCAGACTAGATGGGCCTTTGGTCCTTTTCTGTCGTCGTTGTCTTCGTTTCTCTGACAGACTCCTTAAACCACCATGGGGATAAACAACAGAGTTTAGATTTGAGAATCTGAGTATAATGCTCTGAGGTGGGGGAGAGGTTAAAATGTGATTTACAAATTGTAGTCCTAGATCTCTTGACTTCTTTAGAAATATGTATGTGTTACATAATGACTCCTTTGCAGACTGAAAACTATAAATGGTCAAAGGCTGCCTTAACTGTGCAAACTTCCCACAGCCGCACACCTGAGGGCAGCATTTTCAGAATAGTTGTCACAATGTATTGTAGTTTAAAAGTAATGTAATACTTCCTTGTAAGTTTTCTGGTCCCTGGATTTTGGTTTTGTTTGAATGCCTCAAGTGCTTCAGGAACCAAGTGCTTGAGTCACAGAGTAGAAGACAGGTAAACCACATCCAGTGTCAAGAATCCTGGGAAGAATCTTATTTGCAGGACTGGACTGTGGTGTATGTTTGGGGGCATGGCCTACCTGGAATGTGGGCAAGTGCTACATGAAATTTCATAATTCTGTTTTGGGAAGTTCTACAAAATTTGATTCCATAGAAAATGTAAATGAGTTTGCAAACTTTGAGAAATTACAAAATCATTCCTTCTAAAATTCAGCAGTTTGTCGCCCCACCCCAAAAAAGTTTTGTGGCAGTTGTTTGAATAGATTGATGTGATTTAAACTAGCTAGACTCCATTCATGATCCACACTTGGGCAGTCTTGCACTGAGCATGCTCAGTCAACAGTCTTCAAGCTGAATTTCTCCTACCACCCAGTTATATGTTCTTCTGGCTTTGCCCCCACTGCCCTTAGATATTTTCTTCTATGGGGGGAAAGGTCTACTCCTTCATAACTTCTGCTTGGGAATTTGGTTTCTGCAAAGTTTGCTGGCCTTTTTCAGAATTTCCTCAGAGTTTTTAATTCTCCTTTGATTCATCATGTACCTCAGTTCCAGTTCACTGCTTAATTGAATGGAACCGTGGAACGGATGAGGATCCAGGATTTGAAAAAGTGTGTGGTTTGCAGGTTCACCATGTCCAGCCATGATGTCCACATTCACTGTTTGGGTACAGACCATGATATGTACCACTTCCTGTGAAGCTAGGCCATTCATCCAGAGGTGATTGGGTATCCTTGGGGATGGAGCTCTACTCCTTTTCAGTTAGTGCCATGGGATCTTTAACTTCCACCTGAACACTGAACAGAGAAGGGCAGAAAGGACCTCAGTTTAATGTCTCCTCTGAAGCATGGATGGGTCCTGGTAGTGGTAGGTTTGGGGCTCTCTCTAGAATTCGAGATGCTGCCTGTTTTGGCCCAGTGCATGTCTGGAAGACATGCTCTCATCAGGTTCTCTATCAGTGCTACAGAACAAGGTCCTTGTATACTAAGCATTAGAGTCTGTCCCTGTCCCAGAATGTTCAGCTCAGCAGGAATTCGTGTTATGATACTTTTCGGTACCCAAGTAAGTGGAAAGTGGGCACTTATACTTGAGTTGTGGATCCTGAACAAGTTCATCCACAGACAGAAGATTTGTATAGGTAGCTTGACTCAAATTAGCCTGTCTTGAAGCCATTAATGTACTTGTGCTCTTTGGATCTCCCAGATGTGTACTCCATATCCTGTCTGTCCTTCACACAGGAGGTTTCTCTGCCAGTTTCAGCCATACCGTTCAGCCTTTCATTAGCTCTCAGGATGTTCACCAAGTGTCTGTCAGTAGTGGCAAATTTAGTTGGCATCACGGTGTTCTCCTGCCTTGACGACTTGCCTCTCTGGCCAGTTCGGTGCACGACGTGGAGCAGGCCAGGGACCTGGCCATCCAGATATTCCAGAAACTGGGTCTTCTGTCAATCTGAGTAAAATGAGCTGACCTCAGTAAAGGGTATTGTGTTCACGGGGGGTGGAGCTAGCCATTCTACAAACCAGAACAGGGCAGAGGATCTATCGTCCTTTGTCTAATCCCTTCAAGTTTGGCAATCGCGATTGGAATTTCCTGTAGTTCCTGTGCTATATGGCAGCTACCATGTCTGTTGACCATTTGTGCCCTCTAATGCGTGAGACACTTCCAGTGAGAACTGAGGCATCAATGGTCACAGATGCACTCAGCCCTGGACCAACCAGTTCTGTTGATCCAACTGATGCTGAACACCATTTGATGATGTCTGTTCATTAAACTTCTTGGAGAAATCCTTTTGTCCAGCCAAAGCTCTTGGTTGCACTGATGACAGTGTCTTCCTAGTGGGCTGGGGAAGACTACAGGATGCACTGCATATGGTCGCCAATTGAGTCCTAAAAATAACTCTCCCTCCTCCCCCGGCTACTGGAGGTCTGAATCCAAGCATGAAAGAAGGAGACTACTGAAGACTACAGGAAGTTCCTGTCCCAGAACAGGAAGGACGAGAGTTGTAAGGGCACATAGGCAGTAGGAAAGTAAGTGTAAAAATACATAGAGGGAGGAGACAGTAAGCATACAAAGCAACAGGAGAGGGGACACAAAATAAGTCAAGATGGGAATGGCCCTGTTTGCAGGCACCTCACTGGTCTGAGGGAGGGGGTTGCCAGTCTCCAGGCTGACCTGGCTAGGATTGGTGAAACCTCTTCCCCCACCCAGGGACCACCAGGGCCACCACCGTTACCTCAGAGGTTGCCAAGAAAGAGGAGCGGTTGGACCAAGGTGGGCTCAGGGAGGGAGAGGGTGGTGGAACAGAGGTGCATCCCTCCAGTTGTACCTCTCCACAGTTCTTATGCTGTTTTGGCAAAGAGTGGTTCCTCTATGGAGGCACCTACAGTGGAGACCAAGGAGGATGCTGGGAGCCTCCACAAAGGAGACCCACAGGAGGGTGGCATGAGACCCCACAGGGGAAGTAAACAACTCCTGGTGGGGAACTCGATCATTAGGGGGGTAGAAGTGGGTGAGGAAGGGGATAGGGAGGTAAGGTGCCTGCCTGGCGCTATGGCTCGGAGGGACAGGAAGCGAATCCTGAGGATCGCGGGAGCAGCTGCATGAGAGAGGGAGCTGGATGTCATTGTCCACCTAGGGACAAATGACCTGGCTGTGAACGGGATCAGAGCGATGCAAGAAGAGTTTGTGGAGTTGGGGAGGGGCCTTAGACAAGTAGCATGTACAGTAACCTTCTTGGAGGTGCTACCTGTCTATGGCAAGGATGATGCTAAGGTATTCCGCACCATGGGGTTCAATGAATGGTTGAAAAACTGGTGTGGAGCTCAGGGGTTTGGCTTCATTGGGACTGGGAGTTACCTGAGGGATGCAGGCTTACTATCTGTGTGGGGGAACCAGGATCCTAGGTGACAGGTTTAAATGCTTCATTGGCAAGCATTTAAACCAGCCAAGGGGAGGCACTGAAAGGAGGGAAATCCCAGCCTCCCCCACAAAACACAGTAGTTAGAGAGGTAAACACCAAGGTAAAGAAATCAGTAGGGAGCAGGACAGGGATAAATGCAGAAACAGGCAGTAAGAACAGGGATGGGGCTAAAAGGGGTAATGCCATAAAAATAAATGGAAGGTCATGAGTACCAATGCCCGCAGTCTGTGCAACAAGCTCCCTGAACTAGTGGCCTTGATGGAAGAGGGATGCCTGAATATTGTGGCAGTCACTGAAACATGGTACACAGAGAACCATGACTGGGATGTCAACATACCAGGATACACAGTCTACAGGAGGGACAGGGTGGGTAAAAGAGGAGGAAGAGTAGCTCTCTATATAAGGGAATGGATTAAAGCAACAGAACTAAAGAGTAAACAGGAAGTTGATGAGTCACTTAGGGTCACCCTGAAGACAGGAAATGGCACCACAATCCGCATGGGAGTTGTGTACAGACCCCCATCTCAGGGGGAGGAAATGGACAAGGAAATGGTAGAAGGCATCCTTAAAATGGCAGAAAAAGGGGAGATGTTGTTAATGGGGGGACCTGAATATGCCAGATGTAAACTGGAGTACCTTAGCTGTAGGCACATCCAAGAGCAGGGTCATTCTAGATGCCCTACAGGGGGCATGCCTCAGACAGCTAGTGTTGGAACCCACTCGGGAGGGAGCAATCTTAGACCTGGTACTCTCAAATGGGGAAGGAGAAAGGATCTTGGATTTAGAAGTGGGTAGCCATCTGGGAACAAGTGACCACCAAACAGTGTGTTCACAATAAACACAGCCATAGAGTCAAGCCACAAAAAACAAGAGTATTGGACTTTAGGATAGGCTGACTTTGAAAATGAGAGGTGCCTCAGAAAAGCACTAGCAAACAGGCAAGAAGGAGGGTGGAGGAACAATGGGAATAATCAAAACAGCCATTGAAGAGGCAACAAGCCTTTTGTGTGAAGCAAATCAACAAAACAAATGAAGGAAAAAAACACTATGGTTCTCAAAAGAGGTGGTAGGGATGGTAAGGAGAAAAGGATAGCATTCAGGAAATGTAAGGAGACAGAAGGAGCAGGACAGAGAACTTATCAGTTAAAGCAGAAGGAGGCAGGGAAGGCAGTCAGAATAGCAAAGGCACAAACTGAGGAAAATATAGCCAGCTCTGTTAAGAAGGAGGATAAAACCTTTTATATGTACATTAGGGAGCGAAGAAAGACCAAGGGAGGGATACAGAGAATTAATAAAGGGACGGGAATGTGGGCAGAGGGTGACAGTGAAAAAGCAGGGATACTGAACAAATAATTCTGCTCAGTATTCAACAACGGAAGAGGAGGGGAGGTACCTAAACCAAACAAGGGAGAAACTCTGAATAGGGGGGTCGATACCAGTCCATTCACAGAAGAAAGGGTTTTGAAAGAACTCTTGAAACTGAGGGTGGACAAAGCAATGGGGCCTGGTGGGATTCACCCAAGAATTCTAAAAGAACTAAGGATAGAACTAGTTACATTACTGACTACTCTATTTAACAAATCATGGGAGGATGGGGTGGTACCTGAGGACTGGAGGAGGGCAAATGTGATTCCACTTCACAAAAGTGGGAGCAGAGCAGAGGCAGAAAACTACAGACCAGTTAGTTTGACTTCAGTGGTAGGGAAAATGATGGAATCACTTCTGAAGGAAAGAATTATTGAGTACCTAGAGGCCAGTGGGGCACAGGACCCAAGGCAGCATGGTTTCACAGCAGGAAGGTCATGTCAGATGAACCTAATAGATTTCTTTGACTGGGTGACCAAAGTAGTAGACCAGGGAAAGGCTGTGGATATGGCCTGCCTAGATTTTAGCAAGGCATTTGACACAGTCTCACACAAAAGATTAATATACAAGTTAGCCAGCCTGGGAGTGGATCCCAAGGTGGTAGCCTGGATAAAAAACTGGCTGGACATCAGGGCGCAAAGGGTAATGGTAAACTGAGTTCACAGTGAAGAAAGGAGGGTAACTAGCAGGGTACCGCAGGGTTCAGTACTGGGACTGGTCCTCTTTAATGTCTTTATAAGTGACATTGGAGAGCACCTGGGAGGAAAGGCATGTCTCTTTGCAGATGACACAAAGATCTGCAACAGGGTTGATACACAAGGTGGGGTGGAAAGAATGAAAAGGGACTTGGCAAGGTTGGAGGGACGGTCAAATATGTGGCAGCTCAGATTCAGTGCAAAGAAGTGCAAGGTAATGCATCTGGGACACAAAAACCAAGGGGAAGAGTACACAATAGGGGGTGAGTTAATAACATACTAACATACTATTTGCCAGCAGATTAGGCCTTACGGTCTATCGAGTCTGCTCGAACCTAGATCCTTAGTTGGGTGCCGAGACCCTCCCATCCCTTGTTCTCTAGAAACCCTATCATCCATCCCACCCCCGGAACAGGCCATCATCATCGTCCACTTGTGTCTGTCCCACCTCTCTTGAAAGCCCTCCACTGTGGATCTTTTGAACCAGCTCACCAGGCAGTGCATTCAGGGTCCACCACCCTCTGGTGAAAAACACCTCCTCTCACCCCTCACCCCTTCCACCTTCCAACTTCAAACCATGCCCTCTGGTGAGTACCTCCTGCTTTTAGCCTAAAGATCCTCCATGTTTACCCTATTTATTCCCTTGGTATGAGGCCTCAATCTATATCCCTGTCTCTCCTCTCCTCCAATGAAAACAGGCAGAGCTCCTCAAGTCTGTCCTCATAAGTCAAATCCTAGCCCTCGTATCATCTTTGTTGCCTCCTCTGTACCCTCTCCAGGAGCGTATGTCCCTCTTCAAATGTGGTCTCCAGTACTGTACACAGTACTCAGGTGTGTCTAACCAGTCCATTGTACAGCGGCAGAATCACTTCCTTGCTTCTAGGGTGATCCCCATACAATGCATCCCAACATCCTGTTTGCCTTGCTAGCTGCTCTCCTGCACTGCTCAGAGTTATTCATACATGTATCCACCATGACCCTAGGTCTTTTCCCTATTGAAGGCCTCAGCGCCCCTCCCAGGGTGTACCTGTGTTTAGGGTTTCCGACCCAGATGCAACACCTTGCACTTGGTGATATGAAATTAATTTCAATATGTGAGCCCAGCTTTCCAGGGTGTCGGGTCCCCTGCAGGGCCACCTCCCTCTTCTCCCTCAGCTTCACTGCTCCCATCTTGGGTCATCCACGAAGAGACTCATTTCACACCTATACCTCCTGATGTCTGATATGTATGCATTAAACAGGATCGGACCCAGGACCGAGCCCTGTGGTACCCACTACCAACCTCTCTAGGGTTTGAGAGCTCCACAGACCACTACTCTGAGTGCAGCCCAGCTAGCAGTTTTCAATCCATCCTGACCATCAAAGGCCTACCCTAACCCCATCAGTTTCTCCACCAGACCATTGTGGGGGACAGAGTCAACAGCCTTGCTGAAGTCCAAGAATAATACATCCACAGGCTTACCCTGTCCAGTTCTGATGTTACCCATTCATAGAACTCCACAAGGTTGGTTTGACATGATCTACCGCATAAAACCCATGTTGCCGACATCCAGACCGCCCACCTCCTCAAGTACAATCTCAATCGTTCCTTTAGTATACTCTCCATTAATTTTCCCACCACCGAGGTCAAACTGATGGGTCTATAGTTACCTGGTACTTCCTTGACCCCCTTTATGGATTGGTACCACATGTGCTCTCGGCCAATCACTAGGTACCCTCCCTGTCTCAAGTGACCTGCTGAAAGACTCATCAGGGGTGCAGCCAGCATGTCCTGCCAGTTCCATAGTACTCTGGGATGAATGCCATCCCGCCCTGGAGATTTGTTTTTCTTTAGGGCCTTGAGGGCTAACCACACCTTTTGGTGGAGATAGCATCATCCGTCCACTCCCCTTACTGGTCTTTTTATCCTTATCCAGATGTGACACCCCTGGGTACTTCCCTCCCTCTCGCTCCATTTCTGTTGCTCCCCTGATCCCACTCCTGCGCTTCTGTCCCCTTCATGCCTTGATTTGTAGATGTCCATCCCTCCCTAGCGAACACAGAGGCAAAGTACTTGTTAAATACTCTGCCTGGTCCTCGCCTCTTCCACCCACCCTCCTTCTGATCTCAATCTGCTGAGATGGCCCTTAGTTTTCTCCGCTCCCCAATGTACCGAAGAACCCTTTCCTCCATGTATCCCTGTGCCAGCCGCTGTTTTCACTGGCCTTTGCTCCCCACCATATGGGTGACTTTTCTAGATGCAACAACAACAAAAATCGAAGAGACCTAGGACGAATTATATCAGATGACCTAAAGGTGGGCAAGCAATGTGAGAAGGCAGTAAGGGTTGGGGGGATACTGAGATGTATAGGAGAGGCATCAACAGTAGAAAACAGGAAGTTGTTATCCCTCTACGGACAGTTAGTGAAACCGTTCTGGAGTACTGCATGCAATTCTGGAGACCCATCTCCATAGGGACATAGAGTGGAGGCTGTTCAGAGAGGCAACCAAATGGTGCAGGGTCTGCACCAGAAGACATACAAGGAGAGACTAAAAGCAACTAATATGTATACCCTTGAGGGGAAAGGAGGAGGGGCATGGTGAGAAGAAGAGATATGCAAGAACATGGGGGCACAGTTTGAAGATAGAGGGAGATGGCTCAGAGGTAATGTTAGAAAGTATTTTTCACAGAGAGGGTTGTGGATGCATGGAACAGCCTTCCTGAGGAGGTTGTGGAGTCAGGAACAGTGGGAGAATTCAAGAATGCATGGGACAGGCATAGGCAATACTTGGGGGTAGGAGGATAAGCTTGTTGATTAACTAGAATCTGCAGCTTATCCATCAGGTAGAAATGGGCAGACTAGGTGGGCCAAGCAATCCTTATCTGCCGTCAAATTCTATGATCTTACTTTGAGAAACAGCTCTTGCAGCAGGTTACACATTAGGACTGAAGCGGCAGGCACCAGGACCACGGGAAAATTCTAGCTAGCAGTATCCAGCGGGGACCGCCCTAACGTCGGCCCCTCCTGACATCAGGCATCACATAAAGGGTAGTCCCCAGCATCCCCAGTTCTTTTCCACCATCGACTCGCCAGCATTGGCCTCACGGAAGCCTGCTCTACTGTTACTCAGTGAAATCTTTAAGTAAACTTTAATCCATGTCTGCTTCTTCTGCTCCTTCTCCCGAAGACATCCCTCTAAGTGCTCCTGTGGCAAGCATTTCCCTTTGCAGACCATCATTCTGCCTGTCAGGTGTCTGGGCCGAGAGCACGACACCCAGGCCTGCTCAATTGCCAACAATTTAATAGCAGGACCGGATCCATGGCCAAAGGCCCTGCAGGGATTCCTCCTCGAGGAGAAATTAAGAAAGATGGAGAAAAGACCTTCCTCCAAAGGGGAATCTTCTCATAAGTCTGAGAAGCACTGGGACAAGGAATGGGACTCGGACAGGGCAAATTCCCAAGCAGGGCTTCAGAGTCCAGGACCAGCTCCAGCTCTACCGGTCCGATAGATCTCCTTCGGGCTGCTCCCAGCCTCTCCCGGTAAAGATAAGGTCTTCAGGGCTCCTCCGCCTCCTGCACCCGCTCAAGACCTCTCGGGCGTCAGACGCCTCCAAGCTTGTTCCTTTGGACAGGCCACAAAAAGTTTTCCTCCAAATCGCGAGGTGCGTCTGACCGACGCTGGGACACCGACTTCAGGTCAGTCTCCCAACCTCCTATAGAACCTGAAAGGAAGACTTCCAAGCTGATGTCCCTTAAGCGGATGATAGATTCCAAGAAGGCGTCCGACCCAGCACCCAAAAAATGACCGACTACTACACCGACGTCGGTGGACACCGGACGTCCAGGGTCCTCAGGCAAAGAGGCTACCGCGTCGCCAGATGACCAGATGGGCGACATGGAGGACGCCGGCTTGCCCAGGGAGCCGGATCCAGTGCTACCCCGGGACCTGATGCCCGACCCCGACGACAGGCCCACACGATGCCCGACCCAACGACAGGCCCACACTGACACGGGTCCATCGTCAGGTATGAACATCCAGGAGGTGAAGGATTTGTTCACCTTCTGGTAGAAATGATCAAGAAGGACATGGTTCTGCCTCAGCCTCCTCCACATCCTCCTAGGGTGCGGTGACAGACCCCGACCCCCAAGGAGCCAACTCCTGCCTCCTCGGGCCGATCGAGACAAGAAATGCCCATCACACTCCCTCAGGGTCCCCGAGCCGAAATGACCCAGGGCAGACGTCGATCATCGGAGATGACTCCAGACCGGATACGTCCGACATTCCAGGTCTCCTTCTCCTTTCAGTTCCCCATCACCAGACCCATGGGACCTTCCAAGGTTGCCTCCGGATGATCCCTTCTTTTCGGAAATCATGAGGCACATCCAGGACAATATGGGATGGGAGACTGAAGAACTAGACCCCGAGAGACAACGCCTTGCCCGTTACCTCAGGCAGAAAGACCTGAAGCCTGTGGTGATTCCACCTTTGGTGGACACCTTTACGGACGTCACCAAGGCAGCTTGGAAGTGTCCGCATTCCACACCGGCTGTTCCAAAGAAGGCTGACTGCCTTTACAGGGCTACTACGGAGGACAAGTATTTGGCGCAACAACCCAAGGCCGTCACCCTGGTCATTATTGCATCTCATGACAGGTCCCAGTGGCCTCAACATTTGAGCACCCAGCCTCCGGACCAGGAATCTAAGCAATTAGATTCCATGGGAAGACATGTGTATGCGGCTGCTACATGCTCTGTTAGGTCTTTGAACTATCTGACGCACATAGTGCAATTTCAGATTGCCCGCTGGGATCAGGGCCAAGACCTTCTTAAAGATTTACCAGATGGCGAAATGAAGGAGGAGCTGCTAAACCTCCTCCAAACTGGGTCTGACGTGGGGACCCAGGTTCTCCAAGCCGCTTACGACTCAGCGGACTCGGCAGCCAGGGAAGCAGCTACAGGCATTTGTCTCTGGAGACACTCGTGGCTGAGGGACTCCGGATTTACCCCGGACGTCCAGAAGAATCTCCTGGACGTCCCTTATAATGGAGCGGTCCTCTTTGGTGAGGAGTCCGAGAAGGTCATCACCAAATTGCAGGATGCTGGGAAGGTAGTCAGGACTGTACAAGCTATGTACAGACCAAAATCTAGTTCTTTTGTCGGAACCAGAATCATTTTGCAGCTGCCAATAAAGGCAACAGCCACGCTCCTGCCAGCAACCCAGGGGCAACTTTGGCTGTAAGAATCAAGCCAGGTTCTCCTCGGGCCAGGGGCTGAAGCATTCAAAAGCAGCCCAGCCCGCGGGAGCCAACACCACCACAGCATGACTCCTTCCCAGTCCCCGCCCCTCCTCTGGATCAAAGGGTCAAGAAGGTCGGGGGTCGCATCTCTCATCACCTTTCAGGATGGCAGAGGATCACCTCAGACCAGTGGGTGCTGCAGTTGGTCGAACGAGGTTACTGTATAAAGTTCCTCGATCACCCGCCATCCAGACCTCCCTGCTCTCCGCTACTCAGGTCAGCATGCTCTGCTTATTCAGCAGGAGGTCTTGGCCCTCCCACACAAGGAGCCATAGAACATGTTCCACTGAACCACAGAGGAAACGGTTACTATTCCCACTCTTCCTGGTTCCAAAGAAATCGGAGATTTGAGCCCAATTTTGGATCTCAGCGATCTCAACAACTTTGTGCTGTACAAGCATTTCCGCATGGCAGACCCTGCAGGGTCTCATTCCATGCTCAAAGAGGCGCATAGGCTGACGTTGCTGGATATGCAGGACACTTACCTACATCTCCCAGTCGCCGAGCACACTGCAGATTTCATGCCGAGTTTCTGGGACGCCACTACCAGTTCGAGCCCTCCCTTGGGACTGTCTTCGGCACCTCGGGTGTTCACGAAGTGTGTGGCAGTCGTGGCAGCAGCTCTCAGGAGGGGGCACTATGTGTTCCGGTACCTAGATGACTGGCTCCTCATGGCACCCTCACGGGAAGCCCTGATGTCCACAATCAGGATACCTGTTCCTCTTCCTATCGCTGGGCATCACCATCAATCAGGAGAAGTCGTGCCTTGTTCCGTCTCAGAACTTGCACTTTAGGAGCAGTTCTGGACACAATTCAGGAAGAGCATTCCTTCCCCAGGACAGGGCAGAACGCATCAGATTCCTCATAAGGGACATAAAGGAAAAGAAGATGGTACTGGCCCGGACCATTCTTTGCCTGCTCGGGCACAGGGCAGCTGCAATTGCAACGGTTCCCCTAGCTCGACTCCATATGCAGGTCACCCAGTGGATGTTGCGGGCGCAATGGGACCAGAAGCAAGATCATGTGCAGCATCCAATCTGGATCATAAGTGCTGTCATCCAAGACTGGAATTGGTGGCTCGTCCCACACCACCTTCCGACGGGAGTCCCCTTCATTGCGCCACTTCCTTTAGCGACTCTCTCCACGGACGCCTCGAGGTCCAGATGGGAGCTCACCTCAACGTAGTCAGGACTCAAGGCTCCTGGTCATCTCTAGAGTCCCAACTTCACATAAACATTCTGGAGATGAAGCCGTCCTGTATGCCCTACAGGCATTCCAGATAGAGATTCCACCAGGTACTCTTCTGGTACAAACAGACAATACCGGTGATGCACTAGCTCAACAAACATGGAGGCACTCATTCCTACCCTTTGCAGGAGGCTCAAAGGTTTTGGAATATGGTATTGCAACACGCCTTTGCACATCATTGCAGTACATGTTCCGGTGTGGACAACACTATCATGCGGACAGCCTAAGCTGATTACAGTCCAGGTCCCAGAATGGGAACTGCTTCAGGAAGTCGCAGAGGACCTGTTCCAGATGGGGGACACCAGAATTAGACCTCTTCACGTCCCCATTCAACGCAAAACTGCCCAATTTCTGCTCGCTAGATCCAGGGCCTGGTGTTTTCTGGCGAGACGCATTGTCCCTCTTTTGGATGGGCGGGTTCCTCTACGCTTTGCCGCCCTTTCCTTTGATCCAGAGGGTTCTACTGAAGCTCCGTCAAGAGCAAGCGTGCCTTATTCTAGTAGCATCCTTTTGGCCCAGGCAGATTTGGTTCCCTCTCTTACATCAGCTGGCCCAGGAACCTCCGGTGCCTCTGCCATTTTGCTCTCACCTTCTATGCCAGGAGACAGGCTCCTTGGTCCTTCCGGATCTTTGGTTCTTCCGGATCTTCGGTCTCTGAACCTGCATGCCTGGCTTCTAAGGACATAGCAGTCGTGAGATACAGGGTTTCTCAGGAAGTTGCAGACGTTCTGGTGGCAGCCAGAAAAACCTCTACTCATGCTACTTCGCCAAGTGAAGCGTAGATTTTGTATTTGGGCTCAGGCTCGAGCATTGACCCCATTGGAGTGTTCTGTGAGGTCTATTTTAGACTACCTCCTATCCCTCTGTGAGGCAGGACTTGCCTATTCCTCCATTGAGGTCCATCTATGCGCTATTTCAGCATACCATTCTCCGATAGGTCACAGGTCTCTAGCTCAACTAGAGGCTTCTTGCGCCTTTTTGTGCAGCATCCTGCACTTGAGACCTCCCATCAAAGACCCGGTTCCACCTTGGGATCTTCCTTTTGTTCTAGAGCAGCTTACGCTGCCTCCTTTTGAACCAGCCGTGGATTGCGAGCTGCGTCTCCTCGCTTGGAAGACTCTCCTTTTAGTTGCTGTTACTTCTGCCAGAAGAGTTTCTGAGCTTCATGCACTCATGTGCAGGGACCCTTATTTGGTTTTTCACAAGGACAGGGTGTCCCTAAGAACAAATCCTAAGTTCCTTCCCAAGGTGGTCTCAGCTGTCACACTCAATCAGGATATAGACCTACCGGTGTATTACCCAAATCACGGTAACGGGGGAAGCCCTGTTGCACACTTTGGATTTGCATAGGTACCTTAGATATTATCTAGCCAGAACCAAAGCCCATCGTAAATCTGACCAGCTCTTTGTTTCTTACGCTCAGAGGATGATTGATGCTCCTGTTTCTAAACAGTATTTTCTAGATAGCTGGTAAAAGTGCATCATGTTATGTTATCAGAGCGCTACAACCGTTACAGGGGCCGATGAAGGGTCATTCTACTAGGGGTACTACACTCCTTCGCTAAGCTTAAAATGTCTCCCACTTCAGCCATCTGTGCAGCAGCGACCTGTAGAACTGTACACACATTCATTAGGCACTACAGTTTGGATATTTCCTCTAGGCGCAGGCTGGTTTCGGCTTAGCGGTCCTTCAGGACTTTGTCCTGAAGCTTGGAGCATTCCTCCTGTCTCCTCCCAATAACAGCTTGAGTCCCTACTGCTTGGGAATCAGTCCTAATGGTGTAACTGCTGCAAGAGCCGCTTTCAAAGTAAGATAGTACAGTTAAGTAAGAACTTACGTAACAGTAGATCTTCGAGAACAGCTCTTGCCGCAGGTAGTTCCCTCCCCCTCTGGAGGTTGGAGTCTTTGACCCTAATTCTTGACTCAGCGTCTTTTGATGCCTTCTCGAACCTTCCTTTGGAAGCGGATCTCGGTCTCTCCTTCAGATGTCACCACTTGAGCCGGGAGTCTCGGCGGGAGAACTGGGGATGCTGGGGACCGCCCTTTTATGTGATGCCTGACGTCGGGGAGGGGCCGACATCGGGGGCGGCCCCCCACTGGATACTGCTAGCTAGAACTTTTCCTTGGGGTCCTGGCGCCTGCCGGCTTCAGTCCTAATGGTGTAACCTGCTGCAAGAGCTTACGGTAAGTTTTTACATAACTGTACTTCTAGGACATGGATATGTTGTTCATCCACACTTATTGGCAGGTTCCTTGCCGCTTTAAATCTTGCCGAAGGTCTTCAAGCTGGCTCCCCCACCCTCCCGGTAGTAAACCTCGCCCGCCTCATAGACGCAGATCTTCCTTACCCTTGAAGCTCAGGTTCCTCCTTAACGCCTGCGTTTAAGACTGTTCCTAATTCTTGAAAGTTAAATCAAAAGTTTTGCTAAAAGACTTGGTCTTCTCCTCATGACTGCGATGGACAAATCGACTCCCGGTTTTCGGAGGTGCCCTTGCGGGCAGAAGATGTCTAGGACGGATCCGCACTCCACGTGCGTCTACTGCCTGGGCCTTGAGCACAACCCGCAGGCCTGCGACTTGTGCTCTTCCTTTTCGGCCTACGTCCTTGAAGACCGTGCTGCCCGATTACAACTGGGGCGCCCCGAGAAAAGAATTCCACCGGTGAAATCTAAAGAGGCCCGATTGGCGGTGTCCGTGGCGGCGGGCTCGGCGGATCAGCTCGAGCAGATGATCGCCCTCGAAGAGGAGGCGGTGCGGGCAGCTTCTACCTCGGCTGCGGCATTTGTCCTGCTCTCTCTCAGTGCCTCGTGCATCGGCTTCCTTGAGGACTTTGTCTGACCTCTCGACCAAAGGTGAGGGTCCAGCTTCTTCGGACCTTTTCCAGGTCCAAAAAGAGCAAAGTAAGTCTCCACGACGCTCTTGGGAGCGGGAAAGATCCCTCCTTGTCGACAGTCTACTCGGGTCGCCCCTCAGCCCGGCCACTGGCTTCCACGGTGTCCCACGTCAGGCCAGTTGGCCCGAGACTCCGTCGGCGGTTGAGATTTTCTCACCTGCTAGACGGGTTGTCGGCTGGAGAAGCTGAGAATCCCTCCCGGTTCTCCCAGTGGGAGTTGAGGATCCCGTCGGCTCGTCTGTGCCTCCGGTTCCGGAGCCTTCGGTGGGATCGTCCGAGCCGAGGGGAGTGCCGATTTCCGACACTTCTCCTTGCCTTCCTCGGCCTAGTCGAGACTCTCGGTCTCGGTCTCGGACATCCTCGCGTTCCAACCGATCCCGCCGCCATAGACGGTCTCGGCACCGCGGCAAGCGGCGCCGCCGCTCTTCCTCTTCCTCGGATGAGGGGAGGCTTCGACGCAAGTTGCGTCGGAGGTACGAGGAACTTATGTGGCAACAGCTTCTTTTGACCGGGAATAAGCCGACCCAGTCGTCTTCCCCGGCCATTAAGTGGCTGTCACCGGAGCAGCCGAAACAACCCCTCATTGTAGTCGAGGAGCCTGTTCTCAGGCCGGTTGTTCGGCCAATTCCAGCTGCACCACCGATTCTGGTGGAACCTCCGCCTCCACAGCCATTGGTTGGGGCTCCGACCAAAAATTCATGGTCGGCCTTCGGTTTGCCCCATAGGCTGTCTGTCACCCTCACTCCCGATAAACCTCGGCAGGTGGAGGGTGGCTCAGGCCCGAGGCAGCTCTTTGAGGACTCTTCTGAGTCCGATGATGGTTCCTCCTCTTCTCCAAGCGCATGGACTTGGAGTCCTCGGAGGGCAGTCAATGGACGATAGCCCGCCGTCCTTCTTAGGGTTGCCGACTCATCTCGAGTCCACCAGGATGAAGCTTCGAACCCGTTTCTAAATGGGCGGGTATCCCTCACGGAGATTCTGGACGAGGATTCTCCACGGAGACCTTTCCGTGGCCGGCCATAGTGGGTCCGGCCTTGAACTTTGGCAGCGCCCTGCTTCCTGCCCTGCGCTCGGGTCAGGTTGGCCAGGAAGGCGTCACGGTCCCGGTTCCCTGTCCGTTTTGGAGCACCCCTCGGCCGAGGGGTTGGTTACCGATAGCGTTTTCCGGCGTGCCGGGAACGCCAGGGATGTGGACAAACCTCCCGACAAGGAATCCAAGAAATTGGATTATGCCAGGCGGAAAGTTTATGCTGCGTCCTCTCTCGGCCTTCGTCAGGCCAGTTCGGCCGTCCTCATGGCACATTTTTCTCACGCCCTGTTGGGCTCCCTGGATGAGGTTGTCCCTCATCTTCCCGCAGATCTGCAGACTACGGTCAGGCAGGTGCGGGACCAGGGCAGGGCGGTGGCCAAACAGCAGCTCCAGACTGCGTTAGACATTGGGGACTCATGTGCCAGGTCTGTGGCGGCCGCAGTGGCCATGCATCGTCGGGCTTGGCTGAGGATATCTACTTTTACCTCGGATACCCAGCACAAGTTGGCGGATATTCCCTTTCTGGGGACTGACCTCTTTGGCCCTGGGGTGGAAGGTCACCTGCAGAGGATCGAGAAGTCCAATGCTACCTTGGACTCGGTCTCTTCCGCTCAGAAGGACAAAGGCCGCAAGCCACAGCCTAAGCCCTTTTGTCCTTCTGCGCCCGCGGCGCGCCCGGCCCAGCAACGCTCAGGGCCAGCAGGCTCGACCTTGGTATCCCAAACCTGTCAGCGGGCTTCTCCAACAGGAAGCAGGAGGTAAGGCGAGGAGGTCCCTCGGCCGTCCCTCCTCCAAGCCTGCCCAGTGACGGCTGAGGGGTGTCGCCTCATCCCTGTCACCTCACTCCTGGTTCCTCCCGTGGGGACGGCTCAGACACTTCCTTTTCCGCCTGGTCCGCTGTTACCACGGACAGGTGGGTACTGAAGGTGGTGGGAAAAGGCCTACCTCTGGAGTCGAGCAGGCCCCGCCCTTCAGAGCACGTCGCACCTCAGGGGCCTTGGGGTCGCAGTCTCACTGGCGGCTAGCCCAGCAGTGCTCTCCTCCTCCAAAAGTAGGTGATCACGGAGGTGGAGGACCCCCTTCAGACCTGGGGTTTCGTGTCCAGGTATTTCCTGGTTCTGAAACGGACGGGGGGCTGGCGCCCCATTCTCGACCTACACGACCTGAACAAGTTCCTAAGGTCTCGAACCTTCAGGATGGTCACTCTGGCACAGATAATACCATCTCTGGAACACGGCGTGTGGTTCTGCTCTCTGGACCTACAGGACGCGTTCTTTCACGTCCCTATCCGTCCGTCACATCGGAGATTCCTCCGCTTTCGAGCAGAGGGATCCCTCTTCGAGTTCCGAGCCATGCCCTTCGGCTTATCTCCAGCTCCCAGGGTCTTCACCAAATGCATGGCAGTGGTGACAGCATTCCTGCGGCGCCGAGGGTCCGGGTGTACCCTTACCTGGACGATTGGCTGATAGCAGCCTCCTCCAGGCGGGAGGTGGAGCGGTCCAGAGATCTGGCCTCCAGGTTTGCTCTAGTTGGCCTTCTCATCAACGAGGCCAAGTCGGAACTCGAGCGAAGCAGGTGATCCTGTTCATCGGGCAGAGCTCGACTCTCTTGAGCCAGAGCAGCTCGGCGGACAGGGCCGAGGTTCTACCTTTGCCCAATCATTTCTGGTTGGGCAATCGCGCCCTGCCGGGACTTCCTGCACCTTCTGGGTCTCATGGCGGCCTGTACCAGCGTGGTCCGTTGGGCTGGCTGGCACATCGCCCCTTCAGTGGGGACTGGCCAGCCAGTGGTCACAACGCTGCGATCCTTTGGACCAGCTAGTGATAGTGACCCAGGAGATGTGGAACGCTCTCCAGTGGTGGACCGTTCCATTCCATCTGCAGGAGGGCATCCCGTTTGTCCGCCCCGAGCCGACCGTCTCTCTATCGACCGATGCCTCTCTGATGGGTTGGGGTGCCCATTTGGGGGAACACCGAGTGCACGGCCTCTGTTCCCCGCGGGAGTCCCGATGCCACATCAACCTGCTGGAGCTCCGAGCGGTCCGCCTAGCTCTCACCGCCTTTGCTCTGTTTCTCCGGGGTCAAGTGGTCCGAGTCCAGGCGGACAATATCACGACCATGTACTACCTGAACGCCAGGCGGGGCCAGCTCATGCTTCTATGCAGGCTCTCCGCATTTGGTCACTAAATGCGCAGCTGGAGGCGGATCTCCTGGCCATTCATGTGGCAGGAGCCTCCAACACCCTGGCTGATGCCCTGAGCGGATGGGCTGCATCTCCGAGTGGTCACTCCTGCGGAGGTAGTACAAGATCTGTTCTCCCACTGGGGCACACCTCAAGTGGACCTGTTTGCCTCCAGGGAGACGCAAGCTGAGGCTGTTCATGCCGCCCCCTCAGCAGGGCTCGCTGCAGGGGAATGCCTTCGAGGCTGTGGACCCCGGGCCTCTTCTACGCCTTTCCCCCATTTCCCTTGATTCACAAGGTGCTTCTCAAAGCAAGGAGGGACAAGGCGCAGGTGATCCTGATAGCCCCAGACTGGCCCCGCCAGTTCTGGTACCCAGATCTCCTCAGCCTCAGCTCCAGGCTCCCGAGGCAGCTTCCAGCTCGCCCGGACTTGCTCTCAGTCAATCAGGGGAAGGTGTTCCATCCGGACCTTCAATCCCTGCACCTGACGGCCTGGTTCCTGAGTGGCTAGAGTTCCAGGCCTTGGGTCTTTCCGGCGAGGTCCTCAATGTTGTTGAGGCATCCTGTAAGTCGACCAGAAAATGCTACGCCTTCAAATGGAAGAGATTCTCCATTTGGTGTCAGAGCAAGAGCTTGGACCCTTCCTCCTGTTCTGTGGCAGCATTTGGACTATTTATAGTCCTTTCTAGTCAAGGGCTTAGGTCGACGACCTAAAGGTGCACCTGGCAGCCATCTCTGCTTACGGGCGCGGGCCGAGGAGCAGTCGGTGGCATGAGAAAAGGTGGTCGGGCGCTTTTCAAAGGCCTTGATCACATTTCCCTCCGGTGCGAGAACCTCCACCTCCGTGGGATCTACTGCTGGTACTGGTAAAGCTCATGGGCAAGCCATTCGAACCAATGCACAGGTGTGATCTCTCTCACCTGTCGTGGAAGACCGCCTTCTTGGTGGCTGTCACGTCAGCCAGAAGGATGGGAGAGCTCCAGGTGCTTTGCATCGAGTCTCCTTACCTGGTCTTCCACAGGGACAAGGTTGTCCTGCGCCCCAACCCGAAATTCCTTCCGAAGGTGGTGTCGGAGTTTCACCTTAATCAGGTGCTGACTCTGCCGGTGTTCTACCCCAATCACACCTCGGAGGCCGAATATAGGCTCCATACTCTGGACCCTAGAAGGGCGTTCGCTTATTATAAGGTATGCGGCTGAAATTGGGGAGAGGTTCGCCAGCTGTTTGTCACCTACGCTGAAGCCGCACCTGGCAGACCTGCAGCCAAGCGGACGATAAGCAGGTGGGTCACCTCCTGCATAGATCTCTGCTATAAGTTGGCAGGCATGGAGCCTCCCAGAGGGATAAGAGCTCATTCTACCCGTCATACTGCTGCATCGGTGGCTGCTTCCAGGGACGCCCCTATCCAGGAAATCTGCAGGGCTGCTACCTGGAAGTCAGCACACACCTTTATTACCCATTACCACATCGACCTTGAGTCACGCCGGGATGCTGGTTTTGGGGCCTCGGTTCTCCAGTCTTTATTCCCTAAGTAGAGTGTCGCCTTGCCTCCCTCCTCCGGAGAACTGCTAGGAGTCTGCCAATAAGTGTGGATGAACAACATATCCATGTCCTAAATGCAGGTTACTCACCTATAACAGGAGTTCTGGAATGGTATATGTTGTTCATCCTCACCCAACCTCGACCGGCACACAACCTGAGCTTCCAGCGGGCCAGATCTACGCCATGGGCGGAGCCGAGTTTTACCAACCGGTGGGTGGGAGGAGCCAGTCTTGAAGACCTTCCGCAAGATTAAAGCGGCAAGGAACCTGCCAATAAGTGTGGATGAACAACATATACCATTCCTAGAACTCCTGTTACAGGTGAGTAACCTGTATTTTACTATGTTTCTGTGTGAGTGGATGTGTTTGCTTGGTCATGGATACGAGATCTCCTGTATGCTTTCCCTCAGTTTCTCTTGGTCACAAGGTGGTCGTCAAAGTACTGGAGGGACTGGGCATCCCTGATGCACTATGCTGGATGGACTGAACCGCTTCTGGTATTAGGATCTTCTCAGCCTTAGCAACAAGCTACTGCTGCTGCTCTTACTCTGCCTGGACCTGCTCACAAGGGCTCGGGATGATCAGACAGCCAAAAATGCTGGTTCCCACACTTGACAGCCTGGTTTCTGGGCAGCTAGAGTTCCAGTCCCTTGGCCTTTCCAAGAATGTTGTCAAGGATCTGGAGGCTACCTTGTTTGGAGGGGTACTGGGTGGCAACCCAGATGAGAGTCTCACTATTTTTACTTCATCCCACCTATCAGGCCATTTGGAAGACCATGGATCTGGCAGTCCCTGTCTCCCTCCAGTCCCAAATATTTGCACCAGCTGCAATAGTAAGTAGCTGTTCTCCACTGTTTTCGCACCGCTGCAGCTCTGGAGGGTTGCAGATGAGGGTGCCTACGTGGAACTACAAAGGTTTACCTTGGAAGTATCAGGCTTGGTCCCTGAGCTCACTTCATACACCTGCTCATGGGAATCCCTGGTTCAAACGACTTAGAGACTGGGATGTTGGGCCCTTGGCAGATAATAAAGGGGATCAGATCCTCACATTTGAAGAAGGCTGCGAAAATTTCAATGGGTACAGGGGACCTGATATTCTACTACCAAGTCAGAGATTATATAACAAAACACTTATGTAAATCTTCTTTAGACTCTAGGGAAACTCCGCAGCCGATGGTGTTTGAAAAGATATGGGGGGCGGAGAGGGGGGAGAGAGCAATCTCTATACTTTATAAAACCTACATTAGGGACTTTCAGTGCTCTACTACGTATATTAAAGAGAAGTGGGAAAGGGATTTTGGGTTAAGCTTACATAAAGAAAGGTGGTTGCTGTCCATAAAGAATACTTGGTCTACCTCCTCCTCCCCAGGGTGGCGTGAGTTTCTATGGAAAGTTAAAGTAGGTACTTCCAGTACGGGGCAGGTAACTAAGTGGAATCTGGAGATTTCTCCTTCATGTTGGCGGAAGTGTGGCAATTCTGGGGCATCTCAAGCCCATATTTTTTGGTACTGCTCCATGCTCAATCAGTACTGGAGCAACATACAAAGCCAACTACAGAAAATCTTTAATATTGAGGTACCAATGGGACCAGAACATATAATCCTGGGCCTGTATCCTTTGGAGGTTACAGGTAGGGAGGCCAAGTATCTTTGGAACATTTTGGTGGCGGCAGCCTGTAAGGTGATATCAGGGAAGTGGCTTTCCCCCCTTCCCCCTACTGAGACGGAGTGGAGGGACCTAGTAAATAATGTCAAAATCTATGAAAGGATATCCTTCTCTCTAACTTTGAGGTCTACACAGTTTGTAAGTAGATGGGCTAGATGGGAATTACTTTCTTAGGGAGCTTTGAGGGTGTCGCCTCACTCTCCTTTCCCTTTTAAGTGCTGACTTTAGCTTCATCTTTAGGATAGAACTAGTTTTTCCCACGCCCTAATTCTAAATCCCTGTCCCTTTTCCCCTTCTTTTCTCCTTAATTCTATACCGTTTAAACTACCTTGGCAATAGGGTGTAGTCTATATTTCTCTTTCTGCTTGTATTCAAATGTTGTTGGAACATGTAATTGTACTATGTCTGTGATTTAACATGATGTAGTACTAATTGAAATTGTAAGTAGTCTTAACTACTTTACTAGACCTAATAAAGGTCTTTACATAAGTTTGTATAAAATAACGATACTTATATATCATTAGCTTTATACTGGAATCTGCTGGTATTAATAAAGATGAAGTATAAAAAAAGGATCTGGAGGCATGTAGAAGGAGTCAACTTGCAAGACTTATGGTTGTAAGTAGGAGAGGTTATCATTCTATTGCACAGAGCACAGATTGCCTCCACTGTCCTCCTCAATGAAGTACATCCTAGATTGCCTCTGGTCGCTGTCCCAGTCAGGGCTGTGATCTACTTCCCTCAAGGTACACTTGGCCACCGTCTCAGCTTACCAGGCAAAGATCAGTGTTACAGTGGTGGCTCAGGAAAAAGTGATCACCTGTTTTTGCAAGAGGCTGAATCATTTGCACCCTCTGATGTGCAAACCACCTCTTCCATGGGACCTGCTGCTGGAGCTACCCTGGCTTATGGGCAAACTTTGAGCCAATGGACAGGAATCATCTGTCATGTTTGTCATGGAAGACCCCGCTTTTGGTTACCGTCACCTCAACCAGGTGGATGAGTGTGCTCTAGCCGCTTTGTATGGAGTCATTCTAACAGTTTTTTTCACAATGGTAAGGTATTTCAATGCCAACGTATGAAATTCTTGTCCATGGTTGTTTCTGAATTCCATGTAAACCTGGCCTTGATGCTTCCTGTGTTCTTTCTGAAGTCCCATATTTCAAATGCAGAACAGACGCTACACACTCTTCATGTCCGCTGGGCTCTGCTCTTATACTGTATCAAGAAGCATGGCAGAATTTCATGGTGAGGCTCGCCAGCTGTTTGTTACTTGCACAGAAGCCGCCCAAACCAGACTGGCAGCCAGATAAACCTGGGGCAGGTAGATTATGTTCTGCAATGATCTATGTTATCAGTTGGTTAGGAAAGAGCCACCTGAAGAGTTAAGGGCTCCCTCCAGCAGACATACAGTATTGTGCCTCTGCTATTGCTGCTGCCAGCTCCACCCTCATTGCAGAGATTTATAGGGTCGCTACTGTACCTGGTCTAAAGTGCATTGGTTCATATCGTATTACAGCATTGGCGTACACAGTTGCCTGGGTGCTGCTTTTGGATTCCTCTGTCCTCCAGTATGTTTTTCCCTGAAAACATATGGTGCATGCCTTGCCCCTCCTGGGGACTGCTAGAAGTTTTCCAAAGTGTGGATGGTGAACTGAATCTAGGTAGTTAAAAGAATGGTTCTAGGAACATGGATGTGGTGTACTTAACCACAGTTCTGGCAGAATCCTTTCCCTTTAAGAATAGCTGGAAGGTTTTCAAGCTGGCTCCTCCCTTCCAGCTGGATGGTATCCTCCTCGACACCACCCCATGACATCAGATCTTCCTTTCCACTGAAAGCATCAGGTTCCCTCCATCACAGTTCTGCGCTAGTGTAGGCCTAACTTTTTTTTTTTTAATGTGTGCTTTTTATAGCGCTTACTACCTCTGGCTGCCCTTTGACCAATCCCCAACCCCGTTATCCTGGTATCAACGGGAATTACATTTCAGAGATTCTGCCCGTCACCGGTGTGGAACCTACAGATAGTCTGTCGTTATCCACAGCCAAAGGGTGTTCTCTTCCATTTTCTTCCATCCCCATTGCTGGGTACATGCAGAGACGTCGTATGTGAGGTGCACGCATGTCTGTGGAAGTCGCAGCACCCTCCCTTCCTTGGCCCCAACAGTCCCGACTACCCACGGGCCTCCACCTGGGTGCAGTCATTCAGTGAGAGCGCCTAACACTCCCTCCCGGAGAGGAGAGCAGTCCTCGGATGCTCGAGCCTCTCCCCTCCCCAACCAACCCTGGCGCCCACACACCATGAACACAGGTCGCCGGGCGCAGGCAGAGAATGACACGGATGCCTCAGCTGTCCACACCACTGGGCCGTGGCTCTAACTTTTCTAAACTATGTGTCAGTCTTCAGGCATCGCACTTTCAACTTGTATCTTTGCTGGCTGTTCTTGTGCACCGATCAATGTGGAACACTGCTGGGGATGCCTACCCTGGATCCTGGGTCTCCTGTATGCCTCCTCTTCCTTCCCTTGATCCACAAAGTGCTGCTTGAGGTTCCAGGGACAAGGGCAGGTGATCCTGGTGGCTCCAAACTGGCCACATCAGTTCTGATACCCCAATCTCAGCCTCAGCAACAGGCCTCCATAGCAACTGACTGTCCGCCCGGACCTGCTCTCTTGCCATCTAGGGAAAGTCCTACACCTGGTCCTTCAGTCCCTGCACCTGACAGCCTGGTCCCTGAGTGGCTAGAGTGCCAGGCTGTGGGTCTCTCCGATGAGGTCCTCCATGTGTTGAGGTTTCTCGAAGGAGTCATCTTGCCAATGCAATGCATTCAAATGGAAGATAGTCTCCATTTGGTGCCAGGGCAAGGAACTGGACCTCTTGTCCTGCCTGGTGGCTAGCATTCTGGATTATCTGTGATCCTCTTCCAGTGGGGCTTCAGGTTGACAACCTTCTAGGTGCACCTGGCAGCCATCTCTGCCTACCGGGTGCAGGACAGTATGCTGATAGTGGCGCAGAAGAAGGTGGTCAGGTGCTTTTTTAAAGGCCTTGACCAATTGTCCCCAGCAGCACGTGAACCACCACCACCTTAGGACGTGTTGCTGGTTTTGGCGCTGCTCATGGACAAGCCATTTGAACCCATGCACAGGTATGAGATGTCCCACCTGTTGTGGAAGACCTCTTGGTGGCTATCACCTCCACCAGAGGGATCAGTGGTCTTCCACAAGGACAAGGTTGTCCTCCACCCCAACCTGAAGCTCCTCCCAAGGTTGTTTCAGAATTTCACCTTAACTAGGCGATGATTCTTCTGGTATACTTTACGAACCCAACCTCGGAGGCCAAGCACAGGCTATATTCATTGGATCTGAGGTGAGCCCTCGCATACTATAAGAAGAAGCGTGTGGCTGGAATTCGGGGAGAGGTTTGCCAGTTATTTGTCTCCTACACTGAAGCCACAGCTGGCTGACCAGCAGCTAAGTGGACGATTGGTAGGTGGATTGTATCCTGCATCGACCTCTGCAATAAGTTGGCGGTTAGGGAGCCTCCCGTTGGGCTGAGGGCTCATTCCACCAGACATACCGCTGCCTTGGAGGCTGCTTCCAAGGATGTCCCAATACAGGAAATCTGCAGGACCTGGAAGTCAGCACACACCTTCATTTCCCACTACCACATCGACCTTGAGTCATGCCGGGATGCTGGTTTTGGGGCCTCAGTTCTCCAGTCTCTGTCACTTAAGTAGGGGACGTGTGCCTTGCCCCCTCCTTCTGGAGATTGCTAGGAGTCTGCAAGAAGTGTGGATAGTACATCATTTCCATGTCCCTAGAAAACAGGTTACTCACCTGTAACAGTAGTTCTAGGAGTGGTATATGATGTAATCCACACTGGCTCCTCTGATAAGTGGCACACCAGTTTTGCTTCCAGCAGGTAAGATCTGACATCACAGGGCGGTGCTGATGGAGTTACCACCGGGTGAGTAGGAAGAGCCAGCTTGAAGACATTCCAGTGAGCCTTAATGGGAAAGGAAGTCTGCCAGAAGTGTGAATGTACATTATATACCACTCCTAGAACTACTGTTACGGGTGAGTAACCTGTTTTTTCCATATGGGTAAATCCTTTCTCGTATGCAGCCATCTTTTTTTCTGTTTTTTTTTTTCTGTGCTTTTGTTTTTAAATTCAATACCCACAAAAATGACATGCAGCAGAGTGACCAACACATGTATCTTGCTCATCAAGACCCCATTAGGTGGATTCTGCACTTTACTATTGTTAAAATGACCCTGAATGTGGGTTTTTTTTTAATATTTTTATTTGCATCCTTTTTTGTGACTCGCTTCCACTTTTTCATATGACCAAATGAAGAAAAGGAATTCAGCTATCTGAAAGGATCCCTTCATACATAAAACATTTTTGACTTACTTTACCTGGGCCCTGAGTCACAAAAACACATGCAAAGACAATGCAAAGTTTTGCATCGTGCTTTGTGGTTGCTCAGGTGTCCAAAATTGCTATTCATAGTCCTGTAATGCTCTGCACTATCTGATTGTAAACAGTGGTAGTCTGCAGCGGTAAGCCCATTATCGCCGGCCTACTCCAGTAGCACTGCCCAACTTGCAGCCAGAGCATAGCCCTATGAGGGATAGCGCGGGGTCATGATTTCCTATTCATAAGAAGTTATGCAATGAACCCATTGGGCATGCAAGGTCACTAGATGCCCGTTCATGGGCCCATTTGCACAGGCTGGGCAAGTGTAGCATCCCCCCATTGCTGATCTCTGTCCCAAGACATAAATAACTGAACAGTCCATTATGGCTAGTGGCCCCCAATCGCCGTCCCTTGTTTAAAAAAAAACAGCTCCCTAGTGAACTAATGGTCCCACCCCTCCCCTGATCGCCATCCCATTGGTAATAAAATATATGTCCCTGGTGGTCTAGTAGTCCCTCTCCTTCCCCAATCACTAATCACCATCTCCATGATAAAACTGTCAACATCTCCCTGGTGGCTAGTGGTTCCCCCGATCTGCCAGTTATATGCGATGCAACTGTTCCTGGTGGTCTAGTGTACCTCCCCCCAGCAGGTAGTGCTTCACCCCTCCCCCCCCGGGGCACAGCCCTCCTTTCAAACAGAAGTCTTGCAGTATTCTGACAATCTGCAGTTAGCTCCAGCTTTTAAACTGCCCCAGAGAGTATAGGGTTAATTTACTATGCAGTGCATAGAACGTTGAGCTCGGTTGAGGTCTCTGTCTGCAGCGCTTTGAAACCCAACCGTCAGATTCTTTACTCCGCCTCACTGAATAGTCGCTCCTGTGATTTCTCCTTCAGCTTGGTTCAAAAGTCGGTTAAAGTGTCGGTTTTAAGCTGAAATTATTCCAAATTTGTTCCGCATTGTCGGTTTAGGCTCAGTCTGCGGTACCGTGAGTACTAGATAGATCTTACTTCGAGACACAGCTCTTGCAGCAGGTTACACCATTAGGACTGAAGCCGTCAGGCGCCAGGACCCCAGGGAAAAATTCTAGCTAGCTAACTACAGCGGGGACCTCCCGACGTCGGTCCGCCTCCGGCGTCGACGTGTGGTACAAAGGGCGGTCCATAGATTCCCCAGTTCTTTTCCGCCGTCGACTCAGCTACCTGACCCTTCGTTTACCAGTCTAGCTAGCGGCGTGAATAGTGCTTTTCGAAAAATTTCCTTTTTCAAAATTCTCTTCAAGCAAGATCTTGATGTCATCACCACTTCGGCCATCCATCGAAGTGCGCATGGAAAGCAGATCCCGTTCAAGGACCCCCACACGGCCTCGTCCGGTTGTCTGACCCAGACCACGATACCCGGGCCTGTCCTTCTTGCCAAGGGTTCAACAGCCGTACCCGGATCCGGCGTCAGAAGGCTTTGCAGGCGCTTCTTCTGGAGGAACAACTGAAGACCATGTCCTCCAAGGGGGAAAGCTCCAAGGTCCACAAGCACGCGGAGAAGAGAAGGGAGAAGGCCCCTTCCAGGTCCCCATCCAGGGGTTCGGAGTCCCGTAGCTCGGTCCAAACTCCCCCGCTGCAGTGAGGAAGCCTTCCTCTCAGGAAAGATCCTGAGCCTTCCTCCTTCCAGGGCCTTGGCGAAGTCCGAGGGGCGACACCATCACCACACAAGTCGGGTTCCGCTCCCTCGGTACCCGGCGTCAGGTCTTCGTCGGTGCCTCCATGTAAGACGCTGGAGCTCACGCCCTTAAAAAGGCCTGTAGCCCAGACGCCGGCTCGACAGCCGTCAGCCGTGCGCCCTGCTTCCCTGGAGCCGCCGTCGGCCCGACGACCGGCGCGCCATTGCATCCAAGCGGACGCCCGGTAGAGGACGGCGCCCGCCCTCCTGAGAAGAAGGCCCTGTTGCCTCCGACCGGCGTGGGTCAGGAGCCTCTATCGGAGGACCTAGAGCAGCCCGAGGACCAGCAGGCGGCCCGGTCCCGTCAGTACTCCCAGGGAACCCTCGCCATTACAGAGCCCCTGTGGAGCCGGCACGGGACCCGGCGACCGCCCACGGCTCCCGGCCATCATCGGGCCTCTCTCTAGCGGAGTGAAAGATCTGTTCACCTCCTGGTGGGATACCATTAGGAAGGACATGGTTCCCCTTCTCCTCCTCCTCCTACTCCAGTTCCTGCCCCCCTGCCACGGGGTCGGCAGGCCGTGTTCCTCCTCCCGGAGCCTGGAACCCCCTCCCAGGAGACCTGATAAGCGGAGACCTCCGTGAAATCTCTTCTGGACCACCCAGCCCCAAGAGATCCAGGAGGCACGGCGATCGCCTTCAGGAGGACAGGGATCAGACTACTCCACCTCTAGATCCCCATCTCCACTCTCCATCCCTTCTCCGGACCCACGTGAGATGCCTAGATCTCCTCGGATGATCCTCGTTCCTTGATATTATGAGACATATACAAGAGAACATGGGATGGGATGCTGAAGACTTAGACCCGAAAGTGCAGCCTCGCCAAATATCTTCGGCAAAAGGACCCCAAGCCTGTGGTGGTACCACCTTGGTTGACACTTGTGGGCGTCACCAAGGCTGCGTGGGCGTCCACACTCGCTCCAGCGCAAGACCGAAGAAAGCTGATACGCTGAGGCTCCTAAGGGCGACCAGTACTTGACGCAGCATCCTCAGGCCGATTCTCTGGTCATCACAGCCTCCATGACCGGTCACAGAGGCCACAACATTTGAGCACCCTGCCACCGGACCCAGAGTCCAAACAACTGGATGGTGGGTGAGCGCACGTATGCTTCCGCTACCTGCGCATCAGATCCTTGAACTATTTAACCACGTGGTTCAGTTCCAGAACGCTTTGTGGGAACAGGGTCTGAGCGTGAAAAAGATGCCTGAAGGTGAGCAGAAGGAGAATGCTTCAGCTCCTCCGTGCAGGTTCGAGCGTGGGGACCCAGTGCTAAGAGACGCGTATGACTCCAGCGGACTCATCGGCCCGAGCAGCAGCTTCTGGCGTATGCCTCCGGAGACACTCTTGGTTGCGTCTCCGGTTTTCCGGACGTCAAGAAGAACATCTTGGACGCTCCTTTTGAGGGAGAGGTATTGTTTGGTAATCCTACAGAAAAGATCCTTACCAAACTCCAAGAGGCCGGGAAGGCGGTAAGGTCGGTTCAGGCCATGTACCGACCTAAGCTTGGTTCCTTTCGTAGGAACCAAAGCCGTTTCTCTTGGCGGACGCAGAGGCAACAGACCCGCTCCGCTGCACCTCAGAGGGGCTCTGGTTTTCGTAGAGCCCAGGGCAAACACCCCGCCAGCCGAGGCGCGTTCTCCTAGGCAGGCCCAGCCAGCTGGTCCATCTGCCGCCACAGCCTGACTCCTTCCGGCCCCCACCCCTCCAGGATCAACGGGAGTTTATAGTCGGGGTGCATTAGAGAAACTTCCTGCCGGGATGGCAGGCCATTACCACCGACAGGTGGGTTCTTCAGTTGGTCAGTCTAGGCCACTTTATAGAGTCGCAGGAAAGCCACCTCGAGGCCTCCTTTGCTCTCCGGTATCAGGGTCAGCACAAAGCCTTGATCTGGCAAGAAGTACCGGCTACTACGAAAGGGGCGATGAGTATGTCCCAGAGAACCAGAGGACTAGGATACTATTCCCACTTCTTCCTGGTTCCCAAGAAAACAGGGGACCTCCGTCCAATCCTGGACCTCAGCGACCTCAATGTCGGTCACTTACAAGAGATTCCGCATGGTGACCCTTCAGGTCTTATCCCCATGCTCAAACAGGACGCCTTTTTAGCGTCTCTAGACATGCAGGATGCCTACCTGCACATCCCTATGGCTCAGGCGCACATGAGGTTCCTGCGCTTCGAGTTTCTCGACCACCACCTTCAATTCCGAGCCCTTCCTTTCGGACTGTCTTCCGCACCAAGGGTCTTTACCAAGTGCATGGCAGTTGTGGCAGCGTCTCTGAGGAGTCAGGGCCACTACGTGTTCCCGTACCTGGACGACTGGCTTCTCATGGCCGCCTCCAGAGAGGCGTTGCTTCTTGCAATCCAGAGCACCCAGGATCTGTTCCGATCCCTGGGCATTCTCATAAATTACGAGAAGTCTCTCCTGGTACCGTCGCAGAAACTGCAGTTCATAGGAGCAGTCCTGGACACTGTTCGGGGAAGAGCCTTTCTTCCGGCCGACAGAGCGGAGCGCATCAGATCCCTCATAAGGGACCTATCATTATGCAAGGTTGTACCTGCCAGGTCGGTCCTTTGCTTGCTCGGACACATGGCTGCGGCCATTCCTACTGTCCCTTTCGCAAGACTCCACATGCGAATTACTCAGTGGATGCTCAAGTGCAATGGGACCAAAGGCAAGACCACTTGCAGCATCCGGTCAGACTCACAATTCAGTGATTCAAGACTGGCAGTGGTGGCTAGCCCAGGGTCGCTCTCATCAGGCGTCCCGCTCATTCGCCGTCCCGGAGGTCACCTCACCACGGACGCTCCGGTCTTGGGTGGGGGCACCTGACGGGTAAAGTCCCAGTGCGTGGACCCAGATGAGCTCACCTCACATCAACGTGCTGGAAATGAGAGCGGTCCTCTATGCCCTGCAGGCCTTTCAGTCAGTTATCCCACCGTGTACTCTTCTACTTCAGACAGACAACACGGCGGTGATGTATTACCTCAACAAACAGGAGGCCTCTTGCCTTTGCAGGAGGCCATGAGAGTGTGGGATTGGGTAATCAGACCGGCGCCAAATCTGATCACTGTGCACGTTCCGGAGTGGACAACACGATTGCAGGACGGCCTGAGTCGCTCTCAGGCCAGAGTCCACGAATGGGAACTTCTTCAAGAGGTAGCAGAGGATCTGTTTCTTGATGGGAACTCCAGATCTAGACTTGTTCGCCTCCCCATCCAATAAAACTGCCCAATTTTTGCTCGCTAGATCCAGGGCCTGGTGTTTTCTGGCGAGGCGCGTTATCCCTCTCCTGGGCTGAACAGATTCCTCTACGCTTCCCTCCTTTCCCGTTGATCCAGAAAGTTCTTCTCAAACGCGCAGGGAGCACGCACTAATGATCCTGGTGGGCCCCATTTTGGCCCAGACAGATTTGGTTCCTTGTTGATTCAACTATCTACGAACTCCCGCTTCCTGCCAGCTCAGCTCCACTTACTGTCTCAGGAGAAGGGTTCACTTGTCCACCGGACTACGTTCCTTGAACCTGCATGCTTGGCTCTAGAGACCATAGCCATTTTGGCGTCACGGGGTCTCATGAGAGGTGCAGAAGTCCTTTCTGCAGCCAGAAAGCTAGAACGATATGCACGAGCGCCATGAAATGGCGCGCTTTTTAGTATGGTCGCGAGCACGCACCTTTCCCCTTTAGGGTTGTCCTGTGGGAGTAATATTAGAATATTTGCTCTCCTCTTTCATTAGGTCTAGCCTACTCCTCTATTAAGTGCACCTCTGTGCCATTTCGGTTACCACCTCCGGTGGGAAATCGTACAGTGGCTCAGGTGGAGCCTCTCGGAATTTCTTGGGAGGTTCACCTTAGGCCTCCTATTAGAGACCCTGTGCCTCCATGGGATTTGCTCTTTGTCCTGGAACAGCTCACGCTACCCCTTTGAACCTGCCATGGATTGTGACTACGTGAAAACGTTGTTTTTAGTTGCTGTTACCTCGGCAAGAAGAATTTCTGAACTTCACGCTCTCATGTGCAAAGAGCCTTATTTAGTTTTCCACGGGACAGAGTATCCCTGAGGACAAACCCTAAATTTTTGCCTAAGGTGGTTTCTTCACTCACTCTGAACCAGGATATCGACCTTCCGGTCTACTTCCGAGCTACTCAAATAGAGGAGGCTCTGCTCCATACCCTGGATGTTCACCAGCCTGAGGTTTTACCTCAACAGAACTCAGTCCTTTCGTAGTTCTGAGCAACTTTTCATTTCCTTCTCTGAGAGAATGATGGGCCAACCCGTATCCAAACAGTCCCTTTCTGCTGGCTTGTCCAGTGTATTTCTCACTGTTATGGTATCAAACAAAGCCCCTCCGGGTACAGTCCGGGTCATTCCACTAGAGGGTGGCTACTTCCTTTGCAGCGCTCAAAATGTTTCCACTTCTGCTATATGCACTGCAGCCACTTGGAGTTCTGTGCATACCTTTATCAGGCATTATAGCTGGACATCGCCCTCGGCGAAGGGCTGGTTTTGGCTTGGCGTGCTTCAGGTCTCTGTCCTAGGTTCAGGACCTGGTTTTTATCCTTTATTTTCCTCCTCCCGGATTTTCTGACAGCGTTACTGCTTGGGAATCAGTCCTAATGGTGTAACCTGCTGCAAGAGCTGTGTCTCGAAGTAAGATAGTACAGTTACGTAAGAACTTACCGTAACAGTAGATCTTCGAGAACAGCTCTTGCAGCAGGTACCTTCCCGCCCACCTTCCCCCTTGGAGGAGGCATGGCTCAGTCTTTCTGAGCAGGAAGTGTTATCTTTCTGTCTTCTGACGGCGAATCCTAGGTCTCCCATTTTGATGTCAGCCTGCGGCAAGAAGTCTCCGGCGGGAGAACTGGGGAATCTGGCGGGACCGCCCCCTTTTGTACCACGCCTGACGTCGGAGGCGGGACCGACGTCAGGATCGGTCCCAGTGTAGTTAGCTAGCTAGAATTTTTTCCGTGTCCTGGCGCCTGACGGCTTCAGTCCTAATGGTGTAACCTGCTGCAAGAGCTGTTCTCGAAGATCTACTGTTACGGTAAGTTCTTACGTAACTGTACTTTATTTTCATTACTTGTGGAAAAAGTTTTTTTGATACTGAATCCTTGTACTTTTCTTTAGCGTGTGGTTACCAGTCCTTATTGGTTCTGAAAAAAAAAAAAAAACCCGTGTTTTAGACGTTTTTTTCCAATACCTGTGACACGGTTAGGAACCGATAAAGGAGTCTTGCCTGGTGGGTGCTGAAAAAAGTAAGTTTGGTTAGGTTGACCATGTCTGAAACCCAAGAAAAAACGGGCCCACTGGGTTTCAACACTACAGTGAGTGTGGGAGATCTTCCTTGTCAATCTTCACCATTCATTACTGCTTGGGTTAAGCCGGATGACGCACTCCCTTCTGAGGAGTTTTTTAGAGTCGGCTCAGCAGGCGCCCGCCCTAGAACCGGCATGCAGCGTCATCGCAGCGGCGGCGTTAGAGTGCCGCAGAACTCCTCCTCCATCTCAGTTCTGTTTCTCCCCGTTGAGGCTGCACCTGCCTCTGTGGTGGCGTTCAATGTCGGGTTTCTCCTCAGCTAGAACTCCTCGTTTTTCTCAGACATCCACTCGATGACGCATTTCGGTGAACCGTTCTTTTTATTTCTATTCTGCGGCGCCAGTGCTTTACCTCTTTTTAGTTGTTTAGTTAGCGTCATGTCCGGTTCGGGGCAAGGCGTAAATGAGAAGCGGGCGCGCCCTATGCGTCGGGTGCTCCTGTGCGCATTTCTCCGTCTCGGACCGGCATGATGTCTGTCTCCGTTGCCTGGGACCCAACCATGACATGGGCGCTTGCGATGCTTGTTTCTCCATGGACCGTCGTGTCCTCAAGTCCGCCGCGTTCAAGCTCGGCAAGGCCCATGACCCGGGGCGGGCGTCGCTCAGGATTCCCAGATAAGGTCTCTAGGCCTTCCCCGGGTCCCTCCCGTCCAGCGGAGGAAGCTTCCTCCTCTTCTCTTGCCGAAGAGCTTCTCTCGCGGTGGTCGGAGAACGTCGTAGTCCCTCCGGGGCCGCGACGGGACACCGCCTCGGCAGTCACCTCCTCGAGGTGCAGGGCTCCCCAGTGTTGAGGCCCACGATTCCTGGGCCTGGCACGGTGGACCCTCGATGCCACCCTCTGGCGCCGTTTAGATCCGGCACCGCTTGCGGTGCTGGTGATCGAGACGGCGGCGCCCGCTCTGGCCCTCGGTGCTGCTTTCGCGGGCGCGCGGAGGCGATGTGCTGCTCGGCGGCGCCCGGGTGGGTTCAACGCGCGGGAGGCGGTGCGTGGGCCCTAACTGGTGCGGCAGGGGCAGGACTGGGCCTGGCTGTCGCCAGTGGGTGGGGTCGTCGGCGCCGTCCCTGGCACGGCGCCCGTTGCTCGAGGATCCCTGGGGTTGCCAGCATTGAGGTCCTGCTGGTCCGTCCTCCCGGAGGCCGATGACACGGATGTGGACCCATCCTGGCACCCTGACTCTTCGGGGTCAGGGTCCCGGTGGCACAGGTGCTAGGCGCGCGCAGCGGGCCTTCCACTGTCCTCTTCCGTCCTCCCTGAGGATCCTCGGGCTAGGGGTGGCCCTGGGTCCCAGGGGTGATGTGGTGGGGACTGAGGAGAAACTCCCCTCCTAGGGACCTGTGACAGCTGCCCTCCGGGTGCTGTTGCCTCCCCTCGGGGGGGAGGCAGCTGCAGTCAAGGAGGAGGCTCTCTCCGAGGGTGGGGGCAGGGTCCGAGTCCGAGGTCGAGGGCAGGGGCGGGTGCCCGGTCTCCTTGACCACCCTTGTGGGGTGGCTAGGAGCCGTAGTGCGAACCCGCCCTTCCCTCTTAGCCCCAGGGTTCCCTCCGGTGGCGTTGCTGTGGATTGCCCTTCTGGACCCATGCAGTCCCGGGTTCGTCACAGGGGAGGTTCCCCACCCGGGCTCTTCCAGGCATCGCATCCTCAGGGTCTCGTCTTGCGACCTGGTTTGTTGTCCGGGATCCCGCCAGCTCGGGCTCCGTTCCCCGGATTTCAGAGCCCTGGCAGAGGTCAGTTGCCTCTTCGTAGGTGCCCTTCTCCAGTACCTCTGCTTCCACCCCCCGCTCTTCCAGGCCATGTTGGTCCTACGGGGCCGTTATCCTGGGAGCAGTTCAGAGGTTCTGCGGTGGCCTTCCCCTCATACGTTAGATACATGCATGAGCGGGTCTTTCGACTCTCCCCACCGCCGCAGGAATCGTCTGGACATTCGAGCTCGCCATCATCCTCGTCTTCCTCCTCTGAGGGAGGAACCCCTGCTCATCTTTCTTCCGACCGCTGATTTCACTGAATATCAGCGATTCCTCGAGGATGGTGAGGATCTTGAATCTCTTACGTTAGGCGAGACAATACCCGAGCGGAGGCGAGAATTCCTTGGAGAATTCAGTGCAGCACCTGGTGGTACCTTCCTGGCCTATCCCCTTCCAGGGGCGTCTATCCGTTCTGGCAGTGCTAGCCGCCCTTTCTTCAGCCCCGGCAGACTGTCGTCGTAGGTATTGTGCCCCCTTGGAATCCCTGGGTACCCTTCCCAACCCGTCCTTGGGTTTGGCGTACTTAGAGACTCCTTCCGGGCGCCGCCGCCTGGCGCACGACCGCCCACCAGATTTGGATTCTCTACAATTCGACCGGTGGGGGCGAAGAGTGTTCTCTTCTTCTCGTGTGGTGGCTTGCATTGCATCACATCAGGCTCACCACGCTGCCTACAATTGGCATCTGTGGTCGATGCTCTCCCAGCTCCTAGCCTCGATGCCTGATATGGAGCAAACCAGACAGGCTATTGCCCTCTCCACTATAGGCCTGGAGCTGGCAAGACACCAAGCAAGGGCATCTTAGGACGCCAATGAGGTGGCTTCCAGGCTTGCAGGGACAGCGATCTGCATTAGACAGACGGCATGGCTCCGTCTATCAAGGTTGTCACCCCTGGCCCGGCGTAGGGTGATCCGCTCCGCTTTCCGGGGAACCCGTCTTTTCTCCTCCAGAGCTAGGAGGCTTTTGCAGGAGCTTTCTCCGTCTCCCCGTCCTCGGGAGGCACCTCTAACTCTTCTCCCACTTGAGCTTCCCTTGTGTTAGCAGGGTCTTCCTTCTGTTCCTCACCAACAGGAGGCTGGGGGTCTTGTTCCTCAGGGTTCTACCCTCCATTTTGTCAAGGGAGGGGGTAGTACTCACCCAAGCAGTAATGAATGGTGAAATTGACAAGGAAGATATGAGAAATTACGTACCTACCGTAATTCTTGATCTTCTCTTGTATTTTCACCATTCATTATTGATACCCACCCACCTTCCCCTCAGTGGCCTCCTTCTGTGGCGTCTCCCCCTCCCGTCTCGTTCCTCTCTCCTCCCTTGGCCTTTATGCCAAAAAAAAAAAAAAAATCTGTTTTTTTCCCCCATTCTTGTGAATGGATTCACTTTTTTCCTCAAGGTAGAGAGGAACGACTGCGGTTGCGAATTTCTTTAATCTGAGGGAACTCTTTCTGACTGCCCTATGGTGCGATTCCTTACCTTCTTCAGGTCATGTAGTTTCACAGCCTGGTGGCCATGCCCTGTCTTTGCCTCCTCAAAGTTTGGAATCCCCCTGGCAGGCATTATTTTTCAAAGCTTTTCCAGCTGCTGACTGAACTTGTCAGCTTCAAGCCTCTGTCTACCTTGTCTTAGCAAGTCGGATTGAGTTCCTCTCTATTTTTCTTACTAACTGCCTCCGAGAAGGCATGTTTTTTCCATACTCTTCTGTGGTAGCACTTAACAGGGTGCTAAGGAACTTAGTCCTCTTCCTGGATGGACGCTCTTCCGGAACAGGTTCTGTTCGAACAGTCTAGGAGCCCTCAACTAGGATGAAGGGACTTGGCATGTTGAGGAGTTGCCCTCTCTTGGTATGTTCAGGAGGTTGGTGGAACCTCTCCTCTGTCCTAACAACTGGGATTCTTGTTCCCTTATTAGTTTCGAGCCTATAAGCCTCTTAACCAACAATGCTCGATGGGCACTGTTCTCCTTCTCAACATGCCTCTTTCTTTCTTTCTTTCTTTCTTTCTTTCTTTCTTTCTACTTCCTCTCCCTCTCTCTGTTCCTCCCCTAGAGCCGCCCCAGAAAGGAGGCCCTGCGGTCCCTTAGGGTAGGAATTCTCTCTCCTCTGTCTATTCTCCATCGGCTTCTTCCTTTTTCAGTTTATTTCCTTTCCTTTTTTCTATCCCTCGGCTCTCTTGCCTCACTTTCTTTTTTCTTACACTTTATTTTCGCCTCTCCGGCTAACAGAACTGAGATGGAGGAGGAGTCTGCGGCACCTAAGGGCGCCCTCGCACTGTGTTGATGCGTCGTCCTCGGGGAGCGTTGGAACCGACTCTAAAAAAAAAAAAAAAAAAACTCCCATAGCGGAGTGCAGCGCCTCAACAACAAGCAGTAATGAATAGTGAAGATACCAAGAAGATCAAGAATTACGGTAGGTACGTAATTTTCATGTCTTTGCTAAGGCCGACCCCCACACCACCTGTGTTTATTGTCTGGGCTTTGAACACCTCGATACAGACTGCCAAATTTGTAAAACATTTTCCTAAGTCTACCCTGGAATAGAGATTAGGTAGACTTAGGGAAAAGAAGGCTGAGAAGTCCGCTGACCCGGATGGCCGACCGAACCAGAAGGAGTGCCCTCTGACCAGGGCGATACTTCTTCGGGCAAGAGGAGAGCCGATCAGGAGGGATCGGTTCCTACAAAAAGGAAAAGAAAAGACAAATCAGCCGGTTTGGATCCAGAGGTTCATGTTCCGACCGCTGATGAGATTTCCTGAGCGATCGGATTGTTGAATCGCTTTGCCCGGTTCCGCCCGATCCGGCTCCGTTGGCTAGGGGCGCTCGGTTCGGTTGGTTCCACTGGTTCAGGAATATGCCCCTGAAGATTTTTATGAACCGGAATTTGAGGAGGAGGGGGATTATGAACAAGAGGATGATTATGATGGAGCAGAAAGTCTGGATGTGCCCATTGAACTGGACATCTCCCCAGACAGACCTTCTGGTGTTTCCCCTCCTAGGCTCTCTGAGTCCCCTCCCCACTACATGTTCTACAGGAAAGTGGCTGAAACTCTTCAGCTCCCTATGGAGGAAGCTACAGAGGATCAAGAGGAGCCTGATTTTGTAGAGGTGATGGACATCCCAGAGTCCAGGAGACTGTCTATTCCCTTGCACAAATCATTTGGGAAACAGACACAAAAAATGTTAAAGTCTCCTAATGCTGTACCTCCTGTTGATAGAAGAATGGATAAGAGGTACACTTTATCAGGCTCACACATGGAGTTTTTCTACCAGCAATGCAGCCATGTTGGGGTCATGCAGGCTGCAGCCTGTGACAGGGCTAATGTTCCCTTGGCTTCATACCCCCCAGATAAAGACTCCAGGAGGATGGATGCCTTGGCAAAGAAGCAATACATGGCATTCTCTTTGGGACTCAGGCAAGCTAGTTATATGGCCTATACAGCCAGGTACCAGAGTCCAAGTGGGACACTGTACTGACCCTGGCTAAACAGGCCTCCCCCCAAGCTGGCCAAGGAGCTGGAGGTGGTGGTTGTGGATGGGATTGAGGCATCTAAGGTACAATTTCATGCTGCTGTGGACTCCAGTGATGTCATCAAGAGTCATGGCTACATCTGTGGCTCTTCGCAGAATGGCTTGGCTCAGATGTACTAGCCTCTCGCAGGATACCCAGGCTAAGGCCATGGATTTTCCTGTGGAAGGTAATTCTCCGTTTGGGGAGCAGACAGAGAATTACTTGAAAAAGATGGAAGAATATAGGACCACTTATAGGAGTGCACAGGCCAAGGAGAGGCAGGCAGCTCCTCAAAGGCAGCATTCTGGGGGCAGGGGCAGGCCTTTTCATAGGCCCTTCTACCAAGCACAGGCCTCTTCTCCTTTTTCACAGAGGGGGTTCTTCAGAGGGAGAGGCAGATGGGGGATGAGCAGGGTTGCATTCACCCCTCAGCCTGAGGCCCCTGCCAAGCAGACACCCTGATGGGTCTGCCTGGTTTGACTCTCCTATCCCTGTAGGGGGCAGGCTGGCTTACTTTGTCCAGGACTGGGTGTCTGTTACTTCAGACAAGTGGGTCCTGGAAGTAGTAAGCCAGGGACTAGTTCTCAGCTTCAAAAAATTTCCGAAGATGAGAGCCAGATCTTTTCCACCTGCAAGTCTGTCCGAGACCCTTGCCTTAGAGGCAGAGGTTTCATCTCTTCTGGCCTTAGAGGCCATATAGAGAATTCCTACCCTACACTGGGGCAAAGGTCTATACTCCAGGTACTTCCTTACCCCAAAAAAGACAGGGGAGTGGCAACCCATCCTAGATCTAAGATACCTGAACAAACATCTTTTAAAACCAAGGTTCAAGATGGTGACTCTGGGAATAATTCTTCTCTCTCTAAGGCCAGGGGACTGGCTAGCCTCCCTGGACGTCAAAGATGCCTACTTTCACATCCCCATCAGGTGCTCCCACAGAAAGTACCTCAGGTTCAAGTTGCCCTCAGGGCACTCTCAGTTCAGAGCAATGCCCTTTGGCCTAACATCAGCCCCAAGGGTCTTCACAAAGTGCCTGGCAGTAGTGGTTGCCTTCCTAAGGAGACAAACGATTTCCACTTTCCCATAGTTGGGCGACTGGCTCATAGTAGGTCAGTCTCCAGACCAAGTCAAGTCACACCTACAAGTGACCCAGCAAGTGCTCACTTCTTTAGGATTCCTTCTCAACCTACCAAAGTCAGTTCTCGAACCGGTGCAGCTCCTCACCTTCATCGGTGCAGAACTGGATACGGTAAAAGCAAGAGCCTTCCTTCCCCTGGAAAGGGCAAGGACCCTCATGGAACTGGCCTCTTCATTCACCCTTCAGGTGTCTTGACCAGCAAGGCATTTCCTTCAGCTACTGGGCCACATGGCAGCTTCCACAGCAGTGGTCCAGGGGGCAAGATTTCAAATGAGGGACATTCAGTTCCACTAAAGAGCTTTTTGGTCCCAAAGAAAGGATTCCCTTACCAAACTAGTTCCAGTGACTTGAACCCTGGTCCAAGCCTTGCAGTGGTGGAAGGATCAGGACAATTTGAGACAAGGGGTTCCATTTGTCACTCAGTCTCATTCAGTGATCCTCACCACAGATGCTTCCCTGCTGGGCTGGGGAGCCCATTTGGGGGTCTTACTACCCAGGGACTGTGGTCGCCTCAGGAATCTCTGCTTCACATCAATCTATTGGAACTCAGAGCAGTGTTTCTGGCACTACAAGCTTTTTCCAAACATGTACAGATCAGGGTGGTTCAGGTTAGAACAGACAACACCACCACCATGTGGTACATCAACAAGCAAGGAGGCATTCGGTCTACGACCTTGTGCACAGAAGCAATGAAGTTGTGGTCCCTGGCCTATTCCCTGCAAACCTCTCTGATAGCAGTTTACCTCCCAGGGAAGGACAATGTCCTAGCAGATGCACGGAGCAGAATATCCCAGGGCCATCACAAATGGGCCCTAGATCCTCTGGTGTTGAAAGTGATTTTCTCGATATGGGGCACTCCAGAGGTAGATCTTTTTGCAGCCCCAGACAATCACCAGCTTCCTCTCTTTTGTTGCAGACCCCCAGTCTTGGGCTCAGGTCCCCTGGATGCTCTGATTCTGAACTGGAAGGAAATTTCTCTATGCTTTTCCCCCTTCCCTCTCCTGTTAAGGGTGTTAGTCAAGATAAGGTCACAACCATGCAAAGTGATTCTGATTGCTCCAGACTGGGCCAGACAGCCTTGGTATCCCTTGTTGTTGTCCCTAACAGTCCATCTTCCCCTGTCTCTTCCCAGGCATTGCAACCTGTTAACATCCTCTCCGGGGAGGATTTGGTACCCGAATCTTCAGTCTCTCAATCTCAAGGCTTGGCTCTTGAAGAGTTAGAGTTTGCAGATCTGCATCTTTCCTAAGGGGTTCTGGATATCCTTAAGGCTTCTCGGAAGCCTTCTACCAGAAAGACTTACAACTCCAAATGGAAAAGATTCAGCATTTGGTGTTCTAAGAAGAATATTTCTCCAAACTCTGCCGAATGCCTATGGTTCTGGATTATATGGTCCATCTTAATGAGCCTAGCCTCAGACCAGCTACTCCTAAGGTACCTTGGCAGCTATTTCTGCTTTCCTGTCTGTAGGCAAGTCTTCCTCTCTGTCTTCCCATCCCGTATTCTGTAAGTTTTTCAAGGGATTGCTTCACACCAACCCCCCTTTAGGGATCCTGCTCCTGCTTGGGACCTTAATGTTTTGCATTGCAGCTTATGCAACCCCTTTTGAGCCTATGTTCTCAGCAGTGTAAGTACTTGACTTGAAACTGTGTTTTGGTAGCCATACTTCTGCCAGACATATCAGTGATTGCAAGCCTGTCAGTGAATCTGATTTCATCTCTTTTCACAGAGATAAAGTGGTCCTTAGAACTAAAAGAAAGTTCTTGCCTAAAGCGGTTTCAGATTTCCACCTCAATCAATCTATATCTCTTCCTGTTTTCTTCACTGATCATTCTTCCTCGGGAGAGAGGAGGCTACACAGTTTGGATGTTAAAAGAGCCCTTAGCTACTACATAGAGCATACCAAGGGTCACAGGTTTGAATCCCTCCAGTTGTTTTTCACTTATAGGGAAGTTGGGAAGGGCAAACTTGCCACTAAGAGATCTGTTGCCAGGTGGATTGTTTCTTGTATACAATTCTGCTATGAAAAACTGGGTAGAACCCCACCCTCAGGCCTGAGGGCTCATTCCACAAGAGATGCAGCTGCTTCCCTGGCTGCTGCCAGGGAAAATCCTCTCTCAGAAATTTGTCAAGCAGCCACTTGGAAAACAGTCCATACCTTTACCAAGCATTACTCTCTGGATATCCAGGCTAGGAGTGATGCTCGGTTTGGCACAGCAGTACTTCAGAGCCTATTTCCAAAGTAGGTTCTGTCCCTCCTCCATGGAGGTACTGCTTGGTAGTCTGCAGTAGTCAGAATGCAGCAAGACTTCATGTTGTTTGAAGAAAAAATTACTTGCTTTAGTAATTATGTTTCTTCTAGTGGAGTCTTGCTGTATTCTGACCTCCCCCCCGCTTCCCCTCTCAGAACCTAGTTTTTGGGATGTGGGTGGGCAGGAGAAGTGTTGGCACCCTAGAGGTGTCCATTTTACACCCTCTTTTGTCTTTGGGTGGAATGTTGTTTCTAGGGACATGGATATGTTGTTCATCCACACTGTCTGGCAGGTTCAAACAACATGAAGTCTTGCTATATTATGACATATGCAGTGAGTCCCAACCTTCGAACTGCTCCGGAGGTGAAAGGTTAACTTTCCATGCCAGGCATGGAACTTTGAGCTCGAGCTCGGTTGAAAACTCTGTCTGTTGTTCTTCAAACTCAAACTGTCAGATTCTTTACTCCGCCTCACTGAACAGTCTCGGAGATTTCTCCTTCTGCCAGTTCATTTTGTCGGTTAAGGTATTATTTTCTCGGTTTTTGACTGAATTGAAACTGCAACAGGTGGGTTCAAGCTCTGTCTGTGTATTGTGAGTACTAGATAGAGTTTACATAATTTTATTCTGTGTGGAACTTGTAGCAGTTTATCGGTTTCAGTTTGAACCGATCACGTTATTTAAAATATTTAATCTGTCTTTTGAATGCATGGTTCCGGTTCTTATCGGTTCTAAAAAATGGATTTAATTACGTTTTTCTCGACCCGTGACATGGTTGGGAACCAATAAGAGAGTCTTGCTTGGCGGATTGCCATAAACGGGCAAGTTTGGTTAGGACTGGCACTATGTCTGAGAAACCCAAAAGAAAAACCGGGCCCACTGGGTTTCAACACTGCAGTGTGTGTGGGGAAGTCTTTGCTAAGGCGGCCCCCACCACCACCTGTGTTTATTGTCTGGGGTTTGACCACCTCAATGCAGATTGCCAGATATGCAAAAATTTTCCTGCAGCTACCCTGGAAGAGAGAGTTGGTAGGCTCAAGGAAAGGGAGGCCAAAAAGTCAGTTGACCCGGATGGCCGGCCCGGTTCGGTTGAAACCGAACCGGGAGGAACCTCCTCTGACCAGGCGAGACTTCCTCGGGCAAAGGAGAAACCGACTGGAGGTCGGGTTCCAGCAAAGGACTGGAAATCAGCCAGTGTAGCCAAAACTTCTCTCCAACCGCTAAAGAAATAGCCAAAGCGATTAAAATTGTCCAGTCGCTCCCGGTTCCGACTGAACGGCACCATCGAATAAGCGTCACGGGTTCAGTCGGTTCCACGGTTCAAGAGTATGATTTAGAGGAATTTTATGAACCGGAGGAGGAGGAAGAGGAGTATGAGGAGAGTGAATGTGGATTTGAAAGTCTGGATGTGCCATTGAACTGGACATCTCCCAGACAGACACCCTAGGAGTGTCTCCTCCTAGGCTTTCTGGTCCCTTCTCATTTTATGTTTTATAAAAAGTGGCTGAAACCCTCCAGCTCCCTATGGAGGAAGCTGTGGATGATCAAGAGGAGCCTGACTATGTAGAAATGATGGGTATCCCAGAGTCTAGGAGACTGTCTATTCCTTTGCATAAATCTTTTGGAAACAGACAGTAAAAATTCAAAAACTCCTCACACTATACCTCCTGTGGATAAGAGAATGGACAAGAGGTACAGATTGTCAGGCTCTGATATGGAGTTCCTGACACAACAATGCAGCAATGTTGGGGTAGTGCAGGCTGCAGCCTGTGACAAGGCTTATATTCCTTTGGCTTCACACCCCCCTGACAAGGACTCCAGGAGGATTGATGCCATGGCAAAGAAACAGTACATGGCAGCATCTTTGGGACTCAGACAGACAAATTATATGGCTTTATGTTGCCAGATACCAGAAATCCAGATGGGATACTGTTATGGCTCTAGCAAAGCAGGTCCCTGGCCAGCTTGCCAAGGAGCTGGAGCAGGTGGCTGCTGATGGTATTGAGGCATCCAAGGTGCAATTCCATGCTGCTCTACTCTAATGATGTGTCATCAAGAGCCATGGCTGCATCTGTGGCTCTTCACAGAATGGCTTGGCTCAGATGTACTAGCCTGTCACAGGTTACCCAGACTAAGGCCATGGATTTTCATGTTGTGGGTAATTCTCTGTTTGGGGAGCAGACAGAAAATTACATGAAGAAAATGGATGAGTATAGGACCACCTATAGGAGTGCACAGGCCAAGGAAAGGCAGGCCACTCCTCAGAGGCAGCCTTCTAGGGGCAGGGCAGGCCTTTTCATAGGCCTTTTTACCAAGCCCAGGCCTCCTCTTCAGCTTATGCCCAGATGGGGTTCTTTGGGGAGAGGCAGACTGAAGTGCAGTGAGACCTGCTTCCACCCTCAGCCTCAAGCCCTGCCAAGCAGGCACCCTGATGAATTGGCCAGGCGAGTCTCCACTACCTGTGAGGGGCAGGCTGGCTTACTTTGTCCAGGACTGAAGTCTCTAACATCAGACAAGTGGGTCCTGGAAGTAGTAAGCCAGGGACTGATTCTCACCTTCAAAAATTTCCAAAGATGAAACCAGATCCTTTCCACCTGCAAATCCATCAGAGGCACTTGCCCTAGAGGCAGAAGTCTCTTCCTCCTGGCTCTCAGAGCCGTGGAAGGGTTCCACCCTACACCAGGGCAAAGGATTGTACTCAGGTACTTCCTTACCCCCAAAAAACAGGAGAATGTGACCCATCCTGGATCTCAGATACCTAAACAAGCACCTTTAAAACCAAAATTCAAAATGGTGACTCTGGAATTATTTTACCCTCTCTAAGGCCAGGAGACGGCTGGCGTCCCTGGACCTCAGGATGCCTACTTCCATATTCTCATCAAGAACCTCCCAGCGAAAGTACCTCAGGTTCAGAGGCTGCCTCAGGCCATTACCAGTTCACAGCAATGCCCTTTGGCCTCACCTCTGCCCAAGGCTATTCACAAAATGCCTAGCAGTAGCAGTTGCCACTACCTAAGAAGGCAAGGTGCCATCTTCCCTTACCTGGACTGACTGGCTCATAGTAGGCCAGTCTCCAGACCAAATCAAGTTACATCTTCAGATGACTTAGCAACTGCTTACCTCTCAGGTTTCCTTCTCAGTCTTCCAGAGTCAATTCTAGAGCCTGTCCAGCTTCTCACCTTCATAGGCACAGAACTGAACACAGAGGAAGCCAGAGCCTTCCTTCCTTGGACAGGGCAAGGACCCTGGTCTCTCTGGCCTCCTCATTCACCCTGCAGGTCTCTTGACCAGCAAGGCATTTTCTGCAACTCCTGTGACACATGGCTGCTTCTACAGCAGTAGTGCAGAGCCCAGATTTAGATGAGAGACATTCAGTTCCATTTGAGAGCCTTTGGTCTCAAAGAAGGACCCCTAACCAAGTTGATCCCAGTAACTCGAACCTGATCCAAGCCCTACAGTGGTGGCAGGGATCAGGGAACAACCTGAACAAGGGTTCCCTTTGTCACTCCAGTCTCACTCTTTAATCCTTACTACAGATGCATCCCTCTTGGTGGGGTGCTCACATGGGCGACCTCACTACCCAGGATTGTGATCCCCTCAGAATCTCTGCTCCACATCAACCTAGTTGGAGCTCAGGCAGTTTTCTAGCACTTCAAGCTTTTCCGTCTGTTTCAGAACAAGTTGTACAGGTCAGAACAGACAGCACCACTACAATGTGGTACATCAACAAGCAAGGAGGCACTCGGTCCTACGGCCTTGTGCGAGGCAATGAAGTTGTGGTCTCTGGCTTACTCCTGAACACCTCCCTTCTGACAGTTCACCTCCCAGGCAAGGACAATGTCTGGTAGATGCTCAGCAGGATTTCCCAGGGCCATCACGGATGGTCACTGGACCCCCCTAGCCTGGGGGTATATTGCCTTAGATGGGGCACCCACAGATGGATCTTTTGCAGCTCAGACAATCCTGCTTCCCTTTTGCTGCAGGCCCCAGTGTCGGGACTCAGTCCCTCTGGATGCCTTACTTCTCAATTGGGAAGGAAGTTTCTCTATGCTTTTCCTCCTTCCTCTCCTGTTCAAGTGTTAGTCAAAATCAGATCTCAATCCTGCAGAGTGATTCTGATTGCTCCAGATGAGGCCAGACAACCCTGGTATCCTCCTACTGTCCTTAACAGTCCATCTTCCCCTGTGTCTTCCCAGGAATCACAATCTGTTAACCTGTGCTCAGGGATGGTTTTGGTACCCAAACCTCAAATCTCTCGATCTCAAGGCCTGGCTCTTGAAGAGTTAGAGTTTGCTGATCTACACCTCTCCCAAGGTGTAATGGATGTATTGAAGGCTTCTAGGAAGCCTTCCACCAGAGCTACTTACAATTCCAAATGGAAGAGGTTTTCCATATGGTGTTCTGGGAAGCATATTTTCCCAGAATCTGCTGACTTACCCACAGTTCTGGATTATATGGTCCATTTAAACACTTTGGGGCTGAGGCCAGCTACCCTAAAGGTGCATTTGGCAGCTGTGTCTGCTTGTATTTCAGCAGGTAAACCCTCTTCTCTTTCAGCTCATCGTGTATTCTCCAAGTTTTTTAAGGGATTGCTTCACACCAACCCTCCATTCAGGGCCCCTGCCCCTGCCTGGGATCTTAATGTTTGTATTGCTCCAGCTTATGCAACCTCCTTGAGCTCTTGTCTTCAGCAGAGCTCAAGTATTTGACTTGGAAGACTGTTTCTGGTAGCCATCACTTCTGCCAGACACATAAGTGAATTACAAGCTTTGTCAGTGGAGCCTGATTTTATCTCCTTTCATAGAGATGGTGGTCCTCAGGACTAACAGGAAGTTCTTGCCTAAGGTGGTGTCAGATTTCCACCTTAATCAATCTATTCTCTTCCAAAGTACTTCACTGACCATTCCTCCTCTGGCGAGAGGAGGCTGCACAACAGATGTTAAGAAGCCCTTAGTTACTACATTAGGCGTACCAAGGTCTGGGTTTGACTCCCTCCAACTGTTCCTCACTTATGGTGAGGTTGGTGAAAACCTGCCACTGAAAGATCCATTGCCAGGTGGATTGTCTCTTGTATCCAATTCTGTTATGAAAAGCTGGGTAAGGTTTCTCCCTCAGGCCTGAGGGCTCACTCTACCAGAGGTACGGCTGCTTCCCTGGCTGCTGCCAGGGGCATCCCCATTCTAGAGATTTGTCAGTCACTACCTGGAAAACAGTTCACACTTTTACCAAGCATTACTCTCTGGACATCCAGGCTAGGAGTGATGCTCGGTTTGGCACAGCTGTGCTTCAGAGCCTATTTCCTAAGTAGGTTCTGTCCCTCCTCCATGGAGGTACTGCTGTGTAGTCTGCATATATGCATAATATAGCAAGACTTCATGTTGTTGAAGAAAATTACTCACCTTAGTAATGTTGTTTCTGCTAATGGAGTTTGCTATATTATGACCTCCCCTACCTGCCCCTCTCAGAACCTCTGTTTTTGGGATGTGGGTGGGAAGTGCAGTGTTGCACCAAGTAGGTGCCCACCTTGTTGTTTTCACACCTCCTTTCTTGGGGTGACTTGGTGTTGTGTTTTCATTTTTGGGTCTCCTGACTTGAGTCTTTGTTTTGGGACCAAAAATCTGTTCTTATATTTAGTAGCCAGTTGGCTGAGTGTGGGTTACAGCACCACACAGGACCTTGGTGAGTTTAGCTCGTAAAGATCTGACAGTTTGAGTTTGAAGAACAACAGACAGAGTTTTCAACCGAGCTCGAGCTCAGCGTTCCATGCCTGGCATGGAAAGTTAACTCTTTCACCTCCGAACAGTTCAGGTTGGGACTCACTTATGTCATAATATAGCAGACTCCATTAGAAGAAACAACATTACTAAGGTGAGTAATTTTTCTTCCTTGCCACTTAAATCTTGCTGGAAGGTCTTCAAGCTGGCTTCTCCCACCCACCGGGTGGTAAAACTCTCGGCTCCACCCATGGCAGATCTTCCTTACGCTTGGAAGCTCAGGTTCCTTCCTTAGCGCTCTGCGTGTGACTGGATCCTAATTCTTGGTTTGCCCAAAACTTATTTAAAAATTTTCAAGACTGTCAGAATTTCTCCTTGGCTGTGATGGACAAATCGACTCAGTTTGACGGTGCCCATGTGGGCAACAGATGTCCAGGGCAGTTCCGCACTCCACGTCGTCTACTGCCTCAGCCTAGGCGTGACCCGCCAGGCCTCACGAGTTATGCCGTTTGTTTCGGCCAATGTCGGAATAGCTGCCGGTCTGGCAGAGCACGCACCCGAGCGCTACCCGCGGTTAAGTTGAAGGAGGCCGTTGAATGGTGAGTTACCGTGGCGGCTGGCTTCGGCTGAACAACTCGAGCAGATGATACGCCCCTCGAGGAGGAGGAGGCCAGGCTGCATCATCCTCTTCCTCGGTCGCGGCATTTATCCCACTCTCTCTGGGTACCTCATATTCAGCTTCTTTCAAGGAGCTTTGCCAGTCCCTTTCCACGAATGGAGAGGGGCCATCAGGACATTCCTCTCGGTCCAAAAAGAAGGACTCAAAGGTAAGTCCCATCGTCTGCATTCGTGGGAGGGAGAGGTCCCTTCCCGAACAGTCGACACTCTGCTTGGTCAGAGGTTGCAGCTAAGGCCGCTGGCTTGCGGTGTCCCTGTCAGGTCAGCGGCGAGACACCCGTCGACACGGTCAAGATTTTTCTCGACCATCGAGCGAGCTGTCGACTGGTGAAGCCGACAGCCCTTCTTCACCGGTTCCCCGGTGGAGACCGAGACTTGCCTGTGCCTCCGGTGCCACAGTCCGGTTAAGGCTTCCGAGCGAGGAGGAAAGCGGGTGTCCCCTGTCCCTTCCCAGACCCGTCCTCGGAAACGCAAAGGATCTCGGTCTCGACATCGCCTCGGTCCAGCTGATCCTGCAGACATCGGCGTCTCGACTCTGCACCGAGTAAGCGGCACGCCACGTCTCGCTTCCTCCTGGAAGAGGAGAGGCTTCGCGAAGTTGCGTCGACGCTACGAGGACCTGATGTGGCAGCAGTTATTTCTGTTTGGGAACAAGGCGACGCTGTCACCTTCCCGACCATCAAGTGGCTGTCACCCGGCGGCAGAAACAACCCTCGCTGGCGAGGTGCCCAAGCCTGGGCGGTTGTCGGCCCGAAACCATCTGCCCCACCTGATTGTGGTGGAACCTCCGCCTCCACAAAATCGGGCGCCAACTAAATACTCTGTCGGGTCAGGGCCTGCCCATGCAGGTTGTTGGTCACCCTCACTCCCGACCGTCCTCTGCAGGTGGAGGGTGGCTCAGGCCCAGGAAGCTCTTCACGGACTCCTCGAGTCGGCGACTCCCTCCCTGTTCTCCAGGCCCATTGATCTGGAGTCCTCTGGGGGCCAGTCGATGGACGAAAGCCCATCGTCCTTCATGGGTTTGCTTCGGCTCATCTCGGAGTCCACCGGGATGCAGCTCGAGCCCGTATCCAAGCGGGCCAAGTATCCCCTGACGGAGATACTGGACCGAGGGGATTCACCCAGGAGGTCTTTCCAGTGGCTGAAGCCATTTTGGCCCAGCCTGGAGCTCTGGCAGCGGCCTGCTTCCTGTGCCTTGGCCAGGATGGCCAGGAAGTATCACGGTCCTACCGGCTCTTTGTCCGGTTTTTGGAGCACCCTCTGCGGAGGGTTAGTCACCGATAGCGTTTTCCGGCATTCCGGGAGCGCTAGGGATATGGATAAGCCCCGACAAGGTCCAAAAAGCTGGACTATGCGGGCGCAGGTGTACACTGCGTCCTCCCTAGAGCCTCCGTCAGGCCAGCTAGCGTGCTGATGGTACACTTCTCCCACGCCTCATGGGCTCCCCGGATGGGTGATCCTCATCTCCCGGCCGACCTGCAGACCACGGTCAAGCAGGTGCGGGATCAGGAAGGGCGGTGGTGAAACAGCAGCTCCAAACGGCTCTGGACATTGGAGACTCCTGTGCCAGATCGGTTGCGGCCGCGGTGGCGATGCGCCGCAAAGCATGGCTGAGGATATCCACCTTCATGGCGGATACCCAGCACAAATTGGCAGATGTCCCCTTCTTGGGGACCGACCCCTTCGGCCCTGGAGTGGAAGGTCACCTCCAGCGGATCGAAAAGTCCAATGCCACTCTGGACTCGGTCACCTCCGCCCAGAAGGACAAAGGCCGCCGACAGCAGCAGCACAAGTCCTTTCATCCTTCTGCACCTGCGGCATGTCCAGCCCAACAGCACCAGCACCAGGGCCAGCAGGCTCGCGCTTGGCATCCAAACCCAAGTCGAGGGCTTCCTCCAACAGGATGCAGGAGGTAAAGGCCCAGGAGGTCCTCGGCCAGTCCTCCTCTAAGCCTGCCCAGTGACGGGTTGAGGGTGTCGCCCCATGGGGATGGCTCCGCCACTTCCTTTCCGTCTGGTCCACTATCACCATGTACCGTTGGTGTTGGAGGTGGTAGGAAGGGCCTGCCCCTTGGAGTTGGTGGCTCCCACCCTTCCGAGCCGCCGGCCTCGGGGCTACGGGTCCACAGTTCTCTGGCTGCCTCGCTGAGCCGATATCCTCTGCTCCTTGAAAAAGAGGTGATCAGGAAGGTGGCGGATCCTCCTCCTTTCCCGGGGTTTGTGTCCAGGTACTTCCTGGTACCAAAACGGACGGGGGATTGGCACCCCATTCTCGACCTGCATGACCTGAACAGGTTCCTAAGGTCTCGGACCTTCAGGATGGTCACTCTGGCTCAGATAATCCCATCCTTGGAACGAGGCATGTGGTTCTGTTCTCTGGACCTTCAGAACGCATTCTTTCACGTCCCAATCCGTCCGTCCCTCCAGAGATTCCTCCGCTTCAGAGCGGAGGGATCCCTCTACGAGTTCCGGGCCATGCCCTTCGGCCTTCCCTAGCTCCCAGGGTCTTCACCAAATGCATGGCAGTGGTGACAGCATTTCTGCGGTGCCGAAGGGTCCGGGTGTACCCCTACCTGGACGACTGGCTGATTGCAGCCTCAGAAGCGGAGGTGGAGCAGTACAGAGATCGGGCCCTCCAGGTTTGCTCTCAGGTTGGCCTCCTCATCAAGCGAGGCCAAGTCGAGACTCGTGCCAATGCAGGTGATACAATTCATCAAGGCAGAGCTTAACTCTCTGAGCACAGAGCACGGCTTCCGGCCGGACAGGGCCGAGGTTCTTTCCTCCTTTGCCCAATCATTTCAGTTTGGACAACGCACCTTGCCTGGGACTTCCTCGCCTCATGGGCCTCATGGCGGCCTGCACCAGCGTGGTCCATTGGGCCCGCTGGTACATCGTCCCCTTCAATGGGGCTGGCCAGCCAATGGTCACAGCGCCTGATCCGCTGGATCAGCTAGTGACAGTGACCCAGGGGATGTAGAACGCTCTCCAGTGGTGGACCGTTCCAGCACATCTGCAGGAGGGCATCCCGTTTGTCCGCCCCGAGCCGATGGTTTCTCTATCGACTGATGCCCCTCTGATGGGTTGGGGTGCCCATCTGGGGGAGCACAGAGCGCACGGCCTCTGGTCCCCTCGGGGGTCCCGATGCCAAATCAACCTGCTGGAGCTTCGAGCAGTTCATCTAGCCCTCAGCGCCTTCGCTCCGTTTCAACGGGGTCAAGTGGTTCAGGTCCAGACTGACAATACCACGACCATGTACTACCTAAACCGCCAGGGCGGGACGTGCTCCATGCCTCTGTGCAGGGAAGCTCTCCGCATTTGGTCACTCGTGCGCAGCCTGGAGGTGGATCTCCTCGCCATTCATGTGGCAGGGGCCTCTAACACCTGGCGATGCCCTAAGCGGATAGGGCTGCGCCTCACAGTGGTCTCTCCTGCGGAGGTAGTACAAAATCTCTTCTCCCATTGGGGCATGCCTCAGGCGGACCTGTTTGCCTCCAGGGAGAAGCGAGCTGAGACTGTTTCATGCCCGCCCCCTCAGCAGGGCTCTCTGCAGGGAATGCCTTCGAGGCCGTGGACCCAGGCCTCTTCGCCTTCCCCATTTCCCTTGATCCACAAGGTGCTTCTCTGCGAGGAGGGACAAGGCACTGGTGATTCTGATAGCCCCATACTGGACCTGCCAGTTCTGGTATCCAGATCTCCTCAGTCTCAGCTCCAGGCTCCGGGCGGCTTCCAGCCCGCCCGGACCTGATCTCAGTCAGTCAGGGAAGGTATTCCATCGGACCTTCAATCCCTGCACCTGGACGGCCTGGTTCCTAGTGGCTAGAGTTCCAGGCCTTGGGTCTTTCCGGCGAGGTCCTCAGCGTCGTTGAGGCGTCCGTAGAGTCGACCAGAAAATGCTCGCCTTCAAATGGAAGAGATTCTCCATTTGGTGTCAGGCAAGGGCCTGGACCCTTCCTCCTGTTCCTTGGCAAGCATTCTGGACTACCTGTGGTCCTTTCTCAGCAAAGGCTTGGTCGGCGACCCTTAAGGTGCACCTGGCAGCCATCTCTGCTTACAGGCGTGGGCGGGGAAGCAGTCAGTGGCGCAGGAAAGGGTGGTCGGCGCTTTTCCAAAGGTCTTGATCACATATCCCCTCTGGTGCGAGAACATCCACCTCCGTGGGATCTACTGCTGGTATTGGCTAAGCTCATGGGCAAGCTATGCGAACCCATACACAGGTGTGACATCTCTCACCTGTCGTGGAAGACCGCCTTCTTGGTGGCTATCACGTCAGCCAGAAGGATGGGAGAGCTCCAGGCGCTTTCCATCGAGTCTCCTTATCTGGTCTTCCACAGGGACAAGGTTGTCCTTCGCCCCCACCCGAAATTCCTGCCGAAGGTGGTGTCGGAGTTTCACCTTAACCAGGTGTTGACTCTGCCGGCATTCTACCCCAATTACACCTCGGGGGCTGAATATAGGCTCCATACTTTGGACCCTAGAAGAGCCGCTTATTACAAGGAGCGGATGGCTGAAGTTCGGGGAGTGGTTCGCCAGCTGTTTGTCACCTACGCTGTAGCCGCACCTGGCAGACCTGCAGCCAAGTGGACGATAGGCAGGTGGGTCACCTCCTGCATAGATCTCTGCTATAGGTTGGCGGGCATGGAGCCTCCCAGAGGGATAAGAGCTCATTCTACCCACCATACCGCTGCATCGGTGGCTGCTTCCAGGGATGTCCCTATCCAGGAAATCTGCAGGGCTGCTACCTGGAAGTCAGCACACACCTTCATCACCCACTACCACATCGACCTTGAGTCACGCCGGGATGCTGGTTTTGGGGCCTCGGTTCTCCAGTCTTTATTTCCCAAGTAGGGGGTGTGCGCCTTGCCTCCCTCCTCCCGGAGAACTGCTAGGAGTCTGCTAGACAGTGTGGATGAACAACATATCCATGTCCCTAGAAATACAGGTTACTCACCTGTAACAGGATTTTCTAGGAATGGTATATGTTGTTCATCCCCATGGCCCACCCGACCTCCGGGTTCGACGCACAACCTGGCTTCCAGCGGGCTAGATCTGGTGTCATGGAGCGGAGCCGAGAGTTTTACCACCCGGGTGGGTGGGAGGAGCCAGCTTGAAGACCTTCCGGCAAGATTTAAAGCGGCAAGGAACCTGCCAGACAGTGTGGATGAACAACATATACCATTCCTAGAACTCCTGTTACAGGTGAGTAACCTGTATTTTTTGGATGTGTTTTGTTTTGGGTTTCCTGACTTTAGTCTTCCTTTGAGAACCAAAATTATTATATATTTTGCTAGTAAAAATTTTACAGTTTCCACACAGAACATCTAGTGAGTTTGCTCGTAAAGATCTGACGGTTGCAGTTCGAATAACAACAGGCAGAGGCTTCAACCGAGCCTTGATGAACATTCTATGCTAGGCATAGAAAAGTTAATCCTTTGTTCTCGGGGCAGTTGAAGGCAGGACCTAACTGCAATAGTCAGAATACAGCAAGACTCCACTAGAAGAAACATAATTACTAAGGTGAGTAATTTTTCATTCCGGCACTGTTAAATGCCGAGCTCTTCTTGACCCACAGGTCAAAAGAAGGCATCACTCGAGGTCGCCCTCTGGTATGTCTGCGCATCAACGATCGGTCATTAAGGTCAGTTGCTGGTCTCCTCCTCCGAATCGCCAGTTTCTGTTTCCAGACACCAACCTCTTCGACATCGGACCCTTCCCGCCTTCTGGTCGGGCTTCAGATGAACAGTTTCATCAGTGGGCCATTTTATGGAGCAGTGGGCTCAGAGGTTGGTCCAGCTGCCTGGCCCGGTCACTGTGGGCTTCAGGCGCTCTGGGATCAGGTAGAGGCGGTTGGCCTCCTAGTCGCCTAGCTGTACTTCAATGCCGTCGGCTCCGCGCTCAGGTGTTTTCCCCCCTCATATGGCTGCGGCACAGGGGCCACACCAATGCCTCTATCTCCTGGTATTCTTCCTTCTTTTCCCTCAAATCCTGGTTTTTGGAGATCTGTTTTAGTTTTGGCACCGTCAACGTCGATGGGTCTTTCGGCGCCATCCTCGGTGCCGGGGTATCTGTCGGTGCCGTCCTTGGTGCCGTTAGGTTCATCAGCGCGTCCTCGGCTAAAGTCTCTGTCGGCCTGTTTGTGGCACTGCGGGCTTCTTCGGCACCGTGGCGTCTCTCGGCGACGTGCGCTGTGCTGTGTCAGACGGCGCTGTGCTCCTCTTTGGCGCCAAGGCTTGGTTTGACGTCTTCCAGTTTTCAGGGTTTCTCGACTCTGAATCTTTTTCCTTCCTCTTTTCTCTCCTTTTCTGTCCATACAGTCCCTCCTGGGCTGTCGGGTGATGATATTGAGCCTGACCCAGACCTTCGGCTGGGTAATGACGTGGAAGGAGCAGGATCTAATCCTGTAGCAGAGCCTGTGGTCGAGGACCTGTCATTTAAGTCTCTGCTGAAAAATTTGAATTCTACTCTTTCTCTCCAGACTACAGATATCGATCCTGGGAAGCTGTTAAGACTCCAGTACCTTCATGTCCCGGAGATCCCTATGGATTTAACTCCCCCCAGTACAGCCTTCCTTTGAGACGCTCTCTCAAATGATATGGAATAATCCTGCTCTCATTCCTTCTGTGGATAAGTCCATAGATAGAAAGTATGCTGCTCCCAAGGATCAGCCCATTTGGCCTTCCAAGCCTTTGCGGATCCTATTTTAGTCTTGGCAGAGAATGATAAGGTTGTCCACCCTCAGGCTACTACAGCCCGACCTATAAACAAAGAGTCTCGTAAAATAGATACTTTAGGTAAGAGAGTCCGTGCTGCATCTGCCCTGGGTATGCATATTGCCAGCTACCAGGGCTACTTCTCTCAGTATGAGTATATTCTTTGACATTCACTCAAACAAATGGTAGAAGCTCTGCCCTAGTTGGACACTCATTCAGAGCTTCTTCAAACCATAACCAGGGGTATCAAGTCCAACAACCAGCAGGCTAAAGCAGCTATGGACGCTTTCGATACTGCTTCCCGAGCGGCAGCGGCGGGCATTTGTGTACCTGCCGCCACTCCTGGCTGCGCACTTCAGGCTTCACGAATGATGCCCAGCAACAGGTCATGGCATTACCCTTTGACGGTATGTGTCTCTTTGGTCCTCAAGTAGAGCAAGCTGTAGAGGCCACACAAAAGACTAGGTCTGGCATTAAATTGGCGCAACCTACTCCCACCCTTTCTCGGGGGCGGGGGTGTTAATAAGCGTCAGTTTCACAACCGTCAGTCCTTTCGAGGCAAGGGCAGGGGAGGTTTTAATAAAAACCAAGTCCCTCAACTTCAAAAGAAAACGCAACAGAAAGCACAAGGGCCCAAAGCGCCCATTGCCACTTAATGAGTTTCTGGCCCAAGTCCCACCTCGGTTGCCTGAGAGAGACTCTTTCTCAGCGGTGGGAGGTTGTCTGACTCAATTCTACAACCGGTGGAAGTCTTTAACTTCGGACAAATGGGTCCTCCGGATATTCCACGAGGGGTACTCCCTCAACCTTTTGGAAACCCCTCGGATCTCCCCAAATGACAGCCCAGGCTGTCAGAAATTTAGTTAGAACTTCTCACCTCCGAGATACAGGGCCTTCTGAACAACAGGGCAGTAAAAAGTTCGCTGGATCAACAAACACAGGTTTCTACTCCCATTACTTTAGTCCTGAAGAAAACCGGGGTATGCACCCATTCTGGACCTCAGAATGTTGAACAAATTTCTTCCCAAGGAAAAGTTCAAAATGATATCACTGGGAACCCTATTACCTTTGCTTCATCAACACGATTGGCTAGCTTCCCTGGACATGCAGGATGCTTACCAACATATTCCTATTCACCCGAGGCATCACAAATACTTAAGGTTTGTGGCTGTGGGCCAACATTATCAGTTCAGAGTCCTGCCCTTTGGGCTATCCTCAGCGCCACAAGTTTTTACAAAGTGTTGTGCAATTCTCACAGCGCATCCGAGAAAAATCGGAATTCAAGTGTTTCCGTATCTAGACGACTGGCTTATAGCAAGTCCGTCCAGACAACAGACTCTCAACGCGCAGTACGCGGCTGGGACATTCACGTCCATGGAGTGCTACTAAATCTCAAGAAATCGCAGTTCTAGGGACATGGATATGTTGTTCATCCACACTTATTGGCAGGTTCCTTGCCGCTTTAAATCTTGCTGGAAGGTCTTCAGGCTGGCTCCTCCCACCCACCCGGGTGGTAAAACTCTTGGCTCCGCCCCATGACGCCAGATCTTCCTTACCGCTTGGAAGCTCAGGTTCTCTCCTTAGCGCTCTGCGTTTTCGACTGGTTCCTGATTTTTTTGGTCTCTCCGAATTTAGTTGGAAGTTTTCTAAACTTCGATCTTCTTCCCTCGCTACTGCGATGGATAATTCGTTTTCTGGGAGCGTGGATATGTTGTTCATCCACACTGTCTGGCATTGTTCCTTTCCCCTTTAAATCTTGCCGGAAGTCTTCAAGCTGGCTCCTCCCACCCACCCGGGTGGTAAATACCTCGGCTCCACCCCATAATGCCAGATCTTCCTTTCCGCTGGATGATACAGGTTCCCTCATGCTTTTTTGCAGCGAATGAGGCCCTGGATTCAAATCTACGGTTTTAACTGCATCTTCTCGCTTTGAAACTCGTAAGAGTATACGACTCGGATCCGAACCTTTCGGACATGGATGACAAGTCATCCCCCGGGTTTCGCTGGTGTCCTTGTGGACAAAAAATGTCGCGCACCGACCCTCACCTCTCGTGCGTTTACTGCCTCGGTACCGTTCATGATACCTCGCAATGCACTATTTGCTCTGCCTTCCATCCTTCCGTTCTGGAGGACCGTCGGCGCGCCTGAAGCTGGGGAGACGGGCTACGCCAATCACCGGTGAAATCTAAGGAGGCCAGGTGGGCGGTTTCCACGGCCGCGGGATCCGCCGAGCAGCTCGAGCAAATGGCGACCTTCGAGGAGGAAGCTGCCCAAGCTTCGACCAACCGAGGCTTCTTCGTGCCGCTCAACTTGGGCTCCACCTTCAGAGGATCCTTTCGGGATTTGTGCCAGTCTTTCCCTACTAAGGGTGAGGCGCCCTCGGGCTCGCACTCCTCCCATTCAAAAGAAGGATCCAAAACCGTCTTCTTCGAGTCGAAGAAGATGCTCCTGGAACCGGGAGCGGTCTGACTTCCAGGAGCAAGAGGTCTCGACTCACGGTCGAAATCGCTTCCTCGGCTGCGGTTTTCAGACCTTCCGTCTGGACCAGGCACAGAAGTCGAGGATACGGCTGAACCGGCCGAGATTACTCTCGACCGATCGAGCCATTGTCACCAGCGCCTGTCGATGACTCTTTGGAAGAACGCCTATTCTCCTTCCCGGCGGAGACCTGTCCTGCGGGTATCACGATCGGGGACAGGAGCCGACCTCGGTTTCACGAGTCCGGCTTCCCCGACCGACAAAACCGAGCAGTCGGTCTCGATCGAGAGTAAGTCCTCTTGATCGGTCAACCCAAGAAGGACACAAACACTCCTGGAAGAGGTGCCGCACCGTTCCTCATCCTCCTCGGATGAGGAGAGGCTTCGACGAAAAATCCGTCGACGCTGTGAGGATCTTATGTGGCAGCAACTTCTGCTAGCAGGCCAGAAACCGTCTACCCCGGCGGTTCTGGCTATCACTTGGCCCCAACCTCTTACCTACTCCGACACGATTTCTTGGTTTCTAAGAGCTCCGGTCGCCAGGGCCCCGTCGCCTTCCGGCGCGGCCGGCTAAAGGCTCCCCACCAATTTTGGTGGAACCTCCTCCAAAACTGCCCCTCGGAGGGGTTCCCTTTAAGGAGGACCGACAGTCTTCGGGTCTTCCTCACAGACTGTCGATTACGGTCACCCCGATTGCCCTAGGCGCATCGAGGGAGATTTAGGTGGGCAGCCTTTGTATCTGGACTCCTCCAATTCGGATAATACCGGCCTTCATTCTCATGATGAGCTGTCGGTGTCAGGCTTGGAAGAAGGGTCTTCCTCCTTCCAGGGCATCCTTCGACTCATTTCAGAGTCCACAGGAATGCCTCTGCAGCCTATTCAGAAGAAGGCAGAATATCCCCTCACGGATATTCTTAAGAGGGGGGATACCCCAACAGAGGCCTTTCCAGTGGCCAAAGCCATAGTTGGCCCGGCTCTGGAACTCCGGCAGCGTCCAGCCTCCTGCCTGGCTCCGTCTGCCCGCATGGCCCGCAAGTACGTGGTGCCCACAGGGTCCTTGGCGGGGTTTACTGAGCACCCCGCGGCGGAAAGCCTTGTGACTGCCTCAATATTCAGGCGAACGGGCAGCTCGGCGGATACTGACCGCCCTCCGGACAAGGAGTCCAAACTTATGGACCACTCGGCCCAGAAGGTCTATGCGGCATCATCCTTAGGCCTTCGTCAGGCAAGCTCAGCAGTGATCATGGCACACTTCTCTCATGCCCTTTTGGGGTCGCTGGATGAAGTTCTTCCTCACCTCCCAGCAGACATGCAGACCACGGTCAAGCAGGTCCGGGACCAGGGCAGAGCTGTTGCCAAACAACAGCTCCAGATAGCTCTGGACGTTGGTGATTCCTGTGCCCGTTCACTAGCTGCAGCGGTATCCACTCACCGCAGGGCTTGACTGAGGTTATCCTCCTTCCCCGTGGATACTCAGCACAAGCTAGCTGACGTGTCCTTCCTTGGCACCGACCTCTTCGGTCCAGGAGTGGCATGTCATCTTCAGCGCATTGAGCAGTCTAATGCCACCTTAGATGCCACCTCTGCTAAGGGTTCTTCAGGCAAGAACCAGCAGAAGCGCAAGAAGAAGCCTTTTCGGCATTCTTCCCCTGCGGTCAGACAGCCCTCCTTCCAGGAGGGTCTACAACAACAACAGGCTCAAACTGGCACCCTAGGCCCAAGCAAGGTCCCCAGCAGCTCCATAAAGGAGGCCGAGGTGCTGGTCAGGTGCCTCCTCCTCCTCTAAGCCTGCACAGTGATGGGCGGGGGTGGCCTCCCCGCACCCGTCCACACAGCTCTAGGTCCTCCATGGGGCCGTCTCCACCACTTCCTTTCTGCCTGGTCGGTATCACTTCAGACAGGTGGGTTTGGAAGTAGTCGGGCAGGGTCTGCCCTAAATTCGACAGTACCCTCCCAGCCGAGCCCGTGCTCACACGGGAGGAAAGGATCTCAGTCGCCCAGTCTGCCCGCCGGGACGACATTCGCTACTCCTCCTCAAAGAGGCGGTGTCCCGGTGCGGATCCTCCTTCAGACCCAGGCTTTGTCTCCAGGTATTTCCTGGTGCCCAAGCGGACAGGGGTTGGCGCCCATTCTAGATCTACGACCTGAATCGGTATCTCAGGTCTCGCACCTTCCGGATGGTAACTCTGAACAGATCATACCATCCCTGGGCGAAACATGATTCTGTACACTGGATCTTCAGGGCGCTTTTACCACGTCCCTATCCGTCCGTCCCATCAGCGGTTCCTCCGCTTCAGGGTCGAAGGGACCCTATCGAGTTCAGAGCCATGCCGTTAGGCCTGTCATCAGCCGGGTCTTCACCATCGCCATGATGGTGGCAGCCATCTGGCGTCAAAGGGTTCGTATTTACCCTATCTGGCGACTGGCTCCTGGGGGTTCCTCCCTTCAGGAGGTGGAAGGTCAGGGACCTGACCCTTGAACCTGCTCTCACTTGGGCTTTCTGATCAACGAGGCCAAATCAGAACTCATACCTTCCCAGGTGATGGGCTTCATCGGGGCAGAGCTCGACTCTTTGTCAAGCCAGAGCTCGGCTCCCGGCGGACAGGGTGGAGGTTCTCTCCTCCTTTGCCCAATCATTTCTGGTTGGGCACTCGCGCCCTGCCCGGGACTTTCTGCGCCTCCTGGGTTACATGGCGGAGTGCACCTCAGTGGTCCGCTGGGCCAGACTGCATATGCGCCCCCTTCAGTGGGAGCTAGCCGCCCAGTGGTCTCAGCGTCAGGTCTCTTGACCAGCTGATCAGTCACCCAGAGGATGTGGGACGCTCTCCAATGGTGGACCGTCCTGAGTCATTTGCAGGAAGGAGTCCCATTTGTCCGCCCAGGCGATGATGCGTCCTTCGACCGCGCCTCTCTCATGGGCTGGGGCCACATGGGGACAACAGAGCCCACGGCCTCTGGACCCCGAGTCGATGCCACATCAGCCTGCTGAAGCTCAGAGCAGTCAGACTGGCACTGTCAGCTTTGGCTCCTCAGCTCGGGGTCAAGTGGTTCAAGTCCAGATGGACAATACCGACCATGTACTACCTCAACAAACGAGGCGACGCACTCCGTCTGCTATGCAGGAGGTGCTCCGGATCTGACCCGTCAGCCGGCTGGGCGGATCTCCTGGTTATCCATGTGGCAGGATTAGCGAACCAACTGGCGGATGCTCTCAGCCACATAGGCCAATCATCCACAAGTGGTCTCTCCATCCGAGGTAGCTTCGACCTGTTCTCCCGTTGGGGCAAACCGTTGGTGGACCTGTTTGCCTCAGGAGAACACTAAGCTGAGCTGTACCATGCCCGCCCCCTCAGCAGGGGTTCGCTTCAGGGGATGCCTTCTCGAGGCCGAGGACCCAGGCATCTTTTCGCCTTTCCTCCATTTCCCTTGATCCACAAGGTGTTACTCAAGGTCAGGAGGGACAAAGGCGAAGGTGATTCTGGTAGCCCCAGATTGGCCACGCCAGTTCTGGTAACCAGATCTCCTCAGCCTCGGCTGCAGGGCCCCGGACCGGCTGTGTACACGCCCGGACCTGATATCACTGAACCAGGGGAAGGTCTTTCATCCGGACCTTCAATCCCTGCACCTCACAGCCTGGTTCCTGAGCGGCTAGAGTTCCAGGCTTTGGGTCTTTCTGAGGATGTCTACACCGTGGTGGAGGCATCTCGAAAAGAATCGACCAGGAAATGTTATGCCTTCAAATGGAAAAGGTTTTCCCTTTGGTGTCAGGGTAAAAGCCTGGACCCCTTATCCTGCTCTGTGGCTAACATTCTAGACTACCTTTGGTCCCTCTCCAAAGGGGGTCTTCGGTCATCGACCCTTAGGGTGCACCTAGCAGCCATCTCGGCTTACCGGGCGCAGGTCGGTCAACCGACGTTGGCTCAGGAGAAGGTGATCGGGCGCTTTTTCAAAGGCCTGGATCACATATCCCTTCCGGTGCGTGAACCTCCACCTCCGTGGGATCTTTTGCTGGTTTGGCAAAGCTCATGGGCAAGCCATTGAACCCATGCACAAGTGTAGCTTCGCACGTCGTGGAAGACTGCCTTCTTGGTGGCTATCACGTCAGCCAGAAGGACAGGGAGCTCCAGGTGCTTGGTGGACTCCCCTTATCTGGTCTTTCACAGGGACAAAGTTGTCCTCGCCCACCGAAATTCCTTCCGAAGGTGGTGTCAGAGTTTCACCTCAACCAGGTGTTGACTCTGCGGTATCTACCCTAACTACACCTCGGATGCCAGTACAGGCTCCATACTCTGGACCTCAGGCGTGCTCTCTCTACTATAAGGAGAGGGCGGAAATCGAGGAGAGGTTTGCCAGCTGTTTGTCACCCTACGCTGGAAGCACTTCTAGCAGACCTGCAGCTAAGCGGACTATTGCAAGATGGATTACATCATGCATTAGTCTGTGTTATGAACTGGCCGTAGGAGCCTCCCAAAGGGATAAGGGCTCATTCTGCCAGCCATACTGCTACATCGGTGGCTGCTTCAGGGACATCCTATCCAGGAAATCTGTCGGCTGCTACCTGGAAGTCAGTGAACACCTTTATTACCCATTACCACATCGACCTTGAGTCGCCGGGATGCGGGTTTTGGGGCCTCTGTTCTCCAATCTCTGTTTCATAAGTAGAGGTGTGCACTTTGCCTCCCTCCTCCCGGAGAACTGCTTGGTCTGCCAGACAGTGTGGATGAACAACATATCACGCTCCTAGAAGACAGGTTACTCACCTGTAACAGTAGTTCTAGGAGTGGTATATGTTCATCCACCCACCGACCTCCCGGCTTTAGGCGCACAACCTGGCTTCCAGCGGACTGGATCTGGCATCATGGGGCGGCCGGTATTTACCACCGGGTGGGTGGGAGGAGCCAACGAAGACTTCGGCAAGATTAAAGGGAAAGGAACAATGCCAGACAGTGTAGATGAACAACATATACCACTCCAAGAACTACTGTTACAGGTGAGTAACCTGTTCTTCCGGCGCCCGGTTTATTCCTCCAGGAAAGACCCGCACTCCACGTGCGTTTACTGCCTCGACTTGGACCATGATCTGCAAGTTTGCGATTTTTGCTGTGCCATTTCGACCAGCGCCCTGGAGGATCGTGCGGCCCATTTGGGGCTCGGGCGACCTGAAACTTTTTCCGCGCCGGAAAAATCTTTGGAGACTCGTCGGGCAGTGTCCGCGTCGGCTGTCTCGGCTGAGCAGCTCGATCTCCTTTCCCCCTTGGAGGGGGCGGCGACCAAGTCTGTTCCCCCCTCCTCCTCAGTCACGGCGCTTATCCTGCTCTCCTTGAGTTCTCCTCATTCAGCTTCGTTCAAGGCCTAGCCAGTCCTTTCCTCGAAGGAGAGGGACCTTGAGAACCTGCCTCGGCCCAGGTCAATGGAGTCTCAGGCTAAGTCCCATCGTCAGCGCTGGTGGGAGCGGAGAGCTCCCCCCCTGCCGGCCAACTTTCGACTTCGGTCGAGGTGGCTCAGGCTTCTGGCTTCCTGGTGTCCCTGTCAGATCAGCTGGCCAGGACTGCCGTCGGCGTTGTCGAGCCTCTGACCCGTCATCGGGCTGTCTCTGCTGGAGCCGCCATCTCTTAGCCGGTTCCCCGGCGGGCGAGTTCTGCCTGTACCTTTGGGCGACAGGCCTCGGTCTTTCGTCCGAGCGAGGGAAGCCGGGTGCTCGGCTCCTTCCCAGGCCCACCCTCAGTTCCCCGTTTGGGTCTCAGTCCTCTTCTCGGTCAAGCCGCTCCCGCCGTCTTGGCGATCTCGATCAGGACACCCGAGTTAAGTGGCATTATCGTTCTTCCTCGTCTCCCTCCTCAGATGAGGTGGCTCGATGCAGATGGCGTTGATGTTACGAGGAGTTCGTGCAGCAGTTATTGTCTGGGGAATCAATCGACACCGATTCATTCCCTGTCCAGCAACAGCTGCCGCCCGATTAGCCGACACAACCGCTCGCTGCAGTCAGGTGCCCACTCAGGGCGGTTGTTTGTCAGGCTGCTGCCCCCGTCTTGGTGGAACCTCCTCGGTCGACCTGCCCTGCAGGTTGCCTGTTCCCCTCATTCCGCCCGCGGGCGCGAAGTGACTCAGGCCTGAGGCAGCTCTTTGCAGACCCTTCCAGTCCGTCGTCGACTCCTCCATGTTCCCCAGTCGGGAGGACCCGGGGTCCTCTCCGAGAATGCTCTGTGGATGACAGCCATCATCCTTTATGGGTCTGCTTCAGCTCATCTCAGAGTTCACGGGATGCAGCTTGAACCCGTGTCCAGGCGGGTCTCTTATCCCTGACGATTCTAGGCCGAGGGTTCACCCTCTGAGGCCTTCGGTGGCGAGGCCATTGTCGCCCGGCCTTGGAGCTCTGGCGGCCTATTTCCTGTCCTGTGCCCTCGGCCAGGATGGCCAGGAAGTACTCTGTCCCTGTCGGTTCTTTGCCCGGTTTCTCAGAGCACCCCTCGGCTGAGGGGTTAGTTACCGATAATGTTTTCCAGTGTTCTGGGAACGCTCGGTATGTGGATAGGCCCCCTGACAGAGAGTCCAAAAGGATGGACTATGTCGGGCGCAAGGTTTATGCTGCGTCCTCCCTAGACCTCCTACAGGCCAGCTCGGCTGCACTGATGGCACATTTCTCCCGCGCCCTTTTGGGCTCCCTGGACAAGGTGCTCCCTCATCTCCCGGCCGACCTGCGGACCACAGTCCGGCGGGTGCAGGACCAGGATAGGGCGGTGACGAAGCAACAGCTTCAGACTGCTCTGGACTTAGGTGATTCCTGTGCCAGGTTGGTGGCGGCCGCAGTGGCCATGCATCGCAGGGCGTGGCTGAGGTTATCCTCTTTCTCTACGGAGACCCAGCACAAGTTGGCGGACATCCCCTTCTTGGGGACTGACCTCTTTGGCCCTGGAGTGGAGGGACACCTCCAGGGTTCCGAAAAGTCCGATGCCACTCCGGACTCGGTCACCCCTGCCCGGAGGGACAAGGGCGCCAGCAGCCTTTGCGTAAGCCCCTTGGCCCCTGCGGCTCAATCAGCCCTTCATCTCCATGAGGGCCAGCAGGCTTGCGCTGGGCGTCCTGACCCCAAGCCAGCAGCTTCCCCTAAAGGGAAGCAGGGAGGTAAAGGCCCAGGAGCTCCCTCGGCCAGTCCCTCCTCCAAGCCTGCTCAGTGACGGGCTGCGGGGTGCTGTCCCCGGTCCCGTCACCCCTACCCGGGTTTCCCCGTGGGGATACGGCTCCGCCCCTCCTCCGCCTGGTCCGCTTTCCCGGACCTATGGGTGTCGGAGGTGCTAAGGGAAGGTCCTGCCTCGGGATTGTGAGCAGGCCCCACCCTTTCGAGTCGTTGCCCCATGGGGTCTTGGGTCCACCAGCCTCGTTGTCGGCCCGCTGAACTGACTTGCCTGGCCCTTGAAATAGAGGTGTTCAGGAAGGTTGCGTATCTCCTCCAGACCCTGGGTTCGTGTCCAGGTATTCCTGGTCCCTATCACCAGTGGGGCTTGCGCCCATTCTTGATCCACATGTTGGGATGGTCTCTGTCTCAGATATCCCATCCTCAGAACGAGGCGTGTGGTTCTTTTCCCGGACCTCCAGGATGTACTTACACTTCGTTCCGTCCGTTTCTTGGGAGAGTCCTCCATTTCTTAAGCGGGGGATCTCTTTATGAGTTCCAGGCCAGGCCCTTTGGTCTCTGCTCAGCAGCATTCCTGCGGCACTGAGGGGTCCGGGCGTAACCCAACCCGGATGGCGGCCTGACTGCAATCCCTCAAGGGGGACGGTCCAGAGTTCTGGCCCTCTAGGTTGCTCTCAGACTGGTCTCCTTTTTATTGGAGCCACGATGGAACTCGTGTCTTAGCGGGTGATCCTTCTTCGGGACGAGGCTCGACTCTTGAGTCTGAGCTCGGCTCCTGGCGGACAGGGCCGAGGTTCTTCCTCCCTTACCTAGTCAGGTCTGACTAGGCAATTGCGCCCTGCCCGGGACTTCCTGCACCTCCTGGGCCTTGCGGCGGCCTGCACCAGCGTGGTCTGTTTGGATCCGCCGGTTCATGCGTCCCCCTAATGGGGGCTGGCCAGCCAGCGGTCACGGCGCTGCGTTCCTTTGGACCAGTCCGTGACAACAACCAGAAGGGGTTGAGGCAGCTCTCCTTCAGACCGTTCCAGCTCTTTTGCAGGAGAACATCCTGTTCGTCCGCCCCGAGTCGACGGTCTTCTCTGACCGATGCATCTCGGATGGGTGGGGGTGCCCATCAAGGGGAATACAGAGTGCACCGCCTCTGGTCCTCTTGGGAGTCCCGATGTCTTTCCTACCTGCTGGAGCTCCAGGCGGTCCGTTTAGCTTGCACCGCTTGCTCCGTTTGTGCGGGGTCTAGTGGTTTAGGTCCAGGCGGACAATACCACGACCATGTGCTACCTATCCCGCCAGGATCGGATGAGCCCCTTGCCTCTGCGTAAGGAGGTTCTCCGCATTGGTGTTCACGCGGCCGGGGCGGTTCTAGCCATTTCATGGCAGGAGCCTCCATCACCCTGGCCGATGCCCTAAGCGGATAAGGGCTCACGCCTCAAAGTGGTTTCCTGCCGGAGGTAGCACAAGATCTTCCCCTCTAGATCACACCTCGGGTGGACCTTTGTTTTTCCTCCAGGGAGAACTCGAGGCGAGACTGTTTCATGCCCGCCCCTCAGCATTGGCTCACTGTAGGGGATGCCTTTGAGGCCGTGGACCTGGGCCTCTTCGCCTCTCCCCATTTCCCTTGGCCCTCAGGCAAGGTGAGAGGACTAGCGCAGGTGATTCTGGTAGCCCCAGACTGGTTTGCCAGCTCTGGTATCAGCTCTCCTCAGTCTCAGCCCAGGCTCCCGGGACTTCCAGCCCGCCCGGTCCTGTCCTCTGTTTTTAGGGAAGGTACTCCATCGGACCTTCAATCCTGCACCGACGGCCTGGTCCTTGTCACGGCTAGTGGCCAGGCCTTGGGTCTTCCGGCAAGGTCCTCGACATTTTGAGGTGTCCTGCCAGGAGTCGACCAGATATGCTCGCCTCCAAATGTAGAGTCCTCCATTTGGTGTGGAGATAGGACCTGGTCCCTCTCCTGTTCCTCGGTGAGCATTCCGGACTATCTGCGGTCCGTTCTTTTCTTGAACAAGGGCTTGATCGGCGACCCTCTGGTGCTTCTGTTAGCCACTCCTGTCTTCCAGGAGTGGGCTGGAAGAGTAGTCAGTGGCGCAGGAAAGGTGGTCTGGCGCTTTCCAAGGCCTTGATCACCTCCCTCTGGGAGAGTATCCCCATTTTGGTGGGATCTTCACGCTGGTATGAAGCAGCTCACGGGCAAGCGTTCGAAACCTTTGCACAGGTGTGTGAGTTTCCCCACCTGTTGTGGAAGAACACCTTCTTGGGCTTCTATGCCAGCCAGAAGGACGGGAGAGTTCAGGCGCTCCTTTGAATCTCCCTATCTGGTCTTCCACAGGGACAAGGTTGTCCTCGCCCACCGAAGTTCCTTCCGTAAGGCAGTGGCTGAGTCCTTTTCCCTAACCGGTATTGTCTCTGCCGGGTTCAACCCCATTTACATCTCGGAGGCCATATATAGGATCCATTGGGACCCTATTTGCTTCGCCTTCCCAGGGAGTGTAGGGCTGAAGTTCGGGAGAGGTTCGCCAGCTGTTTGTCATCTCGCGTGAAGCCGCACCTGGCAGACCTGCAGCCAAGCGGACGGACGGCGGGTGGGTCACCTCCTGCATAGATCTCCGCTATAGGTGGGCGGACATGGAGCCTCCCAGAGGGATAAGTGCTCATTCTACCCGCCCTTCCGCTGCATCGGTGGCTGCTTCCGAGGATACCCTTACTCAGGGTATCCGTAGGGCTCCTACCCGGAAGCAGGCATACACCGGTTCCCCCTTCCACATCGACCTTGGGTCACGCCAGGATGTTGGTCGGGGCCTCGGTTCTCCAGTCTTTATACCTAAGTAGGGGTGTGCGCCTTGCCTCCCTCCTCCCGGAGAACTGCTAGGAGTCTGCCAATAGTGTGGATGAACAACATATCCATGTCCCTAGAAATACAGGTTACTCACCTGTAACAGGAGTTCTAGGAATGGTATATGTTGTTCATCCTACGACCTCCAACCTCCCGGCCGTCGCACAACATGGCTTCCAGTGGGCTAGATCTGGCGTCATGGGGCGGAGCCGAGAGTTTTACCACCCGGGTGGGTAGGGGGAGCCAGCTTGAAGACCTTCCGGCAAGATTTAAAGCGGCAAGGAACCTGCCAATAAGTGTGGATGAACAACATATACCATTCCTAGAACTCCTGTTACAGGTGAGTAACCTGTAGTTACAGCCCTTCCAGAAGCTCATTTTTATAGGAACTCTTCTGGACCGCACCTGTGCGACAGCTTTTCTTCTGGAGGACTGAAGAAGCGATATCCTACAGATGGCCCGATACATCAGAGAAAACAGCTCAGTTCCAGCTATCTCGATGCAATGGATGTTGGGTCTCATGGCATCCTCAATGTTCACAGTGCCACTATCACATCTCCACATGAGAACCTCTCAGTGGGTGCTCAGAACTCAGTGGTGCCCAACCACTCATCCTCAGTCCTTTCCCATCAAGGTGACAGAACCCCTCAAGAGGTCGTTCACCTGGTAGTAATCAAGAGGACAATCTTCTAGAAGGATATCCCTTTGTTCCTCTGGATCATCACAATCTCTGTTACCACGGACATGTCCCTAATGGCACGGGAGCTCACTGTCAGAATCTCCACACCCAAGGCACGTGGACTCAGGTCGAATCCCAGCTTCACATAAATGTTCTGGAAATGAGGCCATCCTCTATGCAGTCTGGGCTCTGAAGGACATTCTCTGTCACAAGAACATTCTCCTTCAAATGGACAACAAGGGCAGTGATGTATTACATCAGCAAGCAGGGCGGTGCACATTCTTACCCCTTATGCAGGGAAGCGATGAGAGTGTGGGAGTGGTGCCTAGAGCACAAGGCTCTAATACAGGCGGTCTACCTGCCGGGAGTGCAGAACGAACTGGCAGATTGTCTCAGCAGAACGGAGACAGACCCTCATGAGTGGTCTTTCGACTCAACTGTAGTTCAGTTGCTATTCGCAGAGTGGGGAACTCCAGACCTGGACCGTTTTGCATCCCCACTCAACACAAAACTGCCTCTCTTCTGCTCCAGAAATCCAGGGACTGGCATTTTCTGTCAAAATGCATTCAGGCTGCATTGGACAAAATGCTTTCTACACGCCTTTTCTCCTCTTCCACTAATTCAGAGGGTACTCCTCAAATTTGAGTCTCAGGGGACAAAATGATTCTCATTGCTCCTTCTGGCCTCGACAGATATGGTTTCTGTTACTCAACAGTATGTCAGAAACCCTCTGAAGACGCTTCCCCTTCAAACGAACCTTCTGACCCAGGGTTCTGTGTTCCATCCCAATCTGAAGTCGCTTCACCTCCACGCTTGGCTCCTGAAGAGAGAGATGTGAGTAGGTTCAATATCTCTCGGAGAGTGTCAGATATTCTTTTGGCTGCATAAGCCAGTTGCCAGAAAAACTTACACAGCAAAATGGAGCGTTTTCTCTCTGGTGTGCAAAATCCTCTTTGAATCCTTTTCCCTGCCTACCCAACAAAGTTTTAGAGTACTTCTTAGACCTTTCAAATTGGGTCTTCAATACTCTACAATCAAAGTTCACCTTTGTGCCAACTCAGCTTATCATGAGCCAATACTTTCCTTGTCTTTGGCTCAGTTACTAAAGTAGTTAAGAGGTTTCTTAAAGGTATTCTGCATACCAGACCTCCTATCAAACATCCAGTTATTGCCTGGGATATTAATCTTGTGCTAGACATGCTCTCTAGAAAGCCCTTCGAGCCACTAGCTACCTGCGAATTGAAATTCCTCACTTGGAAAACGGCCTTTCTGGTGGCCATCACCTCGGTCCGCAGAGTTTCTGAAATGCATATTCTGGTGACAGACCCTCCATACACTGTATTTCACAAGGATAAAGTAGTTCTTAGGACCCATCCTAAGTTTCTCCCTAAGGTTGTCTCAGAGTTCCATCTAAACCAACCTTTGGTCCTACCTACTTACTTTGCTAAGTTCCAGAATGAAGGGGAGTGTACCCTTCATTCGTTAGATGTTAAAAGAGCTCTGCGTTTCTATTTAGATAGAACAAAGGAGATTCGCAAAGCTCAACAACTGTTTGTTTACTTCAGTGAGACCCGGCTGGGTCAACCTGTTGCTATCAGGTGCATTTCAGCATGGCTGGTGGCTTGTCTTCGCCTCTGCTATTCCATGGCGCGGGTCAAGCTGGAGGGCAGAGTGTATGCTCACTCTACTAGAGTGGTGGCGGCATCCCTGGCAGAAATCTGCAACGTGCCCATTGCAGACATTTGCAGTGCGGCTACCTGGAGCTCAGTGCATACTTTTGTCAAGCACTGTGCCCTGGATGTCCATGCCAGATGAAATATTTCCTTTGGCAGGACTATCCTTAATGGACTTCTGTCCTAAATTTGTGAGCTTTTTTCTCCTGTTGCCTCTCGGGGATAATTAGCTCGGTACTCTCCCATCAGTGTGAATGAGTGATGGAGACTTTATGTCCAGGAAGATATGGAAATTACGTGCCTACCGTAATTCTTGATCTTCTTGGGACGGAAGTCTCCACCACTCATTCACCTCCCACCGTCCCCCGAGCTCACCTCTCTGTTGTTGGTCTTCACTCCCTCAGTGTCTAGGCTGTGAAGACTTCTTTGTTGACCCTTGTTACGCGAGTCGTTTGGACTGTCTTCTGTCCAGTTTTTGTTAGGCTAGTCCTTCTAGGTTATTACGCTGCACCTCCTCGGAAAAAAGGTACTGAGGCGGTTGGAGGGTCGACGCCAAGATAGTCATTGCCGCTCGAGCCCAGGCTCGTGGCACTGCTCCTCGAGGCTCCATCTCTGGCGCCGACCCTCTTTCAAAAAAGTTTGCTCCTGCTGGGTCCTAGCACCTCTGGCATAGATCCCATTAGTGTGAATGAGTGGTGGAGACTTCGTCCAAGAAGATCAAGAATTACGGTAGGTACATAATTTCCATTTCTAGGAGTGGTATATGTTGTTCATCCACATGGACCCACCTGATCATCCCAGCTGCGGACGCACAAACCTGGCTTCCAGTGGGCTAAGATCTGGCGTCATGGGCCGGAGCCGGGGGTTATACCACCTGGGTGGGTGGGAGAAGCTAGCTTGAAGACTTCCGGTGACCCTTAAAGGGGAAATGGACATGCCAATAAGTGTGGATGAACAGCATATACCACTACTAGAACTATTGTTACAGGTGAGTAACGTGTTTTTCCACACCTGTGGTGTGGAATGAAGTTTCAATGCTGCAGAATAACGTTTTGGTGGGGATTTGAAAATTTCCACTACTGGGCTCATGAGATGGCAGTAATAAGAAAGCTGTGCTGACAATTTGGTTGCTATTTTACTACAAGCTTCCATAGCAACATACATGTACACATCTATGGAGGGATGGGAGCGCCCTGCGCTCCGACAGACAAATGAGGATATGGTTATAGGATCTCAAAAATAAGTAAATTATTTGAAAAAACTGCGTTACTGCAACAGTTAGGGCTCAGATTAAACCAACAAAAGTAGGGAAATGTGATGCTAGGGTTTCAAACCCTAAGACTTCTGCCCGGCCCCTGAAGTAAATGAGGGATAGCGTCTTCCTTGGGGTTGTCAGCCCTAACGTTCACCCTATTAGAAACATAGAATTTGTCGGCAGATAAGGACCGCTTGGCCCATCCAGTCTGCCCATTTCCCTACCTAATGGATAAGCTGCAGATCCTAGTTAACCAGCAGCCTACTTCTTTCTACCCCCACCCCCTAGAATTGCCTTATGGCTGTCCCATGCATGCTTGAATTCAACCACTGTTTTTGACTCCACAACCTCCTCTGGAAGGCCGTGCCATGCATCCACAACCCTCTCTGTGAAAAATGCGGTAATAAAAAGCTGAGATGTGATGGAGACAGGTGTATATGTTTCAAACAACATGAAGTCTTGCTGTATTCTGACTATTGCAGTTAGGTCCTGCCTTTCAACTGCCCCGGAGAACAAAGAGTTAACTTTCCATGGCCAGCATGGAACTTTCAGCGTGAGCTCGGTTGAAGACTCTGTCTGCTGCTGTTTAAACTCCAACCGTCAGATTCTTTACTCCGCCTCACTGAACAGTCGCTCCGGAGATTTCTCCTTTGCTCGGTTCAAAAAAGTCGGTTAAAGTGTCGTTTTTTCGCTCGGTTTCTACGAATTTCTGCTACTGAACCTGCCGGTTAAAAGAAAGAAGGAAAAATCATCGGTTCGGATCACAAATTCTTTCTCCGACCGCTGATGAAATAGCCAAGCGATAAGGATAGTTCAGTCGGCGAACCAGCACCACCTGTCAGGGGCTCGGTTCGATCGGTTCTCCAGTTCGGATTATACTTTAGAAGAATTTTATGAACCGGAGGAGGAGGAGGAGAGCATGGGATGATGATGATGATGGTGATTATAAAAGTCTGGATGTGCCTATTGACCCAGACATCTCCCCAGACAGACCTTCAGGTGTTTCTCCTCCTAGGCTTTCTGAGTCCCCTTCCCACTTTATGTTTTACAAGAAAGTGGCTGAAACCCTCCAGCTTCCAATGGAAGAAGCAGTAGAGGATCAGGAGGAGCCTGATTTTGTTGAGATGATTGAGATCCCAGAGTCCAGATTCCATACCTCCTGTGGACAGAAGAATGGACAAGAGGTATACCCTTTCAGGCTCAGACACGGAGTTCCTTTCCCAGCAATGCAGCTATGTTGGGGTAGTGCAGGCTGCTGCCTGTGATAAGGCAAATATTCCCTTGGCTTCACACCCCCCAGATAAGGACTCCAGGAGGATTGATGCCATGGCAAAGAAGCAGTACATGGCAGCATCTTTGGGACTCAGGCAGGCTAACTATATGGCCTACACAGCTAGATACCAGAAGTCCAGGTGGGACACTGTGCTAGCTCTGGCTAAACAGGCCCTGACCAGCTTGCCAAGGAGCTGGAGAAGGTGGCTGCGGATGGGATTGAGGCATCAAGGTGCAATTTCATGCTGCTGTGGACTCAGTGATATTTCATCTAGAGTCATGGCTACATCTGTGGCCCTTCGGAGGATGGTTTGGCTCAGATGTACTAGCCTATCACAGAATACCCAGGCTAAGGCCATGGATTTCCTTGTCATTGGTAATTCTCTGTTTGGGGAGCAGACAGAGAACTATATGAAGAAGATGGACGAGTACAGGACCACCTACAGGAGTGCTCAGGCCAAAGAAAGGCAAGCCACTCCTCAGAGACAGCATTCCAGGGGCAGGGACAGGCCCTTTCAAAGGCCTTTTACCAAGCCCAGGCCTCCTCTTCTGCTTATACTCAGAGGGGTTCTTCAGAGGGAGAGGCAGGCGGGGAATGAGCAGGCCTGCTTCCACCCCTCAGCCTAAAGCCCTGCCAAGCAGACACCCTGATGGGTCTGCCCGGGCCGATTCTTCTATACCTGTAGGGGGCAGGCTGGCTTACTTTGTCCAGGACTGGAAGTCTTTGACATCAGACAAGTGGGTCCTGGAAGTAGTAAGCCAGGGACTGGTTCTCAGCTTCAAAAAATCTCCCAAGATGAGAACCAGATCCTTTCCACCTGCAAATCCATCAGAGACCTTTGCCCTAGGGGCAGAGGTTTCTTCCCTCCTGGCTCTCAGAGCCATAGAAAGGGTTCCTGCCCTACACAGGGGTAAAGGATTGTACTCCAGGTATTTCCTAACCCCCAAAAAGACAGGAGAATGGTGGCCCATCCTGGATCTAAGATATCTGAAAAAGCACCTTTTAAAACCAAAATTCAGAATGGTGACTCTGGGAATAATTCTGCCCTCTCTAAGGCCAGGGGACTGGCTAGCCTCCCTGGGCCTCAAAGATGTCTATTTTTACATTCCCATCAGGTGCTCCCACAGAAAGTACCTCAGGTTCGAGTTGCCCTCAGACCACTATCAATTCAGAGCAATGCCCTTTGGCCTAACATCAGCCCCAAGGGTGTTCACAAAGTGCCTGGCAATAGTGGTTGCTTTCCTAAGGAAAAAAAAGATCTCCATCTTTCCATGCTTGGGCGACTGGCTCGTAGTGGGTCAGTCTCAGACCAAATCAAGTCACATCTGCAAATAACTCAGCAAGTGCTCACTTCCTTAGGATTCCTCCTCAACCTTCCAAAGTCAATTCTCGAGCCAGTACAGCTCATCACCTTTATAGGGGCAGAGCTGGATACAATAAGAGCAGAAGCCTTCCTTCCCCTGGACAGGGCAAAGACCCTTATAGAACTGGCCTCTTCATTCACCCTTCAGGTGTCTTGACCAGCAAGGCATTTCTTGCAGCTCCTGAGCCACATGGCAGCCTCTACAGCGGTGGTCCAGGGGGCAGGATTCCAGATGAGGGACATTCAGTTCCACTTAAGAGCCTTCTGGTCCCAAAGAAAGGATTCCCTTACCAAACTAGTTCCAGTGACTCAAACCCTGATCCAGGCTTTGCAATGGTGGCAGGATCAGGACAATTTGAGACAGGGAGTTCCTTTTGTCACTCAGTCTCATTCAGTGATACTCACCACAGATGCCTCCCTGCTGGGCTGGGGAGCCCACTTGGGGGATCTTACCACCCAAGGGCTGTGGTCACCTCAGGAATCTCTGCTTCACATCAATCTCTTGGAACTCAGAGCAGTGTTTCTGGCACTGCAAGCCTTTTCCAAATCTGTACAGAACAAGGTGGTCCAGATCAGAACAGACAATACCACCACAATGTGGTACATCAACAAGCAAGGAGGCACTCGGTCTACAGCCTTGTGCACAGAAGCAATGAAGTTGTGGTCCCTGGCCTATTCCCTGCAAACCTCTCTGATAGCAGTTCACCTCCCAGGGAAGGACAATGTCCTAGCAGATGCTCTCAGCAGGATATCCCAGGGCCATCACGAATGGACCTTAGATCCCCTAGTTTTAAAAGTGATTTTCTCGAGATGGGGCACTCCACAGATAGATCTTTTTGCAGCCCCAGACAATCACCAACTTCCTCTCTTTTGTTGCAGACCCCCAGTCTTGGGCTCAGTCCCCCTGGATGCTCTGATTCTGAATTGGGAAGGGAAGTTCCTGTATTCTTTTCCCCTCCTTCCCTCTCCTGTTCAAAGTGCTAGTCAAGATCAGGTCTCACCCATGCAAAGTGATTGTGATTGCTCCAAACTGGGCCAGACAGCCCTGGTACCCACTGTTGCTGTCCTTAACAGTCCACCTTCCCCTGTCTCTTCCCAGGAATTACAACCTGTTGACATCCTCTCAGGGGAGGATTTGGTATCCGAACCTCAAATTTCTCAATCTCAAGGCATGGCTCTTGAAGAGTTAGAGTTTGCTGATCTACACCTTTCTCAAGAGGTTCTGGACATCCTTAAGGCTTCACGAAAGCCTTCCACCAGAAAGACTTACAACTCCAAATGGAAAAGGTTCACTATTTGGTGCTCTAATAAGCATATTTCTCCAGAATCTGCTGGGTTGCCTACAGTCCTGGACTATATGGTTCATCTTAATGGCTTGGGACTTAGGCCAGCTACGCTAAAGTGCATCTGGCAGCTGTTTCTGCCTTCTTGTCAGTAGGCAAGCCCTCTCCTCTGTCAGCCATCCTGTGATCTTATCTGTGTCAGTCTTCACCATTCATCACAGATGGGTACTGGCCGGAGGTCAGGACCCCGCGGGAGCCTTTTTTTTTTTTTTTTTAAGGATAGGCGGAGCCGACGCAGCATCGGCACCGCCCTCGAGGCCGACGTACTACGTGGCGCTCGAGGATTAGCCGTTAAGCTGTGTCGACTCCGCCTGACTACCAGTTCTTCGTCTCCCGCCGTCGAGGTCGTCTCGTGGGAAGCCTGAAGAAGTTTTCTCAGTTTTAGGCCTTAAGCCTGCGATATTTTCGTCGCCAGTCCGCGGTCTACTAGTTCTGGGTACTGCCTCCACTCGGCGTCGCCCGGTAAGATCTTTCCTTTTATTAACATTTAAGCGGCGATGAGTCTTTTTGGTGTTGTCTTTTCCGTAGGTCATACCGTGGTTGGAGGGAAAAAATTCTCTAGTAGGCGGCCCCTATGCGTGGGTGCCGTCGCGCAATTTCTCGTGCCGACCAGCATGACCGGTGTCTCGCGATGTCTTAGCCCGCTTCACGACTTGGATTCATGCGGCGCCTGCTTCTCCATGGTCGCTGCGTCCTCGAACAGCGTGCGTGGAAAGTTGGGCGAAGCTCCGCCCGACTTCGGGGGCGGATTAGCTCTCGTCCGGGCCCAGCCGGCGCTCTCGGCCTTTCCTCCGTGTCCCCTCCGGTTCTCTCGGACCGTGGAGGAGAGAGCCTCGACCTCCCGTAGCCTAGCCTTGGTCGAGGCACCTCCCGTGGTGCAGAGGCCCATCCGCTTCCCCGGGAGGCGGGAGCGGAGCGCCGCCATGGCAATCAACCTTCGGGTGAAGGCCCCGGTGTCGCTCAGCGGTCCGGAAGGCCAGGTCGGCGCCGTCCTTGACACAGTCGGTCGGTGTCGTCGAGGCCTTCGGCGCTGTTCGCAGTGCCGAGGGCCTTGGCGGCGCCGACTTGTCTCTCGGCGCCGTGGGCCCTGTCGGCACCGCTTGCTGCGTTGGCTCTGCTCGCGGCGCCACGACCCTGGATCCGGGTGTCGCCTTTTGCTATGTCTCGCCGGCGCGAGGTTGAAAGCATGGCGCTGCGGGTCCTGGAGTCGCTGGTCGGCGTTGCCTTTAGGCGCCACCTCTCTTGCTCTCAGGGGCGGGTAGTGCCGCTGTCGGCACCGGGTCCGTTCGGGGGCCATCGATGCCGCCTTGGTTCTCGGTGCCGCTCGCGGCGCCATGCGGCCTAAGCGGCATCATCGGCGCCGAGCCTGCTCTCAGGGCGCTCGGCGCGGCTGACTCTAGTGCAGCTCGCGGCGCGGAAACCTAGCGGTGTTTGCGTCTCCGGGGCCGCTGTTGGGGTTGCTGCCAGGGCCGTCTCTGTTCCCGGAACCGCTCCCGGCACCGGTGGGCTTGACGGCGCCGCGGCTGGCCCTATCTCCGGACCTTTGGTCTCGGCTGCCCTGCCACCTTCTGCCAGCTCCGCCCACGGGGCCGTGGAGGGCGCGAGGGTGGCTTTGACCACTGCCACGATTTCTGGGCCCTCCGCGAAGGTTACGTTTCCTTGCCCTCCTACTGTCTGGCTTAGGGCCTCGGATTCCACCTCTTCGGAGTCGGAGTCCAGCTTAGAGTCGAACGGGCAGTCACACCCTTCGGGGTTGCCTGCACAGGAGAGTGAGCCAGTGGTCTCTTCGACGAGTCGGAGTCAGCCCCCTGCTGGGGAGCGTCGGGTTCCCCTCCAGATCGGGGTCAGTGGCACTGACCAGCAGGCTGTGGTTCCTTGACCCTTCAGCGAAGGTACCCTCTCCCGTGGTGTGTCTCGATCGCCCAACTTTGGGGCCCATCGGGAAGCCTACGGCTGGGGAGGTGCTGCGCCCTGGATTTCCCCCTCAGGGATATCCCAGAGCTGCCAGCTACCTAGGCCGACCCTTCCGAGGACCAGGACCTTCTCGAACTCTGAGGGGTCGAGGGGTGTGGGGTCGGCGCGTCGGCCTTTCTCTGGGGTCCACCCGGGCCCTGGACGAAGCTGAAGTGCGGACTTCCGCCCTTCCCCTTCTGGTTCCTTGAGAGGGTCCTATTCTTTGGAGGCAGGGGACCGTCCTTCTGGACCTATATGGGCCCGGTCGCCTCACTGGGGGATTCTTTTGGGCGCAGCCTAGGCAGTACCAACGTGGTTGTACAGCTGTCGGCTGCGGAGTCTTCCGGGACACCTTCCCCGGGTGTCCATGGTGCGCTCCCTAGCCCTGGCAGAGGCAAGCAGATTCCTTCCCTCGGCTCTGCCCCTACCCGTCTGCCGCATTCTCCAGCGCTCCCGGGCATTCTTGGTCCTACCGGGCCTCTCACCTGGGAGCAGTTCAGAGCGGTAGCTTCTCAGTTCCCTGCTTACGTTAGGGCCTTGGACAGTCAGGTTTTTCAACCTCCCCCCGAGCAGCCACCCTCGGAGCATATGGTGACCTCCAGTTCCTCATCCCCTCTTCTGGGGTGAGGAACCATCTGTCCCATCTCTCCTGCCGCTGATCTCGTGGAGTATCAGCGTTTCCTCATGAGGATGTTGGGGACCTCCACCTTTCCCCTATCCATGAGCAATCCAGAGCATCGCGGCATGACGCCTTCTAGGCGTCTCAGGCGACACCTTGTGGTGCCCTCGGCCTGCTCCCTTCGGGAGGCATCCATGCGCTTCTGGCAGAGGCCTTCTCCGGAGTTCCTGCCCCTAGAGACCTCAGCCAGAGGTATTGCGCACCCTCGGAGTCTCCAGGCTCCATGCCTCATCCGCAGTGTGGATTGACGCACCTGGACACTCCCGACGGGCTTCGCGCCCTCCACCGTGACCGGCCCCAGTTCAGGACTCTTCGGATTTTGATTTCTGGGGGAGGAGGACTTTCTACTCGCACGGTTGCTTCTCTCCATCTCCGCTCATCAGGCCCACTATGCAGCCTACAACAGGTTCTTGTGGTCAGCGCTGGGTCAGTTCCTAGCTACTTTGCCTGACTCGGAGCAGACCAGGCAAGCCATCGCTCTCTCTGCACGTGGCCTGGAGCTAGCAAGGCACCAAGCAAGGGCGTCTTATGACGCCAACGAGGTAGCTACCAGAATGGTAGGGACAGCGATCTGCACCAGAAGATCGGCGTGGCTTCACCTTTCCCGGTTGTCACCCTTGGCCCGGCGTAGGGTGATTTGCTCAGCTCACCAGGGAACCTATCTGTTTTCCCGTAGGGCGAGACGGCGTTGTCGGGCAACTTCTTCCCCTCCGGGGACCCATCTAGCTCTCCCCACTCGGGCCTCCCCAGGCCCAGAGGTCCCCTTAGTGTGTCACCCACTGAGGGCTAAGGGACACTGTCCCTTAGGGTGCAATAGACAACCCCTTGGAGGCTTGGTACTCACCCATCTGTGATGAATGGTGAAGACAGCACAGATAAGATATGGAAATACGTACTTACCGTGGTTATGATCTTTCTGTATGTCCTCACCATTCATCACTAATCCATCCACCATCCACCTGGGGCCTCAGTCTCTGGTCCCCTCCTCTGTGCCTCTCCCTCTCTTGGAAGCGGGGTAAAGTAGGGACACAGAGGGTGTAATTTCTTCCCCTTTAAAGGGTGCAGCCTCAGTAGGCGTTCCTTCTCTACTGCATATATCCACCCTATCAGGGTGGGAGTTGTTGGTTGCCCTCCTCCTGTCATCCAGCTGTTTCAAAAAAAAAAAAAGGGAACCCCCTTTTTTTCACCAAATCTCGTTACAGAGAGAGTACTAATCCCTGTATCCTGTCCTTCTCCAGTATAGCCGACTCTGCTTTTGGGGTATTGCCACATATTCTGTGCCTTGAATTCTGGCAAGAAAGCTTTGCTACTCCTTGCAGTTCCTATACAGTCTGGTGACGGACAAGGGTCCTGGATCCTTGTTACCTCTCACTGTCTCCTAAATTTTCTCCCTCCCTTCTTCCGCTTCCAGAGATTGGGGCCCCTACCCAATCCCCTTAGTCTCATCTCTCTGCTGTCCTCTCAGTCGTTATTTCTCCTTTTGGTTCAGTTCTTCCTTCCTTTTTCTGTCCCTTGGACTCTCTTGTCCCACCCTCCATCCCTTCCTGTTACCTCTCCGGCGACTCAGAACTGGTAGTCAGGCGGAGTCGACACAGCTTAACGGCTAATCCTCGAGGTGCCACGTGTACGTCGGCCTCGGGGCGGCGCCGATGCTGCGTGGCTCCGCCTATCCTTTAAAAAAAAAAGGCTCCATGGTCTGACCTCGGCCAGTACCATCTGTGATGAATGGTGAAGATACACAGAAAGATCATAATTACGGTAAGTAATTTCTATTTTTGTAAGTTCTTCAAGGGATTGCTGTACACCAATCCCCCTTTAGGGACCCTGCTCCTGCTTGGGACCTTAATGTTTGCATTGCTCAGCTTATGCAGCCACCCTTTGAGCCTTTGTCCTCTGCAGAGCTTAAGTACTTGACTTGGAAAACTGTGTTTTTGGTAGCCATTACCTCTGCCAGGCGTATCAGTGAATTGCAAGCCCTGTCAGTGGAGCCTGATTTCATCTCTTTCCATAGAGATAAAGTGGTCCTAAGAACTAACAGGAAGTTTTTGCCTAAGGTGATTTCAGATTTCCACCTTAATCAGTCTGTCTCTCCCTGTTTTCTTCACTGACCATTCCTCCTCTGGAGAGAGGAGACTGCACAGCTTGGATGTTAAAAGGGCCCCTCAGCTACTACATAGAGTGCACCAAGGGTCACAGGTTTGAGTCCCTCCAGTTCCTCACATATGGAGAGGTTGGTAAGGGCAAACCTGCCACTAAAAGATCTATTGCCAGGTGGATTGCCTCTTGTATACAATTCTGCTATGAAAAACTGGGTAGAACCCCACCCTCAGGACTGAGGGCTCACTCTACTAGAGGTACAGCTGCTTCCCTGGCTGCTGCCCGGGATATTCCTATCTTAGAAATTTGTCAAGCAGACACCTGGAAAACAGTCCATACCTTCACCAAGCATTACTCTCTGGATATCCAGGCTAAGAGTGATGCTCGGTTTGCCACAGCAGTACTTCAGAGCCTATTCCCAAAGTAGGTTCTGTCCCTCCTCCATGGAGGTACTGCTTGGTAGTCTGCAATAGTCAGAATACAGCAAGACTTCATGTTGTTTGAAGAAAAAATTACTCACCTTAGTGATTGTTTCTTCTAATGAAGTCTTGCTGTATTCTGACCCCCCCCGCCTCCCTCTCAGAACCTGGTTTTTGGGATGTGGGTGGGCAGGAGCAGTGTTGGCACCCTAGAGGTGCCCCCTTTTTCACCCTCCTTTATTTTTTTGGTGTGTGTTGTGTTTTGTTTTTTGGGTTTCCTGACTTGAGTCTTTGCTTTGAAACCAAAAACCCTTTTTAATAAATTTAGTTGCCAGTTGGCTAGGGTGAGTCTTACAGTTTCCACACAGAACTTCTAGTGAGCATTGCTCGTAAAGATCTGACAGTTGGAGTTTAAACAACAACAGACAGAGGCTTCAACCGACCTCGCGCTGAACGTTCCATGTTGGTCATGGAAAGTTAACTCTTTGTTCTCCGGGGCAGTTGAAAGGCAGGACCTAACTGCAATAGTCAGAATACAGCAAGACTCCATTAGAAGAAACAACATTACTAAGGTGAGTAATTTTTTTTCATGACCGTATAGAATGGGGTGAGGGTTCAGGTTGACAACCCCAAGGAAGATTCCACCTCTCATTTGCTTTTAGGGGTGGGGCAGGGGGGGTGTTAGGGTTTGAAACCCTAACATCACATTTTCCAACTTTTGTTAGTTTAATCTGCGCCCTAACTGTTGCATTAACGCAGTTTGAAAAGAATTTATGTATGTATACAGCTATACACACACACATGTATATATTGTGCACAATTTGGTGGATTTGTGAAGTGAACAGAATTCCACTAACTCAAAGGCAAATGCAGACCTTTAATTTCCCATAAATTCCACATTGTGTAGTATTGGGGCTAAGAATGACACATTAATGTCATCCTACCACTTTAATTTCATGCACTGACTCCATTTGTAACTTGTATTAAGTTGAAGAGATCACAAAATACCTTTTACTTCAAAATAGATTTTGGTGGAAAGATGATCATCTTTTGAAAGGCATGGAGGGCCCCCCCTAGAAATAGGGGAAAGCTAGAGAATTTCTTTGTATTTAGGTAAACCAACTAGCACTGCTTACTCAAAGATTTACCCTGACCCTTTTAAAACATTGGGATGAAAGTATTGTTTAATTTAAAAGTTACACATTCAGTCAATTTGGAAGCGAGGATTCACCAGCACGTTCATAAAAGTATTTTTAATTTGAATTTTAAATGAATGACAGAATTTTCCTATGTATATCCCCGTTTTGGGATGTAACGGACAGCTTCCTCGGGGTGGTCAGGAGGCTGCCTATAATGTGGTGGATGCCTCAGCTAGAGCAGCTGTGGTGGGCATCTGTCTCAGAAGACATTCCTAGCTCTGAGTATCTGGCTTTGCCAAGGACATGTAACAGTCAATCCTGAATGCCCCCTTCTGAGGCTGTAAGCTCTTTGGTGGATGTCAGGACATCCTTTCTGACCTGCAGGCCTCTGGGAGGACTCAGTGGTTGGTCCACTCACTTTGTCATACGTGAGTCAAGATGTGGTTAGAAGGTGCCCATTTTCGGGCCTCCCACAGACACAAGCCCGGTGCCCGACAGCCAGGTAATGCCGAGCTGCCACAGCCCTGTCTGCTCCCACCTCCACCATCTGCAAAAGCCCTAGAGATGGTGAGGAGGTCCTCAGACGTGGGCCCTGCTTTGCATGATTCTTTCTAGACCCCCACCACCCACACTGCAGAGAGAGGTGGTGGGGTCGCTTCTCCCCTCCACCTGGACAGGTAGTGGAGATCACAACAGACACTTGGGTCCTGCAACTCATAGAACAAGGTCACTCTCTAGAACTGTTGGAGTGGCCTCCAGATCTAACACCAGTTCATTCCAGCTACCCTGCAGACCATATTCCAGTGCTGCTGAAGGAGGTTTCATGTGGTGCTACACAAAGGCCATAGAACCAGTTCCAGTGGATCAAAGCAACAGAGGGTTCTGTTTCCACTTCTTCCTAGTCCCCAAATCCACTGGAGATTTGCGGCCCATTCTGGGCCTGCACAGCCTGAACATCTTAATCCAGTACAAGAAATTCAGAATGGTAACCTTGCAAAGTCTGCTACTTCTGTTAAGCAAGTGGAATGGCTATGCTCCCTAGACATACAAGATGCATACCTGCATATAAGGTTGCAGCCCCCCAAAGGCAGCACCTCAGGTTCCTGTTCCAGTGTGAGCACTACCAGTTCAGGGCCTTGCCCTTTGGCTTGTCATCTGTGCCACAGGGTCTTTACGAAGTGCTTAGCAGTGGTGGCAGCAGCCCTCAGGAGGGAGGGAGTATGCGTCTTCCCCTATCTGGATGACTGGTTACTCAAGGCTCTGTCCAGGGAACAACTTACCCACACCCTACTGCATACCAGACAGCTGTTCCGTGCACTTGGGATTACGGACAACCTGTCCAAGTCAGCCTTGACCCCGACAGTGTCTCCAGTACATCAAGGCTACACTGTACACAGCTCAGGGAGTGGCCTTCCTGCCGCAGGACAGGGCGGAACACCTGGTAGCTCAGGCCTGGCAACTCCACAGGAACTGGTACACTACAGCCAGGTAATTTCTTCATCTGCTCGACTAGATGGCGGCAGAAACATCATCGCCAGGTTTTGGCAAGACTGCACATGCGATCCTCAGTAGACTCTAAGAAGGCAATGGAATCAGTGTACCGTCAGCTTAGAACAGAGAGATCTCACTTTGAGATAGAGCTCTTGCAGCAGGTAATAACCGTTGGACTATGCCGCTTGAGCACTAGGACCTGAATTTCTAGCTAGCAGTCCAAGGCGGGGGACTGCCCCAATGCTCGGCTCTACCCACGACTTCAGCCACAGTATATAGAAGGTGGTCCCCCAGCGCCACCCCAGTTCTTTTCCTGTCATCGACCCTGCATTTCGGCTCAAGGGACACCTCCTGCTCACCGTCAACCGCCATTTTTCTCAATGCTCTGTGCAGTTAACCGCTTCAAGTTTTTCGACCGCCTCTTTATGTCTGCCGAGTCTGCCGCTTCTACTCTGCGGCGTATGGCAAAATGTGCGTGCAGCAAACAAATTAAGGCCAAAGATGGCCATTTGGACTGCTCCTGCACCTGGGACTGGAACACAAGTCAGACGCCTACCCACACTGCCTCAGTTTTAACAAATGCACCCGCATTCGCCACCTTAAGATGATCAAAGCTCATCTGCTGGAACCTCAAGTGGCTGCGATGCAAAAATCACACTCTGGACACAGCTCTTCTTCGTCCTCCGTCCACAACGCCTCCCCAAGGGAGAAGAAGCACTCAGGGAAACTTCACAGGACAGATAGACAGGCCCAGGTCAGACTCGCGGTCCCGTTTCCTGCACAAGAGCTCCAAGGCTTCCACCTCCAGCGGGAGGTCAGATTTTGCTCCCTCCAGGGTTGCCAGCCCTTCAGGGATTTCAACCACAAATCTGTCCGCCTCTACCCAGCTGTCAGGCAGAGGATCGGGACAAGGGCCTTCCCAGGCCTCCTCTTCAGTATCTCTGACCATCATACCCCACAAAGAAGCGCTAGGGTTTAGTCCCGAGAACCTGGCCTCTTCTGCTACTACTTTGACGGCCGTCCGGACCCCGCCAGAGTCCAGGCCTTGTCCTCCGGTTCATCAGCTATGGCTGTCTACCACAACAGGTGTCAAGATCGCGAGCACAACAAGGAAGCACTGTCCATGCCTAAGTTGTCGGCTGTCCATTCAGGCCGACGACAGCCCGGGGCGTAGTCTTCCTCCACCCCTTTGGAGCCGGACCAGGTGTTGTCCTCTAAGTGGTCGACTGCCCCACAAGGGCTAAGTGGGTCTCCTTCAGAGGACCCGATGACCGCTGATCTGACATCAGGCTCCACCAAGCCTACGACCACAAGGCTTGACACCCAGTCATCAGCCAAGTCCATAGCATCTGACGCTCTGAAGGACCAGCCATCAGGTACTTTGACCACTGGCAGTCAGACACGGAGGTCCTTCAGATGCCTGGCCTGTCGCCAGACCCTTCGGGGCCAACCAACCTGACGCCAGACCAGCCGTCAGGCTCAGTGGTCCCTTTAACGGAAGTAGGTGCACTCTTTTCTAGCTGGTGGAACACTATTAAGAGTGACCTACTACCAAAGCCTGAACCCACGGGTGGAATGACTGTCATCCCACAGCCACAGCCGACGCCCCCTCCCCCCACGCGGGACCCTGTCACCACCCCTGATGCCAGACCGCCCAACTCCAGGTGGCTCGGGTCATGACTTTGTGGACATCGGAGACACAGACATCACCCATCTTCAAGATCTTCCTCCCGTAGGCGGAATAGGTCGAGTGACCGCCGCTTCTGGCAGTGGAGCAGGTCCAGTGAACGTCGCTCTTGGCGACAGAGTAGGTCGACCGACTGTCACTCCAAACTTTTGGACCATTACAGTGACTCCTCCTCATCCTGACTCTTCGGAGGATGACCTTCCTCCGCCTTCTCCAGATCTGAGAGAGGATTCACCTAGGCCTCCACCCGATGATCCCACCTTCCTTGAGGTAATGAGGTATATTCAATTCCTCAACCAGTGGGAGAAGGAAGACCTGAACCCTGAAAGATGACGCTTGGCTTAGTTTTTGGGAGCCGCTGACCCCAGACGGCTGGTCATCCCCCCCCCATTGGTGAAGCCATTCCAAGCTGTAACAAAGCTGGCATGGAAACACCCCTCCACCACTTACGCGGTACCTAGAAAGGCCGACTGGCCATAAGAACTCCAGGAATGAGCCCCACCTCAGCGTATACAGCCCAAAGCAGACTCCATGGTCCTTACCACAGCTCATGACAGGTCTCAACAACAACATACCAGCTCCCAACCGCCAGACGGAATCGAAAAAGATTGACCGGTTCGGGCGGAAGGTGTACTCTTCCACCTGTACTATCCGGTCTTTGAACTTCTTAGCACACATGGTCATGTACCAGAAGTGCCTCTGGCAAAAGGCCTTCGACCATACCAAGTCCCAGCCAGATTCTCCCACCAAGTCAGAACTTTTGGCAGTCCTGCAATCTGGACCAGATGTTTGTTTGTTTATTTTTATTTATTTAGTTTTTGTTGACCGGGTAACTGCACTAGACAAATCCTGCCTATTTTTAGGCACAACCCGGGGAGGGGGATACAGATGAATGCCAACTGACCTTGAACCAGATTAAGCTGTTGGTGGTATTTTTTTTTAGTGAATGAGGGAAATTTGGCCAGGACACCGGGGAAATTCCCCTACTCTGCCTGCAGAGGGATTGCTGCTCTGTTACAGAGTGGTGGTCAGTTGCAGGATGGAGGGTGAGGAGGATGGGCGTCTGGTGCAGTCTGTGAGGTTCTATCCTTGGCCTCGGCTGCCTTTCTAAGGGACTCTGTTAGCTTGTGAGGAGTACTGTGGTGCTGTGTCCGGAGGAGTTGTCTGCTCTGATGCAGGCAGAGGTAGTCTGCGAGTACCATGAGCGACAAAAAGATTTTGTGGATTTACCTAGTCTAGAAACAGCTGGTCCAAGTGTTTCCCTGAACATGCTGGGCTGAGTGGTCTGGCTGTGGGTGCTACGGATGTGATTCTTTCTGCTAATGGAGAGCAGCGGTGCAGTCCCTGCCTCTTTCAGAGAAGCCTGTCTTGATGTCTGCTGTCAAGGGAATTTCAGCGATTCAGCAGTCTGTGACGGAGCCAATGCCGACGTTGGACAGAATGCGGAAGTCTTTCACTATCCCGGGGCCGGCCGCGGTGCCTGATTTCGACGAGTGGTCGAAAGAAGAGTCTTTGCGCAATGCAGGTTGGATTCATACCCCACATGGCGCCTGGGTACCTGATTCAGCTTGGTAGTCCTTTTCTTCAGTGGGGCGTATCCCTGATCAAGGTACTGTACGACCGGGACTTGGGGAGGGGGAGCAGCCTGTATTTTCCACTATCACTGGGTTTGGAGATTTGGTGCCTGTACCTTCTGTACTGGGGCCACCACTGCTGCATCTGAACACACTGACTTTGCTAGGCTGGAGCGTTCTCCTAGTCCACCCCCTTCCCCGTCGTGAAAGCAGTAGGCCTGGGCCCAGATATTCGGTATTTAAAAAATAATAAAGTTGAGGAGCAAGCTCCTAGGCGTAATGCTGTCACGTCTACATTACAGAGGGGTTTACAGGAGCACCGGACAGGCTTTATGTGGCTAAAACCCTTTAAAAGGTTCCATGGGGTTTTAGCTGCTGATATCTTTACTCTGATTAATATCAGAAGGAGGACACTCGATATTAGTTTCGGACATTTGCAAGGCTTGATTTGTTTTGGAAAAATATGATATATGTTTAAATGTTGCCCTTATGGACTCCTTTTTTGGGCTATCCCTTACTAAACCTTTGTATAAATCAGTGGTTGTGATGTTTCGAAATGAGGGGGTGAATGTTGGGGATATTTATTACTGGATGGAAAAGAAATGTCAGGTTTTGGGGCCTCCTGTAGCTATCATTGACAGCGAGGGTATGTGGAATGGTAGTTGGAGGTTCAAGGTCAAGTTGCATTTAATTGGTAATGAGGTGCAACATATTCCTAATAGTTTTTTTGAGGGGGAAGGATAGAGGGTTTTTTTTTTTTTTTTCATCCAGGACAACCGAAGGCTTGCTACAAATGTGGCAGTACCAGACATCTTAGCACTTGTGATAGGGTCATTTGTGCTTTATGTGGGGAATATGATCATCCTAGCTCTGTTTGTAGAAATGCCTTTAAATAGAAACATAGAAACATAGAAGTTGACGGCAGATAAGGACCGCAAGGCCCATCCAGTCTGCCCATTTCTTTTTCTACCTTATAAATGTGCCATCGGCCTTTGCGATGTCAGTGACCTATCTATTCATAGTCATTTGTATTGCTCCCTTATGCCTATCCCATGCCTGTTTGAAGCCCTGCACTGTATTCATAGCCACTACTTCTTGTGGTAAGCCATTCCATGCATCTACCACCCTTTCTGTGAAAAAGAATTTCCTCACATTCCCCTTAATCGGCCTCCTCTAATCTCATGCTGTGTCCTCTTGTCCTGCTATTTTTCTTATATTTAAACATGTTAGACTCTTTCACCTTGTTTATGCCCTTAAGGTGTTTAAATGTCTCGATCATATCACCTCTCTCCCTCCTTTGCTCAAGGGTATACATATTGAGCTCCGTTAATCTGTCCTCATATGTCTTCTGATGCAGTCCCTGCACCATTTTGGTTGCCCTTCTCTGGACTGCCTCAATTTGGTTAATGTCCTTGTGAAGGTGTGGCCTCCAATACTGCACGCAGTACTCCAGATGGGCCTAACCAATATCTTGTACAGAGGGATTATTACCTCCTCTCTTCACGACTTGATACCCCTACTAATCACCCTAACACCCCCTAGCCTTACCTACTGCTTTAGAGGTCTGCTTGGATGATTTCAGGTCATCAGTGATGATGATGCCCAAGTCTCTTTCTTCCTTTGTGACTGCTAGCAACTCCTCCCAGCCTATAAGTGGCTTCAGGGTTTCTCTTCCCTATGTGCATGATTTTGCACTTCTTTGCATTAAATCCCAGTTGCCACTCTTCTGACCATTCTGCTAGTTTATCCAGATCTCTTCTCATTCTGCCCACCCCATCTGGATCATCTACTCTGTTGCAGATCTTGGTGTCATCTGCAAACAGACAAGCCTTACCCTCTAGTCCATCTGCTAGGTCACTAATGAAGATGTTGAATAGGACTAGCCCCAGGACTGATCCCGAGGTAATTCTACTTGTGACTTGCATCTCTTCTGACGTATACCATTTACCACCACTCTCTGTTTTCTGCCAGTCAACCAGTTTGCCACCCAGTTGACCAACTTCTGACCCACCCGAGCCTACCCATAGCTTATTTATCAATCTTCTATGAACAGTGTCAAAAGCTTTGCTGAAGTCAAGGTAGGCGACAACATCCTCCCCTTGGTCACCACTCTGGTTACCCAGTCAAAGAAATCTATGAGATTAGTTTGACAGGACCTTCCTTTGTAAACCCATGCTGTCTTGGATCCTGTGCCCTATGATTCCAGGTGTTGCACTATCCTTTCCTTAAGGAGTGCTTCCATAATCTTGCCCACTACTGAGGTAAGACTGACCGTCTGTAGTTCCCCGCCTCCTCCCTGCTACCACTCTTGTGGAGTGGGATCACATGACCCTTCTCCAGTCTTCTGGGACCTCTCCTGTGCTCAGAGACTCACTAAACAATTCTGCTAATGGCTCTGCTAGTTCCTCCTTTAGCTCCTTAAGTACCCTGGGATGTATGCCATCAGGTCCCATTGCCTTATCCACCCTGAGCTTAGCAAGCTCTTGTAGGACCCTTTCTTTTGTGAAGGGAGTAGTGCTCACCTCCTCCCCTGTGTCCATGATGCTGAGCTGTGGGCCCTGCCCTACCTTCTCTTCAGTGAATACTGAGCAAAGTATCTATTTAGGATAGATGCCTTTACAGGGTCCTCCTCCTCACATGCCCCTTTTCTCCATTAAGCTTAGCAATACCCCTCTGGACTTTCTCCTTTCACTAATGTATCTATAGAAGGTCTTGTCACCTTCTTTACTGTTTGTGCTAGTGTTTCCTCAGTTTGGGACTTTGCCTGCCTTACTGCCTTACACTGCTTCCCTTAGGGCAGTTTGGTATGCCCCCTATCTTCATCCCTGTGTTCCTTATATTTTCTGAAGGCCAGCCTTTTGGCTCTGACCTTTTCTGCTACTGTATTTGAGAACCAAAGTGGTTTCCTTCTTCTTTGCACTTCCTTTTCTGTCTAACACAATGGATGTTGCTTCAAGTATTGTATCCTTAATGCTTGCCCACTTTGCCTGTACCCTCCTCACCTGTGTTTCTTTTGCCAGGCTAGCTTAACTCTGTTGGCCATCTTATCAAAGTCAGCTCCTCTGAAGTCCCATATTTTTGCCTTGGAATGGGATGATTTAGATGTAGTAGCCAAATTGAACCATACCATGTGATGGTCACTGGCCCCCAGGTGACCTTCTACCTGGAGATCTGTGATCCCTTCTTTGTTAGTCAGTACTAGATCTAGGATAGCCCTGTCTCTTGTGGGTTGCTGTACCAGTTGTTTGAGGCCCTCCCCTGCAGGAATCCACTATGAGTCTAGTTCTGGCAGATGTTCCTGCTGGTATTGACCAATCTGTATCTGGCATGTTGAAGTCTCCCATTATCAGAACCTCCCTTTAGCTGTCATGTTTTGTATATCTTCTAACAGTAATGTGTCTATGTCCTCCCTCTGGTCTGGGGCCTGTAGACAACCCCAGTTCTTATGGCTGTCCCATTTCCTGTTTCCAGGGTGACCCACAGTTCTTCTGGCTCCTTATGTGTATTCTGAATTTCTGTAGCTTTGATATTTTCATTAACATACAGGCCCTCCTCCCCCTTTTGCACCTCGTCTCTTCTGAACAATACATAGCCAGGTACTGAAGTCTCCCAAGTGTGGTTACTGGTAAACCACGTCTCTAATTGCTACTATGTCCAGTTTAGCCTCTGACATTATTGCCTGCAGGTCTGGGATCTTATTCCCAGGCTGTGAGCATTTGTGTACATGATTTTCCATTGGCCAGATTTTTGGTGTATTAGTTGTTGGGTGAGGTTTGGCATTACCTGTGCATCGTATGGGGAGACAAAACCTTTTCTTACCTGGTGATGCAAATGAATGGCAAACACACTGAATTCCAGTTTGACCACTAGCTGAGGGGAGGGTGTTCTTCCCATTCAACGCATGGGGTGCTGCACCCTCTCCCCATTTGCTAGTTTAAATATTCTGCAAAGGCGTCAAACTTCTGCCCCAATGCACTGAACTCCTCTTTAGTCAGATGCAGTCCATCAAATTTAAAGAACTTTCGCTCCCAGAACTGTTGCCAGTTCCTACAAATCTGTCCTTTTCCTGGCACCAGTCCTTGAGCCACGTGTTTAGCTCCCCTATCTCCCTTCTCTGACCTTCCGTCCATCTGCTCCCTTCTCCCAGACTGGCAGGATCTCAGAGAAGGAGATGCCGGACAGAAATAGATGATAGTTTGTCACCCAGCCTAGTCAGGTGTTCCTTGGTCTCCACAACTGACCGGCTGGCGAGATCGATAGTCCCCTATGTGTACTAGGACATCAATGTTTCTCCTGCTTTGTGAACAATTTGTAATCGCGGTCAGTGTCTCTCATGCTGATGTACCTGGAGACATCTGACCATCACCTGGCTGGAGATAGGTATCAACTCCCGAATCATGGAGTCTCCTATGATCAGAAGTTTTTGGATTTCCTTTGTGCTAGTTTAGTTTTGGTTCCTGATTTGGGTGAGTATTGTTGTGCTAGCTCCTGTGCAGATGTCCTGCTCTGCAGTGTCTTCTGCCTCTTTATTTGATTTCAGAGATAGAGGCAGATACCTGTTTGTAGTGTTTATATGGTTTTGGAGGTAATGTGTTGGAGAGCAGAGAGTGATGGGGCACCTGGTTGCTCCTCCTAACCACCTGCCAACCTCCTGGACCAACTACCCTCTGCGGTTGAGGTTTTCTGTTGGATGCTGGGGAAATGGCGGGTGGTTCTTATAATGTATTTCCTCTTCAATATGAAATTTGAGGCGTGCAATCTCTGCCCATGCTGCCCGGGCTGAGACTAACATTCTCAAAGGCCCAGCATGTAGGACAGTGTCCTAAATCCTGTAAGAATGTCCTTCTGAAAATTGTTCCACAGTACCTGCAGTTAATGAAATCCATTCCAAATAAGTTGCTGGGTTTGTAACCTAGTCAGAGTAATTAGAAGGAAAAAAATACAAGTAATGGTTTAATTGTGCTTTGTTTAACTTGTTATAACAAGTTAAATTACTAGTGCCCTGTAAATGAGATCACCTTGTGGAGGCCCCACTGATCCGCTTCTTCCTGCTGTGCCACAGGAAATGTCACAACTGTGGTACCCTATAAAGGAGTGTAGCGTGGGTGGTTGGGGATGGGGGTGGGTGGCTGGGCCCTTCCCTGCCTAAAAAGAAGAACCACAGACGAAAGAACAAGGAGGTAAGAGCAGAAACAATCAGTCAACAACAAATGCAGTAACCCACAAGCTTATCCTAATGTTAGATAAAACTGTAAAACCTGTAAAGCACCACCTGTAATAATTTCAGAGAAGATATACCTCTGTAAAACACTTTGCTCCAGAGAAAATAAAGCAGTAACAGAAGATATACCTTGCAAAGACAATTTGAATCAGAAGATTACAGCAGTAATCTGTTGCACACACCTGTAGGCACACCTTGTAATAATGCAGAAGAAGGTATACCAGCAACAACAATTTGAATCAGAGAAAAAATAAAGCAATGAAATGTTAGCAACAAACAGTAGCAATCCCTGTGAGTAAAAAATAAAAACACCACCACACAGTAAATCTGCTTAGCCAAACTAAGTCTTAATCCTTCTCCCTTGCTCTGGTAAGTTTCTCTACTCTGCCTTTCAAGCAGTCTTAGAAGGAAAGAGCTCAGGTGAAGCTAGGTGCCTTGGCCAGCAAACCAAGTCTTAAATGTAATCTTTGTAATGAAATTGGTCATGCTTATCATCAGTGCCCTTGGGCAGGTCAAAATCGGACTGGTGGTCTTAACCAGGAGGATTTGGTCTCTGAGCCCAAGAGAGGTATGAGGCCTGAGACCAGAAACTGGTGTCCCGGATCGCGACCTCTAGGTCTACCTCTCCGGTCCCTACTCAGGCTGCCTTTTCTCCGGCGGCCCCCACTGCTTCTACTGCCCCACTGTTTACACTGTTTCTAATGCTCTCACTGTTTCTCCTGCTTCTGAACAGGGGGTAGTTCCTGATTTAGAAGGTGCCATAGAGCAGATGCCGCCCCCCCCCGGTGGATGCTGAATTTCTTCCACAAAAACAGGTGACTAGATCTTCCCTGAAGCCCAAGGTTTCTGTTGGCTCTATTCCCACACAAAATTCTTATCAAGTGCTTCAAGATCAGGAAGGGGGTTTTGAGTCTGATGTCTCCTCCGTATCTGGTGTGGTTTCCGAAATGGAATGTGAGGAGGATACTCCTCGTAGTGTTCCACATTCTAAGAAAAAAGTAGGGAGAAGGAGGTAAAAAGATAAGGATGGGGTTTGAAGGTCTTTTTCTATTTGTAACCTCATAAGTGGCTTTTTGTCGTCTGGTTTCCCTGAATGTTTGTAGTATTAGTCTTTTCGGAAACAAGTGGCTTTGCTGGAGTTTTTTTCGACACTGTCCGTTTGATGTATTACTTATTCAGGAGACCAGATTTGCTTCCTTACAAGGTATTGCCCAAGTTAAAAAAAAACATTGGCCTTGGGGGGCCCCTCCTTTTGGTCCTTTGGGGAGGATGTGGCAGATGGTCTTGGAATTCTTTTTCAATCACCCCAAATCCGGGTGCAGAAGGTAGTAGACATTCTGCCAGGACGTGCTTTGTTTTTAGATTGTATTTATGAGGGTTTTTCTATACGTATCATAAATACTTATGCTCCTCAAAGTTAAAAGGCTAGAATAGAATTGTTTACCCTTATTAAATCTTTTCTATTTTATTCTAGACTGCTATTTTGGGGAGGTGACATGAATTGTAGCTTGGATGTGAAAATGCGGGATAGTTTACAGCAGAAGGTGTATTGTGATTCACATACATTACAGAATATTATTCGCACTGCAGATTTGGTGGATGCCTATAGGGTGTTGCATAAGGATGGGGGATTTACATACAGTATAGGCGTAGTGCATATTGTACCCGTATTGATTATTTTTTTATTTCCAGTAGGTTGGTGGTTCAGGGTTTTCATTTACAGAATTGTGAATTTTCTGACCATTGTATTTTACAGTGTGATATTCAGTTTTCAAATGTACCTCCCTCTTTCCCTGGGATGTCTAGGTGGTGGAAGCTTAATTCTGTTATTTTGGATGATCTTGAAGTTAAAACCAAAGTGGAATAATTGTTTGAGTTTCGGGGTTCTGTGGCTGTCCTTTATGACTCCTGGTACTCCTGGTGGAGGGGCAGTAAAGTAGAGGTTAAAAAAAAATTTCTTGATTTTGGGAGGGAAAAGGGAAGTTAGGACTATTTGGGGTACTTGGCTTTAAGAGATCAATTTTATAAACTCATCCCTCCCTTCTGTAGTAGATCGTAGGATTAAAGCACAGCTTGATGTTGTGAAGCGTCAAATGAGAGGCTATCATTATCAATGTGCTGCTTTTGTTTATGCTACTTTAAATTTGGTACTACTAAATCTCCTTTTCTGATCCATTTGAGGCATGTAAAATGAAGTTGGCAAACAAAAAAATGACTGGTCTTTATGATAGCTCTGGTCATTTCGTCACGTCCCATGCCGAGATGTTGGATGTTATGGCTGAGTATATCCAGTCTTCCCTGGGACAGGAGTTTGTCCCTCATATTGCTTGGGATACATTGATAAATTGCCCATTGCCTGTATTGTCTCCTGACATTCGACTGATATTGCTGGTCCTATCACTTTGTCTGAGGTTTTGGATGTTGTTTCTAAATCATGGCAGGCGTCCCAGGAGAAGATGGGCTAACAAATGAGTTTTTCAAAACCTTTAAGGAATTGGTGGCTCCACTTTTAGTGGAAGTTTTAATGAATTTTGACGCTGTGGTTGTTCCTCATTGCTTTTCTTCAGCTATGGTGGTTTACCTTTACAAGACTGGTGATAGACTGGATTTGGGGAACTGAGGGCCGATGAGCCTCTTAAATTCTTATTATAAAATCTTTTCACAGATTTTGTGTCATAGATTGCAGAAGGCTGCATCAGTTTTGATTCACCCTGTTCAAATATGTTCCATTCCTGGGAGGAACATTCAACAGAACCTCAAATTATTGAGGGACGTTTGGGAAGCAGAGGAAGTTGCAGAGGTTCTGATCACTTTAGATCAGAAAAAGCCTTTGAAAATGTGTCTCATTCCTTTTTATTTCATGTTTTACAGGTTTATAATATCCCTTCCTCTATGATTACGTGGATTCACTTTTTATGTCAAAATGCTGTGGCCCTTCCTACGGTGGGTGGTCTACTGGGGTCACCCGTTTCCATAAAAAGGGGGGTCAGGCAGGTTTGTCCCCTAAGTCCCCTTTTGTATACATTTTGTTTGGACCCCATGATTAGAGTAATCCTGCATGATCCTTTTATTGTTGCAGATGACACAAAGATCTGCAACAGAGTTGATGCACAAGGTGGGGTGGAAAGGATGACAAGGGACTTGGCAAGGTTAGAGGAATGGTCAAATGTATGGCAGCTTAGATTCAGTGCTAAGAAGTGCAAGGTAATGCACCTGGGAAACAAAACCCAGGGAAGTACACAATGGGGGGTGAGATACTAACAACAATAAAAATGGAAAGGGACCTGGGAGTAGTCATATCAGATGACCTAAAGGTGGACAAGCAATGTGAGAGGGCAGTAAGGAGGGCTGGGGGATACTGGGATGCATAGGGAGACTCATCACCAGTAGAAAACAGGAAGTTGTTATCCCTCTGTACAGACAGCTGGTGAGACCCCATCTGGAGTACTGTGTGCAGTTCTGGAGACCCAATCGCCGCAAGGACATAGACAGGATGGAAGCTGTCCAGAGGAGGGCAACTAAAATGGTGCAGGGTCTGCACGGAAGACATATGAAGAGAGACTAAAGGAGCTTAATATGTATAGCCTCGAGGAAAGGAGGAGAGGGGGACATGATAGAAACGTTTAAGTATCTCAAGGGAATCAACAAGTCCAAGAGGTAGCATCTTTCAAAAAGAGGTGTGCAAGAACAAGGGGCACAATTTGAAGATGGGGGCGACTCAGAGGTAATGTCAGGAAGTATGTTTTCACAGAGAGGGTTGTGGGTGCATGGAGCGGCCTTCTGGAGGAGGTTGTGGAGTCAAAAACAGTGGTTGAATTCAAGCATGCATGGGACAGTCATAAGGCAATTCTAGGGGTGGGGGTAGAAAAGTAGGCTGCTGGTTAACTAGGATCTGCAGCTTATTCATTAGGTAGGGAAATGGGCAGACTGGGTGGGCCAAGCGGTCCTTATCTGCCGTCAAATTCTGTGTTTCTATGTCCTGTGTTTCTATGTTGTCTCCCAGTCCTGAGGTTTTTTCTCAGAAAATTATAGGCGTATACAGATATTTGTCTGTTGACTGCTTCTGTTCAGGCTGGAGTGTTGCGTTAGGGTATTAGATCCTTTTTCGGGATTACTGGGGCAAGTTTTAATCACCAAAAAGCATGGCCTTGCAACTTGAGGGCAGGGACTCTTGTACACTCAATAGGTACTGTCCAGGTATCTCGATATTTTATTAAGGTTCTGAGTATAACGTTTGGAGAACAAAGATATGGCACGGGTAAATTGGGAGGATAGGCTGCAAGTCGGAGAGGCGAAGGTCTCACACTGGAAGTCCTGGGGGATGGGGAAGAAGAAACGGGTTTGTATTGTTAAGCAATTTCTTGTCCCTGTTTTTTTTTGTATATTGCACACATTTTTCCTCTACCTACTGACCTCGAGACTAGACTGTTTAGCTGTTTTTTTCAGATGGTATGGGGTAGTAGGCTGAACCCGGTGAAAAGAGATTTTACGTATCTTAAGGTTTCTATGGGAGGACTGGGTATGTTAAACCCTGCAGTTTTTTTTTCAGTCTTTTTGTAGTTTTTCTTCCTTCTATAGGCCAGTAGGGCTTACTTCCCATTGGGCTGAGTGGACTTATTGTTTGTTTCATCCTTTTTTTTTTCAAAGATGGGAGGTGACTTTTCCCCGGTTCAGTGCGTCTTTTCGGGTTCCTGATTTTGCCTTGCCTATGTTAAAAAGAGTGAAAAGGTGGAACTTAAGTAAACTTGAGATTACTTCCCTGCAGAGAAAATCTGTATATGGCCTTGTGATGGATAGACATCATGCTCTGTGGGTTGATTTTCCTCGCTGCCTCCCTACTAAACTTTGGTTTGCATTGAATATTCTTAAATATGTTAGGATCCCTGATCATATCTGGGATGTTCAGTGGCTGTGCTGTCATGGTAATCTGGGGGTTAAAGGTAATTGGAAGCATAAACCAGTGACTGACAGGTTGTGCTTGAGATTTTCCTGTATTGGCATGGAAGAATCACAGGAACATTTTTTTATTCTGTGTCCTTATATTACCCAGTTTTGGACTGATTTAGCCACTAGCTGGCATTTGTCTCCCCTACAGCATATTACATATGAATGTTTGTTACTGGGGGATTATTCGGGTTTTTATTCTAGGTACCATCCCAGTACTTTAAATGTTATTTTTGCTTATGTTAAATATTATCTTCCGCAGGCACGTTGTCAATTGTATTTACAGCATGTGAATGCTCCGAATGTAGTGTTGATTAATCAAATTACAGAAGCGTTGAAGCAACTCAAAATGAAAGAGTCAAGGATATTTGACAGAGGGAAGTTTGTTAATCTGGAAACATGTTTTTTGGCTATAGTGCTTACTTGATTTTTTTTATTTTTTATTTTCTTTTGTGACTCTACTGATTCTGTGTATGATTTTTTTCTGTATTTCATCTGTTCTCCTTTTGCCTTGAATGTTTCTTCTCTGATGTTATGTATTTTGCAATAAAACATTCCCCTACTCTTTTCGATAAGTGCCATGGGATCTTTAACAACCACCAGACCAGGCAGATGGGACCTCGGTTTAACATCTCATCTGAAAGACGGCACCTCAGAAGTGCAGCACCCCTCTCATGCTGCACTACAGTGTCAGTACTGGGATATTAACCCAAGTACCAGATGTGGGAACGGAACCCACAGCCCTCTGATCTCCTGGCCTTAGAGGCGAGTGTGCTACCTACTGAGCCACTGACACTGCCCAAAGATGTGGGCAAACATGTCCTCAGATGCTCCTGTGATGTGGCAGATACAGCAGTCAGAGCCTCAGCTACAGGAGTACGCCTCAGGCGACACTCGTGGCTCTGAGTGTCCGGGTTCACGCAGGACCTGCTAGACACTATTCTAGATCTACCTTTCCAGGGACCTGTGCTCTTTGGCCAAGAGGCAGAGAAGGTCATCACTGGTCTACAGAACTCTGGGAAGGCTGTCTCCGAAGTACACAAGATGTACAAGTCTGAACCCAACCCCTCCAGGTGCCGGTCCTTTCGGAAACACTAGGGGCAACAAACAAAGAGAAAAAACAGTGAGCAGGGTTCAAGAGAAAGGCACCCCCTCAAGCAGCAGGAACTCGGGGACCATGAACAGCTAAGCAATCCAGGGCTCCTTTCCCCACCCTGTCAGCTTCCACCTGACTTCTTGCATGCCCCACCCACAAGCAGAGTCAGTAGGGGAGGCAGTGGGAGGGCGATTCTCCCTTTATCTCGCAGGTTGGGAAAACATCACGACAGACCAATGGGTGCTGCAACTTATAGAAAGGGGCTATGCCTGGGAGTTTTCTCAACTACCCCAGGACAGTCCACCAGCCCACATGCTATCTATCCCATGCAGGTCTCATTGGGTGGAGATCCAGGCCCTCCTGGCAAAGCGAGTTCAAATAGTACTTGAGTCCCAGAGAGGCAAAGGTTACTACTCGCTTCTTCCTGGTTCCAAGAAGACAGGGACCTTCGTGCCATCCTGGACCTCAGTCAACTGAACATCTCTATAGAGTATAAAAGGTTCAGGATGGTGACACTCCAGGGTTTGCTTCCATTTTATGCCAAGGAGATTGGCTCTGCTCCTGGACATGCAGGACACGTACATGCACATAAAGATCCTGCCATCCCACAGGAAGTATCTCTAGTTCACATTCAAGGAGAGCACTACCAATTCGGGGCCCTTCTTTCGGCCTGTCCTCGCACCTCTAGTGTTCACCAAGTGCCTGGTGGTAGTGGTGGCAGCTCTCAGGAGACAGGGTCATTACATCTACCCCTACCTCAGTGACTGGCTGCTATGGCCCCATCCAGAACACAACTGTGTCAGACCCTGGAATGCACCAAGATATTCCACGACCTTGGGATAACTCTAAATTTCTCAGTCAGCCCTTGGCAATCCGAGAGACTCAATTCGTAGAGCCATTTTGGATACTGTTCAGGGAGAGCCTTTCTCCCTTCAGACAGGGCAGATTGCCTTCAGGTGCTGGCTCAGAGATTAATCTCTGTGGACCAGGCTCCAGCCAGAACGGTACTACAACTCCTGGGTCATATGGCCGCTGCCATAGTGACCGTGCCTCTCACTTGCCTGCACATGAGAATTCCTGCAATGGAACCTCAGGGTTTAGTGGGACCAGCGAAGGGACAATCTCGACCAGAAGGTCAGAATCTCCAAGGCAGTACACCAAACCTTAGTTTGGTGGCCGAATCCCTCCTGCTTGGTGATAGGGGCCCCCTTCAGGAATCCTTCCCCTCAACAAGTTATCACCACGGTTGCGTTGGGCACAGGATGGGGTGCCCACTTTGGGAACAATCAGACCAGGGGGAGTTGGACTCAGACAGAACTCTCTGCATGTAAACGTTCTGGAGATGAGGGCTGTGCTGTACACCTTGCAGGTGTTCCAGGATGACCTCCGTCCAGGCCCAGTTCTAGTCCAGATGGGCAACATGCCTGTGGTTTTCTGACTCAACAAGCGGGGGGGAACACAGTCATATCCCCTATGTAAAGAATCCATGAGGGTCTGGTACTGGGCAGTAAGTCACAGCCTGGAGCCGTTCGCGGTACACGTCCCAGCTCTTCAAAACACCTTAGCAGACAGCCTCAGTTGCTCGCAATCTCAAGTTCGTGAATGGGAACTACTTCAAGAGGTAGTAGATGACCTATTCGAAAGATGGGGACTCAAGATTTAGACCTCTTTGCATCCCCACTCAACACCAAACTGCACAATTTCTGGTTGCTAGAGCCAAGGCCTGGTGTTTTTTAGCGAGACGCATTGTCCTGCTCTTGGACCGGGAGGTTTCTCTGTGCCTTCCTGCCCTTCCCCTTTCTGTAGCGAGTCCTTCTCAAGCTACAGTTGGAACCAGCAACTATGATTCTGGTAGCTCCGGTCTGGCTCAGGCAGATTTGGTTCTCACTTCTACAGCAACTGGTGGTAGAACCCCGAGTTCCACTTCCTGTGTCCTCTCAGTTGCTATCCCAAGAGCAGGGCTCTCTAATTCACCCCAACCTCAAGTCTCTGCATCTCCATGCATGGCTCCTGCACGTTTAGCCAGGAGCAGGTACGGGGTGTCCGAGAGGATAGCCACGGTGTTAGTGACTGCAAGAAAACTGTCTACTAGGGGCCCACAAGCCATGAAGTGGGACGATTCAGCCTCTGGGCTGCTGCCCATAACACAGATCCGTTCTCATGAGAGGTCAACTGGATCCTGGAGTATCTCTATCCCTGTCTGATTTAGGGTCTCAGCTATTCATCCATAAGGTACATCTCTCGGCTGCCTCAGCCTATCATGTACTGGTGGATGGCAGGACCTTGAGCGCAGCTGGATCTGTCACGTACCTTCCTGTGAGGTATCCTGCATATCAATCCTCCCACTCAGGATCATGTCTCCCCCGTGGGATCTACTGTTTATGCTGGAGAAGTTAACATTGCTTGCCCAGGCCAAGCCGTGAGTTGCGAGCTTTGCTTTCTGTCTTGGAAGGCGTTATTTTTAATTGCTATTACATCAGCCCAGAGGATTTCTGAGCTCCAGGCTCTCATGTACAAGGAGCCATATTTGGTTTTCATAGGACAGGGTGTCCTTCGCACAAATCCTAAGTTTCTCCTGAATGTGGTGTTGGGTTTCCCTCAACCATGACATTTACCTGCCTGTCTACTATCCTGAATACTATAACAAAGAGGCATTGTTACATACACTAGATGTACATAGATTCCTTAGGTATTATGTTGGCCTTACATGGTCCATAAGGAAGTCAGACCAATTGTTTGTGTCCTTTGCCCAGCCGGATGTTAGAGACACCAGTTACCAAACAGACTATGTCCAAGTAGCTCAATTAATTGCATTGTTTTCTGCCAAAAATATGGGAATCCTGTGTCGGGCCCAGTTAAAGGTCATTTGACTAGAGGATAGCGACATGTTTTGCATCTCTCAAAAATGTGTCAGTAGCAGACCTCTGTGCCATAGCCACCTGGAGTTCAGTACACACCTTTGTCCGGCACTATAGTTTAGACATTGCTTCCAGAAAGAGGGCAGATTTTGGCCTGGCAGTCCTCCAGGGGTTGCTCTTGTAGGAGCCCAGGGGCATCGTTCCATCCATCGCCCTTCTGACCTGGTGTTATCCCAGTACTGCTTGGGACTCAGTCCTAATGATTATTGCCTGCTGCAAGAGCTCTATCTTGAAGTGAGATAGTACAGTTATGTAAGAACTTACCATAACAGTAGATCTTCGAGAAGAGCTCTTGCAGCAGGTATGCTTTCCCGCCCTGCTTCCCCCAGTGCTTCTTCCTGTATGTCCCTATTGGGATGACAAAGACTCCTTGGTTTGTCCTGTCCTTCATTACAGCTGGGTCTCCGGCAGACGACTGGGGTGGCGCCGGGAACCACATCCTGTATCTGTGGCTGACATCGGAGGGAGCTGATGTTGAGGCGGTCCCTGTCTGGGACTGCTAGTAGAAATTTTCCATGGGGTCCTAGTGCCTAGTGGCATAGTCCTAACAGTTATTACCTGCTGCAAGAGCTCTTCTCGAAGATCTGCTGTTACGGTAAGTTCTTACTAACTATACTTTCAAACACCATGAAGTCTTGCTATATTATAACAATAGCAGTCAGCCACTGCAGCTGAACTGCCCGGAGAGGAAGGAGTTAACTCCAGAAGATCTGGAGTTCTACAGCCTTGAAGGCTGTGCCAACTCTATCCTGGCAGTTTCAAATGAAACTGTCAGATTCTTTACTCCGCTTCACTGAACAGTCGCTCCGGAGATCAGCTCCTTCAGCTTGAGTTCATTCTCGATTCAAGAGAGTAGTTTCGGTTCATTTGAACGGCAAAAAGTCATTATTTTTACGCATTTCGGGTCTAAAGCTCTATCTGGTAACCTGAAAGTACAAATATTCAAGTCTGTGTGGAAAATTAATTATCGGTTCGGTTTGAACCGATCGCTTGGTTTTCTGCCTTTTTAAAACTGTACTGTGGGTTTTAGAGTGCAGTTCCGGTTCTTATCGGTTCTAAAAACGCAAATTATTACGGTTTTCAAATACCCATGACACGGTTAGGAACGATAAGGGTGTCTTGCCTGGCACTGCCATCAAAGGGCAAGTTTTTGGTTAGGCTGGCATTATGTCTGAGAAACCAAAGAAAAACCGGGCCCACTGGGTTTCAACACTGTGATGTCTGTGGGGGACGCCTTTGCCAAAGGCTGACCCACACACCACTTGTGTCTATTGTCTGGGGCTGACCACCTCCTGTCAGACTGCCAGGTGTGTAAAATTTCCTGCAGCCACCCTGGAGAAGAGATTGGCCGGCTCAGGGGCGAGAGGCCAAAAGTCCAGCTGACCGGATGGCCAGCCGGTTCAGTACCCACTGGACAGAGGAGTGCCCTCTGACCAGGGCGAGACTTCCTCGGGCAAAGGAAGACTGGTTCAGAGGAACCAGTCCCAAGTAAAAGACAAAGAAATCAGGAGGTTTGGAGTCCAGAATTGTGTCTCCAACTGCTGCAGAGATAGCTAAAGCCATTCAGATTGTCCAGTCACTGTCTCAGGGATCTGTAGAACCACCAACAGTTGGTAAAAGGTTGGTTCGTTCAGTCCCAGTGGTTCAGGATTTTGAAGCTGAGGATTTTTATGAACCACAGGAGGGGGAGGAGGAATTTGATCAATATATGTGTGGCTGGGAGGGTCTGGACATGCCCATTGAACCGGGCATTTCTCCAGACAGACCTTTAGAATCTCCCCCTATTCTGTCTGAGTCCCCTTCTTTCTTTATTTTTTACAAAAAGGTTGCAGAAACCCTCCAGCTTCCTTTAGAGGAGGCTGTGGATGAGCAAGAGGAGCCTGATTATGTGGAAATGATGGATATTCCAGAGTCTGGAGGTTGTCTATTCCTTTGCATAAGTCATTTAGGAAGCAAACAACAAAGATTTTAAAAAATCCTCATTCTGTCCCTCCTGTAGATAAAAAAATGGACAGAAGGTATACTTTGTCAGGCTCGGATACAGACTTCCTTATTGAGCAGTGTAGTCATGTAGGTGTGGTACAAGCTGCAGCCTGTGACAAGGCTAATATTCCTCTGGCCTCACATCCTCCTGACAAGGATTCTAGGAAGATTGATGCCATGGCGAAGAAACAGTATATGGCAGCTTCTTTGGGACTCAGGCAGGCAAATTATATGAACATATGTGGCTAGAATATCAGAAATCTAGGTGGGACACAGTATTGCAGTTAGCCAAGCAGGCCCATGGCCAGCTGGCTAGTGAGTTGGAACAGGTGGCTGCTGATGGCATTGAAGCCTCTAAAGTTCAATTTCATACTGCTGTTGATGTTAATGATGTTTCCTCCAGGGTCATGGCCACTTCTGTAGCTTTCCGTGAGTTGGCATGGCTCAGATGCACTAATCTGTCCCAAGATACTCAGTCAAGGCTATGGATTTTCCTGTAGTGGGAAATTCTCTGTTTGGGGAGCAAACAGAAAATTATATGAAAAGATGGATGAATACAGAACTACCTACAAAGTGCCCAGGCTAAGGAGAAGCATGCCATGCCACAAGGCATGCTCCCAGAGGTAGGGGCAGACCCTTTCAGGCCTTTTACCAATTTCAAGCCTCCTCTGCTGTCTCGCAGAGGGTTTCTTCAGAGGCAGGGGTAGGCGTGGCGCAGTAGACCGTCTCCCTCCCTCAGCCTAAGGCTGCTGCTAAGCAGGCACCCTGATGGGGTGCCCAGGGCGATTCTCCTGTACCAGTGGGGCAGGTTGGCCTATTTCAGCCAGGCTGGCTGTCCCTAACTCGGACAGATGGGTTCTGGAGGTAATAGGCCAGGGTCTGGTTCTCAGCTTCAAATATTTTCCAAAGATGAGAGCCAGGCATTTCCCACCTGCAAATCCTTCAGAAGCCCTTGCTTTGGAAGCAGAGGTTTCTTCTCTCTGGTCTGCAAAGCAGTGGAAAGGGTTCCTCCTTGCCATCAGGGCAAGGGCTTTATTCAAGATACTTTCTTACCCCAAAAGACAGGAGAATGGCGGCCCATTCTGGATTTAAGATACTTGAACAAGCATCTGTTGAAACCAAAGTTCAAAATGTTAACTCTGGCAATGATATTGCCTTCCCTAAGGCCAGGGGACTGGCTAGCTTCCCTGGACCTCAAGGATGCCTATTTTCATGTTCTGATCAGGCCTTCCCACCGAAAGTACCTCAGGTTGAACTGCCCTCAGGCCACTACCAGTTCAGGGCAATGCCCTTGGCCTTACCTCTGCGCCAAGGGTATTCACAAAATGTCTCGCTGTAGTAGTGGCTCATTTAAGAAGCAAGGGGTTGCTGTTCTCTACCTGGACGACTGGCTCATTGTGGGTCAGTCTCCAGGTCAGGTAATCCCACTTGCAAGTCACCCAGCAGCTTCTCACTTCTCTGGGATTCCTGCTAAACTTACCAAAGGTAGTTCTGGAACCAGTTCAGGCCCCTAACTTTCATAGGCGCAGAATTGAACCTGAGGTTAGCCAGGGCCTTTCTTCCCTCGGAAAGGGTGGACAGACTCATCGCCTGGCATCCTCCCTTTACCCTGCGGGTCTCTCGACCAGCAAGGCATTTCTGCAACTCCTCGGGCACATGGCTGCTTCCACAGCTGTTGTGCAGGGAGCAAGATTCCAGATGAGGGACATTCAGTTCCATTTGAGGGCCTATTGGTCTCAGAGGAAGGACCCTTACCAAATTGGTCCCAGTTACTCAAACCCCTGATCCTGGCCTTACACTGGTGGCAGGATCAAGCAATCTGAAACAAGGGTTCCCTTCATTCCCATTTCTCCCTCCCTCACCCTCACCACGGATGCCTCCCTGTGGGTGGGGGCTCACCTAGGCGACCTTACCACTCAGGGAGTGTGGTCTCCTCAGGAATCTCTGCTCCACATCAATCTTCTGGAACTCAGAGCTGTCTTTTTAGCTCTTCGGTCTTTTCAGATTCTGTCCAGAACAAAGTGGTTCAAGTCAGGACAGACAATACCACCACAATGTGGTACATCAACAAGCAAGGGCACTCGGTCTTCAGCCTTGTGCACGAAGCAATGAAGTTGTGGTCTCTGGCTTATTCCCTGAACACCTCCCTGATAGCGGTTCATCTCCCAGGGAAGGACAATGTGCTGGCGACGCTCCTCAGCAGAATTTCTCAGGGCCATCACGAATGGGCTCTGAATCCACAAGTACTGGGGTCTGTCTTTGCCAGTTGGGGCACTCCTCAGATAGATCTTCATGACCCCAGACAACCACCAACTTCCTTTTTTGCTGCAGGCCTCCAGTACTGGGCTCAGTCCCTCTGGATGCCTTTCTGTTGGATTGGAAAGGGAAGTTCCTGTGCCTTCCCCCCTTTCCTCTCCTTTTCAGGGTACTAGTGAAAATCAGATCTCAACCTTGCAAGTGATTCTGATTGCCCCAGATTGAGGCCAGACAGCCCTGGTACCCTCTGCTCCTGTCCCTGGCAGTCCACCTGCCCTGAGCCTGCCCAGAGTTCACGACTTACTGGCCTGTGCACGGGAAGTGTGTATCCGGACCTCAAGTCCCTCCACCTCAAGGCTTGGCTCTTGAGGAGCTAGAATTGCTGACTTACACCTTTCTCAAGGTGTCATGGATATTTTAAAGGCTTCTAGGAAGCCTTCCACTAGAGCCACTTATAATTCTAAGTGGAAGAGGTTTTCCATCTGGTGCTGTGAGAGGCAGATTATCCCAGAATCTGCTGATCTTCCCATTCTTCTGGAATATTTGGTCCATCTGAATTCCCTAGGCCTTAGACCAGCTACCCTGAAGGTTCATCTGGCAGCTGTCTCTGCTTTTGTGTCAGCAGGAAGCCTGCCTCCTTTCTTCTCACCCTGTGTTCTCCAAGTTTTTAAAGGGTTACTTCATACTAACCCTCCTTTTAGGAACCAGCTCCGCCTGGGACCTGAATATTTGCATTGCTCAGTTAATGCAACCCCCTTTGAGCCTCTGTCTTCTGCAGAACTCAAGTATTTAACTTGGAAAACCGTTTTCTAGTAGCTATCACCTCTGCCAGGCAGCATAAGTGAGTTACAGGCCCTGTCAGTGGAAGAAGATTTTATCTCTTTCCACAGAGATAAGGTAGTCCTTAGGACTAATAAAGTTTTTGCCTAAGGTGGTTTCTGATTTCCACCTGAATCAATCTATCTCCTCCCAGTATTTTTCACTGAGCATTCTTCCTCAGGTGAGAGGAGACTGCACAGCTTGGATATCAAGGGCATTAAGTTACTATCTAGGCGCACCAGAGGTCATAGGTTCGAATCCTCAACTGTTTCTTACCTATGGCGAGGTTGGCAAGGGAAACCTGCCACTAAGAGAACAATTGCAGGTGGATTGTCTCTTGTATCCATTTTGTTATCAGAAACTGGGTAGAGTACCCCTCAGGATTGAGGCCCTCCACCAGGGGTACAGCTGCGTCTCTAGCGGCTAGACATTCTATTCTGGAGATTTGTCAAGCTGCTACCTGGAGAGACAGTTCACACCTTTACCAAGCATTATTCCCTGGATGTCCAGTCCAGGAGAGATGCTCGGTTTAGCACAGCTGTGCTTCAGAGCCTATTTCTAAGTAGGTTCTGACCCTCCTCCATGGAGGTACTGCTGTGTAATCTGCTATTGTTATAATATAGCAAGACTTCATGGTGTTTGAGAAAAAAATTACTCACCTTAGTAATTGCTTTTCTTCTCATGGAATCTTTTATATTCACCACCCTCCCTCCTGCCCCTCTCAGAACTCCTACTTGGGTAGAGGTGGCAAATTGGTGCAAGCACTGTGTCATGCCATTTTAGTTTTCCCCTAACCCTGTTTTCCTTTGGGTTAGGGATCTAGATCGTTCATTTAGGTTATCTTTTTTTTATTGCCCTTGTTGGACTTGGTCTTGGGAGAGAGGTTCATATGTGCTTGTCAAGAATTGAAGCAGACCATAATACCAGCAATCTTTGTTATTATGGTTCTGGGTGTTTCTTTGTTGTTTATATTGTTGTGTTACTACTAGTAGGTAGCCATAGGCTAGTGTAGTTTTTCCACACAGACTTTTTTTTTTTCCGTCCTTTGATGTTGGCTTCGTAAAGATCTGACAGTTTCATTTGAAACTGCCAGATGGGCAGGTACAAGCGCCCTGCGCGTATGAACTCCAGATCTTCTGGAGTTAACTCCTTCCTCTCCGGGGCAGTTCAGCTGCAGTGGCTGACTGCTATTGTTATAATATAGCAAGACTCCATGAGAAGAAAAGCAATTACTAAGGTGAGTAATTTTTTCTTCTAGTCTCTTTGCCAGTAAAGAGGGTACTTAAGTGGTGGATGGAATCCAGCAATTTGCTCAAACTGGTTCCCTTCCTGATCCCTTCCCCTCATCAGATCCTCACCATAGACGCATCTGGGTAGTCGGGGGGCACATCTGGGACCTCACCAGACCCAAGGTACCTGGACTGCTGTGGAGATTTCCCTCCACATACATGTCCTAGAGATGTGGGCAGTCCTGTATGGCCTCCAAGCCTTCCAGAGCTACTTGTCCCCAGGACCTCTGCTGGTGCAGATGGACAGCATCAGTGTAGTACAGTACATAAAAAAGCAAGGGGAGGACCCATTCATACCCCCTGTGCAGGGAAGCAATGAGGGTCTGGTATTGGGCCCTGGCCCATGTTCTAGAACTGTCAGCTGTCCACGTTCCAGGTGCCTAAAATGTCTTGGCAGATAGTCTGTCAGTTGCAGTCCAAAATGCGTGAGTGGGAGCTGCTGACCTCCACAGTAGAAAACCTGTTCAACAGGTAGAGTCGTCCAGAGCTGGACCTTTTTGCCTCCCCACACAATCCAAAACTGTCGCTTTTCTGCTCGATCCAAGGCCTGGAGGTTTCTGGCGAGACACGTCGTTCCTTTCCTGGAAAGAGAGGCTTTTCAATGCCTTCCCTCCCATCCCTCTAGTTCAGAGGGTGCTAATCAAGCTTTAGATGGAAGGAGTGACTTTAATTCTCGTGGCTCCCTTTTGGCCTCTTCAGATCTGGTTCCCTTTACTACAGCAGTTGGCGGTGGAACCTTCAGTAGCTCTTCCCCTGTGCACAGGCTTGCTAGCATGGGAGTAAGGCACCCTGGTCCATCCAGACCTCTTGTCTCGCTATCTTCATACATGGCTCCTGAAGACATAGCCATTGCTAGATTTGGAGTGTCCCAAAAGGTGGCTGATGTCCTGGTGGCTGCCAGAAAACCTTCCACCAGGGCCACCTGTTCCATGAAGTGGAACCGCTTTGCTCTGTGGGCTGCTTCCCACTGCGTGGATCCCTTCACTTTTCCAGTGAATCAGATTCTGGAGTACTTACTATTCTTCTTAGATTCTGGCCTGCAATACTCCTCCATTAAAATGCACTTGGCTGCTATTTCAACCTTCCATGTGCCTGTTGATGGCTGTACGGTGGCAGAACTTGGAGGTGTCCCACAATTTTTTGGGAGGCATTCTTCATCTGAAGCCTCCCATCCACAATCCAGTCCCGCCTTGGGACTTAAATTTCATGTTAGAGAAACTTACTTTGGCACTTTTGAGTCAGCTGTGACATGCAAGCTATGTTTTCTGTCATGGAAAGCATTATTCTAGGGACATGGATATGTTGTTCATCCACACTGTCTGGCAGGTATCCTTGCCGCTTTAAATCTTGCCGGAAGGTCTTCAAGCTGGCTCCTCCCACCCACCCGGGTGGTAAAACTCTCGGCTCCGCCCCATGACGCCAGATCTTCCTTACCGCTGGAAGCTCAGGTTCCCTCCTTAAAGCTCTGCGTATAAGACTGCTTCCTAATTCTTGGTTTTCCGAAATTAAAAGTTTTTGTTAATAGACTTGGTCTTCATCCCTCGCTGCTGATGGACAATCGACTCGAATTTTGGCATGGTGCCCTTTATGGGCAGAAGATGTCTCGGACGGATCCGCACTCCACGTGTGTGTACTGTTTAGGCCTTGAGCACGACCCGCAGGCTTGCGACCTGTGCTCTTCCTTCTCAGCCTACGTCCTCGAAGACCGTGCTGCCCGTTTACAACTGGGGCGCCCCGAGAAACGTTTTCCTCCGGTAAAGTCTAAAGAGGCCCGGTCAGCGGTTTCCGCGGCGGCCGGCTCGGCGGATCAGCTAGAGCAGATGATCGCCCTCGAAGAGGAGGCGCGCTGGCCGTGATCTTCCTCAACCGCTGCATTTATCCGCTCTCCTGGGTTCCTCTTACACAGCTTCCTTTAAGGAGCTTTGTCTGTCCCTCTCCACTAGGGAGAGGGACCAGCGTCTCAGGGCCTTCTTCTCGGTCCAAGAAGAAGACAAGGTAAGTCTCTTCAGTCGACGCTCTTGGGGGCGGAAAGGTCCTCTCCCGAGTTGTCGGCCCTCGACTTGGTCGATCGTTCGGCTTGACCACTGGTCTCACGGTGTCCCGTCAGGTCAGTTGACCAAGACTCCGTCGGCGCGAGTCGAGATCTTTCGACCCGTTGGATGGGTTGTCGACCGTGAGCTGAAATCCCTCTCCGGTTCCCCGGTGGGGTTGAGGATCCGTGGGCTTGCCAGTGCCTCCGGTTCGGAGCCTCGGGTGTTCCCTCCGAGCGAGGGAGGGCCGGTTCCACCCGTCCCCTCCCGCACCGTCCAGCGGGAAAAGCCGAGGTTCTCGGTCTCGGACTATCTCGGCGGTCCAGCCCGATCCGCCGTCATAGGCGGTCTCGGTCTCGGCGCCGCTGCTGCGTCTGTCCTCCTCCTCCCGGATGAGGGAGGCTTGACGCAGAGAGATTGTGTCGACGATCACGAGGACCTCATGTGGCAACAGCTCCTTCTGACCGGGGAACAAGCCGACCACTGCCACTTCGGCCATTAAGTGGCTGTCACGGAGGCGGCGGGAACAACCCCGTTTTACCGAGGCCTGTTATCAGGCGGTTGTTCGGCCAAAGCCAGCTGCCCACGATTCCGGTGGAACCTCTGCCTCCACAGCCGGTTTGGGGCTCCGACCAAGAACTCTTGGTCAGCTCAGGGTCTGCCCCATAGGCTGTCGGTCACCCTCACTTCCGATCGCCCTCGGCAGGTGAAGGGTGGCTCAGGTCCGAGGCAGCTCTTTGCGGACTCTTCTGAGTCCGACGACGATTCCTCCTTTTTCTCCAAGCGAATGGACTTGGAGTCCTCTGGAGGTCAGTCGCTGGACGACAGCCCTTCGTCCTTCCCGGGTTTGCTCAGACTCATCTCGGAATCCACCGGGATGCAGCTCGAGCCCGTATCAAGCGGGCCAAGTATCCCTCATGGAGATATTGGACCAGGGATCCTCACGGAGGCCTTCCCTGTGGCTGAGGCCATTGTGGGCCCGGCCTTGAGCTCTGGCAGCCCTGCTTCCTGCCCTGCGCCCGGCCAGGATGGCCAGGAAGTATGCCGTCCCAATGTTCCTGTCTGGTTTCTCGGAACATCCCCCGCCCAGGGTTAGTGCAAACAGCGTTTCCGGCGTGCAGGAAGCGCTGGGGACGTGGACAAACCTCCCGACAAGGAGTCCAAGAAATTGGACTATGCCGGGCAGAAAGTCTACGCTGCGTCCTCCCTTGGCCTTCATCAGGCCAGCTCGGCCGTACTGATGGCACATTTTTCTCACATCCTGTTGGGCTCCCTGGACGAGGTGGTCCCTCATCTCCCGGCTGACCTGCAGACCACGGTTAAGCAGGTGTGGGACCAGGGCAGTGGCCAAGCAGCAACTTCAGACTGCTTTGGACATCAGTGATTCATGCGCCAGGTCAGTAGCGGCCGCAGTGGCTATGCGCCGTCGGGCATGGCCGAGGATCTCCACCTTCACAGCGGATACCCAGCACAAATTGGCGGATGTCCCCTTCCTGGGGACCGACTTCTTCGGCCCTGGAGTGGAAGGCCACCTCCAGAGGATCGAAAAGTCCAATGCCACCTTGGACTCGGTCTCATCCGCTCAGAGGGACAAGGGCCGCAGACCGCAACCCAAGCCCTTTCGTCCGTCTGCGCCCCGGGCACGTCCGGCCCAGCAACACCAGGGCCAGCAGGCTCGCGCTTGGCATCCCAAACCCAAGCCTGCGGCTTCCTCCTCCAGGAAGCAGGGAGGTAAAGGCCCAGGTGGTCCCTCGGCTGGTCCCTCCTCCAAGCCTGCACAGTGACGGTTTGAGGGGTGTCGCCCCCAACCTCGTCACCTCACCCCAGGTTCCCCCCGTGGGGGGACGGCTCCGGTACTTCCTTTCCGCCTGGTCTGCTATTACCACAGACAGGTGGGTGTTGGAGGTGGTAGGAAAGGGCCTGCCTCTGGAGTTCGAGCAGGCCCCACCCTTCAGAGCCGTCACACCTTGGGGGGCCTCGGGGTCCGAAGCCTCACTGTCAGCTCACCGAGCCGACATCGCTCTCCTCCTCGAGAAGGAGGTGATAAGAGAGGTGGCGGACCCTCCCTCAAACCCGGGGTTCGTGTCCAGGTACTTCCTGGTTCCGGAACGGACGGGGGGCTGGCGCCCCATTCTCGACCTACACGACCTAAACAAGTTCCTAAGGTCTCGAACCTTCAGGATGGTCACTCTGGCTCAGATAATCCCATCCTTGGAACACGGCGTGTGGTTCTGCTCTCTGAACCTACAGGACGTGTTCTTTCACATCCCTATCCGTCCGTCCCATCAAAGGTTCCTTCGCTTTCGAGCGGAGGGATCCCTTTTCGAGTTCCAAGCCATGCCCTTCGGCTTATCTCCAGCTCCCAGGGTCTTCACCAAATGCATGGCAGTGGTGACAGCATTCCTGTGGCGCTGAGGGGTCCGGTTTACCCTTACCTGGACGATTGGCTGATAGCAGCCCCCTCCAGACAGGAGGTGGAGTGGTCCAGAGATCTGGCCCTCCAGGTTTGTTCTCAGGTCGGCCTCCTCATCAACGAGGCCAAGTCGGAACTCGAGCCGAAACAGGTGATTCTTTTCATCGGGGCAGAGCTCGACTCTCTTCGAGCCAGAGCACGGCTCCCGGCGGACAGGGCCAAGGTTCTTTCCTCCTTTGCCCAATCATTTCTGGTTGGGCAATTGCGCCCTGCCCGGGACTTCCTGCGCCTCCTGGGTCTCATGGCGGCCTGTACCAGCGTGGTCCGTTGGGCCAGCTGGAACATGCGCCCCCTTCAGTGGGGGCTGGCCAGCCAGTGGTCCCAACGCAGCGATCCATTGGACCAGCTAGTGGCGGTGACCCAGTGGATGTGGGCGCTCTCCAGTGGTGGATCGTTCCAGTTCATCTGCAGGAGGGCATCCGTTTGTCCGCCCGAGCCGATGGGCTCTCTATCGACCGATGCCTCTCTGATGGGTTGGGGTGCCCATCTGGGGGAACACCAAACTCACGGCCTCTGGTCCCCGAGGGAGTCCCGATGCCACATCAACCTGCTGGAGCTCCGAGTGGTCCGCCTAGCTCTTACCGCCTTTGCTCCGTTTCTTCGGGGTCAAGTGGTCCGGGTCCAGATGGACAATACCACGACCATGTACTATCTAAACCGCCAGGGCAGGACGCGCTCCATGCTTCTATGCAAGGAAGCTCTCCGCATCTGGTCACTCGTGCGCAGCCTGGAGGCGGATCTCCTAGCCATTCATTTGGCAGGAGCCTCCAACACCCTGGCCGATGCCCTAAGCCGGATAGGGGCTGCATCCCACAAGTGGTCTCTCCTGCCAGAGGTAGTACAAGATCTATTCTCCCATTGGGGCACACCTCAGGTGGACCTGTTTGCCTCAAGGGAGAATGCGAAGCTGAGGCTGTTCCATGCCTGCCCCCCTCAGCAGGGCTCACTGCAGGGGGATGCCTTCTCGAGGCCGTGGACCCCGGGCCTCTTCTACGCCTTTCCCCCCATTTCCCTTGATGCACAAGGTGCTGCTCAAAGCGAGGAGGGACAAGGTGTAGGTGATTCTGATAGCCCCAGACTGGCCCCGCCAGTACTGGTACCCAGATCTCCTCAGCCTCAGCTCCAGGCTTCCGAGGCAGCTTCCAGCTCGCCCGGACCTGCTCTCAGTCAATCAGGGGAAGGTATTCCATCCGGACCTTCAATCCCTGCACCTGACGGCCTGGTTCCTGAGCAGCTAGAGTTCCAGGCCTTGGGTCTTTCCGACGAGATCCTCAACGTAGTCGAAGCGTCCCGTAAGGAGTTGACCAGAAAATGCTACGCCTTCAAATGGAAAAGATTTTCCATTTGGTGTCAGGGCAAGGGCTTGGACCCTTCCTCCTGTTCCTTGGCGAGCATATTGGACTACATGTGGTCCCTTTCTCAGCAAGGGCTTAGGTCGACGACCCTTAAGGTGCACTTGGCAGCCATCTCTGCTTACCGGGCGCAGGCCGGGAAGCAGTCGGTGGCGCAGGAGAAGGTGGTCTGGCGCTTTTTCAAAGGCCTTGATCACATTTCCCCTCCGGTGCGAGAACCTCCACCTCCGTGGGATCTACTGCTGGTACTGGCAAAGCTCATGGGCAAGCCATTCGAACCAATGCACAGGTGTGAACTCTCTCACCTGTTGTGGAAGACCGCCTTCTTGGTGGCTATCACGTCAGCCAGAAGGATGGGAGAGCTCCAGGCGCCTGCATCGAGTCTCCTTACCTGATCTTCCACAGGGACAAGGTTGTCCTGCGCCCCCACCCGAAATTCCTTCCGAAGGTGGTGTCGGAGTTTCACCTTAACCAGGTGTTGACTCTGCCGGTGTTCTACCCCAATCACAGTTCGGAGGCCGGACATAGGCTCCATACTCTGGACCCTAGAAGGACGCTCGCTTACTGTAAGGAGTGCACTGCTGAAATTCAGGGAGAAGTTCGCCAGCTGTTTGTCACCTACGCTGAAGCCGCACCTGGCAGACCTGCAGCCAAGCGGACGATAGGCAGGTGGGTCACCTCCTGCATAGATCTCTGCTATAAGTTGGCGGGCATGGAGCCTCCCAGAGGGATAAGAGCTCATTCTACCCGCCATACTGCTGCTTCCAGGGACGTCCCTATCCAGGAAATCTGCAGGGCTGCTACCTGGAAGTCAGCACACACCTTCATCACCCATTACCACATCGACCTTGAGTCATGCCGGGATGCTGGTTTTGGGGCCTCGGTTCTCCAGTCTCTCTTTCCCAAGTAAGTATCGGGGGTGTGCGCCTTGCCTCCCTCCTCCCAGAGAACTGCTAGGAGTCTGTCAGACAATGTGGATGAACAACATGTCCATGTCCCTAGAAATACAGGTTACTCACCTGTAACAGGAGTTCTGGGAATGGTATATGTTGTTCATCCACACGACCCACCCGACCTCCCCGGCTTCGACGCACAACCTGAGCTTCCAGCGGGCCAGATCTGGCGTCATGGGGTGGAGCCGAGAGTTTTACCACCCGGGTGGGTGGGCGGAGCCAGCTTGAAGACCTTCCGGCAAGATTTAAAGTGGCAAGGATACCTGCCAGACAGTGTGGATGAACAACATATACCATTCCTAGAACTCCTGTTACAGGTGAGTAACCTGTATTTTTTAGTTGCTGTTACTTCTGCTCAAAGGATTTCCAAGCTTCATGCTCTGATGTGTTAGTCTCCTTATTTGGTTTTCCGCAAAGACAGGGTGTCTTTGTATACCAGCCATACGTTCTTAACAAAGGTGGTGTCTGAGTTTACCCTGAATCAAGCCATCCAATTGCCTGTGTATTATCCGGAGCGTGCCAATCCAGGGGAAGCATTGCTCCATACTTTAGATGTACACAGACTATTCAGATATTATGTTCATCACACGAGGGACTGCAGGAAGTCCTCTTAGTGGTTTCTTTCACCCCAGAGAAAGAGGGCGTACCAGTTGGAACTTCCTGGGGTTGTGCGTGATCACTCTACCAGTGGCATGGCCACTTATGTTGCCTGTTTTAGGAATGTGTCGGACACTGAAATCTGTGCTGCTACCACTTAGAGTACTGTCCACACATTCGCTAAACACTACAGTCTGGACTATGCCTCTTAGAGAAGGGCAGGCTTCGGCCTGGCTGTGCTTCAAGGCCTTCTGTCCTAAGCCTATGGCCTCTAACCTCCCAGACGGTCTCTCTGTCAGTACTGCTTGGGTCTTGTTCCATTGGTGTGGCCTGATGTCAGAGATGCACTCAATGAAGATAGTACAGTTATGTAAAAACTTACCATAACAGAAGATTGAGAAGATCTGTTGCATCAGACCATGCCATCCTACCCTCCATCTCCGTTAGTCTCAGTGCTACTCACTTTCCTGTTTATCTCTTTCTCTCGCACCTTTTTTAGTGGCAGGAACCTCTAGCTCTCACTTGGTTCCACAGGAGGAGATTCTCTGCATGTGGTTTCCGGCAGGGGAACTGAGGAGGGTATGGGCCGCCCACGTTTATATGGGAGGAGTGACGTCGGTGCCTGATGTCATTGTGGATGGCCCCTGAAAGATTGCTAGCAAAAAAGTTTTTGTGTGGTCCTATCGCCTGGTGGCTATAGTTCCATAGGTGTGGCCTGATGCAAGAGATCCTCTCAAAGATCTACTGTTACGGTAAGTTCTGACGTAACTGTGCTTTATTTAACCTGACTAGCTGGAGGCAGAAAGACTGAGAAAAGAATTGTTTAGAACAAGTGATGTAACATGAGCATAACTGTGCCTCTCATACCGAACAAGTGGTTGGAGGCACCAGGAAACAATGATAGTACATAGCACATTTCTTTTGTCACTCATTTAAAAATAGAATAAAAAAAAAAAATATATTTAGGAAATTTTTGTGTGGGTGATTCATTGTTTCCGGATTGATTGAATGTATTACTACTTGGCCAGATTGGAACAGACTTCCCCCCTCTCCATTTTTTTTTTTTTTCCCAAAACGGGGTCCTGAGGCCATGTGGGAACTGTGCAGAACTTTGAACACTATGAAATTTAATGGCCACCTTTCTGGCAGTCGTACAAACATTTTCCTCCCCTGCCAGTAGTGATCAAAACCACCAGAAGTGGGGTAGAAAAAGAGCCTTGAAAAATGTCACTATTGTATTTCAGTATCTGCAGAGTTACTTGTCCTGGAGCATGCAACAGTTCTGCCACACATGGCAGACTTTCGATTTCCAGCCTTTGATATCACAGTGCCTACCTGTTGTAACAGGGCAGTTTTTAGAGCAGAAACAGTTAAAGGGACACTGTCAACGTTTTTTGCATCATATTTCTAGTTAAAAAAAAAATAACATTTTATGATTGCTTACTTCTCGAAAAATTAATTTATGTTGCTTTTTGTTTTATCTGCTGTCTTTTCTTAGCAGAACTGAAATGCACGGCAATGGTGTAATTGTACCCTACCTGGTTTTGTCTACAATTCTTGATCGGCTCTTATTGCATACTTTATGAGCATAGCAACACCCCAGAACACTGCAGTCACTCATGATGCAATGGTCTCATTTTGTCCCACTGCATTGTGAGTGGATAGACTGTGTTGGGGGTGTTCCCAAGTCCAGAAAAGAGTCAGTGGAAGTTGATCAAGGAATGTAAACAAACATGTTTTTGTGTGGTAACACCAGTATGGCGGTCAGTCTGCTTTTCACTTTTGAAAAGAAAAAAAGGAATCTGAATCAGACAACCAGCTACATTAGCAGTCTTTACATAATGTGAGCAATCATAAAATGTGTGTTTTAAATTAGGGACAATTTGAGGACTGCGGGGGTTGACAGTGTCCCTTATGATTATTGTTAATCAAACGTTGGGTACAACAGCTAGAACTTTACTTAGTATATGGTTACGTAGACTGCATTCACACAAAGGAAAGGTGATAGAAAATGCAGAGCTTTCTGAAAAACATAAGGGCAGCCCCTCTGTATCCTGTCAGTATGCAGCCTGTGTTGGCACCAGCTAACTAACTTATTGTGTCTCCCACAACTCCAATCCAGAGTGGACGAGGAGGTGTCTCAGAAGAACAGTGCCTTGAAGACCATCCGCGAGTTGCAGGCCCATCTTGCCGAGCTGCAGGAGGACCTGGAGGTGGAGAGATTGGCCCGGACCAAAGCTGAGAAGCAGAAGCGAGACCTTGGGGAGGAGCTGGAGGCCTTGAAAACCGAGTTGGAGGACACTCTGGATTCCACTGCAGCTCAACAGGAGCTCAGGTAATTCTTAGTCGAGTTAGTCAGCATAAGTACTTGCGTTTTAATGTAACTTTCCTGTGGAACTCGACCACTCACTGACATGTAGCTTTATTTTTTTTTTTTTTATCCTTTATAGAAGTTGAGAGGGCCTCTGTTATTTATTGATTGAGTGATTGAATTTTGTTGACCAGTTAATTGCAGAGGTATAGACAGTACAGCTTTAGTGCATTCAGTTGTGGATAAGGATTAAGTTAAGTGTCTCTACTGAAATAAGAGACTCTGATCATGAGGTTTAGGTGAGAGGACTGCAAAGCGAAGCCCTGTTAACGAATTATAAATTGCTTGCACTAGCTAGAGGAATTTATAACTGTCAAGAAGTTTTGGGGGGCATTTTAAAAGTTAAAGGGAGCTTCCCTCCCACTGTCTCTGAAATGAAATGCTCCAGTTCTAGAATTCATGTATGAGGAACCACCGTAGTCCTCTGTTGAAGGGCCCAAGGGTTTGCCTATCTCTGACAATGGCACTGGTATCCTGTCTATTTTTTAATTTTCATAAATCTATTTCTCTCACAGATTGACACAGGCGGGCCATTCAACCCTGTCCTTGCCTCCCCCATCTGGCATCAGCCTCCCTCAGACTCACCTTGCCCATATTTCCCCATGGATTCCACCCTCCCCTGTGGTGGGGTCAGGAAGGAAAGGAACATCTTCTCCTCACCTGGTGTCTCTCATCCAGAACTGTGGTCAGCAATGTACATGGTGATGCAGGGACAGGGGGCAGGTAGGGCTTCATTAAGCTGGCGCGAACCCTTTTCCATTTTCTCCACAAGTTCCCCAGCTGTGGCAGCATGTAAGAGTGTGCACATAGAGGTGCACGTGCACACACGCTACAGAACTACGGACACTCCCTTCAACATTGCTTGTAATTCTGGTGCTACCATCCAGCCTCCACCAGGTGGCAGCCAAGGACCGAGATGGCAAGCCCCCCACCACGGAAGAGGAGAGCTGCCCAGTGCACGCTCGATCCTCTCGTCCCGCAACCGACCACCAGCAACCCAAGCTCGTTTCCAATCTTGGGTGGCTGGTATAGTAGGATTTAAGACAGCGCACAGGGCCCAGCACCCCTTGCCACTAAGTCGTCCAAGCTAGTATCCTATCTTTGTTAGATTTTCTTTGTGTCCATTTTTTATTTATTTATATAGTTTTTTTTGACGGAGTAAGTGCACTAGGCAAATTCTGCCTATTTTCAGGCACGAACCGGGGGAGGGGGATAGAGATGAATGCTAGCTGGCCTTGAACCAGATTAAGCTGTTGGTGGTATTTTTAGTGAATGAGGGAAGTTTGACCAGGACACCGGGGAAATTCTCCATCTCTTTTCGAGAAGTGCCTTGAGATCTTTAACATCCACCTGAACTACCACCAGTCCAGGCAGATGGGACCTCGGTTTAACGTCTCATCAGAAATACGGCACCTCAGAAGTGCAGCACCCCTCTCATGCTGCACTACAGTGTCAGTACTGGGATATTAACCCAAGTGCCAGATGTGGTAACTGAACCCACAGCCCTCTGATCTCCTGTCCTTAGAGGCAAGTGTGCTACCTACTGAGCCACTGACACTGCTATTATGATTATGCATTATGATTTGGGCCAGAGATTTTTCTCCGGTGCCTGCCAGTGTTGTTTTGGGGGATGAGGGGGCGCCTACTTTTCCTTGCTTGAACTTCCTAGAGCTGTACTTATTGGGCCGGATTTTTGAAGTGTGACACAGGACTTGTGTTCAGCCCTGCTCCACCATACTTTGGTTTTGCAAGTGCACCAACCCTGTCACTGCAACTGTGCCGATTTTGCAGTATCGGGCGCAGTTATGATAGTTTTCATGAGTTACGGCAGCTTGCGCAGCGTTTCTGGCGCAAGCTCTGTAACACAGGCCCCCCAGGAGTGCCACAGGTTAGACCAGGAAAAGTTGGTCTAACTTGCTGCAGTTGCCACCCGGGATGGAAAATCCTGTTAGACCACTGCAAGCCCCATGTGCTGTATTGTCGGTGCACCAGGACTTGCAGCTATCTAAGAAGTTTGAAAATCCCGCCCAGTATGTTTAACCCATGAAGGTATTGCTGCCTTCAGTGTTTTAGATCGCTTTAGTGTTCAGAAACTAGCCAGTTCCTCCTCGGAAGAGGAGTGTTCTTGGTTGCGTTGATGGCAGCGTAATAGCGTATAATCTGCCATGTAGTTGATCTGGGTTTATGAGCAAGCCCAGAGCCTTGCATATCGAGTGTCCCAGAGGCAAAAGTGCTGCCATTACCCACTCTCTTTTTACCTTGGTGGAGGGAAGGGCAGCAGCAGGCCAAGGAAAAACAGAGGCATTACATCCCTGCATCACCTTCATGATAGCTCTTTTGACCTGTAAGGCCCTACATGGTTTGGGTCCGAGCTATCTGAAGGATCTCCTGCATCCCTATGTCCCATCTCGGTCTCTGAGCTCAGCCTCCGGTGCCCTCCAGGAGATCCCCAGAGCAAGGTTGAAGAGCTCTGGGTACCGGGCATTTGAGGTTACTGCTCCAACTCTTTGGCACTCTTTGCCTGGCTATCTCCGGGAGGCACCATCACTAGAAATATTTAAATGTTAACTAAAAACGTTCTTATTTATGTCAAGCTTTTCCTGGGTTGAGGTAGATGTTTTAACTGCTTGGATGGAAAATTGTTTTATTTGTTTAGACTTTGATTTTACATTTGTATTCTTATTTCTTGCGTTATTTTTAGCTTTACTGTTTTTTTTGTCTATGCTTGTATTTTAACTGTTTTGTAAGGGTGCACTGGGCCTTTGGGAAGGGGGCCTTAAATAAATAAAATCTACTACTACTACTACTTATTACTTCCTCCACAGGGGTGTGCCGTGCAGCATGTGGTTTTTGGCATTGATAAGTGGGGCTGATGATGTGATAGAGCATGCCCACCAATGCAGTGACTGACTGCATCAAGCTTACAACCCTCAGGTGAGAGAACAGAGGACCTCAGCAGAGGCTGTTTACAGGAAGACTGCCACCACCCTGGACCTGGCCCCTCTAAACCAGATGAAGTCACTCCCTCACCGCTGAGGTGTGGAGGCCTGCTGTTGGAGTTGGGATAAGACACTGAAGCCTGAAGGGGGATTTATTGATCCAGGGAGATGAGGAGTTTTATGTGAAGGGGATCACTGCTTCAGGCCCCTAAAACCTAGATTAAAAAAGAAAGGGAGTGCACCTCAGTATCTTATCATTGTTCTCTAACTTCTGTCCTTCTTGTGCAGGTCGAAGCGTGAGCAGGAGGTGACGGAACTAAAGCGGGCACTTGAGGAGGACAACAAAACCCATGAAGCGCAGGTCGTCGAGATGAGGCAGCGTCACTCCCATGCTCTAGAGGACCTATCAGAGCAACTGGAGCAGGCACGCAGGGTAAGTGGAGGAGACATCTGTGTATCCTCGTGGGTTAATCTGAGTCTGGTTTCCCTGTACATTCTTTCACACTGTCAATGTCCAGAGCACACAGCACACCATTTTAGTAACCTCAAAAGAGAATGGTAGAAAAAAGACCTAACACAGCCCTTCATCTTTTACTGTTAGATTAGCAAAACAGCCTAGTGGTTATAGCACAGAGCTGTGAACCTGGAGACCCAGGTTTGAATCTCCCCTATGCTGTTTACTCACCGTGTACTTTGTGACAGTCAGCAGGTTACATCTCTGTGTAACTTTTGCATGCTCTCTCTCACACCTTAACCTTGTTGTGCTTTCTTTAACTATTCATTGTCTCTCTCAGCCTCCTTGTGCTCACCTAATGTTTGATGCCAGCTGTTCCTGACTTGAAAAAATAAAGCACCTTGGGATACAGTGTGTGTGATAGACCCTATATATAACTAAATCTCCTTCCTTCATCTCCCCTTCCCCGCTCCTTCTACCAAGTTGCAAGTTACTGTGAAAACTTTGCACCAGTGCTGTACCTTTGCAGTCCATGTTTTATACAGTATATATATTCCAGGGTCAGAAGCCTTTCCCTGCACTGTTGCATTGGGCATTGAGATAACACAAAGAACAACGCAAAGGCAGCTATGCCGATTCCGGGGTTAGGCATGTCGGTGTGCACTGTGCCATGCACAGTCACACTCCATCCTCTGCTCACTGATACATTTAACAGTCAGTGCTTGGTGGAACTAGGCTAAGGAGGAAGGTTCCATAGGATGCCAGGGATCATATACATCTCAGAGTGGATTGGGGACGAAGGCCACTGGATCACCAGAGAAGACTGCCAAAGGACAGGAAAATTATATTCTTTATGGCCCATAAGTGGGCCTAAAAACATGCGGCGCGTGGGGGTATAACTGAGGCAGTAGTGCTTCTAACTGCAGGCTCTGGCCGTGGCATAACACCATGCAGCTTAGTGGTCATAAACCCCATTTGTGACCACTAACATTTGTCAGTCACATTTGCTTTGTAGCTTAGCTGCTGGGGGGGGAGACACACTCCTAGCCCAGTGCCTAATAAGTAAGTCAGGGCTCTGTATATTGCAATTTTCGTTCGTGGTACGATGCCTGTGAGCACCCCAAATTTGCAGCACCACCAACTGCGACTATGTATGGTCTCAATTTTTCATATGCAGCCTGTGGAGATCAAGTGCTGTAAGACTGCAGTAATACTTTGTACAGTGCTCCCTTGTTATACCAAACTCCTGGTCATAACGAATGGTTATACCAGCCAAAGCGCTTAAAAAAGCAGTCCGAATGCACAGACCCCAAAAAGTTGAATAATGAACCAATATGTAGCACAGCTTACCGTATCTTCAAATTTTATTGTGGTCACAACTCGTTATACAAACAGCAGACACACGGAGTGTGGAGCAATTGTGCTCTGGGATGTGAAAGAATATGAAGATGAAATGTTCCGACAGCTAAATAATATAGTGTACTATCAAAAATTTACTTATGATCCAACAAATGAGATCAAACTGCAAGCTGACGAATTTATTAAATTATATGAAGTAGATGGACGTTTGAGCAAGCATGAAGTTGATTTTTTGAAAGTGGCAGCACCAATAAGACCAGTAATTTATTTACTACCAAAGATTCATAAAGATGCACAGAGACCACCAGGTCGACCCATTGTCTCCAGCATTGGGTCATCAATGGAACCTTTTTCTCAGTTGGTTGACTGCTATTTAAAACCACTTGTTAAAAATTTGTCTTCTTTTATTTTGGATAGTGGTGATATGATCAGACATATTCAGAATATGGTGATTAATTCTGATGAGTGGCTAGTGACCTTAGATATAGAAAGTTTATATTGAATGTACCACATGATGGAGGATTCGGCGATTGATTTTTGCGACATTACAACCAGATGTGATTTCAGATTTGGGCCTGATTACTGATATAGCTAATATGGTTCTAACATCAGACTACTTTATGTATAAAGACCAATCTTACAAACAACAGAAGGGTACAGCGATGGGCACTACGTTTGCACCTAGTATAGCTTGCTTGTATGTTGGGCAGTGGAAATCACTCATTTGTATAAATGTGACAGTTTCAAGAAGTTTGTCCGATCTTGGGCGATACATTGATGATTGTTTTTCATTTGAAATCCGACTTGGCAGCTCTACGTGAATTTATCAATTTGGTAAATACTTTTGACACCAATTTACATTTCACTATGCAGGCTGATTCTGTGGAGGTGCCATTCTTGGATTTGTTGATATATAAGGATGGACAAAATTAGGAACTACGTTGTATAGAAGCCTATGAGTAAAAACACATTATTGCATTTTGAAAGCAGTCATCCTAGAAGCTTGAGGAGAATATCCCAAGTGGGCAAATGAGTGCGTTTAAAACGTATCTGCAGTAATGACAGTATGTTCAAAAAGAATGTCCAAGAGACTGCAAGGCGTTTTAAAGCACGAGGTTATGGAACTGATTGCATTTATAAAGGGTTAGAAAGAGCTGCTATGACTGATAGGAATGAGTTGTTAAAACCAAAGAATGAAATTGGAGATGCTCAGGGATGTATTTATTTTAGTACAGAGTTCTCAAATCAAGCTTATGAAATTTCAGATGTGGTTAGGAAACACTGGAAAGTATTGCAAGGTGATCCTGTTTTTAGAAAAGATATTTACAAGAAGCCTAAAATCACATATAGGAGGGGGAGTAATTTAAAAGATATGCTGGTGCATAGTGTGCAGCATCCGGACAGATTGAGGGCAACTTGGATTCCAAATTTTCTGAAAGGAAATTATAAATGTGGTAATTGTGCAAAGTGCAATCATACCTATAACAGCAAGTATGTTTTGCACCCACATACCAATCAGAAGTTTGAAATAAGTGAATTTATTAACTGTAAGAGTACTGGTGTAATATACATGCTAACATGCCCATGTGGTTTAAATTATGTAGGGCAAACCAAACGCCAGTTGAGAGAAAGGATAAGTGAGCATAAATCGGCAATTAGAAATAATGTGATGACCAATGCAATGGCACGACACTTTGCATCTGCAGGCCATGGCTCACCGGCTAATTTAAAATTTATAGGCATTGAAAAAATAAAATTTGGAATTCGAGGCTGGTATATTCGATATCTCTGTTCCCGAATTGGCACCAGGTCAAAATACCTCACATATAGTGAAGTTGAGCACCTCGGAGTTTTGTTTTGTTTCGCAATAACAAATGGTTGACATGGCTCCCGATTACAGCCAGTTGTTTCCTGTTTGCCATAGCAGCCACAGAAGGCAGAAATTCCAGAGCCAAAAGAACAGAGGAACTTCGTAAATCCTGCTGCTCTCAACATGAGCTTTGAATTGTAATTTTTTTATGTAAGATAAGGCATCCTCAGCACAGATTGCTTGTTAAGAGTGAGCCCTGCCAGCATAACTAATTCATTCATCTGATATAACCCCTAGCTCTCCTCGACAGAAATCTCTCTCTACCTTCAAGAGATCTCTCCCTCTTTCTCTCATGATTGTGCATGCAGGGGAAGAAGAGAGGGAGAGGAATACCCATGCTGCTGTCTGGGCATCAAGCAGGTGTATGAGCAGGCAGTAGGAGGCAGGATTGGACAATCTTACACTCTGGCAACTACAGCTATATAAAGGTGCAGTAAAATACTGTACTTTCTAGGATTGTGGATATGTTGTTCATCCACACTTATTGGCACGTCCCTTTCCCCTTTAAATCTTACCGGAAGTCTTCAAGCTGGCTCCTCCCACCCACCCGGGTGGTATATACCTCGGCTCCACCACATGACACCAGATCTTCCTTTCCGCTGGAAGATGCAGGTTGCCTCCCTCATGCTCACGCATTTCGTAGACCCTGGCTTTCATAACTTCGGTTTTACTGAAATAAAACTCGTTCGAAAGTTAGTGATCGCGCTTTGCATCCTCGATCATGGAAGATAAATCTTTTCCAGGATTTCGCTGGTGTCCTTCATGACCCAGAAGATGTCGTACCGATCCCATCACGTCGTCTACTGCCTAGGTGTCGCCATAACCTCGTCCTGCAGCTTTTGCTTGGCCTTCCATCTCAACGTCCTGGACGACCACCTGGCACGTTTAAAGTTGTGGAGACCGGATAAAATGAATTCTCCGGTGAAGTCCAAGGAGACTAGGTGGGCGGTTTTCACGGCCGCGTGCTACTCCGAGCAGCTGGAATGCATGAAGGCGTTTGAAGAAGAAGCTGCCTGCACTTTGGCTAATCGAAGCTTTTTCATTCCACTCAACCTGGGCTCCACCTTCACAGGTTCCTTCAAGGAGTTGTGCCAGTCTCTCCCCACCCGGGGTGAGGTGCCCGCAGGCTTGCACTCCTCCTGATCTCGTAAGAGGGAAAAGGAACCTAGCTCGTCTTCGTCTCGGTGAAGGCACTCTTGGGACCGAGAGAGATCTCAGTCCCAGGAGTATGCGGCCTCAACCTCTGTTGAGATTGCTTCCTCGGCCGCAGGCTTCACGGACCTTCCGTCTGGCCAGATGACCAAGGAGGTGGCCGATGAGATCGAGATTGTTCTCAATCCAATCAACCCACTGTCGCCGGCCGTGGCCGACTACACCTTAGAGAGGACTCCGGTCCTTGTGTACCCAATGAGAAGACCCAGCCCGCTGGTGTCCCCTTCGAGATTCCGGTTCCGGGCCCTCGGGTTTCATCGATCCTGCTGGTGTCTTCCAAGCGACCGAGTCGGCCTGCCCGATCTCGGTCGAGGTCTAGAACCCCCTCGGCCGATCGACCAAGGAAGAGCCACAAGCACTCCAAAAAGAGGCAGCGCCACAGGTCTTCCTCGTCCTCTTCGGATGAGGAGAGGCTCCAACGGAAACTCCAGCGCTGCGAGGATCTTATGTGGCAACGGCTGATTTTGTCTGGGCAGAAGCTGGCTCCGCCGTCTACCTCTGCCATTACTTGGCTCTCGCTTCCTAGGCTGAAGCCGACACCCTCGGAACCAAAGCCGTTGGTTCCCTTGCCCGTGGGGCCAGCCAGTCCTCCAGTTCGGCCTATTCTGGTCTCTCCACCGATAGTGGTGGAGCTGCCGCCTAAGCAGCCAGTGGGAGGGGCTCCTTCCAAAGAGGACCAACCGGATATACCGGGCTTCCCTGACGTCTGTCAGCCACGGTCACCCTGGACCACCCTCGGCAGGCCGCTGTACCCCGACTCTTCAGACTCTGTCGTCACCGGGCTCCACTCTCATCCTGGGGTGATGAGTTGTCTGTTGGCACAGGGATGGAGGAAGATCCTTCCTCCTTCCAAGGGATCCTCCATCTCATCTCTGATTCTACAGGGATGCCTCTGGAACCCATCCAGAAAAAGGCAGAGTACCCTCTCACGGACATCCTCAAGAGAGGGGATACCTCGATGGAGGCATTTCCTGTGGCTGAGGCCATTGTTGGTCTGGCACTCGAACTATGGCAGCGCCCTGCCTCATGTCCAGCGCAGTCTGCCTGCATGGCCCGCAAGTATCCGGTGCCCATTGGGGCCCTTACGGGGTTCACAGAGTACCCTTCGGCCAAGAGCCTGGTGACCACCTCTGTGTTCAGGCGTACTGGCAGTTCTGCCAACACTGACTGACCCCCTGATAAGGAGTCAAAGCTTTTGGACCATTTGGCGCGGAAAGTCTATGCGGCTTTCTCCTTGGGCCTTCGTCAGGATAGTTCGGCCGTCCTCATGGCACACTTCCGTCATGCCCTTCTCGGGTCATTAGATGAAGTCCTCCCACATCTTCCTGTGGATATGCAGACCACGGTTAAGCAGGTCCAGGATCAGGGCCATGCTGTTGCCAAACAGCAGCTCCAGGCGGTCCTGGACATTGGGGATTCTTGTGTCCGCTCGATGGCGGATTCCATTGCCTCTCGCTGCAGGACTTGGCTGAGGCTCTCCTTCCCGGCTGATACTCAGCATAAGTTAGCTGATGTTCCTTTCCTTAGGACCGACTTGTTTGGCCGGCCACCTACAGCACATGGAGCAGTCCAGTGCCACCTTGGATGCCACTTCTGCCAAGAGTTCTTAGGGCAAGAACCAGCAGAAGAAAAAGAAGCCTTTTCGACAGTCTTCCCCTGAGGTTCAGTAGTTCTCCTACCAAGGAGGACAGCAGCATCTGCATCAGCAGCAGGCTCAAGCTTGGCACCCTCGGCCCAAGCCTGGACCACATCAGGCCCGCAAAGGAGGCTGAGGCTCAGGCCCTGAGCCGACGGTCGTCCTCACGACCGATGCTTCTCTCGTGGGCTGGGGAGCCCATGGGGGGGACAACAGGGTCCACGGGTTCTGGACCCCTGAGGAGTCCTGATGCCACATCAACCTGTTGGAGCTCAGAGCAGTCAGACTGGCGCTGTCAGCTTTCGCTCCTTAGCTCTGGGGTCAAGTAGTTCAAGTCCAGATGGACAATACCACGACCATGTACTACCTCAACAAACAGGGCAACACACACTCCTGTCTGCTCTGTAAGGAGGTGCTCCGCATCTGGACCCTCATAAGCCGGCGGATCTCCTAGCCATCCATGTGGCAGAAACCTCGAACCAGCTGGCAGATGCTCTCAGCTGCGTAGGCCAGACATCCCATGAGTGGTCTCTCCATCCAGAGGTAGCTTACAGCCTGTTCTCCCGTTGGGGCAAACTGATGGTGGACCTGTTTGCCTCCAGGGAGAACACCAAGCTGAGGCTGTTTCATGCCCGTCCCCCTCAGCAGGGCTCGCTGCAGGGGGATGCCATTTCAAGGCCATGGACCCCAGGCTTCCTCTATACCTTCCCTCCATTTCCCTTGATCCACAAAGTGTTACTCAAGGTGAGGAGGGACAAGGCGAAGGTGATTCTGGTAGCCCCAGACTGGCCGCGCCAGTTCTGATACCCAGATCTCCTCAGCCTCAGCTGCAGGCTCCCAGAGCAGCTTTGTACACGCCCGGACCTGATATCTCTGAATCAAGGGAAGGTATTCCATCCGGACCTTCAATCCCTGCACCTCACAGCCTGGTACCTGGGTGGCTAGAGTTCCAGGCTTTGGGTCTTTCCGAAGATGTCTTCACTGTGGTGGAGGCATCTGGAAAGGAATCCACCAGGAAATGTTACACCTTCAAATGGAAAAGGTTTTCCATTTGGTGTCAGGGTAAGAGTCTGGACCCCCTTATCCTGTCCTGTGGCTAACATTCTTGACTACCTTTGGTCACTCTCCAAATGGGGTCTGCGGTCATTGATCCTTAGGGTGCACCTGACAGCCATTTCTGCTTACCGGGCGTGGGCTGGTCAGCCGACACTGGCGCAGGAGAGAGTGGTCGGGCGCTTCTTCAAAGGCCTGGATCACATATCCCGTCCGGTGCGTGAACCTCCACCTCTGTGGGATATGCTGCTGTTTTTGGCAAAGCTTATGGGCAAGCCATTTGAACCCATGCATGAGTGTGAGCTGTCACACTTGTGGAAGATGGCCTTCCTGGTGACTATCACATCAGCCAGAAGGACAGGGGAGCTCCAGGCGCTTTCAGTGAACTCTCCTTACCTGGTCTTTCACAGGGACAAAGTTGTGCCCCCATCCAAAATTCCTTCCGAAGGTGATGTCAGAGTTTCACCTTAACCAGGTACTGACTCTTCCGGTTTACTTTCCTAATTACACCTCGGACGCCGAGTACAGGCTCCATACTTTGGACATGAGACGTGCTCTCTCCTATTACAAGGAGAGGGCGGCATAAATTCATGGAGAGGATCACCAGCTGTTTGTCACCCTACGTTGAAGCCGCATCTGGCAGACCTGCAGCCAAATGGACCATAGCAAGATGGATTATATCATACATAGATCTGTGCTATGAGTTGACAGGCAAGGAGCCTCCCAGAGGGATAAGAGCTCATTCTGCCTGCCATACTGCTGCATTGGTGGCTGCTTCCAGGGACATCCCTATCCAAGAAATCTGTCGGGCTGCTACCTGGAAGTCAGCAAACACCTTCATTACCTACTACCACATCGACCTTGAGTCACGCCGGGATGCTGGTTTTGGGGCCTCGGTTCTGCAGTCTTTATTTCCTAAGTAGGGGGTGTGTGCCTTGCCTCCCTCCTCCTGGAGAACTGCTTGGAGTTTGCCAAGAAGTGTGGATGAACAACATATCCACGCTCCTAGAACAGGTTACTCACCTGTAACAGTAGTTCTAGGAGTGGTATATGTTGTTCATCCACACACACATACACCCGACCTCCCCTGCTTTGGGCGCACTACCTTGCTTCCAGCGGGCTAAGATCTGGCGTCATGGGGCGGAGCCGAGGTATATACCACCAGGGTGGGTGGGAGGAGCCAGCTTGAAGACTGCCGGCAAGATTTAAAGTGAAAGGGGACATGCCAAGAAGTGTGGATGAACAACATAAACCACTCCTAGAACTACTGTTACAGGTGAGTAACCTGTTCTTACTCACCTGTAACAGTAGTTCTAGGAGTGGTTTATGTTGTTTATCCACACGGACCCACCCGAGCGCCCCGGCTACGGACGCACACAACCTGGCTTCCAGTGTGCTAAGATCTGGTGGGTGGGAGGAGCTAGCTTGAAGACTTCCGGCCGATCTTAAAGGGAAAGGAACATGCCAAACAGTGTGGATGAACAACATATACCACTCCTAGAACTACTGTTACAGGTGAGTAACCTGTTTTTACTGTCCTGTAACTGTAGAACTAGAAGTGGTATATGGTTCACATCCGGACAGCCCACTGGCCTCCTCTGGGAAGTGGCACATAGATTCTACTTCCAGCGTGCAAGATCTGATGTCATGGATGGAGTTGTGAGCTATACCACTGGGGTGGTGAGAGGAACTGAGCTTGAAGACATCCGCCTAATAACATAGTTCCAGTGGATCTGCCAGAGTATGAATGTGAGCCATATACCACTCTTAGAACTATGGATCTTACTTCGAGAAGCAGCTCTTGCAGCAGGTTACACCATTAGGACTGAAGCCGGCAGGCGCCAGGACCCCACGGAAATTTTCTAGCTAGCAATATTCAGTGGGGACTGCTCCCGACGTCGGTCCCGCCCCTGACGTCAGGCATAGTACATAAGGGGGTGGTCCCCCAGAATCCGCAGTTCTTTTCCCGCCGTCGACTCGCCAGCATCGGCCTCTCAGCCTCTACCTAGCGCACGACGACTACAGAACTTACTGTGTTTTTCAAACTGATGTCCTCTCCAACTCCTTCGCTTGAAGGTCACCTTTCCAAGTGTGCCTGCGGAAAACAGATCCCTTTCAAGGATCCTCACTCCTCCTGCGTGTGGTGCCTAGGCCCGGACCACGATATCAAGGCCTGAACCTTTTGCCAAGGGTTCAATAGCCGCACCAGGATACGCCGTCAGAAGGCACTTCAGGCGTATCTTCTGGAAGAAAAATTGAAAAGGATGGACCAAGAACCTTCCTCCAGGGGAGAATCTTCCTCAAAGGCCCATAAACACTGGGACAAGCACCAGGAGAAAGTAAGGTCCAGATCCTCGAACCGGGCCTCGGACTCCCGCAGCTCAGGCTCCACTAGACTGGACCGCTCTTCCTCCAGGGCTCGGTCTCAGCCCCCACCCCCACCCCGGTTAACGTCCGGGCTTCAGGCGGCTCTTCTACGCTCCAGCCTATCAAGACTTCGAGGCCCTTGGCTTCTTCTGCTTCCTCCAAGCCCTCTTCCAAGTCTTCAGAGCACCCTAAATATTTCTCCTCCACCCGATGTTGGGACACCGACTCCAGATCGGTCTCCCAACCTCCCAGAGGTCCTGACCCAACTCCCAGCAAGACCAAGGACCTGACATCCCTGAAGCGGGCGTCGGACTCTATGTTGGCCACCCGACGTCAGCTAAGCACTCCAAGTCGTCCAGGTGCTCGCCGGAACCGAGGATGCCCGCCAGACACCAGTCGCTGGCCGGGAGTTCCCGGATCCGAAGGCGTCGGCCAAGAGATCGACGTCGGCATCGCACGCTCCAGAGTGGAAGACCCCCCTGGTGAACGTGGTCACAGGGACTCTATGGAGGAGGACGCTACACAGCCCGAAGACCAGGCGGGCGACACCAAGGATGCCGGGCTCCCTCGGGAACCTTCCCCGAACCGGAGACACCCGCGGACTTGATGGCCGACCCTGGCGACAGACCACTGGCTGCAGGCCCGTTGTCAGGCATGAACATAGAAGTAGTAAAGGAACTCTTTACCTTCTGGTAGGACACTATCCAAAAGGATGTGGTCCCTGTTAAACCCCCTCCGCCTACTCCTCCTTCACCCCCTCCTTCACCAAAGGGGCCAGCAGAATGACCACCAACCCCTAGGGAGCAGACTCCACCTCCTAGGAGCAGATCAAAAGACAGGAGAAGGCATCCCTCAAGATCTCCATCAGGGTCTCCCAGCTCCAAGCGACCCAGACTGCGTCGGTACACTCCGTCGGGGGAGGACTCCAGATCGGACACCTTGGACTACTCCAGATCTCCTTCTCTGCTCAGCATCTCCTCTTCTGACCCACATGACCTCCCCAGGTCTCCTCCGGATGATCCTTCTTTCGCTGAGATCATGAGGCACATCCAGGACAATATGGGGTGGGATGCTGAAGACCTTGACCCCGAATGGCAACGCCTTGCCCACTATCTTTGGCAGAAAGACCCAAAGCCTGTGGTAGACACTTTTGCAGACATCACCAAGGCTGCGTGGAAGTGTCCGCACTCCTCTCCTGCAGTGCCGAAGAAGGCTGACCACCTGTACAAGGCCCCGAGAGAGGACCGGTACTTGGCCCAACAACCTCTGGCAGACTCCCTGGTCATCACGGCCTCGCATGACTGGTCTCAAAGACCACAACGTATGAGCACACAGCCACCGGACCAGGAATCCAAGCAACTGGATGCCCTGGGGAGATGCACGTATGCGGCTGCTACATGCGCCATCAGGTCTCTGAACTACCTCACCCACATGGTACGGTTTCAGAATGCCCTGTGGGAACAGGGCCAGGACCTGGTCGATAAGCTTCCGGATGGCAATCAAAAGGCGGAGCTCCTCAGTCTTCTCCACACAGGGTCAGATGTGGTTACCCAAGTGCTACGAGCTGCATACGATTCTGCGGACTCATCTGCCAGAGCAGCAGCCTCAGGCATTTGTCTCCAGAGACACTCTTGGCTCTGCGACTCCGGCTTCACCCCGGACGTACAGAAGAACATTCTTGACATCCCATATAATGGCGAAGTACTCTTTGGTGAACCCTCGGAGAAGGTCATCACCAAACTCCAGAATGCTGGGAAGGCAGTCTGGTCTGTACAGGCCATGTACAGATCCAGGCCTGGTTCCTTTTGCAGAAACCAGAGCCGTTTTTGCAGCCGGCATCAAAGGCAGCAGCCACGTTCCGGCCAGCAGCAAAGGGGCACTTTTCAATGTAAAACCCAGGCGAAGTCGTCCCCAGGCAGAGGCTAGCGTTACACGATAGTCCACAACAGTTCTCAATTATCCCTTCTTGTCAGCTTTGCGATGGTATAACACAGCTGCAGATTCCTTCTTCTTAGCAAGCTCTAGGCAGGATTCAGATAATTCTCTAGCTGCTACCCGGATCAACTTAACCCCAGTGACCACCACCTCTGTAACAGATGCAGCAGTTGTCAACTCTAGGCCACAGGCAGGGACCACTACTCAGATTCTTCCGGATAGAAACGTGGCCTCCTTCTCCCAGAATGCACACTGGTCTCCAGAATGAACTGGTCCCAGTACTGAGCATTAAGGTACCCCACTGGTCATACTCTGCTCCCTAGACTGAGAGCTGTTTATAACCACCCTCTGTTGCCTGTCCATCAACTAGTTTTGTACCCAGCTTACCACCTGAGGACCTACCCCCAAACTGCCCAGTTTCCTTATGAGTTTCCTATGTGGTACAGTGTTGAAGGCCTTGCTGAAGTATAAGTAGGCCACATTCATCACCCCACCGTGATATATTTCCTTGGTCACCCAGTCAAAGAAATGGATTAGTTTCTTCTGTGATAACAACCCCCCTGACTCATGAATCTGTGCTGTGTCGGGTCTTGTAACCCGCTGGATTCATGATACTCCATTAGCCTTTTCTTTAGAAGCATCTCCATTAGTTTCCATACCACTGACATTAGACTGACCGGCCTGTAGTTTCCAGCCTCCATGCTGCTGCTGCTTTTATGAAGTGGGACTACATCCAGCCTCCACCCTGCTGCTGCTTTCATGAAGTAGGACTACATCCAGCCTCCACCCTGCTGCTGTTTTTATGAAGTGGGACTACATCTGCCCTCCTCCAGTTCTCTGGAACCACTCCTGTTTTGAGTGAGTTGTTGAATATAGCTGTCAGAGGTGCAGCCGGTACCTCCTTGAGCTCCTTCAGCACCCTTGGGTGTACACCATCCAGTAGCATAGCTTTATCCACTTTGAGATTCACAAGTCCATTCAGGACTTTTTCCTCTGTGAATGGATCTGTGTCTGCCCTCCCCATTACAGGAAGGTGTCTAGAATTTAGGAGTGGGTTCTGGAGAACAGTGTTCTGATCCAGGGCACTCATCTGCCAGGAGTGGGCAATGTACTGGAAGACAGCCTGAGTTGAACAGTGGTAGACCCACATCAGTGGGTTCTCACGGAGGATATATAAGTCCTATTTGATGATTGGTGCAAGCCTGAAATAGACCATCTTCCATCCTGCCACATTGTAAAACTGCCACTCCAGAAATCTGGAGTATGGAGCTTTTGCCAGGATGTATTCAGGCTACAGTGACAGGTTAATTTGTCTGCACCTTCCGGTCAAGCCAATTGGTTGAGAGTGTTCTCCTCAACCTGGAGACAATAGGGATTGGATGATTCTGATAGTACCATGCTGGCCTCATCAGATATGGCACCCACTGTTATGTCAAATGATGATTTAGGGTCTTCTTGACCTCCAGTTGAGATCTAGCCTACTGACTCAATTTCCAGTTAGCTGGTGCATCCAAACCTTCAATCGCTACACCTCCAAGCTTGTCTTCTGAGGAAGTAGACTTCAGCAGGCTCAGTGTCTCTGAACGAATCTCCCAGGTCTTGCTAGTAGCAAAGAAAGCCTCCAAGAGAAAGGCCTGTGGCACCAAGTGCAAAGATTTCTCTGATGTTTGGTTACACTTTGTGCTGCTTAACTTCACTGCAGTTACAGTGTAACTACACTGTAATTGCATTGCAGCTGTAATGTAGTTGCATGCAACAAATGTGTAACTGCAGTGCAGTTACCCTGTTGCATGTAGTTAACGATTACTAAAAAATAGACACTTAAAGTGTAACCCGGTGTTGCATGAGGTCTCCAGACATTTACAGCTATCCTCTGGAACACCATCTAGAATATTTGTTGGACGTTTCTGAAATGTTGGGTTGAAAGATCATGACACGTAAACACTAGAGGCAAAAAGGGGAGGGAGTGTCATGCTCAAGACATACAAATACCTCAGTGGAATAAACAGAGATCAGAGAGTTGTTCATACTGAGCAGGAACACAGGTGTTGGGGAAACTCAATGAAGCTGGTGAGTGAGATTTGAAAGGTACCACAGAAAAATGAAAATTATGTAACTACTATAATTGTTGATCTTTCTGTGTATCTTCACCATTCATCACTAGTGGGTTCAGCGCTGGAGCTAGGACCCCATAGGAGGTTATTTTTTTTTCTTTCTATGGGCGGAGTCGATGCAGGGCCGACGTTCTACGTGGTGCACGTGGGTTGGCCATTATCTGTCATCCACTCCGCCCCAGCCCCAGTTCTGAAACACCAGAGAGTGTAAGGAAAGGGAGGTGGGGTAGGGCAAGACAGCCCAAGGGATAGATAAAAGTAAAGGATATAATGAACTAAAAGGAAAAATAAACGACAGAGGAGGCAGGAGAGAGAAACCAGAATGGGAAATTGGGAAAGGAAGGGCCCCAATCTTTGGAAGGAAGAGAAGAAGGGAGGGATGGGGAGAACCACATCCCAGGAATGGTCCTGCATCCTAGGGTTTTGACAATAACTATAGCCCATAATTGGACTACCAAGGTTTAAGCTGCCGGGAGGCAAGCCTGCGTTATTAGGCAGCATGCACCCAGTAGGGCCAACCATAAAAGGGGGAGGGGCAGGATGGGGGGGTGTCTCATACTCCTCCCCCTCCCTCCCAAAATAGGGGAAAAACTTAAACTGCCATGAGGGCATTCAGAAAATAAAGTCAAAGTTTTGAGTTCATAAATAAAAATGAGAATGGGGTCCCAACCCTCAACTCACTCCCGAAGAAGTGAGGGAGAAGAGTAGAGACAGGGGAGAGAGCCCCCCCTACACCCATACTCCCCAATAATACCCTCTAAGGGGAAAATTCCTCCCTGTGTGCCTCCAGGGTCCTCTTCCTCCTAACCATGAGGGAGAGGAGAGCAAGGAGAAATAACAGAAAGACACATGGGGGAGGAGGGAGCCCAGAGACTGAGGCCCCAGGGGGAAGAAGGGTGGGATTTAGTGATGAATGGTGAAGTTACACAGAAAGATCAGCAATTACGGTAGGTACGTAATTTTTATATCTTGTCTGTGTCAGTCTTCACCATTCATCACTAGTGGGTGAGTACCGAGCCCCCCGAAGGGGACCCTAAACTACCCGAAGGGACTAAGTCCCTTAGCCTCCAGTGAGTGAAACACTGGAGGAGAGAACCCTTACAGGCCTGGGGAGGCCTGAGAATGGTCCAGGTGAGACGGGGAGCCCCAAGTGGGGGCGAGAAGGTGCCTCAAAAGTCGCCATCTCACCCTACGGGAGAAAAGTTGGGTTCTCCGGTATGCGGAGGAGATCACCCTACGCCGGGCCAGGGGTGACAACCAGGATAAGCGAAGCCATGCCGTCCGCCTAATGCAGATTGCTGTCCCTACCACTCTGGATGCCACCTCATTGGCATCGTAAGATGCCCTTGCTTGGTGCCTTGCTAGCTCCAGGCCCTGAGCAGAGAGGGCAGTGGCTTGCCTGGTTTCCTCCATATCGGGCATTGAGGCTAGGATCTGTCCTAGCCTGGACCACAAGAACCTATCGTAGGCTGCAAAGTGGGCCTGATGTGGTGCAATAGAAAGGAGGAGCCGTGCTGAATAGAAAACTATTCTCCCCCAGAAATCGAAGTCCACAGAGTCAGAGTCCGGGGGTCTGTCACAGTTTGGGGCACAAGACCCAGAGGGGGTGTCAAGGGAGGTCAAGCCTGAAGGGTGAGGGGGACTCAGTGCCGTTGGCGTAGGTCCCTTGGGGCTGGCACAGTGGAGAAGGGACGTAGCCAAAACCAATGTGACACTTCCTGGAAAGGAACAGGCCAGGCGGGAACCACCAGGTTGGCCACACTGTACTCGCCTAGGAAGGCGCACGTCACATGCTCGGAATTGCTGACAGGGACTGGGGTAAGATGGAGCTCGTCCAACATCCTTGCGAGGAAGCGCTGATAGGAGGAGTGATCAGATGCTGGGGAGATGTGGATAGGTGATTCCTCTCCCTCCGATAAGGAGGAAGAAGATGCAGGTGTGCTCCGAGGTTCAGGGTCTGGCTGCAAGGGAGCATGGTGGAACACCTGCTGGTCCATGGCATGGAGATAGGTAGGGAAATGTACAGTAGAACCCCTGAACTGCTGCCAGGTAAGAGGTCCCCTAGGACCCGGAATATCTGGGATAGCCGGGGATGGAGACAGAGGCTCGGGGGACAAGCTCCAAGCAACAGGAGAACGGTCTCATGTCAGGGCAGGGGGGCCAACAGGAAACCCTTCGCCAGGGAGGGGGATCCTGAAGGCCGCCGCAGGTAACAGCCGTTCAACTGGATCAGAACGGTCAGAGCTGTGACCAAAGGAAGAAATCACCCCGTGAGATAACCAGGACCATGAGAGTCTAGAAGGACGACCCCTGACCTCAGAAGTAAAAGTCCCTCTTGAGGACTCGTCCAGGGAAAGGCGAGGGTCTGCGATGCGACTCCTCCCAGAACCCGGCCAGGCTCCAGGAAGGGCGTGCCGTGCCACACCCCTACCCCTCAACCGTTCAGAATCGGAGAGGGACCTTGTTCTCATAGCCAGCAGCCTAGGCAACTGGCAACTCCGGGCGGCCTCCGAAGAGTCCACTCAGGGAGCAGTACCCTCCCCTTCCTGGTGCGCCTCGGGCTGCCCCAAACTTGGGCTGTCCAAACACATCAAGGAAGGGGGTGCCCCATCCGGAGGAACAGAAATGCCAGTGGTCCCAGGTTGCACAGCTGTGGTCACAGGGACCACTGCTGGCTGGTCATACCCCCCTGACCCTAGAGTCTGCCGGCGACAACTGTCCCCCAGAGAAAGGCTGAGTGGGGGCCGAGGTGCTGGAAACGGAGGGGTCCGATGATTCAGAAGAACCTGGGAGCCAGTCTGGATCAGACCCAGAGTCTGCCTCCAAAGAGGCAGCCTCCGAAGTCCGATGCCAGACCACTCCCCGAGCCCCTCCAGTTCCTGGACCACGAGCTGGACCACCCCGTAACCTGGCGCTGCAAATGGCACCGGAGCAAAGCACAGCCCCAGCGCCACGAGCGGCACTGGAGTCAGGTGCGGCTCCACGCTTCCCCCCAGTGCCGCCGACAGCCAATTCCAGCACAGCACCGCGCCTGAAGCCGACACCCACCCCAGCGTCGTGAGCGGCACCAGAGTTGGTCAAGGCCCTGAACGCGGTGCCGCACAGCACACCGGTGCCGCGAGCAGCGCCAGAGCCAGGGCTGGCCCCAACCATGGCTCCGACCCCATCTCTGGCGGCGCCAAGGTCAGGGCCAGTGCCGATGGTCAGGCCGGCACTGGTTCCTGCCCCCGGCGCCGCACATGGCACCAGAATCAGAACCAGGCCCAGAAACACCCAAAAACCATCCCCGGCACTACATACAATATCAGAAGCGATGGTGGCACTGAGAGAAGGCCCAATGCTGACCGCGGCACCACGCTCAAAGCCCATGCAGCGCCGGGACCAAGAGCGGCACCATGAGATGGCGCCGAGGACAGTGCCGGTCCAGACCCAAAGGGCCCGGAACACGACACCGAGGGAGCCTTCACCACCGAAGAGGCGACTGCCAAAGCAGTGCCTCATGACTGACCCCCAAAAGGGCCAGACTGGGCCTCCCGCACCACGGAAGAAACCCCCACCGCAGCAAGGCTAAGAGAGGCGGGGGCTCCCTCCTCCACGGGCCGTATAGGACCGGGAGGGGACCCGGAGGATGGGCCAAGAATCCTCGCCTTGGCCCGCCGACTGCGCACTCGTCCTGCGAAAGTCGGCGGCGCAAGTCCAACTTTCCACGCGCAGTTCTCAATAACTTGGCGGTCCATCGAGAAACAAATGTCGCAGTTGTCCATATTGTGGTTTGGGCCGAGGCAGGAAAGGCAGCGGTCGTGCTGGTCCGTCTCAGAATAGAGGTGGCCACAGGAGCACCGATGCATAGGGGACCACCCCGCTTTCGACGGTTTCTTGCCCCTCGGACAAGACATGACTGTTCGGTAAATAAAACACAAAACAGTACTCAACACCGCTTGAATAAAAAGGAAAGGTCTTACCGGCCAGAAGCAACGTCGAGCAGGGCGAACAGAACCGAGGCACAACTAACACATACGAACGACTAGGCCGCAAAATCCAGCAGTCTCCACATGAGGTACCTCACTCGACAGCGGGAGAGAAAGAACTGGGGCTGGGTGCGGAGTCGACGACAGATAATGGCCAACTCGCGAGCGGCACATAGAACGTAGGCCTCGAGGGTGGTGCCAGCCCTGCGTCGACTCCGCCTATAGAAAGAAAAAAAAGTCTTCCGCGGGGTCTTAGCTCCTGCGCTGAGCCCACTAGTAATGAATGGTGTAGATTAACACAGACAAGATCATTTCCTCACGGATACATTGAGAGAGTAGTGGAATATACTACTACTAAGGGAAGTCATCTGTGTGAAATCTATAGGGGTGGTTCAAACATTGGTGGGACAGACATACTGCACGTGACTGGTAAAGATGGTGGCAAAAGGAGAGGGGGTAAGGAGGCGTGAAGGGCCACTAGAGTCCTCACATTCAACATTAGATATGAAGTGCTTGGCAAACTTGATGAGCAGCAGGGCCTTTTACTGCTGACAACCTCTGTGTTTTAGTATTTTAGATCATCTTCTCCATAGAGCCACATTCACTCACACACTATCTCCCAGACTCACTGATCTCACTGTTTTTCTTTTTTTTAATGAAGCTTTTTCTTGGCCTTGGTGTCAGTGGACATCAGTCCACACAGGACCTGCAGTGACTGCCTTCCCCAGGACTCACCTCAGAATCTTCCGTGGATTCGTCCCCTCCCCAATGGCAGCACCAACCACAGTCCAGATGGAGGTGGTCTTTGGCAACAGCGCAGGTCAAGTGGTGGGTCGGGCTTCATGCTCCAACTTCCAGGCATTTTCCTTGTTCCAGTTTCCCCCCCGTCCAGCAGCGTGCAGTGACACAGGTGTGCATACATGTAGAGGCACACGCACATACCCAGTGCCTGCCACTGGACCTTTCCTCTACTTGCTCCTGATCTCGGATCACCTGCATGGCAGGAAGTAAGGTGTCCAGTTTCTCAGCCCTCTACACCACGGGACCAATGTGTTTTTTCTTTTCTTTTTTTTTATTCTTCCCACTCAGAATGTCAATGGATTGTGAAACTGAGTAGTGGTTTTCTCCCTTTTTTACAAGCACATGAGGAATGTCATCTGACTTTTTGAGTTTTGCCAACTTTATTTCATGATTTTTTGATCGGTAGCTTCTCGTTGCCTTTTGTTAAAAGGGTACTGAGATGGTTAGGGCTGGTGCTGCTTTATATGCTGAGTGGACGTGCATGACCCCCTATGTTGGAGTCATTATAACGATGGTTTTAATTGTTTTAAATTGTTCGGCGCCTTGAAATCAGAAAGGTGCCATATAAATAGAAATGATTGTTATTATTATAATTGACGTTGGCATCCCAGAAAAGTTCTGGTTCCCAAAGGGTTCTAGTGCCTCCTGCCCTAAGACCAGAGCTCTAGAAGATCAAGAGTTACTGGTAAGTACTGTAACTTTCCTTTCTTGCTGGCTATCATGGCACTGTCTAAACTTTCTTTTAGTGGCTGCTGTATTCTAGGAAGGTGCAGTTAGTATTTTGAACACTCCACTGTACAGTGTTCTCATCAGGGAGCTAGAGACAGAATGTCAGCTCATTTCATGTTTTTGTTTTGTTTCTTGGTCCTTTTTGCCCTCTTACTCCCTGATACCATCACAGTTTAGAGCTAACTTGGAAAAGACGAAACAGACACTGGAGAGTGAGAATTCCGAGCTGCTGAACGAAGTAAGATCCCTGCAGAACTCCAAAACTGACTCCGAGCACCGACGGAAGAAATTGGAGAGTCAGGTTCAAGAGCTGCAGGTGCGGACCATGGAGAGTGAGAGGGCCAAAACGGAGCTGTTCGAGAGGGTGCAGAAACTGCAGGTGAGCCTTCAGGAGAAGTAAAAGATTAATAAAACGAAACAAAAAAAAATTGTTCCTGTTGGAATATAGGGAGTTAAGTCTAAATCAGCTAGCTTGTTACAGACAATGCATTTTTATGCCCTTACCTAAGGAAAAAAAGGCAAATACTTCCAGAACAGAGTTTCAGCTTGTGGGCTATGAAGAGAATAAACTATTATCATTTCAGAACGTTCATGCTGAGAATAAAATCCAAAGGTAAATTCGAGGTTTCAGCCTTGATGCTTTCCCCAGAATGATGGGCAAAAAAACCCAACATGACAACCCATCTCTGTTATCCTGAGGAAGGCTTGGTGGTCAAAACTTTGATTCAGATGTTATCCTCTGTCCCCAGCCTTATTCAACATAGCACCTTATTTATTTTTCTGAAAAAGAGTTAGGCATTTAGGGTTCTGTTCCTTCACTGCAATGAACAACTTTGCTTAGTCACCAGAGCAGAGCATACAGCGCCATATGAACATACGAAATTTGCCAGCAGATAAAGGCCTAGAGGTCTATCAAGTCTGCTCGAATGTGCAGCTAGCACCCCTTATTCTGCAGCTGCCCCTCCCTTCCATCCTTCCCCTTCATTGACCCTCCCCCTTGTCCTGTCCCATCCCCATTTGAAGCAGTCTACTGTTCCACTGGATACCACTTCTGCAGGTAACGCATTCCACCCAGCCACCACCCTCTCTGTAAAAAAGTGTCTCCTCATCTCCCTCCTGAACCTTCCTCCCTGCAATCTCATATCATGGCCCCTGGTGTCCCTCCCTTCCCTTACTTTGAACAGCCCCTCTGTACCTGTCTTGTTTATTCCTTTCATGTACTTAAAGGTTTCAATCATGTCCCCCCGTCCCTCCTCTCCTCCAGTGAGTACATGTTCAACTCCCTCAGCCTCCTCTCGTATAAGTCCCCCAGCCCCTTGATCATCTTTGTTGCCCTGCGCTGCACCCCCTCCAGTAACTTAATGTCCCTCTTCAGATACGGGCGCCAGTACTGCACGCAGTACTCCAGGTCCGGTCTAACTAATGACCTGTACAGTGGCAGAATCACCTCCTCCCTCCTCGAAGATATACCCCTTGCAATACAACCTAGCATTTTGTTGGCCTTTGCAGCTGCCTTCCTACATTGTACCGAGTTGTTCATTGACCCTGTAATGAGCACCCCCAGATCCTTCTCCTCCTCTGTCTGGGCTAGCTGCACTCCCCCAAGCTGGTAACTCCTCTTTGGGTTCTTCATCCCAAAATGCAGCACCTTGCACTTTTTGGCATTAAACCCCAGTTGCCAGGTGTCTGACCAGGTTTCAAGCTTTGCCAGATCATCCTTCAACCCCTGCCATCCCCTAGGTCGTCCATCACTGCTCCTACCTTGGTATCGTCAGCAAACAGACTGATCTTGCTCTTGATGTCCAATGATATGTCTGCAATGAATATCCCAAACAACACTGGTCCCAACACCGAGCCCTGTGGAACACCGCTCATCACTACCCTTGGGTGTGAGAGCTCCCCACCCACCACCACCCTCTGTTGCCTTCCCTGAAGCCAGTTCCCTACCCATCTCACCAGCTTTGCACCTGTGCCTACTAACTTACTTCCCAGCCTTCCATGCGGCACCGACTCGAATGCCTTACTGAAGTCCAGATACAGGACATCTACTGCATGGCCCCTGTCCAGTTGCCTAGTTACCCAGTCATAGAACTCCACCAGGTTGGTTTGGCAGGATCTGCCCCATATGAAGCTATGCTGTCTGCTGTCCTGTAGTCCTTTAGCCTCTAGGAGGGCCACCAGCCTCTCCTTCAGGATAGTCTCTATTAGCTTACCCACGATGGATGTGATGCTCACTCTCTCTATATATGATATATATATATATATATATATATATCACCATAGAAAGTGCATGATCACCTCACACTGCCTGATAGAAAGAGGATAGTGTTACCTCACATAGCCTACTAGAGAGGGTGGTGTCACCTCACACAGCCTAATAGAGAGAGTAGTGTCACCTCACATGGCCTAATAGAGTACTGTCACCTCACACAGCCTAATATAGAGAGAGAGAAAGTGTCACATCACACAACTTAATAGAGAGAGAGGTTTCACTTCACACAGCCAATAGAGAGGGTAGTGTCATCTCACATAGCCTAATAGAGAGGGTAGTGTCACCTCACACAGACTAATAGAGTAGTGTCACCTCACACAGCCTAATATATAGAGACAGAAAGTGTCACATCACACAACCTAATAGAGGGAGAGGTTTGACTTCACACAGCCAATAGAGAGGGTAGTGTCATCTCACATAGCCTAATAGAGAGGGTAGTGTCACCTCACACAGCTTAAGAGAGAGTTGTCACCTCACACAGCCTAATAGAGTAGTGTCACCTCACACAGCCTAATAGAGAGGGTAGTGTCACCTCACACAGCCTAATACAGAGGGTAGTGTCACCTCACGCAGCCTAATAGAGAGAGTAGTGTCAACTCACACAGCCTAATAGAGCAGTGTCATTTCACTCAGCCTAATAGAGTAGTGTCACCTCACACAGCCTAATAGTGAGAGAGGTTTCACTTCACACAGCCTAATAGAGTAGTTTCACTTCACACAGCCTAATAGAGAGGGTAGTGCCATCTCACATAGCCTAATAGAGAGGGTAGTGTCACCTCACACAGCCTAATAGAGAGTAGTTACACCTCACACAGCTTAATAGAGAGAGTAGTGTCACCTCACACAGTCTGATGGAGTAGTTTCACTTCACACTGCCTAATAGAGAGGAGGGTAGTGTCACCTCACACAGCCTAATGGAGTAGTGTCACCTCGTACAGCCTGCTAGAGAGGGTAGTGTCATACCACACAGCCTAATAGAGAGGTTTCACTTCACACAGCCTAATAGAGTAGTTTCACTTCATACTGCGTAATAGGGTAGTGTCATCTCACATAGCCTAATAGAGAGGGTAGTGTCACCTCACACAGCCTACTAGAGAGGTTAGTGTCACACCCTAATAGAAAGATTAGTGTCACCTCACACAGCCTAACAGAGAGGGTAGAATCAACTTCTCACAGCCTAATACAGATGACAGAGTCACCTCACACAGCCTAATAGAGAGGGCTGGGCTACCTCATATAGCCTAATACAGAGGGCAGGACCACCTCACATAGTTACCTCATAGACAGGGTAGGGTCACCTCATCCAGCCTAACGGAGAGTATATGGTGACCTCGCACAGAATTATAGAGAGTGCAGGGCTGCCTCACACAACCTGACAGAATGTGTAAGACCATAAATGTGTAAGGCCACCTGACCCTGCTCAATAGAGTGTGCAGGGCCATCTCACACAACGTAACAGTGTACAGGGCCACATCACACAGCCTAAGAGAGCGTGCAGGGCCACCTCACACAGCATGATAGAGTAACACTACATTGGGCAGTGCTACACAAAACATCCTAATATAATGGATCCGGGACCTCAGTATCCCATCAGCCCTGTTGAGACAGAGCCCATCTCCTTCACCATACAAGAGTAGTGAGACCGTGTAGGCCTGACATAAGCTGTTTGGGAATATACAGAGTGCCCTTAACAGGAAGGTACTCCTAGATGCACCAGCGATGTGAGGATAAGGTGAGAATTCCTGCATGGGCTAGTAGCGCTACCACATAATGTCAAGGCCTGGCTGTAGTCACTGAGAATAACCTGTCATGAACTCAGCTTATGTTTCTATCCCTGTTTGTTCCTTTCTCACAGACGGAGCTGGACAGCGTATCTGGAAATCTTGGATCAGTGGAATCCAAATCTATTAAGATGACCAAGGAATTGTCCACTTTGGAGTCACAGCTCAAGGACACTCAGGTAAACTGTAATCTGTCAAGGCAAAGAAAAGCTTGCAGTAGCCCTGGTGCTTAGCAGCCTACTCCCTCCACTCAGTTTGGTTGGAGATAACTTTTGGAGTTGTGTGCAGTAGACCGAGAGCTGAGAACTGCCACGGAAGAGAAGGTGGAATCTGCTTAACTTAAATATAGATAAAAAACTATTCTTTTTATGTTTCGTTGCGTGCCTACGCGCAAGCAAAACATACTGAGGGCCACTTGGACAGTGTAGGGACAGGGCAGGTTTGTACTATAGCAGCCAGTGCCGCTGAACCTGCAGGAATTGTGTGAATCAACACCCAATCCTAACAAGGCTGGTGCTGACACTACTTTACTGGCAAATGGGTGGGAACTTCTCACATATGAAAGGATGCAGCTGCACTTGTCACAGTGCAGCTGCAGCCTTTCTTATCAGTGCCATCAGGCAGAGAAGTAGCATCTTCCCTCCCAAATCGAACCACCTTTACCCCAACCTCCGGAAATCAGGTGCTCAACCCTGACTCCAGAAAACCCTGTAACACCTCCACAAATGTTCAGCGGTTGGGTGCCCAACACCGCCACTGAAAAAGTCTACAGGCCCCCCCCCCCCCCGATGAATATCTGGTGATTTGGTGCCCAATCCCAGAGCCAGAGAAGTCTACAAACTTGCTCCCCCAAAAGAATGTCCTGCAGGTTGGTGCCAAACCTCACTGCCAAAAAGTCGTACCCCCCCATAGGAGTGCTACATCAGGATGCCCATCCCTAGTGCCACCAACCAACACTGGGGTGCCCAATTCCCAGTGTTGGTAGGTACCTGCAGTTAAAACAAAAATTAAGTCCCTCATTGACCGCTTTGTTGTTTTTGTTGAAACCTGAAAAAAGAAAATGGCTCATTGATGGGCCCTGCTCCCCAACCCTCCGACTCCCCTCTCAGAACCCCCCCAGCCCTCATTTACTTATCTGGTCCACCAGCACGTCCTGCTTCTTCCAACACTGTATGGGAACTAACTGAAAACAAGGTGAGTCTGGTTGATGGCGTTTTCAAGCATTTTGAATGTTTACTCATAATGTTGTCCGTTTTTTACATTTTGGCTCCATATTTTTAACCCTTAGAAGACTGTGGACGTATATATACGTCCAAAATCTATATACGCTCACACATATTCAGTTCTCAAAGGGTACAGCCATTTTGTTACCCCACCTCATGAGCAAGGGACGTGTTGTTTTTCAAATTCCCTCAGAAGCTGCAAAATCACCTCTCCGATAAGATTTTAAAAATTCCACCTGTCTAGTTCATAAGGTGGGGTCATAAAACCACTATGTTGAATATTTGTGGTCAAAATGTCAAAATATAAATTATCTATAGCCATAGTTCTAGGAGTGGTGTACAGTTCACATTCACACTTCGGCAGTTCCACCAGAAGTGCTGATTTATTGAACATCTCGCAGCTAAGCTCCTCCTACCACCTGGGCGGTATATCCCCCCAACTCCACTCCGTGGGGTTTGTGTGCCACTTGCCAGGGAGGCCAGGTAGGTTGTATGGATGTGAACTATATACCACTCCTACGACTATAGTTTCAAGCGAGTAACCTTTTTTCCTAGGGGCACGGATATAGTTCGCTTTTCACACATTGGCAGACTCCTAGCAGATCTTCCTGGACATAAAGTCTCCACCACTCATTCACACTAATGGGATCTACGCCGGAGGTGCTAGGACCCATTGGGAGCAAACTTTTTGCAGGAGGGCCGGCGTCAGAGATGGAGCTGCGAGCCTCTGCTCATGCGGCAATGACCATCTCGACGTTGACCCTCCAGCCGCCTCAGTTCCTTTTTTCCCGCCGTCAAGTGCACTTCAGTGACGACGTCGCTCACCCGCCAGGAGTCCAACTTCAAACTAGCAACATAGTTTTCAATTTTTTATTTTGTAGTATTTTTCGTATAGAGTACCGCTTACGATAATTATTCTTATTAAAGAAAGAAGTCTCAGTCTACATTAAGGGAGTTGACCATGAGCGGGTCAGGTGACGGTAGGGAGACTTTGTATGAAAGCTCAGCCAGTCCGGTCCGCTGCCTTCTCCGGAAGGGGGGGGTCTGACAACGGACGGTCCAGTGCCCGAGGGGAAGGGCGGTCCCCCGGAAGCATAAAAGAAAATGGTCGCATTCTTGGCACCATTCAGCCTCGAGCGCTTCTTTGACCTGTAGGTCAAGAAAGAGAAGGCATCACTTGAGGTCGCCTTCTGATATATCTGCGCGTGTCGATGGTCGGTCATTGGGGTCAGTTGCCGGTCTCCTCATTCGGAGTTGCCGGTTTCTGTTTCTGGTCACTGACCTCTTTGACATCGCAGCCCTTCCCCGCCTTCTGGTAGGTCTTCCAATAAGCAGTTTCATCAGTGGACGCTCTTATGGAGCAGTGGGCTCGGAGGTTGGTCCAACTGCCTGGCCCAGTCACTCCGGGGCCTTCGGATTCTTCAGGAGATCGGGCAGGGCGATTGAGCCTTCCTGGTCGCGCGGCGCCCTCTTCGGTGCCGTCAACCCCGCGCTCAGGTGTTCTTCCCCTCACATGGCTACAGCACAGGGGCCACAACGATGCTTCTGTCTCCTGGTATTCTTTCTTCTTTCCCCTCAAATCTGAATTTTCAGGGCCCTGGATTGGTGTCGGCGTCGGTGGGTCACTTGGCGCATCGCTGTCTTTGGCACCGTCCTCGGCACCGTGTGGTTTTTCGGTGCCGTTGAGTTTCTTGGCGCCGTGCAGCTTTTCGGCACCGTGTTCTTTGGCGCCATCTGCTTTGTCTGTGTTGTATGGCCCTTTGGCGCCGTGTTCTTCTTCAGCACTGAGGCCGGGCTTTTCGTCAGCCAATCTTCAGGGCTTCTCCTCTCTGAATTCTTTTCCTTCCTCTTTTCCTGCTGATTTTCATTCCTTTCCTGTCCATACAGTCCCTCCTGGACTGTCAGGAGATGATATTGAGCCTGACCCAGATCTTAGACTGGGTGATGATGTGGAAGGAACAGGACCTAATCCTGTTACAGAGCCTGTGATCGAGGACCTGTCTTTTAAGTCTCTGTTGAGAAATTTGAGTTCCACTCTTTCTCTCCAGACTATGGACATCGATCCTGGGAAGCTTTTAAGACTCCAATACCTTCATGTTGCGGTCATCCCTATGGATTTAACTCCCCTGGTACAACCCTCCTTTGAGATGCTGTCTCAAATGGTATGGAATAATCCTGCTCTCATACGTTCTGTGGCTAAGTCCATAGATAAGAAGTATGCTGCTCCCAAGGATCGACCTATTTTGTCCTCCCAAGCCTTTGCGGATCCTATTGTAGTCTTGGCAGAGAATGATAAGGTCGTCCTTCCTCAGACTACTACAGCTCGACCTATAAACAAAGAATCTCATAAGGTAGATACTTTCGGTAAGATTGCTGCATCCACCCTGGGTATGCGTATCGCCAGCTACCAGGACTATTTCTCTCAATATGAGTATATTCTTTGGCATTCGCTCAAACAAATGGTTGAAGCTCTGTTGGACTCTGACGCTAATTCAGAGCTTCTTCAAGCCATAACCAGGGATATTGAGTCCAACAACCAGCAGGTTAAAGCAGCTATGGACACCTTTGATACAGCCTCACGAGCGGCGGTGGCGGACATTTGTACCCGCCGCCATTCCTGGCTGCGCACTTCAGGTTTCACGAATGATGCCCAGCAACAGGTCATGGCGTTGCCCTTCGATGGTGTGCATCTCTTCGGCCCTCAAGTAGAAAAGGCTCTAGAGGCCACACAAAAGACTAGGTCAGCCATTAAATTGGCTTGACCTCCTCCCGCTCCCTCTCGAGGGGGAGTTAACAAATGCCAGTTTCATAACCATCAGTCCTTTCGAGGGAAAGGCAGGGGGGTTTCAATAAAAACCAAGCCCCTCAGCCTCAAAAGAAAATGCAACAGAAGGCGCATGGACCCAAAGCGCCCAGTGCCACCTTCTGAGTTGTTGGCCCAAGTCCCACCTCAGCTGCCCGAGGGGGACTCTTCCTCAGCGGTGGGAGGTCGTCTGACTCAATTCTACAATCGGTGAAAGTCCATAACATGGACAAGTGGGTCCTCTGGATAATCCGTGAGGGGTATTCCTCAATCTTTTAGAGAACCCTCCGGATCGTCCTCCCAAACGACAGCCCAGGCTGTCAGTACTTCAGTCAGAACTTCTCGCTTCGGAGATACAAGGCCTTCTGAACAACAGGGCAGTGGAAGTAGTCCCACTGGATCAACGGAACACAGGGTTCTACTCCCATTACTTTCTGGTTCCAAAGAAAACTGGGGGGCATGCGCCCCATTTTGGACCTCAGAAAATTAAACAAATTTCTTCCCAAAGAGAAATTCAAAATGATATCACTAGGAACCCTGTTACCTTTGCTTTATCAACATGACTGGTTAGCCTCCCTGGACATGAAGGATGCTTACCAGCATATCCTTATTCACCCAAGGCATCACAAATACCTGAGGTTCGTGGCTTTGGGCCAGCATTATAAGTTCAGAGTCCTGCCCTTTGGGCTGTCCTCGGCGCGCAAGTTTTTACAAAGTGTTGTGCAATACTCACAGCGCATCTCAAAAAAATCGGAATACAAGTGTTCCCATACCTGGATGACTGGCTTCTAGCAAGCCCTTCCAGGCAGGGAACCCTCGACGCTGTTGCCACAGCCTCAGACTTTCTCACATCCATGGGAGTCCTGCTAAACCTCAAGAAATCACAGCTGCAGCCCTCCCAGAGGCTCCTTTTCATAGGAACTGTTCTGGACACCTCCTGTGCGAAAGCTTTTCTACCGGAAGACAGAAGGACCGATATTCTGCAGATGGCCCAATACATCAGAGAGAACAGCTCAGTAAGAGCTATCTCGATGCAGCAGATGCCAGGTCTCATGGCATCCTCGGTGTTCACTGTACCCCTAGCACGCCTGCACATGAGAACCTCTCAGTGGATGCTCAGTACTCAGTGGTCTCGTACCACTCACCCTCAGTCCTTTCTCATCAAGGTGACAGAACCTCTGAAGAAGTCACTCACCTGGTGGTCACAAGAAGATAACCTTCTGAAAGGATATCCCTTTGCTCCCCTCAAACATTAGATTTCCATTACCACGGACGCGTCCCTGATGGGGTGGGGAGCTCACTGTCAGACTCTCCACACTCAAGGTACATGGACTCAGGAGGAGTCCCAGCTTCACATAAATGTCCTAGAAATGAGGGGCCGTCCTTTATGCAGTCCGGGCTTTGAAGGACATTCTCTGTCACAAGAACATTCTCCTTCAGACGGACAACAAAGCAGTGATGTAGTACATCAACAAGCAGGGCGGTGCTCACTTTTACCCCTTATGCAGGGAAGCGATGAGAGTGTGGGAATGGTGCTTGGAGCACAAGGCTCTAATTCAGGCGGTCTACCTGCCGGGAGTGCAGAAAGAATTGGCAGACTGTCTCCAGAACAGAGACAGATCCTCACGAATGGTCTCTCGACTCAACTGTAGTTCATTCACTATTCACAGAGTGGGGAACTCCAGACCTGGACCTTTTTGCATCCCCACTCAACACAAAACTGCCTCTCTTCTGCTCGAGAAATCCAGGGCCTGGCATTTTCTGTCAGGATGCGTTCAGGCTGCAGTGGACAAAATGCTTTCTATACACCTTTCCGCCTCTTCCTCTAATTCAGAGGGTAATTCTCAAGTTCAAGTCCCTGGGGGACAAAATGATCCCCATTGCTCCCTTCTGGCCTCGTCAAATATGGCTTCCGTTACTCAACAGTATGTTGGTAACCCCTCCAAAAGAGCTTCCCCTTCAAACGAACCTCCTGACTCAGGGGCCTGTGGTCCATCCCAGTCTGAGATCGCTTCACCTTTACGCTTGGCTCCTGAAGAGTTAGAAGTGAACAGGTTCAATGTCTCTCGCAGGGTTTCAGATATTCTCCTGGCTGCGCGCAAGCCAGCCACCAGGAAAACTTAACACAGCCAAATGGAAGCGTTTTTCACTCTGGTGTGTCATATCCTCTTTGAATCCTTTTTCCTGCCCACCAAATAAAGTTCTAGACAGGGTTGGACTGGGCTACAGAGGGCCCACCTGGAAAGTCAGCACAAGGGCCCAGCTGGAAAATCAATAAGGAGGGCCCAGAGTGTCACACTCATATAAGTATTCCACTTCAGTATGATACACCAGCTCTGTGTTTGCATCATGAATTTACTTACAGGGCCTATTTAATTAAAAAAACAGAAGATAAAACCAAAGATTCTCAGAACTTAGAAGGTGACCAGGAACCCAACAGAGGGGGCCCACCTGGAAATTTCCAGGTATCCAGGTGGGCCAGTCCGACCCTGGTTCTAGAGTACCTTTTAGACCTCTCAAATTCAGGTCTGCAATACTCTACAGTCAAGGTTCACCTTTGTGTCATTTCAGCTTATCATGAGCCAGTACTTTCGTTGTCACTGGCTCAGTTACCTGTGGTTAAGAGGTTTCTTAAGGATGTTCTGCATACCAGACCTTCTGTCAGATGTCCAGTCGCAGCCTGGGACATTAATCTTGTGCTAGACATGCTCACTCGAAAACCTTTTGAGCCTCTAGCTACCTGTGAGTTGAAATTTCTCACTTGGAACACGGCCCTCCTGGTGGCCATTACCTCGGCCTGCAGGGTCTCTGAGATATATGCCTTGGTCACAGACCCTCCGTATACTGTGTTTCATAAAGACAGAGTAGTTCTTAGGACCCATCCTAAATTTCTCCCTAAGGTTGTTTCAGAATTCCATCTAAACCAACCTTTGGTCCTTCCTACTTATTTTGCGAACTTCCAAAATGAAGGGGATCATTCTTTTCATTCCTTGGATGTCAAAAGAGCTTTGCGTTTCTATTTAGATTGAACAAAAGATTTTCGCAAAGCTCCACAACTGTTTGTTTCCTTCAGCGACACCCGGCTGGGTCAACCTGTCGCTATCAGATGTATTTCAGCATGGCTGGTGGCATGCCTTCACCACTGTTATTCCATGGCGCAGGTTAAGCTGGAAGGTAGAGTGTACGCTCACTCTACTAGAGTGGTCGTGGCATCCCTGGCGGAAATCCGCAACGTGCCCATTGCAGATATTTGCAATGCGGCTACCTGGAGCTCAGTGCATACTTTTGTCAAGCGCTATGCCCTGGATGTCCATGCCAGACGACATGTTTTGTTTGGCAGAACCATCCTTAATGGACTTCTGTCCTATATTTGTGAGCTCTTTCCTCTCCTGCCGCCCTCTCGGGGGATTATTAGCCCAGTACTCTCCCATTAGTGTGAATGAGCGGTGGAGACTTTATGTCCAGGAAGAGGAATTGATAGATCATTGCATTTTTGATCTTTCTGACTAAGTCTCCACCACTCATTCACACGCCCACCAACAGTCCCCTGAGCTCACCTCTGTTGTTGGTCTTCACTCCTTCAATCTTTAGGCTGTGAAGACTCCTTTCTTGACCCTTCTTATACGGGTCTTCCGGACTATCTTATGTCTGGTTTTTGGTTAGGCTATCCTTCTAGGTTAGTTACGCTGCACTTCCTCGGAAAAAAAGGTACTGAGGCGGTTGGAGTGCCGACGCCGAGATAGTCATTGCCGCACGAGCAGAGACTCGCGGCACCGCTCCTTGCGGTGCCATCTCTGGCGCTGGCCCTCCTGCAAAAAGTTTGCTCCTGCTGGGTCCTAGTGCCTCCGGCGTAGATCCCATTAGTGTGAATGAATGGTGGAGACTTTGTCCAAGAAGATCAAGAATTACGGTAGGTACGTAATTTCCATTTCTCCAGGAGGAGGGGGCAAGGGGCACCTGCCTGTTTGGTAAACAGAGATTGGAGAACTGAAGTCCCAAAAGAAGCATCCTGACGAGACTCAAGGTTGATGCTGTAATGGAAAATGAAGGTGTGTGCTGACATTCAGGTAGCAGCCCTGCAGATTTTCTGGATAGGGATGTCCCTGGATGCAGCCACCAAGGCAGCGGTTTGTCTGGTGGAATGAGCTGTAAGGGCTATAGGAGGCTCCCTACCAGCCAACCTATAGCAGAGGTTGATGCAGTACATGATCCACCTACCAATCGTACACTTTGATGCCAGTCTGCCAGGTGCGGCTTCAACATATGTTAGAAACAGCTGGCGAGCCTCACCCCGAACGCCAGCCGTGCGCTGCTTTATAATAAGAAAGCGCCCTCTGCAGTCCAGAGTATGGAGCCTGTGGTCAGCTTTTGAAGAAAGGTTAGTAAATATACCAGAATGTTCATAACCTGGGTAAGGTGGAACTTAGATACTACCTTGAGGAAGAACTTTGGGTGGGGGTGAAAGATGACCTTGTCCTTGTGGAAGACCAGATAAGGAGACTACACCAAGAGCACCTAGAGCTTGCTAATCCCTCTGACTGAGGTAATGGCCACCAAGAAGGCTGTCATCCCCAACAGGTGAGACATCTCACACCTGTGCATAAGCTCGAATGGCTTGCTCTTGAGCATAGCCAGCACCAGCAGTAGGTTCCATGGTGATGGTGGTCCAGGCCTTTGAAAAAGCACCCAGCCACCTTGTAATGGGCCACTGACAGCTTACCATCCCGTGCCCTGTAAGCCGAAATGGCTGCCAGGTGCACCTTACGGGTCATAACTCACAGTCCCAGCTGAGAGAGGGACCAGAGGTATTCTAAGATGCTTGCTATAGGGAAGGCAAGGAGATCAAGCTCCTTGCCCTGGCACCAAATGGAAAACCTCTTCCATTTAAATGCATAGCATTTGCAAGTTGTCTCTTTTTGAGAAGCCTCCACAATGTGGAGCACAGCATCTGACAGACCCAAGACCTTGAACTCTAGCCACTCAGGAACCAGGCTAAGAGGTGCAGGGACTTCAGGTCCAGGTGCAGGACCTTCCCCTGTTATCTGGTTAGCAGATCTGGGTGTAGGGACAACTGTGATGGAGGTCTGCTGCTGAGGCTGAAGAGATCTGTGTACTGGAAGTGTCTTGGCCAGTTTGGGGCTATCAGGATCATCCGTGCTGCCTTGTCCTTCCGGGCCTTGACCACCACCTTGTGGATCAGAAGAAGGGAGGGAAGGTGTACACGAGGCCTGAGGTTCAGGGCCTCGCAAAGGCATCCTCAGACAGTGTTCCAGACTGTAGGGGGTGGGCACAAAATAGCCTTAGTTTGGCGTTCTCCCAGGAGGCAAACAGATCCACCAGTGGTGTGCCCCACAGGGAGAACAGGTGTTTCACCACCCCCTGATTCAGGAACCACTCTTGTGACATCTGTCCTTGGCTAGGAATGTCTGACACCTGATTCTTCACTCCTGTAACATAGTTCATCAGATCTGCACCCAGACTACTCCTGAGGGTCCAGGTGTGGAAGGCCTCCTGACACAAGGGAAGGGAGTGTGTTCCGTCTTGCCTCTTCAGGTGGAACATGGTTATAGTGTTGTCCCTCTGGATCTGGACAACCTGACCCCTGACTAGAAGAGCGAATTCTGTCAGAGCCAGGCACACTTCATGGAGCTCCTGCAGGTTTATGTGCTGAAGGGACTCCTTGGGTAACCAAGACTCACTGACTGTGTGGTCTCCCAGATGTTATCCCCACCCCACCAGAAACGCATCAGTCATTAATGTGACGTTTGGTTCTGGGTGGACAAACAGGATTCCTTCCTCCAGATGTTCTGTTATCAGCCACTACAAGATGGCGTCCCACATCAACTGGGTCACTGTGACTGGCTGCGCCAAGTGACGTAGCTGCTGGAACCACTGATGGCCCAACTCCCACTGCAGATGACGTAACTTCTAGTGGGCCTAATGGACCACACTGATGCAGGATGCCGTGTGCCCCAGCAACCACAGGAAGTCACAGGCAGGGCACGAGAGCCCAACCTGAAATGATCAGAGGAGGTAAGATCAAGGTCCTGGTCTGCAGGGAGGCGGGCCTTAGCCTGCAAGAAGTCTAGATCTTGTCTGTGTCAATCTTAACCATTCATCACTGGTGGGTTCTGGGCAGAGAACAGGATCCTGCGGGAGCTTTTTAAATTTTTTTTTTTGCCAAGAGGTGGAACTGACGTACATAATGGCAATGCCATCGAGGCCGACGTTTTACGTGGTGTTCGTGGGTTGGCCAGTAACCGACATCGACTCCTCCTCAGACCCAGTTCTGCTTCTCCCACCATCAAGTTAACACGCACCTCGTGCGGAGCAAATCTGCATCAGCGACCTAGTCAGTCGGTACCTAGTTCTGTACAGCTTTCCTTGACGCCGTCAAGTGGTAAGACCATTCTTTTTTTATTTTCTTGGTGACGCTGAGTACTATTTCTTTATATTCCTGGACTCAAGTCTTCACCACCCATTCACACTAATGGGAGTACACTGGAGGTGCTAGGACCCCGCAGGAGCCAAAAATCTTCAGGAGGGCCAGCACAGGGATAGGACCGCGCATGTGTGGCACTGCGAGGCTAGCTCGCGTCCATATAGACTGTCTCAGCATCAATCCTCCAACCGCCTCAGTTCCTTTTCTCCCGCCGAGTGTGCTTCGATGATGACGTCGCTCGCCCGCTGGGAGTCTAGTCTTCATCTGTACGACAGCAGCTATATAGCCATTCAGTATTCGCTTAACTTACCATTTTAATGTTCTTTTATTAAAAAAAAAAAAAGAAAAGAAAATGAAGTAGTAGTAGTAGTTATTCTTAGCATGCCATCAACGGAGTCGACCTTTGACGGAAGCAGTGATGGTAGGGAGACTTCATTTGAAAGCTGTGATGGCAGTGGGGCTCTGTCTGGTCCGCCATCCTTTTCAGGGAGGGGGGGGTCTGACCACGGGCAGTCCGGTGCTGGGGAGAAGGACAGTCCACCCATAGCACAAATGTAGCAGTTCCAGGACCCAGCTCCACTTGACCTCGAACTCTTCTTCTTCCTGTCGGTGGAAGAAAAATCGGAACATTTCGAGGTCGCCCTCTGGTATGTCTGCACGTTGATCGTTGCTGGTTGAGAGCGATAAGCCTGAACTGACTCTGGTGGGTTCCCCTGTGGCTCTGCTTTTAACGGCCGTGATCTTCGACACCGATTCCCATCTCTGTTCTTGATGGGGTTCCGGCGAGCAGTTTCACCTATGGGCCACTCTTTCAGAGCAGGATGTACGGCATCTGCCCAGTTACCCTGGCTGTGGTCCTGGGTCCGGGGCCTTAGGACCTTGGGTCCTCTGGGCTGCGGCTGGGTCTGCCAGGCCAGAATGTGCGTGGTGCCCTCTCTGGTGCTAACGCCATCGATGCCGACCCCCTCGTGTCTACCCCCCGCTCCTTTTTCTCTGCAGGGGCCGGCACGGGTACTGCTTCCCTCTTCCCTTTCTACAGGTCTAGATCCAGTGGTGCCTGCTGTTGACGCTAGGCACTGGCATTAGCAGCGCTATGTGCTGCCATCTATGGCACTGGGCACCGGCTTTGGAGGTGCCAGGTGCTTGCGGCACCGGTGCTGGGTGTGGCGCCATGTGTGGTGCTGGCACCGTGGATGGCACCGAACTCCTTCCTGATCCAGGTGGTGGTGTCTCCCTGGTCGTGACCTGCTCTTGGAGGCTATTTTGGAGTAGAAGTGGATCTGGATGAGTCTCTCCCTCTTCTGCTTTGTTGAAGACAAAGTGGATGACTCATTTTATGGGCTGGAATGCAAACCCTCTATCTGTATGATGAAAGATCTTTCCAGTTCCTTTTCCTCAGGGATATGGGTTCCACCTAACATTTCAGTATTCATCTGTGGACCAAAGCAGACTCCTACGTCTTGAGTTCCTACATTACTCAGTACGAGTTCACCCTGTGGAACACACTTAATGCAATGGTCAAGAGCCTTCCAAAATCTAACGCTCCATTGCTGGGGCATATACAGTAGCCCAATAATCAGCTAAAGCTTTTATGAACACCTGCGTCTCTGCCTCCAGGGCAGCTGCCGCTGGCAGCAGGTGGTTAACGTCTCCTTGACTGTGCTTATCTGTTTGACTAAAAGCCACTCAGAACAATAGGGCTGCCACTTAAACCACATGACATCCTCGTGACAAACAGTCCTGTCAAAGTAGAGGCCTAGGTGCCCTTTTCAGGAACCAACCCCTCAGCCACTAAGAGAACGCAGTAGAGGGCACAGGATCTGAAAGCGCCCTATACGAACCTCTGTGGATTCAGCCCAGACCCCACCACAGCTGTCTGGGGTGTGCCTCTCGGCGGTAGGAAGGGCATCTAATTCAGTTTTACAACCAGTGGAAGTCCATTACAGTGGAACTTAGGTCATCAGGATTGTCCGAGAGGGATACTCTCCCAGTTTCGCAGCTTTCCCCAGACCTTCCACCCAGACGACAGCCAGTCTGTCTTGGCTCTCAGTCACACACACACACACACACTCTCTGCTTCCAAGGTACGGAGCCTCTGCGGGTACTGGGCAGTAAAAAACATTCCATAGCAGGAAGGAAGCTCAGATTCCTATTTCCATTTGCTTCTGGTTTGAAGTTAACAAATGGCACGTGCCCATTTGTCGACCTTGAAAGGTTAAACAAGTTCCTGTTCAGGGAATAGTTCCCTAAATCTCGGCGTCCAAGTCTTCACTTCCTGGACATTTGGCTTCTAGCCAGCCCTTCCAGTTAAGATACACAGGAAGATAAAGTAGTAAGTAATGAACAAGCTATAGCTGAAGAATTTAATCAGTACTTCACAAGTATATTTAAAAAGGAAGAAGCAATTGATTGTCTCGAGCAAAACACTAAGGATCCAATTGCACCCTTTATGGTGACTGAGATTTATGCTGCTATCAACTCTTTTAAAACCACATCATCTGTAGGACCATACAACATCCCCTTTGTCTTTTTAAAAGAAATTTCTTATGAAATAGCAGGTGTTCTTGCCCTACTTTATAATAAATCCATTATGGAGGGAGTTGCTTTGCAAGAATGGAAAGAGGCTATTGTAACTCCGATCCATAAGGGTGGGTCCAGACAAAATGTGACACAATATAAACCAGTTAGTTTGACATAATGTATTGGGAAGGTTATGGAGAAATTAATCTTGCAAAGAATAAATAATTATATTGACAGTAATGGATTAGTTGATCTAAATCAATATGGTTTTACTCCAGGCTGATCATGTCACACTAATTTGATTAACTTTTTTGAACCTGTTAGTGAAGCTTTAGATGCTGGTTTGCCAGAGAATGTTATTTACTTGGATTTTGAAAAGGCCTTTGATTCGGTATCCCATAAAATCTTAATTGAATGTTTAGTTCATTTAGGGCTACACTATAAAATAATCATTTGGATTTCATCCTGGTTGACTGACAGGAGACAACAAGTCAGTGTTAGGGGATATAAATCCACATGGACTAGGGTGACTAGTGGTGTCCCTCAGGGATCTGTACTTGGACCAGTCTTATTTAATCTATTTATCTCTAGCATGCAAACCACAAAAGGTGTCTGGTTGAATAAATACGGAGATGACAGCAAAGTGGGGTGTATAGTAAATGATATCTATTTGTTCACTTGCTGCAAATTAACCTGGATAATCTATCAGAATGGGCTGAGAAAAACAAGCTAATTTTTAATATTGCTAAATGCAAAGTTATACATAATAAGTTAAACCGTTATTACGTGAATAATATGTTGTTAACAGTAGTTACTTCAGAGAAGGATCTGGGAATACATATTACAAACAATCTGAAATTTACAGAACACATTAATAAAACAGTTAAAAAAATGTCATGGGTTGATTAGCTGTACCTTGAAAAATATCAAAACGCAGAGAGGCAGAGGTGTTACTACCAATTTATAAAAGTATAGTGAGATCACATCTGGATTACTGTTCTTCTTTCTGTACACTGACATCTGCTAAAGAAAGAGTAACTGTAGAAAAAGTACAGCGTAGGTTTACCAGAAGTATGCAAAATATGAAATCTTTACCATATGATGAAAGATTAGTAGTATTGAATCTATACTCTTTGGAATATCGTTCTATAAAAGGTGGCTTATGTCTAATCTTTAGAGCTACCAGAGATCCTGCTCTTTTCGAAACTATATGCCTGGAAAGATATCCTTCTGAAAGGAACATGAGATCACATAAATTGAGATTGAGATCTATTAATAAACCAGTAAAAAGAAATAGATTCTTTACACAGAGAGCAGTACCGATATGGAATACGCTTCCTTCTGAGATAGTACACAGTCAGAATTTATTGCAGCTTAAAACTACTTGATAGGTAATAAATATAAATTCCATTTTGGATAAAGATGGCGAATTCATAATGGGCTAGTCCCTAGAACTTGTACTTTCCTATGAAGCAGTCACCCCAGCTTCTCATTTGTTCTCTCCAAGTTTGGGGAAGGTGTAAGTTCATCTTCCCAACAACTTCTCTTCTTAGGAGCCCTTCTGGATACCTCCAAGGTGTTAGCTTAGTTCCAGAGGATGGGAGAAACAACATCTTTAGATGACTCGTTACAATATAGAAAACGACTCTATTCGACCTCCTTTTTGGTTGAGCGGATGCGGGGACTCAGATCATCCTCCGCAGCAAGCAGTGGTCTCTGACTACACATCCGTATCCACCGTACAAGTTGACAGAGCCTTGGACAAACTCCATGGGGGACTCACTACCTAGGCCTCCACACTCTGGTGTGGAGCCAGAAGGCTCCTCATCTTGTCATTAATTCCTTAGAGATGAGAGTTATCTTACAAGCAAAGTCTTGGAGTATGCCCCCTGCCACAAAGTGTTCCCACCACTTTGGAAGGACAAGAAAGCTGTGATGTATTACATCAGCAAACAGGGTGGGGTGTCCCCCTACCCTACGGGTTGTGAGAGTGGTACCTTGAATACAATGCGTCATTTCAGATTTCGTGCAGTTGCTTTTGATGAATGGAGCAGTTTGGACCTGGTCTTTTTACGTCCACTCTCAGCGCAAAACTGCCTCTATCCTGCTTCAGAAATCCTGACCCTGGTGTTTTCTGTCAGGATGTGTTCACTGCAATATTCAAGACGCTCCCTGTATGTTTTCCTCCTCTTCCCTTTATTCAGTGAGTGCTGATCAAGTTATATGCTCAGGGGGGCAGGATGATTCTCATTGTCCCAGACTAACCTCGGCAGATTGATTTGCATTGATCTGCAGTATGTCAGAAGTTCCCCTGAGGCGACTACCTCTACAAGCAGACCCGCTGACACAGGGACTTTAGTCTCTCCTAGCCTGTGCTCCCATCTCCATGCTGGGCTCAGAGGAAATGGAAGTGGGTAAGCTCTGTTTTTTCCCAGACCATCGCAGATGTCTTTTAAGTCATGCATAGGCCTTCCACCAGGAAGGCTTACATGGCTAAGTGGAAACTCTTCTCCATCTGGTGTGCAAGTCCCACCTGGACCCTTCGGTTGCCCATCAAGTAAGGTGTTGGAGTGCCTCTTGGACCTGTTGATCGCAGGTCAGCCATACTTGGCAGTGAAGGTACACCTCTGCACATTTTCAGTCTAGCTTGAACCAGTGGACGTCTTGTCAGTGGCTCAGTCGCGGTTAATCAAGTTTTGCTTTGTTAACTCCAGAAGGAAGGGGAGCGAGCGCTCTCTTCACTCTCTGTATGTTAGCACAGTTCTGCGATTCTCATCGACAGAACGAAGAGATACACATCCGAACAACTATTGTATCTTCAGCATGCCTCGGCTGGGTCAACCTCTTGCCATGAGATGTTTTTGGCTTGATTAATAGCATGTCTTAGACACTACTAATCCATGTCACAGGCCAAATTGTAAGGCTGGGTTCACGCCACTTCATCGGAGCGGTTGCAGCTTCCTGGCGAAGAGTCGTAATGTACCCATTGCAGTCTTCTGCAAAGTGGTGAGTTGGAGCTCAGTGCTTGCCTTTGTAAAACACTGTTTTGAATGTCCATTCCGGATAGCTCTTTTCTTTGGCAGGACAGTTCTTTTGGACTTCTGTTCTGAGTGAGCTCTGTTTCCGTCTGCCCTACTCGGGGTGGCTTGATTTTTAGCTTGGTACTCTCCCATTAGTGTGAATGAGTGGTGGAGACTTGGTCCAAGAAGGTCAAGAATTATGGTAAGTACGTAATTTCCATATCTTCCTGGACATAAAGTCTGCACCACTCATTCAAACTAATGGGATCTGCGCCGAAGGCACTAGGACAGCGGGAGCAAACTTTTGCTAGAGGGTCGGCGCCAGAGATGGAGCCACAGGAGCGGCACCGCGAGCCCTCAGCTCATGCGGTAATGACTCTCTCGGCATCGACCCTCCAACCGCCTCAGTTCCTTTTTTCCCCCGCCGTCGAGTGCACTTCAGTGACGACGTCACTCGCCCGCCGGGAGTCAAACATCAAACTAGCAACTTAGTTTTTCAGTTTTATTGTTTTGTAGTAATATTTCGAATAAGTTTCGCTTAGTTTATTTATTCTTAATTAAAGAAGAAGTCTCAGCCTACACTGACGGAGTCGACCATGAGCGGGTCAGGTGACAGTAGGGAGACTTCGTATGAAAGCTGTTCAGTCGGCTGGGTCTGGTCTGCCACCTTCTCCCAGGGGTTGGGGGTGGGGTCTGACAACGGATAGTCCAATACCCGAGGGGGTGAGCGGTCCCCTTGACAGCATAAAAGTAAATGGTCGCACTCTCGGCACCGTTCGGCTTCGAGCTCTACTTCGACCCACAAGTCGAGAAAGAGAAGGCATCACTTGAGGTCGCCCTCTGATGTGTCTGCACGTAGACAGTCAGTTATTTGGGCTAGTTGCCAGTCTCCTCCTTCGGAGTCGCCGGTTTCTGTTTCTGGTAGCCGACGTCTTCGACATCGGAGCCCTACCCCGCCTTCTGGTAGGTCTTCAGATGAGCAGTTTCATCACTGGGCTGCTCTTAATGGAGCAATGGGCTCGGAAGTTGGTCCAGCTGCCTGGCCCGGTCACTCAGGGGCCTTCGGGCTTCTTCGGAGATCAGGTAGGGCGATTGAGCCTCTCTAGTCGCGCGGCACCGTCTTCGGTGCCGCCGACTCCGGCCTTAGATGTTTTCCTCACACGCGCGCGCGCAGGGGCCACAATCGATGCCTTTATCTCCTGGTATTCATCCTTCTTTTCCTCAAATCCTGTTTTTCAGAGTCTTGGGATGTTTTCAACACCACGGCATCGATGGCATACACTCGGCACCGTCTTTGGCGCCAATGCATCTGTCGGCACCGTCCTCAGTGCCGTTGACTTGGCGCCATCCTCGGCACGTCGCTCTTCGGCACCACCCTCAGCGCTGTGCTCGGCGCCGTCTTTGGCACCATCCGCTTTTCGGCACCATGTGGCTTCCCGGCGCTGTCCAGCCTCTCGGCACCATGCGTATTGTCAGCTCTGTGCGTTTCTTCGGCGCCGAGGCCTGTTAGGACGTCATCCTGCCTTCAGGACTCCTCCTTTAACCCTTTTCCTTCCTCATTTCCTTTTATTTTTCACTTCTTTCCTGTCCATACAGTCCCTCCGGGACTGTCAGGAGATGACATTGAGCCTGACCCAGACCTTAGCCTGGGTGATGATGTGGAAGGAACAGGATCTATTCCTACTGCAGAGCCTGTGGTCGAGGACCTGTCTTTTAAGTCTCTGCTGAAAAACTTGAATTCCACTCTTTCTCTCCAAACTGCAGATATCGATCCTGGGAAACTGTTAAGACTCTAATACCTCCATGTTCCGGAGATCCCTATGGATTTGACTCCTCCGGTACAGCCCTCCTTTGAGACACTATCTCAAATGGTATGGAATAATCCTGCTCTCATTCCTTCGGTGGCTAAGTCCATAGATAGGAAATATGCTGCTCCCAAAGATCGATCCATTTTGACATCCCAAGCTTTTGCAGATCCTATTGTAGTCTTGGCAGAGAATGATAATGTCATCCTTCCACAAACTACTGCAGCTCGACCTATTAACAAAGAATCTCGTAAGATAGACGATTTAGGTAAGAGAGTCTTTGCTGCTTCCACCTTAGGTATGCATATTGCCAGTTACCAAGGCTGTTTCTCTCAATATGAGTATATCCTTTGGCATTCACTCAAACAAATGGTTGAAGCTCTGCTGGAGTTGGACAATAATTCAGAGCTTCTTCAAATCATAACCAGGGGTATTGAGTCCAACAACCAGCAGGTTAAAGCAGCTATGGATGCTTTCGATACTGCTTCCCGAGCAGCGGACATTTGTACCCGCCGTCATTCTTGGCTTCGCACTTCAGGTTTCACGAATGATGCTCAGCAACAAGTAATGGCGTTGCCCTTCGATGGTGTGTATCTCTTTGGCCCTCAAGTAGAACAAGCTCTAGAGGCTACACAAAAGACTAGGTCAGCCATTAAATTGGCTCGACCTCCTCCTGTTCCCTCTCGAGGGGGTGTTAATAAACGCCAGTTTCATAACGGTCAGTCCTTTTGAGGTAAAGGCGGGGAAGTTGTAATAAAAACCATGCCCCCCAGCCTCAGAAGAAAATGCAGCAGAAGGCGCAAGGACCCAAAGCGCCCAGTGCCGACTTCTGATTTGATGGCCCAAGTCCCACCTCAGCTGCCCGAGGTGGACTCTTCGTCAGCGGTGGGAGGTAGTCTGACTCACTTCTACAATCAATGGAAGTCCATAACCTCGGACAAATGGGTCCTCCGGATAATCCGTGAGGGGTATTCCCTCAATCTTTTGGAGACCCCTCCGGATCGTCCCCATAGACAGCCCAGGCTGTCAGCTCTTCAGTCAGATCTTCTCGCCTCCAAGATACAGGGCCTTCTGAACAACAGGGCAGTGGAAGTAGTTCCGCTGGATCAACGGAACACGGTTCTCCGCCCTTTACTTTCTGGTTCCAAGGAAAACCGGGGGCATGCGCCCCATTTTGGACCTCAGAAAGCTAAACAAATTCCTTCCTAGAGAGAAATTCAAAATGATATCACTAGGAACCCTGTTACCTTTGCTTCATCAACACGACTGGTTAGCCTCCCTGGACATGCAGGATGCTTACCAGCACATTCCTGTTCACCCAAAGCATCACAAATACCTAAGGTTCGTGGCTTTGGGACAGCATTATCAGTTCAGAGTCCTGCCCTTTGGGCTATCCTCTGCGCCACGAGTTTTTACAAAGTGTTGTGCAATTCTTGCAGCGCGTCTCAGAAAAATCGGAATACAGGTGTTCCCATATCTGGACGATTGGCTTCTAGCAAGCCCTTCCAGACAGGGAACTCTCGATGCCGTTGCCACGGCTTCACACTTTCTCACGTCCATGGGAGTCCTGCTAAACCTAAAACAATCGCAGCTGCAGCCCTCCCAAAGGCTCCTTTTCATAGGAACCCTTCTGGACACCTCCTGTGTGAAAGCATTTCTTCCAGAGGACAGGAGGAGCGATATCCTTTAGATGGCCCGATACATACGAGAGAACAGCTCGGTTTCAGCTCTCTCGATGTAACGGATGCTAGGTCTCATGGCATCCGCGGTGTTCACTGTACCCCTAGCACGCCTCCACATGAGAACCTCTCAGTGGATGCTCAGTACTCAGTGGTCCCCGACCACTCACCCTCAGTCCTTTCTCATCAAGGTGACAGAACCTCTGAAGAGATCACTCACCTGGTGGTCGCAAGAGGACAATCTTCTGGAAGGGTATCCCTTTGCACCTCTGGATCATCAGATTTCCATTACCACAGATGCGTCCCATGGGATGGGGAGCTCACTGTCAGACTCTCCACACTCGAGGTACATGGACTCAAGATGAGTCCCAGCTTCACATAAATGTCTTAGAAATGAGAGCCGTCCTTTATGCAGTCCGGGCTTTGAAGGACATTCTCTGTCACAAGAACATTCTCCTTCAAACAGACAACAAAGCAGTGATGTATTGCATCAACAAGCAGGGCGGTGCTCACTCTTACCCCTTATGCAGGGAAGCGATGAGAGTGTGGGAATGGTGCTTGGAGCACAAGGCTCTAATTCAAGCGGTCTACCTGCTGGGAGTGCAGAACGATCTGGCAAACCGTCTCAGCAGAACAGAGACAGATCCTCACAAATGGTCTCTCGACTCAACCATAGTTCAGTCACTATTCGCAGAGTGGGGAACTCCAGACCTGGACCTTTTTGCATCCCCACTCAACACAAAACTGCCTCTCTTCTGCTCGAGAAATCCAGGGCCTAGCATTTTCTGTCAGGATGCGTTCAGGCTGCAGTGGAAAAAACGCTTTCTATACGCCTTTCTGCCTCTTCCTCTAATTCAGAGGGTACTTCTCAAGTTCGAGTCCCAGGGGGACAAAATGATCCTCATTGCTCCCTTCTGGCCTTGACAGATATGGTTTCCACTACTCAGCAGTATGTCGGAAGCCCCTCCAAAACTGCTTCCCCTTCAGACGAACCTTCTGACTCGGGCCTGTGGTCCACCCCAACCTGAGGTTGTTTCACCGTCATGCTTGGCTCCTGAAGAGATAGAAGTGAACAGGTTCAGTGTCTCTCGCAGGGTTTTACATATTCTTCTGGCTGCGCACAAGCCAGCCAAATGGAAGCGTTTTTCGCTCTGGTGTGTAAAATCCTCTTTGAACCCCTTTTCCTGCCCACCAGATAAAGTTTTAGAGTACCTCTTAGACCTCTCAAATTCAGGTCTGCAATACTCTACAGTTAAGGTCCCACCTTTGTGCCATCTCAGCTCATCATGAGCCAGTACTTTCCTTGTCACTGGCTCAGTTACCTGTGGTTAAGAGGTTTCTTAAGGGAATTCTGCTACCAGACCTCCAATAAGACATCCAGTCGCAGCCTGGGACATTAATCTTGTGCTAGACATGCTCACTCAAAAACCTTTCGAGCCTCTAGCTACCTGTGAGTTAAAATTTCTCACTTGGAAAACGGCCTTCCTAGTGGCCATTACCTCATCCCGCAGGGTCTCTGAGATACATGCCCTAGTCACAGACCCCACCGTATATGGTGTTTCATAAAGACAAAGTATTTCTTAGGACCCATCCTAAGTTTCTCCCTAAGGTTGTTTCAGAATTCCACCTAAATCAACCTTTGGTCCTTCCTACTTACTTTGCAAACTTCCAAAATGAAGGAGAGCGTTCTCTTCATTCCTTGGATGTCAAGAGAGCTTTGCGCTTCTATCTAGATAGAACAAAAGATTTCCGCAAAGCTCAACAACTGTTTGTTTCCTTCAGTGAGACCCGGCTGGGTCAACCTGTCGCTATCAGATGTATTTCAGCATGGCTGGTGGCATGCCTTCGCCACTGTTATTCCATGGCGCCGGTTAAGCTGGAGGGCAGAGTGTACGCTCACTCTGCTAGAGCGGTCGTGGCATCCCTAGCGGTAATCCACAATGTGCCCATTGCAGACATTTGCAATGTGGCTACCTGGAGCTCAGTGCATATTTTTGTCAAACACTATGCCCTGGATGTCCATGCCAGACGACATCTTTCTTTTGGCAGAACCATCCTTAATGGACTCCTGTCCTAAAACTGTGAGCTCTTGGTCTCCTGCCGCCCTCTTGGGGGATTATTAGCTCGGTACTCTCCCATTAGTGTGAATGAGTGGTGGAGACTTTATGTCCAGAAAGATATGGAAATTACATACCTACCGTAATTCTTGATCTTCTTGGACAAGTCTCCACCACTCATTCACACGCCCACCCTCCATCCCCCGAGCTCATCTCTGTTGTTGGTCTTCACTCCCTCAATCTTTAGGCTGTGAAGACTTCTGTGTTGACCCTTCTTACAGGTCGTCTGGACTGTCTTGTGTCGTTTTTTAAGTTAGGCTATCCTTCTAGGTTAGGTTATGCTGCACCTCCTCGAAGGCGGGGGAGTTACTGGCAGGTTGGAGGGTCGGCCTTGAGGGATAGTCGTCGCCGCACCAGCTGAGGCTAGGTGGTGCCCTCCTCGCAGCTCCATCTCTGGCGCTGACCCTCTAGCAAAAAAGTTTGCTCCTGCTGGGTCCTAGTGCCTCCGGCGCAGATACCATTAGTGTGAATAAGTGGTGGAGACTCGTCCAAGAAGATCAAGAATTACGGTAGGTATGTAATTTCCATTTCTTATTTTTTTTTTTTGTCCGGTCATGTCTCGTTCGGAGGACAAGAAGAAACCTTCCAAGGTGGGTTGGCCTCCTGTGCGGTGGTGTCCTTGCAGCCAACTTTTTTCCGTCACAGACCAGCATGACCGTTGCTTGACCTTCTTGGGCCCACACCATGATATGGATCGTTGCGATGCCTATTTTTCCATGGACCGTCGAGTGTTAGAACTGCGCGCATTTAAAGTCAGAGATACGCCGCCGACTTTCAGTGGACAGGCTCTGACTTGGGACGCCAAATGCAGGTTCCTTGACCCTCCGGGTCCCCGCCTAGTCCTATACAGCCCGTGGAGTAGGGTGTTTCCGCCCCTTCTTGCCTTGCCTCGGCAAGAACTCCTTCCATGGTGCAGGAGGCCCAGCCTGATTCCTCTGGGAGTCGGGTGGGAGGCTCTGTTCTGGCAGTTGCCTCTTCTGAGGTGAAGGCTCCCCTGGTGTCGCGGCCTAGGGCCTCTGGACCCGGTCTGGAGTCTTCCTCAGTGCTGCCTGTCAATGCCACCTCGGATCCTGGCACCTCTTGCTGCGCCAGAGTTTGGGGCGATGCCACTGGTGGCACGGAGTTGGCTCCCAGCACTGTCTCTGATCCCAGTGCCATGTGCGGTGCCAGGGATCATGGCAGCTCCATGAGCAGTGCGAGGCCACCTCGCAGGGCCATTTACGGCCCTGGAAGCAGAGATCATCATTGGGTGGTCTGGGTCCGAGCCTTCTCTGGGGAGGACTATGATTCGGAGGCATCCCCAGACTGGCTCCCGGATTCTTTTGGAGTTCTCCGACTCCTCCCTGCCCAGCACAACGACTCCAATTCGGCCCCCACCTTTGGATTTGGCTGTTACTGTCAGCTCCGGTGTCAGTGGTCCCGACCAGTCCTCCGGTGCTGAGGGTGGCACCAAGGGACATACTGGGGTTGGTGGTTCTCCTTCTGCCTTAGGAGGTGTACCCCCTTCTTTGGGTGCTCAGGCCAGACCTATTTTTGGACTGGCTAGGATGCCTGAGGCAGGGGAGGGTGCTCTCTTGGTGACCACCTCTTAGGAGTCGGCCATGGTGATCGAGCTACCTAGGCTGACTATGAGGAAGAGGTCCCTCTCTGAGTCTGAAGGGTTGAGGGGACAGAATCGGGGGCAGCGCCCCTCCATGGGAGCCCGCAGGGGCTCGGGTAGGAGTCGCAGCGCCGGTCCTGTTTTTTTCCCTGAAGTCCCTCTGGGAGGAATATCGTCTTTAGAGGCTAGGGGCTGCCCTTCTGGGCTTATACAGCCCCAGTCACCTCGCAGTGGGGATTCTCTTCTAGGGCTCAGTCATGACCATTCCAGCTAGGTTGAGAGGCCCTCGACTGCTCCGGCCAACAGGTCTTCTCCAGTCCTGAGGTCTCCTGTTCGGTCCCCCAGCCCTGGCAGAGATCACACTCCTCCTGCAGAGGTGTTTAGCTCCCTTTCCTCTGCCAACAGCTCCCTCTTTCCCAGGCCACTTCGGTCCTATGGCACCTTTAACCTGGGAGCAGTTTAGGTCCACTGCTGCAGTATTCCCTGCCTACTTTAGGTCCATGGACAAGGAGGTGTTCCACCGTTACCTGTGCAGCCAGTGCCTGACTCTCCAGACTCGTCGGCCTCCTCGTCTTCCTCCTGTGAGGGAGAGGATTCCTCCGTCCACCTGTCCCGAGCAGCTGATTTGTCTAGCTATTCGCGCTTCCTTCCTTTTGGGGCTGGTCAACGAGCTTAGTATCTCTACTTTAGGAAGTCGCAATCCTGAGTGGATGGCTCTCGGCTTTTTAGGCGAATTCAGTATGGCCAACCTGGTGGTTCCTGTCTGGCCCTCCCCCTTCAGGGAGGTATCGTACCGTGCCTGGAGAAGTCCCTCAATCCTCTCTCCAGCCCCCAGGGGCTGCCAGCTCAGGTATTGCGCACTCCTAGGGTCTCCAGGAGCCTTGGCTTACCCTCCTTTGGGTGTGACGCTCCTGGACACACCTTCTGGGCATAGAAGCCCAAGACGTGACCGACCCCCAGAGACAGACTGCTGAGTTTGATTTTTGGGGAGGAGAGTGTTCTCATTGGCACGTCTCTCTTTATTTCTCTCGGCACATCAGGCCCATCATGCTGCCTAACAGGCACTTATGGTCTCTACTAGGACAAATCCTAGTATCCTTGCCTGATTCGGAGATGACCAGACAGGCCATTGCCCTCTCCACACGGGGCCTGGAGCCTGCGAGGCACCAAGCAAGAGCATTGTATGACGATAGTGAGATAGCATCCAGGTTGGCAGGGACAGCGATCTGCGTTAGGTGGATGGTCATGGCTTCGTCTTTCCAGGTTATCACTCCTGGCCCAGCGAAGGATGACTACCTTTTCATTCCGGGAAACCCACCTTTTCTCCTGCAGGGTGAGGCGAGAACTTCAGGAGTGACTTCCTTCTCCTTCTCGAAGGTGAACCCCGCCTCACCCAGATCAGTCTCAGGCCTAACTAGGCCTGCAAGGTTCCCTTCTCCAGGGTCTCCCCCACTGGAGGCTGAGGGATTTTTTTTTCCTTCAGGGAGGTAGCAGGTTACCTTAGGGGGGCTTGGTAATCACCCACCAATGATGAATGGTGAAGATTGACAGACAAAATATGAAAAGTACGTACCTACCATAATTCTTGATCTTTCTGTGTATCTTCACCATTCATCACTGCTTCCCACCCACCCACCTTCCCCTCTTAGGCCTCAGTCACTGGGCGATACCTCCTCCCTGTTTGTTTCTTCAAATTGTTCCTGCCAGTAATTCTGGTACCTCTCACTCCTCTCTCCTTTTAGGTGTCGGAAGTGTTGGGGGGGGGGGGGGCAAGCAGGCAGGGTAATCCCGTGGTCACCAGGGTTCTGTTTTTCTATCCTGATGGGTCCCTCGCCTTGGTCGGAACCACTTGGATCCTCACGCCTGTGCTTCTTCCAAAGCCCTAGAGGCTTTCTTAAGACAGTATTGGGGTAACCCTGGTGACTCTTTCTTTATTCCTGTCTCTTTTATTGATATCCCTGGGGAGTTTTCTCTCTGGAGGATTCCCTGTCACTCTTTCACCTAGAAATATGCCTCCTCACCTTCAGAGGGGTGCTAAAAAGGGAGAGTGAGAGGGCTTATTTTTGTCACTTTAAAGTTTTATTTCTCACCCCAGGAATACTCCAATATTCCTAACTCTTCTGCAGTATGCCTCTAAGCCAGATCTGCCCCGAGATAGAATGCTGTGCTAATGATGGAATCATTGGCATGTGCCACTTTTCAAATGCCGCCAATACTCAACTGCCTACATTCTAACCCTCAGATTTCTCTCTCTCCACCTGTCAAGACTAGATGTCTGGAGATCCTCTCTTCATCATCTCGTTCTGTCTCGTGAAAACTTATAAAATATACATAAGTATTTATTGATCTTACTTCGATAAACAGCTCTTGCAGCAGGTTACACCATTAGGACTGAAGCCGGCAGGCGCCAGGACCCGATGGAAATTTTCTAGCTAGCAGTATCCAGCGGGGACCGCCCCCAATGTCGTCCCCACCCCCCAACATCAGCCATCATACAAAAAGGGGGCGGTCCCCCAGAATCCCCAGTTCTTTTCCCACCGTCGACTCGCCAGCATCAGCCTCACAGACCCGCTCCAGCAAATGACGTCTAGAACTTCCAGCATTTATCTACTAAACGTCAGCATCTCCAACTCCTTCCTCAGAAGGACACCCCTCTAAGTGTGCCTGCGGCAAATAGATCCCTTTTAAGGATCTTCACTCATCCTGACTGCAGTGCCTAGGCCCAGAACACGACACCGAGGCCTGCTCCTTTTGCCAGCGGTTCAATAGTCACACTCGGATCCGCTGCCAGAAGGCACTTCAGGGGTTCCTCTTGGAAGAAAGGTTAAAGATTATGGATAAAGACCCTGCCTCCAGAGACGAGTCTACCTCTAAGTCCCATAAGCACTGGGAAAAACTCTGGGAGAAGGCCAGGTCCAGATCCCTGAACCGGGCCTTGGACTCGTGCACCAGCTCCGGCTCCACGCGCTCAGACCACTCTCCCTCCAGGGTTCGTTCTCAGCCCCCTCCCATTAAGGTTAGGACTTCAGGCAGTTCTTCGGCTTCTTTGCATCCCATCAAGACCTCCAGGACTTAGGACCCTTCTCCAGTGCCCTCCTGGGCTTCAGTGAAGTCTTCTGACCGTCACCGGTCCAAGTCCTCTTCAGAGATCTCTTCGGCTTCCTCGGACAGACGCCGAGACCCCGACGCCAGGTCGTCCTCCTAGGGGACTGGACCCCACCTCCCAAGAAGACCAAGGACCTGACGTCCCTTATGTGGATGATGGACACTAAATGGGTTGCCGACCCTTCCCCGGCTAAGCGCACGTGGGACCAGATATCGGCTAAACACCCGTCAGCCAAACATCCTCAGGAGCCGACGACTGCCCCTCTGTCACCAATGGATACTGGTCACCAGGGCTCTACGGAGGAGGATCTGACGTTGCCTGATGACCAGGCAGGCGACAACGAGGATGCCGGGCTTCCACAGGAGCCTTCGCCTGATCCGGCAACGCCTTTGGACCCGATGCCCGATACCGGCGACAGACCAACCCCGACATCAGGACCGTCATCCGGTATAAACATTCAGGAGGTTAAAGACCTCTTTACCTTTTGGTGGGACACAATCCAAAAAAAAGTGGTCCCCGTAAGACCTACTCCTCCTCCTCCACCTCCACCACAGGGGCCAGTAGGAAGACCTCCGACCCCGAGGAGCCTGCTCCACCTCCTAGGGGCAGATCTAAAGAAAGGAGAAGGCCCCCTTTAAGATCTTCCTCCGAGTCTCCCAGTCCTAAGCGACCCAGATGTAGACGGTCCACTCCGCAGGGGGAAGACTCTAGACCCGACTCTTCTGATACCTCCAGGTCTCCTTCTCCAATCAGCTTCCCATCGCCTGACCCACGAGACCTCCCCAGGTCATCTCCGGATGAGCCCTCCTTTTCTGAAATCGTGAGGCACATCCAGGAGAACATGGGATGGGAAATGGAAGACCTAGACCCCGAACGACAGCACCTAGCTCGATATCTTTGGCAGAAGGACCCTAAGACTGTGGTGGTGCCACCCTTGGTGGACTTATCCATGGCGTCACCAAACTAGTGGAAACATCCGCACTCCACCCCATGGTGCCGAGGCTGATCGCCTGTACAGGGCCCCTGCGGAGGACCCATACTTGGCGCAGCAACCCCTGGCTGATTCACTGGTCATCATGGCCTCCCATGACAGGTCTCAACGACCGCAACATTTAAGTACACAGCCTCCGGACCAGGAGTCCAAGCACTTGGACTCACTGGGTAGGCGCATGTATGTGGCTGCTACATGCTCCATTAGGTCACTGAACTATCTGACACACATGGTTCAGTTTCAGAATGCCCTATGGGAACAGAGTCAAGACCTAGTCAAAGCGCTTCCGGATGGCGAGCAGAAGGAGGAGCTTCTGAACCTCCTTCACACTGGGTCAGATATGGGGACCCAAGTTCTGAGAGCTGCCTACGATTCAGCAGACTCTGCAGCCAGGGGAGCAGCCTTAGGCGTCTGTCTCCGGAGACACTCATGGCTTCGCGTCTCCGGATTTACTCCGGATGTCCTGATAAACATCCTGGACGTACCCTATAACGGTGAGGTCCTATTTGGTGAAGATTCTGAAAAGGTGATCATCAAATTACAGGACGCAGTATAGACTTTACAGGCCCAAATCTGGTTCCTTTCGTAGGAACCAGAATCGTTTTCGCGGCCAACAGCAACAGCCTCGTTTCGGTCAGCAGCAAAGGGGCAACTTCAACCGGAAGGCCCACGCTAAGTCTTCCCCATGCCAAGGTCAAAGATATACCAAACCAACCCAGCCTGCAGGGGGTAATGCCACCACAGCATGACTCCTTCCCGGCCCCCGCCCCTCCTCTGGATCACCGGGAAGAAAAGGTTGGGGGTCGCATCGCTCGCCGCCTTCCAGGCTGGCAGACGATAACTGCCGACCGGTTGGTCCTCCAGTTGGTCGAGAGAGGACACTTTATAGAATTCCTCGACCAACCACCGTCAAGGCCTCCCCTGCTTTCCCGTTATTCGGGTCAGCAAGCACTGCTCATACAGCAGGAAGTGCTCGTGCTTCTGGGAAAGGAGGCTGTAGAGCACGTACCGCAGAACCAGAGAGGTGCAGGTTATTATTCCCACTTCTTTCTGGTTCCCAAAAAGACAGGGGATCTCCATCAGATTCTGGATCTCAGCGACCTCAACGCTCCGGTCCTTTAAAAACGCTTCCACATGGTGACCCTTCCAGGTTTAATTCCCATGCTCAAGCAGGGCGCCTTCTTAGCATCTCTGGATATGCAGGATGCTTACCTGCACATACCTATAGCTCGAGCGCACAAGAAATTCTTGGGCTTCGAGTTTCTGGGTCACCATTATCCGTTCCGAGCCCTCCCCTTCGGACTGTCTTCGGCACCTCGGGTATTTACGAAGTGCATGGCAGTCGTAGCGGCGACTCTCATGAGACAAGGCCACTACGTGTTCCCATACCTGGATGACTGGCTCCTCATGGCCCCCTCTCGGAAGGCTCTGATGTCTGCGATCCACTATACTCATTCCCTCTTCGGGTCGTTGGGCATCATCATCAATCAGGAGAAGTCACACCTGGTTCTGTCGCAGAGACTGCAGTTCATAGGTGCAGTCCTGGACACCGTCTGGGGGAAAGTCTTTTTGCCCCAGGACAGAGCGGAACACATCAGATCCCTCATAAGGGACAGCTTGACAAAGAAGACAGTCCCAGCAAGACTGATCCTTTGCCTGCTCGGACACATGGCTGCCATTGCGACAATCCCTTTAGCCCATCTCCACATGCGGGTGACCCAGTGGATGTTATGGGTACAATTAGATCATAAGGAAGACCATCTGCAGCTCCCAACTCAGATCATGAATGCCATCATACGGGATTGGCAATGGTGGCTTGAACCAGAGCACCTATCGGTGGGAGTCCCCTTTATTGCGCCATCTCCGATAGTGACATTCCCCACGGACGCCTTAGGGTTCGGTTGGGGAGCCCACCTCGACGGGGTTAGGTCTCAGGGCTCATGGACGCCCTAGGAAACTCATCTTCACATAAATATTTTAGAGATGAGAGCAGTCCTTTATACCTTGCAGGCCTTCCAGTCTGAGATTCCACCAGGTACTCTGCTGCTGCAAACAGACAACACCACGGTGATGTATTACCTCAACAACAAGGAGGCACTCATTCCTACCCGCTTTGCAGGGAGGCCATGAGGGTGTGGGATTGGATTCTGCAACACGGCGCAAACCTTATTGCTGTACATGTCCCAGGAGTGGACAGTGTTATCACAGACGGTCTGAGTCGGTCTCAGGCCAGAGTCCACGAATGGGAACTACTCCAGGAGGTGGTACAGGATCTCTTTCACAGATGGGGGACACCAGAGTTAGATCTTTTTGCGTCCCCATCCAACGCAAAACTGCCCAATTTCTGCTTGCTAGATCCGGGGCCTGGTGTTTTCTGGCCAGACGCGTTGTCCCTCTCCTGGACAGGCAGATTCCTCTACGCATTTACTCCCTTCCCGTTGATCCAGAGGGTTCTTTTGAAACTCCGCAGAGAGCAGGCGACACTGATACTAATCGCGCCCTTTTAGCCCAGGCAGATTTGGTTCCCTCTGCTGCACCAGCTGTCTCAGGAACCTCCGGTGCCTCTGCCAATCAGCTCTCACTTATTGTCCCAGGAGGTAGGATCCTTGGTCCATCCGGACCTTCGCTCTCTGAACCTGCACGCCTGGCTCCTACGGACGTAGCTGTTATGCACTACAGGGTCTCACAAGGGGTAGAAGATGCTCTAGTGGCTGCTAGAAAACCGGCCACTCATGCCACATACGCCATGAAATGGCGCAGATTTTGCATCTGGGCTCAAGTACAAAGGCTTTCCCCACTGGATTGTCCGGAAGGTTCGGTGCTAGACTACCTCCTCTCCCTTTTTCAGGCAGGCATGACCTACTCCTCCATAAAAGTACACCTTTGTGCCATCTCTGCCTATCACACTCCTATAGGCCTATGATCCATAGCTCAGTTGGAAACCACACAAGCATTCTTGAGAGGCGTCCTCCACCTTAGGCCTCCGATTAAGGATCCCATTCCTCCGTGGCACTAACCCTTCATCCTGGAGCAACTTACGCTGCCACCTTTTGAACCAGCCGCAGATTGCGAGCTACGTCTTCTGGCATGGAAGACGTTATTTTTAGTTGCTGTTACTTGGGCCAGAAGGATTTCTGAGCTACATGCACTTATGTGCAAAGAACCTTATTTGGTTTTTCACCAGGACAGGGTGTCCCTAAGGACAAACCCAAAGTTTCTACCTAAGGTGGTCTCAGCCCTCACCCTTAATCAGGACGTCGACCTGCCAGTGTACTTTCCTAAATACTCTAACAGAGAAGAGGCCCTGTTGCACACTCTAGATGTGCATAGGTGTCTAAGATACTACCTGACCAGAACCAGGCAACACCGTAAATCTGATCAGCTTTTTGTCTCTTTTCGCCCATAGGATGCAGGGGGCTCCGGTTTCTAAACAATCGCTGTCCAGGTGGCTCATCCATTGTATCACGTTCTGTTACCAGAAGCGTAACAAATCCCTACCGGGCTCGGATAGGGGACATTCCACAAGGGGGGGGGGGGGCGACCTCCTTTGCCGCTCTGAAGAGCGTGTCCACTTCAGCCATCTGCGCAGCAGCTACTTGGAGCACCGTGCACACCTTTATCAGGCATTATAGCCTGGATGTTGCATCACGGCGAAGAGCTGGTTTTGGTCTAGCAGTCCTTCAGGGACTACTATCCTAGGCTTCGGTCCAACTCGCAATCTTTACCTAGCCTCCTTCCATCTGAGAGGGATTTCCAGAATTGCTTGGGAATCCGTCCTAATGGTGTAACCTGCTGCAGAGTGTTCTCTAATGGATAGTACAGTTACGTAAGAACTTACCGTAATAGTAGATCTTACTCGAGAGGGCTCTGCAGTAGGTAATTACATATAGACTGACGCCGCAGGCGGCAGGACCCCACGGAAAAATTTCTAGCTAGCAGTCCCTGGCGAGGGACCTCCCCCACGTCAGGTGACCGGCGTCAGGAGACGTCGGTATAAAGGGGCGGTCCCGGACGCCCGCCTTCCAGTTCTTTCCCGCCGTTAGCTCGTGCAGCGCCTCGCGGAAAAGTTCATGCTTCGTCAGCCCTACCTTCACTGTTTCTTTTACCGAAAAATCTTTATTTTTTTGACAACGTCAGTACCAACGTCGGTGTATGTCGTCCCCTACACCCTCCGAGCACAAGAACAAGTGTGATTCTAGGGACATGGATATGTTGTTCATCCACACTTATTGGCAGGTTCCTTGCCGCTTTAAATCTTGCCGGAAGGTCTTCAAGCTAGCTCCTCCCACCCACCCGGGTGGTAAAACTCGGCTCCGCCCATGACGCCAGATCTTCCTTACCGGAGCTCAGGTTCCTCCTTAATGCTCTGCGATTAAGTTTTGGAGCCTAAAATCCTTCCGGTTATAAAAAAAAACCTTTATAACTTCTCGGTCTTCTTCCTTCGCGATCATGGTATGGACAAATCGACTCGGATTTCGAGATGTCCCTGTGGGCAGAAGATGTCTCGACGGACCCGCACTCCACGTGCGTTTATTGCCTTGGCCAGGAGCACGACCTGCAGGCTTGCCACCTGTGTTCCTCCTTCTCGGTCTACGTCCTCGAGGACCGCGCTGCCCGCTTACTTCTGGGGCGTCCTGAAAGAAGATTTCCTCCGGTCAAATCCAAAGAGGCCCGACTGGCGGTTTCAGGACTGCGGGATCCGTGAACAACTAGAGAGGTTGGTCCAAGAGCAGAGTGGCTCAGGCCGCGGCTTCCTCTTCTGCGGCCTTTGTCCCTCTATCGCTCGGGTCCTCATATTCAGCTTCCTTTAAGGAGCTTTGCTTGACCCTCTCAACTAAAGGCGAGGGTCCTACTTCTTCGAGTCCGTTTCATCGGTCGAAGAAGTCTAAGAGCAAGTCTCATCGTCGATGCTCTTGGGAGCGGGAAAGATCCCCCTCCCCTCGTCGACAATCGACTTCGGTCGAATTCTCGGCTCCGGCCACTGGCTTCACGGTGCCCCCGTCAGGCCAGGTGACTGAGACTCCCGCCGACGAGGTCGAGATTTTTCTCGACCCGTTAGACGGGTTGTCGGCTGGAGAAGCCGAGATTCCCTCCTCCCCGGTTCCCCCGGTGAGGGTTGAGGATATCGTCGGCTCTCCCGTACCGGTGAATCAGGAGCCGTCGGTTTTGCCGACCGAACCAAGGGGATCGCCGATCCTCGGCTCCCCGCCTCACCGACCTCGGCCTAGCCGAGTTTCTGTCTCGGTCTCGACATCTTCGCGGTCCAGCCTGCTCCGTGCCGACACAGACGGTCTCGGTCCGGCACGTGGCAAGCGGCATCGCCGCTTTTCCTTCTTCCTCCTCGGCCGAGGAGGGACAGCCATGAAGCTACTACCAAAATACGAGGACCTCATGTGGCAACAAATTTTTCTGGCCAACAAGCAGGCTCAGGCCTCTTCTCCAGCTAATAAGTGGTTGCCACCGGACCAGGTAGTGGTCGAGGAGCCTGTTTCCAGGCCAGTTGTCCCACCTATTCGCTGCCCCACCAATTGTGGTGGAACCGCCTCCACCTCAGCCGACAGCTGGGGCTCCGACGAAGATTCGCGGTTGGCCCAAGGCCTTCCCGTGAGGCTGTCGGTCACTCACGCCTGACAAGCCTCGGCAAGTGGAGGGTGGCTCAGGCTCCAGGCAGCTATTCGACAACTCGTCGGAGTCGGATGACTCCTCCTGTTCTCCAAGCGCCTTGACTTGGAGTCCTCTGGGGGGCAGTCAGTGGACGATAGCCCTTCGTCCTTCCTAGGACTTCTTAGGCTCATCTCAGAATCCACTGGGATGAAGCTTGAACCCGTATCCAAACGGGCCAGATATCCTCTCACCGAGATTCTGGACCGAGGGGATTCTCCCACGGAGGCCTTTCCAGTGGCCGAAGCCATTGTCGGGCCGGCCCTGGAACTTTGGCAGTGTCCAGCTTCCTGTCCTGCGCCTTCGGCCAGGATGGCCAGGAAGTATGCGGTCCCTACTGGCTCTCTGTCCGGGTTTTCTGAACACCCCTCGGCTGAAGGGCTGGTCACGGACAGTGTTTTCCGCGCGTCGGTAATGCCAGGATCGGACAAACCGCCTCGACAAAGAGTCCAAGAAATTGACTACTCGGGCGGAAAGTGTATGCTGCCTCTTCTCGGCCTCGCCAGGCCAGTTCGGCCTCTCATGGCACATTTCTCCCATGCCCTGTTGGGTCCCTGGATGAGGCGGTCTCATCTTCCGCTGACCTGCAGACCACGGTCACAGGTGCGGATCAGGCAGGCAGTAGCCAAACAACACCCCAGACTGCTCTGGATATAGAGACTCATGTGCTCCGGTCAGTGGCGGCCGCTGTGGCCATGCATCGGCAGGCGTGGCTGCGAATATCCACCTTATCGCGGATACCCAGCACATGCTGGCGGACGCTCTTCCTGGGAACAGACCTGTTCGGCCCTGGAGTGGAAGGCCACCTCCAGAGGATCAAAAATCCAATGCCACCTTGATTCGGGTCTCGTCCAAGACAGGGACAAGGGTCATAAGCCCCAGCCTAAGTCCTTTCGTCCTCTACTCCCGCCACACGCCTGGCCCAACAACAGCTAGGGCCAGCAGGCTAGACCTTGGTATTCCAAGCCTGAAGCCATCAGCTTCCTCTAATAGGAAGCAGGAGGAAAAGGTCCGGTGTCCCCAGGCCGGTCCTTCCTCCAAGCCTGCTAAGTGACGGGCTGAGGGTGTCACCCCATCCCCGCCACCTCGCTTCTGGTTCTCCCTGGGGACGGGTTCGACACTTCCTTTCTGCCTGGTCCGCTGTTACCACGGACAGGTGGGTTTTGGAGGTGGTGGGAAGAGGCCTGCCTCTGGAATTCGAGCAGGCTCCACCCTTCAGAGCCGTCGCCTCGCGGGGGGCTTTGGGGTCCCAGAATTCTACAGGCTCGTCGAGCCAACATCGCCTCCTTCAAAAAAGGGTGATAAAAGAGATAGAGGACCTTCACCAGAACCAGGGTTCGTGTCCAGGTACTTCCTGGTCCCGAACGGACGGGCTGGCGCCCATCTTAGACCCACACGCATCTGAACAAGTTCCTCAGGTCTCGAACCTTCAGAATGGTCACCTGGCTCAGATAATACCATCTCTGAACACGGCGTGTGGTTCTGTTCTCTGACTCCAGGACGCTCTTTCACGTCCCTTATCCGTCCCGCCCTCATCAGAGATTCCTCCGCTCAGAGCGGAGGGATCCCTCTTCGAGTTCCAGGCCATGCCCTTCGGCCTTTCTTCAGCTCCCAGGGTCTTCACCAAATGCATTGCAGCTGTGACAGCTTTCCTGCGGCGCCGAGGGGTCCGGGTGTACCCTTACCTGGACGATTGGCTGATAGCAGCCCCCTCCAGGTTGGAGGTGGAGCGGTCCAGAAATCTGGCCCTCCGGTTTGTCTCAACTGGGCCTCCTGGTCAACGAGGCCAAGTCGAACTCGAGCTCAAGCAGGTGATATCCTTCATCGGGCAGAGCTCGACTCTTCGAGCCAGAGCACGGCCCCGCGGACAGGGCCGAGGTTCTACCTCCTTGCCCAATCATTTCTGGTTGGGCAACGCCCCTGCCCGGGACTCCCTGCACTCTGGTCTTATGGCTGCCTGTACCAGCGTAGTCCGGGTTGGGCACGCCTGGCACATGCGCCTCCAGTGGGGTCTGGCCGGCCAGTGGTCACAGCTGCATGCACCCTCTGACCAGCTGTGGATCACTCCAGGAGATGTGGAACGCTTCCTCCAGTTGTGGACTGCCTGGCCCCATCTGCAGGAGGGTATCCTGCTTGTCTGCCCTCGAGCCGACGGTCACCCATCGACCGGACGCCTTGATGGGCTGGGGTGCCCATCTGGGGAACACCGAGCGCACGGCCTCTGGTCCCCGCGAAGTCCCTGGCTATCAACCTGCTGGAGCTCTGCAAGGTCCGCCTAGCTCTCACCGCCTTTGCCCGCTTTCTCCGGGTCAAGTGGTCCCAGTCCAGACGGACAATACCACGTACCATGTACTATCTAAACCGCCAGGGCGGGACGCCTCCTTGCCTCTATGCAAGGAAGCTCTCCTGCATCTGGTCACTAGTGCAGCCTGGAGGCGGATCTCCTGGCCATTCATGTGGCAGGAGCCTCCAACACCCTGGCCAATGCCCTGAGCCGGATAGGGGCTGCATCGCACGAGTGGTCTCTCCCTGCCGGAGATAGTATAAGACCTGTTCCCCTGCTGGGGCACACCTCTGTGGATCTGTTTGCCTCCAGGAGAACGCGGTTGAGGCTGTTCATGCCCCGCCTCCTCAGCAGGGCTCGCTGCAGGGGATGCCTTTTCGAGGCCGTGGACCCCGGTCTCTTTACGCCTTTCCCTGCTCCCTGATTCACAGGGTCCTGCTGAAAGCGAGGAGGGACAAGGCGCAGGTGATTCTGATAGCCCCAGACTGGCCTCGCCAGTTCTGGTACCCAGATCTCCTCAGTCTCAGCTCAGGACTCCGCGCAGCTTCCAGCTCGCCCGACCTGCTCTCAGTCAATCAGGGAAGGTGTTCCATCCGACCTTCAATCCTGCACCTGACGGCCTGGTTCCTGAGCTGCCAGAGTTCCAGGCCTTGGGTCTTCCGACGAGGTCCTCAACGCTGCTGAGGCGTCTCCGTATGAGTCGACCAGAAAATGCTATGCCTTCAAATGGAAGAGGTTCTCCATTTGGTGTCGGGGAAAAAGGGCTGGACCCCTTCTCGTGTCCTGTATGCAGCATTTTGGACCATCTGTGGTCCCTATCTAGTCAAGGGCTTAGGTCGATCGAATTCTTAAGGTGCACCTCAGCTATTTCTGCTTACCGGGCGCTGGCCGGTCAGCAGTCAGTGGCGCAGGAAAGTGGTCGGCGCCAAAGGCCTTGATCACATTTCCTCCAGTGCGGGAACCCCACCGTGGGATTTACTGCTGGTACTGGCAAAGCCATGGGCAAGCTTATTCGACCAATGCACAGGTGTGGTCTCCCCACCTGTCGTGGAAAACCTTCTTGGTGGCTAGCTACTGGGCCAGCCAGAAGGATGGGAGAACCCAGGCGCCAAGCATCAGCCCCTTACCTGGTCTTCCACAGGGACAAGTTGTCCCACGCCCCCACCCAAATTCCTTCCGAAGGTGGTGTCGGAGTTTCACCTTAATCAGGTATTGACTCTGGCCGGTGCTCTACCCCAATCACACCCCGAGGTCGAGCATAGGCTCCATACTCTGGACCCTAGAAGGGCGCCCGCTTATTATAAGGAGCGACGGCTGAAATTCGGGAGAGGTTCGCCAGCTGTTTGTCACCCACGCTGAAGCCACGACCTGGCAGACCTGCAGCTAAGCGGACGATAGGCAGATGGGTCACCTCCTGCATAAATCTCATATGAGTTAGCGGGCATGGAGCCTCCCAGAGGGATAAGAGCTCATTCTACTACCATACTGCTGCATCGGTGGCTGCTTCCAGGATGTCCCTATCCTGAGATCTGCAGGGCTGCTACCTGGAAGTCAGCACACCTTTATTTCCCACTACCACATCGACCTTGAGTCACGCCGATGCTGGTTTTGGGGCCTCGGCCTCCAATCTTGTTCCCAAGTAAGTATTAGGGTGTGCGCTTTGCCTCCTCCTCCCGGAGAACTGCTAGGAGTCTGCCAATAAGTGGATGAACAACATATCCATGATAAACTTTAGAACAGGTTACTCACCTGTAACAGGAGTTCTAGGAATGGTATATGTTGTTCATCCACACGAACCCACCCGACCTCCCCGGCTTCGACGCACAACCTGAGCTTCCAGCGGGCCAGATCTGGCGTCATGGGGCGGAGCCGAGAGTTTTACCACCCGGGTGGGTGGGAGGAGCTAGCTTGAAGACCTTCCGGCAAGATTTAAAGCGGCAAGGAACCTGCCAATAAGTGTGGATGAACAACATATACCATTCCTAGAACTCCTGTTACAGGTGAGTAACCTGTATTTCATGCAGCGCACAACTACCGCACAAGGACGGCCACTCCCTGTGCCTGTTCTTCCTAGGCCCTGATCATCAAGTCGAGAAGTGCCAGCATTGCCTTAGCTTTAACGTGGCCACCCGGAAAAGACGGCAGCAATCCCTGGAGGCTCATATCCTTAAGAAAAAAATGAGCTCTATGGAGAAGGAGCTTAAAAAGCTAAGGCAGGCGTCCACTTCCCCCGAAGGCCATCGAAAGAAGAAGGACAAGGAGAGGCACCGACAAAGGCTCCTCCACCGCTGCCTCTGGAGTCGGGCACAGGTAACATCCCCTTCGGGATCGCCTCGACAGCCGCCCGGAGGTTTCTGAGGTGGCGCCGGCCCGCCTGCCTGGCTCTCGCGGGCCTTGCGGGCGCCCGTGCAGTTGGAGGCCTCCGCCCCTGGTTGCACGCAGGCTTGCGGCCTACCATCATGGCGACTTGCAAGCCGGGCATCGGCCTTCTGACGTCCGCCTGAGAGAGGGCTGGTAAGACATCCGACCTCCTGGGCAACGCCATGCTTCTTCCCCACCGACCAGGCCACCCTTCCTCTCGACCTGTCTCCGTGATAGCTCGTAAGTCGGGCGCGGCCCGTGCCCACCGAGAGCTCGTCCGACATCTGGCTGGCGAGGGAACCGACGATGACCCCAACGCTCTGTCGCTCCCGCGGGTTCACCGCAGCCTTCACTGCCATCTGGGGAGCCAGAGTCCCTCATCCTGACCTCGGTGACTATTCCCTCCGCCTCGGGCGGTTGGGATTTTTATTCTGCCGTCCTTCCTCCATCTGGAGCGACGGACCTGACGCCTGCTTTCTCCTGACGCCGCCCGACGCCGCCCTCTGACATCAGTACCTCTGACGCCAGGGCCCTCCGCCGGCCCTGACGCCTGCCTTACTCGACCGGAGAGAGTTCCTGCTCCCATTGGGCCCTCCCTCCGGCTCTCCGCCACGGACCCGCCTGTGAGGTTCCCAGCTGGGCCGCCTGCTCAGGCAGCCCCCGCTTCCGGTAACCCGCCGCCTTCGGCTAATCGGTGTACCCGGGAACGCTATATCCGTGCCGCAGTACCCGGCGCCAGCTTCCCAACACCGCAGATACTCAACGCCTCAATACCTAGCCGGTTTTGATATGCCCCATATGGGTATAGCCCATATTCTTATCTCCCACCTCCTCCTCTCTCCACCACTCCCCGGGCGTGGACTCCGCAGGAGACTCTGCCTCCTGGTGGCTTGAGGCCAAGGCTCAGCTCACCAAAGACGCCGAGACCCGCCTTCTGGTGACACAGTGCTGTCCCAGGTTCCTGACGCCCCAGGCAGCACACTTCTCACCACCTCCGACTCCAGGGTTCTTCCATCTGATTCCAGAGAGGGCAGGACACGATCCCCGGGTACTCACCCAAGGACGCTCCTCCCCGGCTGGGAAAGGGAGTCTTACTCTTCTTCTTCCTCCTCTCACTCTCGGGATTCACGCTGCTCCGAGAGAGCACAGCCCGCTCTGCCTGCTCTGTTAAGGACTCCTCCGAAGCCCTCCGGAGGATCCTTTCTTTACGGAGTTGCTTAGAAAAATCCAGGAGGTTCATCAGTGGCCTTGAACCAGATCCTCAGCGCCTGAAACTCGCTGAACATCTGGATCTGCCTGTGAGAGCTCCTACACTAGTGCCACCCTGTTAGAGCCTCACGCGACCTTGTTACCACGATATGGAAACAGCCGTCGGCCTTAGCCCCACTTCCTAGGACGTCGAACAGGCTATATCAGGCTCCAGAGGGTGTTGATTTCCTGGATTCTCACCCTCGTGCCGACTCGGTCGTGATTAGCGCCACTCATGGCCGGTCCGCGAACCCTAAACATCTTAGCTCGTCACCTCCTGATAAGGAATCTCGCCTTCTGGACCAGTACGGGAGAAAGATTTACGCTTCCTCCACACTGGGGATTAGGGCCCTGAACTACGCTGGCCACATGGGGACTACCAGAAGGTCATCCTTACTCAGGTGGAAGCTTGCTGGACCCTTGCCTGACTCCCGTCAAACAGGAGTTGGCTGATCTCGGTCCGCTTTGCTCGCTCGCCAGTCGCCACATGCCACGTATGACATTACGCCAGTGAGTGATTGCTACGGAGCTCAGCCACTGAGCCCACGGCCATGCTTGGCCCCGCGTGTCAGGTCCGGTCCCAGAGGTAATCTGCTTATACAGGAAGCACCTTCCGGGGTCAGTGTTTTCGGGTGATGTCAAGACATCATTATCGATTAGGAGAAGGGACGGCTCTGAAATCAGTTGATTCCATGTACCATCCCCATCAGCAGTAGCGCCTGTCCTTTCACAGAGGAGCGGAGTCGCAAAGGCGAAACCCCAGGAAGGCGGCTACAAACGCCGGGCCCCGCTGCTGCTAAGCCCCCGCCTAAAAGCAGCGCGGGTGCTTCAGCCGCGCTGCCTCCTCACACCACCTGACTCCTTTCCTCTCCCACTGCCTCCGGACTCCCCGGAGGAACCGGTAGGAGGGAGGTTTTCCCTCCACCTTCCGGGATGGGAGAGGATAACCACGGATTCTTGGGTGCTCCAGCTCATAGCAGAAGGACACTCCATAGAGTTTCTTCAGAAACCACCCCTCTGAAGTCGTCGTATTCACGGGAACACCTTCCTTTGGTCCAGGAGGAAATCTCTGCTCTTCTGCTGAAGCAAGCGATAGAGCCCGTCCCCCTTCATCTTCAGGGGACGGGTTACTATTCACATTTCTTCCTGGTCCCAAAGAAGACGGGAGACATCAGACCGATTTTAGATCTCAGTTCCCTGAATCTTTATGTAGAGTACAAAAGGTTCAGGATGCTCTCTCTGCAGAGCCTTCTGCCCCTCCTTCGGCCGGGTCAATGGCTTTGTGCCCTGGATATGCAAGATGCTTATCTGCACATTACCATTCACCCATCTCATCGCAATACTGCTTTTAGCTGCCCAGGGGACCACTACCAGTTCAAGGCGCCTGGTTGGTCTATCCTTGGTCCCGAGTACTTACCAAATGCCTGGCAGTGGTGGCGGCCCACCTGTGTACCAAGGAGTACAGGTGTCCCCTCACCTGGACGACTGGCTCCTGGCGCCCTCGCCCAGGAGGAACTCCTGTTTCCTTCCTCACCCAGCAGGTTTTGCCTGCCTGGGTATTACCATCAACCATTCCAAGTCTCATCTGGACCCTTCCCAGAGGCTACAGTTCATCGGGGCGATCCTCGATACGACCATGGGCAAGGCCTTCCTGCCTCCGGACAGGGCGGCCTCCCTTCAGACCCAGATAAGCCTGTTATCCGACCGCAGGATGGTCTCGGCGAGGTCGGTCCTTCGCCTTCTCGGGCTCATGGCAGCTGCTATCCCGACGGTCCCTTGCGCTCGACTCCACATGAGGATCTCTCAGTGGACTCTACGCTCCCAGTGGGATCAACTAGTGACGACCTAGATCACTCAGTTCTGATCTCATCGCGCTGATGCAAGACTTGCAGTGGTGGATGGTTCGAGAGAACCTGTTTCGGGGTTCCTTTCATCCTCCCCTCCCAGACTCTAACCACAGACGACGCAGGCGAAGGTTGGGGAGCCCATCTAGGCCCTCATCGGACCCAGGGCTCCTGGTCCAGGCTAGAACAAGCTCTCCACATCAATGTGCTCGAGCTTCGGGCAGTGTTGTACGCTCCAAGCCCTTCACCAATACATCCTTCCCGGCCACCTAGCCGTCCAGACGGACAACATGTGCGTAGTGTGGTACATCAACAAGCAGGAAGGAACTGGGTCCTACCCTCTATGCAGGGAGGCAGTGAGGGTTTGGGATTGGGCAACACAACACGACCTTCACCTCACGGCGATCCATGTTCCAGGAGTCGACAACACCCTGGCAGACAGGCTAAGTCGCTCTTGTGCTCTGACTCACGAATGGGAACTGGACCAAGGGGTCCTAGACAGTATCTTCCAACTTTGGGGAACACCACAGGTCGACCTGTTCGCATCCCCCCAAAACGCAAAACTTCCCACCTTTGCTCGCTCGTTCCAGAGCGAGGCGCTTTCTGGAACGATGCTTTGTCTCCAGATTGGAAGGACAGATTCATCTATGCCTTTCCCCCATCCTCTTATCCCACGAGTCTTGCAGAAACTAGCTTCAGAAGGAGCGAGAATGATTCTGATCGCTCCTTTCTGGCCCAGGCAAATCTGGTTCTGTCTTCTACAGCAATATTCAGAGGATCCTCCTCTTCCTCTTCCTCTATCTCGCGGTTTGTTGACCCAGGATCAGGGGACCCTGGTCCATCCAGGCCTCAAATCCCTTCAACTGCATGCATGGCTCCTGCAGACTTAGCCCAATCCTGTTTTGGTGTGTCTCCCAAACTGGCGGAGATTCTAGTGGAGGCCAGAAAACCCTCCACCAGATCCACTTATGCCATGAAGTGGAAAAGATTCACTATTTGGGCTGCCTCCAAGAACGTGGAACCTTTCTGCTGTTCAGCGGGGCTTCTGCTGGATTATTTACATTGGTTCGACCTGGGTCTCAGCCATTCCTCTTTGAAGGTACACATGGCGGCCATCTCGGCCTATCATGTTCCCTTCGCAGACAAAGCTTTCGCTCAACTGGAGGTCTCTAAGACCTTTCTCAGAGGGGTCCTCCATCTGAGGCCCCCATCCGTATTCCTGCTCCCTGGAGACTTGAATTTTGTTCTCGAGAAACTTACCCTTCCCCCTTCGAACCTGCAGCTTCTGCAGATTTGAAGTTTCTTTCGTGGAAGACGCTCTTCTTGGTGGCCATTACTTCAACTCGAAGAATCTCCGAGCTCCAGGCCCTGATGTGTAAAATCCCCTACTTGATTTTTCACAAGGAATGAGTTGCTCTTCGCACAAATCCTAAGTTTCTACCTAAAGTAGTAGCAGAGTCTACCTTAAATCAGTCCATAGAGCTACCTGCCTTTTTTACACAGTACTCTAACCAAGGGGAATATTTACTCCATACTACTGATGTTCACCGGATTCTGAGATACTACTCCAACAGAACGCAAGGATCTCAGAAAGAATGATCAGTTGTTCGCCCTTTGTTTCACAGGGAAGGCAATGCAGTTTCCAAGCAGTCTAAGTGGTTGGCTCATTGCATCACTTTCTGTTATGACAGTACCACAAGACCTCCTCCGGTCAAGTCAGAGGCCACTCCACAAGAGGAGTAGCTGCCTCTGCAGCTTGTTTCAAGAATGTGTCTGCGGCAGACATATGCGCTGCCGCCACCTGGACTTCCGTCCATACCTTTACTAAACACTACAGTTTGGATATTGCCTCTGACAGTAGATCAGGCTTCAGGTTAGTTGTTTTGCAAGGCCTCCTGTCTTGAGGCTTGCATGGCTAGAGCTATTCTTGAGTAGTTTCTCCTCCCGTGCCTTTCTTTGTTCCAGACTGCTTGGGATTCAGTCCTATATGTAATTACCTACTGCAAGAGCCCTCTCGAAGTAAGATAGTACAGTTACGTAAGAACTTACCGTAACAGTAGATCTCCGAGAGAGGGCTCTTGCAGTAGGTAATACCTTCCCGCCCTCCATCCCCCAGGCTTTTTCAGCTTCTTTTCCATATAGAGAAATATCTACTCCTCTCTCGTCTGGCCTCTGGCGGGAAAGAACTGGAAGGCGGGCGTCCGGGATTGCCCCTTTATACCGATGTCACCTGACGTGGGGGCGGTCCCTCATGACTGCTAGCTAGAAATTTTTCTGTGGGGTCCTGCCGCCTGCCGGCGTCAGTCCTATATGTAATTACCTACTGCAAGAGCCTCTCTCGAAGATCTACCATTACGGTAAGTTCTTACGTAACTGTACTGTCTTCGAGAACAGCTGTTGCAGCAGGTAGTTTCCCTCCCACCATCCCCTCTGGAGGCAGAGTTGTTCCGTTATCTCACTACGTAGGATTAGGCATTTATAACACCGCTCTGAATACCTTCTTGAAGGTGGATCCTCAGTCTCCACTTCTGATGTCATCTAGCGGCCGGGAGTCTCTGGCAGGAGAACTGGGGATTCTGGGGGACTGCCCCCTTTTTGTATGATGCCTGACGTCGGGGTCGGTCCCCGCTGGATACTGCTAGCTAGAAAATTTCCGTGGGGTGCTGGCGCTTGCCGGCTTCCATCCTAATGGTGTAACCTGCTGCAAGAACTGATCTTGCTGGACTAAGTCTCCATCACTCATTCACACTAGTGGGATAGCGCCGGAGGCGCTAGGATCAAGCGGGAGCCTAAAATTTTCTGAAGTGTCGGCGCCAAGACAGGACCATGCATGCGCGGCACCACGAGACTAGCTCGTGCCTGTGTAGGCTATCTCTGCATCGACCCTCCAACCGCCTCAGTTCCTTTTCTCCGGCCGTGTCGAGTGCGCTTGGATGTCGACGTCGCTCATCTGCCAGAGTCTGTTTTCCTCTATACGAGAGCAGCTTTTAATGTTTAATATTTTAAGTACTGTAGTAATTTCTTATTTTATGAACAAGAGGAAGATTATGAAGAAGAAAAAGAAAAATAAATTCTTTCCACCCATCAACAGAGTCGTCCTTAGACGGTAACGGTGATGGTAGGAGGACTTCGTTTGAAAGTTTTTATGGCAGAGGGGCTGTGTCCAGTCTGCCACCCTTAATTAACCAGGGGAAGGGGGCCGACTACGGACAGTCCTGTGCTCGGGGGGGGGGGTTAGAGGACAGTCCTCCGAAGCACAAATCTAGTGGTTCTGGGGATCCGGCTCCGCTTAACCTCGAGCTCCTCTTCCTCGTTGGGGGAAGAAGAATCGATGCCGTTCGAGGTTGCCCATTGGTACGTCTGCACGAGGACTGTTCGTCAGGAGGGGCGATGGGCCTGAACTGACTGTGGTGGGTTCCTCTTGGCCCCGCTCCTAACGGCTGCATTCTCGACTCCAAACTCCATCTCTGTCCTCGCTGGAGCTCCGGTGGGCAGTTTAACCTCTGGGCCACTCCTATGGAGCAGGGGGTTTGACTTTCCAGTTTTTCCTGGCTCTGTTTCTGATTTCAGGACCTCGGAGCTGTTGGACCGGAGCCGGGTCGATTGGATCACGAATGGCGAGGTGCCCTCTTGGTGCCTTTGCCATCGTGTCGACCCCTCGTGCCTACTCCCCTCTCCCTTTTCCATGCAGGGGCCGTCACAGGCACCACCTTTTTCCTTCTCCCCTTCTCAGGATTTCCATTGGCATTTTCTTTTGGCGCCGTGGTTCAGTGTTATGGCTTGGTGCCTTGGTCGGAGCCGTGGCTCGATGCCTTGGTCGGTGCCATGCCCTAGTCGGCGTCGTGGGTCGGCGCCATCGCCTTGCGGGCCGGGTGCTCTTTAGCGTCGCCATTAGTTGTTGGCACCGGCCAGTGGTGCTGGGTGGTGTCTGGGTGGCGCCTGCACCCGCGGGTGGCACCGTTCTCCCATGGATGGTGCCGCAGGTGGCATCCACAGGTGCCATGGGTGGCACCCGGAGCATCTGTGGGTGCCGCGGGTGGTGCCGTAAGTGGCCACGGGTGGCACTGGGGTGCACCCGTGGGTGCTGCAGGTGGCACCACAGGTGCCCATGGTGCCCTCAGGTGCCATTCTTGCCATGGGTGTCATGGGTACCATGGTGCCACGGGGGCCATGGTATCAGGGGTGCCCTCGGGTGTCATTGCTACATGGGTGCCAGGGATGTCTGCGGGTACTGCTGCGGCTGCCCTCGGGTATCGCCCAGGTTGGCATAAGTACTACTTGGTGCCCTCCTGTGCCACGAGTAACGCTGGTGCCGCATGGGTGCTAATGGGTGCTGTATAGCAGAATTAGTGACACATTTTTCCTTTTCGGTCTTCCTTTCCACAGAACTTGTGGCAGGATGTTTATTGCAGAATGAACTCCTGTTCTGCAGGTTATTTTTTCAACACATCTTAGTGGGTGGCGGTCTATGTGGGATCTTGTGTTATCCAGCGGTTTTCTGCTGATGGAACTCTGCTGTACTGCTCTGCCAGCGGAATCTCATTCTGCTCAGCACTTTCTCGGCTCCCTATGTGGTACCAAGCTCCTCAACATCCTTCCTGATGGCGGAGTCTCTAGTGGCTCTGACCTAGACCTCTCTTGGAGGTTCTTCTAGGGTAGAAGTGCGCATCTAGATGGGTCTTTCCCTGTACTTTGGTCAGTAATAAGCAGACGACTCATTTTATATATACTGAAGGCAACGCCTTCTGTCATCAGAGTCCGTGATGGAAAATCTTTTCAGTAGTTCCTTAGTAATGGGGTCCATTATAGTATTTCACACTGCGTCTACGGACCATACACTTCTGCGTCTAGACTTTTTCAATCGTCAAGACAGTTACACTCTGTGGAACATTCTAATTTAATGGTCGGGAGCCGCTCTGGCTCTTCCGCTCCTTTGATAGGGGTATATAGCCCCCTTGTGATATTGCCCCTTCGGTGGCTTCTTCGGCACAGGTGGTTAACATCTCTCCAGTTGTGATTATTAGTCTGGTCATGATTTCAGTATGGACTCTCAGACTCCTCCTGCACTCAGATGGAGAACATCTTTGTCATTTTGTATCAAGACAATCCTTGCGAAATAGCAGCCTAAAAGCCTTGTTAGGTTCGGACTAAAAAAAAAAAGTTCTGCCTCAGCCCTTGAGGCGCTCATCTCCAGAGTACGGCAAAGAGTACCTGACTTCTTCTTTCCCTAGGGGGAGTCCGATCCGGCGGCGGTATGTGTCATCTCTTCCTCTAAGAGAGATTTTTCTCATTCAGAGACGTTTCCTAGTCCTAGGGGACTGCCCAGTCTGTAAATTCCCCTTTCTTTTTATCAGGCTTTCTTTTCTGGAGCAGAGCCTTGCAGCAGCAGAAGCGACTCTCCACCGAGTCGGAACTCAGGTTCCTACTTCCTTGCTTGCTTAACTTAACAGGCGATTTTCTCCTTCTTGACGGAAGGCAAGTAGGTCTTTTTTTCTGAGGTAGCATCTCAAATATTCACACCTTCGGTTCCTGCGCGCTGGTCCATGCCAGTCGCTCACGAAGCTATCCTCTTCAAGTGCGTGATGGAGTTATGATGTTTGTTTTTCAGCAAACAAACTAGAATCTTTTCCTACTCCCTTCAGGGAGGCCAGAGTGGGTAGTGCCTCACCGCATTGAGTCTCTGCCTCTTTCAGTTACTTCAACAAATGGGTTAGCCCTAACTTGGTCCTGCTGTGTCCCTCCTCGATGCTCGTCTGCCTCTATCCTCTTTCCAGTATACAAGACACTAGTGAGGCCCCACCTGGAGTACAGTGTACAGTTCTGGAGACCTTACCTACGTAAGGACATAGACAGGGTAGAGAAGGTTCAGAGGAGGGCAACAAAGATAGTACATGGATTGCATCACAAGTCCTATGAGGACAGGTTGAAGGAACTAAACATGTACTCCCTGGAGAGAGGAGGGAGAGAGGGATATGATAGAGACATACAAGTATCTTACAGGGAGGAACAGGGTGCAGGAATACACTATTTTAAGCGAAAAGATGTTCCAGGACTAGAGAGCATGGGATGAAGTTGGAGGAGGACGATTCAGAGGAAACGTGAGGAAGAATTTCTTCACAGAATGGGTGGTGGACAAGTGGAACACCCTGCCAGAGGAAGTGGTGGGGACTGAAACAATCACGGGATTTAAGAATGCATGGGATAGACATAAAGGAATTCTGGAGGTCAGAGGTAAGGGGCAACAGACTTCTAGGAAAACATAAACTGAACTTACAAGCTCAAATGGGCAGACTGGGTGGACCATAGGCCCTTATCTGCCGACACTCTCTATGTATCTATGTATTTGCCTTAGAAATCCAGCCCCTGTTTTTTTCTGTCGGAATGTTTTTTTCCGCAGTGGACACTTCCTCCTGTACACTTTTTCCTTTCTTCCCTGAGTTCAGAGACTGCTACTATAGTTGTACACACAGGGGCAGGATGATTTCTTTGGAATATGCAGTGGGTAGGATCTGGTTCTACTAGGCCACCACGAGAGGCTTCTAAGTCATGCTTGGCCTTCCATCAGGAAGGTTCCTGTGACTAAGTGGAGACCATTCTCCTTGATGGGCTAACCCCACCTGGACCCCCTTGCTCACCAAGTAAGGGGTTCACATGCTCCTGGACCTGTTGTTTACAGGTCAGCCATACTTGGTAGTGGGGGTTTCCATCTGCACTTTCCGGTCTACCCTGAACCGGTAGACTTTACCTCCGACTCTTTCAGTTCCTGAGGTCCCTTTACATTACATTAGTACATGTCTTTGACACTATTAATTTTGGTCCTAGACCAAATTGTGAGGCTAGGTTCTTGCTGCTCTCCTAGAGTGGTTGCGGCTTCCTGGCAGACTTTCATTTTGTATCCATTGCAGTCGTCTGCAAAGTGGTGAGTTACAACTTGAGCGCTTATCTTGTAGGCACTATGTTCTAGTTGCTCTTTACAAGACAGCTCTTTTTATTAGCAGGACAGTCCTTGGCTGTCCTTTTTCAGTGTACCCTATCTCCTACCACCCTGCTCAGGGTTGTTGGTTTTAGCTCGGTACTCTCCCACTAGTGTGAATGAGTGACGGAGACTTAGTCCAGGAAGATATGGAAATTATGTACTTACCGTAATTATTGATCTTCTTGGACAGTCTCCATCACTCATCCACATGCCCACCCACCATCCTCTGGGTTCACTAGTTTTCTTTCCTGTTCTTCATGGTCCTATGGTTCAGACTGTGAGGACATTATTCTTTGACCTTTCTTGCAAAGGCCATCTGGGCCCTCTCAGGCCCAGAAACTCAGGATGAGTTAGTTACGCTGCACGTCCTCGGTCGAAATGGTACTGAGGCGGTTGGAGGGTCGATGCTGAGATAGCCTACACAGGCGCGAGCTAGTCTCGCGGTGCCGCGCATGCGTGGTCCTGTCTCGGCGCCTACCCTTCAGAAAATGTTAAGTTCCCACTTGGTCCTAGCGCCTCTGGCGCTATCCCACTAGTGTGAATGAGTGATGGAGACTGTAGAAGAAGATCAATAATTACGGTAAGTACGTAATTTCCATTTCTCAAAGATCTACTGTTACTGTAAGTTCTTACATAACTGTACTTTTTTCATTTGCCACCTCTATTCTTTATAATTTTAAGCTAACCCGTAAGTTTTTAAGTGTTAGATTATGTGTTTCCTCTGTTTCTCCCGGTTCAGCATAACCGGAGCTAAACCGGGGTTTGTTTCATATTTATCGGAGTGTTCTAACTAAAAATCTATTAGTTATATTTAATTTCATTAATTTAAACTTGTTTTTAGAACCGCTAATCCCAGTTCTTTAACAGTTAGCTTTGGTTCACTTTTACTTCGGTTCCTGGTTCCCCATCAGTTACGGAACCGATCGCAATCGCCGTATATACTTTAATTTAAACAGATTTTTAGCGGTTGCAAAGTTTGTGTTTTACACATAGAAACCAAAAAGAAAAAACTGGTAATCCCGTTTTTTAATGTTTTTTGAGTGTGGTGAATTCTGCTGAGACATGGACACTTCAGCAGTGTGAAACCTGCATTCATTTCTTGACAGAATTATTAAAAATGCTTGAATAAGGCTAAAAGAAGAAAAATGTCACCACCTCAGTGTCTCTCAAGCTCTGACCAGTCGACACCCTAAATTACTGTGGGCGAAACCACAATAATAACTATTGTAACTGCTGCCCCTGAGACAGGTATACAAGCAGTTTTAAGAGGCTTGCTGAACTGGCTAACTCCCTGGTTCCCTCTAAAATCAAGAGAAAACTAAGCACACAGAACCCCCTGCTGGACAGCATTTGGGGACTTCTGTGCCTGTTATAATGCCTGCCAACTCCTGCAGATTGCAGGCTGCTAAAGATCATTCAAGCTTACAAAGGCTGTCTGCTTTTGAGCAGCAGACCTCTGCAAACAGCTGTCTCCTTTGCTCATTTGTACTATTAATGTTACAGAAGAGAAATATGTGTTTATGATGAAATGGACAAAGGGGAACCTATTAAACCTAGGTTTTTCCCCTAAATAGGAGTTTGATTCTTTCCGCAGAGCTTGAGGATTATTCCTCACACTCTACAGTTGGGAAATATGACTGGGCTGACACCCACCAAAACCTTCTCTTTCCTGTGAATAGATATATTCGTCAATGAGGGTACTTTCAAGATTTTACAAACTCCTAAGTTCTGTCTCCACTCTTGATAAGGGGCTGTACAAGACATAATAAACTGGATAAGGAGGGGCTGAATTTTTATCCTCCCACTGTGTCCACTGAGGGGTGGTACAAGTGATAGCCTGTGCCAAGGCATAGATACCCCTGGCATTTATCGGTTTTCCTAGCTGTCAGGCAGGCAAACTTTCAAGCTTATGTCAATACCAGAAGTTATTAGGGTAGTCGGCCCCTGTTATAGCAGTCAAGGTCCAGACTCCTCTGTCAGATGACCTAGCTGAATCAACTAATTTTGGTTTGGAGCCAAATATCAGTGTCAAATGTCTGCTGATTCTAAAGTCTCTTACCAGGGATGGTAAATACAATGGGTAGAAGAGGTTTGCCTGGTGGCAAGTCACAAATCTCATTTAGGATACCCAAACCAAGACTCTGAATTTCCCAGCTGAGGGTAACTCCCTCTCTGGGGGAAAGATAAGGGTTTAAAAGGGGGTGCTCGAAAACAATACAGTAGCAATTCTGCACAAGAAGAGGCTTTCCCTCCCACTAAATCACGTAGGATGGGAGGCAGATCTTTCCACAGCAGGCTCCTTTGGTTACCAGGCCATGAATGCACCTTTGCGTCTACAGTGCCCACAGCAGTGGTACTTCAGGAATTGACATGACCCCTTCCCCCCAAATTAAAAGCAGGTTTGTTAAACCTGTTACTGTCAAGTACAGTGGACCCTGCTCTGTTACAACAAAGGGTACCACAAAGAAAGTGGGGTGTGGGGGCCTGTTTTAGGCACCTAACAAAGCCAAAGTTCAAAGTGCTTGGCAGTTTTTCCTTTAACTTGCCAGTTTTTCTTTTACCTAGATCACTGGCTGGGGTGTTGTAAAATCATCCCAGCAAGTGTGAGTAACTGCAACTCACTCAAGGGTTCCTGGAGTCCTTGGGCTCCTGATACCCCTAGAAAGTCTGTCCCTAGCTTGCTCAAGCACTATAGTTCATGGGAGCAGAGCTAGATACCCTACAAAGCAGGGCCTTACCTGCCTCTGGGCAGGTCAAGGAGTATCCCATGGTTAGCAGGCTTAACCAACCTGAATAAACCAAATACTCCAGCACAGTTTCTTCCCCTACTGGCCACATGGCACCTACCACTGACAATCCAGGTTACAGGTGAGGGACATTTCATTTTACCTCATGGTTCACTGGGGTCAGGGTAAGCACCTCCTTTCAAACTAATCCTAGTAACAAGAACATTGTTACTGACCCTCCAAGGGTGGAAAGAGGAAACCAACTAAGGGTTTCCTTTTTCAGCAAGAATCCCTATCAGTTGTTATAGCAACAGATGCATCCCTACTAGAGTAGGATTCCCATTTGGGGTTCACAGCATCCAAGGCATATAGTCAAGTGCAGAGTCACTCCTGCAGATAAATCTGCTGGAGTTAAGAGTAGTGTTACTGCTACAGGTCAGAGCAGACAATACCTCCACACTGCACTACATAAATAAGCAGGAAAAGATGAGGTCAGATCCTCCCTGCACGGAAGCCATGAAAATATGGAGTCTAGTATACTCCATGGGGGTTTCCTGACAGGTTTTTCTTCTGCCAGGCAAGGATAATACATTGGCAGGTACCCTGACTCAAATCAATCAGGCTTATTTCTAATGGGCCTTAAACAGGTGGTGTAAGTGATCGTTAAGAAGTGGGGCACTCCGGTGGTACACTTGTTCATATCCCACCAGAACTACTACTTGCCACAGTACTGCTGCACAACTGATCGGGAAATAGTCTCCCTGGATATTCTGGCTTTGTTTTGGTCAGTGAAGCACATGTATGCTTTCACATACCTTCTTTCTCCTCTTCGGTGTACAGAGCATTGCTTAGGCTCAAGCCCAAATTAGTACTAACAGTTTCTGTGGCACCAGAGTGAGCCAGACACCTTGGTACATTCTGCTATCCTCCATGTCTGTGGCCGAGTCAATGCATATTCCTCAAAAGTCATATTTACTGCCTCCAATAGAGGGAGGCTCCTGTACTCCAACCTCAACACACTTGGAGGTTTTGGAAATCTAGAATATGCATGCTTGCATCTTTCTAAGCTGTCTTGGGCATTCTAAGGGATTACAGAAAGCTTTCTGTTGGGAATACCTATGTTACAAAAGGTGAAAGGTTTTCTTTTGGGATACCAGCACAGACTGGTGCCCCAGCTGCAGTATTTTAACTATTTACAATCAATGGGCTTTACAGCCCAGTATCTTAAAAAAAAGCATTTGCTTACATGTCCAGTTGCAGAGTATTTTTCTGGTTTTATACTCTGTTAAAAAAAAAGTTCTTTAAGGGCCTGGTCCGCCTGCACCCCTCACAGGGAACCAGTGCCTGCATGGGACCTAAATGTGTGCATAACTAGGCTCATGGGTTCCCCTTTTTGAACCTATGCATTCAGCTCATTTGAGATGTGTCATAGGGCACAGTTTTCCTTGTCCCATTAAACAGGACTACATATCATCCCACAGAGACAAAGTGGTCATGAGAACAAACAGGAGGTTTATTACTAGGGTGGTTCCTAAATCCCATTTGAACCAAAGCATAACCTTATTTGTCTTTTTCACTGAACACTATAGTTCTGGTGAAAGGAGACTACATAGCTAGGATGTCAAAGGAATTTCTAGCTATTACTTGACAGCTACAGAGTCAAGCCATACAAAAATGAGGGTACTGGACTTCAGGAGGGCTGACTTTGGCAAGATGGGAGAGTGCCCCAGAAAAGCACTAGCAAACAGGCTAGAAGGAGGTGTGGAGCAACAATGGGGAATCATCAAAACTGCCATCACAGAGGCAACAAGCCTTTGTGTGAAGCAAATAAATCAAAACAAAAGAAAAAGCCACTATGGTTCTCAAAAGAGATGGCTGTGAAAGTCAGGAAGAAAAAGGTAGCATTCCGGAAGTATAAGGAAACACAGAAAGAGCAGGACAGAGAGCTGTACCAGTTAAGGCAGAAGGAAGCAGGTAGGGAAGTCAGAATAGCAAAGGCCCAAACTGAGGAAAAGATAGCCAAGTCAGTTAAGAAGGGGGATAAAACCTTTTATAGGTACATCAGCGAGCGTAGAAAGACAAAGGGAGGGATAGTGAGGCTGAATAGAATGAACGGTGGGTGGGCAGAGGGGGACAGTGAAAAGGCAGGAGTACTGAACAAATATTTCTGCTCAGTATTCACAAAAGAGGAGGGGGAAGTGCCTAATCCAGTTAACAGAAGCACTCTTGATAGGGGGGTCGATCCCAGTCCTTTCACAGAAGAAAGGGTTCTGCAAGAACTCCTAAAACTGAAGGTGGACAAAGCAATGGGGCCTGATTGAATTAACCCCAGAACTCTAAAAGAATGAATGGGGGAACTAGTGAAACCACTTGCAACTCTTTTTAATAAATCATGGGAGGATGGTGTGGTACCCGAGGACTGGAGGAAGGCGGATGTGATTCCCCTTCACAAAAGTGGGACCAAGACAGAGGTAGGAAACTACAGACCTGTCAGTCTGACCTCTGTGGTAGGGAATGTGATGGAGTCACTTCTGAAGGAAAGAATAGTTGAGTACCTAGAGGCCAGTGGGGCACAGGACCCAAAGGCAGCATGGGTTCACAGCCAGGAAGGTCATGTCAGGCAGAATCTAATAGATTTCTTTGACTGGGTGACCAAAGTAGTAGACCAGGGAGGGGCTGTGGACATGGCCTACCTAGACTTTAGCAAAGCATTTGACACAGTCCCACACAAAAGATTAATAGTCAAATTAACCAGCCTGGGAGTGGGTCCCAGGTTGGTAGCCTGGGTAAAACATTGGCTGGACAACAGGACACAGAAGGTATTTGTAAATGGAGTCCACTCTGAAGAGAGAGGGGTTACTAGTGGGGTACCGCAGGGTTCAGTATTGGGTCCAGTCCTTTTTAATGTCTTCATAAGTGACATTGCATAGGGACTGGAAGGAAAAGTATGCCTCTTTGCAGATGACACAAAGATCTGCAACAGGGTTGATACACAAGGAGGCATGGAAAGGATGAGAAGGGACTTGGCAAGGTTGGAGGAATGGTCAGAAGTATGGCAGCTAGGATTCAATGCAAAGAAGTGCAAAATAATGCACCTGGGAAACAAGAACCCAGGGGAAGAATACACAATGGGGGTAGTAACAACAACAAAAAAGGAAAGGGACCTGGGGGTAATCATATCAGATGACCTTAAGGTTAGCAAGCAATGTGAGAAGGCAGTAGGGAGGGCTGGGGGGTATACTGGGATGCATAGGGAGAGGCATCAGCAGCAGAAAACAGGAAGTTGTTATTCCTCTGTACAGACAGTTGGTGAGGCCCTGTCTGGAGTACTGTGTCCAGTTCTGGAGACCCCATCTCCGCAAGGACATAGACAGGATAGAGGCAGTCCAGAGGAGGGCAACTAAAATGGTGCAGGGTCTGCAAGAAGCCGTATGAGGGAGAGACTAAAGAGAGCTTAATATGTATACCCTTGAGGAAAGAAGGAGAGGGGGACATGATAGAAACTTTTAAGTACCTCAGTGGAATCAACAGAGTCAAGAGGGTAGCATCTTTCGGAAAAGAGACGGCAACAAACAAAGGGACACAATTTAAAGATGGGGGCGGTTCAGGGGCAATGTGAGGAAGTATTATTTCACAGAGAGGGTAGTGGATGCATGGAACAGCCTTCCTGAGGAGGTTGTGGGGTCTAAAACTGGGGGAGAATTCAAGAATGCATGGGACAGACATAAGGCAATTCTTGTGGGGGGTAGGAAGAAATAGGCTGTTGGTTAACTAGGATCTACGGCCTATCCTGTAGGTAGGGAAATGGGCAGACTAGATGGGCCAGGCGGTCCTTATCTGCCGTCAAAGTCTATGTTTCTATAAGCAGGGCAGAAAACAGCTATACCTGACATATGATGATATAGGTCAGGGAAATAGTGTCAGCATGGGACCTGTATATTTGTCTTGCCAAGCTCATGGGTTCTTCCTTTGAACCCATGTTTTCAGCAGCACTAAACTGTGTTACTTGGCAAATGCTACTTTTAGTGGCTATCACCTCACTCAGACCAATCGGTGACCTTCAGGCCCTGTGCATTGAGCAGGACTACATCCCTTCTCACAGGAATACAGTTGTTATTAAAAGTGATAGGAAATTCCTTCCCAGAGTGGTTTCAGACTTTCATCTAAACCAGACTATGTATCACTCAGTGTTTTTTTTACTGAGCATTCTTATTCTGGTGAACGTATATTGCATAGTCTTGATGCAAGGGAGCTTTCAGCTACTGCATGACAGCTACTAAGATCCACAGGCAGGACAAGACACAGTTTTCCACATTTATTGGGATATGGGAAGGGTTAATCCAGCATCTAAAGGTCCACTTCTTGCTAGATGGTCCAGTGTATTCAGTTTGGTCATATCACAGCGGGCAGAGAGGCCTAAGCAGGGCTCAGAGCCCACTCCACAAGGGGGGGGGGGCAGCTAACACACTGGCAGCTGTCAGGGATGTCCCTTTCTATATATCTGCAAAGCAGCTACCTGGAGGAGAGTTCACACATTTACCAAACATTACAGCCTGGATATGCAGGCTAGGGCTGATGCCCAGTTGGTAGAGCTGTCCTGCAGAGCCTGTTTCCAAAATAGGTTCTGATCTTATCTGTGTCAGGCTTCACCATTCATCACATTTGGGTACTTGGTCGGAGGTCAGGACCCCGCGGGAGCTTTTCTTTTTTTTTTTTTTTCAGGTAGGTGGAGCGAGCGCACCATCGGCGCCACCCTCGAGGCCGACGACGCGCATGCCGCAGGTTGGCCGTCAGGCTGCATCCACTCTGCCTGCCTGCCAGTTCTTCGTCTCTCATTGTAGCGATCACCTCATGGGATGCTGAGAAGAAAAATTTGAGGCCTGCTCCGCAGTTTTTCGACTCTGTGATTTCAATCCTTCGGTGCCGAAGTCTGTCGGTTCCTCCTGCCAGTTCTGTTTTGCCATACTCGATGTCGCTCGGTAAGATCTTTCCATTTTTGTATATTTCTGCGATATCGAGTCTGTTTTAGGTGGGTTTTTTTGCCCTGTAGGTCATGTCTCGGTTGGAGGACAAGAAAACATCCAGGACGGGTCGGCCCCCCATGCGACAGTGCCCATGCGGCCGAAAATATTCCGTCACCGACCAGCACGACCGTTGTCTTTAGTGTCTTGGCCCGCTTCATGACATGAATTCGTGTGATGCCTGTTTCTCCATGGACCGCCGGATCATCGAGCAACACGCTGCGGAAAGTGGGCAGCTCTGCTGACTAAACAGGCGCTACTCGCCGCCAAGCCACGCCTCTCGCCTTCCTCCGGTTCTACACGGACTGAGGAGGAGGGAGCCTCGACTACTAGTAGCCTAGCCATTGCCGAGGCTCCTTCTGCGGCACAGGAGGCCAGTCCTGCTCCTTTCGGGGGGCGGGCGGGAGGCACCGCCACGGCATTCGGCCCTTCTGGGGTGATGGCACCCCCGGTGTCGGATTCGCGGTTTGCAGGGCCTGGATCGGTGCCATTCTTGATGCCGTCGGTCGGTGCCGTTGCGGGCCTTGGCGCCGTTTGCTGCGCCGTGAGCCCTGACGGAACTGTCGTCGGTGCCGACTTGTCGCACGGTGCCATGGCTTCTGTCCGAGCCGTTCGCGGTGCCGATACTGCTAGCGGTGTTGTGGGAGCTGCTATGGCACCGTCTTTGTCTATTTCTCGCCTTGGTGCCGTCTGTGGCACTAAGGTTGAGCACAGCGCCATGTTCTCGGGACTCAGCGCCATGGGGCCGTCTGATTCCACCGTCGGCGCCGCCTCTGCCCCGGCACTGTTCACGGTGCCATGGGGCCGGGCACGCCATCCTCGGCACCAGTGGTGCCATCTGCACCATCATCGGTGCCGCCTCTGCCCTCGGCGCCATTCACAGCACCATGGTGCGGGGCGGTACCATCCTCGGCGCTGGTGGTGCCGTCGTCGGCGCCATCTTCGTGTGGCCGGATGGCGCCGTGGCTGTTCCCAACTCTGGAGCTCCTGTTCAGGCTGGAGCCGTGCCCCCTGTGGATTCCGCTCGTGGTGCTGTAGGGGGCACTGGCACCGGCTCTGGCATGGCTTTGGTCTCTGGCACCCCTTTTGGCAAAGATAGCAGTGGGCGCCCTCCTACAGCCTGGCACATGGCCTCTGCCTCTACCTCCTCTGAGGCGGAGTCTGGCTGTGAGTCAGATGGACAGTCTGACTCTTTGGGGTTGACTGTTGGAGTGGGCAGCCCAGTAGTCTCCTCGACAAGCCGGAGTCAGCCCCTTCTGAGGTAGGGTCGGTGGCTACTGAGACTGGGGTCAGAGGTGCTGACCAGTGGGCAGTGGTGCGGGCCACCATTGCTCTGTAGCCCGGTCTTAGTGGGTTCACTGACCCCTCAACAGTGGTACCCCCACCTGTGGTGTGCCTGGATTGCCCAACTTTGGGGCCGATCAGAGCACTTATGGGAGGGAAGGGTGCTGTGCCCTGGATAGCTCCTTCGGGTGCTGCTCAGAGCTGTCAGCTACCTAGGCTGGCCCTCTTGAGGAGGAGGGCTCTTTCGGACTCCAAGGGGCGTGGGGTCTACACGGTGGCCTTTTACGGGGGTCCACCTGGGCTCTGGGAGAAGCCGTAGTGCGGATCTCCGCTCTTCTTCCTCGGTCTCTTTGAGAGAGCCCCATTCTTTCAAGGTAGGGGACCGTCCTTCTGGACCTATACGGCCCCGGTCGCCTCAAAGGGGGGGATTCTTCCAGGTACAGCCAAGGCAGTACCGAAATGGTTGTTCAGCTGTCGGCTGTGGGGTCTTCTGGGGCACCTTCTTCCATGGGTGCTCCCGGTCCGCTCCTTAGCCCAGGCAGAGGTCAGCCGACATCTCTTCTTGGCTCTTTCCCCATTCCTCTGCCACGTTCTCCTGCACTCCCAGGCATCCTTGGTCCTAGCGGGCCTCTCTCCTGGGAACAGTTCAGAGCGGTGGCTGCTCGGTTCCCAGCTTACATTAGGGCGATGGACAGTCAGGTTTTTCAACCTCCCCCGAGCAGCTGCCCTCTGAACAGCCGGTGCCTTCCAGCTCCTCATCCCCCTCTTCTGGGGGAGAGGAACCTTCTGTCCACATCTCTCCAGCTGCTGATCTCGCTGAGTATCAACGCTTCCTCGTGAGGATGTTGGAGGACTTGCATCTCACCCCTGCCACTGTTAGCAATCCTGAGCACTCTGCGCACGCCTTTCTAGGCGATTTTGGCGAAGCCACCTTTGTGGTGCCGCCCTGGCCTGCTCCCTTTCGGGAGGCGTCGTTACATTCCTGGCAGAGGCCCTTCTCTGGAGTTCCTGCCCCTAGGCATCTCAGCCAGAGGTATTGCGCCCCCCTGGAGTCTCCAGGTTCCATGCCTCATCCGCAGTCCGGATTGACGCAGTTGGATACTCCTGATGGGCTTCGCGCCCTTCACCGTGACCGGTCCCCAGATCAAGACTCCTCAGATTTTGACTTCTGGGGTAGGAGGGCTTTCTGCTCGGCACGGTTATTGCTTTCCATTTCTGCACATCAGGCCCACTATGCAGCCTATGACAGGTTCTTGTGGTGCAGTCTAGGTCAACTCCTAGCCTCATTGCCTGATACGGAGCAAACCAGACAAGCCATTGCACTCTCTGCGCGTGGCCTGGAGCTAGCAAGGTACCAAGCGAGGGCATCCTATGATGCCAATGAGGTAGCTACCAGGGTTGTAGGGACAGCGATCCGCACTAGGCGGACGGCATGGCTGCGCCTTTCCCGGTTGTCACCCTTGGCCCGGCGTAGGGTGATTAACTCTGCTCACCAGAGAACCTATCTCTTCTCCTGTAGAGCGAGACGGCGCTTGTTGGGGCAACTCCCTTCTCCCTCCAGGGGGACCCCATCTCACTCTCCCCACACTTGGGCCTCTCCAGGCCCTGAAGGTTCTCCCTCTTAGTGTGTCACGCACTGAGAAATCTAAGGGACTTTGTCCCTTAGGGTGTAAAAGAAAACCCCCTTCGGTGGGGGGCTCGGCACTCACCCAAATGTGATGAATGGTGAAGACTGACACAGATAAGATATGAAAATTATGTACCTACCATCATTATGATCTTTCTGTGTATCTTCACCATTCATCACAATCCCACCCTCCATCCCCCTGGGGCCTCAGTCTCTGGGTCCCCCTTCCTCTCTGTGCCCATCCCTTCCCCCTCTCCTTTCTTGTCAGGAGTGGGGTAAAATGGGCACACAGGGGGATAATGTTCCGGGGAGAGTGGACAGCATAGGAGGCACTCCTTCTCCAGTGCTTTGGCTCCACCCCGTGGGGTGGGAGGTGACAGTTGACCTCCATTCTCTCCTCCTCCTTGTTTCCGTCCAACTTATTTCTCCTTGTTTATTACCAAAAAAAAAATGTTTTCCTTTTTTTCACCAATGATCTTTCCTTGAGAGGGTGTTAATTCTCTGTACCCTGTCCTTCTTCCAGAATAGCCGACTCTGCTTATCTGGAGTGTTTTGCCAGCCATTCTGTGCCTCGAATTCTGGCAGAAAGCCTTTGGCTACTCCTTGAAGTTCCTAGGTAATCTGGAAACGGACCAGAGTCTGGGATGTTTAACTCCCCCCTCTCCTCCTAAATTCTTTAACCACCCTATGTCCCTCTTCCATTTCCAGAGATTGGGACCCCTCCCAATCCCTTTAGTTTCTTCCTCTTCCGTCCTTTCAGTCATTATTTCTCCTTTTAGTTTATATATCTTTTCCTTTTTCTGTCCCTTGGACTTCCTTATCCCACCCTCCACTCCCTTCCTCTTACCTCTCCGGCGACTCAGAACTTGCAGGCAGGCGGAGTCAACGCAGCCTAACAGCCAACCCGCGAGTGCCACGCAGTGCATCGGCCTTGAGGGCGGTGCCGATGGTGCGTCGCATCCACCTACCTAAAAAAACAAAAAAAGCTCCCGCAGGGTCCTGACCTCTGGCCGAGTACCCAAATGTGATGAATGGTGAAGATACACAGAAAGATCATAATTACAGTAGGTACGTAATTTTCATTTCCCGCCTCCAAAGATACTGCTTTTTAGTCTGCAGAAGAGTTAGGAATATTGGAGTATTCATGGGGTGAGAAGAAAAAGTTACTTACCATAGTAACCTTGTTTCTCCCAGGGGATACTCCAATATTCATAACTCTCCCACCCTGCCTCCCCTTCCAGAACCAGTGGCTTCTGCATTCCATGCTGTACCTTAAGGGTATGTATGCCACATTCTGGTTTTTATTGAAACCAGTTCCAGTGGTTTTTTCACCTTTCAGGTGATTCTGACATTGGAGAATGCATTGCTTGTGAACATATCTTGGTATATTCTTTTTTCAATTGAAGGCTAGTTGTGGGAGTCCTAAAATTACTAAATTTTACTGATTTTAAATCTTTGGGCCACTGTCTTTAGAGGCGTCCATGAAATCTGTGGGTTAGAATGTGGGCAGTTGAGTAGTGGCAGCATTTGAAAAGTGGCACATGCCAATGATTCCATCATTAGCATAGCATTCTGTTTCCGGGCAGATCTGGCTTAGAGTACTGCAGAAGAGTTATGAATATTGGAGTATCCCCTGGGAGAAACAAGGTTACTATGGTAAGTAACTTTTTCATCAGGATTAGTCCTATCCCTTCTCTTTTTACCCCTTCACTCGGGGAACACGGGGGAGGGAGAGGAGACATTAGCAGGTTACTCCTCCTTGAGGACTCTTCGGAGTCGGTGTGTTGCTCCTCTTCTGCATTCAAATCAGCCGTCCTCTGTTTCTAGAGGATTCTTCCTTCTGGAAGAAAGTTACAGGATTACGCACTATTGCCCTTATGTGGTCCTCGGGCAGTCCTTCAGAACCTGGTGAGTGGAGTGCAGTGTCTCTCTCCCCCTCCCCTTCTTCATCATCATCTTTTTCTTTCTGTTTTACTCTTCCACCCCATTCTATCCCTCCCTTGTTCGCTCAGAGGTTGGGGCCCCCTGTCCCAGACCCATAGGCTCTGTTCATTTTGTTCTCTTATCCGGCACTATTCCTTCCTTGGTTTTATATCCTTTCCTTTTTCTATTCCTCGGGCTCCCTTGCCCGGCCCTCCCTTTTTTCTGGACTACTGTCCAGCATGCAGAACTGCGTGCGTCTGAGGAGGAGTTTGTCTGTTACTGGCCCAACCCACGAGCGCCACGTAATACATCGGCCTCAGTGACGGTGACATTGTCTCCTCCTCTTTGAAAAAAAGATTAAAAAAAATCTCCCATGGGGTCCTGTTCTCCAGCCAGAACCCACCAGCGATGAATGGTGAAGATACACAGAAAGATCAAGAATTACAGTAGGTATGTAATTTTAATTCTAGGATCGTGGATATGTTGTTCATCCACACTTTTTAGCATGTCCCTTTCCCTTTGAGGATCACTGGAAGGTTTTCAAGCTGGCTCCTCCCACCCATGACGCCAGATCTTCCTTTCTGCTGGAAGATTCAGGTTGCATCCCTTGTGCTACCACATTTTGTAGGCCCTGGCTTCTGTATCTTCTGTCATTCTGAAAATCCGTCTATTTCGCATTAGCGACCACGACGCTGTATCTTTGATTATGGAAGACAAGTCTTCCCCCGGATTTCACCTGTGTTCGTGCGGCCAGGAGATAGCGCGCACTCACTCCGCGTGCTTTCATTGCTTGGTGTCGACCGTGACACCAATGGCGCGATTTTTGTTTTGCATTTCACCCTAATGTCCTTGACAACCGTCTCGCACGCCTGCAGTTGGGGGGAGGCAGGAAAAACAGAACCCTCCGGTGAAATCAAAGAAGGCTCGTTGGGCGGTTTCCATGGCTGCGGGATCTGCCGAGCAATTGGAATGCATGCAAGTCTTCAAGGAGGAAGCGGCACATGCTGGTGAATCTTCCTCTCAGAGCTTCTTTGTTCCGCTCAACCTGGGCTCCACTTTCTCGGGCTCTTTCCGAGAGTTGTGCCAGTCTCTCCCGACTAAGGGAGAGAGTCCTGCGGGCATGCACTCCTCTTGGTTCCGTAAGTGGGAAAAGGACCTGGGATTGTCTTCATCTTGTTGAAGACGTTCTTGGGATCGGGAGAGATCTCGGTCCCAGGAACTGGCAGTCTTGATTTCGGTCGAAATTGCTTCTTCGGCCGCTGGCTTCTTGGCATTGCCATCTGGCCAGTCGACCGAAGTGTCAATCAACGAGGTTGAAATAATCATTGATCCGATTGACCCATTGTTGCCAGCGCTGATCGACGATTCTCAATCGGACTCCGGTCCTTTCTTTCCCCGACGAGGAGGCCCAACCCTCTGGGAATCCCATCGAGGATGTGGTCCCCGACCCTGGGAAATCACCGGTCCCGCTGGTGTCTCCCAAGCGACTGAATCGGCCTATCCGATCTCGATCGAGGTCCAGGACCCCCTCGACCGAAAGGCCGAGAAAGAGCCATAAGCTCTCTAGAAAAAGGCGATGCCATTGGTCGTCCTCATCCTCCTCGAATGAGGAGAGGCTCCAGCGGAAACTTTGTCAGCACTACGAGGACCTCATGTGGCAACAGCTGATTTTGACCAGGCACAAGCTGACTCTGGCTTCTGCCCTGGCCATTACTTGGCTTTCACCTCCCAGGCGGAAGCAGACTCCTTCAGAGCCAACTAAGTCGGATCTTATCTGTGTCAATCTTCACCATTCATCACATATGGGTATTGGCCGGAGGTCAGGACCCCGCGGGAGCTTTTTTTTTTTATTATTTTTAAAAAAGGGGGTAGTCGGAGCCGACACACCATCGGCACCGCCCTTGAGGCCAACATACTGCGTGGCGCTCGAGGGTTGGCTGTTAGGCTGTGTCAACCCGGCCTGCCTACCAGTTCTTTGTCTCCCGCCGTTGAGGTCGCCTCGTGGGAAGCTTCTGTCAAGAATTTTAGGCCTTCAGCCTTTCGAGATCGCGCTTTTCAGTCCATCGGTTGCCTGCTAGTTCTGTGTTCTGCCTCCACTTGGCGTCGCCGGTAAGATATTTCCTTTTATTTGAATTCTGCGGCGTCGAGTCTGTTTTGATGCTTTTTTCTCCGCTGAGTCATGTCTCAGTCGGAGGGCAAAAGTCTTGAAGACGCGGTCGGCCCCCATGCATCGGGGTGCCCGGCGCGGCTGAAAGTTTTCCATCACCCACTGTGCACAACCGGGTGTCTTGCGTGTCTTGGCCCACTTCGCGACATGGACTCGTGCGGACGCCTGTTTCTCCATGGACCGCCTGGGTCCTCGAACAGCGCGTTGAAGTGGGCGAGCTCCGCCGACTTTCGGGGTGGTTTCGCACCTGCCGCCCAAGCCGCCGCCTCGCCCTTCCTCCGGGTCCCCTCCCGGTTCTGTACGGACCGAGGAGGAGGAAGCCTTGGCTACTTGTAGCCTGGCCATCGCCGAGGCTCCTTCCACGGTACAGGAGGCCCATCCCGCTTCCTCCCGGGAGCGGGCGGGAGGCGACCGCCACGGCAATGTCGCCCCTTCAGGGTGAAGGCTCCCCCGGTGTCGCTCACTGCAGCTCGGAAGGCCCAGGTTGGCGCCCAGTCCTCGAAACACAGTCGATCGGTGCCCGTGGAGCCCTGTAGCTGCCGTCGGCAGTGCCCGGCCTCCGTCGCTCGGCGCCCGTGGGCCCTGTCGGCGCCCGTTTGCGAGCGCCGGCGCGCCTCGCTGATGCTGTGGGGACGGATCCGGTGTCCTCCCTTACCATGTCTGCGCCTCGGCACTGTCCTCGGATCCGAGGTTGAGCATAGCGCCATGCCTTGGCGGCTCGGCGCCATGGGAGCCTTCGACTCTGTCGGTGCTGTCCTCAGTGCCGTCCACACTCGGCGCCAGTTCACAGGCGCCGAGGGCTGTCGGTGCCGTGTTCAGCACCGGGTCTGTCTTCCAGAGGCTGTGACCGCGCCGCTTCCGTCCTCGGTGCGCTCGCGGCGCTCGTGGGAGCCTGGTGGTGCTGGCACCGAGGGATGCTGCTGGGGCTGCTGTCAGCGCCGTCCTGTCCCTAGTACCGCCCGGGTACTGGTGGATTCGACGGCGCTGCGTCTGGCCCTGGCTCTGGACCTTTGGCTCGAGTTGCCCCAGTGCCTCCTGTGAGTCCTGCTCGCGGGATTGCGGAGGGCATGGGTGCCGACTCGGCCGCAACTCTGGCTACCGGGCCCGGTGGCAGGGTTGGTTCTGCCCGCCCTCCTACGGTTTGGCTCAGAGCTTCGGACTCTACCTCTTCGGAGTCGAGCCTCGGAGTCGGACTAGCAGTCACACCACTCGGGGTTGGCTGCGAGGAGAACAGCACTGTGGTCTCGTCAAACCAGTCGGGCCAGCCCCTGACTGAGGAGAGTCAGGTGGCCCCGAGACTGGGGGTCAGTGGTGCTGACCAGCGAGGCAGTGGTCGCGAGCCACCATGGCTCTGCAACCTGGTCTTGGGGTTTCATCGACCCCTCGGTGGTGGTACCCTCCAGTGGTGTGTCTTGATCGCCCAGCTATGGGGCCCATTGAGAAGCCTACAGAGGGGAGGGGACTGTTCCTGGGTCTCCCCTTGCGGGGCTGCCCAGAGATGCCAGTTACCTGGCTGGCCTCTTGAGGAGGAGGACCTCTCGGACTCTGAGGGGTCGGTGTGGGGTCAGGCGTCGGGCCTTCTCTGGGGTCCACTCGGGCCTGGGCCAGACCCGTGTAGCGGATTTCGACCCTTCCCCTCCCGGGTTCATGAGGAGTCTCGTTCTTTTGAGGCAGAGGACCGTCCTTCTGGACCTATGGCCCAGGTCGCCTCACTCAGGGATTCTTCTGGGCGCAGCCAAGGCAGTCTCAACGTGGTTGTACAGCTGTCGGCTGTGAAGTCTTCCAGGCACCCTCCTCGGGTGCTCACGGTCCACCGCCCTAGCCCAAGCGGAGGTCACCCGACTTCTTTACTCGGCTCTGCACCTACCCCTCTGCACATTCTCCCTCCACTCCCAGGCATTCTTGGTCCTAGCGGCCTCTCACCTGGGAGCAGTTCAGGCAGTGGCTGCCAGTTCCCTGCTAATGTTAGGGCTATGGACAGCCAGGTTTTCAACCTCCCCAGTGCAGCCACCCTAGGAACATATGGTGACCTTCGCCTCATCCCCCCTCTTCTGGGGAGAGGAACCTTCAGTCCCATCTCTCCGACTGCTGATCTCCCGGAGTATCAAGCGTTTCCACCAAATGTGAGGATGTTGGAGGACTTACCCTTTCACCCTCTACTGTCAGCCAATCCTGAGCATACGGCGCCAACGCCTTTCTGGGTGATTTTGGCAAGAGACACCCTTGGTGCCGCCCTGGCCTGCTCCTTTCGGGAGCGTCCTTCGTTTCTGGCAGGGCCCTTCTCCAGAGTTCCTGCCCCAAGGGACCTCAGCCAGAGTGTGTGCGCTCCCACAGTCTCCAAGTTCCATGCCTCATCCGCGGTCTGGTTTGATGCATCTGGACACTCCTGATGGGCCTCGGCCACTCCACGTGACCGGCCCCCAGATCAAGACTCCTCAGTTTTTGATTTTTGGGGAGGAGGACCTTCTACTTGCTCGCAGTTTGCTCTTTCTATTTCTGCTCACCAAGACACTATGCAGCCTACAACAGGTTCTTGTGGTCCGAGCTAGGTCAGATCCTAGCCTCGTTGCTGACTCGGAGCAAACCAGACAAGCCATGTGTCTCTGCACGTGGCCTGGAGCTAACAAGGCACCAGCGAGGGCATCTTATGGCGCCAACGAGGTAGCTTCCAGGGTCGAGGGACAGCGATCTGCACTAGGAGATCAGCATGGCTCACGTCTTTTCCGGTTGTCACCCTTGGCCCGGTAGGGTGATTTGCTCCACCACCAGAGACCTACCTTTTTCTCCCATAGAGCGAGACGGCGCTTGTTGGGGCAGCCTCCTTCCCCCTCCGGGGGGACCCTGTCTCTCTCTCTCCCCACTCTTGGTCCTCCCCAGGCCCTGAAGGTTCCCCCCCTTAGTGTGTCACCCACTGAGGGCTAAGGGACCCTGTCCCTTAGGGTGTAATGAAACAGCCTCTCTTGAGAGGCTTAGTACTCACCCATATGTGATGAATGGTGAAGATTGACACAGATAAGATATGAAAATTACGTACCTACCGTAATTTCTGATCTTTCTGTGTATCTTCACCATTCATCAAACCCCCATCCCCATGGGCCTCATTCTCTGGGTCCCCCTCCCTCTCTGTGGCTCCCCCTCTCCTCTTTAGGAGCGGGGTAAAGTAGGAACACACAGGGGGGTATTCTCCTATGAAGGGTAGACAGCTCGAGCGGCACTCCTTCTCTACTGCATGTCTCCACCCCGATGGGGTGAGAGTTGGTGGTTGCCCTCCTCCTGTTCTCCTTCTGGTTTCCATCCAACTATTTCAAAAAAAAAAAAAAAAACCTTTTTTCACCAGGCATTTTTCCTGAGAGAGTACTAAATCCCTGTACCCTGTCCTTCCCTCCAGAATAGCCGACTCTGCTTCTGGGGTATTTGCCAGTTATTCTGTGCCTTGAATTCTGGCAGAGAGCTTTGCTACTCCTTCCAGTTCCTATACAATCTGGTGACGGACAAGGGTCTCAGATACCTTGATACCTCTCACTCTCTCCTAAATTCTCTCCCCTCCCTCCTTCCGCTTCCAGAGACTGGGGCCCCTACCCAATCCCCTTAGTCTAATCTCTTCTATGCTGTCCTCTCAGTCGTTATTTCTCCTTTTAGTTCAGTTATCCTTTCCTTTTTCTGTCCCTTGGACTCTCTTGTCCCACCCCTCCATCCCTTCCTCTTACCTCTCCGGCGACTCAGAACTGGTAGGCAGGCGGGTCGACACAGCCTAACGGCCAGCCCTCGGAGCACCCACGCAGTACGTCAAGCCTTGAGGGTAGCGCCCGGCGGTGTCGGCTCCAACTCTACCCCTTTTAAAAAAAAAAAAAAAAAAAAAGCTCGTGGGGTCCTGACCTCCGCCAATACCCATATGGTGAAGATACAGAAAGATCAGAATTACAGTAGGTACGCATCTTTTCATTTCCCACGCACGCGGAGCCGGCGAAACCTCCGGTTCAGCCTAAACCGGTCTCTCCACCGATAGTGGTGGAACCACCACCCAAGCAGCCTGTGGGAGGGGCTCCTTCAAAGAAAGGTAGACCAGACACCGGGCTTCCCCGGTGTCTTTCTGTCACCGTCACCCTGGACTGCCCCAGACGGGTTGAAGGTGACCTGGGCAGCCGACCACTGTATCTGGATTCCTCAGATTTGGATGAGACCGGCCTACATTCTTACCCAGGGGATGATGATTTGGCCAGTGGGATTCAGATGGAGGAAGGTCCCTCATCGCCTCATCTCTGAGTCTACAGGGATGCCCCTGAAGCCCATCCAGAAAAAGGCAGAGTACCCTCTCACGGATATTCTTAAGAGAGGTAATACCTTGACGGAGGCCTTTCTTGTGGCCGAGGCCGTAGTTGGCCTGGCCTTAGAACTTTGGCAGCGCCCTGCCTGTTGTCCAGCTCCGTCTGCCCGCATGGCCCGCAAGTATGGGGTGCCCATGGGGTCCCTTATGGGGTACACAGAGCACCCTTCAGCTGAGAGCCTGGTGACCGCCTCTATGTTCAGGTGTACTGGCAGTTCTGCTGACACTGATTGACCTCCCAAGAAGGACTCCAAAAACTTGGATCACTTGGCTCGGAAGGTCTGTGCGGCCTCATCTTTAGGCCTCCGTCCGGCAAATTCAGCAGTCATCATGACACACTTCTCCGATGCCCTCTTGGGGTCTATGGATGAAGTCCTCCCACTCCTCCCCACGGACATGCAGACCATGGTCAAGCAAGTCCGGGACTAGGGCTGGGCTGTTGCCAAACAGCAGCTTCAGACGGCCGTGGACATTGGGGACTTTTGTGCTTGCTCGTTAGCAGCCACAGTTGCCTCTCGCCCTAGGGCTTGGCTGAGACTCTTCTCTTTCCTGGCAGATACTCAGCACAAACTAGCTGATGTGCCTTTCCTGGGCACCGATCTTTACAGCCCCGGTGTGGCTGGTCACCTTCAGCGTATTAGCTGCCACCTTGGATGCCACTTCAGCTAAAGGTTTTTGAGTAAGAAGCAGCAGAAGAAGCACACAGTTTCCTTTAGGGCACTTTCCCTGCACCCCGCAACCCTTCTTTCAGGGAGGGCAGCAGCGGGCTCAAGCTTGGCAACCCCGGCCCAAGCCCAGGCCCAACCAGGTTCGTAAAGGAGGCTGAGGTTCAGGTCCTGGATCCTCCTCTTCCAAGCCTGCTCAGTGATGGGGCGGGGGCTGCCATCCTCTCTCCCATCACACCAGCTCTGGGTCCTCCCTTGGGGGTCGGGGTCCGACTCCGCCACTTCCTTTCCTCCTGGTCCGCTATCACCATGGACAGGTGGGTCTAGGAGGTGGTCAGTCAGGGTCTGCCTCTGGAATTCGAGCAGTACCCTCCAAGTCGAGCCCGAGCCCCACAGGAGGAAAGAGTATCCCTTACTCAGTCGGCTCTCTGAGACGAGCATCTCCTCAAGGAGGCAGTAGCTCCAGTGGCAGATTCTCCAGCAGACCCAAGCTTTGTCTCCAGGTACTTCCTGGTGCCCAAGCGGATGGGGGGACTGGCACCCCATTCTAGAGCTGCACGACCTGAATCAGTATCAGGTCACGCACCTTTCAGATGGTCACTGTGTCCCAGATCATACCATCCTTGGAGCGAAACATGTGGTTCTGTTCACTGGATCTGCAGGACGCGTTCTTTTACATCCCAATCCGTCTGTCACATTGGTGGTTCCTCCACTTCAGAGCCAAAGGGACCCTATACAAGTTCCGAGCCATGCCGTTCGGCCTGTAATCGGCCCGACGGGTTTTCACCAAATGTATCGCAGTGGTGGCAGCTAATATCAGGTGTCGGGGGGGAGGGTCAGAATTTACCCCTACCTTGACGATTGGCTCTTAGCAGATCCCATCCGGCAGGAGGTGGAGAGGTCCAGGGACCTGACCCTCCAGATCTGCTCCCAACTCGGCCTCCTGTTCAACGAGGCCAGAGTCAGAACTTCGTGCCTTCCCAGGCGATGTGTGCTTCATTGGGGTAGAGCTCGACTCTCGTCAAGCCAGAGCTCGACTCCCGGTGGACAGGGCGGAGGTTCTCTCCTCCTTTGCCCAGTCATTTCTGGTTGGGCAATTGCACCATGCCCGGGACTTTCTGTGCCTTCCGGGTTGCATGGCGTCGTGCACCTCTGTGGTCGTTGGGCCCGGTGGCACATGCACCCCCTCCAATGGGAGCTGGCCGCCCAGTGGATTCAGCGCCACGGTCATTTCGACCAGCTGATCACTGTAACCCAGAAGATGTGGGACGCTCTCCAGTGGTGGACTGCCCCAGACCGGTTGCAGGAAGGGATCCCGTTTGTCTGCCCCGAGCCAACGGCCGTCCTCATGACCGGTGCCTCTCTCATGGGCTGGGGAGCCCATATGGGGGACAAAAGGGCCCACGGGTTCTGGACCCCCAAGGAGTCCCAATACCACAACAACCTGTTGGGGCTCAGAGCAGTCAGACTGGCACTGTCAACTTTCACTCCCCAGCTTCGGGGTCAGGTGGTTCAAGTCCAGACGGACAATACCATGACCATGTACTACCTCAACAAACAGGGCAGCCTGCATTCCCATCTGCTTTGCAGAGAGGCGCTCCACATCTGGACCCTCATCAGCCGTCTGGAGGCAGATCTCCTAGCCATTCATGTGGTAGGAGCCTCAAACCATCTGGCAGATGCGCTCCGCCACTTAGGCGAGACATCCCACGAGTGGTCTCTCCATCCAGAGGTAGCTTATAGCCTGTTCTCCCACTGGGGCAAACCGATGGTGGACCTGTTTGCCTCAAGGGGCAACACCAAGCTGAGGCTGTTTCATGCCCACCCCCCTCAGCAGGGCTCGCTGCAGGGGAATGCCTTCTCAAGGCCGTAGACCCCAGGCCTCTTCTATGACTTCCCCTCCCATTTCCCTTGATCCACAAGGTGCTCCTCAAGGTGAGGAGGGACAAGGTGAAGGTGATTCTGGTAGTCCCAGACTGGCCACGCCACTTCTGGTATCCACATCTCCTTAGCCTCAGCTGCAAGCCCCCGGAGCAGCTTCCAACACGCCCGGACCTGATCTCTCTCAATCGGGGAAGGTATACCATCCGGACCTTCAGTCGCTGCACCTCACAGCCTGGTACCTGAGCAGCTAGAGTTCCAGGCTTTGGGTCTTTTCAAGGATGTCCTCACTGTGGTGGAGGCATCCAGTTCAGGAATTGACCAGGAAATGTTATACCTTCAAATGGAAAATGTTTTCCATTTGGTGTCAGGACAAGGGCCTGGACTGTCTGTCCTGTCCAGTGGCTAACATTCTCGACTACCTTTGGTCTCTCTCCAAAGGGGCTCTTCGGTCATCGACCCTTAGGGTGCACCTGGCAGCCATCTCTGCTTACCGGGTGTGGGCTGGTCAGCTGACATTGGTGCAGGAGACAGTGGTCAGGTACATTTTCAAAGGCCTGGATCACAAGTTTCCTCTGGTGCGTGAACCTCCACCTCTGTGGGATCTACTGCTGGTACTGGCAAAGCTCATGGGCAAGCCATTCAAACCTATGCACAAGTGTGCGTTGTCACACTTATCATGGAAGACAGCCTTTCTGGTGGCTATCACATCTGCCAGAAGGACAGGGGAGCTCCAGGTGCTCTTGGTGGACTCCACTTATCTGGTCTTCCACAGGGACAAGGTTGTCCTACGCCCCAACCCGAAATTCCTTCCGAAGGTGGTGTCAGAGTTTCACCTTAACCAGGTGTTAACTCTGCCAGTATACTACCCTAATTACACCTCAGAGGCTGAATACAGGCTCCATACCTTGGACCCGAGACGAGCCCTCTCCTATTATAAGGAGAGGACGGCGGAAATTCGGGGAGTGGTTCGCCAACTGTTTGTCACTTACGCTGAAGCCGCTTCTGACAAACCTGCAGCCAAATAGACTGTTGAAAGGTGGATTACATCTTGCATAAATCTGTGCTATGAGTTGGCGGGCATGGAGCCTCCCAGAGGGATAAGAGCTCATTCTACCTGCCATACTGCTGCATCGGTGGCTGCTTCCATGGACATCCCTATCCAGGAAATCTGTCGGGCTGCTACCTGGAAGTCAGCAAACACCTTCATTACCCATTACCACATCGACCTTGAGTCACGCCGGGATGCTGGTTTTGGGGCCTCAGTTCTCCAATCTCTTTTCCCAAAGTATCAGTGGGGGTGTGCGCCTTGCCTCCCTCCTCCTGGAGAACTGCTAGGAGTCTGCCAAGAAGTGTGGATGAACAGCATATCCACGCTCCTAGAAAAACAGGTTACTCACCTGTAACTGTAGTTCTAAGAGTGGTATATGTTGTTCATCCACACGCACCCACCTGACCTCCCCGACTGTGGACGCACAACACCTGGCTTCCAGCAGGCTAAGATCTTACTTCGAGAAACAGATCTTGCAGCAGGTTACACCATTAGGACTTAAGCCGGCAGGCGCCAGGACTCCACGGAAATTTTCTAGCTAGCGGTATTCAGCGGGGACCGCCCCCGAAGTCGGTCCCACCTCCGACATCAGGCATAGTACATAAAGGGGGCGGTCCCCCAGAATCCCCAGTTCTTTTCCCGCCGTCGACTCGCCAGCATCGGCCTCTCGGTCTCTACCTAGTGCACGATGACTTAGAACTTCAAGAGTTTCTACCTAACTAATGTCCTGTACAACTCCTTCATTTGAGGGTCACCTTTCAAAGTGTGCCTGCGGAAAACAGATCCCTTTCAAGGATCCTCATTCCACCTGCGTGCGGTGCTTAGGCCCAGACCACAATACCAAGGCCTGCACCTTTTGCCAGGGGTTTAGCAGCTGCACCAGTATCCGCCGTCAGAAGGCACTTCAGGCTTACCTGCTAGAGGAAAAACTTAGTAGGATGGCCAAAGAACCTTCCTCCAGGGGCGATTCTTCCTCCAAGGTCCACAAACACCGGGACAAGCACCGGGAGAAGGCAAGGTCCAGATGCCCAAACCGGGCCTCGGATTCGCGGAACTCAGGCTCCACCCAGTCGGGCCGCTCTCCCTCCAGGGCTAGGTCTCAGCCCCTTCTGGTCAAGGTCCGGGCTTCCAGCGGTTCTTCGACTCTTCAGCCCATTAAGACTTCCAGGCCCTCGGCTTCCTCTCCTCCCACTCGGGCCTCTTCAAAGTCCTCTGAACACCACAAGTCTTCCTCTTCCACCCAACGTCGGGACCCCGACTCCCGGTTGGTCTCCCAGCCCCCCTAGGGGCCCAGATCCTCCACCTAGGAAGACGAAGGACCTGACGTCCCTCAAGCGGACGACGGACCCGACGTGGCCAAAGCATCTGAAGTCAGCCAGGTGTTCGCCGGAGCGAGAACATTCGCCAAGCACCAGACGCCGGCCAGGCATTCACCGGATCCGAAGTCGTCGGCCAAACGACCGATGTCGGCTTCACTGGAGCCGAAGACCGCCCCCCAGTCACCGGTATACACCAGTCACAGGGACTCCATGGAGGAGGACACCGCGTTGCCCGAAGACCAGGCATGCGACACAGAGGATGCCGGGCTTCCGAGGGAACCTTCGCCCACCCGGAGACACCCGAGGACCCGACGCCCGAACCCGGCGACAGACCACCGGCGCCGGGCACGAATATTCAGGAAGTAAAGGAACTCTTTACTTTCTGGTGAGACACCATCCGCAAAGACGTGGTCCCAGTGAAACCTCCTCCTCCTACTCCTCCTTCACCTCCTACGCCCCCTCCTCCACCACAGGGGCCTGCAGGATGACCACCAACCCCCAAGGAGCAGACTCCACCTCCTCGGGGTAGATCTCAGGATCAGAGAAGGCCTCCTTCAAGATCTCCATCAGGGCCTCCCAGCTCCAAGCGACCCAGACGTCGGCGGTATACTCCGTCGGGGGAGGACTCCAGATCGGATACCTCGGATTACTCCAGATCTCCTTCTCCACTCAGCATCTCATCACCTGACCCACATGACCTTCCCAGGTCTCCTCCGGATGATCCCTCTTTCTCTGAGATCATGAGGCACATCCAGGACAACATAGGGTGGGATGCTGAAGACCTCGACCCTGAAAGGCAGCGCCTTGCCCGTTATCTTCGGCAGAAAGACCCAAAGCGTGTGGTAGTGCCACCCTTGGTGGACACCTTTGCAGATGTCACCAAGGCTGCGTGGAAGCATCCGCACTCCACTCCTGCGGTGCCGAAGAAAGCTGACCACCTGTACAAGGCCCTGAGAGAGGACCCGTACCTGGCTCAACAACCTCTGGCAGACTCCCTGGTCATTACGGCCTCACATGACCAGTCCCACAGACTGCAACACATGAGCACACAGCCACTGGACCAGGAATCCCAACAGTTGGATTCCCTGAGGAGATGCATGTATGCGGCTGCTACATGCTCCATCAGGTCCCTGAACTACCTAACCCACATGATACAGTTTCAGAACGCCCTATGGGAACAGGGCCAGGACCTGGTTGATAAGCTTCCGGATGGCGATCAGAAGGTGGCGCTCCTAAACCTTCTCCGCACAGGGTCTGATGTGGGGACCCAAGTATTATGAGACGCATATGATTCTGCGGACTCGTCCGCCAGAGCTGCAGCTTCAGGCGTCTGTCTCCGGCGACACTCTTGGCTCCGTGTCTCCGGCTTCACCCCGGACGTACAGAAGAACATTCTTGACATCCCCTACAATGGCGAAGTACTTTTTGGTGAACCCTCAGAGAAGGTGATCACCAAACTTCAGGATGCTGGGAAGGCAGTCAGGTCTGTACAGGCCATGTACAGACCCAGGCCCGGTTCCTATCGTAGGAGCCAGAGCCGTTTTCACAGCCAGCAACAAAGGCATCAGCCACGTTCCGGCCAGCAACAAAGGGGCACCTTTCAGCAGAAAGCCCAGGCTAAGTCGTCCCCAGGCAGAGCCCAACGCTACACTAAACCGGTCCAGCCTGCAGGGACCAGTGCTGCCACAGCATGACTCCTTCCCAGCCCCCGCCCCTTCTCTGGATCAATGGGCGCAAAAGGTCGGGGGTCGCATCGCTCGCCACTTTTCAGGGTGGCAGTCGATTACCACCGACTGGTGGGTTCTCCAAGTGGTCAAGACGGGCCACTTCATAGAATTTCTCGACCACCCACAGTCAAGACCTCCCCTGCTTTCCTGTTACAAGGTTCAGCATGCCCTGCTTATACAGCAGGAGGTGCTCACACTCGTGGAAAAAGAAGCAATAGAGCGTGTTCCACGGAACCAGAGGGACGCAGGATATTATTCTCACTTCTTTCTGGTTCCCAAGAAAATAGGGGACCTCCGTCTGATACTGGACCTCATTGACCTCAACAAGTCGGTCCTGTACAAACGCTTCCGCATGGTGACCCTCCCAGGTCTGATTCCCATGCTCAAGCAGGGTGCCTTTCTACCATCCTTGGACATGCAGGACGCTTACCTGCATATACCCATCGCTCAAGCGCACAATAAGTTTCTGCGCTTCGAATTCCAGGGCCACCATTATCAGTTCCGAGCCCTCCCTTTCAGACTGTCATCGGCACCTCTGGTATTCATGAAGTGTATGATGGTCGTAGCGGTGACTCTGAGGAGGCAAGGCCACTACATGTTCCCCTACCTGGACAACTGGCTTCTCATGGCACCCTCTCGGGAGGCCTTGATGACCGCCATTCACTATACTCAGTCTCTGTTCGAGACGCTGGGCATCTTAATCAATCAAGAGAAGTCACGTCTGGTTCCGTCTCAGACTCTGTAGTTCATAGGCGCAGTTCTGGACACCATCCAAGGGAAGTCCTTTCTCCCCCAGGACAGAGCGGAACACATCAGATCCCTCATCAGGGACATTTTGGCAAAGAAGACCGTTCCTGCCAGATTGGTACTTTGCCTGTTCAGACACATGACTGCGGCCATTGCAACAGTCCTGCTTGCTCGTCTCCACATGCGGGTCACCCAGTGGATGTTACGGGTCCAATGGGATCAAAAGCAAGACCATCTGCAACTTCCAATCCGGATCACGAAAACCGCAATCCGGGATTGGCAGTGGTGGCTAGATCCAAAGAATCTATCGGCAGGGGTCCCCTTTGTTGCGCCGTCTCCGATTGTGACATTCTCTGCAGATGCCTCAGGGCTTGGATTGGGAGCACACCTCGATGGTGTCCGGTCTCAAGGCCTGTGGATAGCCCAAGAGACTCATCTCCGCATAAACATCCTGGAAATGAGAGCAGTTCTTTATGCCCTGTAAGGCCTTCCAGTCAGAGACTCCACCGTGTACTCTTCTGTTACAAACAGACAATTCCACGGTGATGTATTACCTCAACAAACAAGGAGGCACCCATTCCTACCCGCTTTGCAGGGAGGCCATGAGGGTGTGGGATTGGGCTTTGCAACACGGCGAAAACTTCATTGCAGTTCATGTCCCAGGAGTGGATAACGTCATCGCAGATGGCCTGAGCCACTCTCAGGCCAGAGTCCACGAGTGGGAACTACTCCAGGAGGTAGTAGAGGATCTGTTTCACAGATGGGGTGCTCCAGAGTTAGACCTTGTCGCGTCCCCATCCAATGCAAAACTGCCCAATTTTTGCTCGCTAGATCCAGGGCCTGGTGTTTTCTGGCTAGACGCGTTGTCCCTCTCCTGGGCGGGAGGATTCCTCTATGCCTTTCCCCCCTTTCCGTTGATCCAGAGGGTTTTTCTGAAACTTCACAGAGAGCAAGCGACGCTGATACTCATCGCGCCGTTCTGGCCCAGGCAGATCTGGTTCCCTCTACTACACCAGCTATCCTGGGACCCTCCCGTGTCTCTGCCAATCAGCTCTCACTTGTTGTCTCAGGAGGAGGGCTCCTTGGTCCATCTGGACCTTCGTTCGTTGAGCTTGCACGCTTGGCTCCTAGAGACATAGCCATTTTGCAGCACGGGGTCTCGCAAGAGGTAGCTGATGTCCTGGTGACTACGAGAAAACCGTCCACTCATGCTACTTACACCATGAAATGGCGCCATTTTTGCCTATGGGCTTAAGCGCGGGGGTTTTCGCCTCTAGACTGTCCAGAAAAGTCGGTCTTGGACTACCTCCTGTCTCTTTTTCAGACAGGCTTGGCCTACTCCTCGATCAAAGTACACGTCTGTGCCATATCAGCCTGTCATTGTCCGATAGGCCAATGCACCATATCCCAGCTGGACACGGCACGAGCCTTCCTGAGAGGTATTCTCCACCTTAGACCTCCGATTAAGGATCCAATTCCGCCATGGGATCTACGCTTTGTCCTGGAGCAGCTCACGCTGCCACCCTTTGAACCAGCCGCGGATTGCGAGCTACGTCTTCTCACTTGGAAGACGTTGTTTTTAGTTGCCATTACTTCGGTCAGAAGAATTTCTGAACTCCATGCACTCACGTGCAAAGAGCCTTATTTGGTTTTTCACGAAGACAGGGTATCCCTACGGACTAATCCCAAATTTCGGCCTAAGGTGGTCTCAGCTCTCACCCTTAATCAAGACATCGATCTACCAGTGTACTTTCCCAACTATTCGAATCAAGGAGAGGCCCTGTTGCACACCCTAGACATGCATAGGTGTCTCCGATACTACCTGACCAGAACCAAACACCACTAAAATCGGACCAGCTTTTTGTCTCCTTTGCCCACAGGATGCTGGGAGCTCCTGTTTCCAAACAGTCGCTGTCCAGGTGGCTCATTCAGTGTATCACGTTCTGTTACCAGAAGCGCAACAAACCCTTACCGGGCACGGTTAAGGGTCATTCCACAAGGGGGGTGGCTACCTCCTTTTCGGCCCTTAAGAATGTGTCCACCTTGGCCATCCGTGCTGCAGCTACTTGGAGCTCTGTGCACACTTTCATCAGGCATTATAGCCTGGATATTGCATCGAGGCGAAGAGCAGGTTTTGGTCTAGCAGTCCTTCAAGGACTTCTGTCCTAGGCTTTGGTTTCATTAAGGATTTCTACCTTCCCTCCTCCCAATGGTGTAGGATTTCCATGATTGCTTGGGAATCGGTCCTAATGGTGTAACCTGCTGCAAGAGCTGTTTCTCGAAGTAAAATAGTACAGTTACGTAAGAACTTACCGTAACAGTAGATCTTCGAGAACAGCTCTTGCAGTAGGTACTTTCCCTCCCACCATCCCCGCTGAGGTAGATTATAGTTCCAACATCTTTCTCCTAGGATCAGGTGTCTTAGCATCTCTCTGACTGCCATTTGATGGCGGGTCCTCAGTCTCCTCTTCTGATGTCATCCAGTGGCTGGGAGTCTCTGGCGGGAGAACTGGGGATTCTGCGGGACCGCCCCCTTATGTACTATGCCTGACGTCGGGGGTGGTCCCCGCTGAATACGCAGACTCCTCCTCCAGCCCAGTTCTGTTTCTCCTGCCGTCGAGGTTGTACCTGCTATGCGGCGCTGAAATAGATACTTTGTCATAGGCCTCAGTACTCGAAGTCCTTTATCCCGTTTCCTGTTGCTTGACGTCGTCGATCGGTAAGACCGTTCTTTTTCTATTTTAATCCGATGACGCCGAAACTTTTCTGTGTTTTTTCCTTAATTGTTTAGCATCATGTCTGTTTCAGGGGCAAAACATAAATCTAAGGCGGGTCATGCCCCTATGCGTCGGTGCCCCTGTGGCTGGCAGTTTTCCGTCATGGACCGTCATGATGTTTGTCTCCGGTGCCTGGGACCCTGCCATGATATGGATCATTGCAATGCCTGCTTCTCCGTGGATTGCCATGTTTTGGAAGTCAGCGCATTTCGAGTCGAACGAGCTTCGCCGAATTTCGGAGGATGATGTCGCCCAAGGGCTTCCCAGGTCAGATCTCTCGACAATTCCTCTGGGTCACCTCCCGGGTCTATACGGCCCAGCGAGGAGGAAGTCTCCTCCACTTCCAGCCTTGTTGAGGAGGAGGTTTCTTCTTTGGCGTAGGAGGAGCGGTGTGATCTCTCCCGGGGTTACGCCATTGGCGCTGTCCCGGCAGTCACCTTCGTGGAGGTGCAGGCTCCCCCAGTGTCGCAGCCTCCAGTTGTGGGGCCCGGACCCTCGTTTCTGTCTGTCCGTGTCGCAGAGTCTGGCGCAGCTCACGGCGCCGGTGAGTCGTGCGGGGCCGTCGGCAGCGCCATCCTGGAGTCTCGATGCGTTTTGCGGGCGCGGAGCAGCTGGCGCCGCTGGCAGTGTTTTCTGGGTCATGGCACCATCCATGGTGCCGGGGACTCAGGCGGCGCCGTTGGCATGCCGTGCTGGGCCTTGTCGCCCTTCGCGGCGCCGGGGACTTGGGCGTCGTTGTTGGTGGGACCGCGCTGGGTCCTAGTGCCATTTGCGGTGTCGGGGACTCGTGCAGCGCAGTTTGCAGTGCAGCCCGGGAACCTGGCGCCGCCAGAGGTGTGGATGACTCTGCGGACGTGGTTGCCGTTGTGGCCTACGGCAGTATCAGGCCTGGTGCCACCTCTGGGCAGGTTCCTCCAGCCGTTGAGATGGAGTCTTCCCTTGTCGACCCCTCCTCGGAGGGAGATGATTCAGGTGAGGGCCCAGACCAGCAGCTAGAGTCTTCTGGCTCTGAACCTCCTGTAGGCCGCAGGGCTAGACGGTCCAGTGTTCCTCTGCTGGACTCCCCGGAGTTGGTTAGCCCGGATCATTCCATGGTTAGAGGTGGCCTGGAGTCTTCCATGGTGGGCCCTTCGGATGTTCAGGAGAGGATACCCTCTTGCAGGTCCAAGGCAACTGCCGTTCCTGGTGCTGCTCGGGTCCTTCAGCAGAGGGAGGAGGACTCTGCCTCAGCGAGTGCCCTTCGGGGTCTTGCTCAGCAGGGACCTCCGCCACTGGTGACGAAGAAGAGGGCTGCTTCGGAGTCTGAAGGATTGAGGGGTAGGGGTCAGGAGCAGCGACGAGCCCCCACCGCCTTGCGGGATGTGGGGAGGAGTCGTAGTGCTGATCCTCGCCTTTCTCTTAAGGTCTCTAAAGCGTCTTCTGGTGGCAGTTCTGAGGGTTGCCCTTCTGGACTCATGCAATCCCAGGCGCATCACAGGGGTGATTCTCCTTCAGGGCTCTTTCCGGAGTTGTCTCTTACCCTTTCTACTACGCAACCCGGCATGATCTCAGGGTCCCCAGTCTTGAAGGCATCGCTACCTGGATCCCAGAGCCCTGGCAGAGGTCAGGCACGTGCTATTAGGTGCCCTTTGCCCATCCCTCTGCAACCACCTCCCTCTCTCCCAGGCCATGTGGGGCCCACTGGGCCATTATCTTGGGAGATGTTTAGATCTACTGCTGCGGCCTTCCCGTCCTATGTCAGGGCCATGAACAAACAGGTCTTTGCCTGTCCCCCCCCCCGCCGCAGGAGTCTTCTGGGCATTCAAGCTCCACTTCCTCCTCGTCTTCCTCAGCTGAGGAAGAGGAACCTTCTGTCCATCTTACCTCTGACGCTGATTTCACTGACTATCAGCATTTCATTTCGAGGATGGTATCGGAGCTTCGTATTTCCTACATCCATAGGGACAATACCGAGCGGCAGGCGCATGCTTTCCTTAGTGAATTCAGCACCCGCCATTTGGTGGTGCCTTCCTGGCCGATTCCCTTCCAGGAATCATCTATCTGCACCTGGCAGTCTCCAGCCACTCCTTCCCCAGCCCCGGGAGACTGCAAGAGACGGTATTGTGCCCCCCCACGAGTCTCTAGGTTCTCTGCCTCACCCACCATCGGGTTTGACGTCTCTGGATCTTGCTTCGAGATACAGCTCTTGCAGCAGGTTACACCATTAGGACTGAAGCCGTCAGGCGCCAGGACCCCATGGAAATTTTCTAGCTAGCAGTCTTCAGCGGGGACCGCCTCCGACGTCGGTCCCGCCCTCGACGTCAGGCATAGTACATAAAGAGGCGGTCCCCACAATCCCCAGTTCTTTTCCCGTCGACGCCATAAGCATCGGCCTCGGTCACTTTCTAGCGTATGACAACTCGGAACCACGACGTTCTCTTCTTTTTTCTCATACGAACTTGGATTCATCTGATGTCCTCTCCAAATACCTCTCTGGAAGGTCACCCGTCGAAGTGTGCCTGCGGCAAACAGATCCCCTTCAAGGATCGTCACTCAGCCTGCATGCGTTGTCTAGGCCCAGAACACGACACTAAGGCCTGCTCCTTCTGCCAGGGCTTCAGTAGTCGCACCAGGATCCGCCGTCAGAAGGCCCTTCAAGCGTTTCTCTTGGAGGAGAAACTCAAGGCCATGGATAGGGAATCTTCCTCCAGGGGGGAGTCGTCAGGGAAGACCCACAAACACCGGGAAAAACACCAGGAGAAGGAAAGGCCCAGGTCCCTGTCGAGGGCCTTGGACTCCCGAAGCTCCGGCTTGCGGTCAGACCGCTCTCCCTCCAGGGCTCAATCTCAGCTTCCCCCGGTTCAGGTCAGATTCTCCAGCGGCTCCTCCTCCCTGTAGCCTATCAAGACTTCCAGGCCATCGGCTTCATCCACTCCTTCTAAGGCCTCGTCCAAGTCTGGGGAGCACCACAAGTCTTCCTCCCGCCGTCGGAACTCCGACGCCAGGTCGGTGTCCCAGCCTCCGCGTGGATCGGACCCGGTCCTGCGTAAGACTAAGGACCCGACGTCCCTAAAACGGACGCCAGACCCGGCGTCGGCCAAGCATCACAGGCACTCCCAGAAGCCGGCTACAGCAAGACACCCGTTGCCGGCCAGGCGTTCGCCTCTCAGGGCGTTGGCCAGGGAACCGACGTCGGCTACCCCAGAGGGGAGGACCGCACCCTCGTCGCCTACCGGCATCGGTCGGAAGGTATCATCGGAGGAGGACACCACTCAGCCCGAGGACCAGGCGGGCGACTCCGGAACCGTCAGCCTCCCATGGGAACCTTCCCCGGAGCGGGAGACCCCCGGGGACCCGACGCCCGATCCCGGCGACAGGCCACCGGTACCCGGCCCATCATCGGGCCTGAATTTGGCAGAGGTGAAGGAGCTCTTCACCTTCTGGTGGGACACCATCAGGAAGGATGTAGTCGCCACACACCCTCTTCCTACTTCGGCTCTGCCTCCACCTACTCCTTCAACGCCTACGCCCCCTCCTCCACCCAAGGGGCCTGTAGGACGGTCACCAACCCCCAACACCTCCTCCTAGGGGTAGATCCTCAGGTAGGAGAAGACCTCCTTCAAGATCCACTTCAGGGTCACCCAGCCCTAAGAGACCCAGACGACGCCGGTACACCTCGTCCACGGAGGACTCTAGATCTGACACCTCAGGGTGCTCCAGATCTCCTTCTCCCATCAGCATTCCCTCCCCAGACCCACACGATCTTTCCAGGTCTCCTCCGGATGACCCCTCGTTTGCTGGGATCATGAGGCACATTCAGGAGAATATGGGGTGGGATGTTGAAGAACTGGACCCCGAGAGACAGCGCCTTGCCCGCTACCTTCGGCAGAAAGACCCAAAGCCTGTGGTAGTGCCACCCTTGGTGGACACCTTCGCGGACGTCACCAAGGCTGCGTGGAAGTGTCCGCATTCGACTCCGGCAGTGCCGAAGAAGGCTGACCGCCTATACAAGGCCCCGAGGGAGGACCAGTATCTGGCGAACCATCCTCTGGCTGATTCCCTGGTCATCACGGCCTCGCATGACCGGTCTCAGAGACCTCAGCACTTGAGCACACAGCCACCGGACCCAGAATCCAAACAGTTGGATGTCCTGGGTAGGCGCACGTACGCGGCTGGGACTTGCGCCATCAGGTCTCTGAATTACCTCACCCACATGGTGCAATTCCAGAACGCACTGTGGGAACAGGGACAGGACCTGGTTGAAAAGATGCCCGACGGTGGTCAAAAGGAGGAGCTTTTAAATCTCCTTCGGACAGGTTCGGATGTGGGGACCCAGGTGCTCAGAGCTGCATACAATTCTGCAGACTCTTCGGCCAGAGCTGCAGCCTCAGGCGTGTGTCTCCAGAGACACTCTTGGCTCCGCGTCTCCGGTTTTACCCCGGACGTCCAGAAGAACATCCTGGACGTCCCTTACAACGGGGAAGTTCTTTTTGGTGAAGCCTCTGAGGAGGTGATCACCAAACTTCAGGACGCAGGGAAGGCAGTTAGATCTGTCCAGGCCATGTACAGATCTCAACCTAGTTCCTTTCATAGGAACCAGAGCCGTTTTCGTGGCCGGACACAAAGGCAACAACCGCGTTCCGGCCAACAGCAGAGGGGCTCCTTTACTCAAAAAGCCCAGGCCAGGTCTTCCCCAGGCAGGGGCCACCAAGTTGCAAAGTCGGCCCAACCTGCGGGAGCTAACGCTGCCACAGCATAACGCCTTCCTGGCCCCCGCCACTCCTCAGGATCAACAGGAAATGAAGGTCGGGGGTCGCATCGCACATCACCTGCCAGGGTGGCGGTCGATCACCACCGACAGGTGGGTGCTGCAATTGGTCGAAAGAGGCCATTATATATAATTCGTAGGCAGCCCACCTACAAGGCCTCCCCTGCTTTCCCGCTACTCGGGTCAGCACGCCCTGCTTATGTGGCAGGAAGTGCTCGCGCTTCTGGAGAAAGAAGTCTTAGAGCACGATCCAGAGAACCAGAGAGGGTTAGGTTATTATTCCCACTTCTTCCTGGTTCCAAAGAAAACAGGGGACCTCTGTCCAATTCTGGACCTCAGCGACCTCAATCTGTCGGTCGTCTACAGACGCTTCCGCATGGTGACCCTTCCGGGCCTAATCCCCATGCTGAAGCGGGACGCCTTTTTAGTGTCGTTAGACATGCAGGACGCCTACCTGCATATCTCAATTGCTCAAGCACACAGGAGGTTCCTGCGCCTCGAGTTTCAGAGCCGCCATTATCAGTTCCGAGCTCTTCCCTTCGGACTGTCATCGGCACCTCGTGTCTTCACGAAGTGCATGGCAGTCATAGCGGCATCTCTGAGGAGACAAGGCCACTACGTGTTCCCATACCTGGACGACTGGCTTCTCATGGCTCCCTCCAAGGAGGCACTGATGACGGCCATTCATCGTACCCAGGCCCTTTTTCAGTCACTGGGTATTCTCATCGACTACGAGAAGTCTTTCCTGGTACCGTTCCAGAAACTGCAGTTTATAGGGCAGTTCTGGACACCGTCAGAGGGAAGGCGTTTCTTCCCGCGGACAGAGCGGAACACATCAGATCCCTCATCAGGGACCTGTCGGTGAGGAAGACCGCCCCGGCCAGGTTGGTCCTTCGCCTGCTCGGACACATGGCTGTGGCCATTGCAACAGTCCCGATGGCAAGGCTCCACATGCGAGTAACTCAGTGGATGCTAACGGTGCAATGGGACCAAAGGCAAGACCATCTGCAGCAGCCAATTCGAATCACGAATGCCGCGATTCGGGATTGGCAATGGTGGCTAGATCCGGGAAACCTCTCTGCGGGGGTTCCCTTTGTAGCGCCGTCTCTGACTGTGTCTCTTTCCACAGACGCCTCAGGGCTCAGGTGGGGAGCACACCTAGACGGGGTGAGGTCTCAGGGCACATGGACAGCCCAGGAATCTCATCTCCACATCAACATTTTGGAGATGAGAGCGGTTCTTTACGCTCTGCAAGCCTTCCAGTCGGAGTTTCCACCGGGTACTCTCATGTTGTAAACAGACAATACTGCGGTGATGTATTACCTCAACAAACAAGGAGGCACTCACTCCTACCCACTCTGCAGGGAGGCCACGAGAGTGTGGGAGTGGGTAGTGCAGCACAGCACAAACCTAATTGCAGTACACGTCCCCGGGGTGGACAGTACCGTTGCAGACAACCTGAGTCTCTCTCAGGCCAGAGTCCACAAGTAGGAACTTCTACAGGAGGTGGCAGAGGATCTGTTTCACAGATGGGGCACTCCAGAGTTAGACCTTTTCGTGTCCCCATCCAACGCAAAACTGCCCAATTTTGCTCGCTAGATCCAGGGCCTGGTGTTTTCTGGCGAGGCACGTTGTCCCTCTCCTGGGCGGCAGATTCCTCTATGCCTTCCTCCTTTCCTGTTGATCCAGAGAGTCCTCTTAAAACTTACGAGGGAGCAGGCGGCGATCATTTTGATGAGCCTTTCTGGCCCAGACAAATTGGTTCCCGCTTCTGCATCAGCTGTCCCGGGAATCTCCACTTCCTTTGCCAATCGGCTCCCATGTGCTGTCTCAGGAGGAGGGTTCATTAGTCCATCCGGACTTGCGTTCGTTGAGTCTGCGGCTAGCTCCTAGAGACACAGCCATGTTTTGTCTGGGGGAGTCTACAAAGTGACAGATGTGCTCTCTGCACTCAGAAAACCAGCAACCCGCAGTGTATGCCATGAAATGGCTGATTTTGCCTGTGGGCTCAAGCATCGCTGCTCGCCGTTAAGAATGTCCCAAAAGCTGGTTCTGGATTACCTGCTTTCACTCTTTCGGTCCGGACTGGCTTACTCCTCGATTAAGGTGCACCTTTGCGCAATTTCGGCTTACCATAGGCCATCGGAAGGTGGCCCAGTTGGACACTGCTCGTGCCTTTTTAAGGGGAGTTCACCACCTTAGGCCGCCTATCAAGGATCCGATTCCTCCTTGGGACTTGCCCTTCGTCCTGGCGCAGCTTACGCTGCCACCTTTTGAACCAGCCGCAGATTGCGAGCTACGTTTTCTGTCGTGGAAAACGTTGTTTTTAGTTGCAGTTACTTCTGCAAGAAGGATTTCCGAATTGCATGCACTGATGTGCAAAGAACCTTATTTAGTTTTCCATCAGGATAGGGTATCCCTGAGGACAAACCCAGAGTTTCTGCCTAAGGTGGTTTCAGCCCTCACCCTTAATCAGGATATTGACTTACCAGTGTATTTCCCAAAGTACACCAACCGAGGAGAAGCCCTTCTACACACCCTTGATGTACACAGGTGCCTCAGATATTATCTGACCAGAACCAAACAGTTTCGAAAGTCGGATCAACTGTTTGTCTCCTTTGCTGTTAGAATGAAGGGGGGCTTCTGTTTCTAAACAGTCTCTCTCGAGGTGGCTCATCCAATGTATCTCTTTCTGTTATGATAAGCGCAATAAACCCTTACCAGGCGTGGTTAAGGGTCATTCCACGAGAGGAGTGGCCACTTCCTTTGCGGCGTTAAGGAATGTTTCCACCTCAGCTATTTGCGCTGCAGCCACTTGGAGCTCGGTGCATACTTTTATCAGGCATTACAGCCTGGACATTGCATCGAGGTGAAGAGCAGGGTTCGGCCTAGCCGTCCTTCAGGGACTTCTGTCTTAGGCTCGAGTAGGGTTGCAATCCCTACTTTTTCCTCCTCCCTGTGGCATAAGATTGCCACTATTGCTTGGGAATCAGTCCTAATGGTGTAACCTGCTGCAAGAGCTGTATCTCGAAGTAAGATAGTACAGTTACGTAAGAACTTACTGTAACAGTAGATCTTCGAGAACAGCTCTTGCAGCAGGTACCTTCCAGCCCACCGGAATGGTAGGTAGGTAGGTGGAGGTAGTAGCCAAACATCCATCTTAGGGGATGGGAAGTTCTTTTTTAGTATTAGCCATCTGGTGGCGGATCCTCGGTCTCCTCTTCTGATGTCATCCAGCGGCCAGGAGTCTCCGGCGGGAGAACTGGGGATTGTGGGGGGACCGCCTCTTTATGTGCTACGCCTGACGTCGGGGGCGGGACCGACGTCAGAGGCGGTCCCCACTGAAGACTGCTAGCTAGAAAATTTCCGTGGCATCCTGGCACCTGACGGCTTCAGTCCTAATGGTATAACCTGCTGCAAGAGCTGTTTTCGAAGATCTACTGTTACGGTAAGTTCTTACGTAACTGTACTTTACTCCGTCAGGGCCTCGACGCCTGGCACACGACAGGCCTCCAGATTCGGATTCTGCTGAATTCGACCTGTGGGGACGAAGAGTCTTCTCTTCTGGTCGTGCATTGTTATGCATTTCTTCTCATCAAGCTCACCACACTGCTTACAGCAGGCATCTGTGGTCGATGGTGACTCAGGTCTTAGCCCTACTTCCTGACTCAGAGCAGTCTAGACAGGCCATTGCCCTTTCTGCGCAGGGTCTGGAGCTTGCAAGGCACCAAGTGAGGGCATCTTACGATGCCAATGAGGTGGCGTCCAGACTAGTGGGGACAGCAATCCGCATGAGGCGGACGGCATGGCTTCGTCTCTCCCGACTGTCACCCATGGCCCGGCGTAGGGTGACTGGCTCTGCCTTCCAGGGGACCCGCCTTTTTTCCCGCAGGGCGTGGAGGCGTCTTCAGGGGCAACCCCCCTCCCACAGCCCCTCGGGGGCGCCTCCTCCTCCTCACCCACCTTAGACTTCCTAGTCTATTGGTTAGGGTCTTCCCCTCCCTAATTTTCACCAGTAGGAGGCTGAGGGATCTGTTCCCTCAGGGTTTGCCTCATATTGCCCCCTCTTGAGGGGGCAGTACTCACCAACAGTAATGAATGGTGAAGATTGACAAGGGAAGATACACAATTGCCTACAGTAATTCTTGATCTTCTCTTGTATCTTCACCATTCATTACTGAATCCCTCCACCGTCCCTCAAGGGCCTCCTCCCTTCGACGTCTCCCCATCCCTGTTTGTTTCTACCCCTTCTCTCTTGGCCGTTACGCCAAAAAAAAAAAAGAAGCTATCTTGCTTTTCTTCCGTTCTTCTGAACGGATCCTCCCTCTGGGAATAGGAGGAATGAACTATAATTATCTGTCCTGAGGGAACTCTACCTTAATAGGCATCTCTTGGCTCTCCTTAGCTATGTTTTTCAATCCACAGTTTAAGAGACGGTCCTTAAATGGCTCAACCTCTCTTTCAAAAGGAGTCAAAACTAGAAGGACTGGTCCTAATACTGTCTTTGCATCCCAATGACAATACAACTTTACAGGCTTTGGGATAGTATGTGGGTGTCTTGGGGAGCAATGCAAGGCATTTGTATTTACCCATGCAAGGCAACAACCATTATCATGAGATACAAAAAGTTGTATTTATTGTGCCCAATGAGGCAACAAACATGGTCCTGGTGTACATTTGTATATTATCTGGCTATATCCGGGGTAGGAGAATGAGTCCACTTGGTGTACAGATCTGAAATCCCTGGCTATATCCCTGGTTGAAAGCTTCTGTGGTTGCATACGACACAGCTTCCAGATCGGCCACTACTGGAATTTGTATTAGAAGATATTCTTGGCCAGGACATTGGGGTTTTCCTCCAATGCTAAACAGCAAGTAATGAATGTCCCTTTTGATGGTACAAATCTGTTCAGCCAACAAGTGGAACAAGCCCTGGATGCCTCTCAGAAAACCAGGACTGCCATTAAAATGGCCGGACTGGCTCCTTCAGCTCCTCAGAGAGGCAGGAACCGTCAGTTTTTTTGTAACAGGCAGCCTTTTCGAGGAAGAGGCCAAGAAGCCCCAAACAAGCACCAGTCTCCTCAGCTGCAAAAGAAAATGCAGCAGAAGGCACAAGGGCCAAAAGCGCCCACTGCCACGCTATGAAAGTTTGCCCCCGGATCCACCTCAGCTGCCTGAGGTGGACTTTTCCTCGGCAGTGGGAGGTCGTCTGACTCAGTTCTGTGACTAGTGGAAGTCTATCTACATGGACCAGTGTGTCCTTAGGATGGTTTGGGAGGGGTACTCTCTCAGCTTCGCAGAGATTCCCCCAGACCTTCCGCCCAAGCTACAGCACAGTCTGTCAACCGCTCAGTCAGACCTTCTCACTTCAGAGATAATGGGCCTTCTCAAAAACAGGGCAGTGGAAGTAGTTTGCAAAGAACAAATGGGTAGGAGCCAAGTCAAAAATTGATTCCAGACTGTCTCGTCATTTAATATTCTTTAATGATACTGCCCCCTATATTTCACTCTTCTTGAGAGGTTGATCACGGGGATATTTCAAGTATTTTATCTGTAGATACAGAAATTTTTCTCTCATTTCTGCACTTTTTACATAAGCACTTTCTTGCTACTTTTATAATTAATCATTTTTAGAACAACTGTTATATTTACCGCACTACTGTTGTGCTACTTTCTAAAGTTCTCTATGACCTCCCAGGTCCTATAGTACAATTCCATACGCGTCCTGTTGAATATATGAAATTAACCTTTCAGTATTTCAGTGGCTTATTTACACTTTTTATATTTTTGTAATCACCTTTATAATCATCAACCAGTGTTAATTTGTACAAAAAATAGTGACAACTTTCAAAGACCTGACTCCCCCTATCACTGGGCATGTACCTGTAGCAGTTCGCTCTGCTTTTATCTGTAGGGAAATTTTTTCAATTGCTGTCTGTTTCAATTTATGCTATGCATGTACTTTTACTCGTATAAAAAATAAAAAAATTCCAATTTCACATAAATCAATATATTCAGATAAGCTATTTGTTCTGCACTGTATTACATGACAAATCTTAAATTTGTGGTTTAGGAGGGGTACTCTCTCAGTCATCACCAATTACAAGACGCCGGGAAGACGGTGAGGACAGTACAGGCCATGTACAGACCTAAGTCTGGCTCCTTTCGCAGGGGCCAGAACCATTTTCACGGCCGGCAACACAAACAACAACCTAGTTTCAGCCAGCAACCCGGGGCAATTACAATCGGAAAAGCCAACCCAAATACCCCGGGGGTCAGGGTCAGAGAAATCCAAAATCGACCCAGCCCACCGCAACCAACACCACCACAGCATGACTCCTTCCCGGCCCCTGCCCCATCTCTGGATCCCGGGGAAGGGAGGGAAGGGGGTCGTGTCACTTACCACCTGTCTGGGTGGCAGAGGATAACCTCCGACCAGTGGGTTCTTCAATTGGTAGGTCGAGGGCACTCTGTAGAGATCTTACTTCGAGAGGGCTCTTGCAGTAGGTAATTACATATAGGACTGACGCTGGCCGGCGGCAGGACCTGAGAAAAAATTTCTAGCTAGCAATCCCTGGCGGGGGGCCGCTTCATCAGGTGACCGGCGTCCAAAGCGGCGTCGGTATAAAGGGGCGGTCCCAGACGCCCGCCTTCCAGTTCTTTCCCGCCGTCAACTCGTGCAGTGCCTCGCGGTTAAGTTCTTATCGCTCAGTCCTGTTACAAAACTTTCCTCAGAGGGGGCCCTTCATCTTAGGCCCCCTATCCAGACTCCAGCTCCGCCTTGGGACTTAAACTTTGTCCTCGAGAAACTTACCCTTCCTCCCTTTGAGCCTGCGGCTTCCGCAGACCTGAAGTTTTTATCGTGGAAGACACTCTTCTTGGTGGCCATTACTTCTGCTCGCAGAATTTCTGAGCTCCAGGCCCTGATGTGCAAAATCCCCTACTTGATTTTCCACAAAGAACGAGTAGCTCTTCGCACGAATCCTAAGTTTCTCCCAAAAGTGGTAGCGGAGTCTACCTTAAATCAGTCTATTGAATTACCTGCCTTTTTCACGCAGTACTCCAACCAAGGAGAATACTTGCTCCATACCATGGATGTCCACAGGATTCTGAGATACTACACGATAGGGCGAAGGATCTCAGAAAGACTGATCAGTTGTTCGTCTCTTTCGCTCACAAAGAGAAGGCAATGCTGTCTCTAAGCAATGCCTATCAAAATGGTTGGCCCATTGCATCACTTTCTGTTATGACAAGTACAACAAGACCCTCCTGGGTCAAGTCAGAGGTCACTCCACTCGTGGAGTTGCCGCCTCCGCGGCTTGTTTCAAGAACGTGTCTGCGGCAGACATCTGTGCTGCTGCCACCTGGACTTCAGTCCATACCTTTACTAAACATTACATTTTGGACATTGCCTCTCGTCGTAGAGCAGGCTTCGGGTTAGCTGTCTTGCAAGGCCTCCTTTCTTGAGTCCTGCTAGATTATTTTCTAATTTTTGGAGTAGTTCCTCCTCCCAGTGCCTTTCGTTTGTTCCAGACTGCTTGGGATTCTGTCCTATATGTAATTACCTACTGCAAGAGCCCTCTCGAAGTAAGATAGTACAGTTACGTAAGAACTTACCGTAACAGTAGATCTTCAGGAGAGGCTCTTCGCAATGTTCTTCCATACTCCATCCCCCTAGGCTTTTCAGCTCCTTTTCCATTTAGGGAAATATCTGCTTTTCTCTCGTCCGGGTCTTCTCAGCCTGTGGCGGGAAAGAACTGGAAGGCAGGCGTCTGGGACTGCCCCTTTATACTGACGTCATTTGACGCCGGTCACCTGACGTGGGGGCGGTCCCCACCAGGGACTACCAGCTAGAAATTTTTCTGTGGGGTCCTGCCGCCGGCAGGCGTCAGTCCTATATGTAATTACCTACTGCAAGAACCTCTCTTGAAGATCTACTGTTACGGTAAGTTCTTACGTAACTGTACTTTCCTCGGCCACCCACCAACAAGACCTCCTCTGCATTCCCGTTATTCGGGTCAGCACGCCCTGCTCATCCAGCAGGAGATCTCGTCACTCGTGGGCAAGGATGCCACTGAGATCATCCCACAGAACCAGAGAGGAGACGGTTACTATTCCCACTTCTTCCTGGTTCCAAAGAAAACAGGGGACCTGTGCCCAAGCCTGGATCTTGGCGATCTGAACACCTTTGTGTTGTATAAACGCTTCCACATGTTCACCCTTCCGGGTCTCGTCCCTATGCTCAAGCAAGGCGCATGGTTAATGTCACTGGACATGCAGGACACATATCTCCATCTCCCTATCACTCGGGCGTACCGGATGTTCCTGCGCTTCGAGTTCTTAGGACACCATTATCGGTTCTGAGCACTTCCATTCGGTCTGGCCTCAGCATCTCGCGTATTCACCACTGGATCACAAAGCCAGTCATCCAGGACTGGCAATGGTGGCTCGTCCCGTAGTACCTTTCCAAGGGAGTCCCCTTCTTAGCGCCTGCTCCAACTCTGACTCTCACCACGGATGCTTTGGGGTCCTGTTGGGGAGCTCACCTGGATGGGATTAGTACCCAGGGATCTTGGTCGACCGTGGAAGCCCACCTCCACATCAATATTTTGGAGATGAGAGCAGTCCTTTACGCCTTATAGGCTTTACAGTCAGAGATTCCACCGGGTCATCTGTTAATACAGACAGACAACACCTCGGTCATGTATTACATCAGCAAGCAAGGAGGCACTCACTCCTACCCACTTTGCAGAGAGGCAAAGAGTGTGGAATTGGGTATTACAACACTGGGCCGAAATTACCGCAGTGCATGTTCCCGGTGTAGACAACAGTGTCGTAGATCACCTGAGCCAGTCACAGGCCAGGGCTCATGAATGGGAACTGCTGCAAGAGGTAGCAGAGGACCTGTTCGGCAGATGGGGGGACACCAGACATAGACCTATTCACGTCCCCATACAATGCAAAACTGCCCAATATGTGCTCGCTAGATCCAGGGCCTAGTGTTTTCTGGCAAGACGCATTGTCCCACTCTTGGATGGCCAGGTTCCTCTACGCTTTCCCGCCCTTCCCTTTGATCCAGAGGGTTCTTCTAAAACTCAGATTGGAGGGCGCGTCCATGATCTTGGTGGCGCCCTTTTGGCCCAGACAAATTTGGTTCCTGCTCCTCCACCAACTAGCCCAGGAACCTCCCTTGCCCTTGCCAGTCAGCTCACACTTGCTGTCCCAGGAAGCCAGCATCCTGGTTCACCCGAACCTCAGGTCACTGAACCTGCACGCTTGGCTCCTAAGGACGTAGCAGTCCTTAGACCTGGAGTTTCACAGGGAGTGGCTGACATGCTGGTAGTGGCTAGGAAACCATCTACTCATGCCACCTACGCCATGAAATGGCAGAAATTTTATCTTTGGTCCCAGGCTTGTGGCTTCGATTCGCTTTACTGTCCCGAGAAGAAGTCAGTTCTGGACTACCTCGTATGTCTTTATGATGCAGGTCTAGCATATTCCTCCATAAAGGTACACCTCTGTGCCATCTCAGCATACTGTTCTCCGGTAGGTCAAAGGTCACTGGCACAGCTAGAGACTTCCTGCACCTTTTTGCGTGGCATCCTTCATTTGAGGCCTCCTATAAAGGACCCAATTCCTCCTTGGGATCTTCTTTTTGTCCTAGAGCAGGTTACGCTGCCTCCTTTTGAACCTGCTGTGGACTACAAGCTAAATCTGCTCTCTTGGAAGATGCTATTACCTCAGCAAGGAGAATTTCAGAGCTTCAAGCGCTCATGTGTAAAGAGCCTCATTTGGTTTTTCATAAGGACCGGGTGTCCTTAAGGACAAATCCTAGGTATCTTCCTGGACATAAGTCTCTACCACTCATTCACACTAGTGGGATTAGCGCCGGAGGCACTAGGACCCATCGGGAGCAAACTTTTTGCTGGAGGGTCGGCGTGAGAGATGGCGCCGCGAGGCATGGTCGCCCATGAGCAGCATCTCGGCGGCAAGGACCATCTCGGCGGCGACCCTCAACGCCTCAGTTCCTTTTTCCCGCCTGGCCGAGTGCGGCTTCAGTGAGCGATCGCTTGCCTGTCTGGAGTCAAACTTCAAACTAGCGCGCATAGTTTTCAGTTTATTTTTTGTAACAGTATCTCGATAGTAGTATCGCATAATTTTATTCTATTTTAGTTAAATTTTCTAATATTTTAAATTTAACTTACTTGAAGAAGTCTCGGCCTACTGGACGGTCGACCATGAGCAGGTCAGGTGTCGGTGGGAGGCTTAGCGATGAAAGCTGTTCAGTCAGCCGGGCTGGGTCTGGTCAGCCTCCTTCTTCTCAGCGGGGTTCCGACAACGGTCAGTCCGATGCCCGGAGGGATGGGCGGTCCCCCCGTCGGCATAAAAATAAATGGTCGCATTCTCTGCACCGTTCGGCCTCGAGCTCTTCTTCGGCCCACAGGTCAAAAAAGAGAAGGCATCACTCGAGGTCGCCCTCTGGTATGTCTGCGCGTCGACGGTCGGTTATCATAGCTAGTTGCCGTTCTCCTTCTTGAGACGCCAACTGCTGGTGACCGTCGTCCTCGACATCGGAGCCCTTCCCCGCCTGTAGGTAGGGCTCCAGATGAGCAGTTTCATCAGTGGGCCGCTCTTATGGAGCGATGGGCTTGGAGGTTGGTTCTCCTGCCTGGCTCGGTTGCCACGGAGCCCCCGGGCTCCTCCAGCGATCGGGTAGGGCGGTTGGACCTTCCTAGTCGTGTGGCGCCTTCTTCAGTGCCGGTGGCATGCGCTGAGTGTTTCCCCCTCACATGGCTGCGGCGCGGGGGCCACCGATGCCCTTATCTCCTGGTTTTTCCTTCTCTAGCTTTCCAGGTTCCTGGGCGTTTCGGCGCCTTCATGAGTCTGTTGGCTTGTGGGTGCTGTTTTTCGGTGCCGCTTTCGGCCCCTTCGCGCCCGTCAGCGGCGCTGCGTGGTCTGTGGCCTGCGCTGCTGCCGTTGAGTCTGGCCAGCGCCCGCCTGGTTCGGCGCCCGCTTGAGTCCAGCGGTGCCGCTTGCGGTGCTCGATGCCTCTTGACGCCCGTGCCCTCTGCGGTGCCATTTTCAACCCGTTTTGCCTTCTCGGCGGGGCCTCGAGGACTCTCCTTGTTTCTCTGCTATTTCCTCCTCTAATTTTCACTCCTTTCCTGTCCAATCAGTCCTTTCTGGACCATCAGGAGATGATGTTGAGCCTGACCCAGACCTTGGTTGGGTGATGAAGTGGAGAAACAGGATCTTTCTTTGCTACAGAGCCTGTGGTGAGGGACCTGTCATTTAAGTCTCTGTTGAAGAACCTGAGATCCCTCTTTCTCTCCAGACTACAGACATCGATCCTGGGAAGATATTAAGACTCCAGTACCTTCATGCCGGAGATCCCTATGGATTTGACTCCTCCGATCCAGCCTTCCTTGAGGCGCTGTCTCAAATGGTATGGAATAATCCTGCTCTTATTCCCTCAGTGGCTAAATCCATTGATAAGAAGTATTCAGCTCCCAAGGATCGTCCCATTTTGGCATCCCAAGCCTTTGCGGATCCTGTTGTAGTCCTGGCAGAGAATGATAAGGTCGTTCTTCCTCAAACTACTACAGCTCGACCTATTAACAAAGAGTCTCGTAAGATTGATACATTAGGTAAGAGAGTCTTTGCTGCCTCCACTCTAAGTATGCGTATTGCCAGTTATCAAGGCTATTTTCTCAGTATGAGTATATCCTGTGGCACTCTTTGAAAAGAATGGTTGAAGCTCTTCGGATTCGGACTCCAAGTCAGAGCTTCTTCTGACCGTTACTAAATTATTGGGTCAATAACCAACAGGTCAAAGCCGCTATGGATGCTTTCGACACTGCTTCTCGCTTAGCAGCCGCAGGTATTTGTACTCGGCGCCATTCCTGGCTGCGTACTTCTGGCTTCACGAATGATGCTCAGCAGCAGGTAATGGCGCTGCCCTTTGATGGCTCCTTTCTTTTCGGCCCTCAGGTGGAACAAGCCTTAGAGGCCACTCAGAAGACTAGGTCGGCCATTAAGTTGGCCAGACCTCCGCCTGCTCCCTCTCGGGGGCATGTGAACAGACGTCAGTTTCATAGTCGTCAGTCCTTTCGAGGCAGAGGCAGGGGAAGCTTCCATAAAACCAACCTGCCCAACCTCAAGAAAGCGCAGCAAGCACAGGGCCTAAAGCCCCCATGCCACCTAGATTGCTGGCCCAAGTTCCATCCACATTGCCGGTGGAACTTTCTCCTCAGTGGGAGGTCATCTGATGTACTTCTACAACCAGTGGAAGTCCATAACCGGACAAATGGGTCCCCGGATAATTGCGAGGGTTATTCTCTCAATTTTTGGAAACCCCGAATTGTCCTCCCAGGCGACAACCACGTTGTCGGCCTCTCAATCGAACCTCCTCACCGCCGAGATCCAGGGCCTTCTAAGCAACAGGGCAATAGAACTGGTGCCTCCGCATCTGCGGAGCACAGGGTTCTACTCCCATTACTTCCTGGTTCCAAAGAAGTCTGGGGGAATGCGCCCCATTCTAGACCTCAGAAAATTAAACAAATTTCTCCCCAGGGAGAAATTCAAAATGATTTCCCTAGGTACCCTGTTACCCTTGCTGCATCAGCACGACTGGCTGGCCTCCCTGGATATGCAGGAAGCTTACCAGCATATCCCCATCCACCAGACCCAGCGCAAGTTCCTCAGGTTTGTAGCTCTGGGTCAGCATTATCAGTTCAGAGTCCTGCCTTTTGGGCTATCCTCGGCGCCGCGAGTCTTTACAAAGTGTTGTGCAGTTCTCGCAGCGCATCTCAGGAAGATCGGACTCCGAGTGTTTCCCTACCTGGACGATTGGCTTCTAGCAAGCCCTTCCAGCCAAGGGACTTTGGAAGCCGTGCAAGCGACTTCTCGTCTTCTTCGTCCATGGGAATTCTGCTGAATTTGAAAAATCACAACTGCAGCCCTCCCAGAGGCTCCTTTTCATAGGGGAGCTTCTAGACACCTCTTCTGCGAAGGCTTTCCTTCCAGAGGACAGAAGACTCGACATCCTCGGATGGCCTGTTACATCGAGGGAGAACCAATCGGTTACAGCTCTCCGATGCAACTCATATTGGGTCTCATGGCATCCTCGGTGTTCACTGTACCCCTGGCCCGGTTGCACATGAGAACACCCAATGGATGCTCTCCACTCAGTGGTCTCCAACCTCTCACCCCAGTCTTATCCCATCAGGTGCGGCCCCTTGAAGGTCTCTCACCTGGTGGACTCAGAAACAATCTCCTGGAAGGGTTCCCCTTTGCTCCCCGGATCATCAGATCTCCATCACCACAGGCGCGCCATGCAATGGGATGGGAGCTCACTGTCGCTCCCTCCACACTCAAGGTGTATGGACTCAGTTGAAACTCTTCTCACATAAATGTCCTGGAGATGAGAGTGGTCCTCTCAGCGATCCGAGCTCTGAAGGATATCCTTTGTCACAAGAACATTCTCCTTCAAGCGGACAACAAAGCTGTGATGTATTACATCAACAAGCAAGGCGGTGCTCATTCTTCGCCCTTTGCAGGGGAATCAATGAGGGTGTGGGGTGGTGCTTGGAGCACAAGTCTCTGATTCCGGCGGTTTATCTGCCAGGTATAAAAACGATCTAGCAGATCACCTCAGCAGAGCGAGGCAGACCCTCACAGTGGTCTCTCGATCCAGCCATAGCTCTGGTCACTATTAGAAGAGTGGGGACTCCAGACCTGGACCTTTGCATCCCACTCAGCATAAAACTGCCTCTCTTCTGCTCCAGAAATCCAGGGCCTGGCATTTCTGTCAGGATGCGTTCAGGCTGCGGTGGACAAAACATTTTCTTACGCCTTTCCACCGCTCCCTCTAATCCAGAGAGTTCTCCTCAAGTTCGAGTCTCAGGGGACCAAATGATTCTCATTGCTCCTCCTGGCCTCGGCAACTATAGTTTCCTCTGATCAACAGTATGTTGGCAGCCTCTCGAGATCACTTCCTTGCAAATCAACCTTTTGACTCAGGGTTCGTTGGTCCATCCCAACCTGAAATCACTTCACCTTCATGCTTGGCTCCTGAAGAGGTAGAATTGAATCGATTCAGCGTCTCTCGTAGAGTCTCGGACATCCTTCTGGCTACGCGGAAGCCAGCCACCCGAAAAACGTACGCTTCCAAATGGAAACGCTTTTCTCTCTGGTGTGCAAAGTCCTCTTGGAATCCCTTTTCCTGTCCTCCTGACAAGGTTCTGGAGTATCTTTTGGACCTATCAAACTCAGGTCTCCAGTACTCCACAGTTAAAGTTCACCTTAGTGCCATCTCAGCGTTCCATGAGCCGGTTTCTTCCTTGACTCTGGCTCAGCTTCCTATAGTAAAGAGATTTCTTAAGAGATTCTTCATACCAGACCCCTGTTAGGCGTCCAGTTGCAACCTGGGACATTAACCTGGTGCTGGACATGCTCACTGGAAGCCTTTCGAGCCCTAGCTACCTGTGAGCTAAAATTTCTTACCTGGAAGACTGCCTTCCTGGTGGCCATTACCTCAGCCGCGAGGGTCTCGGAATTCATGCCTTGGTGGCCGGACCCTCCGTATACTGTATTCCATAAAGACAAGGTAGTTTCTCACGTACTCATCCTAAATTTCTTCCCAAGGTTGTGTCAGAATTCCATCTAAACCAACCTCTGGTACTTCCCTCTTACTTCGCTAATTTCCAAAATGAAGGGACGATCTCTTCATTCCTTGGATGTTAAGAGACCTTCGGTTCCATTTGGATAGAACCAAGAATTTTACGAGACTCAGCAACTGTTTGTTTCTTTCAGCGACACCGGCTGGGTCAACCCGTCGCTATTAGATGCATCTCATCATGGTTAGTGGCATGCCTTCGACATTGCTACTCCATGGCTCAAGTTAAATTGGAGGTAGAGGTATGCGCTCACTCTACTGAGGGCGATTGGCATCTTTAGCGGAGATTACGCAATGTTCCAATTATAGGATATCTACTAGCGCCGCCACCTGGAGCTCCAGTGCATACCTTCGTTAAGCATTATGCACTGGATGTTCATGCCAAGCGACATTCCGCATTCGGCAGAACTATCCTTAATGGGCTTCTATCTTGACGCGTGAGCTCTGGCTCTCCTGCCGCCCTTTTGAGGATTATCAGCTTGGTACTCTCCCACTGGTGTGAATGTGGTGGAGACTTATGTCCAGGAAGATATGAAAGTGCCGGTACCTACGTAATTCTTGATCTGTGGACGGAGTCTCCACCACTCGATTCACACGCCCTACCATCCCCGGCTCACGCTATGTGTTGGTCTTCACTCCCTCAAATCTTTAGGCCGTGAGGACTTCTTTGCTGACCCTTCTTACACGGGTCGTACGGACTATCTTATGTCCGTTTTTTAAAGTTAGATTTACTCTTTACGTTAGTTGCGCTGCACCTCCTTGGTAAAAAAGGTACTGAGGCGGTTGGAGGGTCGTCGCCGAGATGGTCATTGCCGCTCGAGCCGCTGCTCGCGGCGCCATGCCTCGCGGCGCCATCTCTCGCGCCGACCCTCCAGCAAAAAGTTTGCTCCCGATGGGTCCTAGTGCCTCCGGCGCTAATCCCACTAGTGTGAATGAGTGGTGGAGACTCGTCCAAGAAGATCAAGAATTACGGTAGGTACGCAATTTTCACCATCGAGCAAACTTTTGCTGGAGGGCTCGCGAGAAATGGCTCATAGGATCCTCAGGTTTTATTCGACCAGAACCAGACCATATCGTCAATCCAACCAGCTGTTTCTGTCTTTTGCTCAAGGGATGCACGGAGCACCTGTATCAAAACAGACACTCTCCAAGTGGCTGGTTAAATGCATCGAATTCTATTACCAGAAGCGCAATAAGCCTTTACCGGTATCGGTGAAAGGACATTCTACAAGGAGGGTGGCTACCTCCTTTGCTGCGCTTAAGAACGTTTCTACGTCCGCCATTTGTGTGGCTGCTACTTGGAGTACAGTGCATACCTTCATTAGGCACTATAGCTTGGACATCGCCTCTAGGCGTAGAGCAGGCTTTGGCCTAGCAGTCCTTCAGGGACTTTTGTCCTAAATGGTCCACTCTGGGATCCCTCTTATCCTCCTCCTGAAAAGGGTAATCTGCACCCTTACTGCTTGGAAATCAGTCCTTCTAGGAGCGTGGATATGTTGTTCATCCACACTTCTTGGCATGTCCCTTTCCTCTTTAAATCTTGCCGGAAGTCTTCAAGCTGGCTTCTCCCACCCACCCAGGTGGTATAAACCTTGGCTTCACCCCATAACAGCAGATCTTCCTTTCCTGCTGGAAGATGCAGGTTCCCTCATGCTTCACAGCAATTCGTAGGCCCTGGATTCAAAGCGTCGGTTTTTACCGCAACTTACCTTAAAACTCGTTCGAGTAAACAGGCTCGGGTAAATTGGGCTTCACACAGTTTGTTTCCTCCTCGACCCATATTGGTGGACACTCATTGGACCTGGTGTTCCTTTTGGGGATGGGGATATCCGACCTGGTGGTGGAACCGGTTGGATGGTCTGACCATCACACCATTAGGTTCAGTTTTGAGGCCGCCCTTGTTAGGTCAGCCCCTTTGGAGATGGTCCGATACCGCCCCTTGAGGGGTGTTTCCCCAGATGACCTGATGGCGGTGTTGGACCTATCAAGCCTACCGACAGATTGCTTGGATCCAGGTGACCTGGTACATGCTTATAATGAAGCGGTGACAGGGGCCCTGGATTCCATTGCACCAGTTCGTGTTCGTCCTCTCACTTCTCGCCCCAGGTCTCCCTGGTTTGATGAGACCGTGAGGGAGTTGAGGAGGGTTGGACGAAGGCTGGAGAGGCGTTGGCGGAAGTCCGGTCTTGATGATGACAGGCTTAGTTTGGTGGACCATTATGTGGTCTATCAATCCGTAATCTCTCGTAAGAAGGCAGAATTCCTGTCCAGAGAGATAGCGGCTGCACAGAATAGACCAGCTCAGCTCTTTTGGACTGTGGACAGACTGTGCAATCCAGTCTGTCTGCAGCCCAGAAGAGCCTTATCTCAAGAATGGTGCGAGGAACTTGCTCTCTTCTTTGCAGATAAGGTTGTCAGAATCGGATCGGACATCCGCTCTTCCCTCCCCAGTGGGAATGATGGTGGTCGGCAGGAGATGTCGAACACCCAGTTTAGTTGATCTGACTTCAGCCTTCCCATAATCGATGATGTTGTGATGATCATTCGAGCGATGCGACCGACTACCTGTGATTTGGATCCTGGCCCCACACGCCTTTTAATGGGTTGTGTGGATAAAATCGGCCAAGTCCTGGCTTTGATAGTCTGGAAGTCTTTGGAGAGGGGATCTTTCCGGATCCCTAAAAGAGGCTATAGTTAAGCCTCTATTAAAGAAATCCTCCTTAGATCCAGATTGTCTAGCAAATTACGCCAATCTCTAACTTACCCTTTGTGGGTAAAGTTATTGAGAAAGTGGTGCAGTACAGTTGGAAGATCATCTGACCAACAACAATATCGATTCTCTCAGTCTGGATTTAGGAAAAGGCATAGTACCGAGACAGCACTGGTTCGGGTACTAAATGACCTCCTAATAGCAAGAGATCGTATGACTCGATCCATCTTAGTACTGCTTGATCTCTCTGCAGCGTTTGACACCGTTGACCATGGTGTGCTGTTAGAACGTTTGCAGTCTGTCTGTGGACTATCTGGTACGGTCCTCAGATGGTTTCGATCTTACCTCGAGGGTAGGACTCAGAGAGTGGTGTCAGGAATTTTTTCCTCAGTATCAGTCTCCCTATCCTGCGGGGTACCTCGGGGTTCTATCTTAGCGCCCATGTTGTTTGCGGTGTATATGCTGCGTTGGGGCGATTATTAGACATCGGTCTGGTTTTCACTGCTATGCAGATGATACCCAGCTGTATATGTCTTTGTGCCCGCCAGGATGCTGCCTTGTCGGTATTTAATAACTGCCTTGCAGAAATTCAAGACTGGATGAATGGGAGTTGGCTGAGGTTAAACCGGAGAAAACTGAGGTGTTGGTCATGGACAAAGCCGATGTGAGGAGGTTTGCGGATGGATCACCCTCAGGATTATGGCTTGGAGGTGTTCAGTTGGCAACCTCAGATCAGGTGCGGAATCTTGGCGTAATAATTGACGACCGTCTGACGCTAAATCTCAGGTGTCAGCGGTGGTCAAAACTTCCTTTTCCATCTGAGGAATATTGCCAGGGTGAAGCACCTGGTTCCTCCAGAGGACCTTCCAACGTTGATCCACGCGCTTACCTCCCTCTTGACTACTGTAATTCCCTATACCTAGGGCTATCGGGGGTTGAACACGCGTCTGCAGCTAGTGCAGAATCGGCAGCCAGGCTGTTGACTGGATCTTCTAGATCCAGCCATATAGTCCCTGTGCTTCGCGGACTGCACTGGCTGCCAGTGGCTTGGCGAATCACCTTCAAGGTCGGTTTGCTGACCTATAAAGCCCTACATGACTTGGGACCTACCTACCTACCTGAAAGAACTCCTTTGCCCCTACTGTCCCTCCGGCCCCCTCCGATCCACTGACGAGGGATTGCTAGAGATTCCTAGGGTCCATTTGAAAACATCAGGTGCTAGATCATTTAGTTTTATGGCACCGACCCTATGGAATTCTCTACCTAATCAAGTCTTGAATGCCCCATCCTTAGTTTTAAAGAGCTTTGAAGACCCACCTTTTAGCATAGTTTTTAATGATTTATTTTAGTTTTAATTTTATTGTATTTATTGTTCAAAATGTACAGGCGCTTTGGTTTTAAGAAAAGCGCCTTTTAAAAATAAAGCTGAATTGAATTGAATTGAATTAAATGACTCCGATAGTAGCGCATCGGACATGGAGGATAAATCTGCTCCTGGATTTCGCCGGTGCTCCTGTGGCCAGAAGATGTCACGCACCGATCCCCACCTAACGTGCGTCTGCTGCCTAGGTGTCGGACATAACACCTCCACCTGCACGTTCTGCCTGGCCTTCCATCCCAACGTCCTGGACAACCGCTTGGCATGAATAAAACTGGGGAGACTGGAGAAAAGGAACCCACTGGTGAAATCAAAGGAGGCGAGGTGGGCAGTTTCCATGGCTACAGGATCCGCCAAGCAGTTGGAGCAAATGAAGGCTTTCAAGGAGGAAGCGGTTCAAGCTTTGGCCAATCAGAGCTTTTTTGTTCCTCTGAACCTCAGTTCCACATTTTCGGGCTCCTTCAAGGACTTATGCCAGTCTCTCCCCACCAGGGTTGAGGCGCCCTCGGGCTCACACTCCTCCCGCCCTCGGAAGAGGGATAAGGACCTGAAGTCTTCATCCAAACGAAGATTTTCTTGGGACTGAGAAAGGTCAGAGTCCCAGGAACACGCGGTCTCGACCTCGGTCAAGATCGCATCCTCGTCCGATGGTTTTATGGATCTTCCGTCTGGCCAAGAGATCGAGGAAGTGGCTGACGAATTTGAGATTTCTCTCGACCCTGTTTCACCAACTCCGGTCGATGATTCTTTGGAAAGGACTCCGGTCCTTGTCTTTCCCAATGAGGAGACCCAGCCCGCTGGTGTCACCATCGAGGAAAAGGTTCCGGACCCTCAGTTTTCACCTAACCCGGAGTCTCCCGATTGACCAAGTCGGCCAGCCCGATCTCGATAGAGGTCCAGAACCCCTTTGGTCGGATGACCAAAAAAGAGTCATAAGCACTCTAAAAAGAGGCATCGCCACAGATCCTCATCCTCCTCGAACGAGGAGAGGCTTCATTGGAAACTCTGTCGATGCTGTAAGGATCTTATGTGGCAACAGCTGATTTTGATCGGTCAGAAGCCGGCTCCGCCATCTACCCCGGCCATCACTTGGCTACCGCCCCCTGGGCCGACACTGACCCCTCCGGAACCGAAGCCTTCGGTTCCCCTGCATGCGGGGCCGGCCTGTATCCCAGCTCTGCCTATCTCAGTTTCTCCACCGATTCTGGTGGAACCACCACCTAATCAGCCTCAGGAGGGGGCTCCCTTGAAAGAGGACCGTACAGACACTGGGCTTCCCTGACGTCTGTCCATTATGGTTACCCCGGACCGCCCTGGTGGATCGAAGGGGACCTAGGCAGGAGACCGTTGTACCACGACTCCTCGGACTCGGATGTAACAGGACTGCACTCCCATCCTGGGGATGATGAGTCCTCCGTGGCAGGTTTAGAGGAGGGTCCTTCCTCGTTTCAGGGCATTCTCCGCCTGATCTCCGAATCCACTGGAATGCCCCTGGAATCTATCCAGAAAAAGGCGGAGTACCCCCTTACAGACATCCTAAAAAGGTGGGATACCCCGTCGGAGGCCATTCCAGTGACTGAAGCCATCACTGGCCCAGCCCTTGAGCTCTGGCAGCGTCCAGCTTCCTGCCCAGCACTGTCTGCCCGCATGGCCCGCAAGTATGGCGTTGCCCATGTGGTCCCTGCCGGGATTCTTAGAACACCCTTCAGCCGAGAGCCTGGTGACCGCTTCTGTGTTTAGACGTACTGGTAGCTTGACCGACACAGACCAACCCCCGGACAAGGAGTCCAAAAATATGGACCACTCTGCCCGCAAGGTCTACGCGGCCTCTTCCTTAGGCCTTCGTCAGGCCAGTTCGGCTGTCATTATGGCACTCTTCTCTCATGTCTTCCTCGGGTCATTAGATGAACTCCTCCCTCATCTCCCGGCGGACATGCAGACCACGGTCAAGCAAGTCCGTGATCAGGGCCGTGCTGTTGCAAAACAGCAGCTCCAGACGGCCCTAGACATCGAGGATTCCTGTGCCCGCTCTTTAGCAGCTGCAGTGGCCACTTGCCGCAGGGCATGGCTGAGGCTATCCTCCTTCCCGTGGATACCCAGCACAAGTTAGCTGACGTTCGTTTCCTTGGCACCGACCTGTTCGGTCCAGGAGTGGCTGGTCACCTTCAGCGTATCGAGCAGTCCAATGCCACCTTGGATGCTACCTTTGCAAAAGGTTCTTCGGTCAAGAACCAGCAGAAAAGAAAGAAGAAGCCATTTCGACTTTCTTTCCCTGCGGCCAGACAGTCCTCCTATCAAGGAAGCCAGCAGCAGCAGGCTCAAGCTTGGCGGCCACGACCCAAGCAGGGTCCTCAACAGCCCCGTAAAGAAGGCCGAGGCACAGGTCCGGGAGCCTTCTCCTCCTCTAAGCCTGCTCAGTGACGGGTTGGGGGTTGCCACCCCTACACCCGTCATGCCAGCTCTGGGTCCTCCCGTGGGGGGGCCGGCTCCGCCACTTTCATTCCGCCTGGTCCAATATCACTTGGACAGGTGGGTTCTCGAAGTGGGCAGTCAGGGACTGCCTCTGGAGTTCAAGCAGTACCCTCCCAGCCGAGCCTGTGCCCCTCGGGAGGAAAGGATCTCAGCTTGCACTCAGTCAGCTCTCTGAGATGACATAGCTCAGCTCCTCTGCAAGGAGGCGGTAGCTTCAGTGCCGAATCCTCCTACAGACCTGGGCTTCGTGTCCAGGTACTTCCTGGTGCCCAAGCGGACAGGGGGGTTGGTGCCCCATCCTAGATCTCCATGACCTGAATCAATATCTCAGGTCCCGCACTTTCCGGATGGTAACTGTGAACCAGATCATACCATCCCTGGAACGAAACATGTGGTTCTGTTCACTGGATGTACAGGACGCGTTTTTTCATGTCCCAATCCATCCGTCCCATCAGCGGTTCCTCCACTTCAGGGTCGAAGGGACCCTGTACAAGTTTCGAGCCATGCCGTTCGGCCTGTCTTCAGCCCTACGGGTCTTCACCAAGTGCATTGCAGTGGTGGCTGCCCATCTTTGGCACCGTGGAGTATGAATCTACCCTTATCTCGATGACTGGCTCTTGGCAGGATCCTCCCTTCAGGAGGTGGAGAGGTCCAGGGATCTGGTTCTCCCAAATCTGCTCCCAACTCGGCCTCCTGATCAACAAGGCCAAGTCAGAAGTCGTGCCTGCTCAGGTGATGGGCTTCATCGGGGCAGAGTTCGACTCTTGTCAAGCCAGAGCTCGGCTCCCGGCGGACAAGGAAGAGGTTCTATCCTCCTTTGCCCGATCATTTATGGTTGAGCACTTGCGCCCTGCCCGGTACTTTCTGTGCCTTCTGGGTTACATGGCGGAGTGCACCTCAGTGGTCCGTTGGGCCAGGTGGCACATGCGCCTCCTCCAATGGGAGCTGGCCACCCAGTGGACTCAGCGCCATGGTCATTTCCACCAGCTGATTACTGTAACCCAGAATATGTGGGACGCTCTCCAATGCTGGACCGCCCCAGAACAGTTGCAGGAAGGGATCCCGTTTTCCGCCCTGAGCCAAGGGTCATCCTTATGACCGATGGCCTCTCTCATGGGCTGGGAAGCCCACATGGGGGACAACAGGGCCCATGGGTTCTGGCCCCCCCGAGGAGTCCCGATGCCACATCAACCTGTTGGAGCTCAGAGCAGTCAGACTGGCACTGTCAGCTTTTGCTCCTCAGCTCCGGGGTCAAGTGATTTAAGTCCAGACGGACAATACCACGACCATGTACTACCTCAACAAACGGCGGCTTGCACTCCCATCTGCTGTGCAGGGAGGTGCTCCGCATCTGGACCCTAGTAAGTCAGCTGGAGGCGGATCTCCTAGCCATTCATGTGGCAGGAATCTCGAACCAACTGGTGGATGCTCTCAGCCGCATAGGCCAGACATCCAACGAGTGGTCTCTCCATCCAGAGGTAGCTTACAGTCTGTTCTCCCGCTGGGGTAAACCGTTGGTGGACCTGTTTGCCTCCAGGGAAAACAACAAGCTGAGTCTGTACCATGCCTGCCCCTCTCAGCAGGGCTTGCTGCAGGGGGATGCCTTCTCGAGGCCGTGGACCCCAGGCCTCCTCTACGTCTTCCCTCCATTTCCCTTGATCCACAAGGTGTTACTTAAGGTGAGGAGGGACAAGGCGAAGGTGACCCTGGTAGCCCCAGATTGGCCGCGCCAGTTCTGGTACCCAGATCTTCTCAGCCTCAGTTGCAGGCCCCCGGAGCGGCTTTGTATATGCCTGGACCTGATATCTCTGAACCAGGGGAAGGTATTCCATCTGGACCTTCAATCCCTGCACCTCATAGCCTGGTACCTGAGTGGCTAGAGTTCCAGGCTCTGGGTCTTTCCGAGGATGTCTACACCGTGGTGGAGGCATCTCGTAAGGAATCGACCAGGAAATGTTATACCTTCAGATGGACGAGATTTTCCATTTGGTGTCAGGGTAAGAGTCTTTACCCCTTATTCTGCTCTGTGGCTAACATTCTCGACTACCTTTGGTCTCTCTCCAAAGGGGGTCTGCAGTCATTAACCCTTAGGGTGCACCTGGCAGCCATTTCTGCTTACCAGGCGCGGGCTGGTCAACCAACATTGGCGCTGGAGACAGTGGTCGGGCGCTTCTTCAGCGGCTTGGATCACATATCCCCTCCGGTGCGTGAACCTCCACTTCCGTGGGATCTGTTGCTGGTTTTGGCAAAGCTCATGGGCAAGCCATTTGAACCGATGCACAAGTGTGCACTCTCACACTTGTCATGGAAGACGGCCTTCCTGATGGCTATCACGTCAGCCAGAAGGACAGGGGAGCTCCAGGCGCTGTCGGTGGACTCCCCTTATGTGGTCTTTCACAGGGACAAAGTTGTCCTGTGCCCCCACCCAAAATTCCTTCTGAAGGTGGTATCAGAGTTTCACCTTAACCAGGTGTTGACTCTGCCGGTATACTACCCTAACTACACCTCGGACGCAGAGTACAGGCTCCATACTTTGGACCCGAGATGTGCTCTCTCCTATTATAAGGAGAGAACAGCGGAAATTCATGGAGAGGTTTGCCAGCTGTTTGTCACCTACGCTGAAGCCACTTCTGGCAGACCTGCAGCCAAATGGACCATTGCAAGGTGGATTACATCATGCATAGGTCTGTGCTATGAGTTGGGGGGCAAGGAGCCTCCCAGAGGGATAAGAACTGATTCTACCCACTATACTGCTGCATCGGTGGCTGCTTCCAGGGACATCCCTATACAGGAAATCTGTGGGGCTGCTACCTGGAAGTCAGCAAACACCTTCATTACCCACTACCACATCGACCTTGAGTCACGCCAGGATGCTGGTTTTGGGGCCTCAGTTCTCCAATCTTTATTTCCCAAGTAGGGGGTGTGCGCCTTGCCTCCCTCCTCCCAGAGAACTGCTTGGAGTCTGCCAAGAAGTGTGGATGAACAACATATCCACACTCCTAGAAGAACAGGTTACTCGCCTGTAACAGTAGTTCTAGGAGTGGTTGCCCCCAGGATGTTAACCTCATGCTGGACTTACTCACTCATAAACCCTTTAAGCCTCTCACCACGTGTGATCTAAAGTTCCTAACCTGGAAGGCCACCTTTCTAGTGGCTATCACTTCTGCTCGTAGGGTCTCTGAAATACATGCTTTGGTCACAGACCTTTCATATACCGTCTTTCATAAAGACAAGGTGGTCTGCCGTACTCACCCTAAGTTCCTTCCCAAAGTGGTTTCAGAGTTCCACCTCAACCAGCCTTTGGTTCTGCCTACTTATTTCTCCAACTTCCAAAATGAAGGGGAATGCACCCTTCTTTCCCTGGATGTTAAAAGAGCCCTACCGTTCTGCATAGATGGAACCAGGGCAAGCAGCTCTCTGTGTCCTTCATCGCCACCTGGCTGGGTCAACCAGTATCCATTAAATGCATCTTTGCTTGGATAGTATCATGCCTGCGCCACTGTTACTGTATGTCACAGGTCAAGTTGGAGGGCCAGGTGTGTTCCTATTCTACCAGAGCAGTTGCCACATCTCTGGTGGAGATCCGCTCTGTCTCCATTGTTGACATTTGTAAAGCGGCTAATTGGAGCTCAGTGCACACCTTCGTAAAGCACTATGCTCTGGATGTCCATGCCAGACAGCATGCCTCCTTTGGCAGGACAGTCCTTAATGGACTTCTGGCCTGAGTGAGCTCTGTCTCCTACCACCCTGCTTGGGGGATTGTGTTCAGCTTGGTACTCTAACCCAACAATATGAATAAATGGTGAAGACTTAAATCCAGTAAGATATGGAAATTACGTACTCACCATAATTCTTGATCTTTGATGAGTCTTCACCATTTATGCATGCCAGACAGTATGCCAAAGGAGGCATGCTGTCTGGCATAGACATCCAGAGCATAGTGGTTTATGAAGGTGTGTACTGAGCTCCAGTTAGCCACTTTAAAAATGTCAACAATGGAGACAGAGCGGATCTCCGCCAGAGATGTGGCAATTTTTTTTTAGTCGATTGTTTGTATACTTGCAGTATTTTGTTTTGACATGTACTCTGCCTATCACCAACTTTGTAACATGAGAACTGCATTGTTTGTTGCACTTGTACCTTTGTGGTTGATTCTCGACCACGGGTTGACCCTGAAAAAGGGACTGTAATTGTCTCAGTGGACTTACCCAGTTACCAAAACTCAAAATAAACAAAAAAAATAAATACACCCATCCCCATCCTCCAAACTCACTTAATCTATTCCAGGTCTTCACTCCCTTGTTTGATTTGGGCTGTGAAGACTGTGTTTTAATTGACTCTTCTTATACGGGTCAAACGGGCTATCTTATGCCCTTGTTGAGTTAGCTGTTTTCTTTAGTTAGTATACGCTGCACCTCCCTAGTAAAATGGTACTGAGGTGGTTAGAGGGTCGACATTAAGATAACCTGCACAGGCAAGAGCCAGCTTTGTGGTGCCACGCATGCATGGCGCTACCTTGGCACCTGCCCTCCAGAAGATTTTTGGCTCCTGCTGGGTTCCAGCACCTTCGGCTTGTAACCCAGCAGTATGAATAAATGGTGAGAACTTGTCCAAGAAGATCAAGAATTATGGCAAGCACATAATTTCCATTTCTAATTTGTAACTGCATGCAAGCAAATGTGTGGCATTGACAAATGTTTGTTCTTACTATTTTAATCACCTGTAGTACTGTCTCCCCAACCCCCTCTCTGTCGTTCACGGTCTCCCCTCTAGTTCTCTAATACCTCCCACTGTCTATCTCTCCTTCCCTCTCTATATCTCACTCTCTCTGCCATGCTTTCTACCTCTCATTGCCTCTCTCCTTCCCCATCTGCCACTCTCACTCTATCACCTTATTCTGTTTGCAGGAGTTGCTGCAAGAGGAGACCAGACAGAAGCTAAACTTAAGCTCCCGAGTGCGACAGCTGGAAGAAGAAAAGGTCAACATCTTGGAGCAGCTGGAAGAGGAAGAGGAAGCAAAGAAGAACACATCTAGGCAACTTATGGCTGCACAGCAACAGGTAAATAGCTGATCAGGTGAAGGCTATGGGCAAGGAAGTGCAAATGATCAGCTAAATTCATCAGAGAGGGACGCCCATTGGCGCAGGGGTAGGATTCCTGCCTGTGATGCTGGTGACCTGGGTTCAAATCTGGACTGGGGGGGGGGGTTGCATGTCCCATGGGCTGCTCTCCTCCTCCTCTGGGGAAGGATGTGTGTGATCGAGTGTCCGGTGCAAAAGTGCAGATCCCTGGCGGAGGTTGGGAGATCTGATGTGACTGGCACCTAATATGTGAGGAGGTGAGATAGGCGTCTGGTTCCTCTCACTGTCATCATTACACATTCCGCCTCCTGAGGTGATTAGCATCCACAAAAAATGCTGCCTGTCCCAGGAATGACACCACCTCCTGGTACTGTGCCGCACCACCCCCAAGTACCCAACCCTGACCGAGACCATGTTCCGCTGGATGGCCCATCCTTGCAGCTCCACCGGGGGTGGGGGTGGGGTGGTAAGCCTATCGAGCTCTGCCACTCTTGGTGATGCGGCCGATAACCTGGACCTTTCTCCGTGGGTTGGGGTCGTGTCAGCGGACCCGCCTTGGGGGGTAAGCCAGGCAAATCAAGGATTGGTTATGGTGTGATGGATCTGGGAGGTAGGGCTGATAATATGGGACAGTCGGTGTAAATAATATTCATCAGAGAGAGAGAGAGTGAGTGGATTGTTACACAGCCTGCCACTTCATACAGATAAAAAAATTAACTCTTAAAGAGCAGCTGATGCCTGGGCAGGCCCAGTGACGCTGAGGCACTGGACACCACACCACGCCAGCAACCCAGGTTCATGAGCGGATCCGGGGCTTGGGGGGTCAGCAGGGGAGGGAGAGGATCGAGCATCGGAGGACTGATTTCCTCTCCCTGGTGGGTGGTGGGGCATGCATCACTCACCAGTGGCTCCCAGTGGAGATCGGGGGGGGTACTGTAGTAGCGATGCTACACTAGAGGTGGAGTAGGCGGACGTCAATCGTAAAGTGCTCAAGGCATTGTCACGTCCACACTCCAGGGGCAACCTAAGATAAAAAACCTTGCCCCCTGGATAGGTGACGACACCTCCAGTATCCCTCCGCAACATGCCTAATGCCAGTGGTTCTGGCGGTAGTGGGGTCCCGCCGGACCGGGTAGGCAGGGGAGTATTTGTCCCCGATTTCTCGGTGGGGTGGCTTCAGGTGGCCAGTATGCAGAGGTGGTGAGAGAGGATGCCCAAGAGAGTTCCAGGACAGTAGGCGGATAAATAAAATGTACAAAAAAAAAAGGCAGCTGATGCCTTTGGAAAAACTTCTAAAAACATATTTAAATACAATTCAGCTTCTGTTTCATATACTGTCTATGTAGTTTTCCTCTCCATTTTTTTTTACTGGAGGCAGTATAGTGTAGTGGTTTAAGGCTCTGAGCTGCAAACCTGGAGACCTGGGTTTGAATCCCATAGCCCCACTTGCACACTGTGTGACCTTGATCAAGTCACTTAACTTCCTTGTGCTTTCAGGTCGCACCTGTAAACAAACTTTCAGCTTAGTGTGTCTCTCCTGGTAAAAAAAAAAAAAAAAATTCCCACAAAAGCAAGGTTTTTATGCCTCAGAGTTCATCTGCCTCTGTAGCTTATTCCCTACTTAAAAGTGTAATGCTCTGTTGTGACATCAGAGTCTGTTGGCATGTGAATAATGATGTCACAAGCAGTGTGTTATGACATCAGATAGTAAAGAAGCTATAGGAGCTGATGAACCCTCAAAGAACAATTCTCCTGTTTTTATGCATTTGACCTTAATAATAAATAAGACATTCAGAGCTAATGAGAAATATAAGATGTTTTGTTTGCAAATAATATTTTTCAATTTTCTTTTTCAAGAAGACAGCAGCTCTCTAAATGGATACTGGGGTAGTTATTTGTTATTTTTTATTTACAGCTTATACACCCTACATCTCTGGCTCTGCCCACATCAGCCTCTGGTAGCCACCCAGTTTGTGACCCTTATGTACGACTTTCTCTGTTAAACTCAACAGCTTGCCCCCCGTTGAAGGGTATACCAATTCCACATCCTACAATTGTACAGCGCCCGACACTACAGCGACAACAGCTCCAGGACGCTGTAGTGTCAGTGCGGGACCCCGGTACTGCTTTCTGGGGATATTGCACCCCCTCCCCGAAACAACTCCAACTCGGAGTTGATTATTTTAGTAGCAGGGGGTTCGGAGGCAAAGGCCCCCCTCCCCTGAAGAAAACGATGTGTCCTGTGACTCCCTTTATGCCGACTGCAAATGTGGTCGGCTATAAGGAGTCGCTGTAACGCCGGTTGACAACCAAATTGTCGATCAGCTGTCATGGATCCCCGTTGAAGCACCAATAGGTCACCGTCCCTTATTAGGAACGCCTAAGTTGGGAGAGGCGACTGTGCAAGGCTGAGTGTACGGGGCACCATTCTGCATTGCTAAGGTTTTCCCATTGTTCTTCCAAAATCATCAGGATGCCCGCACTCAAGGGACTCCAAGCATACATGCAGACAAGCATGCCTGCAGCAAGCCAGTGCCCTTACTTAAGTAGTACCTCTGTTTGCACTGCCACCCGTGGCCACCCTGATGGACATGTAGCTGCACTGGCAGTGACCTGCATCCTGAGAGGAGGAGATCATTCTCCTGGGGGCTCAGTCCTTTTCCTCAGCTGGCCCCTGGCCTTAGGATGCAAACCCAGTTTGCTGGTATTACGAGTGGCAATGCTTGTGCTGCCTCTCTTGGCTGGCAAAGCCTTTTGCTATTTGATACAGAAAAGATAAAAGTAGAGCAGTGCATGTATATGTATAATTATTTCTGAGTATGTGTGTGTGTTGTGACAGGGTTGAATAACGCCCTGGTTCATACAAATGTTCGGGCTGTGTGTGGGTGTTGAGGTGCGATATGGCCGCCACTACACATTCAGTCACCTCACTACCAGTCTAGCATTGGTTTTTAAGGTGCTTTGAGATACATTGTGTATGAAAAGCTCTATATAAGTGCTGATTATTCTTCTTCTGCCCCATTTGTTATACAGAAAGAGTTTCAATGCAAGGGTCTGATCTTCCTGGACATAAGTCTCCACCACTCATTCACACTAGTGGGATTGGCGCCGGAGGCACTAAGACCCATCGGGAGCAAACTTTTTGCTGGAGGGTCGGTAGCGAGGGAGGCAGGCGCGGAGACCAGCGGCGCGCGACGAGCAGCGGCCTCGGCAGTAATGACCATCTCGGCGATGACCCTCAACCGCCTCAGTTCCTTTTTTTCCACGCGTCGAGTGCTTCAGTGGCGGCGTGTCTGGCTGCGCCTGTCGAGTCAAACTTCAAACTAGCACGATAGTTTTCAGTTTGTTTTGTAACATTATCTCGATAGTAGTATAAGCTAGTTTTATTCTATTTTTAGTAAAATTTTTCTAATATTTAAATTTAACTTACTTGAAGAAGTCTCGGCCTACTGGACGTGAGTCGACCATGAGCAGGTCAGGTGGCGGTGAGGAGACTTCGTATGAGAAAGCTGTTCAGTCAGCCGGGCTGGGTCGGTCAGCCTCCTTCTCCTCAGCGGGGTTCCGACTACAGTCAGTCCGATGCCGCGGGGAGGCGGTCCCCGCGGCATAAAAATAAGCGATGCGCATTCTGCCCGTTCGGCTAAAACTCTTCTTGACCCACAGGTCCAAAAGAGAGGCATCACTCGGGGAGCCCCGCCTGGTATATCTCTTGCTTTGTCCGACGGTCGGTTATGGCAACTATAGTTGCGGTCTCCTTCTTCGAGTCGCCAACTTCCGATAATCGTCCTCGACATCGGAGGCCCTCCCCGCCTATAGGTAGGGCTCCAGATGAGCAGTTTCATCAGTGGGCGCTCTTATGGGCGATGGGCTGGAGGTTGGTTCTTCTGCCTGGCTCGGTTGCCCGGAGCCCTCGGGCTCCTCCGGCGAGTCATGGCGGTTGGACCTTCCTGAGCGCCTGCGCGCCTTCTTGATGCTAGCGACTCCGTGCTTAGATGTTTCCCCCCTCACATGGCTGCGGCGCGGGGCCTCACCGATGCCCTTATCTCCTGGTTTTCCTTCTCTTGCTTTCCAGGTTCCCAGAGGCTTTTCCGGCGCCTTCTGCAGGGTCTGTGGCCGTGTCAAGCGCCGTTTTGAGGAACGCCCGAGCTTGCAGCGCCCGTTGGTGGTGCCGCGTAGTCTCTCGGCGCCCGTTGGCGGCGCCCGCGTGGTCTCGGCGGCGCCGCCCGGTGTTGCCCGTTGGATCTGGCGGCGCGTTCAGCAGCTGTCGTCTGCGGCGCCGTTCGCGGCATGTCTCTTGGCGCCCGGCAGCGTGCCGTTAGCGGCGCGTGCGTGGCGTCGGCAGCCGCGCGCCGTGGCGTTGCGGGACCACGTGCCTCTTGACGCGTCGCCCCTCCCTCGAGTCACCGTCTTCAGCCCGTTTTGCCGTCTTAGGCCGGCAGCCTTAGGGACTCTCCTTGTTTTTCTGCCATTTCCTCCTCTCTAATTTTCACTCCTTTCCTGTCCAAACAGTCCTTTCTGGACCATCAGGAGATGATGTTGAGCCTGACCCAGACCTCGGTTGGGTGATGAAGTGGAGAAACAGGATCTTTCTTTGCTACAGAGCCTGTGGTGAGGACCTGTCCTTTAAGTCTCTGTTGAAGAACCTGGGATCCACTCTTTCTCTCAGACTACAGACATCGATCCTGGGAAGATATTAAGACTCAGTATCTTCGTGCCGAGGAGATCCCTCAGTTTGACTCCTCCGATCCAGCCTTCCTTCGAGGCGCTGTCTCAAATGGTATGGAATAACCCTGCTCTTATTCCCTCAGTGGCTAAATCCATTGATAAAGTATTCAGCTCCCAAGGATCGTCCCATTTTGGCATCCCAAGCCTTTGCGGATCCTATTGTAGTCCTGGCAGAGAATGACAGGTCGTTCTTCCTCAAACTACTACAGCTCGACCTATTAACAAGAGTCTATAAAGATTGATACATTAGGTAGAGAGTCTTTGCTGCCTCCACTCTAAGTATCGTATTGCCAGTTATCAAGGCTATTTTTCTCAGTATGAGTATATCCTGTGGCACTCTATGAAAAGAATGGTTGAAGCTCTTCCAGATTCGGATTCCAAGTCAGAGCTTCTTCGGCCGTTATTAAAGTATTGGTCCATAACCAACAGGTCAAAGCTGCCATGGGCGCTTTCGACACTGCTTCTCGCTCAGCAGCAGCGAGTTTATGCGGCGCCATTCCTGGCTACGTACTTCTGGCTTCACGAATGATGCTCAGCAGCGGGTAATGGCGCTGCCTTTTGATGGCTCCTTTCTTTTTGGCCCTCAGGTGGAGCAAGCCTTAGAGGCCACTCAGAAGACTAGATCGGCCATTAAGTTGGCCAGACCTCCGCCTGCCCCTCTCGGGGCATGTGAACAGAGCGTCCAGTTCCATGAGTCGTCAGTCCTTTCGAGGCAGAGGCAGGAAGCTTCCATAAAAACCAACCTGCCCAACCTCAAAAAGAGCGCGGCAGAAAGCGCAGGGACCTAAAGCTCCCAGCGCTACCTTATGAGTCGTTGGCCCAAGTTCCATCCACTCTGCCCGAGGTGGAACTTTCTCCTCCAGTGGGAGGTCGTCTGATGTACTTCTACAACCAGTGGAAGTCCACAACCTCAGACAAATGGGTCCGCCGGATAATTCGCGGGGTTATTCTCTCAATTTCTGAGAAACCCCGAATTGTCCTCCCATCTGACAACCCAGGTTGTATCGGCCTCTCAGTCAGACCTCCTCACGCGGAGATCCAGGGCCTTCTGAACAACAGGGCAATAGAACTGGTGCCCCCGCATCTGCGAAACACAGGGTTCTACTCCCATTACTTTCTGGTTCCAAAGAAATCTGGGGGGATGCGCCCCATTCTAGACCTCAGAAAGTTAAACAAATTCCTCCCCAGGCAGAAATTCAAGATGATTTCCCTAGGTACCCTGTTACCCTTGCTGCATCAGCACGACTGGCTGGCCTCTCTGGATATGTAGGATGCTTACCAGCATATCCCCGTCCACCCGACCCACCCATAAATTCCTCAGGTTTGTAGCTTTGGGTCCAGCATTATCAGTTCAGAGTCCTGCCCTTTGGGCTATCCTCGGCGCCCAGAGTTTTTACAAAGTGTTGTGCAGTTCTCGCGGCGCATCTCAGGAAAGTCGGACTCCGAGTGTTTCCCTACCTGGACGATTGGCTTCTAGCAAGCCCTTCCGGCCAAGGGACTTTGGAAGCCGTGCAAACGACTTCTCGTCTTCTCACGTCCATGGGAGTTCTGCTGAATTTGAAAAAATCTCAACTGCAACCCTCCCAGAGGCTCCTTTTCATAGGGGCGCTTCTAGACACCTCTTCAGCGAGCTTTCCTTCCAGAGGACAGAAGACTCGACATCCTTCAGTATGGCCTGTTACATCAGGAGAACCAATCGATTACAGCTCTCGATACAACGCATGTTGGGTCTCATGGCGTCTCGGTCTTCACTGTCCCTCTGGTCCGACTGCACATGAGAACCACCCAATGGATGCTCTCCACTCAGTGGTCCCGACCTCTCACCCCCAGTCTTATCCCATCAAGGTGACGGAGCCCCTTGAAGGTCTCTCACCTGGTGGTCTCAAGAGAGCAATCTCCTGGAAAGATTCCCCTTTGCTCCCCCGGATCATCAGATCTCCATCACCACAGATGCATCGCTAATGGGATGGGGAGCTCACTGTCTCTCCCTCCACACTCAAGGTGTATGGACTCAGTTCGAAACTCATCTCCACATAAATGTCCTGGAGATGGGGCGGTCCTCTATGCAATCCGAGCCCTGAAGGATGTCCTTTGTCACAAGAACATTCTCCTTCAAGCGGACAACAAAGCAGTGATGTATTACATCAACAAGCAAAGCGGTGCTCATTCTTATCCCTTTGCAGGGAAGCAATGAGGTGTGGGAGTGGTGCTTGGAGCACAAGTCTCTGATTCAAGCGGTTTATCTGCCAGGTATACAAAACGACCTAGCAGATCACCTCAGCAGACGGAGGCAGACCCTCACAGAGTGGTCTCGATCCAGCCGTAGCTCGGTCCCTGTTCAAAGTGGGGACTCCAGACCTGGACCTTTTGCATCCCACTCAGCATAAAACTGCCTCTCTTCTGCTCCAGAAATCCAGGGCCTGGCATTTTCTGTCAGGATGCGTTCAGGCTGCGGTGGACAAAGCGCTTTCTTTACGCCTTTCCACCCTTCCTCTAATCCAGAGTACTCCTCAAGTTCGAGTCTCAGGGGACCAAGATGATTCTCATTGCTCCTTCCTGGCCTCGGCAACTATGGTTTCCTCTACTCAACAGTATGTTGGCAGCCTCTCGAGACCACTTCCTTTGCAAATCAGTCTTTTGACTCAGGGTTCGTTGGTCCATCCAACCTGAAATCACTTCACCTTCATGCTTGGCTCCTGAAGAGATAAAGTAGATCGGTTCAACGTCTCGTAGAGTCTCAGACATCCTTCTGGCTGCTCGGAAGCCAGCCACCCAGCGTCACGCTTCCAAATGGAAGCGTTTTCTCTCTGGTGTCTAAAAATCCTCTTGGAATCCTTTCCTGTCCTCCTGGCAAGGTTCTGGAGTATCTTTTGGACCTATCAAACTTAGGTCTTCAGTACTCCACAGTTAAGATTCACCTTAGTGCCATCTCAGCGTTCCATGAGCCGGTTTCTTCCTTAACTCTGGCTCAGTTACCTATGGTGAAGAGATTTCTTAAGGGATTCTCCATACCAGACCCCTGTTAAGCGTCCAGTTGCAGCCTGGGACATTAACCTGGTGCTGGACATGCTCACTCGGAAGCCTTTGAACCCTTAGCTACCTGTGAGCTAAAAATTTCTTACCTGGAGAGACTGCCTTCCTGGTGGCCATTACCTCAGCCCGTGGGGTCTCTGAGATACATGCCCTAGATTACGGACCCTCCAGTATACTGTATTCCATAAGGACAAGGTAGTTCTCCGTACTCATCCTAAATTTCTTCCCAAGGTTGTGTCAGAATTCCATCTGAACCAACCTCTGGTACTCCGCTTAGCAGCTAATTTCCAAAATGAAGAAGAGGCAGCTCTTCATTCCTTGGATGTTAAGAGAGCCTTGCAGTTCTATTTAGATAGAACCAAGGATGTTCCATAAGACTCAGCAACTGTTTTTCTTTCAGCGACACCCGGCTGGGTCAACCTGTCGCTATTAGATGTATCTCTTCATGGTTAGTGGCATACCTTCGTCATTGCTATTCCATGGCTCAAGTTAAATTAGAAGGTAAAATTATGCGCTCCACTCTACTAGAGCGATCGCGGCATCCCTAGCGGAAATTCGCAATGTTCCAATTGCAGATATATGCAACGCCGCTACCTGGAGCTCAGTGCATACTTTCGTTAAGCACTATGCACTGGATGTTCATGCCAGGCGACATTCCGCATTCGGCAGAACTATTCTTAATGGGCTTCTATCTTAGACGCGTGAGCTCTGGCTCTCCTGCCGCCCTTTTGGGGGATTATCAGCTTGGTACTCTCCCACTAGTGTGAATGAGTGGTGGAGACTTATGTCCAGGAAGATAGGAAAGTACGTACCTACGTAATTCTTGATCTTCTTGGGCAGAATCTCCTCCTCTATCCTCCTCATCCCGAGCTCACGCTGTATTGGTCTTCACTCCCTCAAATCTTTAGGCCGTGAGGACTTCTTTGCTGACCCTTCTTACACGGGTCATACGGACTATCTTATGTCCGTTTTTAATATTAGGTTTACCCTTTCGTTAGTTCGCTGCACCTCCTTGGTAAAAAGGTACTGGGCGGTTGGAGGGTAAATCGCCGAGATGGTCATTACGCTCGAGCCGCTGCTTTCATGGCGCCCGTGTCTCGCGGCGCCGTCTCTCGCGCCGACCCTCCAGCAAAAAGTTTGCTCCCGATGGGTCTTGGTGCCTCCGGCGCCAATCCCACTAGTGTGAATGAGTGGTGGAGACTCGTCCAAGAAGATCAAGAATTACGGTAGGTATGTAATTTTCCTTTCTAGCTGCTCCTTTTCTGTCTCTTCTCTGTCTGGTTGCACAACCAAATTTTCTTGTGAGACCTAGGAACCGATCTAGCCAGTGGTTTCTCAGTTCTGCCTTCCCTTGCTATTTCTGTCTTTTCTTCCCCCTTGCATATCTGCAGGTATAAAAATATATGTGAATCTTTATGTGGAAATGCCACTGATACTGGGATCCCTTTGTTTAAAACTGTATATAGTTACACTGTTGAAATGATTCCAGAAAGCTATTTGGAACTCAAGTGGTTAACCTGAGATGCAGGTGTTTTTGCATTTTCATTAACATTGTATGCTCCTTCTCCCCCAGCGGACCCCTTCCGACTGACCTCCCCCAGCCTCGTCACCCGGTTCCTCTGGGACTTATCTTCCGCCACAGCCTTGTGATGTGCGCCCAGCCACCAGTGTGGAGCCTGTGAGGGGTCTGTCCTCATCTTGCCACTGGAGGTGATTTTCCACATTTTCAGCTTCATTACCATGGAGCACTGGCCATTCACATTTGCGCATGCGCGTTGAGGCGGACGTGCACACTAACACCGGAGACGGCCCGATCTGCCCACCCGGCCTAGTGCCCCCATTGCTTGATGCTATCACTAGCCTCCACTCTGTGGCAGCTAAGAGCGGAAAGCCCGCCCCACCTGGGAGAGGAGGCTGCCTGGCGGCAGTCCATCCACTCCCAGCCCTCCCCACCCCACCCCAGCTGACCCCGGCATCCCATGCTTATTCCCAAACATGGGTCGCCAACGTGGTGAGATGTAAGGCATCCAGCACCTCAGGCCTCTGCGCCATTTGGTCGGCTCTGAGAAGCAGTTTTCTTTTTCTCCTGTGGCCCTGGTCAGCGCCTTCTCCATCCACCCACTTTGATCTCCTCTCGGGCCACCACCTTGTACTCTCTTACGGCTCACCCTCATGGCGGGGAGGTGAGGGCGCCCCAACTCCCCCACAAGGCATGGATCCAGATCAGGTAGTGCCCGTGGAGATGGTGCACGCTGGCGGACGGCCATCAAGTTGCACGACCTGGCTGCCACTATTTTCCGGTTTTCCTTCCCTTGCAGGAGCAAGGCGTGCGATGACTCCTGTGATGGGGGTCACGCACACTCCTGTGCGCGCCCACATCAAGTGTCCACCGCACTCCCGCCCCACGTTCTTTCGGCTTAGTGCCGTCGAGCCCCAGCCTCTGCTAGGGGTCGGGCATGCACCAGCCTCTGGTCTCCCCCCTCCCCGGAGATGGAAAGCAGTCTGTTGGATGCTTGATCCATCTCCTCCCTGCTGACCCACGGCGGCCTGTGCTCGTTCCTGAACATGGGTTGCCGGCACGGCGTGAGGTGTGTTACAGCACCTCAACCCTCAACGCTACCAGGCCAGCTGAGATGCAGTTTTTAAGCCTTTTGTAGAGCTGTAAACAAGAGGTCAGTTCTGGGCCACTGTGGTATCTTTTTGCTGCACCTGCATTAGAACTGACAAGAACATTCTATTAACTTAAAACATTCTGTGGGAAACAGGGTCTCTTAACGAGTTCCCAGACAAAGTCTAATAAAAAAAATAGCAATGCTTTTGTAAGAGAGACAAGAAGAGTGAGAGACAGAAACTTGGAATTAAGAGATATCCTCAGAAGAATGACTTAGTTTTCTCTGTTTGTACTGGCTTTGTAAATAGTTATACTGAATAATTTTTATTTTGCTGTTACTGAGAAAAATAAAACTCTGCGAATTTTGAAACCTTTTCTGGTTTTCCTATGCTTGCTAACCTTTGCCTTGACGACGTGTGTGTGTGTTGTATCTTTGATTGTGTGTGCCATGCTAGTTTATTTATTAAACCATTCAACCAGGATAGTCTGCATTTTCTTAAAAAGCTTTTGCAGAAGAGTCCTGGGAGCTCTTCCGTCAGTCTAGTTGTTTGTGTATCTTTTTATGGAACTAGATTGTGATGTCTTTTCTTTACCAAAATGTCAGTTTCCCTCTGTGTGTCTGTCTGTCTGTTCATCTGTCTATAAAATGCATATGTGAGAGCTGCACAGTAATGGCCACCTGAGGGATGTTGGTTCCCATGCAGGCCTTTGAGTCACACTTTGAGGACCATGTGTATAATGGAAGTGAGAGGCTAGCTGTGTCCTGGAGATGAGCCACCTAACTCTGTAAGCCTACCTATGAGTTGTATTGATATCAGTGAGAAAGGCAGCATGTGGCCCTCCCTGCCAGCTAGATAAAGGGCGCAGCCATAGCGACACCTATTGTCAGGGGAGGGAAGGGGTGGCAGGGAAGGTGTACAGTATATGTGGTTTTATATATATATATATATATATATATATATATATATATATGTACACACACACACACCTCGGGGTGAGAGCTTTCTCAGTAGGATAACCTGCGTTATTTCCACTGCAGTGAGGATAAATCCTGATGACATCAGCAGAGTGAGGATATCGACATTTATCCATACTCTGCTGATGTCACTAGAGTGAGGATAAATGCACTGCAGCTTGCATTTGAAAGGAAACTGCTTCAGAAAAAGTTTCTCTTTCTCACTGAAGCTGCAACTTACTCAGTTAGCTTTGCAAAAGACTCTCGCCTATGTCCCATTATGTTTCTAACATTGCTAGCCCATTACTGTGCTGATCACAGCTTCAAAACAACCTGAATTCTAAATGAAAGTCTTTTACAAAGCAGGTTCTGTTTCTCAGTGCTACCTGCAGCAGTTTGTCTTTCTCACTGAGCCTCTGGCTCACTCAATTAGCTTTGCAAAACACACTCACCTGTGTTTCTGACTCCCAGTCCATTCAGAATGCACACACACTGACAGCACACACAGAATGAGCAGACTCAGAAAACATTTTCCTGCAGCTCTCACCCCTGTGGTATAAATCGCACACATGATGGGCAGATCATGGCATATGGAAAATATTCTCACTCCTTCGGCACACGTGAGAATACACAGCTCACTCTGCAGAAGCAAGAATATTTTCCATATCCCACTTCTGCCCATCATGTATCCCATGCTCATTTTCTGCTCCGAGGCCCGTTATTATGCATGCATGCATGCTTTGTATTCACTGTGTTTCTCTATGCAGCTTTTGGGGGTGTGCGCTTTTGTTACTATCACAATTAAGCGTTCCTGCATTTCCGTAACCATTTGCATTGGCGTTCCCGTCTATGCCACCGTGTGCGTTACCCTTTGCGTTTTCGTTTACGCTTGCGTTTGCGTTACTGTTACCATTTGCGTTTCCATTAATGATTCTGTTTGCTTTTCGTTTTGCATCACCGTGTGCATTACCATTTATGTACACGCTTCAATTTGCGTTTCCTTTGACATCATTGTTGCTGTTACCGTTAGCATTTGCGTTTCCTATTGTGGTATCGTGACCAGGCTCATTACTATTTGCATTTCCCTACGCGCTTGCGTTTGCATTACCGTTCCCGTGTATGTCATCGTGTGCGTTACCCTTTGAAATTTTGTTTGTGTTTGCGTTACTGTTCACATTTGCGTTCCCATTACTGTTTTTGTTTGCATTTCGTTTTGCGTCACCATGTGCATTACCGTTTGCGTACGCACTTCTGTTTGCATTTCCTTTGGTGTCATCATTGCTGTTACCGTTAGCATTTGCGTTTCCTATTGCGGTACTGTGACCGTGCACGTTACCAGTTGCGTTTCTGTACGCGCTTGTTTGTGTTTCCGTTTGCATTACCATTCCCGTCTACGTCACCGTGTGCCTTATCCTTTGCATTTTTGTTTGCGTTTGCGTAACTGTTAACATTTCCGTTTCCATTACTGTTTTTGTTTGCATTTCCTTTTGCGTCACTGTATGCATTTCCGTTTGCGTACGTGTTTGCGTTTCTGTTTGTGTTTCCTTTGGTGTCATCGTTGCTGTTACCATAAGTGTCTGCATTTCCAATTACGTTACCGTATGTGTGTGCATTACGGTTTGCGTTTCCGTTTCTGTTTTCATTAACGTTTGCGCTTGTGTTTGTATTACCGTTTACATTATCGTTTACGTTAGCGTCACCATGTGCGTTAGCGTTTGCACTTGTGTTTGTGTTGCCGTTACTTCACAATTTATAGTGCACATTCTCAAAAAGAAGGGAAATTCATGGCAAAAATATCCTTTTAATGCATCAGTTAGGGTTGTTGCCCAGCGACAAAAGCGAAGAAATTCGATGTTAGGGTTCCAACCCCCTTGCACCCCACCCCCACCAGCAGGCATCGGGGTGTGCGGTGGGGTTGTCGGTCCTAACTCTCACCCCATTCTCCTATACTACACCACCTCAGCTTGTTTGCACATGGGATGGGGTGAGAGTTAGGACCAATGACCCCAATGCTCACCCTGATGCCTGTTGGTGGGGGCGGGGGTGGGGTGCAAGGGGGGGTGGGATCCCTAAAATCGAATTTCCTCTCTTTTGTCACTGTGGAACAACCCTAACTGATGCATCAACGGAGTTTTTTTTGCCATGAACAAAAAATATACATGTATAATATGGCATGGGCCTAATAAAAATATGCCTTATATTTTACGAGTAGTTTTGACCCCTGTAACATCACAGGTGATTAAACCATGAGTGATATCACAGGTGTCATGGATCACAAGTAAAAATATCAAGCTGTTTTAATTAGGCAGTTTACCTCCATGATTGCAAGCATTCAGACGTTTTGAGGTGCTACAATAGAACAAAACTCTCCTTCCAAAAAACACAAATGGGCCACAGATATTCAAGTTCACTGTATACATGAGATCATTGTAGGTGGTGTTTATTTGTGACAAGAAAAAATTACATGCACTTTCATAGCCAAAAAGTAAGGAACCTTAAGATACAATTCAGAATTGCAATGCTGTTTGTGTGTCCATATATATATATATATATATATATATATATATATATATATATATATATATATATATATATATATATATATATATATATATATGTGTATATATTCATACAGACACAGAGACACACAGAAGTATATAAATATATATGCATAAACATGTATACACACACACACGTGTCTGTGTATAAAAGCATATATATACACACACACACACACCGAGCTGCGTAAGTATACAGTATATACAATTAGGGACATTGTAAAATGGAAAATCCTTATGTTTGCCAATTTCAGGTGGCAGAAACCAAGAAGAAAATGGAGGATGATCTGAGTGTGGTGGACAGCCTGGAAGAGGCGAAAAAGAAGGCTGTGAAAGAGGTGGAGAGCATGTCACTGCGTCTAAGTGAGAAGACCCAGGCCTATGAGAAGCTGGAAAAGACCAAGAACCGACTACAGCAGGAGTTGGATGATCTGACAGTGGACCTTGACCAGCAAAGACAGATCGTCTCCAACCTGGAGAAGAAGCAGAAGAAGTTTGACCAGGTACAGCATTATAGTGTGATAACCCTTTCCATTTACCTGCAGAGGCAGCGACTCCCTTCCCATTTTATGTTACTTCCTGACCCTGGTATCATGAGTACAGTGACCAACAGAGCTGTAACTCCCTTCACAAGATGCACATCACTTTCTGATCCAGGTTTCCTGAGAGAGGTGACTCATATATAGCAGTTCTAGAGTTGTGGATATGGTGTACTATCCACATTTCTGGCAGAATCCTTTCCTCTTTAAGAAATGGCAGAAGGTCTTCAAGTTGTCTCCTGCCACCCACTAGGGTGGTATCCTCCTCAGCACCATCCCAAGCCGTAAGATCTTCTTTTCCGCTGGAAACATCAGGTTCCCTCCATCGCAGTTCCGTGCTAGGTGTAGGCCCTAACTTTGCTAAATTTCTCTGCTTCTTCAAGCTTTGCGTTTTTGACTGCTCTGCTTTGAGTTGATTCTGCCATGGACTCTGGAGACCCGAAATCAGTTCAAAGTTTCAAACGTTACTCTTGCGGCCAGAAGATATTGCCCCCACACCTAGTACGTTGGTTGCTTGGGTATACACCCCGATCTGCAGGCTTGCGGCTTGTGCTGTACTCTTCATCCCTTCACCTCTGAGGACTGCTGTGCTCGCCTCCTCTTAGGCCATCTGATGAAGCAGGATCCCCGTTAAATCGAAGGATGCTCGTAAGGCAGTTTCTGCGGCAGCGGGCTTTGCTGAGCAACTTGTGGCCTTCAAGGAGACCGCGGCCCAGGCCGCCACAGGCACTTCGTCTGCATCTGCCCTTGTTTCAGTGTGCATAGGTGCCTCATTCACTGGGACGTTTAGGGACCTATGCCAGTCCCTACCGACTCTCGGGGAGGGCCCTTCCTGGGGGTCAAATCTTCTAGATGGGATTCTAAAAGCAAAAAGTCCCGTTGCAGATTGTGGGACCATGAGCACTCTCAGGCCTCTGGTTCCCATGCTTTTGTGGGTCCGGTGGCAGCCGAGCAGTCAGTTTCAGCCCACGTTTCTGTCCTGGCCACTGGCCCATCAGACATGCTGGCCAAGACGCGGGTCAATCAACCAGTCGAGATTTTTCTCAACCTGGTTGACCCGTTGTTGCCGGACGAGGAGAGGATTCCCTCTGCAGGACCCTGGTCCTGCCTGATCTCTCCCAAGGGTGGCTGTATCAGCACCCTGGGCTGGATCCCTCTTCTCGGGAGCCTGACCCTCCGGGGACACCCAGGCATCCTTCACCTGTCCCCGTTTCCCCTCGCCATCTAAGTCTTCAGTAGTCAAGGTCCAGTTCGAGGTCTCCTGGCTTGAGGTTGAGCAGTTCTTTACATAGCCGTTGGTTCCACTCTTGGCATTCGGCCAAGAGACATTGCTGGTACTTCTTTTCTTCCTTGGGGGAGGATCTGCTTGCTGTAAGATGCAGCGCCGTTATGAGGTGTTCATATGGCAGCAGTGTCTTCTCAGCACTGGCAACAGGCCACTGGCAGTGCCTCAGCCCACACTGGCACTCTTGTGGCTGCCGCAGCCCCAGCCATGGCCAGTTCCCCCAGCTCTGCCAATGACAGCATCTCCACCCATCTGAGTGGAACCCCCGCCTCCACAGCCCAAGGTTGGGCCTCCTCATAAGACTGTATGCACTGCCACGGGGCTTCCCTGTCAGCTGTCGGTCACCATTACCCAGGCTGACGAACCCTGCGTCATCACTGGGGATATGGGGGCTCAACCAGTGTTTGAGGAGTCCTGACTCTGAGGGACTCCTCAATGCATTCTCGCCAGACCTTGGGCTTTGGCCATGACTCTGGGTGTGATTTCCCTACAGAGCAAGGGCCACCCTCCAAGGCGCTGCTCAGCTTGATCTCTGAATCTATGGGGATCTCACTGGAACCCATTCAGAAGTGGTCTAAGTATCCCCTTATGGAAATTCTCAACAAGGATGACTCCCCTGGAGTAGCCTACCCTGTTGTGGAGGCCATTCTTGGCCCTGCTCTGGAGCTGTGGCAGCTCCCTGCCTCCTGCCCTACGCCGTCGATCCATATGGTCCTTAAGTACATGGTCCCCATTGGTTCTGTGTCCATGTTCACTGTTGACCCTTCAGCCAAGGGGTTGGTAGCTGATTCCTCTTCAGCACTTGGGCAGTGTTGAGGATGTTGACAACATCCCCGACAAGGAATTCAAGAAGTTGGACCACATGGCCAAGAAGGTCTGTGTGGCCTCATCTTTAGGCCTTTGGCAGGCTAGTTTGGCCGTTGTGACGGCCAGCTTTGCCCATGCCTTGTTGGATACCCTGGATTAGGTTATCCCTAGGCTCCAGCTGACCTGCAGCTGCCGCTCAAGCTGGTTCGTGATCAAGGAAAAACAGTAGGTCCAGACAGCTCTGGTCATTGGTGACTCTTGTGCCACCTCTGTGGCCTTTGCAGTGGATATGTGCTGCAGGACTTGGCTGCGGATTTCAACCTTTATGGCCGATACCCAGCACAAACTGGCAGACGTCCCCTTCTTGGGCACCGACTTATCGAGCCCGGAGTGGATGGCCACCTCATCTGCATCAAGAAGTTCAGTGCCACCTTGGACTCCATCACCTCTGCCCAGAAGGATGTTAAGGGCCAGAAACTGAAAAAAGTCTTTTCAGTTTCAGCCATACTCTGTCCCTGTGGTCAGACCACCCCAGCCCCCGGCTGGGCAACAGCAGGCCTGGCAGCCTTAACTGAAGCAATCCTCTTTGGCCAACAAGTCCGGCGGATGAGAGTCAGCTGTTCCTTCCGCCAACCCTGCCACCAAGTCTGCACAGTGATGCATTGGAGGGCATCTGCCCCCGCCTGCTCCTGTCCGCCACGGGACCTCTCATGGGGGGCCAGCTCTGTCACTTTGCTCCTGCCTGGTCCACTATTACCTCAGACAAATGGGTGCTCGAGGTGGTGGATCAAGAACTGCCTAGGCTCTCCCAACCCAGCCCGTGCCCCACTGGAGAATGTGGTGTCCATGGATATCTTGTCCGCCCTTCAGGAGGACATCGACCAGCTGCTCCGGAAAGAGGTGGTGGTTCATGTCCCAGAAGCCATGGTCGGTCTGGGGTTTGCCTCCAGGTATTTTCTGGTTCCAAAATTGGTGGGGGGCTGGTGCTCCATACTGAATCTGCATGACCTCAACCAATATCTCTGGCCATGCAGATTTTGGATGGTCACTCTGTCCCAGATCATCCCATCCTTGGAGCAGGACATGTGGTTCTGCTCCCTGGACCTTCAGGATGCCTTCTTTCATGTCCCCATCTTTCTGGCCCTCCAGCAGTTCTGTGGTTCCGCTTGGAAAGGATCCTGTATGAGATCCAGGCCATGGTGTTCACTCTCCTCAGCCCCAGGGTCTTCACCAGTTGCATTGAAGTGATAGCAGCATTCCTGCAGTGCCAAGGAGTACAGGTGTACCTGTGCTGGACGACTGGATGACTGACTGATCGCCAGTTCCTCCAAAGAGGAGGGGTATTTTGGATGGTCACTCTGTCCCAGATCATCCCATCCTTGGAGCAGGACATGTGGTTCTGCTCCCTGGACCTTCAGGATGCCTTCTTTCATGTCCCCATCTTTCTGGCCCTCCAGCAGTTCTGTGGTTCCGCTTGGAAAGGATCCTGTATGAGATCCAGGCCATGGTGTTCGACCTCTCCTCAGCCCCCAGGGTCTTCACCAGTTGCATTGAAGTGATAGCAGCATTCCTGCAGTGCCAAGGAGTACAGGTGTACCTGTAGCTGGACGACTGGATGACTGACTGATCGCCAGTTCCTCCAAAGAGGAGGGGGAGCGGTCCCAGCATCTAGCCCTCCAGACCTATTTAGCCCTGGTCAACGAGGCCAAATTGGAACTCAGTCCTTCACAAGTGATTCAGTTCATTGGAGCGGAGCTCAGCTCTTGGCGGGCCAGGGCCTGACTCCTGGCAGACAGGGCAGAGGATCTAAACTCCTTTTCTCGATCATTTCAGGTTGAGCAATAGCGCTCTGCCCAGGACTTTCTTCGCTTACTGGGGTACTTGGTGGTGTGCACCAGCGTGGCTTTTTGGGCCTGCTGGAGAATGCATTCTTTTCGATGGGGACTAGCCCAGCAGTGGTCTCAGCATCGTGGTTACCTCGACCAGCCAGTCATGGTCACTCAGCAGATGTGGGACACCATCCAGTGGTGGCTAGTCCCAGATCATCTCCAGGAAGGAGTCCTGTTTGTCTGCCCGGAGCCGACAGTCAGTCTCTCAACTGATGCCTCTCTGTTGGGCTGGGGATCCCACTCGGGGGACCACAGAGTCCACATGCTCTGGCCCCGAGGAGTCCTGATGCCATATCAACCTGCTGGAGCTCTGTGTAGTGCATCTAGCACTGTCAACTTTCAGTCCCCATGTTTGGGGTCAAGTCATCCAGGTCCAGACAGACAGTACAATGACCATGTACTATCTCAACAAGCAAGACAGAACGTATTCCCTCCCATTGTGTTGGGAAGCTGTCCACAATTGGACCCTCGTTCGCAGCTTAGACACCATCCTTCTGGTGATCCATGTGGCTGGAGTGTCCCACCAGCTGGCGGACACTCTCAGCTGGGTGGGCGAGGTGTCTCACGAGGAATCCCTTCACTAGGAGGTAGTCAACCGTCTGTTTGCCCAGTGTGGTCACTCTGTTTGTCTTTCAGGAGAACACGAAGCTGAGGCTGTTTTGTGCCCACCCGCCTCAGTGCAGGACACTGCTGGGGGATGCCTTCACAAGGCCCTGGACCGCAGGCCTCCTGTATGCCTTCCTTTCCTTTCCCCTGATCCACAAGGTGTGGAGGGACAATGCAAAGGTGATTCTGGTGGCTTCCAGACTGGCCACGCTAGTTCTGGTACCCCGATCTCCTCAGCCTCAGGTCTCCGTGGTGTCTGTCTGTCTGCCCAGACCTGCTTGCTCTCGTGCTCCCATGGGAAGGTTCTTTACCCGGACCGTCAGTCCATGTACCTGACAGTCTGATTCCTGAGCGACTAGAGTTCTAGGCGTTGGGTCTCTCTGACAAGGTCCTCCAGATCATAGAGGCCTCTCGGAAGGAGTTGACTCACAGGTGCTATGCCTTCAAATAGAAAATGTTTTCCATTTAATGTTAGGGCAAGGAGCTCAATCCCTTGGCCTGCCTGGTGGTGAGCATTCTGGATTACCTTTGGTCCCTCTCTCAGTTGGGCCTTCAGTCAGTGACCCCCAAGGTGCATCTGGCAGCAATCTCTGCATATCGGGTGCAGGCTGGTATTCTGAATGTGGCACAGGAGAAGGTGATCAGGTGCTTTTTCAAAGCCCTTGACCACTTGTCCCCACCGGTGTGTGAGCCTCCACCACCTTGGGACTTGCTGCTGGTCTTGGCAGTGCTCATGGGCAAGTTATTCGAACCAGTGTACAAGTGTGATATGTCTTGCCGGTTGTGGAAGACCGCCTTCTTGGTGGCTATCACCTCCACCAGAAGGATCAGTAAGCTCCAGGCATTTTCCATAGAGTCTTCTTACCTGGTCTTCCATGGGGACAAGGTTGTCCTCCGCCCCAGCCTGAGGTTCCACCCGAAGATTGTTTCAGAGTTCCACCTTAACCAGGTGATGAACCTCCCAGTGTACTTCTCCAGTCCAACCTTGGAGTCCGAGCACAAGCTCCACATGTTGGACCTGTGGCGAGCGCTCGCTTATTACAAGGAGCATATGGCTGGAATTCGAGGAGAGGTTTGCCAGCTGTTTGTCACCTGCACTGAAGTTGCACCTGGCAGCTAAGCGGACAGTTGGCAGGTGTTTAGTTTCCTGTATCAGCATCTGCTATAGGTTGGCTGGTAGTGAGCCTCCTGCTGAGCTTAAGGCTCATTCCACCAGACATACTGCTGCCTCGGTGGCTGCTTCCAGGGATGTCCCTATGCAGGGCTGCTACCTGGAAGTCAGCACACACCTTCATCTCCCATTACCATTTCGACCTTGAGTTACGTTGGGATGCTGGTTTCGGGTCCTCAGTTCTCCAGTCTTCTTTTCCCAAATAGTCGGTGTGTGCCTTGCACCACCTCCTGGAGAACTGCTAGGAGTCTGCAAGGAGTGTGGATAGTACACCATATCCATGCCCCTAGAAATAAAGGTTCTAGGAGCATGGATATGTTGTTCATCCACACTGTTTGGCATGTCCCCTTCCACTTTAAATCTTGCCGGAAGTCTTCAAGCTGGCTCCTCCCACCCACCCAGGTGGTATATACCTCGGCTCCTCCCCATGAGGCCAGATCTTCCTTTCTGCTGGAGGATACTGGTCCCCTCATGCTCTCAGCATTTTGTAGGCCCTGGCTTTCAAATTGTTGGTTTTACCGAAAATCAAACTCATTCGAGTTAGCGATCGTGATTTCGTTGCATCGACTGTGGAGTAAAAATGTGCCCCAGGATTTCGCCGGTGCCCCTGCGGCCAGAAGATGTCGCACATCGATCTCCACCTCTCGTGCATTTACTGTCTAGGTGTTGGACATGACACCTCGTTTTGCGATTTTTGCTTGGCCTTCCATCCCAACGTCCTGGACGACCGCAAGGCACACCTGAAGCTGGGGAGACTGGAAAAGAGAAACCCGCCGGTGAAATATAAGGTAGGCGGTTTCCGCAGCCGCGGGCTCCGTCAAACAGCTGGAATAAATGAAGGTATTCGAGGAGGAAGCAGCTCGTGCTTCGGCCAATCGAAGTTTCTTCATCCCACTGAACCTAGGCTCCACCTTTACGGGCTCCTTCAGGGAGATGTGACAGTCTCTCCCCACTCGGGGTGAGGCGCCCTCGGGCTTGCACTTCTCCTGCTTTCAGAAGATGGAGAAGGACCTGGTGTCTTTGTCTCGATGGAGACGCTCTTAGGACCGGAAGAGGCCCAAGTCCCTGGAACACACGGTCTCGACCTCGGTCGAGATCGCAACCTCGGCCGCTGGTTTTTCAGACCATCCGTCTGGCCAAGGGACCAAGGAAGTGGCGACGAGGTTGAAATTATCCTCCACCCCATCAACCCCTTGTTGCCGGCTGTGCCCGATGACTGGTTGGAAAGGACTCCGGTCCTGGTCTTTCCAGATGAGGAGACCCAGCCAGCTGGTGTCCCCATCAGGGAACCGGTCCCAGGCCCCCGGGTCTCACCGATCCTGGTGTCTCCCGATCGATCGGGTCGGCCTCCCCGATCTCTGTCTTGGTCCAGGACCCGCTCGGATGATCGACTGAGGAAGAGCCATAAGCGCTTAAAAAAGAGGCGATGCCACAGGTCCTCATCCTCCTCGGACGAGGAGAGGCTCCAGCGGAAACTCTGGTGCTATGAAGACCTTATGTGGTAGCAGCTGAACTTGACCGGGCAGAAGCCTGCTCCGCCACCTACCCCGGCCATCACATAGCTCTCACCTCCCAGGCGGAAGCCGACCCCTCCGGATCCGAAGCCCTCGGTTCCTCTACCTGTGGGGACGGGCCATCTCCCGGTTAGGCCTACTCCGGTCTCTCCACCGATTCGGTGGAACCACCGCTTAAACAGCCTGAGGGAGGGGCACCCTCGAAAGAGGACACCGGGCTTCACTGACGTCTGTCAGTAACAGTCACCCCGGACCGCCCTCGGCAGATCGAGGGTGATTTAGGCGATAGACTGCTGTATCATGACTCTTCGGACTCAGACATCACCGGCTTGCACTCACATCCCGGGAATGATGGGTCATTGGTCGGCACAGGGATGGAAGAAGGCCCTTCCTCTTTCCAGGGTATTCTCTGCCTCAACTCCAATTCCACCGGAATGCCCCTGGAGCCTATCCAAAAAAAAAGGCGGAGTACCCTCTTACTGACATTCTTAAGAGAGGGAATACCCCGACAGAGGCCTTTCCAGTGGCCGAAGCCATTGTTGGCCTAGTCCTTGAACTCTGGCAGCATACTGCCTCCTGCCCAGCACCATCTGCCTGCATGGCTCGCAAGTATGCAGGGTTCACAGAGCACCCTTCAGCCGAGAGCCTGGTGACCGCCTCTGTGTTCAGGCTTACTGGTTGTTCGGCTGACACTGACTGACCCCCAGACAAGGTGTCCAAGAATATGGACCACTCTGCCCGTAAGGTCTGTGCGGCCTCTTCTTTGGGCCTTCGTCAGGCCAGCTTGGCTGTCATTATGGCACACTTCTCTCATGCTCTTCTTGGATCATTAGATGAGGTCCTCCCTCATCTCCCACCGGACATGCAGACCACAGTCAAGCAAGTCCGTGACCAGGGCCGTGCTGTTGCTAAACAGCAGCTCCAGGCGGCCTTGGATAGCGGGGATTCTTGTGCCCGCTCGCTGGCAGCCTCAGTGGCCTCTTGCCGCAGGGCTTGGCTGAGGCTCTCCTCCTTCCTGATGGATACTCAGCATAAGCTTGCTGACGTGCACTTCCTTGGTACCCACTTGTTCGGTCCAGGAGTGGCCACTCACCTTCAGCGTATAGAGCAGTCCAAAGCCACCTTGGATGCTACTTTGAGCAAGAACCAGCAGAAGAGAAAGAAGAAGCCATTTCGGCATTCTTCCCCTGCGGTCCGGCAGCCCTCCTATCAAGGAGGACAGCAACATCAACAGCAGCAGGCTCAAGCGTGGCGCCCTCGGCCCAAGCAGGGTCCTCAGCAGCCCCATAAAGGAGGCCAAGGCTCAGGTCCTGGAGCCTCCTCCTCCTCTTCTAAGCCTGCTCAGTGACAGGTTGGAGGTGGCCACCCCTGCACCCATCTCGCTAGCTCTGGGTCCTCCTGTGGGGGGTCGGCTCCTCCACTTCCTTTCCACCTGGTCTGCTATCACTTCGGACAGGTGGGTTCTCTAAGTGGTCGGTCAGGGACTGCCTCTAGAATTCGAGCAGTACCCTCCCAGCCGAGCCTGTGCCCCTCGGGAGGAACGGATTTCCGCATGCATCCAGTCAGCTCTTCGAGACGACGTAGCTCAGCTCCTCCACAAGGAGGCAGTAGCTTCAGTGCGGGATCCTCCAACAGACCCAGGCTTTGTTTCCAGGTACTCCTGGTGCCCAAGCGGACAAAGGGTTGGTGCCCCATCCTAGATCTCCACGACCTGAGTCAATATCTCAGGTCCTGCATCTTTTGGATGGTCACTCTGAACCAGATCCATACCATCCCTGGAGTGAAATATGTGGATCTTCCCTTGTCAGTCTTCACCATTCATTACTGCTTTGGTTGTGCCGGAGGCGCGCACCTGCTATGGGAGATTTTTTTTTAGGTCGGTACCAATGGCGCGGCCCCCGACAGCAATGCACTGCGTCATGCTCGAGGGGCAGCCATTAGGGGCCACAGACTCCTCCTCCTCCATCTCAGTTCTGTTTCTCCTGCCGTTGAGGCTACACCTGCTATGCATGAAGTTTTTCGTCTGCATCAGAGGCCTAATTTTCGCGAATTCTCTCCGAGTAGTTCTTCCTGATGCCGTTGATTTTGGTAAGATTGTTCCTTTCTTTTCACGGTGCCGGGAGCTTTTCTGTGTTTTATATTGTTTTCGCATCATGTCCGGTTCGGGAGCAAAGCGTAAGTCGAAAGCGGGCCGCGCCCCTATGTGTTGGTGCTCCTGTGGCCAGCATTTTTCCGTTACAGACCGGTATGATGTATGCTTTCACTGCCTGGGACCCAACCATGATATGGATTCGTGCGACACCTGTTTCTCGATGGACCGTTGTGTCCTAGAAGTCCGCGCATTCAAGATTGGCAAGGCTCCACCTACTTTCAGGGGACAGCGTCGCCCCAGGGCTTCCCAGGTAAGATCTCTAGACCCTTCCTCCGGGTCCCCTCCCAGGCCTATATGGTCTGGAGAGGAGGAGGCCTCCTCATCTTCTAGTCTTGCCGAGGAGGAGGCCTCTTTCGCAGTGTTGGAGGAGTGCCGTGATCCCTCCTGGGGCTGCGGTAGAGACACCGCCTCGGCAGTCATCTCTTCGGAGGTGCAGGCTCTCCCAGTGTTGAGGTCCAGTTCTGTTGGGCCAGGCATTGGTGGACCCTCGGCGCGCCTTCCGGCACCGCTCGGATCCAGTGCCGTTCGTGGCGCCGTGATCAGGGTGGCGCCGTTGGCTATGCTGGTAGTATTCCCCGGCTGCGGTTGACTCTTCTGGCGGCGCCGAGACGGGTCCCGGGCGCCAAGGGCGGTGCTGCAGGTCTAACTGGTGCCATTGGTGAGTCAGGGCCGGGTTCTGGTGTCTCTGCTGCATCGAAGCTGCCCAGCGCTGTAGCTGGCATCAACGTCGTTTGCAGCGCCGTTTCTCTGGAGACCCCTGGGGTGGCCAGTATTGAGGTCCAGCTGGTCTCTCCCTCCTCCTCAGAGGGGGATTCGGACGTGGACCTGTCCTGGCGTCAGGGTCTCCAGTGAGATGAGGAGCTAGGTGGCCCAGCGTGCCTATTCCTCTTGTCTCCTCCGCTGTCCTCTCCTGAGGCCTCCCAGGCTGGGGGTGGTCTGGGGGTCCCTGAATGGGGATGGCGTGGAGGCAGGGGAAGGGGCTCATTCTCCTGAGGGGGTTGCGGTAGCTGCCGATCCCAGTGCTGCTGCACCTGCTCGGGGTGGTTGCTGGGGTCGAGGAGGAGGGCGTTCTCAGAGTCCGGGGGGTTGAGAGACCGGGATGAGGCACCTCGGTCTTCACCTGCCATCCCTCGGGTGTGGGTAGGAGCCATAGCGCTGGGCCCAGTCTTTCCCTCTCGGGCTCCAGGGACCCTCTGGTGGCGTTGCTGTGGGCTGCCCTTCTGGACCCATGCAGCCCCAGGTTCGTCACAGGGGAGGATCCCCTACTAGGCTCTTCCAGGCTTCGCATCCCCAGGGTTCCGTTCTGCGCCCTGCTTTGTTGTCCAGGACCCCGCCAGCTCGGGCTCCGTTTTCCAGATTTCAGAGCCTCAGCAGAGGACAGTTGCCTCGTCGTAGGTGTCCTCCTTCCATTCCTCTGCAGCCACCCCCCTCTCTCCCAGGCCATGTCGGTCCTACGGGCCCGTTATACTGGGAGACGTTCAGAGGCTCTGCAGCGGCCTTCCCTTCATACGTTAGATATATGCATGAGCGAGTGTTTCGCCTTTCCCCACCGCCGCAGGAGTCCTCTGGACATTCGAGTTTTCCATCATCCTCGTCTCCCTCCTCGGAGGGAGAGGAACCCACTGCTCATCTCTCCTCCGATGCTGATTTCACTGAGTATCAGCGATTCCTTTCGAGGATGGTGAGGGATCTTCCTATCTCCTTTATTAGGTGAGACAATACCGAACGGGAAACGTGCGAATTCCTCTGTGAATTCAGTGCCCAGCATCTGGTGGTACTATCCTGGCCTATTCCCTTCCAGGAAGCGTCTATCCATTCCTGGCAGTCACCAGCTGCCCTTTCTCCAGCCCCAGCAGACTGCAGAAGAAGGTATTGTGCCCCATTGGAGTCTCTAGGTACTCTCTCCAACCCGCCTTCAGGATTGACATACCTAGAAACTCTCTCCAGGCGCTGCCACCTGGCGCACAACCGTCCACCAGACTCAGATTCCCTACAGTTTGACCGGTGGGGGCGAAGAGTGTTCTCTTCCTCTCGTGCGATGTTATGCATTGCATCACATCAGGCTCACCATGCTGCCTACAGTAGGCATTTGTGGTCGATGCTCTCCCAGATCTTAGCATCAATGCCTAATATGGAGCAATCCAGACATGCTATTGCCTTCTCTGCTGTAGGCCTGGAGCTGGCAAGACACCAGTCAAGGGCATCTTGTGACGCCGATGAGGTGGCTTCCAGGCTTGCAGGGACAGCGATCTGTACTGGACGGCATGGCTTCATTTATCAAGGTTGTCACCCCTGGCCCAGCGTAGGGTGATTTGCTCCACTTTCCGGGGGACCCGTCTTTTTTCCTCCAGAGCTAGGAGACTCCTGCAGGGGCTTCCTCTGTCTCCCCGTCCTCAGGGGGACACCTCCTAGCTCTCCTCCACCATAGACTTCTCACCTGATTAGCCCAGGGTATTCCCCTCCTGTTTCCTACCAACCGGAGGCTGGGGGTCTTGTTCCCTCAGGGTTCCTATTATCCCCACCTCTTGCCGGGGCTTGGTACTCACCCAAGCAGTAATAAATGGTGAAGATTGACAAGGGAAGATATGAAAATTCTAGGGACATGGATATGTTGTTCATCCACACTGTCTGGCAGGTTCCTTGCTGCTTTAAATCTTGCCGGAAGGTCTTCAAGCTGGCTCCTCCCACCCATCCGGTTGGTAAAACTCTCGGCTCCGCCCCATGACGCCAGATCTTCCTTACCGCTTGGAAGCTCAGGTTCCCTCCTTAACGCTCTGCGTGTAGACTGGATCCTAATTCTTCGGTTTGCCTGAAACTTATTTTAAAATTTTCAAGACTTTGGTCAAGTTTCTCCCTCGCGGCTGCGATGGACAAATCGACTCTTGGATTTCGGCAGTGCCCTTGTGGGCAGAAGATGTCCAGGATGGACCCGCATTCCACGTGTGTCTACTGCCTCGGCCTAGAACATGACCCACAGGCCTGCGAGTTATGCTGTTCGTTTTCGTCAACGCCCTGGAAGACCGCGCTGCCCGGTTACAGCTTGCTCGAGAAGCGCCACCGTGTTAAGTTGAAGGAGGCCTGTTGGGCGGTTACCACGGGCGGCTGGCTCGGCTGAGAACCTCGAGCAGATGATCGCCCTCGAGGAGGAGGCGGCACAGGCTGCATCATCTTCTTCTCAGTTGCGGCATTTATCGCTCTCCACTGGGTACCTCGATTCAGCTTCTTTCAAGGAGCTTTGCCAACTCTTTCCACTGAATGGAGAGGGCCTTTGGGACATTCCTCTCAGTCCAGAAAGAAGGACTCAAGGGTAAGTCCCATCGTCGGCGCTTGGGGGAGCGGGAGAGGTCCCTTCCCGACAGTCGACACTTGCTCGGTCGAGGTTGCGGCTAATGCCGCTGGCTTCACGGTGTCCCGTCAGGTCAGCCGGCTGAGACACCCGTCGACGCTGTCTAGAGTTTTTGCGACCCGTCGGACGGGCTGTCGACTGGTGAAGCCGACAACCCTTCTTCACCGGTTCCCCCTGTGGAGACCGAGGACTTGCCTGTGCCTCCATTGCCGCAGTCCCCGGTTAAGGCTTCCGAGCCGAGAGAAGAGCGGCTATCCCCGGCCCCTTCCCAGCCCCATCCTTGGAAACACCGAGGATCTCTGTCTCAGTCTCAGACATCGTCTCGGTTCAGCCGATCCCACCGACATCAGAGGTCTCGTTCTCGGCACCGAAGTAAGCGGCACCGCCGCTCGTCCTCGTCTTCCTCCTCGGAAGAGGAGAGGCTTCGGCGCAAGTTGCGTCAACGCTACGAGGACCTGATGTGGCAGCAGTTACTTCTGTCTGGGAACAAGCCGACACCGTCGCCTTCCCCGGCCGTCAAGTGGCTGTCACCCAAGCGACCGAAACAACCCCTCGCTGTACCCGAGGTGCCCAAGCCTGGGCCGGTTGTTCAGCCAAAACCAGCTGCCCCACCGATTGTGGTGGAACCTCCGCCTCCACAACTGAAATCAGGGGTGCCAACCAAGGACTCTCGGTCGGGTCAGAGCCTGCCCCACAGGTTGTTGGTCACTCTCACTCCTGACCGTCCTTGGCAGGTGGAGGGTGGCTCAGGCCCCAGGCAGCTCTTTGCGGACTCCTCAGAGTCCGACAACAGCTCACTCCCTGTTCTCGGCCGCTGACCTGGAGTCCTCAGGGGGCCAGCCTCTGATGACGCAAGCCCATCGTCCTTCAGTGGGCTTGTTTCGCTCATCTTGAGTCCACCGGATGCAGCTCGACCCCGTATCCAAGCGGGCCAAGTATCCCCAGACGGAGATACTGGACCGAGGGGATTCACCCACGGAGGCCTTTCCGGTGGCTGAAGCCATTGTTGGCCCAGCCTTGGAGCTCTGGCAGTGGCTTGCTTCCTGTCCTGCGCCTTCGGCCAGGATGGCAAGGAAGTATACGGTCCCTACCGGCTCTTTGTACGGTTTTTCGGAGCACCCCTCTGCGGAGGGGTTAGTCACCGATAGCATTTTCCGGCATTCGGAGGCGCTAGGGTGTGGATAAGCCTCCGACAAGGAGTCCAAAAGCTGGACTATGCCGGGCGCAAGGTGTACACTGTGTCCTCCCTAGGCCTCCGCCAGGCCAGCTCGGCCGTGCTGATGGCACACTTCTTCCACGCCCTCATGGGCTCCCTGGATGAGGTGATCCCTCATCTCCCGGCCGACCTGCAGACCATGGTCAAGCAGGTGCGGGGTCAGGGCAGGGCGGTGGCGAAACAGCAGCTCAGGCGGCTCTGGACATTGGAGACTCCTGTGCCAGAGCGGTTGTGGCGCGGTGGCCATGCGCCGCCAGAGCATGGCTGAGGATATCCACCTTCTGGCGGATACCCAGCACAAATTGGCCGGATGTGCCTTCTTGGGACCAGACCTCTTGACCCTGGAGTGGAAGGTCACCTCCAGCGGATCGAAAGTCCAGTGCCACTCTGGACTCGGTTCACCTCCGCCCAGAAGGACAAAGGCCGCCCGACAGCAGCAGCACAAGTCCTTTCGTCCTTCTCGCCTGCGGCGCGTCTGGCCCAACAGCACCAGCACCAGGGCCAGCAGGCTCGCGCTTGGCATCCCAAACCCAAGCCTGTGGCTTCCTCCAACAGGAAGCAGGGAGGTAAAGGCCCAGGAGGTCCCTCGGCCGGTCCCTCCTCTAAGCCTGCCCAGTGACAGGTTGAGGGGTGTCACTCCCAGCCTCGTCACTCCCCCGTGGGGGGACGGCTCTGCCACTTCCTTTCCGCCTAGTCCGCTATCACCACGGGCCGTTGGGTGTTGGAGGTGGTAGGAAGGGGCCTGCCCTTGGAGTTCGGGTCAGGCCCCACCCTTCCGAGCCATCGCCCCTTGGGGGGCTACAGGGTCCGCAGCCTCTCTGTCAGCTCGCCGAGCCGATATCGCCCTACTCCTTGAAAAAGAGGTGATCAGGAAGGTGGCAGATCCTCCTCCAGACCCGGGGTTTGTGTCCAGGTACTTCCTGGTCTCAAAACGGACAGGGGGCTAGCGCCCCATTCTCGACCTGCACGACCTGAACAGGTTCCTAAGGTCTTGGACCTTCGGGACGGTCACTCTGGCTCAGATAATCCCATCCTTGGAACGAGGCGTGTGCTTCTGTTCTCTGGACCTTCAGGACGCGTTCTTTCACGTCCCAATCTGTCCGTCCCACCAGAGATTCCTCCACTTCAGAGTGGAGGGATCCCTTTTCGAGTTCCAGCCCATGCCCTTCGGCCTTTCCCTAGCTCCCAGGGTCTTCACCAAATGCATGGTAGTGGTGACAGCATTCCTGCGGCGCCAAAGGGTCCGGGTGTACCCCTACCTGGACGACTGGCTGATTGCAGCCCCCTCCAGAGCGGAGGTGGAGCGGTCCAGAGATCTGGCCCTCCAGGTTTGCTCTCAGGTTGGCCTCCTCATCAACGAGGCCAAGTCGGAACTCGTGCCAAAGCAGGTGATACAATTCATCGGGGCAGAGCTCGACTCTCTATGAGCCAGAGCATGGCTCCCGGCAGACAGGGCCGAGGTTCTTTCCTCCTTTGCCCAATCATTTCAGGTTGGGCAATCGCACCTTGCCCGGGACTTCCTGCGCCTCCTGGGCCTCATGGCGGCCTGCACCAGCGTGGTCGTTGGGCCCGCTGATACATCGTCCCCTTCAATGGGGGCTGGCCAGCCAATGGTCACAGCACTTCGATCCACTGGATCAGCTAGTGACAGTGACCCAGGGGATGTGGAACGCTCTCCAGTGGTGGACCGTTCCAGCACATCTGCAGGAGGGTATCCCGTTTGTCCGCCCTGAGCTGACGGTCTCTCTGTCGACCGATGCCTCTCTGATGGGTTGGGGTGCCCATCTGGGGGAGCACAAGGCGCCGAGCCTCTGGTCCCCTCAGGAGTCCCGATGCCACATCAACCTGCTGGAGCTTGAAGCGGTTCGTCTAGTCCTCACTGCCTTCGCTCCGTTTCTACGGGGTCAAGTGGTTCAGGTCCAGACGAACAATACCATGACCATGTACTACCTAAACCATCAGGGCGGGACGCGCTCCATGCCTGTGTGCAGGGAAGCTCTCGGCATTTGATCACTCGTGCGCAGCCCAGAGGCGGATCTCCTCACCATTCATGTGGCAGGAGCCTCCAACACCCTGGCCGATGCCCTAAGCCGGATAGGGGGCTGCGTCTCACGAGTGATCTCTCCTGCCGGAGGTAGTACAAGATCTCTTCTCCCATTGGGGCATGCCTCAGGCGGACCTGTTTGCCTCCAGGGAGAATGCGAAGCTGAGACTGTTTCATGCCTGCCCCCCTCAGCAGGGCTCGCTGCAGGGGGATGCCTTCTCGAGGCCGTGGACCCCGGGCCTCTTCTACGCCTTTCTCCCATTTCCCTTGATCCACAAGGTGCTTCTCAAGGTGAGGAGGGACAAGGCGCAGGTGATTCTGGTAGCCCCAGACTGGCCCCACCAGTTCTGGTATCCAGATCTCCTCAGTCTCAGCTCCAGGCTCCCAAGGTGGCTTCCAGCCCGCCCGGACCCGATTTCAGTCAATCAGGGGAAGGTATTGCATCCGGACCTTCAATTCCTGCACCTGACGGTCTGGTTCCTGAGCAGCTAGAGTTCCAGGCCTTGGGTCTTTCCGCCGAGGTCCTCAACGTCGTTGAGGCGTCCTGTAAGGAGTCGACCAGAAAATGCTATGCCTTCAAATGGAAGAGATTGTCCATTTTGGTGTCAGGGCAAGGGCCTGGACCCTTCCTCCTGTTCCTTGGCAAGCATTCCGGACTACCTGTGGTTGCTTTCTCAGCAAGGGCTTCGGTCGACGACCCTAAAGATGCACCTGGCAGCCATCTCTGCTTACTGGGCGCGGATCGGGAAGCAGTCGGTGGCGCAGGAGCAGGTGGTCGAGCGCTTTTTCAAAGGCCTTGATCACATATCCCCTTCGGTGCGAGAACCTCCACCTCCGTGGGATCTACTGCTGGTATTGGCTAAGCTCATGGGCAGGCCATTCGAACCGATGCACAGGTGTGACATCTCTCACCTGTCGTGGAAGACCGCATTCTTGGTGGCTATCACGTCAGCCAGAAGGATGGGAGAGCTCCAGGCGCTTTCCATCAAGTCTCCTTATCTGGTCTTCCACAGGGACAAGGTTGTCCTGCACCCCCACCCGCAATTCCTTCCGAAGGTGGTGTCGGAGTTTCACCTTAACTAGGTGTTGACACTGCTGGTGTTCTACCCCAGTCACACCTCGGAGGCCGAATATAGGCTCCATACTTTGGACCCTAGACGAGCGCTTGCTTATTATAAGGAGCGGACGGCTGAAGTTCGGGGAGAGGTTCGCCAGCTGTTTGTCACCTACGCTGAAGCCGCACCTGGCAGACCTGCAGCCAAGTGGACGATAGGCAGGTGGGTCACCTCCTGCATAGATCTCTGTTATAGATTGGAGGGCATGGAGCCTCCCAGAGGGATAAGAGCTCATTCTGCCCGCCATACCACTGCATTGGTGGCTGCTTCCAGGGATGTCCCTATCCAGGAAATCTGCAGGGCTGCTACCTGGAAGTCAGCACACACCTTCATCACCCACTACCACATCGACCTTGAGTCACACCGGGATGCTGGTATTGGGGCCTTGGTTCTCCAGTCTTTATTTCCCAAGTAGGGGCTGTGCGCCTTGCCTCCCTCCATCCTCCCGGAGAACTGCTAGGAGTCTGCCAGACAGTGTGGATGAACAACATATCCATGTCCCTAGAAATACAGGTTACTCACCTGTAACAGGAGTTCTAGGAATGGTATATGTTGTTCATCCACATGACCCACCCGACCTCCCCAGCTTCGACGCACAACCTGGCTTCCAGCGGGCTAGATCTGGCGTCATGGGGCGGAGCCGAGAGTTTTACCACCCAGGTGGGTGGGAGGGGCCAGCTTGAAGACCTTCCGGCAAGATTTAAAGCGGCAAGGAACCTGCCAGACAGTGTGGATGAGCAACATATACCATTCCTAGAACTCCTGTTACAGGTGAGTAACCTGTATTTACATACCTACCGTAAGTCTTCATTTTCTCTTGTATCTTCACCATTCATTACTGGTACCTGCCCACCTTCCCCTCAGTGGCCTCCTACTGCGGTGTCTCCCCCTCCCTTCTTGTTCCTCTCCTTTCCTTTGGCCTTTATGCCCAAAAAAAAAAAAACTATCCTGGTTTCAGTTCTTCTATGGACGGATCTTTTTTCCTCAAGGTAAAAGGGAACGAGTAGGACTTTTTCCTATCCTGAGGGAACTCTTTCTGATTGCCCATAAGGGTGACCTCTTGGCTCCTTAGCCACGTTGTTCAGTTCACAGCTGAAGTCTCGGCCTCAAATTTCAGGTTCCCTCTGGCAGGCATTATTTAATTGTCAGCTTCTTCTGGTTGGTGCTTCTGCACTTCTTTCACCTTGAACTGTTGTCCTTGCCTTGCCTTCAGGGAGTCTGATTGAGTTCCCACTCTATCCTACATATAAAGCTGCCTTTTGTAGGGCCTAACCCCTACCCACACACTTCGGTGTTAGCACTTAACAAGGTGCTAAGGGGCTTATCCCCCTCATAGTTGGGCGTTCTCCTTCCGGAACAGGTTTCTGCCTGGGCAGTTTATGAGCTCTCAGCTAGAGTGTAGGGGGTTGGGATGATGGGAAGTTAGAGAATCTGCTCTTTGTGTCCAATCGATACAAGCGGTTCAGTTGAACCTTTTCTCAGTCCTATCAGGAGGGATTCTTGCTCCCTTGTTTTTGGTTCCGAGCTTATAACCCTCTCAATCAATGTATCTGTGGGCAGTGTTCTCACCTCCCCTTCTTTTTCTTCTTCCTTTTCTTTCCATTTGTTCCTCCGTTAGAGCCGCCCAAGAAGGGAGGCCCTGTGGTCCCTTAGGGTATGTATTCTCCCTCTTCTATCTGTCCTCTGACGGCTTATTCCTTCTTCAGTTTATATCCTTTCCTTTTTCTGTCCCTCGGCTCTCTTGCCTTGCTCTCCCTTTTTTTCTTTACCCTTTATTTCACCTCTCCGGCTACTAGAACTGAGGTGGAGGAGGAGTTCATGGCACCTAATGGCAGCCCGCTTGCGCAGTGCCACTGCAGGCGCCATTGGAGCCGACTCCAAAAAAAAAAAAAATCTCCTGTAGCGGCTGCGCATCTCCGGCACTACCCAAGCAGTAATGAATGGTGAAGATACAACGGAAGATCAAGAATTACGGTAGGTATGTAATTTCCATTTTTGTTTCACCTCAAGGACTGAAGGGGCTTCTGTTTCTAAACAGCCTCTGTTCAGATGGCTAGTTAATTGTATTGTTTATTGTTACAGAAAGTATGACAAGCCTTTACTGGGATTGGTAAAAGCCCATTCTACCGGGGGTATGGCTGTTTCCTTTGCAACCATGAAGAATGTGTCTGCAACTGATCATCTGCACAGCTGCCACTTGGAGTTCCGTTCACACTTTCATCCAGTATTACAGTCTGGACATTGCCTCTCGCCATAGGGCAGGCTTTGGCCTTGCTGTCCAACAGGGCCTGCTCTCCTGAGCTTTCCAGTCAAGTGTTTCCTCCTCCCAACCTTAGGGAGTTTGTCCTTTTACTGCTTGGGACTGAGTCCTTATGGTGTAACCAGCTGGAAGAGCTCCCCCTCGAAGTGAAATAGTACAGTTACATAAGAACTTACCATAACAGTAGATCTTCAAGAGAAGCTCTTGCAGCATGTGTTGCTTTCCCTCCCACCTTCCCCCGGTAACTGTTTCTCCATTGACTGTTTTACATTTCCTCTGTTTGGAGGAACCTCCTTGGTTCTCCATTTCTGAGCTTGCCGGGCTCTCTGGCAGGAGAACTGAGATAGGTCTGGGGGATGGCCCCTTTTATACCATTGGCCGACGTCAGGGGTGGGCTGACTGGGCGGTCCCCCACTGTATACTGCTAGCTTGAAGTTTTCTGTGAGGTCCTGGAACCTACTGGCTTTAGTCCTTATGGTGTAACCTGTTGCATAAGTTCCTCTCGAAGATCTAATGTTGTGGTAAGTTCTTACGTAACTGTACATCTTACTTTGAGAGGGCTCTTGCAGTAGGTAATTACATATAGGACTGACTCCGGCAGGCGTCAGGACCATACGGAAAAATTTCTAGCTAGCAGTCTCTGGCGGGGGACCGCCCCCACATCGGGTGACCGACGTCATGCGACGTCAGTATAAAGGGGCGGTCCCCCATGCCCGCCCTCCAGTTCTTTCCTGCCGTTAGCTCATGTCAGCCCTTCACAATAAAGTTCAACACTAGTCAGCCTCAGTCGTCGGTAGTTTTTACCGAGTTATTTTCAATTTTTTGTCAGGTATTTGTCGCTGTATGTCATCCCCTACACCTTCCGAGCACAAGAATAAGTGTGACTCGTTCGGCGCCCAGCTCCCGCACAAGGACGGCCAGTTCCTCTTCTGCCTAGGCCCAAATCTTCAGGTGGAGAAGTGCCAGCACTGCTTTAAATTCAACGTGGCCACCCGCAGACGGTGGCAGCAGTCCCTGGAGGCCTATATTTTAAAGAAGAAAATGTCCTCCATGGAAAAGGAGTTAAAAAAGCTCTGGCAGGCGTCCACTTCCCCCTGAAGACCATCGCAAGAAAAGAGAAGGAGAAGCACTGGGACAAGGTTACCTCATCCACGCGTCTTCTTTGGGAGTCGCCGTGCTTCAGGTAATGTCCTGTCCCCGAGGACCGATCCGCAGCAGGCGGCGTCGAAGCTCCATCCGTTTGGCTCAGGCCGGCCCTCTGGGCGCCCGAGCCATGGAGGCTCTGGCCCCGTAAAGCCGCCGCCACTGCGGCCTACAGGTTCGAGTGATTCGATTAGCCAGACGCCGGCTCCTCCGCCTGCACAGAGATGGTCAATAAGTCGCCCGACCCCTCGGGGCGACGCACGGCCCCCTCTTCCTCCCGACCAGGCCGCCTCTCCTTCACGACCTGCCTCGGGCGACGGGTCCGCTAAGTTGGACGTCAGCTCCTCTGGCGTCCACCCGGACCACGCTGATAAGTCAGACGTCGGCTTGTCCGACGTCCGCACAGCGGCTGAGCCGACACCGGACCGTCCCACGTCCGCTGTTCCCGGCTCCCCGCAGCCTTCACTGCTCTCTGGGGACCCCAAGTCTCCTCAGCCTGACCCCAGGGATTTTTCTCCTCCATCCCTGGGCGATGCCGAGGTTTCTGCTGCGCCCCCGTCAGAACGTCCGCCCTGCGCTGACCGACCTGATGTCGGCTCCCGGACGCCAGCTCCGACGCCAGCCTCTCGGCCGCCGCCCAGACGCCGGTCTTGCTGCCCGGGCGACATCTCCGCCTCCTGCATGCCGCCCAACGCTGGGTCCTTCGCGCCACCTGGGCCTTCTTGCTCCAGACCCTCTGTGGCCCTCCGTCTGACCGCCTGCTCCAGCAGACCCCTTGGTTCCAGGTATCTGACCCCATGGTATCCGACGCCATCTTACCCGGCTCCGCAGTATCCGACGCCCCAGTACCCGATGCCGCAGTACCCGGTGCCACAATACCAGACGCCGGGCTTCCTGCCTTCAGGTTATGGATACGCGCCTTATGGGTATAATCCATACCCATATCCCCCTCCATCTCCACTGCCCCCTCAGCCGCCGGTGGACTTGAATGAGACTCTGGCCTCCTGGTGGACTGAGGCCAAGACTCAGCTCACCAGAGAGGTGGAGAGTCATCTCCCGACGATGGTGCCGGTTCCGGTTTGCGTACGTCCGCAACGACAGACTCCTTCCCCTCCTCCGGACACCAGGGCCGAGCCCTCTGGTTCCAGGGCTTAGCAGGACATGCTTCCCCGAGGGCTTCCCAGGGGGTCCGTTCTTCCCCCACGCCAGGAGAGGGAGTCTTCCTCATCATCTTCTTCTTCCTCCTCGGACGACTCCGTCGGTTGTTCCGAGCTGAATGACGAGCCACGCTTTCCCTCTAAGCCCAGGCCAAGGACTCCTCCGAAGTCCCCTCTGGAGGATCCTTCTTTCACGGAGTTGCTACACAAAATCCAGGAGGTTCATAAGTGGCATTCCTTGGAGCCGGATCCCCAGCACAAGAAACTCGCTGAGCATCTGGATCTGCCCGTGACAGCTCCCACCTTGGTGCCACCCTGGATTGAGCCTCATGCCAGTCTTGTTTCCACTATTTGGAAGCAGCCGTCCACTTCAGCCCCGCTTCCTCAGAAGTTGAACAGGCTATATCGGGCTCCCGAGGGTGTTGACTTTTTAGATTCTCACCCTCGAGCTGATTCGGTCGTGATTAGCACCACTCATGGCCGGACAGCTAACCCGAAACATCTGAGCTCGTCTCCACGTGACAAAGAATCCTGTCTTCTGGACCAGTACGGGAAGATCATCTGTCTTCTTCCACTCTGGGTATTGGGGCCCTAAATTATGTCGGTCACATGGGGGATTACCAGAAGGTGATTCTTAGTGAGGTGGAATCCAAATTGGACTCCCTTCCGGACTCTCAAGTCAAACAGGAAGTGACTGACCTTGTCCGCTCTGTACGTCAGCCAGTCAGCACATGCTTCGTGCTACTTACGATGCAGTGGACACTGCTGGTAGGAGCTCAGCTTTCACTGTAGGCTTACAGCGTCATGCCTGGCTCTGTGTGTCAGGGTTGGTCCCGGAAGTGCAGTCCACTATTCAGGAAGCGCCCTTCCGGGGTTCGGTGCTGTTTGGTGGTGATGTCAAGGACATTATCACCGATCTGCAGGAGAAGGGGACTGCATTGAAGTCTGTGGACTCCATGTATCATCCCCATTAAACACAGCGCCGTCCCTTTTGCAGACCCAATCGGCAAAAGATGAAATCCCAGGGAAAGCGAGCCGCTAAACGCGGGGCCCCTCCGGCTGCCAAGCCCCCTCCACCCAAAAAAGTGGCGGGTGCTTCAGCCGCGACGCAGCCCCGCACCACCTGACTCCTTTCCTCTTCCACAGCCTCTGGGCCTTCCGGAGGAACCAGTAGGAGGGAGGTTTTCCCTCTACCTCCCGGGTTGGGAGAGGAGAACTTCAGATTCCTGGGTGCTCCAGCTGATCGCAGAAGGACACTCGATAGACTTTCTCCAGAAACCACCTCGTCACCCTCCCCCAAGGTCATCCTACTCTCAGGAACACCTTCTTCTGGTCCAGGAAGAGATTTCAGCACTTTTGCTGAAGGAGACGATAGAGCCCGTCCCCTTTTCTCTTCAGGGAACGGGTTACTATTCCCACTTCTTCCTGGTCCTGAAGAAAACAGGAGATGCAAGGCCGATTTTCGACCTCAGTTCCCTGGACTTATTCATGGAGTACAAGAGGTTCAGGATGCTCTTCCTGCAGGGCCTCCTGCCCCTCCTTTGGCCTGGACAGTGGCTGTGTGCTCTGGATATGCAGGACGCTTACCTGCACATCCCTATCCGCCCTTCTCACCGTAAATACCTCCGTTTTGCTTTCCAGGGGGACCACTGCCAGTTCAAGGCCCTCCCATTTGGTCTTTCCTCGCAACCGGGTGTTCACCAAATGCCTTTCAGTGGTAGCGGCCTACCTGCGTACTCTGGGGTGCTGCTTTTCCTGCACCTGGACGATTGGCTTCTGGTCTCCCATCCAGGGAGGATCTCCTGCACTTCCTTTCCCTTTCCCATGGGGTGTTTTTCTCCCTGGGCATCACCATCAGCCGCTCCAAGTCCCACTTGATCCCATCCCAGAGGTTCCAGTTTATCGGGGCGATCCTGGACACGACCTCTGGCAGGGCCTTCCTGCCACCGGACAGGGCGGCCACACTCCAGGTTCAGGTCAGCCTGTTGTCCAGCCACAGGCGGGTCAGTGCCTAGTTGGGCCTTCACCTCCTCGGGCTTATGGTGGCTACAGTCCCTCATGCTCGGCTCCACATGAGGATCTCTCAGTGGACGCTTCGGTCTCAGTGGGATCAGTTGGTGGACGACCTGGACCAGTTTGTCCTAGTCTCCTCTCCCATGGTTCGGGACTTGTAGTGGTGGATGGTTCAGGAGAACCTTTGTTGGGGAGTTCCCTTCTGTCTTTCTCCCGCCTCCCAGACTCTAACCACAAACACCTCGGGCGAAGGTTAGGGAGCCCATCTCGGACCTCACAGGACTCGGGGCTCCTGGTCCAAGCTCGAGAAAAACGCTTCACATCAATGTGCTCGAGCTTCGGGCAGTGCTTTATGCTCTTCAAGCTCTGCATCTCCTTCCCGGCCACTTAACCGTACAGACGGACAATATGTGTGTGGTATGGTACATCAGCAAACAGGGAGGGACTCGTTCCTACCCTCTTTGCAGGGAAGCGATGCGAGTTTGGGATTGGGCAGTTCAGCACAACCTCCACCTCACGCAATTCACGTCCCGGGGGTCGAGAACACCTTAGCAGACAAACTCAGTCGCTCATCTGCTCAAGCTCACGAGTGGGAACTGGATCAGGGGGTCTTAGACGATATCTTCCTACGATGGGAAACATTACAGGTGGACCTGTCCGCCTCACCTCTAAACGCAAAGCTTCCTGACTTCTTGCTCGCTCGCTTGCTCCAGAGCGCGCCATTTTTTGGAGAGACGCTCTGTCTTTAGATCGGAAGGACAGATTCGCCTATGCTTTCCCCCTGATCCCTTTGATTCCGAGAGTCTTACAGAAACTCTGTTCAGAAGGAGCTCAAATGATACTGATCGCTCCTTTCTGGCCCAGGCAAGTTTGGTTTTCTCTTCTGCAACAGTGCTCAGAGGAACCTCCTCTTCCTCTGTCGCAACTTTTACCCTCCCAAGATTAGGGGACCCTGGTCCATCCAGGTCTCAAGTCCCTTCAACTGCACGCATGGCTCCTGCAGACGTAGCTCAAGCCCGATTTGGGGTTTCACCCCAAGTGGCTGAGATTTTGGTGGAGGCTAGAAACCCCTACTAGGTCTAGCTGTGCCATGAAATGGAAACGGTTCACAATCTGAGCCGCTTCAAAAGATTTTGAGCCTTTCTCGTGCTCTGTTGGGCGGCTGCTGGATTACGTGCGCCACCTCTTTGATCTGGGTCTCAGTCACTCGTCCTTGAAGGTACACATGGCGGCCATTTCGGCCTATCATGTCCCTTTTGCAGACAGGATGTTTGCTCAGCTGGAGGTCTCTAAGACTTTCCTTAGAGGGGTTCTCCACTTGAGACCCCCCATCCGGGTTCCTGCCCCTTTCTGGGATTTGAATTTCATCCTCGAGAAGCTTACTCTGCCTCCTTTCGAACCGGCAGCCTCAGCAGACATGAAGTTCCTCTCACGGAAGACTCTCTTCCTAGTGGCCATTACTTCTGCTCAGAGAATTTCTGAGCTCCACGCCCTAATGTGTAAAATCCCATATTTGATTTTTCACAAGGAACATGTGGCTCTTCGCACCAACCCTAAGTTTCTCCCCAAGGTGGTAGCAGAATCTACATTGAACCAGTCCATAGAGTTACCTGCTTTCTTTACACAGCACTCTAATCAAGGGGAGTATCTCTTACACACTCTGGACGTTCACCGAATTCTGAGATACTACACTAACAGAACAAAAGATCTCAGAAAGGCTGATCAACTGTTTGTCTCTTTTGCCCATAAAAGAGAAGGCAATGCTGTTTCTAAGCAATGCCTGTCCAAATGGTTGGCTCGTATCACTTTCTGTTATGACAAGTACAAGACCCTTCTGGGTCAAGTGAGAGGCCACTCCACTAGAGGAGTCACTGCCTCGGTGGCTTGTTTCAAGAATGTGTCAGTGGCAGACATCTGTGCTGCCTCCACTTGGACTTCCGTCCATACCTTTACAAAACATTACAGTTTGGATATTGCCTCTCGCCGTAGAGCAGGCTTCGGGCTTGCTGTTCTGCAAGGCTTCCTTTCCTAAAGCCTTCACAGCTAGAGGACCTACTTTGAGTAGCTTTCCTCCTCCCGTTTGCTTCTTCTTGTTCCAGACTGCTTGGGACTCAGTCCTATATGTAATTACCTACTGCAAGAGCCCTCTCGAAGTAAGATAGTACAGTTACATAAGAACTTACTGTAACAGTAGATCTTCAAGAGAGGCTCTTGCAGTAGGTAATACCTTCCCGCTCTCCATCCCCCTAAGCTTTTTTAGCTCCTTTTCCAGGTTGCGAAATATCCGCTTCTCTCTTGTCTCACCCTTTTGGGCCTTTGGAGTGAAAGAACTGGATGGCGGGCATGGGGGACCACCCCTTTATACTGACATCGCATGAAATCGGTCACCTGATGTGGGGGCGGTCCCCCACTAGAGACTGCTAGCTAGAATTTTTCTGTGGGATCCTGACACCTGCCGGCGTCAGTCCTATATGTAATTACCTACTGCAAGAGCCTCTCTTGCAGATCTACTGATCTTACTTTGAGAAACGGCTCTTGCAGCAGGTTACACCATTTGACTGAAGCCGCAGGCCAGACCCCACAGAAATTTCTTCTAGGTATCAGTATTCAGCTGGGATCGCCCAACGCCGTCCCCGCCCACGCCAGGCATAGTACACATAGGAGGCGGTCCCCAGAACTCCTGTGTTCTTTCCTGCCGTCGACTCGCCATCATCGGCCCTCTCGGTCTCTACCTAGCGCATGACGACTTAGAACTTCAAGAGTTTCTGCAAAACTAATGTCCTCTCGAACTCCTTCATCTGAGGGACACCTTTCAAAGTGTGCCTGCGGAAAACAGATCCCTTTCAAGGATCCTCATTCTTCCTGCGTGCAGTGCTTAGGCCCGGACCACGACACCAAGACCTGCACCTTTTGCCAAGGGTTCAACAGCCGCACCAGGATCCGCCATCAGAAGGCACTTCAGGCTTACCTGTTAGAAGAGAAACTTGTCAGGATGGACAAAGAACCTTCCTCCAGGGGTGATTCATCTTCCAAGGCCCATAAACACTGGGACAAGCACCGGGAGAAAGCAAGGTCTAGATCTCCGAACCAGGCCTCGGACTCGCATAGCTCAGGCTCCACCCGATCGGACCGCTCTCCCTCCAGGGCTCGTTCTCAGCCCCCCTCTGGTCAAAGTCCGGACTTCAGGTGGTTCTTCAACTCTTCAGCTCATCAAGACGTCTAGGCCCTTGGCTTCCTCCACTCCCTCTCGGGCCTCTTCCAAGTCCTCCGAACGCCACAAGTCTTCCTCATCGACCCGACGTCAGGACCCCGACTCCAGGTCGGTCTCCCAGCCCCACAGGGGCCTGTGTCCACCACCCAGGAAGACGAAGGACCTGACGTCCCTAAAGCGGACGACAGACCTGAAGTCGGCCAGGCGTTTGCCGGAGCCGAGGACATCGGCCAAGCACCAGATGCTGGCCGCGCGTTCGCCAGACCCGAAGTAGTTGGCCCAGCGACCGACGTAGGCTTCACATTCGCCGGAGCTGAAGACCGCCCCCCAGTCACCGGTGGACACCGGTCACAGGGATTCCACTGAGGAGGAGGATATGACATTGCCTGAAGACCAGGTGGGTGACATAGAGGATGCCGGGCTTTCAAGGGAACCTTTGCCCACCCCAGAGACACCTGCGGACCCGACGCACGACCCCAGTGACAGACCACAGGCACCAGGCCCGTCGTTGGGCATGAATTTACAAAAAGTAAAGGATCTCTTTACTTTCTGGTGGGACACCATCCGAAAAGATGTGGTCCCAGTAAAACCTTCTCCTCCTCCTCCTACTCCATCACCTCCTACTCCCCCTCCTCCACCACAGGGGCCAGCAGGATGACCACCAACCCCTAAGGAGCAGACTCCACCTCTGAGGGATAGATCCAAGGATCGAAGGCCTCTCTCTCAAGACCCAGACGTCGTCGGTATACTCCATCAGGGGAGGACTCCAGATCTCCTTCTCCACTCAGCATTCCATCGCCTGACCCACGTGACCTTCCCAGGTCTCCTCCGGATGATCCCTCTTTCTCTGAGATCATGAGGCACATCCAGGACAACATGGGATGGGATGCTGAAGACCTCAACCCGGAAAGACAGCGCCTTGCCCGTTATCTTCGGCAGAAAGATCCAAAGCCTGTGGTAGTGCCACCCTTGGTGGACACCTTCGCATACATCACCAAGGCTACATGGAAGCGTCTGCACTCCACTCCTGCTGTGCCAAAGAAAGCTGACCACCTGTACAAGGCCCTGAAAGAGGACCAGTACTTGACTCAACAACCTCTGGCTGACTCCCTGGTCATTACAGCCTCACATGACCGGTCCCAAAGACTGCAGCACATGAGCACACAGCCACCAGACCAGGAATCCAAACAGCTGGATGCCCTGGAGAGGTGCATGTATGCGGCTGCTACATGCTTCATCAGGTCCCTGAACTGCCTATCTCACATGGTACAGTTTCAGAATGCCCTATGGGAACAGGGCCAGGACCTGGTCGATAAGTTACCGGATGGCGATCAGCAGGCGGAGCACCTAAACCTCCTCCGCACAGGGTCTGATGTGGGTACCCAAATGCTACGCACTGCATACGATTCTGTGGACTCGTCTGCCAGAGCTGCAGCTTCAGGCATCTGTCTCCGGAGACACTCTTGGCTCTGTGTCTCCGGTTTTACCCCGGACGTACAAAAGAACATTCTAGGGACATGGATATGTTGTTCATCCACACTCATTGGCAGTATCCTTGCCGCTTTAAATCTTGCCGGAAGGTCTTCAAGCTTGCTCCTCCCACCCACCCGGGTGGTATAACTCTCGGCTCCGCCCCATGACGTCAGATCTTCCTTACCGCTTGGAAGCTCAGGTTCCCTCCTTAACGCTCTGCGTTTGTGACTGGTTCTTATTTCTCCGCTTATGGATTTAAAATAAAATTTTGCAAAAGACTTCAGTCTTCTATCCCTCGCGGCTGCGATGGACAAATCGACCTCGGATTTCGGAGATGCCCATGCGGGCAGAAGATGTCTCGGACGGATCCACACTCCACGTGTGTCTACTGCTTGGGCCTTGAGCACGCACCCGCGGGCTTGCGACCTGTGCTCATCTTTCCGACCTCGTCCTCGAAGACCGTGCTGCCCGATTACAACTGGGCCGCCCCAGAAGCGCTTTCTCCGTGAAGTCCAAGGAGGTCCGGTTACGGTGTCCAAGGGGCGGGCGGGTGCTGGGTGATCAGCTCGAGCGGATGGTCCCGAAGAGGAGGCGCGCGTCAGATCTTCCTCGGCCGCGCATTTATCCCGCCTCTCTGGGTTCTTCCTACACGGCTTCTTTTAAGGAGCTTTGTCTGTCCTCTCCACTAAAGGAGAAGGGCCTCCTGCTGGACCTTATTCTCGGTCCAAAAGAGGGACAGGGTAAGTCCTCCGTCGACGCCTTGGGAGCGGGAAAGGTCCTCTCCCCGGCTCGACCGCCGGCTTCGTCGACCGCCTCGCTCGGCCACTGGCCTCACGGTGTCCCCTGGCCAGGTCAGTTGACCGAGACTCCCACCGATGAAGTCGAGATTTTTCTCGACCCATTGACGGGCTGTCGCTTTAGCAGCCGAGATCCCTCTCCGGTTCCCGGGAGGAGTTGAGGATCCCTGTGCTCGCTTGTGCCTCCGTTCTGGAGCCTCGGATGGACCATCCGAGCCAAGGAGTGCCGGTTCCGGCCGACACCTCCCCGCACCGACCCTCGGAAGTTCCGGGACTCTCGTCTCGGTCTGGACTCTTCATGGGTCCAGCCGATCCCACCGCCATAGGCGGTCTCGGTCTCGCACCGCAAGCGGGCGTCGCCGCGCCCTCGCCCTCCTCCTCGGATGAGGGGAGGCTCATGTAAATTACGCCGACGCATAGGAGGAGACCTTATGTTGCAACAGTCTCCTGGCCGGGAATAAGCGACCTCGCCTCCCCCGCCATTAAGTGGCTGTCACCGAACGGCCGACACAACCCTCGACTTATCCGAGGCTCTGTACCCAGGCCGGGTTGTTCGCCAAACCAGCTGCTCCACCGATTCGTGGAACCTCCGCCCACAGCCACCATTGGGGCTCCACCAAGGATTCTCGGCCTGCTAAGGGTCTACCCCATCGGCTGTCAGTTACCTCACTCCCGACCGACTCGCAGGTGAAGGTGGCTCAGCCAGAGGCAGTTCTTCGAGGACTCCTTCCGAGTCCGAAGATGATTCCTCCTTTTCTCCAAGCGACTGACTTGGAGTCTTCAGGAGGTCAGTCAATGGACGATAGCCCGTCGTCCTTCCTAGGACTGCTTCGGCTCATCTCGGAGTCTACCGGGATGGAGCTCGAACCCGTTTCCAAACGGGCCAGGTATCCCCTCACGGAGATTCTGGACCGAGGGGATTCTCCGACGGAGGCCTTTCCGGTGGCCGAGGCCATAGTGGGTCCGCACTGGAACTTTGGCAGCGCCCTGCTTCCTGCCCTGCGCCTTCGGCCAGGATGGCCAGGAAGTATGCGGTCCCTACCGGTTCCTTGTCCGGTTTTTCAGAACACCCCTCTGCTGAGGGGTTGGTTACCGACAGCCGCTACGCGGCAACGCCTAGGATGTGGACAAACCTCCTGACAAGGAGTCCAAGAAATTGGACTATGTCGGCTTAAAAGTTCACGCCAGGCTCTCTCTCGGCTCTTCGCAGCCAGTTCGGCCGCCCTCATGGCACATTTTTCTCATGCCCTGTTGGGCTCCTGGATGAGGTCATCCTCATCTTCCCGCCGATCTGCAGACTACGTGTTAAGCAGGTGCGGGACCAGGGCAGGCAGTGGCCAAACAGCAGCTCCAGACTGCTTTGGATGTGGGGACTCATGTGCCAGATCGGTGGCGGCCGTAGTGGCTATGCTGTGCATGGCTTATGAGGATATCCACCTTTACTGGATACCCAGCACAAGTTGGCGGATGTTCCCTTTGGGGACTGACCTCTTCGGCCCTGGGGTGGAAGGTCACCTGCAGAGGATCGAGAAGTCCAATGCCACCTTGACTCGGTCTCTTCCGCTCAGAAGGACAAAGGCCGCAAACCACAGCCTAAGCCTTTCGTCCTTCTGTGCCCCGCGCCCGCCCAGCAACGCCAGGGCCAGCAGGCTCGGCCTTGGCATCCCAAACCCAAGCCGCCGTCTCTAACAGGAGGCAGGAGGAAGGGTCCAGGAGGTCCCTCGGCGGTCCCTCCTCCAAGCCTGCCCAGTGACGGGCTGAGGTGTCGCCCCCATCCCCGCCACCTTATTCCCTGGGTCCCCTGGGGACGGCCCGCACTCTGTTCGCTGGTCCGCTGTTACCACGGACAGGTGGGTCTTGAGGTGGTGGGAAGAGGCCTGCCTCTGGAATCTGAGCAGGCACCACCCTTCAGAGCGCCGCCTCGGGGGGCTTCGGGATCCCCAGCCTCACTGGCGGCTCGTCGAGCCGACATCACTCTCCTCCTCCAGAAGGAGGTGGTAAGAGAGGTGGTGGACCCTCCTTCAGACCCAGGGTTTGTGTCCAGGTACTTCCTGGTTCCGAAACGGACGGGGGGCTGGCGCCCCATTCTCGACCTACACGACCTAAACAAGTTCCTAAGGTCTCGAACCTTCAGGATGGTCACTCTGGCTCAGATTATACCATCCTTGGAACGCGGCGTGTGGTTCTGCTCTCTGGACTTGCAGGACGCTGCCACGCTCCATCCGTCAGTCTCACCAGAGATTCCTTCGCCTCGAGCGGAAGGATCCCTCTTGAGTTCCAAGCCATGCCCTTCGGCTTGTCTCCAGCTCCCAGGGTCTTCACCAAATGCATGGCAGTGGTGACAGCATTTCAAGGGCGCCGAGGGGTCCGGTGTACCCTTACCTGACGACTGGCTGATAGCAGCTCCCTCCAGGAAGGAGGCTGAGGTCCAGAGATCTGGCCTCCAGGTCTGTTCTCAACTGGGCCTCCTTATCAACGAGGCCAAGTCGAACTCGAGAGTCAAGCAGGTGATTCTATTCATCGGGCGCAGCTCGACTCTCTCTCGAGCCAGAGCTGCCCCGCGGACAGGGCCGAGGTTCTTCCTCCTTGCCCATCATTTTGTTGGGCACTGCGCTCTGCCCGGGACTTCCTGCGCCCCTGGGTCTCATGGCGGCCTGCACCAGCGTGGTCCGCTGGGGCCCGCTGGAACATGCGTCCCCTCAGTGGGACTGCCAGCCAGTGGTCACAACGCTGTGATCCTTGACCAGCTTGTGTCGGTGACACAGGGATGGGAACGCCTCCAGTGGTGGACCGCTCCGGATCATTTGCAGGAGGGCATCCCATTCGGCCCGCCTGAGCCGACGGTCTCTATCGACCGATGCCTCTCTGATGGGTTGGGGTGCCCATCTGGGGAACACTGGCTCATGGCCTCTGGTCCTCGCAGGGAGTCCCGATGCCACATCAACCTGCTTGAGCTCCGAAAGGTCCGCCTAGCTCTCACCGCCTTTTGCTCCGCTCCTCCGGGGTCAAGTGGTCCGAGTCCAGACGGACAATACCACGACCATGTACTATCTGAACCGCTAGGGCGGGACGCCGCCCATGCTTCTATGCAAGGAAGCTCTCCAGATTTGGTCACTCGTGGCGCAGCCTGGAGGCGGATCTCCTAGCCATTCACGTGGCAGGAGCCTCCAACACCCTGGCCGATGCCCTGAGCGGATAGGGTGCATCCCACGAGTGGTCTCTCCTGCCGGAGGTAGTACAGCTTGTTCTCCCTTTGGGGCACACCTCAGGTGGACCTGTTTGCCTCCATGGAGAACGCCGGCTGAGTCTGTTCCATGCCCGCCTCAGCAGGGCTCGCTGCAGGGGATGCCTTCTCGAGGCAATGGACCCCGGCCTCTTTTACGCCTTTTCCATTTCCCTTGATCCACAAGGTGCTTCTCAAGGCGAGGAGGACACATGCAGGTGATTCTGATAGCCCCAGACTGGCCTCGCCAGTTCTGGTACCCAGATCTCCTCAGTCTCAGCTCCAGGACTCGCGGCAGCTTCCAGCTCGCCGGACCTGCTCTCAGTCAATCAGGGAAGGTGTTCCATCCGACCTTCAATCCTGCACCTGACGGCCTGGTTCCTGAGCTGCCAGAGTTCCAGGCCTTGGTCTTTCCGACGAGGTCCTCAATGTAGTTGAGGCGTCCCGTAAGGAGTCTACCAGAAAATGTTATGCCTTCAAATGGAAAAGGTTTTCCATTTGGTGTCAGGCAAGGGCTTGGACCCTTCCTCCTGTTCCTTGGCAAGCATCTTGACTATTTATGGTCCCTTTCAGTCAAGGGCTTAGGTTGACGACTCATGGTGCACCTGGCAGCCATCTCTGCTACCGGGCTGGCCGGAAGCAGTCGGTGGCGCAGGAGAAGGTGGTCTGCATTCAAAGGCCTTGATCACATTTCCTCCAGTGCGGGAAACCCCACCTCCGTGATCTACTGCTGGTATTGGCAAAGCTCATGGGCAAGCTTATTCGGAACTCATGCACAGGTGTGCTCTCTCTCACCTGTCGTGGAAGACCGCCTCTGGTGGCTAATACGCCAGCCAGAAGGATGGGAGAGCTCCAGGCGCTTCCATCGAGTCTCCTTGGCCTGGTCTTCCACAGGGACAGATGTCCCTGCGCCCCACCCGAAAATTCCTTCCCAAGGTGGTGTTTGAGTTTCACCTAACCAGGTGTTGACTCTGCCGGGTGTTCTACCCCAATCACACCTCGGAGGTCAATATAGGCTCCATACTCTGACCTTAGAAGGGCGCCTTATTATAAGGAGCGCACGGCTGAAATTGGGAGAGGTTAGCCAGCTGTTTGTCACTCCACGCTGAAGCCGCATCTGGCAGACCTGCAGCTAGTGGATCGATAAGCAGGTGGGTAACCTCCTCATAGATCTCATAGGTTGGTGGGCATGGAGCTTCCCAGAGGGATAAGAGCTCATTCCCACCCGCCTATACTGCTGCATCGGCATGCTTCCAGGGACGCCCTATCCAGGAAATCTGCTAGGCTGCTACCTGGAAGTCAGCAACACCTTCATTACCCATTACCACATCGACCTGTCGCGCCTGATGCTGGTTTTGGGGCCTCGGGTTCTCCAGTCTCTCTCTTCCCAAGGCATTGTGTTGCCTTGCCTCCTCCTCCCGGAGAACTGCTAGAGTCTGCCAATGAGTGTGATGAACAACATATCTCATGTCCCTAGAATACAGGTTACCACCTTAACAGGAGTTCTAGAAATGGTATATGTTCATCCACACTACTCCACCCGACCTCCTCGGCTTCGACGCACAACCTGAGCTTCCCAGCGGCCAGATCTGGCGCCATGGGCAGAGCCGAGAGTTATACCATCCGGTGGGTGGGAGGAAGCTTGAAGACCTTCCGGCAAGATTTAAAGCGGCAAGGATACTGCCAATGAGTGTGGATGAACAACATATACCATTCCTAGAACTCCTGTTACAGGTGAGTAACCTGTATTTCTTGATGTCCCTTGTAATGGCGAAGTACTTTTTGGTGAACCCTCGGAGAAGGTTATCACCAAACTCCAGGATGCTGGGAAGGCAGTCAGGTCTGTATAGGCCATGGACGGATTGAGGTCTGGTTCCTTTCGTAGAAACCAGAGCCATTTTCGCAGCCGGCAACAAAGGCAGCAGCCACGTTCCGGCCAGCAACAAAGGGGCACTTTTCAATGTAAAGCCCAGGCTAAGTCGTCCCCAGGCAGAGGCCAGCGCTACACAAAACCAGCCCAGCCCGCAGGGATTAGTGCTGCCACAGCATGACTTCTTCCTGCCCCTGCCCTCCTCTGACCAGCGGGCACGGAAGGTCTGGGCCTCGACGTCGCCACTTTTTAGGGTGGCAGTTGATTACGCCGACTGGTGTGTCTCCAATTGGTCAAGAAAGGCCACTTACAGAATTTCTCACCACCCACCATCAAGACCTCCCTGCTTTCCTGCTACTTGGTCAGCACGCCCTGCTCATACAGCAGAAGTGCTCATGCTTTTGGGAAAAGAAGCTAGTAGAGCACTACACGGAACCAGAAAGGTCAGGTTATTATTCTTACTTTTCTGGTTCCCAAGAAAACAGGAGCCCTCCATCCGATACTGGACCTCAGCGACTTCAACACGTCAGTCCTGTACAAACGGTTCTGCAAGGTGACCCTCTCAGGTCTGATTCCCATGCTCAAGCAGGGCGCCTTTCTAGCATCCTTGGACATGCAGGATGCTTACCTGCATATACCCATAGCTCAAGCGCACGGGAAGTTCTTGCACTTCAAGTTCCAGGGTCACCATTATCAGTTCTGAGCCCTACCCTTCGGACTGTCATTGGCATCTCTGGTATTCACGAAGTGCATGGCGGTAGTAATGGCAACTCTGAGGAGGCAAGGCCACTACGTGTTCCCCTACCTGGATGACTGGCTTCTCATGGCACCCTCTCGGGAGGCCCTGATGTCCGCCATTCATTGTACTCAGTGTCTGTTCGAGACACTGGGCATCATTATCAATCAAGAGAAGTCATCTGGTTCCGTCTCAGATTCTGCAGTTCATAGGCGCAGTTCTGGACACTGTCCAGGGAAAAGCTTTTCTACCCCAGGACCGAGTGGAACACATCAGATCCCTCATCAGGGACATAATGACAAAGAAGACCGTCCCAGCCAGACTGGTGCTTTGCCTGCTCGGACACATGGCTGCGGCCATTGCAACGGTCCCGCTAGCCCGTCTCCACATGTGGGTGACCCAGTGGATGTTACGAGTCCAATGGGATCAAAAGCAAGACCATCTGCAGCTCCCAATTTGGATCACAAAGATCGTAATCCGGGATCGGCAATGGTGGCTGGATCCGAAGAACCTTTCGGTGGGGGTCCTCTTCACTGTGCCGTCTCCGATTGTGATGCTCTCCACAGATGCTTCAGGGCTCGGATGGGGAGCACACCTAGACGGTGTCCAGTCTCAGGGCCTTCGGACAGCCCGAGACTCATCTCCACAAAAATATCCTGGAAATGAGAGCAGTTCTTTATGCCCTGCAGGCTTTCCAGTCGGAGATTCTACCGGGTACTCTTCTGTTACAAACGGACAACTCTGCGGTGATGTATTACCTCAACAAACAAGGAGGCACCCATTCCTACACGCTTTGCAGGGAGGCCATGAGGGTGTGGGATTGGGTTCTGCAACACGACTCAAACCTCATTGCTGTTTATGTACCTGCAGTGGACAATGTCATCTCAGACGGCCTGAGTCACTCTCAGGCCAGAGTCCACGAATGGGAACTACTCCAGGAAGTAGTTGAGGATCTGTTTCACAGATGGGGTACACCAGACTTAGACCTTTTCGCGTCCCCATCCAGTGCAAAACTGCCCAAGTTTTGCTCGCTAGATCCAGGGCCTGGTGTTTTCTGCCGAGACGCGTTGTCCCTCTCCTGGGCTGGAAGATTCCTCTATGCCTTCCCCCCCCTTCCATTGATCCAGAGGGTCCTTCTGAAACTTTGCAGAGAACAAACGACGCTGATACTTATCACGCCGTTCTGGCCCAGGCAGATCTGGTTCCCTCTACTACATCAGCTGTCCCGGGAACCTCCGGTGCCTCTGCCAATCAGCTCTCACTTGTTGTCTCAAGAGGCGGGCTCCTTCGTCCATCCGGACCTTTGTTCGCTGAACCTGCACGCTTGGCTCCTAGATACATAGCCATTATGCGACACGGGGTCTTGCAAGAGGCAGCTGACGTTGTAGTGGCCACTAGAAAACCGGCCACTCATACTACTTACACCATGAAATGGTGCCAGTTTTGCCTATGGGCTCAAGCGTGGGGTTTTCGCCACTAGACTGTCCAGAAAAGTTGGTCTTGGACTACCCCCTGTCTCTTTTTCAGACAGGCTTGGCCTACTCCTCGATCAAAGTACACCTTTGTGCCATCTCAGCCTATCGCACTCCTATAGGCTAGCATCCTATCTCTCAGTTGGACATGGCACAAGCCTGTCTGAGAGGTGTTCTCCACCTTAGACTTCCAATTAAGGATCCTATTCCGCCCTGGGATTTACCCTTTGTCCTGGAGCAGCTTACGCTGCCATCTTTTGAACCAGCCTCGGATTGCGAGCTATGTCTCCTTACATGGAAGACGTTGTTTTTAGTTGTCGCTACTTCGGCCAGAAGAATTTTGGAGCTTCATGCACTGATGTGCAAAGAACCTTATTTGGTTTTCCACCAGGACAGGGTATCCTTACGGACCAATCCGAAGTTTCTGCCTAAGGTGGTCTCAGCTCTCACTCTTAATCAGGATATCAATCCACCAGTGTACTTCCCTAAATATTCAAATCGAGGAGAGGCCCTGTTGCACACTTTAGATGTGCATAGGTGTCTGCGATATTACCTGAACAGGACTAAACACCACCGAAAATCTGATCAGCTTTTTGTCTCCTTCACCCACAGGATTCTGGGAGCTCTCGTTTCCAAACAGTCGCTGTCCAGGTGGCTTATTCATTGCATCACGTTCTGTTACCAGAAGCACAACAAACCCTTACTGGGCACAGTTAAGGGTCATTCCACAAGGGGGGTGGCTACCTCCTTTGCGGCCTCAAAGAACGTGTCCACCTCAGCTATCTGTGCAGCAGCGACCTGGAGCACTGTACACACCTTTATCAGGCATTATAGCCTGGATGTTGCATCGAGGCGAAGAGCAGGTTTTGGTCTAGCAATCCTTCAAGGATTTCTGTCCTAGGCTTAGGTTTCACTAAGGATTTCTACCTTCCCTCCTTCCGATGGTGTGGGATTTCCACTGTTGCTTGGGAATCGGTCCTAATGGTGTAACCTGCTGCAAAAGCTGTTTCTCGAAGTAAGATAGTACAGTTACATAAGAACTTACCATAACAGTAGATCTTCGAGAACAGCTCTTGCAGCAGGTACTTTCCCTCCCACCATCCCCGCTGGATAAGGCATTTACAGCCTCTTTGTTTGCCATCTGATGGCGGATCCTCGGTCTCCTCTTCTGATGACATCCAGCGGACGGGGAGTCTGCATCGGGAGAACTGGGTATTCTGGGGGACCGCCTCCTTATGTACTATGCCTGACGTCAGGGGCAGGACCGATGTTGGAGGCGGTCCCCACTGAATACTGCTAGCTAGAAAATTTCCGTGGGGTCTTGGTGCCTGCCGGCTTCAGTCCTAATGGTGTAACCTGCTGCAAGAGCTGATCTTCCTGGACATAAGTCTCCACCGCTCATTCACACTAGTGGGATTAGCGCCGGAGGCACTAGGACCCATCGGGAGCAAACTTTTTGCTGGAGGGTCGGCGCGAGATGGCGCCGCGAGGCACGGCGCCGCAAGCAGCGGCTCGAGCGGTAATGACTGTCTCAGCGACGACCCTCCAACCGCCTCAGTTCCTTTTTTCCCGCCGTCGAGTGCGCTTCAGTGACGACGTCGCTCGCCTGTCGGGAGTCAAACTTCAAACTAGCGCATAGTTTTCAGTTTGTTTTTTTGTAACATTATCACGATAGTAGTATCGCTTAATTTTATTCGATTTTCGTTAAATTTTTCTAATATTTTAAATTTAACTTACTTGAAGAAGTCTCGCCCACTGGACGGAGTCGACCATGAGCAGGTCAGGTGACGGTAGGGAGACTTCGTATGAAAGCTGTTCAGTCAGCCGGGCTGGGTCCGGTCAGCCTCCTTCTCCTCAGCGGGGTTCAGGCAACGGTCAGTCCGATGCCCGGGGGGGATGGGCGGTCCCCGTCGGCATAAAAAAGCGGTTGCATTCTCGGCACCGTTCGCCTCGAGCTCTTCTTGACCCAGGGTCAAAAGAAGGCATACTCGAGGTCGCCCTCTGATGTCTGCTTGGCGACGACGGTCGGTTATCGTTGCTTGCCGGTCTCCTTCTTCGAGTCGCCAACTTCCGTGTCGTCGTCCTCGACATCGGAGCCCCTCCCCGCCTATAGGTAGGGCTCCAGATGAGCAGTTTCATCAGTGGGCCGCTCTTATGGAGCGATGGGCTCGGAGGTTGGTTCTTCTGCCTGGCTCGGTTACCTCGGAGCCCTCGGGCCCTCCGGCGATCAGGTAGGCGGTTGGACCTTCCAGTCGGGCGGCGCCTTCTTCGTGCCAGCGACTCCTGCTTAGTGTTTCCCCTCACATGGCTGCAGCGGGGCCACACCGATGCCCTTATCTCCTGGTTTTCCTTCTCTGCTTTCCAGGTTCCTGGCTTTTCCGCGCCTTCCGCGGGTCTTTTGGCTTGTCGGCACCGCTTTGTGCCACTGGTCTTGCGGCACTGCTCGTGGGCACCGGCGTCTCGCGGTGCTGTCGGGTCTGGTGGCCGGGCTCATGGGCATCAGGGTGGTCTCGCGGGCGATGCCGTCGGGTTCGAGGCGCCGCTGCTTCAGCGGGGTTGTCCGCGGCGCCGGAGCGCTTAGGGGTCACAGGCTCTTCGGCACCGTGCGCCTCGTGCTGCCAGCCTGCTTTTGCCCTCTCGCGCCGGGGCCCTCGGGACTCTCCTTGTTTTTCTGCTATTTCCTCCTCTCCTAATTTTCACTCCTTTCCTGTCCAAACAGTCCTTCCTGACCATCAGGAGATGATGTTGAGCCTGACCCAGACCTTCGGTTGGTGATGAAGTGAGGAAACAGGATCTTTCTGTGCTACAGAGCCTGTGGTCGAGGACCTGTCCTTTAAGTCTCTGTTGAAGAACCTGAGATCCACTCTTTCTCTCCAGACTACAGACATCGATCCTGGGAAGATATTAAGACTCCAGTATCTTCATGCTCCGGAGATCCCTACGGATTTGACTCCTCCGATCCAGCCTTCCTTCGAGACGCTGTCTCAAATGGTATGGAATAATCCTGCTCTTATTCCCTCAGTGGCTAAATCCATTGATAAGAAGTATTCAGCTCCCAAAGATCGTCCCATTTTGGCATCCCAAGCCTTTAGGATCCTATTGTAGTCCTGGCAGAGAATGACAAGGTCGTTCTTCCTCAAAGTACTACAGCTCAACCTATTAACAAAGAGTCTCAGAAGATTGATACATTAGGTAAGAGAGTCTTGCTGCCTCCACTCTAAGTATGTGCCAGTTATCAAGGCTATTTTTCTCAGTACTAGTATATCCTGTGGCACTCTATGAAAAGAATGGCTGAAGCTCTTCCAGATTCGGACTCCAAGTCAGAGCTTCTTCAGCAGTTATTAGAGGTATTGAGTCCATAACCAACAGGTCAAAGCCCATGGACGCTTTCGACACTGTTTCTCGCCTCAGCAGCCGAGGGATTTGTACCGCGCCATTCCTGGCTGCGTACTTGAGCTTCACGAATGATGCTCAGCAGCAGGTAATGGCGCTGTTTGATAGCTCCTATCTTTTGGCCTCAGGTGGAGCAAGCCTTAGAGGCCACTCAGAGACTAGATCGGCCATTAAATTGGCCAAACCTTCTGCCTGCCCCTCTCGGGCATGTGAACAGACGTCAGTTTCATAGTCGTCAGTCCTTTCGAGGCAGAGGCAGGGAAGCTCCATAAAAGCCAACCTGCCCAACCTCAAAAGAAGACTTGACAGAGCGGAGGCCTAAAGCCCCAGCGCCACCTTATGAATTGCTGGCCCAAGTTCCATCCACTCTGCCCGAGGTGGAACTTTCTCCTCCGTTGGGAGGTCGTCTGATGTACTTCTACAACCAGTGGAAGTCCATAACTTCGGACAAATGGGTCCTTCGGATAATTCGCGAGGGTTATTCTCTCAATTTCTTGGAAACCCCCCCGAATTGTCCTCCCAGACGACAACCCAGGTTGTCGGCCTCTCAGTCAGACCTCCTCACCGCCGAGATCCAGGGCCTTCTGAACAACAGGGCAATAGAACTGGTGCCCCCGCATCTGCGAAACACAGGGTTCTACTCCCATTACTTTCTGGTTCAAAGAAATCTGGGGATGCGCCCATTCTAGACCTCAGAAAGCTAAACAAATTTCTCCCCAGGGAGAAATTCAAAATGATTTCCCTAGGTACTCTGTTACCCTTGCTGCATCAGCACGACTGGCTGGCCTCTCTGGATATGCAGGATGCTTACCAGCATATCCCCATCCACCCGACCCACCGCAAGTTCCTCAGGTTTGTAGCTTTGGGTCAGCATTATCAGTTCAGAGTCCTGCCCTTTGGGCTATCCTTGGCGCCGCAAGTTTTTACAAAGTGTTGTGCAGTTCTCGCCGCATCTCAGGAAGATCGGACTCTGAGTGTTTCCCTACCTGGACGATTGGCTTCTAGCAAGTCCTTCCAGCCAAGGGACTTTGGAAGCCGTGCATACAACTTCTCGTCTTCTCACGTCCATGGGGGTTCTGCTGAATTTGAAAAAATCTCAGCTGCAGCCCTCCCAGAGGCTCCTTTTCATAGGGACGCTTCTAGACACCTCTTCCGCGAAGGCTTTCCTTCCAGAGGACAGAAGACTCGACATCCTTCGGATGGCCCGTTACATCGGGGAGAACCAATCGGTTACAGCTCTCTCGATGCAACGCATGTTGGGTCTCATGGCGTCCTCGGTGTTCACTGTACCCCTGGCCCGGTTGCACATGAGAACCACCCAATGGATGCTCTCCACTCAGTGGTCTCCGACCTCTCACCCCCAGTCTTATCCCATCAAGGTGACGGAGCCCCTTCGAAGGTCTCTCACCTGGTGGTCTCAAGAGAGCAATCTCCTGGAAGGATTCCCCTTTGCTCTCCCAGATCATCAGATCTCCATCACCACAGACGCATCGCTAATGGGATGGGGAGCTCACTGTCACTCCCTCCACACTCAAGGTGTATGGACTCAGTTCGAAACTCATCTCCACATAAATGTCCTGGAGATGAGAGCGGTCCTCTATGCGATCCGAGCTCTGAAGGATGTCCTTTGTCACAAGAACATTCTCCTTCAAACAGACAACAAAGCTGTGATGTATTACATCAACAAGTAAGTAGGTGCGATTCTTATCCCTTGCAGGGAAGCAATGAGGGTGTGGGAGTGGTGCTTGGAGCACAAGTCTCTGATTCAAGCCGGTTTATCTGCCAGGTATACAAACGACCTAGCAGATCACCTCAGCAGAACGGAGGCAGACCCTCACGAGTGGTCTCGATCCAGCCGTAGCTCGGTCTCTGTTCAAAGAGTGGGGACTCAGACCTGGACCTTTTGCATCCCCACTCAATGCAAACTGCCTCTTCTGCTCCAGAAATCCAGGGCCTGGCATTTTCTGTCAGGATGTTCTCAGGCTGCTGTGGACAAAATTCTTTTAGCCTTTCCACCGCTTCTCTAATCCAGAGAGTACTCCTCAAGTTCGAGTCTCAGGGGACCAAGATGATTCTCATTGCTCCTCCTGGCCTCGCAACTATGGTTTCCCACTCAGCAGGTTGGCAGCTCTCCGAGACCACTTCCTTGCAAATCAATCTTTTGACTCAGGGTTCGTTGGTCCATCCCAACCTGAAATCACTTCACCTTCATGCTTGGCTCCTGAAGAGATAGAAGTGAATCAGTTCAACGTGTCTCGTAGAGTCTCAGACATCCTTCTGGCTGCTCGGAAGCCAGCCACCCAGCGTCGCTTCCAAATGGAAGCGTTTTCTCTCTGGTCTGAAGTCCTCTTGGAATCCCTTTTCCTGTCCTCCTGACTTGTTCTGGAGTATCTTCTGGACCTATCAAACTCAGGTCTCCAGTACTCCACAGTTAAAGTTCACCTTAGTGCCATCTCAGCGTTCCATGAGCGGTTTCTTCCTTGACTCTGGCTCAGTTACCTATGGTGAAGAGATTTCTTAAGGGATTCTTCATACCAGACCCCTGTTAAGCGTCCAGTTGCAGCCTGGGACATTAACCTGGTGCTGGACATGCTCACTGAAGCCTTTGAACCCTAGCTACCTGTGAGCTAAAATTTCTTACCTGAAGACTGCCTTCCTGGTGGCCATTACCTCAGCCCATGGGTCTCTGAGAATACATGCCCTGGTTACGGAACCTCCGTATACTGTATTCCATAAAGACAAGGTAGTTCTCCGTACTCATCCTAAATTTCTTCCCAAGGTTGTGTCAGAATTCCATCTAAACCAACCTCTGGTACTTCCCGCTTTACTGCTAATTTCCAAAATGAAGGAACGAGCTCTTCATTCCTTGGATGTTAAGAGAGCCTATGGTTCTATTTAGATAGAACCAAGGATGTTCACAGACTCAGCAACTGTTTGTTTCTTTCAGCGACACCCGCTGGGTCAACCTGTCGCTGTCAGATGCATCTCATCATGGTTAGTGGCATGCCTCGACATTGCTATTCCATGGCTCAAGGTTAAATTAGAAGGTAGAGTACGCCACCTACTAGGGCGGTCGCGTATCCCTAGCGAAATTGAATGTTCCAATTGCAGATATCTGCAACGCCACTCTGGAGCTCAGTGCATACCTTGTAAGCACTATGCACTGGATGTTCATGCCAGGCGCCATTCCGCATTCGCAGAACTATCCTCAGTGGACTTCTGTCTTAGTCGGCGTGAGCTCTGGCTCTTCTGCCGCCCTTTTGGGGATTATCAGCTTGGTACTCTCACTGAGTGTGAATGAGTGGTGGAGACTTATGTCCAGGAAAATATGAAAATTACGCACTACCTGTAATTCTTGATCTTCTTGGACGAGTCTCCACCACTCATTCACACGCCCACCCTCCATCCCCCGAGCTCACCGCTGTGTTGGTCTTCACTCCCTCAAATCTTTAGGCCGTGAAGACTTCTTTGTTGACCCTTCTTTCACGGGTCGTACGGACTATCTTATGTCCATTTTTTAAGGTTAGATTGACTCTTTACGTTAGTTGCGCTGCACCTCGTTGGTAAAAAAGGTACTGAGGCGGTTGGAGGGTCGTCACCGAGATGGTCATTACCGCTCGAGCCGCTCTCACTGGCGCCAGTGCCGCTGGCCCATCTCTCGCGACCCTCCAGCAAAAGTTTGCTCCCGATGGGTCCTAGTGCCTCCGGCGCTAATCCCACTAGTGTGAATGAGTGGTGGAGACTCGTCCAAGAAGATCAAGAATTACGGTAGGTACGTAATTTTCATTTCTCGAAGATCTACTGTTACAGTACGTTCTTACGTAACTGTACGTTACGGTAAGTTCTTACATAACTACTTTTCTAGGAGTGGTACATAGTGTACATCCACACAACCCACCCAACCTCCCCTGACAGTGGTGCACTGTCCTTGCTTCCAGTATGCAAGATCTGATGTCACAGGGTGGTGTCGAGGAGGATACAACCCGGGTGGGTGGGAGAAGCCAGCTTGACGTACCTTCCATCCTTTCTTAAAGGGAAAGGATCCTGCTAGAAGTGTGGATGTACACCTATACCACTCCTAGAACTATGATTACAGATGAATAACCTTTATTCTAGGGAGATGGACATGATGTTCTGTCCACACTTTTCGGCAGTGCCTTTCCTTTTAAGACTTGACCAGAAACATCTTCAAGCTGGCTGCTTCCACCCACCCGGGTGGTAACTCCATCAGCTCCGCCCCCTGACGCCAGATCTTCCTTTCCACTGTAAGAAGCAGGTACCCTCCTTATCACTTACACTGAGTAGGCCCTTGCAACTTAAATCTTCGGATTGACTTCCTAAAGAGTTTGAAATTCTTTGTTTTCAGCTTGATCACCGATCGCAACTGCGATGGACAAGTCCACTCGTGGGTTCCGCCGGTGTCCTTGCAGGCAGAAAATATCCCAAATGGATCCACACTCCACATGTGTTTGTGTTTGTATTTGTGCATCTGACCGATTATATGTGACGTGGAACCTTTGTAAAGGAGTCTTTGACTCAAAGGTATTTCTGATTCTCTGCAAATAAAAATGTGTCTACTCCGTAGGGCACGAACACAATCTCCAGGCCTGCGATTTTGTTGCTCCTTTCGCTTCCCCACCGCTTCCCGAGACTGAGAGAATGAACCTCCGTCAAATCCAAGGATGCCCGATTGGTGGTCTCCGTAGCTGCTGGGTCCACTGAACAGCTTGTGGCATTTGAGGAGGCTGCAGCCCAGGCCGCATATCACTCCTCGGCTTCTGCCTTCATGCCACTCCAGCTGGGCTCAATTTTTAAGGGGTCCTTCAAAGAACTGACACCATTCGTGGGATCGGGAACACTCTTGGTCGGGAGCTTCAGAGTCTCTCACTTCTCCGGATCCTACCTCGTTCGAATCCTCGGCCCTGGCCGCTGGCTCCATAGTAACCCTATCGGGCCAGTTGGCTGAGACACTGATCGATCTTCCGACCAAGATTTTTCTCAGGTAAGTCGACCAGTTGCGATGGAAGAGGCTCCGGTCCTGACTCAGACCATTGGAGGGACGGATCAGTCCATTGACCTGCTGCCATTGGTCCCTGACCAAGTCCCGGAGGAACCTTGGTGTTAGCTGACTCCCTCCAAGCCTCACTGCCAGTCACTCCGGCAGTTGAGATCTCTGTCCTACTCCCGTGGGTCGAGTGGTTCCCACTGACATCAGCGCTCCCGCTGTCGGCACTATGAAACCTGACGCGACTGCTACTTTTCATCCTCATCCTCCTGGGTGAGGAGAGACTTCAACACAAATTGTATCAATGCTGCGAAGATCTCATGTGGCTGGTGTTTACCAGCATGAAGCCGGCTCCGGCTATTACACTGGCCATCACCTGGCTTTCGCCCGACAGGCTGATGCCTTCTCCATCTCAGAAGTCACCTAAGATGGTCCAGGTCGGCCAACCCCGGTGTCTCCACTGATTCCCATAGAGCCGCCACCTGTCCAGCCAAAAGCCGGTGCTCTGACCAAGGAATCTTGGCCAACCAAGGGGCTTCCCCATTGGCTGTCTGACATCTGACATGGATCCACGGAGGGTCAGCCGGGACTCAGGCAATCAACCCCCTCTTTAACAACTCCTTGGAGTCAGAGGGTTCCTCCCTGCACTCCTGGCTGGTCGACATGGAGCATGTGGGGGATCTCTCAATGGATGAAGGCCCTTTTTTCTTTATGGGCATTCTCTGCCTGATCTCTGAGTCCACGGGTATAAAAATGGAGCCCATCCAGAAACGGGCTTGTTACCCATTGACAGAGATCCTTGACCGGGAGATGCACTTTACGGAGGGTTTCCCTTGGCGGAGGCCATTCTTGGCCCAGCCCTGGAGCTCTGGCAGCCCCGCTCCTGCCCTGTGCTCAGATGGCCGCGGCATGTGGTACCTACCAGTTCCCATTCGATTCACGGAACACCCCTCGGCCGAGGGGCTGGTGGTCAATTCTTTAAGGTGCTTCGGCAACACTGGGGATGTTGACCAGCTGCCCGAGAAAAAGTCCAAAATGTTGGGTCATGCAGCTGAAAAGGTCTACGCTGCCTCCTCATTGGTCTTCACTATGCGAACTCGACCTCCTTGTGGCCCACTTGTCCCATGCCCTGCTGGGCACCTTGGTTGAGGTGCTTCCTCATCTGCCTGCGGACCTCCCGACCTTGGTCAGAAAGGTCCGGGACTGGGGCCTGGTTGTAGCAAAACAGCTCAGAACAGCTATGGACGTTGGGGACTTCTTTGCCCGCTGCTTGGCGGCCACAGGACTTGGCTGAGGATCTCAGCCTTTCTAGGAGTGTGGATATGTTGTTCATACACACTTCTTGGCATGTCCCTTTCCCTTTAAGTCTTGCCGGAAGTCTTCAAGCTGGCTCCTCCCACCCACCCGGGTGGTATAAACCTCGGCTCCGCCTCATGACGCCAGATCTTCTTTTCCGCTGGAAGATACAGGTTCCCTCCTGCTTCACAGCAATTCGTAGGCCCTGGATTTAAAATGTCGGTTGTTACTGCAGCTTGCCTTAAAACTCATTCAAGTTATCGATTCCGATAGTAGCACATCGGACATGGAGGATAAATCTGCTCCCGGATTTTGCCGGTGCTCCTGCGGCCAGAAGATGTCGCGCACCGATCCCCACCTAACGTGCATCTACTGCCTTGGTGTCGGACTAACACCTCCACATGCACGTTCTGCCTGTCCTTCCATCCCAGTGTTCTGGACTAACACTTTGCGTGCCTCAAATTGGAGAGACCAAAAGAAACCCGCCAGTGAAATTGAAGGAGGCAAGGTGGGCGATTTCCGCAGCTGCAGAATCCGCTGAACAGTGGGAGCAAATGAAGGCTTTTGAGGAGGAAGCGGCTCAAGCTTCGACCACTCAGAGCTTTTTTGTTCCTCTGAACCTCGGTTCCACATTTTCGGGCTCCTTCAAGGAGTTGTGCCAGTCTCTCCTCACCAGGGGTGAGGCGCCCTCGGGCTCACACTCCTCCCGCCCTTGGAAGAGGGATAAGGACCAGAAGTCTTCGACCAAATGAAGATGTTCTTGGGACCAAGAAAGGTCCCAGTCCCAGGAACACGCGGTCTCAACCTCGGTCGAGATCGCGTCCTCGGCCACCGGCTATACGGATCTTTCATCTGGCCAAGACATCGAGGAAGTGGCCGACCAAGTTGAGATTTCTCTTGACTTAATTGATCCTATTTCGCCGACTCTGGTCGACGATTCTTTGGAAAGGACCATGGTCCTTGTCTTGCCCGATGAGGAGACCCAGCCTGCTGGTGTCACCATCGAGGACACTGTTCCGGACCCTCAGTTTTCACCTAACCCGGTGTCTCCCGATCGACTGAGTCGGCCAGCCAGATCTCGATCGCGGTCCAGAACCCCTCATAAGTCATAAGCACTCTAAAAGGAGGCATCTCCGCAGATCCTCATCCTTCTCGAACGAGGAGAGGCTTCGACGGAAACTCCGTTGACGCTATGAGGATCTTATGTGGCAACAACTGATATTGACTGGGCAGAAGCTGGCTCCGCCATCCACGCCGGACATCACTTGGCTACCACCTCCTGGGCTGATGCCGACCCCTCTGGAACCGCAGCCTTTGGTTCCCCCACCCGTGTGGCCCATCTCGGTCTCTCCACCGATTCTGGTGGAACCACCAGCTAAGCAGCCTCAGGGAGGGGCTCCCTAGAAGAGGACCATACAGACACCGGGCTTCCCCGATGTCTGTCCATTACAGATTTACCCTGACTGCCAGTCGTAGGATCGACCTGGGCGGGAGACCTGCTAGCCACCACTCCTCAGACTCAGATGTCACAGGACTGCACTCCCATCCTGGGGATGATGAGTCCTCCATGGCAGGTTTAGAGGAGGGTCCTTCCTCCTTTCAGGGCATTCTCCACCTGATATCCGAATGTACTGGAATGCCCCTGGAGTCCTTCCAGAAAAAGGTGGAGTACCCCCTTATGAACATCCTATAAAGGGGGGAATACCCCGATGGAGGCCTTTCCAGTGGCCGAAGCCATCACTGGCCCGACCCTTGAGTTTTGGCAGTGCCCAGCTTCCTGCCCAGCATCATCTGCCCACATGGCCTGCAAGTATAAGCAAGCCCACGGATGCCTAAAGGGATTCAAGAACACCCTTTGGCCGAGAGCCCGGTGACCGCTTCTGGTGTTTAGACGCACTGGTAGCTCGGCCGACACGGACCAACCTCCGGACAAGGAGTCCAAAAATAGGGACCACTGTGCCCACTAGGTCTATATGGCCCTTCCTTAGGCCTCTGGCCAGGTCAGTTCGGCTGTCATTATGGCACACTTCTCTCATGCTCTTCGGGACATTAGATGAAGTCCTCCTCATCTCCCAGTGGACATGCAGACCATGGTCAAGCAAGTCCATGATCAGAGCCTGCTGTTGCAGTACAGCAGCTCCAAAGGGCCCTAGACATCGGGGACAGTGGCCAGCTGCTACAGGGCCTGGCTGAGGTTGTCCTCCTTCCCGGCACAAGTTAGCTGATGTTCCCTTCTTTGGCACTGACCTGTTCGGTCCACGAGTGGCCGGTCACCTTCAGCATATCGAGTAGTCCAGTGCCACCTTGGATGCCACCTCTGCAAAAGGTTCTTTAGGCAAGAACCAGCAGAAAAGAAAGAAGTCGTCATTTTGGCATTCTTCCCCTGCGGTTAGTCAGCCCTCCTATCAAGGAGGCCAGCAGCAGCAGCAAGCTCAAGCTTGGCGGCCATGGCCCAAGCAGGGTCCTCAACAGCCCCGTAAAGAAAGCCGAGGCACAGGTCACGGAGCCTCCTCCTCCTCTAAGCCTGCTCTGTTACGGGTCGGGGGTTGCCACCCCTGCACCAGCCACGCCAGCTCTGGGTCCTCCCATGGGGGGGCCGGCTCCACCACTTTCATTCCGCCTGGTCCGATATCACTTCGGACAGGTGGGTTCTTAAAGTAGTCAGTCAGGGACTGCCTCTAGAGTTCGAGCAGTACCCTCCCAGCCGAGCCCACGCCCCTCAGGAGGAAAGGATCTCAGCCTGCACTCAATCGGCTCTTCGAGACAACGTAGCTCAGCTCTTCTGCAAGGAGGCAGTAGCTCCAGTGCCGGATCCTCCTACAGACGCAAGCTTTGTGCCCAAGCGGACGGGGGGTTGGCGCCCCATCCTAGATCTCCACGACCTGAATCAATATCTCAAGTTTCGCACCTTCCGAATGGTAATTCTGAGCCAGATCATACCATCCCTGGAGCGAAACATGTGTTCTAGGAGCGTGGATATGTTGTTCATCCACACTGTCTGGCATTGTTCCTTTCCCCTTTAAATCTTGCCGGAAGTCTTCAAGCTGGCTCCTCCCACCCACCCGGGTGGTAAATACCTCGGCTCCGCCCGTGACACCAGATCTTCCTTTCCGCTGGAAGATACAGGTTCCCTCGTGCTTTTCTACAGTGATTGAGGCCCTGGATTCAACTCGACGGTTTTCACCGCATCTTCTCCTTTGAAACTCGTAAGAGTTTACGACTAGGATACAGACATGGATGATAAGTCGTCCCCCGGGTTTCGCCGGTGTCCTTGCGGACAGAAAATGTCATGCACCGCACCCACCTCGTACAAGCATTGCCTCGCGTACTGCTCATGATACCTCGCACTGTACCATCTGCGCTTCCTTCCATCCCGACCGCTTTGGAGGATCGCCTCATGGCCTGAAGCTGGGGAGACCAGAGCTCGCAATCCACGGTAAAATCTAAGGAGGCCAGGTGGGTGTTTCTCGTGTCCGCGGATCCGCCGAGCAGCTCGAACAAATGGCGGCTTTGAGGAGGAAGCCGCCCAAGCTTCGCCAGTCGAGGCTCTTCGCGTCCGCCTCAACTTGGGCTCCACTTTTCAGGATCCTTTAGGATTTGTAGCCAGTCCTCCTACCAAGGGTGAGGCGCCTCGGCTCTGACTCCTCCCGCTCTAAGAAAAAGGATCCAAACCTTCTTCTTCTTCTAGTCGAAGAAGACGCCCTGGGACCGAGGTCCGAGGTCTCGACTCACGGTCGAGACCGCCTCCTTGGCTGCCGGGTTTTCAGACCTTCCGCCTGACCGGCACAGAAGTCGAGGAGACGCTGATCCGGCCGAGATTTCTCTCGACCCAATCGAGCCGTTGTCACCTACTCTTGTCGATGACTCTTTGGAGAGAACGCCCATTCTCTCTTTCTCCGATGAGGAGACCCGCCCCGCAGGCCTTCCGATCGAGGGACAGGATCTGGAGCCTCGGTTTTCACCAGGCCCGGTTTCTCCTGATCGACAACGACACCGTCGGTCTCGATCGAGGAGCAAGTCCTCTTCGGTCGATCGACCCAAAAAGGGACATAAACACTCCTGGAAGAGGCGCTGCCACCGCTTCTCATCCTCCTCGGACGAGGAGAGGCTTCGACGGAAGATTCGTCGACGCTGTCAGGACCTTATGTGGCAGCAACTCCTGCTAGCAGGCCAGAAGCCGGCTCCCTCGGGGGTCCCGGCTTTCTCTTGGCTGCAGCCTCTTCGGCCTGCACTGATTCCTTCGGCACCGATCCTCCGGGTCCAGTGATACTTCTCCGCGCGGCCGGGTTACGGGCTCCCACCACCTTGGTGGAACCTCCACCAAAGCTACCTCTTGGAAGGGTTCCTTCCATGGAGGACCCACAGTCTCCGGGTCTTCCTCACAGACTGTCGACACAGTCACCCCTGATCGCCCCAGGCATATCGAGGGAGATTTAGGTGGCCAGCCTCTGTATCTGGACTCCTCCGAGTCAGATAATACAGGCCTTCATTCTCACGATGAGCTATCAGTGTCAGGCATGGAAGAAGGACCTTCCTCCTTCCAGGGCATCCTCTGACCCATTTCTGAGTCCACAGGGATGCCTCTACAGCCTATCCAGAAGAAGGCAGAATACCCCTTACAGATATTCTTAAGAGGGGGATACCTCTCACGGAGGCCTTTCCAGTCGCCGGAAGCATAACTGGCCCTGCTCTGAACTTTGGCGTCCGCCTCCTGCCCAGCTCTGTCTGCCCGCGATGGCACGATGCAGCGGTGCCCACAGGGTCCTTAGCGGGTTTACTGAGCACCCCTCGGCGGAAAGCCTGGTTACTGCCTCAGTGTTCAGGCGGACGGGCAGCTCCGGTGGACACTGACCGCCCTCCGGACAAGGAGTCCAAACTTATGGACCACTCGGCCGGAAGGTCTATGCAGCTTCATCCTTGGGCCTTCATCAGGCAAGCTCAGCGGTGATCATGGCACACTTCTCTCACGCCCTTGTGGGGTCGCTGGACGATTCTTCCTCACCTCCCAGCTGACATGCAGACCACGGTCAAGCAGGTCAGGGACCAAGGCAGGACTGTGGATAAACAACAGCTCCAGACCGCGCTGGACCTGGGTGATTCCTGTGCCTGCTCACTAGCTGCAGCGGTATCCACTGCCGCAGGGCTTGGCTGAGGTTATCCTCTTTTCCCGCGGATACTCAGCACAAGCTAGCTGATGTGCCCTTCCTGGCACCGACCTCTTCAGGAGTGGCAGGTCATCTGCAGCATCGAAAGCAGTCTAACGCTACTTTAGATGCCACCTCTGCAAAAGTTCTTCAAATAAGAACCAGCAGAAGCGCAGGAAGAAGCCCTTCAAATTCTTCCCCTCGGTCAGACAACCACCCTTCCAGGGAGTCAGCAACAGCAGCAGGCTCAGGCTTGGTGCCCTAGGCCTAAGCAAGGTCCCCAGCAGCCCCAGAGAGGAGGCGAGGTTCTGGTCCAGGTGCCTCCTCCTCCTCTTCTAAGCCTGCCCAGTGGCGGGCGGGGTGGCCTCCCCATAACCGCCACACCAGCTCTGGGTCCTCCGTGGGGTTGGCTCCGCCATTTCCTTTCCGCCTGGTCCGTATTACTGGACAGGTGGATTTAGAAGTGGTCGGGCAGGGTCTGCCCCTAGAATTCGAGCAGTTCCCTCCCAGCCGAGCCCGTGCCCCACAAGAGGAGAGGAGAGGATCTCAGCCACCCAGTCTGCCCTTCGGGACGACATTGCGCTATTCCTCTTCAAAGAGGCGGTTGCCCGAGTGCCAGATCCTCCTTCAGACCCAGGCTTTGTCTCCAGGTATTTCCTGGTGCCCAAACGGATGGGGGGTTGGCGCACCATTCTAGATCTGCACGACCTGAATCGGTATCTCAGGTCTCGCACCTTTTGGATGGTAACTCTGAACCAGATCATACCATCCCTGGAGCAAAACATGTGGTTCTGCACACTGGATCTCCAAGACGCCTTTTTCCACATCCCCATCCGTCTGTCTCATCAGCGGTTCCTTCGCTTCAGGGTCGAAGGGACCCTGTACAAGTTCAGAGCCATGCCGTTCGGCCTGTCATCGGCCCCAAGGGTCTTCACCAAATGCATTGCAGTGGTGGCAGCCCATCTACGGCGTCAAGGGGTTCGTATTTACCCCTACCTAGACGACTGGCTCCTGGCGGTTCCTCCCTTCAGGAGGTGGAGAGGTCCAGGGACCTGACCCTCCGAACCTGCTCTCACTTGTGCCTTCTAATCAACGAGGCCAAATCGGAACTCGTGCCTTCTCAGGTGATGAACTTCATCGGGGCAGAGCTCGACTCTTGTCAAGCCAGAGCTCGGCTCCCGGCGGACAGGGCGGAGGTTCTCTCCTCCTTTGCCCAATCATTTCTGGTTGGGCACTCGCCCTGCCCGGGACTTTCTGCGCCTCCTGGGTTACATGGCGGCGTGCACTTCAGTGGTCCGTTGGGCCAGACTGCACATGCGCCCCCTTCAGTGGGAGCTGGCCGCCCAGTGGTCTCAGCGTCAGGGTCTTTTCGACCAGCTGATCACAGTCACCCAGAGGATGTGGGACGCCCTCCAATGGTGGACCGTCCCAGTCATCTGCAGGAAGGAATCCGTTTGTCCGCCCCAAGCCGACGGTCGCTCTATGACCGATGCCTCTCATGGGCTGGGGAGCCCATGGGGGACCACAGGACCCATGGCCTTTGGACCCCTGAGGAGTCCGATGTCACATCAACCTGCTGGAGCTCAGGGCAGTCAGACTGGCTCTGTCAGCTTCCTCCTCAGCTCTGGGGTCAAGTGGTTCAAGTCCAGATGGACAATACCACGACCATGTACTACCTCAACAAACAGGGCGGCACGCACTCCCGTCTGCTATGCAAGGAGGCGCTCCGGATCTGGACCTTCATCAGCCGGCTGGAGGCGGATCTCCTAGCCATCCATGTGGCAGGAGTCACGAACCAACTGGCGGATGCTCTCAGCCGCTTAGGCCAGACATCCCACGAGTGGTCTCTCCATCCAGAGGTAGCTTACGACCTGTTCTCTCATTGGAGCAAACCGTTGGTGGACCTGTTTGCCTCAGGGAAAACACCAAGCTGAGGCTGTACTTGCCCCCCCTCAGCAGGGTTCGCTGCAGGGGGATGCCTTCTCGAGGCCGTGGACCCTAGGCCTCTTTTACGCCTTTCCCCCATTTCCCTTGATCCACAAGGTGTTACTCAAGGCGAGGAGGGACAAGGCGAGGGTGATCCTGGTAGCCCCAGATTGGCCACGCCAGTTCTGGTATCCAGATCTCCTCAGCCTCAGCTGCAGGGCCCCGTAGCGGCTGTGTACACGCCCGGACCTGATATCAATGAACCAGGGAAGGTCCTTCATCCGGCCTTCAATCCCTGCACCTCACAGCCTGGTTCCTGAGCGGCTAGAGTTCCAGGTTTTGGGTCTTTCCAAGATGTCTACACCGTGGTTGAGGCATCTCGGAAAGAATCGACCAGGAAATGTTATGCTTTCAAATGGAAGAGATTTTCCATTTGGTGTCAGGACAACAGTTTGGACCCCTTATCCTGCTCTGTGGCTAACATTCTGGACTACCTTTGGTCCCTCTCAAAAGGGGGTCTTCTGTCGTCAACCCTAAGGGTGCACCTAGCAGCCATATCGGCTTACCGGGCGCGGGTCGGTCAGCCGACGTTGGCTCAGGAAAAGGTGATCGGGCGCTTTTTCAAAGGCCTGGATCACATATCCCCTCCGGTGCGTGAACCTCCACCTCCGTGGGATCTTTTGCTGGTTTTGGCAAAGCTCATGGGCAAGCCATTCAAACCCATGCACAAGTCTGCGCTTTCGCACTTGTCGTGGAAGACGGCCTTCTTGGTGGCTATCACGTCAGCCAGAAGGACGGGGGAGCTCCAGGCGCTTTCAGTGGACTCCCCCTATCTGGTCTTTCACAGGGACAAAGTTGTCCTGCGCTCCCACCCGAAATTCCTTCCGAAGGTGGTGTCAGAGTTTCACCTCAACCAGGCGTTGACTCTGCCGGTCTACTACCCTAACTACACCTCGGATGCCGAGTACAGGCTCCATACTCTGGACCTCAGGCGTGCTCTCTCCTACTATAAGGAGAGGACGGCGGAAATTCGGGGAGAGGTTCGCCAGCTGTTTGTCACTTACGCTGAAGCCGCTTCTGGCAGACCTGCAGCCAGCGGACTATTGCAAGATGGATTACATCATGCATAGGTCTTAGTATGAGTTGGCGGGCAAGGAGCCTCCCAGAGGGATAAGAGCTCATTCTACCCGCCATACTGCTGCTTCGGTGGCTGCTTCCAGGGACATCCCTATCCAGGAAATCTGTCGGGCCGCTACCTGGAAGTCAGCAAACACCTTTATTACCCATTACCACATTGACTTACAGTCACGCCGGGATGCTGGTTTTGGGGCCTCTGTTCTCCAATCCCTGTTCCCTAAGTAGGGGGTGTGCGCCTTGCCTCCCTCCTCCCGGAGAACTGCTTGGAGTCTGCCAGACAGTGTGGACGAACAACATATCCACGCTCCTAGAAGAACAGGTTACTCACCTGTAACAGTAGTTCTAGGAGTGGTATATGTTGTTCATCCACACGCACCCACCCTACCTCCCCGGCTTTAGGCGCACAACCTGGTTTCCAGCGGGCTAGATCTGGTGTCACGGGGCGGAGCCGAGGTATTTACCACCCGGGTGGGTGGGAGGAGCCAGCTTGAAGACTTCCGGCAAGATTTAAAGGGGAAAGGAACAATGCCAGACAGTGTGGATGAACAACATATACCACTCCTAGAACTACTGTTACAGGTGAGTAACCTGTTCGTTCTGTTCACTGGCTCTACAGGACGCATTCTTTCACATCCCAATTTATCTGTCCCATCAGCGGTTCCTCCGCTTCAGGGTCAAAGGGACCCTGTACGAGTTCTGAGCCATGCCGTTCGGCCTGTCATCGGCCCCATGGGTCTTCACCAAGTGCATTGCAGTGGTGGCAGCCCATCTTCGGCATTGAGGAGTATGAATCTACCCTTATCTCGACGGCTGGCTCTTGGCAAGATCCTCCCTTCAGGAGGTGGAGAGGTCCAGGGATCTGGCTCTTCAAACCTGCTCCCAGCTCATCCTCCTGATCTATGAGGCCAAGTCGGAACTCTTGCCTGCTCAGGTGATGAGCTTCATCAGGGCAGAGCTCAACTCTTGTCAAGCCAGAGCTCGGCTCCCAGTGGACAGGGTGGAGGTTCTCTCCTCCTTTGCCCAATCATTTCTGGTTGGGCACTTGCGCCCTGCCCTGGACTTTCTGTGCCTTCTGGGTTACATGGTGACGTGCACCTTAGTGGTCTGTTGAGCCAGGTGGCACATGCGCCCCCTCCAGTGGGAGCTGGCCGCTCACTGGACTCAGCTCACGGTCATTTTGCCCAGCTGATCACTGTAACCCAGAAGATGTGGGATGCTCTCAATGGTAGACCACCCCAGAATGGTTGCAGGAAGGGATCCCGTTTTCCGCCTTGAGTCGATGGTTGTCCTTATGAATGATGCCTCTCTCATGGGCTGGGGAGCCCACATAGGGGACAACAGGGCCCATGAGTTCTGGACCCCTGAGGAGTCCGGATGCCACATCAACCTGTTGGAGTGCAGAGCAGTCAGACTGGCTCTGTCAGCTTTTGCCTCAGCTCCGGGTCAAGTGATTCAAGTCCAGACAGACAATACCACGACCATGTACTACCTCAACAAACAGGGCGGCATGCACTCCCGTCTGCTGTGCAAGGAGGAGCTCCGCATCTGGACCTTCGTAAGTTGGCTGGAGGCGGATCTCCTAGCCATTCATATGGCCGGAGTCCCGAACCAACTGGCAGATGCTTTCAGCCACATATGCCAGACATCCCACGAGTGGTCTCTCCTTCCAGAGGTAGCTTACAGTCTGTTCTCCTGCTGGGGTAAACCGTTGGTGGACCTGTTTGCTTCCAGGGAAAAGAACAAGCTGAGTCTGTACCATGCCCGCCCCCCTCAGCAGGGCTCCCTGCAGGGGGATGCCTTCTCGAGGCCGTGGACCCCAGGCGGCCTCTACGCCTTCCCTCCATTTCCCTTGATCCAGAGGATGTTGCCCAAGGTGAGGAGGGTCAAGGCGAAGGTGATCCTGGTAGCCCCAGATTGGCCACAGCAGTTCTGGTATCCAGATCTCCTCGGCCTCAGCTGCAGGCCCCTGGGCGGCTTTGTACATGCGGGACCTGATATCATTGAACCAGGGAAGGTATTCCATCCGGACCTTCAATCCCTGCACCTTGCAGCCTGGTACATGAGCTGCAGAGTTCCAGGCATCTCATAAGGAATCACCCTGAAATGTTATGCCTTCAAATGAAAGAGATTTTCCATTTGGTTTCAGGGTAAGAGTCTGGGCGCCTTATCCTGCTCTGTAGCTAACATTCTTGACTACCTTTGGTCTCTCTCTCTCTCCAAAGGGGTCTGGGTCATCGACCCTTAGGGTGCACCTGGCAGCCATTTCTGCTTACCGGATGTGAGCCGGTCAGCCGACATTGGCGCAGGAGACAGTGGTCGGGTGCTTCTTCAAAGGCCTGTATCACATATCCCCTCCAGTGCGTGAACCTCCACCTCCGTGGGATCTGTTGCTGGTTTTGGCAAAGCTCATGGCCAAGCCATTCAATCCTATGCACAAATGTGCACTCTCACACTTGTCGTGGAAGACGACCTTCGTGGTGGCTATCACGTCAGCCAGAAGGACAGGGGCGTTCCAAGTGCTGTCGGTGGACTCCGCTTATCTGGTGTTTCACTGGGACAAATTTGTCCTCGCTGCGCCCGAAATTCCTTCGAAGGTGGTATCAGAGTTTCACCTTAGCCAGGTACTGACTCTGCCAGTATACTACCCTAACTACACCTCGCACACCGAGTATAGGCTCCATACTTTTGACCTGAGACGTGCTCGCTCCTATTAAGGAGAGAACGACGGAAATTCGTGGAGAGGTTCACCAACTGTTTGTCACCTATGCTGAAGCCGCTTCTGGCAGACCTGCAGCCAAATGGACCATTGCAAGGTGGATTACATCGTGCATAGGTCTGTGCTATGAGTTGGCGGGCAACAAGCCTCCCAGAGGGATAAGAGCTCATTCTACCCGCCATACTGCTGCATCGGTGGCTGCTTCCAGGGACATCCCTGTCCGGGAAATCTGTCGGGCTGCTACCTGGAAGTCCGCAAACACCTTCATTACCCACTACCACATCAACCTCGAGTCACACCGGGATGCTGGTTTTGGGGCCTCGGTTCTCTAATCCCTGTTTCCTAAGTACGGGGTGTGCGCCTTGCCTCCCTCCTCCTGGAGAACTGCTTGGAGTCTGCCAAGAAGTGTGGATGAACAACATATCCACGCTCCTAGAAGAACAGGTTATTCACCTGTAACAGTAGATCTTCCTGGACTAAGTCTCCATCACTCATTCACACTAGTGGGATAGTGCCGGAGGCGCTACGAACAAGCGGGAGCCTAAAATTTTCTGAAAAGTTAACGCTGAGACAGGACCACGCATGCGCTGCACCACGAGACTAGCTCGGCGCCTGTGTAGAGCTATCTGGCTGTAATAGCCTCCAACTGCCTCAGTTTCTTTTCTCCGCTGGTAAATGCGTTTGGATGTCGATGTCGCTCGTCTGCCAGAATATTCGTTTTCATCTATCGACAGCAGCTTTTAGCATTTAATTTAATATTTTAAGTAGTAATTTCTTATTTCACGAACAAGAAAAGATTATGAAGAAGAAGAAAAAGAAATTCTTTCCTGCCATCAGCGGAATTGTCCTTAGACGGTAGCGGTGACGGTAGGAGAACTTCGTTGAAAGTTTTATGGCAGAGGGCTGTGTCTGGTCCGCCACCCTTAATTAACGTGGGAAACAGTCCTCCGGGCGAAATCTAGTGGTTCCGGGATCCGCTCCGCTTAACCTCAAGCTGCTCTTCCTCGTTGGGGGAAGAAGAATCGGTGCCGCTCAAGGTTGCCCATTGGTACGTTTGCACAAGGATTGTTCGTCTGGAGGGGCGATGGGCCTCAACCGACTTTGGTGGGTTCCTCTTGGCCCCGCTCCTAATGGCTGCATTCTCGACTCCGAGCTCCGTCTCTGTCCTCATTGGAGCTCTGGTGGGCTGTTTCACCTCTTGGCCACTCCTGTGGAGCAGGTGGTTTGACTTTCCAGTTTTTCCTGGCTTTGTTCCTGATTTCGGGACCTCTTGGCTTCAGAGCCATTGGACCGGTGCCGGGTCAGTTGCATCACGAATAGCGAGGCTCTCTCTTGGTGCCTTCACAATCGTGTCAACCCCTTGTGCCTACCCCCCCTCTCCCTTTTCCATGCAGGGGCTGGCACAGGCACCTCCTTTTCCTTCTCAGGATTTCCATTGCCATTTTCCTTTGGCGCCGTGGCACGGTGCCTTGGTCGATGCCATGCCTTGGTCGACACCGTGCCTTGGTTGGCGCCGTGCCTTAGTCGGCACCGTGGGTCGGTGCCATTGCTCTGTGCGGTGCCGTGGGTGCTTTTGTTGCTACCGTTGATTGTTGGCACCGTCAGTGGTGCAGCGGGTGTCTAGGTGGTGCCGTGCACCCGTGGGTGCCATGGGTGGCACCGGGAGCACCTGTGGGTGCCACATGTGGCGCCGTGAGTGCCCACAGGTGCCATGGTTGTCACTGGTGCCGTGAGTACCATGGGTGGCAAAGGGGGCACCTTTGGGTGCTGTGGGTGGCACCACAGGTGCCCATGGGTGCCACTGGTGCCCTCTGGTTCCAATCTTGTCATGGGTACCATGGTACCATGGGTGTTGGGGTGCCCTGGGTGCCATTGCTGCATGGGTGCGGGGTGCCTCACGGGTACTGCAGTGGCTGCCCTCGGTATCACCCTGGCTGGCATAAGCACTGTTTGGTGCCCTCTTGTGCCACGAGTGATGCTGGTGCTGCATGGATGCTAGTGGGTGCTATATAGCAAAACTAGTGACACATTTTTCTTTTTCGGACTTCCTTTCTGCAGAACTTATGGCAGGATGTTTATCGCAGAATGAACCCCTGTTCTGCAGATTATGATCTTCCTGGACATAAGTCTCCACCTCTCATTCACACTAATGGGATAGCGCGGGAGGCACTAGGACCCAGCGGGAGCAAACGTTTTTGCAGGAGGGTCGGTGCCAGAGGTGGAGCCACGTGGAGCGGCACTGCGAGCCTCCGCTCGGGCGGTAATGACTATCTCGGCGTCGACCCTCCAACCGCCTCAGTTCCTTTTTTCCCACCGTCAAGTGTGCTTCAGTGACGACGTCGCTCGCCCTCTGGGAGTCGAACTTCAAACTAGCAGCATAGTTTTCAGTTTTGTTGTTTTGTAGTAATATCTTGAATAAATATCGCTTAGTTTATTCTTATTTACAGAGAAGTCTCAGCCTACTTTGACGGAGTCGACCATGAGCGGGTCAGGTGTCGGTTGGGAGACATCGTATGAAAGCTGTTCAGTCAGCCGGGCTGGGTCCGGTCCGCCGCCTTCTCCGGAGGGGGGAGTCTGACAACGGTCAGTCCAATGCCCGAGGGGGCGGGCAGTCCCCTCGAAAGCATAAAAATAAACTGTCGCATTCTCTGTACCGTTCGGCCTCGAGCTCTTCTTTGGCCAACAGGTCAAAAAAGAGAAGGCATCACTCGATGTCGCCCTCTGATATGTCTGCGCGTAGATGGTCAGTTATTGGAGCTAGTTGTCGGTCTCCTCCTTCGGAGTCGCCGGTTCTGTTTCTGATAGCCGACGCCTTCGACATCGGAGCTCTACCCCACCCTCTGGTAGGTCTTCAGATGAGCAGTTTCATCAGTGGGCTGCTCTTATGGAGCAGTGGACCTGAGGTTGGTCCAGCTGCCAGGCCCGGTCACCAGGGGCCTTCGGCTTCTTGGAGACCAGGTAGGCGGTTGAGCCTCCTGGCGGTGCCAACTCCACGCTTAGTGTCCCCCATATGGCTGCAACGCAGGGGCCACACCAATGCCTCTATCTCCTGCTCTTCCTTCCTTCCTTCTCCTCAGATACTGTTTTTGGAGTCTTGGGGTGTTTTCGACACCTCGGCGTCAATGACACACTCAGTGCTGTCTTGGTGCCCGTCGTCTGTTGGCGCTGTCCTCGGCGCCGTTAAGTTACTGGCGTCATGTGCATCGTCAGCGCCGTCTTGGCGCTAATAAACCTCATCGGCGCCGTGCGCATTTCTGTGGCGCCGGGGTTCTTAGGGCATCATCCACCTTTCAGGACTCCTCCTTTAACCCTTTTCCTTCCTCATTTCCTCTGATTTTCACTCCTTTCCTGTACATACAGTCCCTTCTGGACTGTCAGGAGATGACATTGAGCCTGACCCAGACCTTAGGCTGGGTGATGAAGTGGAAGGAACAGGATCTATTCCTGCTGCAGAGCCTGTGGTTGAGGACCTGTCTTTTAAGTCTCTGCTGAAAATTTTGATTTCCACTCTTTCTCTCCAAACTACAGACATCGATCCTGGGAAATTGCTAAGACTCCAATACCTCCATGTTCTGGAGATCCCTACGGATTTGACTCCTCCGGTACAGCCCTCCTTTGAGACGCTGTCTCAAATGGTATGGAATAATCCTGCTCTCATTCCTTTGGTGGCTAAATCCATAGACAGGAAATACTCAGCCCCCAAGGATCGACCCATTTTGGCATCCCAAGCCTTTGCGGATCCTATTGTAGTTTTGGCAGAGAATGATAAGATCGTCCTTCCCAGACTACTACAGCCCACCTATTAACAAAGAATCTTGTAAGATAGACACTTCAGGTAAGAGAGTCTTTGCTGCTTCCACCCTGGGTTTGCATATTGCCAGCTACCAAGTCTATTTCTCTCAATGTGAGTATATCCTTTGGCACTCCCTCAAACAAATGGTTGAAGCTCTACCGGAATCGGACACAAAGTCAGAGCTACTTCAAACCATTACCAGGGGTATCGAATCCAACAACCAGCAGGTTAAAGCAGCTATGGATGCTTTCGATACTGCTTCCTGAGTGGCGGCGGCCAGCATTTGTTCCCGCCATCATTCCTGGCTGCGCACTTCAGGTTTCACAAATGACGCACAGCAGCAGGTAATGGCATTGCCTTTTGATGGTGTGTATCTCTTCGGCTCTCAAGCAGAACAGGCTCTAGAAGCTACACAAAAGATTAGGTCAGCCATTAAGTTGGCTTAAACTCCTCCTGTCCCCTCTCGAGAGGGTGTTAATAAACGCCAGTTCCATAACCGTCAGTCCTTTCGAGGCAAAGACAGAGGAAGTTTTCATAAAAACCAAGCCCCCCCAGCCTCAAAAGAAAACGCAACAGAAGGCGCAAGGACCCAAAGCGCCCAGCACTCCCTTCTGAGTTGTTGGCCCAAGTCCCACCTCAGCTGCCCGATAATCCGTGAGGGGTATTCACTCTTGTGGAGACCCCTGCAGATCATCCTTCCCAAACGACAGCCCAAGCTGTCAACCCTTTAGTCAGACCTTCTCGCCACCGAGATACAGGCCTTCTGAACAACAGCGAGTAGAGGTAGTTCCACGCATCAACGGAACACAGGGTTCTACTCCCATTACTTTCTGGTTCCAAAGAAAACCAGTGGCATGCACCCCATTATGGACCTCAGAAAACTAAACAAATTTCTGCCCAGGGAGAAATTCAAAATGATCTCACTAGGAACTCTGTTACCTTTGCTCCATCAACACGACTGGTTAGCCTCCCTAGACATGCAGGATGCTTACCAGCACATTTCTATTCACCCAAAGCATCACAGATTCCTAAGGTTTGTGGCTCTGGGGCAGCATTATCAGTTCAGAATCCTGCCCTTTGGGCTATCCTCGGCGCCACGAGTTTTTTCAGTGTTGTGCAGTTCTCACAGCGCATCTCAGAAAGATCGGAATACAGGTGTTCCCTTATCTGGACGATTGGCTTCTGGCAAGTCCTTCCAGGCAGGGAACTCTGGACGCCGTAGCCACGGCTTCACGCTTTCTCACGTCCATGGAGTCCTGTTAAACCTCAAAAATCACAGCTGCAGCCCTCCCAGAGGCTCCTTTTTATAGGTACTCTTCTGGACACCTCTTGTGCAAAGGCTTTTCTTCCAGAGGACAGGAGGAGCGATATCCTTCAGATGACCCATCACATCGGGGAGAGCAACTTGGTTCTAGCTCTCTCAATGCAACGGATGCTAGGTCTCATGGCATCCTCTGTGTTCACTGTACCCCTAGCATGCCTTCACATGAGAACTTCTCAGTGGATGCTCAGTACCCAGTGGTCCCCGACCACTCACCCGCAGTCCTTTCTCATCAAGGTGATGGAACCTCTAAAGAGGTCGCTCACCTGGTGGTCGCAGGAGAACAATCTCCTAGAAGGATATCCCTTTGCTCCTCTGGATCATCAGATTTCCATTACCACAGACGCGTCCCTGATGGGGTGGGGAGCTCACTGTCAGGCTCTCCACACTCAAGGTACTTGGACTCGGTCGAGTCCCAGCTTCACATAAATGTCTTAGAAATGAGAGGCCCTTTCTAGGAGGCGTGGATATGTTGTTCATCCACACTGTCTGGCATTGTTCCTTCCTTTAAATCTTGCGGAAGTCTTCAGCTGGCTCCTCCCACCCACCCGGTGATAAATACCTCGCTCCGCCCCATGACACCAGATCTTCCTTTCCGCTGGAAGATATAGGTTCCCTCGTGCTTTTCTGCAGCGATTGAGGCCCTGGATTCAATTCGGCGGTTTTCACCGCATCTTCTCGCTTTGAAACTCGGAAGAGTTTACGACTCGGATTCGGACGTGGATGACAAGTCGTCCCCCGGGTTTCGCCGGTGTCCTTGCGGACAGATAATGTCACGCACCGACCCCCACCTCTCCTGCGTTTACTGCCTCGGTACTGTTCATGATACCTCACAATGTACCATTAGCGCTTCCTTCCATCCGACCGTTTTGGAGGATCGTCAGGCGCGCCTGAAGCTGGAGAGACCGGAGCTTCGCAATCCACCAGTAAAATCTAAGGAGGCCAGGTGGGCGGTTTCCGCGGCTGCGGGATCCGCCGAGCAGCTCGAGCAAATGGCAGCCTTCGAGGAGGAAGGCCGCCAAGCTTCGCCAGCTAAGGCTTCTTCGTGCCGCTCAACTTGGCCCCTCAGGATCCTTTCGGATTTGTGCCAGTCTCTCCTACCAAGGGTGAGGCGCCCTCGGGCTCGCACTCCTCCCATTCTAAGAAAAAGGATCCAAAACCTTCTTCTTCGAGTCAAAGACGACGCTCCTGGGATCAGGAGCGGTCCGAGGTCTCAACTGCGGTCGAGGTTGCCTCCTCGGCTGCCGGTTTTTCAGACCTTCCGTCTGGACCGGGCACAGAAGTCGAGGAGACGGCTGAACCGGCCGAGATTTCTCTCGACCCTATCGAGCCGTTGTCACCGACACCTGTCGATGATTCTTTGGAGAGAACGCCTATTCTCTCTTTCCCCGATGAGGAGACCCATCCCGCGGGCCTCCCGATCGAGGGACAGGAACCGGATCCTCGGTTTTCGCCGAGTCCAGTTTCTCCTGATCGACAAAGCCGACACCGTCGGTCTCGATCGAGGAGTAAGTCCTCTTCGGTCGATCGACCCAAGAAAGGACACAAACACTCCCGGAAGAGGCGCCACCACTGTTCCTCATCCTCCTCGGACGAGGAGGCTTCGACGGAAGATCCGTGGCGCCTGTGAGGATCTTATGTGGCAGCAACTCCTGCTAGCAGGCCAGAAGCCGCTCCTCGGTGTTCCGGCTATCACTTGGCCTCAGCCTCTTCAGCCTACTCCAGACACCCATTCCTTCGGCACTGGTCCCTTCGAGGCCTCTGGTGCCTCCTCAAGGGCCGGTTACAGGCTCTCCACCATAGGGTGGAACCTCCACCAAAGCTGCTCCTTGAGGGTCCCTGCCCACCTGGCCTCCTTAGATTTTACTGGTGGATTGTGGCCCGGTCTCTCCGGTCTTCCTCACAGACTTTCGATTACAGTCACCCCTGATCGCCCTAGGCGTATCGAGGGAGATTTAGGTGGACAGCCTTTGTATCTGGACTCCTCAGATTCAGATAATACAGGCCTTCATTCTCACGATGAGCTATCGGTGTCAGGCATGGAAGAAGGGCCTTCCAGGGCATCCTCCGGCTTATTTCTGAGTCCACGGGGATGCCCCTGCAGCCTATTCAGAAGAAGGCAGAATATCTCCTTACGGATATTCTTAAGAGGGGGGATACCCCTACGGAGGCCTTTCCAGTCCCCGAAGCCATAATTGGCCCGGCCCTGGAACTCTGGCAGCGTCCTGCCTCCTGCCCAGCTCACTCTGCCCGCAGACAATTGGGCACGGTGCCCACAGGGTCCTTGGGCGGGCTTTACTGAGCACCCCTCGGCGGAAAGCCTTGTGACTGCCTCAGTGTTCAGGCGGACGGGCAGGTCGGCGGATACTGACCGCCCTCCGGACAAGGAGTCCAAACTTATGGACCACTCGGCCTGGAAGGTCTATGCAGCATCTTCCTTGGGCCTTCGTCAGGCAAGCTCAGCAGTGATTATGGCACACTTCTCTCATGCCCTTTTGGGGTCACTGGACGAAGTTCTTCCTCACCTCCCAGCTGACATGCAGACCATGGTCAAGCAGGTCAGGGACCAGGGCAGGGCTGTTGCTAAACAGCTCCAGACTGCGCTGGACCTGGGTGATTCCTGTGCCCATTCACTAGCTGCAGCGGTATCCACCCGCCGCAGGGCTAGGCTGAGGTTATCCTCCTTTCCCGTGGATACTCAGCACAAGCTAGCTGATGTGCCCTTCCTTGGCACCGACCTCTTCGGGCCAGGAGTGGCAGGTCATCTGCAGCGTATCGAACAGTCTAATGCCACCTTAGATGCCACCTCTGCTAAAGGTTCTTCAAGTAAGAACCAGCAGAAGCGCAGGAAGAAGCCCTTTCGACATTCTTCCCCTGCGGTCAGACAACCACCCTTCCAGAGGGGTCAGCAACAGCAGCAGCCCCGCAAAGGAGGCCGAGGCGCTGGTCCAGGTGCCTCCTCCTCCTCCTCTAAGCCTGCCCAGTGACGGGCCGGGGGTGGCCTCCCCCGTACCCATCACACCAGCTCTGGGTCCTCCCGTGGGGGGCCGGCTCAGCCATTTCCTTTCCGCCTGGTCCGCTATCACTTTGGACAGGTGGGTTCTAGGAGTGGTCGGGCAGGGTCTGCCCTAGAATTCGAGCAGTTCCCTCCCAGCCGGGCCCGTGCCCCACGAGAGGAAAGGACCTCAGTCGCCCAGTCTGCCCTTCGGGACGACATTGCGATACTCCTCCTCAAAGAGGCGGTGGCCCGAGTGCCGGATCCTCCTTCAGACCCAGGCTTTGTCTCCAGGTATTTTCTGGTGCCCAAACGGACGGGGGGTTGGCGCCCCATTCTAGATCTGCACGACCTGAATCGGTATCTCAGGTCTCGCACCTTTCGGATGGTAACTCTGAACTAGATCATACCATCTCTGGAGCAAAACATGTGGTTCTGTACACTGGATCTTCAGGACGCTTTTTTCCACATCCCTATCCGTCCGTCCCATCAGCGGTTCCTCCACTTCAGGGTCAGGGACCCTGTACGAGTTCAGAGCCATGCTGCTCGCCTGTCATCGGCCCCTAGGGTCTTCACCAAATGCATCGTAGTGGTGGCAGCCCATCTACGGCGCCAGGGGTCTGTGTTACCCTCACCTAGACGACTGGCTCCTGGCGGGTTCCTCCCTTCAGGAGGTGGAGAGGTCCAGGGACCTGACCTCCGAACCTGCTCACACTTGGGCCTTCTGATCAACGAGGCCAAATCGAACTCGCACTTCTCAGGTGATGGGTTTCATCGGGGCAGAGCTCGACTTCTCAAGCCAGAGCTCGGCTCCCCGCGGACAGGGCGGAGGTTCTTCCTCCTTTGCCCAACATTCCTTCTTGGTGCACTCGCCCCTGCCCGGGACTTTCTGCGCCTCCTGGGTTACATGGCGGCGTGCACTTCAGTGGTCCGCTGGGCCAGACTGCACATGCGCCCCCTTCAGTGGGAACTGGCCGCCCAGTGGTCTCAGCGTCAGGGTCTTTTCGACCAGCTGGTCACAGTCACCCAGAGGATGTGGGACGCTCTCCAATGGTGGACCGTCCCAAGTCATCTGCAGGAAGGAATCCCATTTGTCCGGCCCGAGTCGATGGTCGTCCCTACGACCAATGCCTCTCTCATGGGCTGGGGAGCCCACATGGGGGACTACAGGGCCCACGGCCTCTGGACCCCCGAGGAGTCCCGATGCCACATCAACCTGCTGGAGCTCAGGGCAGTCAGACTGGCTCTGTCAGCTTCGCTCCTCAGCTCCGGGGTCAGTGGTTCAAGTCCAGACGGACAATAACACGACCATGTACTACCTCAACAAACAGGGCGGCACGCACTCGCCTGCTATGCAAGGAGGCGCCCGCATCTGGACCTTCGCCAGCCGGGTTGGAGGCGGATCTCCTAGCCATCCATGTGGCAGGAGTCGTGAACCAACTGGCGGATGCTCTCAGCTGCTTAGGCCAGACATCCCCATGAGTGGTCTCTCCATCCAGAGATAGCTTACGACCTGTTCTCGTTGGGGCAAACCGTTGGTGGACCTGTTTGCCTCAGGAGAACACCAAGCTGAGGCTGTACCATGCCGCCCCCTCAGCAGGGTTCGCTGCAGAGGATGCCTTCTCGGCCGTGGACCCCCAGGCCTCTTTACGCCTTTCCCCTTGATCACAAGGTGTTACTCAAGGTGAGGAGGGACAAGGCGTGGTGATCCTGGTAGCCCCAGATTGGCCACGCCAGTTCTGGTATCCAGATCTCCTCAGCCTCGGCTGCAGGGCCCCGGAGCGGCTGTGTACACGCCCGGACCTGATATCAATGAACCTGGGGAAGGTCTTTCATCCGGACCTTCAATCCCTGCACCTCACAGCCTGGTTCCTGAGCGGCTACAGTTCCAGGCTTTGGGTCTTTCCGAAGATGTCTACACCGTGGTTGAGGCATCTCGAAAAGAATCGACCAGGAAATGTTATGCCTTCAAATGGAAGAGATTTTCTATTTGGTGTCAGGGCAAAAGCCTGGACCCCTTATCCTGCTCTGTGGCTAACATTCTGGACTACCTTTGGTCCCTCTCCAAAGGGGGTCTTCAGTCATCGACCCTTAGGGTGCACCTAGCAGCCATATCGGCTTACCGGGCGCGGGTTGGTCAGCCGACATTGGCTCAGGAAAAGGTGATCGGGCGCTTTTTCAAAGGCATGGATCACATATCCCCTCCGGTGCGTGAACCTCCACCTCCGTGGGATCTTTTGCTGGTATTGGCAAAGCTCATGGGCAAGCCATTCGAACCCATGCACAAGTGTGCGCTTTCGCACTTGTCATGGAAGACGGCATTCTTGGTGGCTATTACGTCAGCCAGAAGGACGGGGGAGCTCCAGGCGCTTTCAGTGGACTCCCCCTATCTGGTCTTTCACAGGGACAAAGTTGTCCTGCGCCCCCACCCGAAATTCCTTCCGAAGGTGGTGTCAGAGTTTCACCTCAACCAGGTGTTTACTCTGCCTGTATACTACCCTAACTACACCTCGGATGCCGAGTACAGGCTCCATACTTGACCTCAGGCGTGTTCTCTCCTACTATAAGGAGAGGCGGAAATTCGGGAGAGGTTCGCCAGCTGTTTGTCACTCACGCTGAAGCCGCTTGGCAGACCTGCAGCAAGCTGACTATTGCAGATGGATTACATCATGCATAGGTCTGTGCTATGATTTGGCAGGTAAGGAGCCTCCCAAAGGGATAAAGGCTCATTCTACCCGCCATACGGCTGCTTCGGTGGCTGCTTCCAGGGACATCCCTATCCAGGAAATCTGTTGGGCCGCTACCTGGAAGTCAGCAAACACCTTTATTACCCATTACCACATCGACCTAGAGTCACACTGGGATGCGGGTTTTGGGGCCTCTGTTCTCCAATCTCTGTTCCCTAAGTAGGGGGTGTGCGCCTTGCCTCCCTCCTCCCGGAGAACAGCTTGGAGTCTGCCAGACAGTGTGGATGAACAACATATCCACGCTCCTAGAAGAACAGGTTACTCACCTGTAACAGTAGTTCTAGGAGTGGTGTATGTTGTTCATCCACACGCACCCACCCTACCTCCCCGGCTTTAGGCGCACAACCCGGCTTTCAGCCCGGCTAGATCTGGTGTCATGGAGGCCTAGGTATTTACCACCGCAAGGGAGGAGCCAGCTTGAAGACTCCCGCAAGATTTAAAGGGAAGGAACAATGCCAGACAGTGTGGATGAACAACATATACCACTCCTAGAACTACTGTTACAGGTGAGTAACCTGTTCTTATGCGGTCCGAGCTTTGAAGGACATTCTCTGTCACAAGAACATTCTCCTTCAAACGGACAACAAAGCAGTAATGTATTACATCAAGAAACAGGGTGGTGCTCACTCTACCCCTTATGCAGAGAAGTGATGAGAGTGTGGGAAATGGTGCTTGCAGCACAGGTCTCTAATTCAAGCAGTCTACCTGCCAGGAGTGCAGAACGAACTGGCAGATCGCCTCAAAAGAACAGAGACAGATCCTCAGGAATGGTCTCTCAACTCAGCCGTAGTTCAGTGAATATTCGCAGAATGAGGAACTCCAGACCTGGACCTTTTTGCATCCCCACTCAACACAAAACTGCCTCTCTTCTGCTCCAGAAATCCAGGGCCTGGCATTTTCTGTCAGGATGCGTTCAGGCTGCAGTGGACAAAACGCTTTCTATACGCCTTTCCGCCTCTTCCTCTAATTCAGAGGGTACTTCTCAAGTTCGAATCCCAGGGGGACAAAATGATCCTCATTTCTCCCTTCTGGCCTCGACAGATGTGGTTTCCACTTCTCAGCAGTATGTCGGCAGCTCCGCCGAAACCACTTCCCCTTCAGATGAACCTTTTGACTCAGGGGCCTGTTGTTCATCCCAACCTGAGGTCGCTTCACCTTCACGCTTGGCTCCTGAAGAGATAGAAGTGAACAGGTTCAATGTCTCTCGCAGGGTTTCAGATATTCTTCTGGCTGCGCGAATGCCAGCCACTAGGAAAACTTACACAGCCAAATGGAAGTGTTTTCTTCCTGGTGCAAAATCCTCTTTAAATCTTTTCCTGCCCACCAGATAAAATTTTGGAGTACTCTTAGACCTCTTAAATTCAGGTCTGCAGTACTCTACAGTCAGAGATTGACCTTTGTGCCATTTCAGCTTATCATGAGCCGGTACTTTCCTTGTCACTGGCTCCGTACCTGTGGTTAAGAGGTTTCTTAAGGGAATTCTGCATATCAGACCCATTATAAGACGCCCAGTCGCAGCCTGGGACATTAATCTTGTGCTAGACATGCTCACTGAAACCTTTAGAACCTCTGGCTACCTGTGAGCTAAAATTTCTGACCTGGAAACTGCCTTCCTGGTGGCCATTACCTCAGCCTGCAGGGTTTCTGAGATACATGCCTTGGTCACAGACCCTCCATATACTGTGTTCCATAAAGACAAAGTAGTCCTTAGAACCCATCCTAAATTTCTTCCTAAGGTTGTTTCGGAATTCCATCTAAACCAACCTTTGGTCCCTACCTCTTACTTTCTATGGACTTCAAAATGAAGGAGACCTGGCTGGGTCAACCTGTTGCTATGAGATGTATCTCCGCATGGCTGGTGGCATGCCTTCTCCACTGTTATTCCATGGAGCAGGTTAAGCTGGAGGGCAAGTGTATACTCACTCTACTAGAGCCATAGGTGGCATCCCTAGTGAAATCCACAACGTACCCTTTGCAGATATTTGCAATGCGGCTACCTGGCGCTCAGTGCATACTTTCGTTAAACACTATGCCGCAGATGTCCATGCCAGACGACATCTTTCCTTTGGCAGAACCATCCTTAATGGACTTCTGTCCTAAAGCTGTGAGCTCTTGGTCTCTCCTACCGCCCTCTTGGGGGATTATTAGCTCGGTACTCTTCCATTAGTGTGAATGAGTGGTGGAGACTTATGTCGGAAGATATGGAATTCACGTGCCTACGTAATTCTTGATCTTCTTGGATGAGTCCCCACCACTCATTCACACGCCCACCATCCATCCCCGAGCTCACCTTCTGTTGTTGGTCTTCACCCCTCAATCTTTAGGCTGTGAAGACTTCTTTGTTGACCCTTCTTATATGGGTCTTCCGGACTATCTTATGTCCGTTTGGTTAGGCTATCCTTCTAGGTTAGTTACGCTGCACCTCCTCAGAAAATAAAGTACTGAGGGCGGTTGGAGGGTCGACATCGAGATAGTCATTACCGCATAAACGGAGGCTCGTGGCCCGGCTGCTCCTCATGGCTCCATCTCTGGCGCCCGACCTCCAAAAAATTTTGCTCCCACTGGGTCCTAGTGCTCTGGCGCCATCCCATTAGTGTGAATGAGTGGTGGAGACTCGTCTAAGAAAATCAAGAATTACGGTAGGTACGTAATTCCCATTTTCCACACATCTTAGTGAGTGGTGGTCTATGTGGGATCTTGTGTCATCCAGCGGTTTTCTGCTGATGGGACTCTGCTGTACTGCTCTGCCAGCAGAATCTCATTCTGCTCAGCACTTTTTCAACTCCCTACGTGGTACCAAGCTCCTCGACATCCTTCCTGATGGCGGAGTCTCTAGTGGCTCTGACCTAGACCTCTCTTGGAGGTCCTTCTAGGGTAGAAGTGCATCTAGATGGGTCCTCCCTGTCCTGGTCAGTAATAAAGCGGACGACTCATTTTATATACTGAAGGGCACGTCCTCTCTATCATCAAAGTCCATGTTGGAAAATCTTTTCAGTAGTTCCTCAGTAATGGGGTCCACTATAGTATTTCACACTGTTTGTGTACCATACCCTTCTGCGTCTAGACTTTTTCAATCGTCAAGACAGTTACGCTCTGTGGAACATTCTAATTTAATGGTCGGGAGCCGCTCTGGCTCTTCCGCTCCTTTGATAGGGGTATATAGCCCCTTTGTGATATTGCCCCTTTAGTGGCTTCTTTGGCACAAGTGGTTAACACCTCTCCAGCTGTGATTATTAGTCCGGTCATGATTTCAGTATGGACGCTCAGACTCCTTCTGCACTCAGATGGAGAACGCCGTGATTCGAGACTGGCAATGGTGGCTAGACCCAGGGACACTCTCTGCGAGTGTCCTGTTTACAGCGCCATCCCCGGAGGTAATCCTCTCCACAGATGCCTCAGGGCTGGGGTGGGGAGCACACCTGAATGGGGTGAGGTCCAGGAACGTGAACCTCTCAGGAAGCTCACCTCCACATCAACGTTCTGGAGATGAGGGTGGTCCTTTATGCCCTGCAGGCCTTTCAGTCAGAAATCCCGTTGAGTACTCTTCTGCTTCAGACAAACACGCGGTGATGTATTACCTCAACAAACAAGAGGCCGACCTTACCCCTTTGCAGGGAAGCTATGAGTGTGGGATTGGTAATCCGTCACGGCTGAGCCTGATTGCAGTTCATGTTCCTGCATGGACAACACAATCGCAGACGGCCTGAGTCGTTCCCAGGCCAGAGTCCACGAATGGGAACTCCTTCAAGAGGTAGCGGAGGATCTGTTTCTTCGATGGGGAACTCCAGAGTTGGACTTGTTCGCTTCCCCATCCAACGCAAAACTGCCCAATTTTTGCTCGCTAGATCCAGGGCCTGGTGTTTTCTGGTGAGACGCGTTGTCCCTCTCCTGGGCGGACAGATTCCTCTACGCTTTCCCTCCCTTCCCGTTGATCCAGAGAGTTCTTCTCAAACTACACAGGGAGCACGCAACAATGATCCTGGTAGCGCCTTTCTGGCCCAGGCAGATCTGGTTCCCCATGCTGACGCAATTGTCCCGGGAACCTCTAGTTCCGTTGCCTTTCAGCTCCCATCTACTGTCTCAGGAGGGGTTCTCTAGTCCACCTGGACTTCGCTCACTGAACCTGCATGCTTGGCTCTCAAGACATAGCCATCATATCGACACAGAGTCTCGCAAGAGGTGGCGGAAGTTCTCTCTGCTGCCAGAAAGTCGGCAACGCTATGAATGCATCTCATGAAATGACGCCTGATTTTGCCTGTGGTCTCAGGCACGCTGCTCCTCTCCCCTTAGAATGCCCAGTGAAATCGGTTCTGGAATACCTGCTTTCCTCTTCCACTCAGGTCTCTTCTCCTCTATTAAAGTTCACCTCTGTGCGATCTCGGCCTACCATTTCTCGGTAGGTTAGCACACAGTGGCACAACTCGATGCCTCGGGACTTCCTGAGGGGTGTTACACCTCAGGCCACCCATCAGGATCCCGCCCTCCTGGGACCTACTTTTCGCCCTGAAACAGTCACGCCCCCTTTGAACCTGCCGTGAGATTAAGTAGCTGCTTGCTGAAAACGCATTTTAGTTGCTGTCACAGCAAGGAGAATTTCTGAGCTTCATGCTCTCATGTATAAGGAACCTTATTTAATTTTCCACCAGGACAGAGTGTCTTTGAGGAATGAATCCTAAATTCCTGCCTAAGGTGGTCTCTGCCCTTACTCTTAACCAGGACATCGATCTGCCTGTGTACTTTCCCAAGTACTCTAATAGAGGAGAGGCATTGCTTCACACCCTGGTTGTTCACCGCTCCTTAAGGTACTACTTGAACAGGACTAAACAGCTCCGCACGTCTGAGCAGCTGTTCGTATCCTTCGCTGGGAGGATGCTGGGACAACCAGTCTCAAAGCAGACTCTCTCTCGCTGGCTTGTCCAGTGTATTTCCTTTGCTACAACAGTAAACAGAAGCCCCTTCCGGCATAGTCCGGGCCACCGACAAGGGGTGGCTGCCTTTGCAGCACTGTGCAATGTCTCCACCTCAGCCATTTGTGCCTCGGCTACTTGGAGCTCAGTGCACACATTCATCAGGCACTATAGCCTGGATATTACCTCATGGCAGAGAGCCGGTTCCGGCCTTGCCGTTCTACAGGGTCTCCTGTCCTAGAGTCAGGATTTGATCAAGATCTCTCCAATTTGCCTCCTCCCAAAATGCTTAGAGGCGCTATTGCTTGGGAATCAGTCCTAATGGTGTTACCTGCTGCAAGAGCTGTATCTCAAGTAGATAGTACAGTTACGTAAGAACTTACCGTAACATGATCTTCGAGAACAGCTCTTAGCAGGTACCTCCCGCCTCGCCATTCCCCTTGAGGAGGCTTCCACAACCAGGCCTTGCAGGAGCTAAAGCTCTTCTTCCTTTTCTTCTGATGTCGGATCCTCAGTCTCCCTTCTGATGTCATCCAGCGACCGGGGTCTCCGGCGGGAGAACTGGGGATTCTGGCGGGACCGCCTCCTTATGTACTACGCCTGACGTCGGGGGTGGGACCGACGTCGGAGGCGGTCCCCGCTGAAGACTGCTAGCTAGAAGATTTCCGTGGGGTCCTGACGCCTGCCAGCTTCAGTCCTAATGGTGTTACCTGCTGCAAGAGCTGTTCTCGAAGATCTAATGTTACGGTAAGTTCTTACGTAACTGTACTTTCCCTACTCCTCCGCCTAAATGTTTCCGGAGTGACAAAGACCCTTCGTCACCCTGGTCACCTCCCTCGTACGTGGATGACTACCTATCAGACGAGGCCGAATTTCTGGCAGATTTCACCAGATGTTTGAGGATAGGGAATTCCAGGACCTGGATTTCCAACTCCCCAGATATTTCTTTCTTAAATGAGAATTTATTGTGCCAGGCAGCTGCCTCTCCTCCCGATGACTTATCCTTCCATGAGAAGATAGTCCAACTTCAGAAAGTCTTGGGATTCTCCACTACCGAACATGACAGACAGTGTAAGGATATGGCAGACTATTTAGAACTGCCAGAGGAACCAGTCCTGGTGGTACCCCCCACTTATACAAAACTACCAAAATGCTGTGCTTGCAGCCTGGAATTAGTCTTCCTCTGTTACGGCTATTCCCTACAAGGTGGATCGCCTCTACCAGGCTCCTCTGAATCACCCTCTTCTATCCATTACTCCTGAAGCAGATTCAGTAGTGATTACTACCGCTCATGATTGTACTAAATGACCGAAACACATGAGCTCCTTACTTCCTGATAAAGATTCCTGTAGGATAGATATCTGGGAAAAGGGTATTCCCAAGGAGGTACCATGAATCTCAGAATCCTAAATTATGTGGGACAGATGGTCAAATACCAGCATACACTCTGGTCCTCTGCTATAGAATTAGTCAGTAAACTCACTACTTCGCAGGAAAGGGAACAATTACTGGCTACAATATCTACTGGCAACAAGGCCTTCTGAACAACAGGGCAATGCAAGTAGTTCTGCTGGATCAGTGGAACACAGGGTTCTACTCCCATTACTTTCTGGTTCCAAAGAAAACCAGGGGCCTGCGCCCCATTTTGGACCTCAGAAATTAAACAAATTCCTTCCCAAAGAGAAATTCAGAATATCATCACTAGGAACCCTGTTACCTTTGCTTCATCAACACGACTGGTTAGCCTCCCTGGGTATGCAGTATGCTTACCAGCACATTCCTATTCACCCAAAGCATCACAAATACACAAGGGTCATGGCTTTGGGACAGCATTATCAGTTCAGAGTCCTGCCCTTTGGGCTATCCTCGGCACCGCAAGTTTTTACAAGTGTTGTTAATTCCCATAGCGCATCTCAGAAAAATCGAATACAAGTGTTCCCATATCTGGACGATTGGCTTCTAGCAAGTCCTTCCAGCCAGGAAACTCTAGACTTTCTCACGTCCATAGGAGTCCTGCTAAACCTCAAAAATTCGCAGCTGCAGCCCTCCCAGAGACATCCTTTTCATGGGAACTCTCCTGGACACCACCTGTGCAAAAGCATTTCTTCCAGAGGACAGGAAGAGCGATATCCTTCAGATGGCCAGATACATTGGAGAAAGCAGCTCAGTGACAGCTCTCTCGATGCAATGGATGCTAGGTCTCATGGCATCCTCGATGTTCACTGTACCCCTAGCATGCCTCCACATGAGAACCTATCAATGGATGCTCAGTACTCAGTGGTCCCCAACCACTCACCCTCAGTCCTTTCTCATCAGGGTGACAAAACCCCTGAAGAGATCACTCACCTGGTGGTCGCAAGAAGACAATCTCCTGGAAGGATACCCTTTGCTCCTCTGGATCATCAGATTTCCATTACCACGGACCGTCCCTGATGGGGTGGGAGCTCACTGTCAGACTCTCCACACTCAAAGTACATGGGCTCAGGACGAGTCCCAGCTTCACATAAATGTCTTAGAAATGAGAGCCGTCCTTTATGCAGTCCGGGCTTTGAAGGACATTCTCTGTCACAAGAAAATTCTCCTTCAAACGGACAGCAAAGCAGTGATGTATAACATCAACGAGCAAGGCAGGGCTCACTCTTACCCCTTATGCAGGGAAGCGATGAGAGTGTGGGACTGGTGCTTGGAGCACAAGGCTCTAATTCATGCAGTCTACCTGCCGGGGGTGCAGAACGAACTGGCAGACCGTCTCAGCAGAACAGAGACAGATCCTCACGAATGGTCTCTCGACTCAGCCATAGCTCAGTCACTATTCGCAGAGTGGGGAACTCCAGACCTGGACCTTTTTGCATCCCCACTCAACACAAAACTGCCTCTCTTCTGCTCCAGAAATCCAGGGCCTGGCATTTTCTGTCAGGATGCGTTCAGGCTGCGGTGGGCAAAACTCTTTCTATATGCCTTTCTGCCTCTTCCTCTAATCCAGAGAGTACTTCTCAAATTCGAGTCCCAGGGGAACAAAATGATCCTCATTGCTCCCTTCTGGCCTCGACAGATATGTTTCTGTTACTCAACAGTATGTCAGAAACTCCTCGAAACCGCTTCCCTTCAGGCACACAACCTTCTGACTCAGGGCCTGTGATCCATCCCAATCTGAGATCGCTTCACCTTCACGCTTGGCTCCTGAAGAGATAGAAGTGAACAGGTTCAATGTCTCTGGCAGGGTTTCAGATATTCTTCTGGCTGCGTGCAAGCCAGCCACCAGGAAAACTTACACAGCCAAGTGGAAGCGTTTATCGCTCTGGTGTGCAAAATCCTCTTTGAATCTTTTTTCCTGCCCACCAGATAAAGTTCTAGAGTACCTTTTAGACCTCTCAAATTCAGGGCTGCAATACTCTACAGTTAAGGTTCACCTTTGTGCCATTTCAGCTTATCATGAGCCAATACTTTCCTTGTCACTGGCTCCGTTACCTGTGGTTAGGTTTCTTAAGGGAATTCTGCATACCAGACCTCCTGTAAGACGTCCAGTCGCAGCCTGGGACATTAATCTGGTGCTAGACATGCTCACTCTAAACCTTTCGAGCCTCTAGCTACCTGTGAGTTAAAATTTCTCACTTGGAAAACGGCCTTCCTAGTGGCCATTACCTCGGCCCGCAGGGTCTCTGAGATAGATGCCTTGGTCACAGACCCTCCGTATACTGTGTTTCGTAAAGACAAAGTAGTTCTTAGGACCCATCCTAAGTTTCTTCCTAAGGTTGTTTCAGAATTCCATCTGAACCAACCTTTGGTTCTTCCTACTTACTTTGCGAACTTCCAAAATGAAGGCGAGCATTCTCTTCATTCCTTGGACGTCAAAAGAGCTTTGCGTTTCTATCTAGATAGAACAAAAGACTTTCACAAAGCTCAACAACTGTTTGTTTCCTTCAGCGAGACCCGGCTGGGTCAACCTGTCGCTATCAGATGTATTTCAGCATGGCTGGTGGCATGCCTTCGCAACTGTTATTCCATGGCGCAGGTTAAGCTGGAGGGCAGAGTGTACGCTCACTCAACTAGAGCGGTCGCGTCATCTCTAGCGGAAATCCGTAACGTGCCCTTTGTAGATATTTGCAATGTGGCCACCTGGAGCTCAGTGCATACTTTCATCAAACACTATGCTCTGGATGTCCATGCCAGACGACATCTTTCCTTTGGCAGAACCATCCGTAATGGACTCCTGTCCGAAAACTGTGAGCTCTTGGTCTCTCCTGCTGCCCTCTCGGGGGGATTATTAGCTTGGTACTCTCCCATTAGTGTGAATGAGTGGTGGAGACTTTATGTCCAGGAAGATATGGAAATTATGTACCTACCGTAGTTCTTGATATTCTTGGACAAGTCTCCACTACTTATTCACATCTCACTCCCCCCGAGCTCACCTCTGTTGTTGGTCTTCACTCCCTCAATCTTTAGGATGTGAAGACTTCTTTGTTGACCCTTCTTATACGGGTCACCCGGACTATCTTATGTCCAGTTTTTGGTTAGGCTATCCTTCTAGGTTAGTTACGCTGCACTTTCTCGGAAAAAAAAGATACTGAGGCGGTTGGAGGGTCGACGCCGAGCTGGTCATTACCGCACGAGCTGGGGCTCGCGGTGCCGCTCCTCGCGGCTCTATCTCTTGCGCCGACCCTCCAACAAAAAAGTTTGCTTCTGCTGGGTCCTAGTGCCTCCGACGCAGATCCCATTTGTGTGAATGAGTGGTGGAGACTCGTCCAAGAAGATCAAGAATTACGGTAGGTACGTAATTTCCATTTATCATATCTGATGACCTCAAAGTGACAGGGCAGTGTTGCAAAGTAGAGAGTAGGGCCACTGGAATACTGGGATGCATAGGGTGAGGCTATCTCCAGCAGGAGGAGAGAGGTGATGTTGCCATTATATCGCTATCTTGTGAGACACCACCTGGAGTATTGAATCCAGTTCTGGAGGCTGCATCTTAGAGAGGACATAGATGGGATGGAGGCAGTCCAGAGGAGGGCAACTGAAATGGTGCAGGGGTTGCATCTAATGCCCTATGAAGAGAGACTGAAGGATTTCATCATGTACACCCTGGAGGAGAGGAGAGCAAGAAGGGACATGATAGAAACCTATAAGTACCTCACACGGGTTTCTCTCAAAGAGCACCATGACCAGAAGGCATGTGATAAAGTCGGCGGGGGGAGGCAGTTTAAGTGGGTTATGAACAAGTACTTCACTGAAAGAGGGGTGGACATCTAGAACAGACTACCAGCAGAAGTGGCGGAGTTGAAAACAGTAGGGGGCTTCAAGCATGTGTGGGATAGACATAGAGGAATATTATTTTATTTATTTATTCAGGATTCGGAAAATACCTTTGAGTCAAAGACTCATTTACAAAGGTTCCACATCATAAAAGATAGGACATTACAACAATAAGGTAAATACAATGCAGGAAACAGAACAAGCTTGATACATGGTAAAATACAATTAGAGGTTCGCAATCAGTTCCTAACAAACTTAGGGCGATTGCTTGAACAGATTAGCATATAGGCACTTAAATAGAGATGATCAAAAATGAAAGTAAGGGGATGGGCGGGGCTAGGCCAGCCAGAGGCCATTGCATGGGAGAGGCAGGGAGTGAGTGAGTGGCGGGTTCAATGGCAGTCACAGCTGTTAGAGGACTGGAGATGACCTCTAAGATAGGTGTTCAAGAGGCCGATTCTATTTTCGTTTGTGAGGGAGCTAGGCAGACTATTCATCCATAAAGGGGCCTTGTAGCTAAAGGATCTTTGAAATTGGGAGGTTTGACAGTGGGGAACCGTGAAGAGTTTCTTGCTAGAGCTATGGGTTGCTTTTTGAGCGGTAGTCAAATAGATTAATGAGGTAAGACCAGGGGTGGGGAAAGACCAAGGGTGATCTTTTTGGTCATAAGGCAGGTGTAGAACTTGATCCTATTGTCTAAATTAAGTCAGTCAGTAGAGTTATATAGTGAGCAGGTGTGGGTGAGAGGTTCACAGTCCAGTACAAGACGACAGGTTTTGTTGAGGGAGAGACGGAGCCTATGGAGGGCCGAGGTGGTGGCAGCACTATAAATAAGTATACCATAGTCGAGGAGGGAGAGGATTGAGGACGAGACAGCAAGCCGGAGGGCATCAGGAGTAAGGCAATGTTTAAACCGATAGAGTAAGCTGAGATGGACATTAAGGGCAGTGGACAGGTGATGTATGTGCTGGTGGAAATTGAGTGTCGGGTCTAGGGTGATACCCAGGTATTTAAAGGAGCCCACTTGCTCAAGAGGGGTTCGATCCACAGTTAGAACCCGGGAGCAAAGCTCCTTCCTGGGGTTCTGAGGGTGTGAGAAGAGCATGAACTTGGTCATCTTCCCTTGTCAGTCTTCACCATTCATCTGCTGGGTGTAAGCAGCGCACCTGGCATGGGAATTTTTAAGAGGAGTGGGCGCTGACGGCTTTTCGCCCCGAGCGGCGCACCAATGATGTCTGCGAGGCGGGCGGTCGGAGCAGGCTCTCCTCCATCCCAGTTCTGTTTTTCCCGCGCCGAGGTTGCACCTACTGCTTGAGCCGATTCAGTACTCATGCCATATGCCGTATCCTACTCAAAGCCGTCAAGCTCCTTCATCCCGTGTTTCTCGATGTCGTCGACCGGTAAGACCATTGTGTTTTTGTATATTATTCGACGTCGAGAGCTTTTCTTTGTTTTTCCTTAACTGTTTCGCATCATGTCTGGTTCAGGGGCAAAACGCAAGTCTACGGCGGGCCGTGCCCCTATGCGTCGGTGCCCTTGTGGCTGGCAGTTTTCCATCTCGGACCGTCATGATGTTTGTCTCTGGTGCCTGGAACCCTACCATGATATGGATCATTGCGAAGCCTGCTTCTCCATGCTTCTCTGTGTGTTGGAAGTCTGCGCGTTAAAGGTCGGACGAGCTTCACCCGACTTCGGATGGCGTCACCGAGGGCTTCCCAGGCCAGATCTCTCGACCCTTCCTCCGGGTCCTCTTCCAGGTCTATACGGCCCGGCAAGGAAGAAATCTCCTCCACCTCCACCTCCAGCGTTGCCAAGGAGGAGGTTTCTTCTTTGGCGCCGGATGAATGGTGTGATCCCTCTTGGGGTCGCGCTGTCCCAGCCAGTCACCTCCATGGAGGTGAAGGCTCCCCGGTGTCGTGGCCCCTAGTTGCAGGGGCCCGGCTCTGCTCTACCCTCGTTTTCGTCTGCCCTTGTCGTCGTAGAGTCTGGTGCAGCTCGCGGTGCTGGTGACTCAGCCGGGGCCGTCAGCGCTGCCATTCTCGGTCTTGGCACCGTTCGCGGTGCTGGGGACTCTTAGCGGCAGCGGTTGGCGTTACCCGTTCTAGTCTCGACACCATCTGTGGTGCCGGGGACTTGGCGGTACCGTCTTGGGCAGCTAGCACGGTTGCAGTGTCACGCTGGGCCACAGCACTGTCTGCGGCGCGGGGACTCAGGTGGCGCCATTGGCGGTGCCATGCTGGGTCGCTGTGCGAGACTCCAGGTGGAGCCGCGCTGGGCCTCAGCATTGTCTGCGGCGCCGGGGACTCGGGCGGCGCCATTGGCGGTGCCCCGCTGGGTCGCGGCGCTGTGGACTCGGGCGGTGCCGCGCTGGGTCTCAGCGCCGTCCATGGCACCAGGGACTTGGGCAGCGTCTTGGCACCCTTCGCAGCGCCGGGGACTTGGGTGGCGCCGTTCACGGAGTGGCCCGGTTCCTGGCACTGCCGAACGTGTGGATGACTCTGCGGACATGGTTGGCATTATGGCCTACAGCGGTATCAGGCCTGGTGCCGCTTCTGGGCAGGTTTCTGCGGCTGTTGCGGTGGAGCCTTCCCTTGTCGACCCCTCTTCGGAGGAGGGCGATTCATGTGAGGACCCAGACCAGCGGCTAGAGTCTTCGGGCTCGGAACCTCCTGTAGGCCAGAGGGCCGGTGTACCTCTCGCAGAGTCCTTGGAGCTGGTTAACCCAGATGATTCCATGGTTAGGGGTGGCCTGGAGTCTTCCGTGGTGGACCCTTTGGGTATTCCGGAGAGGATACCCTCTTCTCGGAGGTCCTGGGCAGCTGCCGTTCCTGGTGCTGCTCGGGTCCTTCGGGGGGGGGGACTCTGCCTCGGCGAGTTCCCTTCTGGGTCCCTTCGGGGTCTTGCTCAGTAGGGACCTCCACCACTAGTCACGAGGAAGAGGGCTGCTTCTGAGTCCAAAGGATTGAGGGGTAGAGGTCAGGGTAGCGAGCCCCCACCCCGCCTCACGGGGTATGGGGAGGAGTGAGCGCTGATCCTCACCTTTCTCTAAAGTCTCTAAAGCGCCTTCTGGTGGCAGTTCTGGGGGTTGCCCTTCTGGACTCATGCAATACCAGGCGCATCACAGGAGAGATTCCTTCAGGGCTTTTTCGGAGTTGCCTCTTTCCATTTTTACTATGCAACCCGGCACGATCTCAGGGTCCCCAGTCTTGGCGTCGCTACCTGGATCCCAAAGCCCTGGCAGAGGCTGGGACGTGCTGTTAGGTGCCCCTCGCCCATCCCTCTGCAACCACGTCCCTCTCTCTGAGACCATGCCACTGGGCCATTCACTTGAGAGACGTTCAGAGCTACTGCGGCGGCCTTCCCGTCCTATGTCAGGGCCATGGACGAACAGGTTTTCCCCTGGTCCCCCCGCTGCCGGAGTCTTCTGAGCATTCAAGCTCCACTTCCTCCTCTGAGGAAGAGGAACTTCCTGTCCACCTTTCCTCTGACGCTAATTTCACTGAATATCAGCTTTTCCTTTCGTGGGTGGTGTTGGGGCTTCGTATCTCCTACAGTCGTAGGGACAGTACCGAGCGGCAGACGCATGCTTTCCTTAGTGAATTCAGCGCTCGCCATCTGGTGGTGCCTTCCTGGCCGATTCCCTTCCAGGAAGCATCTATCCACACCTGGCAGGCTCCAGCCACTCCTTCTCCAGCCCTGGGAGACTGCAGGAGACAGTATTGTGCCCCCCACGAGTCTCTAGATTCTCTGCCTCACCCACCTTCGGGTTTGACGTCCCTGGACACTCCTTCCGGGCCCTGACGCGTGGTGCACGACAGGCCTCTGGATTCAGATTCTGCTGAATTCGACGGTGGGGGACGAAGAGTTTTCTCTTCTGGTCGTGCGTTGTTATGCTTCTCATCGCATCAGGCTCACCACGCTGCTTACAACAGGCATCTGTGGTCGATGTTGGCTCAGGTCTTAGCCTCTTTGCCTGATTCAGAGCAGTCTAGACAGGACATTGCCCTCTCTGCTCAGGGTCTGGAGCTTGCAAGGCACCAAGCGAGGGCATCCTACAATGCCAACGAGGTGGCTTTCAGACTAGTGGGGACAGCGATCTGCATTAGGCAGACGGCATGGCTTCGTCTCTTCAGACTGTCACCCATTGCCCGGTGTAGGGTGGCTAATTCTGCCTTCCAGGGAACCCGCCTTTTTTCCCGCAGGGCGAGGAGGCTTCTTCAGGGGCAACCTCCCTCCCCCAGCCCATGGGGGACACCTCCTCACCCACCTTAGACTTCTTAAGTCTATTGGTTAGGGTCTCCCCCTTCCTACTTTTCACCAGTAGGAGGCTGAGGGATCTGTTCCCTCAGGGTCTATCCACACCCCCTTCGGGGGGGACTTGGTACTCACCCAGCAGTAATGAATGGTGAAGATTGATAAGGGAAGATAGGAAATTCTTGATCTTCTCTTGTATCTTCACCATTCATTACTGATTCCCACCCACCTTCTCACAGGCCTCCTCCTTTGGCATCTCCCCCTCCCTACTCGTTCTTCCTCCTTCTTTGTTGGCTTTTAAGCCAAAAAGCAAAAACAAAAAAAAAAACCTATCTTGATTTTTCCGTTTTTTTTCTGAATGGATCCTAGTTCCTCAAGGTAAAGGGGGAATGAGTGGAATTTATTCTATCCTGAGGGAACTATTTCTGATTGCCCTTAAGAGTGACCGCTTGGTTTTCTTAACCATGTTGTTCAATTCACAGTTAAAGGACCATCCCTCTGTGGCTCTGTTTCCTTTTTGTCCTGGTCCTCTGGCAGGTCTTAATCTTATTTTGTATCAATTTCTTCTGGTTGGTTCTTTCCTGGCACTACAATTACCTTGAGATGATACTATATCACCTTGCCTTCAGGAGTCGATTGAGTTCCCCGTGGGTCTTCAGCGGGGCTGTCGTTGGCGCCGCCCGGGCGCTGCGGGCAGCGTGCCTCTTCGGCTGCGTCGCCTCCTCGGTGCCCTTCAGCCCGTTTGCCTCTCGGCGCGGGGCCCTCGGGACTCTCCTTGTTTTCTGCTATTTCCTCCTCTCCTAATTTTCCTCCTTTCCTGTCCAAACAGTCCTTCCTGGACCATCAGGAGATGATGTTGAGCCTGACCCAGACCTTGGTTGGGTGATGAAGTGGAGGAAACAGGATCTTTCTGTGCTACAGAGCCTGTGGTCGAGGACCTGTCCTTTAAGTCTCTGTTGAAGAACCTGAGATCCACTCTTCTCTCCAGACTACAGACATCGATCCTGGGAAGATATTAAGACTCCAGTATCTTCATGCTCGAGATCCCACGGATTTGACTCCTCCGATCCAGCCTTCCTTCGAGACGCTGTCTCAAATGGTATGGAATAATCCTGCTCTTATTCCTCAGTGGCTAAATCCATTGATAAGAAGTATTCAGCTCCCAAAGATCGTCCCATTTTGGCATCCCAAGCCTTTGCGGATCCTATTGTAGTCCTGGCAGAGAATGACAAGGTCGTTCTTCCTCAAAGTACTACAGCTCAACCTATTAACAAAGAGTCTCGTAAGATTGATACATTAGGTAAGAGAGTCTTTGCTGCCTCCACTCTAAGTATGTATTGCCAGTTATCAAGGCTATTTTTCTCAGTACAGTATATCCTGTGGCACTCTATGAAAGAATGGTTGAAGCTCTTCCAGATTCGGACTCAAGTCAGAGCTTCTTCTGGACGTTATTAGAGTATTGAGTCCAATAACCAACAGGTCAACAGCCATGGGCCTTTCGACACTGTTTCTCGCTCAGCAGCCGCGGGGATTTGTACTCGGCGCCATTCCTGGCTGCGTACTTCTGGCTTCACGAATGATGCTCAGCAGCAGGTAATGGCGCTGCCTTTTGATAGCTCCTATCTTTTTGGCCCTCAGGTGGAGCAAGCCTTAGAGGCCACTCAGAAGACTAGATCGGCCATTAAATTGGCCAAACCTCTGCCTGCCCCCTCTCGGGGCATGTGAACAGACGTCAGTTTCATAGTCGTCAGTCCTTTCGAGGCAGAGGCAGGGGAAGCTTCCATAAAAGCCAACCTGCCCAACCTCAAAAGAAGACAGTAGCAGAGCGGGGCCTAAAGCCCCAGCGCCACCTTATGAATTGCTGGCCCAAGTTCCATCCACTGCCCGAGGTGGAACTTTCTCCTCCGTGGGAGGTGCCTGATGTACTTCTACAACCAGTGGAAGTCCATAACTGACAAATGGGTCCTCGGATAATTTGCGAGGTTATTCTCTCAATTTCTTGGAAACCCCGAATTGTCCTCCCAGGCGACAACCCAGGTTGTCGGCCTGTCATCAGACCGCCTCACCGCGAGATCCAGGGCCTTCTGAACAACAGGGCAATAGAACTGGTGCCCCGCATCTCGAAACACAGGGTTCTCTCCCATTACTTTCTGGTTCCAAAGAAATCTGGGGGGATGCGCCCCATTCTAGACCTCAGAAAGCTAAACAAATTTCTCCCCAGGGAGAAATTCAAAATGATTTCCCTAGGTACTCTGTTACCCTTGCTGCATCAGCACGACTGGCTGGCCTCTCTGGATATGCAGGATGCTTACCAGCATATCCCCATCCACCCGACCCACCGCAAGTTCCTCAGGTTTGTAGCTTTGGGTCAGCATTATCAGTTCAGAGTCCTGCCCTTTGGGCTATCCTTGGCGCCGCAAGTTTTTACAAAGTGTTGTGCAGTTCTCGCTGCGCATCTCAGGAAGATCGGACTCTGAGTGTTTCCCTACCTGGACGATTGGCTTCTAGCAAGTCCTTCCAGCCAAGGGACTTTGGAAGCCGTGCATACAACTTCTCGTCTTCTCACGTCCATGGGGTTCTGCTGAATTTGAAAAAATCTCAGCTGCAGCCCTCCCAGAGGCTCCTTTTCATAGGGACGCTTCTAGACACCTCTTCCGCGAAGGCTTTCCTTCCAGAGGACAGAAGACTCGACATCCTTCGGATGGCCCGTTACATCGGGGAGAACCAATCGGTTACAGCTCTCTCGATGCAACGCATGTTGGGTCTCATGGCGTCCTCGGTGTTCACTGTACCCCTGGCCCGGTTGCATGAGAACCACCAATGGATGCTCTCCACTCAGTGGTCTCGACCTCTCACCCCAGTCTTATCCCATCAAGGTAGCGGAGCCCCTTGAAGGTCTCTCACCTGGTGGTCTCAAGAAACAATCTCCTGGAAGGATTCCCTTGCTCTCCCAGATCATCAGATCTCCATCACCACAGGCGCATCGCTAATGGGATGGAGCTCACTGTCACTCCTCCACACTCAAGGTGTATGGACTCAGTTGAAACTCATCTCCACATAAATGTCCTGGAGATGAGGCGGTCCTCTATGCGATCCGAGCTCTGAAGGATGTCCTTTGTCACAAGAACATTCTCCTTCAAACAGACAACAAAGCTGTGATGTATTACATCAACAAGTAAGGTAGTGGCATTCTTATCCCTTTGCAGGGAAGCAATGAGGGTGTGGGAGTGGTGCTTGGAGCACAAGTCTCTGATTCAAGCGGTTTATCTGCCAGGTATACAAACGACCTAGCAGATCACCTCAGCAGAACGGAGGCAGACCCTCACGAGTGGTCTCGATCCAGCCGTAGCTCGGTCTCTGTTCAAAGAGTGGGGACCCAGACCTGGACCTTTTGCATCCCCACTCAATGCAAAACTGCCTCTCTTCTGCTCCAGAAATCCAGGGCCTGGCATTTTCTGTCAGGATGCGTTCAGGCTGCGGTGGACAAAATGCTTTCTTTAGCCTTTCCACCGCTTTCTCTAATCCAGAGAGTACTCCTCAAGTTCGAGTCTCAGGGGACCAAGATGATTCTCATTGCTCCCTCCTGGCCTCGGCAACTATGGTTTCCTCTACTCAGCAGTATGTTGGCAGCCTCTCCGAGACCACTTCCCTTGCAAATCAATCTTTTGACTCAGGGTTCGTTGGTCCATCCCAACCTGAAATCACTTCACCTTCATGCTTGGCTCCTGAAGAGATAGAAGTGAATCAGTTCAACGTGTCTCGTAGAGTCTCAGACATCCTTCTGGCTGCTCGGAAGCCAGCCACCAAGCATCGCTTCCAAATGGAAGCTTTTTCTCTCTGGTGTCGAAGTCCTCTTGGAATCCTTTTCCTGTCCTCCTGGCGAGGTTCTGGAGTATCTTCTGGACCTATCAAACTCAGGTCTCCAGTACTCCACAGTTAAAGTTCACCTTAGTGCCATCTCAGCGTTCCATGAGCGGTTTCTTCCTTGACTCTGGCTCAGTTACCTATAGTGAAGAGATTTCTTAAGGATTCTTCATACCAGACCCCTGTTAAGCGTCCAGTTGCAGCCTGGGACATTAACCTGGTGCTGGACATGCTCACTCGAAGCCTTTGAACCCCTAGCTACCTGTGAGCTAAAATTTCTTACCTGGAAGACTGCCTTCCTGGTGGCCATTACCTCAGCCCATGGGTCTCTGAGATACATGCCCTGGTTACGGACCCTCCGTATACTGTATTCCATAAAGACAAGGTAGTTCTCCGTACTCATCCAAATTTCTTCCCAAGGTTGTGTCAGAATTCCATCTAAACCAACCTCTGGTACTTCCGCTTACTGCTAATTTCCAAAATGAAGGAGCGAGCTCTTCATTCCTTGGATGTTAAGAGAGCCTTATGGTTCTATTTAGATAGAACCAAGGATGTTCACAGACTCAGCAACTGTTTGTTTCTTTCAGCGACACCCGCTGGGTCAACCTGTACGCTGTCAGATGCATCTCATCATGGTTAGTGGCATGCCTTGACATTGCTATTCCATGGCTCAAGTTAAATTAGAAGGTAGAGTGTACGCTCACTCTACTAGGGCGGTCGCGGCATCCCTAGCGGAAATTCGCAATGTTCCAATTGCAGATATCTGCAACGCCGCCACCTGGAGCTCAGTGCATACCTTCGTTAAGCACTATGCACTGGATGTTCATGCCAGGCGTCATTCCGCATTCGGCAGAACTATCCTCAGTGGACTTCTGTCTTGAGTCGGCTGAGCTCTGGCTCTTCTGCCGCCCTTTTGGGGATTATCAGCTTGGTACTCTCACTGAGTGTAGATGAGTGGTGGAGACTATGTACAGGAAAATATGAAAATTACGCACTACCTGTAATTCTTGATCTTCTTGACCCAGTCTCCACCACTCATTCACACGCCCACCCTCCATCCCCCGAGCTCACTGCTGTGTTGGTCTTCACTCCTCAAATCTTTAGGCTGTGAAGACTTCTTGATTGACCCTTCTTTCACGGGTCACGGACTATCTTATGTCCATTTTTAGGTTAGATTGACTCTTTCGTTAGTTGCGCTGCACCTCGTTGGTAAAAAGGTACTGAGGCGGTTGGAGGTCGTCACGAGATAGGTCGTACGCTCACGACGCTGCTCACTGAGCGCCGTGCCTCGCACCATTCTCAGACGACCCTCCAGCAAAAGTTTGCTCCGATGGGTCCTAGTGCCTCCGCGCTAATCCCACTAGTGTGAATGAGTGGTGAGACTGTCCAAGAAGATCAAGAATTACGGTAGGTACGGAATTTTCATTTCTCGAAGATCTACTGTTACAGTACGCTCACGTAACTGCTACGTTACGGTAAGTTCTTACATAACTACTTTTCTAGGAGTGGTACATAGTGTACATCCACACAACCCACCCAACCTCCCCTGACAGTGGTGCACTGTCCTTGCTTCCAGTATGCAAGATCTGATGTCACAGGGTGGTGTCGAGGAGGATACAACCCGGGTGGGTGGGAGAAGCCAGCTTGACGACCTTCCATCCTTTCTTAAAGGGGAAAGGATCCTGCTAGAAGTGTGGATGTACACCGTATACCACTCCTAGAACTATGATTACAGATGAATAACCTTTATTCTAGGGAGATGGACATGATGTTCTGTCCACACTTTTCGGCAGTGCCTTTCCTTTTAAGACTTGACCAGAAACATCTTCAAGCTGGCTGCTTCCACCCACCCGGGTGGTAACTCCATCAGCTCCGCCCCCTGACGCCAGATCTTCCTTTCCACTGTAAGAAGCAGGTACCCTCCTTATCACTTACACTGAGTAGGCCCTTGCAACTTAAATCTTCGGATTTACTTCCTAAAGAGTTTGAAATTCTTTGTTTTCAGCTTGATCACCGATCGCAACTGCGATGGACAAGTCCACTCGTGGGTTCCACGGTGTCCTTGAGGCAGAAAATATCCCAAATGGATCCACACTCCACATGTGTTTGTGTTTGTATTTGTGCATCTGACCGATTATATGTGACGTGGAACCTTTGTAAAGGAGTCTTTGACTCAAAGGTATTTCTGATTCTCTGCAAATAAAAAAAATGTGTCTACTCCGTAGGGCACGAACACAATCTCCAGGCCTGCGATTTTTGTTGCTCCTTTCGTTCTACCGTTCTCGAGGACTGAGAGAATGGAACCCTCCGGTCAAATCCAAGGATGCCCGATTGGTGGTCTCCGTAGCTGCTGGGTCCACTGAACAGCTTGTGGCATTTGAGGAGGCTGCAGCCCAGGCCGCATATCACTCCTCGGCTTCTGCCTTCATGCCACTCCAGCTGGGCTCAATTTTTAAGGGGTCCTTCAAAGAACTGACACCATTCGTGGGATCGGGAACACTCTTGGTCGGGAGCTTCAGAGTCTCTCACTTCTCCGGATCCTACCTCGTTCGAATCCTCGGCCCTGGCCGCTGGCTCCATAGTAACCCTATCGGGCCAGTTGGCTGAGACACTGATCGATCTTCCGACCAAGATTTTTCTCAGGTAAGTCGACCAGTTGCGATGGAAGAGGCTCCGGTCCTGACTCAGACCATTGGAGGGACGGATCAGTCCATTGACCTGCTGCCATTGGTCCCTGACCAAGTCCCGGAGGAACCTTGGTGTTAGCTGACTTCTCCAAGCCTCACTGCCAGTCACTCCGCAGTTGAGATCTCTGTCCTACTCCCGTGGGTCGAGTGGTTCCCACTGACATCAGCGCTCCCGCTGTCGGCACTATGAAACCTGACGCGACTGCTACTTTTCATCCTCATCCTCCTCGGGTGAGGAGAGACTTCAGCACAAATTGTATCAATGCTGCGAAGATCTCATGTGGCTGGTGTTTACCAGCATGAAGCCGGCTCCGGCTATTACACTGGCCATCACCTGGCTTTCGCCCGACAGGCTGATGCCTTCTCCATCTCAGAAGTCACCTAAGATGGTCCAGGTCGGCCAACCCCGGTGTCTCCACTGATTCAAGAGCCACCTGTCCAGCCAAAATCGTGTCTGACCATGAATCTTGGCCAACCAAGGGCTTCCCCATTGGCTGTCTGACATCTGACATGGATCCACGGAGGGTCAGCCGGGACTCAGGCAATCAACCCCCTCTTTAACAACTCCTTGGAGTCAGAGGGTTCCTCCCTGCACTCCTGGCTGGTCGACATGGAGCATGTGGGGGATCTCTCAATGGATGAAGGCCCTTTTTTCTTTATGGGCATTCTCTGCCTGATCTCTGAGTCCACGGGTATAAAAATGGAGCCCATCCAGAAACGGGCTTGTTACCCATTGACAGAGATCCTTGACCGGGGAGATGCACTTTACGGAGGGTTTCCCTTTGGCGGAGGCCATTCTTGGCCCAGCCCTGGAGCTCTGGCAGCTCCCCGCTTCCTGCCCTGTGCTCAGATGGCCCGCAAGTATGTGGTACCTACCAGTTCCCATTCGGGATTCACGGAACACCCCTCGGCCGAGGGGCTGGTGGTCAATTCTTTAAGGTGCTTCGGCAACACTGGGGATGTTGACCAGCTGCCCGAGAAAAAGTCCAAAATGTTGGGTCATGCAGCTGAAAAGGTCTACGCTGCCTCCTCATTGGTCTTCACTATGCGAACTCGACCTCCTTGTGGCCCACTTGTCCCATGCCCTGCTGGTACCTTGGTTGAGTGCTTCCTCATCTGCCTACGGACCTCCCGACCTTGGTCAGAAAGGTCCGGGACTGGGGCCTAGTTGTAGCAAAACAGCTCGACAGCAGCTATAGACGTTGAGACTTCTTTGCCCGCTGCTTAAGCGGACAGCTGAGGATCTCAGCCTTTCTAGGAGTGTGGATATGTTGTTCATACACACTTCTTGGCATGTCCCTTTCCCTTTAAGTCTTGCCGGAAGTCTTCAAGCTGGCTCCTCCCACCCACCCGGGTGGTATAAACCTCGGCTCCGCCTCATGACGCCAGATCTTCTTTTCCGCTGGAAGATACAGGTTCCCTCCTGCTTCACAGCAATTCGTAGGCCCTGGATTTAAAATGTCGGTTGTTACTGCAGCTTGCCTTAAAACTCATTCAAGTTATCGATTCGATAGTAGCGCCGGACATGGAGGATAAATCTGCTCCCGGATTTTGCGCGGTGCTCCTGCGCCAGAAGATGTCGCGCACCGATCCCCACCTAACGTGCATCTACTGCCTTGGTGTCGGACTAACACCTCCACATGCACGTTCTGCCTGTCCTTCCATCCCAGTGTTCTGGACTAACACTTTGCGTGCCTAAAATTGGAGAGACCGAAAAAAAGAAACCCGCCAGTGAAATTGAAGGAGGCAAGGTGGGCGATTTCCGCAGCTGCAGAATCCGCTGAACAGTGGGAGCAAATGAAGGCTTTTGAGGAGGAAGCGGCTCAAGCTTCGACCACTCAGAGCTTTTTTGTTCCTCTGAACCTCGGTTCCACATTTTCGGGCTCCTTCAAGGAGTTGTGCCAGTCTCTCCTCACCAGGGGTGAGGCGCCCTCGGGCTCACACTCCTCCCGCCCTTGGAAGAGGGATAAGGACCAGAAGTCTTCGACCAAATGAAGATGTTCTTGGGACCAAGAAAGGTCCCAGTCCCAGGAACACGCGGTCTCAACCTCGGTCGAGATCGCGTCCTCGGCCACCGGCTATACGGATCTTTCATCTGGCCAAGACATCGAGGAAGTGGCCGACCAAGTTGAGATTTCTCTTGACTTAATTGATCCTATTCTCACGACTCTGGTCGAGCGATTCTTGAAAGGACCATGGTCCTTGTCTTGCCGGAGGAGACCCAGCCTGCTGGTGTCACCATCGAGGACACTGTTCGGACCCTCAGTTTCACCTAACCCGGTGTCTCCCGATCGACTGAGTCGGCCAGCCAGATCTCGATCGCGGTCCAGAACCCTCATAAGTCATAAGCACTCTAAAGGAGGCATCTCCATGAGATCCTCATCCTTCTGAGCGAGAGAGGCTGCGGAAACTCCGTTGCGCTATGAGGATCTTATGTGGCAACAACTGATATTGACCCTTGGGCAGAAGCTGGCTCCGCCATCCACGCCGGACATCACTTGGCTACCACCTCCTGGGCTGATGCCGACCCCTCTGGAACCGCAGCCTTTGGTTCCCCAACCCGTGTGGCCCATCTCGGTCTCTCCACCGATTCTGGTGGAACCACCAGCTAAGCAGCCTCAAGGAGGGGCTCCCTCGAAAGAGGACCATACAGACACCGGGCTTCCCCGATGTCTGTCCATTACAGTTACCCCTGACCGCCCCAGTCGTAGGAGACCTGGGCGGGAGACCTGTTATACCACGACTCCTCAGACTCAGATGTCACAGGACTGCACTCCCATCCTGGGGATGATGAGTCCTCCATGGCAGGTTTAGAGGAGGGTCCTTCCTCCTTTCAGGGCATTCTCCACCTGATATCCGAATGTACTGGAATGCCCTTGGAGTCCTTCCAGAAAAAGGTGGAGTACCCCCTTACGAACATCCTATAAAGGGGGGAATACCCCGATGGAGGCCTTTCCAGTGGCCGAAGCCATCACTGGCCCGACCCTTGAGTTTTGGCAGTGCCCAGCTTCCTGCCCAGCATCATCTGCCCACATGGCCTGCAAGTATGCGGTGCCCACGGGATGCCTAAAGGGATTCACAGAACACCCTTTGGCCGAGAGCCTGGTGACCGCTTCTGTGTTTAGACGTACTGGTAGCTCGGCCGACACGGACCAACCTCCGGACAAGGAGTCCAAAAATAGGGACCACTGTGCCCACTAGGTCTATATGGCCTCTTCCTTAGGCCTTCGTCAGGTCAGTTCGGCTGTCATTATGGCACACTTCTCTCATGCTCTCTTCGGGACATTAGATGAAGTCCTCCCTCATCTCCCAGTGGACATGCAGACCATGGTCAAGCAAGTCCATGATCAGAGCCGTGCTGTTGCAGTACAGCAGCTCCAAAGGGCCCTAGACATCGGGGACAGTGGCCAGCTGCTACAGGGCCTGGCTGAGGTTGTCCTCCTTCCCGGCACAAGTTAGCTGATGTTCCCTTCTTTGGCACTGACCTGTTCGGTCCACGAGTGGCCGGTCACCTTCAGCATATCGAGTAGTCCAGTGCCACCTTGGATGCCACCTCTGCAAAAGGTTCTTTAGGCAAGAACCAGCAGAAAAGAAAGAAGTCGTCATTTTGGCATTCTTCCCCTGCGGTTAGTCAGCCCTCCTATCAAGGAGGCCAGCAGCAGCAGCAAGCTCAAGCTTGGCGGCCATGGCCCAAGCAGGGTCCTCAACAGCCCCGTAAAGAAAGCCGAGGCACAGGTCACGGAGCCTCCTCCTCCTCTAAGCCTGCTCTGTTACGGGTCGGGGGTTGCCACCCCTGCACCAGCCACGCCAGCTCTGGGTCCTCCCATGGGGGGGCCGGCTCCACCACTTTCATTCCGCCTGGTCCGATATCACTTCGGACAGGTGGGTTCTTAAAGTAGTCAGTCAGGGACTGCCTCTAGAGTTCGAGCAGTACCCTCCCAGCCGAGCCCACGCCCCTCAGGAGGAAAGGATCTCAGCCTGCACTCAATCGGCTCTTGAGACAACGTAGCTCAGCTCTTCTGCAAGGAGGCAGTAGCTCCAGTGCGGATCCTCCTACAGGCTGCAAGCTTTGTGCCCAAGCGGACGGGGGTTGGCGCCCATCCTAGATCTCCACGACCTGAATCAATATCTCCAAGTTTCGCACCTTCCGAATGGTAATTTCTGAGCCAGATCATACCATCCCTGGAGGCGAAACATGTGTTCTAGGCGTGGATATGTTGTTCATCCACACTGTCTGGCATTGTTCCTTTCCCTTTAAATCTTGCCGGAAGTCTTCAAGCTGGCTCCTCCCACCACCGGTGGTAAATACCTCGGCTCCGCCCGTGACACCAGATCTTCCTTTCCGCTGGAAGATACAGGTTCCTCGTGCTTTTCTACAGTGATTGAGGCCCTGGATTCAACTCGACGGTTTTCACCGCATCTTCGCTTTGAAACTCGTAGAGTTTACGACTAGGATACAGACATGGATGATAAGTCGTCCCCCGGGTTTCGCCGGTGTCCTTGCGGACAGAAAATGTCATGCACCGACCCCCACCTCTCGTGCGTTTACTGCCTCGGTACCGTTCATGATACCTCGCAATGTACCATCTGCGCTTCCTTCCATCCGACCGTTTTGGAGGATCGTCTGGCGTGCCTGAAGCTGGGGAGACCAGAGCTTCGCAATCCACCGGTAAAATCTAAGGAGGCCAGGTGGGCGGTTTCTGCGGCTGCGGGATCCGCCGAGCAGCTCGAACAAATGGCGGCTTTCGAGGAGGAAGCCGCCCAAGCTTCGGCCAGTCGAGGCCTCTTCGTGCCGCTCAACTTGGGCTCCACTTTTTCAGGATCCTTTAGGGATTTGTGCCAGTCTCTCCCTACCAAGGGTGAGGCGCCCTCGGGCTCGCACTCCTCCCGTTCTAAGAAAAAGGATCCAAAACCTTCCTCTTCTTCTTCTAGTCGAAGAAGACGCTCCTGGGACCGGGAGCGGTCCGAGGTCTCGACTACGGTCGAGACCGCCTCCTTGGCTGCCGGGTTTTCAGACCTTCCGTCTGGACCGGGCACAGTAGTCGAGGAGACGGCTGATCCGGCCGAGATTTCTCTCGACCCAATCGAGCCGTTGTCACCTACTCTTGTCGATGACTCTTTGGAGAGAACGCCCATTCTCTCTTTCTCCGATGAGGAGACCCGCCCCGCAGGCCTTCCGATCGAGGGACAGGATCTGGAGCCTCGGTTTTCACCAGGCCCGGTTTCTCCTGATCGACACCGCGACCGTCGGTCTCGATCGAGAGCAAGTCCTCTTGATCGATCGACCCAAAGGGACATAAACACTCCTGGAAGAGGCGCTGCCACCGCTTCTCATCCTCCTCGGACGAGGAGAGGCTACCGGAAGATTCGTCGGCGCTGTCGGACCTTATGTGGCAGCAACTCCTGCTAGCAGGCCAGAAGCCGGCTCCTCGGGGGTCCGGCTTTCTCTTGCACTGCAGCCTCTTGGCCTGCACTGATTCGCCGGCACGATCCCTCCGGAGTCCAGTCGCCCTCGGCGCGGCCGGTTACGGGCTCCCCACCAATTTTGGTGGAACCTCCACCAAAGCTACCTCTTGGAAGGGTTCCTTCCAAGGAGGACCGACAGTCTCCGGGTCTTCCTCACAGACTGTCGATTACAGTCACCCCTGATCGCCCCAGGCATATCGAGGGAGATTTAGGTGGCCAGCCTCTGTATCTGGACTCCTCCGAGTCAGATAATACAGGCCTTCATTCTCACGATGAGCTATCAGTGTCAGGCATGGAAGAAGGACCTTCCTCCTTCCAGGGCATCCTCTGACTCATTTCTGAGTCCACAGGGATGCCTCTACAGCCTATCCAGAAGAAGGCAGAATACCCCCTTACAGATATTCTTAAGAGGGGGGGATACCCCTACGGAGGCCTTTCCAGTCGCCGAAGCCATAACTGGCCCTGCTCTGGAACTTTGGCAGCGTCCCGCCTCCTGCCCAGCTCTGTCTGCCCGCATGGCACGCAAGTACGCGGTGCCCACAGGGTCCTTGGCGGGGTTTACTGAGCACCCCTCGGCGGAAAGCCTGGTTACTGCCTCAGTGTTCAGGCGGACGGGCAGCTCGGTGGACACTGACCGCCCTCCGGACAAGGAGTCCAAACTTATGGACCACTCGGCCCGGAAGGTCTATGCAGCTTCATCCTTGGGCCTTCATCAGGCAAGCTCAGCAGTGATCATGGCACACTTCTCTCACGCCCTTATGGGGTCGCTGGACGAAGTTCTTCCTCACCTCCCAGCTGACATGCAGACCACGGTCAAGCAGGTCAGGGACCAAGGCAGGACTGTGGCTAAACAACAGCTCCAGACCGCGCTGGACCTGGGTGATTCCTGTGCCCGTTCACTAGCTGCAGCGGTATCCACTCGCCGCAGGGCTTGGCTGAGGTTATCCTCTTTTCCCGCGGATACTCAGCACAAGCTAGCTGATGTGCCCTTCCTTGGCACCGACCTCTTCAGGAGTGGCAGGTCATCTGCAGCGCATCGAGCAGTCTAACGCTACTTTAGATGCCACCTCTGCTAAAAGTTCTTCAAATAAGAACCAGCAGAAGCGCAGGAAGAAGCCCTTTCGAAATTCTTCCCCTGCGGTCAGACAACCACCCTTCCAGGGGAGTCAGCAACAGCAGCAGGCTCAGGCTTGGTGCCCTAGGCCTAAGCAAGGTCCCCAGCAGCCCCGCAGAGGAGGCCGAGGTTCTGGTCCAGGTGCCTCCTCCTCCTCTTCTAAGCCTGCCCAGTGACGGCCCGGGGGTGGCCTCCCCCATAACCGTCACACCAGCTCTGGGTCCTCCCGTGGGGGGTTGGCTCCGCCATTTCCTTTCCGCCTGGTCCGGTATTACTTCGGACAGGTGGATTCTAGAAGTGGTCGGGCAGGGTCTGCCCCTAGAATTCGAGCAGTTCCCTCCCAGCCGAGCCCGTGCCCCACAAGAGGAGAGGAGAGGATCTCAGCCACCCAGTCTGCCCTTCGGGACGACATTGCGCTATTCCTCTTCAAAGAGGCGGTTGCCCGAGTGCCAGATCCTCCTTCAGACCCAGGCTTTGTCTCCAGGTATTTCCTGGTGCCCAAACGGATGGGGTTGGCTACATTCTAGATCTGCACGACCTGAATCGGTATCTCAGGTCTCGCACCTTTCGGATGGTAACTCTGAACCAGATCATACCATCTCTGGAGCAAAACATGTGGTTCTGCACACTGGATCTCCAAGACGCCTTTTTCCACATCCCCATCCGTCCGTCTCATCAGCGGTTCCTTCGCTTCAGGGTCGAAGGGACCCTGTACAAGTTCAGAGCCATGCCGTTCGGCCTGTCATCGGCCCCAAGGGTCTTCACCAAATGCATTGCAGTGGTGGCAGCCCATCTACGGCGTCAGGGGTTCGTATTTACCCCTACCTAGACGACTGGCTCCTGGCGGGTTCCTCCCTTCAGGAGGTGGAGAGGTCCAGGGACCTGACCCTCCGAACCTGCTCTCACTTGGGCCTTCTGATCAACGAGGCCAAATCGGAACTCGTGCCTTCTCAGGTGATGAACTTCATCGGGGCAGAGCTCGACTCTTGTCAAGCCAGAGCTCGGCTCCCGGCGGACAGGGCGGAGGTTCTCTCCTCCTTTGCCCAATCATTTCTGGTTGGGCACTCGCGCCCTGCCCGGGACTTTCTGCGCCTCCTGGGTTACATGGCGGCGTGCACTTCAGTGGTCCGTTGGGCCAGACTGCACATGCGCCCCCTTCAGTGGGAGCTGGCCGCCCAGTGGTCTCAGCATCAGGGTCTTTTCGACCAGCTGATCACAGTCACCCAGAGGATGTGGGACGCTCTCCAATGGTGGACCGTCCCGAGTCATCTGCAGGAAGGAATCCCGTTTGTCCGCCCCAAGCCGACGGTCGTCCTTATGACCGATGCCTCTCTCATGGGCTGGGGAGCCCACATGGGGGACTACAGGACCCATGGCCTTTGGACCCCTGAGGAGTCCCGATGTCACATCAACCTGCTGGAGCTCAGGGCAGTCAGACTGGCTCTGTCAGCTTTCGCTCCTCAGCTCTGGGGTCAAGTGGTTCAAGTCCAGATGGACAATACCACGACCATGTACTACCTCAACAAACAGGGCGGCACGCACTCCCGTCTGCTATGCAAGGAGGCGCTCCGGATCTGGACCTTCATCAGCCGGCTGGAGGCGGATCTCCTAGCCATCCATGTGGCAGGAGTCGCGAACCAACTGGCGGATGCTCTCAGCCGCTTAGGCCAGACATCCCACGAGTGGTCTCTCCATCCAGAGGTAGCTTACGACCTGTTCTCTCATTGGAGCAAACCGTTGGTGGACCTGTTTGCCTCCAGGGAAAACACCAAGCTGAGGCTGTACCGTGCCCGCCCCCCTCAGCAGGGTTCGCTGCAGGGGGATGCCTTCTCGAGGCCGTGGACCCTAGGCCTTTTTTACGCCTTTCCCCCATTTCCCTTGATCCACAAGGTGTTACTCAAGGCGAGGAGGGACAAGGCGAGGGTGATCCTGGTAGCCCCAGATTGGCCACGCCAGTTCTGGTATCCAGATCTCCTCAGCCTCAGCTGCAGGGCCCCGTAGCGGCTGTGTACACGCCCGGACCTGATATCAATGAACCAGGGGAAGGTCCTTCATCCGGGCCTTCAATCCCTGCACCTCACAGCCTGGTTCCTGAGCGGCTAGAGTTCCAGGCTTTGGGTCTTTCCGAAGATGTCTACACCGTGGTTGAGGCATCTCGGAAAGAATCGACCAGGAAATGTTATGCTTTCAAATGGAAGAGATTTTCCATTTGGTGTCAGGACAACAGTTTGGACCCCTTATCCTGCTCTGTGGCTAACATTCTGGACTACCTTTGGTCCCTCTCAAAAGGGGTCTTCTGTCTCAACCCTAAGGGTGCACCTAGCAGCCATATCGGCTTACCGGCGGCGGGGTCGGTCAGCCGGCGTTGACTCAGGAAAAGGTGATCGAGGCGCTTTTCAAAGGCCTGGATCACATATCCTCGATGCGTGAACCTCACCTCCGTGGGATCTTTTGCTGGTTTTGGCAAAGCTCATGGGCAAGCCATTCAAACCCATGCACAAGTCTGCGCTTTCGCACTTGTCGTGGAAGGCGGCCTTTTGGTGGCTATCCGTCAGCCAGAAGGACGGGGGAGCTCCAGGCGCTTTCAGTGGACTCCCCCTATCTGGTCTTTCACTGGGACAAAGTTGTCCTGCGCTCCCACCCGAAATTCCTTCCGAAGGTGGTGTCAGAGTTTCACCTCAACCAGGCGTTGACTCTGCCGGTCTACTACCCTAACTACACCTCGGATGCCGAGTACAGGCTCCATACTCTGGACCTCAGGCGTGCTCTCTCCTACTATAAGGAGAGGACGGCGGAAATTCGGGGAGAGGTTCGCCAGCTGTTTGTCACTTACGCTGAAGCCGCTTCTGGCAGACCTGCAGCCAAGCGGACTATTGCAAGATGGATTACATCATGCATAGGTCTGTGTTATGAGTTGGCGGGCAAGGAGCCTCCCAGAGGGATAAGAGCTCATTCTACCCGCCATACTGCTGCTTCGGTGGCTGCTTCCAGGGACATCCCTATCCAGGAAATCTGTCGGGCCGCTACCTGGAAGTCAGCAAACACCTTTATTACCCATTACCACATTGACTTACAGTCACGCCGGGATGCTGGTTTTGGGGCCTCTGTTCTCCAATCCCTGTTCCCTAAGTAGGGGGTGTGCGCCTTGCCTCCCTCCTCCCGGAGAACTGCTTGGAGTCTGCCAGACAGTGTGGACGAACAACATATCCACGCTCCTAGAAGAACAGGTTACTCACCTGTAACAGTAGTTCTAGGAGTGGTATGTGTTGTTCATCCACACGACCCACCCTACCTCCCGGCTTTAGGCGCACAACCTGGCTGGCTAGATCTGGTGTCACGGGCGGAGCCGAGGTATTTACCACCGGGTGGGTGGGAGGAGCCAGCTTGAAGACTTCCGGCAAGATTTAAAGGGAAAGGAACAATGCCAGACAGTGTGGATGAACAACATATACCACTCCTAGAACTACTGTTACAGGTGAGTAACCTGTTAGTTCTGTTCACTGGCTCTACAGGACCATTCTTTCACATCCCAATTTATCTGTCCCATCAGCGGTTCCTCCGCTTCAGGTCAAAAGGGACCCTGTCACGAGTTCTGAGCCATGCCGTTCGGCCTGTCCTTGACCCCATGGGTCTTCACCAAGTGCATTGCAGTGGTGGCAGCCCATCTTCGGCATTGAGGGTATGAATCTACCCTTATCTCGACGGCTGGCTCTTGGCAAGATCCTCCCTTCAGGAGGTGGAGAGGTCCAGGATCTGGCTCTTCAAACCTGCTCCCAGCTCATCCTCCTGATCTATGAGGCCAAGTCGGAACTCTTGCCTGCTCAGGTGATGAGCTTCATCAGGGCAGAGCTCAACTCTTGTCAAGCCAGAGCTCGGCTCCCAGTGGACAGGGTGGAGGTTCTCTCCTCCTTTGCCCAATCATTTCTGGTTGGGCACTTGCGCCCTGCCCTGGACTTTCTGTGCCTTCTGGGTTACATGGTGACGTGCACCTTAGTGGTCTGTTGAGCCAGGTGGCACATGCGCCCCCTCCAGTGGGAGCTGGCCGCTCACTGGACTCAGCGCCACGGTCATTTTGCCCAGCTGATCACTGTAACCCAGAAGATGTGGGATGCTCTCCAATGGTAGACCACCCCAGAATGGTTGCAGGAAGGGATCCCGTTTGTCCGCCTCGAGTCGATGGTTGTCCTTATGAATGATGCCTCTCTCATGGGCTGGGGAGCCCACATAGGGGACAACAGGGCCCATGAGTTCTGGACCCCTGAGGAGTCCGGATGCCACATCAACCTGTTGGAGTGCAGAGCAGTCAGACTGGCTCTGTCAGCTTTTGCTCCTCAGCTCCGGGTCAAGTGATTCAAGTCCAGACAGACAATACCACGACCATGTACTACCTCAACAAACAGGGCGGCATGCACTCCCGTCTGCTGTGCAAGGAGGAGCTCCGCATCTGGACCTTCGTAAGTTGGCTGGAGGCGGATCTCCTAGCCATTCATATGGCCGGAGTCCCGAACCAACTGGCAGATGCTTTCAGCCACATATGCCAGACATCCCACGAGTGGTCTCTCCTTCCAGAGGTAGCTTACAGTCTGTTCTCCTGCTGGGGTAAACCGTTGGTGGACCTGTTTGCTTCCAGGGAAAAGAACAAGCTGAGTCTGTACCATGCCCGCCCCCCTCAGCAGGGCTCCCTGCAGGGGGATGCCTTCTCGAGGCCGTGGACCCCAGGGGGCCTCTACGCCTTCCCTCCATTTCCCTTGATCCAGAGGATGTTGCCCAAGGTGAGGAGGGTCAAGGCGAAGGTGATCCTGGTAGCCCCAGATTGGCCACAGCAGTTCTGGTATCCAGATCTCCTCGGCCTCAGCTGCAGGCCCCTGGAGCGGCTTTGTACATGCCGGGACCTGATATCATTGAACCAGGGGAAGGTATTCCATCCGGACCTTCAATCCCTGCACCTTGCAGCCTGGTACATGAGCGGCTAGAGTTCCAGGCATCTCATAAGGAATCACCCTGGAAATGTTATGCCTTCAAATGAAAGAGATTTTCCATTTGGTTTCAGGGTAAGAGTCTGGACGCCTTATCCTGCTCTGTGGCTAACATTCTTGACTACCTTTGGTCTCTCTCTCTCTCTCCAAAGGGGGTCTGCGGTCATCGACCCTTAGGGTGCACCTGGCAGCCATTTCTGCTTACCGGATGTGAGCCGGTCAGCCGACATTGGCGCAGGAGACAGTGGTCGGGTGCTTCTTCAAAGGCCTGTATCACATATCCCTTCCAGTGCGTGAACCTCCACCTCCGTGGGATCTGTTGCTGGTTTGGCAAAGCTCATGGCCAAGCCATTCAATCCTATGCACAAATGTGCACTCTCACACTAATGTGGAAGGCGACCTTCGTGAGTGGCTATCCGTCAGCCAGAAGGACAGGGCGTTCAAGTGCTGTCGGTGGACTCCGGCTTATCTGGTGTTTCACTGGGACAAATTTGTCCTCGCGCTGCCCCAAATTCCTTCGAAGGTGGTATCAAGTTTCACCTTAGCCAGGTACTGAGCTCTGCCAGTATACTACCCTAACTACACCTGCGCGCACAGTATAGGCTCCATACTTTTGACCTGAGGACGTGCTCGCTCCTATTAAGGAAGAGCAGCGGAAATTCGTGGAGAGGTTCACCAACTGTTTGTCACCTATGCTGAAGCCGCTTCTGGCAGACCTGCAGCCAAATGGACCATTGCAAGGTGGATTACATGCGTGCAAGGTCTGTGCTATGAGTTGGCGGGCAACAAGCCTCCCAGAGGATAAGAGCTCATTCTACCCGCCATACTGCTGCATCGGTGGCTGCTTCAGGGACATCCCTGTCCGGAAATCTGTCGGGCTGCTACCTGGAAGTCCATAAACACCTTCATTACCCACTACCACATCAACCTCAGGTCACACGGGATGCTGGTTTTGGGGCCTCGGTTCTCTAATCCCTGTTTCCTAAGTGCGGTGTGTGCTGCCTCCCTCCTCCTGGAGAACTGCTTGGAGTCTGCCAAGAAGTGTGGATGAACAACATATCCACGCTCCTAGAAGAACAGGTTATTCACCTGTAACAGTAGATCTTCCTGGACTAAGTCTCCATCACTCATTCACACTAGTGGGATAGTGCGGGCGCCTTCGAACAAGTGAGGAGCCTAAAATTTTCTGAAAAGTTAAGCTGAGACAGGACCCGCGCTACGCTGCACCCAGCGAGAGACTAGCTTCGCGCCTGTGTAGGCTATCTCGCTGTCGACCCTCCAACTGCCTCAGTTTCTTTTCTCCCGCCGTCGAGTGCGTTTGGATGTCGATGTCGCTCGTCTGCCAGAATATTACGTTTTCATCTATACGACAGCAGCTTTTAGCATTTAATTTAATATTTTAAGTAGTAATTTCTTATTTCACGAACAAGAAAGATTATGAAGAAGAAGAAAAAGAAATTCTTTCCTGCCATCAGCGGAATTGTCCTTAGACGGTAGCGGTGACGGTAGGAGAACTTCGTTTGAAAGTTTTTATGGCAGAGGGGCTGTGTCTGGTCCGCCACCCTTAATTAACCGGGGGGGGGGGGGAACAGTCCTCCGAAGTGCAAATCTAGTGGTTCCGGGGATCCGGCTCCGCTTAACCTCAAGCTGCTCTTCCTCGTTGGGGGAAGAAGAATCGGTGCCGCTCAAGGTTGCCCATTGGTACGTTTGCACAAGGATTGTTCGTCTGGAGGGGCGATGGGCCTCAACCGACTTTGGTGGGTTCCTCTTGGCCCCGCTCCTAATGGCTGCATTCTCGACTCGAGCTCCGTCTCTGTCCTCATTGGAGCTCTGGTGGGCTGTTCACCTCTTGGCCACTCCTGTGGAGCAGGTGGTTTGACTTTCCAGTTTTCCTGGCTTTGTTCCTGATTTGGGACCTCTTGGCTTCAGAGCCATTGGACCGGTGCGGGTCAGTTGCATCCACGAATAGCGAGGCTCTCTCTTGGTGCCTTCACAATCGTGTCAACCCTTGTGCCTACCCCTCTCCCTTTTCCATGCAGGGGCTGGCACAGGCACCTCCTTTTCCTTCTCAGGATTTCCATTGCCATTTTCCTTTGGCGCCATTGGCACGGTACATTGGTCGATACCATGCCTTGGTCGACACGTGCCTTAGTTGGCGCCGTGCCTTAGTCGGCACCGTGGGTGGGTGCCATTGCTCTGTCTTGATTGCCGTGGGTGCTTTTGTTGCTACCGTTGATTGTTGGCACCGTCAGTGGTGCAGCGGGTGTCTAGGTGGTGCGTGACCGTGGGTGCCATGGGTGGCACCGGGGAGCACCTGTGGGTGCCACATGTGGCGCCGTGAGTGCCCACAGGTGCCATGGTTGTCACTGGTGCCGTGAGTACCATGGGTGGCAAAGGGGGCACCTTTGGGTGCTGTGGGTGGCACCACAGGTGCCCATGGGTGCCACTGGTGCCCTCTGGTTCCAATCTTGTCATGGGTACCATGGTACCATGGGTGTTGGGGGTGCCCTGGGTGCCATTGCTGCATGGGTGCCGGGGGTGCCTACGGGTACTGCAGTGGCTGCCCTCGGGTATCACCCTGGCTGGCATAAGCACTGTTTGGTGCCCTCTTGTGCCACGAGTGATGCTGGTGCTGCATGGATGCTAGTGGGTGCTATATAGCAAAACTAGTGACACATTTTTCTTTTTCGGACTTCCTTTCTGCAGAACTTATGGCAGGATGTTTATCGCAGAATGAACCCCTGTTCTGCAGATTATGATCTTCCTGGACATAAGTCTCCACCTCTCATTCACACTAATGGGATGGCGGGAGGCACTAGGACCCAGCGGAGCAAGCGTTTTTGCAGGAGGGTCGGTGCCAGAGGTGGAGCCCGCGTGGGCATTTTCTGAGCCTCATTTCGAGGCGGTAATGACTATCTCGGCGCCGACCCTCAACCGCCTCAGTTCCTTTTTCCCACCCCACCAAGTGTGCTTAAGTGACGACGTCAGCCGCCTTCAGAGAGTCGAACTTCAAACTAGCAGCATAGTTTTCAGTTTTGTTGTTTTGTAGTAATATCTTGAATAAATATCGCTTAGTTTATTCTTATTTACAGAAGTCTCAGCCTACTTTGGCCAGATGCGACCATGAAAGCGGGTCAGGTGTCGGTTGGGAGACATCGTGTGAAAGCTGTTCAGTCAGCCGGGCTGGGTCCGTCCGCGCCGCCTTCTCCGGAGGGGGGAGTCTGACAACGGTCAGTCCAATGCCCGAGGGGGCGGGCAGTCCCCTCGAAAGCATAAAAATAAACTGTCGCATTCTCTGTACCGTTCGGCCTCGAGCTCTTCTTTGGCCAACAGGTCAAAAAAGAGAAGGCATCACTCGATGTCGCCCTCTGATATGTCTGTGCGTAGATGGTCAGTTATTGGAGCTAGTTGCCGGTCTCCTCCTTCGGAGTCGCCGGTTTCTGTTTCTGATAGCCGACGTCTTCGACATCGGAGCTCTACCCCACCCTCTGGTAGGTCTTCAGATGAGCAGTTTCATCAGTGGGCTGCTCTTATGGAGCAGTGGACTCGGAGGTTGGTCCAGCTGCCAGGCCCGGTCACTCAGGGGCCTTCGGGCTTCTTGGGAGACCAGGTAGGGCGGTTGAGCCTCCCTGGCGGTGCCAACTCCACGCTTAGGTGTCCCCCCCCCCCATATGGCTGCAACGCAGGGGGCCACACCAATGCCTCTATCTCCTGCTCTTCCTTCCTTCCTTCTCCTCAGATACTGTTTTTTGGAGTCTTGGGGTGTTTTCGACACCCTCGGCGTCAATGACACACTCAGTGCTGTCTTCGGCGCCGATGCGTCTGTTGGCGCTGTCCTCGGCGCCGTTAAGTTACTTGGCGTCATGTGCATCGTCAGCGCCGTCCTTGGCGCTGTGCGCTTCATCGGCGCCGTGCATTTCTGTGGCGCCGGGGGTTCTTAGGGCATCATCCACCTTTCAGGACTCCTCCTTTAACCCTTTTCCTTCCTCATTTCCCTCTGATTTTCACTCCTTTCCTGTACATACAGTCCCTTCTGGACTGTCAGGAGATGACACTGAGCCTGACCCAGACCTTAGGCTGGGTGATGAAGTGGAAGGAACAGGATCTATTCCTGCTGCAGAGCCTGTGGTTGAGGACCTGTCTTTTAAGTCTCTGCTGAAAATTTTGATTTCCACTCTTTCTCTCCAAACTACAGACATCGATCCTGGGAAATTGCTAAGACTCCAATACCTCCATGTTCTGGAGATCCCTACGGATTTGACTCCTCCGGTACAGCCCTCCTTTGAGACGCTGTCTCAAATGGTATGGAATAATCCTGCTCTCATTCCTTTGGTGGCTAAATCCATAGACAGGAAATACTCAGCCCCCAAGGATCGACCCATTTTGGCATCCCAAGCCTTTGCGGATCCTATTGTAGTTTGGGCAGAGAATGATAAGATCGTCCTTCCCCAGACTACTACAGCCCGACCTATTAACAAAGAATCTTGTAAGATAGACACTTCAGGTAAGAGAGTCTTTGCTGCTTCCACCCTGGGTTTGCATATTGCCAGCTACCAAGTCTATTTCTCTCAATGTGAGTATATCCTTTGGCACTCCCTCAAACAAATGGTTGAAGCTCTACCGGAATCGGACACAAAGTCAGAGCTACTTCAAACCATTACCAGGGGTATCGAATCCAACAACCAGCAGGTTAAAGCAGCTATGGATGCTTTCGATACTGCTTCCTGAGTGGCGGCCAGCATTTGTTCCCATACATCATTCCTGGCTGCACTTCAGGTTTCACAAATGACGACAGCAGCAGGTAATGGCATTGCCTTTTGATGGTGTGTATCCTTCGGCTCTCAAGCAGAACAGGCTCTAGAAGCTACACAAAGATTAGGTCAGCCATTAGTTGGCTTAACTCCTCCTGTCCCTCTCGAGAGGGTGTTAATAAACGCCAGTTCCATAACCGTCAGTCCTTTCGAGGCAAAGACAGAGGAAGTTTTCATAAAAACCAAGCCCCCCCAGCCTCAAAAGAAAACGCAACAGAAGGCGCAAGGACCCAAAGCGCCCAGCACTCCCTTCTGAGTTGTTGGCCCAAGTCCCACCTCAGCTGCCCGATAATCCGTGAGGGGTATTCACTCAATCTTGTGGAGACCCCTGCAGATCATCCTCCCAAACGACAGCCCAAGCTGTCAACCCTTTAGTCAGACCTTCTCGCCACCGAGATACAGGCCTTCTGAACAACAGCGCAGTAGAGGTAGTTCCGCCGCATCAACGGAACACAGGGTTCTACTCCCATTACTTTCTGGTTCCAAAGAAAACCAGTGGCATGCACCCCATTATGGACCTCAGAAAACTAAACAAATTTCTGCCCAGGGAGAAATTCAAAATGATCTCACTAGGAACTCTGTTACCTTTGCTCCATCAACACGACTGGTTAGCCTCCCTAGACATGCAGGATGCTTACCAGCACATTTCTATTCACCCAAAGCATCACAGATTCCTAAGGTTTGTGGCTCTGGGGCAGCATTATCAGTTCAGAATCCTGCCCTTTGGGCTATCCTCGGCGCCACGAGTTTTTTCAGTGTTGTGCAGTTCTCACAGCGCATCTCAGAAAGATCGGAATACAGGTGTTCCCTTATCTGGACGATTGGCTTCTGGCAAGTCCTTCCAGGCAGGGAACTCTGGACGCCGTAGCCACGGCTTCACGCTTTCTCACGTCCATGGGAGTCCTGTTAAACCTCAAAAAATCACAGCTGCAGCCCTCCCAGAGGCTCCTTTTTATAGGTACTCTTCTGGACACCTCTTGTGCAAAGGCTTTTCTTCCAGAGGACAGGAGGAGCGATATCCTTCAGATGACCCATCACATCGGGGAGAGCAACTTGGTTCTAGCTCTCTCAATGCAACGGATGCTAGGTCTCATGGCATCCTCTGTGTTCACTGTACCCCTAGCATGCCTTCACATGAGAACTTCTCAGTGGATGCTCAGTACCCAGTGGTCCCCGACCACTCACCCGCAGTCCTTTCTCATCAAGGTGATGGAACCTCTAAAGAGGTCGCTCACCTGGTGGTCGCAGGAGAACAATCTCCTAGAAGGATATCCCTTTGCTCCTCTGGATCATCAGATTTCCATTACCACAGACGCGTCCCTGATGGGGTGGGGAGCTCACTGTCAGGCTCTCCACACTCAAGGTACTTGGACTCGGGTCGAGTCCCAGCTTCACATAAATGTCTTAGAAATGAGAGCCGTCCTTTCTAGGAGCGTGGATATGTTGTTCATCCACACTGTCTGGCATTGTTCCTTCCCCTTTAAATCTTGCCGGAAGTCTTCAAGCTGGCTCCTCCCACCCACCCGGGTGGTAAATACCTCGGCTCCGCCCCATGACACCAGATCTTCCTTTCCGCTGGAAGATATAGGTTCCCTCGTGCTTTTCTGCAGCGATTGAGGCCCTGGATTCAATTCGAGTTTCACGCATCTTCTCGCTTTGAAACTCGGAAGAGTTTCGACTCGGATCGGACGTGGATGACAAGTCGTCCCGGTTTCGCGGTGTCCTTGCGGACAGATAATATCGTACGACCCCCACCTCTCCTCGTTTACTGCCCTCGGTACTGTTCATGATACCTCACAATGTACCATTAGGCTTCCTTCCATCCGACCGTTTGGAGGATCGTCGAAGCGCGCCTGAAGCTGGAGAGACCGGAGCTTCGCAATCCACCAGTAAAATCTAAGGAGGCCAGGTGGACGGTTTCCGCGGCTGCGGGATCCGCAGAGCAGCTCGAGCAAATGGCAGCCTTCGAGGAGGAAGCCGCCCAAGCTTCGGCCAGCCAAGGCTTCTTACGTGCCGCTCAACTTGGGCTCCACTTTTTCAGGATCTTTCGGGTTTGTGCCAGTCTCTCCCTACCAGGGTGAAGGCCTCGGCTCGCGCTCCTCCCATTCTAAGAAAAGGATCCAAAACCTTCTTCTTCGAGAACAAAGACGACGCCCTGGATCAAGGCGGTCCGAGGTCTCAACTGCGGTCGAGGTTGCCTCCTCGGCTGCCGGTTTTTCAGACCTTCCGTCTGGACCGGGCACAGAAGTCGAGGAGACGGCTGAACCGGCCGAGATTTCTCTCGACCCTATCGAGCCGTTGTCACCGACACCTGTCGATGATTCTTTGGAGAGAACGCCTATTCTCTCTTTCCCCGATGAGGAGACCCATCCCGCGGGCCTCCCGATCGAGGGGACAGGAACCGGATCCTCGGTTTTCGCCGAGTCCAGTTTCTCCTGATCGACAAAGCCGACACCGTCGGTCTCGATCGAGGAGTAAGTCCTCTTCGGTCAGTCGACCCAAGAAAGGACACAAACACTCCCGGAAGAGGCGCCACCACCGTTCCTCATCCTCCTCGGACGAGGAGAGGCTTCGACGGAAGATCCGTCGACGCTGTGAGGATCTTATGTGGCAGCAACTCCTGCTAGCAGGCCAGAAGCCGGCTCCCTCGGCGGTTCCGGCTATCACTTGGCCTCAGCCTCTTCAGCCTACTCAGACACCGATTCCTTCGGCACTGGTCCCTTCGAGGGCTCTGGTGCGCCCTCCGGCGTGGCCGGTTACAGGCTCCCCACCAATATTGGTGGAACCTCCACCAAAGCTGCTCCTTGGAGGGGTCCCGTCCACCTGGCCTCCTTAGATTTTACTGGTGGATTGCGAAGCTCCGGTCTCTCCGGGTCTTCCTCACAGACTTTCGATTACAGTCACCCCTGATCGCCCCTAGGCGTATCGAGGGAGATTTAGGTGGACAGCCTTTGTATCTGGACTCCTCAGATTCAGATAATACAGGCCTTCATTCTCACGATGAGCTATCGGTGTCAGGCATGGAAGAAGGGCCTTCCAGGGCATCCTCCGGCTTATTTCTGAGTCCACGGGGATGCCCCTGCAGCCTATTCAGAAGAAGGCAGAATATCTCCTTACGGATATTCTTAAGAGGGGGGATACCCCTACGGAGGCCTTTCCAGTCAGCAAGCCATAATTGGCCCGGCCCTGGAACTCTGGCAGCGTCCTGCCTCCTGCCCAGCTCACTCTGCCTCAGCCAATTGGGGCACGGTGCCCACAGGGTCCTTGGCGGGGTTTACTGAGCACCCCTCGGCGGAAAGCCTTGTGACTGCCCTCAGTGTTCAGGCGGTCGGGCAGGTCGGCGGATACTGACCGCCTCGGACAAGGAGTCCAAACTTATGGACCACTCGGCCTGGAAGGTCTATGCAGCATCTTCCTTGGGCCTTCGTCAAGCAAGCTCAGCAGTGATTTGGCACACTTCTCTCATGCCCTTTGGGGTCACTGGCCAAGTTCTTCCTCACCTCCCAGCTGACATGCAGACCATGGTCAAGCAGGTCAGGGACCAGGGCAGGGCTGTTGCTAAACAGCTCCAGACTGCGCTGGACCTGGGTGATTCCTGTGCCCATTCACTAGCTGCAGCGGTATCCACCCGCCGCAGGGCTAGGCTGAGGTTATCCTCCTTTCCCGTGGATACTCAGCACAAGCTAGCTGATGTGCCCTTCCTTGGCACCGACCTCTTCGGGCCAGGAGTGGCAGGTCATCTGCAGCGTGTCGAACAGTCTAATGCCACCTTAGATGCCACCTCTGCTAAAGGTTCTTCAAGTAAGAACCAGCAGAAGCGCAGGAAGAAGCCCTTTCGACATTCTTCCCCTGCTGGGTCAGACAACCACCCTTCCAGAGGGTCAGCAACAGCAGCAGCCCCGCAAAGGAGGCCGAGGCGCTGGTCCAGGTGCCTCCTCCTCCTCCTCTAAGCCTGCCCAGTGACGGGCCGGGGGTGGCCTCCCTCGTACCCATCACACCAGCTCTGGGTCCTCCCGTGGGGGGCCGGCTCCACCATTTCCTTTCCGCCTGGTCCGGCATCACTTTGGACAGGTGGGTTCTAGAAGTGGTCGGGCAGGGTCTGCCCCTAGAATTCGAGCAGTTCCCTCCCAGCCGGGCCCGTGCCCCACGAGAGGAAAGGACCTCAGTCGCCCAGTCTGCCCTTCGGGACGACATTGCGATACTCCTCCTCAAAGAGGCGGTGGCCCGAGTGCCGGATCCTCCTTCAGACCCAGGCTTTGTCTCCAGGTATTTTCTGGTGCCCAAACGGACGGGGGGTTGGCGCCCCATTCTAGATCTGCACGACCTGAATCGGTATCTCAGGTCTCGCACCTTTCGGATGGTAACTCTGAACTAGATCATACCATCTCTGGAGCAAAACATGTGGTTCTGTACACTGGATCTTCAGGACGCTTTTTTCCACATCCCTATCCGTCCGTCCCATCAGCGGTTCCTCCACTTCAGGGTCGAGGGACCCTGTACGAGTTCAGAGCCATGCCGCTCGCCTGTCATCGGCCCAGGGTCTTCACCAAATGCATCGTAGTGGTGGCAGCCCATCTACGGCGTCAGGGGTTCATGTTACCCCTACCTAGGCGACTGGCTCCCTGGCGGGTTCCTCCCTTCAGGAGGTGGAGAGGTCCAGGGACCTGACCTCGAACCTGCTCACACTTGGGCCTTCTGATCAACGAGGCCAAATCGAACTCATGCCTTCTCAGGTGATGGGCTTCATCGGGCAGAGCTCGACTTGCGTCAAGCCAGAGCTCGGCTCCCCGGCGGACAGGCGGAGGTCTCTCCTCCTTTGCCCAATCATTTCTGGTTGGGCACTGCCTCCTGCCCGGACTTTCTGCGCCTCCTGGGTTACATGGCGGCGCTGCACTTCAGTGGTCCGCTGGGCCAGACTGCACATGCGCCTCTTCAGTGGGAACTGGCCGCCCAGTGGTCTCAGCGTCAGGGTCTTTTGACCAGCTGGTCACAGTCACCCAGAGGATGTGGGACGCTTCTCAATGGTGGACCGCCCAAGTCATCTGCAGGAAGGAATCCCATTTGTCCGCCCGAGTGATGGTCGCCCCACGACTAATGCCTCTCTCATGGGCTGGGGAGCCACATGGGGACTACAGGGCCCACGCCTCTGGACCCCGAGGAGTCCCGATGCCACATCAACCTGCTGGAGCTCAGGGCAGTCAGACTGGCTCTGTCAGCTTTCGCTCCTCAGCTCCGGGGTCAAGTGGTTCAAGTCCAGACGGACAATAACACGACCATGTACTACCTCAACAAACAGGGCGGCACGCACTCCCGTCTGCTATGCAAGGAGGCGCTCCGCATCTGGACCTTCGTCAGCCGGCTGGAGGCGGATCTCCTAGCCATCCATGTGGCAGGAGTCGCGAACCAACTGGCGGATGCTCTCAGCTGCTTAGGCCAGACATCCCATGAGTGGTCTCTCCATCCAGAGATAGCTTACGACCTGTTCTCTCGTTGGGGCAAACCGTTGGTGGACCTGTTTGCCTCAAGGGAGAACACCAAGCTGAGGCTGTACCATGCCGGCCCCCCTCAGCAGGGTTCGCTGCAGAGGGATGCCTTCTCGAGGCCGTGGACCCCAGGCCTCTTTTACGCCTTTCCCCTTGATCCACAAGGTGTTACTCAAGGTGAGGAGGGACAAGGCGATGGTGATCCTGGTAGCCCCAGATTGGCCACGCCAGTTCTGGTATCCAGATCTCCTCAGCCTCGGCTGCAGGGCCCCGGAGCGGCTGTGTACACGCCCGGACCTGATATCAATGAACCTGGGGAAGGTCTTTCATCCGGACCTTCAATCCCTGCACCTCACAGCCTGGTTCCTGAGCGGCTACAGTTCCAGGCTTTGGGTCTTTCCGAAGATGTCTACACCGTGGTTGAGGCATCTCGAAAAGAATCGACCAGGAAATGTTATGCCTTCAAATGGAAGAGATTTTCTATTTGGTGTCAGGGCAAAAGCCTGGACCCTTATCCTGCTCTGTGGCTAACATTCTGGACTACCTTTGGTCCCTCTCCAAAGGGGGTCTTCAGTCATCGACCCTTAGGGTGCACCTAGCAGCCATATCGGCTAACCGGGCGCGGGTTGGTCAGCCGACATTGGCTCAGGAAAAGGTGATCGGGCGCTTTTTCAAAGGCATGGATCACATATCCCCTCCGGTGCGTGAACCTCCACCTCCGTGGGATCTTTTGCTGGTATTGGCAAAGCTCATGGGCAAGCCATTCGAACCCATGCACAAGTGTGCGCTTTCGCACTTGTCATGGAAGACGGCATTCTTGGTGGCTATGACGTCAGCCAGAAGGACGGGGGAGCTCCAGGCGCTTTCAGTGGACTCCCCCTATCTGGTCTTTCACAGGGACAAAGTTGTCCTGCGCCCCCACCCGAAATTCCTTCCGAAGGTGGTGTCAGAGTTTCACCTCAACCAGGTGTTTACTCTGCCTGTATACTACCCTAACTACACCTCGGATGCCGAGTACAGGCTCCATACTCTGGACCTCAGGCGTGCTCTCTCCTACTATAAGGAGAGGACGGCGGAAATTCGGGGAGAGGTTCGCCAGCTGTTTGTCACCTACGCTGAAGCCGCTTGGCAGACCTGCAGCAAGCTGGACTATTGCAGATGGATTACATCATGCATAGGTCTGTGCTATGATTTGGCAGGTAAGGAGCCTCCCAAAGGGATAAAGGCTCATTCTACCCGCCATCAGGCTGTCCGTGTGGCTGCTTCCAGGGACATCCCTATCCAGGAAATCTGTTGGGCCGCTACCTGAAGTCAGCAAACACCTTATTACCCATTACCACATCGACCCAGAGTCACACTGGGATGCGTGGTTTTGGGGCCTCTGTTCTCCAATCTCTGTTCCCTAAGTAGGGGTGCGCTGCCTCCCTCCTCCCGGAGAACAGCTTGGAGTCTGCCAGACAGTGTGGATGAACAACATATCACGCTCCTAGAAGAACAGGTTACTCACCTGTAACAGTAGTTCTAGGAGTGGGTGTATGTTGTTCATCCTGCCACTCCCTACCTCCCGGCTTTAGGCGCACAACCTGGCTTTCAGCCGGCTAGATCTGGTGTCATGGGGGAGCAGGTCATTTACCACCGTGCGTGGGAGGAGCCAGCTTGAAGACTTCCGGCAAGATTTAAAGGGGAAGGAACAATGCCAGACAGTGTGGATGAACAACATATACCACTCCTAGAACTACTGTTACAGGTGAGTAACCTGTTCTTATGCGGTCCGAGCTTTGAAGGACATTCTCTGTCACAAGAACATTCTCCTTCAAACGGACAACAAAGCAGTAATGTATTACATCAAGAAACAGGGTGGTGCTCACTCTTACCCCTTATGCAGAGAAGTGATGAGAGTGTGGGAATGGTGCTTGCAGCACAGGTCTCTAATTCAAGCAGTCTACCTGCCAGGAGTGCAGAACGAACTGGCAGATCGCCTCAAAAGAACAGAGACAGATCCTCAGGAATGGTCTCTCAACTCAGCCGTAGTTCAGTGAATATTCGCAGAATGAGGAACTCCAGACCTGGACCTTTTTGCATCCCCACTCAACACAAAACTGCCTCTCTTCTGCTCCAGAAATCCAGGGCCTGGCATTTTCTGTCAGGATGCGTTCAGGCTGCAGTGGACAAAGCGCTTTCTATACGCCTTTCCGCCTCTTCCTCTAATTCAGAGGGTACTTCTCAAGTTCGAATCCCAGGGGGACAAAATGATCCTCATTTCTCCCTTCTGGCCTCGACAGATGTGGTTTCCACTTCTCAGCAGTATGTCGGCAGCTCCGTCGAAACCACTTCCCCTTCAGATGAACCTTTTGACTCAGGGGCCTGTTGTTCATCCCAACCTGAGGTCGCTTCACCTTCACGCTTGGCTCCTGAAGAGATAGAAGTGAACAGGTTCAATGTCTCTCGCAGGGTTTCAGATATTCTTCTGGCTGCGCGAATGCCAGCCACTAGGAAAACTTACACAGCCAAATGGAAGTGTTTTTCGCCTGGTGTGCAAAATCCTCTTTAAATCCCTTTTCCTGCCCACCAGATAAAATTTTGGAGTACCTCTTAGACCTCTTAAATTCAGGTCTGCAGTACTCTACAGTCAAAGTTGACCTTTGTGCCATTTCAGCTTATCATGAGCCGGTACTTTCCTTGTCACTGGCTCCGTTACCTGTGGTTAAGAGGTTTCTTAAGGGAATTCTGCATATCAGACCTACTATAAGACGTCCAGTCGCAGCCTGGGACATTAATCTTGTGCTAGACATGCTCACCCGGAAACCTTTAGAACCTCTGGCTACCTGTGAGCTAAAATTTCTGACCTGGAAAACTGCCTTCCTGGTGGCCATTACCTCAGCCTGCAGGGTTTCTGAGATACATGCCTTGGTCACAGACCCTCCATATACTGTGTTCCATAAAGACAAAGTAGTCCTTAGAACCCATCCTAAATTTCTTCCTAAGGTTGTTTCGGAATTCCATCTAAACCAACCTTTGGTCCTACCCTCTTACTTTGCGGACTTCCAAAATGAAGGAGACCTGGCTGGGTCAACCTGTTGCTATGAGATGTATCTCCGCATGGCTAGTGGCATGCCTTCGCCACTGTTATTCCATGGCGCAGGTTAAGCTGGAGGGCAGAGTGTATACTCACTCTACTAGGGCAGTCGCGGCATCTCTAGTGGAAATCCGCAACGTACCCTTTGCAGATATTTGCAATGCGGCTACCTGGCGCTCAGTGCATACTTTCGTTAAACACTATGCCGCAGATGTCCATGCCAGACGACATCTTTCCTTTGGCAGAACCATCCTTAATGGACTTCTGTCCTAAAGCTGTGAGCTCTTGGTCTCTCCTGCTGCCCTCTTGGGGGATTATTAGCTCGGTACTCTTCCATTAGTGTGAATGAGTGGTGGAGACTTATGTCCAGGAAGATATGGAAATTACGTACCTACCGTAATTCTTGATCTTCTTGGATGAGTCCCCACCACTCATTCACACGCCCACTCACCATCCCCCGAGCTCACCTCTGTTGTTGGTCTTCACTCCCTCAATCTTTAGGCTGTGAAGACTTCTTTGTTGACCCTTCTTATATGGGTCTTCCGGACTATCTTATGTCCGTTTTTTGGTTAGGCTATCCTTCTAGGTTAGTTACGCTGCACCTCCTCAGAAAATAAGGTACTAGGAGTTGAGGTCGACACCGAGATAGTCATTACCGATCAACGGAGGCTCGTGGTGCCGGCTACTTCCCCGCGGCTCCATCTCTGGCGCCGACCTTCTAACAAAAAATTTTGCTCCCACTGGGTCCTAGTGCCTCTGGCGCTATCCCATTAGTGTGAATGAGTGGTGGAGACTCGTCCAAGAAAATCAAGAATTACGGTAGGTACGTAATTCCCATTTTTCCACACATCTTAGTGAGTGGTGGTCTATGTGGGATCTTGTGTCATCCAGCGGTTTTCTGCTGATGGGACTCTGCTGTACTGCTCTGCCAGCAGAATCTCATTCTGCTCAGCACTTTTTCAACTCCCTACGTGGTACCAAGCTCCTCGACATCCTTCCTGATGGCGGAGTCTCTAGTGGCTCTGACCTAGACCTCTCTTGGAGGTCCTTCTAGGGTAGAAGTGCATCTAGATGGGTCCTCCCTGTCCTGGTCAGTAATAAAGCGGACGACTCATTTTATATACTGAAGGGCACGTCCTCTCTATCATCAAAGTCCATGTTGGAAAATCTTTTCAGTAGTTCCTCAGTAATGGGGTCCACTATAGTATTTCACACTGTTTGTGTACCATACCCTTCTGCGTCTAGACTTTTTCAATCGTCAAGACAGTTACGCTCTGTGGAACATTCTAATTTAATGGTCGGGAGCCGCTCTGGCTCTTCCGCTCCTTTGATAGGGGTATATAGCCCCTTTGTGATATTGCCCCTTTAGTGGCTTCTTTGGCACAAGTGGTTAACACCTCTCCAGCTGTGATTATTAGTCCGGTCATGATTTCAGTATGGACGCTCAGACTCCTTCTGCACTCAGATGGAGAACGCCGTGATTCGAGACTGGCAATGGTGGCTAGACCCAGGGACACTCTCTGCGAGTGTCCTGTTTACAGCGCCATCCCCGGAGGTAATCCTCTCCACAGATGCCTCAGGGCTGGGGTGGGGAGCACACCTGAATGGGGTGAGGTCCAGGGAACGTGAACCTCTCAGGAAGCTCACCTCCACATCAACGTTCTGGAGATGAGGGTGGTCCTTTATGCCCTGCAGGCCTTTCAGTCAGAAATCCCGTTGAGTACTCTTCTGCTTCAGACAAACACGGCGGTGATGTATTACCTCAACAAACAAGGAGGCGCACACTCTTACCCCCTTTGCAGGGAAGCTATGAGAGTGTGGGATTGGGTAATCCGTCACGCGCGTGAGCCTGATTGCAGTTCATGTTCCTGCATGGACAACAAATCACGAGACGGCCTGAGTCATTCCCAGGCCAGAGTCCACGAATGGGAACTCCTTCAAGAGGTAGCGGAGGATCTGTTTCTTCGATGGGGAACTCCAGAGTTGGACTTGTTCGCTTCCCCATCCAACGCAAAACTGCCCAATTTTTGCTCGCTAGATCCAGGGCCTGGTGTTTTCTGGTGAGACGCGTTGTCCCTCTCCTGGGCGGACAGATTCCTCTACGCTTTCCTTCCCTTCCCGTTGATCCAGAGAGTTCTTCTCAAACTACACAGGGAGCACGCAACAATGATCCTGGTAGCGCCTTTCTGGCCCAGGCAGATCTGGTTCCCCATGCTGACGCAATTGTCCCGGGAACCTCTAGTTCCGTTGCCTTTCAGCTCCCATCTACTGTCTCAGGAGGAGGGTTCTCTAGTCCACCTGGACTTACGCTCACTGAACCTGCATGCTTGGCTCCTCAAGACATAGCCATCATACGACACAGAGTCTCGCAAGAGGTGGCGGAAGTTCTCTCTGCTGCCAGAAAGCCGGCAACGCGTGCGACGTACGCCATGAAATGACGCCTGATTTTGCCTGTGGTCTCAGGCACGCTGCTCCTCTCCCCTTAGGAATGCCCAGTGAAATCGGTTCTGGAATACCTGCTTTCCTCTTCCACTCAGGTCTACTTCTCCTCTATTAAAGTTCACCTCTGTGCGATCTCGGCCTACCATTTCTCGTAGGTTAGCACACAGTGGCACAACTCGATGCCTCTCGGGACTTCCTGAGGGTGTTACACCTAGGCCACCCATCAAGGATCCCGTCCCTCCTGGGACCTCTTTTCGCCCTGAAATGCTCACGCCCCCTTTGAACCTGCCGTGAGATTAAGTAGCTGCTTGCTGAAAACGCATTTTAGTTGCTGTCACAGCAAGGAGAATTTCTGAGCTTCATGCTCTCATGTATAAGGAACCTTATTTAATTTTCCACCAGGACAGAGTGTCTTTGAGGACGAATCCTAAATTCCTGCCTAAGGTGGTCTCTGCCCTTACTCTTAACCAGGACATCGATCTGCCTGTGTACTTTCCCAAGTACTCTAATAGAGGAGAGGCATTGCTTCACACCCTGGTTGTTCACCGCTCCTTAAGGTACTACTTGAACAGGACTAAACAGCTCCAGCGCCTGAGCAGCTGTTCGTATCCTTCGCTGGGAGGATGCTGGGACAACCAGTCTCAAAGCAGACTCTCTCTCGCTGGCTTGTCCAGTGTATTTCCTTTTGCTACAACAGTAAACAGAAGCCCCTTCCGGGCATAGTCCGGGGCCACTCGACAAGGGGGGTGGCTGCCTCCTTTGCAGCACTGTGCAATGTCTCCACCTCAGCCATTTGTGCCGCGGCTACTTGGAGCTCAGTGCACACATTCATCAGGCACTATAGCCTGGATATTACCTCATGGCAGAGAGCCGGTTTCGGCCTTGCCGTTCTACAGGGTCTCCTGTCCTAGAGTCAGGATTTGATCAAGATCTCTCCAATTTGCCTCCTCCCAAAATGCTTAGAGGCTGTGCTTGGGAATCAGTCTAATGATTGTTACCTGCTGCAAGAGCTGTATCTCAGTAGATAGTACAGTTACGTAAGAACTTACCGTAACAGTAGATCTTCGAGAACAGCTCTTAGCAGGTACCTCCCGCCTCGCCATTCCCCTGAGGAGGTTTGGACAACCAGGCCTTGCAGGAGCTAAAGCTCTTCTTCCTTTTCTTCTGATGTCGGATCCTCAGTCTCCTTCTGATGTCATCCAGCGACCGGGGTCTCGGACGGAGAACTGAGAGATTCTGGGCGGGACCGCCTCCTTATGTACCACGCCTGATCGCCGGGGTGGGACCGACATGGAGGATGGTCCCCGCTGAAGACTGCTAGCTAGAAGATTGCAGGGTCCTGACGCCTGCCAGCTTCAGTCCTAATGGTGTTACCTGCTGCAAGAGCTGTTCTCGAAGATCTAATGTTACGGTAAGTTCTTACGTAACTGTACTTTCCCTACTCCTCCGCCTAAATGTTTCCGGAGTGACAAAGACCCTTCGTCACCCTGGTCACCTCCCTCGTACGTGGATGACTACCTATCAGACGAGGCCGAATTTCTGGCAGATTTCACCAGATGTTTGGAGGATAGGGAATTCCAGGACCTGGATTTCCAACTCCCCCCCCCCCCCAGATATTTCTTTCTTAAATGAGAATTTATTGTGCCAGGCAGCTGCCTCTCCTCCCGATGACTTATCCTTCCATGAGAAGATAGTCCAACTTCAGAAAGTCTTGGGATTCTCCACTACCAACATGACAGACAGTGTAAGGATATGGCAGACTATTTAGAACTGCCAGAGGAACCAGTCCTGGTGGTACCCACTTATACAAAACTACCAAAATGCTGTGCTTGCAGCCTGGAATTAGTCTTCCTCTGTTACGGCTATTCCCTACAAGGTGGATCGCCTCTACCAGGCTCCTCTGAATCACCCTCTTCTATCCATTACTCCTGAAGCAGATTCAGTAGTGATTACTACCGCTCATGATTGTACTAAATGACCGAAACACATGAGCTCCTTACTTCCTGATAAAGATTCCTGTAGGATAGATATCTGGGAAAAGGGTATTCCAAGGAGGTACCATGAATCTCAGAATCCTAAATTATGTGGGACAGATGGTCAAATACCAGCATACACTCTGGTCCTCTGCTATAGAATTAGTCAGTAAACTCACTACTGCAGGAAAGGGAACAATTACTGGCTACAATATCTACTGGCAACAAGGCCTTCTGAACAACAGGGCAATGCAAGTAGTTCTGCTGGATCAGTGGAACACAGGGTTCTACTCCCATTACTTTCTGGTTCCAAAGAAAACCAGGGGCCTGCTCCATTTGGACCTCAGAAATTAAACAAATTCCTTCCCAAAGAGAAATTCAGAATATCATCACTAGGAACCCTGTTACCTTTGCTTCATCAACACGACTGGTTAGCCTCCTTGGGTATGCAGTATGCTTACCAGCACATTCCTATTCACCCAAAGCATCACAAATACACAAGGGTCATGGCTTTGGGACAGCATTATCAGTTCAGAGTCCTGCCCTTTGGGCTATCCTCGGCACCGCAAGTTTTTACAAAGTGTTGTGCAATTCTCGCAGCGCATCTCAGAAAAATCGGAATACAAGTGTTCCCATATCTGGACGATTGGCTTCTAGCAAGTCCTTCCAGCCAGGAAACTCTAGACTTTCTCACGTCCATAGGAGTCCTGCTAAACCTCAAAAATTCGCAGCTGCAGCCCTCCCAGAGACATCCTTTTCATGGGAACTCTCCTGGACACCACCTGTGCAAAAGCATTTCTTCCAGAGGACAGGAAGAGCGATATCCTTCAGATGGCCAGATACATTGGAGAAAGCAGCTCAGTGACAGCTCTCTCGATGCAATGGATGCTAGGTCTCATGGCATCCTCGATGTTCACTGTACCCCTAGCATGCCTCCACATGAGAACCTATCAATGGATGCTCAGTACTCAGTGGTCCCCAACCACTCACCCTCAGTCCTTTCTCATCAGGGTGACAAAACCCCTGAAGAGATCACTCACCTGGTGGTCGCAAGAAGACAATCTCCTGGAAGGATACCCCTTTTGCTCCTCTGGATCATCAGATTTCCATTACCACGGACACGTCCCTGATGGGGGTGGGGAGCTCACTGTCAGACTCTCCACACTCAAAGTACATGGGCTCAGGACGAGTCCCAGCTTCACATAAATGTCTTAGAAATGAGAGCCGTCCTTTATGCAGTCCGGGCTTTGAAGGACATTCTCTGTCACAAGAAAATTCTCCTTCAAACGGACAGCAAAGCAGTGATGTATAACATCAACGAGCAAGGCAGGGCTCACTCTTACCCCTTATGCAGGGAAGCGATGAGAGTGTGGGACTGGTGCTTGGAGCACAAGGCTCTAATTCATGCAGTCTACCTGCCGGGGGTGCAGAACGAACTGGCAGACCGTCTCAGCAGAACAGAGACAGATCCTCACGAATGGTCTCTCGACTCAGCCATAGCTCAGTCACTATTCGCAGAGTGGGGAACTCCAGACCTGGACCTTTTTGCATCCCCACTCAACACAAAACTGCCTCTCTTCTGCTCCAGAAATCCAGGGCCTGGCATTTTCTGTCAGGATGCGTTCAGGCTGCGGTGGGCAAAACTCTTTCTATATGCCTTTCTGCCTCTTCCTCTAATCCAGAGAGTACTTCTCAAATTCGAGTCCCAGGGGAACAAAATGATCCTCATTGCTCCCTTCTGGCCTCGACAGATATGTTTCTGTTACTCAACAGTATGTCAGAAACTCCTCCGAAACCGCTTCCCCTTCAGACGAACCTTCTGACTCAGGGGCCTGTGATCCATCCCAATCTGAGATCGCTTCACCTTCACGCTTGGCTCCTGAAGAGATAGAAGTGAACAGGTTCAATGTCTCTCGCAGGGTTTCAGATATTCTTCTGGCTGCGTGCAAGCCAGCCACCAGGAAAACTTACACAGCCAAGTGGAAGCGTTTTACGCTCTGGTGTGCAAAATCCTCTTGAATCTTTTTCCTGCCCACCAGATAAAGTTCTAGAGTACCTTTTAGACCTCTCAAATTCAGGGCTGCAATACTCTACAGTTAAGGTTCACCTTTGTGCCATTTCAGCTTATCATGAGCCAATACTTTCCTTGTCACTGGCTCCGTTACCTGTGGTTAGGTTTCTTAAAGGAATTCTGCATACCAGACCTCCTGTAAGACGTCCAGTCGCAGCCTGGGACATTAATCTGGTGCTAGACATGCTCACTCTAAACCTTCGAGCCTCTAGCTACCTGTGAGTTAAAATTTCTCACTTGAAAACGGCCTTCCTAGTGGCCATTACCTCGGCCCAGAGGTCTCTGAGATAGATGCCTTGGTCACAGACCCTCAGTATACTGTGTTTCGTGAAAGACAAAGTAGTTCTTAGGACCCATCCTAAGTTTCTTCCTAAGGTTGTTTCAGAATTCCATCTGAACCAACCTTTGGTTCTTCCTACTTACTGCAGTAACTTCCAAAATGAAGGCGAGCATTCTCTTCATTCCTTGGACGTCAAAAGAGCTTTGCGTTTCTATCTAGATAGAACAAAAGACTTTCGCAAAGCTCAACAACTGTTTGTTTCCTTCAGCGAGACCCGGCTGGGTCAACCTGTCGCTATCAGATGTATTTCAGCATGGCTGGTGGCATGCCTTCGCAACTGTTATTCCATGGCGCAGGTTAAGCTGGAGGGGAGAGTGTACGCCACTCAACTAGAGCGTCGCGCACTCTCTAGCGAAACTGCAACGCGTCTCTTTGTAGATATTTGCAATGTGGCCACCTGGAGCTCAGTGCATACTTTCATCAAACACTATGCTCTGGATGTCCATGCCAGACGACATCTTTCCTTTGGCAGAACCATCCGTAATGGACTCCTGTCCGAAAACTGTGAGCTCTTGGTCTCTCCTGCTGCCCTCTCGGGGGATTATTAGCTTGGTACTCTCCCATTAGTGTGAATGAGTGGTGGAGACTTTATGTCCAGGAAGATATGGAAATTATGTACCTACCGTAGTTCTTGATATTCTTGGACAAGTCTCCACTACTTATTCACACGCCCACCCGCCATCCCCCGAGCTCACCTCTGTTGTTGGTCTTCACTCCCTCAATCTTTAGGATGTGAAGACTTCTTTGTTGACCCTTCTTATACGGGTCACCCGGACTATCTTATGTCCAGTTTTTGGTTAGGCTATCCTTCTAGGTTAGTTACGCTGCACTTTCTCGGAAAAAAAAGATACTGAGGCGGTTGGAGGGTCGAATCGAGCTGGTTTATTACCCATTGTGCTAGGGCTCATGTGTCAGCTTCCCTCATGGCTCATCTTGGCGCCGCACCCTCCAACAAAAAAGTTTGCTTCTGCTGGGTCCTAGTGCCTCCGACGAGATCCCATTTGTGTGAATGAGTGGTGGAGACTCATTCAAGAAAGATCAAGAATTACGTAGGTACGTAATTTCCATTTATCATATCTGATGACCTCAAAGTGACAGGGCAGTGTTGCAAAGTAGAGAGTAGGCCACTGGAATACTGGGATGCATAGGGTGAGGCTATCTCCAGCAGGAGGAGAGAGGGTGATGCTGCCATTATATCGCTCTTGTGAGACACCACCTGGAGTATTGAATCCAGTTCTGGAGGCTGCATCTTAGAGAGGACATAGATGGGATGGAGGCAGTCCAGAGGAGGGCAACTGAAATGGTGCAGGGGTTGCATCTAATGCCCTATGAAGAGAGACTGAAGGATTTCATCATGTACACCCTGGAGGAGAGGAGAGCAAGAAGGGACATGATAGAAACCTATAAGTACCTCACACGGGTTTCTTCAAAGAGCACCATGACCAGAAGGCATGTGGATAAAGCTTCATGGGGAGGCAGTTTAAGTGGGTTATGAACAAGTACTTCACTGAAAGAGGGGTGGACATCTAGAACAGACTACAGCAGAAGTGGCGGAGTTGAAAACAGTAGGGGCTTCAAGCATGTGTGGGATAGACATAGAGGAATATTATTTTATTTATTTATTCAGGATCTGAAAATACCTTGAGTCAAAGACTCATTTACAAAGGTTCCACATCATAAAAGATAGGACATTACAACAATAAGGTAAATACAATGCAGGAAACAGAACAAGCTTGATACATGGTAAAATACAATTAGAGGTTACGCAATCAGTTCCTAACAAACTTAAGGCTTATTGCTTGAACAGATTAGCATATAGGCACTTAAATAGGAGATGATCAAAAAATGAAAGTAAGGGATGGGCGGGCTAGGGCCAGCCAGAGGCCATTGCATGGGAGAGGCAGGGAGTGAGTGAGGGCGGTTCAATGGCAGTCACAGCTGTTAGAGGACTGGAGATGACCTCTAAGATAGGTGTTCAAGAGGCCGATTCTATTTTCGTTTGTGAGGGAGCTAGGCAGACTATTCATCCATAAAGGGGCCTTGTAGCTAAAGGATCTTGAAATTGGGAGGTTTGACAGTGGGGAACCGTGGAAGAGTTTCTTGCTAGAGCTATGGGTTGCTTTTTGACGGTAGTCAAATAGATTAATGAGGTAAGACCAGGGGTGGGGAAAGACCAAGGGTGATCTTTTTGGTCATAAGGCAGGTGTAGAACTTGATCCTATTGTCTAAATTAAGTCAGTCAGTAGAGTTATATAGTGAGCAGGTGTGGGTGAGACGTTCACAGTCCAGTACAAGACGACAGGTTTTGTTGAGGGAGAGACGGAGCCTATGGAGGGCCGAGGTGGTGGCAGCACTATAAATAAGTATACCATAGTCGAGGAGGGAGAGGATTGAGGACGAGACAGCAAGCCGGAGGGCATCAGGAGTAAGGCAATGTTTAAACCGATAGAGTAAGCTGAGATGGACATTAAGGGCAGTGGACAGGTGATGTATGTGCTGGTGGAAATTGAGTGTCGGGTCTAGGGTGATACCCAGGTATTTAAAGGAGCCCACTTGCTCAAGAGGGGTTCGATCCACAGTTAGAACCCGGGAGCAAAGCTCCTTCCTGGGGTTCTGAGGGTGTGAGAAGAGCATGAACTTGGTCATCTTCCCTTGTCAGTCTTCACCATTCATCTGCTGGGTGTAAGCCAGAGGCGCGCACCTGGCATGGGAATTTTTAAGAGGAGTGGGCGCTGACGGCTCCGCCCCGAGCGGCGCACCCGTGATGTTGCGAGGCGGGCGGTCGGACGCCGGGCTCTCCTCCATCCCAGTTCTGTTTTTCCCACCGCCGAGGTTGCACCTACTGCTTGAGCCAATTCAGTACTCAGTCCATATGCCGTATCCTACTCAAAGCCGTCAAGCTCCTTCATCCCGTGTTTCTCGATGTAATCGACCGGTAAGACCATTGTGTTTTGTATATTATTGACCGTCGAGAGCTTTTTCTTTGTTTTTCCTTAACTGTTTCGCATCATGTCTGGTTCAGGGGCAAAACGCAAGTCTACGGCGGGCCGTGCCCCTATGCGTCGGTGCCCTTGTGGCTGGCAGTTTTCCATCTCGGACCGTCATGATGTTTGTCTCTGGTGCCTGGAACCCTACCATGATATGGATCATTGCGAAGCCTGCTTCTCCATGCTTCTCTGTGTGTTGGAAGTCTGCGCGTTAAAGGTCGGACGAGCTTCACCGACTTCCGGAGGATGACGTCACCCGAGGGCTTCCCAGGCCAGATCTCTCGACCCTTCCTCCGGGTCCTCTTCCAGGTCTATACGGCCCGGCAAGGAAGAAATCTCCTCCACCTCCACCTCCAGCGTTGCCAAGGAGGAGGTTTCTTCTTTGGCGCCGGATGAATGGTGTGATCCCTCTTGGGGTCGCGCTGTCCCAGCCAGTCACCTCCATGGAGGTGAAGGCTCCCCGGTGTCGTGGCCCCTAGTTGCAGGGGCCCGGCTCTGCTCTACCCTCGTTTTCGTCTGCCCTTGTCGTCGTAGAGTCTGGTGCAGCTCGCGGTGCTGGTGACTCAGCCGGGGCCGTCAGCGCTGCCATTCTCGGTCTTGGCACCGTTCGCAGTGCTGGGGACTCTTAACGGCGCGGTTGGCGTTGCCGTTCTGAGTCTCGACACCATCTGTGGTGCCGGGGACTTGGGCGGTACCGTCTTGGGCCTTGGCACCGGTTGCAGTGTCACGCTGGGCCACAGCACTGTCTGCGGCGCCGGGGACTCAGGTGGCGCCATTGGCGGTGCCATGCTGGGTCGCTGTGCCGAGGACTCAGGTGGAGCCGCGCTGGGCCTCAGCATTGTCTGCGGCGCCGGGGACTCGGGCGGCGCCATTGGCGGTGCCCCGCTGGGTCGCGGCGCTGTGGACTCGGGCGGTGCCGCGCTGGGTCTCAGCGCCGTCCATGGCACCAGGGACTTGGGCAGCGTCTTGGCACCCTTTGCAGCGCCGGGGACTTGGGTGGCGCCGTTCGCGGAGTGGCCCGGTTCCTGGCACTGCCGAACGTGTGGATGACTCTGCGGACATGGTTGGCATTATGGCCTACAGCGGTATCAGGCCTGGTGCCGCTTCTGGGCAGGTTTCTGCGGCTGTTGCGGTGGAGCCTTCCCTTGTCGACCCCTCTTCGGAGGAGGGCGATTCATGTGAGGACCCAGACCAGCGGCTAGAGTCTTCGGGCTCGGAACCTCCTGTAGGCCGCAGGGCCGGTGTACCTCTCGCAGAGTCCTTGGAGCTGGTTAACCCAGATGATTCCATGGTTAGGGGTGGCCTGGAGTCTTCCGTGGTGGACCCTTTGGGTATTCCGGAGAGGATACCCTCTTCTCGGAGGTCCTGGGCAGCTGCCGTTCCTGGTGCTGCTCGGGTCCTTCGGGGGGGGGGACTCTGCCTCGGCGAGTTCCCTTCTGGGTCCCTTCGGGGTCTTGCTCAGTAGGGACCTCCACCACTAGTCACGAGGAAGAGGGCTGCTTCGGAGTCCAAAGGATTGAGGGGTAGAGGTCAGGGGCAGCGACGAGCCCCCACCGCCCTACGGGGTATGGGGAGGAGTCGTAGCGCTGATCCTCACCTTTCTCTTAAAGTCTCTAAAGCGCCTTCTGGTGGCAGTTCTGGGGGTTGCCCTTCTGGACTCATGCAATACCAGGCGCATCACAGGAGAGATTCCCCTTCAGGGCTTTTTCCGGAGTTGCCTCTTTCCCTTTTTACTATGCAACCCGGCACGATCTCAGGGTCCCCAGTCTTGGCGTCGCTACCTGGATCCCAAAGCCCTGGCAGAGGCTGGGACGTGCTGTTAGGTGCCCCTCGCCCATCCCTCTGCAACCACGTCCCTCTCTCTGAGACCATGCCACTGGGCCATTCACTTGAGAGACGTTCAGAGCTACTGCGGCGGCCTTCCCGTCCTATGTCAGGGCCATGGACGAACAGGTTTTCCGCCGGTCCCCCCCACCCCGCTGCAGGAGTCTTCTGAGCATTCAAGCTCCACTTCCTCCTCTGAGGAAGAGGAACTTCCTGTCCACCTTTCCTCTGACGCTAATTTCACTGAATATCAGCTTTTCCTTTCGTGGGTGGTGTTGGGGCTTCGTATCTCCTACAGTCGTAGGGACAGTACCGAGCGGCAGACGCATGCTTTCCTTAGTGAATTCAGCGCTCGCCATCTGGTGGTGCCTTCCTGGCCGATTCCCTTCCAGGAAGCATCTATCCACACCTGGCAGGCTCCAGCCACTCCTTCTCCAGCCCTGGGAGACTGCAGGAGACAGTATTGTGCCCCCACAGTCTCTAGATTCTCTGCCTCACCCACCTTCGGGTTTGGCGTCCCTGGACACTCCTTCCAGGCCCTGGCGCTGGTGCCACGACAGGCCTCTGGATTCAGATTCTGCTGAATTCGGCGGTGGGGGACGAAGAGTTTTCTCTTCTGGTCGTGCGTTGTTATGCTTCTCATCGCATCAGGCTCACCACGCTGCTTACAACAGGCATCTGTGGTCGATGTTGGCTCAGGTCTTAGCCTCTTTGCCTGATTCAGAGCAGTCTAGACAGGACATTGCCCTCTCTGCTCAGGGTCTGGAGCTTGCAAGGCACCAAGCGAGGGCATCCTACAATGCCAACGAGGTGGCTTTCAGACTAGTGGGGACAGCGATCTGCATTAGGCAGGCGGCATGGCCCGTCTCTTCAGACTGTCACCCATTGCCCGGTGTGGGTGGCTAATTCGCCTTCCAGGGACCGCCTTTTTTCCATGAGGCGGGAGGCTTCTTCAGGGCAACCTCCCTCCCCAGCCCATGGGGACACCTCCTCACCCACCTTAGACTTCTTAAGTCTATTGGTTAGGAGTCTCCCCTTCCTACTTTTCACCAGTAGGAGGCTGAGGATCTGTTCCCTCAGGGTCTATCCACACCCCCTTCGGGGGGGACTTGGTACTCACCCAGCAGTAATGAATGGTGAAGATTGATAAGGGAAGATAGGAAATTCTTGATCTTCTCTTGTATCTTCACCATTCATTACTGATTCCCACCCACCTTCTCACAGGCCTCCTCCTTTGGCATCTCCCCCTCCCTACTCGTTCTTCCTCCTTCTTTGTTGGCTTTTAAGCCAAAAGCAAAAACAAAAAAAAAAACCTATCTTGATTTTTCCGTTTTTTTTCTGAATGGATCCTAGTTCCTCAAGGTAAAGGGGGAATGAGTGGAATTTATTCTATCCTGAGGGAACTATTTCTGATTGCCCTTAAGAGTGACCGCTTGGTTTTCTTAACCATGTTGTTCAATTCACAGTTAAAGGACCATCCCTCTATGGCTCTGTTCCTTTTTGTCCTGGTCCCTCTGGCAGGTCTTAATCTTATTTTGTATCAATTTCTTCTGGTTGGTTCTTTCCTGGCACTACAATTACCTTGAGATGATACTATATCACCTTGCCTTCAGGGAGTCCGATTGAGTTCCCACTCTATCCTTTTCATAAAGGGGTGTCCTCTGTAGAGCTCACCCCCTCCCCTCACACATCTGTGTTAGTACTTAACAAGGTGCTAGAGGACCTCTTCCTCTTCCTAGTTGGGCGCTCTCTTTCTGGAACAGATTTTCTGCCTCGGCAGTCTGTGAGCCCTCAGCTAGAGATTGAGGAGTTGGGATGACTGGAGGATAGAGAACCTGTCCTTTGTGTCCAATCTGTGCACGCAGTTCGGTTGAACCTCCTTTTCAGTCCTATCAAGCGGGATCCTTGCTCCCTTGTTTTGGTCCCAAGCTTATAAGCCTTAAACCGATATATCAGTGGGCAGTGTTCTTTCCTCCCAACATCCCTTGTTTTCTTCCCTCCCTCTCTTCTTCCTTTTTCTCCTTTTCGTCATCTGTTCCTCCCTTGGAGCTGCCCCAGAAGTGAGGCCCTGCGGTCCCTTAGGGTTGGCATTTTCTTCTTTTTCTGTCCTCTTCCGGCTTATGCCTTTTTCAGTTTATATCCTTTCCTTTTTTCTATCCCTCAGTTCTCTTGCCTCGCTCTCTTTTTCTTATCCTTATTTCGCCTCTCTGGCTAACAGAACTGGGATGGAGGAGGAGTCTGCGGTGCCTAACGGCGGCCCCTCGCGCATCATGCGGTGCGTCGCTCTCGGGGGCAGCGCCGTCATGCCGACTCCTCTAAAAAAAAAAAAAAAAACCTCCTGTGGTGGGTGCGCGCCTCCGGCTTACACCCATCTGTAATGAATGGTGAAGACACAAGAGAAGATCAACAATTACGGTAGGTACGTAATTTTCATTTCTTGTAGATCAGTATAAGGCGTTGTGCGGAGAACCACTGTTTGGCTTCGCTGAAGGAGGATTGGAGGGTTTAGTGGAGTTGAATAGGGTCGGGGCTGGATGCGTGAAGTACAGCATCATCCGCGTATAGTCGTAGGTTGCCAGAGCAGGATGCGGGGAGGGAGTTAAAGTAAAGACTGAAGAGTAGGGGGCCAAGGATGGACCCCTGAGTGAACTGGGAGTCTGTTGGATAGGGTAGTGCCAATTTTGACCTGTTGGGACCAGTCCAACCAGCGTAGGGCATCCTGGGAGAAGCCAGTGTTGTAGAGGGTGACTAGCAAGAGGGAGTGGTTGATGGTGTCAGACGCCTTAGTAAGGTCAACAAAGACGGCGCCAGTGATGTGGCCTCTGTCTAATGCGGAGTGGCTGTGTGCGGTGAATTCCAGCATGGGCTGTAGTAGTACTGTGCCCTTTGTGGAAGCCATGTTGCTGTTTACAGAGTAGATCATATTTGTTAAGGTAGTCGGTGAGCTGATCATAGACAATGCGCTCGAGTGGTTTAGATGGTGGGGGAGGATAGAGATAGGTCAGTAATTATTGGTGGCAGTACGGTCACCGCTTTTAAATATGGGGGTAATGGAAGCAGATTTCCAATGGGTGGGGAATTTACCTTGACAGAGAGAGTGGTTGAGGATATGGGTGAGGGAGTAGAGTACATTATGGAGAGTGAGCCGGAGAAGCCTCAGATCTAAGGAGTCACTACTGTAGTGGGAGTGGCTTAGAGCTTTTTTGAGATAAGGCTCAGCGGACTTGGGGGTGATGTACAGTAGGTGAAAGGGAGGAGGGGGGACCGGGCAGAGGATGGGTCAAAGAAGTTAGGAGGGAGGATATGGCTGAGGTTCGTGAGAGCACAATTGAAAGCCAAGGCTATGCGAGCAGGGTTGGCGGTCAGGTGCCCGTCGACAACTGTCTGGTTAGGGAAGGGGGGGTTTGGTCTTTGCCACCGATTTCCTTGATATTATTCAAGAATTTGCACCCTGTGCCCCAGGCAACGGTTAGGGAGGATTTATAGTGCTTGGCTTTGGCTTTGCGTAATGCCCACGTTCATTTGTTCCAGGCCTCTCTATGCCTCTGCCTATCAGCTGGTAGGCCAGTCACATTGAGAGGTGTCATAGTGAGTCACGAGTTTGCATCAGGGCCAGGAGGTGGTCAGTGATCCAAGAGACAGGGTTGCCTTTGCCCATCCTTTTGGTAAGTGGGGCAAACTTGTCACAGATAGTGTTGAAGGTGCGAATGAAAAGGTCAAGGGCTTGGTCAGGGTCAGGGGTATTAGTTAAGAAGGACCAGTCCAGTTAGCAAATAGGCAGGTAGGAGAGAGGGTCGCCAGAAACCAGTTAGTGTCTATGGACACAGACTAGGCAGACACCCTCTGGACTGACTGTGTGGCCAAGCAGTTTTTTTCTGATGACAAATTCTGTTTCTATAAGATCGTCTAAACCTGCTTATGTGTTAGACACAGCCCTTTAGTGACCCTTCTATAGGATTGACAAAACCTGCGACATTAGATATAGCGGTTTTGTGACCCCTCCGTAGGATTGACAAAACCTGCTTCAGCATTCACGTGCAGCCCTTTAGTGACCCCTCTGTAGGACTGACGAAACCTGCTGCAGCATTAGACTCAGCCTTTAGTGACCTCTCCATAAGAGTAACAAAAGCCGCTACAGCATTAGATGCAGCTTAGTGACCCCTCCATGGGATTAACAAAACCTGCTTCAGCATTACATAAAGCGCTATAGTAACCCCTTTATAGAATTAACAAAAACTATTAAAGCATTAGATGCAGCCCTTTAGTAATCTGTCTATAGGATTAGCAAAACCTGCTTCAGCATTACATGCAGCCCTTTAGTGACTCCTCTAAAGGATTAACAAAACCTGCTTCACCATTAGGCGCAGCCCTTTAGTGGCCCCTCTATAGGATTAAAAGAGCGTGCTTCAGCATTAGTCGCAGCCCTTTAGTAACCTGTCTATAGGATTAACAAAACCTGCTTCACCATTAGATGCAGCCCTTTAGTAACCTCTCTATAGGATTGAGAAAACCTGCTTCACCATTAGACGCAGCCCTTTAGTAACCTGTCTGTAGGATTAACAAAACCTGCGGCAGCGTTAGATGCAGCCCTTTAGTGACCCCTGTACAGGATTCACAAAACGTGCTTCAGCATTAGATGCAGCCCTTTGGTAACCTGTTTAAAGGATTAACAAAAGCTGCTTCAGCATTAGACACAGCCCTTTAGTGACCCCTCTATAGGATTAACAAAACATACTTCAGTATTACATGCTACCCTTTAGTGACACCGTCTATAGGATTGACAAAATCTGCTTTTGGGTTAGATGCCATCTTTACTGATGCTCTATGGAATGGCGGAGACCTGCTGCAGTGATGAATGCAGCCCTTTAGTAGACCCTCTGGAATTGCCAAAGCTGCTTCAGGGTTATATGCAGCCCTTCAGTTACCCTCTGTGGGACCCTCAAAACACACCTGAAGGTAAGATACAACCCTTCAGTAACCTGCAGAATTCTGAAAAGCTGTTTCAGCATCCAATATTATACCTCACGTCAGTAATTGTTGTCTGGGTTGCTGACCATCACATGCTTCAGCATCTAGTCCATCACTTCTGTGACCCTCTATAGTGGTCCTTCAGTCAGTCATCTCCATCATTAAGATGAAGGATGTGGAACCCCATATGTGATCCCCATCCCCCCCACTTTTTCCATTTCTGATTGGGAACTTCAGAGATGACCAGATCTGTTGATAACGAGATTTGGAGATGTAGGAGCTGACAGTGAGGACCACTGAACAAAAGTCTAGAATTGGGGACAGTGAGATGTGGAGATGTAGGAGATTACGGTTAAGAACAATAAACACAAGTTTTCTTTGTATTGGCACCTATAATGAGTTGTGCAGTTTGTAGTACAGAAAGGCAGCACTTCTCATGGTGTATTCTTATTCATTTAACAGATGCTGGCAGAAGAGAAGAACATCTCGGCACGCTATGGAGATGAACGTGACCGGGCCGAGGCAGAGGCACGGGAGAAGGAGACAAAGGTGCTGTCCCTGAGCAGGGCCCTGGAGGAGGCACTAGATGTGAAGGTGGAACTGGAGAGGCTCAACAAGCAGCTTCGAGCAGAGATGGATGACCTCATGAGCTCCAAGGATGATGTTGGAAAGAATGTAAGAGAAACTGGGACTTTCCACTACTGTAGCTTATAAACTGTGTAGTTAGATTCTTTTGCAGGGCAGTTGGAAATGTGTTGTGGAATAGTTTGCATAAAAGACGTAAATGGTAGCACAGTAAGTGTAGCTTCTTGTGTCTACCTGTCTCGTACACATCTCCTCACATTTTTGTTCCATTAAAGTAGATAAAGGGACCAGCCCTGTTGTATGGTGGGAGCATGCTGTACAGTCAACCAGTAGACCATGGTTCGCATGCATTGCCCACAGAACACCATGTTAGGCCAGCTGGCACTGGCTTATTGTAGAAGTTGGCTGAGTGACTAAGGGACAGCATTAGCGTTGTCAGTGAAGGGAGCCACCCACCTGTTGCACACCCCACCCTACCCTGCCCAGAAGGAAGAGGCGAGCCTTGGGGAGTAGGAAACAGGTGTGTCCACGGCTAAAATAATGACAAAAAAGTGTTTTCTTAAACAGCTGCTGTTGTAAAAGTAACATTATCCTTGAGGTGGGGTCAGGTGGAGGATATACTTCTGACAGAGGTCATTCATTAGGAGATGATGTTGCAACTTTTTGGGGATGCAGATGTACCCCGCCTGTCATCTACGGGTGCCAAGGCCATTTTCACTTTTTTTTTTAAACTTTTTGTTTATAACTTTCGTATAACATACATAAATTACAGTACAACTAGGCAGACAATATACCTACAATTAACAATTCCTCAGTATTATCTCTTTGGCAACTTATGTGGTTTGACAATCAAAACAACAGAGGACTTAGATAAGTGTGAATACAAACCATAACATATATTTTGATTTTCAGGAACTCATACCAAATTTATCGTTGTTCTAGTTTATTAGTATACCTTCTTATGGATTCTCTAACTACCTCTTTAATGGTACAAAATCATGTCTCACTTTAGCCATATACAGGACCCAGCGTCTCCACAGGATTCCAAATTGAGACATTTTATTATTAACGGTTGCTGTTAGAGCTTCCATTCTATATATGTTGATCATAAGATCCTGCCACATACTTATAGTAACACTCTGCTGAGTGAGCCATCTTTTGGTAATTATCTTTTGTGCTGCGAGTAACGAAATTTTTAGCAATTTACTTGTGAGGGGATCTCTATATTCTCTTGGTAAATCCAAGAAAAAGTAGCAGGTGAAAGTCACTTGCAGATCTGTGTCTATAATTGATTGTAATGCTTGCTGCAGATCTTGGAAAAAGGGAGTTAAGAGAGGACATCCCCATAAAATGTGGGCTAATGCTGCTGTTGAGTGCCCACAGTCTCTCCAGCAGGAAGAAGTGCCCTTGCTATTATATTTCACTTGAATTGCTGGGGTCCAGAAGTATCTAATGAAAACTTTCCTAGAAAACTCTTGCCAGCTGATTGCTGAGAGGCCCCAGTGTATCTTTGTTTGGTGTGAGATCTGGATTCCTAAATCTCCCTCCCAAGCTCTTCTCGTCGACTGAACCATATCCCCCTTCCAGGCTAATAGTGCTTGGTAGAGAGTTGAGATAATATGAGCCATAGGGGGGGTTACCCTCTACCGCTACTATAAGAAGGCATGCAATCTGCGGGGGAGGGGATTCTTCAGTATTCAAATTGGGTTGGAGCTTTCTAATAAAGTCTCTAATTTGGAAGTACCGGAACTTATCATGCCATGATATTCCATATTTGTTTATTAGTGCTTGAAATGTTTGGATTTCATTTCCTTCAATGAAATGCCATATTAGATGCAAGTTTTTTCCTTTCCTTTTCTTAAATCCTCCATCCCATATGGCAGGAAGGAAGGTATTCGGATATGGAACAGATAAGAGCAGGTTTCTCCACTCTTTTGCCTTTTTGTCAAATATAAATCTGAACCAAGCATTCAGAGTGGGGACTGTGTATATATTGAAGCTCTGATTCCCAGAAGGCCTCTCCTCCTGCCTCAGAAGAATACTATTCAGGTTTGTGAGCTCCCCCTCCTTTAATTCCAGTGTTTTCCATTTGGCTAGGTAGGTCCTGTGTAACCAATATAGTGCTGTTCGCAATTGCGCAGCTTGATAATATAATTAAAAATTTGGTAGGGATAACTCTCCCTCCCTCCCCTTTTGGAATCTGGAGAACAGAAAGATGCATCCTGGGTCTCTGAGGGCCCCAGATAAAATGAGATACTCCTCTGTTGAGTTGGTTAAAGTATGAATCTGGGATGAGAATGGGAATTTTTTGCACCAGGTACAGAAACCTAGGCAGGATTACCATTTTAATCACCTCCACCCTTTGTAGCAATGGAATAGGAATGGGGGCCCACCTATCCAATTCCAATTTAATATTCTTTAAGGTTACGCAAAGTTTAGAGAAAACATCTGATTAGCTTGAAGACTCATTTGGATCCCTAGATATTTTATGTGTGTTAAATTCCATCTAAAAGGAAAGAATCTTCGAATCTTCTCCGAGGGTTCATACTGATTTTTAAAAATCACCGTTTTGGCCATATTAATTTTATATCCCGCTAGAAGGCTAAATTCTATTAGATGTTGTCCATAGGGGTTCCAGTGACTGTTTTGGATTTCGGAGGTAGATTAAAAGATCATCCATGTATAATGCTAATTTGTGTATTTCCCCTCCTATTTCCCATCCCTGTATTGCCTTTTCCTGCCTTATCGTCTGAGCCAGTGGCTCGAGATAGAAAAGAGAAGAGTATAAACTGCCTAGTACCCTGTGCAATGATATTGGGGAGAGACTTTCCCATTAATTTTAATGTATGCCTTAGGTTTAGTATAGATATTATTTATTATTTTAATGGCCATTTTCACTTTTTTGACCCTTGCCTCTGTCCTGATGCCATGTGCGAGTGTGCGCACCTGGGCATGCTGCTGTGTGGTGTTCACTGGCATCTCCAATTCCCTAAGACACGCCTTCCTGGAGCTCCCCCTGTTGTCACCAGATGACATTGCTGTGGTGGCATTGCATTTCCTCCATCCCTGAAGAAGACGCCATCCACTGGGATGCTTGATTCTTCTCTCCCTGGCAGGCCCCCAGTAATCCAGGCTCGTTCATGAACCTGGGTCACTGGCATCATGAGCGGTAGCTCTACCACTGCGCCAACAGGCCAGCCATGTAGCTGTCATCCTTGGCAAATAATTCTTGCCATGCCTGTTGGTGTGGTGAGGGAACTTAATGTTCACTAATTGGCTTAGTTTGTTCATCTATGTATTTATTTGGAATGTTTGACCAGGAAAGGCACACAGAGATGTGACAGCTTGTTCCCAGTTGCATTGTGGGGAATGGATTAAATGGACCTCTTATTGATGGGGAATGCTGGTCAGGACACCAGGGAAATCCCCAAACTCTTAAGGTAAGCTATATGGGATCTTTTACTTCCAACTGGACAGTCACTAGAGATAGGCAGAAGTGTGCAGTGCCCCCAGTCCTGCACTCCAGTCTCAGTATTGGTGTGGGACAAGAACCCACAATCTTCCACTCCAGCACCAGAGACGAGTGTAACCTACTGATCCACTGACATTGCAAATTATTGGGTAGATTCTAGTATTAGCTAGCAGTTAAGCTCATTAGAAGTGAAATTATTTCTTCAATAAACCAGACTATGTTGACAGAAAAAAAAGAAATCTGTTTTGCCTTTGGCTGTGTACAAGATGGGTGGAACAGAGTGTTTATCAATATTCTATGTCAAAAGTACCGCCTGCCTCAACTGCACTGTGATTGGTTAATCGTGTGAGATTTCTACAGTCGGCTGAAATTATAGCATCTTGCCTTATCCAGCCTTCTGTTTACGTATCCAATGCACTACTTTTTTCTGCAGACTACCTTTTCAGTATGCTAACCCTGAGAACTAAATGTCCACAGCTTTATCTAGTCTGTTACACATCTCCCTGTAGTCTTGCTTGACCAGAGTTTGTTGTACAACAGCTTACTAGATCATAGTACTGTAAAGTAGGGATTCCCCAACTTGTATCTTCTGCAGAATACATCTGTCTGTCAGCTAGAGAGGTGGGCTCCACACTGGAAGGCTGAGGAAATGGTCATAGCCAGTCTATGGGGCTCTAGGCCTGTGAATGAGTTTGAATTATACGTAGAATAGCAGGATTTGGGAAACGCTAACAATGTCCTATATTGGTAACAAAATGGAGGAACGAAATTTATCGTGCCCATCCCCCACTTCTCAGTGGTAATATCCTACAATCACTCTCCTGCTCACATAATCTTTTTTGAATTTATTGAAGGTTCTATATTCCGCGGTCCAGTCTGGTAAAAAGTGACAGGTTGTGGGGAGCCATTCTCTCTCTCCTGCATAAACCCTGCTACAGCTCCGGGTCGGGGTCCATGTCCCAGTTCCTGCCACAGTGGTCCGCTGCCACCTTGGATAAGCAGGTTCAGAAAGTTCTGGAGTCAGATCTGTCTCTAGAGTGCGAGTCTCTCCCTCCATGTTAACCCAGACGGTGCGTTGAAGACTATGGTGTCCCAGGGTTACTCTGCCAGTACTGCAGAGAAAGGTCACTCAGCTCTGAGCACAGTACTATTGAGGGTGTCCCAAATGCCTTGGTTTCATAGGGGTTCATATATCGTTACTTAATACCGAAATGGATGGGGCGCTGGTGCCCCAGTCTACACCTGTGCATTCTAAGAAAGTTTGTGCACAAGTGGAAGTTCCAAATGGCTGTCCTCAAATAGATAATATTGTATGTAGAGCCTAAGGCTTGGTTCTGCTTCCTAATCCTTCTGGACTCATATTTGCGCATCCCAATCCTTCCATTTGCGGTTCCTCCTTTGACGGGTGAACTGTCACTGTTCTGTGTACCAGTTCAGGGCAACGCCCTTCAGCTTGTAATTGGCACTCAGGGTGTTCACTAAGTTCCTGTCTGTCATGGTGCTGTTTCTTCAGTGCAGGCGCACCAGAGTTTTCCCATACCCAGAAGATTGGCTCATTAAGGGCAGTAAGAGGGAACCCATGGAGTGGTCCAAGGTAGAAATAGTTCCAGAGCTGGTGATCCTGCTCACTGGAGCAGAACTGGACTCCCTCCAAGCCAGAGTTTGCTTACCCTCAGACCGAGCAGGTGATCCAACCTCCTACGCTCAGTCATTTTGGGTTTGGCAGTGCACCCGTCACAGGATTTGCTGCATCTGTTGGGGTTCATGGTGCCTGTGACAGCCATAGTCCTTTGGGCCCGATGGCAGATATGCCTCCTTAGATGGGAACTGGGGCCCCAGTGGTCTCAGTACCTGATCCACATCAACCAGCCAGTTCGTGTGACCCGGCCAATGCAGGATGTCATGGAGTGGTGACTGCCCTCCACCACCAAACCTCAAGGAAGGAATTTCCTATGTTCGAGCAGAGCTGTCCCTCCCATTGATGACAGATGCAGCGTTAGTGGGATGTTCATATGCTGGACCACAAAGTTCATAGTTTCTGGTTGCTGAATGAGGCCTAGCAACACATCAGCCTGCTGGAGCTCCAGGCAGTGCTTCTGGCACTGATAGAGTTTCCTCCGCTAAACACCATGTTCTATGTACTCAAACAAGGCAGGACACGGGGCCAACCCATCAGCTCAGTGGTAGGGCTACAAATCATGATGCTGGCAACCTGGTTTAGGAATGAACCAGTATCATCAGGGACTGGCTGAGGGTAGAGGATTGAGTGTCCCAGCGGATGCTTTCCTACTGGGAGGGAGGATCGACGTTCTCGCTGAAATGCTGCCACCTGGGTGACCACAGATAACAGTGCAGCTGAGGGCATCATATTTGGGTCAAATGCAGGCCAGGGAATGACGCAGCAGTATGCTCAGCATGTGCGGTGTCTTGGTCTCTCTTGCATGCCTGCATCTGAGAGGGAGTGGGAAATGCAAGAAAAAAATGGCTCTGCCTCCAGCAGGCAAAGGACCCCATTGCACCCAGACAGACCCTACCACTCTTGAGTTTGTCTCCTGACAAAAGGGGCTTTGGGCCTTTCAGAAGATGTCCTCCACATTTTAGAGGTGACCCATAATGAGTCAACTTGTAGGACTTACTCCTTCAAGTGGATAAGATTTCACACTGGTGTGCAGGGCAGGTTACTCTCCTTACCCTCCCCAAGGTGTGCATCCTCCACTTTCTCTGGCCTCTGTCTTAATCCAGGTTATGAGTCGTGTCCCTTAAGGTGCACCTGTTCTTCCATCTCAGCATACAGGGCGCAGGCTGGTATGCCGACAGTGGACCAGGAGAAAGTTGTCAGGTGCTTTTTCAAAGGCCTGGTTCACCTATTTCTTTCAGTGTGAGAGCCTCTGCCACCATGGGACCTTCTGCTAATGGGTAAAGCCCATGAACAAGTGGTACATGTCACACCTGTCATGAAAACCGCATTTTTGGTTGCCATCACCTTAGCCAGACCAGGTGAGTGCGGTCCAGACACTTTCCATGGAGTCTCCTTATCTGGTTTTCCACAAGGACAGGGCTGTCCTTTGCCCCCATGCAAAGTTCCTGCTGAAGGTGGTCTCAGAGTTTGACCTTAACCATCTGATACTGAGCATGCAATCCACTGATTGGACTTCACCGGGTGCCACTGTATTACAGGAAGACCATGGTGGGGGTTCACAGTGAGGCTTGCCAGCTGTTCCTCGTGCACCCTAAATACACTTGGAGCAGACCTGCAGTTAAGCAGATGACTGGCAGACAGATGACGTGCTGCATCAATCTGTTATAGCTTGACTGGGTAGGAGCTACCCAAGGGGTTGAAGGTGCACTCCACCAGACATACTACTTTCTGTTGCTGCTGTCTGGTACATCGCGATCGAGGAGATCTGCAGGATTGCTACCTAGTTAATTGTGTACACATTCATATCCCACTTGAATGGAATACAAAATAAGGGACAGGTGTGCTCCAGGACTCGGGCTGTCGGTGCAACACAGGCATCTAGCCAATACAGGACAAAGAGAAAAGATGTGCACTCCATTGAGCTGCTTAACTGGAGAATTTTTTTTCAGTTGTTTAACCAGGTGAGACACACTAAACTGAAAGCTTGTTTACAGGTGTAACCTGGGAGCACAGGGAAGTTAAGTGACTTGCTCAGGGTCACACAGTATGCAAGTGGGGGCTGTGGGATTCAAACCCAGGTCTCCAGATTTGCATCTCAGAGCCTTAAACCACTGCACTATACTGCCTCCCAATCTTTTAAGGAGTCAGTCATAGAGAATGCCGACTGGCAGCCCCAGTGCTTCAACCATTGGGTCTTCCTCAGGGGATGCCACCTGAGGAAGACCTAACTGTTGAAGCACTGGGGCTGCCAGGTGGCATTCTCTGTGGTTGACTCCTTAATAGGTCTACAATTAAACAGTTTGATTTGGCTTACTGGAGTGCACACTTTTTCTCTTTATATCCCACTTCAGTATCTGCGTGCTCAGCCGCTGTGTTGCAGTGTTTGGGACCCCAGTCCTTCAGTCTCTTTTCACCTAATGTGGGGTGTGCACCTTGCACTCTACTCCCAGAGGACTGCTAAGAGTCTGCCAAAGTGTCTTGAAAATAGGACCCTTGTCCATCAGACTCCCATTTGCTGCTTCATGTCTACAGGTGTTCATAATTGCTTGTTTATGAATCATAGATGGTTTGTGTGGACTTAAACAGGTTAACCACCCAGAGGGTGGCCCCCTGGAACGTCAGTGTGCAATAACGTGAAGCATCTGCCTATGTCCCCCCATGTTCTGCTGATACTGCCACCCAACCTCCGCCAGTGGGCAATCAGGTAGCGGGACAGAGCCCCAAGGGTGGAGAGGTGTCCTCTGGAAGCTCAAAATCCTCCCTCACCCAGCCGACCCCTGCTGACCCTATTTCGTTCCCGAACCTGAGTTGGCAGCAGATAAGGCACCAAAGTCTCAACCCTCCTCGCTACTGCCCTCACCCTTCTTTTTGTAACTAATCCCATATGCCTGTGCAATCATTGCTTGAAGCTGCTCACTGATTGTACCTGTACTACTTCCTCAGGCAGCTAGTTTCACTTGTCCACCACTCTTTTTGTGAAAAAGTGCTTACAGATATCCCTTATGAATTGTGGTTGCCCTGCTCTGTACTACTTCTGTCTTGTCTGCCATTTTGAATGTTTGTGAGCTAGAAAGTTAATTTTGTATTCTGTAAACCATAGATGCAGGTGTTGTGGGTAATAATGTTCATGTTGTTGCTGATAAATCTTCCCATGTCCTAAGTCACTGACCTTGAATGGTCCAAGGGTGCTTTAGAAGAACAGTTGAAGGAGGCAGGGATAACAGTGTCATTTATCGGTTGTCTGATGTTTTGCTACATTCTTGGTCCTTCAGCTTGAGAGATCAGTGTGTACTGTAGAACACCAAGTGCAGAGCTGAGTAATTACATTTTTATCCAGCCTCCAGTAACATCTCTTGTTCTAGGTTCATGAGCTGGAGAGGTCAAAGCGTGCTCTGGAACAGCAGGTGCAGGAGATGAAGGCTCAACTGGAGGAACTGGAGGACGAGCTCCAGGGAACTGAGGATGCGAAGTTGCGGATGGAAGTGAACATGCAGGCCATGAAGGCACAGTTTGATCGGGATCTTCAGTCCAGGGATGACTCAAACGATGAGAAGAAGAGGCTGCTGATTAAACAGGTGAGGTCTTTGAAACAGAGGTGGGGATCCTTCCTTTTTGGTTGTCTATTCACAGGGAACCTGTAGTAGAAGAGAAATTTTGAGGACTAATGAGACGCTTTTCAGAAGCCATTCACATATGACAGTCCTCCTACTGAAGCAGTGCTCATAAGGTGTGCCTTAGGATGAAAAATAGTTTCACTCATATTTAGTGCATCTATCACAGATGTATGCATTCTCTGAATCTTGGAAACATAGAATTTTACTGGCAGAAAAGGATCCCATGGCCCATCCAGTCTGCCCGATATACCCCTCCCTCATCTAATTCATCTTACACCCTCCATTCCCTTACCTCCCTCTCTTGTTTAGCCCTATGTAGATGTCCCAGTCTTTCTTGAATTTGTCCACTGAATCAATCCCGTAACCCATTCTGGCAGCCTGTTCTATGGCCCCACAACCCTCTCCATGAAGAACTTCCCCCAACCTCTCCTCTCTAAATCTACCCACCTCCAGTTTGAATGCATGCCCCTAGTGGATTTGTTCTCATTCATCTTGAAGATGTTACCTACCCTCACCCTGTTTATTCCCTTCAAATATTTGAAAGTTTCTACCATGTCCTCCTTTCCCTCCTCATCTCCAGTGTGTACAAGTTTAGTTCCTCCAGCCGTTCCTCGTATGACTTCTTGTGTAGCCCTTGCACCGTCTTGGTTGCTCTTCTCTGGTCTCTTTCCAGCCTGTCCCTGTCCCCTTGTAAGTATAGCCTCCAGAACTGGACCACGCATTCTGGCTGTGGTCTGACCATTGTTTTATATAGTGGCATGATTACCTTCCTTCTCCTGCTTGTGAAGCCCCTTCCTATGCATGCCAACATTCTGTTTGCTTTCCCTGCTGCCCTGTCACACTGGCTCCGAACCTTCATGTTGTCTGAAATTATGATCCCAGGTCCCTTTCCTGTTCTGTTACCCCCAGATCTCACTTCGAGGGGGAGCTCTTGCAGCAGGTAATACCTTTAGGACTAAGGCCACCAGGCATTAAGACCCACGGAAAAATTTACTAGCCTTCTTGATCTGTGGCGAAGGGCCGCTGATGTTAGCTCCTGACGTCCAGACATTTCATAAAGGGTGGCGGTCCCCCGGCACCACCTCAGTTCTTTCTAGGGACATGGATATGTTGTTCATCCACACTTTCTGGCAGGTATCCTTGCCGCTTTAAATCTTGCCGGAAGGTCTTCAAGCTGGCTCCTCCCACCCACCGAATTTGGTAAAAACTCGGCTCCGCCCCATGGCGCTAGATCTTCCTACCGCTTGGAGCTCAGGTTTCCTCATAACGCTCTGCGTATAAGACTGTTCCTATCTCTTCGGTTTACCTGGAAATTACTTTTAAGGTTTCAAGACTTGGTCATTTAACTTCCCTCGCGGCTCGCGATGGACCGTCGACTCGGTTTTCGGAGGTGCCCATGCGGGCAGAAGATGTCTCGGATGGATCCGCACTCCACATGCGTCTACTGCTTGAACCTTGAGCACGACCCGCAGGCTTGCGACCTGTGCTCTTCCTTTTCGGCCTACGTCCTGGAAGACCACGCCGCCCGTTTGCAACTTGGGCGCCCCAAGAAACGTTATCCGCCGGTAAAGTCGAAGGAGGCCCGTTTGGCGGTTTCAGCGGCAGTGGGCTCAGCAGATCAGCTTGAGCAGATGATCGCCCTCGAGGAGGAGGTGGGCGAGGCCGCATCTTCATCTTCCTTAGCCGCACATTTATCCGCTATCCTGGGATCCTCCTATTCAGCTTCTTTCAAGGCTCTGTCTGTCTCTCTCCACTAAGGAGAGGACCATCATCTTCAGGGCCTTCCTCTCGGTCCAAGAAGAAGGACCACAAGGTAAGTCCTCCGTCGGCGCTTTTGGGAGGCGGGAGAGGTCCCTCTCACGAGTAGTTGACCATCGACTTTGAGTCGATCAGCCAGGCTTCGTCACTGGCCTCACGGTGTCCCCGTCAGGAGTCAGTTGACGGGAACTCTACCTCGACGCAGTCGAGATTTTTCTCGACCCGTCCGGATGGGTTGTCGACGGTGAAGCGAAAACCCTCCTCCGGTTCCCCAGCGGAGATTGAGGTTTCGTGGACTTGCCATGCCTCCGGTTCGGAGTCCACGTTGAACCCTCGAGCCGAGGGAGGCGGGTTTCCCCGCCCTGCCCCAGAACCCTCCTCGGAAGCGGAGGTTCCACGGTCTCGGACTTCTTCTCGGTCCAGCCGATCCCGCCGTCATAAGCCGGTCCTAAGTCTGGCAGCAAGCCAGCGTCGCTGCTCATCCTCGGACGAGGGAAACGGCGCCAAGGTTAGCGTCGGCGCTTCGAAGACCTCATGTGGCCTTAGCTTCTTCTGTCCGGGAGCAAGCCGGCGTCGTCGCCTTCGGCTATCAAGTAGCTGTCACCGGGCCGGAAGCAGCGCCTCGCTCTAGCTGAAGCCTGCTCCCAGGCCTGTTCTTGTGACCAAAACCGGCTGCCCCACCAATTCTGGTGGAACCTCCGCCTCCACAGCGTTGTTTGGGGCCCGACCAAGAGTTCGGTCGGCCCAGGGTCTGCCCATAGGCTGTCTGTCACCCTCACTCCCAGTCGCCCTCGGCAGGTGGAGGTGGCTCGAGGCAAGAGCAGCTCTTTGCGGACTTTGGCGAGTCGGCGATGATTCCTCCCTGTTCTCAGGTGGGTTGACTTGGAGTCCTCAGGAGGTCAGTCGCTGGACGACAGCCCATCGTCCTTCATGGGTTTGCTTAGGCTCATCTCGGAGTCCACCGGGATGCAGCTCGAGCCTGTATCCAAATGGGCCAAGTACCCCCTCATGGAGATTTTGGACTGAGGGGATTCTCCTACGGAGGCCTTTCCGGTGGCCGAGGCCATTGTGGGCCCGGCCTTGGAGCTCTGGCAGCGTCCAGCTTCATGCCCTGTGCCTTCAGCCAGGATGGCAAGGAAGTATGCGGTCCCTACTGGCTCCCTGTCCGGTTTCTCGGAACACCCCTCAGCCGAGGGATTGGTTGCCGACAGCGTCTTCCGGCGTGCCGGAAGCGCCAGGGATGTGGACAAGCCTCCAACAAGAAGTCAAGTTGGACTCGCCAGGCGCAAAGTCACGCTGCATCCTCCTTGGCCTTCGTCAGGCCAGCTCGGCTGTGCTGATGGCGCACTTCTCTCATGCCCTGTTGGGCTCCTGGACGGAGGTAGTCGCTCATCTCCCGGCTGACCTGCAGACCATGGTTAAGCAGGTGCGGGACCAGGGCAGGGCAGTGGCAAACAGCAACTTCAGATGCTGGACATCAGTGACTCATGCGCCAGGTCAGTAGCGGCCGCAGTGGCTATCGCCGTCTGGCATGGCTGAGGATATCCACCTTCAAGCGGATACCCAGCACAAGTTGGCAGATGTCCCCTTCCTGGGGACCGACCTCTTCAGCCCTGGAGTGGAAGGTCACCTCCAGAGGATCGAAAAGTCCAATGCCACTCTGGACTCGGGTCTCATCTGCCCAGAGGGACAAGGGCCGCAGACCGCAACCCAAGCCCTTTCGTCTGTCTGCTCGCGCACGTCCGCCCAGCAGCATCAGGGCCAGCAGGCTCGCGCTTGGCATCCCAAACCCAAGCCCGCGGCTTCCTCCTCCAAGAAGCAGGGAGGTAAAGGCCCAGGTGGTTCCTCGGCCGGTTCCTCCTCCAAGCCTGCTCAGTGACGGGTTGAGGGGTGTTGCCCCCAACCTCGTCACCCCACCCCAGGTGCCCCCCGTGGGGGGACGGCTCCGCCACTTCCTTTCCGCCTGGTCTGCTATAACCACCGACCGGTGGGTGTTGGAAGTGGTAAGAAAGGGCCTGCCTCTGGAGTTCAAGCAGGCCCCGCCCTTCCGAGCCGTTGCCCCAAGGGGGGCCTCGGGCTCCGCAGCCTCGCTGTTGGCTCGCCAAACCGACATCGCACTGCTCCTCGAGAAAGAGGTGATCAGAGAGGTGGCGGACCCTCCCTCAGACCCGGGTTTGTGTCCAGGTACTTTCTGGTCGCAAAATGGATGGGGGCCGGCGCCCCACACTCAATCTGCACGACTTAAACAAGTTCCTAAGGTCTCGGACCTTCAGGATGGTCACTCTGGCTCAGATAATACCATCCCTGGAACGCGGCGTGTGGTTCTGCTCTCTGGACCTACAGGACGCGTGTTTTTCACGTGCCTATCCGTCCGTCTCACCAGAGATTCCTCCGCTTCCAAGCGGAAGGATCCCTCTTCGAGTTCCGAGCCATGCCCTTCGGCCTTTCTCTTGCCCCCAGGGTCTTCACCAAATGCATGGCAGTGGTGACCGCTTTCCTCTTGGCGCCGGGGTCGGGTGTACCCTTACCTGGACGATTGACTGATAGCAGCCCTCCAGACAGGGAGGTGGGCGGTCCAGAGATCTAGCCTCGGGTTTGCTCTCAAATCGGCCTCCTCATCAGCGAGGCCAAGTCGGAACTCGGACAAGCAGGTGATTCTTTTCATCAGGGCAGAGCTCGACTCTCTTGAGCCAGAACACGGCTCCGGACAGGGCGGTTCTTTCCTCCTTTGCCCAATCATTTCTTGTTGGGCAATCGCGCCCTGCCCGGGACTTCCTGCGCCTCCTGGGTTTCATGGCGGCCTGCACCAGCGTGGTCCATTGGACCCACTGGCACATGCGTCCCCTTCAGTGGGGACTGGCCAGCCAGTGGTCACAATGCTGCGATCCGTTGGACCAGCCCGTGACAGTGACCCAGGAGATGTGGAATGCTCTCCAGTGGTGAACCATTCCGGCACATCTGCAGGAGGGCATCCCGCTCGTCCGCCCCGAGCCGACGGTGTCTCTATCGACCGATGCCTCTCTGATGGGTTGGGGTGCCCATCTGGGGGAGCACAGAGCACACGGCCTCTGGTCCCCTCGGGAGTCCCGATGCCATATCAACCTGCTGGAGCTTCGGGTGGTTCGTCTAGCCCTCACCGCCTTTGCTCCGTTCCTCACGGGGTCAAGTGGTTCAGGTCCAGACGGACAATACCCTGACCATGTACTACCTAAACTGCCAGGGCGGACGCGCTCCATGCCTCTGTGCAAGGAAGCTCTCCGCATTTGGTCACTCGCGCGCAGCCTGGAGGTGGATCTCCTAGCCATTCATGTGGCAGGAGCCTCCAACACCCTGGCCGATGCCCTAATCTGGATAGGGGCTGTGTCTCACGAGTGGTCTCTCCTGCCAGAGGTAGTACAGGATCTGTTCTCCCATTGGGGCACACCTCAGGTGGACCTGTTTGCCTCCAGGGAGAACGCGAAGCTGAGGCTGTTCCATGCCCGCCCCCCTCAGCAGGGCTCGCTGGAGGGGGATGCCTTCTCGAGGCCGTGGACCCCGGCCTCTTCTCCGCCTTTCCCATTTCCTTGATCCACAAGGTGCTTCTCAAGGCGAGGAGGGACAAGGCGCAGGTGATTCTGGTAGCCCCAGACTGGCCCCGCCAATGCTGGTATCCAGATCTCCTCAGCCTCAGCTCCAGGCTCCCGAGGCAGCTTCCAGCTCGCCCGGACCTACTTTCAGTCAGTCAGGGGAAGGTGTTCCATCCGGACCTTCAATCCCTGCACCTGACGGCCTGGTTCCTGAGCAGCTAGAGTTCCAGGCCTTGGGTCTTTCCGACGAGGTCCTCAATGTAGTTGAGGCGTCCCGTAAGGAGTCGACCAGGAAATGCTTTGCCTTCAAATGGAAGAGGTTTTCCATTTGGTGTCAGGGCAAGGGTCTGGACCCTTCCTCCTGTTCCTTGGCAAGCATCTTGGACTATCTGTGGTCCCTCTCTCAGCAAGGGCTTAGGTTGACGACCCTAAAGGTGCACCTGGCAGCCATCTCTGCTTACCAGGCGCGGGCCGGGAAGCAGTCGGTGGCACAGGAGAAGGTGGTCTGGCACTTTTTCAAAGGCCTTGATCACATTTCCCCTCCGGTGCGAGAACCTCCACCTCCGTGGTATCTACTGCTGGTACTGGCAAAGCTCATGGGCAGGCCATTCGAACCGATGTACAGGTGTGATCTCTCTCACCTGTCATGGAGGACCGCCTTCTTGGTGGCTGTTACGTCAGCCAGAAGGATGGGAGTGCTCCAGGTGCTTTCCATCGAGTCTCCTTATCTGGTCTTCCACAGGGACAAGGTTGTCCTGGCCCCACCCAAAATTCCTTCCGAAGGTGGTGTCGGAGTTTCACCTTAACCAGGTGTTGACTCTGCCAGTGTTCTACCCCAATCACACCTTAGAGGCCGAATATAGGCTCCATACTTTGGACCCTGGAAGAGCACTCGCTTACTATAAGGAGCGGACGGCTGAAGTTCGGGTAGAGGTTCGCCAGCTGTTTGTCACCTACACTGAAGCCGCACCTGGCAGACCTGCAGCCAAGCGGACGATAAGCAGGTGGGTCACCTCCTGCATAGATCTCTGCTATAGGTTGGCGGGCATGGAGCCTCTCAGAGGGATAAGAGCTCATTCTACCCTCCATACCGCTGCATCGGGTGGCTGCTTCCAGGGGCGTCCCTATCCAGAAATCTGCAGGGCTGCTACCTGGAAGTCAGCACACACTTCATCACCCACTACCACATCGACCTTAGTCACGCCGGGATGCTGGTTTTGGGGCCTCGTTCTCCGGTCTCTATTCCTAAGTAGGGGTGTGCGCTTGCCTCCCTCCTCCTGGAGAACTGCTAGGAGTCTGCCAGAAAGTGTGGATGAACAACATATCCATGTCCCTAGAAACTGGGTTCTCTCACCTGTAACAGGGAGTTCTAGGAATGGTATATGTTGTTCATCCACATGACAACCCCACCTCCCGGCTTTGGCCGCTACCTGAGCTTCCAGCGGGCCAGATCTGGCATCATGGGGCGGAGCCCAGAGTTTTACCACCCGGGTGGGTGGGAGGAGCCAGCTTGAGGACCTTCCGGCAGGATTTAAAGCGGCAAGGATACCTGCCAGAAAGTGTGGATGAACAACATATACCTTTCCTAGAACTCCTGTTACAGGTGAGTAACCTGTAATTTCCCGCCGTCAACCCATGAACATCGGATCTACAGATGCCATAGTTGCAGTCGACCGCCCTTTTTTCTTGCACACCGCACAGTATTTTTCTCAATAGCAACCGTTTCCTTGACATTTTTTCTCATCAGAGTTTAATGTCTTCATCATCTCAGTAGCAAAAATCCAAGTGTGTGTGTGTGGGAAGTAGATCCCGGCGAAAGACTGCCATTCTGCCTGCCTGATCTGCCTAGGCCCAGACCACCTGCCGGACAGTTGCCCGCACTGCATAAAATTCAACAAGACCAGAATTTGCTGCGCCAGCACCTTAAAGGCCATGCAGAAGGCCCCATTGGGACACAGTTTGTCCTCTTCGACCAGGGAGTCCCCCCCCCCCCGCCAAAGGAGAAGAGATCGGAAGGGAAACACCACCACCAGGAGATAGAGAGAGCCAGAGCAGAGTCCCGCTCGAAGTCGCTTCACCAGGCATCTATTACTTCCACCTCCAGCAGGAGGTCGGAATCAGTCCCCCAGGTACCAAAGCAGCTTTTGGGGACACAGAGAGGAAGTAGACTGCCTCCACTCAGGCAGAAGGTGGGGAGTCTTCCTCTGCAGGACAGCCATCCACCCAGATCCCCTTGGCACACTGACCCCATAAACATTGGTCGACCCAGGAGGGACAGGCATTGGCTTCAGGCAAATCCAGTGTCCTCCACCCCTAAGCCTTCTGAGACATCCAATAAACGCAATAAACTGGATGAATCACAGAAACGCTGGGAGGTCGTCAGGTACCGGATGCCTCCCCCACTTGAACACCGGGCGTCGTCTGCTTCCCAGACAACAGGCATTCCAACTCTATGTTGGGCAAAAAAGTACCTCCAGCAAAAGAAAGGCCGTCGGCCTCTTGAGACTGGCTGTCACCCCGGTTATTAAGTCTGCCCGGCGACCCATTCCCCAGGCGGCGGGGTACCGGACGCCCAACAACCTCCATCTAAAGAAGTGGACGTCAGGCCTCCAGATACCGAGGACCTGACGCCCAGTGTAACAGTGGACAAAGTACCCAAGGACCAGACATTCCCACATTTGGACCAGACGCCTGGACCCTCCGGCGCTTCCAACAAGATGCCCCCACTGCCAGTCGTACCACTAGCTGAGATGGGAGCATATCTTCCTGGACATAAGTCTCCACCACTCATTCACACTAGTGGGATTAGCGCCGGAGGCACTAAGACCCATCGGGAGCAAACTTTTTGCTGGAGGGTCGGCGTGAGAGGCAGCCGCGGACTGGCGCCCGCTGAGCAGCGGCTTCGGAGCGGTAATGACCATCTCGGCGACGACACCTCCAACCGCCTCAGTTCCTTTTTTCCGCCATCGAGTGCGCTTCAGTGACAACGTCGCTTCGCCTGGGAGTCAAACTTCAAACCAGCGATAGTTTTCAGTTTGTTTTTGTAACTTTATCACGATAAGTAGTATCGCAATTTTATTCTATTTTCGTTAAATTTTCTAATATTTAAATTTTACTTGAAGAAGTCTCGGCCTACTGGGCCGGTGACCATGAGCAGGTCAGGTGACGGTAGGGAGACTTCGTATGAAAGCTGTTCAGTCAGCCGGGCTGGGTCCGGTCAGCCTCCTTCTCCTCAGCGGGGTTCCGACAACGATCAGTCCGATGCCCGGGGGGATGGGCGGTCCCCCCGCCGGCATAAAAATAAACTGTCGCATTCTCGTCACCGTTCGGCCTCGAGCTCTTCTTCGGCCCACAGGTCAAAAAAGAGAAGGCATCACTCGAGGTCGCCCTCTGGTATGTCTGCGCGTCGACGCTCGGTTATCGTTGCTAGTTGCCGGTCTCCTTCTTCGGATCGCCAACTTCCGAGTGTCGTCGTCCTCGACATCGAGTCCCTCCCCGCCTATAGGTAGGAGTCCAGATGAGCAGTTTCATCAGTGGGCCGCTCTTATGGAGCAGTGGGCTCGGAGGTTGGTTCTTCTGCCTGGCTCGGTTGCCTCGGAGCCCTCGGGCCCCTCCGGCGATCAGGTAGGGCGGTTGGACCTTCCTAGTCGCGTGGCGCCTTCTTCAGTGCCAGCGGCTCCGTGCTTAGGTGTTTCCCCCCCTCACATGGCTGCGGCGCAGGGGGCCTCACCGATGCCCTTATCTCCTGGTTTTTTTCCTTCTCTAGCTTTCCAGGTTCCTGGGGCTTTTCCGGCGCCTTCGGCACGGTCTGTTGGCTTATCGGCGCCGTTTCGGTGCCGCTAGGTCTTGCGGGCAGCGAAATCGCTGGCGCCGCTGGTGGTACTGGTTGGATAGAACAGCGCCGTTAGCGTGGCGTCCAGCGGTGCCGTTCGCTGGCGCCCGATCGGCGTCGTCGGCGGCGCTATGCTTGCTGGCGTTCTTGTCCATGGCGCCGCCGGGGTACTTCGCGGGCGTGCCCTGCCCGGCGCGTCTCGCGCCTCATCGATGCCGTCTTCAGCCCGTTTGCCGTCTCGGCGCGGCAGCCAGGGACTCTCCTTGTTTTCTGCTATTTCCTCCTCTCCTAATTTTCACTCCTTTCCTGTCCAAACAGTCCTTTCTGGACCATCAGGAGATGATGTTGAGCCTGACCCAGACCTCGGTTGGGTGATGAAGTGGAGAAACAGGATCTTTCTGTGCTACAGAGCCTGTGGTCGAGGACCTGTCCTTTAAGTCTCTGTTGAAGAACCTGGGATCCACTCTTTCTCTCCAGACTACAGACATCGATCCTGGGAAGATATTAAGACTCCAGTATCTTCATGCTTGGAGATCCCTCTGGATTTGACTCCTCCGATCCAGCCTTCCTGAGGCGCTGTCTCAAATGGTATGGAATAATCCTGCTCTTATTCCCTCAGTGGCTAAATCCATTGATAAAAGTATTCAGCTCCCAAGGATCGTCCCATTTGGCATCCAAGCCTTTGCGGATCCTATTGTAGTCCTGGCAGAGAATGACAAGGTTGTTCTTCCTCAAACTACTACAGCTCGACCTATTAACAAAGAGTCTCGTAAGATTGATACATTAGGTAAGAGAGTCTTTGCTGCCTCCACTCTAAGTATGCGTATTGCCAGTTATCAAGGCTATTTTTCTCAGTATGAGTATATCCTGTGGCACTCTATGAAAAGAATGGTTGAAGCTCTTCCAGATTCGGATTCCAAGTCAGAGCTTCTTCTGACCGTTATTAGAGTATTGAGTCCAATAACCAATAGGTCAAAGCCACCATGGACGCTTTACGACACTGCTTCTCGCTCCAGCAGCAGCGGTTTGTACTGCGGCGCCATTCCTGGCTGCGTGCTTCCCTGCTTCACGAATGATGCTCAGCAGCAGGTGATGGCGCTGCCTTTTGATGGCTCCTTTCTTTTTGGCCCTCAGGTGGAGCAAGCCTTAGAGGCCACTCAGAAGACTAGATCGGCCATTAAGTTGGCCAGACCTCCACCTGTCCCCTCTCGGGGGCATGTGAACAGACGTCAGTTTCATAGTCGTCAGTCCTTTCGAGGCAGAGGCAGGGGAAGCTTCCATAAAAGCCAACCTGCCCAACCTCAAAAGAAGACGCAGCAGAAAGCGCAGGGGCCTAAAGCTCCCAGTGCTACCTTATGAGTCGTTGGCCCAAGTTCCATCCACTCTGCCCGAGGTGGAACTTTCTCCTCCGGTGGGAGGTCGTCTGATGTACTTCTACAACCAGTGGAAGTCCATAATTTCGGACAAATGGGTCCTTCGGATAGTCGCGAGGTTATTCTCTCAATTTCTTGAAACCCCGAATTGTCCTCCCAGAGCGACAACCCAGGTTGTCGTCCTCTCAGTCAGAACCTCCTCCCTTGAGGAGATCCAGGGCCTTCTGAACAACAGGGCAATAGAACTGGTGCCCCGCATCTCGTAAACACAGGGTTCTACTCCCATTACTTTCTGGTTCCAAAGAAATCTGGGGATCGCCCCATTCTAGACCTCAGAAAGTTAAACAAATTCCTCCCAGGGAGAAATTCAAGATGATTTCCCTAGGTACCCTGTTACCCTTGCTGCATCAACACGACGGCTGGCCTCTCTGGATATGCAGGATGCTTACCAGCATATCCCGTCCACCCGACCCACCACTTAAGTTCCTCAGGTTTGCTTTGGGTCAGCATTATCAGTTCAGAGTCCTGCCCTTTGGGCTATCCTCGGCGCCGTGAGTTTTTACAAAGTGTTGTGCAGTTCTCATGGCGCATCTCAGAGAAATCGGACTCAGTGTTTCCCTACCTGGACGATTGGCTTCTAGCAAGCCCTTCCGTCCAGGGACTTTGGAAGCCGTGCAAACGACTTCTCGTCTTCTCACGTCCATGGGAGTTCTGCTGAATTTGAAAAAATCTCAACTGCAACCCTCCCAGAGGCTCCTTTTCATAGGGACGCTTCTAGACACCTCTTCAGCAAAGGCTTTCCTTCCAGAGGACAGAAGACTCGACATCCTTCGAATGGCCCGTTACATCAGGGAGAACCAATCGGTTACAGCTCTCTCGATGCAACGCATGTTGGGTCTCATGGCGTCCTCGGTCTTCACTGTCCCTCTGGCCCGACTGCACATGAGAACCACCCAATGGATGCTCTCCACTCAGTGGTCCCCGACCTCTCACCCCAGTCTTATCCCATCAAGCTGGCAGGCCCTTGAAGGTCTCTCCACCGTGGTCTCAAGAGAGCAATCTCCTGGAAGGATTCCCCTTTGCTCCCCCGGATCATCAGATCTCCATCACCACAGACGCATCGCTAATGGGATGGGGAGCTCACTGTCTCTCCCTCCACACTCAAGGTGTATGGACTCAGTTCGAAACTCATCTCACATAAATGTCCTGGAGATGAGAGCGGTCCTCTATGCAATCCGAGCTCTGAAGGATGTCCTTTGTCACAAGAACATTCTCCTTCAAACGGACAACAAAGCAGTGATGTATTACATCAACAAGCAAGGCGGTGCTCATTCTTATCCCCTTTGCAGGGAAGCAATGAGGGTGTGGGAGTGGTGCTTGGAGCACAAGTCTCTGATTCAAGCGGTTTATCTGCCGGTATACAAAACGACCTAGCAGATCACCTCAGCAGAACGGAGGCAGACCCTCACGAGTGGTCTCTCGATCCAGCCGTAGCTCGGTCCCTGTTCAAAGAGTGGGGGACTCCAGACCTGGACCTTTTTGCATCCCCACTCACACGCAAAACTGCCTCTCTTCTGCTCCAGAAATCCAGGGCCTGGCATTTTCTGTCAGGATGCGTTCAGGCTGCGGTGGACAAAACGCTTTCTTTACGCCTTTCCACCGCTTCCTCTAATCCAGAGAGTACTCCTCAAGTTCAAGTCTCAGGGGACCAAGATGATTCTCATTGCTCCTTCCTGGCCTCGGCAACTATGGTTTCCTCTACTCAACAGTATGTTGGCAGCCTCTCCGAGACCACTTCCTTTGCAAATCAGTCTTTGACTCAGGGTTCGTTGGTCCATCCCAACCTGAAATCACTTCACCTTCATGCTTGGCTCCTGAAGAGATAGAAGTAGATCGGTTCAGCGTCTCTCGTAGAGTCTCAGACATCCTTCTGGCTGCTCGAAGCCAGCCACCCAACGTCTCGCTTCAAATGGAAGCGTTTTCTCTCTGGTGTGCAAAATCCTCTTGGAATCCCTTTTCCTGTCCTCCTGGCAAGGTTCTGGAGTATCTTTGGACCTGTCAAACTTAGGTCTTCAGTACTCCACAGTTAAGTTCACCTTAGTGCCATCTCAGCGTTCCATGAGCGGTTTCTTCCTTAACTCTGGCTCAGTTACCTATGGTGAAGAGATTTCTTAAGGGATTCTCCATACCAGACCCCTGTTAAGCGTCCAGTTGCAGCCTGGGACATTAACCTGGTGCTGGACATGCTCACTCGAAGCCTTTGAACCCTTAGCTACCTGTGAGCTAAAATTTCTTACCTGGAAGACTGCCTTCCTGGTGGCCATTACCTCAGCCCGCAGGGTCTCTGAGATACATGCCCTGGTTACGGACCCTCCGTATACTGTATTCCATAAAGACAAGGTAGTTCTCCGTACTCATCCTAAATTTCTTCCCAAGGTTGTGTCAGAATTCCATCTAAACCAACCTCTGGTACTTCCCGCTTACTTCGCTAATTTCCAAAATGAAGGGGAACGAGCTCTTCATTCCTTGGATGTTAAGAGAGCTCTCATGGTTCTATTTAGATAGAACCAAGGATGTTCGCAAGACTCAGCAACTGTTCGTTTTTTCAGCGACACCCGCTGGGTCAACCTGTCGCTATTAGATGCATCTCTTCATGGTTAGTGGCATGCCTTCGTCATTGCTATTCCATGGTTCAAGTTAAATTAGAAGGTAGAGTGTACGCTCACTCTACTAGGGTCGCGGCATCCCTAGCGGAAATTCGCAATGTTCCAATTGCAGATATATGCAACGCCGCCACCTGGAGCTCAGTGCATACCTTCGTTAAGCACTATGCACTGGATGTTCATGCTAGGCGACATTCCGCATTCGGCAGAACTATCCTTAATGGGCTTCTATCTTAGACGCGTGAGCTCTGGCTCTCCTGCCGCCCTTTTGGGGGATTATCAGCTTGGTACTCTCCCACTAGTGTGAATGAGTGGTGGAGACTTATGTCCAGGAAGATAGGAAAATTACGTACCTACCGTAATTCTTGATCTTCTTGGACGAGTCTCCACCACTCATTCACACGCCCACCCTCCATCCCCCGAGCTCACCGCTGTATTGGTCTTCACTCCCTCAAATCTTTAGGCCGTGAGGACTTCTTTATTCACCCTTCTTACACGGGTCATACGGACTATCTTATGTCCGTTTTTTAATGTTGGGTTTACTCTTTACATTAGTTGCGCTGCACCTCCTTGGTAAAAAAGGTACTGAGGCGGTTGGAGGGTCGTCGCCGAGATGGTCATTACCGCTCGAGCCGCTGCTCGCGGCGCCGTGTCTCGCGGCGCCGTTTCTCGCGACGACCCTCCAGCAAAAAGTTTGCTCCCGATGGGTCTTAGTGCCTCCGGCGCTAATCCCACTAGTGTGAATGAGTGGTGGAGACTCGTCCAAGAAGATCAAGAATTACGGTAGGTACGTAATTTTCCTTTTTTGATGCATGGTGGAATACTGTCAAGGGGGATGTCCTCCACAGACCCAGGGATCCATCCCAGTACACCCTCCACCTAGAGACCTCACTACTGAGCGGCCTTTACTGCCGAAGGAGCACCGGCTGAATGACAAAGAAGACAGGCGGATGCCTGGGTCGGGCGGCTGCAAGAGGCATCCATCGTCCGTCCCCTCATCTAGTGGATGCCCGCCGTCGTCTTCTGGGGACGACGCAGGGGTCTTGTCTTCAGACTATTCTTCAGAAGACAAGTTCCCCATTCCGTCTCCAAATCTGAGGGACTCACCAAGGTCACCCAGGATGACCCATCCTTTTTGGACATTATGCACCATATTTAGGTGCTTTACCAATGGGACATCAAGGAATTAGACACAGAAAAGCACAGACTGGCCACATTCTTAGGAGCCACTGATCCCAAATCATTGGTCATCCCCCCCTTTGGTGAAACCATTTCAGGATGTGACCAAGTCCACATGGAGACATCCAGCCACTACAACCGCAGTCCCCCACAAGGCCGATAGACTGTACAAGACACCAAAAAGGGAGCCTTTTCTGGGCGAACACCAAAAGGCAGACTCGATGGTCCTGACAGCTGCACATGGCAAGGCACAACAGCCACGGCACATGAGTGCCCAGCCACCGGACCCAGAATCAATGAAATTGGACCAGATGGGATGCAAGGTGTACTCGGTGGCAACTTGCACCGTTAGGTCACTCAGCTACCTGGCCCATGTGGTCACCTACCAAAAATCTCTGTGGGCAAAGGCGATGGACCTGACCAAAGCACAGCCAAATTCGGAAGGTAAGGCAGAACACCTTGCTGTGATTCAGTCTGGTATGGACGTGGATAAGCATGTCCTCAGGAGTTCTTATGACTCCGCAGATACAGCGGCAAGAACAGTGGCCACCGGCATTTGCATGCGGAGGCATGCTTGGCTCGGGGTTTCGGGCTTCTGACAGGATCTTCAGGATGCTGTTCTGGATGCTCCTTTCCAAGGATCAGTCCTGTTCGGTCAGGACACAGAAAAACTGATCAACGGGCTTCAAGACTCAGGTAAAGCTGTGTCTGAAGTCCACAGAATGTACCGGTCGAAGTCACAATCCACACGCCGCTGTCTCTTTCGGAAAAATCAGGGACAGCAAGGAAGGTGCCAGACACACAACAAGAGAGGCTTCAGAAGAAAAGGCCACCCTGTCCCTTCAGGCACCCAGGGCCCCAAAAACCCCAAGGCGCCAAGACCTTCCCTACTTACACCCTCCAACACAGCATGACTCCCCCACCACCACCACAGCCGTGTGACTTGTTGGCTCCGAGGGCTCTGTCGGTGCCATGTGCGGCGCTGGGTCAGGCGGCACTGATGCTTGGTGTGACATCCTCCAGTCTTCAGGGCATCTCGACTCCGAACTCTTTTCCTTCTGATTTTCACTCCTTTCCTGTCCATACAGTCCCTCCTCGGCTGTCAGGAGATGATATTGAGCCTGACCCAGAACTTAGGCTGAGTGATAACGTGGAAGGAACAGAATCTAACCCTATTGCAGAGCCTGTGGTCGAGGACCTGTCTTTTAAGTCTCTGCTGAAAAATTTGAATTCCACTCTTTCTCTCCAGACTACAGACATCGATCCTGGGAAGCTTTTAAGACTCCAGTACCTTCATGTCCAGGAGATCCCTATGGATTTAACTCCCCCAGTACAGCGTTCCTTTGAGACGCTTTCTCAAATGGTGTGGAATAATCCCACTCTTATTCCTTCTGTGGCTAAGTCCATAGATAGAAAAGAACGCTGCTCCCAAGAATCGACCCATTTTGGCCTCCCTAGCCTTTGCGGACCCTATTGTAGTCTTGGCAGAGATTGATAAGGTCATCTTCCCTCAGGTTACTACACTCCGACCTATAAACAAAGAATCTCATAGGATAGATACTTTAGGTAAGAGAGTCTTTGCTGCATCCTCCTTGGGTATGCATATTGCCAGCTACCAGGGTTATTTCTCTCAATATGAGTATGTTCTTTGGCATTCGTTCAAGCAAATGGTAGAAGCTCTACCGGAGTCGGATGCTAATTCAGAGCTTCTTCAAACCATAACCAGGGGTATCGAGTCCAACAACCAGCAGGTTAAAGCAGCTATGGACGCCTGACATTGTTTCCCGAAAGTGGCGGGCGGCGAAAGCATTTGTACCTGGCCACCCTTGGCTGCGCACTACAGGCTTCTCGAATGATGCCCAGCAACAGGCCGTGGGTTACCCTTCGGTATGTATCTCTTCGGTCTTCAAGTAGAGCAAGCTCTAGAGGCTACAGAAAAGACTAGGTCTGCCATTAAATTGGCTCACCCTGCTCCCGCCCCTTCATGGGGTGTTAATAAGCGCCAGTTTCACAACCGTCAGTCCTTTTGAGGCAAGGGCAGGGGAGGTTTTAATAAAAACCAAGCCCCCCAGCCTCAAAAGAAAATGCAACAGAAAGCACAAGGGCCCAAAGCGTCCAATGCTGCCTTCTGAGTTTCTGGCCCAAGTCCCACCTCAGCTGCCCGAGGGGGACTCTTTCTCAATGGTGGGAGGTCATCTGACTCAGTTCTACAACCGGTGGAAGTCCATAACATCGGACGAATGGGTCCTCCGGATAATCCGCGAGGGGTATTCCCTCAATCTTTCAGAGACCCCTCCAGATCGTCCCCCCAAACAACAGCCCATGCTGTCAGTATTTCAGTCAGAGCTTCTGGCTTCCGAGATACAAGGCCTTCTGAACAACAGAGCAGTAGAAATAGTTCCGTTGGATCAATGGAACACAGGGTTCTACTCCCATTACTTTCTAGTTCCAAAGAAAGTTGGGGGCATGCACCCCATTTTGGACCTCAGAAAACTGAACAAATTTCTTCCCAAGGAAAAGTTCTAAATGATTTCGCTAGGAACCCTGTTACCTTTGCTTCATCAACATGACTGGCTAGCCTCCCTGGACATGCAGGATGCTTACCAGCATATTCCCATTCACCCAAAGCATCACAAATACCTGCAGTATGTGGCTTTGGGCCAGCGTTATCAGATCTTACTTCGAGAGGGCTCTTGCAGTAGGTAATTACATATTAAGACTGAAGCCGGCAGGCGTCAGGACCCCACGGAAAAATTTATAGCTAGCAGTCTGTGGTGGGGGACTGCCCCCACCTCAGGTGACCGATGTCAGTATAAAGGGGCGGTCCCCCACGCTCGCCTTCCAGTTCTTTCCCGCCATTAGCTCGTGTCAGCGCCTCGCAGTAAAGTTCAGTGCTTGTCAGCCTGTCATCGGTAGTTATACTGTCAGTTTTTCTTGATTTAATTCGATAAATGGTTTACTTTTTCGGTGGTGTATGTCGTTTCCCTACACCCTCCGAGCCCAAGAATAAGTGCGACTCATGCGGCGCCCAACTCCCTCACAAGGACGGCCATTCCCAGTGTCTCTTCTGTCTGGGCCCGGATCATCAGGTGGAGAAGTGCCAGCATTGCCTGAAATTCAGTGCCGCCACTCAAACTGAGGAAACAGTCCCTGGAGGCCCACATCCTTAAAAAGAAAATGACCTCCATGGAGAAGGAGTTGAAAAAGCTCTGTCAGGCTTCTACTTCCCCCGAAGGCCATCGTAAGAAGGACAAGGAGAAGCATCGGGACCAGGGCTCCTCATCCACCGTGACTTCGGCTGGAGTCGCCGTGTTACAGGTAACGTCCCCCCCCCCCGGGGGGGGGACAGCTCCAAGACGGCGTTGGCACACCTGTCTGGCTTGCGCTTGGGCCCCTTCAGGCACCGGGCTCCTCCGGGCTATTGGAGGCCCCCACTCCCGGTAAGGCCACCGCCATGCGGCCTACCAGTACGAGTGGCTCCAGTAAGCCGGACGTCAGCTCCTCTGAAGCCTGCCTGGAATCGGCCGCTAAGTCGCTCGACCCTTCGGGGCAGCACACGACCCCTGTTCCACCCGACCAGACCACCCCTCCTTCGTGGCCTGCCTCTGGCGAAGGGTCCGCTAAATCGGACATCGGCTCCTCCGACATCCGCCCGGACTCCGCCCATAAGTCGGATGTTGGGATGCCCGACGCCGGACCCTATTCCATCCGCCGTTCCTGGCTCTCCTCAGCCCTCCGGGGACCCTGGGTCTCCTCAGCCTGACTCCAGGATTTTTCCCCTCCTTTCCCAGGCAATGCCAAGGATTTTTCTTCACCCCCGTCAGGTCTCCCTCCCACTGGGCCGGACAACCTGACATTGGTTCCCCGAACATTGGCCCCAACGCCGGTCCTGCCTACACCAGGTGACATCCCATTCCCGGATGTCGCCCCTATGCTGGGCCTCCGGTTCCAGGCCTGCCTGCTGGGCACCCTGCCGGGCCATCTGCCCCGGCAGACCCCTGGTTCCTGGGTATCCAACCCTGTCGTATCCAACGCCGTCATACCCGGGTCCGTAGTACCGACAACGGCCTATCCGACGCCTCATTACCCGACGCTGGGATCTTACTTCGAGAAACAGCTCTTGCAACAGTTTACACCATTAGGACTGAAGCCGGCAGGCGCCAGGACACCACGGAAGAAGTCTAGCTAGCAGTATCCAGCGGGGGACCGCCCCCGACGTGAGGCATCACATAAAAGGGGGTGGTCCCCCAGCATCCCCAGTTCTTTTCCTGTCGTCGACTCGCCAGCATCAGCCTCACGGAAGCCTGCTGTACTCTTACAACGTGTGAAATCTTCAATTTAAGTAAAACTTTACTCCATGTCTGCTTCTTCTACTCCTTCTTCCGACGGACGTCCCTCTAAATGCGCCTGCGGCAAGCAGATACCCTTTGTAGACCATCATTCTGCCTGTGTCAGCTGTCTGGGCCCGGAGCACGACACCCAGGCCTGCTCAGTTTGCCAGTAGTTTAATAGCAGGACTCGGATCCACCGCCAAAAGGCCCTTCAGGGATTCCTCCTTGAGGAGAAATTAAAAAAGATGAAGAAAAGACCTTCCTCTAAAGGGGAATCTTCTCATAAATCTGGGAAGTGCCGGGACAAGCATCGGGACTTGGACAGGGTGAAATCCATAAGCAGGGCCTCAGAGTCCAGGACCAGCTCCAGCTCTGCCCAGTCCGATATAGATCTTCTTCCCGGGCTCGCTCCCAGCCTCCCACGGTAAAGGTAAGGTCTTCAGGGGGCTCCTCCGCCTCTGTGCACCCGCTCAAGACCTCTCGGGCATCGGATGCCTCTAAGCCTGCTCCTTCGGACAGGCATAAAAATTCTTCCTCCAAATCGCGAGGTGCGTCTGACCGACGCTGGGACACCAACTTCAGGTCCGTCTCCTGGCCTCCTAAAGCACCTGAAAGGAAGACTTCTGGGCTGACATCCCTTAAGAGTGGACAACGGAGTCCAAGAAGGCATCCGACCCAGCACCTGACAAACGACCGACTACTACACCAATGCCGGTGGACACCGGACGTCAGGGGTTCTCAGGCGAAGAGGCTACCGCGCCGCCAGATGACCAGATGGGCGACACGGAGGACGCCAGCTTGACAAGGGAGCCGGATCCAGTGCTTCCCCGGGACCCGACGCCCGAACCAGATGACAGGCCCACACCGATGCCGGGTCTGTCGTCAGGTATGAACATCCAGGAGGTGAAGGATTTGTTCACCTTCTGGTGGGAAACCATCAAGAAGGACGTGGTTTCTCCTAAGCCTCAGCCTCCACCTCCTCCTAGGTGACAGACTCCCGACCCCCAAGGAGCCAACTCCGCCTCCTCGGGGCTGATTGAGAGACAGGAAATGCCCATCACGCTCTCCCTCAGGGTCCCCAAGCCCGAAGCGACCCAGGGGCCAACGTCGATCATCAGGAGATGACTCCAGACCGGACACGTACGACATCTCCAGGTCTCCTTCTCCTTTCAGTCATTCATCACCAGACCTATGGGACCTCCCAAGGTCGCCTCCGGATGATCCCTCCTTTTTGGAAATCATGAGGCACATCCAGGACAATATGGGATGGGAGACTGAAGAGCTAGACCCCGAGAGACAATGCCTTGCCCGTTACCTCAGGCAGAAAGACCCGAAGCCTGTGGTGGTCCCACCGTTGGTGGACACCTTTACGGGACATCACCAAGGCAGCTTGGAAATGTCCGCATTCCACGCCAGCTGTTCAACAGAAGGCTGACCGCCTTTACAGGGCTCCTACGGAGGACCAGTATTTGGTGCAACAACCCCTGGCTGACTCCCTGGTCATTACTGCATCTCATGACAGGTCCCAGCGGCCTCAACATTTGAGCACCCAGCCTCCGGACCAGGAATCTAAGCAATTAGATTCCATGGGAAGACGCGTGTATGCGGCTGCTACGTGCTCTATTAGGTCTTTGAACTATCTAACGCACATGGTGCAATTTCAAAACACCCTCTGTGATCAAGGCCAAGACCGTCTTAATGATCTACCGGATGGCGAAAAGGAGGAGGAGCTGCTAAACCTCCTCCAAACTTAGTCTGGCGTGGGGACCCAGGTTCTCCGAGCAGCTTACGACTCAGCGGACTCTGCAGCCAGGGGAGCAGCCACAGGCATTTGTCTCTGGAGACCGTCATGGCTGAGGGTCTCCAGGTTTACCCCGGACGTCCAGAGGAATCTCTTGGACGTCCCTTATAATAGAGCGGTCCTCTTTGGTGAGGAGTCCGAGAAGGTCATCACCAAATTGCAGGACGCCGGGAAGGCAGTCAGGACTGTACAAGCCATGTACAGACCAAAATATGGTTCCTTTCATAGGAACCAGAATAGTTTTCGTAGCCGCCAACAAAGACAACAGCCACGTTCCTGCCAGCAACCCTGGGGCAATTTTGGCCATAAGAATCAAGCCAGGTTCCTCTCGGGCCAGGGCCCGAAGCATTAAAAAGCAGCCCAGCCCGCGGGAGCCAACACCACCACAGCATGACTCCTTCCCAGTCCCCGCCCCTCCTCTGGATCAAAGGGTCGAGAAGGTTGGGGGTCGCATCTTTCGTCACCTTTCAGGATGGCAGAGGATCTCCTCTGACCACTGGGTGTTGCAGCCGGTCGAACGAGGTCACGCTATAGAGTTCCTCGATCACCCGCCATCCAGACCTCCCCTGCTCTCCCGTTACTCGGGTCAGCATGCTCTGCTTATTCAGCAAGAGATCTTGACCCTACTACACAAGGAGGCCATAGAACATGTTCCACTGAACCAGAGAGGAAATGGTTACTATTCCCACTTCTTTCTGGTTCCAAAGAAATCGGGGGATTTGCGCCCGATTTTGGATCTCAGCGATCTCAACAACTTTGTGCTGTACAAGCATTTCTGCATGGTGACCCTGCCAGGTCTCATTCCCATGCTCAAAGAGGACACATGGCTGGCGTCGCTGGATATGCAGGATGCTTATCTACATCTCCCGATCGTGCAAGCGTACCGCAGATTTCTGCACTTCAGGTTTCTGGGACACCACTACCAGTTCCGAGCCCTCCCCTTCGGACTGTCTTTGTCACCTTGGGTGTTCACGAAGTGTTTGGCAGTCGTGGCAGCAGCTCTCAGGAGAGGGGGCCACTACGTGTTTCCGTACGTAGACGACTGGCTCCTCATGGCACCCTCACGGGACGCCCTGATGTCCGCAATACAGGATACCTGTTCCCTCTTCCTATCGCTGGGCATCACCATCAATCAGAAGTCATGCCTTTTTCTGACTCAGAACTTGCACTTTGTAGGAGCGGTTCTGGACACAATTCAGGGAAGGGCTTTCCTTCCCCAGGACAGGGCGGAACGCATCAGATCCCTCATAAGGGACATAAAGGAAAAGAAGACGATACCAGCCCACACCGTCCTTTGCCTGCTTGGACACATGGCGGCTGCCATTGCGACGGTTCTCCTAGCTCGACTCCATATGCGGGTTACCCAGTGGATGCTGAGAGCACAATGGGACCAAAAGCAGGATCATCTGCAGCATCCAGTCCGGATCATGAACGCAGTCATCCGAGACTGGCATTGGTGGCTCGTCCCAGACCATCTCTCGACGGGAGTCCCCTTCACTGAGCCACCTCCTTCAGCGACTCTCTCCACGGACGCCTCGGGGTCCGGGTGGGGAGCTCACCTCAACAGGGTCAGGACTCAAGGCTCCTGGACGTCTCTGGAGTCCCATCTTCACAAAAATATTCTGGAGATGAGAGCCATTTTATATGCCCTACAGGCACTCTAGACGGAGATTCAGCCAGGTACTCTTCTGGTTCAAACAGACAATACCGCGGTGATGTACTATCTCAACAAACAAGGAGGCACTCATTCCTACCCCCCTTTGCAGGGAGGCTCAAAGGGTTTGGAATTGGGTATTGCAACACGGCTCACACATTATTGCAGTACATGCTCCCAGTGTGGACAGCACTATCGCGGACAGCCTAAGCCGATCACAGGCCAGGGTCCACGAATGGGAACTGCTTCAGGAAGTCGCAGAGGACCTGTTCTACAGATGGGGAACACCAGAATTAGACCTGTTCGCGTCCCCGTTCAACGTAAAACTGCCCAATTTCTGCTCGCTAGATCCAGGGCCTGGTGTTTTCTGGCAAGAGGCATTGTCCCTCTCTTGGACAGGCAGGTTCCTCTATGCTTTCCCGCCCTTTCCTTTGATCCAGAGGGTTCTATTGAAGCTCCGTCAAGAGCAAGCGTGCCTTATTGTAGTAGCACCCTTTTGGCCCAGGCAGATTTGGTTCCCTCTCTTACATCAGCTGGCCCAGGAACCTCCGGTGCCTCTGCCATTTTGCTCTCACCTCCTATCCCAGGAGACAGGCTCCATGGTCCATCCAGATCTTCAGTCTCTGAACCTGCATGCCTGGCTCCTAAGGATATAGCAGACCTGAGATACGAGGTCTCTCAGGAAGTAGCGGATGTTCTGGTGGCAGCCAGAAAACCCTCTACTCACACTACTTATGCCATGAAGTGGCATAGATTTTGTATTTGGGCTCAGGCTCGAGCATTGACCCCATTGGAGTGTTCTGTAAGGTCTGTTTTAGACTACCTCCTATCTCTCTATGAGGCAGGACTTGCCTATTCCTCCATTAAGGTCCATCAATGCGCTATTTCAGCGTACCATTTTCTGATAGGTCACTGGTCTCTAGCTCAACTGGAGGCTTCTCACATCTTTTTGTGCGGCATCCTGCACTTGAGACCTCCCATCAAAGACCCGGTTCCACCTTGGGATCTTCTTTTTGTTCTAGAGCAGCTTACGCTGCCTCCTTCAAACAACATGAAGTCTTGCTATATTATGACATATGCAGTGAGTCCCAACCTTCGAACTGCTCCGGAGGTGAAAGAGTTAACTTTCCATGCCAGGCATGGAACGCTGAGCTCGAGCTCAGTTGAAACTCTTGTCTGTTGTTCTTCAAACTTAAACCGTCAGATTCTTTACTCAGCCTCACTGAACAGTCGCTCCGGAGATTTCTCCTTCTGCTCGGTTCATTTTGTCGGTTAAAGTATTGTTTTTCTCGGTTTTCGACCGAATTTAAACCGCAACCGGTCGGTTCAGACTCTGTCTGTGGTATTTGTGAGTACTAGATAGGTTTACATTATTTCTCTTCTGTGTGGAACTTGTAAACGGTTTATCGGTTCGGTTTGAACCGATCAGGTTGTTTAAAATATCTTAATCTGTGATTGAGTGTGGTTACCGGTTCTTATCGGTTCTAAAAACGGATTTTATTACGGTTTTTTCCACGACCTGTGACACGGTTGGGAACCGATAAGAGGGTCTTACTCATGATTGCCATAAACGGGCAAGTTTGGTTAGGACTGGCACTATGTCTGAGAAACCCAAAAGAAAACCGGCTCACTGGGTTTCAACACTGCAGTGTGTGTGGGGAAGTCTTTGCCAAGGCTGACCCCCACACCACCTGTGTTTCTAGGGACATGGATATGTTGTTCATCCACACTCATTGGCAGTATCCTTGCCGCTTTAAATCTTGCCGGAAGGTCTTCAAGCTTGCTCCTCCCACCCACCCGGGTGGTATAACTCTCGGCTCCGCCCCATGACGCCAGATCTTCCTTACCGCTTGGAAGCTCAGGTTCCCTCCTTAACGCTCCGCGCTTGTGACTGGTTCCTATTTCTCCGCTTATGGATTTAAAAAATAATATTTCGCGAAAAGACTTCAGTTCGATCCTCGCGCCGCGATGGATAAATCGACTTCGGATTTTCGAGATGCCCATGCGGCAGAAGATGTCTCGGACGGATCCACACTCCACGCGGTGTCTACTGTTAGGCCTTGAGCACCGACCCGCAGGCTTGCGACCTGTGCTCATCTTTCTCGGCCCTAGCTCCTCAGGCCGTATGCTGCCCGATTGCAACTGGGCCGTCCCGAGCAGCTGCTTCTCCGTGAAGTCCAAGGAGGCCCGGTTGGCGGTGTCATGGGCGGCGAGCTCGAGCGATCAGCTCGAGCGATGGTCGCCTCGAAGAGGAGGCGCGGCGCGCGTATTTTCCTCGGCCGCGTATTTATCCCGCCTCTCTGGGTTCTTCCTACACGGCTTCTTTTAAGGAGCTTTGTCTGTCCCTCTCCACTAAAGGAGAAGGGCTCGCTGCCTGCTGGACCTTTTCTCGGTCCAAAAGAGGGACAAGGGTAAGTCCCTCCGTCGACGCCTTGGGAGCGGGAAAGGTCCTCTCCCGGGCCGCCGACCGTCGGCTTCGTCGCATCGCCGGCTTCGCCACTGGCCTCACGGTGTCCCCGCCAGGTCAGTTGACCGAGACTCCCACTGATGAAGTCGAGATTTTCTCACCCATTGACGGGCTGTCGCCTTTAGCAGCCGAGATTCCTCTCCCTGTTCCCCCGGGAGGAGTTGAGGATCCTGTGGCTCGCCTGTGCCTCCGGTTCCGGAGCCCTCGGATGGACCTTCCGGTCGAAGGAGTGCTGTTCCGCCGACACCTCCTCGCACCGCCCCGGAAATTCCGGGACTCTCGGTCTCGGGTCTCGGACCTCTTCGCGGTCCAGCCGCTCCACCGCCATAGGCGGTCTCGGCCCTGGCATCGCGTAAGCGGCGCGCCGCCGCCTCGCCCCTCCTCCTCGGATGAGGGAGGCTCAGCGTAAATTACGCCGACGGCACGAGGACCTTATGTTGCAACAGCTCTCCTGGCCGGAATAAGCCGACTCCGGCGCCTTCCCCGGCCATTAAGTGGCTGTCACCGGAACGGCCGACACAACCCCTCGACTTGTCCGAGGAGCCTATACCCAGGCCGGTTGTTCGGCCAAAACCAGCTGCTCCACCGATTCCGGTGGAACCTCCGCCTCCACAGCCACCAATTGGGGCTCGCACCAATGATTCTCGGCCGGCTAAGGGTTTACCCCATCGCTGTCAGTTACCCCTCACTCCCGACCGACCTGCAGGTGAAGGGTGGTTCAGGCCAGAGGCAGTTTTCGAGGACTCTTCCGAGTCCGAAGATGATTCCTCCTTCTTCTCCAAGCGACTGGACTTGGAGTCTTCAGGAGGTCAGCCAATGGACGATAGCCCGTCGTCCTTCCTAGGACTGCTCGCTCATCTCGAGTCTACCGATGGAGCTCGAACCCGCTTCCAAACGGGCTAGGTATCCCTCACGGAGATTCTGGACCGAGGGATTCTCCAGAGGCCTTCCGGTGGCCGAGGCCACAGTGGGTCCGGCACTGGAACTTTGGCAGCCCTGCTTCCTGCCCCTGCCTGGGCCAGGATGGCCAGGAAGTATGCGGTCCCTACCGGTTCCTTGTCCGTTTTGAACACCCTCTGCTGAGGGGTTGGTTACCGACAGCGTCCGCCTGCAACGCCAGGATGTGGACAAACCTCCTGACAAGGAGTCCAAGAAATTGGACTATGTCGGGCGAAAAGTCTACGCTGCGTTCTCTCTCGGCCTTCGTCAGGCCAGTTCGGCCGTCCTCATGGCACATTTTTCTCATGCCCTGTTGGGCTCCCTGGATGAGGTCATCCCTCATCTTCCCGCCGATCTGCAGACTACGGCTACAGGTGCGGGACCAGGGCAGGGTAGCCAAACAGCAGCTCCAGACTGCTTTGGATGTAGGGACTCATGTGCCAGATCGGTGGCGCGCAGTGGCTATGCGTCGATGGGCTTGGCTGAGGATATCCACCTTTACTCGATACCCAGCACAAGTTGCTGGATGTTCCCTTTTGGGACTGACCTCTTGGCCCTGGGGTGGAAGGTCACCTGCAGAGGATCGAGAAGTCCAATGCCACCTTGGACTCGGGTCTCTTCCGCTCAGAAGGACAAAGGCCGCAAACCACAGCCTAAGCCCTTTCGTCCTTCGCCAGCCTTGGCGCGCCGGCCCAGCAACGTCAGGGCCAGCAGGCTCGGCCTTGGCATCCCAAACCCAAGCCGCGGCTTCCTAACAGGAGGCAGGGAGGAAGGGCCCAGGAGGTCCCTCGGCCGGTCCCTCCTCCTAAGCCTGCCCAGTGACGGGCTGAGGGTGTCGCCCATCCCTCACCTCACTCCCTGGGTCCCCCCGTGGGGACGGCCCGCACTTCCGCTCCGCCTGGTCCGCTGTTACCACGGACAGGTGGGTCTTGGAGGTGGTGGGAAGAGGCCTGCCTCTGGAATTCGAGCAGGCACCACCTTCAGAGCCGCCGCCTCGGGGCTTCGGGATCCCCAGCCTCACTGGCGGCTCGTCGAGCCGACATCGCTTCCTCCTCCAGAAGGAGGTGGTGAGAGGTGGTGGACCCTCCTTCAGACCCAGGGTTTGTGTCCAGGTACTTCCTGGTTCCGAACGACGGGGCTGGCGCCCATTCTCACCTACACGACCTAAACAAGTTCCTATGGTCTGAACCTTCAGGATGGTCACTCTGGCTCAGATAATACCATCCTTGGAACGCGGCGTGTGGTTCTGCTCTCTGGACTTGCAGGACGCGTTTTTTCACGTCCCTATCCGTCCGTCTCACCAGAGATTCCTTCGCTTCCGAGCGGAAGGATCTCTCTTCGAGTTCCAAGCCATGCCCTTCGGCTTGTCTCCAGCTCCCAGGGTCTTCACCAAATGCATGGCAGTGGTGACAGCATTCCTGCGGCGCCGAGGGGTCCGGGTGTACCCTTACCTGGACGACTGGCTGATAGCAGCTCCCTCCAGGAAGGAGGCGGAGTGGTCCAGAGATCTGGCCCTCCAGGTCTGCTCTCAACTGGGCCTCCTTATCAACGCGGCCAAGTCGGAACTCGAGCCGAAGCAGGTGATTTTATTCATCGGGGCGCAGCTCGACTCTCTTCGAGCCAGAGCGCGGCTCCCGCGGACAGGGCGAGGTTCTTTCCTCCTTGCCCGATCATTTCTGGTTGGGCAATTGCGCCTGCCCGGACTTCCTGCGCCTCCTGGGTCTCATGGCGGCTGTGCCAGCGTGGTCCGTTGGGCTCGCTGGAACATGCGTCCCTTCAGTGGGGACTGGCCAGCCAGTGGTCACAACGCCGCGATCCCTTTGACCAGCTTTAGTCGGTGACACAGGGATGTGGAATGCTCTCCAGTGGTGGACCGCTCCAGATCATTTGCAGGAGGGCATCCTGCTCGTCTGCCCCAGCCGACGGTCTCTGTCGACCGATGCCTCTCTGATGGGTTGGGGTGCCCATCTGGGGAACACGGGCTCATGGCCTCTGGTCCCAGCGGGAGTCCCGATGCCACATCAACCTGCTGGAGCTCCGAGCGGTCCGCCTAGCTCTCACCGCCTTCGCTCCGTTCCTCCGGGGTCAAGTGGTCCGAGTCCAGACGGACAATACCACGACCATGTACTATCTAAACCGCCAGGGCGGGACGCGCTCCATGCTTCTATGCAAGGAAGCTCTCCGCATTTGGTCACTCGTGCGCAGCCTGGAGGCGGATCTCCTAGCCATTCACGTGGCAGGAGCCTCCAACACCCTGGCCGATGCCCTGAGCCGGATAGGGGCTGCATCCCACGAGTGGTCTCTCCTGCCGGAGGTAGTACAGCATCTGTTCTCCCTTTGGGGCACACCTCAGGTGGACCTGTTTGCCTCCATGGAGAACGCCGGCTGAGTCTGTTCCATGCCCGCCCTCAGCAGGGCTCGCTGCAGGGGATGCCTTCTCGAGGCAATGGACCCCGGCTCTTTACGCCTTTCCCCATTTCCCTTGATCCACAAGGTGCTTCTCAAGGCGAGGAGGACAAGGCGAGGTGATTCTTGATAGCCCCAGACTGGCCTCGCCAGTTCTGGTACCAGATCTCCTCAGTCTCAGCTCCAGGATTCAGCGGCAGCTTCAGCTCGCCCGGACCTGCTCTCAGTCAATCAGGGAAGGTGTTCCATCCGGACCTTCAATCCCTGCACCTGACGGCCTGGTTCCTGAGCGGCTAGAGTTCCAGGCTTTGGGTCTTTCCGGACGAGGTCCTCAATGTAGTTGAGGCGTCCCAGGAGTTCGACCAGAAAATGCTATGCCTTCAAATGGAAAAGGTTTTCCATTTGGTGTCAGAGCAAGGGCTTGGACCCTTCCTCCTGTTCCTTGGCAAGCATCTTGGACTATTTATGGTCCTTTCTGGTCAAGGGCTTAGGTGGCGACCCTAAGGGTGCACCTGGCAGCCATCTCTGCTTGCGAGGCGGCGGGCGGGGAGGCAGTCAGTGGCATGAGGGTGGTCTGGCGCTTTTCAAGGCCTTGATCCATTTCCCCTCAGTGGAACCCCACCTCCGTGGGATCTACTGCTGGTACTGGCAAAGCTCATGGGCAAGCCATTCGAACCTATGCACAGGTGTGCTCTCTCACCTGTCGTGGAAGACCGCCTTCTTGGTGGCTATCACGTCAGCCAGAAGGATGGGAGAGCTCCAGGCGCTTTCCATCGAGTCTCCTTACCTGGTCTTCCACAGGGACAAGGTTGTCCTGCGCTCCCACCCGAAATTCCTTCCGAAGGTGGTGTCGGAGTTTCACCTTAACCAGGTGTGACTCTGCGGTGTTCTACCCCAATCACACCTCGGAGGCGAATATAGGCTCCATACTCTGGATCCTAGAAGGTGCTCGCTTATTATAGGAGGCGCCGCGGCTGAAATTCGAGAGAGGTTCGCCAGCTGTTTGTCCACCTCGCTGAAGCCGCATCTGGCAGACCTGCAGCCAAGCGGACGATAAGCAGGTGGGTAACCTCCTGCATAGATCTCTGCTATAAGTTAGCGGGCATGGAGCCTCCCAGAGGATAAGAGCTCATTCTACCCGCCATACTGCTGCAAGCGGTGGCTGCTTCCAGGGGCGTCCTATCCAGGAAATCTGCAGGGCTGCTACCTGGAAGTCAGCAAACACCTTCATTACCCACTACCACATCGACCTTGAGTCACGCCGGGATGCTGGTTTTGGGGCCTCGGTTCTCAGTCTCTCTTTCCCAAGTAAGTATGTGGGTGTGCGTCTTGCCTCCCTCCTCCCGGAGAACTGCTAGGAGTCTGCCAATGAGTGTGGATGAACAACATATCCATGTCCTAGAAATACAGGTTACTCACCTGTAACAGGAGTTCTAGGAATGGTATATGTTGTTCATCCTGACTCCCGACCTCCGGCCGGACGCACAACCTGAGCTTCCAGCGGGCCAGATCTAGCGTCATGGGGCGGAGCCGAGTTATACCACCCGGTGGGTGGGAGGAGCAAGCTTGAAGACCTTCCGGCAAGATTTAAAGCGGCAAGGATACTGCCAATGAGTGTGGATGAACAACATATACCATTCCTAGAACTCCTGTTACAGGTGAGTAACCTGTATTTATTGTCTGTGGTTTGACCACCTCAATGCAGACTGCCAGATTTGTAAAAATTTTCCTGCAGCTACCCTGGAAAAGAGAGTTGGCAGGCTCAGGGAAAGGGAGGCCAAAAAGTCCACTGAACCGGATGGCCAGCCCGGTTCGGTTCCAACCAAACCGGAGGGAGTGCCCTCTGACCAGGGCGAGACTTCCTTGGGCAAAAGGAGAACCGACTCTGAGGAGTCGGTCCCAGCAAAAAGGACTAGGAAATCAGCTGGTGTGGAGCCAAAACTTTCCTCTCCAACCGCTGAAGAAATAGCCAAAGCGATTAAAATTGTCCAGTTGCTTTCCCTGGTTCTGACTGAACCGGCACCATCAGGTAGGCGCCCGGTTCGGCTGGTTCCACCGGTTCAAGATTATGATTTAGAGGAATATTATGAACCGGAGGAGGGGGAAGAGGAGTATGAAGAGAGTGAATGTGGATTTGAAAGTCTGGATGTGCCCATTGACCCGGACATCTCCCCAGACAGACCTTCAGGAGTGTCTCCTCCTAGGCTTTCTGAGTCCCCTTCTCATTTTATGTTTTATAAAAAAGTGGCTGAAACCCTCCAGCTCCCTATGGAGGAAGCTGTGGATGATCAAGAGGAGCCTGACTATGTGGAAATGATGGATATCCCAGAGTCTAGGAGACTGTCTGTTCCTTGCATAAATCTTTTGGGAAACAGACATTTAAAATTCTAAAACTCCTCACACTATACCTCCTGTGGATAAGAGAATGGACAAGAGGTACACATTGTCAGGCTCTGATCGGAGTTCCTTACACAACAATGCAGCCATGTTGGGGGTAGTGCAGGCTGCAGCCTGTGACAAGGCAAATATTCCTTGGCGCCCGGACAAGGACTCAGGAGGATCGATGCCATGGCAAAGAAACAGTACATGGCAGCATCCTTGGGACTCAGACAGGCAAATTATATGGCTTATGTTGCTAGATATCAGAAATCCAGATGGGATACTGTTATGGCTGTAGCAAAATAGGTCCCTGGCCAGCTTGCCAAGGAGCTGGAGCAGGTGGCTGCTGATGGTATTGAGGCATCCAAGGTGCAATTCCATGCTGCAGTGGACTCAAATGATGTGTCATCAAGAGTCATGGCTACATCTGTGGCACTTCGCAGAATGGCTTGGCTCAGATGTACTAGCCTGTCACAGGATACCCAGACTAAAGCCATGGATTTTCCTGTTGTGGGTAATTCTCTGTTTGGGGAGCAGACAGAGGATTACAATAAGGAAATGGATGAGTATAGGACCACCTATAGGAGTGCACAGGCCAAGGAAAGGCAGGCCACTCCTCAAAGGCAGCTTCCCAGCGGCAGGCCTTTTCATAGGCCTTTTTACCAAGCCCAGGCCTCCTCTTCTGCTTATGCCCAGATGGGGTTCTTTAGAGGGAGAGGCAGACGGGGTACAAGCAGGCCTGCTTCCACTCCTCAGCCCAAAGCTCCTGCCAAGCAGGCACCCTGATGGGGTTGCCAGGGCCGATTCTCAGCTATCTGTAGGGGGCAGGCTGGTTTACTTTGTCCAGGACTGGGAGTCTCTGACATCAGACAAGTGGGTCCTGGAAGTAGTAAGCCAGGGACTGGTTCTCAGCTTCAACAAGTTTCCAAAGATGAGAACCAGATCCTTTCCACCTGCAAATCCACCAGAGGCACTTGCCCTAGAGGCAGAGGTCTCTTCCCTCCTGGCTCTAAGAGCTGTGGAAAGGGTTCCACCCCTACACCAGGGCAAAGGATTGTACTCCAGGTACTTCCTTACCCCAAAAAAGACAGGAGAATGGCGGCCCATCCTGGATCTCAGATACTTAAACAAGCACCTTTTAAAACCAAAATTCAAAATGGTGACTCTGGGAATTATTCTACCCTCTCTAAGGCCAGGGGACTGGCTAGCGTCCCTGGACCTCAAGGATGCCTACTTCCATATTCTCATCAGAAGCTTCCATCAAAGTACCTCAGGTTCGAGTTGCCCTCAGGCCATTACCAGTTCAGAGCAATGCCCTTTGGCCTCACCTCTGCTCCAAGGGTATTCACAAAATGCCTGGCAGTAGCAGTTGCTTCCCTAAGAAGGCAAAAAATTGCCATCTTCCCTTACCTGGACGATTGGCTCATAGTAGGCCAGTCCCCAGACCAAGTCAGGTTACACCTACAGATAACTCAGCAACTGCTCACCTCTGTAGGTTTCCTTCTGAATCTTTCAAAGTCAGTTCTATAGCCTGTCCAGCTCCTCACCTTCATAGGCGCAGAGTTGAACACAGAGAAAGCCAGAGCCTTCCTTCCTTTGGACAGGGCAAGTATCCTGGTCTCTCTGGCCTCCTCATTCACCCTGCAGGTCTCTCGACCAGCAAGGCATTTTCTACAGCTCCTGGGGCACATGGCTGCTTCTACAGCAGTAGTGCAGGGAAGCAAGATTTCAGATGAGGGACATCCAGTTCCATTTGAGAGCCTTTTGGTCTCAAAGGAAAAGACTCTCTGACCAAATTGATCCCAGTGACTCGAACCCTGATCCAGGCCCTACAGTGGTGGCAGGATCAGAGCAATCTGAGACAAGGGGTTCCTTTTGTCACTCAGTCTCACTCCTTAATCCTTACTACAGATGCATCCCTCTTGGGGTGGGGAGCTCACATGGGCGACCTCACCACCCAGGGGTTGTGGTCCCCTCAGGAATCTCTGCTCCACATCAATCTGTTGTAACTCAGAGCAGTTTTTCTAGCACTTCAAGCTTTTTCCAAATCTGTTCAGAATAAAGTTGTACAGGTCAGAACAGACAACACCACCACAATGTGGTACATCAACAAGCAAGGGGGCACTCGGTCTACGGCCTTGTGCACGAGCAATGAAGTTGTGGTCTCTGGCTTACTCCTGAACACCTCCCTTACGGCAGTTCACCTCCCAGAGCAAGACAATGTCCTGGCAGATGCTCTCAGCAGGATTTCCCAGGGCCATCACAGATGGTCACTGGACCCCTGGTCTTGGAGGTGATATTTGCCAGATGGGGCACCCTGCAGATATATCTTTTTGCAGCCCCAGACAATCACCAACTTCCCCTTTTTTGCTGCAGGCCCCCAGTGTTGGGCTCAGTCCCTCTGGATGCCTTAGTTCTCAATTGGGAAGGGAAGTTTCTCTATGCTTTCCCCCCTTCCCTCTCCTGTTCAAAGTGCTAGTCAAAATCAGATCTCAGCCCGGCAAGATGATCCTGATTGCTCCAGATTGGGCCAGACAACCCTGGTATCCACTCCTACTGTCCTTAGCAGTCCATCTTCCCCTGTGTCTTCCCAGGAATCACAACCTGTTAACCTGTGCTCAGGGGAGGGTTTGGTACCCAAACCTCAAACCTCTCAATCTCAAGGCCTGGCTCTTGAAGAGTTAGAGTTTGCTGATCTACACCTCTCCCAAGGTGTAATGGATATCCTGAAGGCTTCTAGGAAACCTTTCACCAGGGCTACTTATAATTCCAAATGGAAAAGGTTTTCCATATGGTGCTTTGGAAAGCATATTTCCCCAGAATCTGCTGATTTACCCACAGTCCTGGATTATATGGTCCACTTAAATACCTTGGGGCTGAGACCAGCTACCTAAAAGTGCATTTGGCAGCTGTGTCTGCTTTTATTTCAGCAGGTAAGCCCTCTTCTCTTTCAGCTCACCCTGTATTCTCCAAGTTTTTCAAGGTTGATTCACACCAACCCTCCATTCAGGGACCCTGCCCCTGCCTGGGATCTTAATGTTTGCATTGCTCAGCTTATGCAACCCCCCTTCGAGCCTTTGTCTTCAGCAGAGCTTAAGTACTTGACTTGGAAGACTGTGTTTCTGGTAGCCATCACTTCTGCCAGACGCATAAGTGAATTACAAGCTTTGTCAGTGGAGCCTGATTTTATCTCCTTTCATAGAGATAAGGTGGTCCTCAGGACTAACAGGAAGTTCTTGCCTAAGGTGGTTTCAGATTTCCACCTTAATCAATCCATATCTCTTCCAGTGTACTTCACTGACCATTCCTTCTCTGGCGAGAGGAGGTTGCACAGCTTAGACGTGAAGAGAGTCCTTAGTTACTACATAGAGCATACCAAGGGTCACAAGTTTGACTCCCTCCAACTGTTCCTCACTTATGGTGAGGTTGGTAAAGGGAAACCTGCCAATAAAAGATCCATTGCCAGGTGGATTGTCTCTTGTATCCAATTTTGCTATGAAAAACTGGTGGTTCCTCCCTCAGGCCTGAGGGCTCACTCTACCAGAGGTACAGCTGCTTCCTGGCTGCTGCCAGGGACATCCTATTCTAGAGATATGTCAAGCAGCTACCTGGAAAACAGTTCACCACTTTTACCAAGCATTACTCCCTGGACATCCAGGCTGGAGTGATGCTGGTTCTTTACAGCTGTGCTTCAGAGCCTATTTCCAAGTAGATTCTGTCCTCCTTCTTCATGGAGGTACTGTTTGTAGTCTGCGTATGTCATAATGTAGCAAGACTTCATTTTGTTTGAAGAAAAAATTACTCACCTTAGTAATGTTGTTTCTTCTAATGGAGTCTTGCTATGTTATAACCGCCTGCCCTCTCAGAACCTCTGTTTTTGGGATGTGGGTGGGCAGTACAGTGTTAGCACTTAGTAGGTGCCCACCTTGTTGTTTTCACCCTTCCTTTCTTGGGGTGACTTGGTGTTGTTTTTCATTTTTGGGTCTCCTGACTTGAGTCTTTGTTTTGGGACCAAAATCTGTTTTCACGTTTAGTAGCCAGTTGGCTAGTGTAGGTTTACAGCTTCCACAGGACCTTAGTGAGTTTAGCTCGTAAAGATCTGACGGTTTAAGTTTGAAGAACAACAGACAGAGTTTCAGCGAGCTCAGGCTCAGCGTTCCATGCCTGGCATGGAAAGTTAACTCTTTCACCTCCGGAGCAGTTCGAAGGTTGGGACTCACTGCATATGTCATAATATAGCAAGACTCCATTAGAAGAAACAACATTACTAAGGTGAGTAATTTTTTCTTTTGAACCAGCCGCGGATTGTGAGCTGCTTCTCCTTGCTTGGAAGACGCTCCTTTTAGTTGCTGTTACTTCTGCCAGAAGAGTTTCTGAGCTTCATGCACTCATGTGCAAGGATCCTTATTTGGTTTTTCACAAGGGCAGGGTGTCCTTAAGAACAAACCCTAAGTTCCTTCCCAAGGTGGTCTTGACTGTCACAGTCAACCAGGATGCAGACCTATTGGTGTATTACCCGAATAATGGTAACAGGAGGGAAGCCCTGTTGCACACTTTGGATGTGCATAGGTGTCTCAGATATTATCTGACCGGAACCAAAGCCCATTGGACCAGCTGTTTGTTTCCCACGCACAGAGGATGATCAGTGCTCCTGTTTTAAACAGTCGCTTTCTAGATGGCTGGTAAGTGCATTATGTTTTATCAGAAGTGCAATAAACCCTTACTGGGACCGGTGAAGGGTCATTCAACTGGGGGGGTGGCTATCTCCTTCGCTGCACTTAAGAATGTCTCCACTTCAGCCATCTGTGCAGCAGCGACCTGGAGCACTGTACACACATTCATCAGGCACTACAGTTTGGATATTGCCTTTAGGCGCAGAGCTGGTTTCGGCTTGGTGGTCCTTCAGGGATTTTTGTCTTGAAGCTTGGAGCATTCCTCCTCCTGATAACAACTTGGTCCCTTACTGCTTGGGAATCAGTCCTAATGGTGTAACCTGCTGCAAGAGCTGTTTCTCGAAGTAAGATAGCACAGTTACGTAAGAACTTACCGTAACAGTAGATCTTCGAGAACAACTCTTGCAGCAGGTAGTTTCCCTCCCACCTTCCCCTCTGGAGGTTGAGTCTTCTGACCAAGTTTCTAGGCTATAGCGTCTTTCAATGCCTTCTGCAAACCTTCCTTTGGAAGTGGATTCTCGTCTCCTCTTCAGATGTCATTCTTGGGCGAGTCTCAGCGAGAGAACTGAGGATGCTGTGGGACCGTCCTGTCTTGATGCTTGGCGTCGGGCGGTCCCTCGCTGAGCTACTGGTAGCTAGAAATTTTCCTTGGGGTCCTGGTGCCTGCGGCTTCAGTCTAATGGTGTAACCTGCTGCAGAGCTGTTCTCGAAGATCTACTGTTACGGTAAGTTCTTCCGTAACTGTACTTTTTCTTCAGCGAGACTCGGCTGGGTCAACCTGTCGCTATCAGATGTATTTCAGCATGGCTGGTGGCATGCCTTCGCCACTGTTATTCCATGGCGCAGGTTAAACCTATTGGAGATATTTGCCAGCGGCTACCTGGAGCTCAGTGCATACTTTTCGTCAAGCACTATGCCTGGATGTCCATGTAGTGACGTGTTTAGTTTGGCAGAACCATCCTTAATGGACTTCTGTCTTAAATTTGTGAGCTCTTGGTCTCTCCTGACGCCTTCTCGGGGGATTATTAGCTCGGTACTCTCCCATTAGTTTGAATGAATGGTGGAGACTTTGTCCAGGAAGATTTGGAAATTACGTACGTACCATAATTCTTGATCTTCTTGGACGAAGTCTCCACCACTCATTCACATGCCCACTCACCATCCCCCGAGCTCACCTCTGTTATTGGTCTTCACCGCCTCAATCTTTAGGCTGTGAAGACTTCTTTCTTGACCCTTCTTATACGGGTCTCCTGGACTATCTTATGTCCGTTTTTTTAATTAGGCTATTCTTCTAGGTTACTTACGCTGCACCTCCTCGGAGAAAAAAGGTACTGAGGCGGTTGGAGGGTCGACGCCGAGATAGTCAGTGCTGCACGAGTTGAGGCTTGCGGCTCCATCTCTGGCGCCAGTCCTCTTTCAAAAAGGTTTGCTCCCGCTGGGTCCTAGCACCTCCGGCGTAGATCCCATTAGTGTGAATGAGTGGTGGAGACTTCATCCAAGAAGATTAAGAATTACAGTTTGTACGTAATTTCCATTTCTTTTCCCACCGTCGACTCACCAGCATCAGCCTCATGGACGCCTCATTAGCAAACGACGACTCAAACTTCTTCGGCAAACTTTTGCTTTGCTAAATGTTGGCATCTCCTACTCCTTCCACAGAAGGACACCGCTCTAAGTGTGCCTGCGGCAAACAGATCCTTTTCAAGGATCTCCACCCGACCTGTCTGCGGTGCCTAGACCCGGAGCATGACACCAAGGCGTGCTCAATTTGCCAACAATTTAACAGCCACACCAGAATCCACGTCAAAAGGCACTCCAGGGGTTCCTATTAGAAGGAAAAATTAAAAACCTATGAAAAAGACCCTGCCTCCAGAGATGAGTCAGCCTCCAAGTCCCATAAACACTGGGAGAAACACCAGGAGAAGGCCAGGTCCAGATCCCCGAACTGGGCCTCGGACTCGCACACCAGCTCTGGCTTCATGCGCTCAGACCTCTCTCCCTCCAGGGCTTGCTGTCAGCCTCCACCGGTTAAGATCAGATCCTCGGGTGGTCCTTTGGCTTCTCTCCACCCACTGAAGACCTCCAGGATTTCGAATCCCATCTCGTACACCCTCCCAGGCATCAGGGAAGTCTTCCGACCATCATCGGTCTAAGTCTTCCTCGAAGTCAGTTGCTACTTCTTCGGACAGATGCCGGGAACCCAACACCAGATCGGTCTCCCAGCCTCCCAGGGGACCCGATCCCCCACCCAGGAAGACCACGGCCCTGACGTCCCTCAAGCGGACATCGGAGCCTAAGGGGGCTGCCTATCCATCACCGGCCAAACGCCCGACAGACCAGACGTCCCGCAAGTACCCATCGGTCAAGCAACCTTCAGCGCCGATAACTGCCCTCCCGTCACTGGTCGATACTGGTCGCTGGGGTTCATCGGAGGAGAATTTGACGTTGTCTGATGACCAGGCAGGCAACACGGAAGACACTGGGCTTCCTCGGGAGCCTTCTCCCAAACCGGCAACTACCCCAGACCCGACGCCTGACACCAGCGACAGGCCAACCCCGACGATTGGCCCGTCATCTGGCATAAACCTACAGGAAGTTAAAGATCTCTTCACCTTTTGGTGGGACACTATCAGGAAGGATGTGGTCTCAGTAAAGCCTCCTCCTCCCCAGGATCCAGATGGCAGACCCCCGACCCCCAAGGAGCCTACACCACCTCGTAGGGGTAGATCCAGAGAAAGGAGAAGGCCCCCTTCACGGTCTCTCTTAGGGTCCCCCAGCCCCAAGCGACCCAGAGGAAGAAGGTCCACTCTGCCAGGGGACGACTCGAGACCGGACTCATCTGATACCTCCAGGTCTCCTCCTCCCATCACCAGACCCACGAGACCTCCCTATGTCACCTCTGGATGATCCCTCCTTTGCTGAAATCATGCGGCACATCCAGGAGAATATGGGATGGAAGACAGAAGATCTAGACCCCAAACGACAGCGCCTAGCCAGATATCTTCGGCAGAAAGACCCTAAGCCTGTGGTGGTGCCACCCTTGGTGGATACCTTTTCGGACATCACCAAGGCCGCGTGGAAACGTCCACATTCCACCCCCACTGTGTCGAAGAAGGCTAACTGCCTGTACAGGGCTTCTTTGGAGGATCCGTACTTGGCGCAACAACCCCTGGCTGATTCACTGGTCATCACGGCCTCACGCGACTGGTCTGAGCGGCCGCAGCATCTGAGCACCCAGCCACCGGACCAGGAATCTAAGCAATTGGATTCACGGTGAGATGCATGTATGCGACTGCTACATGCTCCCTCAGGTCTCAGAACTACCTAACACACATGGTTCAGTTTCAGAACGCCCTATGGGAACAGGGACAGGACCTGGTCAAAGCCCTTCCAGATGGCAAATAGAAGGAGGAACTTTTAACCCTTCTTCACACAGGGTCAGACGTGGGGACCCAAGTTTTCAGAGCCGCCTATGACTCTGCAGACTCTGTGGCCAGGGGAGCAGCCTCGGGCATCTATCTTCGGAGATGCACATGACTTCGCGTCTCCAGATTTACTCCAGATGGTCCAGAAAAATATCCTGGACGTCTCCTACAATGGAGATGTCCTGCTTAGTGAGAATCCGAAAAGGTAATCACCAAGTTACAGGACGCCGGGAAGGTGGTGAGAACTGTACAGGCCATGTACAGGCCGAGGACTGACTCCTTTCGTAGGAACCAGAATCGCTTTCGTGGGCGGCAACAACGGCAACAGCCACGTTCCAGCCAGCAACAAAGGGGCAACTTCAATCGCAAGGCTCAGTCTGAGTCTTCCCCAGGCCAAGGTCAGAGATACACTAAACCGACCCAGTCCGTGGGAAGCAACGTCGCCACTGCGTGACTCCTTCCCGGCCCCCATCCCCCCCTCTGGATCAATGGGAAGAAAAGGTCGGGGTCGCATCTCCCGCCACCTTGCAGGGTGGCAGAGAATAACCGCCGACCAGTGTGTTCTACAATTGGTAGAGAGAGGACACTCTATAGAATTCCTCGACCACCCACCTTCAAGACATCCCCTGCTTTCCCGTTACTCGGGTCAGCACGCCCTGCTCATTCAGCAGGAGGTGCTAGCGCTTCTGGACAAAGAGGCCATAGAGCACGTACCATGGAACCAGAGAGGCACAGGATTTTAGTCCCACTTTTTTCTGGTTCCCAGAAAGACAGGGGACCTTGGTCCCATCCTGGACCTCAGCGACCTCAGTGCTTCGGTGCTATACAAACGCTTCTGCATGGTGACTCTTCCAGGGCTAATTCCCATGCTCAAGAGGGCGCCTTCTTAGCATCACTGGACATGCAGGATGCCTGCCATAGTCCGATGGCTCGGGCGCTGAAAATTCTTGTGCGTCGAGTTTCTGGGTCGCCATTATCAGGTCTGAGCCTTCCCCTTCGGATGTCCTCGGCATCTCTGGTATTCACGAAGTGCATGGCAGTCGTGGCGGCAGCTCTCAGGAGACATGGCCACCATATGTTCCCCTACCTGGACGACTTGCTCCTTATGGCCCCCTCTTATGGGGCCCTGATGTCCGTGATTCATTGTACTGGTTCCCTCTTCGGATTGTTGGGCATCACCATCAATCGGGAGAAGTCATGCCTGGTTCCATCTCGGAGACTGCAGTTCCTAGGTGTAGTCCTGGACACCGTCCAGGGGAAAGCTTTCTCCCCCCAGGACAGAGCAGAGCGCATCAGATCCCTTATAGGGGATATTTTGGCGAGGAAGACCGTTCCAGCAAGATTGGTCCTTTGCCTGCTCGGACACATGGCTGCGGTCATTGCAACAGTCCCTTTAGCCGGTCTCCACATGCAGGTGACCCAGTGGATGTTACGGGTGCAGTGGGATCAAAAGCAAGACCATCTGCAGCATCCAATCCAGATCACGAAGGCCGTCATCCGGAATTGGCAATGGTGGCTCATCCCAGAACTCCTTTCGATGGGAGTCCCTTTCGTTGCGCCGTCTCCGGTCGTGACGCTCTCCACGGATGCTTCGGGTCCGGTTGGGGAGCACACCTCAACGTTGTCGGGTCTGAGGGCTCGTGGACGACCCAGGAATCTCACCATCACATAAACATTTTGGAGATGACAGCGGTCCTATATGCCTTGCAGGCCTTCCAATCGGAGATTCCACCGGGTACTCTTCTGCTGCAAACAGACAATACCGCGGTGATGTACTCCCATCAACAAACAAGGTGGCACTCATTCCTACCCTCTCTGCAGGGAGGCCATGTGGATGTGGGATTGGGTACTTCAACACGGCGCAGATCTTACTGCTGTCCATGTTCCAGGAGTGGACAACGTTATCGCAGACAGTCTGAGCTGCTCCCAGGCCAGAGTCCACGAATGGGAACTACTCCAAGAAGTTGTAGAGGATTTGTTTCGCAGATGGGGACACCAGAGTTAGACCTTTTCGTGTCCCCATCCAATGCAGAACTGCATAATTTCTGCTCACTAGATCCAGGGCCTGGTGTTTTCTGGCAAGACGCGTTGTCCCTCTCTTGGGCGGGCAGATTCCTCTATGCCTTCCCTCTCTTCCCATTGATCCAGAGGGTTCTTATGAAACTCCGTAGAGAGCAGGCGACTTTGATCTTAATCGCTCCCTTTTGGCCCAGGCAGATTTGGTTCCCCCTGCTGTACCAACTTTCTCAGGAACCGCCAATGCCTCTGCCACTAAGCTCTCACTTACTGTCCCAGGAGGCAGGCTCCTTGGTTCATCCGGACCTACACTCTGTGAGCCTGCATGCCTGGCTTCTAAGGACATAGCAGCCATGCGATATGGGGTCTCGGATGAGGTAGCAGATGTTCTAACGGCTGCTAGAAATCTGGCCAGTCATGCAACATATGCCATGAAATGGCACAGATTCTGTCTCTCGGCTCAAGCACAGGGACTTTCCCCACTGGATTGTTCTGAGGGTTCGGTATTAGAATACCTCTTGTCCCTCTTTCAGGCAGGCTTGGCCTACTCCTTAATAAAGGTACACCTCTGTGCCATCTTGGCCTGTCATGCTCCCATAGGCCTATGGTCCGTATCCCAGTCGGAAGCTGCACGTACTTTTTTGCACGGCGTTCTCTACCTTAGGTCTCTGGTTAAGGATCCCATTCCACCTTGGGACTTACCCTTTGTCCTAGAGCAGCTTACGCTGCCTCCTCTTGAACCAGCCGCAGATTGCGAGCTACGTCTCCTTGCATGGAAGACGTTATTTTTAGTTGCTGTTACTTCTGTCCGAAGGATTTCTGAGTTCCATGCACTCATGTGCAAAGAACCTTATTTGTTTTTTCAACAGGACAGGGTGTCCCTAAGGACAAATCCAAAATTTCTTCCCAAGGTGGTCTGAGCCCTTACTCTTAATCAGGATATTGACCTCCCGATGTACTTCCCTAAGTACTCCAGTAGAGGAGAGGCCCTGCTGCACACTCTTGATGTGGATAGGTGACTTAGATACTATCTGACTGGAACCAGGCAACACCGTAAATCTGATCAGCTCTTTGTCTCCTTCGCCCACAGGATGCTGGGTGCTCTGGTCTCTAAGCAGTCTCTTTCCAGATGGCTCATTCATTGCATCACGTTCTGTTACCAAAAGCATAATAAGTCCCTGCCGGGCTCAGTCAAGGGACATTCCACAAGGGGGGTGGCTACGTCCTTTGCTGCTTTGAAGAACGTTTCCACTTCTGCCATCTGTGCAGCAGCTACTTGGAGCACCGTGCACACCTTCATTAGGCATTATAGCCTGGATGTTGCCACAAGGTGAAGAGCTGGTTTTGGTCTAGCAGTCCTTCAGGGACTACTGTCCTAGGCTTCGGTTCAACTCACAATCTCTCCCTAGCCTCCTCCCGTCTGAGAGGAATTTCCATAATTGCTTGGGAATCAGTCCCAATGGTGTAACCTGCTGCAAGAGCTGATCCTACTTCGAGAAACAGCTCTTGCAGCAGGTTACACCATTAGGACTGAAGCCAGCAGGCACCAGGACCCCACGGAAATGTACTAGGTAGCAGTATCCAGCGGGGACCACCCCCGACGTCGGCCTTGCCCCCGTCAGGCATCATACAAAAAGGGTCGGACCCCCAGAATCCTCAGTTCTTTTCCCGCATTTGACTCACCAGCATCGGCCTCAGGGACGCCCTTTTCAGCGAACAACGACTTGAACTTCCAGCAATTCTTTTGCTCAACTCAGTGTCGGCATCTTCTACTCTTTCCACAGAAGGACACCCCTCCAAGTGTACCTGTGGAAAACAGATCCCGTTCAAGTATCTCCATTACGCCTGTCTCCGGTGCTTAGTTCCGGAGCAGGGACATCCAGACCTGCTTCTTCTATCAGAAGTTTAATATCCACACCAGGATCCGCCATCAGAAGGTACTTCAGGGGTTCCTGTTGGAGGAAAGATTGAAAACAATGGACAAAGATCCTGCCTCCAGAGGTGAGTCTACCTCCAAGTCCCATAAACACCAGGAAAAACACCGGGAGAAGGCCAGGTCCAAATCCCGGAACCGGGCCTCGGACTCGCGCACCAGCTCAGGCTCCACGTGCTCAGACCACTCTCCCTCCAGGGCTCGCTGTCAGCCCCTAAAGTCCGGGCTTCAGGTGGTCTTTCGGCCGCCGGGTTTCTGCAGGAGCCTTCACCCGAACCGGCGACGCCCTCAGACTCAACGCCCGACACCAGCGACAGATCAACCCCGACACCAGGACCGTCGTCTGGTATGAACATCCAGGAAGTCAAGGATCTCTTCATGTTTTGGTGGGACACTATTAAAAAGGATGTGGTCCCAATAAAGCCTCCTCCTCCCCAGGGTCCAGCAGGAAGACCCCCAACTCCCAAGGAGCCTACACCACCTCCTAGGGGCAGATCCAGAGAAAGAAGGCCCCCTTCACGGACTCCCTCAGGGTCTCCCAGTCCCAAGCGACCCAGAGGAAGATCATCCACTCCACAGGGGGATGACTCTAGACTGGACTCTTCGGACACCTCCAGGTCTCCTTCTCCAAAAAGTATCCCATCACCAGACCCATGAGACCTCCCCAGGTCACCTCCGGATGATCCCTCCTTTTCTGAAATCATGAGGCACATCCAGGAGAATATGGGATGGGAAACGGAAGATCTAGACCCCAAGCGACTGCGCCTAGCTCGATACCTTAGGCAGAAAGATCCTAAGCCTGTGGTGGTGACACCCGTGGTGGACACCTTCGCGGACGTCACCAAGACCGCATGGAAATGTGCTCATTCCACCCCCACTGTGTCGAAGAAGGCTGATTGCCTGTACAGGGCCCCTGTGGAGGACCCGTATCTGGCGCACCAACCCCCGGTTGATTCACTGGTCATCACGGCCTCTCATGACCGGTCTCAATGGCCACAACATTTGAGCACACAGCCTCCGGACCAGGAATTCAAGCAATTGGATTCACTGGGTAGGCGCACGTATGCAGCTGATACATGCTCCATCAGGTCACTGAACTATCTGACACACATGGTTCAGTTTCAGAACGCCCTGTGGGAACAGGGCCAGGACCCGGTTAAAGTCCTTCCGGATGGCGAACAGAAGGAGGAACTTTTGAACCTTCTTCACACAGGGTCAGACATGGGGACCCAAGTTTTGAGAGCCGCCTACGATTCGGCGGACTCTGCAGCCAGGGGAGCAGCCTCAGGCATCTGTCTCCGGAGACACTCATGGCTTCACGTCTCCAGATTTACCCTGGACATCCAGAAAAATATCCTGGATGTCCCCTACAATGGAGAGGTCCTGTTTGGTGAGGATTCCGAAAAGGTAATCACCAAATTACAGGACGCCGGGAATTCAAACAACATGAAGTCTTGCTGTATTCAGTCATAATGCAGTTAGCCCCAGCACTTGAACTGTCCTGGAGAGGAAAGAGTTAACTCTATGCAGAAGCATAGAACGTTGAGCTCGAGCTCAGTTTTCAAACCTCTGTCTGTGGTACTTCCCAATGTAACCGTCAGATTCTTACAAGCTAACTAGCTAGTAACTGAAGTATGGAAATTGTACAAATATAGCCCGGCCAGCAGCAAAGGGGCAGCTTCAACCACAAGGCCCAGCCTAAGTCTTCCCCAGGCCAAGGTCAGAGATGTACAAAACCTACCCAGCCTGCGGGAGGCAACGCCGCCACAGCATGCCTCATTCCCGGCCCCCGCCCCTCCTCTGGATCAATGGGAAGAAAAGGTCGGGGTCGCATTTCTTGCCACCTTTCAGGGTGGCAGATGATAACCGCCGACCGGTGGGTCCTTCGATTGGTCGAGAGAGAACACTTTATAGAATTCCTCAATCACCCACCTTCAAGGCTTCCCCTGCTTTCCCGTTACTCAGGACAGCACACACTGCTCATTCAGCAGGAGGTGCCAGCGCTTCTGGAAAAAGAGGCCATAGAGCATGTACCGCGGAACCAGAGAGGCGCAGGATATTATCCCCACTTCTTTCTGGTTCCCAAAAAGAGAGGGGACCTCCGTCCGATCCTGGACCTCAGTGACCTCAACACTTTGGTGCTTTACAAACGCTTCTGCATGTTACTCTTCCAGGACTAATTCCCATGATCAAGCAGGGCGCCTTCTTAGTGTCACTGGATATGCAGGATGCCTACCTGCACATACCGATGGCTGGATGCTGAAAAATTCTTGCACTTGAGGTTTCTGGTCCGCCATTATCGGTTCCGAGCCCTCCCTTTCAGGCTGTCCTCGGCACCTCGGGTATTCACGAAGTGCATGGCAGTCATAGCGGCAGCACTCAGGAGACAAGGCCACTACTTGTTCACCTACCTGTACGACTGGCTCCTCATGGCCCCCTCAAGGGAGGCTGTGATGTCCGCGATCCACTGTACTCTTTCCCTCTTCGGGTCCTTGGGCATCATCATCAATTGGGAGAAGTCGCACCTGGTTCCGTCTCATAGGTGCAGTCCTGGACACCGTCCAGGGGAAAGCTTTTTTGCCACAGGACAGAGCACATCAGATCCCTCATAAGGGATATCTTGGCAAAGAAGACAGTCCCAGCAAGACTGGTCCTTTGCCTGCTCGGACACATGGCTGTGGCCATTGCAACAGTCCCGTTAGCCCATCTCCACATGCGGTTGACCCAGTGGATGTTACGGGTGCAGTGGGATCAGAAGCAAGACCATCTGCAGCATCCAATCAGGATTACGAATGCTGTCATTCGGAATTGACAATGGTGGTTCGACCCAGAGCACCTGCCGTTGGGAGTCCCCTTCTTTGCGCCATCTCTGGTTGTGACACTCTCCACAGATGCTTCGTGGTCCGGTTGGGGAGCGCATCTCGACGGTGTCAGGTCTCAGGGCTCGTATATGACCCAGGAAGCTCATCTTCCCATAAACATTTTGGAGATGAGAGCAGTCCTTTATGCCTTGCAGGCTTTCCAATCTGAGATTCCACCAAGTACTCTGCTGCTACAAACAGACAATAACGTGGTGATGTATTACCTCAACAAACAAGGAGGCACTCATTCCTACCCTCTTTGCAGGAAGGCCATGAGGGTGTGGGATTGGGTACTGCAACACTGCGCAAATCTTATTGCTGTTCATGTTCCAGGAGTGGACACGTTATCGCAGGCAGTCTGAGCCAATCTCAGGCCAGAGTCCACAAATGGGAACTACTCCAGGAGGTCGTAGAGGATCTGTTTCGCAGATGGGGGACACCAGACTTGGATCTTTACGCGTCCCCATTCAATGCAAAACTGCCCAATTTATGCTCGCTAGATCCAGGGCCTGGTGTTTTCTGGCGAGACGCGTTGTCCCTCTCCTGTGCGGGCAGATTCCTTGTTCCATCCAGGCCTTCGCTCTCTGAACTTGCATTCCTGGCTTCTAGGGACACAGCAGTCATGCATTACGGTGTCTCGCAAGAGGTAGCAGATGTTCTAGTGGCTGCTAGAAAACCAGCCACTCATGCCACATATGCCATGAAATGGCGCAGATTTTGTCTCTGCGCTCAAGCACGGGGATTTTCCCCACTGGATTGTTCTGAGGGTTCGGTATTAGACTACCTCCTGTCCCTATTTCAGGCAGGCTTGGCCTACTCCTCGATCAAAGTACACCTCTGTGCCATCTCGGTCTATCACATATCTATAGGCTTATGGTCCATATCCCAGTTGGAGACCGCACGTGCCTTTTTGAGAGGCGTTCTCCACCTTAGGCCTCCGATTAAGGATCCCATTCCTCTGTGGGACCTACCCTTTGTCCTAGAGCAGCTTACGCTGCCTCCTTGTGAACCAGCCGCGGATTGTGAGCTACGTCTTCTTGCATGGAAGACGTTATTTTTAGTTGCTGTTACTTCAGCCAGAAGCATTTCTGAGCTACACGCACTTATGTGCAAAGAACCTTATTTGGTTTTTCACCAGGACAGGGTGTCCCTAAGAACAAATCCAAAATTGCTGCCTAAGGTGGTCTCAGCCCTTACCCTTAAACAGGATATCGACCTACCAGTGTACTTTCCAAAATACTCCAGTAGAGGAGAGGCCCTGCTGCACACTCTCGATGTGCATAGGTGTCTAAGATACTACCTGACCAGAACCAGGCAACACCGTAAATCTGTAAATTTTTGTCTCCTTCACCCATAGGATGCTGGGTGCTCCGGTCTCTAAGCAATCTCTTTCTAGATGGCTCATGCATTGTATCACGTTCTGTTACCAGAAATGTAACAAGTCCCTACCGGGCTCTGAAGAACGTGTCCACCTCAGCCATATGCGCAGCAGCTACTTGGAGCACCGTGCGCACCTTTATCAGGCATTATAACCTGGACGTTGCTTCACGGTGAAGAGCTGGTTTTGGTCTAGCAGTCCTTCAGGCACTACTGTCCTAGGCTCCGGTTCAACTCTTGATCTCTCCCTAGCCTCCTCCCATTTCAGAGGGATTTCCAGAATTGCATGGGAATCAGTCCTAATGGTGTAACCTGCTGCAAGAGCTGTTTCTCAAAGTAAGATAGTACAGTTACGTAAGAACTTACCATAACAGTAGATCTTTGAGAACAGCTCTTGCAGCAGGTAGTTTCCCTCCCACCATCCCCTCTGGAGGTAGAGTTGTTCCACTGATTACTACCTAGGATTCGGTGTTTAACACCTCCCTGCTACATACCTTCTTTGAAGGTGGATCCTGAGTCTCCACTTCTGTGTCATCTAGCGGCTGGGAGTCTCCGGCAGGAGAACTGGGGATTCTGGGGGACCGCCCCTTTTTGTATGATGCTTGACGTCGGGGGCGGTCCCCGCTGGATACTTCGAGCTTGAAAATTTTCGTGGGGTCCTGGCACCTGCTGGCTTCAGTCCTAATGGTGTAACCTGCTGCAAGAGCTGATCTTCCTGGACATAAAGCCTCCACCACTCATTCACACTAATGGGATCTGCACCAGAGGCATTAGGACCCAGCGGGAGCAAACTTTTTTGCTAGAGGGTTGGCGCCAGAGATGGAGCCGTGAGGAGCTGCACCGCAAGCCTCAGCTCGTGCGGTAATGACTATCTCGGCGTCGACCCTCCAACCACCTCAGTTCCTTTTTTCCCGCCATCTAGTGCACTTCAATGATGACGTCGCTCACCCGCCGGGAGTCAAACTTCAAACTAGCAGCATAGTTTTTCAGTTTTATTGTTTTGTAGTAATATCTCGAATAAGTATCGCTTAGTTTATTTATTCTTATTTAAAGAAGAAGTCTCAGCCTGCTGTACATTGAGTCGACCATGAGCGGGTCAGGTGACGGTAGGGAGACTTCGTATGAAAGCTGTTCAGTCAGCCGGGCTGGGTCCGGTCTGCCGCCTTCTCCGGAGGGGGTTCTGACAACGGACAGTCCAGTGCCCGAGGGGTTGGGCGGTCCCCTGGAAAGCATAAAAGTAAACAGTCGCACTCTCGGCACTGTTCGGCCTCGAGCTCTTCCTCGGCCCACAGGTCAAAAAAGAGAAGACATCACTCGAGGTCGCCGTCTGATTTGTCTGCACGTAGACGGTCAGTTATTGGGGCTAGTTGCCGGTCTCCTCCTTTGGAGCCGCCAGTTTCTGTTTCTGATAGCCGACGTCTTCAACATCGGAGCCCTACCCCACCTTCTGGTAGGTCTTCAGATGAGCAGTTTCATCAGTGGGCTGCTCTTATGGAGCAGTGGGCTCGGAGGTTGGTCCAGCTGCCTGACCCGGTCACTCGGGCCTTTGGGCTTTTTGGGAGATCAGGTAGGGTGGTTGAGCCTCCCTAGTCACGCGGCACCGTCTTCAGTGCCATCGACTCCGTGCTTAGGTGTTTTCCCCCCTCACACGGCTGCGGCGCAGGGGCCCTCACCGATGCCTCTATCTCCTGGTATTCATCCTTCTCTCTCCTCAAATCCTGTTTTTCACAGTCTTGGGATGTTTTCGCTGCCCTCGGCGTCGATAGCACGCTCGGCACCGTTGAGTTTCTCTGTGCCATGCACCTCGTCAGTTCCATCCTCAGCGCCGTGCACTTCGTCGGCGCCGCCCTCGGTGCTATGTGGCTTCTCGCCCCCGTGTGGTCTCTCGGCGTCGTCTTCAGCGCCGTGTGGCTCCTCGGCGCCGTGCTCTTATTCGGCGCCGTGCTCTTAATCGGTGCCGAGACCTGTTAGGACGTCATCCAGTCTTCAGGGCTCCTCCTCTTTTAATCCTTTTCCTTCCTCATTTCCTTCTGATTTTCACTCCTTTCCTGTTCATACAGTCCCTCCTGGACTGTCAGGAGATGACATTGAGCCTGGTCCAGACCTTAGACTGGGTGATGATGTGGAAGGAACAGGAGCTATTCCTGCTGCAGAGCCTGTGGCCGAGGATCTGTCTTTTAAGTCTCTGCTGAAAAACTTGAATTCCACTCTTTCTCTCCAAACTACAGTTATCGATCCTGGGAAACTGTTAAGACTCCAGTACCTCCATGTTCCGGAGATCCCTATGGATTTGACTCCTCCAGTACAGCCCTCCTTTGAGACGCTGTCTCAAATGGTATGGAATAATCCTGCTGTCATTCCTTCAGCGGCTAAGTCCATAGATAGGAAGTATGCTGCTCCCAAGGATCGACCCATTTTGGCATCCCAAGCTTTTGTGGATCCTATTGTAGTCTTGGCAGAGAATGATAAGGTCGTCCTTCTCCAGGCTATTACAGCTCAACCTATTAATAAAGAATCTCGTAAGACAGACAGTTTAAGTAAGAGAGTCTTTGCTGCTTCCACCCTAGGTGTGCGTATTGCCAGCTACCAAGGCTATTTCTCTGAATATGAGTATATCCTTTGGCATTTGCTCAAACAAATGGCTGAAGCTCTACCGGAGTCTGACACTAATTCAGAGCTTCTTCAAACCATAACCAGGGGTATCGGGTCCAACAACCAGCAGGTTAAGGCAGCTGTGGACGCCTTTGATACTGCCTCCAGAGCGGTGGCGGTGGGCATTTGTACCCGCCGTCATTCCTGGCTGCGCACTTCAGGTTTCACGAATGATGCACAGCAACAGGTTATGGGGTTGCCTTTCGATGGTATGTATCTCTTCGTCCCTCAAGTAGAACAGGCTGTAGATGCTACACAAAAGACTAGGTCAGACATTAAATTGTCTCGACCTCCTCCTGTCCCCTCTCGAGGGGGTGTTAATAAACGCCAGTTTCATAACAGTCAGTCCTTTCGAGGCAAAGGCAGGGGAAGCTTTAATAAAAACCAAGGCCCCCCCACAACCCTCAAAAGAAAATGCAGCAGAAGGCACAAGGACCCAAAGCGCCTAGTGCCACCTTCTGAGTTGTTGGCCCAAGTCCCACCTCAGCTGCTCGAGGTGGACTCTTCCTCAGCAGTGGGAGGTCGTCTGACTCAATTCTACAATCAATGAAAGTCCATAACCTTGGACAAATGAGTCCTCTGAATAATCTGTGAGGGATATTCCCTCAATCTTTTGGAGACCCTTCCGGATCGTCCCCCCAGATGACAGCCCAGGCTGTCAGCTCTTCAGTCAGATTTTCTCGCCTCTGAGATACAAGGCCTTCTGAACAACAGGGCAGTGGAAGTAGTTCCACTGGATCAACGGAACACAGGGTTCTACTTACGTTACTTTCTGGTTCCAAAGAAAACTGGGGGCATGCACCCCATTTTGGACCTCAGAAAACTAAACAAATTCCTTCCCAAAGAGAAATTCAGAATATCACTAGGAACCCTGTTACCTTTGCTTCATCAACACGACTGGTTAGCCTCCCTGGACATGCAGAATGCTTACCAGCACATTCCTATTCACCCAAAGCATCACAAATACCTAAGGTTCATGGCTTTGGGACAGCATTATTAGTTCAGAGTCCTGCCCTTTGGGCTATCCTGGGCGCTGCGAGTTTTTACAAAGTGTTGTGCAATTCTCACAGTGCATCTCAGAAAAATCGGAATACAGGTGTTCCCATATCTGGACGATTGGCTTCTAGTAATTCCTTCCAGGCAGGGAACTCTAGACGCCGTATCCACGACTTCACACTTTCTCATGTCCATGGGAGTCCGGCTAAACCTCAAAAAATCGCATCTGCAGCCCTCCCAGAGGCTTCTTTTCATAGGAACTCTTCTGGAGACTTCCTGTGCGAAAGCATTTCTTCCAGAGGACAGGAGGAGTGATATCCTTCAGATGGCCCGATACATCGGAGATAGCAGCTCGGTTTCAGCTCTCTCGATGCAATGGATGCTAGGTCTCATGGCATCCTCGATGTTCACTGTACCTCTAGCATGCCTTCACATGAGAACCTCTCAATGGATGCTCAGTACTGAGTAGTCCCCAACCACTCATCCTCAGTCCTTTCTCATCAAGGTGACAGAACCTCTGAAGAGATCACTCACCTTGTGGTCACAAGAGAATAATCTTCTGGAAGGGTATCCCTTTGCTCCTCTGGAACATCAGATTTCCATTACCACAGATGCGTCCCTGATGGGGAGGGGAGCTCACTGTCAGACTCTCCACACTCAAGGCACGTGAACTCAGGATGAGTCCCAGCTTCACATAAATGTCTTGGAAATGAGAGCCGTTCTTTATGCAGTCCGGGCTTTGAAGGACATTCTGTGTCACAAGAACAGTCTCCTTCAAACGGACAACAAAGCAGTGATGTATTACATCAACAAGCAGGGCGGTGCTCACTCTTACCCCTTATGCAGGGAAGCGATGAGGGTGTGGGAATGGTGCTTGGAGCACAAGGCTCTAATTCATGCAGTCTATCTGCCGAGGGTGCAGAACGAACTGGCAGACCGTCTCAGCAGAACAGAGACAGATCCTCACGAATGGTCTCTCGACTCAGCCATAGCTCAGTCACTACTCGCAGAGTGGGGAACTCCAGACCTGGACCTTTTTGCATCCCCACTCAACACAAAACTGATTCTCTTCTGCTCCAGAAATCCAGGGCCTGGCATTTTCTGTCAGGATGCGTTCAGGCTGCAGTGGACAAAACTCTTTCTATACGCCTTTCCGCATCTTCCTCTAATTCAGAGAGTACTTCTCAAATTCGAGTCCCAGGGGGGACAAAATGATCCTCATTGCTCTCTTCTGGTCTCGACAGATATGGTTTCCGTTACTCAACAGTATGTCGGAAACCCCTCCGCGAAACCACTTCCCCTTCAGACGAACCTTCTGACTCAGGGGCCTGTGGTCCATCCCACTCTGAGATCGCTTCACCTTCATGCTTGGCTTCTGAAGAGATAGAAGTGAACAGGTTCAATGTCTCTCGCAGGGTTTCAGATATTCTTCTGGCTGCGTGCAAGCCAGCCACTAGGAAAACTTACACGGCCAAATGGAAATGTTTTTCGCTCTGGTGTGCAGAATCCTCTTCGAATCCTTTTTCCTGCCCACCAGATAAAGTTTTTAGAGTACCTCTTAGACCTCTCAAATTCAGGTCTGCAATACTTTACAGTTAAGGTTCACCTTTCTGCCATTTCAGCTTATCATGAGCTAGTACTTTTCTTGTCACTGGCTCAGTTACCTGTGGTTAAGAGGTTTCTTAAGGGAATTCTGTATACCAGACCTCTTATAAGATGTCCAGTCGCAGCCTGGGACATTGATCTTGTGCTAGACATGCTCACTTGAAAACCTTTCGAGCCTCTAGCTACATGTGAGTTAAAATTTCTCACTTGGAAAACGGCCTTCCTAGTGGCCATCACCTCAGCCCTCAGAGTCTCTGAGATAGATGCCTTGGTCACAGACCCTCCGTATACTGTGTTTCATAAAGATAAAGTAGTTCTTGGGACCCATCCTAAGTTTCTCCCTAAGGTTGTTTCAGAATTCCATCTAAATCAACATTTGGTCCTTCCTACTTACTTTGCAAACTTCCAAAATTAAGGAGAGCGTTCTCTTCATTCCTTGGATGTCAAAAGAGCTTTGCATTTCTATCTAGATAGAACAAAAGACTTTCTCAAAGCTTAACAACTGTTTGTTTCCTTCAGTGAGACCCGGCTGGATCAACCTGTCGCTATCAGATGTATTTCAGCATGGCTGGTGGCATGACTTCGCCACTGTTATTCCATGGCGCAGGTTAAGCTGGAGGGCAGAGTGTACGCTCACTCTACTAGAGCGGTCATGGCATCCCAAGCAGAAATCCGCAACATGCCCATTGCAGATATTTGCAATGCAGCTATCTGGAGCTCAGTGCATACTTCCGTCAAACACTATGCCCTGCATGTCCATGCCAGACGACATCTTTCTTTTGGCAGAACCATCTCTAATGGACTCCTGTCCTAAAACTGTGAGCTCTTGGTCTCTTTTGCCGCCCTCTCGGGAGATTATTAGCTCAGTACTCTCCCATTAGTGTGAATGAGTGGTGGAGATTTATGTCCAGGAAGATATGGAAATTACGTACCTACCATAATTCTTTATCTTCTTGGACGAGTCTCCACCACTCATTCACATGCCCACCCTCCATCCCCCGAGCTCACCTCTGTTGTTGGTCTTCACTCCCTCAATCTTTAGGCTGTGAAGACTTCTTTGTTGACCCTTCTTATACGGGTCGTCTGGACAATCTTATGTCCGGTTTTTGGTTAGGCTATCCTTCTAGGTTAGTTACGCTGCACCTCCTCGGGGGGGAAAAGTTACTGAGGCAGTTGGAGGGTCGACACTGAGATAGTCATTACCACACGAGCTGAGGCTCACGGTGCCGCTCGTCACGGCTCCATCTCTGGCGCCAACCCTCTAGCAAAAAAGTTTGCTCCTGCTGGGTCCTAGTGCCTCTGGCGCAGATCCCATTAGTGTGAATGAGTGGTGGAGACTTGTCCAAGAAGATCAAGAATTATGGTAGGTACATAATTTCCATTTCTCGAAGATCTACTGTTACGGTAAGTTCTTACGTAACTGTACTTTTCTCAAAGTAAGATAGTACAGTTACGTTAAGAACTTACCATAACAGTAGATCTTCGAGAACAGCTCTTGCAGCAGGTAGTTTCCCTCCCACCATCCCCTCTGGAGGTAGAGTTGTTCCATTTATTATCACCTAGGCTCCGGTGTTTACACCACCTCCCTGTGCATGCCTTCTTTGAAGATGGATCCTCAGCCTCCACTTCAGATGTCATCTAGCGGCTGGAAGTCTCTGGCGGGAGAACTGGGGATTCTGAGGGACCGCCCCCTTTTATATGATGCCTGACAGGGGAGAGGCCAACGTCGGGGGTGGTCCCCACTGGATACTGCTAGCTAGAAAATTTCCGTGTGGTCCTGGCACCTGCCGGCTTCAGTCCTAATGGTGTAACCTGCTGCAAGAGCTGTTCTTGAAGATCTACTGTTACGGTAAGTTCTTACATAACTATATTTTACTAATGGAGTCTGACAAGGATTGGTGCTTGTACCAGTATTGTTCATTGTATTCATTATCGACATTGGGGATGGCATTAGTGGCAAAGTCTGCCTGTTTGCAGATAACACCAAGCTGTGTGGGAAGGTGGATTCAGAAACGACCTGCAGGAGAACCCTGCAAAGCTGGAGAGGTAGTCTTGTATTTGGCAGCTGGGGTTCATTGCTAAAAAGTGCAAGGTTATGCACATCGTCGGCAGGAAACCAAGGGCTGTATATAGACTAGGGAGAGTCTAGGTCACTGTATCTGAGGAGGAAAAGGATTTGAGTATAGCCATTACCAGCAGGAGGAGAAGGATTTGAGTATAGGCATTACCAGCATTCTAAAGCAGTCTACACAGTGCAAGAACACAGCAGTCAAGGTTAACAGGATGCTGTGATGTATAACTAGGTTGTTCATGAGTAGAAGTGGGGAGGTTATCCTACTGCTGTGCATTTCCTTGTTAGGGCCACATCTGGAATACTGGTTGCGGTACTGGAGTCTCTGCCTGAAGAAGGATGTTAACCAGCTTGAGGCAGTACAGATGAGGGTGACGAAGATGATTCAAGGCCAGCAGGATAGTGCGTGGAAAGACAGACTGAGAAACCTCAGTATGTACTCAGTCGAGCAGGAGGAGGAGTGACATGATTGACACTCATGTGCCTTAAAAGTATAAACAAGGAGGGTATTGGAAACCTCTTGCCAGAGTGTAAACGATAACACAAGGGGGAACTGTTACAAACTGGTTGGGGGGTAATTTTTTATTTTATTTACAAACTGGTGGGGGGAAGGTTCAAGAAGGAGGTCAGCAGACACTTCTTTATGGAGCGAGTGGTGTCAAGGTGGGATCAACTCTCAACTTATGTAGTCAACCAGAAGATGGTGGTTGGGTTCAAGAGGAGGTAGGACAGGGTGAAGGGGAGGGTCACGGTTATCAGGGAGTGGGTGGGGCCCACTGTAAATTAGTTGTACATGGGGCTTTGCATCGAACAGACTTGATAGACCTCACAGACAGCCTTCTTCTGCTGGCTATCGTCCATTTTTGCATGTTTGTGAGTTTCTGTGGATAAATAAGTATAGTTAGTCAGAAAACGCTGACAAAAATCAACCAAGAAAGCTGCTGCTTATAGTTTGTAGCCTTATGTCTGTTGTCAGATTATGGATTTGAATCTGATAGTAACTGTAACTTTACAATCCCTGCAGATCAGCCAATACACTAAATAGAGTGGTTACCCCAACCAGAACCTCCCCACCCCAAATAAGTTATGGGAAGACCCATTTCTCAGAAAAGGTAACGGGAATATCTTTTTGGTTTTTTCATTTCACAGGCACGAGAGATGGAAGTGGAGCTAGAAGATGAGAGGAAGCAGCGCGCACTGGCCATTGCTGCCAAGAAGAAGCTAGAAATGGACTTGCAGGAAATGGAAGGACAAATTGACGGGGCCAACAGGGCTCGGGACGAGGCGATCAAGCAGCTGAAGAAACTACAGGTGAAACATAGAGTACACTTGTGTGATAGCAGTGGGAGGGAAGTGAGTGAATACTGTGGTAGTGAGGAGAGTATGTGCCCACTGCTGTGATTTGAGTATGTAATCACTGTGGGAGTGTTAGTTAAGGTGATTATATTATGGTGATTATTCTTTTACCAAAGGTTAGAAAATACAGTCAAAAGAATACGGTAAGCCAACCGCTTAGTGCACAGATATTGTGACTGGTCATTTATGGGTTAGCACACGTGAATGGAACAGACATGTGGAAAGAAACTGACGGATGTGTAATCTGTGCTTTGCTCTCTCCCTGCATCTGCCGGCAGGTCCAAATGAAGGAGCTGATTCGGGAGGTGGAGGAGTCACGCAGCTCTCGCGATGAGATCTTTGCCCAGTCCAGGGAGAATGAGAAGAGGCTGAAGAGCCTGGAGGCTGAGCTACTGCAGTTAACAGAGGTATGTGTATGTATGTGAATGCACGCATATTGGGGAAGAAGGGATCTAACTTTGAGGTGCAGCTCTTGCAGCAGGTAATATCATTAGGACTAATGCCGCCAGGCATTAGGACCCCACAAAAAACTTGTGGCTAGCAGTCTGTAGCGGGGGACCGCCCCCAGCATCGTATCCGCCCAACGTCAGACGAGGTATAAAGGGGTCGGTCCACTGGCACCATCTCAGTTCCTTTCCCGCTGGCGACCCGCAGAGTTCAGCTCCACGGATGCCTTCTTGCAGTCAACTGCTCTGAAGAAAAGTTCATCGAAAAATTTTCTTTTTCTCTCATAAAATCTCAGATTACCATTTATGTCATCGCGCTTTCCTCCACGATGAAAATCAAAGTGCGCATGCAGATCCCGGCGAAGGACGGCCACGCGGCCTGCCTCATTTACTTAGGCCCCGACCATCAGCCCAATGCCTGCCTGCACTGCCAAAATTTAACCAGAAGACTAGGATAAGAAGAGCCAATGCACTCAAAGCGCACCTTTTGGAGTAAAAAGTAGCGGCTATGCAGCATGGTTCTGGGGCCAGCTCATCTTCTCCCGCTAGACCCGTTCCTCAGAAAAGGTAATAGGAATATCTTTTTGGTTTTTTCATTTCACAGGCACGAGAGATGGAAGTGGAGCTAGAAGATGAGAGGAAGCAGCTTGCTTGTAGAGCAGAAAGCAGCTAACTAAAAGAAGCTACATTTTCTTACTAATTTAAAACTTATATCTCAGCACGAGTCAGTGTCTGTTAAGGTTAAGTAGACAGATAACTTTATTAGAAGTAGAAGGGGTCTTATTTAGGGTTTAAAAAAGAAAGAAAAGAAAGTCAGTGTGTGTTCTGTGCAGGGAAGGGTACTGTATCAGCTGACTTTGCTAAACCAGTAGAAGGAAAGAGAGCTTACTTGGGGGTGTGGTTTAGACGCTATAAAAGCAGGTGAGTCAAATTACAACTTCCTGTTGCTAGCTTTTTTCTTACTAATTACTGGATTTGACTGTCAACAGGAACTTCCTGTTTGGCAGTAGGAAGGAAAGGATCATAGAGAAACATTGGTTTTGTCAACCCTAAAGGAAAAAAGTAGCTCGCTCTCCGCCCCCCCAGCTGCTGGTGGTCTGATATTGAGCAAGGAAGAAGGAGGCTACTGAAGAAGATAGGAAGTTGCTGTCCCAGAACAGGAAGGGTGAGAGTTGTAAGGAGAGGAGAGAATAAGCATCCAGAGAAACAGTAGAGAGGACACAAAATAAGACATGTTAGGAGTGGTGTGTGCAATGGCTGTGGGGCGGCAGTGTTCGGGAGACATTCTGGAGGCTGCGATGCTGCCCTATTTGCAGGCACCTCTCTGGTCGAGAGAGGGTTGCCCGTCTCAGGCTGACCTGGCTGGGATTGATAGGCCTCCTCCCCCCCAGGACCACCAGGACCAATGCCACTACCTCAGAGGTTGCCAAGAAAGGAGAGGCTGGACCAGGATGGGCTCAAGGAGGAGAGGGTGGTGGAACAGAGTTGCATCCCTCAGCTGTACCTCTCCACAATTCATTCGCTCTTCTGGTGGATAGTGGTTCCTCTATGGAGGCACCTGCAGTGGACACCAAGGAGGATGCTGGGAACCTTCACAAAGGAGACTCACAGGAGGGTGGCATGGGACCCCACAGGGGAAGGAAACAACTTCTGGTGGGGGACTCAATCATTAGGGGGTAGAAATGGGGGAGGAAGGGGAGAGGGAGGTAAGGTGCCTTCCTGGCGCCCACGCTTGGAGGGACAGGAAGTGAATCCTTAGGATCGTGGGAGGAGCTGCGAGGGAGGGAGCTGGATGTCATTGTCCACCTAGGGACAAATGACCTGACTAGGAATGGGATCAGAGCAGTGCAAGAGGGTTTGTAGAGTTGGGAAGGGGCCTTAGACAAGTAGCACATACGGTAACCTTCTCGGAGGTGCTGCTTGTCTATGGCAAGGGAGATGCTAGGGCACTTCTCACCAGGGAATTCAATGAGTGGTTGAAAAACTGGTGTGAAACTCAGGGTTTTGGCTTCATTGGGGACTGGGGAGCCACCTGGAGGGATGCAGACCTATACTGGTGCGATGGTCTGCATCTGTCGAGAGAGGACCAGGATCCTAGGTGAGAGGTTTAATGCTTCATTGGCAAGCATTTAAACTAGCAAGGGGAGGCACTGAAAGGAGCAGGAAATCTGAGCCTCCCCACAAAACATGGTGATTAGTGAGGTAGACACCAAGGTACAGAAGTTATTAGGAGCAGAACAAATTTAAATGTAAAAAAGGCAAAGGCAGTAAGGACAGAAATGGGGCTAAAAGGTGAGCTATCAAAAATGGAGGGTGATGAGTACCAATGCCCGTAGTCTGTAACAAGCTCCTGAACTAGTGGCCTTGATGGAAGAGGTTGTCTGGATATTGTGGCAGTCACAGAAACATGGTACACAGAGAACCATGACTGGGATGTCAACATACCAGGATACACAATCTACAGGAGGGACATGGAGGGTAAAGAGGAGGAGGTAGTTCTCTATGTAAAGGAAGGATCAAAGCAACAGAACTAAAGAGTAAACAGGAGCAGATGAGGCACTTTGGGTCACCCTGGAGACAGGAAGTGGCACCACAATCCTGTCGGGGTTGTATACAGACCCCATCTCAGGGGAGGGAATGGACAAGGAAATGATAGAAGGCTTTCTTAGAATGGCAGAAAAAGGGGAGATATTGTTGATGGGGGACCTGAATATGCCAGATGTTAACTGGAGCACCTTTGCTGCAGGCACATCCAAGAGCAGGGTCATTCTTGATGCCCTACAGGGGGCATGCCTCAGACAGCTAGTATTGGAACCCACTCAGGAGGGAGCAATCTTAGACCTGGTACTCTGAAGTGGAGATGGAGAAAGAATCTCAGATTTAGAAGTGGGTAGCCATCTGGGAACAGGCGACCACCAAACAGTGTGGTTCACGATAAACACAGCCATACAATCAAGCCATACAAAAGCAAGAATACTGGACTTTAGGAGGGCTGACTTTGGGAAAATGAGAGAGTGCCTCAGTAAAGCACTAGCAAACGGGCAAGAAGGAGGGGTGGAGGAACAATGGGGAGTGATCAGAACAGCCATCACAGAGGCAACAAGCCTTTGTGTAAAGCAAATCAATAAAACACAACGAAGGAAAAAACCGCTATGGTTCTCAAAAAGAGGTGGCAGGAAGGTTAAGGAGAAAAGGACAGCATTCAGGAAATATAAGGAAACACAGAAGGAGCAGGACAGAGAACTTTATCAGTTAAAGCAGAGAGAGCTGGGAAGGCAGTCAGAATAGCAAAGCCCAAACCGAGGAAAGGATAGCCATTTCTGTTAAGAAGGGGATAAGACCTTTATAGGTACATTAGGGCGAAGAAAAGACCAAAGGAGGATACGAAGCTTAATAAAGGGAGGGAATGTGGGTAGAGGGTGACGGTGAAAAGCAGGGATACTGAGCAGAATATTTCTGCTCAGTATTCACAAAGGAAGAGGAGGGGAGTTACTAAACCAAACAAGAGAAACACTCTGAAGATGGGGGTCGATACCAGTCCATTTACAGAAGAGAGGGTTCTGAAAGAACTAATAAAATTGAAGGTGGACAAAGCAATGGGGCCTGATGATTCACCCAGAATTCTAAAAGAACTAAGGTAGAACTAGTGACACCGCTGACTACTCTCTTTAACAAATCATGGGAGGATGGGGTGGTACCGAGGACTGAAGGAGGGCAGATGTGATTCCTCTTCACAAAAGTGGGAGCAGGACAGAGGCAGGAAACTACAGACCAGTTAGTTTGACCTCCGTGGTAGGAAAATGATGGAATCACTTCTGAAGGAAAGAATTGTTGAGTACCTAGAGGCCAGTGGGGCTGGGACCCAAGGCAGCATGGATTCACGATGGGAAGGTCGTGTCAGGCAGATCTAATAGATTTCTTTGACTGGGTGACCAAAGTAGTAGACCAGGGAGGGCTGTGGACATGGCTACCTAGATTTTAGCAAGGCATTTGATACAGTCCCACACAAAGATTAATACACAAGATAGCCAGCCTTGGAGTGGGTCCCAAGGTGGTAGCCTGGATAAAATTGGCTAGACAACAGGATGCAAAGGGTAGTAGTAAATGGAGTACACAGTGAAGAAAGGAGGGTTACTAGCGGAATTCCGCAGGGTTCAGTACTAGGACGGCCCTTTTAATGTCTTTATAAGTGACATTGCAGAGGAACTGGAAGGAAAAGTATGTCTCTTTGCAGATGACACAAAGATCTGCAACAGGGTTGATACACAAGATGGAGTGGAAAGGATAAGAAGGGACTTGGCAGGTTGTAGGAATGGTCAAATGTATGGCAGCTCAGATTTAATGCAAAGAAGTGCAAGGTAATGACATGGGAAACAAAACCAGGAAGCGTACACAATGGGGGTGAGATACTGACAACAGTAAAAATAGAAAGGACCAGGGGTAATTATATCAGATGACCTAAGGTGGGCAAGCAATGTGAGAAGGCAGTAAGGAAGGCTGGGGGGATACTGGGATGCATAGGAAGAGGCATCAATAGTAGAAAACAGGAAGTTGTTATCCCTCTGTACAGACAGTTGGTGAGACCCCATCTAGGAGTACTGTATGCAGTTCTAGGCCCCATCTCCATAAAGACATAGACAGAGTGGAGAGCTGTCCAGAGGGAGGAGCAACAAAAATGGTGCAGGGTCTGCACCAGAAGACTATCTGAAGAAAGACTAAAGGAGCTTAATATGTATACCCTTGAGGAAAGATGGGAGAGAGGGACATGATAGAAACTTTCAAGTACCTCAAGGGAATTAACAAAGTCCAAGAGGGTAGCATCTTCCAGAAAAGAGATGTGCAAGAACAAGGGACACAATTTGAAGATTGAGGGTGACAGCTCAGAGGTAGTGTGAGGAAGTATTTTTTCACTGAGAGGGTTGAGGATGCATGGAACAGCCTCCCTGAGGAGGTCGTGGAGTCAAGAACAGTGGGGGACTTCAAGAATGCATGGGACAGGCATAAGGCAGTCCTAGTGGGGGGTAGGAGGAAGTAAGCTGTTGGTTAACTAGGATCTGCAGCTTATCTGTTAGGTAGGAAAATGGGCAGACTAGGTGGGCCAAGCGGTCCTTATCTGCCGTCAAATTCTATGTTTCTATGTTAGGGATTCCCCGCCCACAGGGAAATCATCGGGAGGGACGCACCATCACAAGGATAGGGCTAGGTCAGAGTCTCACCCAAAGTCGCCCTCCAAAAAGGCTTCTTCTCCTTTGACCTACGGCCAGAGGTCCGGCTCTGTCCTGGCCCATGCGACCGAGCCTTCCCACAAGCATAGGTCTGCTCCCGCCTCTTCTCGGGGCAAGCACAGGGAGTCAGCCCCTTCTGGGACTTCATCTTCTCTGGCCCACCAACCCCACAAATCATCCTCGGGGTCGATCCAGAGTGGCCAGTCCAAGGATAGGCATAAGGACAGGCCCAGTCCCACGGAGAAACGCAGGGATGAATGCAAGGATCCAGAGGCCGCCGGACATCTTACGCCTCCACTGGCAAAGGTCCGTCCTCCACCAGACAGACCCAGCCGTTCGCCTTCCCCGGCATCCCGCACCCCAACGCCTGATAAGGAGCGGTCGCCGGAGAAGGATCTAACATCCGCACCTCCCTCGGGTGGGAGGACGTCCAGTACGCCAGCGCCTACACCGGACCTCAGCTCTCCATGCGAAGGAGATGATGGTCACCCGGATATGAACATCGGCCAAAACCTGGCGCCAGTCCCAAAGACGCGCCTAAGCCGCCGGGCGCAGGCGCCCAGCCCAGCGGTCGTCCCGTGGCTGACATCGGAGCACTCTTTGCTACATGGTGGAATACAGTCAAAGGGGATCTACTCTATAGACCCCCAGACGCCACCCCACCTTATCCACCTTTGGGACCTCCCCCAACTCCACCAGTTCCAGGTGAGGACGAAGGCACCCATCTGGATCCAAAGGGGAAAAGGAAAAGGCACATTCTCCAAGCATGTCAACGTACAAGTATCTTACAGGGAGGAACAGGGTGCAGGAATGCACTATTTTTAAGCGAAAAAGATGTTCCAGGACTAGAGGGCATGGGATGAAGTTGGAGGGAGGACGATTCAGAGGAAACGTGAGGAAGAATTTCTTCACAGAACGGGTGGTGGACAAGTGGAACACCCTGCCAGAGGAAGTGGTGGGGGCTGAAACAGTCACGGAATTTAAGAATGCATGGGATAGACATAAAGGAATTCTGGAGGTCAGGGGTAAGGGGCAACAGACTTCCTGGAAAACATAAACTGAACTTACAAACTTAAATGGGCAGACTGGGTGGGCCATAGGCCCTTATCTGCCGACACTGTCTATGTATCTATGTATGTCTTGCGCCCTCTTCTACTGGCCGCACATCTTCCTCAGACGAGGGGGATGCGGATCCTCCTTCTCTTGACTCCTCTGGGGATGAGTTCTTTCCCCCTTCACTAGGCCCAAAGAACTCTCCCAGCCCCCAGATGATCCCACTTTTTAGACACCATGAGACACATCCAAGCCATTTATAAATAGGGACACGGAAGATCTGGACCCAGAACGTAAATGTTTGGCAAAATTTGGAGGGGACAAGGAACCAAAATCGTTGGTCAACCCACCATTTGTTGAGCCGTTCTAGGACATCTCTTGCCTGTCCTGGCATACGCCTGCCTCTATTCCAGCGGTTCCTAAAAAGGCTGACAGGCTCTATAAGCTTTCTGGCAGAGCAACCCAAAGCCAACTCACTGGTGCTCACTGCCGCTCATGGCCGTGGCATCAAGCCTAAACATTTTTGAGTTCTTAGCCTCTAGACCCAGCCTCCAAGAGAACTGATAGCTGGGGGTGGAAAGTATTCCCTTCAGCCACAGGGGTCATATGCTGTCTAAACTTGATGGCCCACATGGTCACCTGTCAGCAATCTCTGTGGCAAAAGACCATGGAACTGGTTAAGTCCATGCCTGAATCTGAAACAAAAGAGGAAGTGCTTGCCTATGTCCAGTCAGGCCTGGATGTAGACAAGCATGTCTTGCGCTGCTCCTATGATGCAGTGGACATGGCCTCTAGAGCTGCTGCCTCAGGGGTATGCTTATGTCTGCATTCATGGCTGAGACTCGCCGGTTTCCAAATGGACCTGCAGGACTCCATGTTGGACTCCCCCCTTTCAGGGACCGGTGCTCTTTGGGCCAGAGGTGGAATCCCTGGTGAAGGGACTTCAAGAGCCAGGAAAGGCGGTAGCCACGTGTACCGCATGTACAAGTCCCAGCCTCAGGAATCCCATCCCTGTCCCTTTCGCAAGGACAGGGACAGAGCAAACTCCCAAGGCAAGGGTTTCAAGAGGCGGGCCACCCTAACCTCCAAGGCCCTAGGCAGTCCAAAGCTCCCAGGGCTCAGGCCCCCGCTACTCCCACCGCCTGACTCGCTGCTTCACCCTCTCCCCTCTCAGGAGTCACAGAGTGAGAAGGTAGGAGGAAGATTTGCACTTTACCCATCTGTCTGGTCCACAGTTAACCACGGAGCAGTGGGTACTGGATATAATTCAAAACGGGTACTCCATAGAGTTTCTCTCCATCCCACTGAACAATCCCGCCACCTGGCAATTGTCCACTGGCCCACACTCTACTCTTAGCAGCGGAAATCCAACAGCTCTTAGAGACAAAAGCCATCCAGCCTGTTCCTCTGGCACAGAGGGGCAGAGGTTATTACTCCCACTTCTTCCTGGTTCCAAAGAAGACGGGAGACCTTCGCCCTGTTCTGGACTTAAGCTAACCCAATCTCTCGGTCAAATACCAGAGATTTCGGATGGTCACTCTTGCGAGTCTGTCCCCCTTACTCCATCAATGGGACTGGTTATGCTCCCTCTGTGCAAGATGCTTATATGCATATCAAAGTTCTGAAACATCACAGAAGGTTTCTTCAGTTCCAGTTTCAGGACCAGCATTACCAGTTCAGGGTTCTGCCCTTCAGCCTTTCTTATGCTCCCAGAGTCTTCACCAAATGCCTGGCAGTGGTAGCTGTGGCCCTCCGACGGAGAGGCCTTTTTGTCTGCCCCTACCTAGACGACTGGCTTCTCTCTGCTCCGACGGAAGTGAGTCTCCAAGTCACCCTCAAAGAGAAGACCTCTTCTGCTCCCTGGGGATTACAGTGAACTGGCCAAAGTCGCAACCCCATCCGTCTCAGAGGTTGCTATTTATAGGGGCAATCCTGGACACCGAGCAGGGAAAAGCTTTCCTACCCTCAGATGGCTTCATGTCTGTGGGCTCTGGCATGCAGAGTTCAGGCAGCTTCCACAATACCTGCTTGGGTCATTCTTCAGCTGCTGGGCCACATGGCGGCCACCATAGTCACGATCCCACTCGCCAGGTTGCACATGAGTCCTCCAATGGCATCTCAGGGTGCAATGGGATCCGGCAGTGGACGACCTCAATTTTCCGAACAGGGTCTCTCGAGCGGTCCAGCACTCCCTCGATTGGTGGTTCTGCCACATAAATCTGGAGGGAGGAGTCTCCTTGCAGAGACCAACTCTATCCCTCATACTGACCACGGACACGTCACTGACAGGTTGGGGGACTCAGTTAGGAGATCACAGGACTCAAGGCTCCTGGTCTCCCACAGAGCGCTCTCTACATAGCAATGTCCTGGAAATGAGAGCCGTTCTGAATGCGCTTCAGGTTTTCCGAGACCAGCTCTCCCCAGGTCCCCTTCTGGTGCAGACAGACAACATACCAGTGGTGGTCTACATCAACAAACAAGGGGATACTCACTCTTACCCCCTTTGCAGGGAGGCCGTGAGAGTGTGGGACTGGGCAGTAGAACACCTCCTAGACCTCACGGCAGTTCATCTACCTGGGGTCCAGAGCGCTCGCACCCAGCAGTCAGTCTCTCTCTCTCTCTCTCTCTCTCTCTCTCTCTCTCTCTCTCTCTCTCTCTCTCTCTCCTCTCCCCTCTCCCTCTCTCTCTCTCGCCATGAGTGGGAACTACTTCAGGAAGTTGTAGATGACCTCTTCAGTTGCTGGGGCCTCCCAGAGTTGGACCTCTTTGCAGCCCCATACAACGCCAAACTGCAAAATTTCTGCTCACTCGTTCTAGGGGCTGGTGTTTTTTGGCAAGATGCATTGTCCCACTCTTGGACAGGGAAGTTTCTGTACGTGTTCCCTCTCATCCAGAGAGTACTGCTCAAACTGCAGTTAGAAGGAGCCAGGATGATCCTTGTGGCTCCGCCAAATTTGGTATCCACTGCTCCAGCAACTGTCATTGGAGCCTCCAGTGCAGTTGCCTCTCTCCACCTACTTGCTCTCAAAGGAGCAGGGGGCACTCGTCCATCCTGCTCTTCACTCTCTTCACCTGCATGCCTGGCACCTGCAGTCTTAGCAGAAGAGAGATTAGGCGTTTCTAGCTGGGTGGGAGAAGTTCTGGTCGCAGCCAGGAAACCTTCCACAAGGGCTATGTACGTGATGTAATGGAAGCTTTTCTGCCTCTGGGCAACAGCTCGTGCCCTGGATTGTCTGGTCAGACGTGCTAGAGTACCTCCGTCGCCTTTTGAACTTGAGACTAAGCTACTCGTCCATCAAGGTGCAAATGTGTGCGGTTTCCGCATATCATGTCCCCCTAGGAAAGAGAACTCTGGCACAGTTGAATGTCTGCAAAACATTTCTCAGAGGGGTTTTGCATATTAGGCCTCCCAGGAGAGACACTTCTTCTGTGGTATTTGCTTTTCGTTCTTGAGAAGCTCACGCTCCCTCCTTTTGAGCCAGCCACGTCTTGCAAGCCGAGTTTCCTTTCCTGGAAAGTTCTTCTATTAGTGGTTGTTACTTCTGCTAGAAGAGTCTCCGAGCTCCAGGCCTTGATGTGCAAACAGCCTTACAGTGTTTTCCATAGGGATAGGGTCACCCTGCGTGCAGGCCCCAAGATCTTACTTCGAGAGGGCTCTTGCAGTAGGTAATTACATATAGGACTGATGCAGGCCGGCGTCAGGACCCGATGGAAAAATATCTAGGTAGCAGTCTCTGGCGGGGGACCATCCCACGTCAGGTGACAGACGTCATGCGGTGTCAGTATAAAGGGGCAGTCCCCCACACCCACCTTCCAGTTCTTTCCCGCCATTAGCTCATGTCAGTGCTTGTCAGCTCTGTCGCCGGTAGTATTTATCGTCATTTTTTTTTATGTTATTCAACTTAATCGTCAGCCTTTCATTGCTGTATGTCGTCCCCTACACCCCTCGGGCACAAAAATAAGTCACGACTCGTCGTAACTCCTACTGGATGGCCATTCCAGTGCCTCTTCAGTCTGGGCCCGGACCATCAGGTGGAGAAGTGCCAGCAGTGCCTTAAATGTAACGCCGCCACCCGCAGACAGAGGCAGCAGTCCCTGGAGGCCCATATCCTCAAGAAGAAAATGTCCTCCATGGAAAAGGAGTTGAAAAAGCTCCAGCAGACGTCCACTTCCCCCGAAGGCCATCGTAAGAAGGAGGACAAGGAGAAGCATCGGGACAGGGGCTCCTCTTCCATCGCGACTCCAGTTGGAGTCGCCATGCTCCACGTAACGTCCCCTCCGGGGGATGACTCCATGACGGCCGTCTTGAAGGTTTCCAAGGCAATGTCAGCCCACCCGTCTGGCTCGCACTCAGGCCCTTCGGGTGCCTCCAGGCTGTTGGAGGCCTCCACTCCCAGTAAAGCCGTCATTGTGCAGCCTACTGGTTTGAGCGGCTCCGGTAAGCCGGACATCAGCTCCTCTGACGCCCACACGGAGACGGTCGATAAGCCGCTCGACCCTTCAGTGTGGTGCACGGCCACTTTCCTGCCCAAGCAGGCTGCCCCACCTTCGCGACCTGCCTTGGGCGATGGGTCCGCTAAGTCTGACGCCGGCTCCTCCAACGGCCACCCGGACTCCGCTGATAAGTCGGACGTCGGCCGACCAACGTCCGTGCGGCAGCTGAGCCGACTTTGGACCCTCTTACATCGCCGTTTCCTTGCTCCCACAGCCTTTGCTGCCTCCTGGGACCCTGGTCTCCACAGCCTGATCCGGGGATCCCCCATCCCAAGCGTGCGGGTTCCTGCTGCGCTGGCGTCGGTTCCCCAGGCGCCCGGCTCAGCGCCAGTCCCACTGCTTGTGACGACATCCACCTCTCGGATGCGCTCCAGCAGGCCCTCTGCCCGCTGGGCCTTCTGCTCCAGGCCCACCCGCTGGGCTTCCGGCTGAGCCATCTGCTCCGTCAGTCTCCCCCCGGTTCCCGACCCTGTCTTATCCGGCGCCGTCTTACCTTGCTCTGCAGTATCCAACGCCCCAGTACCTGACGCTGGCCTATCTGACACCGCAGTACTCGGTGCCTCACTACCTGACGCCGGATTACCCGCCGTTGGATTACGGATACGCACCCTACAGGTACACTCAGTATCCATGTCCCCCCCCTCCTCCACTGCCCCCACAGCTGCCGGTGAACTTAAAGGAGACTGTGGCCTCCTGGTGGGCTGAGGCCAAGGCTTAGCTCACCAGAGAGGTGGAGAGTCGTCTCCCGGCGACGGTTCCGGCTCCCGTACGCCCCAGACGACAGACTCCTTCCCCACCTCCAGATACCAGGGGCGAGCCTTCTGGTTCCAGGGTGGGGCAGGACACACTTCCCCAAGGGCTTCCTAAGGGGTCCGCTCCTCTCCCACGCCGGGAGAGGGAGTCTTCTGCCTCTTCCTCCTTGGACACCTCGGATGACTCCGACGGTTGTTCCGACCCGGACGACGAGCCACGCTCTCCGACCAAACCCAGGCCTAAGACTCCTCCGAAGTCTCCTCCGGAAGATCCTTCTTTTTTGAAGTTGCTGCGCAAAATCCAGGAAGTTCATAAGTGACGCTCCTTGGAGCCAGACCCACTGCGTAAGAAACTCGCTGAGCACCTGGGTCTGCCCAAAACCGCGCCAACCTTGGTGCCACCCTGGATTGAGCCTCATGCCGACCTTGTTTCCACCATTTGGAAGCAACTGTCAGCATTAGCCCCTCTTCCTCGGAAGTCTAATAGGCTATACCAGGCTCCCGAGGGTGTTGACTTCCTTGATTCTCGCCCTCAAGCTGACTCGGTTGTGATTAGCGCCGCTCATGGCCAGTCAGCTAATCCGAAGCATTTGAGCTCGTCTCCACCTGACAAAGAATCCCGTCTTCTGGACCAGTACGGCAAGAAGATCTATGCTTCTTCCACTCTGGGTATTAGGGCCCTGAACTATGTCAGTCACATGGGGGATTACCAGTAGGCAATTTTTAGTGAGGTGGATTCCAAGTTGGACTCCCTTCCTGACTCTCAGGTTAAACAGGAAGTGGCTGACCTTGTCCTTTCTACTCGTTCGGCCAGTCGGCACATGCTTCGTACCACGTACGATGCAGTGGACACTGCTGGTAGGAGCTCGACTTTCGCCGTAGGCTTATGGCATCATGCCTGGCTCCGTGTGTCAGGTTTGGTCCCGGAAGTGCAGTCCGCTATTCAGGAAGCACCCTTCCGTGGTTCGGTGCAGTTCGGTGGTGATGTCAAGGACATTATCACCGATCTGCAGGAGCAGGGGACTGCACTGAAGTCTGTGGATTCCATGTACACTTCCCCTCCAGCACAGCGCAGCGCGTCGCTTCGCATGGCGGGTGGCAAAGGGCAAAACCACGGAAAGTGGGCCAATAAATGTCGGGCCCCTCCGGCTGCCAAGCCCCACCACCCAAAAAGCAGCGGGAGCTTCAGCCACGCATGCCCACCATCTGACTCTTTTCTCTCCCATAGCCTCTGGCGTTCCAGAGGAACGGTGGGAGGAGGTTTCCCTCCACCTCCCGGGTTGGGGAGGATAGCGTCAATTCCTGGGTGCTCCAACTCATTGCAGAAGGACACTCAATAGAGTTTCTTCAGAAACCCCCTCGACACCTTCCCCCAAGGTCGTCGTACTCGCAGGAGCATCTTCTTCTGGTCCAGGAAGAAATTTCCTCCCTTCTCTTGAAGGAGGCGATAGAACCCATCCCCATTCCTCTTCAGGGAACGGGGTACTATTCCCATTTCTTCCTAGTCCCGAAGAAAATGGGGGACGTGAGGCCAATTCTCGACCTCAACTCCCTGCACTTGTTCATGGAGTACAAGAGGTTCAGGATGCTCTCGCTGCAGAGCCTCCTGCCCCTTCTCCGGCTGGGACAGTGGCTGTGCGCTTTGGATATGCAGGATGCTTACCTGCATATCCCTATCCGCCCTTCCCACTGCAAATACCTGCGTTTTGCATTCCAGGGTGACCACTACCAGTTCAAGACCCTCCCATTTGGTCTTTCCTCGGCGCCCCGGATGTTCACCAAATGTCTTTCAATGGTAGCAGCCTACCTGCATACCCAGGGGGTGCAGGTTTTCCTGTACCTGAATGATTGGCTCCTGGTGGCCCCGTCCAGGGAGGAACTCCTGCGCTTCCTTTCCCAGCAGGTCTTTCAAACAACATGAAGTCTTGCTGTATTCAGACATAATGCAGTTAGCCCCAGCACTTGAACTGCCCTGGAGAGGAAAGAGTTAACTCCATGCAGAAGCGTGGGACGTTGAGCTTGAACTCTGTTTTCAAACCTCTGTCTGTGGTACTTCCCAGTGTAACTGTCAGATTCTTTACTCCTCCTAACAGTGAAGTTGCTCCGTAGATTTCCTCTGCTCGGTTCAGTATAGTAGAGCGTTCAGTTTAAAAACCATTTCTTTATTTTTTCAGATTTACAGCCTCTGTCTACGGTACAGGTAGTGTTGTAGATAGCTAGTGACTGTGTTTTTATTTTATTGAACTGTGGAAATTGTTTGTCTCTTTTGTGTCTTTTCGGTCGGTCCGGTTAGGACCCGATCTTGTGAACTCTCTAATTTTAAATATCTTTCTGGGATTAGTGTGGTGTTCCGGTACCGATCGGTTTCAGAAGAACCGGGCTTTTTCTCTGTTCTTTTCCAAACCCGTGACATGGTTGTTACCGATCTGTTGGTATTACCTGGCTTGAAAGCTTCTATAGAATAATTTTGGTAGGTTGGCCATGTCTGTGAACCCCAAAAAGAAAACCGGTCCCACTGGGTTTCAACACTGTACAGAGTGTGGGGAGGCCTTTGCAGAGGTCGACCCCCACCTCATCTGTGTTTATTGTCAGGGGTTTGACCACCTCCGGTCAGACTGCCAAATTTCCAAAAGCTTTCCCAAAACCACTCTAGAAGAAAGACTGAGTAGGTTGAGGGAAAGGGAGGCCAAGAAGTCCATGGATCTGGATGGCCAGCCCGGTTCGGTTGCAGCTGAACCTGAGGAGGTGCCTACTAACCTGGCGATACCTCCTGGGGCAAAAGGAGAGCCAAGTCTGAGGGGTTGGTTCCATCAAAAAGGAAACTTAACGTCTCCTGGTTTGGATCCAGTACCACATACTCCAACCGCGGATGAGATAGCCAAAGCGATTAGTATTGTCCAGTCGCCTCACCCGGTTCCGTCCGAACTGGCACAGCCGGTTAGGCGGTCGGTTTGGTCGGAACCGGCTCCTTCGTATTATGATCCGGATGCTTTCTATGAGGATTGGGAGGGAGACGATTATCCCGACGATGATGATGACCAGGGGGGTCTGGATGTGCCCATTCAACCGGACATCTCCCCAGACAGGCCCTCAGATATCTCTTCACCCAGGCTCCCTGAGTCCCCTTCACACTTCTTGTTTTACTAGAATGTGGTCCAAACCCTCCAGCTCCCTATGGTTGAAGCTGCTGAGGAGGAAGAAAAGCCTGATTTTGTGGAGATGATGGACATCCCAGAGTCCAAAAGGTTGTCTATTCCCCTTCCTAAGTCCTTGGGAAAACAGACACAAAAGAGTCTACAGACTCCTAACTCTTTACCTCCTGTAGATAAAAGAATGGACAGGAGGTATATGTTATCAGGCTCAGCTGCGGAGTTCCTTTATTCACATTGCAGCCATGTTGAGGTAGTGCAGGCTGCAGCCTGTGACAGGGCAAACATTCCTTTGGCTTCCACCCCCCAGACAAGGACTCCAGGAAAGTTGATGCCATGGCCAAAAAACTATACTTGGCATCCTCCTTGGGACTCAGGCAGGCAAATTATATGGCCTATACAGCCAGGTACCAGAAGTCCAGGTGGGATACGGTTCTGAAACTGGCTCAACAGGCCTCCCCTGGCTAGCCAGAGAGCTGGAGGAGGTGGCTGCAGACGGAATTGAGGCATCCAAAGTACACTTTCATGCTGCTCTGGACTCCAGCGATGTGGCATCCAGAGTCATGGCTACATCTGTGTCTCTCAGGAGGCATGCTTGACTCAGATATACTAGCCTGTCACAGGACACCCAGTCTAAGGCTGTGGTTTTTCCCGTAGTTGGTAACTCTCTGTTTGAGGAGCAGACAGAGGCTTACATGAAAAAAATGGACGAATACAACACAACTTACAGGAGTGCACAGGCCAAGGAAAGGCAGGCCACTCCTCAAAAGCAGCAGTCCAGGGGCAGGGGCAGGCCTTTTCACATGCCTTTTTACCAAACCTAGGTCTCCTCTTCTTACCCACAAAGGGGGGGGGTTTCCTGAGGGAGGGGCAGGAGGGGGATGAGCAGGACTGCTTCCTCCTCCCAGTCTAAGGCTCCTGCCAAGCAGACACCCTGAGGTGTCAGCCTGGTCGACTCCCCAGTCCCAGCAGGAGGCAGGCTGGCGTACTACTTTCAGGCCTGGAAGTCTGTTACCTCAGACAAGTGGGTCCTGGAAGTAGTAAGCCAGGGACTGGCCCTCAGTTTCAGAAGGTACCCAAAAAGGAGGGCCAAGTCTTTTCCATCTGCATCAATCTCAGAAACCCTTGCCCTGGAGGCAGAGGTTTCTTCTCTCCTAGCTCTGAGCCGTAGAGAAGGTTCCTATTCAACATGGGAAAAGGCCTGTACTCCAGGTACTTCCTTACCCCAAAGAAAACAGGGAAGTGGCAACCCATCCTGGATCTAAGGTACTTGAACAAACACATATCAAAACCCAAATTCAAAATGGTAACTCTGGGAATAATCCTTCCCTCTTTAAGGCCAGGAGATTGGCTAGCATCACTGGACCTCAAGGATGCCTACTTCCATATCCCTATAAGGTGCTCCCAGAAAATACCTCAAGTTCGAGTTGCCTTCAGGCCACTATCAGTTCAAGGCCATGCCTTTTGGTCTAACATCAACTCAGGGTGTTCACAAAGTGCCTTGCGTAGCTTACCTCAGAGACAGAAGTATCACAATTTTTCCCATATCTGAGACGACTGGCTGCTGGTAGGGCAGTCATCAGATCAGGTCAGAGGCAGCTCATGCCAACCACCAGGACTTGCTCAGTTCTCTGGAGTTTCTTCTAAATCTGCCAAAATCAGTCCTCGAACCAGTACAGCTTCTCACCTTCTTAGGGGTGGAATTGGATACTGTTCAAGCAAAAGCCTTCCGTCCTCTGTCAAGGGTGAAGGCCTTAGTAGACCTCGCTTCCTTCTTTTGGCCTCAGGTTTTTCTTCCAGCGAGACAGTTCCTCCAACTCTTGGGCCACATAGCAGCCTCCACAGCAGTGGTTCAGGGAGCCAGATTTCAGATGCGGGACATTCAGTTCCATCTAAGGTCCTTTTGGTCACAGAGAAGGGACACTCTCTCCAAACTGATTCCAGTGACCCGAACTCTGGTACAAGCTCTCAGTGGTGGCTGGACCAGGACAACCTCAGACAAAGGGTTCCATTTCTCTTTCAAGTTCCATCAGTAGTACCTGACTCACGGATGCTTCTCTCCCTAGGCTGGGAGCCCACCTGGGAGCCCTAACAGCTCAGGGAATCTGGTCCCCGCAGGAGTCTCTTCTTCATATCAATCTCCTGGAACTCAGGGCAGTTTTCCTAGCCCTTCAGACCTTCTCAGATTCAGTCAAGAGCAAGGTGGTCCAAATAAGGATGGATAACACTACCACAGTGTGGTACATCAACAAGCAGGGAGGCACTCGGTCCACGGCCTTGTGCTCAGAGACCATGAAGATTTGGTCTCTGGCCTATTCCCTTCAGACTTCCCTGGTACTGGTTCATCTTCCAGGGAAAGACAGTGTGTTGGCAGATGCCCTGAGCAGGATTTCACAGGGACATCACGAATGGTCCCTGAATCCTCACATTCTGAGGATCATTTTCTCCAGGTGGGGCATCCCAGACATAGATCTATTTGCAGCACCAGACAATCATCAATTTCCTCTGTTTTGTTGCAGACTTCCAGTCCTGGGGACAGTTCCCCAGAATGCCCTCATTCTGGACTGGAAGGGCAGGTTTCTCCGTGCCTTCCCTCCTTTCCCTCTCTTGTTCAGAGTTCTGATCAAGATAAGAACTCAACCCTGCACAGTGATTTTGGTGGCTCCAGATTGGGCCAGACAGCCCTGGCATCCTCTTCTGTTCTCCTTGGCTGTGTCACATCCCCTGTGTCTTCCCAAGAGATATAATCTTCTGTCCTCCTCCTAGGGGCGGATCAGGTTCCCCAGTCTCCAGTCCCTCAACCTCAAGGCCTGGTTGTTGAAGAGTTAGAATATGTAGCACTTCATCTCTCTCAGGGAGTTCTGGATATTCTAATGGTCTCCAGGAAACCTTCCACTAGAAAAATTTACAATTCCAAATGGAAGAGGTTCAGTGTTTAGTGCTCTCAGAAAGGCATCCTGCCTGATTCTGCAGACATTTCAACCTTAGACTATCTAGTTCATCTGAATGGTCTAGGCCTTAGGCCTGCCACTCTGAAAGTTCATCTAGCAGCTGTCTCTGCATTCCTGTCAGCAGGGAAGGGCTCTTTCCTGGCATCTCATCCTGTTTTCATAAAGTTTTTCAAAGGTCTGCTCCACATTAACCCTCCCTTTAGGGAGCCTACTCCACCTTGGGATCTTAATGTCTGCATTGCTCAGCTTATGCAGCCACCCTTTGAGCCTATGGCTTTGGCTGGATTGAAGTACTTGACCTGGAAAACTGTGTTTCTGGTAGGTATTACTTCTGTCAGGCGGATTAGTGAATTACAGGCCCTGTCAGTTGAACCTGACTTCATATCCTTCCATAGGGTTAAAGTGGTCCTAAGAACTAATAGGAAGATCTTACTTCGAGAAACAGCTCTTGCAGCAGGTTACACCATTAGGACTGAAGCTGGCAGGCGCCAGGACCTCCGGAAATTTTCTAGCTAGCAGTATTCAGCGGGGACCCCCGATGTCAGTCCTGCTAACGTCTGTCCGCTCCAGCTCAGGCATAGTACATAAGGGGTGGTACCCCAAATCCCAGATCTTCCTGGACATAAGTCTCCACCACTCATTCACCTAGTGGGATTGGCGCGGAGGCACTAAGACCCATCGGGAGCAAACTTTTTGCTGGAGGTTCGGCCAGAGAGGCGCCCCGCGAGACACGCCATGCGAACAGCGGCTCGGCAGTAATCCGTATCTGGCGGCGACCTCAACACTCAGTTCCTTTTTCCACGCCGTCGATGCGCTTCAGTAGCAGCGTCGCTCTCGCCTGTCGAAGTCAAACTTCAAACTAGCGCATAGTTTTCAGTTTGTTTTTGTAACATTATCACGATAGTAGTATCAGCTTAGTTTATTCTATTTTTCCAAAATTTTTCTAATATTTAAATTTAACACTTAAAAAGTCTCGGCCTACTGGACGGAGTCGAGCCATAGCAGGTCGGGTGGCGGTAGGGAACTTCGTGTAAAGCTTGTTCAGTCAGCCGGGCTGGGTCGGTCAGCCTCCTTCTCCTCAGCGGGGTTCGACTACGGTCAGTCCGATGCCGGGGATGGGCGGTCCCCGCTGACATAAAATAAGCGATGGCATTCTCGGCTTCCGTTGACCTCGGCTCTTCTTGACCCTGAGTCGAAGAAAGGCATCACTCGAGGTAGCCCTCTGGTATGTCGCGTCGGCGGTGGGTTATGTCGTTGCTAGTTGCGGTCTCCTTCTTGAGATACGCCAACTTCCGTAGTCGTCGTCCTGAACAGCAGAGCCTCCCGCCTATAGGTAGGGCTCCAGATGAGCAGTTTCATCAGTGGGCGCTCTTGGTAGGCGATAGGCTCGGAGGTTGGTTCTTCTGCCTGGCTCGGTTTACCTCGGAGCCCTCGGGCTCCTCAAGCGGTGATCAAGTAAGCGGTTAGACCTTCCTAGTAACGCGGCGCCTTCTTCGATGCTAGCGGCTCCGTGCCGTGTTTCCCCTCCACATGGCTGCGAGCGCGAGGCTTCCCACCGATACCCTTGCTCCTGGTATTTTTCCTTCTCTTGTTTTCCAGGTTCCGAGGCTTTCAGGCGCCTTCTGCAGGGTCTGTAGCACGTGTCGGCGCCGTTTAAGAGCCGCGGGCTACGGCGCCGTTGGCGGCGCCGCGTGATCTCGGCGCCGTTAAGCGGCGCTCGTCTCTCAGCGGCGCCCCCGGTAGTGCCGATTAGATGCAGCGGCGCCCGTTCGCGGCGTCGTCTCTGATACCCGTTCAGCGGCGTCGTCCGTGGCGCCGTTAGCGCGCGCCGTGCCGGCGTCCGTCCTGGCGCCCGGCGGCGTTTGCAGAGGCAGCGTGCCTCTTGACGCCCGTGCGCCTCCCTCGATGCCGTCTTCCGCCCGTTTGCCCGTCTCGGCCCGGCAGCCGGGACTCTCCTTGTTTTCTGCCATTTCCTCCTCTCTAATTTCCTCTTTCCTGTCCAAACAGTCGCTTTCTGGACCATCAGGAGATGATGTTGAGCCTGACCGAGACCTTCGGTTGGGTGATGAAGTGGAAAACAGGATCTTTCTTTGCTACAGAGCCTGTGATGGGGACCTGTCCTTTAAGTCTCTGTTGAAGAACCTGGGATCACTCTTTCTCTCAGACTACAGACATCGATCTGGAGAAGATGTTAAACTCAGTATCTTCATGTACCGGAGATCCTCAGTTTGACTCCTCCGATTCAGCCTTCCTAGAGGCGCTGTCTCAAATGGTATGGAATAACCCTCTTATTCCCTCAGTGGCTAAATCCATTGATAAAGTATTCAGCTCCCAGGATAGTCCATTTGGCATCCCAAACGCTGCGGATCCTATTGCCAGTCCTGGCAGAGAATGACAAGATACGTTCTTCCTCAAACTACTACAGCTCGACCTATTAACAAGAAGTCTCGTAAATTGATACATTAGGTAAGAGAGTCTTTGCTGCCTCCTCTAAGTATGCGTATTGCCAGTTATCAAGGCTGTTTCTCCAGTATGGTATATCTGTGGCACTCTATGAAAAGAATGGTTGACTCTTCCAGATTGGTTCAAGTCAGGCTTCTTCTGACGTTATTAAGTGTGAGTCCAGCCAACAGGTCAAAGCGCGCGGGCACTGCTTCTCGCTCTTAGCTCAGCACCCCGCGGTTTGCTCTGGCGCCATTCCTGGCTCGCGTGCTTCTGGCTTCACCGAGATGATGCTCAGCAGCAGGTGATGGCGCTGCCTGTATGATGGCTCCTCTTCTTTTGGCCCTCAGGTGGAGCAAGCCTTGAGGCCACTCAGAAGACTAGATGCGCATTAAGTTGGCCAGGACCTCCGCCTGCCCCTGGGGGCATGTGAACAGGCGTCCAGTTTCATGAGTCGTCCAGTCCTTTCGAGAGGCAGAAGCAGAAGCTTCCATAAAGCCATGCACAACCTCCAAAGAAGCGCTTGGCAAGCGCAGGGACCTAAAAGCTCCAAGCGCTACCTTATGATCGTTGGCCCAGATTCCATCCACTCTGCCCGGTGGAACTTTCTCCTCCGGTGGGAGGGTGAGTCTGATGTACTTCTACAACCGGTGAAGTCCAACACCTCAGACAAATGGGTTCTTGGGATAATTAGGAGGTTACTCTCTCAATTTCTTGGAACCCCGGTGTCTCCCTCGACAACCCAGGTTGTCGGCCTCTCAGTCAGATCTCCTCACCAGCGGAGATCCAGGGCCTTCTGAACAACAGGCAATAGAACTGGTGCCCCGCATCTGCGAAACACAGGGTTCTACTCCCATTGCTTTCTGGTTCCAAAGAAATCTGGGGATCGCCCCATTCTAGACCTCAGAAGTTAAACAAATTCCTCCCAAGGAGAAATTCAAGATGATTTCCCTAGGTACCCTGTTACCCTTGCTGCATCAACGACGACTGACCTCTGGATATGCAGGATGCTTACCAGCATATCCCCGTCCACCCGACCCACAGAAATTCCTCAGGTTTGTAGCTTTGGGTCAGCATTATCAGTTCAGAGTCCTGCCCTTTGGGCTATCCTCGGCCTTGCGATTTTTACAAAGTGTTGTGCAGTTCTCATGGCGCATCTCGAAAGATCGGACTCGAGTGTTTCCCTACCTGGACGATTGGCTTCTAGCAAGCCCTTCCGCCAGGGACTTTGGAAGCCGTGCAAGCGACCTAGTCTTCTCACGATCCATGGGAGTTCTGCTGAATTTGAAAAAATCTCGCTGCAACCCACTCAGGGCTCCTTTTCAAGGGACGGCTTCTAGACACCTCTTCGAAGAGCCTTTCCTTCCAGAGGACGAAGACTAGACATCCTTCGCATGGCCCGTTACATCAGGGAGAACCAATCGGTTACAGCTCTCTCGATGCAACGCATGTTGGGTCTCATGAAGTCCTCGGTCTTCACTGTCCCTCTGGCCCGGCTGCACATGAGAACCACCCAGTGGATGCTCTCCACTCAGTGGTCCCGACCTCTCCCCAGTCTTATCCCATCAAGGTGCGGAGCCCCTTGAAGGTCTCTCACTGGTGGTCTCAAAAGCAATCTCCTGGAAGGATTCCCTTTGCTCCCCGGATCATCAGATCTCCATCACCACAGATGCATCGCTAATGGGATGGGAGCTCACTGTCTCTCCCTCACACTCAAGGTGTATGGACTCAGTTGAAACTCATCTCCACATAAATGTCCTGGAGATGAGAGCGGTCCTCTATGCAATCCGAGCTCTGAAGGATGTCCTTTGTCACAAGGAACATTCTCCTTCAAACGGACAACAAAGCAGTGATGTATTACATCAACAAGCAAGGCGGTGCTCATTCTTATCCCTTTGCAGGAAGCAATGAGGGTGTGGGAGTGGTGCTTGAGCACAAGTCTCTGATTCAAGCGGTTTATCTGCCAGGTATACAAAGCACCATATCACCTGCAGCAGCGAGCAGGCAGACCCTCACAGTGGTCTCTCGATCCAGCCAGTAGCTCGGTCCCTGTTCAAAGAGTGGGGACTCAGACCTGGACCTTTTGCATCCCCACTCAGCATAAAACTGCCTCTCTTCTGCTCCAGAAATCCAGGGCCTGGCATTTTCTGTCAGGATGCGTTCAGGCTCATGTGGACAAAGCAGCTTTCTTATCCTTCCACCGACTTCCTCTAATCCAGAGAGTACTCCTCAGTTCGAGTCTCAGGGGACCAAGATGATTCTCATTGCTCCTTCCTGGCCTCGGCAACTATGGTTTCTCTACTCAACAGTATGTTGGCAGCCTCTCCGAGACCACTTCCTTTGCAAATCAGTCTTCTGACTCAGGGTTGATTGGTCCATCCAACCTGAAATCACTTCACCTTCATGCTTGGCTCCTGAAGAGATAGAAGTGAATGGGTTCGCGATCTCGTAAGTCTCAGACATCCTTCTGGCTGCTGGAAGCCAGCCACCCAGCATCACGCTTCCAAATGGGCGTTTCTCTCCTGGTGTCTAAAATCCTCTTGGAGATCCTTTTCCTGTCCTCCTGGCAAAGGTTCTGGGTATCTTTTGGACCCTATCAAACTTGGGTCTTCAGTACTCCACAGTTAAAGTTCACTCAGTACCATCTCAAGCGTTCCATGAGCACGGTTTCTTCCTTAACTCTGGCTCCAGTTACCTATGGTGAAGATTTCTTAAGGGGATTCTCCATACCAGACCCCCTGTTAAGCGTCCAGTTGCAGCCTGGGACATTAACCTGGTGCTGGACATGCTCACTCGGAAGCCTTTCGAACCCTTAGCTACCTGTGAGCTAAAATTTCTTACCTGGAAGACTGCCTTCCTGGTGGCCATACCTCAGCCATGAGGTCTCTGAGATACACATGCACTGGTTACGGACCCTCCATTATACTGTATTCCATAAGGACAAGGTAGTTCTCCATTACTCATCCTAAATTTCTTCCCAAGGTTGTGTCAGAATTCCATCTGAACCAACCTCTGGTACCTCCACCTTACAGCTAATTTCCAAAATGAAGGGCAGAGCTCTTCATTCCTTGGATGTTAAGAGAGCACTGCAGTTCTATTTAGATAGAACCAAGGATGTTACATAGACTCAGCAACTTGTTCGTTTCTTTCAGCGACACCGGCTGGGTCAACCTGTCGCTATTAGATGTATCTCTTCATGGTTAGTGGCATGCCTTCGTCATTGCTATTCCATGGCTCAAGTTAAATTAGAAGGTAGAGTGTCGCTCACTCTACTAGGCGATAGCGAGCATCCCTAGCGGAAGTCGCAATGTTCCAATTGCAGATATATACTAGCGCCGCTACCTGGAGCTCAGTGCATACTTTCGGTTAAGCACTATGCACTGGATGTTCATGCCAGGCGACATTACGCATTGGCAGAACTATCCTTAATGGCTTCTATCGAGGCAGCGTGAGCTCTGGCTTTCCTGCCGCCCTTTTGGGGATTATCAGCTTGGTACTCTCCCACTGTGTGAATAGTGGAGGACTTATGTCCAGGAAGATGGAAAATTACGTACCTACGTAATTCTTGATCTTCTTGGCAGTCTCACCACTCATTCTATCTCTCCATCCCGAGCTCACCGCTGTATTGGTCTTCACTCCTCAAATCTTTGGGCGTGAGGACTTCTTTGCTGACCTTCTTACAGGTCATACGGACTATCTTATGTCCGTTTTTAATGTTAGGTTTACCCTTTTTCGTTAGTTACGCTGCACCTCCTTGGTAAAAAAAGGTACTGAGGCGGTTGGAGTAGTCGTCGAGGATGGTCATTACCGCTCGAAAGCCGCTGCTTCGTGCGCCGTGTCTCAGCGCCCGTCTCTCGCGTCGACCCTCCAGCAAAGTTTGCTCCCGATGGGTCTTAGTGCCTCCGGCGCCAATCCCACTAGTGTGAATGAGTGGTGGAGACTCGTCCAAGAAGATCAAGAATTACGGTAGGTACGTAATTTTCCTTTCTTTTCCCGCTGTCGACTTGCCAGCATCGGTCTCTACCTAGCGCTCAACGACTTAGAACTTCAAGAGTTTCTACCTAACTAATGTCCTCTCCAACTCCTTCATTTGAGGGTCACCTTTCAAAGTGTGCTTGCGGAAAACGGATCCCTTTCAAGGATCCTCATGCGTGCGGTGCTTAGGCCCGGACCACGGCACCAAGGTCTGCACCTGTTGCCGAGGGTTCAACAGCTGCACCGGGATCCGCCATTAGAAGGCACTTCAGGCTTACCTGCTAAAGGAAAAACTTAGTAGGAAGGACAAAGAACCTTCCTCCAGGGGTGATTCTTCCTCCAAGGTCCACAAACACCGGGACAAGCACCGGGAGAAGGCAAGGTCCAGATCCCCGAACTGGGCCTCGGATTCTTGGACCACTCTCCCTCCAGGGCTAGGTCTCAGCCCCCTCTGGTTAAGGTCCGGGCTTCCAGCGGTTCCTCGACTCTTCAGCCCATCAAGACTTCCTGGCCCTCAGCTTCCTCTACTCCCTCTCGGGCCTCTTCTAAGTCCTCTGAACACCACAAGTCTTCCTCTTCCACCCGACGTTAGGACCCCGTCTCCAGGTCGGTCTCCCAGCCCCCTAGGGGCCCGGATCCTCCACCCAGAAAGACGAAGGTCCTGACGTTCCTCAAGTGGACGACGGACCCGACGTTGGCCAAGCACCTGAAGTTGGCCAGGCGTTCGCTGGGGCCGAGAATATCAACCAAGCCTCAGACGCCGGCCAGGCGTTCCACGAACCGAAGTCGTCGGCTAGCGACGACGTCGGCTTCACTGGGCAGACCCACCCCCCAGTCACCGGTAGACACCAGTCACAGGGACTCCACAGAGGAGGAGGAGGACACCGCGTTGCCCGAAGACCAGGTGGGCGACACAGAGGATGCCGGGCTTCCGAGGGAGCCTTCGCCCACCCCTGAGACACCCAAGGACCCGACTCCCAACCCTGGCAACAGACCACCAGTGCCAGGCCCGTCGGGCATGAATATTCGAGAAGTAAAGGAACTCTTTACTTTCTGGTGGGACACCATCCGCAAAGACTGGTCCCAGTGAAACCTCCTTCTTCACCTCCTACGCCCCCTCCTCCACCACAGGGGCCAGCAGGACAACCACCAACCCACAAGGAGCAGACTTCACCTCCTAGGGGTAGATCCCAGGATCGGAGAAGGCCTCCCTCAAGATCTCCATCAGGGTCTCCCAGCCCAAAGAGACCAAGACATTGGCAGTATACTCCGTAGGGGGAGGACTGCAGATCGGATACCTCGGATTACTCCAGATCTTCTTCTCCACTCAGCATTTCATCACCTGACCCACATGACCTTCCCAGGTCTCCTCCGGATGATCCCTCTTTCTCTGAGATCATGAGGCACATCCAGGACAATATGGGGTGGGATGCTGAGGACCTCACGACCCTGAAAACAGCCGCCTTGCCCGCTATCTTCGGTAGAAAGACCCAAAGCTGTGAGGTAGTGCCACCCTTGGTTGACACCTTTTGCAGACGTCACCAAGGCTGCGTGGAAGCGTCCGCACTCCACTCCTGCAGTGCCGAAGAAAGCTGACCGCCTGTGCAAGGCCCCGAGAGAGGACCAGTACCTGGCTCAACAACCTCTGGCAGACTCCCTGGTCATTACGGTCTCACATGACCGGTCCCACAGACCACAACACATGAGCACACAGCCGCTGGACCAGGAATCTGCTACATGCTCCATCAGGTCCCTGAACTACCTAATCCACATGGTACAGTTTCAGAATGCCCTATGGGAACAGGGCCAGGACCTGGTCGATAAGCTTCCGGATGGCGATCAGAAGGCGGAGCTCCTAAACCTTCTCTGCACAGTGTCTGATGTGGGGACCCAGGTATTATGAGACGCATATGATTCCGCGGACTCGTCCGTCAGAGCTGCAGCTTCAGGCATCTGTCTCCAGCTTCACCCCGGACGTACAGAAGAACATTCTTGATGTCCCCTACAACGGCGAAGTACTTTTTGGTGAACCCTCGGAGAAGGTGATCACCAAACTTCAGGACGCTGGGAAGGCAGTCAGGTCTGTACAGGCCATGTACAGACCCAGGCCCAGTTCCTTTCATAGGAACCAGAGCCTTTTTCGCAGCCGGCAACAAAGGCAGCAGCCACGTTCCAGCCAGCAACAAAGGGGCACCTTTCAGCGGAAAGTCCAGGCTAAGTCATCCCCAGGCAGAGCCCAACGCTACACTAAACTGGCCCAGCCTGCAGGGATCAGTGCTGCCACAGTATGACTCCTTCCCAGCCCCCGCCGCTCCTCTGGATCAACGGGTGCAAAAGGTCGGGGGTCGCATTGCTCGCCACTTTTCAGGGTGGCAGTCGACTACCACCGACCGGTGTCCTCCAATTGGTCAAGAAGGGTCACTTCATAGAATTTCTCGACCACCCACCATCAAGACCTCCCCTGCTTTCCCGTTACTCAGGTCAGCACGCCATGCTTATACAGCAGGAGGTGCTCACGCTCCTGGAAAAAGAAGCGATAGAGCACGTTCCACGGAACCAGAGGGATGCAGGATATTATTCTCACTTCTTTCTGGTACCCAAGAAAACGGGACCTCCGTCCGATACTGGACTTCAGTGACCTCAGCGAGTCGGTCCTGTACAAACTCTTCCGCATGATAACCCTCCCAGGTCTGATTTCCATGCTCAAGCAGGGTGCCTTTCTAGCGTCCTTGGACATGCAGGACGCTTACCTGCATATACCCATCGCTCAAGCGCACAGGAAGTTTCTGCGCTTTGAGTTCCAGGGCCACCATTATCAGTTCCAAGCCCTCCCTTTCGGACTGTCATCGGCACCTCGGGTATTCACAAAGTGTACTGCGGTTGTAGCGGCGACTCTGAGGAGACAAGGCCACTACGTGTTCCCCTACCTGGACGACTGGCTTCTCATGGCGCCTTCTCAGGAGGCTTTGATGTCTGCCATTCATCATACTCAGTCTCTGTTCGAGACGCTGGGCATCTTGATCAATCAAGAGAAGTCATGTCTGGTTCCGTCTCAGACTCTGCAGTTCATAGGCGCAGTACTGGACACCGTCCAAGGGAAGGCCTTTCTCCCCCAGGACAGAGCGGAACATATCAGATCCCTCATCAGGGACATTTCGGCAAAGAAGACCGTTCCTGCTAGATCGGTCCTTTGCCTGCTCGGACACATGGCTGTGGCCATTGCAACAGTCCCGCTTGCTTGTCTCCACATGTGGGTCACCCAGTGGATGTTACGGGTCCAATGGGATCAAAAGGAAGACCATCTGCAGCTTCCAATCCGGATTATGAAAACCGTAATCCGGGATTGACAATGGTGGCTAGATGTGAAGAATCTGTCGGCAGGGGTCCCCTTTGTTGCACCGTCTCCGATTGTGACACTCTTCACAGATGCCTCAGGGCTCAGATGGGGAGTACACCTCGACGGTGTCCGGTCTCAGGGCCTGTGGACAGCCCAAGAGACTCATCTCCACATAAACATCCTGGAAATGAGAGCAGTTCTTTATGCCCTGCAGGCCTTCCAGTTGGAGATTCCAGCGTGTACTCTTCTGTTACAGACAGACAATTCCGCAGTGATGTATTACCTCAACAAACAAGGAGGCACCCATTCCTACCCGCTTTGCAGGGAGGCCATGAGGGTGTGAGATTGGGCTTTGCAACACGGCGCAAATCTCATTGCTGTTCAGTCAATTAATCAATCAAGTCTTTATTTAATCAAGTCTTTATTTATCCAGGCGTTTATCGTTGAGCAGCATTGTTCATGACCCAGCGTTGTTCATGTCCCAGGAGTGGACATCGTCTTCGCAGACGGCCTGAGCTGCTCTCAGGCCAGAGTCCATGAGTGGGAACTACTCCAGGAGGTAGTAGAGGATTTGTTTCACAGATAGGGTACACCAGAGTTAGACCTTTTTGCGTCCCCATCCAACGCAAAACTGCCCAATTTTTGCTAACTAGATCAAGGCCTGGTGTTTTCTGGCGAGACGCGTTGTCCCTCTCTTGAGCGGGCAGATTCCTCTATGCCTTTACCCCCTTTCCCTTGATCCAGAGGGTTCTTCTGAAACTTCGCAGAGAGCAAGGGACACTGATACTCATCGCGCCGTTCTGTCCCAGGCAGATCTGGTTCCCTCTACTACACCAGCTATTCCAGGAACCTCTGGTGCCTCTGCCAATCAGCTCTCATTTGTTGTCTCAGGAGGAGGGCTCCTTGGTCCATCCAGACCTTCGTTCGTTGAGCCTGCACGCTTGGCTCCTAGAGACATAGCCATTTTGAAACACGGGGTCTCGCAAGAGGTGGCTGATGTCCTAGTGGCTGCGAGAAAACCGGCCACTCATGCTACTTATGCCATGAAATAGCGCCATTTTTGCCTATGGGCTCAAGCACGGAGGTTTTCGCCTCTAGACTGTCCAGAAAAGTTGGTCTTGGACTACCTCCTGTCTATTTTTTGGACAGGCTTGGTCTACTCCTCGATCAAAGTACACCTCTGTGCCATATCAGCCGTACGTGGGCTCAGCACGAGTCCCAGCTTCACATAAATGTCTTAGAAATGAGAGCCATCCTTTATGCAGTCCGGGCTTTGAAGGACATTCACTGTCACAAGAACATTCTCCTTCAAACGGACAACAAAGCAGTGATGCATTACATCAACAAGCAGGGCGGTGCTCACTCTTACCCCTTATGCAGGGAAGCGATGAGGGTGTGGGAATGGTGTTTGGAGCACAAGGCTCTAATTCATGCGGTCCACCTGCCGGGAGTGCGGAATGAACTGGCAGACCGTCTCAGCAGAACAGGGACAGACCATCATGAATTGTCTCTCGACTTAGCCATAGTTCAGTTGCTATTCACAGAATGGGTAACTCCAGACCTGGACATTTTTGCATCCCCACTCAACACAAAACTGCCTCTCTTCTGCTCCAGAAATCCAGGGCCTGGCATTTTCTGTCAAGATGCGTTCAGGCTGCAGTGGACAAAACGCTTTCTATACGCCTTTCCGCCTCTTCCTCTAATTCAGAGAATACTTCTGAAGTTCGTGTCCCAGGGGGACAAAATGATTCTCATTGCTCCCTTCTGGCCTTGACAGATATGGTTTCCATTACTCAGCAGTATGTCGGAAACCCCTCGGAAATCGCTCCTCCTTCAGACGAACCCTCTGACTCGGGCCTGTGGTCCATCCCAATCTGAGATCGCTTCACCTTCATGCTTGGCTCTTGAAGAGATAGAAAGTGAACAGGTTCAATGTCTCTCGCAGAGTTTCAGATATTCTTCTGGCTGCGCGCAAGCCAGCCACTAGGAAAACTTACACAGCCAAATGAAAGCGTTTTTCGCTCTGGTGTGCAAAATCCTCTTTGAATCCCTTTTTCTGCCCACCAGATACAGTTCTAGAGTACCTTTTGGACCTCTCAAATTCACGTCTGCAATACTCTACTGTCAAAGTTCATCTTTGTGCCATTTCAGCTTACCACGAGCCAGTACTTTCCTTGTCACTGGCTCGGTTGCCTGTAGTTAAGAGGTTTCTTAGGGGAATTCTACATACCAGACCTCCTATCAGACGTCCAGTTGCAGCCTGGGACATTATTCTTGTGCTAGACATGCTCACTGGAAAACCTTTCAAGCCTCTAGCTACCTGTGAGTTAAAATTTCTCACTTGGAAAACGGCCTTCCTGGTGGCCATTACCTCGGCCCGCAGGGTCTCTGAGATGCATGCCTTGGTCACAGACCCTCCGTATACTGTGTTTCATAAAGACATAGTAGTTCTTAGGACCCATCCTAAGTTTCTCCTTAAGGTTGTTTCAGAATTCCGTCTAAACCAAACTTTGGTCCTTCCTACTTAGTTTGCGAACTTCCAAAATGAAGGAGACCGTTTTCTTCATTCCTTGGACGTCAAAAGAGCTTCAATCTAGAGAGAACAAAAGATTTTCGCAAAGCTCAACAACTGTTTGTTTTGTTCAGCGAGACCCAACTGGGTCATCCTGTCACTATCAGATGCATTTCAGCATGGCTGGTGGCATGCCTTCACCACTGTTATTCCATGACGCAGATTAAGCTGGAGGGCAGAGTGTACGCTTACTCTACTAGAGCGGTCGCGGCATCCCTAGCGGAAATCTGCAATGTGCCCATTGCAGATATTTGCAATGCGGCCACCTGGAGCTCAGTGCATACTTTCATCAAACACTATGCCTAGGATGTCCATGCCAGACGACATCTTTCATTTGGCAGGACCATCCTTAATGGACTTCTGTCCTAAAATTGTGAGCTCTTGGTCTCTCCTGCCGCCCTCTCAGGGGATTATTAGCTCGGTACTCTCCCATTAGTGTGAATGAGTGGTGAAGACTTATGTCCAGGAAGATATGGAAATTACGTACCTACCGTAATTTTGATCTTCTTGGACGAGTCTCCACCACTCATTCACACATCCACCCACCATCCCCCGAGCTCACCTCTGTTATTGGTTTTCACTCCCTCAATCTTTAGGCTGTGAAGACTTCTTTGTTGGCGCTTCTTATCTGGGTCATCCGGACTATCTTATGTCGGTTTTGTTAAACTATCCTTCTAGGTTAGTGCGCTGCACCTCACCGGAAAAAAATTGCGGCGATTTGGAGGGTCGACGCCAAGATAGTCATTACCGCACGACCGGAAGCTCGTGGTGCCACTCCTCGTGACTCCTTCTCCGGCGCCGACCCTCTAGCAAAAAGTTTGCTCCCGCTGGGTCCTAGTGCCTCCGGAGCAGAACCCATTAGTGTGAATGAGTGGTGGAGACTCATCCAAGAAGATCAAAAATTACAGTAGGTACATAATTTCTATATCTTCCAATGATCAGTCTTCAACATCTGTTTCCATTTATGGGTCTGAGCTGGAACCGCTAGGACCCAGTGGAAGCAAAGTCCTTTGCAGCCGAGCAGGGGGTCAGCATTCATGCCAGTGCCGCCCACGAGGCAGACATAGTGACATCACCCTTGTGGGTTGGCCAGTAACCGACAATGGCCCTCTCCCTTCATCACTTCTATTTTTCCCCACTGTCGAGTGTGCACTATGGGAGTTTCATTACCAAAACTGCACCATTTCTTCCTCAGTTTATCATCACCTTAGTTTGGTGCCATTCTTTCTCCAGCACCGTTTTTCTCGGTACCATTTATTATTTGAATGTTATTTATGTTCTAGTCCAGCACCAAACTCTGTTCTTTCCTAATTTTCGTTTTTCCACTTCACCATGTCCGGTCCTGATGAGCGTAAAGGCAAGAAGGCCAAGCAGAAGAAGAAACACTGCGGCAGCCCCCCTGTGCATCGATGCTTCACTAGGATTGCATTGCTGTGCAGAACTGGCATGACGACTGCTATGCCTATCTTAACACGGACCAAGATATGGATAGGTGCGAGCCTGCTTCGTCATGGACTACTGCGCCCTTGAGAAGCATGTGTGGAGTTGGGTCTTCGATCCGCCCACCTTCAGAGGCAGGCATTGCTTGAGGGATGCCATTTTAAAGTCACTGGGCTCTTCCCCTGAGCCCCTTCCCAGTACTGTGAATACTGGGGAAGACAAGGTCACTCCCTGGGCTGCCTCGCTGAGAGGTCATAGGTGCAGGGGGAGGGGTCGCGTAAATAGTCAGCTTCTTCCAGGGGGACAACTGAGCACCCCTCCTAGTCCATTGGTCCTCAGGGGCAGTGGACACCCCCAGTGGTGAGGCCAAAGCTATATGTTTGATCTATGCCAGTGGGCACCTCGTCATTGCAGCTTGGTGCCGTCCCGGCTTCTGGTGCTAAGGCTGATATTGGAGAGCGGAGCAGCGCCAGCCACAAGACCAGGCCCCCCTTATGGCACTGTTCACAGTGCCAGGAGAGGGAAGGGTTCTGGAGCCAACCGTGTTGTGGTCCCTAAGATTATGTTATCTCTTCCCTCAGTGGTCGGATGAACTGGGGAAAGATCGTGGCTCTGACCTTGGTCCTTCAGACGGGGCTGATGAAGATGGAGGCCTTCCTGAGCCTGGTTCCAATCCTGTCCTTGGGACCGGGAGTCAGTTCTGGGGTTACCCATCAGGCTACTGCCAGAGACAGTGACGGGACCCGTACTGATGCTGTTTGTGGTGCCAGTTTGTGTTCTGGTGCCGTTCCTGGTGCCAGGACTGGTTCTTTTGCCATTTACTGTGCTGAGTCCAGTTATGGTGCCACTTGCGGTGCCAGACCTGAGGCAGACTCTAGAGGGGGCTCTGGCCTGGAATCTGGGCTTGGCCAGGGAGACAGTGTCAGCCCTGGAAAGGAGATAAGGTGGGGCGCTGGGCCTGCAGCTTACCCCTTGTCCATTAGTGATGGAAATTCCAGCAGGGGTTGCAGCACTAGCACAGAGCCCAGCTTCTTTCTGGAACCATCTGGTTCTGTCACTGGTGGGGACCAGAGCCACCCCGTAGGATGTATATGCTCCACTCTCCCCACCTTAGGGTTCCCCCAAAGCACTGTCTAGACCAGTCCACTGACACTGGTTGTTCTCAGATGGGTGAGTATGTTAGACCCTTCTCCTGGGTGAGGTCCCCTGAGCATTGTCACAGCCCTGGCAGAAGACCTGGCGTGGTCTTCTATGACCCTCATCTTCTTCCCCTCCTCTGCCTCCCTCTCCTGGGTATTTTGGGTCCTCTGGGGCACATGACCTGGAACCAGTTCAGGCCAGTGGCTGGTGTGTTCCACCTCAGAGCACATCAGGCTCTTTTTAGGCCTGAGGTCCCTGCACCACCATTGCTTGACTTCAGCTCCTCCTCTCTCACTTCCTCCTCTGAGGAAGAAGATTGTACGGTCCCTCTCTCCTCTGATGCTGAATTCTCCTGGTACCAGCAGTTCCTATTGGAGATGATGGAGGAGCTGACTATTCACCACTTCGTAGGTTGCAGTACTGCCACACTGGGTCATTCCTCAGGGAATACAGTGATGACTTTCCTGTCATTCCTTCATGGCCCATATTATGCTCCTTCAGGGTCTCCAGGCTCTTTCCCTCATCCCACTTCAGGGATTTTGGTGTTCCAGAACCCCTCTGAGCCTAGGCACCCAGTACATGACTGCCCAACACCATCTCTGGAAAGATCAATGCTTGGAGTAGAAGAGTTTTTGTGGTGGTACGCACCATGATGTTGATTTCTGCACATCAGGTACACCAGGTACAGTAGCTTATGGCAAGCGCCTGTGAGCGACACTGAGTCAGCTCTTGGTGTCCATTCCATATTGTGAGGCAACCAGGCAGGCCATTTGCCTTTCTGCCTAGGGCCTGGAGCTGGCGAGGCACCAAATGACACCTACGAGTTAGCTTCCAGGCTGGTGAGAACAGCAGTCTGCATTTTGGCAGACAGCATGGTTTCACCTATCCCATTTGGCATCTCTGGCCTGGCATAGGGTGCTCAACTCACATTTCCAGGGGACTCATTTCTTCTCCCTCATGGTCAGGCATGAGTTGTCAGGGCGCCCTCCTTCTCCCAGGCCACGGGAGCCTTCACCTTTCCCTGACCAGTCTCAGGTCCCACCAGACCTGTGAGGAGTCCCTGCCTTCTAGTCATTATCCCCCACATAGGGCTGAGGGAAGAATTGTTTTCTTTAGGATGAGTCAGCTACTCCCTTTTTTGGGGGGATGCTTGATAACAGTACTCTGACCCATAAGTGGGAATGAATAGTGGTTTGATTCTTGGAAGATATGAAAATTACATACTCACTGTAATTGTTGATCTTCCAGAATATCTTCACCATTCAGTCACATGCCCGCCCAAGTAAGAGAGCCTCTGGGCAGCTCACCCAGGGTTTATTTGAGCACATGGCATCTTTGTGCCACTCCCTCAGTGCTCCCTCCCTTTGGGGGGATAGTCCTGTTTCTTCCTTGTGGAGCTAGGCCCTCTTCTCCCCCCCCTCCCGTTTTCACTTGTTTAAAAAAAAAAATACAGGAATGAGGGTCTCTACCCACGTTTCAAGAAAAAAACTGTAAATAAATACTCTTCCTGAATTCCTCCTGTCATTCTAGGAAGCTTTTGGTTATGCCCCCTAAGGCTTCTGTGACCTCTGTCTCCACCTTGCAGTTTTCAGGACTCTGCCATCTGGCACCATAACCTTGCTTCGAGGTGCAGACTACACCTCCACTGACTAGAAAAGGTGGATGCAAGGGAGGTTATTATTCTTATATGCTCAGCCTGTCAAGCTGTGTGCTGCTCTACGCCTAGGTGCTAGGTCTCTTCCTCTCCTTTCTTCTTCGCTCTCTCAGAGTGGCAAGAGGATACTAGCAGTACTTTTGGCCTTCTCCAATCTCTTTTTCCTGTCTTTCAGGTTTTTGTTTAATGCTTGGTTCTTGTCCTCTTTGAGTTCAGGACCGTCCCTTATTGCCTTCTGCCATCCTTACCTTATGGAGATACCCTTGGTCTCTCCTAGGTCAGCCAGAGCTTTGTGCCAGGGCTGTTGTCATCGCTCCACCTTCCTGTCCAAGTAGCTAGTAGGCTCTGGCTCTTGCGTCTGCTACTCCTGTGCCACTTAAACCCATCCCTTAGCTTCTCTAAGTTGGCAGTCAGATTTTATTATTTTTCTGATTTTATATCCTTTTCATATCCCTTTGGGCTAGAAGTCTATATCCCTCTCTGTCTTTTTCTCTCCCACTTGATCTTCCCTTGTCAATCTTCACCATTCATTACTGCCTGGGTGTAAGCCGGCACCATCGCCAGAGGCTTTTTTTTTTTTTTTTTTTTTTTTTAAAGCTAGCTATGGCCGCCCTCGAGAGCCGGCCTTGCGTCATTGCGGCGGCCGTTAATACTACCGACTCCTCCTCCAACTCAGTTCTGTTTCTCCCGCCCGTCGAGGCAGCACCTGCAGAGTAGTAATTAGTACCGCGAGTCCAGGCGACTCCTGTTTTCGTCGCGACTCCTATCGCCCATACCATGGTAAGACTGTTCCTTTTCTATATCTTCCTTGTCAATCTTCACCATTCATTACTTCCTGGGTGGAAGCGGAGGCGCACCCGTCACGGAAGCTTTTTTTTTTTTTTAAAGTTGCCCTAACGGCCACGCCCTCGAGTGGCGTCATGCGGTGGCCGTTAAGCGCGGCTCGACTCCTCCTCCAACTCAGTTCTGTTTCTCCCGACCGCGAGGCAGCACCTGTTCGCGGTAGCTAACCGAAAGTCGTATCCGACTCCTTTCTACACTCGGCGCCTCTACGGTAAGACTGTTCCTTTTTCTTTCCTTGTCGGCGCGGTGTATTTCCGACTGTTTTAATCTTGTTTATTTAGCGTTATGTCGGTTCTGGGCCGAAGCGTTCTTCTAAGGCAGGCCGTGCCCCTATCGTCGGTGCTCCTGCGGACGGCATTTCTCCGTCTCGGACGGCGCCAGCGTCTGTCTTCGTTGCCTGGGACCCAACCATAATATGGATTCATGCGGCGCTTGTTTCTCGATGGACCGTCGGCGTCCTCGAGTCAGCGGCCTACAAGCTTCGGCAAGGCCCGCCGACTTTCGAGGCGGCGTCGCGCCGGGAATCTCGGGCGAGATCCGTGGCCTTTCCCCGGGTCCCCTCCGGGCCTACTCTGATCCGAGGAGGAGGGGTCTCCTCTTCCCTTCTTGCCGAGAGGCCCCTTCCCAGCAGTGTTGAAGGCGTCGTAGCCCCCTCCGGGCACATAAGCGCTGACCCGCCTCGGCAGTCACCTCTTGAGTGCAGGCTCCCCGTGTCGAGGCCCTTGGCTGGGCCCGGCTGGGTGGACCCTCGGCGTCGCCTCGTGGCGCCGTTTTGGATCGCGCCGTTCGCGGTGCGGTGATCAGCGGCGCCGTTCGCGCCGTTCAGATCAGCGCGCTTCGCGGTGCGGTGACCAAATGGCGCCGTTCGCGGCACGCTTTGGATCGGCGCGTTCGCGTGATCAAGCGGCGCCGTTAAGCGTGCGATTTTGGCCTTGGCGCCGTTAGCGGTGCCCGATGAGCCAGGCGGCGCCGCCCAGCAGTGCCGCTCGCCTCCAGCGCTCGCCCGGCGGCGTCGGTAACCTTCCCCTCCTCAGGCGGTGCGGGTCTGCGAGCCGCTGGGTGCTGGGGTTGAGCCTTCATGCTGCCCGGCGTGCTGAGGCGGCGGTGTCGCCTTTCGGTACGGGGCGTTGTCGGCCCGTGGCCTCGAGGACCCCTGGGGTGGCCAGCATCGAGGTCCTGCTGGTCTCGTCCTCCTGGAGGATGATGACTCAGATGTGGACCCATCCTGGCATCCCATTCTTTGGGAATCTGGGTCCTCGGTGGCTAGGGGTACCAGGCGGCGCGGCGCCCCCTCCTCTGTCCCCTTGCCGTCGTCTCCTGGGGTTCCTCGGCTGGGGGTGGCCGAGGGGTCCGGGGGCAGGCAGTGGGGGTGACGGAGGGGGCTCCCCTCTCTGGAGTCCGGTGACAGCTACCCCCGGTGCTGTTACCTCCTCTGGGGTTGGGGGCGTTGCAGTCGGGAGGGCCCTCTCGGAATCCGAGGTTGAGGGCAGGCGTCCTGCTGCTCGGTCTTCTTTAGCCACCTCAGGGGGTGGCCAGGAGCCATGCGCAGAGCCCGCCCCTCTCCCAGGGAGTTCTAGGGGTGTCCTCTGGCGGTTTGTGGACTGCCCTTCTGGATCATGCAGTCCCGGCGTCATCACAGGGAGTTTCTCCCCAGGGCTCTTCAGGTTCCCTTCCCCAGGTTCCGTTCTGCGGCCTGGTTTGATATCGGGATCCCTCCTACTAGAGCTCCTTCCCGGTTCCAGAGCCCTATGAAAGCAGTTGCCTCCTCGGGTGCCCTCTCCATCTCTCTGCCTTCCCACCCCGCTCCCAGGCCATGTCGGTCCTACGGGTCCGTTATCCTGGGAGCAGTTCAGGGGTTCTGCGGCGGCCTTCCCCTCATATGTTAGTTACATGCATGAGCGGGTCTTTCGACTCTCCCCACCGCCGCAGGAATCCTCTGGACATTCCAGTTCCCCATCATCCTCGTCTCCCTCCTCTGAGGGAGAGGAACCCCCTGCTCATCTGTCCTCCGATGCTGATTTCACAGAATATCAGCGTTTCCTCTCGAGGATGGTGAGGGATCTTGGTTCCTCGTTGGAGACAATACCGAGCAGATTGTGACGTGAATTCCTTGGTGAATTCAGTGCCCAGCATCTAGTGGTACCTTCCTGGCCTATCCCCTTCCAGGGCGTCTATCCGGTCCTGGCAGTTCCCTGCCGTTTCTTCCCAACCCGGGACTGCCAGCGTGGGTATTGTGCCCCCTCTGAGTCTCTAGGTTCCTTCCCAACCCGTCCTCAGGTTTGGTATACCTGGATACTCCTTCTAGGGCCGTTGCCTGGCGCCGACGCCACCGGTTCGGACTCTCTCCAGTTCGGCCGTTGGGAGTGAGAGTGTTCTCTTCTTCGATGCGAGTGCATGTATTGCATCACATCAGGCTCACCCGCTGCCTACAACCGGCATCTGTGGTCGATGATGTCCCAGCTGCTGGCATCTATACCTGACCACCGAACAAACCAGACAAGCCGTTTGCCCTCTCAGCAGTGGGCCTGGGCGGCAAGACACCAGCAAGGAGGGCATCTTATGGCCGCAATGAGGTGGCTTCCAGGCTTGAGGGGACAACCCGATCTGCATCAGGAGACGGCATGGCCCCGTCTCTCCAGGTTGTCACCCCTGGCCCGGCGTGGGGTGATCGCTCGCCTTCCGGGGGACCTGTCTTTCTCCTTCAGAGCTAGGGAGACTTTTACAGGGCTCCCTCCGTCTCCTAAGTCCTCGGAGGCACCTCCTAGCTCTTCTCCCACTTAGGCTTTCTGAATAAGCCAGGGTCTTCTCCTTCTGTTTCTCACCAGCAGAAGGCTGGGGTCTTGTTCCCTCAGGTATGGCCTCTTCCCCTCACGGGAAGAAGCATAGTACTCACCCAGGAAGTAATGAATGGTGAAGATTGACAAGGGAAGATAGGAAAATTCGTGCCTACGTAATTCTTGATCTTCTCTTGTATCTTCACCATTCATCTACTCCCGCCCTACATCCCCTCAGTGGCCTCTTCCTGTGGCTTCTCCACCTCCCGTCTCCTTCCTCTCTCTGCATTATATAAAATATAGGAAAAATTGCTTCATTTTCCAAAAAAAAAAAAAAAAAAAGTAAAAAAAAAAAAAAAATCTTCTTGGGGGGTTTAAAATCACAAAAATTATTTACTCTAAGATTCATGGGTCATCTGCGCGGATTGCATTGGCGATCAGACTGCACAACTATCTCTTGCTATTCTTATGGCAAGATACCTCTGGGGTTGTTTGGCCTGGCTCAGGCTATTCAGTTTTGATCCCTGCAATCCCGTGTTCAAGTAGTTGCCTGAAATCTAATCCCCCTCTATTCTTGCCTTGCAGAGCAGAGAGCAGTATCGTCTGTTCCTTTCTCTTCTAAAAAAAAAAAAAAATGCTGAGGAACTCTCTCCGACTGCTATAGGCATCTTGGTATCTGGGTCATGCATCTAGTTGGTTATCTGTAAAAAAAGGAATAGGAGAAATCAAACAAGAAGGCAGATAGGAAGGTAGGCTATCCTTCTCGCTGGTTTCTTCAAGTGGTTTCTCCTTTAAGTGTCCTCCTGGACAATTTTGCAATGAGAGCTCTGCTGACCATATCCAATCTTAGCCAGCCTAAGCCTTGTCCGACCTTAGCCAGTCAGTCTGAGTCCCGTTTCTATCTTGGACACCTGAAAGGCTTACATTTCCATTTCTAAACCCTGAGCAGCCTCTCATGCTGCTGGGGTTTTATTCTTCCTCCTCGGCTGCCCTCCAGTTAAAGGCCTTCCATGACCCAGGGCCGAGGTGGAGTGTCAGAACAATGGCATGTTGAAGATGAGGACTATGCCTCCTGAGTCTGTCTAGCGGGTTCGGTGAACCTTCTCTCAACTCTATCTCCGAGTTCTTGCTTCCCCTTTAGTCGAGCCTTCAGCTACAAGCTAACTATGCTCGTTGGGCATTCTGGTCCCTTCAACATCCCATCTCTCTCTTCTTCTTCTTCTTCTTCTATTTTCTCATTTCCTTACTCATCTCTCCTCCTAGAGTCGCTCCGGTAAGGAGGCCCTGCACTCCCTAGGCAGGGATGTTCTTATCTCCTCTGTCCTTCCTCCATGGCTTATTCCTTTTCAGTTCATTCTTCCTTGCTTTGCTATCCCTCGGCTATCTTGCCTGCATATCTATATTTCTGCTTTCATTTTGCCTCTCCGGCTCACAGAACTGAGTTGGAGGAGGAGTCGATCGCTACTAACGGCCACCCCTCCGCGTCGCCATAGCGTCACTCTCGGTAGGGCGTTAAACAGCACAAAAAAAAAAAAACAAAGCTGACGGGTCGTGGCAGCCTCGCTTACGCAGGAAGTAATGAATGGTGAAGATACAAAGAAGATCAAAATTACGGTGAGTCACGTAATTTTCCTTTGTCACGGTGTCTGGTGCTTTCCTACTGTGTTTTTACCTCATTTGTTTAGCGTTATGTCGGTTCTGGAAGCGAGCGTTTTTCTAAAGCGGGCGGCGCCCTATCTTGACGTGCTCCTGTAGCGGCATTTCTCCGTCTTGGACCGGCATGGCGTGTGTCTTCGATGCCTGGGACCCAACCATGACATACTGGATTACGTGCGATGCCTGCTACTCCATGGACGTCGCGTCCTCTCTCCCGAAGTCCGATAGCGTTCAAGCTCGGCAAAGGCCCGCCGACTTTCGGGGGCGGCGTCGTTAGCGGGACTCCCAGGTAAGTCTCCCTAGGCCCTTCCTTGGATCCCCTCCGGAGCCTATCACGGTCCACGGAGAGGGGCTTCCTCATCTCTTCTTGCAGCGAGGCCCTTCCCGCAGTGTCGAGAGGCGTTGCGGTCCCTCGCGGGGCAGCGACATCGAGCCCACCGCCTCGGCATCGCCTCCTCAGGTGCAGAGCTCCCCAGTGTCGAGGCCCCTTGATTTCTGGGCGGACACGGCGGACCCTCGCCGCGCCTCTGTGCCGTTGGATCAGGCGCCATTTTGTAGTGCGGTGATCCAGCGAGCGCCGTTTTGAATCCACTGCCGTTAGTGGCGCGGTGATCATAACGGCCGCCGCTGGCGGCCCGCCCCAACCCAGGCGCCGCGTTGGCCTGGTTTCTCCTCCTCACAGCGCCAGCTCAGTTTCCGGCGCGGGGAGCAGTGCGTTAGGCCCGCTGGTGCAGCGGAGGGCTGGGATCGGGCCTGGCTGTAGCTAATGTTCGGGGGATGGGCGGCGCCGCCTCTGGTACCGGTGCCGTTCGCGGTGCCGTTGCCTCAGGGACCTCTGGGGTAGCCAGCATTGAGGTCCTGCTGATCTTGTCCTCCTCGGAGGGCGATGATTCAGACGTGGACCCATCCTGGCACCCCCACTCTTCGGGTCTGGGTCTCCTGTGGCACGGGGTACCAGGCGGCGCAGCGGGCCCCTCTCTCTGTCCCCCCTTCCGTCCTCTCCTGAGGGCTCTCCGGCTGGGGGTGGCCTTGAGTCCCAGGAGGGAGGGAGGTGTGGGGGTGACTGGGGGGGGAGGCTCCCCCCTCGAGGACCAGTGACAGCTACCCTCCGAGTGCTGTTGCTCTCCCTCTGGGGGTGGGACGCTGCAGTCGGGAGGAGGGCTCTCTCGGAGTCTGAGGGGTTGAGGGGCAGGGGGACAGGCCCTCGGTCTTCTTTGGCCACCTCAGGGGGGGTGGCCAGGAGCTGGAGTGCTGAACCCCGCCCTTCCCTCTGGGTCTCTAGGGTGCCCTCCGGTGGCATTGTTGCGGGCCGCCCTTCTGGATCCATGCAGTCCCGACTTCGTTGCAGGGGAGGTTCTCCCCCGGGCTCTTCCAGGCTCCGCTTCCTCAGGGTTCCGTCTTGTAGCCTGGTTTGTTGTCCGGGATCCCGCCAGCTCGGGCTCCGTTCCCCGGATTCCAGAGCCCTGGCAGAGATCTATTGCCTCCTCGTAGGTGCCCCTCTCCCATCTCTCTGCCTCTACCACCCCCGCTCCCGGACCATGTCGGTCCTACGGGTCCGTTATCCTGGGAGCAGTTCAGAGGTTCTGCAGCGGCCTTCAGTTCATACGTTAGATGTATGCATGAGCGGGTCTTTCAACTCTCCCCACCGCCGCAGGAGTCCTCTGGGCATTCCAGTTCCCCATCATCCTCGTCTCCCTCCTCTGAGGGGGAGGAACCCTGCTCATCTCTCCTCCGATGCTGATTTCACTGAATATCAGCGATTCCTGTCGAGGATGGTGAGGGACCTTCGGATCTCCTTTATTCGAAGATACAATACCGAACGGGAGACGCGTGAATTCCTTGGGGAATTCAGTGCCCAGCACTTGGTGGTACCTTCCTGGCCAATCCCCTTCCAGGAGGCGTCTATCTGATCCTGGCAGTCGCCAGCCGCTTCTTCTCCAGCCCCGGCTGACTGTCAGCGTAGGTATTGTGCCCCCTCGGAGTCTCTAGGTACCCTTCCCAACCCCCCTTCTGGTTTGGTCTACCTTGACACTCCCTCCGGGCGCCGCTGCCTGGCTCACGACCGCCCACCGGACCCGGACTCACTTCAGTTCGACCGTTGGGGGCGAAGAGTGTTCTCTTCTTCTCGTGCGGCTGCTTGTATAGCATCACATCAGGCTCACCACGCTGCCTACAATCGGCACCTGTGGTCGATGCTTTCTCAACTCCTAGCGTCGATGCCTGATACGGAGCAAACCAGACAAGCTGTTGCCCTCTCCGCTGTAGGCCTGGAGCTGGCAAGACACCAGGCAAGGGCATCTTATGGCGTAATGGGGTGGCTTCCAGGCTTCGGGGACAGCGATCTGCATTAGGCGGGCGGCATGGCTTACGTCTTTCAAGGTTGTCACCCCTGGCCCGGCGTAGGGTGATTCGCTCCGCCTTCCGGGGGACCTGTCTCTTTTCCTCTAGAGCTAGGAGACTTTTGCAGGGGCTTTCTCCGTCTCCTCGTCCTCGGGAGGCACCTCCTAGCTCTTCTCCCACTTAGGCTTCTGTGAATTAGCCAGGGTCTTCCCCTTCTGTTTCTCACCAACAGGAGGCTGGGGTTTTTGTTCCCTCAGGGTCTTTCCCCTTCCCCCTTCTGGGGGAAGAGGAGCTTGGTTCTCACCCAGGCAGTAATGAATGGTGAAGATTGACAAGGGAAGATATGGAAATTACGTACCTACCGTAATTCTTGATCTTCTCTTGTATCTTCACCATTCATTACTGACCCTCCACCTTCCCCTCAGTGGCCTCCTTCTGTGGCGTCTCCCCTTCCCGTCTCATTCCTCCCTCTTGCTGAACCAAAAAAAAAAAAATTCTTTAAAAAAAAAAGGGGGGAAATCTCTCTGTCCTTTCCTGCTTTCCTTAGACATTTCCAGGAAAATTATTTACTCTAAGATACGTGGGCTTTTCTTGCAGAGTGCTGGGTCATGAGTAAGCTACACGACTATCTCTCCGCCATGTTCTCTGGCGAGGCACTCCTAGGGCCCTTTCCTGACTCTGTCTGTGCAGTTTGATTCCGCAATATTCTGCTAATCAATTACTAAGCCCTAGAATCAACCCCCTTTTTTCTTTTCTTGCAGAGCAGGAGGAACGGGTATGGTTATTTTCCTTCTCTCTTAAAACTGAGGGAACTCTCTCCGACTGCTTGAAGGCAGCCCCTGGCTTCTCAGGTCATGTTTTTCCTCATAAGCCTGCGAGTCATGCTCTGTCTTGAAATTCCTCCTTTTCAAGGGGCCCTCTGTGGACAGTGTTGCAGGAAAAGCAGTGCCAACCATGACCGGTTCTTGCCAGTTTCAAGTCTCTCCTGCCTTGCCATAGCAAGTCCGATTGAGTTCCGTTATATTACCTACAAACCACCTGGAAAGGCTAAAATTTTCTTCCTAAACCCTTGAGCAGTTCTTACATGCTGCCTGTGAATTATCCTTTTCCTAGCCGGGTGTCCTCCAGACGAAGGCCTGCTCTCAGGCCAGGAGCCCAGCTAGGATCAAGGACCATGGCATGTTGAGGTCAGAGACTATGCCCTCCTTAGTCTGTCTAGCGGGTTAGGTGAACCTTCTCTTCCAGCACTACCAGTGGGGATTCTTGCTCCTTATTAAATCCAGGCATAAGCCTCTCAGCTAACTATGCTCGCTGGGCATTCTGGTCTCCTCAACATCCCATATTTCTTCTTCTTCTCTCTTCTTCATTCTTTCTCCTTCCCTTTTCTCTCTATCTGTTCCTCCTAGAGTTGCCCGGGTAAGGAGGCCCTGCGATCCCTAGGGCAGGAATACTCTCTCCTCTGTCTATTCTCCATCGGCTTATTCCTTTTTCAGTTTATTTTCCTTACTTTGCTATCCCTTGGCTATCTTGCCTCGCTTTCTCTTTTTTCCACAATATAATTTTTGCCTCTCCAGCTCACAGAACTGAGTTGGAGGAGAATCAGTAACTACTAACGGCCGCCCCATGCATGCCTGAAGGCCGTCTCGAGGGAGTACGCCAGTAGAGCTGGGGCTTTTAAGAAAAAAAAAAAAAGCTCATGGCGGCAAAGGCCCGCTTACACCCAGGCAGTAATGAATGGTGAAGATACAAGAGAAGATCAAGAATTACGGTAGGTACGTAATTTTCATTTTTGTCCCCTGGCAAACAGGACTGAGGAAGGTAGGGGGTTGCCGTTGGTTACTCACCAACCCACAAGCGCAGTATTGCTAGGTCTTCCTCATGGGCAGCACTGGTACGGACGTCCGCCCCCGCCTAGGCTGCAAAAGAGTTTGCTCCCACTGGATCATAGTGCTTCCAGCTTATACCCATAAGCGTGAATGAATGATGAAGATATTCTGGAAGACCAAAAATTATGGTAAATATGCAATTTATTCATTTCTACTGCTAGTATTCATTTCACATCCACACAACCTATCCTACCTCCCCTGTTAAGGTTTGCTTTAGATTCCTGTTGCAGCATGGAGATCTGAATGCAAAAGGTAATATAGCCGAAGGAGCACATGGTTGGGTGGTACAAGGAGTTAAGCTTTAAGACCTTTCCAGAGAGCATGCTCACTGGAAGACTGCCTAAGTGTGACTGTGACCTGAATACTAACAGTAGAACTGTGGTTACAAGTAAGTAACCTGTTTTGATCCCCTACTCACATGGACCAGTTTCATACTGTTAGTATTTTTGAACAAATAACAAAGGAATTGCTAAAATAGAAACGCCAGCCTCCAAAAGCAAGGTTTCTAGGGACATGGATATGTTGTTCAAACCACACTTTGTGGCAGATTTCTTGCCACTTTAAATCTTGCCGGAAGGTCTTCAAGCTGGCTCCTCCCACCCACCCGGGTGGTATAACTCTCTGCTCCGCCCCATGACGCCAGTCTTTTTTACCGCTTGGAAGCTCGGGTTCCCTCCTTAGTGCTCTGCGTTTCAGGCCTGGATCCAAACTCTTTGGGTTTTCCGAGAATAATTTTAAAGTTTACTAGACTACAGTGATCTTCTTCGTCCCTCATGGCTGCGATGGACAAATCCACTCCCGGCTTCTGTCGGTGCCCTTGCGGGCAGAAGATGTCCCAGACCGATCTGCACTCCTTGTGAGTTTACTGCCTGGGTCTTGCCCACGATCCGCAGACCTGCGATCTGTGCAAGTCCTTCTCGGCTTTGGTTTCAGAGGACCACGCTGCCAGACTACAACCTGGGTGCCCTGAGAAACGGTACCCACCAGTGAAGTTAAAGGAGGCCCATTGGATGGTGTCCGCGGCTGCAGGCTCCATGGAGCAGCTGGAGCAGTTGATCACCCTCGAGGAGGAGGCGGCCCAGGCCACTTAATCTCCCTCCTTGGCCGCGGCGTTTTTCCCGCTCTCCTTGGGCTCCTCCTACATTGCTTCTTTTGAGGAGCTTTGCCAGTCCCTCACCACCAAGGAAGAAGGGCCATCGGGACATACCAGTAGGTCCAAGAAACAAGAACCAAAAGGTAACTCCCACCGTCGACGTTCATGGGAGCGGGAGAGGTCCCCTTCACCGGACCATCGACTCTCGACTTCGGTCGAGGTTGCGGCTAAGGCTGCTGGCTTCACGGTGTCCCCGTCAGGTCAGCCGGCCGAGACACCTGTCGATGTGATTGAGATTTTTCTCGACCTGTTAGACAGTTTGTCGACTGGAGAAGCCGACAACCCTTCTTCACCGGTCCCCCCCCAGTGGTAACCGATGACTTGCCTGTGCCGAAGTCCCCGGTCAAGGACCCTAAATCGAGGGATGAGCGGGTTTCCCCCGCCCCCTCTTTGACCCACCCTCGGCCACCCCAAAGGTCTCTGTCTCGGTCTTCTTCCAGGTCGAGTAGGTCCCGCCGACATCGGCGCTCTCGGTCTCGGCACCATGGAAAGCGGCGTCGCCGCTCGTCCTCTTTGGAGGATGGGCTCTGACGTAAGTTACGCCAGCACTATGAGGACATGATGTGGCAGCAACTTTTGTTGACCGGTAACAAGCCGACTCCATCGCCTTCTCCGGCCATTAAGTGGCCATCATCGGGGCAACCGAATCAACCCCTCGTAGTTGTCGAGGAGCCAACCCTGGTGCCGGTTGTTCATCTGAAACCAGCTGCTCCACCCGTTGTGTTGATACCACCGCCTCCTCAACTGAAGACTGGGGCCATGACCAAGGATTCTCGGTCTGGTCAGGGCTTGCCCCATAGGTTGTCTGTCGCCCTCAATCCCGATTTGGCCTCGGCAGATGGAGGGTGGCTCAGGTGTTCGGCAGCTGTTTGCAGACTCCTCAGAGTCTGACGACGACTCCTGCCTGTACTCCAGGCTCATTGACCTGGAATCTGCAAGGGGTCAGTGGGTGGACGAGAGCCCATCATCGTTCTTGGGTATACTTCGACTCATCTCAGAGTCCACTGGGATGCAGCTCGAACCCGTTCAGAAACAGGCCAGGTATCCCCTCACGGAGATACTGGACCGAGGAGATTCTCCTACGGAGGCCTTCCCGGTGGCCGAAGCCATTGTTGGCCCGGCCCTGGAGTTGTGGCAGCGGCCTGCATCTTGTCCTGCGCCTTCAGCCAGGTTGGCTCGCAAGTACGCAGTCCCTACTGGTTCCCTCTCCGGTTTGTCGGAGCACCCCTCTGCGGAGGGGCTGGTGACCAATAGTGTTTTACGGCGTTCCAGGAACACTAGGGATGTGGACAAACCGCCCGATAAAGAATACAAAAAGCTGGATTATTCGGGGCAGAAGGTTTACGCTGCTTCCTCACTAGGCCTTCGACAGGCTAGCTTGGCTGTACTGATGGCACATTTTTCATACGCCCTTTTGGGTTCCCTGGATGAGGTGATTCCCCATCTCCTGGTTGACCTTCAGACGATGGTCAAGTAGGTGCGGTATCAGGGAAGGGCGGTGGCTAAGCAGCAGCTCTAAACTTCTTTGGACTTCGGTGACTCTTGTGCCCGGTCAGTAGCGGCGGCAGTATCCATGCGCCGCAGAGCTTGGCTGTGGATCTCCACCATCACGGCGGACACCCAGCACAAGCTTCCCTTCCTGGGCGTTGACTTGTTTGGGCCAGGGGTGGAAGGCCATCTCCAGAGGATCGAGAAGTCCCGTGCCACCTTGGACTCTGTCATGTCTGCCCAGAAGGACAAAGGTTGCCAGCAGCAGCGTAAGCCCTTTCACCCTTCTGCCTCTGCGGCACATCTGGCCCAGCAGCACCTGCAACAGGGCCAGCAGGCCCACACTTGGGCACCCCAAGGCCAAGTCTGCCACTTCCTCCAGTAGGAAGCCTGGAGGGAAGGGTCCAGGAAGCCTCTTGGCCAGCCCTTCCTCCAAGCCTGCCCAGTGACGGGTTGGGGGGACGGCTCCACCACTTCCTTTCCACCTGGTCTGCTATCACCATGGACCGCTGGGTGCTAGAAGTGGTCAGCAGGGGTCTGCCTCTGGAGTTCAAGTAGTCCCCTCCCTATCGAGCTATCGCCCCATGGGGGGCAACAGGTTCCGCAGCCTCTCAGTTGGCTCGTCGAGTCGACATTGCCCTGCTCCTCCAGAAGGAGGTGATCAGCGAGGTGGCGGACCCTCCTCCAGACCCAGGGTTTGTGTCCAGGTACTTCCTGGTCCCAAAGCGGACAGGGGGGCTGGCGCCCCATTCTTGACCTGCACAAGTTCCTAAGGCCATGCACCTTCAGGATGGTCACTCTGGCTCAGATCATTCCATCCTTGGAACTAAGCATGTGGTTCTGCTCTCCGGATCTCCAAGATGCATTCTTTCATGTCCCAATCCGTCTGTTTCATCAGCGATTCCTCCACTTCAGAGCAGAGGGATCTCTTTATGAGTTCCGGGCCATGCCCTTCGGCCTTTCTCCAGCTCCTAGGATCTTTACCAAATGCATGGCAGTGGTGACAGCATTCCTGCGGCACCGAGGGGTCCGGATGTACCCTTACCTGGACGACTGGCTGATTGCAGCCCCTTCCAGGTTGGAGATGGAGCGGTCCTGCGATCTGGCCCTCCAGGTCTGCCCTCAGATTGGCCTCCTCATCAGCGAGGCCAAATCGGAACTCGTGCCATCACAGGTGATTCAGTTCATCGGGGCAGATGTCGACGCTTTTCGAGCCAGAGCCCGGCTCCCGATGGACAGGGCCGAGGTCCTTTCCTCCTTTGCCCAATCATTTCTGGTTGGGTAGTTGCGCCCGTGCCCGGGACTTCCTGCGCCTTCTGGGCCTCAAGGCTGCCTGCACCAGTGTAGTCCACTGGGCCTGCTGGCAAATGCATCCCCTGCAATGGGGGCTGGCCAGCCAGTGGTCACAGGGCTCAGGTCCTCTGGACTAGCCAGTGACAGTGACCCAGGAGATGTGATATGGCCTGCAGTGGTGGCTCGTCCCAGCTCATCTGCAGGAGGTTATCCCATTTGTCTGCCCCGAGCAGACAGTCACTGTAACGACCGATGCCTCTCTGATGGGTTGGGGTGCCCATCTGGGGGATCTCCAGACCCACGGCCTCTAGTTCCCTCAGGAGTCTCGATGCCACATCAACCTGCTGGAGCTTTGAGCAGTTCGACTAACCCTCGCCGCCTTCGCTCCATTTGTACGAGGTCAGGTGGTTCGGGTCCAGACTGACAACACCACAACCATGTACTGCTTCAACCGTCAGGGTGGGACGCACTCCTTGCCTCCGTGCAAGGAGGCTCTCCGCATCTGGTCTCTCGTGATCAGCCTGGAGGCTTACCTCCTAGCCATCCATGTGGCCGGAGCCTCCAACAGTCTGGCTGATGCCCTCAGTCAGATAGGCGCTGCATCTCACTAGTGGTCTCTCCTGCCGGAGGTGGTACAAGACCTGTTCTCCCACAGGGGTACCCCTCAGGTGGACCTGTTCACCTCCAGGGAGAATGAGAAGCTGAGGCTGTTGCACGTCGGCCCCCCTCAGCAGGGCTCGCTGCAGGGTATGCCTTCTCGAGGTCGTGGACCCCGGCCCTCTTTTACACCTTCCCTCCATTTCCCTTGATCCACTAGGTGCTCCTCAAGGCGAGGAGGGACAAGGGGCACTTGATCCTGGTAGCCCCAGACTGGCCTTGCCAGTTCTGGTATCCAGATCTCCTCGGCCTCAGCTCCAGGCTTCCAAGGCGGCTTCCAGCCAACCCGGACCTGATCTGAGTCGACAAGGGGAAGGTTCTCCATCCAGACCTTAAATCCCTGCATCTGACGGCCTGGTTCCTGAGCGGCTAGAGTTTCAGGCCTTGGGTCTTTCCGACGAGGTCCTCAACATCGTTGAGGCGTCCCATAAGGAGTCGACCAGAAAATGCTACGCCTTCAAATGGAAGAGATTCTCCATTTGGTGTCAGGGCAAGGGCCTGGACCCTTTCTCCTGTCCCTTGGCTAGTATTTTGGACTACTGGTGGTCCCTTTCTCAGCTAAGGCTTCAGTCGACGACCCTCATGGTGCACCTGGCAGTCATCTCTGCTTACCGGGCTCGGGCTGGCAAGCAGTCAGTGGTGCAGGAGAAGGTGGTTGGGTGCTTTTTCAAAGGCCTTGATAACATATGCCCTTCGGTGCGAGAACCTCCACCTCCATGGGATCTACTGCTGGTATTGGCTAAGCTCATGGGCAAGCCATTCAAACTGATGCACAGGTGCGATATCTCCCACCTGTCGTGGAAGACCACCTTCTTGGTGGCTATTACGTCAGCCAGAAGGATGGGAGAGCTCCAGGCACCCGAAATTCCTTCCGAAGGTGGTGTCGGAGTTTCACCTAAATCAGGTGTTGACTCTGCCGGTGTTCTACCCCAGTCACACCTCAGAGGCCGAATATAGGCTCTATACTTTGGACCCTAGAAGAGCGCTTGCTTATTACAAGGAGCGAACGGCTGAAGTTCGTGGAGAGGTTTGCCAGCTGTTTGTCATCTGTGCTGAAGCAGTACCTGGCAGACCTGCAGCCAAGCAGACGATAAGCAGATGGGTCACCTCCTGCATATTGCTCTGCTATAGGTTGGCGGGCATGGAGCCTCCCAAAGGGATAAGAGCTCATTCTGCCTGCCATACCGCTGCTTCGGTGGCTGCTTCTAGGGATGTCCCTATCCAGGAAATCTGCAGGGCTCCTACCTGGAAGTCAGCACACACCTTTATTTCCCATTACCACATTGACCTAGAGTCATGCCAGGATGCTGGTTTTGGGACCTCGGTTCTCCAGTCCTTATTCCCTAAGTAGGGGGTGTGCACCTTGCCTCTCTCCTCCCAGAGAACTGCTAGGAGTCTGCCACAAAGTGTGGATTGAACAACATATCCCGTCCCTAGAAATACAGGTTACTCACCTGTAACAGGAGATCTTCCCTTGTCAGTCTTCACCATTCATTACTGCTTGGGTTGTGCCTGGGCGTGCACCACGCCAGGGATTTTTTTTTTTTTTTTGGTCAGCACCTCGGCGCCACCCCTGAGAGCGACGCATTGCGTAATGCGTGAGGGGCGGCCGTTAGGTGTCACAGACTCCTCCTCCATCTCAGTTGTGTTTCTCTCACCGTCGAGGCTGCACCTGCTCTGCGTGCGAGATTTACAGCTGCGTCAGAGGACTACTTGCGGCGACTCCTTCTCCGTTTTCTGCCATCCCGACACTATTGAAGTTGTTATCAGGCAGTAAGACCATTCTGTTTTTTTCTTACGGCGCGAGGATCTTTTTGCTATGTTTTTCTGTTTATTTCTCATCATGTCAGGTTCAGGAGCTAAACATAAGTTGAAGGGGGGCCGTGCCCCTATGGGTCGGTGCTCATGTGGCCGGCATTTTTCCATCACGGACCGGCATGATGATTGTCTACGTTGCCTGGGACCCAACCATGATATGGATTTGTGCTTTGCTTGTTTCTCCATGGACCGCCGAGTGCTTGAAGTCCACGCATTTAAGATTGGCAGGGCTCCACCGACTTTCAGGGGACGGCGTTGCTCTAGGGCTCCTCAGGTAAGAACTTTAGACCCTTCCTCCGGGTCCCCTCCCGGGCCTAAATGGTCTGGAGAGGAGGAGGCCTCCTCATCTTCTAGTTTCACTGAGGAGGAGGCCTCTTTTGCAGTGTTGGAGGAACACTGTGGTCCCTCCCGGGGCCGCCGCCTCGGTAGTCACCTCCCTGGAGGTGCAGGCTCCCCCAGTGTCGTGGCCCAAGGTTTCTGGGCCCGGCACTGGTGGACCCTGGAAGCCGCCTTCCAGCGCCGCTCTGGATCCCAGTGCCGTTGGCACCGCCGGTGATCAAGGCAGTGCCATTTCAGCTCTTGGCGCTGCCTGCGTCGCCGTGGGCCTGGTTGGCTCTGTTGGCTGTGCCGTGCTCGCTCCTGGTGCTGAAGGTGGTGCCGTGGCCTAGCCGGTGCTGCCGGGGAGTCGGGACCAGGTTTGGTGTTGCGGGTGGTCCAAGGTCGTCCGACGCCGTTTCTCGTGAGTGCCCAGGGGTCGCCAGTACTGAGGTCCAGCTGGTCTCATCTTCATCCGAGGAGGATAAGTCGGATGTGGACCCATCCTGGCGCCCCGATTCTTCAGAGTCGGGGTCTCCGGTGAGACGTGGTGTCAGGCAGCCCAGCGCTCCTATTCCTCGGTCCCCCCAGCTTTCTCCTTCAGAAGATACCCAGACGGGGGGTGGTCTGGAGTCCTCGGAGAGGGAGGCGGTGGAGGCTGGAGAAGAGGTTGCCCGCCCTGAGGGGGCTGCTGTAGCTGCCATTCCCGGTGCTGCTGGGTGGGTCGGGGACTGTGTCTTCGGGAGGTTCCCTCGGGAAAACCCCGGATCGACTAGTCCCTTTCCTGAGGTCAAGGAGGAGGGCGTCCTCGGAGTCTGAGCAGTTGAGAGGCCGAGGGGAGGTGCGTCGGTCTTCGCCTGCCACCCCTCGGGGTGTGGGTAGGAGCCGAAGCGCTGGACCCCGCCTTTCCCTCTTGAGCTCCAGGGATCCATCCGGTGGCGTTGCTGTGGACTGCCCTTCTGGACCTACGTAGCCTCAGGTTCGTCACAAGGGAGTATCCCTTTCTAGGCTCTCCCAGGTTTCGCAACCCCAGGGTTCCGTTCTTCGACCTGGTTTGTTGTCCAGAACCCCGCCAGCTCGGGCTCCATTTTCCGGATTTCAGAGCCAAAGCAGAGGACAGTTGCCTCTTTGCAGGTGCCCCTCTCCCATTCCTCTGCAACCACCCCCCCCCGGCCACGTCGGTCCTACGAGTTCGTTATCCTGGGAGACGTTCAGAGCTACTGTGGCAGCCTTCCCTTCATACATTAGATATATGTATGAGCGGGTGTTTCGCCTATCCCCTCCGCCGCAGGAGTCCTCTGGACATTCGAGCTCTCCATCATCCTCGTCTTCCTCCTCAGAGGAAGAGGAACCCTCTGCTCATATCTCCTCCAATGCTGATTTCACTGACTATCAGCGATTCCTTTCGAGGATGGTGAGGGATCTTCGTATCTCCTTTGTTAGGCGAGACAGTACCAAACGGGAGACACGTGAATTCCCCGGTGAATTCAGTGCCCAGCATTTGGTGGTACCATCCTGGCCTGTTCCATTCCAGGAGGCGTCTATCCGATCTTACTTCGAGATACAGCTCTTGCAGCAGGTAACACCATTAGGACTGAAGCCGGCAGGCGTCAGGACCCCACAGAAATCTTCTAGCTAGCAGTCTTCAGCGGGAACCACCTCCGACGTCGGTCCCACCCCCGACGTCGGGCGTAGTACATAAGGAGGCGGTCGCCAGAATCCCCAGATCTTCCTGGACATGTCTCCACCACTCATTCACACTATTGGGTATAGTGCGGAGGCAACTGGGACCATCGAGAACAAACTTTTGCTGGAAGGTCGAGCCAGAGATGGCGCGCGAGCCTGGCGGCTTGCGAGCCCTAGCTCACGCGGCAATGACTCTCTCGGCGTCGACCCTCCAACCGCCTCAGTTCCTTTTTTCCCGCCCTCGAGTGCGCTTCAGTGATGACGTCGCTCGCCTGTTGGGAGTCGAACTTCAAACTGCAGCATAGTTTTCAGTTTTTATTATTTTTATAGTATTATCACGATACAGTATCGCTTAAGTTATTCTTATTTTTAAAATTAAAACGATAAAGAAGTCTCGGCCTGCTTTGATGGGAGTCGACCATGAGCAGGTCAGGTGACGGTAGGAGACTTTCGTGTAAGCTGTTCAGTCAGTCGGGCTGGGTCTGGTCCGCCGCCTTCTCCGGAAGGGTGTCTGACAGGCAGTCCAATGCCCGGGGCCAGGCGGTCCAGCGGAAGCATAAACAAAGCGGTCACATTCTTGGCACCGTTCGGCCTCGAGCTCTTCTTCTACCGCAGGTCTAAAAGAAGGCATCACTTCAGAAATTCGCCTTCACAATCGTCGCTGTGGCATGGCGTTCGGTTATCGGGGCTAGTTGCCGGTCTCCTCCTTCGGAGTCGCCGGCACCGGCTTCTGATGGCCGACGCCTTCGACATCGGAGTCCTACCCCGCCCGCAGGTAGGTCTTCAGATGAGCAGTTTCATCAGTGGGCCGCTCTTTTGGAGCAATAGGCTCGGGGTTGGTTCGGCTACCTGGCTCGGTCGCTCGTGGGCTCTCGGGCTCTCTGGGCGATGGGGTAGGGCGGTTGGACTTTCCTGGTTGTGCGGCACCTTCTTCGGTGCCGTCGACTCCGTGCTTAGGTGTCCCCCCCCCAACATGGCTGCGGTGCAGGGGGCCACACCGATGCCCTTATCTCCTGTCTCCTTTCCTTCAAAGCCTGTTTTTCGGTCTCTGGGAGTTCCTTGGGCGCCATCCTCGGCATCACCCGCGGCGCCTTGGCGTCTTCTCGGCGCCACCTGCTCGGTGCCCGGCGCCGTGCGGCTCTTCGGCGCCGTGCGGTTCCTCGGCGCCGTGCGCCTCCTCGGTGCCGGGGGCTCTCAGGGACTCTCCTTTTGTCTCTTTTCCTCCTTCCTCTTCTAGCTTTCATCCCTTTCCTGTCCATACAGTCCCTCCTGGACTGTCAGGAGATGACGTTGAGCCTGACCCAGACCTTCGGCTGGGTGATGAAGTGGATGAAACAGGATCTTTTATTGCTGCAGAGCCTGTGGTCGAGGACCTGTCCTTTAAGTCTCTGTTGAAGAATCTGAGCTCCACTCTTTCTTTCCAGACTACGGACATCGATCCTGGGAAGCTGTTAAGACTCCAATATCTTCATGCTTCGGAGATCCCTACGGATTTGACTCCTCTGATTCAACCTTCCTTCGAGACGCTGTCTCAAATGGTATGGAATAATCCTGCTCTTACCCCTTTGGTGGTTAAATCCATTGATAGGAAATACTCAGCTCCCAAAGATCGTCCTATCTTGGCATCCCAAGCCTTTGCAGATCCTATTGTAGTCCTGGCAGAAAATGACAAGGTAGGTTTTCTTCAAACTACTACAGCTCGACCTATCAACAAAGAGTCTCGTAAGATAGATACATTAGGTAACAGAGTCTTTGCTACGTCCACTCTAAGTAGGCGTATTGCCAGTTACCAGGGTTATTTTTCCCAGTATGAGTATATCCTGTGGCATTCTATCAAGCAAATGGTTGAGGCTCTTCCGGACTCGGACTCAAAGCCAGAGCTTCTTCAAACCATTACCAGAGGTATTGAATCTAATAACCAGCAGATCAAAGCAGCAGTGGATGCTTTCGACACTGCTTCTCGCTCATCAGCTGCTGGTATTTGTACTCGCTGTCACTCCTGGCTGCATACTTCGGGTTTCACGAATGATGCGCAACAGCAGGTGATGGCGTTGCCCTTTGACGGCTCTTATCTTTTCGGTCCTCGGGTAGAGCAAGCTCTAGAAGCTACACAAAAGACTAGGTCAGCCATTAAGCTGGCTCGACCCCTCCTGCCCTTCTGAGGGCATGTCGGTGAAGCAGCAATTTCATAATCGTCAGTCCTTTTGGGGCAGAGGCAAAGGAAGTTTCCATAAGAACCAACCTGCCCAACCTCAAAGAAGGCAACAGAAAGCGCAGGAACCAGCGCCCAAGCGCCACCTTATGAGTTGCCGGCCCAAGTCCCATCTCAACTGCCCAAGGTGGACTTTTCCTCTCCGGTGGGAGGTCGTCTGATGCACTTCTACAGCCAGTGGAAGTCCATAACCTCAGACAAATGGGTCCTTCGGATAATTCGCGAGGGGTATTCTCTCAATTTTCTGGAGACCCCTCGGATTGTCCTCCCAAACGACAGCCCAGGCTGTCAACCCTTCAGTCAGACCTTCTCGCCGCAGAGATTCAGGGCCTTCTAAACAACAGGGCAGTAGAAGTGGTGCCTCTGCATCAACTGGCTTAGGTTCTACTCCCACTACTTTCTGGTTCAAAGAATTCCGGGAGAATGCTCCCCATTCTAGACCTCAGAAAGCTAAACAAATTTCTGCCCAAGGAGAAATTCAAAATGATTTCTCTGGGAACCCTGTTACCCTTGCTTCATCAACACGACTGGCTAGCCTCCCTGGACATGCAGGATGCTTACCAGCACATTCCTATTCACCCGAGGCATCACAAATTCCTGAGGTTTGTGGCTCTGAGTCAACACTATCAGTTCAGAGTCCTGCCCTTTGGGCTGTCCTCGGCGCCGCGAGTCTTTACAAAGTGTTGTGCAGTTCTCGCAGCGCACCTCAGGAAACTCGGTATCCAGGTGTTTCCCTACCTGGACGACTGACTCCTAGCAAGTCCTTCCAGGCAAGGGACTCTGGACGCCGTGCAGACGGCCTCTCGCCTTCTTACGTCCATGGGAGTTCTGCTGAACCTCAAAAAGTCTCAGTTGCAGCCCTCCCAGAGACTCCTTTTCATAGGGACTCTTCTGGACACCTCTTGTGCGAAAGCTTTCCTTCCAGAGGACAGAAGGAACGATATCCTTCAGATGGCTCGTTACATTGGAGAGAGCAGATCAGTTACAGCTCTCTCAATGCAGCGTATGTTAGGCCTCATGGCATCCTCAGTGTTCACTGTACCCTAACGCGGCTGCACATGAGAACCACTCAATGGATGCTCAGTGCGCAGTGGTCTCCAACCACTCACCCGCAGTCTTATCCCATCAAGGTGACAGAACCCTTACAGAGGTCCCGCACCTGGTGGTCTCAGGAGAGTAATCTCCTGGAGGGATTTCCCTTTGCTCCTCTGGATCATCAGATCTCCATTGCCACGGACGCATCGCTAATGGGGTGGGGAGCTCACTGTTGCACTCTCCACACTCAAGGGGTGTGGACTCAACTCGAGTCCCAGCTTCACATAAATGTCCTAGAGATGAGCACGTCCTTTATGCGGTCCGGCGTTGAAGGACATTCTCTGTTCAAGACCATTCTCCTTCAAGCGGACAACAAAGCAGTGATGTACTACATCAACAAGCAGAGGCGGTGCTCACTCTTACCCCTTATGCAGGGAGCGATGAGGGGTGTGGGAATGGTGCTTGGAACACAAAGCTCTAATTCAAGCGGTTTACCTGCCAGGCGTACAAAGCGACTTGGCAGACCGTCTCAACAGAGAAGCAGTTCCTCACGGTGGTCTCTCGACTCAGTCATAGTTCAGTCACTATTGAAGAGTGGGAACTCCAGACCTGGACCTTTTGCATCCCACTCAATGCAAAACTGCCTCTCTTCTGCTCCAGAATTCCAGGGCCTGGCATTTTCTGTCAGGATGTGTTCAGGCTGCAGTGGACAAAGCGGCTTTCTATCGCCTTTCGCCCTTCCTCTAATTCAGAGAGTACTCCTCAAGTTCGAGTCTCAGGGGACCAAGATGATTCTCATTGCTCCCTTTTGGCCTCGACAACTCTGGTTTCCACTACTCAACAATATGTTGGCAGTTCCTCCGAGACCACTCCCCTTGCAGGTGAACCTGTTGACTCAGGGTCCGCTGGTCCATCCCAACCTGAGATCGCTTCACCTTCACACTTGGCTCCTGAAGAGGTAGAAGTGAACCGGTTCAACGTCTCTCGAAGAGTTTCAGACATTCTTCTGGCCGCTCGGAAGCCAGCTACTCGGAAAACTTACACATCTAAGTTGAAGCGTTTTTCACTCTGGTGTGCAAAGTCCTCTTTGAATCCCTTTTCCTGTCCACCAGACAAGGTTTTAGACTACCTTTTGGACCTCTCAAATTCAGGTCTTCAGTACTCTACAGTCAAAGTTCACCTTAGTGCCATTTCAGCGTATCATGAGCCGGTCTCTTCTTTGTCCCTGGCTCAGTTACCTATGGTTAAGAGATTTCTTAAAGGAATTCTGCATACCAGACCTCCTATTAGACGTCCAGTTGCAGCCTGGGACATTAACCTCGTGCTAGACATGCTTACTCGGAAACCTTTCGAACCTCTGGCTACCTGTGAGCTAAAATTTCTCACCTGGAAGACTGCCTTCCTAGTGGCCATTACCTCAGCCCGTAGGGTCTCTGAGATGCATGCCCTGGTCACAGACCCTCCGTATACTGTGTTCCATAAGGACAAAGTAGTTCTTCGTACTCATCCTAAATTTCTTCCCAAGGTTGTGTCAGAATTCCATCTAAACCAACCTTTGGTCCTTCCCTCTTACTCTGAACTTCCAAAATGAAGGAGAACATTCTCTTCATTCTTTGGATGTTAAGAGGGCTTACGTTTCTATCTCGATAGAACCAAGAATTTTCATGAGGCCCAACAACTTTTCGTTTCCTTCAGTGAGACCGGCTGGGTCAGCCTGTCACTATCAGATGTATCTCATCATGGCTAGTGGCATGTCTTGACAGTGCTATTCCATGGCACAGGTTAGAACGGAAAGGTAGGTCTCAGCTCGCACTCTACCAGAGCGGTCATGGCATCCTAGCGGAAATTGCAAGCTGCCTATTGCAGACATCTGCAATGCAGCCACCTGGAGCTCAGTGCATACTTAGGTTAAGCATTATGCACTGGATGTTCATCCAGGCGACATTCCACCTTTGGCAGAACTATCATAATGGACTCCTGTCCTAGAAATGTGAGCTCTTGGTCTATCCTGCACCCTCTTGGGGATTATTAGCGTACTCTCCCAATAGTGTGAATGAGTGGTGGAGACTTATGTCCAGGAAGATATGAAAATTACGTACCTACCGTAATTCTTGATCTTCTTGGACCAGTCTCCACCACTCATTCCTACCCACCCTCCATCCCCGAGCTCACCACTGTGTTGGTCTTCACTCCTCAAATCTTTAGGCGTGAAGACTTCTTGTTGACCCTTCTTCCACGGGTCGCCTGGACTATCTTATGTCCGGGCCAAAAGTTAGGTTATCTTTAGTCTAGTTGCGCTGCACTCCTTGGTAAAAGGTACTGGCGGTTTGGAGGTCGGCCGAGAGAAGTCATTGCCATGAGCCAGGCTTGCGGCGTTGCCGGCTCATGGGTGCCATCTCTGGCGCCCGACCCTCCAGCAAACGGTTTGTTCTCGATGGTCCTAGTGCCTCCGGCGCTATACCCAGTAGTGTGAATGAGTGGTGGAGACTCGTCCAAGAAGATCAAGAATTACGGTAGGTACGTAATTTTCATTTCTAGGGACATGGATATGTTGTTCATCCACACTTATTGGCAGGTATCCTTGCCGCTTTAAATCTTGCCGGAAGGTCTTCAAGCTGGCTCCTCCCACCCACCCGGGTGGTATAACTCTCGGCTCCGCCCCATGACGCCAGATCTTCCTTACCGCTTGGAAGCTCAGGTTCCCTCCTTAACGCTCTGCATTTGCGACTGGTTCCTATTTCTTCCGTTGTGCGAATTTGAAAGTTTTGCTAAAAAGACTTTGGTCTTCGATCCCTCGCGGCTGCAATGGCAAATCGACTCCCGGTTTCGGAGATGCCCTGCAGATCAGAAGATATGGGGCGGATCCACACTCCACGTGTGTCTACTGTTTGAGCCTTGAGCACGTGCCAGGACTCGACCTGTGCTCTTCATTCCGACTCGTCCTCGAAGACCGTGCTGCCCGGTGACAACTGGGCGTCCGAGAAGCGTTTCCCTCGGTGAAGTCTAAAGAGCCCGGTGGCGGTGTCCGCGGCGGGCGGGCTCGGCGGATCAGCTCGAGCAGATGATAAGCCCTCGAAGAGGAAGCGGCGTGGGCCGTATCTTCCTCGGCCGCGGCATTTATCCCGCTCTCTCTGGGTTCTTCCTACACAGCTTCATTTAAGGAGCTTTGTCTGTCCCTCTCCACTGGGGGAGAAGGGCCAACGTCTGCTGGACCTTTTTCTCGGTCCAAAAAGAGGGACAAGGGTAAATCCCTCCGTCGACGCTCTTGGGAGCGGGAAAGGTCCCTCTCCCCGAGTCGTCGACCGTCGACTTCGGCCACTGGTCTCACGGTGCCCCCATCAGGTCAGTTGACTGAGACTCCTGTCGACGAAGTCGAGATTTTTCTCGACCCGTTAGACGGGCTGTCGCCCATAAAGCGAATTCCTCTCCCGGTTCCCCGGAGGGAGGGATCCCATGGGCTTGCCTGTGCCTCGGTTCCGGAGCCCTCGGATGAACCCTCGAGCTGAAGGAGTGCAGTTCCTGCCGACCCGCCCCGCACCGACCTTGGAAGAGCCGAGGCTCTCGGTCCGGACCTCTTAGCGGTCAGCCGATCCAGCCGTCTGGGCGGTCTCGGTCTCGGAAATGATGGCGGCGTCGCCGTGCGTCCTCGAACGAGGAAGCCTCCAGCGTAAGAATTACGTCGGCAATGCGAGGACCTCATGTAGCAACTGACGAGATAAGCCGGCGTGATCCGCCTTCCCCAGCCATTAAGTAGCTGTCACGGAGCAGCCGACACAACCCTCGACTTACCCGAGCCTGTACCCAGGCGGTTGTTCGGCCAAAACCAGCTGCTCCACGATTCTGGTGGAACCTCACTCACAGCCTCTGTTTGAGGGCTCCGACCAAGGATTCTCCGGTGCGCTGAGGTCGACCCCATCGGCGCCGGTTACCCTCACTCGGCCGACCTCGGCTTGGTTGAGGTGGCTCAGGCCAGGCAGCTCTGAGAGACTCCTCGGTCCGAGAATCCCTCCTTTTTCTCCAGGATTGGACTTGGAGTCCTCAGGAGGACAGTCTGTGGACGATAGCCCGTCGTCCTTCCTAGGACTGCGGCTCATCTCGGGAATCCACGGGATGAGCTAGACGTTCCAAGCAGACCAGGTATCCCCTCAGGAGATTCTGGACGGGGGATTCTCCGACCGGAGGCCTTTCCAGTGGCACGAGGCCATAGTGGGTCAGCCCTGGGCTTTAGGCAGCGCCCTGCTTCTGTCCTCGCCTTGACCAGGATGGCCAGGAAGTATGTGGTCCACAGTTCCTGTCCGGTTTTGAGACACCCCTCTGCTGGGGTGGTTACCAACAGCGTTTTTTCCGGCGCCCGCTCGCGCCAGGGATGTGGACAAACCTCGACAAAGATCCGAAATTGGATTATGTCGAGCGAAAAGTCTATGCATCCTCTCGGCCGTCAGGCCGGTTAAAGCGTCCTCATGGCATATTTTCTCATGCCCTGTTGGGCTCCTGGATGAGGTCATTCCTCATCTCCCCACGGATCAGCAGACTACGGTCAAGCAGGTGCAAGGACCAGGGCAGGGCAGTGGCAAACAGCAGCTCCAGACTGCTTTGGATGTGGGGACTCATGTGTGCCAGGTCGGTGGGCGCGGTGGCTGTCGTCGTGAGCTTGGCTGAGGATATCCACCTTTACTTGGATACCCAGCACAAGTTGGCGGATGTTCCCTTTTACGAGACTGACCTCTTGGCCCTGGGTGGAAGGTCACCTGCGGAGGATAAAGTCCAATGCCTTGAACTGTCTCTTCCGCTCAGAAGGACAAAGCATAAACCACAGCCTAAGCCCTTTAAGTCATCTAAGCCCCGGTAGCGCCCATTAACAACGTCAGGGCTGACAGGCTCAACCTTGGCATCCCAAACCAAACCATGGCTTCCTCTAACAGGAGGCAGGAGGAAAAGGCCCAGGAGGTCCCTCGGCGGTCCATCCTCCAAGCCTGCCAGTGGCGGGCTGGGGTGTAGCCCCCATCCCGTCACCTTACCCCTAGGTCCCCTGTGAGAGGCGGCTCAACACTGCAGTTCCGCCTGGTCCGCTGTTACCATGGACAGGTGGGTTTGGGAGAGTGATGGGAAGAGCCTGCCTCTAGAGGTCAGTGAGCACCGCCTTCAGAGCCGTCGCCCCTCGGAGACTTGAGGTCCCCAGCCTCCAAGCCGGCTCGTCGAGCCGACGCAGCTCTCCTCCTCCAGAGAGGAGGCGTGCAAGGGCAGACCCCTCAGACCCAGGGTTTGTGTCCAGATACTTCCTGGTTCAAGCAGACGGGGGCTGGCGCCCCATTCTCGACCTACGGCCTAAAACAGTTCCTAAGGTCTCGAACCTTCAGGATGGTCACTCTAGCTAGATAATACCATCCTTGGAAGCGCGGCATATGGTTCTGCTTTCTGGATTTCAGGGGCCGCGTTTTTTCACGTCCTATCCGTCCGTCTCCTAGAGATTCCTTCACTTCCGGCCCGGAAGGATCCCTTTCCAGTTCCAAGCATGCCCGCGGCTTGTCTCCAACTCCCAGGGTCTTCACCAAATGCATGGCAGTGGTGACAGCATTCCTAACGCCGAGGGGTCAGGGTGTGCCCACCTGGACGACTGGCTGATAGCAGCTCCCTCCAGGAAGGAGTGGGTGGTCAGAGATCAGCCCTCAGGTCTGCTCTCAACTAGGTCTCACTTATCAAGCAGGCCAAGTCAGACTCGAGCGAAGCAGGTGATTCTGTTCATCGGCGCAGCTCGGAACTCTTGAGCCAGGCGCGGCTCGGCGGACAGGGCAGTTCTCTCTCCTTTGCCCAATCATTTCTGGTTGGGCAATTGCATTCCACCGGGACTTCCTCGCCTCCTGGGTCTCATGGCGGCCTGCACCAAGCGTGGTCCCGTTTGGCCCGCTGGAGCGTAAATCCCCTTCAATGGGGACTGGCCAGCCAGTGGTCCCGCGCTGCGATCCTTTGGACCAGCTTGTGTACCGGTGACACAGGGGATGTGGGCAGCTACTCCAGTGGTGGATCGTTCAGGTCATTTGCAGGAGGGCATCCGTTCGTCCGCCCGAGCCGATGGTCTCTCTATAGGCCGATGCCTCTCTGATGGGTTGGGGTGCCCATCCTGGGGGTTGCAGACTCCACGGCCTCTGTTCCCCAGCCCAGAGTCCGATGCCACATCAACCTGCTGGGCTCCGGCGGTCCGCCTAGCTCACCGCCTTTGCTCCGTTCCTCCGGGGTCAAGTGGTCTGAGTCAGGCGGACAACACCACGACCATGTACTATCTAAACCACCAGGCGGGGCCGCGCTCCATGCTTCTATGCAAGAAGCTCCCCATTTGGTCACTCGTCTCGCAGCCTGGGCGGATCTCCTGGCCATTCATGGCAGGAGCCTCCAACACCCTGGCCGATGCCCTGGGCTGGATAGGGCTGCATCCCAGTGGATCTCTCCTACCCGGTAGTACAGCATCTGTTCTCCTTTGGGGCCTCCAGGTGGACCTGTTGCCTCCAGGAAAGCGAAGCTGAGACTGTTCCATGCCCACCCCTCAGCAGGGCCTCGCTGCAGGGATGCCTTCTCGAGGCAGTGGACCCCGGGCCTCTTCTCGCCTTTCCCCATTTCCCTTGATCACAAGGTGCTTCTCAAGGCGAGGAGGGACAAGGCGCAGGTGATTCTGATAGCCCCAGACTGGCCTGCCATTCTGGTACCAGATCTGCTCAGTCTCAGCTCCAGGACTCCCGGCAGCTTCCAGCTCGCCCGGACCTGCTCTCAGTCAGTCAGGGAAGGTGTTCCATCGGACCTTCAATCCCTGCACACTGACCGCCTGGTTCCCTACTGGCTAGAGTTCCAGGCCTTGGGTCTTTCCGACGAGGTCCTCAATGTATTTGGGCGTCCGTAAGCAGTCGACCAGAAAATGCTATGCCTTCAAATGGAAAAGGTTTTTCATTTGGTGTCGAAACAGAGCTTGGACCCCATCCTCCTGTTCCTTGGCAAGCATCTTGGACTATTGATAGTACACCCTAATCAAGGGCTTAGGTCGGCGACCTAAGGGTGCACCTGGCAGCCATCTCTGCTTACGAGCGGGCCGGGAGGCAGTCGTTAAGCGCAGGAGAAGGTGGTCTGGCGCTTTTCAAAGGCCTTGATCACATTCCTCCCAGTCACGAGAACCTCCACCTCAGTAGGATCTACTGCTGGTACTGGCAAAAGCTCATGGGCAAGCCATTGAACCTATGCACAGGTGTGCTCTCTCTCACCTGTCGTGGAAGACCACTTCTTGGTGGCTATCCGTCAGCCAGAAGGATGGAAGAGCTCCAGGCGCTTTCCATCGAGTCTCACTACCTGGTCTTCCACAACTGACAAGGTTGTCCTGCGCCCCCACCGAAATTCCTTCCGAAGGTGGTGGAGGTTCACATGAACCAGGTGTTGACTCTGCGGTGTTCTACCCAATCACACCTCGGAGGCCGAATATAGGCTCCATACTTTGGACCCTAGAAGAGGCAGCTCGCCTATTACAAAGCTGCAGCTGAAGTCGAGAGAGTTCGCGGCTGTTTGTCACCTCGCTGAAGCCGCATCTGGCAGACCTGCAGCCAAGCGGGCCCGATAAACAGGTGGGTCACCTCCTGCATGAATCTCTGCTATAAGTTGGCGGGCATGGACTCCCAGAGGGATAGAGCTCATTCTACCCGCCATACTGCTGCATCGATTGGCTGCTTCCAGGGGCGTCCCTATCCAGGAAATCTCCGCAGGGCTGCTACCTGGAAGTCAGCAAACACCTTCATTACCATTACATCGACCCTTGAGTCACGCCGGGATGCTGGTTTTGGGGCCTCGGTTCTCCAGTCTCTCTTTCCCAAGTAAGTATTGGGGAGTCTCCATCTTGCCTCCCTCCTCCCGGGAGAACTGCTGGGAGTCTGCCAATAAGTGTGGATGAACAACATATCCATGTCCTAGAAATACAGGTTCTAGGGACATGGATATGTTATTCATCCACTCATTAACGAAGATATCCATGCAGCTTTAAATCTTGCGGAAGGTCTTCAAGCTTGCTCCTCCACCCACCGGGTGGTATAACTCGGCTCCGCCCCATGGCCGTAGATCTTCCTTACGCTTGGGCTCAGGTTCCCTCTTAGCGCTCTGCGTTTGAGACTGGTTCTATTTCTCCGTTTGGATTTAAAAATAAATTTTGCGAAAAGACTTCGATCTTCTATCCCTCATGACTCCGATGGACAAATCGACTCCAGTTCGGAGATGCCCATGCGGGCAGAAGATGTCTCGATGGATCACACTCACGTGTGTCTACTGCTTAGGCCTTGAGCACGACCCGCGGGCTTGCGACCTGTGCTCATCTTTCGCCTTCGTCCTCGAAGACCGTGCTGCCCGATTGCAACTGGAACGTCGACCAAGCGTTCCCTCGGTGAAGTCCAAGAGCCCGGTTGGCGGGGTGTCCGCAGCGGCGAGACTCGGCCGATCAGCTCGGCGGATGGTCGCCCTCGAAGAGGAGGCGGGCGGGCCGTATCTTCCTCGGCAGCGGCATTTATCCCGCTCTCACGGGCTCTTCTTACACGGCTTCCTTTAGGAACTGTCTGTCCCTCTCCACTAAAGGAGAAGGGCCTCGTCTACGGGACCTTATTCTGATCCTAAAGAGGACGAGGTAAGTCCACTCGTCGGCGCTCAGGCACGGGAAAGGTCCCTCTCCCGGGTCGTCGACCCGTCGGCAACAGTCGACCACTCGGCTATCGGCAATGGCCTCACGGTGTCCCAGATCAGGTCAGTTGACAGAGACTCCCACCGATGATAAAGAGATTTTTCTCGACCATTGGAGCTGCCGCCTTTAGCAGCGAATTCCCTCTCCCGGTTCCCCGGGAAAGTTGAGGATCCCATGGGCTCACCTTTGCCTCCGGTTCCGGGCTCTGGATGGACCATCCGAGCCGAAGGAAGTGCAGGTTCCGACCGACACCTCCCGCACCGACCTCGGAAATTCCGGGACTCTCGGTCTCGGACCTCTTGTGATCAGCCGATCCCACCGTCATAAGCGGTCTCGGTCTCGGCACAGCGGTGGCGATGTCGCCGCTCGTCCCGTCCTACTCCTCGGGGCGAGGAGGCTTCGGCGTAAATTCGTCGGCAGTGCGAGGACCTTATGTTGCAACAGCTCCTCCTGGCGGGGAGTAAGCCGACCCGTCGCCTTCCGGCCATTAAGTAACTGTCACGGAGGCGACACAACCCTCGACTTATCCGAGCCTATATCAGGCGGTTGTTCGTGAAACCAGCTACTCCACGATTCGGTGGAACCTCCGCCTCCAGCCACCAGTTGGGGCTCCGACAAGGATTCTCGATCGGCTAAGGGTCTACCCATGGGCTGTCAGTTACCCTCCTCCGACCGACCTCGGCGGTGAAGGTGGCTCAGGCCAGAGCAGCTCTTGAGGACTCTTCCGAGGTCGAAGATGATCCTCCTTTTCTCCAAGCGACTGGACTTGGAGTCTTCAGGAGTCAGTCATTGGATGATAGCCCGTCGTCCTTCCTGGGACTGCTTCAGCTCATCTCGGAGTCCACGGGATGGGCTCGAACCCGTTCCAAAGCGGGCCAGGTATCCCCTCACGGAGATTCTGGACCGGGGATTCTCCGACCGGAGGCCTTTCCGGTGCCCGAGGCCATAGTGGGTCGGCACTGGAGCTTTGGCAGCGCCTGCTTCCTGCCCTGCGCCTTGGCCAGGATGGCCAGAAGATGCGGTCCACCGGTTCCTGTCCGGTTTGAACACCCCTCTGCTGAGGGTTGGTTGCAGACAGCGTTTTCCGGCCCGGCTCGCGCCAGGGGATGGACAAACCTCCTGACAAGGTCAAGAGGCCAGACTATGTAGCAGCGAAAAGTCTCGCTGCGTCCTCTCTCGGCCTTCGTCAGGCCAGTTTGGCACGTCCTCATGGCACATTTTCTCATGCCCTGTTGGGCTCCTGGATGAGGTCATCCCTCATCTTCGCCCGATCTGCAGACTACGGTTAAGCGGAACTAAGGGACCAGGGCAAGGGCAGTGGCCAAACAGCAGCTCAGACTGCTTTGGATATAGGGACTCATGCCAGATACGGTGGCGGCCGCAGTGGCTGTCGTCGGCGGGCTTGGCTGAGATATCCACCTTTGCTTTGGATACCCAGCACAAGTTGGCGGATGTTCCCTTTTGGGAACTGACCTCTTGACCCCCTGGGGTGGAAGGTCACCTGCAGAGGATCGAGAGTCCAATGCTACCTTGGACTCGGTCTCTTCCGCTCAGAAGGACAAAGACACATAAGCCACAGCCTAAGCCCTTTAGTCCTTCTGGCCGTTGGCCTTGACCCAGCAACGTCAGGGCCAGCAGGCTCGCCATGGCATCCCAAACCCAACCCAGCGGCTTCCTCTAACAGGAGGCAGGAGGAAAGGCAGGGGTCCTAGATGCCTCCTCCAAGCCTGCCCAGTGACGGGCTGAGGGGTGTCGCCCTCATTCCCGTCACCTTACCTAGGTCCCCGTGGAGAACTGACTCAACACTTCCGTTCCTGGGTCCGCTGTTACCACGGACGGGTGGGTCTTGGAGAGGTGGTGGGAGAGCCTGCCTCTGGAATTCGAGCAGGCACCACCCTTCAGGCCGTGCGCCCTCGAGGCAGGAGATCCCAGCCTCACTGGCGGCAAGTCGAGCCGACGCCACCCTCCTCCTCCAGAAGGAGGTGATAAAGAGGTGGTGGACCTCCTTCAGACCCAGGGTTTGTGTCCAGGTACTTCCTGGTTCCAAGCAGGACGGGGGCTGGCGCCCCATTCAAAACCTACGACCTAAACAAGTTCCCTGGTCTCGAACCTTCCAGGATGGTCCTCTGGCTCAGATAATACCATCCTTGGGCATGACACAATGGTTCTGCTCTCTGGACTTGCAGGACAACGTTTTCACGTCCCTATCCGTCCGTCTCACAGAGATTCCGCTTCCAGGCGGAAGGATCCCTCTTGATTCAAGCCATGCCCTTGGCTTGTCTCCAGCTCCCAGGGTCTTCACCAAATGCATGGCAGTGGTGACAACATTCCCTCTTGGCCCGAGGGTCAGGTGTACCTTACCTGGGCGACTGGCTGATAAGCTCACTCAGGAAGGAGCGGAGTGGTCCAGAGATCTGGCCTCCAGGTCTGCTCTCAACTGGGCCTCCTTATCAAGCCAAGTCAGACTGAGCAAGCAGGTGATTCTATTCAGCCAGCAGCTAGACTCTACTGAGCAGGCGGCTCAGCGGACAGGGCGAGGTTCTTTCCTCCTTTGCCCGATCATTTCTGGTTGGGCAATTGTGCCTACCGGGACTTCCTCGCCTCCTGGGTCTCATGGCGGCCTGCACCAGTGTAGTCCGTTGGGCCCGCTGGAACATCGTCCCCTTCAGTGGGGACTGGCCAGCCAGTGGTCACAACGCTGCGATCCTTTGGACCAGCTTGTGTCGGTGACACAGGGGATGTGGAACGCTCTCCAGTGGTGGACCGTTCCAGATCATTTGCAGAAAGGCATCCCGTTCGTCCGCCCCGAACCGGCTCTCTCTTTCGACCGATGCCTCTCTGATGGGTTGGGGTGCCCATCTGGGGAACACCGGGCTCATGGCCTCTGGTCCCCATGAGGTCGATACCACATCAACCTGCTGGAGCTCCGGCGGTCCACCTAGCTCTCACGCCTTTGCTCCGTTCCTCCGGGGTCAAGTGGTCCGAGTCAGGCGGACAATACCACGACCATGTACTATCTAAACCGCCCAGAGGCGGGCCCAGCTCCATGCTTCTATGCAAGAGCTCTCCGCATTGGTCACAATCGTCGCAGCCTGGAGGCGGATCTCCTAGCCATTCACGTGGCAGGGCCTCCAACACCTAAGCCGATCCCTGGGCGGATGAGGGCTGCATCCCAGTGGTCTCTCTGCGGTAGTACAGCATCTGTTCTCCCATTGGGGCACACCTCAGGTGGACCTGTTTGCCTCAGGGAGGCGCGGCTGAGTCTGTCCAAGCCCGCCCCCTCAGCAGGGCTCGCTGGGGGATGCCTTCTCGAGGCAGTGGACCCCGGGCCTCTTTACGCCTTTCCCCATTTCCCTTGATCCACAAGGTGCTTCTCAAAGGCGAGGAGGGACAAGGCGCAGGTGATCCTGATAGCCCCAGACTGGCCTCGCCAGTTCTGGTACCAGATCTCCTCAGTCTCAGCTCCAGGACTCCGGCAGCTTCAGCTCGCCCGGACCTGCTCTCAGTCAATCAGGAAGGTGTTCCATCGGACCTTCAATCCCTGCCCTGGCCTGGTTCCTGGCTAGAGTTCCAGGCCTTGGGTCTTTCCGGCGAGGTCCTCAATGTAGTGAGGCGTCCCGTGAGTCGACCAGAAATGCTATGCCTTCAAATGGAAAAGGTTTTCCATTTGGTGTCAGGACAAGGGCTTGGACCCTTCCTCCTGTTCATGGCAAGCATCTTGGACTATTTATGGTCCCTTTCTAGTCAAGGGCTTAGGTCGGCGACCCTAAGGTGCACTGGCAGCCATCTCTGCTTAACGAGTAGCGGGCGGGAAGCGGTCGATGGCGCAGGAGAAGGTGGTCTGGCGCTTTTCAAAGCCGTCAACATTCCCCTCCAGTCGGGAACCCCCACCTCCAGGGATCTACTGCTGGTACTGGCAAAGCTCATGGGCAAGCCATTCGAACCTATGCACAGTGTGCTCTCTCTCACCTGCCAGGGAAAACCCGCCTTCTTGGTGGCTATCCACGTCAGCCAGAGGATGGGAGAGCTCCAGGCGCTCATCGAGTCTCCTTACCTGGTCTTCCACAGGGACAAAGTTGTCCTCCGCCCCACCCGAAATTCCTTCCGGAAGGTGGTGTCGGAGTTCACCTTAACCAGGTGTTGACTCTGCGGTGTTCTACACAATCACACCTCCGGAGGCGAATAGGCTCAATACTCTGGACCTAGAAGGCGAAGCTTATTATAAGGGCGCCGCAGCTGAAGTCGGGAGAGAGTTGGCAGCTGTTTTGTCACCTACGCTGAAGCCGCATCCTGGCGAAGACCTGCAGCCAAGCGGACGATAAGCAGGTGGGTAACCTGCTGCATAGATCTCTGCTATAAGTTGGCAGGCATGGAGCCTCCCAGAGGACAAGAGCTCATTCTTCCCACGCATACTGCTGCAGCATGTAGCTGCTTCAGGGGCGTCCCTATCAGGAAATCTGCCAAGGGCTGCTACCTGGAAGTCAGCAAACACCTTCATTACCCACTACCACATAGAGCCTTGAGTCACGCCGGGATGCTGGTTTTGGAACCTCCGGTTCTCAGTCTCTCTTTCCCAAGTAAGTATTGGGGTGTCTTGCCTCCTCCTCCCGGGAGAACTGCTAGAGTCTGCCAATGAGTGTGGATGAACAACATATCATGTCCTAGAAATACAGGTTACTCACCTGTAACAGGAGTTCTAGGAATGGAATATGTTGTTCATCCACGATCTCCGACTTCTCGGCCCGGCACAACCTGAGCTTCCAGCGGGCCAGATCTGGCGTCATAGGAGCGAGCCGAGTTATAACACCGGGTGGGTGGAGGAGCAAGCTTGAAAACCTTCCGGCAAGATTTAAAGACGGCAGATGCCTGCCAATGAGTGTGGATGAACAACATATGCCATTCCTAGAACTCCTGTTACAGGTGAGTAACCTATTTACTCACCTGTAACAGAGTTCTGAAAATAGCTACTGTGTTCATCCCTACATTCCCTGCTTCCCGGCTGACGCATAACCTGAGCTTCAGCGGGCAGATCTGGCGTCATGGGCGGAGCCGAGTTATACCACCGGGTGGGTGGGAGAATCCAACAGAGAACCTTCGGCAAGATTTAAAGCGGCAAGGATACCTGCCCAACAAGTGTGGATGAACAACATATACCATTCCTAGAACTCCTGTACAGGTGGTAACCTGTATTTCTGGGGACATGGATATGTTTTCACCACACTCAATAACAGTGTCCTTGCGCACCATCTTGCGGAAAATCGCTATCTCCACCACCAGTAATGCTCCGCTCCCCCAACGCCAGATCTTCACCGGCGGAAGCTCGGAGTTCCACTCAATAACGCTCTGCGTTTGTGACTGGTTCCTGTTCTCCGTTTGCGGATAAAAAAAAAAACGCAAAGTCTTCTCTTCTACCACTGACTCGATACGGACCGTCGACTCCCGGTTTGGAGATGCCCATGCGGAACAGAAGATGTCTCGGGCGGATCCACACTCCGCGTGTGTCTACTGTAGGCCTTGACGCGACCCACGAGCTTAGGCCTGTGCTCATCCTACTCGACCTCGTCCTCGAAGACCCGTGCTGCCCGATTGCAACTGGGCCGTCCACGGCGGAATTTCCCTCGGTGAAGTCAGGAGGGCCCGGGTTGGCGGTGTCCGGCGCTCGGCCGGATCAGCTCGAATGATGGTGGCCCTCGAAGAAGGAGGCGGCGTAGGGCATATCTTCCTCGGCCATGACATTTATCCCTCTCTCTGGGTTCTTCCTACGGCTGCTTTAAGGAGCTTTGTCTGTCCCTCCACTAAAGAGAAGGCCCGCAACTGCTGGACCTTTACTCGGTCCAAAAGAGGGACGGTAGAATCCCTCGTCGGCGGCTCTTGGGAGGCGGAAGGTCCCTCGAGCGATCGGCCGTCGGCTTCGGTCGACACGCTCGGCCGGCCACTGGCCTCCGCAGTCCTCGTCAGGTCAGTTGGCCAGAACTCCACCGATAAGTAGAATTTTCTCGACCCATTGGAATGAGCTATGCCTTTAGCAGCCGAATTCCCCTCCCAGTTCCCAGGAGGAGTTGAGGATCCCGTGGGCACCGCCTGTGCCTCGGTTCCGGGCAACCCCTCGGATGGACCATCCGAGGCGAAGAGTGCAGTTCCGGGCCGACACCTCGCACCGACCTCGAGTTCGAGTTCTCGGTCTCGGACCTCTTGGCGGTCAGCCGATCCCACCGTCTATGGCGGTCTCGGTCTCCAACACACATGATGGCCTTGGCGTGGCCGCTCGTCCTCGTCCCTCCTCCTCGGATGAGGAGGCTTGGCAGCAGTAAGTCGTCGGCCCAGTGCGAGACCTTATGTTTATAACAACTCCTCCTGGCAGGAATAAGCCGACCCGTCGCCTTCCCGGCCATTAAGGAACTGTCACGGGCAGCCGACACAACCTCGACTTATCGAGGCCTATACCCAGGCGGTTGTTCGGCCAAAACCAACTGCTCCACCGATTCGGCGCTGGAACCTCCGCCTCCACAGCCACCAATTGGGGCTCCGACCAAGATTCTCGGTCGGCTGAGGTCTACCCATGGGCTGTCAGTTACCCTCACTCCAAGACCGACCTCGGCAGGTGAAGGGAAGCTCAGGCCAGAGCAGCTCTTGAGGACTCTTCCGGAGTCGAAGATGATTCCTCCTTTTCTCAAGCGACTGGACTTGGGTCTTCAGGAGGTCCAGTCAATGGGCGATAGCCCGTGCGTCCTTCGCGGGACTAACCCGGCTCATCTGGTCTACGGGATGGGCTCGAACCCGTTCCAGCGGGCCAGGTATCCTCACGGAGATTCTGGACAGAAGTTCTCCGTGAGCCTTTCCGGTGGCCGAGGCCATAGTGAGTCGGCACTGGAGCTTGGCGCCCTGCTTCCTGCCAGCGCCTTGAAGGATGGCCAGGAAGTATCTCGGTCCCTACCCGGTTCCTTGTCAGTTTTGAACACCCTCTGCTGAGGGTTGGTTACCGACAGCGTTCCGGCGCCCGGCAACGCCAGGGATGTGGACAAACCTCCTGACAAGGGTCAAGAAGTGGACTATGTCGGTGAAAAGTCTACGCTACGTCCCTCTCGGCCTTAAGTCAGGCCAGTTTGGCCGATCCTGGGCACATTTTCCTCGCATGCTAGTTGGGCTCCTGGATCAGGTCATCCCTCATCTTCCACCGATCTGCAGACTACGGTTAAGCAGGTGCGGGACCAGGGCATAGGGCAGTGGCCAAACAACAGCTCCAGACTGCTTTGGATATAGGGGACTCATGTGCCAGATGGGTGGCGGCCGCGGTGGCTGTCGTCGGCGGGCTTGGCTGAGAATATCCACCTTTACTTCGGATACCCAGCACAGGATTGGCGGATGTTCCCTTTTGAGGACTGACCTCTTAGACCCTGGGGGAAGGTCCTGCAGAGGATCGAGAAGTCCAATGCCACATTGGACTCTGTCTCTTCGCTCAGAAGGACAAAGACACAAAACCACAGCCTAAGCCCTTTCGTCCTTCTGGCCTTTGCGCCCGGCCCAGTAACGTCAGGGCCAGCAGGCTCATTGTAGCATCCCAAACCCAAACCGCGGCTTCCTCACAACAGGAGCAGGAGGAAAGGCCCAGGAGGTCCCTCGGCGGTCCCTCCTCAAGCCTGCCCAGTGAAGGACTGAGGGGTGTCGCCCCATCCCGTCACACCTAGATCCCCCGTGGAGGCAGCTCCGGCACTTCCGTTCCGCCTGGTCGCTGCTACCACGGACAGGTGGGTCTTGGAGGTGGTGGAAGAGCCTGCCTCTGAATTCGAGCAGGCACCACCCTTCAGGAGCCGTCGCCCCTCGGGGGCAGAGATCCCAGCCTCACTGGCGGCTCGTCGAGCCGACGCCGCTCTCCTCCTCCAGAAGGAGGTGGTAAAGAGGTGGTGGACACTCCTTCAGACCCAGGGTTTGTGTCCAGGTACTTCCTGGTTCCGAAAGCAGACCCAGGGGCTGGCGCCCCATTCTAAACCTACGACCTAAACAAGTTCCTAAGGTCCGAACCTTCAGGATGGTCACTCTCTGGCTCAGATAATACCTGCCATCCCTTGGAGCAGTATTAGTTCTGCTCTCTGTGGACTTGCAGGACAGCGTTTTTTTCACGTCCTATCGTCCGTCACCAGAAGTTCCTTCGCTTCCGAAGGACCCTCTTGATTCCAAGCCATGCCCTTGAAACATCTCCAGCTCTGGTCTTCACCAAATGCATGGCAGTGGTGACAGCATTCCCTCTTGGCCTTGAGGGGTCGAGGTGTGCCCTTACCTGGACGACTGACTGATAGCAGCTCCCTCCAGGAAGGAGGCGGTGGTCAGAGATCTGGCCCTCAGGTCTGCTCTCAACTGGGCCTCCTTATCAAGCGAGGCCAGAAATGGAACTCGAGCGAAGCAGGTGATTCTATTCATCAGGCGCAGCTCGACTCTCTTAGGCAAACGCGGCTCCCGGCGGACAGGGCAGAGGTTCTTTCCTCCTTTGCCCGATCATTTCTGGTTGGGCAATTCGCCCTCCGGGACTTCCTCGCCTCCTGGGTCTCATGGCCTACACCAGCGTGGTCCGTTGGGCCCGCTGGAACATCACGTCCCTTCAGTGGGGACTGGCCAGCCAGTGGTCTGGCGCTGCGATCCCTTGGACCAGCTTGTGGCCGGTGACACAGGGGATGTGGGCAGCTCTCCAGTGGTGGACCCGTTCCCAGATCATTTGCAGGGAGGGCATCCCGTTCGTCCGCCCCGGCCCGTGTCTCTGCTCGACCGATGCCTCTCTGATGGGTTGGTGCCCATCTGGGGGTACCAGGCTCATGGCCTCTGGTCCCAGCAGGAGTCGATGCCACATCAACCTGCTGGAGCTCCAGTCCGCCTAAACTCTCACCGCCTTTGCTCCATTCCTCCCGGGGTCAAGTGGTCCGAGTCCAGGCGGACAATACCACGACCATGTACTATCTAAACCGCCAGGCGGGGCCAGCTCATGCTTACTATGCAGGAAGCTCTCCGCGTTTGGTCACGTGTCGCAGCCTGGAGGCGGATCTCTAGCCATTCCGTGGCAGGGCCTCCAACACCCTGGCCCGATGCCTGAGCCGGATGGGGCTGCATCCCAGATGTCTCTCCCTGCGGAGTGCAGCATCTGTTCTCCCTTTGGGGCACACCTCAGGTGGACCTGTTTGCCTCCATGGAGAGCAGGCTGAGTCTATTTCCATGCCGCCCCCTCAGCAGGAGCTCGCTGCAGAGATGCCTTCTCGAGGCAATGGACCCCGGGCCTCTTCGCACCCCCATTTCCCTTGATCCACAAGGTGCTTCTCAAGGCGAGGAGGGACAAGGCGCAGGTGATTCTGATAGCCCCAGACTGGCCTCGCCAGTTCTGGTACCCAGCTCTCCTCAGTCTCAGCTCCAGGACTCAGCGGCAGCTTCCAGCTCGCCCGGACCTGCTCTCAGTCAGTCAGGAAGGTGTTCATCCGGACCTTCAGTCCCTGCCTAGCGGCCTGGTTCCTGGTAGCTAGAGTTCCAGGCCTTGGGTCTTTCCGGCCGAGGTCCTCAATGTAGTTGGGCGTCCACGTGAGTCGACCAGAAAATGCTATGCCTTCAAATGGAAAAGGTTTTCCATTTGGTGTCAGAACAGGCTTGGGCCTTCCTCCTGTTCCTTGGCAAGCATCTTGGACTATTTATGGTCCTTTCTAGTCAAGGCAGGTCGTGACCTAGGGTGCACTAGCAGCACATCTCTGCTTACAGGGCGCGGGCGAGGAAGCAGTCAGTGGCGCAGGAGAAGGGTGGTCTGGCGCTTTTTCAAGGCCTTGATCACATTCCCTCCAGTCACAGAACCCCCACCTCCGTGGGATCTACTGCTGGTACTGGCAAAGCTCATGGGCAAGCCATTCGAACCTATGCACAGGTGTGCTCTCTCTCACCTGTCGTGGAAGCCGCCTTCTTGGTGGCTATCACGTCAGCCAGAAGGATGGGAGAGCTCCAGGCGCTCCAGCAGGTCTCCTTACCTGGTCTTCCACAGGGACAAGGTTGTCCTGCGCCCCACCAGAATTCCTTCCGGTGGTGTCGATTTCACCTTAACCAAATTAGTGACTCCTGCCGGTGTTCTACCCCAATCACACCGGGCGAATATGGGCTCCATCTCTGGACCCTAGGCGCTCGCTTATTATAAGGCCGCAGCTGAAAATGGGAGAAGGTTAGCCAGCTGTTTGTCACCCTACATGAAGCCGCATCTGGCAGACCTGCAGCCAAGCGGACGATAAGCAGGTGGGTAACCTCCTGCATAGATCTCTGCTATAAGTTGGGGACATGGAGCCTCCAGAGGATAAGGCTCATTCTACCGCCATACTGCTGTGATGGCTGCTTCAGGGACGTCCCTATCCAGGAAATCTGCAGGGCTGCTACCTGGAAGTCAGCAAACACCTTCATCACCCACTACCACATAGGCCAGACCCACGGCACGGGATGCTGGTTTGGGGCCTCGGTTCTCAGTCTCCTCTTTCCCAAGTAAGTATTGGGGGTGTGCGTCTGCCTCCCTCCTCCGGAGGAAACTGCTAGAGGCTGCCAATGAGTGTGGATGAACAACATATCCATGTCCTAAAGTACAGGTTACTCACCTGTAACAGGAGTTCTAGGAATGGTATATATTGTTCATCCCTACATTCTATTCTCAGCTTTGGCCTTTAGCTGAGCTTCCAGCAGGCAGATCTGGCGTCATGGGGGCGGGCCGAGGAGTTATACCACCGGTGGGTGGGAGGAGCAAGCATTTGAAGACCTTCGGCAAGATTTAAAGCGGCAAGGATACCTGCCAATAGTGTGGATGAACAACATATACCATTCCTAGAACTCCTGTTACAGGTGAGTAACCTCATATTTCTTTTCCACAAATCGACTTGCATCTCGACCCTTGATTGTTTCTAGCGTCAAGAGCCTGGTAAAGTTCCGCTTTGGAAAAAGTTTGTTTTCTCTTCAAAGTTGCTGTCCTGATATCCTCTCCAACCTCCCTGGAAGGCCATCCGTCGAAGTGCACCTGTGGGAAGCAAATCCCTTTTAAAGACCCGCATTCGGCCTGCGTCCTGTGCCTAGGCCCAGACCACGACACCTGGGCCTATACCTTCTGCCAGGGATTCAATAGCCGGACCCGGATCCGTCACCAGAAGGCCCTGCAGGCGTTCCTGCTCGAGGAAAAAGTTAAGGCCATGGATTCAGCCTGCAAGGGGGAATCATCTGAAAAAGCCCGGAGACACCTTGAAAAGCATAGGGAGAGGGTGAGATCAAAGTCTCCTTCTAGGGCCTCCGGCTCCCGGTCCGACCGCTCTCCTTCCCGGGCCCGCTCTCAGCCTCCCCCTGCTGCGGTGAAGACTTCTTCAGGTTCCTCATCTCTTCCTCAGGCCAAGACCTCCAGGCCCTCCTCTTCTTCGGCTTCCGAGGCCTTGCCGAGGTTAGGGGACCGCCACCACCACCACAAGTCCAGTTCCCGTCATCCGGACCCCGCCACCCGGTCAGTCTCCTTGCCCCCTCCTCCCCAGCAGAAGACCAAAGAGCTGACTTCACTCAAGAGGACGTCTGATCCGACGTCGGCCCACCAGATGTCGGCCAAGCACCATCGGTCCTGAGAACCGACGACCGCCAGACGCCCGTCGCCGGTTAGGCCTTCGCCACCACGGACACTGGCCGGGGGACCGACGCCCGTTCCAGTAGAGAGGAGAACCCCTACGTCTCCCACTGACATCGGCCAGGAGGCGCTCACGGAGGAGGAGCTGACCCAGCCCGAGGACCAGATGGGCGAATCCGGTCCTGTCGCCCCCCGGGAACCCGAGACCACCGGCGCCCGGTCCGTCGTCGGGCCTCAACATTTCCGAGGTTAAGGAGCTGTTCACCTACTGGTGGGATACCATAAAGAAGGATGTGGTTCCCACACCTCCTCTTCCTCCTCCTCTTCCTCCTCCTCGCCCCCTGCGCCCCCTACTCCATCCGGGGCTGCAGTCCAAGTACCTTCACCCCAGGAGCCTGCAGAACCTCCTAGGGGTAGACCAGACAAGAGGAGACCTCCATCCAGATCCTCTTCAGGGTCACCCAGCCCCAAGAGACCCAGAAGACGCCGCCATTCGCCTTCGACGGAGGACACGGGATCGGACTTCTCGGACAGATCCAGATCCCCCTCTCCAATCAGCATTCCTTCTCCGGACCCACGTGAGTTCCCAAGATCTCCTCCGGATGACCCATCGTTCTCGGAGATTATGAGGCATATCCAGGAGAACATGGGCTGGGATGCAGAAGAACTCGACCCCAGAGACTATGCCTTGCCAGATATCTTGACAAAAGATCCAAAAGCCTGTGGTGTGCCACCCTTGGTGAGACACTTCGTGGGCGTCACCAAGGCAGCGTGGAAGCGTCCACTCGCTCCCTGCAATGCCGAAGAAGGCTGACCACCTGTACAAGGCCCCTAGGGAGGACCAGTACTTGGCATCACATCCTCTGGCCGATTCTCTGGTCATCACAGCCTCACATGACCGGTCCCAGAGGCCGCAACATTTGAGCACCCTGCCACCGGACTCAGAGTCCAAGCAGCTGGATTTACCCCGGATGTCCAGAAGAACATTCTGGATGCCTCGTTCCACGGAGATCTTCCTGGACACAAGTCTCCACCACTCATTCACACTGAGTGGATTAGCGCCGGAGGCACTAGGACCCATCGGGGAGCAAACTTTTGCTGGAGGGGTGGAGAGATGGCGCCCATGAGCCATGGCGCCCTTGAACAGCGGCTCGGCAGCCATATCATTGACGACCCTCCAACCGCCTCAGTTCCTTTTCCCGCCATCGAGTGCGCTTCGGTAGCAGCGTCGGCTGTAACGAGTCAAACTTCAAACTAATATGTTTCGGTTTATTTTTGTAACATTATCGATAGTAGTATGGCTTAATTTTATTCTATTTCGTTAAATTTTTCTAATATTTTAAATTTAACTTACTTGAAAAGTCTCGGCCTACTGGGCCAGGGTACGACCATGAGCAGGTCAGGTGGCGGTAGGAGACTTAAGTATGACAGCTTTCAGTCAGCGGGCTGGGTCCGGTCAGCCTCCTTCTCCTCAGCGGGGTTCCGACAGCGGTCAGTCCGATGCCGGGGATGGGCGGTCCCGTCGGCATAAAAATAAGCGGTCGCATTCTGGCACGTTCGACCTCGAAACTCTTCTTGACCCTACAGGTCCAAAAGAGAAGGCATCACTCAGGTCACCCTCTGGTATGTGCATGCTGCTGCGTCGGTGGTGGTTATAAGTAGCTAGTTGCCGTTCTCCTTCTTCAGTCGCCAACTGCTGGTGACCCGTCGTCCTCGACGCCGGAGCCCCTCCCGCCTGTAGGTAGGGGCTCCAGATGAGCAGTTTCATCAGTGGGCGCTCTTATGGGCGATGGGCTCGGAGGTTAGTTCTCCTGCCTGGCTCGGTTGCCCACGGAGGCCCCAGGCTCCTCCAGCGATCGGGTAGGGCGGTTGGACCACCTCTTAGTCGTGGGCCTTATGCCGGTGCGGTGACTCTCCCGCGCGCAGGTGTTTCCCCTCACATGGCTGCGGCGCGGGGGCCCACACCGATGCCCTTATCTCCTGTTTTTCCTTCTCTAGCTTTCCAGGTTCCTGGGGCGTTTCGGCGCCTTCCGCGAGGTCTGTTGGCTTATGGTGCGTTTTGGTGCCGCTCGGCCTTGCGGCGCGCGTGTTCTCTTGGCCGCCCGTTGGGTCTGGGCACCGCTTGGTTGGCACGCCCGCTTGGTCAGCTGGCGCCGCTTGCGGTGCTGCATGCCTCTTCGGCGCCATGCCCCTCTGCGGTGCCGTTTTCAACCCGTTTTACCTTCTCAGCGCCAGGGGCCCTCGTGGACTCTCCTTGTTTCTCTGCTATTTCCTCCTCTCCTAATTTTCACTCCTTTCCTGTCCAATCAGTCCTTTCTGGACCATCAGGAGATGATGTTGAGCCTGACCCAGACCTTCAGTTGGGTGATGAAGTGGAGGAAACAGGATCTTTCTTTGCTACAGAGCCTGTGGTTGAGGACCTGTCCTTTAAGTCTCTGTTGAAGAACCTGAGATCCACTCTTTCTCTCAGACATCGATCCTGGGAAGATATTAAGACTCCAGTACCTTCATGCTTCGGAGATCCCTACGGATTTGACTCCTCCGATCCAGCCTTCCTTGAGCGCTCTCAAATGGTATGGAATAATCCTGCTCTTATTCCCTCAGTGGCTAAATCCATTGATTAAAGTATTCAGCTACAAGGATCGTCCCATTTGGCATCCAAGCCGCTGCGGATCCTATTGTAGTCCTGGCAGAGAATAAGGTCGTTCTTCCTCAAACTACCATAGCTCGACCTATTAACAAAGAGTCTCGTAAGATTGATACATTAGGTAAGAGAGTCTTTGCCTCCCTCTAAGTATCGTATTGCCAGTTATCAAGGCTATTTTCTCAGTATGAGTATATCCTGGCACTCTTTGAAAATAGTTGAAGCTCTTCCGTTCGGACTCCAAGTCAGAGCTTCTTCTGACCGTTACTAGGGATTGAGTCCAATAACCAACAGGTCAAGCCGCTATGGATGCTTTTGACTGTACCGGCTCAGCAACGCAGGTATTTTGTATAGGCGCCATTCCTGGCCTGCGTATACTAGCTTCACGAATGATGCTCAGCAGCAGGTAATGGCGCTGCCCTTGATGGCTCCTTTCTTTTCGGCCCTCAGGTGGAACAAGCCTTAGAGGCCACTCAGAAGACTAGGTCGGCCATTAAGTTGTCCAGACCTCCGCCTGCTCCCTCTCGGGGGCATGTGAACAGACGTCAGTTTCATAGTCGTCAGTCCTTTCGAGGCAGAGGCAGGGGAAGCTTCCATAAAAGCCAACCTGCCCAACCTCAAAAGAAAGCACAGGGGCCTAAAGCCCCCAGCGCCACCTTATGAATTGCTGGCCCAAGTTCCATCCACATTGCCCGAGGTGGAACTTTCTCCTCCGGTGGGAGGTCGTTTGATGTACTTCTACAACCAGTGGAAGTCCATAACCTCGGACTAATGGGTCCTTCGGATAATTCGCGAGGGTTATTCTCTCAATTTTTTGGAAACCCCCCCGAATTGTCCTCCCAGGCGACAACCCAGGTGTCGGCCTCTCATCGAGACCTCCTCACCGCGAGATCCAGGGCCTTCTAAGCAACAGGGCAATAGAACTGGTGCCCCGCATCTCGCGAGCACAGGTTCTCCCATTGCTCCTGGTTCCCAAAGAGTCTGGGGAATCGCCCCATTCTAGACCTCAGAAGTTAAACAGATTTCTCCCCAGGGAGAAATTCAAAATGACTCAGAGGCAACCCTGTTACCCTTGTTGCATCAGCACGACTGGCTGGCCTCCTGGATATGCAGGACGCTTACCAGCATATCTCCATCCACCGACCCACACCGCAAGTTCCTCAGGTTTGTAGCTCTGGGTCAGCATTATCAGTTCAGAGTCCTGCCTTTTGGGCTATCCTCGTAGCCAGCAGTCTTTACAAAGTGTTGTGCAGTTCTGCGGCATCTCAGGAAGATCGGACTCAGGTGTTTCCCTACCTGGACGATTGGCTTCTGTAAGCCCTTCCAGCCAAGGGACTTTGGAAGCCGTGCAAAGCGACTTCTACAATCTTCTTCGTCCATGGGAATTCTGCGAATTTGAAAAAATCACAACTCAGCGGCCTCCCAGAGGCTCCTTTTCATAGGGGCGCTTCTAGACACCTCTTCCGCGAAGGCTTTCCTTCCAGAGGACAGAAGACTCGACATCCTTCGGATGGCCCGTTACATCGGGGAGAACCAATCGGTTACAGCTCTCTCGATGCAACGCATGTTGGGTCTCATGGCGTCCTCGGTGTTCACTGTACCCCTGGCCCGGTTGCACATGAGAACCACCCAATGGATGCTCTCCACTCAGTGGTCTCCGACCTCTCACCCCCAGTCTTATCCCATCAAGGTGACGGAGCCCCTTCGAAGGTCTCTCACCTGGTGGACTCAAGAGAGCAATCTCCTGGAAGGGTTACCCTTTGCTCCCCCGGATCATCAGATCTCCATCACCACAGACGCATCACTAATGGGATGGGGAGCTCACTGTCGCTCCCTCCACTCAAGGTGTATGGACTCAGTTGAAACTCTTCTCCACATAAATGTCCTGGAGATGAGAGTGGTCCTCTCTAGCGATCCGAGCTCTGAAGGATATCTTTGTCACAAGAACATTCTCCTTCAAACGGACAACAAAGCTGTGATGTATTACATCAACAAGCAAGGCAGTGCTCATTCTTACCCCCTTTGCAGGGAAGCAATGAGGGTGTGGGAGTGGTGCTTGGAGCACAAGTCTCTGATTCAGGCGGTTTATCTGCCAGGTATACAAAACGATCTAGCAGATCACCTTAGCAGAACGGAGGCAGACCCTCACGAGTGGCCTCTCGATCCAGCCGTAGCTCGGTCACTATTCGAAGAGTGGGGACTTCACACCTGGACCTTTTGCATCCCCACTGAGCATAAACTGCCTCTCTTCTGCTCCAGAAATCCAGGGCCTGGCATTTTCTGTCAGGATGCGTTCAGGCTCGGTGGACAAAGCGTTTCTTACGCTTTCCACCAATCCCTCTAATCCAGAGTTCTCCTCAAGTTCAGTCTCAGGGACCAAAATGATTCTCATTGCTCCCTCCTGGCCTCGGCAACTATAGTTTCCTCTGCTCAACAGTATGTTGGCAGCCTCCGAACCACTTCCCTTGCAAATCAACCTTTTGACTCAGGGTTGGTCCATCCCAACCTGAAATCACTTCACCTTCATGCTTGGCTCCTGAAGAGGTAGAGTGAATCGATTCAACGTCTCTCGTAGAGTCTCGGACATCCTTCTGGCTGCTGAGCCAGCCACCCAACGCGATGCTTCCAAATGGAAACGCTTTTCTCTCTGGTGTGCAAAAGTCTCTTGGAATCCATTTTCCTGTCCTCCTGACAAGGTTCTGGAGTATCTTTTGGACCTATCAAACTCAGGTCTCCAGTACTCCACAGTTAAAGTTCACCTTAGTGCCATCTCAGCGTTCCATGAGCGGTTTCTTCCTTGACTCTGGCTCAGCTTCCTATAGTGAAGAGATTTCTTAAGAGTTCTTCATACCAGACCCCTGTTAAGGCGTCAGTTGCAACCTGGAACATTAACCTGGTGCTGGACATGCTCACTCGGAAGCCTTTCGAGCCCTTAGCTACCTGTGAGCTAAAATTTTTACCTGGAAGACTGCCTTCCTGGTGGCCATTACCTCAGCCACGAGGGTCGGAGAATTCATGCCTTGTTGACGGACCTCCATTATACCGTATTCCATAAAGACAAGGTAGTTCTCCATTACTCATCCTAAATTTCTTCCCAAGGTTGTGTCGAATTCCATCTAAACCAACCTCTGGTACTTCCTCTTACTTGCTAATTTCCAAAATGAAGGGGCGTCTCTTCATTCCTGGATGTTAAGAGAGCCTTGAGGTTCTATTTAGATAGAACCAAGAATTTTATCAAGACTCAGCAACTGTTTGTTTCTTTCAGCGACACCCGGCTGGGTCAACCCGTCGCTATTAGATGCATCTCATCATGGTTAGTGGCATGCTCGACATTGCTACTCCATTTCAAGTTAAATTGGAGGGTAGGATGGCATCCACTCTACTAGGGTGGTCTCGACATCTTTAGCGGAGATTCTCAATGTTCCAATTGCGGATATCTGCAGCCCGCCACCTGGAGCTCAGTGCATACCTTGATTAAGCATTATGCACTGGATGTTCATGCCAGGCAACATTCGCATTTGGCAGAACTATCCTTAATGGTCTTCTATCTTAGCAGCCGTGAGCTCTGGCTCTCCTGCCGCCCTTTGGGATTATCAGCTTGGTACCTCCCACTAGTGTGAATGAGTGGTGGAGATTATGTCCAGAAGATATGAAAATTAAGTACCCAACAGTAATTCTTGATCTTCTTGACGAGTCTCCACCACTCATTCACACGCCCCCCTCCATCCCCCAAGCTCACCGCTGTGTTGGTCTTCACTCCCTCAAATCTTTAGGCCGTGAGGACTTCTTTGCTGACCCTTCTTACGGGTCGTCTGGACTATCTTATGTCGTTTTTGAGTTAGATTACTCTTACGTTAGTTGCTGCACCTCCTTGGTAAAAAGGTACTGAGGCGGTTGGAAGTCGTCCACGAGATGGTCATTGCCGCTCGAGCCACTGCTCGCGGCGCCATGCCTCGCGGCGCCATCTCTCGCGCCGACCCTCCACCAAAAAGTTTGCTCCCGATGGGTCCTAGTGCCTCCGGCGCTAATCCCACTAGTGTGAATGAGTGGTGGAGACTCGTCCAAGAAGATCAAGAATTACGGTAGGTACGTAATTTTCATTTCTTTTCGGTGAGTCCTCGGAGAAGGTCCTCACCAAACTTCAGGAGGGCGGGAAGGCGGTGTGGTCTGTCCAAGCCATGTACAGACCCAAGCTTAGTTCCTTTCGTAGGAACCAAAGCCGTTTTCGAGGCCGGATGCAGAGACAGCAGTCCCGCACTGGTCCACAACAGAGGGGCTCCTTCTCCTGCAGAGCCCAGGGGAAGTCGTCCGCGGGCCGAAGCCAACGCCCTGCAAAGTCGGCCCAGCCTGCAGGACCCTCAGCCGCCACAGCATGACTCCTTCAGGGCCCCCGCCCCTCAGGATCAATGGGACACCAAGGTCGGGGGTCGTATTGCGTACCACCTGCCAGGGTGGCAGTCCATAACCACCGACAAGTGGGTTCTTCAATTGGTCAAAAAAGGCTACTTTATAGAATTCATGGACAAGCCACCCACAAGGCCTCCTCTGCTCTCCCGTTACTCGGGTCAGCACAGATCACTCATCAGGCAAGAGGTACTTGCACTCCTGCAAAAAGGAGCGGTGGAGTACGTCCCGGAGAACCAGAAAGGATTCGGATACTATTCCCTCTTCTTTCTGGTTCTGAAGAAAACAGGGGACCTCCGTCCAATACTGGACCTCAGCAACCTCAACATGTCGGTCGCCTACAAACGTTTTCGCATGGTGACCCTCCAAGGACTCATTCCCATGCTGAAAAGGATGCCTTCCTAGCATCCCTGTGGACATGCAAGGCAGCCTACCTGCACATCCCGGTAGCTCGGCTCTTGGGAGGTTCCTGCGCGCGGTTCCTCGAGCCACCACCTTCAGTTCGGGCTCTTCCTTTGGACTGTCATCAGCCCCAGGGTCTTTACCAAGTGTATGGTTGTCGTGGCGTCTAAGGAGACAGGGCCACTCATTGTTCCCATTACCTGGATGACTGGCTTCTCATGACACCTCAAGAGGCGCTGTTGGTGGCTATTCAGAACACCAAGATCTGTTCCAGTCTTTGGGCATTCTTATCAACTACGAAGTCTCTCCTCATACCGTCCCAGAAGCTGCAGTTCATAGGCGCAGTTCTGGACACCGTCAAGGGAAAGCCTTTCTTCCGAGGAAAGAGCGAACACATCAGATCCCTCATCAGGGATCTCTCCAGCGAAAAGACTGTCCCGCCCAGTTGGTCGCCGCCTGCTCAGACGCCCAAGCTGCGGCCATTCCAACTGTCCTTTGGCAAGGCTCCACATGCGGGCAACTCAGTGGATGCTCAAAGTGCAGTGGGACCAAAGGCAAGACCACATGCAGCATCCGGTCAGAATCCACGAGCGCGGTGATTCGAGACTCAGCAATGGTGGCTAGACCCAGGGACACTCTCTGCGGTGTTCCGTTTAGCGCCGTCCCTGGGTAATCCTCTCCACAGATGCCTCAGGGCTGGGGTGGGGAGCACACCTGAACGGGGTGAGGTCCCAGAGAACATGGACCCCTCAGGAAGCTCACCTCCACATCAACGTTCTGGAGGTGAGGTCGGTCCTTTATGCCCTGCAGGCCTTTGTCAGAAATCCTGTCGAGTACTCTTCTGCTTCAGACAGACAATATGGCGGTGATGTATTACCTCAACAAACAAGGAGGCGCACACTCTTACCCCCTTTGCAGGGAAGCTATGAGAGTGTGGGATTGGGTAATCCGACACGGCGCGTGCCTGATTGCAGTTCATGTTCCCGGCGTGGACAACACAGTGCATGAGCGGCCTGAGTCGTTCCCAGGCCAGAGTCCACGAATGGAACTCCTTCAGGAGGTAGCGGAGGATCTGTTTCTTCGATGGGGAACTCCAGAGTTGGACTTGTTAGCTTCCCCTCAACACAAAACTGCCCAATTTTTGCTCGCTAGATCCAGGGCCTGGTGTTTTCTGGCGAGATGCGTTGTCCCTCTTCTGGGCGGACAGATTCCTCTACGCTTTTCCTTCCTTCCCGTTGATCCAGAGAGTTCTTCTCAAACTACGCAGGGAGCATGCAACAGTGATCCTGGTAGCGCCTTTCTGGCCCAGGCAGATCTGGTTCCCCATGCTGACGCAATTGTCCCAGGAACCTCCAGTCCCGTTGCCTTTCAGCTCCCATCTGCTGTCTCAGGAGGAGGGTTCCTAGTCCACCCGGACTTACGCTCACTGAACCTGCATGCCTGGCTCCTCGAGACATAGCCATCATGCGACACGGGGTCTCGCAAAGGGGTGGCAGAAGTTCTATCTGCTGCCAGAAAGCCAGCAATGTACACCATGAAATGGCGCCGATTTTGTCTGTGGTCTCAGGCACGTGGCCTCTCCCCTTTAGAATACCCAGTGAAATCAGTTCTGGAATACCTGCTTTCCCTCTTCCACTCAGGTCTTGCCTACTCCTCTATTAAAGTCCACCTCTGTGCGATTTCGGCCTACCACTTCCCAGTAGGTCAGCGCACAGTGGCACAACTCGATGCCTCTCGGGACTTCCTGAGGGGGGTGTTACACTTTAGGCCACCCATCAAGGATCCTGTCCCAAATGGTCCCTTGTAAATTCCATTTCTGATACTGACGGCAGATGGGTGATGGTCAAACTGAATACCAACTCTGGTCCTCTCCTGCTTGTTAATGTCTATGCACCCAACTCCAATTCTCCAGAGTTTTTTCATAATTTAGCTCAACAGATTCTATCCTTCAACACTGATAATACACCAGTTATTCTTGGAGCGGATCTTAACTTAGCTTTAGAAGCCAGCATTGACAGAAGTAGCCCCACTACAGAGGCCCAGACTAGAAGAATTAAAGCCCTCTCATTACTAATGCAAGATGCTGGATTAGCTGATGTATGGCGCCTCCTTCACCCCCGTGATCGAGAATTTACTTTTTACTCTTTTCTACATAAGACATACAGTAGATTTTTATTACTGGTTAGCCTCTCCTTTTATAATGGAAAAAACTATTGATTGATCCATCTCTCCCATCATAATCTTGGACCATTCCTGTGTCAAATTGCAACTTTTGTGGGTCCCATTAGCACCTAAATCTTCTTACTGGCGGCTGGACCCTGTCCTTCTCAAGGATACCAATTTCTTACCCATGATTAAAGTACAAATTCAGGACCTCCTCTTTTACAATACCCCAACCGGATCTTCTATGTCCTCTGTATGGGAAGCTCTTAAAGCTACGATTCGAGGGAAAATTATCAGTTATGCTGCACATAGGAAAAGAGTAAGGGAACAACAGCTGGCTGACTTGGAAAAATCTCTTAAGGCTAAAGAGAATTTATAGTTTTCTTCTAATAAGCACTGTCCTGATTCTCAACTTCATCTTGAAATTCTTCAACTTAGAGTTAAAAGTGATGAATTAATTTCTCGTAAATCCAAACTGGCCTTGTTTAAACTTAAATATAAGTTCTGGGAACACGGCGATAAAAATGGGAAACTCCTCTCTTACCAGCTCAAAGCACAACACATCCTAAGCCTAAAACATGAACAGGGTATGATTCACTCCGACGACCCCTCTATAAATCGTATCATGAAAACCTTTTATCAAAAGCTATACTCTAACACGAATACTCCATCTACTTTACAAATTCAACAGTTCCTTAAATCGTTACATCTTCCTCATCTTTCTACTCTTGAATCAAATTCTTCAGATGAACCCTTCTCACTTCAGGAAATCCAGAAAGCTTTGTCTTCCTTGAAATCTGGGAAATCCCCTGGGGGTGACGGATTCCCTATCGATTTCTAGACAATATTTTCCGACACCTTATGTCCCCTCTTCTTAATGTTTATCAAGAAGCTTCCAATACTGGCAAGCTTCCCCCATCTTGCAACAAAGCAATCATAACCCTAATCCCTAAGAAAGAAAAAGACCCTACTCACCCCGCAAGTTACAGGCGCATCTCTTTATTAAACACGGTTGGGAAGATATTTGCTAAACTACTAACTTCTCAACTTGAATCCCTGATTCCCAACCTAACTCATTGTTCACAAGCTGGTTTTATTAAACATAGATCTGGTTCTGATCACCTACGTTCCTTATTTAAATTAATTCACAAAGTCAAATCCCTCAAGACACCAGCTGCAGCCATAGCTATTGATTTCGAGAAGGCCTTTGATTCCTTAAACTGGACTACCTTAATCAAGTTTTATCTTATTTCAGTCTTTTGCTATTATATAACTCCCCTGTTGCTAAAGTACTTACTAAGTCCACCCTTTCCTCTTACTTTCATCTAGCAAGGAGAACTAGACAAGGCTGTCCCCTGTCACCTTCCCTGTTTATTTTAGCCATGGAACCCTTGACTGCTTGTTTACGTCAATCTTCTGGCATTATGGGCATACCTGTGAGCAATTCAAGATATGTTTCTCTATCGTACGCGGATGATCTCTTAATCGAAAACCTGAATGAGGCTGTGCCCCTGTTGGTTGATTTGCTTAACAAAATTTACTAAAATTTCTGGCCTTGCTTTGAATTATGGCAAATCACAAACTATGCCCCTTAACAACCACTGTAAAGCCTTTATGAACATACCTCTTGGATTCTGCTGGTCTCCACAGGGTATAACATATCTAGGAATCAAAATTACTAGTAACTTAGGAAAGATATGGGACATTAACTTTAACCCCTTATTTGATAACATCAGAACAATTCTGGACAGATGGAAGCTTCTTAATCTCTCTTTCATGGGGCCATGCAGCCATTAAGATGTCCATTTTTCCCAAGATTCTTTACCTCATTGCCAATATTCCTTTAGTCTCACCATCCTCCTTTTTTGCTAAAATTGATAAATGAATGGGTACCTTTATCTGGGATGGGAAACCACCAAGATTTAATCGCAACAAACTTTGATCACATTGGAAAAAAGGGGAATTCGGACTCCCTGGTTCAAAGGCTATCTCTGGGCTTTCTGAATGGCCCAAACCATTAAATGGTTTCAGAAACCCTTCCCTCACTCATCACTATGGGTTGCAATGGAATCCACATTGTGCCCGGGAAGAGTTCCCACTTGTTTCCTTTTTAATCCCATTTCCTGTAAACTAAAATCTCAACCGACTATATCATCCTCTGTTCTTTATTGGAAACTAACCCACAAATTCCTGAAATCCAATCCAACACCTTGGTTTTATGCCCCCTTATGGGGCAATCCACTGCTCACTCTAGAAGATCACCCAATTTTCTGTCGTACATGGAGGAACAAAGGCATTTTCTTTCTCGGAGATATCTTGGACCAGAATTCACTCCCTCTTAGATCATTCTCAGACTTGCAGGTCACATGGAAACTTCCTAAACTGGACTTCTGGAAGTTTTTACAAATTTGGGCAGCTTATAACTCTCTCTCGTGTTTAGTGTATAGGCATACTCTTCTAAACCCATACATCTCGCACTGGACTAATTTATCAATAAAATTAAATAGCTCCATTTACAAATACATTATTGATAATCTACCTGATCAGTCTATACAGGCTAAAAATAAATGGAGTACTCTTTTTAACTACAATATTTCAGATGCACAATGGAGTAATTGTTGGTGTATTGCACATAATACCTTCAAAGATGCCCGTAGTTCTTTAATACAAACTAAAATCCTACATCTTTGATATGAACCCCCGTGCTTCAATGAATGGGTCTGTTAAATAATAATAATTGCTGGTGCTGCAATTTGGCCATCGGGGATGACCTACTCTTCGTCCTGGAGCAGCTCACGCTTCCCCCCTTTGAACCTGCCGCAGATTGCGAGCTGCGTTTTCTGTCGTGGAAAACGTTATTTTTAGTTGCTGTCACGTCAGCAAGGAGAATTTCTGAGCTTCATGCTCTCATGTGTAAGGAACCTTATTTAATTTTCCACCAGGACAGAGTGTCTTTGAAGACGAATCCTAAATTCCTGCCTAAGGTGGTCTCTGCCCTTACTCTTAACCAGGACATCGATCTGCCTGTGTACTTTCCCAAGTACTCTAATAGAGGAGAGGCATTGCTTCACACCCTGGATGTTCACCGCTCCTTAAGGTACTATCTGCACAGGACTAAACAGCTTTGCATGTCCGAGCAGCTGTTCGTATCCTTCGCTGAGAGGATGCTGGGCCAACCAGTCTCAAAGCAGACCCTTTCTCACTGGCTTGTCCAGTGTATTTCCTTTTGCTATAACAACAAACAGAAGCCCCTTCTGGGCACAGTCCAGGGCCACTCGACAAGTGGGGTGGCCACCTCCTTTGCAGTACTGCGCAACGTCTCCACCTCGGCCATTTGTGCCGCGGCTACTTGGAGCTCAGTGCACACATTTATTGGGCACTATAGCCTGGATATTACCTCACGGCGGAGGGCCGGTTTCGGCCTTGCTGTTCTACAGGGTCTCCTGTCCTAGAGTCAGGACTTGCTCAAGATCTCTCCTATTTGCCTCCTCCCAGAATGCTTAGAGGTGCTATTGCTTGGGAATCAGTCCTAATGGTGTTACCTGCTGCAAGAGCTGTATCTCGAAGTAAGATAGTACAGTTACATAAGAACTTACCGTAACAGTAGATCTACGAGAACAGCTTTTGCAGCAGGTACCTTCCCGCCCACCATTCCCCCTTGGAGGAGGTACAGCCTGTTTAGGCCTTGACAGGAGCTAACGCTCTTTATTCTTCTGCTGATGGCGGATCCACGGTCTCCCCTTCTGATGTCATCCAGCGGCCGGGAGTCTCCGGCGAGAGAACTGGGGATTCTGGCAGGACCGCCTCCTTATGTACTACGCCTGATGTCGGGGGCGGGACCGACCTCGGAGGCGGTCCCCGCTGAAGACTGCTAGCTAGAAGATTTCCGTGGGGTCCTGACGCCTGCCGGCTTCAGTCCTAATGGTGTTACCTGCTGCAAGAGCTGTTCTCGAAGATCTACTGTTACGGTAATTTCTTACGTAACTGTACTGTCCTGGCAGTCTCCAGCTGCCCCTAGTCCAGCCCAGGCAGACTGCAGGAGACGGTATTGTGCCCCATCTGAGTCCTTAGGTTCTCTCCCCAACCCACCCTCCAGATTGGCTTTCCTAGAGACTCCTTCCGGGTGCCACCGCCTGGCGCACGACTGTCCACTGGACTCAGATTCTCTACAGTTTGACCGGTGGGGGTGAAGAGTGTTCTCTTCTTCTCGTGCAGTGCTGTGTATTGCATCACATCAGGCACACCATGCTGCCTACAGTAGGCAATTATGGTCGATGCTATCCCAGCTTCTAGCATCAATTCCTGATTCGGAGCAATCTAGACATGCCATTGCCCTCTCTGCTATAGGCCTGGAGCTGGCAAGACACCAAGCAAGGGCATCTTACGACGCCAGTGAGGTGGCTTGCAGGGACAGCGATCTGTATCAGACGGACGGCATGGCCTCATCTATCTAGATTGTCACCCCTGGCCCGGCGTAGGGTGATTCGCTCCGCCTTCCGAGGGACCCATTTGTTTTCCTCCAGGGCTAGGCGACTTCTACAGGGGCTCCCTTCGACCCCTCATCTTCCGGGGACACCTCCTAGCTCTCCGTAACCTTAGGCTTTTCTTGGAATCAGCCATGGCTCTCTTCCTTCTGTTTCTCACCAGCAGAAGGCTGAGGGTCTTGTTCCCTCAGGGACGCTGTTGTCCCCCCCTCTCCCAGTGGGGTCGGGAACTTGCTACTCACCCAAGTAGTAATGAATGGTGAAGATTGACAAGGGAAGATATGAAAATTCCGTACCTACCGTAATTCTTGATTTTCTCTTTTATCTTCACCATTCATTACTGAGACCCACCCTCCTTGCCTTCTAAGGGCCTCCTTCTTAGGCGTCTCCACCTCCTTACTTGTTCCCCGTAACTTTTCTGTCCTAGGGAACTCTTTCTGACTACCCCTGCGGGGTGACTTGACATTCTAAGCCACACTTTCATTTTACAATAGGAAACTTTCCCTTGCATGGCTCAGTTTCCTTTGCTAAGTCCCCTTGGCCTTTCTCAATCATGCTGTGTCAGTCCTTCTAAATAAAGCTGTCCTGTCACTATTTTACCTTGAGCTGGTGATCCTTGCCTTGCCTTCAGGGAGCCCGATTGAGTTCCAATCTTTCTTTTCCGCGTTGTCCCTTGTAGGGCTTAAACCCTTACCCCCAACTCAACATATGTGTTAGCACTTGACAAAGTGCTAGTAGGTTTCTTCTCCTTCCCTGGTTGCTCGCTCCTTTCCGGAACAGATATTCTGCCTTGGCAGTCTCAGAGCTCTCAGCTGGGAGTTAAAGAATTGGGGATGACGGGAGCTTTAGAGAATCTGCCTTGTGCCCTATCTGGACAAGTGGTTCAGTTAAAAATGTTCCTCCTTTATAAAGTGGACTTCTTGCTCCCTTGTTGTTGGTTCTGAGCTTATCTCCCTTTAACCAATGTCCCAATCGGCAGAGCTGTCCCTCCCACCACCCCTCCTTTTTTCCTTTTCCTCTCTTTCCTTCCTTCTGTCTCTTCTTTTCTATTCCTCCTTGGAGCCGCCTTAGGGGTGAGGCCCTGCGTTCCCTTAGGGCAGGCATCTTCTTCTTCTCTGTCCTCTTTTTGGCTTATTTCTTTTTCAGTTTACATAATTTCCTTTTTCTGTCCCTCCGCTCCCTTGCCTCCTTCCCTTTTTCTTTCTTACCCTTTATTTACGCCCTCCGGCTATCAGAACTGAGATTTGGGAGGGGTCTCGACACCTAACTGCCGCCCCTCGCGCGTAGCGCACGTCACTCTCGAAGTGCGCCGTAGGTGCCGACTCCAAAAAAAAAAATCATCTGCCGTGGCGGTCGTTCCTCCGGCTGCAAGCAGTAATGAATGGTGAAGATACAAGAGAAGATCAAGAATTACGGTTGGTACGTAATTTTCATTTCTAGGAGTGGTATATGTTGTTCATCCACACGACCCACCCGACCTCCCTGGCTTCAACACGCAATCTGGCTTCCAGTGAGCTAGATATGGCATCATGGGGTGGAGCCGAGGGTTATACCACCCAGGTGGGTGGGAGGAGCCAGCTTGAAGACCTTTCGGCAAGATTTAAAGCGGCAAGGAACCTGCCGCAAAATGTGGATGAACAACATATACCACTCCTAAAACTCCTGTTACAGGTGAGTAACCTGTATTTATTAACTAAACCTAGGCACAGCAGCAATAGTTACGGCAATCTAGCATAACAGCATAGATAGTGGCCAAATTACCTTTCCTCTAGGAGTATGAATAAGGCAGATGTGAAGGATTTTGCACCTTGTTTCAAAGGTTGTCTCGTCTCTGTCTTTCTGTTACAATCCCTTTAAATACAATATCCAGAAACAGTTTTCTTGCAGCTCAGCATATATCCATACCATACAAGGCAGTCCTACTTTTACATTGCACTCTTATTCCGATGTGAAACTACTCGCATACACACCTTTTGCTGTCTCTAGTGTTGTGACTTTACACGGTCAAATTTGGTGAAGCCCTTTGAAGCAATACTCTCTCATAGACAGTAGCAAATGGCTTTCTTATCAGTGTACCAGGCTGTTCATAGTGTATAGAGCTCACAGACTTTCTCAAGCAGGCAAGGGGGAGTTGTGTGCAGCTCACAGCTGTATCAACATGTGCTGAAACAGAAAAAAGTAGAACAGAAAATATTCTACTTAACCCTTTTCTACTAACACTCAATGTTATGGTCATATAATTGTAAGGTCTGTCAGGTCCCAGTAGTGAAGGACAGACGAGGCCAAACGGCAGAGAGTTTTGATGTAATGTGCTCCAGCAGGATACAGGGACACATCCTGAAGCTTAAAAGTTTTAAATGTAGGGGTAATGTTAAGAGCCTTGTCTCCCAGGGGATGGTGAACCTATGGTAAACTGAACAGATATTTCTGCTCAGTCTGATATTTAATTGTCAGGTACCAATAATACTTGATGTATGTTGTTTATACTTTCAATGTCCTTTTAGGAGCTTGCAGCAGCTGAACGCGCGAAGCGTCAAGCCCAGCAGGAAAGAGACGATATGGCTGATGAGATTGCAAACAGCGCCTCTGGCAAGTAAGTATTATCGGAAGGGTCTGCAAGAACTGTGCAGTTACTGAGAGACCTCAACTAATTGACACCATGCTTGTTCTCAGAGGGTTGAGAAAGAATGTACAAGAAGAGATAGAGAGCTTCCCCTTACTAGCAATAAATTCATTACAGCTTAGGGGAGACTAGAAGGATCTGACTTCGAGGTGGATCTCTTGCAGCAGGTATTACCAATAGGACTAATGCCGCCAGGCGTTAGGACCCCACGTAAAACTTCTAGCAAACAGTCAGTGGTGGGGGACAGTCCCCGACGTTGGCTCCGCCCGACATCAGCCGTGGTATAAAGGAGTCGGTCCCTCTGCGCCATCTCAGTTCTTTTCCCGCCGTCGACCTGCTTAGTTTGGCTCCACGGACGCCTTTCATTGCAGTCGACCACACTTTTTGCCATTTTCTAGTTTTTTCTTCCGATTTAATAGTGTTTTATTCTCTTGCATGTCTTCACCCTCTCCACTGCGCTCAAGTCTGAGTGTGTGTACGGGAAGCAGATATCAGCCAAGGACTGCCTTGCAGCTTGCCTCATCTGCCTAGGCCCCAACCATCGGCCTGCCGACTGCCCACACTGCAAGAAATGTAACCAGAAGACGAGAACCCGGAGAGCCAGTGCTCTTAAGGCCTATGTCCTCGAGCAGAAGGTGGGAGCTATGCAGAAACATCGGAGCGCAGCTCTTCTTCTCCCGGCCATGACATTCCGAGAGAGAGGCCTCGGGAGGGAAACACCATCATAGGGAGAAGGATAGGGCCAGGTCTGAGTCCCGCCAAAAGTCTCCTTCCAGGGCGTCTTCATCTTCGGCCTCTGGCGGGAGGTCTGGATCTTACTTCAAGAGGAAGCTCTTGCAGCAGGTAACACATGTAGGACTGACGCCACCTGGCGGCGGATCTTGGCAATTCTGGCAATTCTTTTCTCCAACAGTACTGACATGGGACTGCCCAACCGACTTCGGCTCCACACCGGACGTCACCCAGTATAAAGGCAGGAGGCGGTCCCCACGTGCTCCAGATCTTCCCTTGTCAATCTTCACCATTCATTACTGCTTGGGTTAAGCCGGGCCGCACCATACGGGAGTTTTTGTAGTCGGCTCAGGCGCCGCCTCGACGACGCATTCGCTGGCCATGCGCGAGGGGCGGCCGTTAGGTGCCGCAGACTCCTCCATCTCAGTTCTGTTTCTCCCGCCGTCGAGGCTGCACCTGCTGCGCGGTAGCGAATAGTTTCTCGGTTTTTCCAACCTCAAGACTCCTCGTTTTCTCAGACGATTCACTCGACGCCGTATACCGGTAAGACCGTTCCTTTTTCTTTCTATACTGCGGCGCCGAGTGCTTTATTGCCTTTTTTTCCTTGTTTAGTTCGCATCATGTCCGGTTCGGGAGCAAGGCATAAGTCGAAGGCGGGCCGCACCCCTATGCGTCGGTGCTCCTGTGGCCGGCATTTTTCCATCTCGGACCGGCATGATGTCTGTCTCCGTTGCCTGGGACCCAACCACGACATGGGCGCGTGCGATGCTTGTTTCTCCATGGACTGTCGTGTCCTCGAGTCCAGCGGTTCAAGCTCGGCAAGGCCCGCCGACCTTGGAGACGGGCGTCGCTCAGGGATTCCCAGGTAAGGTCTCTAGGCCCTTCCCCAGGTCCTCCCGGGCGATACGGTCTGACGGAGGAGGAAGCTTCCTCCTCTTCTCTTGCTGAAAGGAAGCTTCTTCGCGTGTCGGGGAGACGTGGTCCCTCCCGGGGCCGCGACGGGGACACCGCCTCGGCAGTCACCTCCTCGGAGGTGCAGGCTCCCCCAGTGTCGAGGCCCACGATTTCTGGGCCTGGCACCGGTGGACCCTCGACGCTGCCCTCCGGCGCCGTTTCGGATCCCGGCGCTGGGTGATCGAGACGGCGCCGTAGGCAGTGCCGCCCTGGCCTTCGGCGCCGCGAGCGCGGTTTGTGCTCCCGGCGGCGCCGGGTTGGGGTCCGACGCGGGAGCGCACCGTGCACTTAACTGGTGCGGCAGGGGAGCCAGGACCGGCTTGGCTGTCGCGAGTGGGCTGGGGTCGCCCAGCGCCGGCCCCTGGCACCGGGCGCCTCCTCCGGGACCCCTGGGGTGCCAGCATTGAGGTTCTGCTGGTCTCGTCCCTCTTGGAGGTCGATGACTCAGATGTGGACCCATCCTGGCACCCTGACTCTTCAGGGTCAGGGTCCCCGTGGCACAGGGTGCTAGGCGGCGCGATCGGGCCCTTCCCACTGTCCCCACTCCCGCCCTCCCTGAGGGCCCTCGGGCTAGGGGTGGCCTGGGTCCCAGGGGGGATGTGGTGGGACTGAGGAGGCTCCTCCTAGGGGCCTGTGACAGCTACCTCCCAGGTGCTGTTGCCTCTCGGGTGGGGAACGCTGCAGTCGAGGAGGAGGGCTCTCGGAGTCCGGAGGGGCGGGGACGTGGTCCCGGTCACCGGCCACCCTCGTGGGTGGCTAGGAGCTGTAGCGCTGAACCCCACCCTTTCCTCTTGGGCCCGGGTTCTCTCGTGGCGTTGCTGTGGACTGCCCTTCTGGATCCATGCAGTCTCGGTCTGGTCACAGGGAGGTTCCCCCTGGGCTCTTCCAGGCATCGCATCCTCAGGGTCTCTGCCTTGCGGCCTGGTTTGTTGTCCGGGATCCCGCCAGCTCGGCCTCGTTCGGATTTCAGAGCCCTGGCAGAGGCCAGTTGCCTCTTCATAGGTGCCCTTCTCCAGTACCCTGCATCCATCCCCGCTCTTCCAGGCCATGTCGGTCCTACGGGTCCGTTATCCTGGGAGCAGTTCAGAGGTTCTGCGGCGGCCTTCCCCTCGTACGTTAGATACATGCATGAGCGGGTCTTTCGACTCTCCCCACCGCCGCAGGAATCTTCTGGACATTCGAGCTCTCCATCATCCTCGTCTTCCTCCTCTGAGGGAGAGGAACCCCTTGCTCATCTTTCTTCCGACGCTGATTTCACGGAATATCAGCGATTCCTCTCGAGGATGGTGAGGGATCTTTGAATCTCTTACGTTAGGCGAGACAATACTGAACGGGAGACGCGTGAATTCCTTGGAGAATTCAGTGCCCAGCACCTGGTGGTACCTTCCTGGCCTATCCCCTTCCAGGAGGCGTCTATCCGTTCCTGGCAGTCGCCAGCCGCCCTTTCTCCAGCCCCGGCAGACTGTCGTCGAAGGTATTGTGCCCTCTCGGAATCCCTGGGTACCCTTCCCAACCCGTCCTCGGATTTGGTGTACCTAGAGACTCCTTCCGGGCGCCGCCCTCTGGCTCACGACCGCCCACCAGATTCGGATTCCCTACAATTCGACCGGTGGGGGCGAAGAGTGTTCTCTTCTTCTCGTGCGGTGGCTTGCATTGCATCACATCAGGCTCACCACGCTGCCTACAGTCGGCATCTGTGGTCGATGCTCTCCCAGCTCCTAGCATCAATGCCTGATACTGGAGCAAACCAGACAGGCTATTGCCCTCTCCGCTATAGGCCTGGAGCTGGCAAGACACCAAGCAAGGGCATCTTATGACGCCAATGAGGTGGCTTCCAGGCTTGTGGGGACAGCGATCTGCATTAGGCGGACGGCATGGCTCCGTCTATCAAGGTTGTCACCCCTGGCCCGCGTGAGGTGATGCGGCTGCTTTCCGGGGACCCGCTTTTTCTTCCAGAGCCAGGAGACTTTTGCAGGGCTTCCTCCGCCTCCGTCCTCGGGGGCACCTCTAGCTCTTTCTCCCACTTAGGCTTCTCTTTGTGTTAGCCAGGGTCTTCCCTTCTGTTCTTCACCAACAGGAGGCTGGGGTCTTGTTCTCAGGGTTCTACCCCCCTTTTTCAAGGGGAGGGGCTTAGTACTCACCAAGCAGTAATGAATGGTGAAGATTGACAAGGAAGATATGAAATTCACGTACTACCGTAATTCTTGATCTTCTCTTGTATCTTCACCATTCATTACTGATACCCACCCACCTTCCCTCAGTGGCCTCCTCTTCTGTGCGTCTCCTCCTCCGCTCTCGCTCTCTCTCCCCTTGGCCTTTATGCCAAAAAAAAAAAAATAATAATAATTTTTCAGTTTTTTCCCCATTCTTGTGGAATGGATTCTCTTTTTCCTCAAGGTAGGGGGACGAGCACGGTTGAAAATTTCTTTAATTCTGAGGAACTCTTTCTGACTGCCCTATGGTGCGATTCCTTACCTTCTTCAGGTCATGTAGTTTCACAGCCTGGTGGCCATGCCCTGTCTTGGCCTCCCTCAAAGTTTGAACTCTGGCAGGTATTATTATTCAAGCTTTTCCAGCTGCTGACTGAACTTGTCAGCTTCAAGCTTCTGTCTGCCTTGTCCTAGCAAGTCTGATTGAGTTCCTCTCTACTTTTCTTACAAACTGCCTTCAAGAAGGCATAGTCTTTCCCATACTCTTCTGTGTTAGCACTTAACAAGGTGCTAAGGAACTTAGTCCTCTTCCTGGATGGGCGCTCTTCCGAACAGGTTCTGCTCGGACAGTCTAGGAGCCCCAACTAGGATGAAGGGACTTGGCATGTTGAGAGTTCTGAGAGTCTGCCCTCACTTGGGTCTGTTCAGGAGGTTCGGTGGAACCTCTCCTCAGTCCTAGCAACTGGGATTCTTGCTCCCTTATTAGTTTCGAGCCTATAAGCCTCTCAACCAACAATGCTCGTTGGGCACTGTTCTCCCTCTCAACATGCCTCTTTCTTTCTTTCTTTCTTTCTTTCTTTCTTTCTTTCTTTCTTTCTTTCTTTTCTTCTTCTTCTTCTTATTCTTCTACTTTCCTCTCCCTCTCTCTGTTCCTCCCCTAGAGCCGCCCCAGAAAGGAGGCCCTGCGGTCCCTTAGGGTAGGAATTCTCTCTCTCCTCTGTCTATTCTCCATCGGCTTATTCCTTTTTCAGTTTATTTCTTTCCTTTTCTATCCCTCGGCTCTCTTGCCTCACTTTCTTTTTCTACACTTTATTTTCGCCTCTCCGCTACCAGAACTGAGATGGAGGAGTCTACGGCACCCACCGGCGCTCGCGCATGACGCGGTGCCGCCCCAGGGTGGTGCCGCTGGGAGCCACTCCAAAAAAAAAAAAAAAAACTCCCGTAGTGGGTGCGCACCTCCGGCTTAACCCAAGCAGTAATGAATGGTGAAGATACAAGAGAAGATCAAGAATTACAGTAAGTACGTAATTTTCATTTCTTTCCCGCCGTGGCACACGTTAGTTAGCTCTCGGCTCTCTGGCTAGTTCCGTCCACTTTAGAACTAAAATTTCTCTGTTTCGCTCAGTGATTCATTGATGTATGTCAACTCCACCAACCGGGCACCATAAAAAGTGCTCTTGTGGGAAGCAGATCCCTTCCAAAGATGGTCACTCGGCCTGCCTTTTTTGCCTGGGCCCAGATCATGACACCGGCGCATGTACCCACTGCCAGGCGTTCAACAGCCAGACCAGGGTTCGGAGACAAAAATCTCTCCAGGCTTTTCTATCCCAACAATGTTTGGCACAGATGCAGCAAGAGTCGTCTTCCGGGAGGGAATTACGTTCTCCTTCTCCATCTAAGAAAAAACACAGAAAGGAGAAGTGCCACCACCAGGACAGGGATCAATCTCCCTCCAGACCCAGGTCTTACAGCTCCCATTCCGCTGGTCACTCCGGCTCCTCCAGTCATGAGGTCCGGCCTACCTCCCTCAAGCCTCCTGCCTCAGCTTCTCTTTCTAAGAGTGCTGCTCTCCAACCTATAAAGATCAGGCCCTCGCACTCCGGTTCCGCAGTGGCAAAAAGGCCCTCAGACTCCGGTTCCACAGTGGCTAAAAGGCCCTCGGACGCTGGTTCTGCAGTGGCAAAAGGTAAGTCCACCTCCTAATCAGCTTCGGCTGATCCCAGGGAGTCTAAACAGGCCGCAGGGCATTCTTCTTCCAGGGCTTCGTCCCTGTCACCAAAGCTCAAGTCTGACCGGCGTCAGCCTCCAGATGCTGACCAACACCCCTGTGACAAGCCCCACAAAGCAGCTGAAAGGCCGGCCAAGGCCTCTTCTCATTCCGACCATCCCTATTATTCTTCTGCCAAGGGACGCCCGTCAGATCTGGCCTCTGGCCCGATGCTGGAGAAACATACCACGGTTCCTCCTCCTCTGCCGGCTAAGCCGTCCACTGAACCTCCACCATCGTCGGTCCTTCCAACGCCACCTGTCAGCAGCCCCAATGTCTCTCTTCGGGACCATACGCCGGTCCACCCGATGTCTGACCCTGATGACCATACCACGGAGATACCACTGTCGTTACCCATTAGACTGACGCTGGACCTACCTGATGCCAGTTTGGGAGAAGGCTGACCGCCGCGGCCTCTGAGGCCTGAGTCACCAAAACTGGGCATGTCACAGGTCAAGAAGCTGTTCAGCCATTGGTGGGACACAGTGAAGCAGGATTTAGTATCCCCTCCTGCTCCAACTCCTAAGCCTCCTCCCATCATCCCTAACCCAGATGTCGAAGTGACCCCTGTTCCATCTGGGATTGATGATGACAAAACTCCCACCAGCCCCAGGAAGCATTAGGCTAAACGTAGGAGGACTAGATCTCCTTCCTCCTCCTCCCGCCCTCTGCACAGAAGACCTAGACACATGAAGAGGAGGCGCTGATCTAACTTCGAGAAATAGCTCTTGCAGCAGGTTACACCATTAGGACTGAAGCCAGCAGGCCGGACCCCGCGGAAAAATTCTAGCTAGCAGTATCCGGCGGGGACCACCCCGGCGGTGGCCTTCGACATCAGGCATCACATAAAGGGCCCTCCAGCATCCCCAGTTCTTTTCTCGCTGTCGACTCGCCAGCATCTGACTCACGGAAGCCTGCTCTACTCTTACGACGCGTGAAATCTTCAATTTAAGTACAGCTTTACTCCATGTCTGCTTCTTCTACTCCTTCTCCCGATGGACGTCCCTCTAAGTGCACCTGCGGCAAGCAGATACCATTTGCAGACCATCATTCTGCCTGAGTCAGGTGTCTGGGCCAGGAGCACGACACCCAGGCCTGCTCAATTTACCAACAGTTTAAAAGCAGGACCCGAATCTGCCGCCAAAAGGCCCTTCAGGAATTTCTCCTCGAGGAGAAATTAAAAAAGATGGAGAAAAGACCTTTCTCCAAAGGGGAATCTTCTCATAAATCTGAGAAGCACCGGGACAAGCATCGGGACTCGGACAGGACGAAATCCCCAAAGAGTACATGACCAGCTCCAGCTCTGCCCGGTCCAATAGATCTCCTTCCCGGGCTCGCTCCCAGCCTCCCCCGGTAAAGTTAAGGTCTTCAGGGGGCTCCTCCACCTCCCTGCTCCCGCTCAAGATCTGTCGGGCATCAGATGCCTCTAAGCCTGCTCCTTCGGACAGGCACAAAAAGTATTCCTCCAAATTGCAAGGTGCGTCTGACCGACGCCGGGACACCAACTTCAGGTCCATCTCCCAACCTCCTAAAGCACCTGAAAGGAAGACTTCCGAGCCAACGTCCCTTAAGCGGACGATGGAGTCCAAGAAGACGTCCGACCCAGCACCTGACAAACAACTGACTACTACACCGACGCCGATGGTCACCGGACGTCAGGGATTCTCAGGCGAAGAGGCTACCACGCCGCCAGACGGGCGACACGGAGGGTGCCGGCTTGCCCAGGGAGCCGGATCCAGTGCTTCACCGGGACCCGACGCCCGAACCCGACAACAGGCCCCCACCAATGCCAGGTCCATCGTCAGGTGTGAACATCCAGGAGGTGAAGGATTTGTTCACCTTCTGGTGGGAAACCATCAAGAAGGATCCAGTTCCTCCCAAGCCTCAGCCTCCTTCACCACCTCCACCTCCTCCTAGGGGCGCCGAAGGTGACAGACCCCCGACCCCCAAGGAGCCAACTCTGCCTCCACGGGACTGATCGAGAGACAGGAAACGCCCAACACGCTCTCCCTCAGGGTTCCCGAGCCCGAATCGACTCAGGGGCAGACGTCGATCATCGGGAGATGACTCCAGACCGGATATGTCCGACATCTCCAGGTCTCCATCTCCTTTCAGTCCCCTATCACCAGACCCACAGGACCTTCCAAGGTCGCCTCCGGATGATCCCTCCTTTTCGGAAATCATGAGGCACATCCAGGACAATATGGGATGGGAGACTGAAGAGCTAGTCCCCGAGAGACAACGCCTTGTCCATTACCTCAGGCAGAAAGACCCGAAGCTTGTGGTGGTCCCACCATTGGTGGACACCTTTACGGACGTCATAAAGACAGCTTGGAAACGTCCGCATCCCACACTGGCTATTCCAAAGAAGGCTGACCACCTTTACAGGGCTCCTACGGAGGACCAATATTTGGCGCAACAACCCCTGGCCGACTCCCTGTTCATTACTGCATCTCATGACAGGTCCCACCGGCCTCAACGTTTGAGCACCCAGCCTCTGGACCAGGAATCTAAGCAATTAGATTCCATGGGAAGATGCGTGAATGCAGCTTCTACATGCTCTAATAGATCTTGAACTATCTGACACACGTGGTGCAATTTCAGAACGGCCTCTGGGATCAGGGCCAAGACCTTCTTAAAGATCTACCGGATGGCAAAAAGAAGGAGGAGCTGCTAAACCTCCTCCAAACTGTGTCTGACGTGGGGACCCAGGTTCTCCGAGCCACTTACGACTCAGCGGACTGGGCAGCCAGGGGAGCAGCCACAGGCATTTGTTTCTGGAGACCCTCGTGGCTGAGGGTCTCTGGATTTACCCTGGACATCCTGAAGAATCTCCTGGACATCCCTTATAATGAAGGGGTCCTGTTTGGTGAGGTCATCACCAAATTGCAGGACGTTGGGAAGGCAGTCAGGACTGTACATGCCATGTACAGACCAAAATCTGGTTCCTTTCGGAGGAACCAGAATCGTTTTTGCGTCCGCCAACAAAGGCAACAGCCACGTTCTGGCCAGCAACCCAGGGGCAATTTTGGCCCTAAGAATCAAGCCAGGTTCCCCTCGGGTCAGGGCCCGAAGCACTCAAAATCAGCCCAGCCCGCGGGAGCCAACACCACCACAGGATGACTCCTTCCCGGCCCCCGCTCCTCTTCTCGATCAAGGGTCGAGAAGGTCGAAGTCGACTCATCACCTTTCAGGATGGCAGAGGATCGCTCCGACGGTGTGGTGTTGCAGTTGGTCGAACGAGGTCACTCTATAGAGTTCCTCGATCACCCACCATCCAGACCTCCCCTGCTCTCCCGTTACTCGGGTCAGCATGCTCTACTTATTCAGTAAGAGATCTTGGCCCTCCTACACAAGGAGGCCATAGAACGTGCTCCACTGAACCAGAGAGGAAACGGTTACTATTCCCACTTCTTCCTGGTTCCAAAGAAATCGGGGGGATATGCACCCGATTTTGGATCTCAGCCATCTCAACAACTTTGTGCTGTACAAGCATTTCTGCATGGTGACCCTGCGGGGTCTCATTCCCATGCTCAAAGAGGGCGCATGGCTGGCGTCGCTGGATATGCAGGACGCTTACCTACATCTCCCTATCGCTCGAGCGCACTGCAGATTTCTGCGCTTCACGTTTCTGGGATGCCACTACCAGTTCCGAGTCCTCCCCTGTGGACTGTCTTCGGCACCTTGGGTGTTCATGAAGTGTATGGCAGTTGTGGCAGCAGTTGTTAGGAGCGAGGGCCACTACATGTTTCTGTACCTAGAGGACTGGCTCCTCATGGCACCCTCACAGGAGACCCTGATGTCCGCAGTACAAGATACCTGTTCCCTCTTCTATCGCTGGGCATCACCATCAATCAGGAGAAGTCGTGCCTTGTTCCGTCTCAGAACTTGCACTTTATAGGAGTGGTTCTGGACACAGTTCAGGGAAGGGCATTCCTTCCCCAGGACAGGGTGGAACACATCAGATCCCTCATAAGGGACATAAAGGAAAAGAAGACGGTAGCAGCCCACACCATCCTTTGCCTACTCGGACACATGGCGCCTGCTATTGCCGACGGTTCCCCTAGTTTGACTCCATATGCAGGTTACCCAGTGGATGCTGAGAGCACAATGGAACCAAAAGCAGGATCATCTGCAGCATCCAGTCTGGGTCACGAACACAGTCATCCGAGACTGGCATTGGTAGCTCGTCCCAGACCACCTCTCGGTGGGAGTCCCCTTCACTGCGCCACCTCCTTCAGCGACTCTCTCCACGGACGCCTCAGGGTCCGGGTGGGGAGCTCACCTCAACGGGGTCAGGACTCAAGGCTCCTGGATGTCTCTGGAGTCCCATCTTCACATAAATATTCTGGAGATGAGAGACGTTTTATATGCCCTACAGGCATTCCAGATGGAGATTCCTCCGGGTACTCTTCTGGTTCAAACAGAAAATACCGCGGTGATGTACTATCTCGACAACAAGGAGGTACTCATTCCTACCCCCTTTGCAGGGAGGCTCAGAGGGTTTGGAATTGGGTATTGCAACATGGCGCACACATTATTTCAGTACATGTTCCCGGTGTGGACAACACTATCTCGGACAGCCTAAGCCGATCACAGGCCAGGGGTCACGAATGGGAACTGCTTCAGGAAGTTGCAGAGGACCAGTTCCACGGATGGGGGACACCAGAATTAGACCTCTTTGCGTCCCCATTCAATGCAAAACTGCCCAATTTCTGCTCGCTAGATCCAGGGCCTGGTGTTTTCTGGTGAGATGCGTTGTCCCTCTCTTGGACAGTCAGGTTCCTCTATGCTTTCCTGCCCTTCCTTTGATCCAGAGGATTCTTTTGAAGCTCCGTCAAGAGCAAGCATGACTTATTCTAGTTGCACCCTTTTGGCCCAGGCAGATTTGGTTCCCTCTCTTACATCAGCTGGCCCAGGAACCTCCGGTGCCTCTGCCATTTTGCTCTCACCTTCTATCCTAGGAGACAGGCTCCTTGGTCCATCCGGATCTTCGGTCTCTGAACCTGCCTGCCTGGCTCCTAAGGACATAGCAGTCCTGAGTTACGGGGTCTCTCATGAAGTTACGGACATTCTGGTGGCAGCCAGAAAACCCTCTACTCATGCTACTTACGCCATGAAGTGGCATTGATTTTGTATTTGGGCTCAGGCTCGAGCATTGACCCCATTGGAGTGTTCTGTAAAGTCTGTTCTAGGAGCGTGGATATGTTGTTCATCCACACTCTTTGGCATGTCCCTTTCCCCTTTAAATGCTGCCGGAAGTCTTCAAGCTGGCTTCTCCCACTCACCCGGCTGGTATATACCTCGGCTTCGCCCCATGACGCCAGATCTTCCTTTCCGCTGGAAGATTCAGGTTCGCTCGTGCTACTTCTGCAGTACCGTAGGCCCTGGATTCTAATCGACGGTTTTCACCACATTTGCTTTCTTTGAAACTCGTAAGAGTTTACGATTCTGATCCGAGTGCATCGGACATGGATGACAAGTCATTCCCTGGATTTCGCCGATGTCCTTGCGGACAAAACGCCAAGCACCAATCCCTCACCTCTCGGGTAAGCGATGTTGCTTGGGTGTCATGCATGACACCACCTCTTGCACCATTTGTCTGGCCTTCCATCCCAACGCTCCTGGGCGCACCTCAAGGCGCACCTAAAGCTAGGGAGACTGGAGCTCGCAATCCACAGGTGAAATTGAAAGAGGCCAGGTGGGCGGTTTCCATGGCCGCAGTATCCACTGATCAGCTCAAACAGATGGCGGTTTTGAAGAGGAAGCTGCTCAAGCCTGACCTTGCCAGTTTTTGTGCCACTTAACCTGGGCTCCGCTTTCACTGGGTCCTTTCGGGAGCTGTGCCAGTCTTTCCCTACCAAGAGTGAGGCGCCCTCAGGCTCGCACTCCTCCCGCTCTAAGAAAAGGGAGAAGGACCCTAAATCATCTTCTGCCGAAGATGTTCCTGGGACCGAGAGCGGTCCGATTCTCGGGACCTGGCGGTCTCGACCTCAGTTGAGATCGCTTCCTTGGCCGCCGGCTTCTCGGACCTTCTGTCAGGCCAAGGCACCGAGGCCGAGGATACGGCAGAACCGGATGGGATTTCTCTCCACCTGATCAAGCTGTTGCCGCCGACCCCAGTCGACGACTCCTTGGAGAGGACACCCATCCTTTCCTTCCCCGACGAGGAGACCCGTCCTTCGGGTATCCCAATTGAGGGACAGGAGCCGGAACCTAAGTTTTCACCAAATCTGGCCTCTCCCGATTGACACAGTCGGTCTCGATCGAGGACTAGGACCCTGTCAGTTGAAAAACCGAAAAAGGGTCACAGACACTTCTGGAAGAGGCACCACCACCGATCCTCATCCTCCTCGGACGAGGAGAGACTTCGACAGAAGCTCCGTTGACGTTATGAGGACCTCATGTGGCAACAGCTAATTCAGACCGGTCAAAAGCCGGCTACACCATCCATTACTAGGCCCCAGCCTCTTAGGCCGACGCCGACTCCTCCAGAACCGAAGATTCCAGTTCTCCCTCCGGTAGGACCGGCACGCATTCCTGTTCGGCCTGTTCCGGTCTCCCCACCAATTGTGGTGGACCCACCTCCTAAGCAGCCTCAGGGAGAGGCCCATTCGAAGGAGGATTGGACGGATACGGGCCTGCCCCATCATCTGTCCACCACTGTTGTCCCCGATCGCCCTCGGTGTATTGAAGGGGACATAGGTGGGAGACCCCTGTATCCCGACTCCTCAGACTTTGATACCACTCGTCTTCATTCACATCCTGATGATGAGTTGTCAGTGACAGGCCTGGAGGAAGGTCCTTCCTCTTTCCAGGGCATCCTTCGGCTTATTTCAGTGTCCACCGGTATGCCCTTGGAGCCGATCCAAAAGAAGGCGTAATAGCCTCTCACGGATGTCCTTAAGAGGGGGTATACCCCGACGGAGGCCTTCCCAGTGGCCGAAGCCATTGTTGGCCCGGCCCTTGAGCTATGGCAGCGCCCTGCCTCTTGCCTGGCTTCATCTGCCCGCATGGCTTACAAGTATACTGTACCCATGGGGTCCTTGGCGGGCTTCACTGAGCATCCCTCAGCCGAGTGCCTTGTGACTGCCTCAGTGTTTAGTCGCACAGGTAGCTCAGTGGATACTGACCACCCTCTGGACAAGGAGTCCAAAAATATGGACCATTCTGCCCACGGAAAGGTATATGCAGCCTCATCCTTGGGCCTTCGTCAGGCCAGCTCGGCAGTGATCATGGTACACTTCTGTTATGCCCTCTTGAGGTCACTAGATGATGTCCTCCTGCATCTCCCAGCGAACATGCAGACCATGGTTAAGCAAGTCCGTGACCAGGGCCGTGCTGTTGCAAAACAGCAGCTCCAGACGGCTTTGGACACTGGAGATTCCTGTGCCTGTACACTAGCAGCCGCAGTGGCCACTTGCCGCAGGGCCTGGCTGAGATTATCCTCTTTAGCGGCGGATACTCAGTATAAGTTAGCTGACGTGCCCTTCCTTGGTACTGACCTCTTCGGTCCGGGAGTGGCAGGTCACCTCCAGTGCATAGAGCAGTCCAATGCCACTTCTGCAAAGGGTTCTTCGGGCAAGAACCAGCAGAAATGCAAGAAGAAGCCTTTTCGGCACTCTTCTCCTGCGGTTCGACAGCCCCCCTTCCAGGGAGATCAGCAGCAACAGCAGGCTCAAACTTGGCGCTCTAGGCCCAAGCAGGGTCCCCAACAGCCCCGCAAAGGAGGCCGAGGTGCCAGTCCAGGAGCCTCCTCCTCTAAACTTGCGCAGTGACGGGTCGGGGGTGGCCAGCCCTACTCCTGTCACACCAGATGTTACTTCGAGAGGGCTCTTGCAGTAGGTAATGACATATAGGACTGACGTCGGCAGGTGGCAGGACCCCACGGAAAAATTTCTAGCTAGTAGTCTCTGGCGAGGGACCGCCCCCACGTCAGGTGACCGGCATCAGGAGACGTTGGTATAAAGGGGCGGACCCTCACGCCGCCTTCCAGTTCTTTCCCGCCGTTAGCTTATGCCAGCACTCACAGAAAAGTTCCTGCTTATCAGGCTCTTCGTCGGTATTTTAACCGAGTAGTTTTGATTTTTCCTAACATCTGTCAGGTATCTGCCGGTTGTATGTCGGCTCACACCCTCCGAGCAAAAACAAGTGTGACTGGTGGTGCCCAACTCCGCACAAGGACGGCCATTCCTTAGCCTTTTGCCTAGGCCTCACCATCTGGTAGAGAAGTGCCAGCACTGCCTTAGTTTTAACATGGCTACCCGAGGAAGGCGACAGCAGTCCCTGAGGCCCATATTTTGAAAAGAAAATGAGCTCTATGGAGAAGAAATTGAAAAAGCTTCAGCAGGCATCAACTTCCCTGAAGGCCATCATGAAAGGACAAAAAAAGCACCAGGACAAGGGCTGCGTCTACCACCGCAACTTCCTCGGGGAGTTGCCGTGCTAAAATAACGTCCCCTGGGGACTGGCTCCACAATGCCACCTTAGAGGCTTTAAGGCAGCACCGCCCGCCTGCTTGGCTTGGCGCTGGCTCTTCGGGCGCCCGGCTTTTGGAGGCCTCCGCTCCCGGTAAAGCAGTGGTTTGCGGCCTACTGGTGCGGCGGCTCCGATAAGCTGGGCGTTGGCTCTTCAGCTTCCCGCTTACCCGGAGAAGGTGGTATTCGCCCGACCCTTTGGGCGAGTGTGTGCCCCATTCCGCCTGACCAGGCCGCCCTCCATCGCAGTGTGTCTCTGGCGGCGGATCCGCGTCGGATGCCGCCCTCCGCCTGGATCCCGCTGCACAGTGGATGAGCCGACACGACCCCCCAACATCCGCCGCTGCCCTCTGGGAACCCTAAGTCTCCTCAGCCTGACCCCGAGGATTTCTCCCCGTCCCCGCCGACGCTGAGGTTCCTGTTTCATCTCCATCAGACCGCATATCTGCTGGTCCGACTGATCTGACATCGCTGCCTGGATACTGGCTCTTCAGCCGCTCCAACGTACCGGTATTGCGCGATTCTGGGCGACATTCCACTCCCGGATGCCGCCTCTTGATGCTGGGCCCTCCGTCCCCGGCCTTCTGCTCCAGAACTGCCCATGGGCTCCGGGTCGGGCCGCCTGCTCTGGCAGCCCCCCAGTTCCCCGGTACCTGATACTGTCATACCCGGACCGCAGTATCCAGCGCCTCAGCACCCAGTGCCACCCAATCTGACGCCGCGGTACCGGCTCTCAATCCTGAGCGGGCTTCCCGCCCGTCAGGTTATGGATACCTGCCCCTATGGGTATACTCATACCTGTATTCCCCCCCCGCCCCCAGCTGCTGTGGACCTGCAGGAGACTGGCCTCCTGGTGGCTGAGGCCAAGGCTTAGCTCACCAGAGAGGGGAGAGTCGCCTCAGACGACGGTGCCGATGCCGGGTTCCTGTACGTCCACGATGACACACCCTCCCACCTCCGACACCAGGCTAAACCTCTGGGTCTAGAGAGGCAGGACATGCTTCCCTGAGGGCTTCCCAGGGTCCGCTCTCCCTCATCGGGAGAGGGAGTCTACCTCTTCCTCATCATCTTCCTCCTCGGACGCTTCCGATGGTTGTTCCGAGCAAGACGACGAGCCACGCCCTTTGTCCAAGCCCCGGCCAAGGACTCCTCCGAAGTCTCCGGAGGATCCTTCCTTCACTGAGTTGCTATGGAAGATCCAGGAAGTACATAAGTGGCAATCCTTGGATCCAGACCCCCAGCATAAAAAAACTCGCTGAGTATCTGGATCTGCCCGTGACAGCTCCCACTTTGGTGCCAACCTGGATCGAGCCTCATGCCGACCTTATTACCACTATATGGAAACAGCCATCGGCCTTAGTCCCACTTCCTAAGAAGTCGGAACAGGCTATACCAGGCTCCCGAGGGTGTTGACTTCTTAGACTCCCACCCTCAAGCTGACTCGGTGGTGATTAGTGCTGCTCATGGCCGGTCTGCTCAACCCAAACGCCTTAGCTCATCTCCACCTGACAAGGAATCCCGCCTTCTGGACCAGTATGGCAAGAAGAGTTTTGCTTCTTCCACTCTGGGTGTTAGGGCCCTGAACTATGTCGGCCACATGGGAGATTACCAGAAGGGTATTCTCAATGAGGTGGAATCTAAATTGGACTCCCTTCCGGACTCTCAGGTTAAGCAGGAAGTGGCTGACCTTGTCCACTCTGCACGTTCAGCCAGTCGGCACATCCTTCGTGTGACCTACGATGCAGTGAACACTGCTGGTAGGAGCTCAGCTTTTGCCGTAGGCTTATGGCGTCACGCTTGGCTTCGAGTGTCAGGTTTGGTCCTGGAAGTGCAGTCTGCCATCCAGGAAGCGCCCTTAGGACATCATCACCGACCTGCAGGAGAAGGGGATGGCACTAAAGTCTGTGGACTCTATGTATCATCCCCATCAATCGCAACGCTGTCCCTTTTCGCAGACGGAATTGGCCCAAAGCGAGACCACAGGGAAAGAGGGCCACTAAATGTCAGGGCCCGCCCAAAAAAGCAGCGGGAACTTCAGCTGCGTCGCTGCAGCCCTGACCTCCTCCCACAACCTCTGGGCTTCCCGGAGGAACTGGTAGGAGGGGGATCTTCTTCGAGGTACAGCTCTTGCAGCAAGTTACACTATTAGGACTGAAGCCGGCAGGCGTCAGGACCCCACGGAAAATTTTCTAGCTAGCAGTCTTCAGCGGGGACCGCCTCCAATGTCTGTCCCGCCCCCCGACGTCAGGCGTAGTACATAAGGAGGTGGTCCCGCCAGAATCCCCAGTTCTTTCCCGCCATCAACTTGCATGTCTCGACCTCTTCGGTTCAGTCTAGCGCGCGTCGACCAGGAAATCTATTCAGAAACCATCCAAACTTCGAAAGAAATCCTTTTTCAAGCCTTTTCTTCGTCTGATATCCTCCCCAACTTCAGTGGAGGGCCATTCTTCGAAGTGTGCCTGTGGGAAGCAGATTCCTTTAAGACCCTCATTCGGCCTGCGTTCGGCACCTGGTTCCAGACCACGACACCCAGGCTTGCTCCTTCTGCCAGGGCTTTAATAGCCGAACCAGAATCCGCCGACAGAACGCTCTCCAGGCTTTCCTTCTTGAAGAAAAGCTCAAGGCCATGGAACCTTCCTCCAGGGGGGAATCTTCGGGGAAGTCGCACAGGCACCACGAGAAGCACCGGGAGAAGGTGAGACCTAGATCCCCCTCTAGGGCCTCGGACTCCCGCAGCTCCGGCTCCAGGTCGGACCGCTCCCCGTCTAGAGCCCACTCTTAGCCCCCCACCCCCAGTCGTGGTCAAATCAGCCAGTGGTTCTTCGACTCTGCAGCCTGCCAAGACCTCCAGGCCCGCTTCTTCAGCTAAGGCCTCGTCCAGGTCAGGGGAGCATCACAAGTCCTCGTCCCGGCACTCAGCTCCCGATGTCTGGTCAGTCTCCCTGCCGCCGCCACCCCAACGCAAGACCAGGGAGCTGACCTCCCTTAAGCGGACGTCGAACCCGACGTCGGCCCATCCAACGTCGGCCAAGGTTCACAAACACTTCCGAGAACCGGCGGCAGTTTGTCACGCGTCACTGGTCAGGCATTCACCCCCCAGGACGCCGGCGGGGGGACCGGTGTCAGATACCGCAGCCAGAAGAACCACACCGCCGCCTACCGATGTCAGTCAGGAGGCGTTGTCGGAGGAGGAGTCCACTCAGCCCGAAGACCAGGAGGGCGATTCCGGACCCGTCGAGCTCCCACGGGAGCCCTCCCCAGAACCGGGAGCCGACGCCTGACGACAGGGCCACCGCGCCCGGTCCGTCGTCAGGCTCAACTTGACAGAAGTGAAGGAGCTCTTCACTTTCTGGTGGGACACCATCAAAAAGGATGTGGTCACCACGCACCCTCCTCCCACACCCGCGGGACCACCACCGACGCCTGCGCCCCCTCCTTTGCCAAAAGGGGCAGCAGGCCGAGCACCTTCCCCGCAGGAGCCAGCAGCACCTCCTGGGGCAGATCCACAGAGAAGAGAAGGCCTCCGTCTAGATCCTCTTCAGGGTCACCCAGCCCCAAGAGACCCAGAAGACGTCGGTATTCACCGTTTACGGAGGATTACAGATCTGACATCTCTGAATGCTCCAGGTCTCCTTCACCGATCAGCATCCCTTCTCCGGAACCACGCGACCTCCCTAGGTCTCCTCTGGATGACCCCTCGTTCTCCGAGATAATGAGACACATCCAAGAGAACATGGGATGGGATGCGGAGGAACTCGACCCTGAAAGACTACGCCTGCCCACTACCTTCAGCAAAAAGATCCCAAGCCTGTGGTAGTGCCACCCTTGGTGGACACCTTCGTGGACGTCACCAAGGCAACGTGGAAGCGTCCACATTCGACCCCGGCAATGCCAAAGAAGGCTGACCACCTGTACAAGGCCCCAAGGGAGGACCAGTACCTGGCTAACCATCCTCTGGCCGACTCCCTGGTTATTACATCCTCTCATGACCGGTCTCAGAGACCGCAACATCTGAGCACGCAGCCACTGGACCCGGAGTCCAAGCAACTGGACGTGCTGGGTAGGCGCACTTACGCAGCCACGACTTGCGCCATTAGATCGTTGAATTACCTGACCCACATGGTTCAGTTCCAGAACGCGCTATGGGAACAGGGACAAGAACTGGCGGAGAAATTGCCTGACGGTGGCCAAAAGGAGGAACTCCTTCAGCTCTTCCGCACGGGTTCAGACATGGGGACCCAGGTGCTCCGAGCCGCGTATGACTCCACGGACTCTTCAGCCAGAGTGGCAGCCTCAGGCGTATGTCTCCGGAGACACTCATGGCTCCGTGTCTCCAGGTTTACCCCGGACATCCAGAAAAACATTCTGGACTCTCCTTTTCATGGCGAAGTTTTGTTTGGCGGAGCCTCAGAAAAGGTCATCACCAAATTACAGGAAGCCGGGAAGGCTGTTAGATCTGTCCAGGCCATGTACAGATCTAGACTCAGTTCCTTTCGTAGGAACCAGAGTCGTTTCCTCAAACCGGACTCTGAGGCAACAACCTCGTTCCGGCCAGCAACAGAGGGGCTCTTTCTCCCGGAAAGCCCAGGTCAAGACGTCCTCAGGTAGAGGCCAACGTGCTACCAAGTCGGCCCAACCTGCAGGAGACACTGCTGCCACAGCATGACTCCTTCCCGGCCCCCGCCCCTCCTCAGGATCAACGGGAAACAAAGGTCGGGGTCGCAGTCGCAGACCACCTGCCAGGTGGCGGTCGATCACCACCCGACAGGTGGGTGCTACAGTTGGCTCGAAAAGGCCACTATATAAAATTTCTAGATAAGCCCCCACAAGGCCTCCTCTGCCTCCCCGCCATTTCGGGTCAGCACGCTTCTGCTCATAGTAGCAGGAAGTGCTCACGCTTCTACAGAAAGAAGCTTTGGAGCACGCTCCAGGGAATCAGAGGAGCAGGTTATTATTCACACTTCTTCCTGGTTCCAAAGAAAACAGGGACCTCCGTCCAATCTTTGACCTCAGCGACCTCAATATGTCGGTCGTTACAAGCGCTTCCAGATGGTACCTCCCGGACTAATCCCCATGCTGAAAAAGGATGCTTTCTTGGCGTCCTAGACATGAGGGATGCCTCACCTGCACATCCCTATCGCTCAGGCGCACAGGAGGTTCCTGCGCTTCGAGTTTCTCGGTTGCCACTACCAGTTCCGAGCACTTCCTTTCGGGCTGTCTTCAGCACCCAGGGTATTCACCAAGTGCATGGCAGTTGTGGCAGCGTCTCTGAGGAGGCAGGGCCACTATGTGTTACCGTACCTGGACGACTGGCTTCTCATGGCCTCCAAGGAGGCATTGCTGTTGTCCATCCAGCATACCCAGGCTCTCTTTCAGTCTCTGGGCATCTTAATCAACTACGAGAAGTCTCTTTTGGTACCATCTCAGAAACTACAGTTCATAGGGGCAGTTCTGGACACCGTCAAGGGGAAGACCTTTCTTCCCGAAGACAGAGCGGAACGCATACGATCCCTCATAAGGGATCTGTTAGCGAAAAAGACCGTCCCGGCCAGACCGGTCCTTCGCCTGCTCGGACACATGACTGCGGCCATTCCAACAGTCCCGATGGCAAGACTCCACATGCGGGTAACCCATTGGATGTTAAGGGTGCAGTGGGACCAAAGGCAAGACCATCTGCAGCATCCAGGCAGAATCACGAAGACCGTGGTTCGGGACTGGCAGTGGTGGCTAGACCCGGGACCCCTCTCGGAGGGGGTTCCTTTCACAGCGCCGTCCCCGATGATAACACTCTCCACGGATGCCTCAGGGCTGGGGTGGGGAGTGCACTTGAACGGGGTGAGGTCTCAGGGGACATGGGCTACCCAGGAATCTCATCTCCATATCAATATATTGGAGATGAGGGCGGTTCTTTATGCCCTGCAAGCCTTTCAGTCGGAGATTCCACCGAGTACTCTCCTGTTACAAACAGGCAATACTGCGTTGGTGTATTACCTCAACAAACAAGGAGGCACACAATCCTTCCCCCTTTGCAGGGAGGCCATGAGGGTGTGGGAATGGGTAATACGACACGGCGCAAACCTCATTGCAGTTCACGTTCCCGGGGTGGACAACACTGTCGCAGACATCCTGAGTCATTCCCAGGCCAGGGTCCACGAGTGGGAACTTCTACAGGAGGTGGCAGAGGATCTGTTCCACAGATGGGGCACTCCAGAATTAGACCTATTTGCCTTCCCATCCAACGCAAAACTGCCCAATTTTTGCTCGCTAGATCCAGGGCCTGGTGTTTTCTGGCAAGACGCGTTGTCCCTCTCCTGGGCGGGCAGATTCCTTTACACCATCCCTCCTTTCCCGTTGATCCAGAGAGTCCTTTTCAAACTTTGCAGGGAGCATGCAACGCTTATTTTGATAACGCCTTTTTGGCCCAGGCAAATTTGGTTCCCGCTTCTGAATCAGTTATCCTGGGAACCTCCGCTTCCTTTGCCAATCAGCTCCCACCTGTTGTCTCAGGAGGAGGGTTCGCTAGTCCATCCAGACTTATATTCACTGAACCTGCATGCCTGGCTCCTCGAGACATAGCCATGTTGCGACACGGGGTCTCGCAGGAGGTGGCAGAGGTACTTTCTGCCACTAGAAAACGGCGACATACGCCATGAAGTGGCGTAGGTTTTGCCTGTGGTCTCAAGCACGCAGTTTCTCACCCTTAGGCTGTCCTGAAAAGCTGGTTCTGGAGTACCTGCTTTTCCTCTTTCAATCCGGGTTAGCTTACTCCTCGATCAAAGTGCACCTTTGTGCAATCTCGGCTTATCATGCCCCCATAGGCCACCGCATGGTGGCCCAGCTGGATACTACCCATGCCTTTTTAAGGGGGGTCCTCCACCTTAGGCCACCCATCAGGAATCCCGTCCCTCCTTGGGATTTACCCTTCGTCCTGGAGCAGCTTATGCTGCCACCCTTTGAACCTGCCGCAGATTGCGAGCTACGTTTTCTGTCGTGGAAAACGTTGTATCTTCCTGGACATAAGTCTCCACCACTCATTCACACTAGTGGAATTGGCGCCGGAGGCACTAAGACCCATCGAGCAAACTTTGCTGGAGGTGGTCGGCGCGAGAGACGGCGCCGGCGAGACACATGAAAGCAGCGGCTCGAGCGGTAATGACCATCCGGCGACGCACCCTCCAACCGCCTCTTTAGTTCCTTTTTCCCACACGAGTGCGCTCAGTGACGACGCCGTCATTTAGTCAGAGTCAAACTTCAAACTAGCGTATAGTTTTCATTTGTTTTTTTATATTATCACGATAATAGTATCGCTAGTTTTATTCTATTTTCGTAAATTTTTCTAATATTTAAATTTAACTTACTTGAAGAAGTCTCGCCTCACTGGACGAGCTCGACTCATGAGCAGGTCAGGTGACGGTAGGAGACTTCGATGAAAGCTGTTCAGTCAGTCGGGCTGGGTCCGTCAGCCTCCTTCTCCTCAGCGGGTTCACTACGGTCAGTCCGATGTCTGGGGATGGGCGGTCCCCGCCGGCATAAAAATAAACGGGTCGTGCTTTTCGCTCGTCAGCTCGAGCTCTTCTTCGCCCACAGGTCAAAAAGAGAAGGCATCACCGAGGTCGCCTCTGGTATGTTCGCGTCGCACGGTCGGTTATCGCTGCTAGTTGCCGGTCTCCTCTTCGGAGCCGCCAACTTCCGATAATCGCCGCCTGACATCGGAGCCCCTCCCCCGCCTATAGGTAGGGCTCCAGATGAGCAGTTTCATCAGTGGGCCGCTTTATGGAGCGATGGGCCTGAGGTTGGTTCTTCTGCTCTGGCTTGGCTACCTCGGAGCCCTCTGGCCCTCCGCGATCAGGTAGGCGGTTGACTTTCCCAGTCGCACGGCGCCTTCTTCGGTGCTAGGCGACTCAAGGCTTAGGTGTTTCTCACATGGTTGTGGCGCAGAGGGGGCTCACTGATGCCCTTATCTCCTGCTTTTTCCTCTTGCTTTCCAGGTTCCCGGGCTTTTCCGCGCCTTCTGCAGGGTCTGTGGCCTTGTCGGCGCCTGCGGCGCTGAGGCTTGCGGCGCCTGCTGGCGGCGCTGGGCGGTCTCGGCGCCATTGGCGGTGCTGCGTGGTCTTCGCGGTTCCGCCGGTGGTGCCGATGGATCAGGCGGGCGCTGCTCAGCGCGTTGTCCGCTGGCGCTGCTGGTCACAAGCCGCGCCGGGCGTGCCGCTCTGCGGCGGCGCCGCCAGGGCGCTGATAGTGTCACAGGCTCTTCGGGCTGTGGCGCCTCCCGGTGCCGCTTTCAGCCTGTTTTCCGCCTGCGCCTGCAGCCCTTGGGACTCCTCCTTGTTTTTCTGCCATTTCCTCCTCTCCTAATTTTCACCCTTTCCTGTCCAAACAGTCCTTTCTGGACCATCAGGAGATGATGTTGAGCCTGACCCAGACCTTCTGTTGGGGATGAAGTGGAGGAACAGGATCTTTCTTTGCTACAGAGCCTGTGGTCGAGGACCTGTCCTTAAGTCTCTGTTGAAGAACCTGGGATCCACTCTTTCTCTCCAGACTACAGACATCGATCCTGGGAGATATTAAGACTCAGTATCTTCATGCTTCGGAGATCCCTACGGATTTGACTCCTCCGATTCAGCCTTCCTTCGAGACGCTGTCTCAAATGGTATGGAATAACCCTGCTCTTATTCCCTCAGTGGCTAAATCCATTGATAAGAAGTATTCAGCTCCCAAGGATCGCCCCATTTTGGCATCCCAAGCCTTTGTGATCCTATTGTAGTCCTGGCAGAGAATGACAAGGTCGTTTTTCCTCCAACTACTACAGCTACACTTATTAACAAAGAGTCTCGTAAGATTGATACATTAGGTAAGAGAGTCTTTGCTGCTTCCACTCTAAGTAAGCGTCATTGCTGTGTTATCAAGGCTATTTTTTCAGTATGAGTATATCCTGTGGCACTCTATGAAAAGAATGGTTGAAGCTCTCCAGATTCGGATTCCAAGTCAGAGCTTCTTCTGACCGCTATTAGAGGTATTGAGTCCACAACCAACAGGTCAAAGCCGCCATGGACGCTTCGACACTGCTTCTCGCTCAGCAGCCGCGTGGTTGTACTGGCGCCATTCCTGGCTGGCGCATTTCTGGCTTCACGAATGATGCTCAGCAGCAGGTGATGGCGCTGCCTTTGATGGCTCCTTCTTTTGGCCCTCAGGTGGAGCAAGCCTAGAGGCCACTCAGAAGACCAGATCGCCATTGTTGGCCAGACTCTCCGCCTGCCCTCCTCGGGGCATGTGAACAGACGCCAGTTTCATAGTCGTCCAGTCCTTTCGAGGCAGAGGCAGGGAAGCCTCATAAAAGCCAACCTGCCCAACCCTCAAAAGAAGACTAGCAGAAAGCGCAGGGACCCAAAGCTCCCAGCGCCACTCTTATGAGTCGCTGGCCCAAGTTCCATCCACTCTGCCCGAGGTGGAACTTTCTCTCCGTGGAGGTCGCCTGATGTACTTCTACAACCAGTGGAAGTCCATAACCTCAGACAATGGGGTTCTTCGATAATTCATGAGGGTTATCTCTCAATTCTTGGAAACCCCCAATTGTCCTCCCATACGACAACCCAGGTTGTCGGCTCTCAGTCAGACCTCCTCACCGCTGGAGATCCAGGGCCTTCTGAACAACAGGGCAATAGAACTGGTGCCCCGCATCTATAAACACAGGGTTCTACTCCCATTACTTTCTGGTTCCAAAGAAATCTGGGGATGCTCCATTCTAGACCTCAGAAAGTTAAACAAATTCTCCCCAGGGAGAAATTCAAGATGATTTCCTAGGTACCCTGTTACCCTTGCTGCATCAGCACGACTGGCTGGCCTCTCTGGATATGCAGGATGCTTACCAGCATATCCTCGCCCACCCGACCCACCGCAAATTCCTCAGGTTTGTAGCTTTGGGTCAGCATTATCAGTTCAGAGTCCTGCCTTTGGGCTATCCTCGGCGCCTGAGTTTTTACAAAGTGTTGTGCAGTTCTCAAGGCGATCTCAGGAAAGTCGGACTCGAGTGTTTCCCTACCTGGACGTTGGCTTCTTAGCAAGCCCTTCCAGCCAAGGGACTTTGGAAGCCGCAAACGACTTCTCCTTCTCACGTCCATGGAGTTCTGCTGAATTTGAAAAATCTCAACTGCAACCCTCCCAGAGGCTCCTTTTCATAGGACGCTCTAGACACCTCTTCAGCTGAGGCTTTCCTTCCAGAGGACAGAAGACTCGACATCCTTCATGATGGTCGTACATCAGGAGAACCAATCGGTTACAGCTCTCTCGATGCAACGATGTTGGGTCTCATGGCGCCCTCGGTCTTCACTGTCCCTCTGGCCCTGACTGCACATGAGAACCACCCAATGGATGCTCTCCACTCAGTGGTCCCCACCTCTCACCCCCAGTCTTATCCCATCAAGGTGACGGAGCCCTTCAAGGTCTCTCACCTGGTGGTCTCAAGAGAGCAATCTCCTGAAGGATTCCCTTGCTCCCCGGATCATCAGATCTCCATCACCACAGATGCATCGCTAATGGGATGGGGAGCTCACTGTTCTCCCTCCACACTCAAGGTGTATGGACTCAGTTCAAACTCATCTCCACATAAATATCCTGGAGATGAGAGCGGTCCTCTATGCAATCCGAGCTCTGAAGGATGTCCTTGTCACAAGAACATTTCTCCTTCAAACGGACAACAAAGCAGTGATGTATTACATCAACAAAGGCGGTGCTCATTCTTATCCCTTTGCAGGGAAGCAATGAGGGGTGGGAGTGGTGCTTGGAGCACAAGTCTCTGATTCAAGCGGTTTATCTGCCGGGTATACAAAACGACCTAGCAGATCACCTCAGCAGAACGGAGGCAGACCTCACGAGTGGTCTCGATCCAGCCGTAGCTCGGTCCCTGTTCAAAGAGTGGGGGACTCCAGACCTGGACCTTTTTGCATCCCCACTCAACGCAAAACTGCCTCTCTTCTGCTCCAGAAATCCAGGGCCTGGCATTTTCTGTCAGGATGCGCTCAGGCTGTGTGGACAAAACGCTTTATTTACGCCTTGCCACCGCTCCTCTAATCCAGAGAGTACTCCTCAAGTTCGATCGGGGACCAAGATGATTCTCATTGCTCCTTCCTGGCCTCGCAACTATGGTTTCTCTACTCAACAGTATGTTGGCAGCCCTCCTGAGACCACTTCTTTGCAAATCAGTCTTTTGACTCAGGGTTCGTTGGTCCATCCCAACCTGAAATCACTTCACCTTCATGCTTGGCTCCTGAAGAGATAGAAGTGAATCGGTTCAACGCCTCTCATAGAGTCTCAGACATCCTTCTGGCTGCTCGGAAGCCAGCCACCCAAAACGTACGCCCAAATGGAAACATTTTTCATCTGGTGTGCAAAATCCTCTTGGAATCCTTTTCCTGTCCTCCTGGCAAGGTTCTGGAGTATCTTTTGGACCTATCAAACTTAGGTCTTCAGTACTCCACAGTTAAAGTTCACCTTAGTGCCATCTCAGCATTCCATGAGCCGGTTTCTTCCTTGACTCTGGCTCAGTTACCTATGGTGAAGAGATTTCTTAAGGGGATTCTCCATACCAGACCCCCTGTTAAGCGTCCAGTTGCAGCCTGGGACATTAACCTGGTGCTGGGCATGCTCACTCGGAAGCCTTTCGAACCCTTAGCTACCTGTGAGCTAAAATTTCTTACCTGGAAGACTGCCTTCCTGGTGGCCATTACCTCAGCCCGCAGGGTCTCTGAGATACATGCCCTGGTTACGGACCCTCCGTATACTGTATTCCATAAGGACAAGGTAGTTCTCCGTACTCATCCTAAATTTCTTCCCAAGGTTGTGTCAGAATTCCATCTGAACCAACCTCTGGTACTTCCCGCTTACTTCGCTAATTTCCAAAATGAAGGGGAACGAGCTCTTCATTCCTTGGATGTTAAGAGAACCTTGCAGTTCTATTTAGATAGAACCAAGGATGTTCGCAGGACTCAGCAACTGTTCGTTTCTTTCAGCGACACCCGGCTGGGTCAACCTGTCGCTATTAGATGCATCTCTTCATGGTTAGTGGCATGCCTTCGTCATTGCTATTCCATGGCTCAAGTTAAATTAGAAGGTAGAGTGTACGCTCACTCTACTAGGGCGGTCGCGTGGCATCCCTAGCGGAAATTCGCAATGTTCCAATTACAGATATATGCAACGCCGCTACCTGGAGCTCAGTGCATACTGTTGTTAGCACTATCGCTGGATGTTCATGCCAGGCGCATTCCGCATTCGGCAGAACTATCCTTAATGGGCTCTATCTTAGACGCGTGAGCTCTGGCACTCCTGCCGCCCTTTTGGGGATTATCAGCTTGGTACTCTCCACTAGTGTGAATGGTGTGTGAGACTTATGTCCAGGAAGATAGGAAAATTGTGTACTACCGTGATTCTTGATCTTCTTGGACGAGTCTCCACCACTCATTCACACGCCCACCTCCATCCCCCGAGCTCACCGCTGTATTGGTCTTCACTCCCTCAAATCTTTAGGCCGTGAGGACTTCTTTGCTGACCCTTCTTACATGGGTCATACGGACTATCTTATGTCCGTTTTTTAATGTTGGGTTTACTCTTTACGTTAGTTGCGCTGCACCTCCTTGGTAAAAAAGGTACTGAGGCGGTTGGAGGGTCGTCGCCGAGATGGTCATTACCGCTCGAGCCGCTGCTCGCGGCGCCGTGTCTCGCGGCGCCGTCTCTCGCGCCGACCCTCCAGCAAAAAGTTTGCTCCCGATGGGTCTTAGTGCCTCCGGCGCCAATCCCACTAGTGTGAATGAGTGGTGGAGACTCGTCCAAGAAGATCAAGAATTACGGTAGGTACGTAATTTTCCTTTTTAGTTGCCGTTACTTGGTCGAGAAGAATCTCCAAATTACATGCTCTCATGTGCAAGGAGCCTTATTTAATTTTTCATCAGGACAGGGTGTCCCTGAGGACGAATCCTAAGTTTCTGCCTAAGGTGGTTTCAGCCCTTACTCTTAACCAGGACATTGATTTACCAGTGTACTTTCCTGAGTACGCCAATCGAGGAGAAGCACTACTCTACACCCTGGATGTTCACAGGTGTCTCAGATATTATTTGACCAGAACCAAACAGCACCGGAAAGCGGAGCAGCTGTTCGTTTCATTCGCTGAGAGGATGAAAGGGGCCCCAGTTTCGAAACAGACCCTTTCACGCTGGCTCATTCAGTGTATCTCGTTTTGTTATGACAAGCATAAGAAACCCTTACCAGGAGTGGTCAAGGGCCATTCGACAAGAGGAGTGGCTACCTCTTTTGCGGCACTGAAGAACGTGTCTACGTCGGCTATATGTGCTGCAGCCACCTGGAGTTCGGTGCACACTTTTATCAGGCATTATATCCTGGATATCGCCTCAAGGCGAAGAGCGGGTTTCGGCCTTGCTGTTCTTCAGGGCCTCCTGTCTTAGGCTCAGGACAGTACTGAATCTCTGTATTGCCTCCTCCCGTTGGCCTCTCAAGACGCCATTGCTTGGGAATCGGTCCTAATGGTGTAACCTGCTGCAAGAGCTGTACTTCGAAGAAGATAGTACAGTTACGTAAGAACTTACCGTAACAGTAGATCTTCAAGAGCAGCTCTTGCAGCAGGTACCTTCCCGCCCACCTTTCCCACTTGGAGGAAGTAGGTTCCAGCCTTACACTATCCTTAGGATTGGAAAGGTCGGTTCTTAGTCTTGGCCATCTGATGGCGGGTCCTCGATCTCCTTTTCTGAAGTCATCCAGCGACCGGAAGTCTCCGGCGGGAGAACTGGGGATTCTGGCGGGACCACCTCCTTATATACTACGCCTGACGTCAGGGGCAGGACCGACGTCGGAGGCGGTCCCCGCTGAAGACTGCTAGCTAGAAAATTTTCCGTGGGGTCCTGATGCCTGCCGGCTTCAGTCCTAATGGTGTAACCCGCTGCAAGAACGGTTCTCGAAGAGCTACTGTTGCGGTAAGTTCTTATGTAACTGTACTTTACGTAAGAACTTACCGTAACAGTAGATGTTCGAGAACAGCTCTTGCAGCAGGTAATTTTCCTCCCACATTCCCCTCTGGACGTTTGGTTCTTCTGTATTTGACGTCTTTGACGCAGTCAGATTATTTGCTGTTCCTCTGGAAGCGGATCCTCTGTCTCCCTTTCTGTATTACATTGTCATGCCGGGAGTCTCCGGCAGGAGAATTGAGGGATGCTGGGGGACTGACATTTTATGACGTGTCTGACATAGGGGGCAGGGACAGTCCCCTGCTGGATATAGCTAGCTAGAATTTTTCCGTGGGGTCCTAGCGCCTTCCGGCTTCAGTCTTATGGCGTAACCTGCTGCAAGAGCTGTTCTCGAAGATCTACTGTTACGGACAGAACTGAGGGATGCTGGGGGACGGCCCCTTTAATGATATATGTGATGTCGGGCCGAAGTTGGGGGCGGTCCCCAGCTGTATGTAGCTAGCTAGAAGTTTTCCATGGGGTCCTGCGGCCTGCCAACTTCGGTCCTAATGGTGAAACCTGCTGCAAGAGCTGTTTTAGAAGATCTACTGTTACAATAAGTTCTTACGTAACTGTACTTTTCTGTAAAAAAAAATCTTGTCATTTTTTGTATGTGTTTGTTTTTGCCTGTCCTCTAGTTTTCTGTGTGAGGTTACACTTCCAGAATGCATGTCATGCAAGGGATCCGTCAAATGTTTTACATACAGCAACAAGGACTTCAGTGTAAATTAGAAGGTTGATCTAAATGTTCGTTACTTAGAGGTGCAGTCCCTTATTTTGGTAGTGGGGACTGCACAAATCACATAATATGTAGACATATAACCTAGTCCTAGAGATGCTAGAAGAAGCTTAGTATGTGCGTGCATGGGCAGACTGGTTAGGCCGTAGGCCCTTGTCTGCTGTCAACATCTGTGTATCTATGTATATTTTTGTAGCAAGGCATTGTGGGTATAGTACATAGCTGACTTTTCTGTCTCCCTTATCAAAGTGCAGTCTTCCATGTTGGTTGTGCTTACAGCAGTACTGTCTGTAGAAAGGTTTCTGGGAAACTGTTTTTTAGATGTAGGTAGGCCACAAAGATAGTTTGCCAGTTTGTGTAGATGTTGTTTGACTTTTATTGCCTGCTGGTGAAGTGATAGGTCTGACACTGCTCCTGTCAGAATGTGAGAGCGAGATGATACTTTTCTGTGCTTATTTTATCGGGCCTGAATGACTGTATAGTAGTTCAGGAGTGTAATTAAGGGTCAGACCACTTTTTTTTTTTTTGGTGTCCAGCTTCTGCTACGAAGCCAAACTTGTAACAGAAAAAGGATTTCTGCAATACTAAGACTGACCAACAGAGGTCTCTGGAGATGCATGGTAGAAATGGGCAATGTGACATCATATTCTCTTATGCTAATGTAGCTCTCATGGACTATGGAATTTACACAACCATGAAATGGAGACTCCCAGGACAGTTACAGGGGACTAGCATGAGCGATAAAAACAAGTTAAAGCAAACACTTATATCCCTAACAGCTACAGCAGAAGAGTTGTCTTTTGATTTGGAAACCAACTTTACAAGATATGAGGGTGTAGTTCTTGAAGACACAAGTTGGCACTGGGTCCAGTTCTCAATATGTGTGCTTCAGCCTAGAAACAACCTCGGCCTCCTCCACTGGTTTAAACTCCCCCCCCAACCAGGCAGAGTGCTCCTTGGACAGAAGGGCGACCACAGTCGGCCACACTGTGGCTCACTGGCAGAATTCCCCGCCTGATAGCGGACACTCTTTCTGAGAAGAACCAAGCAAACTCATTGCATAAAGCATCTAAAAAAGCTTTTTTGGGCTGTAGACAAGCTGGATGTAACAGCCAGTCTACAGTCCGAAAAAGCACAGCTGGTCAATTCCTCCCGGCGGCAATCTCCCTGGACAGGAATACTGCCTTCTTATGGTTGATTGCCCCCCTGTACACAACATAGTGTGCACGCAGGGCCAGTCTGTCCGCCTCCAGCCTGGTCTTCCACCAGCAGTGCTCTGACTTCCAACCCTTGATCTTCATCGCCTTGAGCTCCCCATCAAACCAAAGTGACCTCAAGTGAGAGGATCTGAGTCATACACAAACTGGTGCAAGGGAGTTGAGTGCCTCAGACATTGCCTTATGATAGGCGGCAACTGCTTCACCCATACCCCCTGTGCATGCACTGCCCACACTAGATAGGTCAACTACTGCCAGAAAACCCTCCGGGGTCAAACCCTCAAAGGGCGGTAGCTACCATCTTTACAGGGAGGGCTCACGGGGAGCCTGAGCAAGAGCGCCACTCTGCAATGATTGGGCCAAATGATCCGATCAGTCTTAAGATTATCAATCTCATGCCCCAGCGAGAAGACCAAGTCCAGCATGTGACTGCCCTGGTGGGTCACAATAGAAATTTCTTATGACTGGCCCAGAGATGACATCATCTGGAGGAGGTGGTAACCCAGCCTGGATGATTTCGTCATCAGAACAAACATTGACGTCCCCAGAACTTAAACACCTGGGGTCCTCCAATGTTTCACGGAAGACTAAGTTGGCTACCTCCTGCAGGAGGATCCTGCAACCTGCACCTGGACCACCACCGACAGCCACACATTCAAACAGCCCTGCCCCTGCATTCCACTCTGGGGCGGTGTACTATGGAGTACCGGGGGGGGGCAGACTCTAAAACCGGGCCAGTATCGTCACCCACCCAGGTCCCCGTGATGCATGCCAGATTGGTGAAACCAGATCCGCTGTAATTGTGGTCTTATTTCTGATCGATCTGGCATTGCGCAGTACTGCCCTCGAGATTGGTGGATAGTGCAGCTTCTCTGGCTGCTTGCCCACTCATTCTGGTGGGAACCAAACATGTCTGGCTTCTCTCTAGGACTCGCCGAAACCCAGAGCACCTTCTACACTTATATTCTCTTGTCTGCACATAAACCATCCACTAGAAAAACCTACACAGCCAAATGGAAGCGTTTCTCTCTCTGGTGTGCAAAATCCTCTTCGAACTCTTTTTCCTGCCCACCAAATAAAGTTTTGGAGTATCTTTTGGACCTCTCAAATTCAGGTCTGCAGTACTCTGCTGTCAAATTTCATCTCTCTGCCATTTCAGCTTATCGTGAGCCGGTATATTCCTTGTCTTTAGCTCAGTTGCCTGTAGTTAAGAGGTTTCTTAAGGGCATTCTGCATACCAGACTTCCTATCAGACGTCCACTCGCAGCCTGGGACATTAACCTTGTGCTAGCCATGCTCACTCGGAAATCTTTCGGGCCTCTAGCTACCTGCGAGTTGAAGTTACTTTGGCCCGTAGAGTTTCGGAAATACATGCTCTGGTCATAGACCACCTGTACACTGTATTTCACAAGGACAAAGTAGTTCTTAGGACTCACCCTAAGTTTCTTTCCTAGGTTGTCTCAGAATTTCATTTAAACCAACCTTTAGTCCTACCTACCTACTTTGCTAACTTCCAGAATGAAGGGGGATCGTACCCTGCATTCTTTGGCTGTTAAGAGAGCACTGCGATTCTATCTGGATAGAACAAAAGAAATTCGCAAGGCTCAACAACTGTTTGTTTCATTCAGCAAGACCCGGCTGGGTCAACCTTTCACTATTAGGTGCATTTCAGTGTGGCTGGTAGCATGCCTCTACCACTGCTGTTCTATGGCACAGGTTAAGCTAGAAGGCAGAGTGTACACCTACTCTACTAGAGCAGTCGCAGCATCTCTGGCGGAAATCCGCAACGTGCCCATTGTAGACATTTGCAATGTGGCTACATGACTACATGGAGCTCAGTGCATACTTTCGTTAAGCACTATGCTTTAGATGTCCATGCCAGACGACATCTGTCGTTTGATAGGACTATTCTTAACAGACTTCTGTCCTAACTACGTGAGCTCTTACTTTCTCCTGCCACCCGTCTCGGGGTTGTTAGCTCAGTACTGTCCCATTAACGTGAATGAGTGGTGGAGACTTTATGTCCATGAAAATAAGGAAATTACATACCTACCGTAATTTTTGATCTTCTTGGACGAAGTCTCCACCACTCAGTTACACGCCCAACTGCCATCCCCCAATCTCAAGTCTCTGTTTTTGGTCTTCATTCCCTCAATGGTTAGGCTGCGAAGACTCTATTGTTGACCCTTCTTACATGGGTCATTCGAAATATCTTGTGTCCGATTTAGTTAGGTTAGCCCTCTAGGTTAGTTATGCTGCAGTTCCTTGGAAAAAAGGTACTGAGGCGGTTGGAGGGTCAACGCTGAGGTAATCTTTACTGCACAAGCCATGTCTCATGGTGCTGCTTCCTCGTGGCTCCATCTCTGGCGCTGACCCTCTCGAAAAGTTTGCTCCCGTTGGGTCCTAGCGCCTCCGGCGTAGATTCCCATTAGTGAGAATGGGTGGTGGAGACTTCGTCCAAGAAGATTAAGAATTACGGTAGGTCTGTAATTTCCATTTGTCAGCATATCAGGGTGAAAATCACGTCCTCTAAGGTGATCCCCTCCTGGCTTCGTTTTCTCCTCCCTTTTGGATGTGGGACACTTCTGAAACCTTTGTGGGGAACTTGTTTTGTCAGGAGGACCCTGCAGCGGGGTGGGTCCTGTTCCCACCTCAGGATTCTTTCAAAGACAAGAGGGGGAGTCACTGGCCTCCTGCTCATTTTGGACTTTCGGGGAGGGCACTTTGAATTGGTGCCTAGCCTTGCCGATGTCTCTTGCACTTCTTCAGTCGGTCATCTCCCTCTGGATAATCCTTAAGACTTGAGGGTTTTCTTCTCCTGCTCCCTTTATCGGAGAGAAGAAATGTGGTGTAAAACAGTCATGTCTTTTTTTTTGGTTCTCAGGGAGTCCTCTGGACCCCTACGAGTGAGGTGTAGTGTCTCCCTCCTCCTCTCTTCTCTCTGTTCTATCCTCTTTCTCCCTCCTTTACTCTCTCCCTCACTTTTACTCTGTCCCTCACTAGCTTGCCCAGAGGTTGGGGCCCCCTGTCCCAGAGCCCTAGGTTTTCTGTCTCTTATGTTCTTTTGTCCAGCATTATTCCTTCCTTGGTTTTTATATCCTTTCTTTTTCCTATTCCTCGGGCTCCCTTGCCCCGCCCTCTGTCTTCTTTACCCAACTTCCTCTCCCCATGCAGAACTGGGATGGAGGAGGAGTCCGTGTCGGTTACTGGCCTACCCGAGAGTGCTACACTGTGCGTCGGCCTCAAGGGCGTCACCGTCACGGAGTGGACTCCTCCCCTTACAAAATAAAATTAAAAATGCTCCTGCGGGATCCTGATCCTCCGGCCAGAACCCACCAGTGATGAATGGTGAAGATACACAGAAAGATCAGGAATTACGGTATGTATGTAATTTTCATTTCTACATTTGACATTACAAGCAGAGGACTGCAAGCAGCTGAGCAGAAGAACTTTAGGGGACAGGGATCCAGTTTTCATGTGTATTTTATTTCGCTTTTGTTGACTGGGTAAGTGCACTAGACAAATCTTGCCTATTTTCAGGCACGACCTGGGGAAGGGGGATACAAATGAATGCCAACTGACCTTAAACCAGATTAAGCTGTTGGTGGTATTTTTAGTGAATGAGGGAAATTTGGCCAGGACACCGGGGAAATTCCCCTACTCTTTTCGATAAGTGCCATGGGATCTTTTACATCCACCTAAACTATCACCAGTCCAGGCAAATGGGACCTCAGTTTGTTATTCGGCTTGGTTATAAAGAAAACTGGGAAAACAAAAAAAAAAGAAAATATATGAAGTAAAAGATGGAGTCTCTAAAACTTGTGTTATCTTCCCTGTGTCAGTCTTCATCATTCATCACTGTTTGGGTGTCCAATAGCGCAGCACCCCACAGAACTTTTTTTTAGGGGGCAGCGCGCCTATGAGGCTGATGTACTGCGTGGCACTCGTGGGTCGGCAAGTAATGGCCGCCACCTCCTCCTCCACCTCAGTTTTGCTTCTCCTGCCATCCTGCCTTCACTTGTCTCCTCCGCTGCAGCCATAATCTGAATCTCCAGGTTCTTCGGCCTCCTCATCTTCCTCCATCGAGAGAGGAAACTTCTGACCGCCTGTCCTCTGACGCTGATCAAACAGCGTATCAGTGCTTCCTCACAAGGCTAGTCGGGGACCTGCTTATATTGTACATAGCAAGACACAACACTGAGCATACGACGTGCGCCTTCCTAGGTGAATACAGTGCGGACCACTTGGTGGTCCCTTCCTGGCCTATACCTTTCCAGGAGGCGTCGTACAGTGCCTGGCAGCTTCCATCCACCCCAGCTCCAGCCCCTTCAGACAGCCAGCGTCTGCATTGCTTGCCCCAGAGGACTCCTGGTACATTGCCTCATCCCTCTGTGGGAGTGACACGGTTGGACACCCCTACCGGGCATAGACGCCCAGTCTGTGACCGGCCCACTGATCCAGATTCTGCTGAGTTCGACGGCCTGGGGTGGAGAGTTTTCTCCTCGGCACGGGTGATGCTATATATCGCGTCTCATCAGGTGCACCATGCTGCTTATTACAGGCATCTATGGGTGATGCTGGGTCAGGTGCTGGCATCGTTGCCTGATTTGGAGGTGGCCAGGCAGGGCACAGCCCTCTCCGTGGTAGGTCTGGAGCTAGCAAGGCACCAAGCAAGGGCATCTTATGATGCCAGTGAGGTTGCTTCACAGCTAGCAGGGACAGCAATCTGCATTAGGTGGACGGCGTGGCTTCGCCTATTAAGGTTATCATCCTTGGCCCAGCGTAGGGTGATTATCTCCACATTCCGGGGATCCATCTTTTCTCCTGCAAGATGAGGTGGGATCTGAAGGGGCACCTTTCTTCCCCTAGAGAACGGGGGACCCCACCTCTTCCTGACCAGTCACAGGCCTAACTGGCCTGGAGTGGGTCTCCTCCTCCTCTTGTGTTTCCCCCACAGGAGGCTGAGGGACATCTGTCCCTCAGGAAAGTGTCTGAACCCCCTTTGGGGGGCTTAATACTCACCCAACAGTGATGAATGGTAAAGACTGACACAGGGAAGAAATGAAAATTACGTACTGACTGTAATTCTTGATCTTCTTGTGTATCTTCGCCATTCATCACTGGAACACACCCACGTTCCCCCTCAGAAGGCCTCAGTTCCTGGGTGATGCCTCCTCCCTGCTTGCCCTCCTTCTCAGGGAACCAGTCGGGACTCTCCCACTGTAACCATAGGGCCCCTCCTTGTTCCTAGGAAGCGGCAGAGAGAGGGGACCCATTTGAGAGGAGGGCCAGTAGAACCTCTCAATCTGGAAACTGAGATGGGGGACTCTTGGTGGACCCCTCTTCCTCTGCCCTTGGTGGAACCGCTGAGGTCAGTCCACTTCCTTCGTGATGTGCTGACTGCTACTCGGGGTCCTTTTGGATGAGGGAAGGGAATGGGGCCGTAAGGGACTCCTCCTTCCCTTACTCTCCCTGTCTTCATCCTTCTGTACCTCTTCAATTTCCCTTCCCCTTTTAGGGAGGGAGGTGTTGAATGGGTGAAATCCTCACTCTTCCCTCCTTTTTGGAAGCGGTAGCCGGGGAGAGGAATGGGGAATCCCGACCAGGGTTGGTTTTCCACCCAGTAGTGGGTTGGAGAAAGGAGGGAGGGACCGTCTCCACTCCATGGATGCTCAGTCTGACCCAAGAAAGGGACAATAATAAGGCCAGGATGCGGATGCTGCGGCAACTGCCTGCAGGCTAGCTGACTGCCTACCTCTGGAGGCATATCCCTAGTCACTCAAATGCTCTGAGTCGGTCAAGGTGCATGTGTAGATGGGTTCCTCCTTCCCACCTTTCCTTCCTCCCATTATTTCTTTCTCTCTCTCTCTCTCTTCTCTCCTTTTTCTTTCCTTTTCTTCTTCTTTTTCTTTCCTTCCTTCTTTCCTGTCTGAATGGCCATCCAGGGACCGGGGCCTAATGGCCCATACCCTCCCAGATTCCCCTCCTTCTCTGTCTTCTGGCTAGCCTTTTCCTTTTTCAGTTTGTTTTTTCCTTATACTGTCCCTTGGGCTCCCTTGCCCTGCCCTAATTTTTCTCTATCCCTCTGTTTTCCCTCTGCCTCTCCAGCGAGCAGAACTGAGGCAGAGGAGGAGCCGACGGCCGTTGCTGGCCAACCCGCAAGCGCCATGCAGTACATTGGCCTCGTGGGTGGCACCACTGGTGCCAACTCCTCCCATAAAAAATCATGGGTGCTGCGCTCTGGCTGGACACCCAACAGTGATGAATGTGAATGGTGAAGATGCACAGGAAGATCAAGAATTACGGTAGGTACATCATTTTCATGTTTTTTTCATTGATTACTCAGTAAAGTCAGGGGCTCCTTAAACATAAGTGTCAACACATCTGTGGGAGATGGCTGAGCTGTAGTATGTTTTTGACCAGGTCTGTGCTGTTGGATGAGAAGCGAAGACTGGAGGCCAGGATCGCTCAACTGGAGGAAGAGTTGGATGAGGAACAGGGCAACATGGAGCTGCTAAATGACCGATACAGGAAAATCACACTACAGGTAAAAACGAGGGAGGTGGGGTGAGCTGTACACGTTACATATAACTGGAGCATCTGCACTGCAGATAATGATACTGGGGGTTTGTGCACTGTACATGGGAGCAACTGTACTGCAGGTAATGATACTGGGGGTCTGTGCACTACACAGAGTGGTAGCAACTGCATTGCAGGTAATGATACTGTGGTATATGCAATCTCAATCTTTATTTATCAAACGCTTTTTCAATAAGATCATAGCATCGCACACAGAAACATAAAACATCAGTACTATAAAATGAAAACTTAAGAATAAATCATATTTCATCAGGCTTTTTAAATATCGGAAAACGCTGGATCGAATAAATATGCTTTTAAGGCAGATTTAAAAGTCTCAACGGACGGGCACTCCCTAATCCGATGAAGTAGAGAATTCCACAGGGTCGTCGCAGCAAAAGCAAATGATCTAGCTCCTGAAGTTGTTAAACGGACCCTGGGAATCTCTAGCAATCCCTCGTCGGTGGAGCTGAGAGAATGAAGGGGCCGGTAGGGACAAAGGAGATCTTACAGGTACCGCAGTTCTAGTCCATTTAGGGCCTTATAGGTCAGTAACCTGTCCTTGAAGGTGATCCTCCATCACACTGGCAGCCATTGCAGGCCACGGAGCACAGGTGTCATGTGGCAAGATCTTGATAAGCCTGTCAACAACCTGGCAGCCACATTGTGCACCAGCTGCAGGCATCGGAGGTCCACCCCTGGTAGCCCTACGTATAGGGCATTGCAGCAATCAAAGCACGAGGTCACAAAGGTGTGGACCAATGTCGGAAGGTCATCAGGTGGGACCAGGTGTTTTATCCGGGCAGTATTCCTCAGATGGTAAAATTAGGTCTTGACAACTGCCGTCACCTGAGACTTAAGTGTCAGTTCGCTATCAAGCATAATGCCCAGATTCCGCACCCAGTCTGTCATCAGTTGACTGCCTCCTAGCCAAAGCCCGGATGGCTGCCCCCCAATAACCTCTTTACCCGACGACCTGGGTCCACAACCAACACCTCAGTCTTATCCGGATTCAGTTTAAGCCAGTTGTCACTCATCCAGTCCTAAATCTTGGAGAGGCAGTTGTTAAAGACCAAGACAACATCACTTTGTTCAGGCACAAAGGACACGTACAATTGAGTATCATCTGCATAGCAGTGAAAACTCAACCCATACTGCCTAATAATGTCCCCTAATGGCAGCAAATACACCACGAACAATGTGGGGGAAAGCACAGAGCCCTTTGGTACCCCACGTGGCAGGGAGAGAGGGGCCGAAGAGAAAACTCCCGACTCTACTCTCTGCATCCTACCATTGAGGAATGAATGGAACCATCTGAGGACTGTACCAGACAGCCCACAGAATAATCGCAGGTGCTCCAGCAATACCCCATGGTCCACGGTGTCAGACGCTGCAGGGGAGATCAAGGAGGACCAAGATTGAACGCTTCCTCTTATCTCTCGCCATCAGGAGATCATTAAATACCTGAACCAACATGGTCTCGGTACAATGCCTCTTCCTGAAACCGGACTGGAGAGGATCATAGATATCGTGGGTGGTCAGATGCTTCTCGAGCTGCATTGTGACTGCCTTCTCAATAACCTTGCCCACAAAGGGCAGGTTAGAGACAGACCTGTAGTTTGTGAGACAGTCAGGGTCAAGAGAAGGCTTTTTTAAGAGGGGGTGAACCACCGCCTCCTTCAGGGTGTCCAAAAACACCCCAGTCTCTAACGAACAGCTGTCTCAGCAAGGACCAGTTTGATTACCTCCACGTACCCCATCAAGAGGTGCATTGGACCTGGGTCCAAACTACAGTAGATCAGTTGCATACCCTGGATCATCTTCACGATGTCTTAGATCACTGGCTGGCTAAAATCTGACCAGACAAACCGGATGCTTGCAGCCTCGCACCGATTTCTACTCTGCCCATTTGAATGCACTGTACAGATCTCACATCTGATGGTGCCAACCTTATGTGCGAAAAATCGAGTGAACTCATCACACTTCTTCTGTGAAAAAAAAAAAGCTCTGATTCTGGAGACAGGTTGGATTGCACAACCTATCCACGGTTCAGAAGAGCTGAAGCCGTAGATATCGTGCAGCTGCAATCTCCCTGGACAGGAACTCTGCCTTCTTACGGGAGACTGCAGATTGATGATCCCTGTAATGGGACATCAATCTGAGTTTGTCATCACTCATCCCTGATTTCCGCCAGCACTGCTCCAACCTTCTTCCCACTCTCCTCAACTCCCTCATTGTACATAGAGTTGGAGGAGCTGCACTGCAGGTAATGATGCTGGGGTCTGTGCACTGTACAGAGTGAGAGTGTGACAGGGTGACCACTGTAATAGTGGACACCTCTGGGATAAATTGAAACCCCTTCCGCAGGCAGTTTATATGTTTTGTATAATGTCCAACATGCTGCTTGGCTGGCTGTAACAAAACTAAGAGTACAATTACAAAACTAAGAGAGTAGTTTTAATAGAAGAATAACAAAAGTTTGTATCTGTTTTTTTTCTAGATGTTAGCAGCCCTCTTCTAAGATGTATTTTGCAGCAGACAGCATGAGATAATATGACCCTGCAGGAGAGTTTAGGAGAGCACGGAATGTTTTGACCATGGCTCTGACCTTTAACAATGTTGTAAACAAATTATGTAATGTGCTCCAGGTACCAAATAACTGTTCTAAGAGTGTGGATATGTTGTTCATCCACACTCTTTGGCATGTCCCTTTCCCTTTAAATCTTGCTGGAAGTCTTCAAGCTGGCTCCTCCCACCCACCTGAGTGGTATATACCGTGGCTCCGCCCCATGATGCCAGATCTTCCTTTCCACTAGAAGACTCAGGTTGCCTCCCTCATGCTCACGCATTTCGTAGGCTCTGGCTTTCGAAAGTTCAGTTCTACCAAAATTAAAAATCATTTGAGTTAGTGATCGCCTTTTCGCATCTTCGATTGTGGAAGAAAAATCTTCCCCCGGATTTCGTCGGTGTCCTTGCAGCCAAAAAATGTTGCACACTGATCCCAGCCTCACGTGCGTCTACTGCCTCGGTGTCGACCATGGCACCTCGTCCTGCAGCTTTTGTTTGGCCTTCCATCTCAACGTCCTGGATGACTGTCTTGCACATTTGACATTGGGGAGACCAGAGAAGAGGAACCCTCCGGTGAAGTCCAAGGAGGCTAGGTGGGCAGTTTCTGCAGCTGCAGGACCCACCGAGCAGTTGGAACGCATGCAAGCATTCGAGGAAGAAGCTGCTTGTGCTGCAGACTCTCTTCGTTCTGCTCAACCTGGGCTCCACCTTCTTGGGCTCCTTCAGGGAGTTATGCCAGTCTCTTCCTTACCAGGGGGGAGGCGCCTGCGGGCTCGTACTCCTACCGATCCCGTAAGTGGGATAAGGAACCGAGCAAGTCTTCATCTCTGCGAAGGCACTCATGGGACCGAGAGAAGTCTCAGTCCTAGGAGCATGCAGTCTTGTCCTTGGTCGAGATTGCTTCTTCGGCCGCTGGCTTCACGGACCTTCCATTGGGCCAGTCGACGAGGATGCGGCCGATGAGGTCGAGATTGATCTTCCTGGACATAAGTCTCCACCACTCATTCACACTAGTGGGATTGGCGCCGGAGGCACTAAGACCCATCGGGAGCAAACTTTTTGCTGGAGGGTCGGCGTTGACAGCCCGCGAGACCTGGCCTTGAGCAGCTCGAGCGGTAATGACCATCTCGGCGACGACCCTCCAACCGCCTCAGTTCCTTTTTTTTCCTACTGCCGAAAAGGCTTCAGTGACGACGCAGACGCTGAATGGGAGTCAAACTTCAAACTAGCGAATAGTTTTCAGTTTGTTTTTTGTAACATTATCACGTATAGTAGTATCGCTAGTTTTATTCTATTTTCAGAAATTGTTCTCATATTTAAATTTAACTTACTTGAAGAAGTCTCGCCCATTGGACGGAGTCGACCATGAGCAGGTCAGGTGACGGTAGGAGACTTCGATGAAAGCTGTTCAGTCAGCTGGCTGGGTCCGGCTAGCCTCCTTCTCTCAGCGGGGTTCACCACGGGTCAGTCCGATGTCTGGGATCAGCGTCCTGGCCGCATAAAATAAACGGTCGACTCTCGGCGCTGCTCGCCTCGAAAGGCCTTTCTTCGCCCACAGGTCAAAAAGAGAAGGTATCACTCGAGGTCGCCTTCTGTATGTCTGCGCCGACGGTCGGTTATCGTTAGTTGCCGTCTCCTTTCTTCGAGTCACCAACTTCCGCTAATCGTTGCCCTACATCTGAGCCCTCCCGCCTATAGGTAGGGCTCCAGATGAGCAGTTTCATCAGTGGGCCGCTCTTATGGAGCGATGGGCTCGGAGGTTGGTTCTTCTGCCTGGCTCGGTTACCTCGAGCCCTCGGGCTCCTCGGCGATCAGGTAGGGTTGAACCTCCTAGTCACGCGGCGCCTTCTTCGGTGCTAGCGACTGCTTAGGTGTTTCCTCACATGGCTGCGAGCGCAGGAGCCTCACGATGCCCTTATCTCCTGGTTTTTTCCTTCTCTTGTTTTCCAGGTTCCCGGGCTTTTCCGCCTTCTGCAGGGTTCAGGCCGTGTCGGCACCGCTGGGCCGCTGGAGCTTGCGGCGCTGCAGTGGTCTCGGGCGCTGGGTGGCGCCAAGGTGATCTCGCGCGCCGCCGGGTGGTGCTGCGGATCGGGCGGCGCCGGTTGCGGAGATCGGCTGCGGGCGCTGCCGGCCGCGCTAGGCGCGCGTCCGCGGGCGCCGCGGGCGCTCAGGGGCAGCAGGTTCTTCGCGCCTGCGGCGCCTCGGTGCCGTCTTCAGCCTGTTTTGCCGTCCCGGCGCCGGCAGCCCTTGGGGACTCTCCTTGTTTTTCTGCCATTTCCTCCTCTCCTAATTTTCACTCCTTTCCTGTCCAAACAGTCCTTTCTGGACCATCAGGAGATGATGTTGAGCCTGACCCAGACCTTCGGTTGGGTGATGAAGTGGAGGAAACAGGATCTTTCTTTGCTACAGAGCCTGTGGTCGAGGACCTGTCCTTTAAGTCTCTGTTGAAGAACCTGGGATCCACTCTTTCTCTCCAGACTACAGACATCGATCCTGGGAAGATATTAAGACTCCAGTATCTTCATGCTTCGGAGATCCCTACGGATTTGACTCCTCCGATTCAGCCTTCCTTCGAGACGCTGTCTCAAATGGTATGGAATAACCCTGTTCTTATTCCTCAGTGGCTAAATCCATTGATAAGAAGTATTCAGCTCCCAAGGATCGTCCCATTTTGGTATCCCAAGCCTTTGGATCCTATTGTAGTCCTGGCAGAGAATGACAAGGTCGTTTCTTCCTCAACTACTACAGCTCTAATTATTAACAAAGAGTCTCGTAAGATTGATACATTAGGTAAGAGAGTCTTTGCTGCCTCCACTCTAAGTATGCGTATTGCCAGTTATCAAGGCTATTTTTCTCAGTATGAGTATATCCTGTGGCACTCTATGAAAAGAATGGTTGAAGCTCTTCCAGATTCGGATTCCAAGTCAGAGCTTCTTCTGACCGTTATTAGAGGTATTGAGTCCAATAACCAACAGGTCAAAGCCGCCATGGACGCTTTCGACACTGCTTCTCGCTCAGCAGCCGCGGGGATTTGTACTCGGCGCCATTCCTGGCTGCGTACTTCTGGCTTCACGAATGATGCTCAGCAGCAGGTGATGGCGCTGCCTTTTGATGGCTCCTTTCTTTTTGGCCCTCAGGTGGAGCAAGCCTTAGAGGCCACTCAGAAGACTAGATCGGCCATTAGTTGGCCAGACCTCCGCCTGCCCCTCTCGGGGTATGTGAACAGACGCCAGTTTCATAGTCGCCAGTCCTTTCGAGGCAGAGGCAGGGAAGCTTCCATAAAAGCCAACCTGCCCAACCTCAAAAGAAGACGCAGAGAAAGCGTAGGGACCCAAAGCTCCCAGCGCCACCTTATGAGTCGTTGGCCCAAGTTCCATCCACTCTGCCCGAGTGGAACTTTCTCCTCCGGTGGGAGGTCGCCTGATGTACTTCTACAACCAGTGGAAGTCCATAACCTCAGACAAATGGGTTCTTCGGATAATTCGCGAGGGTTATTCTCTCAATTTCTTGGAACCCCTGAATTGTCCTCCCATACGACAACCCAGGTTGTCGGCTTCAGTCAGATCTCCTCACCGGAGATCCAGGGCCTTCTGAACAACAGGGCAATAGAACTGGTGCCCCGCATTCTAGTAAACACAGGGTTCTACTCCTTTACTTTCTGGTTCCAAAGAAATCTGGGGATGCGCCCATTCTAGACCTCAGAAGTTAAACAAATTCCTCCCAGGGAGAAATTCAAGATGATTTCCTAGGTACCCTGTTGCCTTGCTGCATCAGCACGACTGGCTGGCCTCTCTGGATATGCAGGATGCTTACCAGCATATCCCGTCCACCCACCCACCGCAAATTCCTCAGGTTTGTAGCTTTGGGTCAGCATTATCAGTTCAGAGTCCTGCCCTTTGTGTCCTCGGCGCCCGCGAGTTTTACAAAGTGTTGTGCAGTTCAGCATCTCAGGAAAGTCGGACTCGAGTGTTTCCCTACCTGGACGATTGGCTTCTAGCAAGCCCTTCCGCCAAGGGACTTGGAAGCCGTGCAAACGACTTCTCGCCTTCTCACGCCCATGGGAGTTCTACAATTTGAAAAATCTCAACTGCAACCCTCCCAGAGGCTCCTTTTCATAGGGACGCTTCTAGACACCTCTTCAGCGAAGGCTTTCCTTCCAGAGGACAGAAGACTCGACATCCTTCAGATGGCCCGTTACATCAGGGAGAACCAATCGGTTACAGCTCTCTCGATGCAACGCATGTTGGGTCTCATGGCGTCCTCGGTCTTCACTGTCCCTCTGGCCCGACTGCACATGAGAACCACCCAATGGATGCTCTCCACTCAGTGGTCCCCGACCTCTCACCCCAGTCTTATCCCATCAAGCTGACGGAGCCCTTCAAGGTCTCTCACCTGGTGGTCTCAAGAGAGCAATCTCCTGAAGGATTCCCTTGCTCCCCGGATCATCAGATCTCCATCACCACAGATGCATCAGCTAATGGATGGGAGCTCACTGTTCTCCTCCACACTCAAGGTGTATGGACTCAGTTCAAACTCATCTCCACATAAATGTCCTGGAGATGAGAGCGGTCCTCTATGCAATCCGAGCTCTGAAGGATGTCCTTTGTCACAAGAACATTCTCCTTCAAGCGGACAACAAAGCAGTGATGTATTACATCAACAAGCAAGCGGTGCTCATTCTTATCTCCTTTGCAGGGAAGCAATGAGGGTGTGAGTGGTGCTTGGAGCACAAGTCTCTGATTCAAGCGGTTTATCTGCCAGGTATACAAAACGACCTAGCAGATCACCTCAGCAGAACGGAGGCAGACCTCTACGAGTGGTTCTCGATCCAGCCGTAGCTCGGTCCCTGTTCAAAGAGTGGGGACTCCAGACCTGGACCTTTTGCATCCCCACTCAACGCAAAACTGCCTCTCTTCTGCTCCAGAAATCCAGGGCCTGGCATTTTCTGTCAGGATGCTTCAGGCTCGTGTGGACAAACGCTCTTTACGCCTTTCCACCACTTCCTCTAATCCAGAGATACTCCTCAAGTTCGAGTCTCAGGGACCAAGATGATTCTCATTGCTCCTTCCTGGCCTCGGCAACTATGTTTCCTCTACTCAACAGTATGTTGGCAGCCTCTCGAGACCACTTCCTTTGCAAATCAGTCTTCTGACTCAGGGTTCGTTGGTCCATCCAACCTGAAATCACTTCACCTTCATGCTTGGCTCCTGAAGAGATAGAAGTGAATCGGTTCAACGCCCTCGTAGAGTCTCAGACATCCTTCTGGCTGCTCGAAGCCAGCCACCGAAAACGACGCTTCCAAATGGAAACGTTTCTCTGGTGTCAAAATCCTCTTGGAATCCTTTTCCTGTCCTCCTGGCAAGGTTCTGGAGTATCTTTTGGACCTATCAAACTTAGGTCTTCAGTACTCCACAGTTAAAGTTCACCTTAGTGCCATCTCAGCGCTCCATGAGCCGGTTTCTTCCTTAACTCTGGCTCAGTTACCTATGGTGAAGAGATTTCTTAAGGATTCTCCATACCAGACCCCTGTTAAGCGTCCAGTTGCAGCCTGGGACATTAACCTGGTGCTGGACATGCTCACTCGGAAGCCTTTCGAACCCTTAGCTACCTGTGAGCTAAAATTTCTTACCTGGAAGACTGCCTTCCTGGTGGCCATTACCTCAGCCCGCAGGGTCTCTGAGATACATGCACTGGTTACGGACCCTCCGTATACTGTATTCCATAAGGACAAGGTAGTTCTCCGTACTCATCCTAAATTTCTTCCCAAGGTTGTGTCAGAATTCCATCTGAACCAACCTCTGGTACTTCCCGCTTACTTCGCTAATTTCCAAAATGAAGGGAACGGCTCTTCATTCCTTGGATGTTAAGAGAGCCTTGATGTTCTATTTAGATAGAACCAAGGATGTTCGTAAGACTCAGCAACTGTTCGTTTCTTTCAGCGACACCGGCTGGGTCAACCTGTCGCTATTAGATGTATCTCTTCATGGTTAGTGGCATGCCTTCGTCATTGCTATTCCATGGCTCAAGTTAAATTAGAAGGTAGAGTGCGCTCACTCTACTAGAGGCGATCGCGGCATCCCTAGCGGAATCGCAATGTTCAAGTGCAGATATATGCAAGCCGCTACCTGGAGCTCAGTGCATACTTTCGTTAAGCACTATGCACTGGATGTTCATGCCAGGCGACATTCCGCATTCGGCAGAGCTATCCTTAATGGGCTTCTATCTTAGGCAGCGTGAGCTCTGGCTTTCCTGCCGCCCTTTAGGGATTATCAACTTGGTACTCTCCCACTAGTGTGAATGAGTGGTGGAGACTTATGTCCAGGAAGATAGAAAATTACGTGACCTACCGTAATTTTTGATCTTCTTGGACGAGTCTCACCACTATCACACGCCCACCCTCCATCCCCGAGCTCACCGCTGTATTGGTCTTCACTCCTCAAATCTTTAGGCCGTGAGGACTTCTTTGCTGACCCTTCTTACACGGGTCATATGGACTATCTTATGTCCGTTTTTTAATGTTGGGTTTACCTTTACGTTAGTTGCGCTGCACCTCCTTGGTAAAAAGGTACTGAGGCGGTTGGAGGGTCGTGCGCCGAGATGGTCATTACCGCTGGGCGCACGCAGCGCCATCTCTCGCACCGACCTCCAGCAAAAAGTTTGCTCCCGATGGGTCTTAGTGCCTCCGGCGCCAATCCCACTAGTGTGAATGAGTGGTGGAGACTCGTCCAAGAAGATCAAGAATTACGGTAGGTACGTAATTTTCCTTTCTCGACCCAATCGACCTGCTGTTGACGACTCCTTAGAGAGGGCTCCGGTCCTAGTCTTCCCTGATGAGGAGACCCAGCCCTTTGGTGTCTCCATCGAGGACCCGGCTGCGAACCCCGGACGCCACCAGTCCCGCCGGTGTCTCCCAGGCGACTGAGTTGGCCCACCTGATCTTGGTCGAGGTCTAGAACTCCCTCATCCGAAAGGTTGAGGAAGAGCCATAAGCGCTTCAGAAAGAGGCAATGCCATCTGTCGTCCTCGTCATCCTTGGATGAGGAGAAGCTCTGGTGGAAACTCCATCGGCACCACGAGGACCTCATGTGGCAACGGCTGATCTTATCCAGGCACAAGCCTACTCTGTCTCCTACCCTGGCCATTACTTGGCTTTCACCTCTTAGGCCAAAGCAGACCCCTTCGGAGCCAAAATCTTCGGTTCCACCTGTTCGGCCTAAGCTGGTCTCTCCACCATTCGTGGTGGAACCGCCGCCTAAGCAGCTTGTGGGAGGGGCTCCTTCCAAAGAAGACAGACCAGACTCTGGGTTTCTCCGGCATTTGTCTGTCATGGTCACCCCAGACCGCCCTCAGCATGTTGAGGGTGATTTGGGTGGCAGACCGCTGTATCCAGATTCGTCGGATTCAGACGTCACCAGGCTTCATTCTCTTCCTGGGAATGATGACTTGTCTGGCTTAGGGATGTAGGAAGGCCCTTCCTCCTTCCAAGGGATCCTTCACCTCATCTCTGATTCCACAGGGTTGCCCCTGGAGCCCATCCAGAAAAAGGTGGAGTACCCTCTTCCGGACATCCTGAATAGTGGGGATACTCCGATGGAAGCTCTTCCTGTAGCCGAGGCCATTGTTGGTCCGGCCCTTGAACTCTGGCAACGTCCTGTCTCCTGCCCAGCTCTGTCTGCCCGCATGGCGCGCAAATACATGGTGCTCATGGGGTCCCTAGCGGGGTTCACAGAGCACTCTTCGGCCAAGAGCCTGGTGTTCACCTCTGTGTTCAGGTGTACTGGCAGTTCTGCTGACACGGACCGACCACCTGATAAAGAGTCCAAGCCCTTGGACCACTCGTCGAGGAAGGTCTGTGCGGCCTTCTCCTTAGGCCTTCATCAAGCAAGTTCGGCCATCGTCATGGCACACTTCTGCCATGCCCTCTTGGGGTCCTTGGATGGAGTCCTTCCATACCTCCCCACGGACATGCAGACCACGGTCAAGCAGGTCCGAGACCAAGGCCGAGCTGTTGCCAAACAGCAGCTCCAGATGGCCTTGGACATCGGGGACTCTTGTGCCCGCTCAATGGCTGCCACAGTTGCCTCTTGCCGCAGGGCTTGGCTGAGGCTCTTCTCCTTCCCTGGGGATACTCAGCACAAATTAACTGACGTGCCCTTCCTTGGGACTGACTTGTTTGACACAGGAGTGGCCGGTCACCTCCAGCGCATAGAGCAGTCCAGTGCCACCTTGGACACTACTTCTGCTAAGAGTTCTTCAGGCAAGAACAAGCAGAAGAAGAAGAAGCCTTTCTGGCACTCTTCCCCTGTGGCTCAGCAGTCCTCCTTTTAAGGGAGACAGCATCACCAGCATCGACAGCAGGCTCAAGCTTGGTGCCCTCGGCCCAAGCCTGGATCCCAACAGGCCCGTAAAGGAGACCGAGGCTCAGGTCCTGGAGCCTTCTCCTCCTCCAAGCCTGCCCAGTGACGGGTTGGGGACAGCTACCCCTACTCCTGTCACACCAGCTCTGGATCCTCCTGTCGGGGGCCGGCTCCGTCACATCTTACTTCGAGAAACAGCCCTTGCAGCTGGTTACACCATTAGGACTGAAGCCGGCAGGCGCCAGGACCCCACGGAAATGTTCTAGCTAGCAGTATCCAAAGGGGACCGCCCCCGACGTCAGGCATCGTATAAAAGGGGGTGGTCCCCCAGAATCCCCAGTTCTTTTTCCGCCGACCGCCAGCATCGGCCTCATATGGACCTGTTTCTAGCGCATTTACAACTAGAACTTTCCAGTTTACCACTAAATGCCGGCATCTCCAACTCCTTCTTCAGAAGGACATCCTTCCAAGTATGCCTGCGGCAAACAGATCCCTTTCAAGGATTCTCATTCGTCCTGTCTGTGGTGCTTAGGCCCGGAACATGACACCAAGGCCTGCTCCTTTTGTCAGGGGTTCAATAGTCGCACTAGAATCCGCCACCAGAAGGCACTTCAGGGGTTCCCCTTGGAAGAAAAGTTTAAAAGCATGGACAGAGACCCTGCCTCCAGAGGTGAGTCTACCTCTAAGTCTCACAAACACCGGGACAAGCATCAGGAGAAGGCCAGGTCCAGATCCCTTAACCAGGCCTCGGACTCTCACACCAGCTCCACGCGGTCAGACCACTCTCCCTCCAGGGCTTTCTCTCAGCCCCCTCCAGTAAAGGTCAAATCTTCAAGCAGCACTTTGGCTTCTCTGCATCCCATCAAGACTTCCAGGCCTTCAGCTTCTCGACACCTTCTTGGGCCTCATCGAAGTCTTCAGACTGTCACCAGTCCAAGTCTTCCTCCAGATCATCTTCAGAGAGACACAGGGACCCTGACACCAGATCGGTCTCCCAGGGGTCCGGATCCCCCTCTCAGGAAGACTAAGGCTAAGGAAGAATAAGACTGACATCCCTAGAATGGACAACGGACCCGAAGTGGGCTTCCAACCCTCCATTGGGCAAACGCTCGTCGGACCAGATGTCGGCTAAGCACCCGACGTCAGTAAGACGTTCGCCAGAGCCAAAGACTGCCTCCCCGTCACCGGTGGACACCGGTCGCTGGGACTCTACAGAGGAGGACCTGACGTTGCCTGATGACCAGGCAGGCGACAGTGAGGATGTCGGGCTTCCACAAGAGCCTTTGCCAATCCCGGAGACGCCCTCGGACCCGATACTGGCGACAGACCACCGGCACCAGGTCCGTCGTCTGGTATGAATATTCAAGAGGTGAAAGATCTTTTTACCTTTCGGTGGGACACAATAAAGAAGGATGTGATCCCAGTCAAACCTCCTCCTCCTACTCCTTCACCTCCTACTCCCACTCTTCCACTGCAGGGGCCAGCAGGAAGACCACCGTCCCCCACGGAGCACACTCCACCTCCTAGGGGGAGATCCAAAGAACGAGGAAGGCACCCTTCAAGATCTCTCTCAGGGTCTTCCAGTACTAAGCAACCCAGACGTCACCAGTCCACTCTGCCAGGGGAGGATTCTAGACCTGACACTTCAGATACCTCCAGGTCTCCTTCTCCAATCAGCATTTCATCACCTGATCCACAAGACCTCCCCAGGTCACCTCCAGATGATCCCTCCTTTTCCAAGATCATGAGGCACATCCAGGAGAACATGGGATGGGATTTGGAAGATCTCTACCTCGAGAGACATTGCCTAGCTCGTTACCTTCGGCAGAAGGACCCTAAGCCTGTGGTGGTGCCACCCTTGGTGAAAACCTTCGCGGACATCACCAAGACTGCGTGGAAGTGTCCGCACTCCACCCCCACGGTGACAAAGAAAGCTGACCGCCTGTACAGGGCCCTGACAGAGGACCAGTACTTGGCGCAACAGCCTCTGGCTGATTCCCTGGTCATTACGAAATCTCATGACCGGTCCCAACGACCACAGCATCTGAGCACACAGCCACCGGACCAGGAATCCAAGCAGTTGTATGCCCTGGGGAAGCGCATGTATGCGGCTGCTACGTACTCCATCAGGTCCCTGAACTATCTATGTCATATGGTTCAGTTTCAGAATGCCCTGTGGGAACAAGGTCAGGACCTAGTTGATAAACTACTGGATGGCGAGCAGAAGGTGGAGCTCTTGAACCTCCTCCGCACAGGGTCAGACGTGGGGACCCAAGTGTTACGAGCCACATATGATTCTGCGGACTCGTCTGCCGGGGTGCAGCTTCAGGCGTCTGGCTCCGGAGATACTCCTGGCTCAGTGTCTCCGGTTTTACCCCAGACGTATAGAAGAGTATCTTCAACGTCCCTTACAATGGAGAGGTCCTGTTTGGTGAACCCTCTGAAAAGGTCATCACCAAGCTTCAGGACTCTGGGAAGGCAGTAGGGTCTGCACAGGCAATGTGCAGATCCAAATCTGGTTCCTTTCATAGGAACCAGAACCGTTTTCGCGGCCGGCATCAACGACAGCAACCATGTTCCGGCCAGCAACAAAGGGGCACCTTCCACCGTAAGGCCCAACCTAAATCTTCCCAGGCAGAGATCAGAGGTATACCAACCCGGCCCAGCCTGCGGGAAGCAGCGCTGCCACAGCATGACTCCTTCCCGGCTTCCGCCCCTCCTCTGGATCAATGGGCAGAAAAGATTGGGGGTCACATCACTCGGCACTTTTCAGGGTGTCAGTCGATTACCACCGACTGGTGGGTACTTCAAATGGTCAAGAGAGGTCACTTTATAGAATTTCTTGACCATCCACCGTCAAGACCTCCCCTGCTTTCCCGTTATTCAGGTCAACACGCACTGCTCATACAGCAGGAGGTGCTCATGCTTCTTGGAAAGGAAGCTATAGAGCATGTACCGAAGAACCAGAGAGGTGCAAGTTACTATTCCCATTTCTTTCTGGTTCCCAAAAAGAGAGGGGACCTCCGTCCAATACTGGATCTCAGCGATCTCAACGCTTCAGTCCTCTACAAATGCTTCCGCATGGTGACTCTTCCCGGTCTGATACCCATGCTCAAGCAGGGCGCCTTCCTAGTGTCCTTGGACATGCACGATGCCTACCTGCACATACCTATTGCTCGAGCACACAGGAGGTTCTTGTGCTTCAAATTTCTAGGTCGCCATTATCGTTCTGAGCTCTCCCTTTCGGACTGTCATCAGCACCTCGGGTGTTTACGAAGTGCACAGCAGTCATAGCGGCGGCTCTAAGGAGACAAGGCCACTACGTGTTCCCCTACCTGGATGACTGGCTCCTCGTGGCACCCTCTTGGGAGGCTTTGATGTCTGCACTTCACTGTACTCAGTCCCTGTTCAGGATGTTGGGCATCATTATCAATCAGGAGAAGTTACACCTGGTTCCGTCACAGAATCTGCAGTTCATAGGTGCAGTTCTGGACGCCGTCCAGGGGAGAGCTTTTCTGCCCCAGGACCGAGCAGAGCACATCAGATCCCTCATCAGGGACATCTTGGCAAAGAAGATTGTCTCAGCCAGACTGGTCCTTTACCTGCTCAGACACATAGCTGCAGCCATTGCAACAGTTCCGCTAGCCAGTCTCCACATCCGGGTGACCCAGTGGATCTTACAGGTAAAGTGGGATCAGAAGCAAGACCATCTGCAGCTTCCAGTTCGGATCACGATTGCCATCATCTGAGATTGGCAATGGTAGCTAGATTCAAAGAACCTGTTAGCAGGGGTCCCCTTCATTGCGCCGTCTCCGATTATGACGCTCTCCACGGACGCCTCAGGGTTCGATTGGGTAGCACACCTTGACGGGTTCAGGTCCCATGGACGCCCCAGGAAGCTCATCTGCACATAAATATTTTGGAAATGAGAGCAGTTCTTTATGTCCTGCAGGCTTTCCAGTCGGAGATCCCACCGGGTACTCTGCTGTTACAAGCAGACAATACCGCAGTGATATATTACCTCAACAAACAAGGAGGCACCCATTCCTACCTGCTTTGCAGGGAGGCCATGAGGGTGTGGGATTGGGTTCTACAACACGGCGCAAACCTCATTGCTGTTAATGTCCCAGGAGTGGACAACGTTATCGCAGGCAGCCTGAGCCACTCTCAGGCCAGAGTCCTCGAATGGGAACTACTCCAGGAGGTAGTAGAGGATCTGTTCCACAAATGGGGCACACCAGAGTTAGATCTTTTCACGTCCCCATCCAACGCAAAACTGCCCAATTTTTGCTTGCTAGATCCAGGGCCTGGTGTTTTCTGGCGAGACGCATTGTCCCTCTCCTGGACGGGAAGATTCCTCTACACATTTCCTCCCTTCCCGTTTGTCCAGAGGGTCCTATTGAAACTCCGTAGAGAGCAGGCGATGCTGATATTTATCACACCTTTTTGGCCCAGACAAATTTGGTTCCCTCTGCTGCATCAGCTGTCCCAGGAACCTCCGGTGCCTCTGCCAATCAGCTCTCACGTATTGTCCCAGGAGGCAGGTTATTTGGTCCATCCGGACCTTCGCTCTCTGAACCTGCACGCCTGGCTCCTAGAGACATAGCTATCATGCAGTATGGGATCTCGCAAGAGGTAACAGATGTTCTAGCGGCTGCTAGAAAACCGTCCACTCACGCCACATACGCCATGAAATGGCGCAGATTTTGCCTCTGGGCTCAAGCACAAGGATTTTCCCCAATGGATTGTCTGGAAAGGTCGGTCCTGGACAACCTCCTGTCTCTTTTCCAGGCAGGCTTGGCCTACTCCTCTATTAAAGTACACCTTTGTGCCATCTCAGCCTGTCATACTGCTATAGGCCGATGTCCTGTAATTCAGTTGGACACAGCATGAGCCTTCCTGAGAGGTGTCCTCCACCTTAGACCTCCGACTAATGATCCTATTCCTCCATGGGATTTACCCATTGTCCTGAAGCAGCTCACCCTGCCGCCTTTTGAACCAGCCGCGGATTGCGAGCTACGTCTCCTAATGTGGAAGATGTTAGTTTTAGTTGCCATTACTCCGGCCAGAAGGATTTCTGAATTTCACGCACTGATGTGCTAAGAACCTTATTTGGTTTTTCACCAGGACAGGGTGTACCTAAGAACAAATCTAAAGATCTTACTTCTAGAAACAGCTCTTGCAGCAGGTTGCACCATTAGGAGTGAAGCCGGCAGGCGCCAGGACCCCTCGGAAATTTTCTAGCTAGCAGTATTCAGAGGGGTTGCCACCAACATCAGTCCCGCCCCCCACGTCAAGCATAGTACATAAGGGGGCGGTCCCCCAGAATCCCCAGTTCTTTTCCTGCCGTTGACTCGCCAGCATCGGCCTCGCGGTCCTGTTATGGCACACGACGACTAAGAACTTCTCACAATAGATTTACCAAACTAATGTCTGCATCTCCAACTCCTTCTTCAGAGGGACACCCTTCCAAGCGTGCCTGCAGCAAATAGCTCCCCTTTAAGGATCGTCATTCGTCCTGCCTGTGGTGCTTAGGCCCGGACCACGACACCAAGGCCTGCTTCTTCTGTCAGGGGTTCAACAGCCGCACAGGATCCACCATCAGAAGGCACTTCAGGGTACCTTTTGAAGAAAAACTGTGAGAATGGATAAGGAACCTTCCTCCGGGTGAATCTTCCTAAAGCCCACAAACACCGGGACAAGCACTGGAGAAGGCAAGGTCCAGATCCCTAACTGGCCTCGGACTTACTGTAGCTCAGGCTCCACACGCCTGACCGTCCTCCTCCAGGGCTCTGCCTCAGCCCCTCTGGAAAAGGTTAAGGCTACAGGCAGTTTTTCGGCTTCGCTTCACCCCATAAAGACTTCGAGGCCTTCGGCTTCCTCCACCCCCTCCCGGGCCTCATCGAAATCTTCTGACCTTCACCAGACTAAGTCTTCCTCTTCTGTCCGACGTCAGGACCCCAACTCTAGATCGGTCTCACAGGGGTCCAGATCCCCCACCCAGGAAGACAAAAGACCTGACGTCCCTGAAGCGGACGATGGACCCGACGTCAGCCAAGCACCCGAAGTCGGGCAGGCAGTCGCCAGAGCCGAGGACATCGGCCAAACCCCAGACGTCGGCCAGGCTTGCCAGACCCGAAGACATCAGCCTCACACTCACTGAAGCTGTAGACTGCCTCCCCCATCACCGGTGGACACTGGTCGCTGGGACTTCACGGAGGAGGACACGACATTGCTTGAGGACCAGGCAGGCGACACAGAGGACGCCGGGCTTCCAAGGGAGCCTTCGCCCACCCTGGAGACACCTGCGGACCCAACGCCCAACCCTGGTGATAGACCACCGGCAACAGGCCCCTTCTCCACTCAGCATCCCATCGCCTGACCCACAAGACCTACCCAGGTCACCCCCGGATGATCCCTCCTCTGAGGTAATGAGACACATCCAGGAGAACATGGGATGGGATTCTGAAGATCTCGACCCTGAGAGACAGCGCCTTGCCTGGTACCTTCGGCAGAAAGATCTTAAGCCTATGGTAGTACAACCCTTGGTGGACACTTTCGCGGACGTCACCAAGGCTGCGTGGAAGCGCCCGCACTCCATCCCCACTGTGCCGAAGAAAGCTGACCACCTGTACGAGGCCCCGAAAGAGGACCAGTACTTGCCAGAACAACCTCTGGCTGACTCCCTGGTCATTACGGGTCTCATGACCAGTTTCAACGACTGCAGCATATGAGCACAAAGCCACTGGACCAGGAATCCAAACAGTTGGATGCCCTGGGGAGACGCATGTATGCGGCTGCTACATGCTCCATCAGGTCCCTGGACTACCTGTCTCACATGGTTCAGTTTCAGAATGCCCTGTGGGAACAGGGTCTGGACCATGTTGACAAGTTACCGGATGGCTATCAGAAGGCGGAGCTCCTAAACCTCTTCCGCACAGGGTCTGATGTGGGAACCCAAGTGCTATGAGCCGCATATGATTCTGCGGACTCGTCTGCCAGAGCTGCAGCTTCGGGCGTCTGTCTCCGGAGACACTCCTGGCTCTTTGTCTCCGACTTTACCCCAGACGTACAGAAAAACATTCTTGACGTCCCATACAATTGCGATGTCTTGTTTGGTGAACACTCGGAGAAGGTTATCACCAAGCTCCAGGATGCCAGGAAGGCAGTTAGATCCATACAAGCTATGTACAGATCAAGGCCTGGTTCCTTCTCATAGGAACCAGAACTGCTGCAGCTGCAGCAATGGCAGCCACATTCCGCCAGCAACAAAGGGACACTTTCCATTGTAAAGCCTAGTTGTCTTCCCAGGCAGAGGCCAGCATTACACCAAACTGGCCTAGCCTGCAGGAACCAGCGCCACAGCATGACTCTTCAGCCCCGCCCTCCTCTCTGGATGAACGGGCACAAAAGGTCAAGGGTCGCATCGCTAGCCACTTTTCAGGGTGGCAGTCGACTACCGCCAACTGGTACATTCTTCAAATGGTCGAGAGGTCACATCATCGAATCTCTCTGTCACCCACTGTCAAGACCTCCCCTGCTTTCCCGTTATTCGGGTCAGCACACCCTGCTCATACAACAGGAGGTGCTCGCTCTTCTCGGAAAAGAAGCCATAGAGCACGTACCACGGAACCAAAGAGGTGCAGGTTATTATTCTCACTTCTTTCTGGTTCCCAAGACGACAGGGGACCTCCGTCCAATACTAGATCTTAGCGACCTCAACGCTTCGGTCCTCTACAAACGCTTCCACATCGTGACCCTTCCAGGTCTGATACCCATGCTCAAGCAGGGCGCCTTCCTTGCGTCCTTGGACATGCAGGATGCTTACCTGCACATGCCCATCGCTCAAGTGCACAGGAAGTTTTTCTGCTTCGAGTTTCAATGTCACCATTATCTGTTCTGAGCCCTCCCTTTCAGACTGTCATTGGCACCTTGAGTATTCACGTAGTACATGGCGGTCGTAGCGGCGACTCTGAGGAGACGAGGCCACTACATGTTCCCCTACCTGGATGACTGGCTTCTCTTGAGAAAGACAAAGGGAGGGATAGTGAGACTGAAGGGGGAGGATGGGGGCCGCGTGGAGGATGAAAGAAAGACAAAGGGAGGGATAGTGAGACTGAAGGGGGAGGATGGGGGCAGCGTGGAGGATGACAACAGCAACGCTGACATATTGAACAGGTATTTCTGCTCAGTCTTTACTGAGGAAGAGGAGGGTAATGGGTCTGAAGGGAGTACAAGGGGTGAGAATGGTGCAGAAATGGACACAAGTCCCTTTACACGAGAAGGGTCCAAGGAACTGGAAGTAATAAGAGTTGATAAAGCAATGGGGCCAGATGGGGTGCACCCTAGGGTCCTAAAGAACTAAGAGAGGTGGTGGCTGAACCTCTGGCTATCCTGTTTAGCCGATCACTGGAAACAGGGGAGGTACCCAAAGACTGGAGGACAGTAGATGTAGTCCCTATACAAAAGTGGGAACAAAGAGGAAGCAGGGAACTACAGACCAGTCAGCCTCATCTTGGTAGTGGGGAAGATCATGGAAGCACTACTGAAGGAGAGATTGGTGGAACATCTGGTTGTCAATGGACTACAGGACCTAAGGCAGCATGATTTCACCAGGGGAGGTCGCGTCAGACCAACCTGGTTGAATTTTTGACTGGGTGACTAGGAGGTGGATCAGGGAGGGCAGTGGACATGGCCTATCTGGACTTCAGCAAGGCCTTTGACACTGTGCCACATAGAAGACTATTACACAAACTGGGGAATATGGAGTGTGCAGGACAGTTGTGTGGTGGTAGGTAACTGGCTGGGTGGCAGGACACAGAGGGTGGTGGTAATGGCTGTCACTCCACAGAGGGAAGAGTGACCAGTGGGGTACCACAGGGATCTGTGCTGACTGGTCCTATTCATCATCTTCATCAGTGACATTGCGCAGGACCTAGAAGGCAGAATTTCGCTGTTCGCTGATGACACAAAGCTCTGTAACAGAGTAGACACACCAGAGGGTGTAGACAGAATGAGAAGCGACCTGCAGAAACTTGAAGAATGGTCAGGGTTTGGCAGTTGAAATTCAATGCAAAGAAGTGCAAGATAATGCATATGGGGGTACAAAACCCTGGCACAATATATCAGTTGGGGGTGAGGATATAGCATGCACCAAGCAGGAAAGGGATCTTGGGGTTATCATCTCTGATGACCTCAAGGTAGGGAAACAGTGTGACAAGGCAGGTAAAGCAAATAGGATGCTGGGATGTATAGGCAGGGCATCACCAGCAGGAAAAGGGAGGTCATAATTCCGCTATACAAGACACTAGTGAGGCCCCACCTGGAGTACAGTGTACAGTTCTGGAGACCATACCCACGTAAGGACATAGACAGGGTAGAGAAGGTTCAGAGGAGGGCAACAAAGATGGTGCATGGATTGCATCACAAGTCCTATGAAGACAGGTTGAAGGAACTGAACATGTACTCCTGGAGGAGAGGAGGAGAGAAGGATATGATAGAGACATACAAGTATCTTACAGGAGGAACAGTGCAGGAAACACTATTGTTAAGCTTAAAAAGATGTTCCAGGACTAGAGGGCATGGGATGAAGTTGGAGGGAGGACGTATTCAGAGGAAACATGAGAGAAATTTCTTCACAGAATGGGTGGTGGACAAGTGAACACCCTGCCAGAGGAAGTGGTGGGGCTGAAATAATCACGGGATTTAAGAATGCATGGGATAGACATAAAGGAATTCTGGAGGTCAGGGGTAAGGGGCAACAGACTTCTAGGGAAACAAACTGAACTTACAAGCTCAAATGGGCAGACTGGGTGGGCCATAGGCCCTTATCTGCCGACACTGTCTATGTATCTATGTATCTTGGCGCCCTCTTGGGAGGCCCTGATGTCCACCATTCATTGTACTCGGTCTCTGCTCGAGATGTTGGGCATCATTATCGAATCAGAAGTCACGCCTGGTTCAGTCACAGATTCTGCAGTTCATAGGCGCAGTTCTGGACACCGTCCAGGGGAAAGCTTTTCTGCCCCTTGGACTGAGCGGAACACATCAGATCCCTCATCAGGGACTTTTTGGCAAAGCGGACCGTCCCAGCCAGACTGGTCCTTTGCCTGTTCGGACACATGGCTGCGGCCATTGTAACAGTCCTGCTAGCCCGTCTCCACATGCGGGTGACCCAGTGGATGTTACGGGTCCAGTGGGATTAGAAGCAAAATCATCTGCAGCTTCCAGTTCGGATCACGAATGCCGTACTCTGGGATTGGCAATGGTGGCTAGATTCAAAGAACCTATTAGCGGGGTTCCCCTTCATTGCGCCGTCTCAGATTGTGACGCTCTCCACAGATGCCACAGGGCTCGGTTGGGGAGCACGCCTTGACAGTGTCAGGTCTCGGGGCCTCTGGACAGCCCAAGAAGCTCATCTCCACATAAATATCCTGGAAATGAGAACAGTTCTTTATGACCTGCAGGCTTTCCAGCCAGAGATCCCACCGGGTACTGTTCTGTTATAAACAGTAAATTCCGCGATGATGTATTACCTCAACAAACAAGGAGGCACCCATTCCTACCCGCTTTGCAGGGAGGCCATGAGGGTATGGGATTGGGTCCTACAACATGACGCAAACATTATTGCTGTTCGAGTCCCAGGAGTGGACAACGTCATCACAGACAGCCTGAGTCGCTCTCAGGCCAGAGTCCATGAGTGGGAACTACTCCAGGAGGTAGTAGAGGATCTGTTTCGCAGATGGGGTACACCAGAGTTAGACCTCTTTGCATCCCCATCCAATGCAAAACTGCCCAATTTTTGCTCGCTAGATCCAGGGCCTGGTGTTTCCTACGAGACACGTTGTCCCTCTCCTGGGTGGGCAGATTCCTCTATGCCTTTCCCCCACTTCCCATTGATCCAGAGGGTCCTTTTGAAACTTCGCAGAGAGCAAGCGACTCTGATACTTATCGCGATGTTTTGGCCCAGACAGATCTGGTTCCCTTTACTACAGCAGCTGTTCTGGGATCCTCCAGTGCCTCTACCAATCAGCTCTCACTTACTGTCTCAAGATGCAGGCTCCTTGGTCTATCCGGAATTTCTTTCGCTGAACCTGCACGCTTGGCTCCTAGAGACATAGCCATTATGCAATACGGGGTCTCGCAAGAGGTAGCAGACGTTCTAGTGGCTGCTAGAAAACCGGCCACTCATGCAATTTACGCCATGAAATGGCGCAGATTTCGCCTCTGGGCCCAAGCGCAGGGGGTTTTGCGTCTAGACTGTCAAAAAAAGTCAGTCTTGGACTACCTCCTGTCTCTTTTTCAGATAAGCTTGGCCTGCTCCTTGATCAAAGTACACCTCTGTGCCATTTCAGCCTATCATTGTCCGATAGGTCAATGCACCATATCCCAGTTGGACACGGCACGAGCCTTCCTGAGAGGTATTCTCCACCTTAGACCTCCGATTAAGGATCCAATTCCACCATGGGATCTACCCTTACTGCTGGAGCAGCTAACGCTGCCACCCTTTGAACCAGTCGCGGATTGCGAGCTACGTCTTCTCACTTGGAAGACATTGTTTTTAGTTGCCGTTACTTCAGCCAGAAGATTTTCTGAACTCCATGCACTCATGTGCAAAGAGCCTTATTTGGTTTTTCACCAAGATAGGGTATCCCTACGGACTAATCCCAGATTTCTGCCTAAGGTGGTTTCAGCTGTCGCCCTTAATCAAGACATCGATCTACCAGTGTACTTTCCCAACTATTCAAATCGAGGAGAGGCCCTGTTGCGCACCCTGGATGTGCATAAGTGTCTCCGATACTACCTGACGAGAACCAAACACCACCGAAAATCGGACCAGCTTTTTGTCTCCTTTGCCCACAGGATGCTGGGAGCTCCTGTTTCCAAACAATCGCTGTCCAGGTGACTCATTCAGTGTATCACGTTTTGTTACCGGAAGCGTAACAAACCATTACCGGGCGCGGTTAAGGGTCATTCCACAAGGGGGTGGCTACCTCCTTTGCAGCCCTTGAGAATGTGTCCACCTCGGCCATCTGTGCTGCAGCTACTTGGAGCTCCGTACACACTTTCATCAGGCATTATAGCCTGGATGTTGTATCAAGGCGAAGAGCAGGTTTTGGTCTAGCAGTCCTTCAGGGACTTCTGTCCTAGGCTTTGGTTTCAGTAAAGATTTCTACCTTCCCTCTTCCCAGTGGTGTGGGATTTTCATGATTGCTTGGGGAATCAGTCCTAATGGTGTAACCTGCTGCAAGAGCTGTTTCTCGAAGTAAGGTAGTACAGTTACGTAAGAACTTACCGTAACAGTAGATCTTCGAGAACAGCTCTTGCAGCAGGTACCCTCCCTCCCACCATCCCCGCTGGAGGTAGATTCTAGTTCCAACATCCTTTTCCTAGGATCAGGTGTTCTCAGCATCTCTTTGACTTCCATTTGATGGCAGATCCTCATTCTCCTCTTCTGATGTCATCCAGCGGCCGGGAGTCTCCAGCGGGAGAACTGGGGATTATGGGGGACTGCCCCCTTATGTACTACGCCTGACGTTGGGGGCGGTCCCCGCTGAATACTGCTAGCTAGAAAATTTCCGTGGGGTGCAGGTGCCTGCCGGCTTCAGTCCTAATGATGTAACCTGCTGCAAGAGCTGTTCTCAAAGATCTACTGTTATGGTAATTTCTAACGTAACTGTACAAGAAATTAGTGAGGCCCCACCTGGAGTACAGTGTACAGTTATGGAGACCTTACGTAAGGACATAGGGTAGAGGAGGTTCAGAGGAGGCCAACAAAGATGGTACATGGATTGCATCACAAGTCCTTCGAGGACAGGCTGAAGGACTTGAATATGTACTCCCTGGAGGAGAGGAGGGCGAGAGGGGATATGATAGACATATACAGGTATCTTACAGGGAGGAATAGGGTGCAGGAATACACTATTTTTAAGCGAAAAAGTTGTTCTAGGAGCGTGGATATGTAGTTCATCCACACTGTTTGGCATTGTCCCTTTCCTCTTTAAATCTGTCGGAAGTCTTCAAGCTGGCTCCTCCCACCCATCCGGGTGGTATATACCTTGGCTCCACCCCATGACACCAGATCTTCCTTTCCGCTGGAAGATACAGGTTGCCTCCCTAGTATTCTCGCATTACGTAGGCCCTGGCTTTCAAATCTTCAGCTTTACCGAAATTAAAACTCGTTCGAGTTAGCGATCACGCATTTGCATCTTCGATCATGGAGCAGTAATCTTCCCCAGGATTTCGCCGGTATCCTTGCAGCCAAAAGATGTTGTGCACCGATCCCCATCTCACGTCAGTCTACTGCCTGGGTGTCTGCCGTGACACCTTGTCCTGCAGTTACTGCTTGGTCTTCCTTCCCAGTGTCCTGTACGACCACATGGCATGCCTGAAATTGGGGAGACCGGAGAAAAGGAACCTTCCAGTGAAGTCCAAGGAGGCTAGGTGGGCAGTTTCCGCGGCAGTGGGCTCCGCCGAACAGCTGGAACACATGCAGGCGTTCGAGGAAGAAGCCACTCGCGCTTTGGCTAATCGAAGCTTCTTTGTCCCACTGAACCTAGGCTCCACCTTTACTGTTTCGTTTAAGGATTTGTGCCAGTCTATCCCCACCTGGGTTGAGAAACCCATGGGTTCACACTCCTCCCGCCCTTGGAAGAGGGAAAAAGAACCTGCTTCATCTTCGTCTTGACGAAGGCGGTCTTGGGACTGAGAGAGGTCTCAGTCCCAGGAGCATGCGGTCTCGACTTCGGTCGAGATCGCCTCCTCAGCCGCAGGTTTTACAGACCTTCCATCTGGTCAGACGACCAAGGAAGTGGCCGATGAGGTCAAGATCATTCTCGACCCGATCGACCCTTTGTCGCCAGCTGTGTTCGATGACTCTTTAGAAAGGACTCTGGTCCTAGTGGTTCCTGATAAGGAGACCCAGCCAGCTGGCATCACCAGTAAGGATCTGGTTCCACACCCTCGGGTTTCAGTGATTCCAACCCCCCCCCCCCCGGTGTCTCCCGATCAACCGAGTCGGCCTGCCAGATCTCGGTCAAAGTCCAGAACGCCCTTGGCTGAACGACTGAGGAAGAGCCTAGTGCTCTAAGAAGAGGCAGCACCATAGGTCATCCTCTTCCTCCACAGATGAGGAGAGGCTCCGTCGGAAACTGTGGCGCTATGAGGACCTTATGTGGCAACAGCTGATTCTGACCGGGCAGAAGCCGCTTCTGCCAGCCACCCCGGCCATTGCTTGGTTCACCTCCTAGGGCGAAGCCAACCCCTCCGGAACGGAAACACTCAGTTCCTCTGCCCGTGGGGCTGTCCCGTCCCCCGGTTCAGCCTATTCTGGTCTCTCCACCTATTCGGGTGGAACCCCCACCTAAACATCTTGTGGGAGGGGCTCCCTCGAAGGAGGACCAACAGGATGCCGGACTTCCACAACGTCTGTCGGTCACAGTTACCCCGGACTGCCCTCGGTGGATCGAGGGTGATTTAGGTGGTAGGCCGTTGTACCACGACTCCTCGGACTCAGATGTCACCAGGCTCCACACTCATCCTGGGGATGATGGGTCATTTGTTGGCACAGGGATGGAGGAAGGCCCATAGGTCGAGAAAGAGAAGGCATCTCACGAGGTCGCCCTCTGGTATGTCTGCGCGTCAACGGTCGGTCATTGGGACCTGTTGCCAGTCTTCTCCTCTCAGTCACCAGTTTCTGGTTCTGGTCGCCAGCCTCTTCGACATCAGAGCCCTTCCCCACCTTCTGGTAGGGCTCCGATGAGCAGTTTCATCAGTGGGCCGCTCTGATGGAGCAATGGGCTCAGAGGTTGGTCCAGTTGCCTGGCCTGGTTGCCCCGGGGCTGTCCAGCTCTTCAGGTGATCGAGCAGGGTGATTGGGTCTCCCTAGTCGCGCGGCACCCTCTTCGGTGCCTTCAACTCCGCGCTTAGGTGTTTTCCCCCTCACATGGCTGCGGCGCAGGGGGCCACACTGATGCCTCGGTCTACTGATATTCTTCCTCTTTTTCCCTCAAATCCTGTTTTTCGGGGTCCTGGGTTGGTTTTGGCGCCATCGGTGCCGGTGGGTCACTCGGCACCATGTGGGTTTTCGGCGCCGTTGGCTTTCTCGGCACCGTGTGGCCTTTTGGTGCTGTGCGCCTTATCGGCACCGTGCTCTGCTTTGGCGCCGTGTGGCCTTTTGGTGCCGTCTCAGCGCCGAGGCCTGGCTCTTTTTCTGCCAGTCCTCAGGGTCTCTCCCCTCTCCGAATTCTTTTCCTTCCTCTTTTCCTGCTGATTTTCATTCCTTTCTTGTCCATACAGTCTCTCCTGGACTGTCAGGATATGATATTCAGCCTGACCCAGATCTTAGACTGGGTGATGATGTGGAAGGAGCAGATTCTGATCCTGCTGCGGAGCCTGTAGTCGAAGACGTGTTATTTAAGTTTCTGCTGAAAAATTTGAATTCCACTCTTTCTCTCCAGACTATGGACATCGATCCTGGGAAGCTTTTGAGACTCCAGTACCTTCATGTTCTGGAAATCCCTATGGATTTAACTCCCCCGGTACAACCCTCCTTTGAGACGCTTTCTCAAATGGTATGGAATAATCCTGCTCTCATTCATTCTGTGTCTAAGTCCATAGATAGGAAATATCCTGCTCCCAAGGATCGAACCATTTTGGCATCCCAAGCCTTTGCGGATTCTATTGTAGTCTTGGCAGAATGATAAGGTCGTCCTTCCTCAGACTACTACAGCTCGACCTGTAAACAAAGAATCTCGTAAGATAGATACTTTAGGTAAGAGAGTCTTTGCTGCTTCCACCCCAGGTATGCGTATTGCCAGCTACCAGGGCAATTTCTCTCAATATGAGTATATTCTTTAACGTTCAGTCAAACAAATGGTTGAAGCGCTACCGGAGTCTGACACTAATTCAGAGCTTCTTCAAACCATAACCAGGGGTATCGAGTCCAACAACCAGCAGGTTAAAGCAGCCATGGACGCCTTTGATACTGCCTCCCGAGCAGCTGCGGCGAGCATTTGTACCTGCCATTATTCCTGGCTGCGCACTTAAGGTTTCACGAATGATGCCCAGCAACAGGTCATGGCATTGCCCTTCAATGGTGTGTATCTCTTCAGCCCTCAAGTAGAACAGGCTCTAGAGGCCACACAAAAGACTAGGTCAGCCATTAAATTGGCTTGACCTCCTCCCGCTCCCTCCCGAGGGGGTGCTAACAAACGGCAGTTTCATAACCATCAGTCCTTTTGGGGCAAAGGCAGGGGAGGTTTTAATAAAAATCAAACCCCTCAGCCTCAAAAGAAACCCAGCAGAAGGCCCAAGGACCGAAAGCGCCCAGTGCTGCATTCTGAGATCTTCCTTGTCAATCTTCACCATTCATTTCTTCCTGGGTATGGCCGGAGGCGCTTTACGTCACGAAACTTTTTTTTTTTTTTTAAAGTTAGCCTGCGGCCCGCCCTCGAGAGCGACGTCATGCGCGAGGGGCGGCCGTTAGTAGCGACCGACTCCTCCTCCAACTCAGTTCTGTTTCTCCCGCCGTCGAGGCAGCACCTGTTCCGGAGCGTCCATATTTTGACTGTGTCAGCGACTCCTCTTTCCCGCACACTCGACGCCAATCGGTAAGACCGTTCTTTTTTCTTTCTAAAGCGGCCCCGGGTGTGCTTTCCTACTGTTTTTTCTTGTTGATTTCGCGTTATGTCCGGGTCCGGAGCAACGTAGTCAAGACGGGCGCGCCCTATCGTCCGGTGTTACTGTGGCGGCATTTCTCCGTCTGGACCGGCATGCGTTTGTCTTTGTTGCCTGGGACCCAACCTGCACATGGATTATGCAGCGCCTGTTTCTCCATGGACACGCCGTGTCCTCGAAGTCCAGCGTTCAAGCTGGCAAAGCCCCGCCCGACCTTGGAGGGCAGCGTCGCTCAAAGGGATTCTCAGTGAGGTCTCTAGGTCCCTTCCCCGGCCTATACTGGTCTGAGGAGGAGGTCTCTCGTCTTTCTTGCCGGGAGGAGGCCCTTCTGCGGTGTCGAGGGGCGTCGTAGTCCCTTCCGGGCAGCGGCGCCGACACCGCCTCGGCAGTCACCTCTTGGTGCAGGCTCCCCCGTGGCGGGCCCTCGACTTTGGGCCTGGCTCGGGTGGACCCTCGGCTTGCCGCCCAGGCGCCGTTTGGATCCTGGCACCGTTCGCGGTGCGGTGATCAATCGCGGCGCCGTTTGATCAGCGCGGTGATCAGAGTGGCGCCGTTGGCGCCGCAGGATCGGCGCGCCGTTGACGTCGGTGATCAGGCGGCGCCCGTTAGGCGGTGCCGCCAGGCCTCGGTGCGTTCGCGGGCGCCAATGGACAAAGCGGCGCGTGCGGCTTATCCTTCCTCCAGGCGGTACCGGCCTTGCGCGCCGTTGGGGGTGTGGAGCTAGGCCTGGCTGCTACGAGCGTGAAGGAAGCGGCGGCGCCTCCTTGGTACGCGGGCGTTTGCACCTGTAGCCCTCGAGGACCCCTGGGTGGCCAGCATGAGGTCCTGCTGGTCTCGTCCTCCTCGGAGGCGATGATTCAGACGTGGACCCATCCTGCTTCCCCACTCTTGGAGTCTGGGTCCCGGTGGCTAGAGTGCTAGGCGGCGCGGGCCTCTCCTCTGTCCCCCTTCCGTCGTCTCCTGAGGGTTCCCGGCTGGGGTGGCGGGGCACGGGGGCAGGCGTGCGGGGGTGGCGGGGGACTCCCCTCTCTGGAGGCCCGTGACAGCTACCTTCACGGGTGCTGTTGCCCTCTCTAGGGACAGAGACGCTGTGGTCGAGGAGGAGGCCCTCTCGGAGTCCGAGGGGTTGAGGGGCAGGGGGTCTGCTGCTCGGTCTTCTTTGGCCACAGGAGCCGAAGTGCAGAGCCTCGCCCCTCCCTCCAGGGTTCTAGGGTGTCCTCCGGCGGCGTTTGTGCGGACTGCCCTTCTGGATCCATGCAGTCCCGGCGTCGTCACAGGGGAGTTCTCCCCCAGGGCTCTTCCAGGCTCCGCTTCCCCAGAGTTCTGTTCTGCGGCCTGGTCTGATATCCAGGGATCCCTCTTTCCAGGGCTCCTTTCCCGGTTCAGAGCCCTCGCGAAGAGCAGTTGCCTCCAGGAGGTGCCCTCTCCCATCTCTCTGCCTTCACCACCCCTCCCAGGCCATGTCGGTCCTATGGGTCCGTTATCCTGGGGGCAGTTCAGGGGTTCTGCGGCGGCCTTCCCCTCATATGTTAGATACATGCATGAGCGGGTCTTTCGACTCTCCCCACCGCCGCAGGAATCCTCTGGGCATTCCAGTTCCCCATCATCCTCGTCTCCCTCCTCCGAGGGAGAGGAACCCCCTGCTCATCTGTCCTCCGATGCTGATTTCACAGAATATCAGCATTTCCTCTCGAGGATGGTGAGGGATCTCCGGATTTCCTACGTTCGAAGAGACAATACCGAACGGGAGACGCGTGAATTCCTTGGTGAATTCAGTGCCCAGCATCTGGTGGTACCTTCCTGGCCTATCCCCTTCCAGGAGGCGTCTATCCGGTCATGGCAGTCCCCTGCCGCTTCTTCCCCAGCCCCGGCGGACTGCCAGCGTAGGTATTGCGCCCTCCGAGTCTCTAGGTTCCTTCAACCCATCCTCAGGTTTGGTATACCTGGATACTCCTTCTGGGCGTTGCCTGAGCACGACCGCACCACCGGATTCGGACTCTCTCCAGTTCGGCCGCTGGGGGCAAAGAGTGTTCTCTTCTTCGTCGCGAGTGCATGTATTGCATCACATCAGGCTCACCACGCTGCCTACAACCAGCATCTGTGGTCGATGATGTCCCAGCTGCTGGCATCTATGCCTGATACGGAGCAAACCAGACAAGCCGTTGCCCTCTCCTGGTAGGCCTGGAGCTGGCAAGACTGCAAACAGGGCATCTTATGACGCCAATGGTGGCTTCCAGGCTTCGGGACAGCGATCTGCATCAGGCGGACGGCATGGCTTACGTCTTCCAGGTTGTCACCCCTGGCCCGCGTGGGGTGATTCGCTCTGCCTTCCGGGGACCTGGCTTTTCTCTTCCAGAGCTAGGAGACTTTACAGGGCTCCTCCTTCTCTCGTCCTCGGGAGGCACCTCCTAGCTCTTCTCCTCTTAGGCTTTCTGAATAAGCCAGGGTCTCTCCTTCTGTTTCTCACCAGCAGAAGGCTGGGGTCTTGTTCCCTCAGGGTGGCCTCTTCCCCTCAGGGAAGAGGAGCAATACTCACTAGGAAGTAATGAATGGTGAAGATTGACAAGGGAAGATAGGAAAATTACCACCTACCGTAATTCTTGATCTTCTCTTGTATCTTCACCATTCATTACTTACACACCGCCCACCATCCCCTCAGTGGCCTCTTCCTGTGGCTTCTCCACCTCCGTCTCCTTCCTCTCTGCATTTATATAAAATATAGGAAAAATTGCCTAATTTTCCAAAAAAAAAAACTTTCTTTGGGAGGGGTTCTAAATTTCCAGAGAAATTACTTACTCTAAGATTCATGGGCCATCTCATGGATTGCATTGGCGATCAGACTGCGACAACTATCTCTTGCTATTCTTCTGGCAAGATACCTCTGGGGTTTTGGCCTGGCTCAGGCTGTTCAGTTTTGATCCTGCAATCCCGTGTCAGATAGTTGCCCTGGAATCTAATCCCCTCTATTCTTGCCTTACAGAGCAGAGGAACAGTACGTCTATTCCTTTCTTCTTTTGCAAAAAAAAAATGCTGAGGAACTCTCTTCGACTGCTATAGGCATCTTGGTATCTGGGTCATGCATCTAGTTAAAAAAAAAATTTTTTTTATCTGTAAAAAAGGAAAAAAACAAGAAGGCAAATGAGAAGGTAGGCTATCCTTCTCGCTGTTTTGCTATTGGTTTCTCCCTTAAGTGTCCTCTTGGACAATTTTTACAGTAGAACATTGCTGACCATATCCAATCCTAGCCAGCCTAAGCCTTGACCTGCCTTAGCCAGTCAGTCTGAGTCCCATTTCTATCTTGAACGCCTGAAAGGCTTACATTTTCCATTTCTAAACCCCTGAGCACGCCTCATGCTGCCTGGGTTTTATTCTTCCTCCTCGGCTGTCCTCCAGTTAAAGGCCTTCCGCCGCCAGGAGCCCGAGGTGGTATCAAGAACAATGGCATGTTGAAGGCAGGGACTATGCCCTCCTGAGTCTGTCTAGCGGGTTCGGTGAACCTTCTCTTCAGCTCTATCTCCGGGAGTTCTTGCTTCCCTTTAGTCGACCTTCAGCTACAAGCTAGCTATGCTGTTGGGCATTCTGGCCCTTCAACATCCCATCTCTCTCTTCTCTTTCTCCTTCTTCTTCTATTTTCTCATTTCCTTACTCATCTCTCCTCCTAGAGTCGCCCAGGTAAGGAGGCCCTGCAGTCCCTAGGCTAGGATGTTCTTATCTCCTCTGTCCTTCCTCCATGGCTTATTCCTTTTCAGTTCATTCTTCCTTGCTTTGCTATCCCTTGGCTATCTTGCCTCGCTATCTATATTTTCTGCTTTCACTTTGCCTCTCCGGCTCACAGAACTGAGTTGGAGGAGGAGTCAGTCGCTACTAACGGCCGCCCTACATGTACGCCGTCGCTCTCGGGGCGGGCCGTTAAGCTAACTTTAAAAAAAAAAAAAAAAGTAGACGGTTTGGCGCCTCCTACTATACCCAGGAAGTAATGAATGGTGAAGATACAAGAGAAGATCAAGAATTACGGTAGGTACGTAATTTTCCTTTTTTGGCCCAAGTCGCACCTCAGTTGCCCGAGGGGGACGCTTTAGCGGTGGGAGGTCATCGGAGTCAATTCTACAACCAGTGGAAGTCCATAACCTCGGACAAATGGGTCCTCTGGATAATCCGTGAGGGATATTCCCTTAGTTTTTCAGAGAACCCTCCGAATAGTCTCTCCAAGTGGCAGCCAAAGCTGTCCATTTCTCAGTCAGAACTTCTCGCCTCTGAGATACAAGGCCTTCTGAACAACAGGGCAGTGCAAGTAGTTCTGCTGGATCAGCAGAACATAGGGTTCTACTCCCATTACTTTCTATTTCCAAAGAGTGCGCCCCATTTTGGACCTTAGAAAATTAAACAAATTTCTTCCCAAAGAGAAATTCAAAATGGCGTCACTAGGAATCCTGTTACCTTTGCTTCATCAACACGACTGGTTAGCTTCACTGGACATGCAGGATGCTTACCAGCACATTCCTATTCACCCAAAGCATCACAAATACCTAAGGTTTGTGGCTTTGGGACAGCATTATCAGTTCAGAGTCCTGCCCTTTGGGCTATCCTCGGTGCCGCGAGTTTTTACGAAGTGTTGTGCAATTCTCGCAACGCATCTCAGAAAAATCGGGATACAAGTGTTACCATATCTGGATGATTGGCTTCTAGCAAGTTCTTCCAGGCACGGAACTCTAGACGCCGTAGCCACGGCCTCACACTTTCTCACGTCCATGGGAGTCCTGCCAAACCTCAAAAAATTGCAGCTGCAGCCCTCCCAGAGGTTCCTTTTCATAGGAACTGTTCTGGACACCTCCTGTGCGAAAGCATTTCTTCCAGAGGACAGGAGGAGCAATATCCTATAGATGGCCTGATACATCGGAGAGATGAACAGCTCGGTTCCAGATATCTCGGTGTAACGGATGCTAGGTCTCATGGCATCCTTAGTGTTCACAGTACCCCTAGCACGCCTTCTCATGAGAACCTCTCATTGGATGCTCAGTACTCAGTGGTCCCTGATCACTCACCCTCAGTCCTTTCTCAACAAGGTGACAGAACCTCTGAAGAGATCACTCACCTGGTGGTCGCAAGAGGACAGTCTTCTGGAAGGATACCCCTTTGCTCCTCTGGATCATCAGATTTCCATTACCACAGATGCGTCCCTGATGGGATGAGGAGCTCACTGTCAGACTTTCCACACTCAAGGTACGTGGACTCAGCACGAGTCCCAGCTTCACATAAATGTCTTAGAAATGAGAGCCATCCTTTATGCAGTCCGGGCTTTGAAGGACGTTCTCTGTCACAAGAACATTCTCCTTCATACAGACAACAAAGCAGTGATGTATTACATAAACAAGCAGGGCAGTGCTCCCTCTTACCCCTTTTGCAGGGAAGGGATGAGAGTGTGGGAATAGTGCTTGAAGCAAAAGGCTGTAATTCAAGCGGCCTACCTGCCGGGGGTGCAGAAGGAGCTGGCAGACCGTCTTAGTAGAACAGAGACAGATCCTCACGAATGGTCTCTCAACTCAGCCATAGTTCAGTCACTATTCGTAGAGGTGGGCACTCCAGACCTGGACCTTTTCGCATCCCCACTCAACACAAAACTGCCTCTCTTCTGCTCCAGAAATCCAGGGCCTGGCATTTTCTGTCAGGATGTTTTCAGGCTGCAGTGGACAAAACGCTTTCTATACGCCTTTCCGCCTCTTCCTGTAATTCAGAGAGTACTTCTCAAGTTCGCATCCCAGGGGGACAAAATGATCCTCATTGCTCCTTTCTGGCCTCGACAGATATGGTTTCCATTACTCAGCGGTATGTCAGAAACCCCTCCAAAACCGCTTCCCCTTCAGACGAACCTTCTGACTCAGGGGCCTGTCGTCCATCCCAATCTGAGACCGCTTCACTTTCGGCTCCTGAAGAGATAGAAGGGAACAGGTTCAATGTCTTTTGCAGAGTTTCAGATATTCTTCTGGCTGCGTGCAAGCCAGCCACTAGGAAAACTTACACAGCCAAATGGAAGCGTTTTTCACTCTGGTGTGCAAAATCCTCTTTGAATCCTTCTTCCTGCCCACCAGATAAGGTTCTAGAGTACCTTTTGGACCACTCAAATTCAGGCCTGCAATACTCTACTGTCAGAGTTCACCTTTGTGCCGCTTCAGCTTATCATGAGCCAGTACTTTCCTTGACACTGGCTCAGTTACCTATAGTTAAGAGGTTTCTTAAGGGAATTCTGCATACCAGACCTCCTATCAGATGTCCAGTCGCAGCCTGGGACATTAATCTTGTGCTAGACATGCTTACTCGAAAACCTTTCGAGCCTCTAGCTACCCGTGAGTTAAAATTTCTCACTTGGAAAACGGCCTTCCTAGTGGCCATTACCTCAGCCTGCAGGGTCTCTGAGATACATGCCTTGATCACAGACCCTCCGTATACTGTGTTTCATAAAGACAAAGTTCTTATGACCCATCCTAAGTTTCTTCCTACGGTTGTTTTAGAATTCCATCTAAACCAACCTTTGGTCCTTCCTACTTACTTTGCGAACTTCCATAATGAAGGAGAGCGTTCTCTTCATTCCTTGGATGTCAAGAGCTTTACATTTCTATTTAGATAGAACAAAAGATTTTCACAAAGCTCAACAACTGTTTGTTTCCTTCAGCGAGACCTGGCTGGGTCAGCCTGTCGCTATCAGATGTATTTCAGCGTGGCTGGTGGCATGCCTTCGCCACTGTTATTCCATGGTGCAGGTTAAGCTGGAGGGCAGAGTGTACGCTCACTCTACTAGAGCGGTCGCGGCATCCCTGGTGGAAATCCATAAAACATGCCCATTGTAGATATTTGCAATGCGGCCACCTGGAGCTCAGTGCATACTTTTGTCAAACACTTCTGTCCTAAATATATGAGCTCTTGGGCTCTCCTTCTGCCCTCTAGGGGAATTATTAGCTCGGTGCTCTCCCATCAGTGTGAATGAGTGGTGGAGACTTTATGTCCAGGAAGATATGGAAATCACGTACCTACCATCATTCTTGATCTTCTGGGACGAAGTCTTCACCACTCATTCACACGCCCACCCACCATCCCCAACGCTTACCTCTGTTGTTGATCTTCACTCCCTCAATCTTTAGGCTGAGAAGACTTCTTTCTTTGACCCTTCTTATACGGGTCTTCCGGACTATCTTATGTCCGGTTTTTGTTGGCTATCCTTCTAGGTTAGTTACACTGCACTTCTTCGGAAAAAAAAGGTACTGAGGCGGTTGGAGGGTCAACGCCAAGATAGTTATTGCCGCGCGAGCAGAGGCTTCAGCAGGCGCCCGCTCCGCAGCTCCATCTCTGGCGCGGCCCTCCTGCAAAGTTTGCTCCCGCTGAGTCCTAGCGTCTCTGGCGTAGATCCCATCAGTGTGAATGAGTGGTGGAGACTTCATCCAAGAAAATCAAGAATTACGGTAGGTACATAATTTCCATTTTTCTCTTACGAGGAGTCTTCCAAGGGGATTTGCCAGTACCCCTTAGTTAAATCTAGAGTGGAGATATACCTGGCATTCCCAATACGGTCCAGGATATCATTCACTCGGCATGGAATAGGTATCGAAGTGAGAGACTTGATTGAGGCCTCTAAAATCGAGACATATCCAGATGTCACCTTTTTTTTGGTACAGTCACCACTGGAGAACTCCAGGCACTGGTAGAAGGTTCTATAATCTCCAGGGACAACATTTTCTTAAATTTTTCTTCACTTCCTCTCGAACCCTCACAGGGAGCCTATAGGGTTTCTTTCTCAGTGGGGATGCTTCTGTCTATATTACATGCTCTACCCTAGTGGCTCTACCTGGAGTGCTAGTGAACATGTCAGGGTACTCTCTCAGAAGGGCTTGTAGTTCATTTAGCTGCCCTTTTTTTCAAAGAGCAGTTCGCATGAACTTTTCTTAACCCTTCAACATTTTCTAGGTGATTGTAGGCCATTTGTAATTCATTCTTGTTGTCAGGGATTATCAGCATTCCTAGTCCTGTCATAGGGGCTTCATGCCAGTTTTTCAAAAGATTAGCATGATTGATTTGTTAACCTAGCCTCTTATCAGGGGTTTCTCATTTCATACATGACTGGGCCTGCCTGCCTTAAGACCTTATAAGGCCCCTGCCATTTTATAAGCAGTTTATGGGAGGAGGTGGGAAGCGACAATAACACCCGTTCCCCAGTCACAAGTTATTTACTTCCTGTCCCTCGGTCGTATCTTTCCTTTTGTACTTTTCCCCTGAACCACCAGCCGCCTGGTACTTTCAACCCGGTCACGGGCTACAGACTTCCACCCTTCATATCGGCTGCAAACCCTCTGAAGCCCCATGGCTCCCCCCCCCCCCACAGCGGGGCTGTGGTGCTCCCCTTACACACCGCAGACTTCGGGATAGGTCGGAGGGCCAGCGTGAGGGGCTAATTGAAGCTGTGGCAGGCTTCATTGAGGGCGGCTAGCAGCTATCATTTTTCTGGTTTTATGGGGAAGCGGGGCCATGCAGTGATATCCATCGTCCACCCCACCTCCTGTACGTACTAGCGCTGGTAGGTATGCGACTCCCGGCCTCTGCCAGGGGTCTGTCATGCACCAGGCACTGCTCTATCCTTCTCTGCCAGCCAGCCCTCCAGCGACCCTGGTCCATTCCTGAACCCGGTCACCGGCATTAAGTGGAAATCCCACCGCTGCGCTGATGGGCCGGCCGTTTTGTACTTTTTGGGCTTGGGCACTGGCCTGATGTGCTCTCTGGGTGTATTTCCTCAGCCTTTCCCTCAGTTGCCTCATATATGCCCCTATGCCAGGGTATTTCATGTCCTGGCCTTCCTCCCAGTACTCTTTTACAATATCCAGAGGGCCCCGGAGGTTCCTCCCATAGAGCAAAGAAAAAGAGGAATGGCCTGTAGAGGTCTGAGGCACCTCCCTGTAAGCAAATAATATAAAAGGGAGGAACTTATCCCAGTCCTTCCCTTCATCATTGACAAACTTCTTCAGCATTCGTTTTAAGGTCGGATTAAAATGCTCTGTTAAGCCATCTGTTTGAGAGTGGTATGGTGAGATCTTTACTGTGACTATTCTCAAGAGGCGATGGAGCTCTTTCAGTAGGGTGGCATTGAAATTACTACTATCCCTGTCCGTGAGGATCTTTTTGGGGATGCCCACCCTACTGAACAATTTGACTAGTTCCTCCGCAATTCTTGGGGTAATGACGGCCTGTATAGGGATGGCTTCAGGGTACTTGGTAGCAAAGTCTGTTATAACCAGACTAAATCTGTTCTCTTGCAAGCTTTTATTCAAGTGTCTTACCACATCCATCCCGAAGCACTCAAAGGGTGTGGTGGCTAGAGGGAGTGGCATTACAGGAACAGTTTCCCTTTTTCCCACAGGGGCCACTAGCTGGCATGCCTCGCACTCCCTGCAATATCGTGTTACCTCCTCATGTATCCCTGGCCAGAAAAAGCATTGGGTTAAACGATCCAGTGTTCTCTCTTTCCCTGCATGTCCTGCCCAGGGTAGGTCATGACTAAGGTATAACAGGTCTTTCCTATAACGTGTAGGAACCATTATCTCTTCTACCCTTTCCTGCATGACAGAATTGGTACATACTCTATAAAGTATCTGATTTTGTACACCCATTTCAGGTTCATTAGTCATGCATGATTTCCCCACCTGCAAGAAAAAAGTTTCAATGTATCATTTGCCTGTTGTTCCTGTATTAACTTTATGTTTTCAGAAACATTATAAACAGTTTCAAGTAGCAATCCTCTTTTTTCTAGTTGCCATTGTTTTCGGGTTTTCCTTTTTGCATTCCTTGATTTTAAGTTTTCCAAGTTCCCCAATCACCTCCCCCTTGAATGAAAACAGGTCCCCTATAAGCTGATCAGCCTGTTCCTTTTTAGCTTGGGCCCTGGTAGTAACTGCAGTAATGGAACCTTTCTCCGTGATTAAAGAGGAAAACCCAGGGAAATCATTACCTCTGACAACTGGTGTTGGCAGATGAGGTACTACCTCAGCTACCACACTTTTACCTTGCCCCTGAATATTCAAGTCCACTTTAGCTGTAGGATAGGAATGAATGTCCCCATGGACTTACACCATACTCATCCAGGGGCCTCTTTCTGGTGCAGGTATCGGTTTTGGCTGGATTAGAGTATTTGCTGCCAGAGTCAGTCAGGGCAACTGTAACTGTTTCCCACTGCCCCTTCGGTGGTAAAAGTTCCAGTGTTCTCTAGGGCCAGGTGTGTTAAATCTGTTTTCTTTGAAGGGCAAAACCGGGCTATGTGTCCTTTTCCCTGGCAGTTTCTACAGATTATATCTGATGGGAAGGTTCTTCCACCTGAACTGTTCTTATGGTCAGGCCTACCCCCATACCTTCCTTGTTGGCCAGTGTGATTTGGTTTCACTGTTTGGGGCCCTTTTTGTGTGGATGTTTTCTGAGGCTCTTGACCCTCCGTTTCTTACAGAATCGTGAGCTACAACATAATCCTCAGCAGGGGTGATAGCTACTTCGGCTGATTCAGGGTTATGTTCCTTTACCCAAAGTTGAACTTCAAGGGGCAAAATTTGAATGAATTGTTCCAATACCAGCAGCTCTATGATGTCCATCATAGCCTTTCCCTCAGGTACCAGCCACTTGATGCATAGTTCTCTTAATCTGGTAAAGGTCTCTCTAGGATTGTCTTGTGTCTGATATTTTAAAGCCCAGAACCTCTGTCTGTAGGTTTATGAGTTAATATCATCTCTCTTTAGGATCCGCTTTCTTTACCAATTCATAGGTATTAGCACTTCTGGAATCCATCTCACTATATGCTGACTTGACTTTGCCAGTTAGATAGGGAGCCAAATGAATGACACATTAGTTTGGGGGCCAGTCACATGCTCTGGCCACCCGCTCAAAGGTCGTGAGATAGCCTTCAGTGTCATCTGTAATAGTCATTTTAGTGAGCTTTATGTCCTTAAGGTTAGCCGCATCACCACCATCAGTTCTTTGCCTAATCCCCAGGTTTTGTAAAAGTCTCAAGGTTTCATCCCACCTTAAATCTTGGCGTCTTCTTTCCTGTTCTCTGTCTTTGTCCAACTCCAATTGGCGGATGACTAGCCACATTAACAAATCAGAATTTATTTCAGGAGGTTCCTCTGTGGTGACCCTGCATTCTTCCTTTAGGCCCCATTCGTCTTCCTCATCGAGGCTTCTCTCCACCTTCTCCAGTGGTGTCCTCTGTCTGACACTGTGCTGTAATCTGGGTAATAGCGGCTTTCTGGTCACCAGGGTCTGGGAACGGTTTACTGTCCCACTAGCCACCTCGCTCTTCCATTCTTCGCTGTCTTCCATGGTGTATCTGGTACCCTGATACCAGGACTGGTATCCGTAGCTGATTTCCCCCCTCAAGACCCGGACAATCAGCCAATCCCACTGCTGACACCAGATGTGATGAGGTGTGGGATGGATAACACAGACACAGATGTAGAGATTGGAGCATACCAACTAGTGAGTCCTTTTATTAGCGAAATGTAGAATGGAAAATAAAACTTTTTATGAAAATAAGAAAACAAAACGAAATAGCAATCACAGAGTGCAATCCATTCAGTATCTCAGTTGTTCACTAAGCTCTGTGTTAGCTAGAGATCCTCCTCGGCTGAATTAATCTGAAAGACCTTTGGAAGGGTCCTTTTTATAGGACAATCTGGTCACCTGATCCAGCCCTAAACTAATACAGTTTTAATGCTATGCTGTACATTAGAATGGGGGATTAGAATGACTCTGTTGCTCCACAGTGCTTCCCATTTCTCTAATAGTAATCATTCCATACGTTTAGAACAACAAAGTACTGCAAGAATAAGAAAACATTAAACATTAGGCATTTGGTCACTAAACTCCTCCCACCTCTAGGTGACTGACAATGACCATCCTATAAATTTTCTGAGATTGAGGCCGCTGGCTCCCTAGGAGATTGAACCACACAGACCTTCTAGGAGCAACAGCTAGGTCCCAGTCTCTGCATAAGTATAAAGGTTTCCTTTCTTATTAGAAATGAACACGTATAACAATATTGAAATAAAATATTTCGTACAGTTCAAATGAGTTGTGCTTAATGTATTAATGTTTAATACCTCATTATAGCCATGAACCTTAAGGAAAATAAACAGGGCTCCTATGAATAGTCTGGAAGGGAATGATGCTACAGACAAAAGTGGCCTTACACCAGCTGTCACATTCATTAAACCTGCTGCCTTTAGTTTGTGATATAATGTACGAACATTATACAATAAGATAAATCCTGAGCAAGGCTGAGAGGCCTATGGAAAATAAAATACTCTCGGTTTATGTTTTGGTGCCAACCGCTGTATTGTAAGCCGTCAGCCTTACTCGCATGGGGCTTGTCTAATGTTCTGAGCATCCACCTAAAGGGATTTCTGAATATTGCAGGGGTCCCTAAATATTGCAGGTGGCTGGAACTTTTTCTGTTTTATTTCTAAGGCTCTGACCAACTTGCAAAAGCGAGTCCATGTACAGACGAGCTGCGCCGCTCGTACATCGCAGGGTCATACTACGAGTCTTAAACTCTGTAAACAGAAACCACTGAACTGCAGAGCAACAGGAACACGCTAAAACCAAGGGAAAAAAGCATAACAACACTAATCCTGCTAATGGGAGGGGTATCTATTTCCAGTATAACCCCATTTATCTGAATGGGTCCGGGGACATAGAAAACATTCGGATATACAGGGTTTCGGATAAATGGGAGTAATGTAAAAAAAAAAAAAAAAATTTGAAATTAAGCAGGAGCCATAGCTGAAAATCACTGGAAAATTAAATTAGCAATTGGTAAAAACATAGTATGCAATTCACAGCACATAATTCTAGAAGTAAATTAGTTATTTAAAAAAGCATTAATGAATGGCAGGAGGTGTTGTGCGGTCAGTAAAGTGCAAATTAGTACAGTACCTTAAATTGTTGGATCGTTGAAAAGTATTGGGGAACTGTTTGCTTTTGTCTGTTATGCCACTGCCGTATTGCTTTTGTCCGTAACTGCCGCAGAAGCAGAAGCTGCACACCATTGGTATCAGACTGTGTTTCCAGCCAATTTATGCATTTCTGAAAACAGTCCATGGCTTCGGCATCTGAGGGGGTGTGTTTTTTCATTTCCGCAGCCTTAGATTCATCTTCATCCCAGTCCTCTACTTGTTCAGCTGGCTCATTTGTTGCTAAAGCAATAACGTCTTCATCGGTCATCTCCTCAAACCCTGCATCTGTGTCATCTGCTGCGGCCCATTCTGTAACAATGTCCCTGCTTACATCTGAGTGCTCAGCAGCAGAGTGTAACGCTGCCATGACTTCAGCCATCTGATCCGTATCTTCACTGTCAGCAGCAGGTGTGCCCAGGAGCTGTGATTTTTTGCCAGCTCTATTTGATGGTGTCCTGCTTCACCTCCCGCCAGGACTCCACCAACATAAGCAGGGCATCTTTGACATTGATGCCCTAAATGACATCGACTAAAGATCTGGAGTCATTCTCTTCAAACAGCTCATTTGCTAAAACCTTGCTTCTGTAGATGCACTTCACTGTCGCAAGATTGCTGAATTGTTGCCGTAGTGTTTGCAGGTAAAAATTCGCAGCGAATGCTGCTAACATCTGTGCATAGAATTTCAGCGCTAGGATGAGCCCCTGCATTATCTAGCAGTAGAATTGCTTTAAGAGGCAAACCAAGACTACGGAGATGACTCCAGACAGAGGGCACAAAATTTCCAAAGAACCGGTCCTTAAAGATTACATCGTTCATCCAGGCGCTTCGTTGTGCTTTGTAAAGGGCTGGAAGGCTGGCCACGTTAATGTGCTTAAAGCACCTGGGTGAGTGAGATCTGCCAATTATGAGAAGGGGCACTTTGTGAGATCCAGATGCATTAGAGGTAGCAAGCACAGTGAGATGTTCTTTATTTTTCTTAAACACTGGCATTTTTTTCAACAGCGGATGTAAGAGTCCGTTCTGGTAGGAGCCGCCAGTAAATGCCAGATCTTACTTCGAGAAACAGCTTTTGCAGCAGGTTGCACCATTAGGACTGAAGCTGGCAGGCGCCAGGACCCCACGGAAATTTTCTAGCTAGCAGTATTCAGCGGGGTCCGCCCCCGATGTCGGTCCCGCCCGCGACGTCAGGCACAGTATATAAGGGGCGGTCCCCAGAATCCCCAGATCTTACTCGAGACACAGCTCTTGCAGCAGGTTACACCATTGGGACTGAAGCCGGCGGGCGTCAGGACCCCAGGAAAAAATTCTAGCTAGCTATCTTCAGCGAGGACCGCCCCGGCGTCCAGTCCTGCCTCGGCGTCTGGCGTGAGTACATAAGAGGCGGTCCCGCCAGAACCAGTTCTTTCCCACCGTCGGCACGTGTCTCGGCCCTTCAGTTCGGTTTCTAGCGGCGCGTGGTAAAGTGTTTTCCACGGGAAAGCCGGCCCGAGTTCAGTTTTTCTCTGATGTCCTCCCCAACCTCCAGTCACTCCTCAAGTGCGCCCTGTGGGAAGCAGATCCCATTCAAGGATCCGCACTTGGCCTGTGTCGTGCCCTGGGCCCAGACCCACGACACCAGGTCCTGCTCCTTTGCCAGGGTTTCAACAGCAGAACCCAGATCCGGCCAGAAGGCCCTACAGGCATTCCTCATGAGGAGCAACTCAAGACCATGGCTTCAAGGGATTCTTCGCAGAAGGCCCAAAAGCATGCTGAGAAACACAGGAGAAGGCCCTTCCAGGTCCCGTCTAGGGCCTCCGACTCGGCAGCTCTGGCTCCAGGTCCGACCGCCTCCTTCCGGGCCAGCTCTCAGCCTCCCCGCTGCGGTGAGAAAATCTTCATCCTCTTCTCAGGCCAAGACTCCCAGGCCTTCCTCGTCCTCCAAGGCCCTGGCTAAGTCGGGGATCGCCACCATCACCACAAGTCGGGTTCCACGCTTCTGAACCCGGACGTCAGGTCTCTTCTTTGCCTCCTCCTCTTCACGGAAAACCAGGAGCTCACTCACTTACGAGGCCGCAGGACCCAGCGCCGGTCGTCGGCGTCGCCGCCTCGCCACAGGTCCCCAGAGCCGTCGTCCGTCAGAAGACCATCACCGCCAGGCTAACTCTCATCACCGGACGCGGTAGGGACGGCGCCCACTCCAATTGAGAAGAGGACCCGATGCCTCCGACCGACGCCGGTCAGGAGACCATCACTGAGGAGGAGTTAGCTCAGCCCGAGGACCAGGCCAAGCGACTCCAGTCCTGTTGAGACTCAGGGAACCTCGCCACAACCCGAGCCCCTGTGGGGCCGCGTTGGCCTTTCTTTTCAGAGGTGAAGGAGCTTTTCACTTACTGGTGGGATACCATCAAAAGGACATGGTCCCCACTCCACCTCCGCTTCCTCCTCCTCCTCCTCCTACACGGTTGCTCCTCCGGTTCCTCGCCCCGTCTCCGTCTGGGTCTGCAGGGTTACCTCCTCCGGGAGCCCAGGACCCCTCAAGGGAGACTAGACAAAAGAGACCTCCGTCCAGATCCTCTTCTAGGTCACCCAGTTCCAAGAGACCCAGAAGACGCCACCGTTCGCCTTCGACGGAGGACATGGGATCAGAGTTTTCTACATCCAGATCCCCATCTCCCCTCTCCATCCCTTCTCCAGATCCATGTGAGCTGCCAAAGTCTCCTCCGGATGACCCTTCGTTCTCGGATATCACGAGACACATCCAGGAGAACATGGGATGGGATGCGGAAGAGTTAGACCCGGAAAGGCTGGGCCTTGCGAAGTATCTTTGGCAGAAGGACCCCAAGCCTGTGGTGGTGCCACCCTTGGTATACACTTTCGTGCGTCACCAAGGCAGCGTGGAAGCGTCCACATTCGCTCCCGGCGATGCCGAAGAAAGCTGACTGCTTGTACAAGGCTCCAAGAGAAGACCAGTACTTGACCCAGCATCCTCAGGCCGACTCTCTGGTCATAACAGCCTCTCATGACCGGTCCCAGAGACCACAACATCTGAGCACCCTGCCACCGGACCCGGAGTCCAAGCAGCTGGACGCCATGGGTAGGCGCATGTATGCAGCTGCTACCTGCGCCATCAGATCCCTGAATTATTTGACCCACGTGGTGCAGTTCCAAAATGCCCTGTGGGAGCAGGGTCTGGATGCGGCTGAGAAATTGCCGGAAGGTGAGCAGAAGGAGGAGATGTTGTAGCTCCTCCGTACGCGTTCGGACGTGGGAACCCAGGTGCTACGAGCCGCGTACGACTCCGCGGACTCCTCGGCCCGAGCAGCAGCTTCAGGCGTATGCCTCCGGAGGCACTCTTGGCTCCGTGTCTCCGGTTTAACCCCGGACGTCCAGAAAAACATCATGGACGCCCCATTCGAGGGAGAAGTTTTGTTTGGTAAACCCTCAGAGAAGATTATTGCCAAACTCCAAGATGCCAGGAAGGCGGTGAGGTCGGATCAGGCCATGTACCGACCCAAGCTTAGTTCCTTTCATAGGAACCAAAGCCGATTTCGTGGACGGACGCAGAGACAACAGTCCCGCCCTGTTCCACAACAGAGGGGCTCCGGTTTTCGCAGAGCCCAGGGAAAACAACCCGCAGGTCGAAGCCAGCGCACTCCTAAGCCGGTCCAGCCAGCGGGACCCTCAGCCGCCACAGCCTGACTCCTTCCGGGCCCCCGCCCCTCAGGATCAACGGGACGTCATGGTCGGGGGTCGCATTGCGAATTTCCTGCCGGGATGGCAGACTATAACCACCGACAGGTGGGTTCTAAAGTTGGTCGGAAGAGGCCACTTTATAGAATTCGCAGAAAAGCCACCCTCGAGGCCTCCGTTGCTCTCCCGGTACCCGGGTCAGCACAAGTCATTGATCAGACAAGAAGTGCTCACGCTCCTACAAAAGGGAGCGATAGAGTACGTCCCAGAGAACCAGAGAGGACACAGATATTATTCCCACTTCTTCCTGGTTCCAAAGAAGACAGGGAACCTCCGTCCAATTCTGGACCTCAGCGACCTCAATTTGTCTGTGGCCTACAAAAGATTCTGCATGGTAACTCTTCCGGGTCTTATTCCCATGCTGAAGCAGGATGCTTTTTTAGCATCTCTAGATATGCAGGACGCTTACCTGCACATCCCTATAGCTCAAGCGCACAAGAGGTTCCTGCGCTTCGAGCTTCCCGGCCATCATCTTCAGTTCCGAGCCCTTCCATTCGGGCTGTCATCGGCACCCAGGGTCTTTACCAAATGCATGGCAGTCGTGGCAGCGTCTCTAAGGACACAGGGCCATTATGTGTTCCCGTACCTGGACGATTGGCTTCTCATGGCCGCCTCCAGAGAGGCGTTGTTACGGGCGATCCAGAGCACCCAGGACCTGTTTCGATCTCTGGGTATCCTAATCAACCACGAGAAGTCCCTCCTGGTACCGTCACAGAAACTGCAGTTCCTAGGCGCAGTACTGGACACCGTTCAGGGAAGAGCATTTCTTCCAGACGACAGAGCGGAGCGCATCAGATCCCTCATCAGGGAACTTTCGTCGAACAAGACCGCCCCAGCCAGGTCAGTCCTTCGCTTGCTCGGACACATGGCTGCGGCCATTCCTGCAGTCCCTTTCGCAAGGCTCCACATGCGGGTAACTCAGTGGATGCTCAAGGTGCAATGGGACCAAAGGCAAGACCATGCAGCATCGGTCAGAATCAGAATACAGCGATTAAGACTGGCAGTAATAGACAGGACACTCTCTATGGGCGTCCCATTCATAGCGTCGTCCCGGGTAATCTCACCACAGACGCCTCAGGTCTAGGGTGGGGCACACAGGGCCGGGTGAAGTCCAGGTACATGGACCCCTGGGCCCACCTCCATATCAACGTCCTAGAGATGAGGCGGGGTCCTTTATACCCTGCAGGCTTTTCAGTCAGAGATCCCTTGAGTACTCTCCTGCTTCAGACAACCAACGGCGGTGATAGACCACCTCAACAAACAAGGCCTCTTACCCCCTTTTGCAGGGGAGGCCATGAGGTGTGGGATTGGAGTAATCCAACCTGGCCTTGAACCACATCAATACATGTTCCCGGGGTGGACAACACAATTGCAGGCAGCCTGAGACGCTCCAGGCCAGAGTCCACAGTGGGAACTTCTCAGGAGGTAGCGAGGATCTGTTTCTGCGATGGGAACTCAGAATTGGACTGTTAGCCTCCCATCAACAAAACCCAATTTTTGTTCGCTAGATCAGGGCCTGTTTTCTGGCGGGCCAACGTTGTCTCTCCTGGACAGATTCCTCGCTTCCCTCCTTCCGTTGATCCAGAGTTCTTCTCAAACTACGCGAGGGCATGCAACTATGATCTGGTGGCCCCTTTCTGGCAGGCAGATCTGGTTCCTTGCTAAACCAGTCCCCGGGAACCCCCAAGCTCCGTTGCATTCAGCTCCACCTCTTGTCTGGAAGGTTCATTGGTCACCGGACTTCTCTCCTGAACCCATGCATGGCTCCAGAACATGCATCTGCATCACGAGGTCTACTTGAAGTTGTGATCACTGCAGCCAAACCCGTAGCACATGCTGACGCCAGCAAAATGGCGCCGTTTTTATCGCGATCACAAGCACGCGGCCTTTCCCCGTTTGTCAAATTGAAAGCGGTGTTAGAGTACCTGCTCTCCTTTTTCGTTCGGGTCCTCAAAGCTGCTCCTCTACCAGTGCCTCTGTACCCATTTCAGCTTATCACCTCCGGTGAGACAGCACAGTGGCACAATTAGATCCTCTCGAGAATTCTCAAGAGGGGTGCCAGGCACCCATTAAGGACCCAGTGCCTCCTTGGGACTTTCTCTTTGTCCTGGAAACTCACTTCCCCTTCCAACCTGCAGGCGTGCGACTCGTTTCTGTCATAAACGTTGTTTTCGTTGCTATTACGTCAGCGAGAAGTTTCTGAGCTTCAGCTCACGTGCAAAACCTTATTTAATTTCCACGGGACAGAGTATCCCTGAGGAACGAATCCTAAATTCTTTAAGGTGGTTTCACTCCTCTCAATCAGGATATTGACCTGCGGTCTTCCCTAATTACTCTAACAGAGGCTGCTTCCACCTGGATGTTCACCGCAGCTAAAGGTACTACCTGGCAGAACTAAGCAACCGTGCCGGAGCAACTTTTACGTCTCCTTACCGAAGGATGATGGGCCAACAGTGTCAAAACAGTCCTGTCTCGCTGGCTTGTCCAGTGCATCTCTTACTGTTATGATATCAAGCGAAAGCCCCCCAGGAGCAGTCAGAGCCCATTCCACTGGGGTGTAGCCTCACTGCAACATGACGTCTACCTCTGCCATTTTGTGCTGCAGCTTGGATCTCTGGTCATACCTTTATCAGGCGTATAATGGACATCATAACGCGAAGAGCAGGCTTCGGCCTGGCAGTGCTGGGGTCTCATATCTAGATTCAGGACCTGGAGCGTTCTTCTTATTTTCTCCTCCCATTTGCAAGCACTATTGGCAGGAATCAATCTAATGGTGTAACCTGCTGCAAGGCTGTCTCGGTAAGATAGTACAGTTCGTAAAAACTTTAGTAACAGTAGATCTTCGAGAACAACTCTTGTCTCCTGGAGGCGTAAGCAGCCCAACACAACAGCAGTTTTTCTGTTTGTCTTCTGACGATGGATCCTCGGTCTCCATTTCAGTATCAGCCTCGGCCGAAGTCTCCGGCAGGAACTGGGAATCTGGTGGGACCGCCCCTTATACTCGCATGGCCGTGGGAGGCGAGACCTCGTCAGGGTGGTCCCGCTGAAGATAGCTCAGATTTTCAGTGGTCCTGACACCTGCCGACCTAGTCCTAATGGTGTAACCTGCAGAACTCTTTCGAAGATCTACTATTCGGTGGGCTTACGTAACTGTACTTTCTTTTCCTGCCGATGACTTGCCAGCATCAACCTCGGCTCTCTAAGCGCGTTAGAACATCCAGGTTTCTACGATAATGTCCTCCGACTCGCCATTTGAGGTCACCTTTCAAGTGTGCCTACGGAAAACAGATCCCGCAAGGATCTTAACCCCTAAATCGTTGCTTAGGCCAGGACCACGTGCTGTGGTCTGCCTTTTACAGAGTTCAACAGCCACACCAGGATCACGTCAGAAGGCATTTCAGGCCTACAATACCCCGCTAGAGGAAAAACTTAATAGGATGGACAAAACATTCCTCCAAGAAGATTCTTCCTCAAGGTCAACAAACACTGGGAAAGGCAAGGTCAGATCCCGATCTGGAGCCTCAGACTAAGACTCAGGTTCCACCAATGGACCTCTCCCTCAGGCTAGGTCTCGCCCCCTCGATCAGGTCCGGGTTTCAAGCGGTTCTTGACTATTCAGCCATTAAGACCTCAGGCCTCTGCTTCCTCTCTCTCTTGGGCCTCTTCAAAGTCCTCTGAGCACACAAGTCTTCTCTTCCACAGGCATCAGGACCCGGACTCAGGTTGGTCTCCCAGCTAAGGCCCAGATCTCACCCAGGAAGGCGAAGGATCTGGCGTCCTCAAGCGGACGTCGGCCAACGTCTACCTGGCACAGCGTTGGCCAAGCACCCGAAGTCCGCCAGGCATTAACCAGAACGCTCACCAAGCACAGGCCAACAAAGTTCACGGAACAGAGTAATCAGTAGCGATCGACATCGGCCTCACAGAGCCAAGACTGCCCCTAGTCACGGTTGACACGGTCACAGGGACTCCGAGGAGGACACCGTTGCCCGAAGACCAGGTGGGTGACACAGAGGATGCTAGGCTTCGATTGAACCGCAGCCACCCGGAGACACCAGGGACCCGGCGACAGACCACGGGGCTGGGCCTGTCGTAGGGCATGAATATTCAAGTAAAGGCGCTCTGCTCTGGTGGGACACCATCCGCCAGAGCGTGGTCCCAGTGAAACCTCCTCCTCCTCCCTCCTCCTCCTCGCCCCCTCCTTCACCACAGGGCCCAGCAGGATGACCCGCAACCCGGAGCAGACTCCACCTCCTAGGGGAGTAGATCCAGAGATCGGGAGGCCTCCCTCAGATCTCCATCGGTCTCAGCCCCAGGCCAGATGTCGGGTATAGCCATCGGGGGGTACTCCCAGATCAGATACCTCGGATTACTCCAGATCTCCTTCTTCACTCAGCATTTCATCACTGACCACATGACCTTCCCAGGTCTCCTCGGATGACCCTCTTTCTCTGAGATCATGAGGCATCAGGACAACATGAGGTGGGATGCTGAAGAAGTCGACCCAAACAGCGCCTTGCCCGTTATCTTGGCAGAAAGACTCAAGCCTGTGGTAGTGCCACTCTTGGTGGCACGCCATGAACATCACCAAGGCTGTGTGGAAGCATCCACTCACTCCTAGCAGTGCAGAAAGCTGACCACCTGTACAAGGCCCCAAGAGAGGACCAGTACTTGGCTCAACAACCTCTGGCAGACTTCCTGTCATTACGGCCTCACATGACCGGTCCTGAAGACCACAACACATGAGCACATGGCCACCGGACCAGGAATCCAAACAATTGGATGCCCTGGGGAGATGCATGTATGCGGTCGCTACATGCTCCATCAGGTCCCTGATCTACCTAACCCGCATGGTACAGTTCCAGAACACCCAATGAGAACAGGACCTGGTCGAGTAAACTTCCGGATGGCGGTAGAGGCGGGCTCTAAACCTCCTCACGCGGGTCTGATGTAGGGGCCCCGTTACTCTGAGCGCACTCACGATTCTGGGACTTCGTCCGCCAGGCTAACTTCAGGCACCTGTCTTGAAGGTGACACTCTTGGCTCCATGTCCGGCTTCACCCGGACGTACAGAAGAGCATTCTTGGCGTCCCCTACAATAGCAAATGCTTTTGATAGAACCTCGGAGAAGGTGATCACCAAACTTCAAGACGCTGGGAATGCAGTCAGGTCTGTACAGGCTATGTATAGACCCAGGCCTGGTTCCTTTCGTAGGAACCAGAGCTGTTTTCGTAGCCGGCAACAAAGACAGCAGCCACGTTCCGGCCAGCAACAAATGGGCTCCTTTCAGCGAAAAGCCCAGGCTAAGTCGTCCCCAGGCAGAGCCCAACGTTTCACTAAACCAGCCCAGCTTTTAGGGACCAGTGCTGCCACAGCATGACTCCTTCCTGGCCCCGGATCAATGGGCGCAAAAAGTTGGGGGTCACATTGCTCGCCACTTTTCAGGGTGGCAGTCAATCACCACTGACCGGTGGGTTCTTCAGTTGGTCAAGAAGGGCAATTTCATAGAATTTCTTGACCACCCACCAGCAAAACCTTCCCTGCTTTCCCGTTACTCAGGTCAGCTCACCCTGCTTATACGGCAGGAGGTGCTCACGCTCCTGGAAAAAGAAGCAATAGAGCACGTTCCATGGAACCAAGAGGACGCAGAATATTATTCTCACTTCTTTCTATTCCCAAGAAAGGGATCTCATCCGATCCTGGTTCTCCAGCAACCTGTGGAGTCGAGTTGTGCAAGCGCTTCCCGCATGGTGACCACCAGGTCTGATTCCCATGCTCAAGCAGAACTGCTAAGTATCTTTGGACATGCAGGACACCTACCTGTATACCCATCCTTTCAGCTGGGGAAGTTTTCTACGTTTGATTTCCAGAACCACCATTGTCAGTTCCGAGCCCTCCCTTTTGGACTGTCATCGGCACCTAGGGTATTCACAAATTGCATAGCGGTCGTAGCGGCGACTCTGAGGCAAGGCCATTATATGTTCCCTTAACTGGACGACTGGCTTCTCATGGCGTCCTCTCGGGAGGCCTTGATGTCCACCAATCACTATACTCAGTCTCTGTTCAAGATGGTAGGCATCTTGATCAATGAAGAGAAGTCTTGTTTGGTTCCATCTCAGACTCTGCAGTTCACAGGCACAGTTCTGGACACCGTCCAAGGGAAAGCTTTTCTTCCCCAGGACGAAGCGGAACACATCAGATCCCTCATCAGGGACATTTCAGCACAGAAGACATTCTACCGTTGGCCCTTTGCCTGCTCGGACACATGGCTGGACCATTGCAATCCTCTTGCTTGTATCACATGCGGCACCCAGTGGATATTCTGGGTCAATGGGATCAAAAACAAGATTATCTGCAGCTTCCAATCCGGATCACGAATCGTAATCCGGGGTTGGCAGTGGTGGCTAGATCCGAAGAATTTATCGGCAAGAGTCCCCTTCATTGTGCCGTCTCCGATTGTGACACTCTCCACAGACACCTCAGCACAGATGGGGAGCACACCGCGACGGTGTCCGGTCTCAGGGCTTGTGGACAGCCCATGAGACTCATCTCCACATAAACATCCTGGAAATGAGAGCAGTTTTTTATGCCCTGCAGGTCTTCCAGTCGGAGGTTCAACCAGGTACTCTTCTGTTACAAACAGACAATTCTGTGGTGATGTATTACCTCAACAAACAAGGGCACCCAATTCCTACCGCTTTGCAGGGAGGCCATGAGGTGTGGGATTGGGCTTTGCAACGCAGCAAACCTCATTGCTGTTCATGTCCAAGGGTAGACAATCATACTTGAACAGCCTGAGCCGCTCTCAGCCCAGAGTCCATGATTAGAACTACTCCAGGAGGTAGTAGAGATCTGTTTCACAGATGGGAGTATATCCAAGTTAGACCTTTTCGCATCCCCATCCAGCAAAACTTGCCGTTTACTAAATGAATCAGGGCCTAGTGTTTCTGTGAAATAGTTATCCCTCCTGGGCAGATTCCTCTATGCCTTCCCCCCTTTCCGTTGATCCAGATGGTTCATCTGAAACTTACTTGAAGAGCAAGCAGCGCTGATACCGTCCGGCGCCATTTCTGGCAAAACGAGATCTGGTTTTCCTCTCCTGCTACATCAACTATCCGGGAACCTCAAATTGCCTCTGCCAGTCAGCTCTACTTATTGTCTCAGGGAGGAAGACTCCTTGGTCCATTGGATATGTTCACTGAGCACAAGCTTGGCTCTAGGACATATCATTTTGCGACAGGAGTCTGGCATGGACCTAGCTGATGTCTGGTGGCCGCAGGAAAACCCGGCCACTCCGCTACTTACGCCATGAAATGGCGCCCTTTTGTCCTATGGGCTCAAGCGTGGGATCTTCCTGGACATAAGTCTCCACCACTCATTCACACTAGTGGGATGGTGGCGGAGGCACTAAGACCATCGAGAACAACTTTTTGCTGGAGGTGGTAGCAGAGGAGAAGCGGCGCCCACGCGAGACACCGGCGCCCACGAGCAGCAGCGCCGCAATGTGAACCATCTCGGCGGCTGACCCTCCAACCGCCTCAGATTCCTTTTTCCCGCCCGTCAGTGCGCTTCGATGTGCGACGTCGCTCGCCTGCTCGAAGTCAAACTTCAAACTAAGCGCATAGTTTTCAGTTTGTTTTACCTCTTTATTATCACGATGACTCGGCTTAGTTTATTCCTATTTTTTAAAATTTTCTAATATTTAAATTTAACTTACTTGAAGAAGTCTCGGCCTACTGGGCAGTGCAACCATAAAACAGGGTCAGGTGACGGTAGGGAGACTCGTGTAAACTTCATTCAGTCAGCGGGCTGGGTCCGGTCAGCCTCCTTCTCCTCCCAGCGGGGTTCCGGCTCGGTCAGTCCGATGCCGAGAGGATGGGCGGTCCCCGCCCGGCATAAAAATAAGCAGTCGCATTCTCGTGCTAGATTGACCTCAGCCTTCTTGACCCACAGGTCAAAGAAGGCATCACTCGAGGTCGCCCTCTGGTATGTCTACTTGGCGTCGGCGGTCGGTTATGCGTTGCTAGTTGCCCGTGTCGCCTTCCGGAGTCGCCAGCTTCCGATAGTAATCGTGATCCTCGACATCGAGCCCTCCCGCCCTACGGTGGGCTCCAGATGAGCAGTTTCATCAGTGGGCGCTCTTATGGGCGATGGGCTGGAGGTTGGTTCTTCTGCCTGGCTCGGTTATCGGGCCCTCGGGCTCCTCAGCGATCAAGTGAAATGGTTTGGACCTTCCTGAGTGGCGCGGGCAACCGCCGGTGCTAGCGACTCCATTGCCAAGTGTTCCCCCTCACATGGCTGCGGCGCGAGGGGCCTCACCGATGCCCTTATCTCCTGGTATTTTCCTTCTCTTGTTTTCCAGGTTCCGGAGCTTTTCCGGCGCCCTCTGCAGGAGTCTGTGGCGTGTCGGCGCCCGTTTCGAAACCGCCCGGAGCTTGCCCAGGCGCCGTTGGCGCCGCGTGATCTCGGCGCCCGTTGGTGGCGCCCGCGTTGTCTGTGGCGCCGCCCGGTAATTACCCGTTGGATCGAGCGGCGCCCGTTGGCAGCGTCGTCTGCGATGCCGTTCGTGGCGTCGTCAGCGGCGCGTTCGCAGCAGCGTCAAATCCGTGGCGCCGTTGGCAGCGCCCGTGCGCGGCGATAAATCCCAGCAGCGCCGCGGGCGTTCGCGAGCGGCGTGCCTCTTGACGCCGACCGCCTCCTCGGTGCAATCTTCAACCCGTTTTGCCGTCTGGCGCCCGGCAGCCACCAGGGACTCTTCTTGTTTTTCTGCCATTTCCTCTCTCATAATTTCACTCCTTTCTGTCCGAACAGTCCTTTCTGGACCCATCAGGAGATGATGTTGAGCCTGACCAGACCTTCGAGTTGGGTGATGAAGTGGAGGAAACAGGATCTTTCTTTGCTACAGAGCCTGTGGTCGAGGACCTGTCCTTTAAGTCTCTGTTGAAGACACAGGGTCCTCTTTCTCCAGGCTACAGACGCCTGGGAAGATATTAAGACTCCAGTATCTTCATGCGGAGATCCCTACAGTTTGACTCCTCCGATTCAGCCTTCCTTGAGGCAGCTGTCTCAAATGGTATGGAATAACCTGCTCTTATTCCTCAGTGGCTAAATCCATTGATAAGAAGTATTCAGCCCCAAGGATCGTCCCATTTTGGCATCCCAAGCCTTTGCGGATCCTATTGTAGTCCTGGCAGAGAATGACAAGGTCGTTCTTCCTCAAACTACTACAGCCCCACCTATTAACAAAGAGTCTGGTAAGATTGATACATTAGGTAAGAGAGTCTTTGCTGCCTCCACTCTAAGTATGCGTATGAGTTATCAAGGCTATTTTTCTCAGTATGAGTATATCCTGTGGCACTCTATGAAAAGAATGGTTGAAGCTCTTCCAGATTCGATTCCAAGTCAGAGCTTCTTCTGACCGTTATTAGAGGTATTGAGTCCAATAACCAACAGGTCAAAGCCGCCATGGATGCTTTCAACACTGCTTCTCGCTCAACAGCAGCGAGGTTGTACTGGCGCCATTCCTGGCTGCGTACTTCTAGCTTCACGAATGATGCTCAGCAGCAGTGATGGCGTGCCACTGATGGCTCCTTTCTATTTGGCCCTCAGGTGGAGCAAGCTTAGAGGCCACTCAAGAACACTAGATCGGCCATTAAGTTGGCCAGACCTCCGCCTGCCCCCTCTCGGGGCATGTGAACAGACGTCAGTTTCTGAGTCGTCAGTCCTTTGCGAGGCAGGGCAGAAGGCTTCCGCTAAAGCCATGCCCAGCCTCAAAGAAGGCCTTGTGAAAGCGCAGGGACCTAAAGCTCCCAAGCTACCTTATGAGTCGTTGGCCCAAGTTCCATCCACTCTCGCCGGTGGAACTTTCTCCTCCAGTGGGAGGTCGTCTGATGTCTTCTACAACAGTGGAAGTCCATAACCTCAGACAAATGGGTTCTTCGGATAATTCGGAGGTTACTCTCTCAATTTCTTGGAACCCCAATTGTCCTCCCATACGACAACCCAGGTTGTCGGCCTCTCAGTCAGATCTCCTCACCGCGGAGATCCAGGGCCTTCTGAACAACAGGGCAATAGAACTGGTGCCCCCGCATCTGCGAAACACAGGGTTCTACTCCCATTACTTTCTGGTTCCAAGAAATATAGGGGATACTTCATTCTAGACCTCAGAAAGTTAAACAAATTCTCCCAGGAGAAATTCAAGATGATTTCCCTAGGTACCCTGTTACCCTTGCTGCATCAACACGACTGGCTGGCCTCTCTGGATATGCAGGATGCCTCCAGCATATCCCCGTCCACCCGACCCACACAAATTCCTCAGGTTTGTAGCTTTGGGTCAGCATTATCAGTTCAGAGTCCTGCCCTTTGGGCTATCCTCGGCGCCCAGAGTTTTACAAAGTGTTGTGCAGTTCTCTTGGCGCATCTCAGGAAAAGTCGGACTCCGGTGTTTCCCTACCTAGACGATTGGCTTCTAGCAAGCCCCTTCCGGCCAAAGGGACTTTGGAAGCCGTGCAACGACTTCGTCTTCTCACGTCCATGGGAGTTCTGCTGAATTTGAAAATCTCAACTGCAACCCTCCCAGAGCTCCTTTTCATAGGGGCGCTTCTAGACACCTCTTCAATGAGCTTTCCTTCCAGAGGACAGAAGACTCGACATCCTTCAGTATGGCCCGTTACATCAGGAGAACCAATCGGTTACAGCTCTCTCGATGCAGCGCATGTTGGGTCTCATGGGCGTCCTCGGTCTTCACTGTCCCTCTGGCCGACTGCACATGAGAACCACCCAGTGGATGCTCTCCACTCAGTGGTCCCCGCCTCTCACCCCCAGTCTTATCCCATCAAGGTGCGAGCCCCTTGAAGGGTCTCTCACCTGGTGGTCTCAAGAAACGCAATCTCCTGAAGGATTCCCCTTTGCTCCCGGATCATCAGATCTCCATCACCACAGATGCATCGCTAATGGGATGGGGAGCTCACTGTCTCTCCCTCCACTCAAGGTGTATGGACTCAGTTGAAACTCATCTCCACATAAATGTCCTGGAGATGAGGCGGTCCTCTATGCAATCCGAGCTCTGAAGGATGTCCTTTGTCACAAGAACATTCTCCTTCAAGCGGACAACAAAGCAGTGATGTATTACATCAACAAGCAAGGCGGTGCTCATTCTTATCCCTTTGCAGGGAAGCAATGAGGGTGTGGGAGTGGTGCTTGGAGCACAAGTCTCTGATTCAGCGGTTTATCTGCCAGGTATACAAAGCGACCTAGCAGATCACCTCAGCAGAGCGAGGCAGACCCTCACAGTGGTCTCTCGATCACCCGTAGCTTCGGTCCCTGTTCAAAGTGGGGACTCCAGACCTGGACCTTTTTGCATCCCACTCAGCATAAAACTGCCTCTCTTCTGCTCCAGAAATCCAGGGCCTGGCATTTTCTGTCAGGATGCGTTCAGGCTGCGGTGGACAAGCAGCTTTCTTACGCCTTTCCACCACTTCCTCTAATCCAGAAGTACTCCTCAAGTTCGAGTCTCAGGGGACCAAGATGATTCTCATTGCTCCTTCCTGGCCTCGGCAACTATAGTTTCCTCTACTCAACAGTATGTTGGCAGCCTCTCGAGACCACTTCCTTTGCAAATCAGTCTTCTGACTCAGGGTTCGTTGGTCCATCCAACCTGAAATCACTTCACCTTCATGCTTGGCTCCTGAAGAGATAAAGTGAATCGGTTCAACGTCTCGTGAGTCTCAGACATCCTTCTGGCTGCTCGGAAGCCAGCCACCCAGCATCGCTTCCAAATGGGCGTTTTTCTCTCTAGTGTGCAAAATCCTCTTGGAATCCCTTTTCCTGTCCTCCTGGCAAGGTTCTGGAGTATCTTTTGGACCTATCAAACTTAGGTCTTCAATACTCCACAGTTAAAGTTCACCTTAGTGCCATCTCAGCGTTCCATGAGCGGTTTCTTCCTTAACTCTGGCTCAGTTACCTATAGTGAAGAGATTTCTTAAGGGATTCTCCATACCAGACCCCTATTAAGCGTCCAGTTGCAGCCTGGGACATTAACCTGGTGCTGGACATGCTCACTCGGAAGCCTTTCGAACCCTTAGCTACCTGTGAGCTAAAATTTCTTACCTGGAAGACTGCCTTCCTGGTGGCCATTACCTCAGCCCGCAGGGTCTCTGAGATACATGCTCTGGTTACGGACCCTCCGTATACTGTATTCCATAAGGACAAGGTAGTTCTCCGTACTCATCCTAAATTTCTTCCCAAGGTTGTGTCAGAATTCCATCTGAACCAACCTCTGGTACTCCCCACTTAGCTAATTTCCAAAATGAAGAGGAGCGCTCTTCATTCCTTGGATGTTAAAGAGAGCCTTGCGGTTCTATTTAGATAGAACCAAGGATGTTCATAGAACTCAGCAACTGTTCGTTTCTTTCAGCGACACCGGCTGGGTCAACCTGTCGCTATTAGATGTATCTCTTCATGGTTAGTGGCATGCCTTCGTCATTGCTATTCCATGGCTCAAGTTAAATTAGAAGGTAGAGTGTCGCTCACTCTACTAGAGTGATCCTTGACATCCCTAGCGAGTGCAATGTTCCAATTGCAGATATATGCCAGCGCGCTACCTGGAGCTCAGTGCATACTTTTGGATGCAACACTATGCACTGGATGTTCATGCCCAGGCGGCATTCCGCGTTGACAGAACTATCCTTAATGGGCTTCTATCTTGAGCGTGAGCTCTGGCTTTCCTGCCGCCCTTTTGGGGATTATCAGCTTGGTACTCTCCCACTAGTGTGAATGAGTGGTGGAGACTTATGTCCAGGAAGATAGGAAAATTACGTACCTACCGTAATTCTTGATCTTCTTGGGCGAGTCTCCACCACTCATTCCCTACTCCCTCCATCCCCGAGCTCACCGCTGTATTGGTCTTCACTCCCTCAAATCTTTAGGCGTGAGGACTTCTTTGCTGACCCTTCTTACCGGGTCATACGGACTATCTTATGTCCGTTTTTAATGTTAGGTTTACCCTTTTCGTTGAATTGCGCTGCACCTCCTTGGTAAAAAGGTACTGAGGCGGTTGGAGGGTCGTCGCCCGAGATGGTCATTACCGCTCGAGCCGCTATCATGCGCGTGTCTCGCGGCGCCTGCTCTCTCGCGACCATCTCCAGCAAAAAGTTTGCTCCCGATGGGTCTTAGTGCCTCCGGCGCCAATCCCACTAGTGTGAATGAGTGGTGGAGACTCGTCCAAGAAGATCAAGAATTACGGTAGGTACGTAATTTTCCTTTTTCGCCTCTAGACTGTCCAGAAAAGTCTGTTTTGGACTACCTTCTGTCTCTTTTTCAGACAGGCTTGGCCTTCTCCTCGATCAAAGTATACCTCTGTGCCATATCAGCCTGTCATTGTCCGATAGGCCAACGCACCATATCCCAGTTGGACACAGCACGAGCCTTCCTGAGAGGTATTCTCCACCTCAGACCTCCAATTAAGGATCAAGTTCCGCCATGGGATCTACCGTTTGTCCTGGAGCAGCTCACGCTGCCACCCTTTGAACCAGCCGTGGTTTGCGAGCTACGTCTTCTCACTTGGAAGACGTTGTTTTTAGTTGCCGTTACGTCGGCCAGAAGAATTTCTGAACTCCATGCACTTACGTGCGAAGAGCCTTATTTGGTTTTTCACCAAGATAGGGTATCCCTACGGACTAATCCCAAATTTCTGCCTGAGTTGGTCTCAGATCTCACCCCTAATCAAGACATCGATCTACCAGTGTACTTTCCCAACTATTCAAATCGAGGAGAGGCCCTGTTGCACACTCTAGATGTGCATAGGTGTCTTAGATACTATCTGACCAGAGCCAAACACCACCGAAAACCGGGCCAGCTTTTTGTCTCCTTTTCCCACAGAATGATGGGAGCTCCTGTTTCCAAACAGTCACTGTCCAGGTGGCTCATTCAGTGTATCACCTTCTGTTACCAGAAATGCAACAAGCCCTTACCGGGCACAGTTAAGGGTCATTCCACGAGGCGGGGTGGCTACCTCCTTTGTGGCCCTTAAGAATGTGTCCACCTCGGCCATCTGTGCTGCAGCTACTTGGAACTCCGTGCACACTTTCATCAGGCATTATAGGCGGGATGTTACATCAAGGCGAAGAGCAGGTTTTGGTCTAGCAGTCCTTCAAGGACTTCTGTCCTAGGCTTTGGTTTCATTAAAGATTTCCACCTTCCCTCCTCCCAGTGGTGTGGGATTTCCATGATTGCTTGGGAATCAGTCCTGATGGTATAACCTGCTGCAAGAGCTGTTTCTCGAAGTAAGATAGTACAGTTACTTGAGAACTTACTGTAACAGTAGATCTTCGAGAACAGCTCTTGCAGCAGGTACTTTCCCTCTCACCATACCCGCTGGAGGTTGATTCTAGTCTCAACATCCTTCTCCAAGGATCAGGTGTCTCAGTATCTCTCTGACTGCCATTTGATGGTGGATCCTCAGTCTCCTCTTCTGATGTCATCCAGCAGCCGGGAGTCTCCAGCGGGAGGACTGGGGATTCTGCGGGACCGCCCCCTTATGTACTGTGCCTGACGTCCGGGGCGGGACCAACGTCTGGGGCGGTCCCCTCTGAATACTGCTAGCTAGAAAATTTCCGTGGGGTCCTGGCGCCTGCTGGCTTCAGTTCTAATGGTGTAACCTGCTGCAAGAGCTGTTCTCGAAGATCTACTGTTATGGTAAGTTCTTAGGTAACTGTACTTTTCGTCAGCATTGTATAATGCATGTAGAGACAACCCTTCCCTTTGCATGATCCCACATAATTTTTGCCTAAAAGGTTCAATGCTTTCTGTGCTGGTAGACATGATCTCACAGGTGACGGCAAGCTGGCGTATTCCGTGTCGACTATTAAAACAATCAAGTCAGCCCTTGCTGACTGAGAATGAGTACTCAGAGTTCATCTGGCGGTGAAAAAACAGAGCCTTCTCCTTAAGGATTGTGCCCGAAGTTGGTGTCTCTTTAGATCTGTTCTGGACAAATCACAAGAAAACCGCTTTGTCCAGTGCATCGTTTTCCGTTTCTTGTGTGCGATGCTGCAATCCATTGTAACTGCAAAGTCTCTTATCTTCGATTTTGCTTTTTTGATGTCGCATATCATGGTATTACTGAGCCTGAACTGGCGAACGACGTCATCAACTCTTTGCCCCCTATGTAGGTATTCTGTAATTTGCAACTTCTGGCCTATATCGAGAACAGATCTCTTGCATTTCGCCATTGCTAGAGAACACAAAGCACAAAAGGAAGATAGTAAAAGGCTGATAATGATCTGTTAAGTGCCTTCCCAGCGCCTCAGCTAACAGCTGTAAATCATTTACAATCTATTTGCCACTTAAGCAGTTGAGTAATTAAGCTCCATAAGACTAGTAATTTTATGCAAAATGGTATTAAGGTTAAACGGCATTAGTGTACAATTAAATGACAGCAGTTTGAGTGGGGGACATGGTGTGCATTCGGATAACTGAGCGATTCGGATTACCGGGGTTCAGTTAAACGGGGTTGCGCTGTATTTGCCAGCATATGCACTTACATTATATGTCAGCGAGGTCCTAACCTAGGACTTTTAATACCATGGGTGAAAACAACCGCCCAGGCTCTGCATTTAAAAGCGCAGGTACTATTTACAGATTACAGACTATGGCTCAGAACAGGTGCCGCAGTGCTTGTAAATGTTTAAGCAATCAGACGGGCAAGAAACAAAGCAGGGAAGCATAGCATAGCTAGGATATTTGAGTGGGTGGCCAAGTCCACTCAAATAGAAAAGGGAAATTAAAAAGAGTATAGAAAAATAGGTGCTACTGCAGTAGACTTGGCCATAGGGGGAAAAGAAGTATTTTGTCCAGGTTGTCAGAACAGCACAAACGGGGGTCATCCACTGACCACCTACCAGCATCCACCCGCCCTTCTCGTGCCCCTAGGGACTGCATGCAGAGTGCTGCATCGGAAGGGATCTCCAGGTGCTATGCCACAGCCTTCTTCAGGACTGAGGTTCCTGGATACCCCTTCTGGGTGCCGTTGCCTTTCTCATGACCTCTTCCCTGAGGCGGACTCGGCTGAGTTCAACCATTGGGGGAGGTGAGTGTTTGCTTCTGGACACCTCCTTTTGCAGGTTCTAGCTCATCAGGCACACCAGGTGTCCTATGCTAGGCACATCTGGATTGTGGCGGGAACAGGTCCTCGCAGCATTGCCTAACAGTGAGGAAACCAGGCAAACCATTCCCCTATCTGTGCATGGCCTGGAGCTGGCAAGACACCTCTCTAGGGCAGTCTACGATACCAGTGAGGTGGCTTCCAGACTGGTAGGGTTCTCAGTTTGCATTAGATGGATTGCGTGGCTTCGCCTCTCCAGGTTGTCACCCCTAGCCAGGATTAGGGTGGTATACTCAACTTTCCGGGGGGCATTTATTTTCTCGGAGGGCATGGCAGGTTCTTCTGGGGCACAATCCGTCTCCCAGGTCTAGGGAACGTTCGTCGACCCTGTCAAGTCTGCAGGCCTCTCCAGGCCTCTAATTGGTCCCCTCCTCCAGTGGTTATCCCCCACAGGATGCTGGGGGAAAGATTTTTCCCTCAGGGTCTGCCATCTTGGTACTTGGACCCATCAGTAATGAATGGTGAAGGGTAATTTGGGGAAAATATGGAAATTACGTACTTATCGTAATTATTGATCTTCCCAAATATCTTTAACATTCATTACACTCACCCTCCTTGTAATCAGCTGCTGCTCTCCCCGAGGGGCTGAGGAATCAGGGAAAGAAGCGGCTTACCTGGCAAACCCCCGAGTCCTTGGTGGTACATTATGCCGGCTTCATTTGGGTCCCAGGGTCTACTTTGCTGGCTCCCATTTTAATTTGCCTCTGACTTCAGTCCTGCCCTCTCTGAGATTTCTTTCCTCTTAGCTTGGCTGAGCTACCCTGCTTAGGGGTCAGACAGAGATCATCAATCTCAAACGCCTAGTCATTTCCAAGAATGGAAATGGTCCTTGCCAGGTGTGGAGGAGGAGTTGTTGTTTTACTTTTTTGTTAGCACCTCTGGTTGACCCTAGCCTGAAAAGGCAGCAAAGGTCAACATCTGTGCCTTTGAAAAAAAGGAAAAAATAGTGAAAACCAAATTACTAGAAGGAGAAGAAGGTGAGAAAGAATGAAATTCTAGAAGATAAGACATACAGTACGAAACAAACAGATGGTACAAGGAGAAGGGAGTTCTCCCTTTTGAGGAATTCTCCTGCAAACCCTCCTTTAAAACCTAGGGAGAACAGGTGGCCTTCTAGGCCTCTGACTACTCCCTCCTACTTGTGTTCTCCTCCTGCCCTCCCTCTTCTCCTCCTTACTTGGACCTCCATCTTCTTGGATCTCCACTTTTATGACAGCTCTCCCTGGCCCCAAGTCAGGAAAGCCATAGGTCCCTTCTCATCTCGAGCTTGAGAGAGACTGAGAGGAGAGCAGGAAGGAGACGTAGCCTCAAGAGGGAGTCAGTCATTTTCCTTTTCCATCTGTCTTACTTCTTCCTCTTCTACCATTTGGTTGTTTTTTATTCTGCCTTTGGGCTGCCTAGTGTTCTGGTCACCCCGTCCCTTTATTTGTTCTTCTCTACTGAAACCCCTCCTTTTCAGACGGCTTTTTATTTATTTATCCCTTTCCTCTATCATTCTGGCACCTTGGCCCTCTTTAACCCTATCCTTCCCTTCCTCATCTGGTGGACAGAACTGAGTGTTGGGAGGGATCGGCGTCAGTTACTGACCAACCTGCGAGCACCACGTAGAATGCTGGCCTCTTGGGTGGTGCTGTCCTGACGTTGACTTCTCCAGCTCAGAAAATTTAAAGAGGCAGCACTCTTTTTTTTCATTCCATGCAGGGTCCTGCCTTCCAGAAGGACCCATCAGTAATGAATGATGAAGTTATTTGGGAAGATCAGTAATTACAGTGAGTATGGAATTTCTGTTTCTAAGTGTGTATATGATGTATATCCACACTGACCCGGTAGACCCGGGCAAGTGGCATAGTGGTCTTGCTTCCAGCGGACAAGATCTGACATCACGGGGTGGTGCCGAGACAGTTACCACCTGGGTGGGTGGAAGGAGTCAGCTTGAAGACTTTCCAGCAAGTCTTAAAAGGGAAAGGACACTGCCAGAAGTGTGAATGTACATCATATACCACTCCTAGAACTACTGTTATAGGTGAGTAACCTGTTTCTTTCCAAGGTCTATACAGTTTAATACCTTGGAGTCCCCAAAGCTGTTAAGGGGACATTTCTGACTCTGTTACTCTCCCTCTTTTTTCTTCTGTTGGCCTTTAAAAAATAAAGCGGGGAGTCACCCTCTCTCCTCAAGGAGGGAGGCTTCGGACTCTTTTCTCTCTACATTAGGGAGAGAGGGAAACACAGTCCCCTCATTTCTGAGGAGAACCAAGTGTGTGTCTCTTGTCTCTTTCTCTCCCTACCATCTTCTGCATTCCTTTTTTCCCCCCTCAATTCTAGCGGGTGGGGGTAGGAAGAAGTAGGCTGCTGGTTAACTAGGATCTGCAGCTTATCCATTAGGTAGGGAAATGGGCAGACTGGGTGGGCCAAGCGGTCCCTATCTGCCGTCAAAATCTATGTTTCTTCCTTTTTACCTATTGTGTCCCCTAGGTCCCCCAGACACTCTGGTCCCCCTAGCATCACCCAAACCCTCCAGCAATATCCTCCCTCCCTCATGCTGTCTCTCTTTTGCTCTCTCTATTCTCTATCCTTCTTTTGGCTTATATTGTTTATTTATTTATTATTTATTAAATTTTGGTGACCGGGTTAGCCCATTGAGCCCTGGAGGTCCCTTTTGCGAGGAGCGACCAGGAATTACATAAGACAAGAAGTAAAATACAACATTAGTGTGGGTTACAGAGTCACAACAATGCAGTTAAGATATCAGAGCAGAAGAATAGCAGTTCAAAAGGGATGAGTAGGTTGTACAATAGTAATAGCATTGAGCAATTATTAGCAGATTGACATATAGTTAGGACAGTGGTGGGGGATAGGATCCGGGTTAGATATTTATCTCCGGGTTCATGTCAGGAGCCGGTACAGCAGCAGGAACTTTATTTTCTTTCCTTATTCTATCCCTTTGGCTCTTGGCCCCCTCCCTTCATTTTTTCTATTCTCCTTTTTCTCCTCTCCGGTGAGCAGAACTGAGAGCTAGAGGATCGGTGTCAATTACTTGCCTGTCCGCGACCGCCACATGTCGTCAGCCTTGTGGGTAGCACTGTCCCGACTCGGCTCCCCAGCTCAGTGTTCTTAAAGCTAACGCCACCACGATGGTCCAGCCGCCTGGCTCTGACCCACCAGGTATGAATGGTGAAGATACACAGAAAGATGTACGATTACGGTGAGTATGCATTTTTCTGTACTGTGGTCTGTGCAAAGTATATGGAGTGAGAGCCAACTACTGCAGGTAATGATGCTGGGGGGAGGGGGTTGGGACAGTGTACATTACATAAGGTTGGAACAACCTTGCTGCAGGTAATAATATTGGGGAGGGGCAGTGTACAGCACATAGGGCGGGTCCTGAACTCCTTACAGCAGTGGAAGAGGGTCTCCACACCAGTGAACTAGTAGTGCTGTGACTTACTGATCTAGGATTCATTCATGGAGCAATCCCATAGGTATAGTGCAATATTTAGGAAATTCAGCTCTAACTGCCTATTTATTGTGTGTTAGATGGAGTCAGTGGCGACAGAGCTAGGTGCTGAGCGGAGTCATACCCAGAAGGCAGAGAATGCCCGGCAGCAGCTGGAGCGGCAGAACAAGGAGTTAAAAGGAAAGCTGGGAGAATTGGAAGGCGTCGTCAAATCTAAGTACAAACTAGTAATAGCCAGCCTGGAGTCCAAGATTGCTCAGCTAGAGGAACAGCTTGACCAGGAGTCCAAGTAAGTGTGGATTATGGGATATTTGGTGGGTGTCAGAAGCCCAGAGCCAGTCAGTGAGTAGGAGATGTCTCCTTTTGGTTCAGGCTTGTGAATGTATGAATAACTCCAGACAACTGTGCCATCTAAAGGCGTGGATACAGTTCACATTCACACAATGGCAGTGTTCCTGAAGACAGCTAAGTCAATAGAATGTATTCAAGCTAAGCTCCTCCCATCACCCAGGTGGTATATCTTCCGGCTCCACTCCATGGTATCCGATCTTTCTTTCTGCTGGAAGGGTCAGGTCTTCGGCTTTGCAGCATTGAAGGATTTGGGGATTTTCAAGTGCTTTTTCAGGCAAATTTTTGACATTTCAAGTCCAAATTGTACACTAAAGTTACTCCTGTGTCTTTCAACTCTAGTTTATGATGGCGATTAACAGCAGAGGACAAGAAACCCGTTTTTAAATTCTGTACTTAGTGTAGGCAGAAAATATCAGTCACTGAGCTGCATGAAACATGTATCTACTGTCTGGGCGATCTACACAATGTCTTTAATTGCAGTAAGTGCCGGGCTATGCTGCCTGTGTTCACTGAAGAACGGGAGGCCAGGCTGGCCTTAGGCCAGCCTAAGGACTGCAAATCTGCCTTGGTGACTGCTGGGTCAGCTGCTTGGCTTGTGGACATGGAAGATGAGGCATCAGTGGTCATGTGAGTTACTCATCATTCTAGGTGCTGTTCCAAGTTGGGGCTAGTTTCGGAGGGTAATTTGTTGATGAGCATGACTCTCACACCTTTGGGAGAGCCCTTCTCACCACAGAAAGAAGTAGTGTTGCTGCAGATTGTGGCATAGGGAAAGATCACTCTCTTCCCACTCCTTCAACTCCCACAACCACTCTGCCATGGTCAAGTTTCCTTTGGTTGGGGACTCCTGTTGAGCAAGCAGTTGGGATATTTTTTGAGCTGGTCATCCAGTTGTTGGAAGAGATCAACAAAGAGTCGATCTCAGCCCCTGGTGCTGCCTGTCCTCACACAGGAGGATAAGGTCTAGTCAAATCCCCTAACTAAGTTGCCTCGGGAGCTGCCTTCACCAGCAGTTGTCCCTCCAAGACCAATCATGGTCACTCTGCCAAAGCAGGTGGTCTATACCAACCCTCCAGATGACTCCTGTTGATTCAGGCCTGAGGTTGATGGTCAAGACGCCACTCACACTCTCGATCCCGTTCAACTGGGAGAGGGCACCATGATCACTCCTCGATCACCTAATCCTCTGATTAGGAGGTGCATCGATGAAGGATATGTCAGCACTGTGAGGAGCTCCTCTGGCAGTGGACCATTGTAGGGAGGGTTAGGGCTCTGCCCCTTGGCCATCCTCTCCTTTGCCTTTACCAGTCATCCCCATGTCAGCCTCTCCTATTCAGCAGTACCACTGTTTGCTTCACCTCCACTTCAAGTGGAGCCACCTCCACCACAACCACTGTTTGGGGCTCTGACCAGGGGGCCTCACCCAGATGCTGTCTTGCCAGGCTGGTTATCAGTGGAGATTATCCAGGATAAGGATACTGGGGTGATCTATGCTAGAAAGTGGTTGAGGGCTGTCTTTGAAGAATCTTTGGACTTGGAAGCTGAGTCGTTGATGGCCACGACCAGTACTCACACCTTTGACCAGGGATCGGAGGAGGAGCTTACCACAGCTTATGGTCCAGCGTCTTTTGGAGCTGTGGTCCAGTTAGTGTATGACTTCATGAAAGGGCCGTTGGAACAGTCCAGCAATGGGCTAAGTTCCCTTTCACTGATATTCTGGATAAGTGGCAAATCCCCAGTGTTTGTCTTTCCTTTGGCTGAAGCTGTTTTAGGACCAGCCCCGGAACTCTGGCTGCATCTTGCCGGGCACCCTCTGTCCATATGGTCTGCAAGTATATTGTCCCTATGGGCACCCTTTCTTGGTTCTGCGGCCACCTCTTCACGTAGTGACTGGTGACTGGTGTGTCCTTCCGCAAGGCAAAAGGCCAGGAACATGTGGGCAAACCTCCTGACAGGGTCCAAAAAGCTTGACCATGCAACAAAAAAGGTACACGCAGCAGCTTCTCTAGATCTCCATGAGGCCAGGTATTCGGTTACAGTGGCGAATTCAAACAACATAAAGTCTTGCTGTATTCAGACATAATGCAGTTAGCCCCAGCACTTGAACTGCCCCAGAGAGGAAAGAGTTAACTCTATGCAGAAGCATAGAACGTTGAGTTTGAGCTCAGTTTTCAAACCTCTGACTGTGATACTTCTCAGTGTAACCGTCAGATTCTTTACTCCGCCCTAACAGTGAAAGTCGCTCCGAGATTTCCTCTACTCGGTTCGGTAAAAGTAAAGCGTTCGGTTTAAACCGTATAATTTTTAATTTTCGGATTTCAGCCTCTATCTACGGTACAGGTAGTGTTGTAGATAGGTAGTGACTGTGTTTTATACTGTGAAAAGTTGAAATTGTTCTTTCTTGGTTTCTTTCCAGTCGGTCCAGTTTGGAACTGACCAATTCTGTTTAAATTTATTTCTGGGATTAGAGTGGTGTTCCGGTACTGATCGATTTCAAAGAACGGAGGTATCTTATCTGTGTCAGTCTTCACCATTCATCACTGTTGGGTACTTGGCGGAGGTCAGGACTCGAGAGTCTTTTTTTTTAGGTAGGTGAGAGCCGGCGCACCATCGAGCCGCTCACGGTGACGAATGCGTGGCGCTATGCAGTTGGCTGTTAGGCTGCGTCAACTAAGCCTGCCTGCCAGTTCTTCGTCTCCCGCCGTAGAGGTCGCACCTCGTGTGGAGCTGCTGCGCTAGAGGCCTAGTTCAACTCCGAAAATCCTTCGACACCGTAATTAGTTTACCTTCGGTGCCGAAGTTCGTCGGTTCCTGACGGTTCTGTTTGTCCATAGTCATCGTCGCCCGGTAAGATCTTTCCATTATTTTATTTTCTGCAACGTCGAGTCTGTTTTTGGTGTTTTTTTTTCTCTGTAGGTCATGTTTCGGTCGGAGGACAAGAAGACTTCCAGGACGGGTCAGCCCCCCTTGCGACGGTACCCATGCGGCCGAAAATATTCCGTCACCGACCAACACGACCGTTGTCTTCGTGTCTTGGCCCACTTCACGACGTAGATTCATGCGCGCCTGTTTCTCCATGGACCACCGGGTCATCGAACAGACGTGGAAAGTGGGGCGAGCTCCGCCCGACTTTCAGGGGTCAGGCACGACTCGTCCAGGCCATGCCACGCCTCTTGGCCTTTCCTCTGGGCCCCTCCCAGTTCTAGCATGGACTGAGGAGGAGGAGCCTCGGCTACTTGTAGTCTAGCCATTGCAGGCTCCTTTAAATGGGGAAGCCCGAGCGGGGAGGCGCCTACGGCAATCGCCCCTTCGGGGGTGAAAGCTACCTCGGTGTCAGACCTGTGGTTCGCAAGGCCCAGGTCGGCGCCATCCTCGACGTCGGTTGGTGCCGTTGCGGGCCTTGGCGCCATTCGCGGCACCGTGAGCCCTGACGGAGCCGTCGTCGGCACCGACTTGTCGCACGGTGCCGTGGCTTCTGTCAGAGCCGTTCGTGGCGCCAACACTCCTAGCGGCGCTGTGGGAGCTGCTATGGTGCCGTCTTTTTCCATGTCTCACCTCGGCACCGTGTCCTCGGGGCTTAGCGCCGTGGGGCCATCGGAATCCGCCGTTGTTGGCGCAAATGGTGCCGTCGTCGGCGCCGCCTCTGCCCTTGGCACCGATGATGCTGTCAGGTCCGTCATTGGCACCGTCTTCGTCCACGGCGCCGCCGTGGGGCCGGATAGTGCCATGGCTGGTCCCGACTGTGAAGCTCCTGTTTGGGCTGGAGCTGTGCCCCCTGTGGATTCCGCTCGCAGTGCTGTAGGGGGCACTGGTACCGGCTCGGGCATGGCTTTGGTTTCTGGCTCCTTTGGCAAAGATGGCAGTGGGCGCCCTCACCGATTTGGCACAGAGACATAAGCCTCTACCTTCTCGGAGGCGAAGTAGAGCTCTGGAGTCAGACGGACAGTTTGACCCTTTGGGGTTGGTTGTTGGAGTGGGCAGCCCAGTAGTCTCCTCGACAAGCCGGAGTCAGCCCCCTTCTGAGGTGGGGTCGGTGGCTACTGAGACTGGGGTCAGGGGTGCTGACCAACAGGCAGTGTTGCAGGCCACCATTGCTCTGCAGCCTGGTTTTGGTTGGTTCACTGACCCCTCAGCAGTGGTACCCCCACCTGTGGTGTGCCTAGATCGCCTACGGGAGGGAAGGATGCTGTGCCCTGGATAACTCCTTCGGGTGCTGCTCAGAGCTGTCAGCTACCTAGGCTGGCCTCTCAAGGAGGAGGGTCTTCGGACTCCGAGGGGTCGAGGGGCGTGGGGTCAGCACGGTGGTCCTTTTTCTTCTTGGCCTCTTGGAGAGAGCCCCATTCTTTTGAGGTAGGGGACCGTCCTTCTGGACCTATACGGCCTCAAAGGGGGGGATTCTTCTGGGCGCAGCCAAGCCAGTACCGAAATCGTTGTTCTACTGTTGGCTGTGGGGTGTTCCGGGGCACCTTCCTCCGCGGGTGCTCCTGGTCTGCTCCTTAGCCCAGGCGGAGGTCAGCCGACATCTCTTCTCGACTCTGTCCCCATTCCTCTGTCACATTCTCCTGCGCTCCCAGGCATCCTTGGTCCTAGCGGGCCTCTTTCCTGGTAGCAGTTCAGAGCGGTGGCTGCTCGGTTCCCAGCTTACGTTAGGGTGGTGGACAGTCAGTTTTCAACATCCCTCCGAGCAGCCGCCCCTGAACAGCTGGCGCCCTCCAGCTTCTCATCCCCTCTTCTGGGAGAGGAACCTTCTGTCCACATCTCCAGCTGCTGATCTCGCTGAGTATCAGCGCTTCCTCGTGAGGATGTTGGAGGACTTGCACCTCACACCTGCCACTATTAGCAATCCTGAGTACTCGGCGCACGCCTTTCTAGGCTATTTTGGCGAGGCCATCCTTGTGGTGCCGCCCTGGCCTGCTGCCTTTCGGGAGGTGTCATTGCGTTCCTGGCAGAGGCCCTTCGCCGGAGTTCCTGCCCCAGGGGATCTCAGCCAGAGGTATTGCACACCCCCGTAGTCTCCAGGTTCCATGCCTCATCCGCAGTCCGGATTGATGCAGTTGGATACTCCTGATGGGCCTCGCGTCCTTCACCGTGACCGGCCCCCAGATCAAGACTCCTCGGATTTTGACTTCTGGGATAGGAGGACTTTCTGCTCGGCACGGTTATTGCTTTCCATTTCTGCACATCAGGCCCACTATGCAGCCTATGACAGGTTCTTGTGGTCCAGGCTAGGTCAGCTCCTAGCCTCATTGCCTGATATGGAGCAAACCAGACAAGCCATTGCACTCTCTGTGCGTGGCCTGGAGCTAGCAAGGCACCAAGCAAGGGCATCCTATGATGCCAACAAGGTAGCTACCAGGGTCGTAGGGACAGCGATCTGCACTAGGCAGATGGCATGGCTGCGTGTTTCCCGGTTGTCACCCTTGGCCCGGTGTAGGGTGATTAACTCCTCTCACCAGAGAACCTATCTCTTCTCCCATAGAGCGAGACTGCGCTTGTCGGGGCAACTTCCTTCCCCCTCTGGGGGGACCCCGTTTCACTCTCCCACTCTCGGGCCTCTCCAGGCCTGAAGGTTCTCCTCTAGTGTGTCATCCACTGAGAGCGAGGACTTTTGTCCCTTAGGGTGAAGGACACACCCTTCGGGGCTTGGTACTCACAATAGTGATGAATGGTGAAGATGGAACAGATAAGATATGAAAATTACGTATCTACCATAATTATGATCTTCTGTGTATCTTCACCATTCATCACAATCCCACCCTCCATCCCCCTGGGGCCTCAGTCTCTGGGTCCCCCTCCTTCTCTGTGTCCATCCTCCCCCTCTCCTTTCTTTAGGAGTGGGGTAAAACAGGGGCACACAGGGGTATAATGTTCCGGGGAGAGTGGACAGCGTGGGGGGGAGGCACTCCTTCTCCAGTGCTTTGGCTTTACCCCTGTGGGGTGGGAGTTGACAGTTGCCCTCCTTTCTCTCCTTCTCCCTGTTCCCGTCCAACCTATTTCTCCTTGTTAATAAATAAAAAAAAAAAATCCACTTTTTTTTCACCAATAATCTTTCCTTGAGAGGATGTTAATTCTTTGTACCCTGTCCTTCTTCCAGAATAGCCGACTCTGCTTATCTGGAGTGTTTGCCAGTCATTCTGTGCCTTGAATTCTGGCAGAAAGCCTTTGGCTACTCCTTGCAGTTCCTATGTAATCTGGAGACGGACCAGAGTCTGGGATGTTTAACTCCCCCCTCCTCCTAAATTCTTTACCCACCCTCCCTCCCTCTTCCTTTTCCAGAGATTGGGGCCCCTCCCAATCCCTTTAGTTTCGACTTTTCTCCTTTCTGTCCTCTCAGTCATTATTTCTCCATTTGTTTATATATCTTTTCCTTTTTCTGTACTTTGGACTTCCTTGTTCCACCCTCCACTCCCTTCCCCTTACCTCTCCGGCGACTCAGAACTGGCAGGCAGGCGGAGTCGATGCATCAGCTCCACCTACCTAAAAAAAAAAAAAAGCTCCCACGGGGTCCTGACCTCTGGCCAAGTACCCAACAGTGATGAATGGTGAAAATATGTAAAAAGATCATAATTATGGTAGGTACGTAATTTTCATTTCTAGGGACATGGATATGTTGTTCATCCACACTCATTGGCAGTATCCTTGCCGCTTTAAATCTTGCCGGAAGGTCTTCAAGCTTGCTCCTCCCACCCACCCGGGTGGTATAACTCTCGGCTCCGCCCCATGACGCCAGATCTTCCTTACCGCTTGGAAGCTCAGGTTCCCTCCTTAACGCTCTGCGTTTGCGACTCGTTCCTATTTCTCCGTTTGCGGATTTAAAAATAAAAATTTGCAAAAGACTTTGATCTTCGATCCCTGCGGCTACGATGGACAAATCGACTCCCGATTGGAGATGCCCATGCGGGCAGAAGATGTCTCGGACGGATCCACACTCCACGTGTGTCTACTGCCTAGGCCTTGAGCACGACCCGCAGGCTTGCGACCTGTGCTCATCTTTCTCGGCCTACGTCCTCGAAGACCGTGCTGCCCGATTGCAACTGGGCCGTCCCGAGAAGCGTTTCCCTCCGGTGAAGTCCAAGGAGGCCCGGTTGGCGGTGTCCAGCGGCGGGCGTGTGGATCGCTGGCGGATGGTCGTCCTCGAAGAGGATGTTGCGAGCCGTATCTTCCTAAGCCGCGGCATTTATCCCGCTCTCTCTGGGTTCTTCCTACGCGCTTCTTTTAGGAGCTTTGTCTGTCCTCTCCACTAAAGGAAGACCTGCGTCTGCTGGACCTTTTCTCGGTCCAAAAGAGGACAAGGTAAGTCCCTCCGTCGACGCTCTTGGGAGCGGGAAGGTCCTCTCTCGGGCCGTCGTCCGTCGGCCGGTCGACGCTCGGCTTCGCCACTGGCCTCACGTGTCCCCGCCAGGTCAGTTGACCGAGACTCCCACTGATGAAGTCGAGATTTTTCTCGACCCATTGGACGGGCTGTCGCCTTTAGCAGCCGAGATTCCCCTCTCCCCGGTTCCCCCGGGAGGAGTTGAGGATCCCGTGGGCTCGTCTGTGCCTCCGGTTCCGGAGCCCTCGGATGGACCTTCCGAGCCGAAGGGAGTGCCGGTTCCGGCCGACACCTCCCCGCACCGACCCGGAAATTCCGGGACTCTCGGTCTCGGTCTCGGACCTCTTCGCGGTCCAGCCGTTCCCACCGTCATAGGCGGTCTCGGTCTCGGCACCGCGGTAAGCGGCGTCGCCGCTCGTCCTCGTCCTCCTCCTCGGATGAGGAGAGGCTTCGGCGTAATTCGTCGTGATGCGAGACCTTATGTTACTAACTCCTCCTGGCGGGGAATAGCCGACTCCGGCCTTCCCGACCATTAAATAACTGTCACGGGCAGCGACACAACCCCTCGACTTGTCCGAGGGCCTACACCCAGGCGGTTGTTCGGCCAAAACCAGCTGCTCCACCGATTCCGGTGGAACCTCCGCCTCCACAGCCACAATTGGGGCTCCGACCAAGGATTCTCGATACCGACTGAGGTTTATCTGATCGGCTGTCAGTTACCCTCACTCCCGACCGACCTCGGCAGGTGAAGGGTGGCTCAGGCCAGAGGCAGCTCTGAGGACTCTTCCGAGTCCGAAGATGATTCCTCCTTCTTCTAGCGACTGGACTTGGAGTCTTCAGGAGAATCAGTCAATGGACGATAGCCGTCGTCCTTCCTAGGACTGCTTCGGCTCATCTCGAGTCTACCCGGGATGGAGCTCGAACCCGTTTCAAAGCGGGCCAGGTATCCCCTCGAGATTCTGGACGGTTCTCGACGGAGGCCTTTCCGGTGGCGAGGCCATAGTAGGTCGGCACTGGAGACTTTCAGCAGATAACCCTGCTTCCTCGCCTGGACCAGGATGGCCAGAAGTATCGCGGTCCCTACCCGGTTCCTTGTCCGGTTTTGAACACCCCTCTGCTGAGGGGTTGCAGACATTCGTTCAGGCGCCGCCCGGCAAGCAGGGATGTGGACAAACCTCTGACAAGAGTCAAGAAGTGGACTATCCGGGCGAAAAAGTCTACGCTGCGTCCTCTCTCGGCCAAGTCAGGCCAGTTCGGCCGTCCTCATGGCACTTTTCTCATGCCCTGTTGGGCTCCTGGATGAGGTCATCCCTCATCTTCCCGCCCGATCTGCAGACTACGGTTAAGCAGAGTGCGGGACCAGGGCAAGAGCAGTGGCCAAACAGCAGCTCAGACTGCTTTAGATGTAGGGGACTCATGTGCCAGATCGGTGGTGGCGGCGGTGGCTGTCGCGTCGGCCGGGCTTGGCTGAGGATATCCACCTTTACCGGATACCCAGCACAAGTTGGCGGATGTTCCCTTTGGGGACTGACCTCTTGACCCTGGGGTGGAAGGTCACCTGCAGAGGATCGAGAAGTCCAATGCCACCTTGGACTCGGTCTCTTCCGCTCAGAAGGACAAGGCACCAAACCACAGCCAGCCCTTTAGTCCTTCTGTGCACTTGAAGAGCCCTGCCCAGCAACGTCCAGGGCCAGCAGGCTCAGCCTGAATCCCAAACCCAAGCCGCCGGCTTCCTCTAACAGGAGGCAGGGAGGGGAAGGGCAGGAGGTCCCTGCGGCGGTCCCTCACCAAGCCTGCCCAGTGACGGGCTGAGGGGTGTCGCCCCATCCCGTCACCTTCACCCTGGGTCCCCGTGAGGCGGCTCCAGGCACTTCCGTTCCGCTCTGGTCCGCTGTTACCACGGACGGGTGGGTCTTGGAGGTGGTGGAAGAGGCCTGCCTCTGGAATTCGACAGGCACCACCCTTCAGGCGGCCCCTCGGGGGCTGGGATCCCCAGCCTCACTGGCGGCTCGTCGAGCCGACATCACTCCTCCTCCTCCAGAAGGAGGTGGTAAGAGAGTGGTGGACCCTCCTTCAGACCCAGGGTTTGTGTCCAGGTACTTCCTGGTTCCCGAAGCAGACGGGGCTGGCTTCCATTCTCGACTCTACGACCTAAACAAGTTCCCTGAGTTCTACGAACCTTCAGGATGGTCACTCTGGCTCAGATAATACCATCCTTGGAGCGCGGGCGTGTGGTTCTGCTCTCTGGACTTGCAGGGCGCTTTTCCGTCCCTATCCGTCCGTCTCACCAGAGATTCCTTCGCTTCAGCGGAAGGATCTCTCTTGAGTTCAAGCCATGCCCTTGACTGTCTCCAGCTCCAGGTCTTCACAAATGCATGGCAGTGGTGACAGCATTCCTCTGCGGCGCCCGAGGGTCAGGTGTACCCTTACCTGGGCGACTGGCTGATAGCAGCTCCCTCCAGGAAGGAGGCGGAGTGGTCCAGAGATCTGGCCTCCAGGTCTGCTCTCAACTGGGCCTCCTTATCACGAGGCCAAGTCGGAACTCGAGCAAGCAGGTGATTTTATTCATCGGGCGCAGCTGACTCTCTTGACAGAAGCGCGGCTCCGGCCCGAGGACCAAGGGCGAGTTCTTTCTCTTTGCCCGATCATTTCTGGTTGGGCAATTGCGCCTGCCCGGGACCTCCGGCGCCTCCTGGGTCTCATGGCTGTGCCAGCGTGGTCCGCATGGCCCGCTGGAACATGCGTCCCCTTCAGTGGGGACTGGCCAGCCAGTGGTCCTGACGCTGCGATCCCTTGGACCAGCTTGTGTCGGTGACACAGGGGATGGAGCAGCTCTCCAGTGGTGGACGTTCCAGATCATTTGCAGGAGGGCATCCGTTCCGCTCCCGAGCCGACGGTCTCTCTGTCGACCGATGCCTCTCTGATGGGTTGGGGTGCCCATCTGGGGGAACACCGGGCTCATGGCCTCTGGTCCCCGCGGGAGTCCCGATGCCACATCAACCTGCTGGAGCTCTGAGCGGTCCGCCTAGCTCTCACCGCCTTTGCTCCGTTCCTCCGGGGTCAAGTGGTCCGAGTCAGGCGGACAATACCCACGACCATGTACTATCTAAACCGCCGAAGTGGGGCGCGCTCCATGCTTCTATGCAAGGCTGCTCCGCATTTAGTCGCTGTCTCACGCAGCCTGGAGGCGGATCTCCTAGCCATTCACGTGGCGGGCCTCCAACACCCTGGGCCGATGCCCTGAGCCGGATAGGGCTGCATCCCACAGTGGTCTCTCCTGCCGGAGGTGGTACAGCATCTGTTCTCCTTTGGGGCACACCTCAGGTGGACCTGTTTGCCTCCATGGAGAGCGAAGCTGAGTCTGTTTCATGCCCGCCCCTCAGCAGGGCTCGCTGCAGGGGATGCCTTCTCGAGGCAATGGACCCCGGCTCTCTTACGCCTTTCCCATTTCCCTTGATCCACAAGGTGCTTCTCAAGGCGAGGAGGGACAAGGCGCAGGTGATTCTGATAGCCCCAGACTGGCCTCGCCAGTTCTGGTACCCAGATCTCCTCAGTCTCAGCTCCAGGACTCCTCGGCAGCTTCCAGCTCGCCCGGACCTGCTCTCAGTCAATCAGGGGAAGGTGTTCCATCCGGACCTTCAATCCCTGCACCTGACGGCCTGGTTCCTGAGTGGCTAGAGTTCCAGGCTTTGGGTCTTTCCGACGAGGTCCTCAGTGTAGTTGAGCGTCCCAGTGAAGTGCGACCAGAAAATGCTATGCCTTCAAATGGAAAAAGGTTTTCCATTTGGTGTCAGGACAAGGGCTTGGACCCTTCCTCCTGTTCCTTGGCAAGCATCTTGGACTATTTATGGTCCCTTTCTAGTCAAGGGCTTAGGTCGACGTACCCTAAGGGTGCACCTGGTAGCCATCTCTTGCTTGACCGGGCTGGGCGGAAGCAGTCGGGTGGCGAGGAGAAGGTGGTCTTGCTTTTTCAAAGGCCTTGATCACATTTCCTCCAGTGGGAACCCCACCTCCGTGGGATCTACTGCTGGTCTGGCAAAGCCTTGGGCAAGCCATTCAACCTATGCACAGGTGTGCTCTCTCTCACCTGTCGTGGAAGACCGCCTTCTTGGTGGCTATCCGTCAGCCAGAAGGATGGGAGAGCTCCAGGCTTTCCCATCGAGTCTCCTTACCTGGTCTTCCACAGGGACAAGGTTGTCCTGCGCCCACCCGAAATTCCTTCCGGTAGTGTCGGAGTTTCACCTTAATCAGGTGTTGACTCTGCGGTGTTCTACCCCAATCACACCTCGGAGGCGAATATAGGCTCCATACTCTGGACCCTAGAAGGGCGCCGCTTATTATAAGGAGCGATCGGCTGAAATTCGGGAGAGGTTCGCAGCTGTTTGTCACCCACGCTGAAGCCGTATCTGGCAGACCTGCAGCCAAGCGGACTTATAAGCAGGTGGGTAACCTCCCATAGATCTCGCTATAAGTTGGCGGGCATGGAGCCTCCCAGAGGATAAGAGCTCATTCTACCCGCCATACTGCTGCAACGGCTGGCTTGCAGGGGACGTCCCTATCCAGGAAATCTGCAGGGCTGCTACCTGGAAGTCAGCAACACCTTCATTACCCACTACCACATCGACCTTGAGTCACGCCGGGATGCTGGTTTTGGGGCCTCGGTTCTTCCAGTCTCTCTTTCCCAAGTAGGTATATGGGGGTGTGCGTCTTGCCCCTCCTCCCGGAGAACTGCTAGAGTCTGCCAATGAGTGTGGATGACCAACATATCCATGTCCTTAAGAAATAGGTTACTCACCTGTAACAGGAGTTCTAGGAATGGTATGTTGTTCATCCACACTCGACCCACCCGACTCTCCTTCGCCTCGACGCACAACCTGAGCTTCCAGCGGGCCAGATCTGGCGTCTATGGGGCGGAGCCGAGTTATACCACCCGGTGGGTGGGAGGAGCAAGCTTGAAGACCTTCCGCAAGATTTAAAGCGGCAAGGATACTGCCAATGAGTGTGGATGAACAACATATACCATTCCTAGAACTCCTGTTACAGGTGAGTAACCTGTATTTTTTTGCCGGTTCTTTTAAAAAGCCCGTGACACGGTTTGTAACCGATCGGTTATTGTATTACCTGGCTTGAAAGCTTATATAGGGTAATTTGTTAGGTTGGCCATGTCTGAGAAACCCAAGAAGAAAACCGGTCCCACTGGGTTTCAACACTGTACTGAGTGTGGCGAGGTCTTTGCTAAGGCTGACCCCTACCTCATCTGTGTTTATTGTCTGGGGTTTGACCACCTCAAGTCAGACTGCCAAATCTGTAAAAACTTTCCTAAATCCACTCTAGATAAAAGACTGAGTAGGCTGAAGGAAAGGGAGGCCGAGAAGTCCGTAGATCCGGATGGCCAGCCCGGTTCGGTTGCGGCTGAACCTGAGGAGGTGCCTACTGACTTAGGCGATACCTCCTCTGGCAAAAGGAGAGTCGACCCTGAGGGGTCGGTTCCATCAAAGAAAAAGCACAAGTCTTCTGGTTCGGATCCTGTATTCCACTCTCCAACCACGGATGAAATAGCCAAAGCGATTAGCATTGTTCAGTTAGTTAGATGGTTCCGTCTGAACCGGTACTGCCGGGTTAGGCGGTCGGTACAGTCGATCCGTCCTCCAGATTATGATCCAGACTTTTTATGAGGAGTGAGGCAGACAAAGACTATCCCGAGGATGATGATGGTGACGATGACCAGGGGTCTGATGTGCCCATTGAACCGGACATCTCCCAGACAGGCAGTTAGGTGTCTCTCCTCCCAGGCTTTCTGAGTCCCTTCAGATTTTTGTTCTACAAAAGGTGGTAGAAACCCTGCAGCTTCCTTGATTGAAGCTGCAGAGGAGGATGAAGAGCCTGATTTTGTGGAAATTATGGACATCCCAGAGTCCAAAAGGCTGTCTATCCCTCTTCATAAATCCTTCGGGAAACAGACACACAGAATTTTACAAACCCCTAATTCAGTACCTCCTGTGGATAAGAGAATGGACAGGAGGTATTTGTTGTCAGGCTCAGCTGCGGAGTTCCTTTATAGTCATTGCAGCCATGTTGGGGTAGTGTAGGCTGCAGCCTGTGGCAGGGCTAACATTCCTTTAGCTTCACACACCCTGGATAAGGACTCCAGGAAAGTGGATGCCATGGCCAAAAAACAGTATTTGGCATCCTCTTTAGGACTCAGGCAGGTTACTTATATGGCCTACACAGCCAGGTACCAGAAATCCAGATGGGATACGGTTCTGGAACTGGCTAAACAGGTCTCTCCCAGCTAGCCAAGGAGCTGTAGGAAGTGGCTGCTGATGGAACTGAGGCATCCAAATGCAATTTCATGCTGCTGTGGACTCCAATGATGTGGCATCTAGAGTCATGGCTACATCTGTGTCTCTCAGAAGACATGCTTGGCTCAGATGTACTAGCCTTCACAGGATACCCAGAGTAAGGCTATGGATATTCCTGTAGTAGGTAACTCTCTGGGGAGCAGACAGAGGCTTACATGAAGAAAATGGACGAATACAGTACCACGTACAGGAGTGCACAGGCCAAAGAAAGGCAAGCCACTCCACACAAGCAGCAGTCTAGGGGCAGGGCAGGCCCTTTCAAAGGCCAGGCCTCCTCCCTTCCCACAGAGGGGGTTCTTCAGAGGGAGGGAGGGGCAGGAGGGGATGAGCAGAGCTGCCCCTCCTCCTCTCAGTCTAAGGCTTCTGCCAAGCAAACACTCTGATGTGTCAGCCCGGTCGACTCCCCATTTCCAGTAGGAGACAGGCGGGCTTACTACTTCCAGGCTTGGTAGTCTCTGACCTCAGACAAGTAGGTCCTGGAAGTAGTAAGCCAGGGACTGGTCCTCAGCTTCAAAAAATTTCCAAAAAAGAGGGCCAAGTCTTTTCCACCTGCATCACTTTCAGAAACCATTGCCCTAGAAGCAGAGGTTTACTCTCTTCTAGCTCTCTGAGCTATAGAGAAGGTTCCTACTCAGCACAAGGGAAAAGGACTGTACTCTAGGTACTTCCTTACCCCAAAGAAAACGGGAGTGACGACCCATCCTAGACCTAAGGTGTTTGAACAAACACATTTTAAAGCCCAAATTAAAAATGGTAACTCTGGGAATAATCCTTCCCTCTCTAAGGCCAGGGGATTGGCTAACATCTCTGGACCTCAAGGATGCCTACTTCCATATTCCTATCAGGTGCTCCCACAAAAAATACCTCGGGTTCGAGTTGCCTTCAGGCCATTACCAATTCAGAGCTATGCCGTTCGGCCTAACATCAGCTCCAAGGGTGTTCACAAAGTGCCTTGCAGTAGTGGTGGCTTACCTCAGAAGACAGGGTATCACCATCTTCCCATTTCTGGATGACTGGCTCTTAGTGGGTCAGTCACCTTTACAGGTCAAGTCAGCTCTTCAAACTACCCAGGACCTACTCAGCTCCTTGGGGTTTCTTCTCAATCTTCCAGAGTCTGTCCTCGATCCAGTTCAACTTCTCACCTTTATAGGCATAGATTTGGACACTGTACAAGCAAAAGCCTTCCTTCCCCTGGCAAGAGTGAAGGCCCTAGTGGATCTCGCTTCCTCCTTTTGACCTCAGGTCTCCCGCCCAGCAAGACAGTTCCCCCAGCTCCTGGGCCACATGGCAGCTTCCACAGCAATGGTGCAGGGAGCAAGGTTCCAGATGAGGGACATTCAGTTTCATCTAAGGTCTTTTTGGTCTCAAAAGAAGGATTCACTTACCAAACTGATTCCAGTGACTCAGACTCTGGTCCAAGCTCTCCAGTGGTGGCTGGACCAGGACAACCTCAGACAAGGGGTTCCATTTCTCCCTCAAGTCCCATCAGTAGTTCTGACTACGGATGCTTCTCTCCTAGAGTGGGGAGCCCACCTGGGAGCCCTGACAGTTCAAGCAGTCTGGTCCCCACAAGAGTCTCTCCTTCATATCAATCTCCTGGAACTTGGGGCAGTTTTCCTAGCCCTGCAGAGCTTCTCGGATTCAGTCAAGGGCAAGGTGGTCCAAGTCAGAATGGACAACAACACCACAATGTGGTACATCAGCAAGCAGCGAGGCACTCGGTCCTCTGCCTTGTGCACAGAAGCCATGAAGCTGTGGTCTCTGGCCTATTCTCTTCAGACTTTTCTGGTAGCAGTTCACCTTCCTGGGAAGGACAACATACTAGCAGATGCTCTGAGCAGAATATCACAGGGACACCACGAATGGTCCCTGGATCCTCATATCCTGAAGGTCATCTTCTCCAGGTGGGGCACTCCAGGGATAGATCTCTTTGCAGCACTGGACAATCATCAACTTCCTCTGTTTTGTTGCAGACCTCCAGTCCTGGGGACAGTTCCCCAGGATGCTGTCATTTTGGACTAGAAGGGCAGGTTTCTCTATGCCTTCCCTCCCTTCCGTGTGCTGTTCAGAGTTCTGAGCAAGATCAGGACTCAACCCTGCACAGTGATACTGGTGGCTCCAGATTGGGCCAGACAGCTGTGGTATCCTCTACTGCTGTCCCTGTCAGTGTCACGTCCCCTGTCTCTGCCCAGGATATACAATCTCCTGTCCTCCTTCCAGGGGCAGATCTGGTACCCCAATCTCTAGTCTCTCAATCTCAAGGCCTGGCTCTTGAAGAGTTAGAATATGCAGCACTACATCTTTCTCGGGAGTTCTGATATTCTGAAGGTCTGCAGGAAACCTTCCACTAGAAAAACTTACAACTCCAAATGGAAAAGGTTCAGTATTTGGTGCTCTCAGAAAGGCATCCTGCCTGATTCTGCAGACATTTCCACAACCTTAGACTATCTAGTTCATCTGAATGGTCTAGGCCTTAGGCCTGCCACTCTGAAGGTTCATCTAGCATCTGTCTCTGCATTCTCTCAGCAGGGAAGGCTCTTCCTGGCATGTCATCCTGTTTTCAGAAAGTTTTCAAAGGACTGGTTCACATTAACCCTCCCTTTAGGGGTCCACGCCACCTTGAATCTTAATGTCTGCATAGCTCAGCTTATGCAGCCACCCTTTGAACCTCTAGCTCGCTCAATTGAAGTACTTGACCTGGAAAACTGTGTTCCTGGTAGCTATTACTTCTGCCAGGCAGATTAGTGAGTTACAGGCTCTGTCAGTTGAACCTGACTTCATCTCCTTCCATGGGGACAAAGTGGTCCTAAGAACCAATAGGAGGTTCTTGCCCAAAGTGGTATCGGATTTTCATCTGAACCAGTCTGTATCTCTCCCTGTGTTTTTCACTGATCATTCTTCTTTTTCTTTAGTGAAAGAAGGTTACACAGTCTGGACGTTAAGAGGGCCCTTAGCTACTACATTGAGCATACTAAGGCATATAGAAATGACTGTCTTCAATTGTTTCTCACTTATGGTGAAGTGGGGAAAGGTAAGCCTGCCACTAAAAGAACTATTGCCAAGTGGATTTTTTCTTGTATACAATTCTGTTATGACAAGTTGGGTAGAACACCGCCTTCAGGCCTGAGTACTCATTCGACTAGGGGTACAGCTGCTTCTCTAGCTGCAGCCAGAGATGTACCTTTGTTAGAGATCTATAAAGCAGCCACCTGGAAAACAGTACATACTTTTACAAGCATTACTTCCTGAACATCCAGGCTAGGAGTGATGCTAGGTTTGGTACAGCAGTACTGCAGAGTCTCTTCCCAAAGTAGGTTCTGCATTCCTCTTCCATAGAGGAACTGCTTGGTAGTTCAGAATGTCTGAATACAGCAAGATTTCATGTTGTTTGAAGAAAGAATTACTCAGCATAGTAATGTTTCTTCTAATGGAGTCTTGCTGTATTCAGACCTCCGCCCTGCCTCCCCTCTCAGAACCTGGATTTTTTAGGAAGTGGGCTGGCAGGTACAGTGTTGCACCTCAGGGGGGTACCTTGTACCCTCCCTCTTGGGTGGGGTGGATGTTATTATTTTTCTGGCGTTTTATACTTAAATATTGTCACTACCTTTCCTTCTTGGGTTCTCGACTTGAGTCTTTGGGCCCAAAATAATTTTTGCCCTTGGCTATATATGTTGAACAATTTCCATACTATAGTATGTTAGTTAGCGTGTTCGTAAGAATCTGACGGTTACACTGAGAAGTACCACAGACAGAGGTTTGAAAACTGAGCTCGAGCTCAACATTCTATGCTTCTGCATAGTTAACTCTTTCCTCTCCAGGACAGTTGAAGTACTGGGGCTAACTGCATTGTGTCTGAATACAGCAAGACTCCATTAGAAGAAACAACATTACTACGGTGAGTAATTTTTTCTTTTGTCCCTTCCTTTTTGAGATTGGGGCATCTCCTTCCCCTACTGCTAGCTAATGAGCAGGTGCCAGTACATTGTATTAGAGACCATGGCCAGGTGCTGGCTAAGCACCAACTTCAGATGGCTTTGGACACAGGTGACTCCTGTGCCCATGCCATGGCTATGGCCATTTCCATGTGATGTATGACCTAGCTGCAGTTGTCCACATTCACAGTGGACATGCAGTGTAAGTTGGCCAGTATCCACTTCTTGTGCACCAAACTTTTTGAACCTTTGGTCAAAGGATATTTCACGTATATTGAGAAGTCCAGTGCCACCTTAAATTCTGTGGCCTCATCCCAGAAGGACTCAAAGATCCCAAAATCTACAAAAAAGGCTTTTCAACCACAACAACCAGCAGCCCTGCAGTGGTGACATCAGCGCTGGCATCCAAAACCATGGTTGAGCAGTCAGGGGCAAAAAAGAGGGTGGTAACAAAAGTGATGATACTCCTGGGTCCCCTGTGGTCAGAGCCCCCCCCCCACCAAGACTGCTCAGTGACGGGTTGTGGGGTGTTTGCTTTAAAAAAAAAATATCAATGTTTTATGGATTTTGTAAAGTGCATTGATCATTACAGAATTGCACTTAAAAATAAAGTTGACTTTCCATCCAGTCCCTGTCCCACCTTCTTGTCAGTAGTCGGTTGCACCACTTGCCACAGTTGTCTGCCATGACTTTGGACAGGTGGGTTCTTGAAATGGTGGGCAAATGTCTGCCTCTGGATTTCGAGGCTGTCTTACCATAACATCTCCAAGTTCCCAAGGAGTCCATGGTGGTTGTCTGTGCTGCAAGCCAACATCTCTTAGGTCCTAGAGCTTTGGGTAATAGCCCTTGTCCATGGCACCCTAGCCAGTCAGGGATATATGTCCAGCTACTTCCTGGTTCCGAAACGGATGTGAAGCTCATGCACTGGACTTGATTGGCAGGATCTGAACAAGTTCATGCGGTAGACAAAATCTCCCAAGAATCAGTCTTTTCCATAGATTCCCAATAATGTATCTGTGCAAGAGGTGAAGGGTCCCCAAGGGAGCCAGAACTTTTCTGGAGGACTGGCAGCATGAGTAGGCTCTGTTCACATGTCACTGCACCTGTCCACTGGCATGCAGTGACACTAGCCCCCAACTGCCTCTGTTCCTTTTTTCTGCCATCAAGTGCTCAGCAGGAGTGCTGCCACTCTCCACACTGGGGGCAGAACAGTACTGTCTGTACAACGACAGCATTCATTTCATCACTTCTTAGTTTAAAATACACTAGTTTGTTATTTTTGTGTCAGTTTAGTTAAACTCACAAAAATCTACAGTTTTGTCTCAGCCCTGCTTTGTGCTAGTGATCATCGACCCTAGAAGAAGGTAAGAAACCTGAAAAGGCAAGATCTTACTTCGAGAGGGCTCTTGCAGTAGGTAATTACATACAGGACTGACGTCGGCAGGCAGCAGGACCCCACAGAAAAATTTCTAGCTAGCAGTTCCTGGCGAGGGACCGCCCCCACGTCAGGTGACCGGTGTCAGGAGACGTCAGTATAAAGGGGCGGTCCCTGATGCCCGCCTTCAGTTCTTTCCGCTGTTAGCTCAAGTTGCTGCATCTGCAGAAAAGTTCTTCACTGTCAGACTCTTCGGTGGTGTTTTACCGAGTATTTTCGCATTTTGCTAAAATCGCTCAGTACATCCGTCCGGGTGTCTGTCGCCCCTCACACCCTCCAAGCACAAAAACAAGTGCAACTCGTGGCACCCAACTCCAACACAAGGATTGGCCATTCCTGTGCCTGTTTTGTCTAGGCCTCGATCACCGGTAGAGAAGTGCCAGCACTGCCTCAGTTTTAACGCTGCTACCCGGAAAGATGGCAGCGTCCCTGAAGCCCACATTCTCAAGAAAAGATGAGCACCATGGAGAAGGAACTCAAAATCGGTAGGCGCCCACTCTCAAGGCCATCGGAAGAAAAGACAAAGAGAAGCACCGTACAAGGGTTTCTCCACCACACTGGAATCGCTGTGTTACAGGTAACGTTCCTCCGGGAACCGGCTTCGACAACCGCCTCAGAGGCTTTGAGGCGTATTGGCTCCGCCTGTCTTGTTGTGTTTCTCGGCCCTTCGGGCGCCCAGGCTATTGAGGCCTCCGCCTGGTATGGCCATAGCTTGGGCGGCTCACTGGCGTATGTTTGCAAGCCGGACGCCGGCTCCTCCGACGCCCGCTGAGAAGGCTGGTAATCGCATGACCTTCGGGACGGCACGCGGCCCCTCTTCCGTCGGACCAGGCCACTCCTCCATCGCAGTATGCCTCCGGCGATGGGTCCCGTAAGTCGGACGCTGGCTCCTCCAGTGCCCGCCCGGATCCCACTGATAAACCGCGTGTCGGTTCACCCGACGTCTGTCCAGCGAAAGAGCTGATGCCAGACCCTCCCACATCCGTCGTCCTCGGCTCCCCGCAGCCTTCGCTGCCCTCCAGGGACCCTGAGTCTCCCCAGCCCGACCCTGGGGATTTCTCTCCCCATCCCCGGGCGACGCTAGGTTCCCCGCCCGCCAGACTGCCCATCTGCAGGTCTGCCGATCTGACGCCGGTTCCCCGACGCCGCCCCGATGCCGGTTTTACCGACTCCGCCGACATCCCGCCTCCCGGATGCCGCCCGACACGGCCCTCTGGGCATTCCAACCTTGACCCGCCCATGAGGCCTCCGGCCGCCTGCTCCGCAGCTCCTCCAGCTCCCGGGTACCTCTATCATATCTGACGCTGTCGCACCTGGATCACAGTATCCGCACCTCAGTACCCGATGCCAGTCTACCCGACGCCGCAGTACCTGGCGCCACAATACCCGACGCCTGGTTTTCCGCCGCCGGGTTTCGGATACTCTTCTTATGGATATAGTCCATACCCTTATCCCCCTCCTCCTCCTCCACCACCCCCTCAGCCGTCGGTGGATTTGCAGGAGACTCTGGCCTCCTGGTGGGCTGAGGCCAAGGCTCAGCTCACCAGAGAGGTGGAGAGTCACCTACTGACAACGGTGCCGGTCCCGGTTCCTGTACGTCCACGGCGACACACTCCCTCACCACCTCCAGACACCAGGGCTAATCCCGCTGGGTCCAGAGAGGGGCAGGACATGCTTCCTCGAGGGCTTCCCAAGGGGTCCGTTCTCCCCGGGTCGGGAAAGGGAGTCTTTTTCTTCTTCTTCCTCCTCTTCCCTCTCGGACTCTTCCGACAGCTGCTTCGAAAGGGACAACGAGCCATGCTGTCCGTCAAAGCCCAGGCCAAGGACTCTTCCGAAGGCGCCTCCAGAAGAGCCTTCCTTTACAGAGCTGCTATGCAAAATCCAGGAGGTACATAAGTGGCATTTTTAGAACCAGACCTCAGCGGATGAAACTTGCGAGCATTTGGATCTGCCCGTGACGGGCTCCTACCTTGGTGCCACCCTGGATCGAGCCTCATGCTGACCTTGTTACCACCATTTGGAAACAGCCGCGGCTCTAGTCCCACTTCCTCCCAGGCTCCTGAGGGTGTTTATTTTTAGATTCTCACCCTCGTGCTGGCTCGGTAGTGATTAGTGCTGCTCACAGCCGCTGGCTAACCCAAACACCTTAGCTCATTACCACCTGACAAAGAACCCCGCTTACTGGACCAGTATGGTAAGAAGATTTTGCTTCTTCCACACTGGGGATCAGACCCTAAACTATGTCGATCATATGGGTATTACCAGAAGGCAATTCTACCTGGTGGAAGCAAATTGGACTCCTGCTGGACTCTCAGGTCAAGCAGGAGTTGGCTGACCTTTCCGCTCTGCACGCTTGGCCAGTCGACAATAGCTCATGGCGACCCACGATGCGGTGGACTTCTGCTGGACTGAGCTCAGCCGCCATAGGCTTAAGGTCGCCACGCTTGGCCTGTGTCAGGGTTGGTCCCGGAAGTGCAGTCTGCTATCCAGGAAGCCCCCTTCCAGGGGTCGGTGCTTTTCTATGGCCATGTCAAGGACATCATCACCGATTTGCAGGAGAAGGGGATGGAACTAAAGTCCGTTGACTCTATGTACCATCCCCACCAGCCGCAGCACTGTCCCTTTCGCAGACGGAATCGGCCTAAGGCAAACCTCAGGAGCCCACAGCTGCTAAGCCCCGCCCAAAAAGCAGAGAGGTTCAGCTGCGCGCTGCCCCAACACCACCTGACTCATTTCCTCCCACAGCCTCCGGACTCCCGGAGGAACCGTAGAAGGAGGTTTTCCTCCAGCTTCTGGGCTGGGAGAGGATAACTTCAGATTCTTGGGTGCTCCAGCTGATCGCAGAAGGACACTCAATAGAGTTTCTACAGAAACCACCCTGCCACCCCTCCCAAAGGTCGTTGTATTCTCGGGAACATCTTCTCTTGGTCCAGGAAGAGATTTCAGCTCTGTTGCTGAAAGAAGCGATAGAACCCGTCCCTCTTCATCTTCAGGGGACGGGTTGCTAATCTTCCTGGACATAAGTCTCCACCACTCATTCACACTATTGGGATCTGCGCCAGAGATGGAGCCGCGAGGAACGGCACTGCGAGCCTCCGCTCGCGCGGTAATGACTATCTCGGCGTCGACCCTCCAACCGCCTCAGTTCCTTTTTTCCCGCTGTTGAGTGCGCTTCAGTGATGACGTCGCTCGCCCGCTGGGAGTCAAACTTCAAACTAGCAGCATAGTTTTCAGTTTTGTTATTTTGTAGTAATATCGGGCTGGGTCCGGTCCGCCGCCTTCTCCGGAAGAGGGGTCTGACAACGGTCAGTCCAATGCCCGAGGGGACGGGCGGTCCCCACAAAAGCATAAAAATAAACGGTCGCATTCTCGGCACCGTTCGGCCTCGAGCTCTTCTTCGGCCCACAGGTCAAAAAGGGAAGGCATCACTCGAGGTCGCCCTCTGATATGTCTGCCCGTAGACGTTCAGTTATCGGGACTAGTTGCCGGTCTCCTCCTTCGGAGTCGCCAACCTCTGTTTCTGGTAGCCAACGTCTTCGACATCGGAGCCCTACCCCGCCCGCAGGTAGGTCTTCAGATGAGCAGTTCCATCAGTTGGCAGCTCTTATGGAGCAATGGGCTCGGAGGTTGGTTCAATTACCTGGCTCGGTCACTCAGTGGCCTTCGGGCTTCTTGGGAGACCAGGTAAGGCGGTTGAACTTCCCTGGTCTCGCGGCACCTTCTTCGGTGCCGTCGACTCCGCGCTAAGGTGTTCCCCTCACATGGCTACGGCGCAGGGGGCCACAGCAATGCCTTTATCTCCTGCTCTTCTTCCTTCAAAACCTGTTTATCGGAGTCTTGGAGTGTTTTCAGCGCCCTCGGCATTGACAGCACACTCGGTGCCAGTGCATCTGTCGGGTCCTCGGTGCCGTTTTCGGCGCCGTGTGATTCCTCGGCACCGTTTTCGGCGCCGCATGGTCCCTCGGCGTCGCTGTCGGTGCCGAGCGCCACGGCGCTGGGGCTCTTAGGCGCTCCCGCTTTCAGGACTCCTCCTTTCACTCTTTTCCTTCTTCCTTTACTCTGACTTTCAGCCCTTTCCTATCCATACAGTCCCTCCTGGACTGTCAGGAGATGACATTGAGCCTGACCCAGACCTTGCTGGGTGATGAAGTGGAGGAAGCAGGTTCTATTACTGCTACAGAGCCTGTGGTCGAGGACCTGTCCTTTAAGTCTCTGCTGAAAAATTTGATTTCCACTCTTTCTCTCCAGACTACAGACATCGATCCTGGGAAATTGTTGAGACTCCAATACCTTCATGTCCCGGAGGTCCCTACGGATTTGACTCCTCCGGTTCAGCCTTCCTTCGAGACGCTGTCTCAAATGGTATGGAATAATCCTGCTCTCACCCCTTCGATGGCTAAATCCATAGATAGGAAATATTCAGCCCCCAAGGGATCGTCCCATTTTGGCATCTCAAGCCTTTGTGGATCCTATTGTAGTCCTGGCAGAGAATGATAAGGTCGTTCTTCCCCAGACTACTACAGCTCGACCTATTAACAAAGAATCTCGTAAGATAGACACCTTAGGTAAGAGAGTCTTTGCTGCTTCTACCCTAAGTATGCGTATTGCCAGCTACCAAGGCTATTTCTCCCAGTATGAGTATATCCTGTGGCACTCCATCAAGCAGATGGTTGAAGCTCTACCGGAATCGGATACAAAGCCAGAGCTTCTTCAAACCATTACCAGAGGTATCAAATCTAATAACCAGCAGGTTAAGGCAGCTATGGATGCTTTCGACACTGCTTCCCATTCGGCGGCTGCTGGTATTTGTACCCGCCGTCATTCCTGGCTGCGCACTTCAGGCTTCACGAATGATGCGCAGCAGCAGGTAATGGCGTTGCCCTTTGATGGTGCATATCTTTTTGGTCCTCAGGTAGAACAAGCCCTAGAAGCTACACAAAAGACTAGGTCAGCCATTAAGTTGGCTCGCCCCTCCTGTGCCCGCTCGAGGGAGTGTCAATAAACGTCAGTTTCATAACCGTCAGTCCTTTCGAGGCAGAGGAGGTTTCCATAAAAATCAACCTGCCCAACCTCAAAAGAAGACACAACAGAAAGCGCAAGGGCCCAAAGCGCCCAGCGCCACCTTATGAGTTATTGGCCCAAGTCCCATCTCAGCTGCCTGAGGTGGACTTTTCCTCTCCGGTGGGAGGTCGTCTGATGCACTTCTACAACCAATGGAAGTACATAACCTCAGACAAATGGGTCCTTCGGATAATTCGTGAGGGGTATTCTCTCAATCTTGTGGAGACTCCTCCGGATCGTCCTCCCAAACGACAGCCCAGGCTGTCAACCCTTCAATCAGACCTCCTCGCCGCCAAGATTCAGATCCTTCTGAACAGGGCAGTAGAAGTAGTGCCACTGCATCAACGGAACATGGGGTTCTACTCCCATTACTTTCTGGTTCCAAAGAAGTCCAGGGCATGCACCCCATCCTGGATCTCAGAAAGCTAAACAAATTTCTCCCAAGGAGAAATTCAAAATGATTTCTCTGGGAACCTTGTTACCTTTGCTTCATCAACACGACTGGCTAGCCTCCCTAGACATGCAGGATGCTTACCAGCACATTTCTATTCACCCGAGGCATCACAGATTCCTGAGGTTTGTGGCTCTGGGACAACATTATCAGTTCAGAGTCCTGCCCTTTGGGCTATCCTCGGCGCCGCAGGTTTTTACAAAGTGTTGTGCAGTTCTCGCAGCGCACCTCAGAAAAGTCGGAATACAGGTGTTCCCTTATCTGGACGATTGGCTTCTGGCAAGCCCTTCCCAACAGGGAACTCTGGACGCCGTAGAGATGGCCTCTCGCTTCCTTACGTCCATGGGAGTTCTGCTGAACCTCAAGAAATCGCAGTTGCAGCCCTCCCAGAGGCTCCTTTTTATAGGGACTCTTCTGGGCACCTCCTGTGCGAAGGCTTTTCTTCCAGAATACAGAAGGAACGATATCCTTCAAATGGCGCGTCACATCGGGGAAAACAACTCAGTCCCAGCTCTCTCGATGCAACGGATGCTAGGCCTCATGGCATCCTCAGTGTTCACTGTACCCCTAGCACGTCTGCACATGAGAACCACTCAGTGGATGCTCAGTGGTCCTCAACCACTCACCCACAGTCCTATCCCATCAAAGTGACAGAACCTTTAAAGAGGTCACTCACCTGGTGGTCTCAAGAGAGCAGTCTCCTGGAAGGGTATCCCTTTGCTCCTCTGGACCATCAGATCTCCATTACCACAGACACGTCCCTAATGGAGTGGGGAGCTCACTGTCAGGCTCTCCACACTCAAGGTGCGTGGACTCAGGTCGAGTCCCAGCTTCACATAAATGTCCTAGAAATGAGAGCCATCCTTTATGCAGTCCGAGCGTTGAAGGACATTCTCTTTCACAAGAACATTCTCCTTCAAACGGACAACAAAGCAGTGATGTATTACATCAACAAACAGGGCGGTGCTCATTCTTACCCCTTATGCAGAGAAGCGATGAGAGTGTGGGAATGGTGCTTGGAGCACAAGGCTCTAATTCAAGCGGTCTACCTACCGGGAATACAGAACGAACTGGCAGACCCTCTCAGCAGAACAGAGACAGATCCTCACGAGTGGTCTCTCGACTCAACCATAGTTCAGTCACTATTCAAAGAGTGGGGAACTCCAGACCTGGACCTTTTTTGCATCCCCACTCAATGCAAAACTGCCTCTCTTCTGCTCCAGAAATCCAGGGCCTGGCATTTTCTATCAGGATGCGTTCAGGCTGCGGTGGACAAAACGCTTTCTTTACGCCTTTCCACCTCTTCCTCTAATTCAGATGGTACTCCTCAAGTTCGAATCCCAGGGGGACCAGATGATACTCATTGCTCCCTTCTGGCCTCGGCAGCTGTGGTTTTCACTACTCAACAATATGTTGGCAGTTCCTCCGAGACCACTTCCCCTGCAGATGAACCTTTTGACTCAGTGGCCGGTGGTCCATCCCAACCTGAGATCGCTTCACCTTCACGCTTGGCTCCTGAAGAGGTAGAAGTAAACCGGTTCAATGTCTCTCAGAGGGTTTCAGATATTCTTCTGGCTGCGCGGAAGCCAGCCACTCAGAAAACTTACACAGCCAAGTGGAAGTGTTTTTCGCTCTGGTGTGCAAAGTCCTCTTTGAATCCTTTTTCCTGCCCACCAGATAAGGTTTTGGAGTACCTCTTGGACCTCTCAAACTCAGGTCTGCAGTACTCTACAGTCAAAGTTCACCTTAGTGCCATTTCAGCGTATCATGAGCCAGTTTCTTCCTTAACACTGGCTCAGTTACCTGTGGTTAAGAGATTTCTTAAAGGAATTCTGCATACCAGACCTCCTACAAGACGTCCAGTTGCAGCCTGGGACATTAATCTTGTGCTAGACATGCTCACTTGGAAACCTTTCGAACCTCTGGCTTCCTGTGAGCTAAAATTTCTCACCTGGAAGACTGCCTTCCTAGTGGCCATTACCTCAGCCCGCAGGGTCTCTGAGATACATGCCCTGGTCACAGACCCTCCGTATACTGTGTTCCATAAGGACAAAGTAGTCCTTTGGACACATCCTAAATTTCTTCCTAAGGTTGTGTCAGAATTTCATCTAAACCAATCTTTGGTCCTTCCCTCTTACTTTACGGACTTCCAAAATGAAGGAGAACGATCTCTTCATTCTTTGGATGTGAAGAGAGCTTTACGTTTCTATCTAGATAGAACCAAGGACTTTCGCAAAGCCCAACAACTGTTTGTTTCCTTCAGCGAGACCCGGCTAGGTCAACCTGTCGCCATCAGATGTATCAGCATGGTTAGTGGCATGCCTTCGCCACTGCTATTCCATGGCGCAGGTTAGGTTGGAGGGTAGGGTTTACGCTCACTCTACTAGAGCGATCGCGGCATCCCTAGCGGAAATTCGCAATGTGTCATTGCAATATTTATAGCGTGGCCACCTGGAGCTCAGTGCATACTTTCGTTAAACATTATGCACTGGATGTCCATGCCAGACGACATTCCTCCTTTGGCAGGGCCATCCTTAATGGATTTCTGTCCTAGAAACATGAGCTCTTGGTCTCTCCTGCCTCCCTCTCGGGGGATTATTAGCTCAGTACTCTCCCAATAGTGTGAATGAGTGGTGGAGACTTATGTCCAGGAAGATATGAAAATTACGTACCTACCGTAATTCTTGATCTTCTTGGACGAGTCTCCACCACTCATTCACACGCCCACCCTCCGTCCCCTGAGCTCACCCTCTGTTGTTGGTCTTCAGTTCCTCAAATTTTTAGGCTGTAGAAGCTTCTTTGTGACCCTTCTTATACGGGTCGCCCAGACTATCTTCGTCCGGTTTTAGGTTAGGCTATCCCTTCTAGGTTAATTCGCTGCACCTCCTTGGTAAAAAGGTACTGAGGCGGTTGGAGGGTCGACGCCGAGATAGTCATTACCGCGCGAGCTGAGGCTCGCGGTGCCGTTCCTCGCGGCTCCATCTCTTGCGCCAACCCTCCAGCAAAAAGGTTGCTCCCGATGGGTCCTGGTGCCTCCGGCGCAGATCCCAATAGTGTGAATGAGTGGTGGAGACTCGTCCAAGAAGATCAAGAATTACGGTAGGTACATAATTTTCATTTCCCACTTCTTCCTGGTCCCGAAGAAGACAGGAGATCTAAGACCCATTCTAGATCTCAGTTCCCTGAATCCTTTTGTGGAGTACAAAAGGTTCAGAATGCTCTCTTTGCAGAGCCTTCTGCCCCTCCTCCCGTTTGGGCCAATGGCTGTGTGCTCTGGATATGCAGGATGCTTACCTGCACATTGCCATTCGCCCGATCTCCTACAGATATCTTCGTTTTGCGTTCAGGGGAGCACAACCAGTTCAAGGCACTTCCTTTTGGCCTGTCCTCGGCTCCCGAGTATTTACCAAATGCCTTGCGGTGGTGGCGGCTCACCCATGCACTCCAGGGGTGCAGGTTTTCCGTACTTGGACGATTGCGCCTGGCGGCCTTGTTCAGGAGGAACTCCTGCACTGTCCCTTACCCAGCAGGTTTTGCCTGCCTGGGTATTACCATCAACCATTCCAAGTCTCACTTGATCCCATCACAGAGACTACTGTTTATAGGGGTGATCTTAGACACGACCATTGGCAGGGCCTTCCTGCCACCGGACAGGCGTGCACTCTTCGACTCAGGTGAGTCTGCTGTCCAGCCGCAGGTGGGTCAGTGCAAGATCGGTCCTTCGCCTCCTTGGGCTCATGGTGGCTGCTATCCCGATAGTCCCTCGTGCTCAGCTCCACATGAGAGTTTCTCAGTGGACACTCCTCTCCCAATGGGATCAGTTGGTGGACAACTTAGATCACCCAGTTCTAGTCTTTTCACCGATGCTCCAAGACTTGCAGTGGTGGATGGTTCAGAGAACCTGCTTGAGAGTTCCTTTCTTCCTTCCTCCCCCTCCCAGACTCTAACCACAGATGCCTCGGGCAAAGGTTGGGGAGCCCATCTCGATCCCCATCGGACCCAGGGCTCTTGGTCCAAGTTCAAACAGACGCTCCACATCAATGTGCTCGAGCTTCGGTCAGTTCTGTACACTCTCCAAGCCCTTCACCTGTACATTCTTTCCGGCCACCTAGCCGTCCAGACGGACAATATGTGCATGGTTCGGTACATCAACAAACAAGGGGGGGACTTGGTCCTACCCTCTTTGCAGGGAGGCAATGAGGTTTTGGGATTGGGCAGCACAAGACGACCTTCACCTCATGGCAATTCATGTTCCGGGAGTCGACAACACCTTGGCGACAGCTTAGTCACTTTCGTCCGCTCTGGCTCACGGTGGGAACTGGACCAGGGGTTCTAGAAGGTATCTTCCGACACTGGGGAACACCACAGGTCGACCTGTTCACTTCTCCTCTAAGCAAGCTTCACGACTTCTTCCGCTCGTTCCAGAGCGGCGTTTTCTGGAGGCGCTCTGTCTCTAGACTGGAAGGACAGATTCGCTCTATGCCTTTCCCCAATTCCTCTGATCCCACGAGTCTTGCAGAAACTAGTTTCAGAAGGAGCACGAATGATTCTGATCGCTCCTTTCTGGCCCAGGCAAGTTTGGTTCTCTCTTCTACAACAATACTCAGAGGATCATCCTCTTCCTCTGTCATGAGGTTTGCTGACCCAGGATCAGGGGACTCTGGTCCATCCAGGTCTCAAGTCACTTCAGCTTCATGCATGGCTCCTGTAGACATAGCTCGAAGTCGCTTTGGGGTTTCTCCCCAAGTGGCAGAAATTTTGGTGGAGGCTAGAAAACCCTCCACTAGGTCTACATACACCATGAAGTGGAAAAGGTTGACTATCTGGGCTGCTTCAAAAGACATGAAACCCTTTTCCTGTTCGGCTTGGCTACTGCTGGAGTACCCACGCCATCTTTTTGACCTGGGTCTTAAGTCACTCTTCTCTGAAAGTTCACATGGTGGCCATCTCGCCTATCATGTTCCCTTTCAGACAACACATTTGCTCAACTGCAGGTCTCTTGACTTTCCTCAGAGGGTTCTCCATCTGACATCTGACATTTAGTGTCAGTGGCTCAGTAGGTAGCACACTCGCCTCTGAGGCCGGGAGATCAGAGGGCTGTGGGTTCAGTTCCACATCTGGCACTTGGGTTGTATCCCAGTACTGACACTGTAGTGCAGCATGGTGGGGTGCTGCACTTCTGAGGTGCCATCTTTCGAATGGAGACGTTAAACCAAGGTCCCATCTGCCTGGATTGGTGGTAGTTCGGTGGATGTTAAAGATCCCATGGCACTTATCAAAAGAGTAGGGAATTTCCCCAGTGTCCTGGCCAGATTTCCTCATTCACTAAAAATACCACCAACAGCTTAATCTGGTTCAAGGTCAGTTGTCACTGCCTCAGTGGCTTGTTTCAAGAATGTGTCAGCGGCAGACATCTGTGCTGCCGCCACTTGGACCTCCGTCCATACCTTTACAAAACATTACAGTTTGGATATTGCCTCTCGCCATAGAGCAGGCGTCGGGCTGGCTGTTCTGCAAGGCCTCCTCTCTTAAGGCTCGCACAGCTAGAGGTTCTACTTGGAGTAGATTTCCTCCTCCTGTGTGCTTCTCCTTGTTCCAGACTGCTTGGCACTCAGTCCTATATGTGATACCTACTGCAAGAGCCTCTCAGTAAGATAGTACAGTTCGTAAGAACTTACGTAACAGTAGATCTTCGAGAAAGGCTCTTGCAGTAAATTCTTCTCTGCCCTCCATCCCCTAAGCTTTTCAGCTCCTTTTCCAGGGAGGAAATATCTGCTTCTCTCTAGTCCGGCATCTTTTGGCCTGTGGCGGAAAAGAACTGGAAGGCGGAGTCGGGGACCCCGCCCCTTTATATCGACGTCTCCTGATGCCGGTCACCTGACGTGGGGGCGGTCCCTCGCCAGGGACTGCTAGCTAGAGATTTTTCCGTGGGGTCCTGCTGCCTGCCGTCAGTCCTATATGTAATTACCTACTGCAAGAGCCTCTCAAAGATCTACTGTGCAGTAGCTCTTACGTAACTGTACTTTGCTGAGAGTGGGGCTGTGTCAGTTACCACTCTCTCGGCAGGTGCTCTGACAATGGGCAGTCCGGCACCCAGGAGGATGGACAGTCCTCCGGCATCATGAGAAAGTAAATGTACAGATTCTGCACATGCTCTGTGTCAGGTCTCTGCATCATTGGCCTCAGCTGTTGCACAAAGAGCATAATGAGAAGAAATGGCACTGGTCTGGGCCATCCTCCAGTCATTCTACTGTGAGGCGCTTGACTTCTGCATGCCCAGGGTCCCTCGTGCATCACTGGCGACACCAAGGATGCATGGGCCTGTGAAGTCGAGTTCTCTGTCCTGGAACCCCTCTCTGTCCAGTAGAGGGGACTCTGGTGGACAGTTTGGCTATTGGGCAGCTCTTATGGAGCAGTGGGTGCAGCCTGTAAGTGAAATCTGGGCTGATGCCACTGTTGGCGCCGCCGCTGACACCTGCACCACCTATGGGTCACCTCTGTCCGCTCCCAATATGGGGGCTGCCTCAGTGTTTCCTTCAGGCTCTGTGAGGTCATCAACACTGTTAATGGTGCCGCATCTGGAGTCGGGCTCTTTGGGGCCTTCTGTGGTGCCAGAGGTGCCACATGGGCCTTCACTGTCAGGATCATTCCCACTGGGGACAGTGCTAGGGCCATCCTTATTGCCAGTGTTGTTCTTGAGGCCTCACCCGGGGTTGATGCCACCAGTGTTGCCGAGGCCACAGCCTGCACTGCTAGCCTTTTGTCTGCCTCCTCTTTACTACCCTCCAGCTGCAGAGGGAGACAAGTCAGATCCTGACCTCATTATCTCCGATGGTGAGGATGATGACCCGTGCTGTCATACAGAGAACCCGGACCCAGTTCCTGTCACTTTACCTCAAGAGGGTCTCTCCATCCAGGCACTGCTCAGAAATATGCATGCCTTACTGAATTTTGAGCCAGCAGCCATAGACCAGGCTAGGCACCTCCAACTGGAGTTTCTAGATGTGCCTAATATCCTGGTCTCTCTAGATCTTCAAGAATCTGACTTCACCATTGATTCCCATTAATGGGTGCTAGGACCAGCAAGAGCCAGAACTTTCAGAGGGCTGGTGCTGAGGCAAGCAGTGCACGTGTGCAGCACTGCGAGTTACATCAGTGCAAGCCCCTAACTGCCTGAGTTCCTTTTTTTCCTGCCATTGAGTGCACATCAGTGCTTCATCACTTGTCTGCCTGGAGTCAAAACTTCACATCTGTACTACAACAGCATTCAGATCTTCCTGGACATAAAGTCTCCACCACTCACTCACACTAATGGGATCTACACCAAAGGCGCTAGGACCCAGCGGGAGCAAACGTTTTCAGGAGGGCGGTAGCCTGAGATGGAGCCGCGAGAAAGTGACAGCAGCCCCAGCTCATGTGGTAAAGACTATCTCAGCGTCGACCTCCAACCCCTCAGTTCCTTTTTCCCGCTGTTGAGTGCGCTTCAGTGACAATGGCGCTCACCCGCGGAGTCAAACTTCAAGCTAGCAGCTTAGTCTTCAGTTTATTGTTTTATAATTTATCTTCAAAATAAGTACCGATTACATTTAATTTTACTTCCTATAAGAAAGAAGTCTTTAGCCCTCCATTGATGGAGTCGACCATGGCCGGTCAGGTGGCGGTAGGGAGACTCCTTATAAACTGTTCAGCCAGCCAGGCTGGGTCCAGTCCGCTGCCCTCTCCGGAGAGAGGTCTGACAATGGGACGGTCCGATTCTCAGGAGATGGGCAGTCCCCTGAAAGCATAAAGGAAATGGTCCCACTCTCAGCACTGTTCAGCCTCGAGCTCTTCTTTGGCACACAAGTCGAAAAAGAAGGCATCAGTCAAAGTCGCCTTCTGGTATGTGTTCGAGTCGACTGTCTGTTACTGGGGACAGGCGCCAGTCTCCACCTCTGTCAGAGTTGCCGGATTCTGCCTCCAGTGGCTGACCTCCTCGACATCGGAGCCCGTCCCCGCCCTTTGGAGGGGCTTCCGATGAGCAGTTTTACCAGTGGGCTGCTCTCATGGAGCATTGGGCTTGGAGGTTGGTCCAGCTGCCTGATTCGATCACTCCGAGGCCTTCAGCCGTTCGAGGGAATAGTAGGGTGGTTGGACCTTCCTAATCTTGGCGCCTTCTTCGATGCCGTCAACTCCGTGCTTTCGGGTGTTTCCCGCCTCACATGGCTGCAGCGCGGGGTCCACACCAATGCCTCTATCTCCTGCCAATTTTCCTTCTTTTACCTCACATTGCAGTTTTCAGACCATTGGGACACACTCTGCACGTCCGTGGCACGGGAACACTCTTAGGCGCCCGTCCGCTGGCACAGGGGCTCTGTCAGCGCCATCCAGCGGTGCAGTGGGCTCTGTCAGCGCCATCTGTGGTGCGGGGGCTCTGTCGGCGCCGTCTGTGCGCAACTTCTTTGTATTTGGCGCCATGTTCTTCGCCGGTGCGAGGCTTGGTGTGGCTGTCCGACCTTCAGGGGTTCTCGACTCAGATTCTTTCCTCTTCTACTTTTCTTCTGATTTTCTCACCTTTCCTGTCAATACAGTCCATCCTGGACTGTCAGGAGATGATTTTGAGCCTGACCCAGATCTTCGACTGGGTGATGATGTTGAAGGAGCAGGGATCAATCCTGCTGCAGAGCCTGTGGTCAAAGACCTTTCCTTTAAATCTCTGCTTAAAAATTTAAATTATACTCTTTCTTTCCAGACTACAGAAATCAATCCTGGGAAGCTTTTAAGACTCCAATACTTACATGTCCCAGAGATCCCTATGGATTTAACTCCTCCAGTACAACCCTCTTTCGAGACCCTCTCTCAGATGGTATTGAACAATTCTGCTCTCATTCCTTCCGTGGCTAAGTCCATAGATAGGAAGTAAGCCCCTCCTAAGGATTGCCTCGTATTGGCCGCACAAGACTTTGCTGATCTCATTGTAGTCTTGGCAGAGAATGATAAGGCCATCCTTCCACAGGCATCTACAGCCTAGCCTATAAATAAAGGATCTTGCAAAATAGACACCTTAGGTAAGAGAGTCTTGCTGCCTCCACCTTGGGTATGCATATTGCCAGCTACCAGGGCTGTTTTTCTTAATATACGTATGTTCTTTGGCATTTGCTCAAACAAATGGTAGAAGCTGTGCCCGAGTCGGAAAGTAATTCAGAGCTACTTCAGACCATAACCAGGGTATTGGGTCAACAAGCAACAAGTTAAAGCTGCTATGGATGCTTTGATACTGCTAGCGGCGGTGGCTGGCATCTGCACCGTCGCCACTCTTGACTACGTACTTCGGGCTTCATGAATGATGCCCAGCAGCAGGTCATGACTTTACCCTTCGACTGTATGTATCTGTTCGGGCCCCAGGTGGAGCAAGCTCTGGAGGCCACACAGAAGACTAGGTCTGCCATTAAGATGGCTAGACCCACACCCGCCTCCTACCGGGGGTGCCAACAAGCATCAATTTCACAACCATCAGTCCTTTGAGGCAGAGGAGATTTTAACAAAACCCACAACCTTCAGCCACAAAACAGCAGAAGACACAAGGTCCTGCGCCCAGTGCCACCTTCTGAGTTTCTGGCCCGGAGTCCCATCTCAGCTGTCCGAGGCTGACTCTTCCTCAGCGATGGGAGGGCGTCTGACTCGGTTCTACAACCATTGAAATCCTTAACATCAGGGGTACACGCTCAGTCTTTTGGAAACCCGTCCAGATCATCCCCAAGCGACAGCCCAGGCTGTTGACAGTACAGTCAGACCTTCTTGCTTCCAAGTTGCAAGGCCTTCTGAACAACAGGGCAGTAGAAGTTGTTCTGCGGACCAACGAAACACAGGTTTCTACTCCATTACTTTCTAGTTCCAAAGAAAACCGGGGTCATGCCCCATTCTGAATCTCAGAAGGTTAAACAAGTTCCTTCTCAAGGAAAAGTTCAAGATGAAAACCAAACAGACATGCTGCAATCAGAAGCGCGGTGGGGTGGTACTGAGACAAAGGGTAGCCAACCCCACGTAAACAGCAAGTCGAAAAAGCTCAGCACTCTTTTACCTGTGCTGGGATGAATCAGGTCCAAACACAAATAATATGCAATTCTAAGATGTATGTGCTGCATTACAATAGCACCATCTAGTGACCTAATATAGGTATTACACTGTGCACAGACTTAAAGTGACTGTTGAATTTTTATAAGATTAATTGAATAATTGCTTTAATTATCTAACTATACAAGGTGCTATCCATGATGTAACCTTTACCCCTGATGAAGACTCATTTGTAAGTCGACGCTGGGGCAAGTTAGCTCTTTGTTTTATATGTTGCCTGTTGGTCCTTTCGTTCTCCAGAATGTAATAAATATTTATGTCATATTATTTATGTTTGGACGTGAATTCATCCCAGTACAGGTAAAAGAGCTGAGCTTTTTCGGACTTAAAGTTCAAGATGATATTGCTAGGTACCCTGCTACTTTTGCTTCATCAACACGATTGGCTAGCCTCCCTGGACATGCAGGATGCCTACCAACACATTCCTATACACCCAAAGCACCACAAATACCTAAGGTTTGTGGCGTTGGGTCAACATGATCAGTTCAGAGTCCTGCCCTTTGGGCTATCCTCGGTGCCTTGAGTTTTTACAAAATGTTGTGCAATTCTTGTGGCGCATCTCAGGAAAATCGGAATACAAGTGATCCCATATCTGGACAACTGGCAGTCGCTCCAGACAAGGAACTCTGGACGCCATAGCCATGGCCTCAGACTTCCTCACGTCCATGGGAGTCCTGCTAAATCTCAACAAACCGCAGCTGCAGCCCTCCCAGAAGCGGCTCTTTATAGGAACTCTTCTGGACACCTTCTGTCACGAAGGCTTTTCTCCCAGAGGACAGAAGGAGGCGATATCGTACAGATGGCCCGATACATCAGAGAAAACAGCTCGGTTCAAGCTGTCTCGATGCACGGATGCTGGGATTCATAGCATCCTTGGTGTTCACTGTACCCTTAACCGTCTCCACATGAGAACCTCTCAGTGGATGCTCAGTACTCAGTGGTCTCCAACCACTCACCCTCAGTCCTTTCCCATCAAGGTGACAGAACCTCTGAAGAGGTCACTCACCTGGTGGGCCATGGAGGACAACCTTCTGGAATGATATCCCTTTGCTCCTCTGGATCATCAGATCTCCATTGCCATGCCAGCGTCCCTGATGGGGTATGGAGCTCATTGCCAGAATCTCCACACCCAAGATCGTGGACTCAGGGCGAGTCCCAGCTTCATATAAGCGTCCTGGAATGAGAGCCATCCTCTATGCAGTCCGAGCCTTGAAGGACATACTCTGTCACAAGAACATTCTCCTTCAAACGGACAACAAAGCAGTGATGTATTACATCAACAAGCAGGGTGGTGCATACTCTTACCCATTATGCAGGGAAGCTATGAGAGTGTGGGAATGGTGCATGGAGCACAATGCTCTATTCCATGCGGTTTACCTACCAGGAGTACAAAATGAGCTGGTAGACCATCTCAGCAGAACAGAGACAGATCCTCACGAGCGTTCTCTCGACTTAACCGTCGTTCAGTCACTCAGCAAAGAATGGGGAACTTTAGACCTGGCACTTTTTGTGTCCCCACTCAACGCAAAACTGCCTCTCTTCTGCTCTAGAAATCCAGGACTTGGCATTTTCTGTCAGGATGCATTCAGGCTGCAGTTGACAAAACGCTTTCTATACGCCTTTCCTCCTCTTCCCCTAATTCAGAGGGTACTTCTCAAATTCGAGTCTTGGGGACAAAATGATTCTCATTGCTCCCTTCTGGCCTCGGCAGATATGATTCCCGCTGCTCAATAGTCTGTCGGAAACCCTCGGCGCTTCCCCTTCAGGCAATCTTCTGACCCAGGGTCCCGTGGTCCATCCCAATCTGAGGTCACTTCACCTTCAGGCTTGGTTCCTGAAGAGATAGAGGTGAATAGGTTCAGTGTTTCTCATAGGGTTTCAGATATTCTTTTGGCTGCACGTAAGCCAGCCACTAGAAAAACCTACATAGCCAAATAGAAGTGTTTCTCTATCTGGTGTGCAAAATCCTCTTGAACCCTTTTTCTGCCTACCAAATAAAGTCTTGGAGTATCTTTAGACTTTTCAAATTCAGGTCTGCAGTACTCCACAGTCAAAGTTCATCTTTGTGCTATTTCAGCTTATGAGCCAGTACTTTCCATGTTACTGGCTCAGTTACTATGAGTTAAGAGGTTTCTTAGGGTATTCTGCATACTAGACCTCCTATCAGATGTCCAGTCTCAGCCTGGGACATTAACCTTGTGCTAGACATGCTCACTCAAAAACCTTTCGAACCTCTAGCTACTTGTGAGTTGAAATTCCTCACTTGGAAAACGGCCTTCCTGGTGGCCATCACTTCGGCCCATAGAGTTTCTGAAATACATGCACTGGTCGCAGACCCCCCCCCCGTACACTGTATTTCACAAGGACAACGTAGTTCTTAGGACTCATCCTAAGTTTCTCCCTAAGGTTGTCTCAGAATTCCATCTAAACCAACCTTTAGTCCTGCCTACCTACTTGCGAACTTCCAGAATGAAGGGGCGTACCTTCATTCTCTGGATGTTAAGAGTGCTGTGCTTCTATCTAGATAGAACAAAAAATTATGCAGGCTCAACAACTGTTCTAGGGACATGGATATGTTGTTCATCCACACTTATTGGCAGGTATCCTTGCCGCTTTAAATCTTGCCGGAAGGTCTTCAAGCTGGCTCCTCCCACCCACCCGGGTGGTAAAACTCTCGGCTCCGCCCCATGACGCCAGATCTTCCTTACCGCTTGGAAGCTCAGGTTCCCTCCTTAACGTTCTGCGTACAAGACTGGTTCCTAATTCTTCGGTTTCTGAATTTAAAAGTTTTCAACTTTAGACTTCGGTCTTCTATCCCTCACGGCTGCGATGGACAGATCGACTCCCGGTTTTCGGAGATGCCCTTGCGGGCAGAAGATGTCTCGAGCGGATCCGCACTCCACGTCTCTGCTTGGGCCTTGAGCATGACCCGCGGGCCTGCGACCTGTGCTCTTCCTTCTCGGCCTCGTTCTCGAAGACCGTGCCCGTTTAACTTAGGCGTCGAGAAGCGTTTTCCTCGGTGAAGTCAAAGGCCTGGTTGGTGGTTTTCCCGCGGCGGAGCTCGGCAGATCAGCAGAGCAGATGATCGCCCTCGAAGGGAGGCGGCTCATGCGCTCCTTCCTCGACGTGAGCTTTTATTCCGCTCTCCTGGGTTCCTCTTATTGGCCTCCTTTAAGGGCTCTGTCTGTCCCTCTCCACCAGGGAGAGGGCCCAGCGTCTGCTGGACCTTCTCGGTCCAAAAAGAAAGACAAGGGTAAGTCCCTCCATCGACGCTCTTGGGAGCGGGAAAGGTCCCTCTCCCCGAGTAGTCGGCCATCGACTTCGGTCGATCCTTCGGCTTTGGCCACTTGTCTCATGGTATCCCCATCAGATCAGTTGACCGAGACTCCCGTCGACGCGGTCGAGATATTTCTCGACCCGTTGGACGGGTTGTCATTAATTGGCTGAACAATCCTCTCTCCCGGTTCCCCGGTGGGAGTTGAGGATCCCGTGGGCTTGCCAGTGCCTCTGGTTCCGGAGCCCTCGGGTGAACCGTCCGAGCAGAGGGGAGAGCCGGTCCCTCCTCCGAACTCCCCTCGGGAAAACCGAGGATCTTCCTGGACATAAGTCTCCACCACTCATTCACACTAGTGGGATCTGCGCCGGAGGCACTAGGACCCATCGGGAGCAAACTTTTTGCTGGAGGGTCGGCGTGAGAGATGGCACCGCGAGGCATGGTGCCGCGAGCTGTGGCTCGCGGTAATGACTATCTCGTGACGACCCTCCAACCGCCTCAGTTCCTTTTTCCGCCGTCCAGTGCGCTTCAGTGACAATGTGGCTAGCCTTTCGAGTCAAACTTCAAACTAGCGCATAGTTTTCAGTTTATTTTTGTAATTTTATCTCGATAGTAGTATCGCAATTTTATTCTATTTCTGTTATATTGTAAAATTTAACTTATAGTAAAGAAGTCTCGGCCTACTGGACGGATCGACCATGAGCAGGTCAGGTGGCGGTAGGGAGACTTTGTATAAAGCTGTTCAGTCAGTTGGGCTGGGTCCGGTCAGCCCTTCCCCAGCGGGGTTCCGACAACGGTCAGTCCAATGCCGGGGGATGGGCGGTCCCCTGCCGGCATAAAATAAATGGTCGCATTCGGCACGTTCGCCTCGAGCTCTTCTTCAGCCCACAGGTCAAAGAAGGCATCACTCGGAGTAGCCCTCTGATCGTCTGAGCGTCGGCGGTCGGTTATCGTACCCTAGTTGCGGTCTCCTCCTTGAGTCGCCAACTTCCGGTTTCCGCCGTCTTCGACATGAACCCACCCACCGCCTATAGGTAGGGCTCCAGATGAGCAGTTTCATCAGTGGGCGCTCTTATGGAGCATTGGGCTCGAGGTTGGTTCTTCTGCCTGGCTCGGTTGCCCGGAGCCTTCAGGCTCGTCCAGGCGATCAGGCAGGGTGGTTGGACCTTCCTAGTCAGCGGCGCCTCGCCTGGTGCCAGCGACTCCCTAGCAAGTGTTCCCCCTCACATGGCTGCGGCGCGGGGCCACACTGATGCCCTTATCTCCTGGTTTTTCCTTCTCTTGCTTTCCAGGTTCCAGGGGTGTCCTCGGCGCCTTCCAGCGGGTCGCTGCGCTTGTCGGCGCTGTTTTCGCGCCCGCGAGGCATTCTTGGCGCTACCAGCGCGCCACTGGGTCTTCTGGCGCCGTCCCGGTGCGGTGGGTCTCGCGGTGCCGCGCACCTCCACAGCGCCGTTTCTCCTTCGCCTCCCCTCGGCGCGGGGGCCCTCGGGGACTCTCCCTTTCTATCTGCTCTTTCTTCTTCTCCTATTTTTCACTCCTTTCCTGTCCAAGCAGTCCTTCCTGGACTATCAGGAGATGATGTTGAGCCTGACCCAGACCTCGAGTTGGGTGATGAAGTGGAGGAAACAGGATCCTTCACGCTACAGAGCCTGTGGTCGAGGACCTATCCTTTAAGTCTCTGTTGAGGAACCTGAGATCCACTCTTTCTCTCCAGACTACGGACATCGATCCTGAGAAAATATTAAGACTCCAGTATCTTCATGCTTGGAGATCCACGGTTTGACTCCTCGATTCAACCCTCCTTTGAGATGCTGTCTCAAATGGTATGGAATAATCCTGCTCTTATTCCTTCAGTGGCTAAATCCATTGATAGAAATATTCAGCTCCCAAGGATCGTCCCATTTTGGCATCCCAAGCCTGCGGATCCTATTGTAGTCCTGGCAGAGAATGACAAGGTCGTTCTTCCTCAAGCTACTACAGCTCGACCTATTAACAAGAGTCTAGTAAAATTGATACATAAGGTAAGAGTCTTTGCTGCCTCCTTTAAGTATCGTTTGTCAGCTATCAAGGCTATTTTACTCAGTATGAGTATATCCTGTGGCACTCTGTAAAGCGAATGGTTGAAGCTCTTCCAGATTCGACTCCAAGTCAGAGCTCCTTCTAACCCGTTATCAGAGGTATTGAGTCCAATAACCAACAGGTCAAGGCCGCCATGGGCGCTTTGACACTGCTTCTCGTTCAGCAGCTGCAGGTATTTGTACTCGGCGCCATTCCTGGCTGCGTACTTCTGGCTTCTGAATGATGCTCAGCAGCAGGTAATGGCGTTGCCTTTGATGGCTCCTATCTTTTGGGCCTCAGGTAGAGCAAGCCCTAGAGGCCACTCAGAAGACTAGGTCGGCCATTAAGTTGGCTGAACCCGCCTACCCCTCTCGAGGCATGTGTAGCGTCCAGTTTCATAATAGCCAGTCCTTTAGAGGCAGAGGCAGAGGAAGCTTCCATAAAAGCCAATCTGCCCAACCTCAAAAGAAGAAGCGGCAAACTTACAGGGCCTAAAAGCCCCAGCGCTACCTATGAATTACCGGCCCCAGTTCCATCCACACTGCCGAGATGGACTTTCTCCTCCAGTGGGAGGTCATCTGATGTACTTCTACAATCAGTGAAGTCCATAACCTCAGACAAATGGGTCCTTCGGATAATTCGCGAGGTTATTCTCTCAATCTTTTGGAAAACCCCAGGTGCCCTCCCAACGACAACCCAGGTTGTCGACCTCTCAATCAGACCTCCTCAGCGCCAAGATCAGGGCCTTCTAAACAACCGGGCAATAGAACTGGTGCCCCGCATCAGCGAAACACAGGGTTCTACTCCCATTACTTTCTGGTTCCAAAGAAATCTGGGGGGATGCGCCCCATTCTAGAACTCAGAAAGTTAAACAAATTCCTCCCCAGGGAGAAATTCAAAATGATTTCCCTAGGTACCCTGTTACCTTTGCTGCATCAGCACGACTGGCTGGCCTCCCTGGATATGCAGGACGTTTACCAGCATATCCCCATCCACCCGACCCATCGCAAATTCCTGAGGTTTGTAGCTCTGGGTCAGCATTATCAGTTCAGAGTCCTGCCTTTTGGGCTATCCTCGGCGCCGCAAGTTTTTACAAAGTGTTGTGCAGTTCTCGCAGCGCATCTCAGGAAGCTCGGACTCCGAGTGTTTCCCCTACCTAGACGATTGGCTCCTAGCGAGTCCTTCCAGCCAAGGGACTCTGGAAGCCGTTCAAACGGCCTCTCGCCTTCTTACGTCCATGGGAGTTCTGCTAAATCTGAAGAAGTCACAACTGCAGCCCTCCCAGAGGCTCCTTTTCATAGGGACTCTTCTGGACACCTCTTCCGCGAAGGCTTTCCTTCCAGAGGACAGAAGACTCGACATCCTTCAGATGGCCCGTTACATCGGGGAGAACCGATCGGTCACAGCTCTCTCGATGCAATGTATGTTGGGCCTCATGGCGTCCTCAGTGTTCACTGTACCCCTAGCTCGGTTACACATGAGGACCACCCAATGGATGCTCTCCGCTCAGTGGTCACCGACCTCTCACCCCCAGTCTTATCCCATCAAGGTGACGGAGCCCCTACGAAGGTCTCTCACCTGGTGGTCTCAAGAGAGCAATCTCCTGGAAGGATTCCCCTTTGCTCCTCTGGATCATCAGATCTCCATCACCACAAGGCGCCAGCTAATGGGATGGGAGCTCACTGTCTCTCTCCACACTCAAGGTCTATGGACTCAGCTGGAACTCAGCTCCACATAAATGTCCTGGAGATGAGGCGGTCCTCTATGCAATCCGGCGTTGAAGGATGTTCTTTGTCACAAGAACATTCTCCTTCAAACGGACAACAAAGCTGTGATGTATTACATCAACAAGCAAAGCGGTGCTCACTCTTATCCCTTTGCAGGGAAGCAATGAGAGTGTGGGAGTGGTGCCCAGAGCACAAGTCTCTAATTCAGCGGTATATCTGCCGGGTGTACAAAGCGACTTAGCAGATCACCTCAACACAGGACGGAGGCAGACCGTCACAGTGGTCTCTCGACCCAGCCGTGGCTCGGTCACTGTTCGAAGAGTGGGGGACTCCAGACCTGGACCTTTTTGCATCCCCACTCAACGCAAAACTGCCTCTCTTCTGCTCCAGAAATCCAGGGCCTGGCATTTTCTGTCAGGATGCGTTCAGGCTGCGGTGGACAAAGCGCTTTCTTCAGCCTTTCCCCGCTTCCTTTGATTCAGGTGTTCTCCTCAAGTTAGTCTCAGGGGACCAAGATGATTCTCATTGCTCCCTCCTGGCCTCGGCAACTATGGTTTCCTCTACTCAACAGTATGTCGGTAGCCTCTCTGAGACCACTTCCCTTGCAAATCAATCTTTTGACTCAGGGTTCGTTGGTCCACCCCAACCTGAGGTCACTTCACCTTCATGCTTGGCTCCTGAAGAGGTAGAAGTGAACCGGTTCAACGTCTCTCGTAGAGTCTCAGGCGTCCTTCTGGCTGCTCGAAGGCCAGCTCCCACAAAACTTACGCTTCTAAGTGGAAGCAGCTTTTCTCTCTGGTGTGCAAAGTCCTCTTGGAATCCCTTTCCTGTCCTCCAGACAAGGTTCTGGAGTACCTTTTGGACCTATCAAACTCAGGTCTCCAGTACTCCACGGTTAAAGTTCACCTTAGTGCCATTTCGCGTTCCATGAGCGGTTTCTTCCTTGTCTCTGGCTCAGTTACCTATGGTGAAGAGATTTCTTAAAGGAATTCTGCATACCAGACCCCTGTTAGATGTCGGTCGCAGCCTGGGACATTAACCTTGTGCTAGAACATGCTCACTGGAAGCCTTTGAACCCCTAGCTACCTGTGAGCTAAAATTTCTTACCTGGAAGACAGCCTTCCTAGTGGCCATTACCTCAGTCCACGGGTCTCTGAGATATATGCCTGGTTACGGACCCTCCGTATACTCTGTGTTCCATAAGGACAAAGTAGTTCTTCAGTACTCATCTAGAATTTCTTCCCAAGGTTGTGTCAAATCCATCTAAACCAACCTCTGGTGCTTCCCTCTTCACGAACTTCCAAAATGAAGGAGAAACGATCTCTTCATTCCTTGGATGTTAAGAGACCCTTGCGGTTCTACTTAGATAGAACCAAGAATTTTCCTTCAGCGAGACCCGGCTGGGTCAGCCTGTCGCTATCAGATGCATCTCATCATGGTTAGTGGCATGTCTTCGACATTGCTATTCCATGGCACAGGTTAAATTGAAGGTAGAGTGTCGCTCACTCTACTAGGGGTCGATCATGACATCCCTAGCGAAGTCGCAATGTTCCAGTGCAGATATCTGCAATGCCGCCACCTAGGAGCTCAGTGCATACGGTCACTAAGCATTATGCACTGGATGTTCATGCCAGGCGTCATTCGCCTTCGGCAGAACTATCCTTAATGGACTTCTGTCCTGGGCGAGTGAGCTCTGGCTCCCCTGCCGCCCTTTGGGGATTATCAACTTGGTACTCTCCCACTAGTGTGAATGGTGGTGAGACTTATGTCCAGGGAAGATGACGAAATTACATGCACACGTAATTCTTGATCTTCTGGACGAGTCTCACCACTCAGTCCTTCCCCACCTCCATCCCTGAGCTCACCGCTGTGTTGGTCTTCACTCCCTCAAATCTTTAGGCCATGAAGACTTCTTTGCTGACCCTTCTTACGGGTCGTCCGGACTATCTTATGTCCGTTTTAAAGTTAGGTTTACTCTTTCGTTAGTTAGCTGCACCTCCTTGGTAAAGGTACTGAGGCGGTTGGAGGGTGCGTCGCCGAGATAGTCATTACGCGCGCGAGAGCCGCTCCCGGCGCCATGCCTCGTGGACGCCATCTCTGCGCCGACCCTCCAGCAAAAGTTTGCTCGATGGGTCCTAGTGCCTCGGCGCAGATCCCACTAGTGTGAATGAGTGGTGGAGACTCGTCAGAAGATAAAAGAATTATGGTAGATGCGTAATTTTAATTTCTCGGTCTCTGACTTCTTGGCGGTCCAGCGATCCGCCGTCACAGGTGGTCTCGGTCTCGGCACCACGGCAAGTGGCGCCGCGCTTCGTCCTCGTCCTCCTCCTCGGGGCGAGAGGCTCGGCGTAAGTTACATCGGTGATAAAGGACCTCGTGGCAACAGCTTCTTCTGACGAGAACAAGCCGACTCCATCGCCTTCACGGCCATTAAGTGACTGTCACGGACTGACGGCGAGCTAGCGCCCTCGACCTTCCCGGCGTCTGTTCCCAGGCGGTTGCTCGGCAAAAACCAGCTGCTCCACCACGATTCGGTGGAACCCCGCCTCCACAACCGTTATTTGGGGCTCCGACCAAAATTCTCGGTCGGCTCAGGGTCTGCCCATAGGCTGTCTGTCCCCTCACTCCCGATCGGCCTCGGCAGGTGGAGGTGGCTCAGGCCTGAGGCAGCTCTTTGCGGACTCTTGAGTCCGGCGGCGATTCCTCCCTTTTCTCCAAGCGAGTGGACTTGGAGTCCTCTGGGAGTCAGTCGATGGACGAGGAGCCCTTCATCCTTTCTGGGCTTACTGAGGCTCATCTCGGAGTCCACCGGGATGCAGCTCGAGCAGGTATCTAAGCAGGCCAAGTATCCCCTCAAGGAGATTTTGGACCGAGGGGATTCATCTTCGGAGGCCTTCCCGGTAGCCGAGGCCATTGTGGGTCTGGCCTTGGAGCTCTGGCAGCGTCCTGCTTCCTGCCCTGTGCCTTCGGCCAAGATGGCCAGGAAGTATGCGGTCCCTACCGGTTCCCTGTCCGGTTTTTCGGAACACCCCTCAGCCGAGGGGTTAGTTACCGACAGCGTTTTCCGGCGTGCCGGAAATGCTAGGGATGTGGACAAACCTCCCGACAAGGAGTCCAAGAAATTGGACTATGCCGGGCGAAAAGTCTACGCTGCGTCCTCCCTCGGCCTTCGTCAGGCCAGCTCGACCGTGCTGATGGCACACTTCTCTTATGCCCTGTTGGGCTCCCTGGACGAGGTAGTCCCTCATCTCCCGGCCGACCTGCAGACCACTGTTAAGCAGGTGCGGGACCAGGGCAGGGCAGTGGCCAAGCAGCAACTTCAGACTGCTTTGGACATCGGTGACTCATGCGCCAGGTCAGTCGCGGCCACAGTGGCCATGCGCCGTCGGGCATGGCTGAGGATATACACCTTCACAGCGGATACCCAGCACAAGCTGGCGGATGTCCCCTTCCTGGGGACCGACCTCTTCGGCCCTGGAGTGGAAGGTCACCTCCAGAGGATCGAGAAGTCCAATGCTACCCTGGACTCGGTCTCTTCCGCACAAAGGGACAAAGGCTGCAGGCCACAGCCTAAACCCTTTCGTCCTGCTGCACCCTCGGCACGTCCGGCCCAGCAACATCAGGGCCAGCAGGCTCGCGCTTGGCACCCCAAACCCAAGCCCGCGGCTTCCCCCTCCAGGAAGCAAGGAGGTAAAGGCCCAGGAGGTCCCTCGGCCAGTTCCTCCTCCATGCCTGCCCAGTGACGGGTTGAAGGGCGTCGCTCCCAACCTCGTCGCCTTACCCCAGGTTCCCCCCGTGGGGGGACGGCTCCGTCACTTCCTTTCTGCCTGGTCCGTTATTACCATGGACAGATAGGTACTGGAGATGGTGGGAAAAGGCCTGCCTCTGGAGTTTGAGCAAGCCTCACCCTTCAGAGCCGTCGCACCTCGGGGGGCCTCGGGGTCCGCAGCCTCACTGTCGGCTCGCCTAGCCGACATCGCTCTCCTCCTCCAGAAGGAGGTGATCAGGGAGGTGGCGGACCCTCCCTCAGACCCGGGGTTTGTGTCCAGGTACTTCCTGGTCCCCAAAAGCGGACGGGGGGCTGGCACCCCATTCTCGACCTACACGACCTAAACAAGTTCCTAAGGTCTCGAACCTTCAGGATGGTTACTCTGGCTCAGATAATACCATACTTGGAACGCGGCGTGTGGTTCTGCTCTCTGGACCTGCAGGACGCGTTCTTTCACGTCCCTATCTGTCCGTCGCATCAGAGGTTCCTTCGCTTTCGAGCGGAGGGATCCCTTTTCGAGTTCCGAGCCATGCCCTTCGGCTTGTCTCAAGCTCCCAGGGTCTTCACCAAATGCATAGCAGTGGTGACAGCATTCCTGCGGCGCCGAGGGGTCCGGGTTTACCCTTACCTGGACGATTGGCTGATAGCAGCCCCCTCCAAGCAGGAGGTGGAGCGGTCCAGGGATCTGGCCCTCCAGGTTTGCTCTCAAGTCGGCCTCCTCATCAACGAGGCCAAGTCGGAACTCGTGCCAAAGCAGGTGATACAATTCATCGGGGCAGAGCTCGACTCTTTTCGAGCCACAGCACGGCTCCCGGCAGGACAGGGCTGAGGTTCTTTCCTCCTTTGCCCGATCATTTCTCGTTGGGCAATCGTGCCCTGCCCGGGACTTCCTGTGCCTCCTGGGTCTCAAAGCGGCCTGTACCAGCGGTGGTCCGCTGGGCCGCTGGAACATGCCCCCCTTCAGTGGGGCCTGGCCAGCCAGTTGTCTCAATGCTGCGATTCTTTGGACCAGCGGTGATCGTGACCCAGGGATGTGGAGCGCTCTCCAGTGGTGGATTTCCAGGCGCACCTGCAGGGGCATCCGTTTGTCCGCCCGAGCCGTGGTCTCTATCGACCCGATGCCTCTCTGATGGGTTGATTGCCCATCTAGGGGAACACCGGCGCCTGACCTCTGGTCCCAGCGGGAGTCGATGCCATATCAACCTGCTGGAGCTCGAGCGGTCCGCCTAGCTCTCACCACCTTGCTCAGTTTCTTTGGCGTCAAGTGGTTCGGGTCCAGACGGACAATACCACGACCATGTGCTATCTAAACCGCCAGAGACAGGGCGCACTCCATGCTTCTATGCAAGAGCTCTCCACATCTGGTCACCGTGCGCGGCCTGGGCGGATCTCCTAGCCATTCATGTGGCAGGAGCCTCCAACACCCGGCCGATGCCCTAAGCGGATAGGGCTGTGTCCCACGAGTGGTCTCTCCTGCGGAGTAGTACAAGATCTGTTCTCCATTGGGGCACCCTCAGGTGGACCTGTTTGCCTCCAGGGAGAATGCGAAGCTGAGGCTGTTCCATACCCGCCCCCCTCAGCAGGGCTCGCTGCAGGGGGATGCCTTCTCGAGGCCGTGGACCCCGGGCCTCTTCTGCACCTTTCCCCCATTTCCCTTGATCCACAAGGTGCTTCTCAAGGCGCAGGTGATTCTGGTAGCCCCAGACTGGCCCCACCAATGCTGGTATCCAGATCTCCTCAGCCTCAGCTCAGGCTCCTGAGGCAGCTTCCAGCTACTTGAACTGCTTTCAGTCAATCAGGGAAGGTATTCCATCGGACCTTCAATCCCTGCACCTAGCGGTCTGGTTCCTGGGCTAGAGTTCCAGGCCTTGGGTCTCTCGATGAGGTCCTCCATGTAGTTGAGGCGTCCCGTAAGGAATCGACCAGGAAATGCTCGCCTTCAAATGGAAGAGATTTTCCATTTGAAGTGTCGGAGCAGGAGCCTGGACCCTTCCTCCTGTTCCTTGGCGACATATTGGACTACATGTGGTCCCTTTCAGCAAAGGCTTGGGTCAGCGACCTTAAGGTGCACCTGGCAGCCATCTCTGCTTGCAGGCGCGGGCGAGAAGCAGTCGGTGGCCCCAGGAAAAGGTGGTCTGGCGCTTTTCAAAGGCCTTGATCACATTTCCCTCAGCGTTAGAACCTCCACCTCCGTGGGATCTACTGCTAGTGGCTAAGCTCATGGGCAAGCCATTGAACCAATGCACAGGTGTGATCTCTCTCACCTGTCGTGGAAAACGGCCTTCTTGGTGGCTATCACGTCAGCCAGAAGGATGGGAGAGCTCCAGGTGCTTTCCATCAGTCTCCTTACCTGGTCTTCCACAGGGACAGGTTGTCCTGCGCCTCTACCAAATTCCTTCCGAAGGTGGTGTCGAGTTTCACCTTAACCAGGTGTTGACTCTGCCGGTGTTCTTCCCCAGTTACACCTCGGGAGGCGAATATGAGCTCCTACTCTGGACCCTAGAAGGCTCGCCTACTACTATAAGGGCGCCACGGCTGGAATCGAGGAGAGGGTTAGCCAGCTGTTGTCACCTGACGCTGAAGCCACACCTGGCAGACCTGCAGCCAGCGGACGGTAGCAGGTGGGTCACCTCCTACCATAGATCTCTGCTATGGGTTGGCGGGCATGGAGCCTCCAGAGGATAAGAGCTCATTCTACCCGCTTATACTGTTGCATCGCTGGCTGCTTCCCCAGGGACGTTCCTTATCCAGCAAAATCTGCAGGGCTACTACCTGAAGTCAGCACACCTTCATTACCCACTACCACATTGACCTTGAGTCACGCCGGGATGCTGGTTTTGGGGCCTCGGTTCTCAGTCTTTATTTCCCAAGTAAGTATGTGGGGTGTCGCCTTGCCTCTCCTCCCGGAGAACTGCTAGGAGTCTGCCAACAAGGTGTGGATGAACAACATATCCACGTCCTAGAAACATGAGGTTACTCACCTGTAACAGGAGTTCTAGGAATGGTATATATTGTTCATCCACCATTCAACCGACCTCCTCCTGGCTTCACGGCATAACCTGAGCTTCCAGCGGGCAGATCTGGCGTCATGGGCAGAGCCGAGAGTTTTACCACCGGGTGGGTGGGAGGAGCCAGCTTGAAGACCTTCGGCAAAATTTAAAGCGGCAAGGATACCTGCCAGACAGTGTGGATGAACAACATATACCATTCCTAGAACTCCTGTTACGGGTGAGTAACCTGTATTTTCTTTCCTTCAGTGAGACCTGGCTGGGTCAACCTGTCGCTATTAGATGCATTTCAGTGTGGCTGGTGGCATGCCTTCACCACTGCTATTCTATGGCACAGGTTAAGCTGAAAGGCAGAGTGTACGCTCACTCTACTGGAGCAGTTGCGGCATCTCTGGTGGAAATCTGCAACGTGCCCATTACAGATATTTGCAATGCGGCTACCTGGAGCTCAGTGCATACTTTTGTTAAGCACTGTGCCTTGAATGTCCATGCCAGACGACATCTGTCATTTGGCAGGACTATTCTTAACAGACTTCTGTCCTAAGTATGTGAGCTCTTATTTCCTGCCGCCCGTCTCGGGGAGATTATTAGCTCGGTACTCTTCCATTAGTGTGAATGAGTGGTGGAGACTTTATGTCCAGGAAGATATGGAAATTACCTACCTCCCGTAATTCTTGATCTTCTTGGATGAAGTCTCCGCCACTCATTCTACACCAACCATCGCCTGAGCTCACTTGTCTGTTTTGGTCTTCACTCCTCAATGGCTGGGCTGTGAAGACTTCATTGTCGACCCTTCTTACACGGGTCATTCGGACTCTCTTATGTCCGTTTTAGGTTAGCCTTCTAGGTTAGTTACTCTGCACCTCCTTGGAAAAAAAGTACTGAGGCTGTTGGAGGTTGGCCGAGACAGTCTTTCAAACAACATGAAGTCTTGTGTATTCTGACTTAATGCAGTTAACGGCAGCACTTGAACTGCCCGGAGAGTAAGGAGTTAAACTCTATGCAGGAGCATAGAGCGTTGAGCTCGAGCTCAGTTTTCAAACCTCTGTCTGTGGTACTTCCCAGTATAACAGTCAGATTCTTTACTCCGCCTAACAGTGAAGTCGCTCCGAGATTCCTCTGCTTCGGTTGATAAAGTAAAGCGTTAGGTTTAAACCATTCTGTTTATTTTTCGGTTCAGCCTCTGTCTATGGTACAGGTAGTGTTGTAGATGGGTAGTGACTGTGTTTATTTTGTAAAAGTGTTTGGAAGTACTTTTTCCTTGGTTTCTTTTTCGGTCGGTCCGGTTAGGAACCAACCTATTCTTCTGTCTTTCTGAAAATATTTTATGGGGATTAGTGGTGTTCCAGTATGATTGTTTCAGAAGAACCGGGCCTTTTCTGGTTCTTTTTCAAAACCTGTGGCACCGTTTGTAACCGATCGGTTATTTTATTACCTGGCTTGAAAGCTGCTGTAGGGTAATTTGGTAGGTTGGCTATGTCTGACAAACCCAAAAAGAAAACCGGTCCCACTGGGTTTCAGCACTGTACTGAGTGTGGGGAGGCCTTTGCCAAGGCCAACCCCCACCTCATCTGTGCTTATTGTCTGGGGTTGACCACCTCAAGTCAGACTGCCAAATTTGTAAACTTTCCTAAATCTAGATAAGAGACTGAAGAGGCTGAAGGAAAGGGAGGCCGAAGTCCGTGAAATCCAGATGGCCACCCGGTTCGGTTTGCAGTCGAACATGAGGAGTGCCTTCTGACCCTGAGTGATACCTCCTCGGACAAAGGAGAGCCGACCCTGAGGGCCGGTTCCGTCAAAAGCAAATCGTAAGTCCACGGATTCGGATCCTGTACCGCATTCTCCAACCGCAGGCGAAATAGCCAAAGCGATTAGCATTGTTCAGTCACTAGACGGTTCCATCCGAACCGGTAACACCAATTAAGCCCGGTTGGTTGGTCGGATCCGTCTCCTTCAGTTTATGATCCAGATGCTTGTTATGAGAGTGGGAGGGAGGTGAAGACTAATCCCGATGATGATGACCGGGGGTTTGGATGTTCCTATTGAACTGGACATCTCCCCAGACAGGCCCTCAGGTGTCTCCTCCCAGGCTCTCCGAGTCCCTTCACTTTTTGTTTTACAAAAAAGTGGCAGCTTCTCAGCTTCCTTGGCTGAAGCTGCAGAGAGAAGAGAACCTGATTTTGTGGAAATAATGGACATCCCAGAGTCCAAAAGGCTGTCTATCCCTCTTCATAAGTCCTTGAAACAGACACACAAAAATTTTACGAACTCTAATTCAGTACCTCCTGTGGACAAGAGAATGGATAGGAGGCATATGTTATCAGGCTCAGCTACAGAGTTCCTTTATAATCGTAGCAGCCATGTTGGGGTAGTGCAGGCTGCAGCCTGTGACAGGGCTAACATTCCTTTGGCTTCACACACCCCAGATAAGGACTCCAGGAAAGTGGATGCCGTGGCCAAAAAACAGTATTTGGCATCCTCTTTGGGACTCAGGCAGGCTAATTATATGGCCTACACAGCCAGGTACAGAAATCCAAATGGGATACGGTTCTGGAACTGGCTAAACAGGCCTCCCCCCAGCTAGTCAAAGAGCTGGAAGAGGTGGCTGCTGATAGAATTGAGGCATCCAAATGCAATTTCATGCTGCTGTGGACTCCTATGATGTGGCATCTAGAGTCATGGCTACATCTGTGTCTCTCAGAAGACATGCTTGGCTCAGATGTACTAGCCTTTCACAGGATACCCAGACTAAGGCTATGGATTTTCCTGTGATGGGTAACACTCTGTTTGGGGAGCAAACAGAAGCACATGAAGAAAATGGATGAATACAGGACCACGTACAGGAGCACAGGCCAAGGAAAGGCAAGTCACTCACAAAAGCAGCAGTCTAGGGCAGGCCTTTTTCAAGCCCAGGCCTCCTCTCCCTTCCCACAGAGAGGGTTCTTCAGAGGAGGGCAGGAGGGGATGAGCAGGGCTGCTCCTCCTCCTCCCAGTCTAAGGCTCCTGCTAAGCAGACACCTGATGCATCAGCCCTGGTCGACTCCCAATTCCAGTGGGAGGCAGGCTGGCGTACTACTTCAGGTCTGGAAGTCTCTGTGACCTCAAGACAAGTGGGTCCTGGAAGTAGTAAGCCGAGACTGCCCTAAGCTTCAAAGTTTCAAAAAAGAGGGCCAAGTCTTTTCCACCTGCATCAATCTGAAACCCTTGCCCTGGAAGCAGATGTTTCCTCTCTTCTAGCTCTCAGAGCTATAGAAAGATTCCTACTCAGCACAAGGGAAAGGACTGTACTCAGGCACTTCCCTACCCCAAAAGAAAACTGGGAGTGCTGACCCATTCTAGCCCTAAGGTATTTGAACAAACACATTTCAAAGCCCAAATTCAAAATCGTAACTCTGGGAATAATCCTTCCCTCTCTAAGGTCAGGAAATTGGTTAGCATCTCTTGGCCTCAAGGATGCCTACTTCCATATCCCTATGAGGTGCTTCCACAGAAAATACCTCAGGTTTGAGTTGCCTTCAGGCCATTACCAATTCAGAGCCATGCCATTCAGCCCAACAGCAGCTCCAAGGGTGTTCACAAAGTGCCTTGCAGTAGTGGTGGCTTACCTCTGAAGACAGGGTATCACCATCTTTCCATATCTGGACGACTGGCTCATTGTGGGTCAGTCATCTCTACAAGTCAAGTCAGCTCTGCAAACTAACGAGGGGACCTACTCAGTTCCTTGGGTTTCCTTCTCAATCTTCCAAAGTCTGTCCTCGAACCAGTTCAACTTCTCACCTTTATAGGAATAGATTTGGACAGTGTACAAGCAAAAGCTTTCCTTCCCTTGGCAAGGGTGAAGGCCTAGTGGATCTTGCTTCATTTTTTCAACCTCGGTCTCGCCCCCAGCAAGACAGTTCCTCCAGCTGCTGGGGCACATGGCAACTTCCACTGTAGTGATGCCAGGGCAAGATTCCAGATGAGGACATTCAGTTTCACCCAATGTCTTCTGGTCTCAGAAAATGGATCCTCTTACCAAACTGATTCCAGTGACTCAGACTCTGGTCCAAGCTCTCCAGTGGTGGCTGGATCAGGACAACCTCAGATGAGGAATCCCACATCTTACTTGAGAAACAGCTCTTGCAGCAGGTTACAACAATAGGATTGAAGCAGGCGCCAGGACCCACAGACATTTTCTAGCTTGAGTGTTCAGCGGGGACCACCTCCGACGTCGGACCCACCCCCGACATTAGGCATAGTACATAAGGAGGCGGTCCCCCAGAATACCCAGTTCTTTTCCCACCGTCGACTCGCCAGCATCAGCCTGTCTCTACCTAGCGCACGACGACTTAGAACTTCTTCGAGTAGTTTCTACAAAACTAATGTCCTCTCAACTCCTCCTTCTGAGGGACACCCTTCCAAGTGTGCCTCACGAAAAATGGATCCCTTTCAAGAATCCTCATTCATACTACGTGCGGTGCTTAGGCCCGGACCCCACGACACCTAGGCCTGCTTCTTCTGTCAAGGTTCAACAACGCACCAGAATCCGCCGTCAGAAGGCACTTCAGGCGTACCTTTTGAGAGAGAAACTTAGCAGGATGGACAAAGAACCTTCCTCAGGGTGATTCTTCTTCCGAGGCCCATAAACACGGGACAGACACGGGAGAAAGCAAGGTCCAGATGCCGAACGGGCGTTGGATTCGCATAGCTTAAGCTCCACCCGATCTGACGCTTTCTCTCCAGGGCTCATTCTCGGCCCCCGGTCAAAGTCAAGGCTACAGGTGGTTCTTGACCGCTTCAGACCATTAAGACTTCTAGGCCACGGTTCCTCCACTCCCTCTCAGGCCTCTTCAGTCTTCCTCCTCTGCCCGACATCAGGACCTCGACTCCAGATCGGTCTCCCAGCCTCCCAGGGTCCGGATCCACCACCCAGGAAGACAGAAGACCTGGCGTCCCTTAAGCGGACGAGCGGACCGGCGTCGGCCAAACACCCGGCGACCAGGTGTTTGCGGAGCCGAGACATCAGCCAAGCACCAGGCGCCAGCCGGGCATTAGCCGGACCTGAAGTAGTCGCTAGCGACCGGCAGCGGCCTCACGCTCACTGGGCCGAGCCCTCCCCAGTCACGGTGGACACAGTCGCAGGGACTCCATGGAGGAGACCACGACATTGCCTGAAGACCAGGCAGGCGACACAGACCCGGGCTTCCAGAAACCTACGCCCACCCTGGAGACACCAGCGGACCGACGCCCGACCCCAGCGACAGACCACCGGCGCCAGGCCCGTCGTTCAGCACGAACATACAAGTGGTAAAGGATCTCTTTACTTTCTGGTGGGACACCATCCTAAAAGACGTGATCCCTATAAAACCTTCTCCTCCTACTCCTTCACCTCCCACGCCCCTCCTCCACTACAGGAGGCCAGCAGGGCGACCACCAACCCTTTGGAGCAGACTCCACCTCCTAGGGGTAGATCCAGAGATCGGAGAAGGCCTCCCTCAAGATCTCCATCAGGGTCTCCCAGCCCCATAGACCCAGACGTTGTCGGTACACTCCCGTCAGGAGGACTCCAGATCGGATACTCAGAATTCTCCAGATCTCCTTCTCACTCAGCATCCCATCACCTGACCCACATGACCTACCCAGGTCTCCGGATGATCCCTCCTTCTCGCGAGATCATAAGCACATCAGGACAGCATGGAATGGGATGCTGAAGACCTCGATCGAGAGACAACGCCTTGCCCGTTATTTCGGCAGAAAAATCTAAAGCCTGTGGTAGTGCCACCCTTGGTGGAACCTGTCAGCGGACATCACCAGGTTGCGTGGAGCGTCCACCTCCACCTGCTGTGCGAAAGAAAGCTGACCGCCTGTACAAGGCTCCGAAGAGGACCAGTACTTGGCTCAACAACCTCTGGCTGACTCCCTGGTCATTACGGCCCGCTGACGGTCCCAAAGACGCAGCATATGAACACACTGCCACTGGACCAGGAATCCAAACAGCTGGATGCCCTGGGGAGGCGCATGTGGCTGTACATGCTCCATCAGGTCCTGAACTACCTATCGCACATGGTACAGTTTCAGAATGCCCTGTGAGAACAGGGCCAGGACCTTGTCGACAAATTACCGTCTGGCGATCAGAAGGCGAGACTCTAAAGCTCCTCCGCACAGGGTCTGATGTGGGAACCCAAGTGCTACGAGCCGCATACGATTCTGCAGACACGTCTGCCAGAGCTGCAGCTTCAGGCATCTGTCTCCGGGGACACTCTTGGCTGCGTGTCTCCGGCTTTACCCCGGACGTACAGAAGAACATTCTTGACGCCACTTACAATGGTGAAGTACTTTTTGGTGAACCCTCAGAGAAGGTTATCACCAAACTCCAGGACACTGGGAAGGCAGTCAGGTCTGTACAGGCCATGTACAGATCAGGGCCTGGTTCCTTTCTTGGAATCAGAGCCATTATCGCAGCCGGCAACAACGGCAGCAGCCACATTGCAGCCAGCAACAAAGGGGCACTTTTCAACGTAAAGCCCAGGCTAAGTCATCCCCAGGCAGAGGCCAGCATTACACCAAACCGGCCCAGCCTACAGGAACCAGTGCTGCCATAACATGACTCCTTCCCGGCCCCCGGCCCTCCTCCTGGATCACTCGGGCACAAAGGTGGGGGTCGCATCGCTCGCCACTTTTTAGGGTGGCAGTCGTTACCGCCGACCGGTGGGTTCTCCAGTTGGTCAAGAAAGGCCACTTCATAGAATTTCTCGACCACCCACCATCAAGACCTCCCCTGCTTTCCCGTTATTCGGGTCAGCACACCCTGCTCATACAGCAGGAGGTGCTTGCGCTTCTCGAAAGAGGTTATAGAGCACGTACCGCGGAACCAGAGAGGTGCAGGTTATTATTCTCACTTCTTTCTGGTTCCCAAGAAGACAGGGGACCTCTGTCCGATACTGGATCTCAGCGACCTCAATGCTTCGGTCCTGTACAAATGCTTCTGCATGGTGACCCTCCCAGGTCTGATACCCATGCTCAAGCAGGGCACCTTTCAAGAGTCCTTGGATATGCAGGATGCTTACCTGCATATATCCATAGTTCAAGCGCACAGGAAGTTTTTGTGCTTCGAGTTTCAGGGTCACCATTATCAGTTCTGAGCCCTCACCTTCGGACTGTCATCGGCATCTCGGGTATTCACGAAGTGCATGGTGGTAGTAGCAGCGACTCTGAGGAGACAAGGCCACTACATGTTCCCCTACCTGAATGACTGGCTTCTCATGGCGCCCTCTCGGGAGGCCCTGATGTCCGCCATTCATTGTGCTCGAGTCTCCGTTCGAGGCGCTGGGCATCATTATCAATCAGAGAAGTCGCGCCTGGTTCCTGTCAGATTCTACAGTTCATAGGCGCAGTTCTGGACACCGTCCAGGGAAGCTTTCTTCCCCAGAACCGAGCGGAACACATCAGATCCCTCATCAGGGACATCTTAGCAAAGAAGACCGTCCCAGCCAGACGATGTCTGCCTGACACATGGCTGCAGCCATTGCAACAGTCCTGCTAGCCTGTCTCACATGCGGGTGACCCAGTGGATATTCTGGTCCAATGGGATCAAAAGCAAGACCGTCTGCAGCTCCCAATTCTGATCACGAAGGCCGTAATCTGGGATTGGCAATGGTGACTAGATTCGAAGAACCTCTCGGTGGGGGTCCCCTTCACTGCACCGTCTCCGATTGTGACGCTCTCCACAGACGCCTCAGGGCTCGGATGGGGAGCACACCTCGACGGTGTCCGGTCTCAGGGCCTGTGGACAGCCCAAGAGACTCATCTCCACATAAATGTCCTGGAAATGAGCAGATCTTCTGGACATAAGTCTCCACCACTCATTCACACTAGTGGGATTAGCGCCGGAGGCACTAGGACCCATCGGAGCAAACTTTGCTGGAGGGTGGCACGAGAGATGGCGCCGCGAGGCATGGCGCCCATGACGGTGGCTCATGTGATAATGACTATCTGGCGGCGACCCTCCAACCGCCTCAGTTCCTTTTTTCCCGCCGTCGAGTGCACTTCAGTGACAACGTCGCTCGCCTGTCGGGAGTCAAACTTCAAACTAGCGCATAGTTTTCAGTTTATTTTTTTGTAACATTATCACGATAGTAGTATCGCTTAATTTTATTCTATTTCGTTAAATTTCTGTTATATTTTAACTTACTTTAAAGAAGTCTCGGCCTACTGGACGGAGTCGACCATGAGCAGGTCTGGTGACGGTAGGGAGACTTCGTATGAAAGCTGTTCAGTCAGGCGAGCTGGGTCCGGTCAGCCTCCTTCTCCTCAGCGAGGTTCCGACAACGGTCAGTCCGATGCCCGGGGGGATGGGCGGTCCCCGACGGCATAAAAATAAACGGTCGATTTCGGCAATCACTGCCTCGAGCTCTTCTTCGCCCACAGGTCAAAAAGAGAAGGCATCACTGAGGTCGCCCTCTGATACGTCTGCGCGTCCACGGTCGGTTATCGTAACTAGTTGCCGGTCTCCTTCTTCGGAGTCGCCAACTTCCGGTTACCGCCGTCCTCGACATCGGAGCCCCACCCCGCCTATAGGTAGGGCTCCAGACGAGCAGTTTCATCAGTGGGCTGCTCTTATGGAGCGATGGGCTCGGAGGTTGGTTCTTCTGCCTGGCTCGGTTGCCCCGGAGCCGTCGGGCGATCAGGTAGGGCGGTTGGACCTTCCTAGTCGCGCGGCGCCTTCTTCGGTGCCAGCGACTCCGCGCTTAGGTGTCTCCCCCCCTCACATGGCTGCGGCGCAGGGGGCCACACCGATGCCCTTATCTCCTGGTTTTTCCCTTCTCTTGCTTTTTCAGGTTCCAGGGGTGTCCTCGGCGCCTTCATAGAGTCTCTCTGTGCTTGTCGGCGCCGCTGGGCCTTGCAGGCGCCGTCCGGCGGCACCCGCTGGGTCTTCGTGGCCCAGCCAGATCTCCAGGCGGCGCGTGTGCCATGTGGCGCCACCAGGGGCAGCGCGATGCGTTGCCTCTTGACGCCGTGCTCCTCCGCAGTGCCGTTTTGACTCGTTTAGCCTCCCTCGGCGCCGGGGGCCCTCGGGACTATCCTTTTCTATCTGCTCTTTCCTCCTCTCCTATTTTCCTCCTTTCCTGTCCAAACAGTCCTTCCTGGACCATCAGGAGATGATGTTGAGCCTGACCAGCTTGGGCGATGAAGTGGAGAAACAGGATCTTTCATTGCTACAGAGCCTGTGTGGGGACCTGTCCTTTAAGTCTCTGTTGAAGAACCTGGATCACTCTTTCTCTCAGACTACAGACATTGATCCGGGAAGATATTAAGACTCCAGTATCTTCATACTTGATCCCCAGTTTACTCCTCGATTCAACCTTCCCGAGGCCTACAATATAAATGGTATGGAATAATCCTGCTCTTATTCCTCAGTGGCTAAATCCATTGATAAAATATTCGCTCAAGATCGTCAATTTGGCATCCCAAACCTTTGAGATCTATTGTAGTCCTGACGAGAATGATAAGGTCGTTCTTCCTCAGCTACTAGCTTTCGACCTATTAACAAGAGTCTCGTAAATTGATACATTAGGTAGAGAGTCTTTGCTGCCTGCACTGAAATATGTGTGCCAGCTATCAAGCTATTTTCTCAGTAGACATATATCCTGTGGCTCTATGAAAAGAATGGTTGAAACTCTTCCGATTCGACTCAAGTCAAACAACTTCTAACAGATACCAAGTATTGGTCAATAACCAACAGGTCAGCTACCATGACCTTCCGACACTGCTTCTGTCAACAGCCGGGGTGTACTCGACGCCATTCTAGCTGCGTACTTCCGGCTTCCGATGATGCTCAGCAGGTAATGGCATTGCCGTTTGATGGCTCTATCTTTTTGGGCCTCAGGTAGAGCAACCCTAGGGCCACTCAGAAGACTAGATCGGCCATTAAGTTGGCTAACCTCATACCCCTCTCGGGGCATGTGAGCAACGTCAGTTCATAGTCGCCAGTCCTTCGAGCAGAGGAAGCTTCCACAAGCAACACCCAACCTCAAAAAGAGCGCGGCAAGCATGAGACCCTAAAACCCCCAGCTACCTTATGAATGCCCGGCCCAAGTTCCATCCACACTGCCGGTGGAACTGCTCCTCAGGAATAAGGAGGTGGTCTGATGTACTACAACCAGTGAAGTCCATAACCCGGACAAATGGGTCGCCCGGATAATTCGCGAGGTTATTCTCAATTCATGAAACCCCAGGACCCTCCCAGGCGACAACCCAGGTTGTCGACCTCTCAGTCGAACCTCCTCACTGCGGAGATCCAGGGCCTTCTAAACAACAGAATGAACTGGTGCCCCGCATCAGCGAAAACGGTTCTACTCCCGTACTTTCTGGTTCCAAAAGTCTGGGATGGCCCCATTCTGAACCTCAAAAGTTAAACAAATTCCTCCCAGGAGAAATTCACAATGATTTCCCTAGGTACCCTGTTACCTTTGCTGCATCAACACGACTGGCTGGCCTCCTGGATATGCAGGGCGTTCCATATCCCCTCATCCGACCCGCAAATTCCACAAATTTGTAGCTCTGGGTCAGCATTATCAGTTCAAGTCCTGCCTTTGGGCTATCCTCTGCGCTTGAAGTTTTAAAGTGTTGCAGTTCGCCAGTGCATCTCAAGGAAGCTCGGACTCCAGTGTTTCCTACCTGAGCGATTGGCTCTAGCGAATCCTTCAGCCAAGGGACTCTGGAAGCAGTTCAAAGCGGCCTCTCGGCAGCTACTTCGTCCTGGGGTTCTGCTAAATCTGAAGAAGTCACTGCAGCCCTCCCAGGGCTCCTTTCATAAGGACTCTTCTGGACACCTCTTCCATGAGCTTTCCTTCCAGAGGACAGAAGACTCGACTTGCCATCCTTCAGATGGCCCGTTACATCGGGGAACCATCGGTCACAGCTCTCGATGCAACGTATGTTAGGTCTCATAGCGTCCTCAGTGTTCACTGTACCCTTAGCTCAGTTATGAGACCACAATAGATGCTCTCGCTCAGTGGTCACAGACCCTCACCTAGTCTTATCCCATCAAGGTGGCGGAGCTCGAAGGTCTCTCACCTGGTGGTCTCAGAGAACTCCTGGAAGGATTCCCTTTGCTCCTGGATCATCAGATCTCCATCACCACAGGCCGCCAGCAATGGGATGGGGAGCCTGTCTCTCTCACACTCAAGGTGTGGACTCAGCTCGAAACTCAGCTCACATAAATGTCTGGAGATGAGAGCAGTCCTCTATGCGATCGGCGTTGAAGGATGTTCTTTGTCACAAAACATTCTCCCTAAAGCGGACAACAAAGCTGTATTAGTAACAAAAGCAAGCGGTGCTACTCTTATCCTTTGCGGGAAGCAATGAGGTATGGGAGTGGTGCTTGGAGCACAAGTCTCTAATTCAAGCGGTATATCTGCGGGTGTACAAAAGCGACAGCAGATCACCTCAGCAGAGACGGAGAGCAGACCCTCACGGTCTCGACCCTACCGTGGCAGGTCACTGTTAGAAAAGGGGGACCAGACCTGGACCTTTGCATCCTCAGCACACTACAGCTGTAGTTTTCACATTCTGGCTAAAATATGTTTTTGCACTCCTGCCAGACAATAGCACGGTCACTCTGGGAAATCAGTGTTTGGGACAGATTAAGATCGACCGAGTGACAGCGGGGGAGTGACCGAGCTCAACTGAGCTCTGTCGGGACTGCTGCAGATTTGTTTGTAGACAGACAAAGGCCCCAACACAAGAGCCCAGTACAAAAGGGCAGCCTGCAGCACTGGGAGAAACAGAATGAGTGAGGGAGGGGGATCGAGCGAACTCACCAAAGCGCTGTCAGGACTGCTGCGGATTTCTTTGTGGGCAGAAAAAGGCATCAATACAGGCAGAAGCCCAGTATAAAAGGCCAGCCTGCAGCGGTGGGAGAAACAGTACGAGCGAGTGAGACAAGGGGACTTAGTGAGCTCAACGGAACTCTATCAGAACTGCTGGGATTTCTTTGTGGGCAGAAAAAGGCATCAATGCAGGCAGGAGCCCTGTACAAAAGGGCAGCTTGCAGCGCCAGGACAAACAGAATGAGCGATGAGAGAGGGAGACTGAGCGACCTCAACGGAGCTCTGTCGGGACAGCTGTGGATTTCTTTGTGGACAGACAAAGATACCAACACAGCCAGGAGCCCCATACAAAAGCGCAGTCTGCGGTGCCAAGAGAAACAGAATGAGCGAGTGACAGAGCGGTAGTGAGCAACCTCAACGGAGCTCTAGTGTGACTGTTGCAGATTTCTTTGTGGGCAGAAAATGCAGCAATGCAGGCAGGAGCCCAGTACAAAAGGCCACCTTGCACCGCCGGCAGAAACAGAATGTGAGAGTGACAGAGGGGGAGTGAGCGAGCTCAGTGGAGCTGTGTCGGGACTGCTTCAGATTTCTTTCTGGCCAGAAAAAGCCACCAGTGCAGGCAGGAGCCCAGTACAAAAGGGCAGCCTGCAGCGCCAGGAGACACAGAACGAGCGAGTGAGGATGGGAGTCAGTGAGCTCAATGGGGCTCTGTTGGAACTGCTGCAGATTTGTTTGTGGGCAGAAAAAGGCAGAATGCATGCAGGGCCCAGTACAAAGGGCAGCCTGCAGTGGCAGAAAAACAGAATGAGTGAGTGAGTGAGCTCAACAGAGCTGCATTGTAACTGCTGCAAATTTCTTTGTGGGCATAAGAAGGCAACAACCAGGCAGGAGCCCAGTAGAAAGGGCAGCCTGCAGCAGCCGGCAGAACAGAATGAGCGAGGAGAGAAGGGCAGTGAGTGAGCTCAATGCAGCTTTGTCGGGACTGCTGCAGATTCTTTGTGGGCAGAAAAGGCACCAACAGAGGCAGGAGCCCAGTACAAAAGGGCAGCCTGCAGTGCCAGGAGAACCAGACTGAGTGAGTGAGACAGGGGGAGTGAGCAACCTCAACGGAGCTCTGTCGGGACAGCTGTGGATTTCTTTGTGGGTAGAAAAAGCCACCAACACAGGCAGGAGCCCAGTACAAAAGGGCAGCCTGCAGCGCCAGGAGAAACAGAATGAGCAAGTGAGAGAGGGGGAGTGAGCTTTGTCGGGACAGCTGCAGATTTCTTCCTCAGCAGAACAAGGTGCCAACGTAGGCAGCAGCTCAGTACAAAAGAGCAGCCTGCAGCACTGGGACAAACAGACTGAGCCAGTGACAGAGGGCCACTGAACGAGCTCAACAGACCAACACAATCAACATTCGGCATTGACAAATGCTTGTTTAGCATATGTCAGGAGTGTGCCTCTAGGCACATATTTGTAAAGGAGTTACTGTAAAATGCTCCTGTGTAGCATAAAAATAATTTATTTACCTTTTTTCGGACAATATTAGCATATCTTACTTTTATGCTACACTTGGACATTTTACAGTAACTCCTTCACAAATATGTGCCTAGACGTACACTTCTGACATACTGTATGTTAAAAACAAAACAGATAGCTGACCAGAAAGAATGTTTGCAAAAATGTTATTCTTGGAAAAATTAAGATCTGCTAGATTCAACCACAGACTGCTAAAATATGCCCCGATACCCTTATCATGGCGAGCCACAATCAAACTCCGTAAGTTGATTTCTAAGTAAAAGAATGAAACTACCATATACATGGTTTGAAATAAAGCCAATATTTCACTAGAAGTATTTTTGAGAAAACAGCACTCTTAACAAGCATTTGTCAATGCCGAATGTTGCTTGCTTCTATGTGCTGTTTAGGTATTTGGAAGTCATTGGAGTGCAAATATTGAAAATTTGCGAACTTACCAGCGTGCGTAGGAACTGCGCAACACACGCTCGTAAAACAGTCATTTTAGAATTTTTCACCAAATTTTCAACATAGCCATTTTAAGACCTCTGCTCATGAACAGTGTCACTGTGATTTTGTTAATGTGTCCCATACATTGAGTTTGCCCACCGACTGCGCCATTGTGCGCTACATGGGCCGAAACACATTTGGGCAGGATGTGAAAAATGACAGCTGTACTGCTCATAAGGAGGTGTGGTAAAATGGCAATGTTGAAAATCTGGAGTGGAAATATTGAAAATTTGCTAAGCTACTGAGCGTCGTAGGAACTACTGGCATGCGCTCATAAAACAGTCATTTTAGGAATTTTTCCTCAAATTTTCAACATAGCCATTTTAAGACCTCTGCTAATGAACAGTGTCACTGTGATTTTCTTAATGTGTCCCATACATTGATTTCGCACACCGACTGCGCCATTGTGCGCTACATGGGTGGAAACATGTTTTGGGCGGGATGTGAAAAATGACAACTGTACTTCTCATAAGGAGTGTGTGGTAAAATGGCAATGTTGAAAATCTGGGTAGTACAATGAAAATTCCCGAACTTACGAGCCTGCGTGGGAACTGCATAGCATATACGTTAAGTAAAACAGTCATTTTGGAATTTTGGCACCAAATTTTCAACATGGGGTTTTGGGACCCTTCTCATGAATGATGTCACTGTCATGGTGTTATTCAGGCCTGAAGGGTGATTTCACAGTCACTGTACCGCGGTCACTCTTGAAATCCCCGCCGAGGCCTGGCGCCATGACATGATGTTGTTCATGAAGAATTCACAATCCATGAAAATTGATGCAAAAATCCAAAAATGAGATATGCAACAAAGTTGAAACCCCCTATCTAGCCCATTATACAGCTTACCGGCATTTTCCTCAGTTCGCGATCGGCTTTGAAGGTGCAGGCGTGTTCCGGTCCACGAAGATCGTCACGCGCAGTCGGAGGTAAGTATGGGGTGAGGGGTGTGGAAGAGCTGAGTGCACGGTGGGTGGGTGCGGGTTGTGGCAGGGGGTCGGGAGATGCACGCGGGCCGTTTCATTTTCAGGTTAAAAAAAGGCGTCGTGGGACCGTTTGCCGCGCTGGGGTAGGCTCCAGCGTGGCACAGAGGCGTTGGGGGCATTCAGCCGGCGGTTAGGCACCCGTCGGCCAAGGACTGATTGCCACACTGGGGTGGGCCCCAGCGTGGCACCTACAACTGGGGGAGGAGAGACGCAGCTCAGCCGACGGGATTGGGCACCCTGTCGACTACACAGTATGTGCGGGCGTGCATGCCTGCATGTGGGGGGAGCTACGCTTCTGTGCTGCTCACTGGGCGTAGCTCCCCTTTCAACTCAGTGCCACTGCATTTTGGAGCGTGTCATAGACAGCTCCAAAATGCATTGGCTTACAGGGTCCGCGCCTGCCAGCTCACTGACTGAATTGGAGGAGGTGACACACCTCCGAAATCTCCGATGATGGCACTATGTTTCTTGCACATGCGTGCAAGCAACATAAAAATTATAAAAGAAATAATGTATGTTAATCTTGGAAAAATAGCATAGACTGGATTAGAACCACTGACCATACACTAACAGACTTATCACAGTGCACCACAGAAGAACTCCAAAACTGGTCTCTAGAAAGGTAAATTAAAGTGGTATATTCACAGTTTGAAACAAAACAGATAAGGGGCACTGTCAGCTTTTCCCCTCCATTTTTATGTTTGCTTGCACGCATGTGCAAGAAACATAGTGCCATCATCCGAGATTTCAGAGGTGTGTCACCTCCTCCTCCAATTCAGTCAGTGTGTTGGCAGGCGCGGCCCCTGTAAGCCAATGCATGCTGGAGCTGTCTATGACAAGCTCAAAATGCAGTGAGCATACAGTTGAAAGAGGCTACGCTTGAGTGAGCAGCGATAAGATCTCGCCTGCTCATGCGCTCCCTACACACACACACAGAACCCACGCATACTGCGTGCTGCCCTCCCACCCGCACACACATATAGCGGTGAGGGTGACCCAATCGCAGCTTGTGCGCTCCCCCAAGCGCTTCCATGCCACGCTGGGTGCCCACCCCAGCGTGGCAACTGATAGAATAGCCAATGGGGGTGCCCAATCCCCCATCGGCTCCACTGTCCTCATCCCCCCGCGAGTACTGGGTGCCACGCTGGGAGCCCACCCCAGCATGGCAACTAATCATATGGCCGATGGGGGTGCCCAATCCCCCGTCGGCTCCATGCCCCCCCAGCTGTTCTTGTGCCACACTGGGAGCCCACCCCAGCATGGCAAATGCCTCATGTCATCTTTTTTTTTTTAACCTGAAAATAAAAATGGTCCCACGGCTTCTCTCAGCCCCCCACAACCTGCACCACCCACTGCACACCCTGCCTCCCACACCCCTCACCCCATACTTACCTCCAGAGCTCGGCGCGATGATCTTTGGTGGACGGGAACAGTCTGCACTATTCAAAGCCGACCCCTGAACTGAGGAAATGCCGGTAAGCTGTATAATGGGCTAGATAGGGTTTTCAATTTTATTTCATATCTCAAGCATTTTGGAATTTTGCACCAAACTAGTCACTCGCCGAAATCACCCTTCAGGCCCGAATAATGCCATGACAGTGATATCATTCATGAGAAGGTCCCAAAACCCCATGTTGAAAATTTGGTGCAAAATTCCAAAAATGACTGTTTTACGAGTGTGAGTTGGCGCAGTTCACGCAGGCTCGTAAGTTCGCAAATTTTCAATATTTTCACCCAGATTTTCAACATTGCCATTTACCACACCTCCTTATGAGCAGTACAGCTGTCATTTTCACATCTCACCCAAAACGTGTTTCCGCCCATGTAGCGCACAATGGCGCAGTCGGTGTGCGAAATCAATGTACGGGACAAATTAAGAAAATCACAGTGACACTGTTCATGAGCAGAGGTCTTAAAATGGCTATGTTGAAAATTTGGTGAAAAAATTCCTAAAAATGACTGTTTTACGAGCATGCGTTGTGCAGTTCCTTCACACGCTTATAAGTTCACGAATTTTCAATATTTTCACTCCAGATTTTCAACATTGCCATTTTACCACACCTCCTTATGAGCAGTACAGCTGTCATTTTTCACATCTTACCCAAAATGTGTTTCCGCCCATGTAGCGCACAATGGCGCAGTCGGTGTGCAAAATCAATGTATGGGACACATTAAGAAAATCACAGTGACACTGTTCATGAGCAGAGGTCTTAAAATGGCTATGTTGAAAATTTGGTGAAAAAATTCCTAAAAATGACTGTTTTACGAGCGTGCGTTGCGCAGTTCCTATGCATGCTCGTAAGTTTGCGAATTTAATATTTTCACTCCAGATTTTCAACATTGCCATTTTATTACACTTCCTTATGAACAGTACAGCTGCCATTTTTCATATGTTGCCCAAAATGTGTTTTCGCACATGTAGCGCACAATGGTGCTGTTGGTGTGCGAAAGCAATGTTTAGGACAGATTAAGAAAATCACAGTTACACTGTTCATGAGCAGAGGTCTTAAAATGGCTATGTTGAAAATTTGGTGACAAAAGTCCATAAAATGACTGTGTTACGAGTGAGCATTGCGCAGTTTCCACGCACCCTCGTAAGTTCATGACTTTGTAATATTTTCAGTCCAGATTTTCACCAGTGGCATTTTTCCACACTTCCTTATGAACAGTACAGCTGTCATTTTTCACAACATGGCTGAAGTGTGTTTTCACACTTTCAACGCAGAGATGCGTGGTCGCTGTGGGAAACCATTGTTCGGCACAGATAAAGAAAATCACAGTGACACTGTTCATGGTCGGAGGCACCAAAATGCCTGAGTTGACAATCTGCTGTAAAAAATCCCCAGCCTAATTATATAACTACGGAGTTATACGTTGCACAGTTTCTATATCGCTCGTAGACTTCACCATTTTTATATATTTTTACTGCAGATTTGCAACATTGCCATTTTCACCTCCCCATGAACAGTACAGCTGTCATTTTACATCCTGTTCGAATGTTTTTGCACCTGTAGTTCTAAATGCCGTGAGTCGCTGTGCATAAGCAACTTTAAGCTAACAAACTGATATTCCCCTTGTTCATGAGGTGGGGTCACAAAAAAAACATGTTGAAAATTTGGAGTGAAAATACCAACGAATGCCTGAGGTATTAGGGTTTCCAACCATAACGCCCAACCCTGTAGAGAATGACAGGCATCAGGGGTGTGACTTGGGATTCTTGCCTGTAATGCTCATACCATTCCACACTCTGCAGCCAGTGAGAGGCATTGAGGTATGCCTTGGACTCTTCGGCCCAAAAGTTCACCCCATTCTCCTATATCGCACCCATCTCACTGTATTTCCTAATGAAATGGGGTGCACATAAGGGCCACAGACCCCAAGGAACACCGTGACACTTGTCAGTGTCTGCAGGGTGGGGTGTGGTGAAATGGCATGGCCGTTATGCCTGATGACCCAAACGCACACCCCAATGCCTGTCACTCTCTGCAGGGTGGTGGTGGGGTTGGCTTCAGTTCAATACTTCACTGCCATTCCTATTACGCAGCTCTGTAACTTCTGCACTACCACTGCCAATGCCAGCAAGCAAACATTCGGCATTGACAAATGCTTGTTTTAACATATGTCAGGAGTGTGCCTCTAGGCACATATTTGTGAAAGAGTTACTCTAAAATGCCCCTGTGTAGCATAAAAGTAATTTATTTACCCTTTTCAGGCAATATTAGCATATCTTACTTTTATGCTACACAGGGGCATTTTACAGTAACTCCTTCACAAATAAGTGCCTAGAGGCACGCTCCTGACATACTGTATGTTAAAAACAAAACAGATAGTTGACCAGAAAGAATGTTTGCAAAAATGTTATTCTTGGAAAAAAATCACATCTGCTGGATTCAACCACACACTGCCAAAATATGCATTGATACACTTATGGTGTACCACAATCAAACTCCGTAAACTGATTTCTAAAAAGATTAATAGTACAAGTGTCTCTCAAAATGGCATTTTTATGCTCTGTGAAGGTTACCAAGTTACAAAATAAAAATTCAAATGAAATGAAAGTGAACCATTGACTACAAAATTTAATAACACATAGCCACTTTAGAGAACCAAATGGTATTAGCAAAACATCTGATCATCAGGATTTGGACAGTTGACCACAAAATGCTATAATATACCCATCAAGATTAGAGTAACACATAGTATAAAACTTCAGGCAATATTTAATTCTGCTACTATATATGGTACTGGGGGATGCTTTTGATAGTTTCTTTCACTACCACCTAATTTTTAGAGTGCCACCTGGTGGGCATTTCTAAACTCTATCTATGGTCTGACAAAAAGCATGCAACTTATAGCAAGAGTAAAGCATGTACGTCATATTGTGTCCATTCTAGGCACAACAAAGGAGATTTTGTGAGTTTTGTCCCTAAATTTCCTGAAGGATAAATGAGGAATCTCACAAAATCCCTTGACTAATTCAGTGCTACTATATACATATATATATATATATATATATATATATATATTTATAGAGCAAAAAACTCCATTTAATGCATCAGTTAGGGTTGTTCCACAGCGACAAAAGTGAGGAAATTCGGTGTTAGGGTTGAAAACCCCCTTGGACCCCCAGCCCCACCCTCAACCCGGCATTGGGGTGCGCATTGGGCAGTCGTCGACTAACTCTCACCCCATCACATGTGTAAAGCAGCAGAAGTATAGGAGAATGGGGTGAGAGTTAGGGACCAACACTCCCAATGCGCACTCCCAATGCCGGTTGGGGGGTAGGCTAGGTCCAAGGGGTTTCAACCCAACACCGACCTCTACCTTTGTCGCTGTGGAAGAACCCTAACTGATGCATTAAACAGAGTTTTTTGCCTCTAATTTCCTATTTTTTGAGAATGATAACGAAATAGTGAATGTAATGCAGCAGCCAGCACGGCAGCTCCACCACGTGATGTCTTGTGACATAGTAACAGGAACAACAATGCAAACAGAAGCACTAACAGTGGTGCACATGGTAATGCAAGCGCAAATGAGAACAGAAAGGGTTACGCATACGGTGGCGTAGAGCGGGACGGTCCACCACGTGATGTCTTGTCATATAGTAATATGGTGCCCGCAAACGGAAATGTCAATGGGCATGGTGACGCAAAGCGAAACAGAAAGAGAAACAGTACTGTAGACACAAATGGCAAAAAATAACAGAAACGCAAGCGCAAATGAAAACGCAAAGGATAACGCACATGGTGGTGTAGACGTGAACGGTAAGTGAACGGTACGGAACTGCAAGCTGAAAGGGCAACGGTAACAGTAATGTAAGCGTACAGGCTGGTTTTCCCCAAAGCTGCATAGAGAAGACAGTGAGTACAAAGAATGTATGCATAATAATGGGTCTCAGAGCAGAAAATGAGGAGTTGGAATACTAAATAGCTTATATCTCAGGAACCGTCGACGTAGAAAAAAAAATTTAAAAGTCATATGATTTATGACTTTCCTGGCTAGTTTTGTACTTAGCCCCCATTAGGGGACTAAGCATTTTTTTGACGAAAAGTCCGTATCTCGCACCATTTCCGAGATACGGGCCCTGAAAGGAGCGGCGAACGCAGTAATGTTATCCGAAGGGAAAAAAAGAGAAGTTCGGAGTGCCATAACTTTGACTCCCTGTAATATTTTTTCACCAAACCACTAAAAGACACATCTATGGGGTGTTGGCTGTGTTCCCTGCAAATTTCAGCCCAAAAGACCAAGCCGTTATATTGCAGCAGGGCGCCAAAGGATTGCTGCAATGCATCGGATGCCGTAATGTTATCCTATGGGAAAAAGCGTCAAATTTGGAGTGCCGTAACTTTGGCGCCATGTAATATTTTTTGAACACAACACTAAAAGGCACATCTGTGAGATGTCGGCTGCGTTACCTCCAAATTTTAAGCCAAAGCACCAAACCGTTCTTTTGCAGCAGGGTGTCAAAGAATTGCTGTCATTTTCTCACAGCCTAGAAAAGTACTGTCGCAATTTGCGAAAGCTTTTGCAAAAATTTGCAACACTTTCGTGAGTGTGACACTACTTTGCAAAAGTACTTTTCCAGAAATCTGAAAACATATTTCTGGGGTGTTTTACCAAAATAAAGACATGGCTAGCATCCTCAGGGCCCGACTAGGTGAATACAAAAAGAATTAGGTTGCTAGAGGGTCCCAATTTTAAATGCCAAGCATTTTTCTGATCACCAACTGAAAACAAAATGATGGATTTGCGACAGTAAAAGGGCCATTTGCGACAGTAAAAAGTGCATTTGCGACACTGTCGAACTTTTTGTTAACTTTCCCATTGACTTATAATGGGAAATTGTTTTTTGAATAACTTTTGAACCGTTTAATATTTTTTCATGAAATCTTTGAAAGGCACATCGGGGACCCCAGCCACATGCTCCCTGAAGATTTTGGACTGGTCGCGCAAACCGTGCAACCTGTAGGCACACCGTAGGATTCCAGAAAAAGCGTAAATGCACGCGCAGATCATGCTTAATAACTCCACAGCTGTGTATCCGACCAGTGTGAAACTTGGCAGATCCCAAGGCATATGGATCTTGATCATGTATTCCAAATTTCAGGCAAATACGTGAAATGGTTGCAAAGTTATTAAGGTGCAAACTTTTGGGTTTAACATGTAAATGGCTCCTCAACCCTAACTATGGTAGCACTACCGTGCTACCATAATATATATCTAAATAAGGGATATACAATGGTGAGCTATCAGATAAATGATTTATCTACACAAGTGCTGTTTGACCTTGGGTAAACTCACGAGTGGCGTAAGCCACGAGTGAGGTGTCCGAGGTCAAACAGCACAAGTGTAGATAAATCATTTATGTGACAGCTCACCATTGTATATTTCATTTATATGCAATAGGGATGCTTTCTATCAGTGCAGGAACATTTGGTTTTGACTGTTTATCTTTATTTTAAATGATAATTTCTGGGAGTTTTGGTTAACTTTCCTAGAGTATGTCTGCCTAGCATAGTGGTTGCTATTAAATGAAACACCACTCATTTTATAGAAAACTTCTTGCTGAACAAATGTTATGCTCACAGTACTATGCTACCTTTTTCATTTTAAAGTTATTCACATTTGTTTGTCAAAAAAGGGAAAAGAACATTGAATTTTATGCTGTTTTTTTGCTAATTATAAAAAAACCTAAAAGGTATGTATAAATGAAACACCACTCATTTTGTAGATATGTTTGTGCTGAACATTTTTTGTGCTCACAGTACCATGCTATCATTTTTTGTTTTAAAGTTATTCACATTTGTTTGTCAAAAAAGTGAAAAAAAAATTACATTTTCTTCTGCTTGTTTGCTAATTGTAAAAAATTTATAAGGTATCTATACATGAAACACCGCTCATTTTGTAGATAATTTTGTGCTGAACAATTTTCATGCTCATAGTACCATTCTATCTTTTTTCATTTTAAAGTTATTCCCATTTGAATATGGTTAGAACTGCTTCTGAGGCCGAACATCTAAATGAATTCTAAAGAGATTTGTGACGTAGTAGCTGTGTGTACAAATGGTCACTGTATGTATAAATTTATTTATACATACAGTGACTCAGATAAATGCATTTATCACACTGAATATATGTCCACCATTGCATAACTATATATATTGTAGTGTATATATATATATATATATATATATATATATATATATATATATATATATATATATATATTCCATTTATAGGACACAAGTGACCAAATTGTCAGCATAGCCTTCTTATTATCCCTCCTCATGTACCCAGTACAGAACATTTCTGAATCCCCGTCGAAATGTAATTGTGCACAACTGCAATGCCATTCTGCACCACAGGTGTGAAAACACATTTTGGGCAGGGTTTGAAAAATGACAGCTGTGACATACATAAGGTTGGGTAATAAGGCAGCTATGTTGAAAATCTGGGGTCAAAATATTTAAAATTTCAAAAGTTACGAGTGGGCTTAGCGAAATTGCAATGAATGGTCATAACTTTGGCATTTTTTGATATTTTGACCCAAATTTTCAACATAGTCTTACCATGATCCTACCTCATAAACCTCATAGGTGAACATTTTCAAACCTATGCCAAAATGCCATTATGTGCCACAGGTGTGAAAACACATTTCAGACAGGATGCAAAAAATGACAGCTGCACTGTTGATGAGGTGATGTGAAAAAATGGCTATGTGGAAAATTTGAACTCAAAATATTGAAAAGTACCAAAGTTATGTGTATGGGTAGAAAAAATTCAACGAACATGTGAAATTTGTTCATTTTTAGGAATTGTTTCACCAAATTTTCAACATAGCCTTTTTGGAACCCCACCTCATGAACACTGGTGGTGAAATTTTGTTATTCGGTCCCAAAAGGTGATTTTGCACGGCAACTGTGAAATCACCTTCCGGGCTCGATTAATGGAATGCCAGTTGCAGTGTTCATGAAGTGGGGTCCCAAAAAGGCCATGTTGAAAATTTGATGAAAAAAATTCCAAAAAAATGGCAAAGTTATGAACAAAAGTTCAAAACACATTTGAAATACATTATATGGCACTTACCTTGATTCCTCAGTTCGCGGTTCAGCTTTGAAGAGTGCATATGTGTCTCGGTCCAAAGAAGATGACAGCCTATGACCTCCGGTGGTAAATATAGGGTAAGGGTGTGTGTGGGGTAGTGGGTGCTCAATAGGAGGGTTGGGATGGGGGAGGGGGGATGGTGGGGATGATGAGGGACCATTTTCTTTTTCTGGTTTAAAAATAAAAGACATCGAGGATTGTTTTCTTTTTTCAGGATTATAGTAATAAAATATTTTTGGACACTGGGAGTGTCCCACACAGCTTGGGGGGGTGATCTAAATGACCCTCTGGAAGGTGATAGACAAAATCTACTATTGAGGTAGGCAAGTTATTGGATTTTTACACTGGCTACTATTACTCCTAAGGGTCTACTAATACTCCTAAGGGTCTACATACAAAATGGGATTTGAAACCATTTTTAAAATAGTCATAGAACTGTTAGTACTCTGCATGAAAACAGTTTTGAACTATTTGGTTTGTAATTAGTATTCCATTCTTGCCTTTATGCTTTCCCCCCCAGCCCAGGCTTTACCTTTCCCTTCTTTTTTATTCTGTTTCTTTTTTCAGTCTTGGCTTTTAATATACTGTATGCCATTACCATAATTGTGAATTTTTGTATTTTAGCATAGACTAGTCTTGTTGGCTGATAATTGTTGGTCAAATTAATTACATGACAATCATTAAATGCGATCGTCAGTAATATGCTCCCAACATTCACCACATATGGATATTATTTCATGTTGTAGTATGGAATCCTTTATTGACTTTTTAGAAGGCTCTTTACAAAATGTGCAGTTTGGCGTAGTGAAACTTTGATGCAACTTTGCTGATGTACTGAGTTTGGTGGATTCTTGATTACTAACATGCCACTGGCATGGAATATTGATTCTGAAACTTTCCCATTTCTGTTTATTTTATTTTCCACCTCCCCTTTTACTTTCCACTCTTTCCCTCCCTCCTCCTCATTCCACATATGCTGGATTTAGTGGATGCTCTCTGAAAGTTATTCACGTTTTCTTTCCACAACCACATTTACTATTTTAAAGTAAAATTGCATGCAATCAGAGGGTGGGTGCTACTAGACACCAGGAAACAGAGGCTCACAGCTCACACTGCAGTTGGCAGCAGGAGTTCAGCTGCAGCTGCAAAACAAAGGAAATTAGCAGTTCTCATACAGAGAAAACAGCTGAAAGCTCCTCTCACTAAGCTGGGCACCTGGGATTTCGGGTGCCCAGAAAAAGTATTTCTGGCCCTAACTGTGAAATAGCTAGATTCCGGTGTTTGATTTGTAAAATGACACCAAACATTTTAATGTATTTTCCAAGCATTTTAGTTTGTGGGGAAAAAAACAAAATGGCAGCTCATGAAAAAGGATTTTTCTCTCATGAAAAAAGACTGTATTCTCAGAAAAAGAGATCAAATTCTTTGTGGAACTTTTTCCCTCTAGCCTGAAAAGTGATCTTCCCATTGAAAACAATGGGAAATGAAAATCTGAATAAATTTGCAACATATTAATATTTTTTTCGCAAAACAAATGCATGCCTGTTCTGTTACCAAAGCTGTTTCTACCATAAAAAAATTACACTGAAATTCCACACTGTCTGGATGCAAGGTGATGAGGAAAAAAAAACCTGCAAAAAATGGCGACTTTATGACATTTTGCACTGTCCAGATCTCAGAATCCACATATCCAACTGAAAGAAACATGCCACGTCAAGAGACCTACCCCAAGGGACAGCGCATACCAAATTTTGAGCAAATCCATTGATCAGTTGCAAAGTTATTAAAGTGCGACATTTGAGGCTTAACATTAAACATGTGACTCAACCCTTACTATAGGGGTGCAACCGTGCCCCTAAAATATATATACACACACACACACACACACACACACACACACACATCAGTATATCTTATAGGGGCATGGTAGCACTCCTATAGGTAGGGTTGTATCAGCACTTCTATGTTAAACCCCAATTTTTGCACTTTAATAATGTTGGTGTAGTTTGACAAAATAGCCTAAAATTTGGCATGCATCATCAGGCTGTGAGAGTTTCAAAATGTGAAAAGCTTGGGATGTTTTCTTGCATGGTTTTTGAGCTATGGAGTGGTAAAAAACAGAAAAAAAATCCCACACTTTTTTCCCTCTACTTAACATATTTTTGTTGTTATTTGCTCTCATCTACAGCCCAGACAGTACAACACTTTTTCTGTAAGTTTTCATGGATGATGGGGTCCATGCCAAGGGTGTGTCTTTGGATGGTTTGGTGAAAAATTACTGTATACCATTTTTGAATTATAATGATTTTTGTGATAGCCACTAGCCAGGCAGATAAAGAAAAACAAACAATCGAACTGTTAATAGTTAAGGATTTACTGTTTATGCTCAGAGAATAAGTGTTCGTGATGTCAACCATCTTGTGTTTTTTTTCCATTTTAAAAATGGTTTTCTAAAGAACTACTGTTTGGTAATGAATGAATAAGATGTGTATTTAAGTATCCATCACATACTTAATTCGATTTTTGACTTAAAATTTAGAAATTTACAGTGCAAATATGTGTTTTTGTGGTGAGAATAATTTTGCCGGTCACTCACCTATGGAAAGATTGTTGATCAGAAAACAAATGTTTGTACAGTAAAAATAGTTCAATCATAAAAAAGTTCACACATTTTTACAGTTAAAACCGTTCGCACGTTTTAACTGTTTGGAATTTACTGTTCGATCTGAAAAGTCTGTGATTAGGAAATTGATAAATATCAGTTTGAATAGAAATGGTCAGGCTAAGGGTCAAGTTTAATTGGAAAAAAAATGTTTATCATTCGTTCGTATACAAATACAGTTCAGGGCATCAGCCATCTTGGTGTCTATGCATCCTTGAACAAAATGACTACCTAAGAAAAACTCCTCCAAGATGAAGGCCAAACACATCCACCTATGCAAACAGAAACACAGAAAACATAGACTTTGATGGTAGATAAGGACTGCTTGGCCCACCTAGTCTGCCCATTTTCCTACCTAGAGGATAAGCTGCAGATCCTATTTAACCAACAACCTATTTCTTCCTACCCCACAAAAATTGCCTTATGTCTGTCCCATGCATTCTTGAATTCTCCCACAGTTTTATATCCACAACCTCCTCAGGAAGGCTGTTCCATGCGTCCCTCTCTGAGAAAAATACTTCCTCACATTGCCCTAGCCGTCCCCCTCTATCTTCAAATTGTGTCCCCTTGTTCTTGCACATCTCTTTTTCTGAAAGATGCTACCCTCTTGGACTTTGTTGATTTCACTGAGGTACTTAAACATTTCGATCATGTCCCCCCTCTCCCTCCTTTCCTCAAGGGTATACATATTAAGCTCCTTTAGTTTGTCCTCGTATGGCTTCTCTTGCAGACCCTGGACCATTTTAGTTGCCTTCCTCTGAACTGCCTCCATCCTGTCTATGTCCTTGCTGAGATGGGGTCTCCAGAACTGGATGCAGTACTCCAGATGGGGTCTCACCAACTGTCTGTACAGGGGGATAACAACTTCCTGTCTTCTGCTGGAGATATCTCTCCCTATACATCCCAATATCCCCCCAGCCCTCCCTACCGCCTTCTCACATTGCTTGAGAACCTTAAGGTCATCTGATATGATTACCCCCAGGTCCGTTTCAATTTTTGTTGTTGTTACTACCTCCCCCCCCCCATTGTGTAATCTTCCCCTGGGTTTTTGTTTCCCAGGTGCATTACTTTGCACTTCTTTACATTGAATCCAAGCTGCCATACTCTGACCATTCCTCCAACCTTGCCAAGTCCCTTCACATCCTTTCCACTCCTCCTTGTGTATCAACCCTGTTGCAGATCTTTGTGTCATCTGCAAAGAGACATGCTTTTCCTTACAGTCCCTCTGCAATGTCACTTATAAAGACATTAAAAGGACTGGTTCCAGTACTGAACCCTGCGGTACCCACTAGTAACCTCTCTTTCTTGAGTGGACTCCATTTACAATTACCTTCTGTGTCCTGTTGTTCAGCCAATGTTTATTTCCAGGGCTACCACCCTGGGACCCACTCCCAGGCTGGTTAATTTGACTACTAATCAATTGTGTGTGACTGTTCAAATGTCTTGCTAAAGTTTAGGTAGGCCATGTCCACAGCCCCTCCCTGGTCTACTACTTTGGTCACCCAGTCAAAGAAATCAATTAGATTCATCTGACATGACCTTTCTGCTGTGAACCCATGCTGTCTTGGGTCCTATGCCCCACTGGCCTCTAGGTACTCAACAACTGTTTCCTTCAGAAGTGATTCCATCACTTTCCCTACCACAGAGGTCAAACTGACAGGTCTGTAGTTTCCTGCCTCTGTCTTGGTCCCACTTTTGTGAAGGGGAATCACATCTGCCTTCTTCCAGTCCTCAGGTACCACACCATCCTCCCATGATTTGTTAAAAAGGGTAGTCAGTGGTGTCACTTGTTCTCTGCTTAATTCTTTTAGAATTCTGGGGTGAATTCCATCAGGCCCCATTGCTTCATCCACCTTCAGTTTTAGGAGTTCTTTCAGAACCCTTTCTTCTGTATGAAAGGACTGGGATTGACCCCCTCTCCAGAGTGCTTCTGTTAATTGGATTAGGCACCTTCCCCACTTCTTCTTTTGTGAATACTGAACAGAAGTATTCATTCAGTATCCCTGCCTTTTCACTGTCACTCTCTGCCCACCCACCCACCATCCATTCTATTCAGCCTCACTATCCCTCCCTTTGTCTTTCTACACTCCCTGATATACCTATAAAAGGTTTTATCCCCCTTCTTAACTGAGTTAGCTATCTTTTCCTCAGTTTGTGCCTTTGCTATTCTGACTACCCTTCCTGCTTTCTTCTGCCTTAACTGGTACAGTTCTCTGTCTTGCTCCTTCTGTGTTTTCTTATACTTCCTAAATGCTATCTTTCTCCTAACCTTCACCACCACCTCTTTTGAGACAGAATGTAGTTATTGTGCTGTTGGATTTATTGCAAGCATTTAGTGTCAGTTTGTATAATTACTAGCAGTGCTAGTGGCTTGGAAGGTTACACACTCTCCTGTGAGGCTGGATGATCAGTGGGTTGTGGGTTCTAGCCTCACACCAAACATTTGGGATACAATACCAATACTGACCCTGCAGTTCGCCATGGGGTGGATGGTGCTCTCCTAAGTTGCTGCCTTTTGTATGAGGCATTAAACTGAGGTCCCATTTGATTGTACTGGGCTTGCTCAGTTTGTCATACAGATCCCATCACACAGCTCCTAAAGAGAAGGGGAATGTCCTTTGTCGTACAGATCTCCCAGCCAAATCTGGCTATATGTTCTGCTGACAGCCCCAACACAGACCATCTTTGTGCCAACAGACAGCTCCTGCAGAAACACTGCCAGTATCACCCCACCCAACTAACATGCAAATAAGGATATGATTACACTATCTCAAAAAATTATGAGTGGGTGGGAGAGCAGGGCCTAGAGGGCCCTGCGCTACCACAGCTAAATCAGGATACAATTATTCTATCTCAAAAAGTAAGGAAATTCATTGCAAAAAAGCTTTGTTAATGCATTAGTTAGGGTTAAAGCAACAAAAGTAGGGAAATGTGGTGTTAGGGCATCCAACTCTAATACCCCAACCCCACCCTATAGGCAGCAACAGGCGTGGGGTGTGCATTGGGGTTGTCAACCCTAACGCTCATCCCATTCCCATATACTGTACCCATTTCAGCTTATTTACTCATGGAATGGGGTGAGCATTAGGGTTGACAACCCAAGGCACACCACGTGCCTGTTGTTGCCAGGGTCGGGGTAGTGTGTTAGGTTGGAACCTAATGCCGCATTTCTTAGTTTTCAGCTTTAACTTTAAACTAGTGCATTACCAGGATGGGGATTTGCATATGTTTCCCATTATGCTTATAGGGGTATGTTCAATTGTGTTTCTCTTTGAAATTTGGCTGTATTTGTTTGTTTTTGTTGACCAGGTAGGTACACTAGAAATTATATATGCCTATTTTCAGGTATGACCCAGGAGAGTACAAAACAAAAAAAACATACAGAGAATGCAGTAGGAACAATAACTGACAAATAGTAAGGAAATAATTTGTTCATGATATTCTGTACAAGGCAATTGAAGTTGCATAGGTAATCAGACATAGTAAAAGCAGAAAAAATTAACAGGGTACAATGTACAATAATTTGTGTAAACAGTAGACAAAGTTACAAACATTATAACTGAGGATTTCACTGTAAAGTAATACAACATTTTATGTATACTAGAGGAAGGAAAGTTCAAGTACTCAGTAAGAGCATGGGAAGATAGCAGTAAAGAGTGAGAAGCAACAAGGGTGAAGGCTTTGAAGAGGAGGAGGAGAAAGACGTAGCACATCAAGACAGGGAGTAAGGGCAGAAAGGGTTTGGGGAATTTAAGAGGGGGAGGAAACAAAAAATAAGTGCAGGAAGGTATTTACGGAGCAGAAACTTGTGATATCTAGGGGTAGCAGGAGGCTCATGTTGGAAGAGAGCAGTTACAAGAAAGAGAGAGCAGAAGATAGTGGTGAAACTCCCTCTTGAAGTAACTATGAGAAGAGAAGAGTCTGATAGAGACTAGCAGGGAGTTCCATAGTGCTGGGGCAGAGCGTGAAAAGACTTGGGAGCCCATAGTCTTATGGCACTTGGGAACAGAGAGCAGGGACCGTTCCCCAGTGTGAAGGGGGTAGGGAAGGAGAGAAGGAGATGATAGTGAGACAAGGGAGGACGGTACTCTGGTACAAACTATTTTATCTGTGATAATATCAAGGGCATAGGAACGGTAGGTGTTAGGGGATAGCCATTTTAAGTCTCTGTAAAGCCAACAACAATGGGTAAGATGGTGAGATGACACTGCAAAGCAACAGATATTATTGTATACAGTGTCCCATTTACTGTATGAAGGTGAGTTTTAGTTGAGCAGGCATAAATAGTGGCACCGTATGTAAGGGTAGGAAAAAGTAGTCCCTGAGCAACAGTCTTTTTAGTAGAGGGCATACATAGATTTGAAAGCAAGGCCTAGTTTGTAATTAACAGTCCTACACACATTTGTAATGTGTTGGGCCAATACCCTTCCGGGGTATGGCCAATACCTTCCAAGGTAACCCTTTGCCTCAGGGCATTTGCTCTGGGGTTCTTGTCTTTTGTAGTTCTTCTCTTTCTTACTGTAGCTCCCCATGACCCAAACAAGTAAAACCCTTCTAAGGCTGGCTGGCTACCCTATGCTGAAATACAGGTATGGCACAATGATGAGTCCTAAGAAGGATGAATCACATGTCTGTGTCTGCTGTTTTCTGCCTTTGTTGGTTGCATTGTGAGGCCTTTTGACACCATGCAATTCTGCTTAAAGTTGAGCCTGTCTAAATTCCTTCATGGGGATTTTCATATGCTTCCCATGATGCTTTGCATTATTGGGGTATGTGCAATTCAATCAGTTTTATTGTATACTGGAGGGTATGTGAGCAAAAATGCTCATTTTCACAAATGTCCAGTGGAAGAATACAACAGGAAAGCAATATAAACAAAACAGAGTCAAACAAATACAACATGATTGCAAAGGAATCAATATGCCACAACACAAGATGGCAAACAGTTGAGATAATGATCACAGGATAGACAGAAAATTAAGAAGCATAAAATGTTTAAAAGTGAAAGGAAAGAGACAAATAGGGCTGAACCTAAAAGTGCAAAATGTGGGGATAGTGCAAGTCTACCAGAGTTGGTAGCATTCAGGGAGTCTTCAGTTAACTGAGGGCCCAGGCTAGGAAAATAGGAGGGGACAGTGAGGGGAACTGTGTTTGACAGACAAGTGTGGTAGGGCTGGGGAGTCACTGTTCGGGGGGAGGAGGAAAGGAGAGGGGGAAGGGGAGACAGAGAGGCAATGGGTATGGAAACGGGGGGGGGGGGGTAACAGCTGGGTTTAGCAAGGAGGCCTGCTGGGGCAACTGCAGTTGGACAAATTTAGGAAGTAAGCCTTGAGGGAGGAGTTGAAAGAGCAGATGAAGTTTCAGGCCTGGATTATGGGGGTAATTTGTTGTACAGATGTGTCCCATTGTAGGAGATTGAGTTCTGAGCCTGCTTGGTCTGGTAAAAAGGGGTGTCAAAGATCATAGTGATGGTACCTCTGGTTGACCACCCTGGGGCTGAGAGTGGGAACAGGGAGTTGACACTGGATGGCAGCAATCTGAGGTAAATTTTATGAAGAAAGAGAGCATTTTTAGGTGGAGCCTCCCTTCGAGGGTGGGCCAGCTAAGGGAGGAGTAAAGAGTGCAGTGATGAGTTTTCCATGGGATACCGGTGTCTCCCAATTGTGCTTCCCTTTGAAATTTGGCTATATGGCCAATACTCTTCCAGGGTAACCCTTGCCTCAGGGCATTTGCTCTGGGGTTCTTGTCTTTTGTAGATCATTCTATATGCCGACAATCCTCTTGGTGCAGAAGAATTTCTGACTTGTAGTTTTGAAACATGATCTTTCGAGCCACCTATCAAGTCCTCTCACAACAAGTACATTTGGTTTATACTCTAGGTTTAGTTAGGACATTAGATAACTGTCTCCAAGAACATTACAAAGGACCTGCTCATTTGCCCTCTCTTAATGTTAGCCAACATTGTGTTTTGTTTGCTATCTTTACTCCCTTATGGCTGCACACTGCCTGCCTCACTGTAGATTACAGTTCACAGTTACCCTTAGATCTTGCTCCTTGGTTGTGCTGTCCATTGTTGCACCACACAAGGTGCATGTGGTTCTAGATTGTTCACCCCACGCCCCCAAAAGCAGACATGGACCCACGTACTGTGGAAAGGGTCATGGGGTGAACAGTTAAATAGTTAACATCATGGAATAAAGAAAGATAAGAGAAGGAATTATGAGGCTGACAGAGGGGGCAATGCAGTAGAGGAGGACGAGCAGAAGGCAGCCGTTCTCAGCTACTTGTGTTCTTTGTTCACAGTGGAGGACAGTGAACCCTTGCCCGACAGTGGCACAAAGGCCACTGTAAGAGAGAGCCCAGAAATAGGACATGTGGTAATTATGGGAGATAGGGTCAGAAAAAGGCTTGCAGCCCTGAAAATAGATAGAAACATAGAAAGGTGATGACAGAAGGAGACCAAATGTCCATCAAGTCTGTCCTTGAGATCCCGAGATCCTAGGTCCTAGCTGGTAGATTTCTTTGCGGATTTGATTCTAGTGTATTCTTTATCCCATCCCTTTTGAATGCAGATACGTTCTCAGCTTCTACCACCTCCGCAGGTAATCTGTTCCAAGGCTCCACTATCCTTTCTGAGAAATAATGCTTCATAATATCTCTTCTGAATTTCCCACTTTTTAGTTTCCATCCATGCCCCCTCATGCTTGAGTTGGGAGCCTTGGTGAGTAGTTCAGCATAGGGCACTGAATTTAAACCCCTCATGCACTTAAAGGTTTCTATCATATTTATTTATTTGTTGTATTTGTTTTTAATAACTGGGTGAGTACACTAGACATGGAATGCCTATTTTCAGGCACGGCCTGGGGAGGGCACAGGTAGGCACCAGGAGTAGCATGTAATAAAATACAGGCAATTGAAACAAGTACAAACATCAGAAACACACCATAGTACACAATACAGCAAGGTAGGAATACCATATAATACAGAGAACACATGAGCATACTAAGAATAAATAAGCCAAAGGCTAAGCTCTAAGACAGAGGTATAGTCATTGCATACTTTCAGCCACCTTTCACATGGCAGCCCCGGTAGCCCCTATATCATTTTGGTTGCCCTTCTCTGAATGGTTTCTATCCTGTTCCTGTCCTTTTTAAGGTATAGTCTCTAAAACTGTATGCAGTATTCCAAATGGGGTCTCACGATAGATCTGTAAAGTGGAAGTATCACCTCCCTGTGCCTACTGCCAAATCCTCTCCATGTGCATCCCAGCATTTTGTTGGCCCTACTATATGCTGCATTGTTGGCTGGTTTGTTTAAGGCTTTAGTTCTCAAACTTTGTCATGGTGAGCCTTCCCAAAGCCATGAAAAAGATCTTGAGCCTACCCCAAACATTGAAATAGTCTTGGGCCTCCCCATAAAAAAAATAACATCTTAGTACAGTACCTCAGGAATAAAGTGAAACTCCTTTGAGTAGTTAGCTCTCATTATATACAGCTTATTGTACCCCTCCTTGTAACCCCCCCTCCCCAGGGCTGCCTACTTGCTTCACTGTTTTGACTCTCAAACCATTGTTACCCCTTGCTGCAGTGCCTTCATTGGTCAGACTGCTTTCTCTGTCTGTTTCCCCTCTATCTGGAATGACATTCCTACCCACCTGTCTCCCTCTTCCCCTGCTCTTAAGCATCCTCTCAGAGATCCTTTTACTTCCTCCTGCTCTTGCTCCTACAACATTTCTGCTTAAGCCCTATATTTGGGTTGTTCTGCCACCAGTCTAATTGGTCAATTGTTACCTCTCATTACATGTTCATTGTTCCTATTTGTTTGCACTATTATTCATTTTGCATTGCTTTGTTTTGTAGTTGCCTTTTGAATTTTATTCACTCCCTACACTTCCCAAGGCACACTTGAAATGAGCCTTGGCTCAGTGTGTCTTCCATGGTCACAAATTTGTAAATAAATACATAAATTCACCTACTATTTTCCTTTTTCAGATTGCCTCATCCCTTCACAAAAATGCCTAAAACTCAAAATTTAAATATAGTTCTTTTTCAGACTTGGTTGAGCCTCCCTGGAACAGGTTGGGGCCTCCCAGGAGAGATGGCCTCACCATTTGAGAAACCCTGGTTTAAGGTATCACTAATAATAACTCCAAGATCAATTTTCTTGTTTGAGTCACTGAGTTTGACCCTGTTAAGCCAATAAATTGTTATTGGGTTATTCTTGCCAATATGCATCAGTTTACATTTCTTGGCATTAAATGTCAGTTGCCAGATACTAGACCATTGTTCTAACCATTTCAGATCTTTTTGTACAGTTCTCACTGCTTCTTCACTGTCCACCCTTCCCCTTAATTTAGTGTTGTCTGCGAACAGTGCAATCTTGCCCTGGATACCTACTCCTGTCGCTGATGAACACATTAACAGGAGTGGACCTAAGACTGAGACCTGCAGGAACCCACTCATCACTTCTCCCTCCTCTGACATCTGCCTGTTGACCACCACCCTCTGCCTTCTTCCATCCAACCAGTTTCCCACCCACCTAACGATGCAGCTTGCTATGCCAAGATCCTCTAGCTTTTTCAGCAAGCATTTGTGTGGTAGCGAATCAAAGGCTTTGCTGAAGTCAAAATAGAGGAGGTCCACTGGTTGGCCACAATCCTCTTCCCAAGTTACCCAGTCAAAGGAAGTAATCAGGTTTGTCTGGCACTACCTGTCTGTCACAAAACAAAGTTGTTTATCATCCTGTTGGCCATACTTATCCAAGATAATGCTCCAGGGTCAGATGGGATGCACCGAGGGTGCTCAGGGAACTGGCTTCAGAGCTAGCTGAACCCCTGGAAGGCTATTAAATAGCTTATTACAGTTGGTGGATGTTACAAAAGATTGGCAGATAGAGGGCATACCGTAGTTCTGCTTCACAAGGTAGGAGACAAGGAGCAACCTGGCAACTATGGAACCATTAGTATTACTTCCATAGCTGGTAAACTAATGGAGACACTAGTCAGGAAGGACCTATGGGATTACTGGGAAAGAAATGAGCTCTAGGATAGTAAGCAGCACAGGTTCATGGCAGGGAGGGCTTTTCAGATCAACCTTATGGAGTTCTTTGACTGAGTAACTAGGGCAGTTGATAAGGGACAAAGAGTGGATTTACTCTAATTCAACTTCAGCAAGACATTCAATTCTGTGTCACAAATAAGGTTGCTGAAGAAGTCAGAGGGTCTGGATGCAGGTAAGGTTCTAGTTAGATGGGTGGAAGCTAGCTGGGGGAGACAACAGAGAGTGGTGGTAAACGGGGCTAAGTCGGGGGTGAGGGAGGTCGTTAGTGGGGTGCCACAGAGTTCAGTTCTAGGGCTGGTCCTTTTCAATGTGTTCATCAGTGACATAGGAGAAAGAATATAGGGCAAAATGTGTCTCTTTGCAGATGATTTTAATCTCTGTGGCAGGGTACACAGTGAGGAAGGAGTTAAGGAGTTGCAGTGGGACCTGCAAAGGCTAGAGGAGTGGTCCAAAGTCTGACTGCTGAAATTCAATGTCAAGAAGTGCAAAGTGATGCACATAGGAAACAAGACCCCAGGAAGAAATAGTGGATGGGAGGGGTTAACTTAGACACTGCCTCTGAGGAAAGGAACCTGGGGGTCATCATAAGTGACTCCCTTGAACAATCTAGCCAATGTGACAGACTTTATTAAAGTAGCCAAAACAGTGAAGTGTAGGAGTGGGAGGGGGTCAGCAGCAGGAGGAGGAGGGAAGAGGTGATACTACAGCACCACTCTACTGTCACTGATGAGGCTACATCTGGAATACTGGGCCCACTTCTGGATTCCTCACCTAAGAAAGGATAATGACAGGCTAGAGACAGTGCAGCATAGAGTAATCAAATGGCTGAGGGTCAGCAGGGCAGATCCTATGAGGATTGGCTTAAGGCTCTGAACTTGCATTTGTTTATACACCAGAAGGAGGGGAGATATGATAGAGACCTTCAAGTTTCTGAAAGGAATGAACAAAGAAGATTATCAGGAAATATTCAGCAAGAAGGTAAATCAAGAACATGAGGATATAAGTGGAAGCTATCTGGGGGGGGGGTGATTCAGAAAGGACTTGAGATTTTTATGTTACAGAGACAGTGGATGAGCCATGGAACAGCCTGCTGGCATGGGTGGTGGGTGGAAGAACTATCAGTTGTTTCAGACACAACTGGGACTGAGTAAAATGCTTAATATCTACACAGTGGAACACAGCAGGGCAGTGGACAAGGGTGGAGGCAAGGGAAACAACCCCTATTAGACAATAGGTCTGGGGACAGGATAGGGTAAAACAAGGCAGACTGGATGGAGCAATATTCTTTTTTTTCCCAACATTTTCTATGTGTGGTACCTTGCCTTGCCTTACCTTAAATCTAATCCCTCATTTCTTGGCCCATCCCCCAATGTGTGCAGATCCCCTGTATTTATCCTGTTTCTGCCATGTGTGTGAACTCTCCATGCCAGTTTAGTACTGTCAGCAAACCTTAGCAGCTTGCCGCTCTCCCCCTCCTCTGGGTCATTAAAATAAGTTAAAGGACAATGCACTGAGTGCAGACCTCTGGGATTCTCTACTCAGAGCTTCCTAGTTGTCAGGCAATTGGCTAGCCACTTCCTGAACACTTTATAGATGCCATAGTGCATTGCCTTCTCCATGAGTTTCTGCTAGGGTACTCTGTCAAAGAGCTTACTGATGTGGATAGACTACATTACTGCCCAGTCTATATACACCTCCCAAGATACCTCTTTGAGGAAGGCAGTCAGGATGGATGTTCAGCTGGATCTTCCTTTTGTGAAGCCATGTTATGTGCCAGGGGACATCCTGTTTTATACCATGTGCTGAACCACTAAATCTTTTATAATTGACTCTGACATGTTGCCACAAACCAAGGCAAGGTTCAATGGTCTTTACAGTAGCTGCTTAAGCTCAGCCTAACCTTGTCCATCATCTTGAAAAAGGCTATTTGTTAGGGATGGGCAAACTGATTCATCAGAAATACAAACCGACCTGAACATGCCAAAGTGTTTGTAAATGAATGGCTTCCAAACACTTTCAACTGTTCAGATCAATTCAGGCAGCTTCTGCATCTCAGGAATGTGGCGCAAGAAGTGTCAGAGCAGGAGGAAACCACAGGAGGGACCAGAGACAAGACTCCTGTTCCTCATTGGATGGCCAAGCTGTCTGTCTTCCAAAGGTGGCACCTGATTGGGCTTGCTCTAGCAACCCGTGGTCCACCTGCAAAGACTGTGAGAGGAATACAGGAAGGAGAAGGAGCAGCAGCTTCTGCAGGCTGCTCCATGACTCTGCGCTGTGCTGCTTGTGTCTGCCCATTGGGCAAAAAGAAATTGACTCATGGACTTTTAAAAAACAAAGTAAAGACTGTAATTTTTTATATATATTTTATATTATTTAAAAAAAAAGAACTAAAAGCAAACTTGGGGTGGGAGTGGGGACTTGGGATCTGGAGGGATTAGAGCCAAGGACTGGGTTGGGTGTGGGTGTGGGAGTCAGGGATTGGGGAGTTGGGAGAGAAGACTCAAGGAGGAGTAGGAACTTGGAGACTGGGGGCAAGTGAGTGAGTCAAGAAAGACAAGAAGAAAAGACTGAAGTGCCAGAGCCAGACTGCCAGCTTTCTTTTGAGCAGCAGAGGGGGTGAACTGTACCACACATACAACGCCACTCTCAGTTAGCCTTCTTGCTGTTTGCCCAGTTGCCCCCCAACAACAAGTCAGCTCTCAATTCTGCTGCCTATGCTCACTATTCAGTCACTTCAGTGGGGATTTATTATTTTATTTTTTATTATACAATCTTTGGCTCAGTGGGCATTCCGTCACATCATGTGGAATAAATAAAAAATTAAAATCCTTGAAGGGAAAGTACTGTCTTGGGTGAGGGTTAGGCCAGGCAGGGTCCCATAATCTCTTTGGGTAGCAGCAGTGCCTGCAGCATCATCCATTAGCCTAGGTAGTGTGTGAAATACTGTGTGTGTGTGTGTGTGTGTGTGTGTGTGTGTGTGTGTATGAAATACAATCTGCCAGCCAGTCATCACCAGTGCCACTTCTTGCATACTGTCTGAGTGACCCCCCCAAAGAAGTCAGTCATCTGTCATCTCCCTTTGCTCGGTGGGGTATATAAGCATTGGCTCAGTGGGCAGGGCATTCCATCACATCATGTAGAATAAATAAAAAAAAACAACAACAAATAAAACCCTAGAAGGGGAAGTACAGTACTGCATCAGAGAGGGTTAGGTCAGGCAGGGTCTCTGAATCTCTATGGGTAGCAGCAGTGCCTGCAGCATCAGAACAAAAGGGTGCACAAAGAAACAGGCCAAAATGCCAGATAGTAATGTTGAGTGCAAGGAGTTTAATGTAAGTATGAAATCAAATGGAACAGGACAAGCCCCAGCGCTTTGAGCCTCAAGCAGGCTCTTCGTCAGGAGGAGGGGTAAATACAGTTACAAACATTGACTTTATAGGTAAATCAGTATGACATAACAATCAAAAAAGTAGATTCCAACAAGGAAAAATACTTATTACCAGATTCATCAGTAAAAGTCATAAATAAATGCTGTAGCTCTACAGGCTAGGAAAAAAGGTCCACCACTACCATAATCTTTCTGGACGCCATGCATTTTTGCAGTCCCTTATGTTGTCAGTTTGAGATCTCTGGTTACACTGAATACTTATCTCAATCATGACTAGTTTATACATACATGTGTAACTTTACAGAATACTATGGTTAAAAACTTTTCTAGAATGTGTTCTTTTTTCCTAGCCTGTAGAGCTACAGCATTTATTAATGACTTTTACTTATGAATCTGTTAAGTATTTTTCCCATAGTGGAGGGCTTCAAGAGAGGGTGGGACAGACACAGAAAGTGGATGTATCAGATGATGGCCTGTCCCGAGGGGGTGGGGATGGATGATAGGGGTTTCTAGAGAACAAGGGATGGGAGGGTCTCGGCACCCAATTAACGATCTAGGTTCGAGCAGACTCGATAGACCGTAAGGCCTAATCTGCTGGCAAATAGTATGTTAGTAAGGGTTAGATCAGGCAGGGTCCCTGAATCTCTGTGGGTAGCAGCAGTGCCTGCAGCATCAGCCATCAGCCTAGGTGGTATGCGAAATAAATTCTGTGTATGTTTGTGTGTGTGAAATGAAATCTGCCAGCCAGTCAACAGTGCCACTTCTTGCATACTGTCTGTGTAACCCCACCCTCAAGAAGTCAGTCATGTGTTATCTTCCTCCCTGTGCTCTCGGTGGGGTATTAGCTTTGGCTCAGTGGACAGGGCATTCTGTCATATCACATGGAATAAATAAAATAAAAATCCTAAAAGTACAGTACTGCGACAGAGAGGGTTAGGTTAGGCAGGGTCCCTGATTCTCTGTTGGTAGCAGCAGTGCTGGCAGCAACAGCCCTTAGCCTAGGAGGTGTGTGAAATAAATTCTGTGCCTGTGTGTGAAATAAAATCTGCCAGCCAGTCAACAAGTGCCTCTTCTTGCATACTATCTGTGTGACCCCCCCACAAGAAGTCAGTCATCTGTCATCTTCCTCCCTGTGCTCGCTTGATGGGGTATAAATTTTGGCTCAATGGGCAGGGCATTCTGTCACATCATGTGGAATAAATAAAAAAATAAAATATAATCCTTAAAGGGAAAGTACTGTGTCAGAGAGGGTTAGGCCAGACAGGGTCCTTAATTCTCTGTTAGTAGCATAGGCCCATATCCTAGGTGGTGTGTGACATCAAGTGTGTGTGAAATAAAATCTACAAACTAGTCACCAGTGCCACTTCTTGCATACTGTCTGTGTGACTCCTCCAAGAAGTCAGTCATCTGTCATCTTCCTCCCTGAATCTCTATGGTAGCAGCGAGTGTCTGCAGTATTGCCCTTGGTGTGTGAAATATAAATTCTGTGTATGTGTGTGTGTGAAATAAAATCTGCCAGCCAGTTGTCAGTGTACCAGTGCCACTTCTTGAATACTGTCTCGTGACCCCCCTGCAAGAAGTCAGTCATCTTTCATCAGGAGGTACAGCTGTAGGTATTTCAAATTGTCAATGGCAATTGTTTATGGAAGCTCAGTTCCATCCAGCTTCTGGTGCTCTGAGAAGCACTGCCAGTGCCAAGTTCATGACTCACATCACATCACAATGAATAACGTTCTTCAGTCACCATGAATCACACCACTTCTACTTTTTTTGGTGCAACCCTGTTTTTATTTTTTAATCTTCAGTTTCATCATGAATCAGGACACCCAGTTATCATGTCATGTCACTCACGATCCTTGGTTCAGTATGATGCTTCTGTTAGAGTTCACGTTCTGCAGGATGCTCTACCTGTTGTGTTCCATACCAAGAGCCATTGCTGAACATAATTGGTGACATACATTACAAACACATTGTCCTCTTCTACAAAAAGTCAGACTCAGGAGACTGGTTTAAAAAAAAATAGAGATCTGGGACTTGCCTGCCTTTGGACCATATCATCATTATCCTGTGGGTTGGTGGGAGGTGCAGCCAGCACATGACATGATTGTACTGTGCAACTGTGGCAGACAAGTCCCTGATCTCACACACAGTCGCTTTCTCATTCTTAGGAGATCATTTATCTAAATGTGCATTAACCAGATTGATTAAAATGTAAACATTTTGCTTAGCTCTGTTTTTCACCCTGAGGCTGATAGTAGTGCCACTATCAATAGTGAAGTAGTGACTTTCTGACTGCCACAATTGCTCTGTCCTTTTGCCATGTTGTTCATGTCGTGTTCCATACCAAGAGCCATTGCTAAACAACCATGGTGCCAAACATATCCCCTTCTACAAAAAGTCAGACTCAGGATACTGGTTAAAAAAACAGAACTCTGGGACTTGCCTGCCTTTGGGCCAAATCATCGCCATCCTCCAGTAGGCACACCCACAGTCACATTATTCACTCCTCATCTCATTTCACTACTCATGCTGTTTAGTACTACTAAACAGTGGTTTAATTGCTTTTTTCTACAGATATGTTGATTAAAAACTGTTTAAAATGATTTTTTCACATACAGTTACTGTAAAACCATAAAGGTTATAAAATGTTTGGATAAGCATCCAAACCTTTTTTTGCTTATCAGAACCTTTTAGAAGCTCAGAACCTTTTAGAACCTCAGAACCTTTAGAGGTTCTCCCATCCCTACTGTTTATTTGATATCATCCCTATCTGTAATTAGTACTGAAAGATATCAGTGATGGGACCAGTTAGAACTTTTTTTCTTTTCCTGTAGTGCTGTTTGGTCCCCAGCTATCACCTTTGTCTCCTTCAGACATGTTGCTCAGCACCCCCAATCTCATCTGCCATTCCCTGTTATCATGCCAGCAGGGGTCCACATGTGGTGTACCCTGGGGGCACTGGCACTATCATCCTTGGCAGCCTGTGCAGAGGTGACTTTTCTTCCCCTTTTTCTTCCTCCGATTTCCCATGGGGTTGAGTTGTGTGGAATGATGTGTGTGCACCTGCAGACACATGTGCATGTTACAGGCATCTATGTTGGGGCCCCTTCCCATGGCACTCACCTGATGCACCACCCTGCCTCTGCTAGGTGCTGACAGTGCAGCGAGATGCATTACACCCCTCCTGAAAGGGGCAGAGCTGTACGTGGGATGCTCAGTCCTCCTAACCCCCCGGCACCCGAGTGACCATAGTCCATTCCCAAACCTGGGTCACAGATGTGGTGGCCAGTGTGGCACCAATCCCTCCACCCTCTGCTGCACTGGGCCAGCCTCACCACCAGAACTCCTTTTAACTGTGCTATTACCTATGGGCGTATACAATCCAGACTGCAGGATTTAACCAGATTCATACCCTGGCAGTATAGCTTAGAGGTTTAATGAGCTGTGAATGAGCTTGGTACATTCACCAGACCTAGTTTGATTCTTCCCACAACCTCCATTTGCATACTGTGTGACTCTAAGTAAGTCACTTAACCTCCCCAGTGCTCCTGGGTCAACCTGAAAACAAGCACTTGTGCCTAGTGGGCCTTACCTGGTTACCAAAAAATAAAATAAAATGAAAATATCCACTAAATGCTTATCTACTACTTTCCTGTACTGCTCTACTACTGAAATATTGTGTATTGTATTTTCTTGATCTTTCTGGCCCCTCGCGCCCCCCCCCGAAACTGGAAATAAGTCCATATGGACTCTGTTTGCTTAACTGGTAAAATATGTTATAAATAAATATATAATTGCAGCACTATCAGCACTGTTTTTACAGCATAACTGCAAAGGTCTGTTTATATTTGTTTTTCTTTTCAATTTTGGGAGGATTTTTTTACTTATAAGTATGATAACGTACTCCTAGGTGTGCAGTTGTACTGTAATAATAACCATACACCTTCTGAGTGACTGAAGTCAATGGGCAATATATTATGTCTTGCTGCCTTCCTGAGGCATGTATTTATTTATTTCTAGTGCTACGTGAAAATAAAATTCTGCCAGCAGAATCACCATGATAGTCAAAATTTTGCTTCTGTGAAATTTCAGAATGCAGTTTGACAACTTTCACAAAATTCCTACTTAGAACAGCAGAATAGAATGTATGAATTGCAGATTACTGTATTAATCTGCGAAAAGAAATTCCACAAAACTGAGCACTGAACTGCAGAATGATTGCATGTATTGTAGACTAATGTACTGAAATGCAGGATACAGTTTCACAGAACTGCATTCTGCAGTTTGTGTGTATTATGCTGCAATTCATCTAGAAAAGTTCATGGAATGGGGTGAAAATTCCCGAAACACATTCAAAGGCTTCAGAATTTGCCCACATCAGAATTTCAGAAAATTTCACAACATTTGTGAAATTTCACAAAATGTCTGCAAATTTGGAATTCACAGTTTCTGCCCAACACTAATTCTTTCAAAATAACTGCACATTCTGGGTCTGTTATCACATCTATTAAAGTGCGTATGAACAGCTGTCATTGGCTAGCATCTCAGTGGAAACTCTCACCTTTACAAACGACAACAGCAGCCTTTCCCTTGAGCATGTTGTCTGACCATACACCATCGGGCAATCTGAAAGGGACAGCTCATTGCCACAGCAGTTCACTTTGTCAATCCACTTGGTTGCTGCAGTGTATGGAATTCCAGTCACTGATTGTGCAGACAAGTTGGCCACCTGCCGACAAACAACGTCACCATCGGTCTGGTTCCATGAGTCCCAGCAGATGGGTACCCAGGAGTCTCCAACCCGAACTTCAACCATTCCATTGTAAACATACCTCAGTCTCACCGTGGCATTGCTCGCTGGATGAACATGAAAGAGCAGCAACATTTGTTAGTTGGCAAAACAGTTGATCATATAATTCTTTAGCAATACTATATTTCTAGCATACTTAAAGAGCAGCTGACGCCTTCAGGAGAACTTTAGCAAAACATAATATTTAGACACAGTTTGGCTTGTATTTCACATTGGTTCTGCATTCCTCCTCCTCATTATTTATTACTGGTGTAATTTGCATGAAAACAGGACCTTTGCTCCTGAAGTGTTAATCTATTCCTGTTGCCTTCTCCCTACCTGAGGTCATAATGTACTGCTTGTGACATCACAGTTATTCCTGTGGCAACAGATTGTGATGTCACAACAAAGGATTATGACAGAAGTAGTGTGTAAGCTAAAGAGGCAGGTGAACCTCAAGGTACAAAGATTGTGTATTCATGCAGATTTCCTCAATAATAAATAATGGGAGGAAAATCTATAGAATATACTGTGTATATATATATATATATATATATATATATATATATATATATATATACTGTGTGTATATATATATATATATATATATATATATAATGCAAGCTGAATTGTACATAAATAACATGTTTTTCAAAGTTTTCTTTGAGGTGTCAGCAGCTCTTTAAAGGAGAACAGTCAACACTAAGAGCCCTGCACTAAACTGTGGGACTGGTCCCAATTTGCACTTTGTGTGCAAAAAAATGTTTTACTATTTACTGCAGTATAATAGATTGTGTTGTGCTGATTCCGCAGACCCAAGCTAACATTTGCTGTAACCAGAAATCCCAGAATCCCCTTCAGCGGAAGCCAGAGAGAGCTTGTCTGCAACAGTAGGAGATTCAAATAGCCTGCAGTGCATGTTTGAGCTTTGATAAACTCAGATCAGATGCTTGCTTGTCCTCCCAAGGCTATGTACAGTCCTCTGTGTCTGCGTTTAGTCCTGGAGGACAGCAGGACCAGCAAACAAAAGATCAGAGCTTATAAAAACTCTAACATGCACTGCAGGCTATTGAATATCCCACTGCTGCAGTCCGGCTCTGACATCAGCTGCAAGGGATTCTGGGATTTCTATTTACAGCAGTGTCAGCTTAGGGGTCAGCAAAATAAGCCTGATAGAATCTATTATACTGTAGTGTACAGTAAGTAAAGTTTGTGCACACAAACTGCAAAGTGGAGCCAGCCTTACACTTAAGTGTGGACTTTTCAGCGCTGGCTGTTTCTCTTTAAAGAGCAGCTGACACCTCCAGAAGAACTTTAAAAAACAATTCTTGGACTAAATTCAGCTTATATTTCACAGTAGCTCTGTGTTTCTGCTCCCCATCACTTCTTACTGAGGTCATAAGCACTATTTGTTCCTTGAAAGCATATCAGTTCTTATTGCTTATTCTCCATCTGATGTCATAATGTTTGTGGCATCCCAGTTATTCCACAGCAACAGACTGTGGCAGCACTCCTGAGGATTATCATTGCAACTGGGTACTAGGATGTAGGGGTGGAGGAACTCCAAGGGATAAAGATTCAGATTTCATGCAAATTTGCTCAGTAATAAATAAGAGGGAAGCGAAATCTTTAATTAGTTAATTTGTTCACTGAGTTGATGCACTGGCCCAGGGGGTAATTTTCAGTCATGACCTGAGCCATGAAGATGGCACACAAGAGTTCAGCAAGAATGCAGTACCTAAAGGGCAACTCGGAACCATAGCTAACTGATAGGACATCCGTATACCACAATATAACCACATAAACAGTAAGCAGAGGTAACAAGGCATTAGGACTGGCAGAGTATGAAAACATAAAATAATGAATATTCAGGAATGAGTACAGGCTATTGTCTTGTTTGATTCATATCTTTTTTTTCTTCTTGTCAATTGTTACCTGCTATTGTGTTCTTGTATAACATTGAAAAATCTATAAAACTGCAGTTTTCAAAAGAATCTGGGGCATCATGGGGCATGGAAATGTTATTAGAATATCTCATTTTTTGGGGATCCCTTTGTATAATAGGGTACAAACACTGCTTAGTTTGTAGTGCAGTGCAATGGGACACACAACTGCAAGTGGGGTCTAGCTGGACCATCACCTCAACTTCTCAGCACATGTTGATGCCATCCACCGTTAACTACTCCCCAAACTGGGTGCACTCTATAGAAACAAAGCCAATATCCCACTCCGTACCTGCTGAGAACTAGTCTCGATCCTCACAATCTTTGACTATGGTGACACTGTCGCAGCACAGCTTCCAAGTCCTCCGTTGGCAGACTTGACCCACTCTTTCACTGATTCTGCCACTTTGCATTGGACTGCTCTCCTCGTACCCACCTCTGCTCACTTTACTCCCCCCCCACATTCCCTTGATGCCAGATGCCTCACCCACTGTGCCACGTTCACCTCCAAATTCTGGCTTGGCCCTCTCCCTCCCAAATTTTCTGCCCTTCTACCTTCCCACCCTCTTTCCTCCTACTCCCTCTGGAACATTGCCTCCTATACCTCTCCCTTCCCTCCCGGAAAACCACCAGGGGCCAAGCTGCCTTCTTTTATCGTTTTCCTAAGCTCCAGTCCTCCCTTCCTCAGTCTATCTGCTTAGCCTTGACCGTTTCCTCTCTCAAATCCCTTCTTCATGACTTTACTACCCATCCTGGAACTCTGACCCCTTGTGTCCCCTCCCCACCCTCTCAGTTTTGTTGATGCCCCCCATACCCCTCCCAGCTAGGATCACTTTCCTACCCTCCCATGACCCCTGAACTGTGTGACTTTCAGCTGTTCCTAATCAATATTCCACATTTGGTAATGTTCTGCTCCTGAACGTACTTCGTTGCACTGGCATTGATAACTACTGCACCTTCATGCAGTCTGGCTGGCATTAATCTGCTCCTTATCTGGTGCTTGCCCCCAGCACTGTATTGCACTTGTTCCTTAATGCATCATTTTACATCTTTGTTTTGTGTTGCACTGACTATCTGCCTGTATATCATGGCTGCTCAACTGTAATCTATTTTATTTTTATAATTTATTGCAACTTACAGTATGTTATCTTCTCTTGCGCATCTTGGATTGTGTACTCCCACACCCCAACTGCCCAGGGTTCATCTGGAAATGTGTTATTATCAACTCAGTATGTCTTTCCTGGTAAAACATTTGAAATAAATACATACATATTTACATAAATAACTAATAAAAAGCCACACAAACACACATTTCTAATTGTACTAGAAAGTGTATGACAACAGCCTAGGATAATTACCTCATAGAGCAGATAATAGGATGATAACCACACATGCTTCTTTATAGATTCGGGCAGTAAGAAGTGTTGAGGGGCAAGATGGTGTTAGCAAAGCAACAAGGCATGATAGGGTGGCCAGTATTTATGAATAGTAACTCCAGTGTTTGCACAACTTTACGTTGCTTTTACTAACCCAATTCAGCAATCTTCCATGTTGTTTAAAAGCATATTACTGAATCAAGGTAGGAACAGTTTAATGGTACTAACACTGGAGGTAATGTTCGTGAATATAGGCTGGTGTACATTATTGAGTGATAAGGACATGCCTTGGGAACTGAAGTATGAGATGATACTGAATGTCTTATGCACCAGGGAAGTGCCATTATTCCACAATTCTGAACACCCTAGAGTGCATTATTGTGATTATGAAATGGTTCATAGAAACCCAGAAATTGATGGCAGATAAGGACTGCAAGGCCCATCCAGTATGTCCATTTCTTTTTCTGCCTGATGAATGTGCCGTCGGCCTTTACTCTATCAATGGTCTATCTATTCAAACTCATCTGTGTTGCTCCCTTATGCATAACCCATGCCTGTCTGAAGCTCTGCACTGTATTCATAGCCACCACTTCCTGAGGTAGGCCATTCCATGCATCCACCACCCTTTCTGTGAAAAAGAACTTCCTCACATTACCCCTTAATAGGCCTCCCTCTAATCTCATGCTGTGTCCTCTTGTCCTGCTATTTTACTTATATTGAAATATGTTAGACTTTTCACCTTGTTAACGCCCTTAAGGTGTTTGAATGTTTCGATCATATCACCTCTCTCCCTCCTTTGCTCTAGGGTATACAAATTGAGCTCCGTTAATCTGTCCTCATATGTTTTCTGATGCAGTTCCTGCACCATTTTTGTTGCCCTTCTCTGGACTGCCTCAATTTGGTTAATGTCCTTGTGAAGTTGGGGCCTCCAGTACTGCACGCAGTACACCAGAAGGGGCCTAACCAGTGTCTTGTAAAGAGGGATTATTACCTCCCTCTTCCAACTTGTGATACCCCTACTAATTCACCCCAACATCCCTTTAGCCTTACCTACTGCTTTAGAGGTCTGCTTGGATGATTTCAGGTCATCGGTGATGATGGTGCCCAAGTCTCTTTCTTCCCTTTGTGACTGCCAGCAACTCCCCTCCCAGCCTATAGGTGGCTTCAGGGTTTCTCTTCCCTATGTCCTCTTGAATATGTAATTTGAGGCACGCAATCTCTGCCCATGCTGTCTGTAGCTGAGCCCTTAGATCTCCAATGGCCCAGCATGTAGGACAGTGTCCTAAATCCTGTAAAACTGCCCTTCTGAAAAGTGTTCCGCAGTACCTGCAGTTAATGATATCCATTCCAGATACGTTGCTGGGTTTATAACCTGGTCAGAGTAATTAGGAGGAAGAAAATGAAAGCAAAAGTTTGATTTTGTGTTTTGTTTGTTTTTGTATAACTTGTTATAACAAGTTAAATTACTAGTGCTCCTGTAAATGAGGTCACTGTGTGCATACCCCTCTGATCCGCCCCTTCCTGCTTTGCTTCAGAAAATGTCATGACTGTGCTACCCTATAAAACGAGTGTAGTGTGGGGTGGTTGGGGATGGGGGTTGGTGGTTGGGCCCTTCCCCTGCCGAAAAAGAAGAACCACGGACGAAAGAAACAAGGAAGTAAGAGCAGAAACAATCAGTTAGCAACAAATGCAGTAGCTCAGAAAGCTTATCCTAATGATAGATAAAACTGTAAAACCTGTAAAGTTCCATTGATTTCTAGTTTAAAACTGAGTAATGGGGGTCAGCACATTTAGCATTTCTGACCCATGTTGTGTTGTGCTAGAATAACACACAGTCATGTGATTGTATCTGACCAATCTAAGGTCTTGGTTTCTCTTTCCCAGTTTATAATAATCCATCAAGCAGATAATAGCTAGATAATAGTCACCTACATTGAAGGTTGCCACTTTATACATCTGGGGGCACCATGAAGCACTGAGGGATAGGAGGGTGTTAGCATTCCAAAGTTTTTCTACATTCACTCCAGACTCTATCAATATCTAAGTCAGAATGTTTCAAATACTGAGGGCAGGGTTTTAAAAACTACCTCGGGAACTTGCACTGCAATTTTGGCACAGTCCCAGAAATTGCACATGAAAGTTAGACCACCTTAAAGGCAGTCTAGCTTTAATGTGTATTTGTAGTGAGTTGCAATATTTCTGGTGCCAATGCATGCATTAATATATTTATTCATATATACATATATATATATATGTTTAGTTTTTGTTGCAACACATGTATGAATATATTATTTATGTATTTAGTTTTTGTTACAGCACATGCATCAATGTATTTATTTATATATTGAGTTTTTGTTGCATATATTTATTTATATATTTAGTTTTTGTTGTCTGGGAAAGGAGGGGTAGGTATTTAATTTTTGTTGTCCGGGAAAGGAGGAGGAGTAGGCAATTCTGCCTGTTTTCAGCCTCCTTCCATGCGGGGTGGGGGGTGGTGGGGATAGAGATGCAAACTGGCATATTAAATCATGCTTAGCTGTTGGTGGTAGTTTTAGTGATGCATGTATCATTCTGTATTTATCATAAAGGGGATACAACTACCACACATGCATTCAAACATTTAAAAATGGCATTTAAATGTTTTTTGGTGCATTTATTTTGACATAGGCACAACTCAAACCTGAGAATTGTGCCTGTTGACCTGATACATTCTCCGTTGCCATCTTCGTTTCTCTGAATCAGGTCTCCTCACCATTACCAGAGCACGTCTGAAATCCTCAGGCAATGGAATATTTGGGGTGCAGCTTCCATGCTATGGAATGCATTGCTTTCAGCCATGAGAGAAACCCCTCAGTGGTAATTTTTAAAGCATGCTTTAAAACTCACTTGTCTAACGTGAGGTTTGGGTCTGGCAGATATAGTTATACTGTTTTATTCTGTTTTAGTTTGTAACTGTACTGTACTCTTCATACTTACTCTTCATTGTACATGTTTTGATTTGTGTAAGGTGGCTAGAGCATCTGGGATTGGGCACCCTAGGAATAAAATTGCTTGCCTTGATTTGCTATTCCTTACCTTGCATCAAGGCTTTTTTTTTTTTTAGAATTTTGCTCTGCGTGTATACAAAGTATTACAAAATAACAAATTCTGCTCTAATATAGCCTACCTCAGCTGGATGGCAAAAGCTTGGAAGATGGTTGTATGGGTGGTCCTCCTGAGTACATAAAGCCTGAGCCAAACCGGTATGCTGTTTGAACAGCAACTATTCCAGATTGAACGACATTACAGCAACAATTCACTATTGCCACTGTAATGTCACCATGGGAATCGGCTCTGCTATCTGTGGGTCTTCTACCCCCTCCCCGAACCAACTCTGACTCGGAGTTGATCATCTATATTATGGGGGGTGCAGGAGGCAGAGCCCCCCCGCCCGCATGGTGGGTTCGGGGGTAACTTTCTTTTGATGGGTTTATGCCGACCGCGGTTGTGGTTGACATAAATCCATCGCTGTAATGCTGGTCAAGAACTTTGTTGTCGCTCCAGCATCATGGATCCCAGCAAAACCTGCAACAATAACAATATACAGTAAAATGATGTTGTTTACTGAGAGAATGAAATATATTACCATTTTTGGAGCACACTACACCAGCAATTTGTGTGCTGACAGCAGCATTCCCAATTGCACCACAGGCTGTTAGGCTTTCCTCACTGCCAGTGCATGTACTCCCCAACCATACCTTCCCACCTTCCTCGCCAGTGCTGGTCAGATTCAGTACAGTTGCGGCTGTGCCACAGTTGATTTCTTTGCAGAACACATTTGCCATGTTAATGCTCCAGATGTCTCCAGCAGAGAGCACTCCCCAGGATGACTGGGCAGTAACTTCGACAATACCAGAGCACAGGTTTCCAGTACTTAACAGGCGGGCTGCCATTGATCCTACAAAACAAGTAAAAAAAAAAAAGACCATATTACTATAGATAAGTGCTAGTAGGACATGCTTGGGGCATGGTAAAATGTTCAAGGTCTGTGGTACAGAATTTAGTGTAACTGAAAAGAAGAAATTGGGATTTGAACCTGGGTCCAACAGACTGGTGCGTCAGAGGCTCCCTACAGTAATTAATGTAAAGTCAAAGCTCACTTATTTTATTCCAGCTGACACATGATAGTAACAGTTACATTTGGTACCTAAACTGGAGGACTCTGAAACAACAGCACACTCATCTGTTACATTTAAGCTGTAACTGCTGTAGTTAGTTTTAGCTGGGTACACCAAATTATCAGAATTTGCCATTTGTAGTTGATGCAGCAGGAATATCATCTGGCACACGAGGAAAAGGGAACATGTGGTACCTGTTTTGCAGGAACTGATCCTGCTGTCTGTGGATGGTACCTGTTTTGCAGGAACTGATCCTGCTGTCTGTGGATGGTACCTGTTTTGCAGGAACTGATCCTGCTGTCTGTGGATGGTACCTGTTTTGCAGGAACTGATCCTGCTGTCTGTGGATTGGTAGGTCAGCTGCTAGGTGCACAGGCTGACTATTAAACATTGATTAGTGCAGGTCCAGTAAATCTTGCTGATCTCCAAAAGCATCGCTGTACCTCCCTCTCAGACCCCGCATCTCCAAGTAGCGTCCATTGCTGATACGCCCCATTGACAAGGGTTGCCACCTCTACAAAACATTACTTTCTGCCAGCTGCTCCTCACTTGTTGAACCCACCCACCCCCCATATCAGTAAATACCACTGTCACCCACTCCATCATTTTTAAAATCATGTTTCATGTAGTAATGAACAGAAATGTTTTTTATTTATTTTATTTGTTTATGTTTTTGGTAACCAGGTAGGTGAACTGATCCAGAGGGCCATTTTCAGTCACGACCTGGGCCACAACATGGTGGCATGAGACATAGAAGAATACACAGTATACACATATGGTTACACTGAATGAAATTATACTGCACAAAACACCAAGCTGGATGTTGAGACATCTGTTGATTATCTGTGGTATACAATCATGGTAAATTAAGGACCGTGAGATATATAGGCAGCAGTACAAAGGTGTGGTAGGTTCAAACGATGGACAACTAACATTTGTCTAAGGTGCCATGTCAGATGACCTAAGAGAGAGGGTTGAAGCGAGGCATTGTGGTGGTCACCATGTGGATTTTGGCTCTATAGAGGGAGAGGCAGGAGTGGGGAGAACTGGAGGGTGTTTGTGCTGATCTAGTTCATGGCAGAAGATTATGGTGGCGTTTGGGTGTCTGCTTTACTCGGTGAGCATTTGCAGGAAGATGTTTCCAGTAGCCAGACCTTCAGGTTAGATTTGAAAGACTCGTGGGATGATGATGTATGAACAGGTGCCAGAAAACTGTTCCAGAGGGAGGGGGCAGAGACAGAGAAAGCATTACTGCCCATGACTGTGGAGATACGTGGAACCTCAAGGGTTGGAAAGGAGGATACCCTAGTAGGTCTGGTTGCTGTTTTATATATATGAAGGAGAGCATAGGGGGAAAGTTTATAATTTCTGAGGGAGCTGTCTATCAGACTGCCTGTGGTGTAGTCGTAGTCAAAGTGTGCCTGGAGGGGGAGCCACCCAAGGGGTTGGTAGAGTGAGCAGTGATGGGTTAATGAAGGAGCTTTGAGAATGAAACGACAAATGGAATTATAAGTCGTGGTGAGACAGGAAAGTTCCTTTTTGGACAGGTGTGAGTAGATGGGGCAGCAATAATCCAGGAGGGGGAGATGATTGCTTTGTGCAATCGTAAGGCGGGCTTCAGGGGATAGCAAGGGAAAGCCCGGTAGGCCGCACCTAGCTTCTGATGGATCTTAGTTATGGTCTGGGTTGTGTGATCACAGAAGGTGAGTGATGAGTCGAGAGTGACACCGAGATATTTGAAAGAGATGATCTGCTTTAGTGGGAGGCCTGCAGGGGGACATACTGTGAATGTGGAATTTGTTTTGGCAGCTTTATTTAGGAAAGGTTTGGATCCAAGGAGCGTGGCTTTTGTCTTTTTCCCATTTATGAGGAGTTTTCTGGACATGAACCAGACCTCAGCTGCTGCAAAGTTGCCAGTGAGTGTGGAGGAGATGGACTCTAGGGACTTATGGCTGTGGTACAGGACTAGGTCATCCACCTAGAGGAGTGCATAGTAGTTTAGGCAATCCCCTGGTAGATTATTGATAAACATGGAGAAGAGAAGGGGGCCAAGGACTGGTCCCTGAAGAACTCCAGTGCAGGTGTGAAGGGAGGTTGAGGCAACTTTGCCTATGAGCACGGATTGCGACCTGTTTGTGAGGTAGCTGTGAAACCAGGCTGCAGGTCCAGGGGCACAGCCAAATTTGTCAAGAGTGGCGAGGAGGAGAGGATGATCAACTAGGTCAAACGCCTTTGACAGATCGACAAAAACTGCACCCATGGCATTTCCATTGTCCATCTGTCTGAGGACATGGTTCAAGAAGGTTGCCAGGGCAGAGGAGGTGCTATGGTGCTTGCAGAAACCATGCTGAAGTGGACTTAGGAGGTTATGTTTGTTAAGGTGTTCGGATAGTTGGGAATGGACTACCTTCTCAAGAAGTTTGCTGAGATGTGGTAGCAAGGAGATGGGTCTGTAGTTTTCTGGGACTTGGGGGTCTCCCACTTTGAAGATGGGAACTACATATGCATGTTTCCAGGCATCGGGCTCTGTTTAGGTAGACAGTGCAAGGTTAAAAATGTGAGTTAGAGGTCTGATGAGGGCTGGGGAGATGATCCTCAGGAATGCAGGGTATAGCCCATCACTTCCTGGGCTACCGCTGGAGGGAAGGGTTTTCAGGAGTTTTGAGATGGCCTTGGTGCAGACGGCCCTGAAATAGAAAGGAGGGGTGGTTGCTGTGGGGTTAGGGGTGGTGGTGGGGCTTCCTGTTCTGTCAAGGCTGGAGGGGGGGTGAGAGGGGAGTTTGTTTAGGTATGGGGTCAGGTCAGTGAACATAGCATTTAGGAGGTTAGCGATGTCAGCAGGGTCGTTTACGGTGATTGATGGGGATGTGAATTCAGTTATCAGCTTGTTGGTCTTAGGATTTATTATGGATCCTATTGAGGCCCAGAATTTGCGAGGGTTCCCCAGGGTGTTCTTTTGGAGCTCAGTAAAATATTTCTTTTTTAGTGACTTTGCCTGCTGCTTGCAGGCATTTTGCAGCTGCCTGTAGGCATTCCATAGCTGGGGGGATGGGGAGTCTTTGAATGCTCGCCATTTGGAATCCCTGACCTTCATTTGAGATACTAGTTCTTTTGTTATCCAGCGCATCAGCCACCTCTAACCCTTCTAGTTTTAATGGGGAAATACTGGTCCTGCAGCTTTTGCATGGTATTTGTAAGGAGAGTGACAGCAGAGGAGATGTTATCACACTGGTAAAGGGAGGACCAGTCTATGGACATAGCTTCCCTAGTTATCAGGTCATGATTCAAGCTGGTGAAACTTCTAAAGGACAGTATTTTTGGGGTAGGGCGAGCTGACTTTGTGTTTACAATGATGTATGTTGGGGTGTGATCGCTTATTGCATCTGACATTGTCCCTGTTTGGAGAAGTAAGTCAGATCGATTTGTTATGATCCAATCAAGGATAGAGTGGTTAGGTGAGTGCTGGTTGAATCTTGTAGTGGTAGAGATTACTTGCTCCAGGTTTTGTGATTTCAGTAGGGCTGCATAGTCAGGATTTGGGCGTGCTGCCCAGTTTAGGTTAAAGTCTCCGAGTAGAAAAGCATCCCTAGTTGGGGTGGTGGAGGCCAGGCCTGAGAGAAAGCTAGACAGTCCCTGGGTACTAGCTGGAGGGGGGTTGTAGCAACAGTCAACATAGAGGTTTTTTTGCTGCGTTGATGGTAAGCTCAGAAATCATCCATTCACTCATGGAGAAGGCGGTGAAGTGAGCAACAATGACAGCTGTTATATGGTCTTGGACATACAGTGCAATGCCACCTCCTCTCTTTCTACCTGGTCTATCCTGCCAGAGTAAGGAATAGTCTTGGAGCTGGTAAGAGGCATTGTCATGGTATGGCTTCAGCCAGGTCTCGGAGAAACCCAGTACTTGGGGCTTATATAAAGTCACCCAGGCCTTGATCTCAGCGAATTTAGAAGGGAGGCTGCATACATTTAGGTGGGAAATTTTTATTCTGTTTCATCCTGCCCAAGTGGCATTGGTGTGATCAATGTGTGTGTTTGCAGGTCCAGGGTTTATTTCAACATCCCCTGCTAGCAGGGCGAGGAGAAGGAGGGACAGAAAGGGGCAGGTCGGGGAATGTCAGTGTTGTTTTCTGATAATGATGGAGTGAATCAGGAAACCTAGCTGCCTTTGTTCATATTTTGATAAGGATGCTAGAGGTGCGGACTCTAGGAGTGTAGCCCAAGTAACAGCCCTGGGGGGCGTGTTAAGGGGAGGAGGCGGAGGGTGCATAGGGGTGCATTGATGGGAACATCTTTGTTCAGTGGCTAGGATCCCTGCCAAGAAGTCTGCTGCCAGTAACCACCTGGTCAGAGTGGAAATAACCAATAATACAAGCCTTGTGTTCCAATTTGGCAGCGATGAGGAGACGCCCTTATTGTTTGTTGATGATCTGAGTATAGGCGCAGACCAAAAATCCATGTTTCTTGCAGTTTTAGGAGGAAGTATGAAGGGACTTAGGAGAGAAAAGCATAGCGGCCACTGGTGGTGGTTTAGTATAGCCTGCTGCAGATAGGAAAGTGAGCGGATTAGGTATTTTACGCATGTGACACACACTATAAAAACAGATGTCGACCAAGGGTGGTGGTGGGGGTGGTGGGGTTAAAAACAACAGAATCAGCCATTGGAGCTGTTTGTAGCTCTGTGGGGATGCGTACCTGCGTTCTGTCCGTGTGCTCGGCTGGGGAGGGTTCCGACTGGGGAGGGCTCCTAACAGACTGGGGAGGGCTCCTGTATCCCACCTTGCCCTCATGACCACTGAACAGCTGAGGAGGAAGAAAGGAAAGATATTTATGGAGGTAGGTGGAGGAGTTTTTTAAAACAGAACGTAAACTGCTAGAGTCCTCCTGAAAGAACCAGCTAAGTATTAAGAGATTTTAAGGCTCAATTCTGAGTCCCTGTCACACAGTGGCTACCGCTGCTGTTCATGACTTGTAAAGCACTTTGGGATTCAGTATAAAGGACTCTCCCAAGGCCACACAGAGAGCATTTTGGCTCTTGTGGGGGTTTGAAACTGTGATCTCTTGGTTCCCACACCGGTACTCTAACCACTAGATCACACTGCCTCATTTGTCTTTGCCAGATAGCCTTATAGGATGTGGCATCTTGTTTTCTCTGAGTTCCATCAATGCAAACCATATGGTCATTTCTCAAAGCAGCAGTGCACTGGACTGGAAAAATGTTTTTCCAAAAAAAGCTAGTCACAGCTACAATTAATAAAAATATTAACATACCTGTGAAACCTACTTTTCTACGTATCCTCTATGCTGAACACTATGCAGAATTTTTTTTTTATGTTCTTGATCCTAAACCTTGCCAGGTCTACAGTGCTATCTCCAAGTCAAATGTGGTGGCAAACTTTTTTTCATGAGAAAAAGGAAATTAAAACACCTACAACATACTCAGATTTTGGTGAAACTAGAAAATGTTACCACTAAATAAAAATGGAAGATGTCTGGAATACTTCATAGTAAAAAAAGCTAGGGTCAAATTGTTTGCCCAGCGTCAGTGCATCGCTGCTTTAATTATCATGTCAGTTTGACACGTACAGTTGTAGTTGCAGTTCTTGGTTACAGTTTATTTTACGGGCAAGGTGTAAGGGATCTTCCCCTCATGTGTACATAAAGTTATTTTCTGTAGTACTTAGGATGGGTATTTGTGTGTAAAATGTATTTAAACTATTCCTGTCCTGCTGTGCATAGGGGAAGATTATCTTATGTACCTTTATAAGATCCTCAGAGTGCTTCATTAGAATGTCCTCTAGCAGCTTTTTGCAAAGGAGGCCCAGACGTGCAGACTCCCAGTGAAGAATACGGTGAAAAGACCAGCCAGCTCCTGCTCAGATATGAAAGGGGCAGGATAACTGACTAGGCTAATGACATGCAGCTGGTCAACCTTAGGGTAGTCTATCAGGAAGAAGGTCAAGTACAGGGGCATTGCACAAAGAGCATGGGATAAGCAAGGGTTCAGTTGTTTTCCTATGGAAGTCAAACATTTCCATGGCTCCAAATTTAGAAGTCATTTCATTTTTTTTGGAAGTCAAAATATTTCCTGGGTCTGAATTTTGAAAATCAAAGTTGTTATGCGATAAAGTTTTGGAAGTTCATATAAAATGTTACTAGTCAAATTATTTTCGGTTCATTTAATGAACAATTTTCTAGTTTAAAAAAAAAAAATTGGAAGTCACATAAGTTTCCTTTTTTTCCCTAGATACTGTAGAAGTAAAATACTTCCTTCCCTTTGATTATGGGAATTTTTACCTTATGTTTGGAAGTCAAATACTTCCAAAATGGAGTTAACTAATGTCTTGGGGAAAAGCCAACCCGGGGATCATGGGAACTCAAAGCTGAGGCAGTTCAGCCTTGACACTTTTCAATCGCTCGAGTTATTAAAGAGATTTCAATTCTGCAAATGAGAGAAATCCTGGGGTTATAAACAATGTGTTCCACCTGACAACTAAGAGAAAGGGCCTTCTTTTCCGAATGTGCAGCATGATGGTATTGCAAAGTGTATGCATTGAGCAAAATTCTTTTTTTTTTTCAAGAAACCTGAGTGGTAAGAGAAAGTTAGAATTTGGATCAGTCTAGGTTTTTTCTGTTTTTAGGGCTGTGAAGCAGACCTGTGCCTATTTTGATTTAAATGAGGAAGTAAGTGGCTGCTCATTCCACTGAAAGGTATTGGAGGGTTAGCAGATGTTGGATTTTTAAGAGGGAAAACACGTGAGTAAAGTGGCTTGTTATTAGTTGATAGCACTGTCTTTTATAAATGTTAGAATGTGATTAGTGTGCCTAAGCATACCTCTCAACCTTTCATCCCCCAAATGTGGAACACTGAGTCTCAAAATGTGGAACAAATGAGCAAAATGTGGAATTCTTAATCAAATCTTTATCTAGGAGGCTCAGAACACTGTTAAAATGTTGGCAGTTATGTTCAGAAAGTCTGTTATTACTTGAATAATATATTTTTTGCATTATTTACTATAGATTTTTGCTTTTAAATGTCAATATTGAATGTGGAACAAGTCCTCACAATGTGGAACAAGGAGTTTTTGTGAAGTAAAATGAGGAACGTTCCTCGTAATGTGGTACAGTTGAGAGGTATGTGCCTAAGGGTTGCATGAGTGAGTGAGTGAGTGGCGAACCTCTCAAAAATCAGCATCAAGGGTCTCAAAAATGCACATCTCATGCATACATGTCCTCATAACTAAATGGTATCCTTACGGTTTGTGAAAGACAGCACTCATGGGTATGCAGATGAGGGAGTGAATACAATGCAAACTGCTTGGATCACAAAGTCTTCCGAGTGCTCTCTCACCCAACCTGCACAGAAAAAAACCACCTGCTGCTACTGATCCCACCCACCTCCAGCCTGCTCCCTGGCATGGCCTGCACAGGAAAAAAGTCTACTTCTGCTGATCTCAACTGCCTCTCAAATGCTCCCTAACCTGGCTTACACAGAAAAAAAAAAACACCTACTGCTGATCCCACCTGCCTAGCAATGACTTCCCAGCCTAACCTGACCAGAAGAAAACCTAACTGTTGCTGGTGCTGAGGGCTTTTTCTGGTAAGGAGAAAAGAGGTGGGAACACATTCTAGATGCCATCAGTGTGGTGGACCATCTCTCTTTTTTTTTTTTTATATCACAGTTTTTTCCCCCATGGCTGGCCCGAGCTTGGTGATGATGTACTGCCTATCCATGGTGCCCATCCCCCCATATGAGGATTATGTTGCACAGCCATGGGGTTAGGGTTTTTTTTGTAGTTACTGAGTGACTGCATTAGTCTCTAATTCCCACTCCTGAGGACACTGGTGCAAAGGACTGAAGTCCAGGTGAGAAGCCGTGCTGAGACACAGCTTCCGCCAAGCACCTAACGGCAAGCTCCCCTCCCAACTCCGTCCATTAGTCAGAGTGGTATCTAACACTCCCCAGGAGTGGAGAAATGCCAGTCGGCAGCTCAGTCCAGCTCCCACCCCCCAGCTGACCCCCGGTGACCCGGGTGGTGGACCTTTTCCTGTCCCCCTCAAGAGAAAGGGGAACACTTTGCAGATGCCACTGACATGACAGGCCTTTTGCTGGTTCCACTCAAGGGGGTGGGTACTTTGAAGATTCTGGCAGCAAGGCAGGCACCAAAAAAAAAACTACCCACTGCTGCTGATCCCACCTGCCTTCTGACTGCTTCCCATTGTCCTGGCTGGTCTTTTCCACTTTATAGATGTCACTGACCTAATGAGACTTTTCCTGAGAGAGAGAGAGAGAGAGAGAGAGAGACTGAGAGAGAGAGACTGAGACTTTACAGATACTGCTGGCACAGTGTCCTGGTGTTCCCCATCTCGAGAGAGAGGGTGAAACTTTCCAAATACCACTCGTGCAGTGGAATATTTTCCTGTCCCACTCAAGAGAAAGTGGCACCGTTTTCAGACAGAACAGAGCACAGGAGGAAAGCATGTACTGTATCTTCACAGTGTGCCCCCTGAACTAGATAGATAGACAGATAGAATCTTTATTTTTAAACACATAAATAAGGGCTGGTAGTATAGCCTAGAGGTTAGAGTAATGAGCTATGAATAAGCTTAGTACATCCAGTAGACCAGGGTTTGATTCCCACAACCTCCACTTACATACTGCGTGACTCTGAGCAAGTCACTTAACCTCCTGAGTCGCCCCTAAAAACAGGCGCTTTTGTCTAGTGGGCCTTGCCCAATTACCAAAAGAATAAAATGTCATTAAGGAAACATTTCCATGTTTACAAAACAGTCCTGTGTGTGAACAAATCAGTTTAATTAAAATATAAAATACACTACAAAGTATACATCACAGTATTCTATTTGCTTGACAAAAGAGACATCGGAGAAACAAGGTCTAGTATACTTAACACTTACAAATGCTGGGGAAGTTTCCAATGCAGTAGCAAAAGCATTGGAGGATGAAGCAGTGCGTACTGAAAATGGCAGTTTGCGCCAAAATAATGCAGCCTAAAATCACAGATTGTTTTCCTCCAAACTTTGTTTTGCACCTGACAGGACTGATTTTATTTATGTGCACAGATCTCCTCAGTTGGTGAGCTGGGTGATCTTTTTTTATGAAAGGTATTATGTCAATATAGCAATACAAATGAGCACATGCATAACAACAAATCAATAACAGTGTGGCACATAATAGCGAATGGCACATAAGGACGAGTGGCACATTATAGCAACTTTACAGCAAGCAGTACAGGCTGATACCCCCACTATCAATGAGTGGCGTGGTGTTGGAATCCTAGAGATAGGAGAGTAGAGGGGCACAGCCCCCTGCATTAAAAGAAAACCTATATCACCTGGTGATGAGGTATAACAGTAGGTGTGTAAAGCGCTCACCTGTTCCGTTTTGCCTTCTGAGCTTTAAAATAGCTGTTTTGTGCCATGCTATTATTGGTATTCACTCAAATTGCGTTTGCTATTGTTGATTCACTGAATTGACTTTCACTATTATTGACTCACTAAATTGACATGGAGCCTTTATGAAATACTGTACAGGTAATGTAATAGCTAGGATTATATAACAAGCTTTTATGTATGAGTTTCAACCAGGATTTTGCACTTCTTACGGGCAAGGTCTGCCAATTCAATCTAGTTGGCAGTATGCAAAGATGGGTATTAAAATTGTAGCCCAGTACATACCAAGCCAATTTAAAGTATACTTTGTCTAGTTTATCCACCAACCTCTTATTTGCAGTTTAGTATACCAAGTTACGATATTCAAGGGAGGGTAAGATTAATTGTTCAGCTATTGTTTTCCTGGCTGTTTTTTCCTTTTGAGACACTTAGTGGTGCATCTTAAAGCCCCTATTTGCATGTTTACCTTGCTAGCAAGTGAAGTTATATGTCCTGTAAATAATAGGTCCAAATCAAAAGTCTCAACCAGGTAACGATATTTACTAACCTGTTCAAATAATTTGCCTGCATCAGTGTGTGTACAGCTGGAGTTTTTTCTTTAATCCAGAAAGGATCAGCTTAATTTTCTTAACATTCATTTCTGAGGCTTGACCTGGTAATCCACTCCTGCGCACTACTGAAATCTGCCTGTAATTTAATCCTAAAATCCAACACGTCCCATCCTGTAGTAATCAAAGCTGTATCATCTGTGTACAGTTTTAATGAAGAAAGCTGTACTACCCAAGGAAGGTCATTATTAAAAAGCAGAAATAAGAGGGGTCCCAAAATGGACCCTTGAGGCACCCCTCAAATTACATCTTTCTTTGTGGAAAGGGCCTGGGAGTCTGACAAACTGGACGTAATCCAATCCCTAGGACCATCACTTATCACCAGGGCCTTTATTTTGTCAAGTAGCAGGGACTGATCCACCAGGTCAGATCCCTTGGACAAATCCATGAAAAATTACCGATGTTTCCAGCCAGGAATCCAAGGAGGTGAACACTAAGCCATTAAATTCTAACAAAGTCATGGTACTAGAGTGCCTCCTCCTGAACCCAAATGGAAAAGATGTCAAAAGATTATATTTGTCCAAGTATTCAGACAATTGTAAGGGAACGTGATTTTCCAGGCATTTAGATAACACAGATAACAAACTCTAGCAAGAGCCAATTCGGGGATCTATGATGGGTCGTCGACAAAATATTTGTCGACGGACACAACAGTGAAACTGGCAGGTCGACTGCATTTTGCAGTCAGCTGCAGGTTTCCACAACACACTAGTGTTTTTTTTTCAGAGGGGCTTCACCCCCTGAACCCCCACCCCTGCACCACCCCACTTAGATTCTCAACTCCAAGTCGGAGCTGATCGGGGGGGTGCAGGACCCCCGACAGACAGTGCCGGATTCCAGCAGGTTCCCTACAGCGACGTGTCGCTGCTGTCGCTGTAGGGGACTCCACTGTTGAAATGTCGACATCATGGCTGCAAATTCCAATATGGTTGCAAACTAATGGTATTGTGGGCAGTGACAAATGTGTACACTAGCAATTTTTACACTAACCACTGAGCCACCCAACTGCACTTTCTAATTGTTGTGATGCACAAACACACTGACTAATATCTATATACATATATATGCATATGTATTCCAGTGTAACATAGTAGTGCACAGTCTACACACAGTTTCATAGATAAAAAAAAATAAAATAAAGGAACTGTTTTCTTTTTTTTCAGGCTCCGAGGGACATTGGAGGTTGGGGGGTTGCCACTAGACAACTCATTTAAATCAACAATGACATGCATAAGGCTGAAACTGATCTAGATAGTGGGGGAATGTAAACTAACAATTTTTGCACTAACCACTGAACCATCTAACTGCACTTTCTAATTGTTGTGATACACACACACACTGACTAATACTGTACATATACACATATACGGTATGCATATATATTCCAGTATAACATAGCAGTGCACAGTCTACACACACAGAGCATTTGCACGCGCACACACACACACACACACACACACACACACACACACAACACACACACTCTGCCATATATGACATTTATTTACTTATACATCTAACCCTAAATTTTATTGTATTTCATATAAGCAATGTGTTTTGCTAACTATCACATTGTACTAATCTATGGCATGACTGGATAACCAAGGTAGTGGACCAGGGAGATGCAGTGGATGTGGCCTATCTGGACTTCAGAAAGGCCTTTGACACTGTCCCCCATATAAGGCTGATTAAACTGTGCAGCCTAGATGTGGATCCCAAAATAGTTCTGTGGGTGGAGAACTGGTGAATGGCAGGAGTCAGAGGGTTGTGGTAAACAGGGAGTACTCTGGAGAGGGAGAGGTGATGAGCAGGGTGCCGCAGGGGTCAGTGTTGGGGCTGTCCTCTCTAATGTCTTTACTGGGGACATTGAAGAGGGACTGGAGGGGAAGGTATGCCTCTTCGCAGATGATACAAAGGTATGCAATAGGGTGGACACTCCAGAGGGTGTTGAAAGAATGAGGTAAGACCTTAGAAAACTGGAAAAATGGTCTGAAGAATGGCAGCTGGGATTCAATTCAAAGAAGTGCCAGATCATGTACACAGGGCAGAAGAACCCAGTGGCAAGGTACAAACTAGGTGGGGAGGTACTGACAGCCACAAAGCAGGAAAAGGACTTGGGAGTTATCATCTCAGAGGTCCTAAGAGATAGTAGCCAGTGTGTTAAGGTGGATGGAAAGGCTAGCCAGATACTTGGATGCATAGGGAGGGCTATCATGAGTAGAAAGAGGGAGGTCATCTTGCCCCTGTATAAAACGCTCATGAGATTGCACCTGGAATACTGCATCCAGTTCTGGAGGCCCCATCTGAGAAAGAACATAGACAGAGTGGAGGCGGTGCAGTGGAGGGCAAGTAAAATGGTGCAGGGCCTGTGGGATAAGACCTATGAGGAAAGACTAAAGAAGTAAATATGTACTCCCTGGAGGAAAGGAGGGAGGTGGGGACATGCTAGAGATATACAAATACATCAGCAGTATAAACAGAGTACAAGAAGGAAGCATCTTTCAAAGTAAGAGACGTTCCAAGTCAAGGGGGCACAAAATGAAGTTAGATGGGGGGAGGCTCAGGGAAACATGAGAACATATTTTTTCATGGAGAGGGTGGTGGATGCCTGGAATAGCTTACCAGAGTGGGTGGTAGGGGCTAAAGCAGTCACAGAATTTAAGAAGGAATGGGATAAACACAAGGGTATCCCGGAGGCAAGGGGGGCTTCAGAGTTCCGTTTGGGTGTGGGACCTCACATGAGATAGGGATTAATAGGGCAGACTGGGTGGTGATATGACTCCCACCCCCCAAGCCTGATCTCCCACTGAGCACCCACCACCCTGCACCCCTAGACTCCACCACACACCCTCACTCACCTGAACAGGGCCCAGTGTGAAGACCCACTCTCCCATCGAAGACACATCTTGCTGCTGGAACTGGGGACTGCTATATGAGAAATAAGGTAAGTGGAGTTCAATGTATTTCAATGGGATTTCAACTGCATTTACCTGATTTTTCATATAGCAGTTGCCAGTTCCAGCAGCAAGCCATCTTCCATGGGATGGTGGATCTTCACATTGGGATCTGTTCAGGTGAGTGAGGGTGTGTGGGGAAGTCTGGGTGGTGTGTGGGGTAGTGGGTGCTCAGTGAGAGGTCGGGTTGGGGGAGTGGGGTTGCATCAACGATGGACCTTTTTTTACAGATTAAAAAAAGACATCAAGAGACTGTATTCTTTTTTCCAGGCTCTGAGGGATATTGGAAGGTGGGGGATTGCCACTAGACAACTCATTTAAATCAGCAGTTACATGCATAAGATTGAAACTGATCTAGATAGAGGGGGAATGTAGACTAGCAATTTTTGCACTAACTGCTGAACCACCTAACTGCATTTTCTAATTGCTGTGATACACACAACTGACTAATACTATACATATACATATATGTGCATACAGTATACTGTACAGAAGGTTATATTCACATTCCGTTTATTTTCACTATTTTTGCTATTGAGAAAAATCAGTGAAACTAACCAGGAAGCGAATATTAGCAGCATATAGCAAGCCATTGAGTCACAAGCTGGTTAGTTTAGTGTTTTGCAAGGTGGACGTGTTTTATTTTACTAGACTCCTCAAGTGCTGTCCACTTGGTTCAAGCAGCTTTTGGGATTTGCTGTCCTGGGTTGCACTGGCATATTTTATCTCAAGGACGTGCTGCTTCTTGTTGTCCCATAGCTCTGCAGTAAGCCAGGCTGAGGGACACCATGCCAGGGGAATGAAAGTAGTAATTAGAAAAATTAAAAAAAAGATCTGTCTGCCCATGATTGGTGCATGACCTGGTGGGAGTCGAAAGACACATGGCAGTTTCCACAAGAGCACTGTAGGGGATCTTCCTCAGTGTCCCCACCCCCTCACCAAACACCTCGAAAAACTCAGATCGCAGCAGTAGCTTGAAACGCAGAAGCTGGGTGCCTGAGATGCTGATGCCTTCCCTCCTGCTTCCTACACCAGCTCGGATTCAGTAATTGGAGGGCAGAGTGGCTGTTGTGGATAGAGCTACAGAGTCTGCTTATTTTAAGTAAAGATCCCGGTCAAAGCCGCTCTGAATTATAGCTGCTGGAGGACTCGGGGCCATAAGGGAGGAAACAAAGGTTGAAATTAACCTCCCTCCTCCTTGCTGAATGACTCAGAGCACTCGGAGGGACATGAAAAGCAGCAGGCGGGCACTGGAATTAGCAGGGTAAGTGTAAGAACCAAGCGCTAATTCTACTGCACGTGAACATGTATAGCAGGTTGGATTGTACTAAATACACCAGATGTGAATTCAGTCTGCTATACAGAATATTCAAGCATAACACAGCAGTGTGTTCTCTGCACACATTTTTACAGTTTAAAAAAGAAGACATTGAGGGACCGTTTTCTTCTTTTCAGGCTCCAAGGGACATTGTGGGATGGGAGGTTGCCACTAAGCAGCTCATGTAAAGCAGCAACAACATTCATAAGGTTGAAACTGATCTAGATAGTGTGGGAATGTAGACTAGCAATTTTTGCACTAACCACTGAGCCACCTAACTGCACTTTCTAATTTTTGTGATACGCGCACACACTGACTAATACATATACACATATATATTCCAGTATAACATGCAGTGCAAGTCATATTAAACTGTTCCTCCAGCTCACTGATTTAGCATTTTTCAGTGAGTTGCTTAATATGTGCACTGCTCACTGCAATGAATTAATAAAAGTTTCCTAATGGTTTATTTCTAGCTGCTATTCAATTTCAGCTTACTTTACTTTGCAGCTCTCTGGAAACTTTTATCAGTGTAGTGCATGAGTAGTGCACACATTAAAGAGACACTGTCACCTTTCAGCAGCTATACTGAACTTGTGTGACCAGTGTGCCTGTAATAACATATATGACAAAATAAACCATTTGTTGTGCCCAGTAAGAGTAACAGTAAGATCTGTTACCTAAATTTAAAAAATATATATACTTTAGCTTAGTTCAAGCACATTACCTTAGTGCTTGGCCAATTTTCTGACACCGATTGCCTCTTCTCAATGTGAATACGCTTTGCATGTGTGCAAATTTCCTGAGCAAGTGTAAGTGGTACAGTAGTTGAGGCTAAAAGTACATGCTCTTCTGAGAATGGGGATCTTTGTAAGAATAATGAAGAGCATTGCAAGTCTTACTTTTACTGCTTTGAAAAACAGGACCCTAATTCTGAGCATGCATGCCACGTCCATGGCAACATCACACGCATGTTCAGGATCATGGTCTTGTTTTTCAAAGTGGCAAAAGTAACTTGCAATACTCTTTTTTTATTCTTACAAAGATTTTTGTCTATCTCAAAACAGTATATAACAGCATTTGGCTAGTGGGACTGGTGCCAGTTTCGACCCCCTGTCCATGACACACTACCTGTAAAACAGCTAGCTTAGCTGATCTAAGTTTTCAGTAAGAAGGCACATAACCAGCATAGACCAACAAACTCATTTTTCAGTACTTTAGCAACAGAATTCCAACAGCATTGTACGTTTTAAGAGTAAAAAGTACATATGAACAGTCCATTACAAACCTCCAGTGTAAAAAAACCTGTAACATAAATTAACTGTGTTTAGGGGTCCTTTATCTTCATTGAGAGTTGTAACATGAGATGATTTACTACATAAAACATTCCATTCTGTGACATTTGACTTACTCACTGCTAGTCTCAGGGTTGTCTGCTTATCTCCCTTTGTACTTGAGAAAGGCTGACTGAGCCGACATGTTTATGAGTTATGAATCTTTCTTGAAAGACAGTTCTCACCAGATTGAAGCGTAGCACACAAAATAGTGCTTTGAAGCTCTGCTCAGCTGTATGAAAGAGGAGTAATTCCACAAAACCTCTAATTTTATCTAGTGCATTAGGAATCTGAAGAACTCCCTTTTTCTACTGTAATAGCAAAGGAACTGCAGGGCTCTGCCCACTGAAGCCCTAATAATGTTATTGTTCGATAGTTCCCCAGATGCGAGGTGTTAGTGCCTTTAAAAATTGGAATTACCTTGCTATCTTTCCATACTGAAGAAAAGTGTCCTGCGCTTGAACTCCAATTTAAAATGTAAGTAGTAATAGGGGCTATATCGTCAGCTGCCAGTTTTAAAAATGTGCCTTCAACCCCAAAAGGCCTGGCAAATTTATGTACACTGAAACTTTGTAGGCCTTGATGAACCTCTAGAGTACTCAAGGCCTGAACCAAAAAGGAGGAGGTTTGGAGTCTCTGTCAGTTTTTTTGTCATCTGGGTTTCCAGGGGAATAACTGCTTACCAAACCTGGCAAATTGCCAAAATAAGTATTAAGAATGTTAAAAATCACATAGGGGTCATTCATCAGCTTGCTTTCATGCATCCATTGCATGGCATTTTCTACACTACCTGGACTGGCTAACTGATATGCAGTTTGCCAGAATTTACGGGGATCATTATTATTTTTTTCCAGTTTGTGTTTGTCAAATCTAGTTTTAGCTTTCATTATCTGTTCCTTACACTCATTTTGTTTTTGTTTAAAGTTTTCCCAATCCCTCCCATTTAGTTTTTTTTTAGCTAATCACCAGAGTCTGTTTATCCTAATCATTTTCAAAATGTTCTCATTTATCCATGGAACCCTAGCTCTCTGAGCAGTGTCTCTACACCTAGGGGAATGCAGATCACACAAGTCTCCAAAGGTCCCTATGAACAATTCACAGTCCAGAAAAGCACAATGGCAGAACACAGAGGAGCCAAGACTCAAATCAGGTTGCAATTTCAGCACATTTATTGCAGCATTCTTATAACTGCTTGGGCAGACTCAGTGGGCCAGGAGGTCCTTATCTACTGACAATTTCTATGCATCTATATAACATAGACAGTATAAGACAGGGAACACAGGTTGGGGACCGGACCAGAAAGTACTCCAATGTTTACACCACAATGCATTTCAGCACACTATGGAGATGCTGCAATAATTGCAATTTGAGTTGAGTGCTGACTCTTTTGTGCATCACCTTTATGCTTTTATTGACATTTTTCAGATGTTGTGAGTGCAGAGGGCCTTTCCCTGGTATCCCTTAGCACGGGGTGGTCACTTTCCACATGCCACCAGCATGACAGGCCTTTTCCCATCTAGGCCGAAAGACAGAACACTTTGCAGATGCTACTGATGTGTTAGGCCTTTGCTGGCCACCCTCTTGAGTGGACAGTATGCCTGGCACCTCTAAGCAAACTTCTACCCACCACTCAACTGGACCTGAACCCTGGCTGAATGGACCTTGGGCACAGATTAAAACTGCACTAAAAACACATTTATTTAATCTTGCATTTGTGAACCACCAAATTAATTGGTTGAGTATACTGGATTTCATTCTTTATTTTAAATTTCTGATTTTACATTTGTACAGTGCTTTGACACTTGAATTGCGCTTTATAAATAAAATTATTATTATTATTAAAGATACACCCCTACCAAAGCCAGCAGTAGAGTATAAAGATAAGGAGAAAAGATTTGTACGTGTGTGTGTGTGTGTGTGTGTGTGTGTATGTGTGTGTGTATGAGCTGTGCATATGAAGAGGTTAAATCTTACTGACCACCAATCTCACTTTACACCACAGGTCCCCCAATGTGGCAGTGTGTTGAGTGTTCCCATGGGTGTGGAGTGAGGGGTTCTGCAGCAAGGGAGGAACTGCCTTGAGACGGGAGCTGTTGACCACAGGGCTATTTTGGTGGTTTGCCACAAGGCCTGTTGAATTAATAGACGTGGGGCAGTTAACTGGAAAGCCAGGATAGACAATCTTACCTGCTCTGGCCCATCTCTTCACTTATGAGAGTGTGTATGTGTCAGCACTGGGGGATTGACATGTCACCTGTGGGATCCCGGGTGCTACTGTTAAAGTGATAGAGGATCCAAAGAGGAGAACATTTTTTACAGACACAGTTGCTTTGCCTATTATCCTCCAATACTGTAAGCTTGGGCTTGGAGGCCAAACTTAGGTTGCCAGCAGCTTGGTACCACAGAGTTGGCACTTCTACCCAGTTCTACAGTTTCCATCCACAACACTGCTTATGCGACAGTGACAGGGGGATGCCTCGCAACACTCTGGAGCCCAAACAGGGGTAACCTGCATGTTGGGCTACTACTTTGCTGCTTGGTACCACACAGCAAACAGTTCTACCCATTTGTACAGTCTGTTTACCCTGGATAGCCCAGCTGAGATGCAATATCTCAACTTCAGTTGGGTCTGGCTGATACCCATTTCTAGAGCTGTGTGGATTGAAGCAATGAGAGGTCAGATGACTTGCTTATGGTCACCCAGTTGGTTGATGTGGAAGGATATGAACCTGCCTCACTTGGTTCCCAGGCTGTGCTTTACAGCTAGACTGAATTGCTTTATTAGTGTTTTTATGTGTTGTGTGTGTGTGTCTGTGCAAGCATGTGTGTATGTGTGTGTGTGTCTGTGCATGTATATGTGTGTGTGTGCATGTGTATGTGTGTGTACATGCATGTGTATATGTTCGTGTGTGTTTAACTGTGTGCGTGTGTGTGTACATGTTTGTATGTGTGTATGTACATGCACATGTGTGTGAATGCATGTGTATGTGTATGTGTGCATGTGTGTGTACGTCTGTGTGCATGCACATGTGTGTGTGTGTGTGTATGTGTGCTTGTGACTACATGTACTTATTTCAGTGGGGTCCTTCTTGTACTGATACAGCCCTGCAGACTGAAGCACTGAGAGGTTAAGTGACCTACTCAGAGTCATTCCATAAGTAAGTGGATGTGGTGCAAATTCAGCCTGCCTCTCCTGGTTCCTGACCTGTGTTGTACTGTTACACCATATTGTTTTATTGTGTGTGTGTGTGTGTGTGTGTGTGTGTGTGTGTGTGTGTGTGTGTGTGTGTATGTGTGTGTGCGCACGTGCATGCATGTGTGTGAGATTGTGTCTACAGGTATTTATTTAGCTTAGTGGTTACAGTGCACACCAGTAAACCTGGAGGCCCAGGTTTGAATTCCACTACTGCCATTCCCTTTGTAACAATACAGATGAAGGTAAATAGAAGGCATGCTGTTTGATTTACTGGTTAGAATGCTGGGCTGTAAAGCTGGAGACTAACCTGCAAAGTTACACTACCTAGGATTTATTCCTCGAGTGCCAGTCTGTCTCCTGTTTTTGTCCTTCATGGGTTAGTCACCTACAAGGCACCAATATCCCATTCTTTAGTGCACACTTGTTTCTTCTCTCTATCTCCCCCAGTATGCCTGCCTCCCATGGTGGCCAGGTATCATGGCAGCAGGGAGACCAAGCAAGGAGTGAGTAGTTGAGGAATGCTCATAGTGCCGCTGCCCATCAGACATCCAAGGAGAAGAAAACTAGACAAAATATCCTTGTTAGATGGGATGATGGACGGTCCCCCCTTCAAGTCTGGCACCACCAACTGGGTACCCCACAACTAGTTCCTACCTTGGGGGCTTCAGGTACCCATCTGACCCCACCACTAAGGGTATGCTATGGAGGTTTCTCAGGTAAGTCCTAGCGATGGTAGGTGACTGAACTGTGGGGCATTTAGAATGGGGTCAGCAAGAAAGCATGGAGCACAAATTCACTAATAAAAAAATAATAGTAATAATAATTAAGACGGTTAATTTCTTTCAGGAAAACAGTGTGGTCTAATGGTGGGAGTACAGACTTCAGAAGGAAGATTTCCAATATTCAAATCCCACCAGAGACCCTGACTCATGGTGTGACCTTGAGCAATTCATGTAATCTCTGCATGCTTCAGTCACTCCCAACTGTAAAACTGTGTAGAAGCAGGACTCCCACTCAAAGGGACATGTTACATCTCAGCGGGGCAGCACTGAGGCTCCTCTGGGCCCTTGGCTGGCTGCCACAAAGGAGAAAAACCTGGGAGTCATTCTGGATGAGGGACTGACATTTGGGGCTCAGGTGTCAGCAGTAGTCCAGAATGACCTTTACTATCTGCAGCATGTCAGCCGGATTAGATGCCTTAGCCCCCTTGTGACTTGGCCACACTGGTGTATGTGTTGGTGATTTTGAGGCTTAACTACTGCAATTCTCTTTACTTTGGGGTCAATGGCGGTACACTGTGAATGCTGCAGTTGGTGAAGAATGCAACTGCTAGGTTGCTGACTGGCTTCCGAGGACATGTCATGTCTCTCCAGTGCTGTGTGATCTGCACTAGCTGCTGGTTTAGTGGCATATCTACTCTAAAGTTGATCTACTAACTTATAAGGTCCTGCATGGGCTGGTCCTGGACTACCTGTCTGATCTCTTGCACCCTCACATGCTTTTGGGCCCTCTCCACTGAGGAGGGCCTCCTGGTAGTTCCCAGAATGAGGATACAAACCTTGGGTGACCAGGCTTTTGAGATAGCATGCCTGGTCCTCTGGAACTCCCTTTCAAGAGCCCTGAGGAGGGCCCTCTCAGTGGAGGCCTTAAAACTGGATCTAGAAACCTTCTTGTTTACTTAGAAACATACTGTAGAAACATAGAATCTGATGGCAGATAAGGACTGCTTGGCCCACCTAGTCTGCCCATGTCCCTACCTAACGGATAAGCTGAAGATCCTAGTTAACCAACAGCCTACTTCCTCCTACTCCCCCCCCACTAGAACTGCCTTATGTCTGTCCCATGCATTCTTGAACTCCCCCACTGTTTTTGACTCTATGACCTCCTCAGGAAGGCTGTTCCATGCATCTACAACCCTCTCTGTGAAGAAATACTTCCTCACAGTACCTCTGAGCCATCCCCTCCTCTAACTTCAAATTGTGCCCCCTTGTTCTTGCACATCTCTTTTTCGGAAATATGCCACCCTCTTAGACTTTGTTGATTCCCTTGAGGTATTTGAAAGTTTCTATCATGTCCCCCCTCTCCCTCCTTTCCTTCAGGCTATACATCTTAAGCTCCTTTAGTCTTTCTTCATTGTCTTCTGGTGCAGACTCTGCACCATTTTAGTTACCCTCCTCTGCACAGCCTCCACCCTCTCTATGTCTTAGCAGAGATGGGGTCTCCAGAACTGTACACAGTACTCCAGATGTGGTCTTACCAACTGTCTGTACAGAGGGCCAACAACTTCCTGTTTTCTACTGGTGCTGCCTCTCCCTATGCATCCCAGTATCCCCCCAGCCCTCCTTACCGCCTTCTCACATTGCTTGCCCACCTTTAGGTCATCTGATATGACTACTCTCAGGTCCCTTTCCATTTTTGTTGTTGTCAGTATTTCACCCCACATTGTGTATTCTTCCCCTGGGTTTTTGTTTCCCAGGTGCATTACTTTGCACTTCTTTGCGTTGAATCTAAGCTGCCATACATTTGACCATTCCTCCAACCTTGCCAAGTCCCCGTTCATCCTTTCCACCCCACCTTGCGTATTAACCCTGTTGCAGATCTTTGTGTCATCTGCAAAGAGACATGCTTTTCTTTCCAGTTCCTCTTCAATGTCACTTATAAAGACATTAAAAAGGACTGACCCCAGTACTGAACCCTGCGGTACCCCACTAGTAACCCCCCCTTTCTTCACTGTGGACTCCATTTACTATTACCCTCTGTGTCCTGTTGTTCAGCCAATGTTTTACCCAGGTTACTACCCTGGGACCCACTCCCAGGCTGGCTAATTTGTTTATTAATCTTTTGTGCGGAGCTGTCTAATGCCTTGCTAAAGTCTAGGTAGGCCATGCCTACAGCCCCTCCCTGATCTACTACTTTGGTCACCCAGTCAAAGAAATCAATCAGATTTGTCTGACATGACCTTTCTGCTGTGACTCCATGCTGCCTTGGGCCCTGTGCCCCACTGGCCTCTAGGTACTCAACAATTCTTTCCTTCAGAAGTGATTCCATCATTTTCCATACCACTGAGGTCAAACTGACAGGTCTGTAGTTTCCTGCCTCTGTCTGCTCCCACTTTTGTGAAGGGGAATCACGTCTGCCCTCCTCCAGTCCTCAGGTACCACACCATCCTCTCATGATTTATTAAAAAGGATAGTCAGTGGTGTTACCAGTTCTTCCCTTAGTTCCTTTAGAATTCTGGGGTAAATCCTATCAGGCCCCATTGCTTTATCCACCTTCAGTTTTAGGAGTTCTTTCAGAACCCTTTCTTCTGTGAAAGGACTAATATCAACCCCATTATCCAGAGTGCTTCTATTGACTGGATTAGGCATCTCCCCCTGCTCTTCCATTGTGAATACTGAGCAGAAATATTCGTTCTGTATCCCTGCTTTTTCACTGTCACTCTCTGCCAAACCACCCTCCTCTTTATTCAGCCTCTGTATCCCTGCCTTAGTCTTTCTTTGCTCCCTAATGTACCTATAAAAGGTTTTAGCCTCCTTCTTAAACGAGTTGGCTATCTTTCCTCAGTTTGAACCTTTGCTATTCTGACTGCCTTCCCTGCTTCCTTCTGCTTTAACTGGTACAGTTATCTGTCCTTCTCCTTTTGTGTTTCCTTATACTTCCTGAATGCTATCTTTTTCTCCCTAACTTTCCCCGCCACTTCTTTTGAGAACCATAGTGTTTTTTTTTCATTTTAATTTGTTTATTTGCTTCACATGAAGGCTTTTTGCCTCTGTGATGGCAGTTTTGATGTTTCCCCATTGTTGCTCCACCCCACCTTCTTACCTGTTTGCTAGTGCTTTTCTGAGGCACTCTCCCATTTTGACAAAATCAGCCCTCCTGAAGTCCAGTACCTTCACTTTTGTATGGCTTGACTCTGCAGCTGAGTTTATCGTGAACCACACTGTTTAGTGGTCACTTGTTCCCAGATAGCTACCCACTTCTACATCTGAGATCCTCTCTCTGTTCCCATTGGAGAGTACCAGATCTAAGATTGCTTCCTCCTGAGTGGGTTCCAAAACTAGCTGTCTGAGGCATGCCCCCTGTAGGGTATCGAGAATGGCCCTGCTCTTGGATGTGGCTGCAGCAAAGATCCTCCAGTTAACATCTGGCATATTCAGGTCCCCCATCAGCAATATCTCCCCTTCCTCTGCCATCCTAAGGATGCCTTCTATCATTTCCTTGTCCATTTCCTCCCCCTGAGACGGGGGTCTGTATATAACCCCCCGTGTGGATTGTGGTGCCATTTCCAGTCTCCAGGGTGACCCACAGTGCCTCTTCTCCTCCCTGTTTACCCTTTAGTTCTGTTACTTTGATCCCTTCCCTTACATAGAGAGCTACTCCTCCTCCTCTTCTACCCTCCCTGTCTCTCCTGTAGATTGTGTACCCTGGTATGTTGACATCCCAGTCATGGTTATCTGTGTACCATGTTTCTGTGACTGCCATGCTATCCAGGCAACCCTCTTCCATCAAGGACACCATTTTGGGGAGCTTTTTACCTAGACTACGGGCATTGGTACTCATTACCCTCCATTTTTTATGGCCTTATTTCTTTTTGCCCCATCCCTGTACTTACTGCCTTTGTCTTTTTCTCCATTTACTCCTGCCCTTCTCCCTATCAACTGACTGCCTTTGTCTTTTTCTCCATTTACCCCTGCCCTTCTCCCTATCAACTGCTCTATCTTGGTGTTTACCTCACTAACTACCCTGATATTTTTTGGGGGGGCTAGGATTTCCCTTCACCTTTTCAGTGCCTCCCCCCTTGGCTAGTTTAAATGCTTGCCAACAAAGCATTTAAACCTATCACCTAGGATCCAGGTTCCCCTCCTGGACAGATGCAGACCATCGTGCCAGTATAGGCCTGCATCCCTCAGGGTGGAGCCCCAGTCCCCAATGAAGCCAAATCTCCGAGCTCTGCACCAGTTTTTCAACCAGTCATTAAATCCCATGGTGCAGAGTACCCTAGCCTCATCCATGCCACAGATAGGTAGCACTTCCTAGAAAGTTACCATGTGTGCTACTTGACTAAGGCCCCTCCCCAACTCCACAAACTCCTCTTGCACTGCTCTGATCCCATTCTCAGCAAGGTCATTTGTTCCTAGGTGGATAATTACATCCAGCTCACTCTCCCTTGCAGCTGCTCCCATGATCCTGAGGATTCATTTCCTGGCCCTCCAAGCCATGGCACTGGGCAGGCACTTTACCTCACCTTTCCCATCCCTCCCTCCCCCCAGTTCTACCCCCTAACAATGAGTCCCCACCAGGATCTGTTTCCTTTCCTGTGAGTCCTGTGCCACCCTCCCGTGGGTCTCCATTGTGGAGGTTCCCAGCATCCTCCTTGGTCTCCACTGCAGGTGCCTCCATAGAGGAACCATGCTCTGCCAGAGTGGTGAATAAATTGTGGAGAGGCACAGTTGGAGGGATGCACCTCTGTTCCACCACCATCACCCTCCCTGAGCCCACCATGGTCCAACCACTACTCCTTCCTGGCAACCTCTGAGGTAGTGGCAGTGGCCTGGGTGGTCCCTGGGTGGGGGACCAGGTTTCCTGAATCCTTGCCAGGTCAGCATGGAGATGAGCAACCTCGTCCCTCAGACCAGAGAGGTGCCTGAAAATAGGGCAGCAACACAGTCTCCAGAATGTCTCCTGGAAGACTGCTGCTCCACACCCAGTGCATTGCACCACTCCCCACATGTCTGTCTCCCTTCCTGTTTCAGATGTTTTTCTTCTTTTTTTGTTTTGTTCTTGTTTTAGTGTGTGCAAGCTTGTGAGTGTCTCTATCCCCTAGTCAGTGTGCTGTGCCTTTAAATATGTACAGGTGTATGTTGTTAGCAATTTTGGGAAATTATGTCAGAACCCCTTATATAAAGGAAGTTATCGTTTGGGCGGGTGGGGTGAGGGCAGGGTGGGTGGGAGTAAACCTGTGCCGTCCAGAAACAGTCAACTACAACTCCGACCCTCCACCCTGGGGATTGCCTTCCTTCCTTTCAGACACCTATTTCAGAGAGCTTAAGTAACAGGTCTAGTCACAGATGACTGCAAATATCTCCCAGCTAGAGTTCCTCCCTGGCAAATAAAAGTTAAACTAAGAAAAGTCAACCCCAAAAACAGAGAATCAAAATGACTTATTTACACAGGCCCAAAAATTAATAATTCAATTGAGTGTAGTCTATTAAATTACCTCCTTGATTTAAGGAAGCTGGTGGCTGCTTTCTATCTCTCTCTCTCTTTCTTTCACTTTCTCTTAGCAGACAGATCCCACAAACTTAGTTATTTGGGGATTAATTTCCCCCACAACTGCTAACATTCCAGTTTTATGCATTTACAGTAATTATTTATGAATTTATTTATTTAAGAATGTTTTATTGATACTTACAATAGTTAAATTCCAGGTATGTGTTTTGTACTAATTATTTGTAACAGCTTTTATTTAGTTTACTTCTACTGTACTCTTATGTTGTAATGGTGCCCTGAGTCTCCAGGGGCTACCACTATGCTCTACGCAATGAAACCCCATCTCTTCTGGGCACAAACAACAGTTTGTCAGTATCCAACATGCAGTTTACAAGGGCACACTCCTGAAGCAGATATGCCGTACCAGGTGGACTCAGTTTGGCCTTATGTTTAGTATTACATTTTTGTAGTTACATTAGTATGATACAATAAGCAAAAATAGTAAAATCACATTTGCCTGTAGAAACAAAGCAATGTGGAAATTGTATACCAATATGCAAACAAGGGGAGTTGTCACTGTGGAACTGACAGTTGAGTCACAAAGAGGGCATCAACTAAAAAACAAGACAGAGATAAAAAATGATCACCTGAAACACTGAGAGCCGAACAGCCAAAGCTGGAGGAATGGTTTCCTATAGAGTCTCCAAAATGTTCCCTCATTAAACACCCTTAAAGCACCCTCAGCTGTATCAAGTGTTACAGCAGCACTTACCACTCAATTGTAATAAGAGTCTTCCCCTTTATATCCTCGGAATCTCCACCATCCTGTTTCTAATGCTCTTCATACAGAGTCACTTTCTCTTTGTATCTCCTAAAGTCCCTCCCAGTAGTAGTCTTGCACTGGCATTCACAGCTCAGTGGTACTGAGAAACCTATCTGCATGCTTTATAAACTCAAACCCTGTTCCCCCGCATTTAGTGCCCTTGAACCAGAACTCACATGTCAATAGTACTGATATACTCCCTCCCCCTTTATATCTCCAGAACTCTGTCTTATGTATCCAATGCTCTTGTACCAGCATTTAGAGTTAGATGATACTGAGACACTTCTCACCCTTTTTATCCCCTGACCCCCTGTACGTAGTGCTCTTGTACTAGCACTTAGAGTTAGATGATACTGAGACACTTCTCACCCTTTACATCCCCTGACCCCCCTGTACGTAGTGCTCTTGTACCAGTACTTAGAGTTAGATGATACTGAGACACTTCTCACCCTTTATATTCCCTTACCCCCTGTATGTTGTGCTCTTGTATCAGCACTCTCAGCTTAGTGACACTAACAGACACCTCACTCTTTATATCCCCTGACCCCCTGTACATAGTGCTCTTGTACCAGCACCTAGAGTTAGATGATACTGAGACACTTCTCACCCTTTATATCCCCTGACCCCCCTGTACGTAATGCTCTTGTACCAGCACTCTCAGCTCAGTGACACTAACAGACTCCTCACTCTTTATATCCCCTGACCCCCTGTACATAGTGCTCTTGTACCAGCACTCTCAGCTCAGTGACACTAACAGACTCCTCAATCTTTATATCCCCTGACCCCCTGTATATAGTGCTCTTGTACCAGCACTTAGAGTTAGATGATACTGAGACACTTCTCACCCTTTATATCCCCTGACCCCCCTGTACGTAGTGCTCTTGTACCAGCACCTAGAGTTAGATGATACTGAGACACTTCTCACCCTTTATATCCCCTTACCCCCTGTATGTTGTGCTCTTGTACCAGCACTCTCAGCTTAGTGACACTAACAGACACCTCACTCTTTATATCCCCTGACCCCCTGTACATAGTGCTCTTGTACCAGCACTCTCAGCTCAGTGACACTAACAGACTCCTCACTCTTTATATCCCCTGACCCCCTGTACATAGTGCTCTTGTACCAGCACTTAGAGTTAGATGATACTGAGACACTTCTCACCCTTTATATCCCCTGACCCCCCTGTACGTAGTGCTCTTGTACCAGCACCTAGAGTTAGATGATACTGAGACACTTCGCACCCTTTATATCCCCTGACCCCCTGTACATAATGCTCTTGTACCAGCACTTAGAGTTAGATGATACTGAGACACTTCTCACCCTCTACATCTCCTGACCCCCCGTACGTAGTGCTCTTGTACCAGCACTCTCAGCTCAGTGACACTAACAGACTCCTCACTCTTTATATCCCCTAGACTCCATTCCCTTATATGTTTTGTACATATTGCTCTTGTGCTAGCACTTGCAGCTCAGTTGTACTGAAGTACCCCTCACTTATTTATTTCAGTGATACTATGATACCACTCACCTTTAATGTCCCCTGAACCCCGTTCCCTGTAACTAGTTTGAGGTTGGCAGTATAGCCTAGAGATTAGTGTAATGAGCTGCAAATGAGCTTGGTACTTCTAGCAGACCTGAGTATGATTCCTACAACCTCCACTTGCAAACTATGTGACTCTGAGCAAGTCACTTAGCCTCCCAATGCCTGCAGGTCGCCCCTGAAGACAGGCATTTGTGCCTAGTGGGCCTTACCCGGTTACTAAAGAATAAATAAAATATTTTGCTTATATCAGCACTCACAGATTAATGATACCGAGGCTGTCCACCCCTTTGTATCCCCTGAACCCCCCTCACCTGTATCTAATACATTTGTACTAGCACTCACAACTCAGTAGTACTGAGACACTCCTCACCCTTTATATCCCTGAACCCCACTCCATGCATCTAGTGGTCTTGTTCCAGCAGCACTCATGGCTCAGTAGTACTGAGACACTCCTCACCCTTTATATCCCTGAACCCCACTCCATGCATCTAGTGGTCTTGTTCCAGCAGCACTCACGGCTCAGTAGTACTGAGACACTCCTCACCCTTTATATCCCTGAACCCCACTCCATGCATCTAGTGGTTTTGTTCCAGCAGCACTCATGGCTCAGTAGTACTGAGACACTCCTTACCCTTTATATCCCTGAACCCCACTCCATGCAGCTAATGGTCTTGTTCCAGTAGCACTCACAGCTCAGTAGTACTGAGACACTCCTCACCCTTTATATCCCTGAACCCCACTCCATGCATCTAGTGGTCTTGTTCCAGCAGCACTCACGGCTCAGTAGTACTGAGACACTCCTCACCCTATATATCCCTGAACCCCACTCCATGCATCTAGTGGTCTTGTTCCAGCAGCACTCACAGCTCAGTAGTACTGAAATATCCCTCATTTGTACAGTCCCTGAACAAACATCTAGTGCTACTGTATCAGCACAGTTTCAGTTTATTATTTGTCGGTTAGCTTTCAATTATGACAGCATAAAAATGAATTTCAATACAGATAATTTTAGCATCAATACAAGTACATTTAAACAATTAAAAAAATGGTAATAAAATAAAAGGTTTTTATAATATTGCACTTAAAGCAGCAGTGCAACTACAAAAGTTATTTCAAAAAGCTAATTTTCTGTTATGGTTATGAACAATATTGGCAGAGCTGTTGATTTGGGTTTTCTGGATGCTTCCTATGCTGTGTGTGGTACATTTGCAGTTTTGTCTGGATTCTTCCACTCCTCGGGTCCTTAATAATATGGGAGGCAGTATAGTGCAGTGGTTTAAGGCTCTGAGCTGCAAATCTGGTGACATCCAGCAGACCAGACCTGGGTTTGAATCCCACAGCTTCCACTTACATACTGTGTGACCCTGAGCAAGTCACTTAACTTCCCTGTGCTCCCAGGTCGTACCTGTAAAAAAGCTTTCAGCTTAGCGTGCTACCCCTGGTTAAACAACTAACAAAAAAATTAAAAATATTTCTATGCAACAATGACATGGCCATCTTTTTTCTTGAGAAATAATTATTTTTAAACTTTCATAAAGTTCTTAAATGATAACAGAAACTGAAAAGTTTACCACCAAAATAAACTGGAAGACATCTGGCATCAGTTAGGAAAGAAACAAGCATTTATCAATGCCGAATGTTTGCTTGCTGCCATTGGCATTGGTAGTGTAGGAGTTAGAGAGCTGCATAATAGGAATGGCAGTGAAGTATTGAACTGAAGCCAACCCCACCACCACCCTGCAGAGAGTGACAGGCATTGGGGTGTGCCTTTGGGTCATCAGGTATAACGGCCTTGTCATTTCACCACACCCTACCCTGAAGACACTGACAAGTGTCACGGTGTGCCTTGGGGTCTTTGGCCCTTATGCTCACTCCATTCCATCAGGAAATACAGTGAGATAGGTCCTGTATAGGAGAATGGGGTGAACTTTGGGACCGAAGAGTCCAAGGCACACCTCAATGACTCTCACTGGCTGCAGGGTATGGAATGGTATGAGCATTACAGACGAGAATCCCAAGTCACACCCCTGATGCCTGTCAGTCTCTACAGGGTGGGGTGTTATGGTCAGAAACCTAATGCCTCAGGCGTTCGTTGGCATTTTCACTCCAAATTTTCAACATGGGCTTTTTGTGACCCCCACCTTATGAACAGTGGCAATATCAGTTCGTTAGCCAAAAGCTGACTTCGCACAGCAACTATGCCATTTGGTACCACAGGTGCAAAAACGCATTTCGAATAGGATGTGAAAAATGACAGCTGTACTGTTCATGGGGAGGTGCAAAAAATAGCAATGTTGAAAATCTGCAGTGAAAATATTAAAAAAAACTGGTGAAGTCATGAGCGTGCATAGAAAATTCGCAACGCACACCCATAATGCAATTAGTTTGGGCACTTTTTACAGCAGATTGTCAACACAGGGATTTTGGAACCTCCGCTCATGAACAGTGTCACTGTGATTTTCTTAATCTGTCCTGAACAATGATTTCCCACAGCGACCATGCATTTCTGCGCTGAAAGTGTGAAAACACATTTCAGCTATGGTGTGAAATGACAGCTGTACTGTTCATAAGGAAGTGCAGAAAATGCCAGTAGTGAAAATCTGGACTGAAAATATTAGAAATCCATGAACTTACAGGTGCGTGGAAACTGCGCAGTAATTAGATTAAGTAACACAATCATTTTATGGACTTTTTTCACCAAATTTTTAACATAGCCATTTTAACACCTCTGCTCATGAACAGTGTCACTGTGATTTTCTTAATCTGTCCCGAACATTGATTTCGCACACTGACTGCGCCATTGTGCTCTACATGGGCAGAAACACGTTTTGGGCAAGATGTGAAAAATGACAGCTATACTTCTCATTAGAAGGTGTGGTAAAATGGCAATGTTGAAAATCTGGAGTGAAAATATTGAAAATTCGCGAACTTACGAGCGTGTGAAGGAACAGCGTAACACATGCTCGTAAAACAGTCATTTTGGGGAATTTTTTCACCAAATTTTTAACATGGCTATTTTAACATCTATGCTCATGAACAGTGTCACTGTGATTTTCTTAATCTGTCCCGAACATTGATTTCGCACACTGACTGCGCCATTGTGCTCTACATGGGCAGAAACACGTTTTGGGCAAGATGTGAAAAATGACAGCTATACTTCTCATTAGAAGGTGTGGTAAAATGGCAATGTTGAAAATCTGGAGTGAACATATTGAAAATTTGCGAACTTACAAGCGTGCGTAGGAACAGTGCAACGCATGCTCGTAAAACAGTCATTTTTGGGAATTTTTTCACCAAATTTTCAACATAGGTTTTGGGGGCCTACCTCATGAACTGTGACACTGTCATTTTGTAACTTGGTCCTGAAAGGTGGTTCAGTGCAGTGACCGCGAAATCACCTTTCGGGCCCGATTAACACAATGACAGTGACAGAATTCATGAGGTGGGGTCCCAAAAACCCCATGTTGAAAATTTGGTGAAAAAATTTCCCAAAATGCCTGAGATATGCATCAAAGTTGAAAAACCTATTTATTCCATTATACAGCTTACCGGCATTTCTTCAGTTCAGCGGTTGGCTTTGAAGAGTGCAGGCGTGTTCCGGTCCACGAAGATCGTCGTGCAGACTCCGGGTAAGTATGGGGTGAGGTGGGGGTGTGGGAGGCAGGTGCGCAGAGGGTGGGCATGGGTGGGGGAGGGGTCAGGACTGTCAGCAAGGGAAGGTTTTTCTTGCAGGTTTTTCCCATTAGGCGGCAGCGGGACTTGTGCTGCAGCTGGGTGGGCTCCCAGCATGGTAGCTGGAAGGCTGTTGAGGGGTCAGTGGAGCTGATGGGGATTGGGTACCTCCATCAGCCATACTGGACTGTTGCCACGCTGGAGTGGGCTCCCAGCGTGGCACCTGTCTCGTCTTTTGCGGGGTGGGGCAGTGGAGCTGGCCCGAGGGGATTGAGGCACCGGCCATACAGACTGTTGCCACGCTGGGGTGGCCCTGTGTGGCACCTGGAACTCTGTTGGGGGAGTGCAGCAGAGCCGAACACGGGATTGGGCACCCCATCGGCCATACAGTGTGTGCGTGGGGGGGGGAGCATGAGCACGCAATATGCGTGTGTGTGTGGGAGGAGCGCATGAGCACGCGATATCTTATCACTGCTCACTGAAGCGTAGCTCTCCCTTTGAACTGTACAGCATTGCATTTTCAACTGCTGTCATAGACAGCTGCAGCATTCATTGGCGAACTGTGGCCATGCCTGCAAACACACTGACTGTATTGGAAGACAGGGTGCCGCACTTCCAAAAACTCGGATGTTGGCACTGTGTTTCTTGCACACGCATGCAAGCAAACATAAAAAGGTGGTGTCAAATTTTAGCCCAATTTCGTTGCACTGCTGCTTTATTACTGTGAGTTGTCAAGAAACTTGTACAAGAAGTGCAAGGAGACTAAAGTTATTCAGATTAGAGCCAGAATTTTCATGTATCATTTAAAATGTGCATCAGTTATATATCAGAAGTCTAATGAGGTGCAGAATATTTTACTTTCCAAGTTTAAATGGTAACATTTGAATAGGAATTGGTGCCAGCAGGCAACATACACATTACAACATACTAATACATACCAGTACATCTTTCATACCAATTGCTTACTTTCAAACGTGAAAGAAAACAAGTAATTTACAGAGATGATCTAACATCAGAAAATAAGGATTTAAGGAAGATTTAATGCTAACACAGTGGTGGGACGCAAAAAACGCCTGGGACGGCACAAAGGGATCATAGAGGATAGGAAGTGGGTGGAAGAGACAGTGCCATAGATCAAGAAGGGTCTGCAGCATAAGCTGTCACAATACAAATGGGCAGACTGGATGATCTAAAAGGCCTTTACCTGCCACTAGTTTTTAAGTTTCCATGTAATGAAAAAGCAGATGACCGAGTCAGTACAGTTACTGTATATCAATTGAAAAGAACACTCTACATAGAAGAGTTGAAGCAGAGCCATACATATTCTCCAGAATATCTTTTAACTAAGTTTCCCTCTGCTTTTTACAAAGTGGCAAAAATACCACATCCTCTATGTCATCCACTTCTTTTAAAACTTTCTAATCCAAATCTTATAAGTTGTTTCCTAGATCTCCTATCAGTGATTGAAGGTAAGCAAAGTTCTCTTCCAAATGATATTTTACTATTTTTTATAAAGCATATGTAACTTAGAACTTAATGTTTGTTTCATATTCTGTTTTGAAGCAATATTCCTACATCACTGTGTAATTTGAGTAACCAAATCTACTCTTTGTAAGTGATAAACATCTGTCAAAATATGTCCCAGACCAAGCAGATATAATTTTTGTTAATAAAATTTCAAGTATGTAAAATTAAAACCCTTATTTCAATATTCTGTTTGTTCTTCCATACAGGCATTTGGAAGTCTATGACTTGACCTAAGTTGGAGATCCATGATGAAAATAACAATTTGTTCAGGGTGGTGGAACAGAGGCACATCCCTCCAGTTGTACCTCTCCACAATTCCTATGCCATTCTGGCAAAGTGTGGTTCCTCTATGGAGGCACCCGCAGTGGAGACCAAGGAGGATGCTGGGAACCTCCACAAAGGAGACCCACAGGAGGGTGGCAGGGGACCCTGCAGGGGAAGAAACAACTCCTGGTGGGGAACTCATGTTAGGAAGGTAGAACTGGGGAGAAGGGAGAGGAGGTAAGGTGCCTGCCTGGTGCCATGGCTTGAGGGAAGGGAGCGAATCCTCAGGATTGCGGAGCAGCTGCACAGGGAGGGAGCTGGATGTCATTGTCCACCTAGGGACAAATGACCTGGCTAAGAAAGGGATTAGAGAAGTGCAGGAAGAGTTTGTGGAATTGGGGAGGGGCCTTAGTCAAGTAGCACGCATGGTAACCTTCTCGGAGGTGCTGCCCATCTATGGCATAGGAGAGGCTAGGGTGTTCTGCACCATGGGATTCAACCAGTGGTTGAAAAACTGGTGTGGAGCTCAGGGATTTGGCTTCATTGGGGACTGGGGGTCCACCTGGAGTGATGCAAGCCTATACTGGCATGATGGGATGCATCTGTCCAGGAGGGGAACCAGGATCCTAGGTGATAGTTTTAAATGCTTCATTGGCAAGCATTTAAACTAGCCAAGGGGGGAAGCACTGGAAAGGAGCAGGGAAATCCTAGCCCCCAAATAATCATGGTAGTAAGTGCGGCAAACACCAACATAGAGGTGTCGATAGGGAGAAGGGCAGGGTAAGTGGAGAAAGTGACAAAGGCAAGAAGGACAGGGATGGGGCAAAAGGGAGTAAGGCCATCAGGAAATGGAGGGTAATGAGTACCAATGCCTGTAGTCTGGGCAACAAGCTCCCTGAGCTGGTGGCCTTGATGGAAGAGGGATGCCTGGATATAGTAGAGTCACAGAAACATGGTACACAGAGAACCATGACTGGGATGTTAACATACCGAGGTACATAACCTACAGGAGAGACAGGCAGGGAGAAGAGGGAGAGAGTAGCTCTCTATGTAAAGGAAGGGATAAAAGCAACTGAACAAAAGAGTAAACAGGGAGGAGAGGAGGCATTGTGGGTCACCTTGAGACTGGAAAGGGCACCACAATCCGCACAGGGTTGTGTACAGATCCCCATGTCAGGGAGGGAATGGACAAGGATATGATAGAAGGCATTCTTAGAATGGCAGACAAAGGGGAGATACTGTTGATGGGAGACCTGAATATGCCAGATGTTAACTGGAGCACATTTGCTGCAGCCACGTCCAAGAGCAGGGCCATTCTTGATGCCCTACAGGTGGCAGGCCTCAGACAGCTAGTTTCGGAACCCACTCGTGAGGGAGCAATCTTAGACCTCGTACTTTCAAACGGGGGCAGTGAGAGGATCTCAGATCTAGAAGTGGGTTGCCATCTGGGGACAAGTGGCTATCAAACAGTGTGGTTCACGTTAAACTCAGCTACAGAGTCAAGCCACACAAAAGTGAGGGTACTGGACTTTAGGAGAGCTGACTTTGGAAAGATGGGAGAGTGCCTCAGAAAAGCACTAGCAAACAGGCTAGAAGGAGGTGGAGCAACAATGGGGAATCAACAAACTGCCATCACAGAGGCAACAAGCCTTGTGTGAAGCAAATAAACAAATCAAAATGAAAGAAAAACCACTATGGTTCTCAAAGAGGTGGCCGTGAAAGTCAGGAAGAAAAGATAGCATTCCGAAGTATAAGGAAACACAGAAGGAGCAGGACAGAGAGCTGTACCAGTTGAGGCAGAAGGAAGCAGGGAGGAAGTCAGAATAGCAAGGCCCAAACTGAGGAAAAGATAGCCAACTCAGTTAAGAAGGGGATAAAACCTTTTATAGGTACATCAGCGTAAGAAAGACAAAGGGAGGGATAGTGAGGCTGAATAGAATGAACGGTGGGTGAGCAGAGGGGACAGTGAAAAGCAGGGATACTGAATGAATATTTCTGCTCAGTATTCACAAAGAGGAAGGGAAGTGCCTAATCCAATTAACAGAAGCACTCTTGATAGGGGGTCGATCCAGTCCTTTCACAGAAGAAAGGGTTCTGCAAGAACTCCTAAAACTGAAGGTGGACAAAGCAGTGGGTCCTGATGGAATTCATCCCAGAATTCTAAAGAATTAAGGAGGAACTAGTGAAGCCACTGGATACTCTTTTAATAAATCATGGGAGGATGGTGTGGTACCGAGGACTGGAGGAAGGCGGATGTGATTCCCCTTCACAAAAGTGGGACGAAGACAGAGGCAGGAAACTACAGGCCTGTCAGTCTGACCTCTGTGGTAGGGAAAGTGATGGAGTCAATTTTGAAGGAAAGAATAGTTGAGTACCTAGAGGCCAGTGGAGCACAGGACCCAAAGCAGGCATGGGTTCTACAGCGGGAAGGTCATATCAGACGAATCTAATAGATTTCTTTGACTGGGTGACCAAAGTAGTAGATCAGGGAGGGGCTGTGGACATGGCCTACCTAGACTTTAGCAAGGCATTTGACACAGTCCCACACAAAAGATTAATAATCAAATTAACCAGCCTGGGAGTGGGTCCCAGGGTGGTAGCCTGGGTAAAACATTGGCTGCACAACAAGACACAGAAGGTAATCGTAAATGGAGTCCACTCTGAAGAAAGAGGGGTTACTAGTGGGGTACTGCAGGGTTCAGTATTGGGTCCAGTCCTTTTTAATGTCTTCATCAGTGACATTGCAGAGGGACTGGAAGGAAAAGTATGCCTTTTTACAGATGGCACAAAGATCTGCAACAGGGTTGATACACAAGGAGGCATGGAAAGGATGAAAAGGGACTTGACAAGGTTGGAGGAATGGTCAGAAGTATGGCAGCTAGGATTCAATGCAAAGAAGCGCAAAATAATGCACCTGGGAAACAAGAATCCAGGGGAAGAATACACAATGGGTGGGAGGTAGTAACAACAACAAAAAAGGAAAGGGACCTGGGGGTAATCATATCAGATGACCTTAAGGTTAGCAAGCAATGTGAGAAGGCAGTAGGAAGGACTGGGGGTATACTGGGATGTATAGGGAGAGGCATCAGCAGCAGAAAACAGGAAGTTGTTATCCTCTGTACAGACAGTTGGTGAGACCCCATCTGGAGTACTGTGTCCAGTTCTGGAGACCCCATCTCCGCAAGGACATAGACAGGATAGAGGCAGTCCAGAGGAGGGCAACTAAAATGGCAGGGTCTGCAAGAGAAGCCGTATGAGAGAGACTAAAGAAGCTTAATATGTATACCCTTGAGGAAAGAAGGAGAGGAGAGACATGATAGAAACTTTAAGTACCTCAGTGGAATCAACAAAGTCCAAGAGGGTAGCATCTTTCAGAAAAAGAGACGTGCAAGAACAAGGGGACACAATTTAAAGATAGAAGGAGGACGGTTCAGGGGCAATGTGAGGAAGTATTATTTCACAGAGAGGGTAGTGGATGCATGGAACAGCCTTCCTGAGGAGGTTGTGGGGTCTAAAACTGTGGGAGAATTCAAGAATGCATGGGACAGACATAAGGCAATTCTTGTGGGGGGTAGGAAGAAATAGGCTGTTGGTTAACTAGGATCTGCAGCCTATCCTGTAGGTAGGGAAATGGGCAGACTAGATGGGCCAAGCGGTCCTTATCTGCCGTCAAAGTCTATGTTTTTATGTGTCTATGTTTCAGTTACCATTGTCTCTATTGAATACTGGCCCAGTTCAGCCGGGAGAGAAGGGGTATAGAACGTGAGGAGTGATGCAGTGCAGTACAGTGGTTGTGGGCTGGTAGTCTTCAGAGAGACCTTCTGGAGATGGCCGTGCTGCCCTATTTCTCTAGGTTGGCAGAGGTCTTTAGAAATGGGGCTGCATTGATTAGGAGTTGGGTGACCTTTTCTCCCACCCAGGGACCACCAAGTCTTGCACTGTTACCTCAAAAGTTGTCAGATAGGAAGAGTGTCTGGACTATGGTCGGCTCAAGGAGGGAGGAGTGGGGGGATGTGGAAGTTTGGGGGGTCACAGGCACATTCCTTAACCACAGCCAGTTCCACTACAAAATTCCTATGCAGCTTTGGTGGAGCGGGACTGCCAAGAGGCACTCATGGTACTAGCTAGGGAGGATGTGGGGGCCCTCCCAGGTGGAGGCCACAAGGCAGATGGAAGAGGACCCCAGAGAAAGAGGAAGAGGAAGGAACTTCTAGTGGAGGACTCAGTTGTCATGGGGGTAGAGCTGGAAATAGGATAGGGGTGGATAGGAAGGTTAGTTGCCTACCTGGTGCCGCAGCACAGAGGGATGGGAAATATATCCTTTTGATCGCTAGGGCAGTATGAAGGGAGGGGAATCTGGATGTCATTGTCCACCTGGGGACAAATGACCAGGCTAGGAATGAGGCAGGAGCAGTGCATGGGGGAGTTTAGGGAGCTAGGAAGAAGTCTTAGACAGGTAATACACTCTGTAACTTTTGTGGAGGAGCTGCCTGTCTGTGATAGGGGGAAGGTGAGGGAACTCTGCACCAACTCCTTCAACTCATGGTTGAGGGAATGGTGCAGAGTGGAGGGGTATGGCTACATTGGGGACTGGGGGACCACCTGGGAGGATAAGAGCCTATACAGTGGTGATGGCTTGCATCTATCTGGAAGGGGAACCACAGTTCTCAGTGGATGGTTTAAATGTTACTTTGATGTATGTTTAAACTAGTTGGGGGGGGGGGAGGCAAAAACATCCTGCCCACAGGCTAACATAGTGTGTAGGGAGATCCTGAGGTATGAGAGTCCCACCTCAGAGCAACTTAATGAAGGATGTACGGGGTTCTGAAAGGAGGAAGGGGGAAAAGAAGCATTCAAAAAAGAAGAGGGAGAAAGGGGGCACATAAGGACAAGTTCTGAGCAGAGTCACTGTGGCTGCTAATGCATAAACTAGATAAGAGTGTTTCATGGGCTTAACCGTAAAGCTTAATTGCAGTAGTTAGCTCTGGGTGTAAATTTCATTTTTGGTTAAGTTAAATCAGTTATCTAGTTGATCCTGTGTTTCCCATGTGTTTAAAATGTAAGTGGCAAGTGTGTCTTGTACTGTGTGGGGAAGGAGAGGGAGCTCCACATCAAGGCCTTCAAGTAATGGTAGAAGGAATGGTGCAGAGAGGAGAGGAGAGGTTTGGCTATATTAGGGACTGTGGGCCAACTTGGAAGGATAAGAGCCTGTACCAAGGTGATGGCCTGCTTCCATCAAGGAGGGAATCATAGTCCTCAGTGGATGGTTTAAATGTTTCTTCAATGGACATTTAAAGTAGGTGGGGAGGGGGTGACAAAAGAAATAAGGGAGGCAGAAAATGGGCCACCACAGACTGAGATAGAGAGTAGGGAGATCCCGAGGGGAGAGTGCCCACCAGGATGCAAGTTATTCAAGGAAGCAGAGGGTTAGCAAAGAAAGAAGGGGGGAAAAGGAGCAATCAAAGGAGAAAGCTGAGGAAGGAGGAACAATTGGAAAAAGGAGAAAGTGACAAGAAGAGAGCTGAGGGATGTCAACATGTTGAAAGATCTGCATCAGAAGCCCTATGAAAGGAGACTGAAATAGCTCGATATATGCACCCTGGAAGAGGGAGAGTTGGAATATGATGGAGCCCTTTAAATACCTGATAGTGAGCTGAAAAGCAACACTTTTGCATTGTTCTGAATGCAATTGATACCTTTATGTTGGGATCTGTCATCGATATAGGGAGCCACTGCTGATTCAGCAGAGCTCATAGCTGAACAATTGAGTTTGGTGTCATTTACTCTTGTACAATTATACTACTGGTATTCTGTAGTATGTTCCTAATAAGGGGGCTCTGTGTCAGACAATAACCAACTACTAAGTATTGCCTTAAGGAAGCCTTGTACTCTGTCAGGGATAATACTTTTAGTGCTATGGTACTCCGACCCATTAGATTTCCTTAGTTGAACTAGGTATTATATTTATTCAGTACCTGTATACTCCTTCCTTAATTTCTTGGGGACTGGGAATCCAAGGCCTAAACCTTATAAAAAGGTTGATACTTTATAATATTTGGTGACAGGAATTACTGTTTTTGCAAACCTGGTCCAGGATCTAGGTCAAAACACTGTCTTATGTTACTATTGCTTGGGTGAAATCTGTATAGTTCTCCGGGGATTGCTTCTCCTGCTTACCTGTTATAGCACAACTTATAATGCCTGGTCCTCCATGCCAAAATACTATTAACAATGTTAATATACTTAACCCTTTTGATGCCTTGTCCACAAGGGGTGGTTAATAAGCCATGTAGGAGCCCTCTCTATCTCACCACAGCCTACGTTCCCCCAAAGAACCAGCACCCGGCCCTGGTATCTTTAACTGACTACCTGGCCACCCTCCACCATAAGGGGGAACAAATCCTAGTGGGGGACCTCAATGTAAATTGGCTCAGCCCCTCCTCATCCGCGATCAGAGACTCATTTGCCGCCCAAGATCTGACGCAACTCGTCACCCAGCCCATGAGACTTAACCCTAAGAGAGGTACCAGCACCCTTCTGGATGTTATTATAACTAACCGACATCATAAAATCCAAAACATCCAGGTCCTCCCAGACTCCCTAAGTGACCACTCCCCTATCCTATTCCATTGGGCAGTCCCCAATCCCAAACCCAAAGCCCAGACCACCCTCCGCAGGCGTCTCCGCCCGGGTGGGCTGAAAAAACTCAAAGTATTCCTCACCCAGATAAACTGGTCCCCCATTCAGCGTGCAACCAACATTGACACTGCCCTCGCCTTCTTCACTCACACCTTCAACATGGCCTGTGATCTCTTTGCACCCTTCACCAAAATCCGGTCCAAAAAACAGAACGCACCCTGAGTTAGCCCGGCCCTTCTACAATTACTTAGAAACTGGGATAACCTCTGGCACCTTGCCACTGAAACAGGTCGTCTGTCTGACAGGCAGGCCTACAATGCAGCCCGGAATAAGTGCTCATGGGCCATCAGGAAAGCCAAGGCAGACCATTACCAGGCCTCCTTTACCTCCTCCTGGGGCTCAGCCCGGACTTTCTGGGATAATGTTAAGCAACGTAAAGCTTGCTCCCTGCCCCATCCCAGCTCACTCGAATGGCACTACTTCCACCGAGCCTGCCACCATAGCTAACTGGTTCAACACCGCCACTGACCTTAGCTCAGTCCTCCCTAGTAATTTCTTTGACCTCCCCAAACAACCTCCCCTGTCCTCCAGCACCCCAGCTTCCACCTGCGCAAGATTTCCACCCGGGAAGCCAGACCCATCCTAATCAAAGCTCTGAATGGCAACAGTCCTGGCAGTGACTCACTGGACCCCAGCATCCTCAGGCTGGTGCTAGATGAAGTCCTTGCCCCACTCACCAGCCTAATTAACCAGTCACTCTGCCTGGGACAATTTCCCACAGCTTGGAAAACAGCCATTGTCACACCAATTCATAAATGAGGCGACAGGTCATCGGCCAACAACTACCGGCCAATCTCCATCCTCCCCCCATCTCTAAAGCCCTGGAGAAAGTGGTGGCCATTCAAATTACTGATTATCTGGCTAAGCATAACATTTTATGCCCAGAGCAACATGGCTTCCGTGCTGGTCACAGTACCAGCACTGCCCTTATTGAATTCTCCAACTTTCTACACTCCTCCTTGGATACCAGCTCCCTAGCTGGTGCAGTATTCATCAACCTCTCAAAGGCTTTCGACACCGTCTCCCATCCACTTCTGCTGAATGCACTTTGCCACACTGGTCTCTCAGCTGGCCCCCTAGCATGGTGCACTAGCTATCTTGACGCTCGATCTCAGTGTGTAAAAATTAATAGCACATTCTCCGATACCCATCCCATTCTCTCTGGGGTCCCCCAAGGCTCCATTCTGGGCCCCCTTCTCTTCTCGCTCTATCTGAACACCCTGCCCAGTACATGCCCTGGCAAAATTCTACTGTATGCAGACGACGCTGTCCTTTTTGCCACCCACCGCAATCCCATCTCCCTCCAGGACTCCCTACAGCAGTCTTTCAACAGTGCCGAGGCTTGGTTTAAGGAGCGCAGACTTGTCATCAATCTTAATAAAACCAAAGCTATGCTCTTTTCCCACCCCAAAACAAAGCTAGCAACCACCCACTCTATATCCTTCCAAGTACCAATCAGCCACTGAACAAGTCTGCTCCTACAAATACCTTGGGGTTACCTTCGACTCAGCCCTCACATTTCACAACCACATCGACGCCGTAACATCCGCCACTAACACACGGCTTGGCATCCTCTTCCGACATCGAACCTGCCTTCCCCCAAATGCTCTCCAGCTCGCTGTTACATCATCCGTTCTGTCCCTTGTAGACTATGGTCTACCAGTATATGGTGCTGCCAACACCACTGCACTCAACAAAATTCATTTAACCCTGAATAAAGCCTGCAGACTGATTACTGGTGCCCCCAGGCTCACACACACACCTGTCAGCTGTATGTCGAGGCTAACCTGCTTACCTTGGATGAATGGCTCCGATACCAAACCTGTCTCCTCACAAAAAAGACCCTACTCGGGCTCTCCCCCCCTGAGGTAAAGGCATCCATCCACCAGAGCCCTCCCACTATTGCAACACGGTCTTCCTACAAGACCACTCTAATGGTCCCCAGATCTAGAACCAGCCGTTTCCAGAGGTCCTTCTGCTATAGAGCTCCAACCTGGTTTAACTCTCTCCCTGCTCCCATCACCAATGCCACCACCATCTCCAAGTTCAAAACCACCCTTCGGAACCACATCATCAGCACTCGTAACTGCTTCTGTCTCTGAAAGTAGCCTCCGCCTCTGCTTCTCTTGACAACGCCCTCCGGGCAGCTCTCCACCTAGCCATCCCCACCACCACTTCCCTGTACACCGTGCCTCTGTTTAACCTGGCCAGTGCCAGCTGTTTCAGTGTTTACCAACTAGTTTGCTCACTTGATACCAACTTGTGTAACACCTGTTATCAATTACATGTACCCTGTAACCTAATTGTATTTGTCTGACCACAGTGTGACGTGGCGCCTCTGTTGAACGCCTATTGTTTTGCAAATCTATGCTATGTAACCATAAACACAATGTATGTCTTTATGTGACAAAGTACCTTTGGAAACGAGCCGCTGGCTCAAAGGTTGTAAACTGATTCTTACAAATAAACAAAATAAATAAACAAATAAACATGTATGGGTTTCAGGAATGTCACTGCCTCTGACTCTACCATTGATGTTGAAAGTGCCCATAGCTTTTCTACCATCGGTTTTGACCCTCTCCACCCTCACACCCAGATGATTTGCCGTGACATCTGCATTGCACTAAAATGGGGCGCTGTCCCTGTACCAGCCACTCAATAGCTTAAGAAAGACATGGGAGGTCACTCACTTATAAGAAGTCCAGGATGCTTAGGCAAGGGAGGAGGATCTGCAAAAAACTGCTACTTTTACTCCTCATTCTTTCAGGAAATATCCATCCCAGTCTGGGTCCATCTGGCAACACTGGGACCAGTAGGGACCTCAAGGGAAAATTAAAGATTGTCTCACTAAATCTTGGTAGCCTGCTCCCGAAATTGCCCCAGTTAGAAGCCTAGGTTGCACTTGTCCAGCTGGACATGATAGCCCTTACAGAAACATTGCTCACCTCTGAGAAACCTGATTCTACAATTGCTCTACAGGGGTATAAGCTCTTTTGGGAGGATGGACAAGGCAAATGGGGTGGTGGCTACCTGCTCTATCTGCAAACAAACTTGATCTGCCACAAACTGGCCATAGACAATCTCACACGTGATTGTGAGTGCCTGGCTGCCAAAATCCAAATGGGGAATGGTCATAAGAGTCTCCAAGTTCTGTCAGTTTACATACCACCTGGAAAACAACAAAGGGACACTGAAACATTTGCCAGATACTTCAATCAATCCTGCTTAAAAGGGGAATCAATAGTCACTAGGGACTTTAATAACAATTGGACAGCTAACTCTAATGATACCACTAAAAACCTAGTATCTAGCCTTTATCTAACTCAGGTGGTTAGAGATTGCACCATAGGTAACTACAAAACCTGGCCAAAACCCCCTGATTGACTGGATTCTAGCCACACACCCTGAAAGAATTATCAAGGTCGATGTTCTGCCTGATGCCATTAGTGATCACTCACCTATCCAATATGAATGGTCTGTCCAGATCCCAAAGACCCCCTGCTAAAACAATCAAATGTAGGGTCCTGCTAAAAGGGTTAACAGGTGCCTTCAAGCACATCTGGCTCAGATTGACTGGAGCTTTTTGGACGCCATCCTGGACATCAATATGGTACTTGAATACTTTATAACCCAATTTACAGATGCATGCAACAAATCCCTCCCCCCGCCCAAAAAAAAATGAACTATCAAAGGTATCTCATCTGGGTGGATCACATCAACAATATTTGCCCTATTATGAGGGAGGGACAATCTCTGGTGTCTAGCAAGGAGCACTAGGTCACCTGCAGACCTTCAAAGATATAAGGAAATCCACAACAGGTGTTAGGAAAGCTAAATTCGACTTCTATAAAGATCAGCAGAATACAAATTGGAGCAATGGGAAGAAATTTTGGGCCAGTCTAAAGGACTTTCTTGGCAACAATGACAAATTAACATCGACGATGCTTGAAACAAATGGGATGATCACCACTGTGCCATTCGAAATAGCAAATACCTTCAACGAGAGCTTCACCGACCTGGGCTTGGTCCTCCCCCCTAGACAAGACACCTGAGGACAATGCAATGCTGATGACCTTAGTGGACAAAGTACCCAACCTGGCCTTTGCACCAATCTCCCCCAATTCTACTCTAAGTGTGTCACTATGAAGGAAACCCTCCTTTATGTAAAAAAGAATCCTGGGAAAGACAAGGATGGGTGGGGATATGGTAGACATGAAGCTACCAGCCCTTGCACTTGATGAGCTTGCAATTTCCCTGACAAAGATTTGTAACTTTTCCTTGCAGTTCTCCTAGTTCCCTGATATCTGAAAAGGTGCTGTAGTCACACCTGTGCTAAAAAGTGGGGACCACACTAAAGTGTCCAACTATAGGCCAATCTCTATCTACGCCCCCCATCTAAGGCATTGGAAAAAATTGCATCGGACCAACTGGTCTCACACCTACACAAATATAACCTGATGTGTAAACAGCAGCACAGCTTTAGGAAACTGCATAGCACCGAGACAGCCCTTATTGAGTACACCAACCACCTGCATGAGGCCCTTGACAAAGGGCACCTAGCTGGTGCCACATACAGTACAGTACATTGACTGTCTTCGACCTCATCAACCACTCTCTACCGCTGGACAAGATCTCCACCTTGGGCCTTTCCTCTGAAACTGCAGCCTGATTTTGTTGTTACCTCAAGGGGGTGGTCATAAAGAGTAGGATTGATGGAGTGCTCTCTAACGCTTAGTGTGTCATGGTTGTGGACCCCCAGGGGTCTATACTTGGCCCACTCCTCTTTGTCCAATTCATTAACAGACTCCCAGAAGCCTGCCCCTACTCAAAGATGTTACTCTATGCAGATGATGCAGTGATTTTCAGTAGTAGCCCACAGCTTGGGGATCTTACTAGTGACCTGCAATCAAGCTTTAAGTCTATGGATGACAGGAATGAGAACAATAAACTTGTCCTAAACTATAACAAGCATTTGTCAATGCTGAATGTTGATTGTGTTGGTCCGTTGAGATCACTCACTGCCCCTCTGTCACTCACTCATTTTGTTTCTCCCGGTGCTGCAGGCTGCTGTTTTGTACTGGGCTCCTGCCTGCGTTGCTGCCCTTTTCTGCCCACAAAGAAATCCGCAGCAGTCACTATAGAGCTCTGTTGAGGTCGCTCACTTCCCCTGGCTCACTTGCTCATTCTGTTTCTTCTGGCACTGTAGGCTGCCCTTTTGTACTGGGCTCCTGCCTCTGTTGGCACCTTTTTCTGCCCACAAAGAAATCTGCAGCAGTCCCGACAGGGCTCCGTTGAGCTCACTCACTCCCCCTCTCTCACGCACTCATTCCGTTTCTGCTGGTGCTGCAGGCTGCCATTTTGTATGGGGTCCTGCCTGCATTGCTGCCTTCTTCTGCCCACAAAGAAATCTGCAGCAGTCACTATAGAGCTCTGTTGAGCTCGCTCACTCCCCCTCTCTCACTCGCTCATTCTGTTTATCCCGCTGCTGCAGGCTGCCCTTTTGTACTGGGCCCCTGCATTCATTGCTGCCTTTTTCTGCCCATAAAGAAATCCGCAGCAGTCCCGACAGAGCTCCGTTGAGCTAACTCACTCCCCCTCCCTCACTCTCTCGTTCTGTGTCTCCCGCTGCTGCAGGCTGCCCTTTTGTACTGGGCTCCTGCCTGCGTTGGTGGCTTTTTCTGCCCACAAAGAAATCTGCAGCAGTCCTGACACAGGTCCGTTGAGCTTGCTCACTCCCCCTCTCTCTCCCGCTTATTCCGTTTCTGCCGGGCTGCAGACTGGCCTTTTGTACTGGGCCTGCCTGCATTGCCACTTTTTTCTGCCCACAAATAAATCCACAGCAGTCACGATAGAGCTCCGTTGAGCTCGCTCACTCCCCCTCTCTCACTCACTCACTGTGTTTCTCCTGGCGCTGCAGGCTGCCCTTTTCTACTGGGCTCCTGCCTGTGTTGGCACCTTTTTCTGCCCACAAAGAAATCCACATCTGTCCCGACAGAGCTCCGTTGAGGTTGCTCTCTCTCCACCTGTCTCACTCGCTCATTCTGTTTCTCCTGGTGCTGCTGACTGCCCTTTTGTACTGGGCTCCTGCCTCTGTTGGCACCTTTTTCTGCCCACAAAGAAATCTGCAGCAGTCCTGACAGAGTTCCATTGAGCTTGCTCACTCCCCCTCTCTCACTCGCTCATTCTGGCCTTTTGTTCTGGGCTCCTGCCTGCATTGCCACCTTTTTCTGCCAACAAAGAAATCTGCAGCAGTCATGATAGAGCTCCGTTGAGCTTGCTCACTCCCCCTCTCTCACTCGCTCATTCTGTTTCTCCCGCTGCTGCAGGCTGCCCTTTTGTACTGGGCCCCTGCGTTCATTGCTGCCTTTTCCTGCTCACAAAGAAATCCGTAGCAGTCCCAACAGAGCTCCATTGAGCTAACTCACTCCCCCCTCCCTCACTTGCTCATTCTGTGTCTCCCGCTGCTGCAGGCTGCCCTTTTGTACTGGGCTCCTGCCTGCATTGGCGGCTTTTTCTGCCCACAAAGAAATCTGCATCGGTCCCGACACAGGTCAGTTGAGCTTGCTCACTCCCCCTCTCTCATTCACTCATTCTGTTTCTGCTGGTGCTGCAGACTGGCCTTTTGAACTGGGCTCCTGCCTGCATTGCCGTCCTTTTCTGCCCACAAAGAAATCCACAGCAGTCACGATAGAGCTCCGTTGAGCTCACTCACTCTCCCTCTCGCACTCGCTCGTTGTGTTTCTCCCGGCGCTGCTGGCTGCCCTTTTGTACTGGGCTCCTGCCTTCATTGACACCTTTTTCTGTCCACAAAGAAATCTGCAGCTGTCCCGACAGAGCTCCATTGAGGTTGCTTACTCCCCCGTCTCACACGCTCATTCTGTTTCTCCTGGCGCTGCAGGCTGTCCTTTTGTACTGGGCCCCTGCCTCTGTTGGCACCTTTTTCTGCCCACAAAGAAATCTGTAACAGTTCCGACAGAGCTCCGTTGACCTCAATCACTCCCCCTCTCTCACTCGCTCATTCCATTTCTGCCAGTGCTGCAGGCTGCCCTTTTGTATGGGGCTCCTGCCTGCATTGCCGTCCTTTTCTGCCCACAAAGAAATCCACAGCAGTCACGATAGAGCTCCGTTGAGCTTGCTCACTCCCCCTCTCTCAGTCGCTGGTTCTGTTTCTCCCACCGCTGCAGGCTGCCCTTTTGTACTGGGCCCCTGCGTGCATTGCTTCCTTTTTCTGCCACAAAGAAATCCGTAGCAGTCCCAACAGAGCTCCGTTGAGTTCACTCACTCCCCCTCCCTCACTCACTCGTTCTGTGTCTCCTGGCGCTGCAGGCTGCACTTTTGTACTGGGCTGCTGCCTACATTGGCACCTTTTCCTGCCCACAAAGAAATCCACAGCAGTACCGACAGAGCTCAGTTGAGCTTGGTCACTCCCCCCCAACTCGCTTGATCCTAATCTGTCCAAAACACTGATTTCTGACAGCAACTGCGGTATTCTGCACTGGAAGCATGTAAACACATTTCAGCCAGGATGTGAAAAATGACAGCTGTACTGTTCATAAAGAGGTGTGGAAAAATGCCAGTGTTGAAAATGTGGCTTGAAAATATTACTAATTTGCGAAGTTAAAAGGGTGCGTGGAAACTGCACAACGCACGCTCGTAATACAGTCATTTTATGGAGTTTCATCACAAAATTTTTAACATAGGCATTTTAGGACCTCTGCTCATGGACAGTCTCAGTGTGATTTTCTTAATGTGTCCCGAACACTGATTTCACCCAGCGACCGCGCTATTGTGAGCCGGAAGAGCGAAAACACATTTCGGCCAGGATGTGAAAAATGACAGCTGCACTGTTCATAAAGAGGTGTGGAAAAATGGCAATGTTGAAAATCTAGAGTGAAAATATTGCAAAGTTGTGAAGGTACGAGCGAGCATGGAAACTGCGTAATGCACGCTCATAGCACACTCATTTTATTGACTTTCATCACCAAATTTTCAACATAGGCATTTTAGGACCTCTGCTAATGAACAGTGTCCCTGTCATTTTCATAATGCGTCCCAAACATGGATTTCCCACAGCGACCGCGCTATTCTGCACTGGAAAACACATTTCGGCCAGGATGTGAAAAATGACAGCTGTACTGTTCATAAGGAGGTACAGAACAATGGCAATGTTGAAAGTCTGGAGTGAAAATATTATAAATTCGCGAACTTACGAGCGTGCGTACTAACTGCACAATGCACGCTCATAAAACAGTAATTTTTGGGATTTTTTCCACCAAATTTGCAACATAGGCTTTTTGAGAGCCCACCTCATGAACACTGGCACTGTCGTTTTGTTAATCGGTCCCGAAAGGTGATTCCATGCAATGACCGCGAAATCACCTTTCGGGGCCGATTAACGCCATGACAGCGCCAGAATTCATGAGGAGGGGTCCCAAAAACCCCATGTTGACAATTTGGTGCCAAAATTGTAACATATGCTTGAAATATGCATCAAAGTGGAAAAAACCCTATTTATTCCATTATACAGCTTACCGGCATTTCCTCATTTCGTGGTCGGCTTTGAAGAGTGCAGACGTGTTCTCGGTCCACTGAAGATCATTGCGCCGGACTCCGGAGGAAAGTATGGGGTGAGAGGGGTGTGGGGAGGCAGGGTGCACAGTGGGTGGGTGCGGGGTTGTGGGAGGGGCAGGAGACCACGAGGACCATTTTTTGACAGGGTAAAAAAAAATTGCGAGACATTTTTTTAACAGGGGCATATGGCATGCTGGGTGGGCTCCCAGCATGCCATAGACTCTCTTTGCGGGGACAGCTGTGGCTGATGGGTGATTAGGCACCCCATTGGCACACTAACAAGGGGGTTACATTATGCCGATGGGATTGGGCACCCCATCGGCACACAACAAATAGTGGGGTGGGGAGGTGTTACATAATGCCGATGGGGTGGGCTCCCCCCTTGGCAACATCACCGTGACACTGAAGCCGGACGGAGTATTGAGCCCCATCAGCAAGCAAACATGGTGGGGCACATGCTGCTGAGGGGATTGGGCACCCCATTGGCGGGTGTGCTAATATTGTTTGTGAACACGGCGGCAAGCCGCCACCATGTTCACAAACAATATCACTGTTACAAGGTTCCACCCAGCAATGACGGGTTGCTCCCTCATTGTAGCGGAATGGCTTATGCTGCAATGATGAGGCGGCCCCTGATTGCAGCGGCTGAAACCTTCCAAGGTAGTGGCACACTGGCTGAACTAGTGTCAGCAGCAGCATGCCACAGCATTGGGGAAAGTGGGCCAAGCCTTTAAAAGCTGTGGGGGCATTGGCCACAACAGTGCCATGCCTCCACAACCTGCTTCTGCCAACCTGCCGCAATATGTTTCTTGCGCATGCACGCAATCAACATAAAAAGACAAAGTTAATGCTGCTCTCCGGGTATCACTGAGAAATTAGTCCCTCCCTTGGATATCCAAAATTCTCTTGGTGGTACCCTTGAACAGGTCAAATAATTTAAACATCTAGGTGTCACCCTGGATGACACCCTCTCATATGCTGTTCGTGATGACAACATTGCAAATCTGGCCAATAGGGAACTAGGTGCACCCTTCCGACAATGTTTAAATCTTACTGCTGAAGCCAGATGCCTGGCAGTCTCATCTCAAGTAAAGTCCTACCTCTCTTTGGATGTGGTCTACTGATCTATGGAGCTGACTGTGACTCTGTACTTGGCAGGGTAAAAATGGTCCTCAACAAAGCCTGTTGGTTTGCAAGTGGGCTGATGGACATACACACACTTGCTCCTTGTATGCACTTACCAACTGGTTCCCCTTACAGGATAGGCTGAAATACCAGTCCTGTCTGCTGGTTAAAAAAGCCCTCTTGGGCCTCATCCCCACTGCAATTATTGACCTCTTGTGCCCGGTCAACAACAGCTACATCACAAGGAGTATGTCCAGACACGCTGTGCACCCCTTTTGCAAAACTAGTCAGGGTAGACGTACATTTTCAATCCAAGCCACACAGTGATTTAATGAACTCCCTGAATCCCTAGTGGTCCTCCCCAAAATTGCACCATTTAAGAATTCCCTAAGAAAGGAACTTGCTTTGAAATCTGCTTGCCATTGTTTTATGACCTTATTGCTCTTTTTATAATGTTGTGCCTTTACTGCCTTCTGACTGAACTCCATGCTGTTATACCTTGTTTGCAACCCTAATGTCTGTACTTGACCTGGCTCCCCTTGAGATGGTGAAAACCTGAAGTATATACCTTACAATTCTAATTTATCTGTTTGCTACTGATGTGTCTCCTGTGTTTCAGTGTTGTGTATGCCTGTTTGTAACTGACATGGAACCTTTGGAAAAGAGCTTTTGTGCTCAAAGGTGTTATCCAAACACCAAATAAATAAATAAAAATACCTCACGGGGATTAACAAGGTACAGGAGGGAGATATGTTCAGAGAAAAAGGTGCTCTAGACAAGGGGTCATGATTTGAAGCTGGAAGGAGGTAGATTCAGGAGAGATGTGAGGAAGTACTTCTTCACAGAAGGGGTGGTGGATTCCTGGAACAACCTTCCACAGGAGGCAATGGGAGTGAAACCAGTGGTGGGTTTCAAAAATGCCTCAGATAGGCACAATGGAAGAGACAGCGCTGTAGATCAAGTTGGGTCTGCAGCAAAAGTGATCATAATTAAAAATGGGTAAACTAGATGGGTCCAGCGGTCATTATCTGCTGTCAGTTTCTATGTTTCTATACATGACAGGTTCTGTGATTCAAATGAATAATAAGTACAATGTCAGTACTGTAAATGGTATAAGAATTCAAAATCCTCAAACCAAGCAGCATTCTGTGATTTTTACCGGTAAAAATGGAAAACCAGGGTTCTTGGTTACCTCACTCTCTCTATCGGGATTTCAACCTCCTTTTTCTCCCCCTTTGCTCCCTGTACTGCCCTCCCCCTACCTGACTGTGCTGGCCCTTCCCTCTCCCTAGACACATCAGGATTCTCAATCTCGAAAGGTCCCACCCCTCCCATCAGTTCACTCCCTCTCCCCCTGAAAGACGTAGCTCCCCCATCCTCCCTGGTAAAAACTGAGGCAAAGTACTCGTTTAGTACCTCAGCCTGCTCTCCTGCATCCTGTGCCCATCCCTCCCCTGATCTAATCCTGCTGATCTGCTCCCTCACCTTCCTTTTTTCCCCCAATGTATCTAAAGAACCCCTTGTCCCCCCTCCTGACCTCCCTGGCTAAGCTCTGCTCCTTCCTTGACTTAGCTGCACTCACCACCCTGGTGACCCTCCTAGCCATCAGTTCATACTCCCCCGGATGCCTTTCGCTCCTTGAGCGCTTGAGATGCCTATAGGATGCCTTCATTTTCCTCACTGCATCCTGAACCTCCCAGGTCCACCAACAGGGTTTTCTGGTGTTACCGAGTTTGTGCCTCTCTCTTGCACAGGACCTGGTAGCCTCCTGTACCTCCCTCCTAATAATCTCCCACTTACTGTCAGCATCCATATCTGGCCTTATCCTGTCCAAATGACCCTTAAGGATCCTTCCCATCGCCCTGAAATCCGCACCCCTTAAGTCAATTACCACCGTCTTTGTGTGGCTTTCCTCCCCCCAGGTCCAGGAAAAACCAGACTGTGGCATGGTCACTGCCCACCACTGGGTCCCTCACCTCCGAGCCCCTAATCTGGCCACTGTCCGCCAGGACTACATCTAGTGTCCTGGCCTCCCTCGTCGGCTCCCCCACCTGCTGGGTCAGGAACACGTCCTGGAAGACATCCAGCAACCTCTGCTTCTTGGCCAGTGGGGATGTCATAGTCCCCCCAGTCTGTTCCTGGCATGTTTCGGTTCCCCATCACCACTACCCTTCCCTTGCCCAATCTACAGTGACTCACAACATTAGCCACCAAACTCTCTTCCAGAGCCTCCACCAGCGTGGGGGGTCTGTATACCACCCCTATTTTTACTCTCTTCTCCTCTGCGTTATTAGGGTGACCAAAATTGCCTCCACTCTCCCCTCTGCCTCCTCCACCCCTCCTATACAGATGCATTTTTGACTATCAGTGCTACCCCCTCTTCCCTCCCCCCATCCTTCCTGAACATAGTGCAGCCTTACATGTTTTTTTTCCAACTTCTTTTTCCCACCAGTCACTGCTTCACCGAGACTCCCTCAGGCATCTCTCTGGGAGGCCAGAAAACCCTGTTGGTGGACCTGGGAGGTTCAGGATGTGGTGAGGGAAAAGAAGGCATCCTATAGATATCTCAAGCACTCAAGGAGCGAAAGGCATCAGGGGGAGTATGAACTGATGGCCAGGAGGGTCACCAGGGTGGTGAGTGCAGCTAAGTCAAGGAAGGAGCAGAGCTTAGCCAGGGAGATCATGTTTCCCTGTCTAACTGAGCCCCCCCATCCTGAGTCCCCCGCGTACTCAACCCCTCACTTACTCGCAGAGGAGAGCCTTGGCTTGTAACCCCAAAGGTGGGGCCACCTCTCCATCTTGGTGCTCCTTGAAGTCGAGACTCCAGCTGCTGGCAGGCTTTAGGACTGGAGAGAATTGGAAGACCAGGTGGGCGGGATCCGGCGTTGGGCATGGGGGCCTTGTGCCATCGTCTATCCAATGATGCAGGGTTTTTCCTTGTTCGAGCATGTAATCCTCCCTTCCCAGTGGCGCGGACATGCAATGACATCCCAGCGCAGCCAGGCACACTGCTGCACCCACCCACAGGACGTCTGCTGACACCTCGCCCCACCAGTTATATGGTCCCAGGATGCAGTACACCCAGCCTCTGCTGGGCATCACTAGCATTGGGGAATCACACTCCACCCTATTCCCAGGAGAGGAGAACTGACGTCAGATGCTCAATCCTCTCCTTCCTGGCTGACCCCCAGCAACCTGAGTTTATTCCTGAACCCAGGTCACCGGCATGGTGCGAGAAGTGGCGTCCAGCACCTCAACCCTCAGCACCACTGGGCCGGCCTCAAGCCCTCCATATTTAGGTTCAGTTCATGCTCTTGGGTGGTCCAGGTCTCAGTGACAGCTGCCACATCAACTGCCCCCTCAACTAGCATTGCCTGGAGCTCAGGCATCTTATTTCCTAAGCTCCTGGCATTTATCAGGACCACCCTCCACCGCTTTCCCTTCCTCCTATTTCCCTCCTTGTGCTCCTATTTGGCCGCATGCTCCCCCTTCCCTACACCCCACCTGTTGGCCTTTTTCCATATCCCTCCATCCCCTTAGGGGAGTAGAGACTGTATCCCTCTTTTATTGTATCCCCTGCAACAGCCCCTTCTTCGATCCCTCCCCCTTTACAAGTTTAAACCCCACCTTTCACTGATGAACCCATCTAGTTTCAGCTTTAGTATTTCCCTCCCCTTCAAATTGAGGCGGATCCTGTCCCTAGTGTACAGCCCCCTTATCCTCCCAGGTTTCCCCCCAGTCCCCCACAAGGCCATACCCCCTAGCCTCACACCACTCCCTGAACCACTGATTAACCACCCTAATTTTCTGCTTGTTCTCCCCACTAGCCCTCGGCACCAGCGGGATTTTTGAGAAGGAGATCGAGCATCCTATGGAATAGCAAACCCAGGCCAGTTCCCGAAACCTGGCCTGTATCTCTAATTCACTATTTCCATTCATGTCATTTGCACCCAGGTGCACCAGAATGTCCAGGGACCTCCCACATTCCCTTGCCAGTTAATATACCTTGTGCTTGGCCTTGTGCAACATCAGCCCAGGGTGAAATTTGGTTCTTACCGGACAGGTTTTACCCTCCCCCTGCCCCTCCCACCGGATGCCTCTGATCATGGAATTCCCCTACAGCAGCACTCTAACCTCCCCCTTGCCACCTTGCTCACCCTGCAGGTTTCCCCTCTTTCCATGCCCATCCTCGCTCTTTCTCTTGGCCTCTCCCCCCCCCCAGCTGGCTCCTCGCACCTCTCACTATCTGGGTGTCAGATGTAGCCCTCTCCCTATTATCTCTGGTCACCCCTCTACTCCTGTTCTGGGCATCCCCCACCTGGTTATCTTTTTTTGTATCACTACCCCCCGTCTTCACTCTCAACTGAGCCATCCTCCCTATCTGTTGGCCTAGCTTGGTTGTTACTCCCATCCGACCTGTCCTCATTCAGCACTGCCCTGGCTGGTACCCTCAGCCCCACCCCAATTTATGCTGCCACCTTCTTGTTCACCTGATCCTCCTCACTGCCCTGCCCCCGCCCCGCCTCCTTTTCCTCTGCCTGGCAGGAGTCCCCCCCAGTCTCCTGCTTACTCACCCACCATGCCCTCCCCGCACCTCCCGATTTCTGGTCCCTGCCTCTTGCCCCCTTCTCCCTTCTCTGCTACATCTCTCCCCAACCTCCCCTCCCTACTACCAGCCGTAGAGGTCGAAACTATTTGTGAGCATAAGACCAGACTCCAGTACCCCCCCCATCGCATCCCCCATACCTGGTTCCCTCTTGACAATCCTAGTCACCTGCCTGCTTCTTTGGAAGTTTTCACCTTTTGGGCCACCTCTGCCAGGGCCCCCATGTGCCTCCTGAGTACCCTCCTTCACTCCTCTCCCTATGCCAGAGGCTTCAGTACCTGGCGCATCTATGTAGGCAACCCCTTGCCCCTTACTTCTCCAATCCCCCCCATGTCCCTCCACAAATCCCCCAGCTGCCTTCTAATCCTCTCCACCTCCTCCCTAAGCTATGCCAGCTGGTAGCACACTGGGCAACCCCAAAACTTCCAAGCCCAGTCAAGTAACATGGCTGCCCCACACCCTGTGCATCCAACCACCCTCCCTGCTCTAGTGACGTTTGGTCCTTTCCCCATCTGCATCATCTTGGTTGGTTTATAGGATAAAAAGCCCCCCATGTACTGTAAAATAAATCCCACTGGGACCCCCAGTGATCAGAGCCACAAGTGGCTATACCATTTTCAGAACTCCCAGTGAATGTACTTAGCAATCTCCCACACAGCATGCAAGGTGTCAGTCCAAAAACTGAATTTCTCCATGGACCAAGGCCGCAGGCTGCTGGTCCAGCCCACTCCCAAGGACCAAGGCCACACAGGCTGCTAGTCCAGCCCACTCCCAAGGACCAAGGCCATAGGCTACTAGTCCAGCCCACTCCTGTCTAGACTCCTCCCTCTCTGACTATTTAATAAAGGTCAGGCCCAGGGTGGGGGGGGGGAGGGAAACAATTACAGTTCCTGGGGTGCAACAGTATGGGTGAAGGCGGCTGGGCTTTCCCCTTTATAGCCCAGACGCAAGTTCAGATCATGCACCCTGCCCTCTGATTGGGCCTCTGTCCTCACCAAGCTGTTTCCTCCCAGCAGCCCCTCTTGCTCCAGCCCTGGCCCACTGCCATTGCAGCTGCCGGGAAAAGATTTCCCTGGTGCCCTTTCCTGCTGCCAATGAGCCAGCAGATCTCCCCGGTAGGTGCCATCTCCTTCTGCTGCAGATGCGGCCACCAGTGCACTCTTCTCCCCACCACTGCTCCTTAGCCTCCCACCACTGATGCGGTGTCCAGTGCTCTCTCCATGCCGCCGATGCAGCCAGCAACTGTTCCTGCTCCTTCACCACTGATGTGGCCCCCAGATTCAGCTCCTCCAGTGCAACAGTATGGGTGAAGATGGCCGGGCTTTCCCCTTTATTACCCAGCTGCGAGTTCAAATCAGGTGCCCTGTCCTCTAATTGGGCCTCCATCCTCAACAAGCTGTTTCCTCCCAACAGCCCCTCTTGCTCCAGCCCTGCCCAACTGCCACTGTAGCCACCTGGAAAAGATTGCCCTGGTGCCCTTTACTGCTGCCAATGCAGCCAGCAGATCTCCCCTGGTAGTTGCCATCTCCTCCCACTGCTGATGTGGCCGCCAGTGTGCTCTGCTCCTCCACCTCCTGCCACTGATGCGGTCTCTGGTGCTCTCTCCATGCCACCGATGTGGCCAGCAATTGCCCCTGCTCCTCCACCCCTGATTCGGCCCCTGGATTTAGCTCTTCCAGTGATACAGCTCCTCTGGTGCAACAGTGCTCAGGAAAGACAGCAACTCATAAACCAGGAGCCTATTCAGAATCAAGACCACCCAGAGACTGCTGTACAGAATACAGAATAAGTATCTGATGGTGACAATGTGTCTTCTGTCCTTGATCAAGAAATACCTCCCCCAATCAGAGCAAGACAGTTCTTCTGAAGAGGACACAGCCATACCTGACACTGTGATGAGTGAGTAAATTGGGCCCCCTGTGATAACTGCGGATCAATAGGCCAAGGACATTCATACTACTTCTCCCCTAGGGACTGTGGCTGTACAAGAGACCCAAATCACAGAACAGGAAGACATAATGCCTTCTTCCACAAAGATGACAATGGTGACAAGGCATAGAACTACAATCAAACAATGCCCCAAATCTAAAATTCTTTGTCAGGATTTTGGAAATTCTAACATAACTACAAAAAATAAGTTGACATTGTGGCCAGACAAAAAGACTGTGGGACTGTAATGGAGATGGGGAATCAGGGGTCTCCTCATCCTTGTCTCTCAGGCTAGGATTCTTTGAAAATGAGGAGGATGCTTCTGTATCTGGCAGTACAAAGAAATGGAAAACCTGTATGTCTTCCCTGATGGGAGGAGGACGCGATGCTAAAGAGTCATGATTCCCCCCATGCTACCCAAGTGATGGCCTCTCCTTTGCGCCTGAAGGTAGCATGTATTAATGTCAACAGTACTGAGGTGCCAAAGAGGAGACTCTTGATATTTTCAGTACTGGAGGGCCTTGCTTCTGATGTATATGTTTTTGCAAGAGACTAGACTGAGCTCCAATACTTGACTTTAATAATTCTGAGGCCCATCTTTCTGATCCTTTGGTACTGACAGGTGCGATGGGTTGGGTATTTTTTTCACAACTTCTAATGTTAAAGTCATCAGGTTACTTGATATTTGCTCTGGTAGGGGACTGTTACTAGACGCAGAATTGGACAACTTTAAATTTTGTTTTATTAACATTTATGCTAGCCTGACTAAACAAGTTAGAGTTGAATTATTTTCCCAAATTTGTCCATATTTTTTTTTTAACAAATACTTTGTACTAGGTGTTGACTTGAACTGTTTGGTATCTAAAGAAGATAGGGTTAAAAAGGTGGGGTTCAAAAGAAAGTTTTTATTGGAGTGCTTAATGACACTGGGGAAGATTGGGGTATGAAATCAGGTCAAATATATTGTAATTCCAGCTCTCTATTGAAATTGGTGTCATATGCCGTATTGCAGGACGCATATAGGGTGATACATAATACTCAAGGTTATATGTATTTTAAGCAAAAATTGTCTACCAAAATTGATTTTTTTCATCTCACAGAATATGTCAATTCAGTTTGCCATGTTACTTCCCCTGGAAAACGCTGATCATATGATCTTAGGTATTGCATTTGGCTACCAGTCAACTCCTATTGATGATATGAATATTATATAAAAAATTCACTTTTGGATGATATTATAGTATGAAATTCCTTGTCCAGTTTCCTGCCAGCCAGGGAATCAGTGATATGTATGTGTGATGACCCTTATACATGGTGGGAAAAGAAAAAGTAGGATATTAAATCTTTCTTTCTTTAGGTACTCGACTAGACCGACCTACTAGAGGCAGAGGCGTTGCTATCTATACCGTCACAGACTTAGACTTCTCCATAACCCTAGCTAAAAATGAGCCCAAAGCTTATGAACTTTTGTTACTACAATTGCGCCTCCCTTTCTCGCTCCCGATCTACATTGCTGGCATCTACTGCCATCCTAGTACCCTGGCAGCAACAGTCTCCGACCTTATAAACCACCTAGTCTCCCTCACTCCGACTGGCAAATTATTTATCTTGGGAGATTTCAATCAAAACTGGCCATCACCCACTCTAAACAAACTTTGTTCTGAAATATCTTCCCTAAATCTCACTCAGGTCATCACAAAGCCAACCGCTCCAACCACAAAACAGGCAATCACTTCCTTATCGACTGGGTGCTCACCTCCCATCCACATTGCGTCCTCAAGTCTGGCTTACTCCCAGACTCAATAAGTGACCATCACATCACCTATTTAGTCTGCAAAATCCACCATCCTAAAACACCACCAAAATTCCTGCTACAACGTTCTTATAAATCTCTAAATCTCCACCTCCTGCTGGAAGACCTTGCCAATGCTAATTGGGGCCCCTCCCTCACCAACATTAATATCGATGTTTCCCTAGCTCACTTTCGTAACGCATTCCTTAATGTCTGGGACAAGCATGCCCCACTAAGACATATTAGGGTCCGGGGAAACCACCTACCTTGAATTATCCCAGAACTGATAGCCTGCCAAAAAGCCTGGAATAATGCCTGGAAAAACTACAAATCCTCACTCCTCCCATGCGACAACATTATCTACTGCATGCTTCAAAATAAGTGCACCAAGGACACCTGTCTAGTGAAAGCCGAGTATTTCAACGTCACTTTTAATGACAACATGAGTAGCCCATCCAAATTTTGGAAGGTTATTCACTCACTTTTCTCCCCCCTTCATCAAATCCCACCCCGCTCCTGGTCACTAACAGCTCCCCTCTCTCCTAGCCACTCACAGTTGCCACTGAATTCAACACCTACTTCACCTCTTGTGCTGCCACTCTCCTCCTTCCCTACACACTGTTGTGACTCCCGGCCCCCAAGCTGGTACCGCAGCAAACTCTGACCCTAAAACCTTCTCCTTCGGGAACATCACTCCTGAGGAGGCCCTAAATGCCTTACTCACCCTCAACCCCTCCAAGGGCAAACTCCCCAATGGGATGGACACCAAACTCCTCTATCTAGCAGCCCCTGCCATTGCATCTCCTCTGGCTGCCCTTCTAAGCAAGTATTTTGCCTATGCTACCGTACCCACAGATTGGAAACATGCTACTGTCCTACCCCTGCCTAAAGGCGGTGACCCAACCTCCACATCCAAGTACCGCCCGATCTCTCTCCTCCCTGCCCTAGCAAAAGTACAAGGGCACCTTGTGCTTTCTCAACTTTCCAACTTCCTCTCTGATTCCAACTTCTTCAGTCCCCAGCAGTCTGGATTTCGGAAGAATCACTCTACTGCCACTTCCCTACTAAGACTCTCTGACTCCATCCTATCTGGGATGGACAAAGGTCAAATCACCTCAGCCATTTTCATTGATTTAGCCAAGGCATTCGACACCATCTCCCATTCCATGTTGCTCACCTGCCTCTCTGCAGCTGGTCTATCTGAGTCTGCCACAAACTGGCTCAGCACCTACCTGGTAGGGAGAACTCAATCAGTAAGAATTGCTGATTCCACCTCCCCTCCATTCCCCATTGATACAGAGGTACAACAGGGCTCAGTACTTGGCCCTATCCTTTTCTCCATCTTCCTAAATGACCTACCACTAATCTGCTCATCTTCCTGTATTCACATGTATGCAGACGATACAGTCCTATTCACCACCAGCTGGTCCCCTGAGGAGGTAGCTACCAGCCTACGGGCAGACTTCGACAAAGTTCAGCTCTGGTTAAGCTCCCACCAACTCTCCCTAAATGCCAAAAGACAGTCTCCATGACCTTTGGCAGTAGGCAGAGACTGTCCAGGCTCACCACCCTCCCAAATTTCCACACCCTTGATGGGACGGTCCTTGAAGACACTACTACCTTTAGATACTTAGGGGTATGGCTTGACCAACACCTCTGCTTCTTTGCAGACAGACACCATCCTGAAGAACTGTGCCCCAAGCTTGGCGCCCTCTACAGAAATTACAGTAGCCTCCTGCTATCCGTGAACCATGAAATTGTGCAGAAGATGATACTACCAACTTTTGACTACTGTGATGTAGTCTACAGGGTTGCTTCCAAGTCTACCCTATCCAGACTGGACCCCCTTTTCAACACTTTCTGCTGCTTTGCCCTGGACACCCCCCCGCACCCATCACTGTGCACTCTACTGTTCACTGGCTTTTCCCTCCCTAGGCAACCATCAACTATTGCATGGTGCCAAATTTGCCTTTAAATTCTGGCTCGGCTCCCTTCCAAACTACCTTACCCCCTCCCTTGCATCCCCCCCCCCCACGCTTGCCCTCCGTTCAACAGACGCCCGGCTGCTGTCTATCCCCCACCGTCAGAGCTCAGCAGGCCAGGCAGCCTTTTCCTACCATGTCCCCAAACTCTGGAATGCCCTCCCGGCTCAAATTCACCACTCCTCTTCTATGCACTCACTATTCGCTGCCTTGTCAAACTTTTATATGGTAAATTGCTCCTGTCCCTGATACCTCCCCTGCCTCCAGCCCCCACCTCCCTCCTGTAAATGACTCCCCCCACTTATCCCCACATCCACCCCTGTGGCCCGACCTATCCCTCCTCCTACCCCATTTAGCCTGACCAGCGACGTTAGCTTGCTATAAATGCTAGCTATAAATGCTGGCATATAAACTAACACCCACACTTGCCCCCTATATCTATTTTTTTGCACTTACTGTATAAGTTGTCCCCCTGTCAATGCCTCATGTCTTCCCCAGTGTTTTTAAGTCTGCTCTTTTTCATCTTGTCGTATCACATACATGTGCAACTTGTTAAAGCAATCCTAATATACGTAACCCCTTTTTATGTTTGCTTGCACGCATGTGCAAGAAACATAGTGCCATCATACGAGTTTTCTAGAGGTGTGTCAGCCTCTTCCAATTCAGTCAGTGTGTTTGCAGGCGCGGTTGCAGTGCGCCAATCACTGCTGCAGCTGTCTATGACAGCAGGAAAATGCAGTGGCATACAGTTGAAAGGGAGAGCTCCGCTTCAGTGAGCAGAGCTCTCCCCACACACACACACACAAGCACACATATTGCATGCTGATGTGCTCCCTCCCCCCACCGCACACACTGTGTGGCCGACGGGGGTGCTCAATCCCCCGTCGGCTCCACGCCTCCCCCCCAACAACAGCTGTCCAGGTGCCACGCTGGGAGCCCACCCAGCGTGGCAAGAACTGTCATAGTCAACAGGGTGTCCAATCCCCCATCGGCTCCATGGCTGCACACCCCAAAAAGCTTTCCATGTGCCACGCTGGGGAGCCCACCCAGCGTTGCAAAAGCATGTTATGACTGGCCAGGGGTGCTGCCCAATCCCCGTCGGCTCCAGCCCCAAACAGCCTTTCCAGCTGCCACGCTGGGAGCCTACCCCAGCGTGGCAAACCTCCCGTCGTCCTAAAACCTGTAAAGAAAACCTTCCCTCGCAGTCTCTCCGCCCCCACAACCCGCACCCACCCACTCGCACCCTGCCTCCCCACACCCCCCCCACCCCATACTTACCTCTGGAGCTCGGCGCGACGATCATTGGTGGACTGGGAACACGTCTGCACTCTTCAAAGCCGACCGCGAACTGAGGAAATGCCGGTAAGCTGTATAATGGAATAAATAGGTTTTTCAACTTTGTTGCATATCTTAGGCATTTTTGGGAATTTTGGGCCCACATTTTCAACATGGATTTTTTGGACCCCTCCTCATGAATTCTTGCACTGTCATAGCGTTAATCGGGCCCGAAGGGTGATTTTGCAGTCACTGCGCGAAATCACCTTTCAGGACACTGCCAGTGTTCATAAGGTGGGCTCTCAAAAAGCCTATGTTGAAAATTTGGTGAAAAAATTCCTACAAATGACTGTTTTACGAGCATGCGTTGCAGAGTTCCTACGCACGCTCGTAAGTTCACAAATTTTCAATAATTTTACTCCAGATTTTCAACATTGCCATTTTACCACACCTCCTTATGAGCAGTACAGCTGTCATTTTTCACACCTCGCCCACAACATGTTTCCGCCCATGTAGCGCACAATGGCACAGTCGGTGTGCGAAATCAATGTACGGGATGAATTAAGACAATCACAGTGACACTGGTCATGAGCAGAGGTGTTAAAATGGCTATGTTGAAAATTTGGTGAAAAAATTCCCAAAAATGACTGTTTTAGGAGCGCATGTTGCGCAGTTCCTGTGCACGCTGGCAAGTTGCGAATTTGTAATATTGCACACCAGATTTTCAACAGTGCCATTTTACTGCACTTCCTTATGAGCAGTACAGCTACCATTTTTCACATCTCACCCAAAATGTGTTTCCAGCACATGTAGCGCATAATGGTACAGCTGTGTGCGAAAACAATGTTTGGGACAGATTAAGAAAATCACACTGACACTGTTCATGATTGGAGGTCCCAAAATGCCTGTGTTAACAATCTGCTGCAAAAAATCCCCAAACTAGTTACATTACGGATGTGCGTTGCACAGTTTCTACGCACGCTCGTGACTTCACCAGTTTTTTTAAGATTTTCACAGCAGATTTTCAACATTGCCATTTTTTACACCTCCCCATGAACAGTACCGCTGTCATTTTTCACATCCTGTTCGGAATGTGTTTTTGCACCTGTGGTGCCAAATGCCGTAGTCGCTGTGCAAAAGCAGTTTTCGGCTAACAAATTGATATTGCCACTGTTCATGAGGTGGGGATCACAAAAAAACCATGTTGAAAATTTGGAGTGGAAATACCAATGAATGCCTGAGGTGTTAGGGTTTCCGACCATAACGCCCACCCTGTGAGAAATGACAGGCATCAGGGGGTGACTTGCGATTCTTGCCTGTAATGCTCATACCATTCCACCCCACCCACACCTGCAGCCAGTGAGAGGCATCAAGGTGTGCCTCGGACTCTTGGGCCCAAACTTCACCCTATTCTCCTATACCACACCATCTCACCATATTTCCTGATGGAATGGGGCATAAGCCAAAAGACCCAAGGCACACCGTGACACTTGTCAGTGTCTGCAGGGTAGGGTGTGGTGAAATGGCGTGGTCGTTATGCCTGACGACCCAAAGGCACACCCCAATGCCTGTCACTCTCTGCAAGGTGGTGGTGGGGTTGGCTTCAGTTCAATACTTCACTGCCATTCCTATTATGCAGCTCTGTAACTTCTACACTACCAGTGCCAATGCCAGCAAGCAAACATTCGGCATTGACAAATGCTTGTTCAGTGTAGTTGTAATTCCTGAACAGTGAATGTTAACCTCCTTCTCCAATGTGTTGTAATTTCTGTATATCTAATGTGCTGATATTCCTGTAAACTGTAACCTAGAGACAATGTCGCATGGCCTGTATAAGCTCTCCACCTGTACCCCCACCCCCCAGGTCGCACAGTGAGACGAGCATCTTGTTGCTCAGTGTGCCTTTCCTGGTGAAACATTTCAATAAATAAATTAATAAATAAATATGGTAGCTGCTCAAAAAGTAGGGAGTGCTTTTGTAAATATTTGGACCTACACCATCAAAGAGGAGCAGTAAGTGGAGGGAAGGCTCAGGGCAGGAGGAGATGAGTACCACTGTGGGAGTAGCAGGTAATAGGTGTTCAGTGTTGGCATTGGAGGTGGTAGTGGAGTTGTTGGACATCAGTGGGAGGGGGGGAGGAGAATGATAGTGAAGGCACAGGATCCAGGAGTCAGGCTGGTAAGGAAAGAAGGGAGGGAAGAGCAGGGTAGAGGCAGAGGGAGAGGTAGAAACAAGGGGGGGAAGTTGTAGGAGTCACAAATGGTGCAGACAGAGATAATAAGGGGCAGGGTAGTGTGGACTCTGGAAATGTGGACAGGGAAACAGGAGGAGGGGGTATGGGATGAGAAGAAGGGGGTACTGGTGTTGGGGATTCTATACTGAAAGGGGTCAGATGGGGCAGAAGGGGAGAAAGGCACAGCTATAACTGGGTTAAGGCTATTCCAGGGTTGATCATGGGAAGGGTGGGGCAGACACTTCTCATGTGCACATGGAAGGGGAGGAAGAAACCTCACCTAGTGATGCACGTGGGTACAAATGACTTGGTGGGGGAGACTGTAGAGGTAGTGAAGGGGAGATCTGAGGAGTTGGGTAGGCAGTGTGAGGAGGTAGGGGGTTGGTGGCATTCTCTGAGGTACTCCCGGTACCATGTGCGAGTACAGTGAAGAAAAAAAGGATAGAGGAGTTCAATGAGTGGCTGAGGGATTGGTGCTGCACCAGGAAGTATGGATTTGTGTCAAACTGGAGCAGGATCTGGGACAATAGTGACTTATACACGGGGACAGGTTACATTTGAGCAGGGAGGGGAAGGGAGTCCTAAAAAGTGGAATAGAGGGGTATATATCAACAAAGATGGATTTAAACTAGGAGGGGGTGTAACGAGGGGACTGCTGATAGGAAAAGGGTCCAGAAAGGGAAGCCTAGAGAGCTCACACCCCAGTTATGGGTAAAGGTAGAGGTGAAGCGGCACAGGGAGGGAGCATGCAGGGTCACCAGGTTGGAGTGCAAAATGTGCTATCCACTTGTGATAACATTGAGGATAAGGGGAGAGGACTACTGAGAGGAGGGGGGCAGACCAAGGAGCCCAGGAGAGAGGATGGATGGTAACAGTTGGAAGGTGGTCTCCCTAAATGCGAGGAGCCTGGGCAATAAAAGAGCAGAGCTTCAGGCACTCTTTTCAGAGGGGAATGTGGACATCACTGCTGTGACTGAGACTTGGGCCACCCAGTACCATTATTGGGATCTGACAATCCCGGGGTTTAGAATTTACAGGAAAGACTGGTGGGTTGGGAGAGGGGGTGGGGTAGCATTCCATGTGAGGCAAGGGATCAGATGTATGAGGGACGAGGGGGGAGGAAGGGAGTACAGAGGCACTATGGATGCAGTTTCTGGACTCCAAGGGTAGAAAGCTGAGGCTAGGGGTGGTGTACAGATCACCAGCCCCAATCAGTGTAACTGCACAGGGAGTTAGTGGAGCAAATAAGGAGGGTGTGTAGAAAGGGGAGAGTGGTGATTGTGAGGGATTTCGGTCTGCCGTGGGTAGATTGGAGCACCCCTGCCACCTCCAGTGCCAGGGAGCAGGTGCTCCTGGATGCGATCCAGGATGGTTTTCTGACACAGCTGGTCAGTGGGCCAACAAGATTAGGTAACACGCTGGACCTGGTGCTGTCAAATGAGGAGGCAGTGAGGGAAATAAGGGTGGAAGACCCACTAGCTGGTAGTGACCACCAAACAGTGTGGTTCTCTTTCACGTTGGGCAGGAAGTCTGGAGGCACAGGAACAAAGGTGGTGGATTTTAGGAGGGTGGACTGCGGGAGCATGAAAGAAATACTGCAAAGCAGTTTTCTGGGAGACATTCTGGAAACTGTGTTGCTGCCCTATTTGCAGGCAACTATTAGTTCTGAGGGAGAAGGTTGCCCATCTCCAGGAGGAACTAGCAAGGACTAGGGAAGCCTCCCCCACCCAAAGAGCACCAGTGCCACAACCTCTGCCTCAGAAGTTGCCAAGAATGAGGAGCATTGGACCACAGTGGGCTCTGGAAGTGTGAGGCTGGTGGAACAGAGGCACACCCCTCTAGTTGTACCACTCCACAATTCATATGCCATTCTGGCAGAGCAAGGTTCCTCTATGATGACACCCTCAGTGGAGACCAAGAAGAATGCTGGGGACAACCACAAGGGAGACTCACAAAAGGTGGCAAGGAACACCACAGGGGAAGAAAACAGCTTCTGGTAGGGGACTCAATTGTCAGGGGAGTAGAACTAGGGAAGGGAGGAGATAGGGAGGTAAGGTGCTTGCTTGGTGCCATGGCTTGGAGGGACAAGAAGTGAATCCTCAGGATTGTAGAAGCAGCATCACAGAAGACGGGACTAGATATCATTGTCCACCTTGGGACAAATGACCTAGCTGGGCATGAGATCAATGCAGTGCAGGATGATGAGTTTGTGGAGTTGGGGAGGGGCCTCAGAAAGGTAGCAAGCATGGTAACCTTCTCAGAGGTGCTTCTGGTCTATGGCATGGGTAAGGCTAGGGTACTGCACACCATGTAGTTCAAAGAATCATTGCAAAACTGGTGCAAAGCACAGGGCTTTGGCTGCATTGAGGACTGGGGGTCCACCTGGAGAGATGTAGGTGCATACTGGCAGGATGGTCTGCATCTGTCCAGGAAGGGAACCAAGCTCCTAGGTGATAGGTTTAAATGCTTCCTTGGCAAGCTTTTAAATTAGCCAAGGGGGGGAGGCACTGATAGAAGCAGGAAATGTCAAGCCTCCCCCCACAAAATATGACAGATAGGTAAACACTGAGGTACAGAGTTTGACAGCGGGCAGGACAGGGGTAAATGGAAAAATAGACAAAGGCAATAAAGGCAGGGATGGGGGAAGAAAGATAATGCCAACATTAAATAGAGGGCAATGAGTACCAATGCCCATAGTCTGGGAGCTAGTAGCTCTGATGAAAGAGGAACACTTGGATATTGTGGCAGTCACGGAAACATGGTACACAGAGAACCATGACTGGGATGTCAACATACCAGGGTACACAATCTATAGAAGGGACAGGGAGGGTAAAAGAAGAGGTGGAGTAGCTCTCAACATAAGGGAAGGAATCAAAGCTATGGAACTGAAAGGTAAAGGGGGAGGACAAGAGGCACTGTGGGTCACCTTGGAGACAGAAAGTGGCACCACAATCTGCACAGGTGTTGTATACAGACCCCGTCTCAGGGGCAGGAAATGGACAAGGAAATGATGCAAGACATTCTCAGAATGGCTGAAAAAGGGGAGATATTATTATTTATTTATTTATTTATTGAATTTTGTTGACCGGGTAGGCCCACTGGGCCCCGGAGGTCCCTTTTTCAGGGGCGACCCGGGGGTTAAAATTACATACAGGTAAGCAGAACAGTACGAAATGGGTAAATTCCAAATTGTTTGACAATAAATGACTTCATAGGGTTACAAGCAGATAGGTGGTGGGGGAACATACAGGCAGTGGAACATAAAGAGTTAGACATATAGAAAACATTTTTCATACATATATCATGTAGAAATAGGGAGTGCTCAAGATATAGGCTAGAAGTTGCCAAAGAATCAAGATACCTTCCTTGGGGCTTAGTGGAAGAGGGATATGTTGTTACAATAATGCTCCCCTTCCTAGGAAGAGCAGTGAGCGTAAGGTCAGGTCCTGTGGCATGGCATATGCTCCTGTCGAGCAGGTGTGCTTGAGCTTAGACGGATGCAGGGCCAGACCCTGCCTCCTGTACTCCAGGGGAGGTTGTTCCAGTTAGAAGGGCTGTGAACGCAGCGACCTGGACCCAGCTTTAGTCCTCATTTTGGGGACCACGAGGAGAGTTTGGCCTGAGGTACGTAGACTCCGCTGATTGGTTTTAACCCTGACTAGTCCTTTGAGACTAGGGGGAGGTGAGGGACCCAGTAACTTAAATGTAAGACAGAGAGTCAGGTAGATGAGGCAAGCTTCCAATGACGGCCACCTGAGCCTAGATTGGGCCTCGCAGTGGTGGGTCCTGGGGTGTGATAAAGTGGCAAATCGGACAATCTTGTTATATAAGGTCTGCAGCCTGCCTAGTTCCGTAGAGGCCACGCCTTGGAGAACAGGGGCGAGGTGAGCTTTAGGGAGAAGGACGCTTATTGCAATAGCTACCCTGGCTTCTGGATTATCTGGTCCTTTATTCTGTAGAGGATACCGAGTTTCCATGGATGGCTTTGGTGAGTTGGTCAACATGATTTTTTAGAGTGAAGCCTTGGTCCAGGGTTAGCCCAAGGTATTTAGTGGAGGTAACCAACTCAAGTTTATCTCCCCCTCTGGACTGCAGTTGAAGGAGCAGCGACCGCTCATTTCCCAGGGATCTGGGCCCAAACGACATCACCTTAGTTTTGCAGGTGTTTAGTACCATTTTGTTCAGAGTGATCCAGTCCTCCATCTGAAGGATGTCCTCTTGGAGGGCTTTCTCCAGTTACGTTGGGGGAGGCTCGGTAAATGACAGCATCGTCCGCGTATTGGATGACGCTGCTGCTCCCACAGTGTAAGTGCAGATCATTTATGAACAGTGTGAAGAAAAGGGGGCCAAGTATAGACCCTTGTGATACCCTTTCTTTGAGCGGTGCAATCTGAGAGACATTGTCCTTCCACTTGACCCTCTGGGTATGTCCAGTGAGGTAACTCGTGAACCATCCTAGTGCATGGGTGTCCAGGCCAAGAGAGCCCATTTTTTGTAACAGGAGGTTGTGATTTACCAAGTCGAACGCTTTTGAGAGGTCAATGAAGACCGCGCCTGTGCTGACCCCTGAGTCATTATTACACAGGATTTCTGCTGAGAATTTGGTTAGTGCAGTATCTGTCCCATGCTTAGCTCTGAAGACGTGCTGAGACGGAGAGATTACCTGGTGGATTTCCAGGTATTCTCGTAGTTGGGAGTAGACTAGCTTCTCTTGTATTTTCGCAATAGCGCTCAACAAGGAGATAGGCCTGTAGTTCCCTATAGGCTCGGTAGACCCTCCCTTGTGAATGGGAATCACTAGGGCCTGCTTCCAAGGCTCAGGGACCGACCCCTCCATAATGGACCGGTTTATCAGCCAAGCTAGTGGCTTCGCTAGTGCTGGGGCACCCTCCTTGAGGATTCTTGTTTGGATCCCGTTGAGGCCCCCAGCACCTCTTGGCTGCAGGGATTTAAGGATGAGCAAAACCTCCTTTACCCTAACCAGCCACAGATGAAATAATGGGCGGTCTAGTTCTCGGGGCAGGTGCGCGTTAGGCTCATTCCTGTTATCAATGGGTCCCACCTTGTACGCATCCAGGTTTGTGAAGTAACCGTTTAGGGCCTCTGCGATGAGTGGCCCCTCATCAAGTACTTGCCCGTTCGCCAAGATAGGGCCAGTTGTTGATTTATTATGTCCTTTGAGGAGTTCGTTAATGTGTGACCAGAAGAACCTGGGGTTTCCCAGGTTAGTTTTTTGAAGATTGGTGATATATTCTTTCTTAGCTTTCTTTATGGCCTGTTTGCATTGGTTTCTGAGGGCCCTGTAGCTGGCTAAGTCCACAGGAAGCTTTGTTTTTCTGAACTTTTTCCAGGCTTTGTCCCGGGTAGACATCAGGGCTTTTAGGGGGGGTGAGATCCATTTATAGCAGCTACCCTTTACCCTGTGGGTTTTCATGGGGGCTACGAGGTCAGTGATTCTAGTGAAGGTAGTTTAGAAAAATTTTACAGCTTCCTCCAGGTTAGGTAGGTGTCTTATGGGGTTCCAGTCAATTCCATTTAGGTAGCCTATGAACTGGTCAGGGTGGAAGTTGGAGTAGTCCCTAGTAGTGATCGTTCTAGGCGGGACTTTGATCGCATTATTCTTCCATATGGCAAATATCGGCGAGTGGTTGCTCAAGGCATCGGCCAGGATCCCAGCCATCTTTACATGACTTGGGGATGAGGTCAGGACCCAGTCTATTATAGAGTGCCTTCCTGATTTGTGGTTCATTCTGGTCGGTAGGGAGATAATTTGAGCGAGGTGGGAGTCTTGTAAAACTCCGTTAAAGGCAGACTTCACCTCTTGTGCCCAGTTTAAGTTGAAGTCACCCAATAGGATAATCTCAGTTGCAGTGTCAACCGCAGGGCTCTTCAGGAGCATGTCCAGAGAGCTGAGCGCATTGGTTGGGGGGCTGTATACACAGCCAATTGTGAGGTGTTTAGCCCCTCCTATTGTGAGCCGTAAGAAGATTGCTTCAGAGTCCTGGGTCATGTCCAGGGGCAGCCTGATGAGGGCGGAAGTAAAAGAGTCCTTAACATATATAAGCACTCCACCCCCTCTTTTCGAGGGTCTGTCCTTTCTGAAAAAGATGTAACCAGAGATTGCTACCTCATGATCCTGAATGTGGGGTTTTAGCCAAGTCTCAGAGACCGCTAGTATATCTGGTTTGTATACTGCCAGCCATGCTTGTACCTCAGGGATCTTCGGTCTCAGGTTGCAAATGTTCATGTGCACCAACCTCAGACCCTTAGCTCCATCCCATGCCTTATCAAGGGGGGAAGGAGATAGAGACATTAGTCATCCCTGGGCCTGGGTTGGGTTGGATATCCCCCGCCAGTAGTAGTAGGGCAGCTAGTAAGCTCAGGAGAGTGAGGGTTGGAGGTGGTAGAGCCAGTATAACCTGACATGGGGTTGGGCTCCTAGTGAAGAGAAGGACTTGGTAGAGGACCCCTTTCCTAGAGATTTCATGTGCCGCTAGGAGAAGGATGTTACACCTTGGAGAAGGACATAAAAAGTGCCTGGCCATGTCCTCTCCCGACCCCCCACGGGTATTGTGGGGGCAGTAGGCATTACTGGCGAGGGTGTCAGTCCCTAGCTGAGCCAGAATGTAAATTGTTGCCAGGATAATACCCTTGTTCCAGTTGCCAGGGTGGATGATGGGACTTTTCTGGGCTTCTCCGCCTTGATAGCAGGTGCCTGGCCTAATAGCCAAGGATCCGTTGCAGGCAGTGGAACCTTATGTTTGTTCTCACATTCAGCACTTCAGCAGCTAGTTCCAGAAGCAAGTTCGGGTCCCAGCCTGGTGCGAATTAGACAAGCGCACTTCACTGCCCTCAGGAGCAGGTATCCAGATTGAGTTACAGTAAAGGGCACAATTTCTTTGGTGGAGAAACCTCAGGCACAGTCTAGCCGGCTGGGGTACAGTGTGCAATTCCCACCGCGGAAAAAATGAACAAGTTACCCTAACTTACTCTGAATAAAGATTACAATAGAGACAAGAAGAAGTAGCAGGTTCCCTGTCTGTCACTGGCAAGGAGTCTAGTTAACAGCTTGGATGCTGGAGATCCTTAGGCCAAGGCTTAGCTTGCAGCAGAAGTATGTAGGATTAGAGCTAACAACACAATTCCACCTGTTTTATGTAAATTGCAATATCATGGGCTAACTGTTAGGCTACACAATCACAGAACCTTACTGTTTTTTGCGTTAGTTTCTTAAGGCTAACAATAAATAAAGTCCTTTGGCTAGGTGTCGGTGGGAGACAGAAGGCACTAGATTATTTATGATGCAGCTGGAATATTTGTGAACAAAGTCTAACAATAAATAAAGTCCTTTGGCACAGTGTTGGTAGGAGACAGAGAGATTCAAAATTATTTATGATGCCGTAGGAATTTTAGAGTACAAAGACAGGCAATATTGTCCAGCAGGAGAATGCTACTTCGAGGCTAGGCTTTGCACTAGTTCGAAAGGTTCAGTCCCAGGGGGAAACAGGATGCCCTGCGATGTGCCTGGCAGCAGCAGAAGGGGAGAGAGACAGGGAGCTCCTCAGCAGTTTGCCATAGCTGAAGATCACAGCTTGGGGAGTAGTGGGCTGATGACGTGGTGGTGGAACTCCTCCTTGGGAAGTGAATACAGGATATGATTGGGGAGAGTCAATGCCTGGGCAGGGCTTCATCCGACTTCAGCCTATTTAGGTCGCCACTGTTGCAGGGAGGGTGGGCGGAAATTCAAAAAATGACTGAGGACCTTTAACTTACCTCTGCTTGCAGGCTTGTACTCAGAGAGCAGGCAGAAGGTCCAGGGGGAGGTCCGCCCAGCTTGTGGAGCTGCCGGCGCCTCGACCCTGGGAATCGTGGTTTGTAGCGTTCTCAAGGGGGGGGACCCGATTAAGCAAGCCACCTGCCTGCCCCAGTCCGTTGCAGGGAATCTCCTGATCTGAAGTAGGGCAGCCTTTTAATAGCCCTCCTGAGTCGCCGCCAACCCTTGCAGCCAATCCCGAGAGTCCTCCTCTGTGTGAGCGCCAAAAACAGAACAAAGAAAATGACTGAGGACCTTTAACTTCCCTCCGCTTGCTGGGTTGTACTCGAAGAGCAGGCAGAAGGTCCAGGGGAGGTCCGCCCGGCTTGTGGAGCTGCCAGCGCCTTGACCCCGGGAATCATGGTTTGTAGCGTTCTCGGGGGGGGGACCCAATTAAGCAAGCTGCCCGCCCACCCCAGTCCATTGCGGGGACTTGATGGGGGACCTGAATATGCCAGATGTTGACTGAACGACATGTACTGCAGCCACATCCAAGAACAGGGTCATTCCCTATGCCCTACAGGGGGGCATGCCTTAGACAGCTAGTGTTGGAACCCACTTAGGAGGGAGCACTATTAGACCTGGTACTCTCAAATGGGGAGAGGATCACAGATTTAGAAGTGGGTAGCCATCTGGGAACAAGCGATCACCACACAGTGTGGTTCACAATAAGCACAACCATGGAGACAAGCTATACAAAAACAAGAATATTGGACTTTAGAAGGGCTGACTTTGGCAAAATGGGTGAATACCTAAGGAATGCACTAGCAAATGGCTAGAAAGGAGGGGTGGAAGAACAATGGAGAAAAATCAAAACTGCCATCATGGAGGCAACAAGCCTTTGTGTGAAACAAATAAAGAAAACAAAACAGAGTAAAAAGTGGTTCTCAAAAGAGGTGGCAGGGAAGGTTAGGGAGAAAAAGGTGGCATTCAAGAAGTATAAGGAATCACAGAAGGAGCATGACAGGGAACTGTATCAGTTAAAGCAGAAGGAAGTAGGGAAGGCAGTCAGAATAGCAAAGGCACAAACTGAGGAAAAGATAGCCAACTCAGTTAAGAAGGGGATAAAACTTTTTATAGGTACATTAGGGAGCAAAGAAATGTTAAGGGAGGGATAGTGAAGCTTAATAAAGGGGAGGAGAGGAGGGCAGAGGGAGACAGTGAAAAGGCAGAGATACTGAATGAATATTTTTGCTCAGTATTCACAAAAGAAGGAGAAAAGGAGTTACCAAAATCAAACAATAGAAGCACTCTGGGCAGGGGGGTTGACAGTAGTCCATTTACAGAAGAAAGGGTCCTGAAAGAACTCTCTAAAACTCAAGGTGGACAAAGCAATGGGGCCTGACAGGATTCACTCCAGAATCCTAAAAGAAGTAAGGGGGGACCTAGTGACACCACTGACCACCCTTTTTAACAAATCATAGGAGGATGGGGTGGTACCTGAGGACTGGAGGAGGGTGGATGTGATTCCCCTTCACAAAAGTGGGAGCAAGGCAGAAGCAGGAAACTACAGACCTGTTAGTTTGACTTCAGTGGTAGGGAAAATGATGGAATCACCTCTGAAATAAAGAATTGTTGAGTACCTAGAGGCCAGCGGGGCACAGGACCCAAGGCAGCATGGATTCACAGCAGGAAAGTCATGACAGATGAATCTAATTGATTTCTTTGACTGGGTGACCAAAGTAATAGACCAGGGAGGGGCTGTGAATATGGCCTACCTAGACTTTAGCAAGGCATTTGACACAGTCTCAAACAAAAGATTAATAATCAAGTTATCTGCCAGGGAGTGGGTCCCAGGGTGGTAGCCTGGGTAGCAAACTGGCTGCACAACAGGACACAGAAGGTAATAGTAAATGTAACTCACTCCGAAGAAAGGGTGGTTACTAGTGGAGTACCTCAGGGTTCAGTACTGGGTCGAGTCCTATTTAATGTCTTTATAGGTGACATTGCAGAGGTCTGGAAGGAAAAGTATGCCTCTTTGCAGTTGACACAAATATCTGTAACAGAATTGATACACAAGGGGGGGGTGGAAAGGATGAGAAGGGACTTGGCAAGGTTGGTGGAATGGTCAGATGTATGGCAACTTAGATTCAATGCAAAGAAGTGCAAAGTAATGCACCTGGGAAACAAAAACTCAGGAGAAGAGTACTCAATGGCGGGGGAGGTACCAACAACAACAAAAATGGAAAGGGCCCTAGGGGTAGTCATATCAGATGACCTAAAGGTGGGCAAGCAGTGTGAGAAGGCAGTAAGGAGAGCTGGGGGATACTGGGATGCATAGGGAGAGGCATCACAACTAGAACAAGTTCTTGTCAGATCCACCACAGCTGCATAATGAAGTTTGTGAAGAAAATGGGCAGACTAGGATGGCCCCTGTGGTCCTTACCTAGTGTCAAACTGTATGTTTATGAGGGTAATGTAGTCAGTTGCTATGGAAAATATGGAATGTTAATTTATTTAGTTTTTGTTGACCAGGTAAGTGCACTAGATAAATCCTGCCTATTTTCAAGCATGACCCGGGGAGGGGGATACAGACGAATGCCAACTGACCTTGAACCAGATTAAGCTGTTGAGAGCTGTTGATGGTATTTTTAGTGAATGAGGGAAATTTGGCCGGGACACCGGGGAAATTCCCCTACTTCCTGCTTCCTGTGAGCAGGGGGGACCCATTTTCTGGTGGGACCAAGATGGCGGAGGAGGAGGACAGTGGAGGAGCTGCACATGGGGCTGCGTTGGCCCAGAGCATGTCTGAGTTTGAGAAGCCTATTGCCATTGAAACCGCTGAATCGGTGGCTGGGATGCACCCACATGGTGGCCAGCATACTGCCGGTGTGAGCGGTCCTTTGTATTTTTCGGATGGAACTTGCCTTAGTCTTGAGGAGAAACAGCGCTGTCTGGAGGAGGAACTATTGAGAGTGAGCAACCTGCTGATACAGGAATGTCGGAACCTAGTAGTTGAGGAAGACAGGAAATGGAAGAGATCGGCCAGTTCACCGAGTGCTTTGGAGGCTGCAGGACCCAGTAAACTTCATTCGGCCACTGAGAGGCCTGATGGGAAAGTGAATGCGACTTCCCAGGATTGGGGGGACTTGGTTGAAGAATCTTGGTCACCGGAGCAAGCGCTGCATGGGGCAGGCTGGATTCCGATTTCAGGCGATACGTGGAAAATGGAGAACGATGCACAGGCTCCCAGGGAGGCTATTCAGATAAGTGCTGTGGATATTGCAAACTCTTCAGATGTTGGCTTGGGGGCTGAAACTGCTATTTCCCCTACACCTCAGTCTATTACTGACTTTGATTTGTCTTTAGGGACTCAAGTAGAGGTGGGAGCAGGGGATGTGGCTACTCCCCCTGTCATCCAAGAGCCTACTCTGGAACCTGTGGACAAACCTTCCTATGCTAGTTATTTTAGGCAACCTCTAGAGTTGGCCAAACGGCGAAATGCCATACGTTTGCGTTATGTGGGTCCTAGGGATAATCCCCCTGACAGTTTTTTTGTTGGGAAGACGTTGTTAAAACAAAATATGGGCTTTTTTCCTTCTGAAGTCTATGCCTTAATACATGTTCTGGGGGAGTTTATGTTTGATATCAATTTTCATACCCCTGCTCTGATGGAGCTGTTTTGGAATCGTTATTTAAACTTAAAAACGAATCCCTTATGGTCTGACTTTATTGTGTTACCTTTGTCGAAGCAGGCCTATAGAGTCATTACAATATTGTTTAGGAACGAAGGGGTTAATATTGTGGATATCATAAAATGGTTATCTAAATCATGTGAAATTCAGGGAATCCAGTCCCTATCCTGGATGCGGAAGGGTTTTGGAATGGGGTTGGAAATTTAGGGTTAAACTCCATTCCACCGATTCTGAGTTGTTACATCTGCCCAATTGTTTCTTTGGGAAGGGATAAGGGGTTTCTTTTTACCCTGGGCAGCCTAGAGTTTGCTTTAAATGGGTCTCGAACTCACATAAGCACCTCATGTAATGTGCATAAATGCTCTTATTGTGGGGAGACTGGCCATCCAAGTGCCCATTGTTTTCAGACCTCAAAATGTAATCTCTGTGATGTGGTGGGTCACACGTTTGAAAATTGCCCCTCAGCTGCTAAAAACACTGCTGAAGCTGATTACGGGGTACAGGATCATTATATACGTGAGGCAGTTAGACTTGGTCATCCTACTAGGGGAGGGAAGGGATCCGGTGCCATTGGGGATGCTCCCCCCTTGGCTAAACCGAGTTTGTCTGAGGACTCTGATTTGATTTTGGGTAGCACAGCTGCACCTGGAGTTGGGGTAGAAGGGGTATCTGGGATAGGACAGGGGGAGGTCACGGGCCTTGCTCCCTTATTAAATGATTTGGAACCTGCGGAAGATGGGTTTGTGGTGGTTAATAGTAAAGGAAATCTGCTAAAGGGAAGGGAATTTGGGAAGAAATCAGCCATACCTGCTCCTGCCGCTTCCATTGCTGACCCAAATATATTTTCAGTTTTGGTGGAGAGTCCAGTGGAAGTCCCAGATGGGGCTGGGCCTCCTGCACCCTTGTCAGGGTTAGAGTCTACTGCACCTGCTGCAGACCTGGTAGGCCCTAGGCCACCAGATGGTAAATGTGGTAGGATTACGAGGGTGTCCAGTAAGGTAAAGTGAATTTAGCTCCTCTTTGCTTCATGGTTCCCTTTTACTTTCGGGTGGCAACCTTAAATGCAAATAGTATTAAAACTCCTGCAAAACGTCGGAATACTTATTCACATTTTCTATATGAAAATCTGGATTGTGTTTTTCTGCAGGATGTATGATTGCATTCTCTTGAGGAGATAGAGGATGCTACTGCTGGTTGGATATGGGGGGATTGTTTTTGGTCCTTAGGGAATGACTTGTGTAGTGGAGTTGGGATTTGTTTTTTTCATTTTCACATTACTGTGATACACCAGATAGAAATGTTAGCTGGTAGGGCCTTGGTTTTGGATATCAAATGGGGTTCACTACTCTTGCGATTGATAAATGTGTATGCCCCTCAATCTAAGTTTGAAAGGGTGTCCCTCTTTAACTCATTATATCCCTTTTTATGCACCACTTATTACATAATTCTTGGGGGACTTTAATTGTTCTTTGCCTTCCAAAGTGACTTCTGGGAAAGGAAAAAGGTGTATAGCATGGGGTTAGTTTATTGAAACTTTTACAGATACTGGTTTAGTGGATGCTTTTGGCCCTCCACTAGAAGGTTTGGGACACTTATTTCTGTGGACCCAGAGCTTCCAGAATCGGTTATTTTTTCTCACACCTGAGGTTGTTGTGCAATCTCAATCACTGCAGGAAGTAGCTTCATCAGATCACAGATTACTGAGACTGGCCTTAGCTGATGTTCCTAAAGCTCGGAGAGGGCCAGGTATTTGGAAATTGAACTCTGCCTTATTAGATATCCCCTGTGTGGTAGGTGGGTTACGCTCTCTTTTTTTGGCAAGGCAGTCAGTCTCATTTTTATATGATAATTTAAATCTTTGGTGGGAGGACACTAAAAGTGAAGTTCGGATCTATTTCAAGGTTGTGGGTCATTTAAATGGGTGGTTATCACATGCTGGGTTGAGGCATCTTAGGGACAGGCTTCATTTTTTGTCCACTCATAGACGGTTTCTTGGATCAGACTGTTTAGAACAAATTAAAGGGTTAAACTGGAATTGGCTAAGGCACAGTCTCAGGTACAGCATGATATTGAAGTGAAGCATAATTTAAGATTTGTGGCAGGAAAAGACACTTTACCCTTTGAGTATTTGAAATTTATTAAACATTCACGGGTATGATGTATTTAAATACTCCAGGGAGGGCGGTTACTACAAATGTTGATATTTTAGACACTATTCATGAACATATTTCTGCCTCATTTCAGAGCAGAGCGCTCTCTGCTGATTCTATCTGTGATTGGTTTGCTAGTAGGTCAGTCCCAGCCTTGTCTTTGGCTGACCGGATTGATTTGGTATGACCCATTACAGTGGAGGAACTAAAGACTGCGGTCTGGTTTTTAAGATCAGGCATTACTCCCGGATCTGATGGGCTGCCTCATGAGATTTATAAGGTCCTATGGGAGATTTTAGGTGCTGATCTATGCCAGGTTTTGAATGATGGGTTGCAGTCTGGGGTTCTCCCTCATAGTATGTTGCAGGGTGTGTTGCTTCTCTTGTGTAAAGACAAAGGAGATCGTGGGGATTTAAGTAATTGGAGGCCTTTGTCACTTTTAAACACGGATTACAAAATTCTGATGAAAATCTTATGTATGCGGTTGAAGGGGGTTATGGGCTCCCTGTTACATCCAACACAGTTCAGTGGTGTATCTCATAGAAGGGTTCAGGATGCACTGATTCTACTTAGGGAACTGGTCTCTAAGGGAAAGTCTGGGGAAATGTTTGGGCATCTAGTATGCCTAGACCAGTCCAAGGCATTTGATCAGGTTGAATATATTTATCTTTGGGAGAGTCTAAAGAGGTATGGATGTCCTTCACAATTCATAGGATGGCTGCAAACATGTTATAGGGGCATTACTCTGATTCCCAGTGTAAATGGTTGGATGGGTAGGGAGATTGGGGTACATAGGGGAGTGCGGCAAGGGTGTCCATTAAGTCCCCTGCTCTATGTGCTTTCCTTGGATCCCCTTTTACATGCCTTAAATGGTTCAGATGACATTGTTGGTTTATCAGTTGGGTGCATGGACCCTCAGATAGTGACTTTGGCATATGCGGATGATTTAATTTTAGTTTTGTCAGATAAGGATTCTGCTATTGCGGCAAGGGCGTTATTGAATGCATTTTCTGTTATGTCTGGGTCCTCTATAAATTGGCTCAAGGGTGGGATACTGCCTTTGGGGTATGATGCGGCTGATGTGTCATTAATTTGGGATATGTCTATAGAATCTGAATATAGGAAGATACTAGATGTTTACTTTGGGGGTCTGGATGACCAACGGTATAATTGGGAAAAGCAATTATTGGAAGCTCGCAACAGGGTACAGCTTTGGAATAAGGGACGCATGTCTAAAACTAAACGTATTTATTTGATTAAAACCTTTCTGTTATCGTATTTTTTATTTATTGCTGTGGTTTTTCCCCCTCCCATTTCTCTGGAGACATCTCTTTATGGTGTATTTTTTCTTTGTTTATGGGGCAGCAGATTAAACCCAGTAAAGAGTGGTGTTACGTATTTACCTATTAGTGAAGGAGGTTTGGGGATGGTGAATCCGGCAGTGCTTTTACATAGTATTTTTATTTTTTATAATTTAGTACCCTTGCTGAAAGGGATGGATAAGATTTGGTCCCCGTGGGTGGCAGATGGTATTGATCCACTTCTAATGCAATGGGACCAGGAGACCTTTCTGGCTCGTCAGGTTCGGATAGGTGTCTTAGCTAGTCATTTTTGTACAATGTTTCAAAAATTGAAAGCATGGCATGTTGTTAAAAAATCTGTTCTTTTACAGACACGTCAACAATTCTATTATGCCATATTGCAAGATTTCTTTTTTGTCGATCCCTGGTTCCATGACAGGCGTCATTCTGAACAGCATGCAAAGTTACGATTATTGATGAGTAAGAGGGTGCCTAAATATATGTGGGATTTTTTATGGCTTTGCCTTCATAAAAAATTAGGGGTGAAAGTTAATATGAGGCATAAAGAAATATCAGAAAGATTTTGTCCTAGGGAAGAGACCTGTATTGGGGTGGTTGAAACGATGGAACACTTTTTTGTGGAGTGTCCTTTTGTTGTATCATTTTGGTCACATTTTCATGATAAATGGCCTTTAAATCCTTTTAGGGTTCTTACAACAGCAATTTGGGTGGAGGGGGTTCTACCGAGCTCCTGGATTATTTATGATGCGATTACACTGCGCCTATTAATAGGTCATGTTGGTTTTCAGTTATAGCAAGCTAGATGCAATCTCACACTTAGGCAGAAATTGCTCTCTGAATCTCAGATTGTTCACAACATTCGCAAACATGTCTTTAGTTGGAGATTGCAGGAACAAGAAAAGGTGCATCCTGAACTGTTTAGATTGTGGTGGAGGAAATGACCTGGCTTGATACAGGTAGAGTCTTTGTATGCCTTGGTCCTAATCTTGGTAAAAGGGTTTCTTTATAGGGAGGACAAGATCTCCTTTGTGTACACTGGTATACATCATCACTATTTTTATGTGCATACTGAATGTTCCACTGTTGATATATACTGTCAGTATTGGCTCTGATTATTTCCTGTATGTCTATTGCTTTTATGTTCAATACATATTAAGGTGGTTTTGTGTTTCTTTACTGGAGTGTTATAGTTTTATCTAAGAAGGAAAGGTGGCATTTGGGGGTCATTGTATTTCTTTACTTTTGTTTCTTGTTTATTCATTTGTGTTCTGTATCTATTTGATTATGTTTTCTTCTTAGCTATGCATTGTTGGTGGGTTTTTGTATTTCTTTATGTTTGTATGATTTGATTTCCAGTCATAATAAAGAATTCCCCTACTCTTTTGGTAGGGAGGGGGTTTGTTTTTCCTTTCAGTTGAGGGGTTCTGGTATGTTGTACTGATCGTGTATGTTTTTTCTTTTCATTTATTATGATTTGTATGATGTAATACAATTGTGTTTGATTGTCCTTTTGAGTTTTGAATAAAAATTCCCCTACTTGCTGGTAGGGGGAGCCTTGGCTACTGGCTGCAGGATGGCCAGTGTGTAGGTGCCTTTGGAGGAGATGGACGTCGAGAGTGCAGGAGAGTGGGCCTCCTCTCCTGCGCTTGCAGCTTCTGGGGCCATGGATGAGGAATGTGTTGGAGCTGCGGTCGCTGCGGCGATGATCATTGAGGCTGATGTGCCGATTGTTGGGGCTCTTGCCGGGCGGCAAGGAGCGGCTTGTTTTTCGGATGAAAATGCTACACATTTGGCTTTATTACTAAAGCGTTCTGCTATAGTACAGGAAATGCTTCTGTTGGATGAGAAGCTTGCAGCACTCCTGCAGGTGTCTTTGGGGTTTTCTAGTGTTGTGGCCGTGCAGTCGATTCAGCCCCCTGCTGACACAGAAGGTTCTGCGCCATTTCCTGTCACTTCCACAGCGTTGGAGGTTTGTTTTGGGGCTGGCAGTCTTTCAAGTGCTCCCTTGGTGTGCCCACAGCCCCCGAGTGTTTCTTCGGAACTCCCTCCGGTGCAATCAGGAAAACAGCGGCTTGGACATGGCAAAATGCGCGGTAAGCCTCCCGTAGGTCGGCCTGAGACATCAGGCCCTTTGAATTTGGCTACAGATGTGTTTCTCTTTTCCATTTCAAAATTACCGGGCTGGAGTAAACAAAAGGGGACTTTGGCCCCTGTGGGGCATTCATCTACTGTGGGACTTCCTACTGAATCCAGGGATTGTAGCCAAGGGGCTTCCTGGTCCCCTGAGAAGGCTTTGAAGAGTGCTGGATGGGAACAGGGAGATGGGGATACTTGGACACCAGACTCCCAGGATCCCACTTATTTGGCAATGCTGCAAAAGGCAGCAGCATCTGTGGCCACCGACACTGAATTGAGCTCCAATGACCCCCGGAGTGCTGTTTCTGGTTGTGGCCTGACAGAGAATAGTGTTTCAGGTGTACAAACTGCTGTATTACAGACTCATAATGACTTGGGGGATGTTTCCACTGTTTCAGGTTCTACTGTTGTTGATCACTTATCTACTCTGCATAATGTAGCTCTTTCTCCTGTTCCTTCCACTAACGTACCCCCTGAGCCCGAGGTTCCTCTCAGGATGGGGCCGGCCCCTTTGTTGCTAGATTCTGTAGAGGATGACCCTGTTCGGCCAGTTGGTTTTAAACTAGCTGATTTATTTACAACTAAGGGAGAACCAGCACCTAGACGTAATGCTGTCCGGTTGTTATATAAAGGAGGGCTAGTGGAACCCCCTAATAGGGTTTATGTGGCTAAAACTTTACTTTAGGGCTCTATGAAGTTTTTTTCCTCCGAGATCTTTGCCCTTATTAGTTTGGGTAATCATAATTATGACATCAGTTTTAAACAAGTTTCCAGCTTGGATAGGTTTTGGGCACAGTATGCCGCCTGTCAAGCTTCACCCACTTGGTCCCCCTTTCAAGCTATTCCCTTGACTAAGCCCGCTGTCAGGAATATTATTATTATGTTTAAAAATGAAGGGGTCAATGTGGAGAATATTTTATTTTGGTTAAAGCTATGGTGTGAGGTGCTCAACAAACCTACCCCCACATTGGATAGTGAGCAAATCTGGGATGGAGGGTGGAGGGTTCATGTGAAATTGTATTCAACCAATGCTGGGCCTAGTCATTTACCCAGTTTTTTTTTATCTGGGGAAAGATAAAGGTCTAATTTTTTATGTGGGGCAGCCTAAATCTTGTTTTAAATGTGGTTCCCAGGTGCACTTTAGTTCTGCCTGCGATACTGTGAAGTGTAGTCATTGTTTTGAATTTGGACATAATTCTAGTACATGTTTGAATCTTTTTAAATGTAACTTCTGTGAGCATACGGGACATGCCTATGGCCGCTGCCCCTGGATGTGGCATAATAGGGAGGATTGCCCTTCACATGAAGGTTTGATTACTATGGCACAGCAAATCAGGCTAAACTTGTTGCTGCCGGGGATTTGAAAGTTAGTTTGATTTCCTCTGCACCTGAGGGGTTAGTCAGGGGGCCTGAGATGGTTGTTGTCCAGGACAATCTGGTCAGCTCTCCACCTCTGTTGCAGGCTCAGCCTTCTGTGATAGATCCACCCCCTGTCCCTGTGGTTCATGTCCTGGAAGAGGGGCCGGTTGTGGATGATAGTGAAATGCCCCCCCTCCCCCCTCCCAGCAGTCTGCTTCTGTTTTAGAGGCTTCTGGTTTTGTTCAAATTCCGCATAAGTGGACCAGGAAAGGTTTGGCTGTTGCTGGTTGGGGCAAGGAGGCAGGAGTCTGTACTTGGCAGTCCGGTAATAAATTTGCAGTTTTGGCTATGGACCTGTCCGATAGGGACTCGGGGGATGACACGGATACCTCCTCTATATGATCTAATACGGACACTGAGGGTGGCAGGGAGCTGGATCCTATTGCTAAACGGACCCGTCAAAGTCGTAGGAGTAAATCACCCATAGGCATTTAAATGGCTTCTTTATCAGTTTGCTCTTTAAATGTAAACAGTATCAAAGGTCATAGAAAGCTTGGGGGTGTGCTATTGACTATGCAGGATTTCTGGTGTGATATTGTTTGTCTAGTGGATACTAGATTAAAATCACATCAAGAACTGCAACAGGCTTCCCGGGCATGGACCCTTGGTCCTTCATTTTGGTCATCAGGCACTGACAAATGTGATGGTATTGGGATTTTATTTTCTTACCCTGATTTACATGTTTCCAGGTTGGTAGATATAAAACCAGGTAGAGCATTGTTATTGGATTTTACTTACTCTTTGGAGAGATTTCGGATAATTGTTGTTTATGCTCCCCAGACCAAAGCACAGCAGGTGTCCTTTTTCCATTTGGTAAGGTCCTTTTTGCATACCTCCAGGTTACTCTTGTGGGTGGGTGATTTTAATTGTGGTTTACACCAAAGAGATAGGGGGTTGCAAACCCCTAAATTATTTTGTGATTCTATTGCTTTGAAGGATGTTGTCACCATGGCCCAACTAGTGGATATTTACAGGTTTTGTCATGAGTCAGGGGGGTTTACCTTTTTTAAGGGGCATTTGCGAACACGTATTGATTTTGTCTAAAGTTTTGAAGATCCTTTCTTGTCAGACGGTGGGTGTGGAATTTTCAGACCATGCTGCCCTCAGGGTGTCTTTTTCTTGGGACAATGCTCCAAGGTGTAAGAAAAACAGGTGGAGGCTTAATGACTCCCTCTTGGAGGAAACTAACATTCTGAAATTGTGGAAGAGGGAATGAGCTGCTAGGCTCTCTGTAGCTGACCTCTATGAGGATGCTTGTGAGTGATGGGAAGATTCTAAATTGAGATGGAGGCAGGTTTTTCAGGGGAAGGCTGCTGCAATTCAGACTACTCAATACTTACAGTATTTGGCATTGTGGCAGCAGTTGCAACATTTGATCTCTCTATCTGATACTACGCAGCATGACTATAGTGATCAAATTGCTGTGGTTTGTACGCAAATGAAGACCTTGCAATATGATCAGGCTAGTTCTTTGGGACAGGAGGCTAGATTTGGGACTCGGGTAACCAAAGGGGGGTTGGACCCTTTTAAGGCCTGTAAAGGACGAGTGGAGTCTAAACTTATTCGGACTTTACGGTCCCCCTCTGGTGAATTGGTTATGGCTCCAGAGGCTTTGGTAAATGTTGTGGAACAACATGTTCTTACCATGTTAGATAGCATCCCGGTTTGTGAGTCTGCGGATTCCTTTTTGGACTCCCTGCATCTCCCTCCGCTCTCTCCTGATGAGCAAGGTATGTTATCTGCAGATATTGTAACCTCTGAAGTGGCTCAGGCCATAGGTAGTTTAAATTTAAACTCGGCACCAGGATCAGATGGCCTTACTGCCCATTTTTATAAAACCTTTATGGAGGATCTTTGTTGTTTAATGAAATGTTATCTACAGCTTCTTTTACAAAGTCTATGAAGGAAGCCATTTTGGTCTTGATTTTCAAAAAAGGGAATACGGCTGATTTGAATAATTGGAGACCACTGAGTTTACTGAATGTGGATTATAAAATCCTGGCCAAGATTTTATTACCCAGACTATTCAAAATTGCTGATCTTATCAGTCCAGCTCAGGCTTGTGGCGTTCCTGGTAGATGCCAACATGATAATTTGGTTTTGTTGAGGGAATTATTTGCCCTAGGTGAGAGGGGGACAGTTACTGGCTGTGTCTTGGGTTTGGGCCAAGAGAAGGCCTTTGATAGGGTCTCCCAGGGTTTCCTATTCTCAGTGTTGTGGGCCTTTGGGATTCCTGTTAGGTTTCTTCATTGGCTTAAGGCTTTATATGCTGGGGCCACAATCATTCCTAATGTGAATGGCTGGTTGGGGAAGCCTGTGACGATTATACGTGGGGTCTGGCAGGGGTGCCCCTTAAGTCATATTCTATACAATTTTTGTATAGATATTTTGATTAGGGCAATTTTTCTTTGTCCTCAAATTTTGGGGCTGGGGGGGTCCCTCCTTCTGATCCCATCAAAATGTTGGCTTATGCTGATGATTTGGTTTTGACTGTGGACATCCATACTGAGGAAGTGGCTCTGGTACAGGTTCTCTGGACCTATTCCTCAGTTTTTGGATCTTGTATTAATTTTGGGAAAAGTATTGGGGTTCCCACTGGTCACCTCATTCTTCTGCCTGCTGGTACCTATGCGGGGATTCCGATTTCTATAGCTCCTTTCAAATGTTTAGGTATTTTTTGGGGGACTGGAGATATGCACTCTCATAACTGCAGGTTGCTCTAGGGAGGGCTGAAGGTCTTATTTTGGGGTGGAAACAGTATCAGATTAGTAAGAAAAAAAGGGCTGTTTTGCTTAAAACTTTGGTGATTCCTATTTTTTTGTATCTTTGTTATGTGTTTCCCCCGCCTATGGCCTTTTTTACCAGACTATATGTTTTTTTTTCAAGGGTTTTGGGGGTCCCGTCTAAACCCAGTGAAGCGTAGTGTGACCTAGAGACCATTAAGTGAGGGCGGGGTTGGCATGATCCACCCAGTTGCTTTTTTTTATAGTTTGTTTTTTAGCTATAATTTTGGGAAAACTTTGAAGCCAGGGGAGGTGGTTTGGAAACCATTTTTGCTGCAGTGGTTGTTACCCTGCCTTCCAAACTGGGATTTGGGAAAGAAGGGTTGGGTGTTTCAATTTCAGGAAGTTCCTCCGTATGGGAAGGAAGCTCTTAAGGTGGCATTGTCCTGGGTTTTTTTCCTACGGGATTGTTGTGTCCTGTCTCGTCATATGCTCTATGACAGGGTTTGGAGGAGGGAGGCTCAAGAGGAGGTGGCTTTCCCCTTCTGTCCCCCAGGTCATTTTGATTGGATTCTCCAGCAACTCAGTAATCCGCATTTACCCCCATATGTTTGGGTTATGGTATGGTTGGGTAATTATGGTAGGCTAAGTGTAAAGGGTAATCATAAGCTTAAAGCATTGGATGCTTGATATTGCCCCAGGGATCTTTGTCAGGGTACTCTAGAAACCCAACAGCATTTATTTTTAGAATGCCCTTTCGCCCTTGTTTTTTGGACTTTGTTAGCAGGTCTGTGGTCCGAACCTTTAGTGCAACATTTATCACAAGAGTGGTAGCAGGGAGGAGGCAGGGAACTACAGGCCAGTCAGTCTTACCTCAGTAGTGGGCAAGATTATGGAGGCACCCCTTAAGGAAAGGATAGTGCAACACCTGGAATCCATAGGGGCACAGGATCCAAGACAGCATGGGTTTACAAAAGGAAGGTCCTCTCAAAATAATCTCATAGATTTCTTTGACTGGGTAACCAGAGTGGTGGACCAAGGGGGAGCAGTTGATGTCACCTACCTTGACTTCAGCAAAGCTTTCGGCACTGTTCCACATAGAAGATTGATAAATAAGCTGGGTAGGCTCGGGGTGGGTCAGAAGTTGGTCAACTGGGTGGCAAACTGGTTGATGGACAGAAAACAGAGAGTGGTGGTAAATGGTATACAGTCAGAAGAGATGCAAGTCACAAGGGTAGAGAAGGTTCAGAGGAGGGCAACAAAGATGGTGCATGGATTGCATCACAAGTCCTATGAAGACAGGTTGAAAGAACTGAACATGTACTCCCTGGAGGAGAGGAGGGAGAGAGGGGATATGATAGAGACATACAAGTATCTTACAGGGAGGAACAGGGTGCAGGAATACACTATTTTTAAGCGAAAAAGATGTTCCAGGACTAGAGGGCATGAAGTTGGAGGGAGGACGATTCAGAGGAAACATGAGGAAGAATTTCTTCACAGAACGGGTGGTGGACAAGTGGAACACCCTGCCAGAGGATGTGGTGGGGGCAGAAACAATCACGGGATTTAAGAATGCATGGGATAGACATAAAGGAATTCTGGAGGTCAGGGGTAAGGGGCAACAGACTTCTAGGAAAACATAAACTGAACTTACGAGCTCAAATGGGCAGACTGGGTTGGCCATAGGCCTTATCTGTCAACACTGTCTATGTATCTATGTATCTATGGCAGAGTACCTCAGGGATCAGTTCTGGGGCCAGTCCTCTTCAATATCTTCATTAGTGACATTGCAGATGGACTAGAGGGTAAGGCTTGTCTGTTTGCAGATGACACCAAGATCTGCAACAGAGTAGATGATCCAGATGGGGTAGGCAGAATGAGAAGAGATCTGGATAAACTAGCAAAATGGTCAGAAGAGTGGCAACTGGGATTTAATGCAAAGAAGTGCAAGATCATGTACATAGGCAAGAGAAACCCTGAAGCCACCTATAGGCTGGGAGGGGAGTTGCTGGCAGTCACAAAGGAAGAAAGAGACTTGGGCATCATCATCATCATCATCGATGACCTGAAATCATCCAAGCAGACCTCTAAAGCAGTAGGTAAGGCTAGGGGGATGTTAGGGTGTATTAATAGGGGTATCACAAGTCGTAAGAGGGAGGTAATAATCCGACTTTACAAGTCACTGGTTAGGCCCCATCTGGAGTACTGCGTGCAGTACTGGAGGCCACACCTTCACAAGGACATTAACCAAACTGAGGCAGTCCAGAGAAGGGCAACCAAAATGGTGCAGGGACTGCATCAGAAGACATATGAGGACAGATTAATGGAGCTCAATATGTATACCCTTGAGCAAAGGAGGGAGAGAGAGGTGATATGATCGAAACATTCAAACACCTTAAGGGCATTAACAATGACAAAGAGTTTAACATGTTTAAATACAAGAAAAATAGCAGGACAAGAGGACACAGCACGACAATAGAGGGAGGCCGATTAAGGGGGAATGTGAGGAAATTCTTTTTCACAGAAAGAGTGGTGGATGCATGGAACGGCCTACCTCGGGAAGTGGTGGCTATGAATACAGTGCAGGGCTTCAAACAGGCATGGGATAGGCATAAGGGAGCAACACAGACGAATATGGATAAATAGGTCATTGACAGTGTAAAGGTGTGTGGCACATTCATAAGGTAGAAAAAATGGGCAGATTGGATGGGCCTTGTGGTCCTTATCTGCCGTCAAACTCTATGTTTCTATGTTTCTAGATTATGTTTTGTACACATGTTGCTTTATGTCAAAAATATCATGCTGACACTCTGTATATTGTTTTGGCTTTGATTCGATATTATTTATGGCAGGCCAGATGCATGTTGGTTTTGCATCAGAAAGTGATTTCTTTACAAGAAGTGATTGTTAATATTAGAATTGCTATACGTTTAATTAAATTGCATGATTTTAAGGTTCTGGCAGGACCACAATTTCTCCGTTTATGACACAATTGCGATCTTTGGTCTATTGATTGATTGTCAATATTTCATTTCGATTATTTTTTGTTATTTTTTTTTTTGTTAATTCTGTTTATTGATGTTCTTGCTTTAGTTTCCAGTGTATAGGATATTGTTTCTTTTGTAATGAAGTCCAAACTTTTTCAATAAAATTCCCCTACTCTTTTCGATAAGTGCCATGGGATTTTTAACATCCACCTGAACTATCACCAATCCAGGCAGATGGGACCTCGGTTTTTAACGTCTCATCCAAAAGACAGCACCTCAGGAGTGCAGCATCCCTCTCATGCTGCACTACAGTGTCAGTACTGGGATATTAACCCAAGTGCCAGATGTGGGAACTGAACCCACAGCCTCAGAGGCGAGTGTGCTACCTTCTGAGCCACTGACACTGCCTTAATACACCAAGAGCTATCTTTTCTGTGTCATATTGCTGATTCTGATGGTAAATTCTGTTTAAATTACACCAAGACTAGATGTAATTAAATATAGTGTTACAAAACAAGGGCACTTAACATCACCTGCTGAAAGCCAGGAGATTAGCTGGGGATAAATAATGGTGTGCTAAAGACTCATATTTAGTCCATTGTGTGATCCCTAACATTGTACTGCTAGGTGCAAGATCTTAAGGACCCGTTAATCACACCTGGGCATCTGGAACAATGGCAAACATTAAAAGAAATTAACATGCTCAATTATTCCAGAGAACACTAGCACTGCTATGAAATCCCTTCTCTGCACTTACTGCCCCCCTTGACGAATTATCTAGGTCTTGTATGATTGAAGCCTCCCAACCCCCACCACCTACAACCAAGTATACACTACCACTGCAATGATGCTGGACCACACCTAACTGAAACATAGAAAGGTGACAGCAGAAGGTGATTAGGGGTCCATCTAGTACTGCTGGATGCCTTCCAGGACAGCTTCCTGCTGCAAATGGTCAGTGAACCAACCAGGTTAGGAAATACCCTTGACCTTGTGCTGGCAAATGGGGACTTTGTGAGAGAACTTACAGTGGAGGAACCGCTGTCAGGGAGTGACCACCACTCAGTATGGCTCACATTGGATATGGGCAAGGAAGGAGTGGAATCGGGCACAATAGTGCTGGACTTCAGGAGGACCGACTTTGGGAGGATGGAGGAAGTGGTAAAAGGGTACCTGACCAGAATTCAATCTACTATGAACACTAACCAGAGGTGGGAGCTCATAAAGCTGGGGATAGTGGAGGCAACCAAAACCTGCTGCAAGGCCCAGAGCAAGAAGGCTAGGGTAAGAAACCGAGCTGGTTGAGGAAGGAGGTCATGGAAAAGGTAAGGAGAAAAAGAGCTGCCTTTAGGAAGCACAAGAAAACAGGGAGGGGGGAGGACAGGGAGGAGTACTTGACAGAATCGAAGGAGGTGACAAGGGCAGTAAGGGGAGCCAAAGCATCTACGGAACTCAGGCTGGCACAAGGCATTAAGAAGGGGGAGAAGGACTTCTTTAGGTACATCACGGAGAAAAGGAGCTGTAAGGACCACATAGTAAGGATTAGGAAGGAGGGGTTGGGTGGAAGCAGGGTGCGATAAGGCAGAAGCGCTAAATGAGTACTTCTGCTCAGTATTTACTAAAGAGAAGAGGGGGGTGACACCCAAAGGGGGAGAAATGGCAAAAACAGGGGGGGAAGGGGTGACAGATGGGGAAATCATGGAGGGCAGAGTTCGGGAGGGTTTGAAGGCACTGAGGGTGGACAAGGCGCCAGGCCCAGATGGCATCCACCCCAGGGTACTGAAGGAGCTGGAAGGGGTCATTGCAGGACCTTTGGCAGACCTATTTCATGCCTCATTACATTCGGGGTGTGTACCTCAGGACTGGAGGATGGCTCATGTGGTGCCCCTCCACAAGAGTGGCCCAAGGATGAACCGAAACTACAGACCAGTGAGCCCTCACATCCATCGTGGGTAAGCTAATGGAGACTATCCTGAAGGAGAGGCTGGTGGCCCTCCTAGAGCCAAGGGACTACAGGACAGCAGACAGCATGGCTTCATATGGGGCAGATCCTGCCAAACCAACCTGGTGGAGTTCTATGACTGGGTAACTAGGCAACTGGACAGGGCCATGCAGTGGATGTCCTGTATCTGGACTTCAGTAAGGCATTCGGCTCGGTTGCCGCATGGAAGGCTGAAGTAAGTTAGTAGGCACAGGGGGTGCAAAGCTGGTGAGATGGTAGGAAACTGGCTTCAGGGAAGCCAACAGAGGGTGGTGGTGGGTGGGGAGCTCTCACGCCCAAGGGTAGTGACGAGCTGTGTTCCACAGAGCTCGGTGTTGGGACCAGTGTTGTTTGGGATATTCATTGCAGACATATCTTGGGACATCAAGAGCAAGATCAGTCTGTTTGCTGATGATACCAAGGTAGGAGCAGTGGTGGATGACCTAGGGGGATGGCAGGGGTTGCAGGATGATCTGGCAAAGCTTGAAACCTGGTCAGACACCTGGCAACTGGGGTTTAATGCCAAAAAGTGCAAGGTGCTGCATTTTGGGATGAAGAACCCAAGGAGGAGTTACCAGCTGGGTGGAGTGCAGCTAGCCCAGACAGAGGAGGAGAAGGATCTGGGGGTGCTCATTACAGGGTCAATAAACAACTCGGTACAATGTAGGAAGGCAGCTGCAAAGGCCAACAAAATGCTGGGTTGTATTGCAAGGGGTATATCCTCGAGGAGGGAGGAGGTGATTCTGCCACTGTATAGGTCATTAGTTAGACCGCACCTGGAGTACTGCATGCAGTACTGGCGCCCATATCTGAAGAGGGACACTAAGTTACTAGAGGGGGTGCAGTGCAGGGCGACAAAGATGATCAAGGGGCTAGGGGACTTATCATACGAGAGGAGGTTAAGGGAGTTGAACATGTACTCACTGGAGGACAGGAGGGACGGGGGGACATGATTGAAACCTTTAAATACATGAAAGGAATAAACAAGACAGGTACAGAGGGGCTGTTCAAAGTAAGGGAGGGGAGGGACTCAAGGGGCCATGATATGAGACTGGAGGGAGGAAGGTTCAGGAGGGAGATGAGGAGACACTTTTTTACAGAGAGGGTGGTGGCTGGGTGGAATGCATTACCTGCAGAAGTGGTATCCAGTAGAACTGCTTCAAAAGGAGAAGGGACAGGACAAGGGGGAGGGTTAATGAAGGGGAAGGGTGGAAGGCAGGGGCAGCTACAGAATGAGGGGTGCTAGCTGCACATTCGAGCAGACTTGATAGACCTCTAGGCCTTTATCTGCTGGCAAATTTCATATGTTCGTATGTTCGTAGTACACCCATTTTTGTTTCTGTGGCATTTGCTGAAAGAGCAGCTGACATCAGCAAAACAATGCATTTTTCTTGCCCTCCTGTGGGCTAACAGCATCCTGGCTGGATCATTTCAGTGAAGTCTTGTGCTTTTCTTGGGTGCAAGAAGGGGTGGGGTGGGCTACAGGACTGAGTGTGGAGGCAACCAAGTGAAGCAACAAATTATGATAGTAGGTGCTGCAGTGCTAAATATTCAGTTCCTAATAGGTACAGCACACCTGTCACCCTCACCATGCTGTAGACATGGTTTAAAACACAACTGTACTGACTGTGGGGGAGCAGCCTTCTCAGGGTCCCAGCGGATGGACTTAGCCACAGCTCCAGAAGGAGGGACCCACTGGCCCATCCACCCACTTCATAACTGCAAGGGATCCAGCCCACCCTCAACCAAGCCTTGGCTGGGGTCAGTGAGTCAACAGGTGGTATATATCTGACACACAGTGCAAGTGGATGCAACATATAAGAGAGGCATCCTTTAAGAGGAGCAGTATGTAAGATTCATAAAGCATACAAGGAGAGAATGCATTTCCATTGTTTGGTTTCTTTAAATCTTTCTAAACCACACACATATGCTCTAATATGTTAGACAGCACTGCAACCCCCCCCCCAGATTTAAATATCACGTTCGTGCGCTACATTTCAGAGGCTTTACCGGCCACTGAGGTAGACACTGGTAGTGCAGGGACAGTAGAGTAGAAGGGGTCTCCTATGATATGGTTCTGGTGAGGCAGTGTGGTCTAGTGGCTAGAGTGTGCTGGCTTGGGATACAGGTTCAAATCCCACCAGAGCCACTTAGTGTGACCCTAAACAAGTCACCCAAACTCTCTGTGCACTCAAATGTAACATTATGTCTTTCTTGTGAAAAAAATAAATATATTAACAAGTCGGATGGTGGGAAATTAACCTGTGGTTGAGGTTTCCTTTTTTTCCCCAATTTCAGAATTGGTGAGCTGGCAAACATTAGATTATTCTTCAGCAGTTAGCACAGTAACATTTTTTCATGGCGAAATTCAGTAATTACTTTATGAACATTTGCTAAACTAAGGTGGTCACAAATCTGTAATACCGCTTGCAGTTATCGGCTGCAGAATACACTTGATGCCTGCTTCCTTCAACTTTATTTAAAAGGTAGAACAAGCTTATAGGAGGCATCATAGCTGTAGATGCGTGCGTAATCCACAATGCAATGTAGTTCAAAAAGGCTGCAGACCTGACAATCTGAGTTGGTAATCTAGTCAGGGGTACAATTCAGCTTCCAGATTGGCTTCACAACAGTAACTAACTAGGCACAAATATAAAAATAAAGAAAGGAAAACAAATCACGCCAAGAACGAAATGAGTAAAGGAACAATCGGTTCTTTGTTGCGATCCAATTACACAAAGATATTATTAAGTCTGATGGCTTGTTTATTTTTTTTTTATTTTGTGGACGGGTGAGCAAAGTTATAGGGAAAATGTGAGGGATTTTCTCTTACTCCTGTTCCTGATCAGCCGCTATGGTAGGTGCCGGTTTCTGACATCTCGAGCTGCAGGCATGAGCTCAGCACAGAGATGTCAATTACTGTCAGCCACCACATGAATGAGTGCCCACATTGTGAATGCGGTGGCAGCAGAAGGCAGCACATATGCATAAGGGTTTTCATGTGCAAGGTTGAGTCTGTTTCTGGGAGTGAGATAGATAAGACTTGGGACTGAGGCTAGTTCATGGACGGTGTTTTTTTTTTTCAATAAATGGACTGGAAGGACTGAAACAGGAAGTATTACTTTACTGTTTAACACCAATTTGCAGTACACTGGATGAATAAACAAGATCAGACAAACAGTTGGTTCAAGAAAAATTTTATTAAAAATGAAGCAAACACACAATGTAAAATCACAAGTGCAATGTGAATACCTGCTCTTCAACAGTAACCATATGAAACATAGAAACATAGACTTTGACGGCAGATAAGGACCGCTTGGCCCACCTAGTCTGCCCATTTCCCTACCTACAGGATAGGCCGCAGATCCTAGTTAACCAACAGCCTATTTCTTTCTACCCCCCACAAGAATTGCCTTATGTCTGTCCCATGCATTCTTGAATTCTCCCACAGTTTTAGATCCTACAACCTCCTCAGGAAGGCTGTTCCATGCATCCACTACCCTCTCTGTGATTTTTTTGATTCCACTGAGGTACTTAAAAGTTTCTATCATGTCCCCCTTCTCCCTTCTTTCCTCAAGGGTATACATATTAAGCTCCTTTAGTCTCTCCTCATACAGATTCTCTTGCAGACCCTGCACCATTTTAGTTGCCCTCCTCTGGACTGAGTCTATCCTGTCTATGTCCTTGCAGAGATGGGGTCTCCAGAACTGGATGCAGTACTCCAGATGGGGTCTCACCAACTGTCTGTACAGAGGGATTACAACTTCCTGTTTTCTGCTGGTGATGCCTCTCCCTATGCATCCCAGTATACCCCCAGCCCTCCCTACTGCCTTTTCATATTGCTTGCTAACCTTAAGGTCATCTGATATGATTACCCCCAGGTCCCTTTCCTTTTTTGTTGTTGTTACTACCCCCCTCCCACTATGTAATCTTCCCCTGTGTTCTTGTTTCCCAGGTGCATTATTTTGCACTTCTTTGCATTGAATCCTAGCTGCCATGCTTCTGACCATTCCTCCAATCTTGCCAAGTCCTTCTCATCCTTTCCCGCCTCCTTGTGTATCAACTCTGTTGCAGATCTTTGTGTCATCTGCAAAGGCATACTTTTCCTTCCAGTCCCTCTGCAATGTCACTTATAAAGACATTAAAAGGACTGGACCCAGTGCTGAACCCTCACGGTGCCCACTAGTAACCCCTCTTTCTTCAGAGTGGACTCCATTTACAATTACCTTCTGTGTCCTGTTGTCCAGCCAATGTTTACCTAGGCTACCACCCTGGGACCCACTCCCAAGCTGGTTAATTTGACTATTAATCTTTTGTGTGGACTGTGTCAAATGCCTTGCTAAAGTCTAGGTAGGCCATGTCCACAGCCCTCCCTGGTCTACTACTTTGGTCACCCAGTCAAAGAAATCTATTAGATTCTGTCTGACATGACCATCCCACTGTGAACCCATGCTGCCTTGGGTTCTGTGCCCCTGGCCTCTAGGTACTCAACAGTTCTTTCCTTCAGAAGTGACTCCATCACTTTCCCTACCACAGAGGTCAAACTGACAGGTCTGTAGTTTCCTGCCTCTGTCTTGGTCCCACTTTTGTGAAGGGAATCACATCCGCCTTCCTCCAGTCCTTGGGTACCACACCATCCTCCATGATTTATTAAAAAGAGTAGTCAGTGGTTTCACTAGTTCCCCCATAATTCTTTTAGAATTCTGGGTGAATTCCATCAGGCCCCATTGCTTTGTCCACCTTCAGTTTAAGAGTTCTTGCAGAACCCTTTCTTCTGTGAAAGGGCTGGGATTGACCCCCCTATCAAGAGTGCTTCTGTTAATTGGATTAGACACTTCCCCCTCCTCTTTTGTGAATACTGAGCAGAAATATTCGTTCAGTATCCCTGCTTTTTCACTGTCCCCCTCTGCCCACCCACTATTTATTCTATTCAGCCTCACTATCCCTCCCTTTGTCTTTCTACGCTCTCTGATGTACCTACAAAAGGTTTTATCCCCCTTCTTAACTGAGTTGGCTATCTTTTCCTCAGTTTGGGCCTTTGCTATTCTGACTTCCCTTCCTGCTTCCTTCTGCCTTAACTGGTACAGCTCTCTGTCCTGCTCCTTCTGTGTTTCCTTATACTTCCTGAATGCTATCTTTTTCTCCCTGACTTTCCCAGCCACCTCTTTTGAGAACCATAGTGGCTTTTTCTTTCGTTTTGATTTATTTGCTTCACACAAAGGCTTGTTGCCTCTGTGATGGCAGTTTTGATGATTCCCCATTGTTGCTCCACACCTCCTTCTAGCCTGTTTGCTAGTGCTTTTCTGAGACACTCTCCCATCTTGCCAAAGGCAGCCCTCCTGAAGTCCAGTACCCTCACTTTTGTATGACTTGACTCTGTAGCTGAGTTCAACGTGAACCACACTATTTGATGGTCACTTGTTCCCAGATGGCAACCCACTTCTAGATCTGAGATCCTCTCACTTCCCCCATTTGAGAGTACGAGGTCTAAGATTGCTCCCTCACAAGTGGGTTCCGAAACTAGCTGTCTGAGGCCTGCCACCTGTAGGGCATCGAGAATGGCCCTGCTCTTGAATGTGGCTGCAGCAGATGTGCTCCAGTTAACATCTGGCATATTCAGGTCTCTCATCAACAGTATCTCCCCTTTCTCTGCCATCCTAAGAATGCCTTCTATCATATCCTTGTCCATTCCCTTCCCCTGACATGGGGTCTGCACAACCCCTGTGCGGATTGTGGTACCCTTTCCAGTCTCCAAGGTGACCCACAGTGCCTCCTCTCCTCCCTGTTTACTCTTTTGTTCAGTTGCTTTTATCCCTTCCTTTACATAGAGGGCTACTCCTCCCCCTCTTCTTCCCTGCCTGTCTCTCCTGTAGGTTATGTACCCTGGTATGTTAACATCCCAGTCATGGTTCTCTGTGTACCATGTTTCTGTGACTGCTACGATATCCAGGCATCCCTCTTCCATCAAGGCCACCAGCTCAAGTTGCTTATTGCCCAGACTACGGCATTGGTACTCAGTACCCTCCATTTCCTCATGGCCTTACTCCTTTTTGGCCCATCCCTGTCCTTCTTGCCTTTGTCACTTTCCCCAATTACCCCTGCCCTTCTCCCTATCGCCACCTCTATGATGGTGTTTACCACACTTACTACCGTGATTTTTTGGGGGGAAGGGCCAGGATTTCCCTGCACCTTTCCAGTGCCTCCCCCCTTGGCTAGTTTTAATGCTTGCCAATGAAGCATTTAAACCTATCACCTAGGATCCTAGTTCCCCTCCTGGACAGATGCAGCCCATCATGCCAGTATAGGCTTGCATCACTCCAGGTGGACCCCCAGTCCCCAATGAAGCCAAATCCCTGAGCTCTGCACCAGTTTTTCAACCACTGGTTGAATCCCATGGTGCGGAACACCCTAGCCTCTCCTACGCCATAGATGGGCAGCACCTCCGAGAAGGTTACCATGCGTGCTACTTGTCTAAGGCTCCTCCCCAATTCCACAATGGTGCCCACTATTGCTGTTCTTTAAATTAGGAATGTGCCGCAGTCTGGCTGTCTGTTATTCATTTGATAGGGGCATTAGCGCATTCCGTTTTCCCAACCGATCTGGTTCGATCTTTATTCCGGGTTGCAGTACCAGTACCCCCAGAACAGGGACCAGTACTGCAGGGGAGTTATGGTATGCGATGCTTGTCACTCAGGGTGAGCTGAGCTGCTGCAGAAACTGTCATCATCTTCAATAAAAGATCAATGTCAGCTTGGCAGTAGCAGCAGCTCCAGCCTGAGTCCTCCTCCTGACATCGGAAATTACATTGGTTACTTCTCCTACCTTGCTCACAGAAGCAGGTAGCTGGGAGAAAGCGAAAGACAGAGAGAGCAGGCAGAGGGATAGGAATGTGAAATAACAGCAGAGGGACATACAGCTCCTCTAGTCGTGCTGGCAAGGTTAATTCCCGAAATGGTCGCAGTGTGTCTGATCCAGTGCAACAAGCTTTGTTAAGGGGAAGGGACAGAAGTACAAAAAAAATGCCCATAAAAAAACAAAAAAAACAGCCACTGTGATATAGTGCAGTGCTGCAGTCCATAGGGACAACATGGGCGGATTGCTTCTTGGGGGAGGGTCAGGAAGAGGAAAAACAGCTCCTCGGACAAAAAACATGATGTCAGCCCTTTTCTACATGCAAAACATCTGCAGATCTCCGCCCATGCAGCCGTAAAAAGGGAAGTGGTTATCCCTCTGTACAGACAGTTAGTGACACCCCATCTAGAGTACTGCGTGCAATTTTGGAGACCCCATCTCTGCAAGCACATAGACAGGATGGAGGCTGTCCAGAGGAGGGCAACTAAAATGGTGCAGGGTCTGTATCAAAAACTATATGAAGAGAGAGACTGGGAGAGCTTAATATGTATACCCTTGATGAAAGGAGGGACAATGGGGACATGATAGAAACTTTCAAGTACCTCAAGGGAATCAACAAAGTCCAGGAGGGTAGCATCTTTCAGAAAAAGAGATGTGCAAGAACAAGGGGGCACAATTCAAAGATAGAGGGGGGATGGTTCAGGAGCAACGTGAGGAAATATTTTTTCACGGAGAGAGTGGTAGACGCATGGAACCACTTTCCTGGGGAAGTTGTGGGGTCTAAAACAGTGGGAATTCAAACATGCATGGGACAGACGTAAGGCAATTATAGTGGGGGGTAGGAGGAAGTAGGCTGTTGGTTAACTAGAATCTGCAGCTTATCCAGTAGGTAAGGAAATGGGTAGACTGGGTGGACCAAGTGGTTCCTATCTGCCGTCAAAGTCTATGTTTCTATGTTTCTAAGGGAGACTTCAGGGTATTAGGCCAGAGATGGATGCACAGCAAAAGAGGGAAATTATTAAAACTGGGCTAACAGAGGCTACAGAAGCTTGCACCAGGACTAGGAGCAAGAAGTGCAGAGCCAGAAAACCATGCTGGCTGAACAGAGAAGTGTTGGAGGGGGTGATGGCAAAGAGAGTTGTGTACCAGAAGTTCAGGAGAATGAGGAAGGAAGAGGACAGGGAGGCTTATGTGAGTTGGTCCAAGGAGGTGACCAAGTGAGTGAGAGTAGCCAAGGCCTCCAGGGAGCTAAGGTTAGCACAGGGCATTAAGGGAAGGGAGAAGAACCTTTTTAGATATGTTAGGGAAAAGAGGAAGTGCAAAGACCATATAGTGAAGATAAAGTGGGAAGGGGAGTGGGTGGAAAAGGGAGATGAACAAGCGGATGTACTAAATTAATACTTTTGCTCTGTTTTCATGAAGGAGAAGAACGGTCCACTACCACCATGGACTGGTAGGGTGGGGAGGAGGCGATGATAGATGACATGATCACGGGGAGTATAGTACTAGAGTGTCTTAGGGCATTAAGGGTGGACAAGGCACCAGATCCTGATGGCATCCACCCCAGGGTGCTAAGGGAAATAGCGGAGGTGTTGGCTCAGCCACTGGCAGACCTGTTCAACACCTCCCTGGACATGGGATGGGTGCCTCAGGACTGGAGGGTGGCCCATGCAGTGCCCATACATAAGAGTGGCCCTAGGGATGAACCAGGAAATTATCAGCTTGTCAGTCTCACTTCCATAGTGGGTAAACTTAGGAAGACGATACTGAAGGAGAGGCTGGTGTCGTTCCTCAAGGATAATGGCCTCCAGGATGGGTGGCAGCATGGGTTTGTCTCGGGGAGGTCTTGTCAGACCCATCTAATAGACTATTATGACTGGGTAACAAGAGAGCTGGATATGGGTCAGGCTGTAGATGTCCTGTACTTGGACTTCAGCAAGGCCTTCGATTCAGTGTCTCATGGAAGCCTGGGGGGGGGGAGCTGACTGCTGCAGAGGTGGGGACAAAGCTGACAAACTGGATAAGGAACTGGCTACAGGGGAGGCTGCAATGGGCAGTAGTGGGGGGGTGGGAGCTCTCAACACCTAGAACGGTGACGATGTGCCGCAGGACTCGGTGCTGGGCCCGGTGCTATTTGGGCTCTTTATCTCAGATATTGCACATGGAGGTAGGAGCAGGGTTAGTCTGTTCGCAGATGATGCCAAAATGGGGGCAGTGGTGGATGAAGAGGATAGATGGAAACAAGTGCAAGGGAACCTAACCAAACTGGAGGTATGGTCAGAGAAGTGGCAGCTGGGATTCAATGTGAAAAAGTGCAAGTTTATGCACTTCAGGGCAAAGAACCCAAGGAGGGACTACTGGTTGGGAGGGGTGAGGCTGGGGATCACTGAGGAAGAGAATGACCCAGGGGTGTTGGTAACAGGGAGCATTAACAACTCTGCCCAATGCAGGAAAGCAGCAGCTAAGGCAAACAGGATGCTGGGCTGTATCTCAAGGGGTTTCTTGTCCAGGCATAGAGAGGTGATCCTGCCTCTCTACAGATCTTCGGTCAGGCCGCACTTGGAGTACTGTGTGCAGTACTGGTGGCCATATCTGAAGAGGGATATTAATTTACTGGAAGGGGTGCAATGGAGGGCAACAAAAATGTTACAGGGATGGAGGGCAAGGCCTATGAAGACAGGCTGCATGAGCTGAATATGTACACACTGGAGGAGAGGAGGGATAAAGGGGATATGATTGAAACATCCAAGTATTTGAGGTGGATAAGCAAAACTAGCACTGAAGGACCTCACACCATGCCGGCGACTGGGGTTCGGGAGTGGACCCGGGTCGCTGGTTGGGTCGGCCGGGGGGAGCATGGCTTGAGCGTCCCACGACAGCTTGCTGTCTCGGGTGTGGGGGATGGCCTATGCCCGCTCCTTGTGCATGACCTTGAGCGGAAGCCGGGAACCACAAGCCCGCGCATTGAGGATGGCGGCCAAGCAGCGCAGTGGACGTCGGCTCAGCATCATGACATCAGGGATTTCACTGCGCTGGGAGAAATGGGAGATACACCTGCCAGCTCCGGGATGACGGACTTCCCGGGGCATGCCTCCGATTTGGCCCTGCACGACAACCATCTCCAGGGCCGGACGAAATGTAGGATTACAGGGGTCAGAGCCCCACCTCGTCCCCACTCGGGGGATAAAACGAAGCTCCATGGAGGACTGGGAGGTTGGTTCGGCGGGGCAGATGGCAGGAGGATGACCCCTTGGATGTCCGAAGGAGTCGGAGCTGGCAGGCAGTAAGGGGGAGTATAAAGCATAATTACAAAAAAAAACCAAAACTAGCACTGAAGGGGTGTTTAAACTGTGGAGGGAAAGGGACACGAGGGGGCATAGACTAAGATTGGAGGGTGGAAGACTTAGAAGGGAGATGAGGAGGCACTACTTCAAGGAGAGGGTGGCGTCTAAATGGAATGCTCTACCAGAGGGGGTGGTATCATGTAAGACAGTAGGAAGTTTACAAGGGAGTAGGACAAAGCAAGAGGGAGGGTCTGGGTGGTGGGGGCTGAGGCCATCATGGGAAAGACAGATGGGGAGGGCGTTGGGGCAGCTGCAATCTAGGGTGCTAGCTGCACACTTGGGCAGATACTTATAGACCGGGTGGTCTGTTTCTGCTGGCAGATTCGCTTGTTTGTATGTTCATATCAATTGTCCTTTTTGTTGTCTCAGGCTAGAACAGGCTGCTAGCTAATGAGATATACCAGATTAAATCAGAAATGCAGTCATTGCAATACAACAGGACAGTATCCCGTTTGACTGAACATAAGTATGGCCTTAGGGCCACATAGCTGCAGGAAACATCTATGAAAGCTGAAAAGGTAGGGTTAAAAAGAAAGTTTTCATTGGAGTGCTTAATGACACCTGGGAATTAGTTTCTGATCCCAAGGGAATGCTTGAAGTAGAGGACTCTTACTTACAGTCCATGTTTGGAACTCCAGCCCCAATAGATGGAGATATGTCCACATTTCTACAAAACAGTGAGCAGTTCAGTTTATCTGATTTGGCAAAAAGAGACTTGATTCGTCCCATTTCTGATGTTGTGGTACAATGGGCTATTTCCAAATTAAAAAAGAAGACTGCCCCTGGGCTAGATGGGCTCATGTCTGAGCTGTAGAAATCTGAGTCAGCCTTCTTTCCAAAGTGCTCTCTTTAGTATACTGTATAATGATCTTTCACAAAATGGACCAATAACCACAAATTTTTGTAAAGCAATGCAAATTTTCCTTTTAAGAAGGGTAATGTTCATGACCTCTAAAACTGGCAAACCCTGCATACTCAATACTGATTTAAAAATTCTCATGAAAATCCTGTGTCGAAGACTTTCAATCCCAGCTAGTCTTCATTTCAGAGTCCCAAACTTGCTCAGCGCCTGAGAGTAGTATGCACAAAAATGTGATTTTATTAAGGGAACTAGTGTTTCAGGGACAGCAGGGTAATTTGGGTGTTTTTTTATGTTTGCTTGCATGCATGTGCAAGAAACATAGTGCCATCATCGGAGTTTTCGGAGGTGTGTCAGCCCTCTTCCAATTCAGTCAGTGTGTTTGCAGGCACGGCCGCAGTTCTCCAATGCCTGCCAGAGCTGTCTATGACAGCTCCAAAATGCAGTGGCATACAGTTGAAAGGGGGAGCTATGCTTCAGTGAGCAGCGATCAGATATCGCCTGCTCAGCGCCCCCTACACACACACGCACACACACACACACACACACACACACACACACACACACACACACACATGCTGCTGCTGCTGCTCCCCCCAAACGCACACACTGTATAGCTGGCAGGGGTACCCAATCCCTATCGTATGCTGTGCCCCTCTGAAACACAGTTTCATATGCCACGCTGGGTGCCCACCCCAGCGTGGCTACGCTGTGATAGCTGACGGGGTGCCCAATCCTCTGTCAGCTCCACTGTGTCTCCCAGTACAGGGTGCCATGCTAGAGCCCACCCCAGTGTGGCAACAGATGCCATGGCTGACAGGGTGCCCAATCCCCATCGGCTCCACGCCCCCCAGCCGTCCTTCTGCCATGCTGGGAGCCCACCCCAGTGTGGCAAATATCCCACGTTGTCTTTTAAAACAAAAAAAACCTGTAAAGAAAAAAATGGTCCCGCGCAGTCTCCCTGCCCCCACCACAACCCGCGCCCACCCACTGCGCACCCTGCCTCCCCACACACCCCCCTCACCCCATACTTATCTCCGGAGTCCGGCGTGATGATCTTCGGTGGACCGGGAACACGTCTGCACTCTTCAAAGCCGACCGCGAACTGAGGAAATGTCAGTAAGCTGTATAATGGGATAGATAGGGTTTTTTCAACTTTGTTGCATATCTCAGGCATTTTTTGATTTTTGCACCAAATTTTCAACATGGGGTTTTTGGGACCCCTCCTCATGAATTCGTGCACTGTCATGGCGTTACTCGGGCCCGAAGGGTAATTTCACAGCCACTGTGCAAAATCACCTTTCTGGAATGATTAACAAAACGACTCTGCCAGTGTTCATAAGGTGGGCTCTCAAAAAGCCTATTTTGAAAATTTGGTGGAACAATTCCTAAAAGTGACTGTTTTACGAGCGTGCATTGCGCAGTTCCTACTCACGCTCATAAATTCGCGAATATTCAATATTTTCACTCCAGATTTTCAACATTGCCATTTTACCACACCTTCTTATGAGCAGTACAGCTGTCATTTTTCACATCTCACCCAAAATGTGTTTCCGACCATGTAGCGCACAATGGCGCAGTCGGTGTGCTAAATCAATGTACGGGACACAGTAAGAAAATCACAGTGACATGGTTCATGAGCAGAGGTCTTAAAATGGCTATGTTGAAAATTTGAAAAATTCCTAAAAATGACTGTTTTATGAGCATGTGTTGCGCAGTTCCTACGCACGCCAGTAAGTTTGCGAAATTTCAATATTACTCCAGATTTTCAACATTGCCATTTTACCACCTCCTTATAGGCAGTGCAGCTGTCATTTTTCACATCTCATCCGACGATGTTTTCGCCCGTATGGCGCACAATGGGCGCAGTCGGTGTGCGAAAACAATGTTTGGGCAGATTAAGAAAATCACAGTTACACTGTTCATGAGCAGAGGTCTTAAAATGGCTATGTTGAAAATTTGGTGACAAAACTCCATAAAATGACTGTGTTACGAGTGAGCATTGCGCAGTTTCCACGCACCCTCGGAAGTTCATGAATTTGTAATATTTTCAGTCCAGATTCACCAGTGGCATTTTTCCACACCTCCTTTTGAACAGTACAGCTGTCATTTTCCACAACATGGCCGAAATGCGTTTTCACACTTTCAGCACAGAAATGCGTGGTTGCTGTGGGAAATCATTGTTCGGGACAGATAAAGAAAATCACATTGACACTGTTCATGATCGGAGGTCCCAAAATGCCTGTGTTAACAATCTGCTGTAAAAAAATCCCCAAACTGATTACATTACGGGTGTGCGTTGCACAGTTTCTACGCACGCTCACTTCACCAGTTTTTTTAAGATTTTCACAGCAGATTTTCAACATTGCCATTTTTTACACCTCCCATGAACAGTACCCCTGTCATTTTTCATATCCTGTTCGGAATGTGTTTTTGCACCTGTGGTGCCAAATGCCATAGTCGCTGTGCAAAAGCAGTTTTCAGCTAACAAACTGATATTGCCACTGTTCATGAGGTGGGGGTCACAAAAAAAAACACGTTGAAAATTTGGAGTGAAAATACCAATGAATGCCTGAGGTGTTAGGGTTTCCGACCATAACGCCCCACCCTGTAGAGAATGACAGGCATCAGGGGTGTGACTTGGGATTCTTGCCTGTAATGCTCATACCATTCCACCCCCACCCACACCCTGCAGCCAGTGAGAGGCATCAAGGTGTGCCTCGGACTCTTTGGGCCCAAACTTCACCACATTCTCTATACCCATCACCGTATTCCTGATGGAATGGGGATGCGCATGAAACCAAAAGATCCCAGGCACACTGTGACACTTGTCAGTGTCTGCAGGGTAGGGTGTGGTGAAATGGCGTGGTCGTTATGCCTGACGACCCAAAGGCACACCCCAATGCCTGTCACTCTCTGCTGGGTGGTGGTGGGGTTGGCTTCAGTTCAATACTTTGCTGCCATTCCTATTATGCAGCTCTGTAACTTCTACACTGCCAATGCCAATGCCAGCAAGCAAACATTCGGCACTGACAAATGCTTGTTTTCTTACCATCAGTCAAGAGAAGGCATTTGATAAAGTCAGGCATTCTTAACTGCTTGCAGTTCTATGCCACTGTGGTAGTCCGTAGCTCTTCATTAGAGGGGTGAGATTGCTTTACGTCCCTGCCACCATTATTCTTTCTGTAAATGACTGGGTTATTTCTACAGTAGCTTTGAAAAAAAAAAGGGGGTTAGACAAGGCTGCCCTTTCAGTTTGCTTTTATATGTATTTTGTCTGGATCCTGTATTATATAGGATTGCTAGTAATTGAAACATACTGGAGTTACAGATTACTGGGTCCCTCAAAAGAAGTTGCCTATATGGATGACATTGTCTTGATAGTCAATAGTGTACAGTCAGGACAAAAATCTCTAAATATTTTGGCAAACTATTCAGTGGTGTCAGGATCTGGTATTAATAAAGGTAAAAGTAGTTTTTTTTTGTTAAACCCCAGTTTGTTGCACATCATGAAATGTAAGTTAGTACTTCTTCACAGACAGAGTAGTGGATGCCTGGAACAGCCTTCCAGTGGAGGTGGTGGGGGGGTAAAAGCTGTGGTGGGATTCAAAAATGCATGGGATAGGCATAAGGGAAACTTAGTCATTAGGGAAGGGAGGCCTAAGCCAGAGATCAACTAGGGTATTACAGTAGGTAGGGAAAATGGGCAAACTGGGTGAGCCAAGCGGTCCTTATCTGCTATCAAGTGCTATGTTTCTATGAATACAGCAGGTATAGCTGTTTCACAAGACCTGATCCAAATCTGAGGCATTAAGTTTGGCCATTGTGATATGACCACCCTTAACTGGTCAGAAACATTCGAAGAATATAATGCTAAGGTTGAACACTGGAAGTCATGGCAGCAGTCAGACACAAAAAGAGTACTTATTGCTAAACCATTCTTATTCCCAATGTTTGCTTTGCTGAGTGTAGTGTCGCCCTTCCCCCACCACCACTATTTAATGCAAAAATCTTTAGTCTTTTTTTCCAGATGGTTTGGGGCAGCAGACACAACCCAGTTAGGAGAAACATGTTGTACCTGCCAATAAATATTAGGAAGCCTGGACCCTATTAACCCACTTGCTTGCTTTTTCAGTTTATTTTTCCTTTTTATGTTGTCTTGCACCTGCACAAGAAACATGTTGCTGTAACTTTGGAATAGCAGATTTTGGAGGTATGGCCGTGCTGTGGCCAGTGGCACCACTACTTTTTCAGGCTGGGCTCCATGGCACGAATTAGATTGCAAGCTGTCTATGACAGCAGTAACCAACTTCATGGGTGCCTAATCCCCCTGTCTGCATATGTGCCCCCTTCCCTGCTGCGGTGTGCCGAGGTGGGTGCCCATTCCCCCTTGGCATCAATCATGCCTCCAAAGGCAGACGACCTTGCCAATGGGGGTGCCCAATCCCCCTGTCGGCATGTTAACCCCCCGCCATTTTCCTGGCACTGCCCCAATTGTGCATCACGTCCACACTGGGAGCCCACCCCAGTGCGGGTGACATGACTCCCCCACCAATGTGCCACACTCGGAGCCACCCCAGTGTAGCTATAACCTGTTAAAAAAACAGAAAACGGTCCGCGGTGATTTTTTTTTTACCTGAAACAAAGGAAACGGTTCCTCACTGGCTGTTGGTGGCCTCCACCCCCAACCCACAACAACCCTCTGCACACCCCACCTTCCCACACCCCCCTCACCCCATACTTACCTCCAGAGCCGGGCGCGATGATCTTCGGTGGACCGGGAACACGTCTGCACTCTTCAAAGCTGACCGCAAACTGAAGAAATGCCAGTAAGCTGTATAATAGCATAAATAGGGTTTTTTTTTCAACTTTGGTGCATATCTTAGGCATTTTTGGGAATTTTGGCACCATATTTTCAACATGGGGTTATTGGGACCCCTCCTCATGAATTCAGGCACTGTCATGGTGTTATTCGGTCCTGAAAGGTGATTTTGCGGTCACTGTGCGAAATCACCTTTCAGGACTGATTAGCGAAACAACAGTGCCACTGTTCATGGGGTTGGCTCCCAAAAAGCCTATGTTGCAAATTTGGTGAAAAAATTCCAAAAAATGACCATGTTACGAGTGTGCATCGCGCAGTTCCCAAGCACACTTGTAACTTCAAGAATTTTTAATATTTTTGCTCCAGGTTTTCAACATTGCCATTTTTTCACACTTCCTTATGACCAGTGCAGCTGTCATTTCCCACATCATGCCCAAAATGTGTTTTCACACATCCGATGCACAGTGGCGCAGTTGCTGTAGGAAAACAATGTTCGGTACAGAGTAAGAAAATCACAGTAACACTGTTCACGAGCAGAGGTCCCAAAATGCCTATGTTGAAAATTTGGTGAAAAAATTCCAAAAAATAACTGTTATGAACATGTGTTGCACAGTTTCCACACATGCTTTTAACTTTGAGATTTTTTAATATTTTTCTCCAGATTTTCAACATTGCCATTTTTTCACACCTCCTTATGAACAGTATGGCTTCATTTTTCACATCCTGCCCAAAATGTGTTTTCGCACATCCGGCACACATTGGCGCAGTCGCTGTAGGAAAACAATGTTCGGGACACAGTAAGAAAATCACAGTAACACTGTTCACGAGCAGAGGTCCCAAAATGCCCATGTTGAAACTTGGTGAAAAAATTCCACAAAATGTCCATGTTACAAGTGTGCGTTGCACATTTTCCACGCTTGCTTGTAACTTCGAGAATTTTTAAAATTTTTACTCCAGATTTTCAACATTGCCAATTTCATACCTCCTTATGAACAGTACAGCTTCATTTTCCACATCCTGCCCCGAAATGTGTTTAACATATCTGGCACACAGTGACGTAGTCGCTGTAGGAAAATGATGTTCGTGACACAGTAAGAAAATCACAGTAACACTGTTCATGAGCAGAGGTCCCAAAATGCTTATGTTAAACAGCTGGTCAAAAAATTCCACAAAATGACTCTGTTACAAGCGTGCAATGCGCAGTGTCCACGCACCATCATCACTCCGAAAATGTTTAATATTTTCACTCCAGATGTTCAACATTGCCATTTTTTGCACACCATCTTATGAACAGTACAGCTGTTATTTTTCACCTTACCCAAAATGTGGTTTTGCACATCTGGCGCACAATGGCACGGTTGCTTTGGGAAAACAACATTTGGGACAAATTAAGAAAATCATACTGCCACTGTTCATGAGCAGAGGTCCCAAAATGCCTATGTTAAAAATTTGGTGAAAAAATTTCAAAAAAACTACTGTTACGAGTGTGTGTTGCCTAGTTTTCATGCACGCTCATAACATCAAGCATTTGTAATATTATCACTCCAGATTGTCAACAGTGCCATCTCTTCACACCTCCTTACGAATGGTGCAGCTGACATTTTTATGTGGTGCAGAATAGTGTGGTCACTGTGGGAAATCAACGTTCAGGACACATTAACAAAATCACAGGGACACTGTTCATAAGCAGAGGTCTCACATGCTTTCATGAGGTAGGGTCACAAAAAGGCCATGTTGAAAATTTGGAGTGCGAATACCAACAAATGTCCAGGGTGTTAGGGATTCTAACCATAACATCCCACCCTGTACAGACTAACAGGCATCAAGGTGTGCCTTTGGATTGTCAGTTGTAATGCTCACGCCATTGCACCCCCACCCTGCAGCCACTGACAGGCATCCAGGTGTGCCTTGGACTCTTCGGCGCCAAAGTTCACCCCATTCTCCTTTGCTGAACCCATCTCAACATACTTCCTCATGAAATGGGGTGAGCATAAGGCCTGACAAACCCCAAGGCACAATGCAACACTTGTCAGAGTCTGCAGGGTAGGGTGAAGTGAAATGGCATTAGCGTTATGGCCAGTGACCCAAAGGCACACCCCAATGCAGGGTGGGCTGGGGTTCACATTGGTTCTATATTTCACTGTCATTCCTAGTATGCATCTCCCTCTAACTCTTGCACTACCAATGCCAACACCAGCAAGACAACAATTGGCATTGACAAATGCTTGTTTATTTTGCACCTTATTTTGTTTGTAAGTCTGGGATAAAGGGTCAGTGGATTCAAGGATGGTTGTACCTACTCAGAGTATTTTGGAACAGTGGGTTTTCAAGTTAAAATGGTATATGGTTCCCTGCTTATAGGAACGCATTCACTGAAATCACAAAACTGGAAGTTGCTACTTACTCATTTTATAAACTGTGCCAGGCAAAGTTTGTATAATGTAATACAGTGCCATAGCTTTAAAGCTCAAGTTGACTTTGGAGGTATCCCGGGCCAGCATCTCTCCAAGATCCTTTGCACCTCACAGATCCAAGAATACTGGGAAAGATATGGGACAGGACATGACATGGCTATCCGTCATGGTAAGCTGGAGGTGAAAGGCAACCATACAGATAAAAGTATGCCAAAAGGTATTGTCCGTGATCTTGTTGTATTGCACGCTTTGAAACTGGAGCACCTTTTTTTTTTTAACATTTAATACTTTTTTAAGGCCCCCCGGATGGCCCCCATCTGACCAACACCCCCCAGCCCCATCCCCTGGAATTACTGGGACTTACCTTATGCCCGGCCCGGGAGTGGAGCCTGCGGAAGTCGGTCGTCATCCTGCCACCAGCGATTTTCCTCTGTTTATGCCCAGGGGCCCCGGGGGTGGGTACGCATGCATGTGGAGGCATGCATTAGTCCCACAGCTCCTGTAATGGCCCCTTTCCTCCCCTCAGGCCTAGCGCCTGGCTCCTCTAGGCCCGTGCTTTCCCTAGCCTCCAGCAGGTGGCAGCCATCAGCCGGAGGAAGCCCTGACACCTCCCCAGAGAGGAGAGCTTGCCTGTCGGCAGCTCCATCCAGCTCCGCCCTCCCCCGTGCTGACCTTCTGACGGACCAGGCTCATTCCTGAACCTGGGTCACCAGCATGCCGCGAGGTAAGGCATCCACGCCTCAGCCCTCAGCACCAGTGGGCCGGCTGGAGCACCTGTTTTTCGACTGCCATTACATCAAATGTCTCTAGAATGCTCTGGACACTCAATGGAAGTCTAAAGCATGGGATGAAGTCACCCATGGGAACATCATCACTGGAACTTTCTTGCAGTTGCCACATCTGTATCATGAAAACACAGTCCAGGAGATATTTGCCTGTATTAAGTTTCATATCTGGCAAGTCCATTGTAAACTGCTTTTCCAGGTGGGCTTTAGAGTTTTTAGAGTATGAGCTCAAATTGGCTGGTAGATATGGATTCAATTAGTCTGTAATAGATGTGTCGCTCCTATGACATCATCACATCTCATGTCAGTGCCGTCTTATGGCCAGATCATGGTGTCAACTTGGAAATTCAGAGATCTTTGTTTACTATTTTTAAAAGCTGACAAAAGTGGATGTAACCTTAATTTAAAATGGTAAGGAGCAATATAGTTTAAAATGCCACCCCCCCCACTCTAGGTCACCATAATTTCATGTTTTTTTTTTTAAGTTACTGACCACCAAAAGACATCTGTCTAGTTGTCCTTCAATCCATGGAGAGGGAGGTGACCAGTGGGATGTCCCAGGGTTCGGTGCTGGGTCCAGTGCTCTTTAATGTGTTAATAAGCGACATTGTGGAGGGGCAGGAGGGGATGGTGTGTCTATTTGCTGATGACACAACGATCTGCAACAGAGTCAATACTCCAGAGGGGGTGAAAAGAATGACAATGGATCTATGTAAGCTTGAGGAATGGTCAAGGGTGTGGCAGCTGAAATTGAATGCAAAAAATGTTAAATTATGCACTTGGGGCATGGAAACACAGGAGAAACATATTCAGTGTGTGGTGGGAATTGCTGTTGCCCACTAAGCTGCTCCAATTATAAATTGAGATATAATACACTGTTATATCATGTTTATATTAGGCGAAGTTTATGTATGTTTCATACGAACTGGTATGTGCTATGAATTAGGTGACTTTTGATGTAACCTACTGCCGACGAGGAACCTTTGTAATTTAGCTATTCTGGCTCAAAAGTGTATGTCTGATCCCAACAAATAAAGAAATAAAAAGCAGAAACGGCACTTTGTTTCCTGCTTCAAAACTATTATATGGGGGGGGGGGGAGAAACATAAGCTACAAAACTTCTAGTACATAGATTGGGATGAAAAACTTTGGAAAATGCAGCCTCTAGCATAAGGACCCGAACAATTCTAGACTGTATAGCTCAGAAAATGAAATACCAGAGGCTTTTAGGCAATACTACGCACACCTATATATACACCGGAAGGAGGATTGACCCCTTTATGTATTTCTGCTTTCCTTAACTCCATGAGTCTACCTAAGGTATTCTCTGCACAACTTATGCCCCTATCTTAATGGATGAGGTGGTAGAAAGTATAAAAAATTTAAAAACAAAACAAGTCTGGGCCTGGATGGGTACACGAGTGATTTTTTTAGTGCCTTCCAAGAAGAACTTCTCTCCCCACTGACAGGAGCATGTATCTGGGTGACAGTTTGTAATACGATCCCCCACAAATGGAACTATGCATGCAACAGTCTCAGCCATCCTTCAGCTGAACAAAGATAAAACACCATACTCCTCATACAGACCTATTGCTGTTTTAAATCTATATTATAAAGTTTCCGCCTCTCTCCTTGACAAATGCCTAGACACTGTCTTACCATCTCTAATTAAACCTGACCAAACAGGATTTGTATAAGCACGTCAGATGCAGGACATCTTCAGGCATACTCTACATACTCTACACCTTGCCACTCGGTCAGACGTCCCATTTGTACTGTTAAGCCTTGATGTTGAGAGGGCTTTTGACCAGGTGGAATGGGATTTCATGTTTGCCACCCAGCAAAAGATGAATTTCTCACCCTCTTTTGTTGCTACACTGTGCACATTGTATAATGACCCTCAAGCTTATGTTCGGATGAAAGGCCACCCATGTATCATAACTTCTCCATCTCCACAGGGGAACAGAGCAGGGATACCGCTTGCCCCCCCCCTTTTAGTTGCCCTATACCTTGAGCCTTTAGCACAAGCTTTAAGGCAGTCACCAGATGTGAAAGGGATACAGCTTGGAGAGAGAACTCATAACTTTGCCCTGTACGTGGACAGCCTCCTCATTTACCTGGTCAGTCCAGATAACTTACTCCCAAAGCTCTGGAATCTTTTATGAGACTTTGGAGCACATGCAGGCTACACACTGAACACATCAAAACTGAAATTCTGCAGTTCTGTTACATACCCAACCCAGCAACACAGTAACAATCTGTCTTTAAATGGCGTTTAAATTCCCTCACATACATATTATGGGCAACCAGGAGGACCTCCTATAGGCAAACTACTCCCCCTAACGCAAACATTCCATGACCATTATGGTTTTCCAAAGAGGTAGCAAAGAAAGTGAAAGCCAAAAAGATTGCATTCAGGCAATACAAAAAGACACAGGCAGAAGGGGATAGGGAGAAGTACCAGGAGAAACAAAGGGAGGCAGGGAAGTCAGTAAGGAAGCCAAAGCTCAGACAGAAGAACACATTGCAAAATCAGTGGTTAAAGGGGACAAAACCTTTACAGGTACATAAGTGAAAAAGAAGGACAAAGGGAGGGATAGTGAGACTGAAGGGGAGGATGGGAGCAAGGAGGATGACAACAGTAAAGCTGACATATTGAACAGGTATTTCTGCTCAGTCTTTACTAAGGAAGAGGGGGGTAATGGGTCTGAAGGAGTACAAGGGTGAGAATGGTGCAGAAATGGACACAAGTCCCTTTACATGAGAAAGGGTCCTGAAGGAACTGGAAGTAATAAGAGCTGATAAAGCAATGGGGCCAGATGGGGTGCACCCAGGGTCCTAAAGAACTAAGAGAGGTGGTGGCTGAACCTCTGGCTATCCTGTTCAGCCAATCACTGGAAACAGGGAGGTACCCAAAGACTGGAGGACAGCAGATGTAGTCCCTTATACAAAAGTGGGAACAAAGAGGAAGCAGGGAACTACAGACCAGTCAGCCTCACCGGTAGTGGGAAAGATCATGGAAGCACTACTGAAGGAGGATTGGTGGAACATCTGGTTGTCAATGGACTACAGGACCCAAGGCAGCATGGTTTCACCAGGGAGGTCATGTCAGACCAACTTCATTGGATGTTTGACTGGGTGACTAGGGAGGTGGATCAGGGGAGGGCAGTGGACATGGCCTATCTGGACTTCAGCAAGGCCTTGACACTGTGCCACATAGAAGACTATTACACAAACTGGGGAATATGGGTGTGGGCAGGACAGTAGTGTGGTGGGTAGGTAACTGGCTGGGTGGCAGGACACAGAGGGTGGTGGTAAATGGCTGTCACTCCACAGAGGGAAGAGTGACCAGTGGGTACCACAGGGATCAGTGCTGGGACGGTCCTATTCAACATCTTCATCAGTGACATTGCACAGGATCTAGAAGGCAGAATTTCACTGTTCGCTGATGACACAAAGCTCTGTAACAGAGTAGACACACCAGAGGTGTAGACAGAATGAGAAGGGACCTGCAGAAACTTGAAGAATGGTCAAGGTTTGGCAGTTGAAATTCAATGCAAAGAAGTGCAAGATAATGCATATGGGGCACAAAAACCCTGGCACAATATATCAGTTGGGGGTGAGGATATAGCATGCACCAAGCAGGAAAGGGATCTTGGGGTTGTCATCTCTGATGACCTCAAGTAGGAAACAGTGTGACAAGGCATCAGGTAAAGCAAATAGGATGCTGGGATGTATAGGCAGGGCATCACCAGCAGGAAAAGGGAGGTCATAATTCCGCTATACAAGACACTAGTGAGGCCCCACCTGGGTACAGTGTACAGTTCTGAGACCATACCACGTAAGGACATAGACAGGGTAGAGAAGGTTCAGAGGAGGGCAACAAAGATTGTGCATGGGTTGCATCACAAGTCCCATGAAGACAGGTTGAAGGAACTGAACATGTACTCCTGGAGGAGAGGAGGGAGAGAGGGATATGATAGAGACATACAAGTATCTTACAGGGAGGAACAGGGTGCAGGAAAACACTATTTTAAGTGAAAAGATGTTTCAGGACTAGAGGGCATGGGATGAAGTTGGAGGAGGACATCCAGAGGAAACATGAGAAAGAATTTCTTCACAGAATGGGTGGTGGACAAGTGGAACACCCTGCCAGAGGAAGTGGTGGGGGCTGAAACAATCACGGGATTTAAGAATGCATGGGATAGACATAAAGGAATTCTAGAGGTCAGGGGTAAGGGGAAATAGACTTCTAGGAAAACAAACTGAACTTACAAGCTCAAATGGGCAGACTAGGTGGGCCATAGGCCCTTATCTGCTGACACTGTCTATGTATCTATGTATGTATGAAGATCTGTAATGATGACAATTTATAAATTTCCCACTAGTCCAGAGGATAAACTGCATTAGGATGAACATTTTTACACAAGATCTTATACCTAGCCCAAATCTTGCCTATTACTCCTTCCCACCACCATTTCAGACCCTGGGACAGTCCGATTTTCCAGTTTATGGGGGGGTAGCAGGTCTCAAACAAAATTCAGCACATTGCAACTACCAAAGATAGGATATGGCATAAAACAATGACACATGCTAACCTCCAGCATTTCAAAAGTTTTAAAAGTTATGGTCCTCCCTTTTGCATACAACCCAGCATTTACCCTAGCACAAATAGATCATACATTCTGAGTTTGGGAGAGGGGAGGGCTTTACCTCCTGACACATTGCATACATGGAAGGGACATAATACCATTCCATCCCTGGCAGAAAGATTTCAGTGATGAGCCTCAGACAAGAACCAATATATTCAAGTTAAAGATTTCCTGCAGAAACAAATGAAAGTAATCCCAGTGGCTAAATGTACCCCTGAAATGATTACCTTGATCCTTTGTATACTTTGTTGTAAACTTTAATAAAATAAAAAAAATTACAGGACCAAACATAGTTTAAGCTGTGGCCTGTATTTTCTGCAACCCCTCCTCCCCCATTCTGTATTGCTGAGCACAATTACATAATAACAGAATCCTTGTGTCTCAGACTTAATCTCATCATCCACTTATCTCCAAATTATGCCACACTTTAATAGACCTGGAAGGATTCTCCTCGGACTATATGAGGCTCAGATGGCAATCTGATTTAGAACGAGACATAACCCCCAACAATGGGATACATACATTAGCTATGTACTCAAACCAAGGTCAGCTGATAACTGGAAGGAATTTTCATGGACATGTGTAGCAGGCCGAAAAGGTTCTCTAACAATTACAGGACAGGCCAGACGAATCTGGAAAGAGAGGCAGGAGGCTTACTCAGTGACCAAGATGCTAAAAGTTTATATTTACCAGGGACAATAAAAACCAAAGTAACTGGTTTACAATGTCATGGGAAAATAAAACGAAATCAACAACAAAACAATGTGATTGGACCAACAATTGGTTGAACCAAGAACAGGGGTTAGCCCATTTGAGTCCAAGTCCTACATGCACTTGACAAGATGATGACACCTGAAGAACCAAGCTTGGGATTTTCTCTGTATTGGCTGATCAGCAGGTGGGCATTGACCCCACAACATGCTTGTTACAAACAGGCCATAATGGGGCATCCCCTGGATGAGCAACACACAGAGGAACATGGTTAGCTGGACAAGGAGGAAGGTGACAATCCTCTGTGGCTCCAGGCAAGAAGCTGAAGACTTCTGGTTGGCAGGTGGTGCTCCAGACGATCTGCTTCAATGACCACTGACAGGTCCCCGGCCCCAGATGACCTCTCAACAAGATGACTGCTGATGGAAGGATCTTTGGGCTGCCTCTGTGGAGCGACATGGGCACGTGCACACTTACAGATGGCCAACAAAATAATAAAAGGGTATGCACAACATCAACTGTGGTCCCTCAAGCTTGAGCTGGGGTGGCTCCTAAGTTGACTCACTACTGGATACCTCACTAATAGCTCTCTACCCTTTACTGTCATAGGACTGATGCAGAAACACTTTTAGCAGAACTTTGTAACTGGCTGTTATCACTGGAGGTGGTTATGCTGCAGGCGGCGTATGGTCCAGGGACCTCCCTGGGTCAGTGTCAAGCTCTGGCGAAGACACCTTTTTTGCTACTCCGGGCAAAAAAGGTGAAGCTGGATGTCGGGTACACCAGGGCACAATTCAATAACAGTTTAGCAGCAAGCAAACAGTTCAGATTTTTAAACAGACAGTTCAGTTTTTTGCACAGAATACAGTCTCTAGGAGCGCTAGGCAGGCAGCAGTGCAGTTTGGCCTGGGTGATGCTCGAACAGCCTTTACGATGGGCAACCTAGGGCCACCAAGCAATTTTCCTCCCCAAAGGGTGCTGCACCCATAAAGGTTTTCTGCTTGGGCTATTTCTGTGGAGCTCACACCCTTCTCTAAGGGTCATAACCATCCCAGTGGCAGGGCCTATGAGACGCCCTGTTCTGAACCCTTTTCCCTCATGATTAGCCTCTCTTGGCCATGGGATGGCTATGGGCCTTTACCTCTGGCCCTGCCCCTGGCACAAATGGCACCACGGCAAGGCAAAAGGGCTGGCCAACCCACCTCTCTCACTCTCTGTCTCTGTCTCTGTCTCTCTCTCTCTCTCCCTGGAGCCTTTACTATGCGGTGCCCCTTTAGTGCCAGTGGTGCTCTGCTCCCAACAAATAGAATAAAATAAAATAACCTCACTAGACTCTGGCCACACCCAGGGCCTTCTCTCTCCCCCTGTCCCTTTGAGCCTTCATCCTCCTGCTTGAGTCCTTTGATTTCCTTAGGCTCTCTGCCCCCGGAAGCTCACTATGCCTTTCTTCTCCTTCTTTCAGTATTCCAACCCTTTAAATTTCCTCTCCTAGCTTTCCCCTCTCTTAGGGCTGCCCACCCTTCCTGGGAGCTCCCTTTTCCTTACTAGGGCTCTGGCCCTTTAAGTAATTTTCTTTTGCACTTTGCCTCTGGGATTTCCTCTTGCCTCTCCCCTTCCCCAGTGCCTATGGCATGAGTTCAACAAAAGGTTGGGCACTTGGCTCACTCATCACCATGGCCCAGGATTGTATCGCTGCTGGGGAGAGTCAAGGAACCTGGCTGGGGAGCCATGCTCACAACTGGCTCTTCTCTGGCCTGCATGGCTGCTAGGCGGTGGAACCTAAGGTCCGGGGTGTGTTTTCCCACCCTGACCTATTTCCTAGTGCACCTATTTGATCCGTCTGCTGTTTCCTTCCACCCTCGCCGATCGGGGGCTCTGTCCAGGGCTGAACAGTCAAGGAGCCACACTCCACCCAACTGACCCTGCTGATGCTAAAACAAAGACCGAAGCTAGAGGGGAGCAATACAGAGGGAGCCACGGACACCATACAGGCACCTTTTTCTTTTGGTCCATGCTCCCCACGTCTTTCACCCTCCTCACAATGCCGCCGACTCTCCCTAATGACCACTCCCTGGCTGTTTTAGAGGGCAGGGGAGATCCTGGCTTCTGGCCAGAGGATTGGGTTCTATGAGCCCATTGGGGAGGGTCTTGTACTTATAGCCCCCCTTATTAGTGCCAAACAGTGCAAAATGAAAAAAGGGACAGGGCAGGATTGGTGGAACTGCAGGAAAAGGGAGGGCACAGAATGGAGGGGAACCAGGGAGGGGAGAAACAGAGAGAAGAAGAAAAAAAGTTCTTCATGTCAGGGAGAAGGTCCCCTGTTTCTGAGGTGCCCCCTAACATTGGGGTACTAAACATGTATGACCAGATTGTTCAGTACACCAGTACTGCAGGTTTAATACCTTTTGCAAGGTGATACTACTTGCTGACCCAAGTGTTAGGAGGATAGAGCAGCACATGCACACATCTTTCTGCTATACCTCAAACTGCAGCCATTCTGGCCATAACCACAAACTGAACGGCAGGAAATTTTTGAACCCACATTGGTCCTCTCTCCTTGGTCCTGCTTTTTCTGGATGTCCCAGAAGACTTCCAACGACCCTACATAAAGAAATTAGTGCTGGTATGTTTATTACCAGCCAGGAAAATGATAGCTAAAAGTTGATTGCCTGACAAGATTCCTACTTTGGATACAATATTCTGGTCAACATATATAGTTTGGAAAAACTGACTGCAAAGTTGTCCCAAGTCAGCCGGCCCAGGGGCGCTTAGGGTTGAGGCACTGGACGCCACACCTCTTGCCACGCCGGCGACCCGAGTTCGGGAGCAAGCTCTGGCACCGGGGGTTGGCAGGGATGGGGTAAGGATTGAGCACCCACAGGGCTGCTCTCCTCCCCTGGGGGGTGGGTATGGGACAGCTCGGTGTGCCAGCAGCTCCCAGTGGAGATCAAGGGCGCTGCTGTGCTTCGGCTGCACGTCATGCAGCGTGGATGACTCTGGCAGGGTTGCCTTGCACCAGAGCATCATGGGTGCACCACATACTGGGAGGGACTCCAAGAACAAGGAAAAATCTGGCTCTGAGGGGGAAACAACAGCACCTGGTCCCCCTGCCCACCACCGGATCCACCCTGCCTGGCCTTCTAGGTCCTCCGCCTAGGGCCCACTCCCTCAGCCAGAGTCTATGTGTGTGAAAGTGCCCAATGAGGAGGGGCAGCCCCACCCTGGAAGGGTTAAGCTGGGGGTGCTGGCTGTGGGAGGGGTGGGGGAGAGAGGAGACACAGGTTCAGGAGGCTCTCAGGCGGGCAGGAACAGGCAGGATGCCTGAGAGATGCCTCCTCGGGCCATGACCGGAGGGAAAAAGAATAAAAAAGACATAAAATTGTCCCAAGCCCTTCCTAAATTTGGACTATTATGGAAAAGGTGGGTGATACATATTATGGTGAAAAAAGCATATTTTGTACCATAAACTAAGCATTAAGAATATAAACTGTAACCACACTGACTGCCTGATAATTAATTCTATAGTAATAGAAGTGGAAAGTAAATTTCTACTTCATAATTTGAACAAGCAGCACCTGTTACTGTTTGTTCCATGTGTGTTCATGAAACATGCATTAAACTTCAATTAAAAAAAAAAAAAAACATGACCAAACATAGTCTGAGCTGTGGCCTGTATTTTCTGCACTCCCCCCCATTCTGTATTGCTGAGCACACTTACATGAAAACAGAATACTTGTGTCTCAGACTTCATCTCAACACCCTGCTGTTCTCTTTGCTGGAGCCATAAGGCTCTTATTGTGAGAGCAGAACAGTTTCCATGGCAACAGATTAAGATGTCATAAACAGAATTATGACTTCAGCAGGGGGGGAACAGCAGGAGGATGACATGGTGTCTGGGGGACAAAACTCTCGTTTTCCTGCAAATGTCCTCAGCAATAAAGAAGGAAGGGACATAAATACAGAAAAACTAAGAATTATAAGTTGAATTGTGTTTGCATATTATATTTTAAACATATACCTTACCCAGATATTCAAACAATGCTTAAAAAGTAGCCTCAGGTAATTAAAGTTATAATAGGTCACCCTGACTACCACCGTCAATGATGCAAACGTCTCCTCCCCATTTCCCAGTCATGTACACCCTCGCACTGTATCAGTGCTCTTACTTAGCCAGTCTGAGTAATTGTGCACTGTGTGTGTATGGGGGAGAGGGGGCAACAAGGCTAGCCAAGAAGATCTACCTCTATTGCCCCCCAAGAAAACTGTGGATTGGAGAACACGAGAGGGCAGCATTAAAGTAGTGAAAGTTTGAAGATGTGAGGACTGACCTGGGGAGAAGGATCCTTTTAAAAGATAGTGTTAGCTTGGCTTCTGGAAGATGACAGGAGCTGGCAATTTGTTTTTTCAATAGATATTCTCTGGGAGAATGGGGCAAAGATGGAGTGCATGATACAGTGGGGAGGGAGTTGGCCATGGTCCTCACTCTAGCCACTTGGGGAGTGTTTTTTTATTTGTTTCTTTTTTCAGTTTTATTAATTTTCTGTAATTTCAGCTGAATATTGCGTACCAAGTATCTGGGGGTGCTAAATAGGAATTCTGTTAAGAAAATAAAAATATTGATGCCGACAGCAGAAAAAAGAAGAAAGGTCCATAGAGACTGCCATGTATCTTGCTGAGTCTTCGAATTAAGAAACTCTGGCGAACTACAGCTACCACCTCTGTATCTGGCCTGTAGATAGACAGAGAACCTCGGACTCCATGGCTGGCAGCTCCTCCCATTTCACCAATTCTATATACATCATGGTGGGGAGAGTGGGGTTCCTCCTGTACCCCTGCACACATTGTATTTGACTCCGTAGATAAGCAGTGGGTCTCAGTCTCCAGTGCTGTCAATCCCTCACCTTTCACAAGCAACACATTTATCACAGTGTGTGTGTGTGTGTGTGTGTGTGTGTGTGTGTGTGTGTGTGTGTGTATGTGTGTGTGTGTGTGGGGTGGGGGGGATAAATAACCCCTGCTGACACTGTACCTGAAATGTAGATAAACAGAGGGCTTCAGTCCTCAGAACTGTTAGTCCCTTACCTTTTACTAACATTAAATATATTAAAGCGTGGGGAGGTCTGTACTATCCCTGCCCCCACTGTGTCTGATCTGTGGTTAAACATAGTACTATACTTCTATCCAGCACTGTCAGTCCTTCATCTTTCACCAACAATATGTTCATCACAGTGAGGAAAAGCCTTCACTGCCCCAGCCCTGTAATGGACTTGACTCTGGGGATAAACAGAAGTCTTCTATCCCCCACATTGTCAGTCTTTTACCTTTCACCAATATTAAATGCATCACAGTGAAGGGAACAATAGCAAAGCCATCACTATACCTGCTCACACTGTACTTACCTGTGCATTAACAGAGTGATTTCACCCCGTCATGTCAGTGCCTCACCTCTCACCTGCACTAAATACATCCCAGTGTAGGGACATCTACACCATCCCTGCTCACACTGTAGCTGACCTGTGGATAAATAGAACAGTCCCCAGGGCTGTCAGTCTCTCACCTTTCACCAGCACTACATTTGTTATGGTGTGAGGAAGCCTGCACTGTACCTGCTCACACGGTACCTGCTCTGTGCATACTGTCACAAATAATGAGAAGCACTAAAATCTCTTACCTGTAGCTAATGAGGCTATGGTCAATGTCAGCAGCCAGTAGAAATCCATCTTAGAGCATTTGGTAGTTGTTTTGGTAACCTTCAGTAAGAGAGGGGGATCTGTTCACCTTAATCAAGAAGTCCTGGAGATGTTAAAACAAGATGAAACATGAATGTTAAAGATTATGTCAGTAAATCCCCACTTAATTATTAACTCATGATTTCATAATCCTTGCAGGCCCCTGCGGCTCAGCCATTGTGAGTAGTCAGCTCGTGGACAATGCTGAGGAACATGCCTAAAAGGAAGTCAGTGCTCTGCTCTGGGACTCATCCGCTGTCCTATTTATTTATGCTGATGTGCCTGCATTCTAATGGACGATTTCTGGAGGTTGCAGAGCCAACCCCAGTCTGCACTTCAACAGTTGGCATGATCATCCAGCTGTCTTGTAAAAGGGTGGAAATAAAAGGAGCAAAAATAGCAGAGGAATTCCTTTAATTACCAGGGAGCTTCCAAGCAAATATGTGGATATTCTAAGAAATAATATTAATCATATTAGTAAGACACACTGTATGCTCTTTGAGTCACCTGCCAGACTTAAACAAACCAAAATGCCCTCAAAATCCCTTGTGCAGATGGGTCCCCACTGGTTAGCACCAGATCCTTTAAATATCTGGGCATTACTGTTGACGAATCCCCAGATTTTGACCTACACATAACTGCCACCTGTAAATCTGTCAACACTAAGTTAGGAGGTGCCTACCGCACTAGCTATGCTCTTACCCCATCAGCTAGACTAGCTGTGCTACAAGGTTTTCTGCTTCCAGCCTTGGCATATGGCTCAGTCACGTACCTATATGCCTCAAAATCCTCCCTCTACAAATGGGACACCACCTATAACAACATCTGCCATTACACCTCTGCATCCCCACGTTACAAACACCATTGCCAACTCTATACTGACTTAAATTGGCCTAGACCCTCTGCCCATCGACTCCAGACCTTTGGCTCACGGATTGACTGCATTGCCAGATCAGGCCTCCCGCTATCCCTTGCCTGTCTGCTTCACTCACAACTTCACTCACAACCTCACTCACAACCTCTCTCCTATGGGCTCTGATCTGCTGATCTAGCCCCTTTTCACATCCCCAGATGTAAAACTAATATGGGTGCACATGCTTTCACATACATGGCTCCAAAGTACTGGAACTCCATACCTCAAACTGTTCGTGGAGCACCCACCCATGTTAGTTTTAAGAAACTTCACCGTGACCATCTGCATACAACTAGCCCCTGCACTTGCTTTCTTCAGCCTTGGACCACTTTTCTCCCTGCCCTCTGTCTTCCCTAGATAATCTACCTCTCTGATGCCACTTCCCCACCTCTCTAAATAACCTCCTCACATGTCTTCTTCTCTCATCCTTTACCCATTTCCCCTGCCTCCTTCCACTCTCTCCCTTCTTCTCCCCTGTTTTCATTAACCACAGATTTTTGGCACTTATTGTATTTGCTCTGTGTATACCTTTCTCTTGCAATGCCTGTTTCTCACATTGTTTTGACTCTTGTTGTTACTTGACCTAAATGTACAGTATTTTGTCCGCTTCATACTGAACAATGGTCTCTACAGCCCAAGTGTGATTGTTATATTGAATCAGTGTTTTCTCTATACCTTAAGTTTGATTGTATGTTGACTTCCCTCCTTACTGTGTTACATATCTCATGTGCTGCGTCACATGTATGCTCATTTGTATTTCAAACTGTCTTTCTCCCGGGTCGTGCCTGAAAATAGGCATTCTTATGCCTAGTGCACCCACCCCGGTTATCAAAAGCAAATAAATAAATAATAACCAGAGGAATGCCAAGGACTATGACTGTGCACAAGGCTGAGTTTATATTTGTTTTTACGTCTGCATTTGCATCTCTGACATTTCTGTTTGCATTTGTATTTGTTTCCATGTCTGTGTTTGCAAAATAGTTTCATTTACATTCTGACTTGTTTCTTTTTTTTAATGATGACACAAGACCAAAGCTTTGAGCATTTTCAGTAAAATATACCGCGTTATCAAGAAAATACATCTTCATGCAATGAACAGTAATAGTCATTGGTGCTTCACATCAGCCTCAACCAAGGTCTAATACTACTTTATGTGGTCAAACCCAAATATTTAAGAGTCATATCTGTATTTGTTAAACAGTACAGTATTTGTCAGCTAAGGATGCCATGAAAACATCCAAGAACATCGTGAAAATTGTTGAGAGACTCCATAAAATCACCAGGAAACATTATGAAATTACTGATGGACACCATGAAATTACTGGGTTATTATATAAAATCACTGACAGTCTCCATAAAAATCACTGTGGGATCCCATGAAATCACTGGGGGAGGGTGGGACTTAATTAAGTTACAAAGACTTTGAAATTACTGGATGAAAAGAACTGCATGAAATCACTGGGAAAGTCCATGAAATCATAAGAAACTCTATGAAATTACTGGGGGTACTACATAAAATTATGGGAAAACTTCATGATACCCATGGAGTCTCCATGAAACTACAGAGAATCCAGTAAATCACAGCAGACCCCATATTATCACATTGGTACACCCTTGAATTGCTGGGGTTACACCTTGAAATCCCAAGGAACTCTATAAACTCACCAGGGAATATTTCTAGTGGACTGCATAGTAACACCAAACATAGACAATGACAACAGAAAAAGACCAAAAGTCCATCCAGTCTGCCTGGAGGTCCATATCTGCCCTGGTACCTATTGTCCATACAGAGTTTTATCACACCCCGTCCCCCTCATACTCCTGTTCATACTGCTGCTGACCTGAGCATCCATCAAACTCTTCACTCTGTCCCAGCAATACTTGAAACTATTTTAGTCTTGGTGCCCACCACCTCCACTGGCAGACTATTCCATGGTTCCACCACCCTTTCTATAACACAGATCTTCATCACATCCCTCTTAAAAAATTTCTCTTCTAGTTTCTACTCTTGACCTTGGGTTTTTGATGTTCTACTCCTGCTAAATCATTTTTAACACTTCACCATGTTTGTTCCCTTCAGGAACTTGAAGGTCTCTAACATATACCTCCTCTTGTATAGTCTTGAGTCCGCACATGTCCACTGCCTCAGACAATCTGCATAAGACTTGCTCTGTTGGCCCTGAATCATCTTGGTCAACCTATGTTGCATTGTCTCCAGCCTGTCCCCTTCTTTAATTTGATGCAGACTCTGGAACTGAGCAGATTTTTCCAGATGTGACCATACCAATGACCAATATAGAGATAGCAGTACCTCCTTTTTCCTGATACTATCAATAGTCCTTCCAATACACCTGAGCATCCTATTAGTGGAGATTTAAACTGTGACTGGCCAAATCAGAGGGGAAGATCACTGAAAGAATATGTGACCCTACTTGGGTTAAAATGATATATAAAATCCCCTACTCGATACACAGGAAATTCATCTGATGGGTTAGTACTTGACCTAATTTTTGTATCAACTGAGGTTCAGGTGGAAGCTTCAGGGATTTTACCACCATATTTGAGTGATCATAACCTGGTGTGGATCACAGTGCCACAATCCCAATTTCCATTGGGATCTTTTTCCCCTAGACAGTATTGGGTTAGGGATTTCCCTGGTGTCCTGACCAAATTTCACTCATTCACTAAAAATACCACCAACAGCTTAATCTGTTTCTAGGTCAGTTGGCATTCATCTGTATCCTCCTCCCCTGGGTCGTGCCTGAAAATAGGCAGGATTTGTCTAGTGCACTTATCCAGTCAACAAAAACTAAGTAAATAAAATAAAAAATAAAAAAAATTTCTATAAGTTCTCTGAAGGTGAATTTTTGAGTAGCATCTCTAAGGAGAATAGGGGCAGGTGCCAGCTGATCCCAGACATTGATCTGGCTTTGGAGTTTTTACAGAAACCTTTGGTAGGATATGTGATCAACATGTTCCAGTAAAAATGCAAAAGACCAAACAATCCAAAGTACCTTGGATGAATGACAAATTACGGAAACAGATTTGAATTAAGAACATAATCTGGAAGAAGGACATTAAAACAAAATCCATAGCAGATTGGGTCTTATTCAAGAAAATGAGAAATGCATGCAAAAACAGGATAAAGGGGGTGAAAGTTAAAAATTATAGACATAAAATAGATGGTAATATGGACCCCCCAAAATTTTGAGGCATGATAAACTTAATGAATCCAGGTGGCAAATCATCACAGCCAATTTTGCAGCTTAGAGAGGGTTCAAACTTAATAAATGATCCAGTAGAAAATGCTAACCTGTTAAATAATTGTTTTACAGGTTTGCCATGCTACAATACTTCTTTCACCCCAACTAGGAACAAAAGTGAGGAACCCCTTGAAACTGTTCCTCTTAAACAACCACCGTTTAGATTTAAACATCTAAGTATTTCAGAAGTAAAGAAATCACTATTAAATATAAACATTCACAAAGCTGCTGGTTCAGATGGGCTAGAAGGAAGGTTTCTGAAATTAGTTGTCCCTTGAATTGCTCATACAGTATCTTACATATTTAATTGGAGCCTTCGGATGGGTCACTTCCCTTCTTCTTGGAAAATTGGTAAGATTAAGCCTATTTTTAAGAGGGGAGGCCCACCTCAGGCCAACAATTATATGCCTATAGCTTTGCTCTCAATATTGTAAAAATGTATGGAAGGATTGGTGCATGCAAAAATGTTTGAGTATTTAGGCAAACATAAGCTGATAAACCCACAACAGTCGGGATTTCGAAAGGGCTACTCAACCTCTACTGCCCTGTTAGAGTTTAGCGACCTACTGATTGGGCAGCTGGGCTCACATATGGAGACGGCTGTAGTTTATGTGGACCTTTCCAAGGCCTTTGACCAGGTGAACCACCCCTTGTTGATATCTAGACTGCAGAGGATGGGGTTTCATGGGGCTACTCTTGATCAGTTGACATCCTACCTTGAAGAGCGTTCTCAAAATGTGGAAATTGCTGTAACAACTTCAGGACTACGGAGGGTGACGAGGGGGTTCCTCAGGGGTCCATTCTTGGACCCCTGTTATTTCTTATATTTAATAATGACTTGCCCAACATAGCAACACATACAGCCTGACGGCCGTATGCAGGTGATACTGCCATAGTAGCCTCAAGTAGAACCATGGAGGAACTCCAATTAAATCTGCAGTCTGATTTTTCCGACATTGAGGGATGGTTCGCCAGGTCGAAGTTGCTTATGAATGTAAAGAAGACTAAAGTGATGCATTTTTCCACTAATAAATATGATGGGGGAAGAAGGCAGCTAAACTTAAGATTCTGACTCAAAATTCAACTCAATTGGAATTGGTAGATAGTTATTGCTACCTAGAGGTCACATTTGACTCCAAAATGACCTTCACAAAACACAAAACAAATATAATAGGGATAGTAAATAAAAAAAAAATGGAAGTATTGAGAACTACAGGGTTTTTGAGAATGTCTGAGAAAGAGGATTGCAGAACAAATTGTCTTACCAACTTTAAACTATGGTAATTTAGTTTATAGCGTAGCAAACAAATCTTTATTAGAAGTAGAAGTTAACATAACTTGGTTATTATTGCATAAGTTGAAATTCACAGATCACCCAATTTCTCAAACTCTATTTAACAGAAAGGGGTTAAACAAGAAGGTCTTAAATAGATTTGTTCATTTAAATAGAACTGTACCGAGTAAATGCTTGAATAGATTTGGGGACAGGTCCCTTTCTTCCAAGGCTGCACTAGCTTGAAAAACACTTCATCCATCCATACAGGAGATCACTGAATTTTCTCAATTTGCACATAAAATCAACAAGTTTATTGTACATACATAGAAACATAGAAACATAGAATTTGATGGCAGATAAGGACCGCTTGGCCCACCCAGTCTGCCCATTTCCCTACCTAATGGATAAGCTGCAGATCCTAGCTAACCAACAGCCTACTTCTTCCTACCTCCACCCCCTAGAATTGCCTTATGTCTGTCCCATGCATTCTTGAATTCTCTCACTGTTTTTGACTCCACAGCCTCCTCAGGAAGGCTGTTCCTTGCATCCACAACCCACTCCGTGAAAAAATACTTCCTCACATTACCTCTGAGCTGTGCCCCCCCCCAAGTTTCAAATTGTGCACCCTTGTTCTTGCACACATCTTTTTTCTGAAAGATGATACCCTTTTGGACTTTGTTGATTCCCTTGAGGTACTTGAAAGTTTCTAACATGTCCCCCATCTCCTTCCTCTACTTGAGACTATACATATTAAGTTTCTTAAGCCTCGAGTGATATGTCTTCTGGTGCAGACCCTGCACCATTTTAGTTGCCCTACTTTGGACTGCCTCCATCCTGTCTATGTCTTTGCAGAGATTAGGTCTCCAGAACTGCACGCAGTACTCCAGATGGGGTCTCGCCAACTGTCTGTACAGAGGGATAACAGCTTCCTGTTTTCTACTGGTGATGCCTCTCCCTATGCATCCCAGTATCCCCCAGCCCACCTTACTTCCCTCTCACATTGCTTGCTCTCCTTTAGGTCATCTGATATGACTACCCCCAGATCCCTTTCCATTTTTGTTGTTGTTAATATCTCACCCCCCACTGTGTACTCTTCCCCTTGGTTTTTGTTTCCTAGGTGCATCACTCTGTACTTCTTAGCATTGAATCTAAGCTGTCATACATTTGATGATTCCTCCAACCTTGCCAAGTCCCTTCTCATCCTTTCCACACCACCTGGTGTATCAGCTCTGTTGCAGTTCATTGTGTCATCTGCAAAGAGACATACTTTTCCTTCCAGTCCCTCTGCAATGTTGCTTATAAAGACATTAAAGAGGACCGGTCCTAGTACTGAGCCCTGCGGTAGCCCACTAGTAACCCCCCTTTCTTCAGAGTGGACTCGGTTTACTATTACCCTCTGTGTCCTGTTCTACAGCCAGTTTTTTACCCAGGCTACTACTTTGGGACCCACTCCATGGCTAGCTAACTTGTATATTAATCTTTTGTGTCGGACCGTGTCAAATACCTTGCTAAAGTCTAGGTAGGCCATGTCCACAGCCCCTCCCAGATCTACTACTTGGGTCACTGAGTCAAAGAAATCTATTAGATGCATCTGACATGACCTTCCCGCTATGAATCCATGCTGCCTTGGGTCCTGTGCTCCTCTAGCCTCAAGGTACTCAACAATTCTTTCCTTCAAAAGTAATTCCATCATTTTCCCAGTCACTGAGGTTAAACTAACAAGTCTGTAGTTTCCTGCTTCTGCCCTTCTCCCACATTTGTGAAGTGGGATAACATCTGCCCTCCTCCAGTCCTCAGGTACCACCCCATCCTCCCATGATTTATTAAAGAGGGTAGTCAGTGGTGTCACTAGTTCTACCCTTAGTTATTTTAGAATTCTGGGATGAATCCCATCAGGCCCCATTGCTTTGTCCATCTTCAGTTTTAAGAGTTCCTTCAGAACCCTTTCTTCTGTGAAAGGGCTGGCATCAACTCCCATATCCAGTGTATTTCTATTGTTTGGTTTAGGTATCCTCCCCTCTTCATTTGTGAATACTGAGAAAAATATTTATTTAGTATCTCTGCCTTTTCAATGTCACCTTTTGCCCACCCCCTCACCTTTATTAAGCCTCACTATCCCTCTATTGGTCTTCTTTCATTCCCTGATATATCTATAAAAGGTTTTATCCCCCTTCTTAACTGAGTTGGCTATCTTTTCCTTGGTTTGGGCCTTTGCTGTTCTGACTGCCTTTCCTGCTTTCTTTTGCTTTAACTGATAAAATTCCCTGACCTGCTCCTTTTGTGATTCCTTGTACTTCCTGAATGCTCTCTTTTTCTCCCTAACCTTCCCCGCCTCTTCATTTGAGAACCATAGTGGTTTCTTATATCAATTTGTTTTGTTTATTTGCTTCACACAAAGGCTTGTTGCCTCTGTGATGGCAGTTTTGATTATTCCCCATAGTTCTTCCACCCTTCCTTCCTACCCTAGCCTACTTTCCTTAGGCACTCACCCATTTTGGCAAAGTCAGCCCTCCTCAAGTCCAGTACTTTTGTCTATTTATGGCTTGACTGTACTGCTGTGTTTATCATGAACCATACTGTTCAATGGTCACTAGTTCCCAGATGGCTACCCACTTCTAAATCTGTGATCCTCTTGCCATCTCCATTTGAGAGTACCTGGTCTAAGACTGCTCCCTCTCGAGTAGGTTCTGTGCCCCCTGTAGGGCATCTAGAATGACCCCACTCCTAGAAGTGGCTGCTGCAAATGCACTCCAGTTAACATCTGGCATATTCAGATCCCCATCAGCAATATCTCTCCTTTTTCTGCCATTCTAAGAATACTCATTTCCTTGTCCATTTTCTCCCCCTGAGATGGGGGTCTGTATACAACCCCTGTGCAGATTGTGGTGCCATTGCCTGTCTCCAAATTGACCCACAGTGCTTCCTCTCCTCCCTGTTTACCCTTTTGTTCTGTTGCTTTGATTCCTTCCCTTATGTAGAGAGCTACTCCTCTATCCTCTTTTACCCTCCCTGTCTCTCCTGTAGCTAGTGTATCCTGGTGTACCATGTTTCTGTGACTGCCACAATATCCAGATGTTCCTTCTCCATTAAGGCCACTAATTCAGGAAGCTTGTTGCCCAGGCTATGAGCATTGGTACTCATTGTTCTCCATTTGTTGATGGTTTTACCTCTTGTAGCACCATCCCTGTCCTCATTGACTTTGCTTTCTCCAGTTACCCCTGTCCTGCTCCCTAATGACCTTTCTACCGTGGTCTTCACCTCATTTAGTATCCTGTTTTGTAGGGGGAGGCTGGGAATTCCCTGCTGCTTATCAGTGCCTCCCCCCTTGACTAGTTTAAAAGTTTGCCAATGAAGCATTTAAACTGATCGCCCTGAAGACTTGTTCCCTTCCTGGACAGATGCAGACCATTCTGCCAGTATAGGCTGGTATCCATCCAGTTGGAACCCAAGTCCCCAATGAAGCCAAATCCCTGTGTTCTGCACCATTTTTTCAATCATTCATTGATTCGCATGGTGCAAAGTACCCTTGCCCCACCCTTGCCATAGACAGGCAGCACCTCTGAGAAGGATATTGTGTGTGCTACTTGCCTTAGGTCCCTCCCCAACCCCACAAACTCCTCCTGCACTGCTCTAATCTCATGTTGAGCCAAATCATTTGTCCCAAGGTGGACAATGATGTCCAGCTCAGTCTTCCATGCAGCTGTTCTTGTGATCCTGAGGATGCGCTTCCTGTCCCTCCAAGCCATGGTTCCAGGCAGGCAACTTACTTCAGTTTTCCCTGATCCCCCCAGTTCTATCCCCCTAATAATTGAGTCCCCCACCAGAAGCTGCTTCCTTTTCCTGTGGTGTCCTTGACCTCCTTCCTGTGGGGCTTCCTTGTGACAGTTGTCTTCAACCTCCTTAGCCTCCTCTGCAGGTGCATCCATTGGGGATCTATGCTCCATTAGAATGGTGTATGGATTGCGGAGTGGTACAACTGACTGGGTGTGCCTCTGTTCCACCACCCTCACCTTCCCTGAGTCCACTGTGGTCCAACTGCTATGCTTTCTTGGCAATCTCTGAGGTAGTCATGGTGGTGGCCCTGGTGCTCCCTGGACAGGGGACGTTCCCTTACTACTGTCCAGTGTGGCCAGAAGATGGGCAACCTCCACCCTCAGAGCAGAGAGTTGCCTGCAAATACGGCAGCATCTCAGCCTTCAGAAAGACTCCCAGAAAACTACTGACCCACAGCCAGTACATTGCACTTCTCCCCACATGTCTGTCTACCTTCCTGTTTATCCTGTGTAAAAAAATGTTTTCCCAGTTATTGTTCTGTTATATATAAATGTGTGTATATATATATATATATATATATATATATATATATATATATATGCACCTTGCCTTCGAGGAAATGATGTCAGAACCTCTGGTATAAAATAAACGGTACCAGGGGTGGGTGGGGTGAGGAAGGGATTTGGGCCCAAACTGTGCCCTCTCAAAACAATCAGCTAAAAGCTCTGACCCACCACTACGATGAGCATTGACCTTCCGGTCAGCAAGATGACCTACATAACAATTTATCAGAGAACATATCCTGCTAAATAAACAGGAAAAAAAAAACAGTTGAGTCAAACACAGGCAAACCTTCCCAGCTAGGTGATTTGTGCTCTGAAAGCAATCAGCCCCAAAACAAGTCAGCTGTGCACAAGGAAAAACACAGTAAACAATTATTTAAAAATAATGTGATGCAAACTGTCACAGAATACTAGTAGACAGTCCAGTTACCCACAAGGGGAAATCAAATATGTAGTTATTTCAACCCTTCTGAAGTTACTCACAAGATAAGTAGTTTAGCAAGCCCCCTTCCTGATTTAAAAAGTAAAATAATTAAACACAAAGCAATACCAATGTAAGAATGTAAAGAAAGGAACAACTCCCTCAGATTTAAGCAAGAGTGAGATTTGTTGTAGATTTCTAGTCCAAAATAGTATCTCCCATGCAGATCTCAGTTGTTTCAAAGCACACCCTGTTACAACTTGAAGAAGATGGGCTATCATGTATATGCATATGTTTCAACTGATTGGTTGTCTCGTGGAGTCAGATGTGATCAACGATGCTTATTTTGTACTTGATGTTTGTACTGTAAGTTATATTCTTAGTAAGTTACCAAATCTATCACAAATGCACTCAGCAGGTCAGGCCCTCTGCTCCCACAGTGCCAACCTCAGAGCACAATAGTGTGAACAGGTAACAGACGCGGTAACCCCCCTGTCTGCTTTTGGGTCTGAATCACCTGTTAGCCTGAAGTTCTGGAGGGATTCAAACTGTTAACCTTATGCTAGCATGCCTAAATGTACAGGCTCAGATAATATTCTGTTTGTGGGGGGGGATACAATACATCTTCTGCCTAAGGGCACCTAATCAGGTATCCAAAATGAATCCCTAAAACTCTAAAAGAGACCTTAGGTATGTTCTTAGTTTTCTCCAAGCTTAGTAACAACTTTTCTCCAAGCTTAGTAACACCACCAAGCCCTTCCAAACAGCTGCCAGACTCAAAAATACAGGCACTCCATATGTAAAAAGAAAACTGGGAAGACATAGGCAGTATCCCAAGAAAATGGTATTTCACTAAAAACATGAAAACAAGTAAGATAAAACACAGAACAAATATCAAGAACCCACAATCTCAAAAGAAAATGGGAAAAGCCACAGAAAAAAACTCCTACCACAATGCATTTAGATCTCCTCTATCCAATGTATCAGCTTCACAAGTACACCCAAAGTTAGATGTTTCTGCTTTCAGAGCCCAAGATGATTCCCCTCTCTTGCAAATAGGTGGCTCTCCCACTGTGTTAAATTCACCTCTAAGCACTGGTTGGGTGAGCTCCCTTCCTACCTCATCTCCTCCTCTATAACACCCCCCCACCCTTGCATTCCCTTAGATCAACCGACTCTCGCATCCTGGTAGTCCTCCGCAGATCCACCCGAATCGGCCAATCCGGTTACTCTCACTGCCTCCCAAAAATCTGGAATTCTCTCCCCCCTCAGATCCGGCATTCATCCTCTACCTACTCCATCAGCTCTGCCCTCAATACTTACCTTGCTCCTAGCTTCTCCTGCCATGTCCCTCCCTAACTTCCTCCTCTAAGCCCTGGACAAATCCTACCCCTCTACCATCTCCTTCATTTTACCCTGGGCACATCCACCCTAATTCCTAGCTCTCCTCCCCTTTCCCCAAATTGCTCCCCCTTACTGGCCTCCCCTGATCTCTCACAGAATATAAGGGGCCCCAAATGGTCTCCATGGGTCCCTCCCCTTCCCACAAAGGGACTTGTATCTCTCATCTACTACCTTCCCCCACCATCCTGAAAGGGTCACTCTGGGACACTTCCTTATCCCCTTCTCTCTGGTCAGTGCAGTGCAGGATCCTCACATCCTGAAGTGGTCTCCAAGGACAGATTGTTTCTACTGCTACCCATTAACATGGTCATTCTCTTGACTTGGTTTTTCTCCTGGGGGTTAAAGCCTTGGATCTGGGGGTGGAACCAGTTGGATGGTCTGATCACTACACCGTGCGGTTCAGTTTTTGTACCCCCCCTTCATAGGCCTAACCTTGTGGAAATGGTCAGGTATTGCCCTTCATGAGATATTAGCTCTGAAGGCCTGGCAGCTGTGCTTGACCTATCAGTCCTTCCATTGGCAAACAATGACCCAGAAGCCCTAGTGGTGGTCTATAATACAGCCATATTGGCTGTGGCCCTGGATGTCATTGCTCCTGTCCAAGTTCATCTTCTCTCCCTTTGCCCTCAGTCCCCTTGGTTTGATGGGTCCTTGAGGGAGATGCAGCAACTAGGACAAAGGTTAGGGTGTTGCTGGTGTAAATCTACCCTCAATGCTGATCACCTTAGATTGATGGACCATTATCATCCTATCAATACTCAATCACCCGTAAGATGGCAGAGTTCCTGTCCAGGGAGATTGCGGCCACCCAGAACCGACCAACTCAGCTTTTTAGAACTGTGGACAGACTGTGCAACCTAGCCTGTCTACAGGTCCGAAAAGCATTTTTGCAAGTTGAGTGCAAGGAGCTTGCTCGAATCTTTGTGGCTAAGGTGGCTGATATAAGGGCAGTATTCCAATTGGCACACTCTATGGGCGTTGCTCTGAACTGGTGTTTGGGCACTGCCCCTCAGTTTTCTTGGAGTACCTTCAGCCAGCCTGAGCTTGTGGACATCATCTGGATTGTCCAGGGTATGCGCCCTATGTACTGTAGTTTGGATTTGGGACCAGCTACCCTGATTTTGGGTTGTGGTGACATCCTTGGCCCAGTCCTAGCACAGATAGTCTGGTGCTCCTTGGAAACAGAGTGACACCCCTCCTGAAGAAAGCTTCTTTGAATTCAGACTGCCATGTGAACTACAGTCCAATCTCGAAAGTCCCCTTTATGGAGAAATTGATTGAGAAAGTAGTGGCCATACAGCTATAGAATAATTTGACCATTCATGACATCTATGAGCCTCTCCAGTCCAGTTTTCAAAAGAGGCATAGCACTGAGACGGTGCTGGTTTGGGTGCTAAATGATCTCCTGATGGCTAGAGATCAGAAGAATCACTTCGTCTTGGTTCTTCTCAGTCTCTCTTAAGCGTTTGATACTGTGAACCATGGGGTTCTGCTTAACTGCTTGAGGTTCATCTGTGGCTTGTCAGGTATGGTCCTCAGGTGATATTCATCTTTCCTCACTGGAAGAACTCAGAGGGTGTTGTTGGGGATTTATCCCTCTGACCCAGTAATGCTATTATGTGTGGTTCCTCAAGGATCAGTGCTGTCCCCCATGTTGTTTGCACTGTACATGCTACCCATTGGAGACATTGTAAGGAGGTATGGGCTAAGGTTTCACTCCTGTGCTGATGATACCCAGCTCTACCTTTCTTTTCCACCTGACAAGATAGAGCTCTCTCATTATTTAATAGCTGTCTCATAGAAATCCAGGAGTGGATGAGTTCAAGCTGGTTGAGATTGAACTTGGAAAAGACTGAGGTGATGGTGGTGGACCCAGGTTGCCAGTTGGGGGGTTGGGGTGGGGTCATCCTCTGGACTTTTTCCTTGGGGGTCTGCCACTCCTGATCTCTGAATGGGTGCTAAACCTGGGGGTAATTTTTGACAAGGGACTGACACTGCATTCGCAAGTGTTGGCCGTTGTCAAATCCTCTTTCTACCATCTGAGGAACATCTCCAGAGTTAAACATCTTGTTCTGTCAGGTGACCTTCCTATGTTGGTCCATGCCTTTGTGTCCTCATGCCTGGATTCCTGCAATAACCTATACCTAGGGCTCCTGAGGGTGGATATTCACTGCATGCAGCTGGTACAGGACACAGTGGCCCAGTTATTGACAGGAACCTCCTGGTCCTGTCATATTAATCTGGTGCTGTGTGAACTGCACTGGCTGCTGGTACAGTGGCAAATCACCTTCAAAGTTGGACTTCTGACTTATAAAGCCCTAAATGGACTGAGTCCAGACTACCTGAAAGAGCTCTTGGTCCCTTACTGCCCTGGACGATTGGTCCGCTTGACTGACAAGGGGTTGCTAGAGATCCCAAGGGTTTATTTAAAATCTTCCAGGGCTCGTGCATTTATGCATGTGGCCCCTACCCTTTGGAATTCTCTACCCCATCAGTTACATTAGTGCACGACTGTGGAGGGATTTAAATAGGCTCTAAAAACCTTCTTATGGATTCAAGCATTTGGGGAATAACTGAAATACTATTTTATCATTTTTTTCACCATTTTATAATGATTATAATATATGTGATTATACGCTGTAGCTGTTTTAACTGTTTTGTGAGGTGCCTTGGCAATTGAAAGGCACCATATAAATAAAAATTGATCTGATTTGATTGACACAACTCTTCCCCTCCCCCACACACCTCACCACTGCCTCTCTCTCCCCCATTACTTTCACATAAGCACTTGTTACTTATTAACCCAGCACTTATTATTGTCCACTGTTTTTACCTATCATGTGCAACACTGTTGTAACACTGTTTGTAACATCTACCTTACAACTGCATGTTAATGTTGAACTTATGACTTGAATGTTTAATGTCTCGTTCTTAATGTACCCCTTCCCCTCAGGTCGCACCGGGAGACGAGTGACTTGCCGCTCAGTGTGCCTTCCTCGTGAAACATTTCAATAAATAAATAAATATTAGATGCATGTAAAAATGTTATTACTTTATTTGTACAATACAGGACTTTCTCATAAACAGGATTATTTATCCTAATGACATGTTTTCTGTCTGAAAATAATGTTTTCACTACTACATTAGCATTACTGTAGACCTTGTTAAATTGGATTCATTGTTTGAGGGAATCACTAGTGATTACTCCCAGGTCCCTTTCCTCTGTTGTAGTGCTCAGTTCACCCCCCCCCATCCAGTACTCTGTCTTGTGTTTTTTCCTTTGGAGCATAACAAGATAAAATGGCAAATCCAAGTTACACAAAACACCCAACACCTGATCCACTTGCTTGCTTGTATCAGATCAACATGAGTCTTAACAGGTAACATATATAGAATAGTGGATGGTCGCCCATCCACAACAAGGCTGTGTTTTCCTCGAGGGAGTTGATGACATCATCGAGACCCCGAGGCAAGCTCGAAGAGGTCTCTGATGTCATCAACTCCCGAGAGGAAAACAGCCTTAGATGTGGATGGGCAATCATTCACTGTTTTATATAATATCTGGCTTAAGGCTTATTGTTGATGAACATTTTTTTGTTTTTGTTGCTGGCTTGTTTTACCATCATGTTTCTCACTCGAGCATCACCCCACTTCCTTCAAATTTGTCCCGCTCTTGCTGCCACTTGCTCCTGCTTCTCCCTGCTCCCGCTGATGCTTTTTTCGCTTGTTGCTGCTTCTGCTCCCTCTGGTGTTGCCATTAGTACTTTTTAAAATAAAAAAATCATTTTTGTGACATGGAGCGATGGTAGCTCCTCGTGTCAAAATGGGCAGAGTCCTCTACTTGCCGCTCGCTAAACTGCCGGCGCCATGTTTCCAGTAATTTTTTATGTCGAGCTTGTTGGTATGAGCCAATCAAAAGGCAGTCCAAAGCTAAAAGCTGTTGTACTATCGTTCTGATATCATGTCAATAGTACAAGAACTTTTTTGACCTCTGAACTGCCCTACAACAAGATATAGAAAGCCACCGGTTTTCATCAACAATAAGCCCTAACCACATACTATACAACATTAGTGATTGATGTTAGTGACAGCGTATTTTTGGTTATAGGTTAATACATAACAAGCAGAGGACAGTTGAAAGAGTACACTTATTTGGGCTTGACTTTTTCAAACAGCCTAAGCTGAAATATCCATACAGATAATATTAAGTAGAAATGTAGTTATTATTTATTTATTGAAAGAGATTTACCAGGAAATGTGTTGCTGTGGCACCTCTTAGAGCCTACAACAGTAAAAGGTTTACACCAGCCTTGTATGCCTCTGAAATCTGAGGTTACGACACTATGGCTAAAACACAAAGCAAATCTGCTCAATTTTATAAATGGTTACTGGGTCTTCCCATGAGCATGCCAGCTTACATTTTGCAGGCTGTGTTGGAGCTGGCCCACTTGAGCTGGTTAAATCTCCTAAACAGTTACCAACTCATGAGAGGTGGTAGTTATTTTGTCCCATGATGTGTGAGATATTTAATATTTTATTATAGCTCTAGTTCCAGTCAAGCGGGGCACTTTAAAGGAAAACTGCACCCTCATATCTTCTAAATGTCATTTGCTTCCATGTCAACAGACAACTCTTTTCATGTAGCTGATAAAGATGTATGCAACTGCTTCAGTTAGTTTTCACACTTCATACTAGGCCCTGTCACTCTCCCCTGGAGGGTCCATATCATGGTTGTTGAAATCTCATTATCCCTGACAGCTGCATTTGCATATGAGAATGTGATGCGTAATCAACCTTTAAACTCCCCAGTATGCCTGCCTGCTTAAGTAGTTTTAAAAGAACCAAGCTGCAAGAAGGTGTGAAATACCACATTTACCTTCAGTGAGTTTTACACGCTATCTGAGTTGTAATGCATTTATCCCCTTTTAAACTTAATTCGGTTTATAAGTTTCCAGAGAGTTTTTGCAGGGTATTTGTTATTTTAGCATAGAGATACATGATATAAATGGTTGATCTGACATCATGTTCTCATATGCTAATGTAGCTGTCAGGGACAACGAGAGTTCAACAACCACGAAATGGATCCTCCCAGGAGAGCAACAGGGACTAATATGAAGTGTGAAAACTAAGTGAAGCATCACGTGGGCTACTGTCCCTACACACAAAACCAAAAGAAGAAGGGGCCAGATTCATAATGTACCACCCCTAGCTTTACACAATACGTTCCAAGTGTTGCACAATGATGAGGGACCCATAAATGACAACAGTGAAATACCAGTTGAAACATATGTTGCCCATGGTAATTGCAACCCCAAGTCTACATCATCACTAAGCACTTTTTCCTATAAACAAAGTCTTTCCCACAGTACACCTAATAACATCCCCGATTTTCAAATATCCAGTACTGATATCAAGACTAGCACTAACACTAAACCTATATTTGTACTTGGTGATTCCATAATTAAACACACTGACAGACTAATTTGCAACCCAGATAAAACTAATCGCACCTGCTCTAGTTACAGAGGTGCAAGGGTATCTTATCTAACAAAAATATCATCAGAGTTGTTTTCTAGACACACTAATAATGCATTAGTGATCATACATGCAGGCACTAATGATATAAATGAAACCCCCCTGCATGACTTAAAGAAAGATTTTATAGTATTACATAACACTTTGATTGAAAAAGGATGCGAAGTTTGCTTCTCAGAAATACTCCCTGTACCTAGAGCCACTATGTTTATAACCAACAAAATTAAGACACTGAATGAGTGACTAAGGAAATGGTGCCCCGAACAACAGATTTCTTGTTTAACTTACTGGGAGGACTTATTTAAGAACCCATCATTATTTTGTTGGGATGGGTTACATCTGAGCAGACGGGGGAGTACAGTGTTGGGGAGAAAAATTACTCAGTACATCTCTAGTACTTTAAACTAGCCTGAAAGGGGGAGAATGGACTCAATTTCACATCTCTGATATTTAGTAACAGGACCCATGATTACTGTAATGTCTTGTATCTCAATGCTAGATCTTTAAATGTACTTAAAATGGCAGAACTAGAAGCTCAGTGCCATCTGCTTGATCTTGATATCATTTCAGTTATGGAAACCTGGTGGAATACCAACTCAGAATGGTTCTCTAGTATCTCAGGTTACAAATTATACCAAAACGATCGAATAGATAGAAAAGAGGGGTTGGGGGTTGTATTTATGTTAAGGACACCATTTCCTCTCACGAGACTACTATTAAAACTAATACGGAAAGTATTTGGATTAATGTACAGCTTAAGGGACAGTCTCAATTAACTGTTGGTACCTGCTGTCGACCACCTAATTCCAATCAAGATTATATGGATACTTTATTAAACGAAATTAGAGATATTGCAGATAAAGGTAACATTTTACTAATGGGTGACTTCCATTTTCCCACTATAAATTGGGATACGTTATCAGGTGTAACTGTCATGGACAAAAATTTTATATCTTCTATAGTCGATCTAGGATTAGACCAACTATTAGATGAACCCACTAGAGGGAAAAGTATTCTAGACCTTTTGTTCTCTACCCCAGATAATAATATTAATGATCTCACACTACTGGACCCATTAGGCAATAGTGATCATAAATCTGTATCTTTTCATCTACATTATAATCAATGAGGTTCCCCAATTAATACTGTAATAAAAGATTATGATAAAACAGATTTTTCAACCATTAACAGACATCTAAATAATATAATGTGGGAAGATGTTTTATCACCATTAACACTCGAGCAATCGTGGAACTATTTTAAAGATACTATCCTTAATTTAGAAGTTAACTTTGTTCCCTCAAAGAAAAAATATAATACAAAGGGACAGATACCACAGTGGCTGAATAATCAAGTAAAGAATTTGATTAAACAACAAAAGAAACTATTTCATAAACTTAAAAAACTCTTCCCTTAATAACAAAATGTTTACTTACCGTGCTACAAGTCTACTGTACAAATATTAAAACAGGCCATTAGACAGGCTAAAAGAAACCTGGAATTTAAAATAGCTCACTCTAAAAATAGAAATAAATCTCTCTACACTTACTTAAATAATAAAAAGGGCAACACTAGACAAATTGGACCACTTAAAAACAATAATACTTTGATTACCAATAATAGGGACATAGCCAATACTTTCAACACATATTTTTGTTCAGTATTCCTTGAAAATAATCATAAAAATCATAATAAAATAACAGACAATACAGTAGATACACCAACAGTTAGCTTAAAACAAACTGAGGAAGTGTTAAAAACACTAAATAAAAATAGTGGTCCTGGACCCGACGGTATTAGCCCTAGGTTCCTCATAGAAACAGCTGAAGCCATTATACAACCTTTAACATTAATTTTCAACAAATCCTTGAAAGAATGCAAGGTCCCCCATGATTGGTTAAAAGCGCATATAACCCCAATTTTTAAAAAAAGGCTGCAGAACAAATCCTAATAATTATCGCCCTATTAGCTTAACATCAGTTCCATGTAAACTCTTGGAGAAAATTATTAAAAGAATGTTAGAAAATGAACAACAAAGACTCAATATTACTGATAACACACAACACGGATTTAAACAGGGATATTCATGCACAACTAATCTCCTGTCCTTTTATAATAATATAGATTCCAATATTCCTATGGATGCAATCCTTTTAGATTACAGTAAGGCCTTTGATCATGTTTCTCATAATAAACTAAATAACAACCTTTCTTATTTAGGATTTTCTGCAAACCTGATTTCCTGGGTTAATAATTGGTTGACCAATAGGTCACAGCAGGTTAAGATTAATGGAGTGCTGTCTAATTGTGAAAGAATAACCAGTGGTGTGCCACAGGGTTCGGTTCTTGGGCCTATCTTGTTTAATATATTCATTTCGGACATGGCAATTCAATCCAATAATATACTTTCTAAATACGCCGATAGTACTAAATTGGGAAGCAGAGTTGATAATATTGATAATTTTCAAAAACTACAAGATGATATAACTCTTATTAATAATTGGGCCACTTTAAATGAAATGGATTTCAATGTAGAGAAGTGTTCAGTACTTCATTTTGGCAAAAGTAATCCAGAGTATTCATATAAACTTAATGATAATATTTTAAAAACATATAACAGCGAAAATGACCTTGGTAAACTAGTTAATAACAAGTTAACTTCAACAGGTCACTGTAGCAAAGTAGCTCTTAGGTCTAATATACTACTGAGGAGGATTGACTGCACATTTATTCATAAATCTGAAGAATGCTTGCTTCCTTTGTACAGGACCTACGTTAGACCACATTCTGATTAACCAAACCAAATCATCTTTATTTTTATAGCGACTTTCAAAACCGAGGCGCTGTACATAAAAACAATACACATAAAGATAAAATTTTAAAACAAGCATTAAAACAAATCATCCGTAACTAGGAAAAGCTAAACTAAATAAATAAGTCTTCAACTCCATTTTGAATCTATCAACAGTTGGGCATTCTCTCAACCAACGAGGTAGAGAATTCCACAGGGTTGGCACTGAAAAAGCGAAGGCACGAGATCCTGATGTCTTTAATCGAACCATGGGACTCTCCAGCAAACCCTCATTGGCAGAACGGAGAGGATGGAGGGGGCAGTAGGGTACCAGGAGATCTTTCAGGTAACTGGGTCCCTGATCATGTAGGGCTTTAAAGGTTAGTAAACCAACCTTAAAGGTGATCCGCCACCAAACAGGCATCCAGTGCAGTTCGTGGAGCACAGGTGTAATATGACTGGTTCTAGAAGTCCCAGTCAAAAGCCTGGCTGCCGCGTTCTGCACCATTCTGGAATCCTCATCTTAAAAAGGATATAGCTAGAGTGGAACAGATCCAGAGGAGAGCAACAAGAATGATCCCCCATTTAAAGCACTTGGATTACCATAGCAGATTACAAAAACTTAATTTGCACTCACTGTATACAAGGCGCATAAGAGGAGATCTTTTATTCCTCTATAAACTTGTAAAATCACAATCTTTAATGCAGGATTGTGGTATATATTACTGTAATAGAAAACTTGTCCCTAGATTGCATTCATGCCAATTAGAAGTACAGAAAGCTAAAACTAACCTAAGATTGAACTATTTCTTTATAAGGGCGCCAAAGTTGTGGAATAAAATTCCACAAAATTTAATTAATAACACTACCTTCAAAACTTTTAAAAAAGGACTCAATATTTGGCTAAACAAGAATTTATCGTAATGTTCCACAAATTTGTGGGGAGCATTCACGATGGGCCCTTGCCTATTTATGCCTCAAGTAAACCAAGTTGTATACATCTTTAACAGCTACATGAAAAGAGTTGTCTGTTGACATGGAAACAAATAACATTTAGAAGATATGAGGGTGCAATTTTCCTTTAAGTATGAGAGGGGGTGAGCCAACAAACACAAACAAACAAACACGCAGTGTGAGGAGCTGACTGGGTGACTGAGTACTGAGACACTATGCTTGGTGTATGGCATTTTTTCTCTGGTTCTGTGTTTTGTTCAATGACCCTCTCCCATTGGTTACCACATCCTGTGTGTGTAAAAGTTTCCCTTGTTGCTTCGCTCCTTGGTTTCCATGATCATGTTGCACCCTATCAGTTATGCACTGTGGCAGCTAATAAGCCAATCAATTGTTGCAAATTCCTTTAAGGCCCTGATGTCCCTCCTACTAGTTCACCCAGCCTATGTGTGTGAATGGTGAGTGGTATGGTACCCGAGTCAAGCAGTTGATCTTTGGTGCCAAAAGAGCCGTCTTATTCTAACAGCAGGAGAGGGCCTTGGACTAGTCAGCAGCATGCAGTGAATAGGCTTAACATTGCTGTACATGCGGTCAAGTTGGTTCATCAATTTTCCTCCAGTCTCCACTCCTCTTCATCTGTCTACCAGTCATTATTGTGAATATCTATCTATCTATATATATATATATATATATATATATATATATATATAATTTACTTAGTTTTGACCCACTTGGCAGTAGTTAGCTGATGGCACAGGAAGCCCTCTGTTTGTTTGGACTGTTCATGACTGAGTAGCACTTGTCTGCTGTGACAACTGCAATGCAGGGAGAGGAGTGAGAAGACCAAGGCCCACAGCCTGCTCATTTTTTCTTTTCCATTGCACCAGGTGGGGGTGGGCAGCAGAAGCCAAGACAGGGGAGATTGAGTAGTGAGATGGGTAGTCTCACTTAGAGAGATGTGGGAGCTCTGGGACTGAGATGGGGGAGTCAGCGCAAAGTTGGGGGAATTGTTAAAAATTTGCCAGGACATCACCAGCTGAATTAGGACAAGATAATTTGGAAACTTTGCAAGCAAATATAAGAAGCATTTGCCCATACTGAATGTTATTGCTGTTGTACTGGGTCTTGCCTGTACACATTTTTACTATATATTTACCCCATGTAGAGCAGATGAGGTGCAACATCTCATTTGCAGTGGTGTCCTGCTTTTACACATAGTTAGACTGTAATTACCCAATATAGTGCAGCTGAGAGGCAATATGCACTTTTAAGTGGGCTCTCAAATTTTGACCCCAAATGTTCAATAGTCTTTTTATGACTTGACATTATTATCAAGACAGGTAGACTTTTTAAAATCCCATCTGAAAGGTGATTTTGCTTTGTGACTGTGGAAACAAGTTTTGGAGGGGATTTGAAAAATGACACCTGCCACGTTCAGAAGGTGGAGTAGCACAAGGGATATGTTGAACATTAGGGGCCAAAATCTGCAGAAATGAAGTTCTGAGTAAATATTGGAACAATTCAGCATTTCCTCATAACTTAGTTGATTTTTCACATTGTTCCCCCAAATTTTCAACATAATCTTTTTACGACCATTGCTTCTAAGCATGATAGGTATAATTTATAAAACAATGGGCAAAATGTCATTTTGCACCACAAGTGTGAAAACATATTTTGGGTAGGGTTTGAGAAATGACAGCTGCCACATTTATGAGGTGGTGTGAAAAAATGGCGATGTTGAAAAGTTGGGGTTAAAATATTGAAAATTACACAGTTACAAGTATGCATTGAAAAACTGCAACATAGAATCATAACTTTGTTGTTTTTTTCATAATTTAGCCATCCTATGACCCCACATGGCCTTCGTGCAAGACCACCTCATGAAAAAGGGTGGAGAAAATGTTCAAACCCTGCCCAAAATGTCATTTCATGCCAGAAGTACAAAAACATATTTTGGCCAGAAATTAAAACTGGCAAGTATCACATTCATGAGATGCTACGAGATAAGGGACTATGGCCCACCCAGTCTGCTCATTTGAGCTTGTAAGTTCCCATTACGTTTTTCTAGAAGTCTGTTGCCCCTTACCCCTGACCTCCAGAATTCCCTTATATATCCCATGCATTCTTACATACAACCTACACTCCAGCAGGCTTTTGATTAAATACAGATTTACCTGCTGAGGTCGAGTTTGATTTTCAATCCTAAAAAGTCTCAGGTAATGATCTTTTCTAGGCACCAAGAGACTTCTAAATTTAACCTACAAATTAAAACTTCTGAAAACACTTTATTAGAACATGTTAATACTTATAAATATTTAGGAGTCCGATTCAGCTTTAAAGTGGAATTTACATATTGAATTAACAGAACAAAAAGTGGGGAAATGTTTGGAAAATTTGTACAGAAATAAACTGTGTCTCAATGAGATGACAAGAAGGAACTTAGTTAATACACTGATTATGCCACTGATTAATTATGACAATCTGGTTTATGTGGGGGCTACACAAACCAATCTGGGTAGACTTGATATACTTCATCAATAGCTAGCGAAGTTTGTCTTAAACGTCCCAAACAAACACACACAAAATAGAGTTGTATGGAAATCTTCAATGGCTAAATCTTAAAGAAAGAAGATCATTACATGCATTACAGTTTATGACAAAATGTGTACTTGGGAAGGTACCAGAGTATATTTTAGGTGACCTGACACATAGGCCTATAAGAAAAGGTCTGAGATCAGCTGTGGGCCAGGAATTTTGTGTACCAAAATATAACACATTGGTGGGAAAATCTTCTTTCTTCTATAGGTGTCCAAAGTTGTGGAATTGTCTACTACTTGAATTGTGATTAAAACGAGGGGTAATTAGTAAGGAGGACATAAATAAATGGTTTTCCAAAGAGCCAATGAAATGTACCCTATTAGAAATGCAATGATATGGCTATATCACTAGGGACTGTAGGTTGTAACATGTAAGTGTATGTGCCTAGGTGTTAAATTATATTGTACTTAACTGTTTGTGGTAGCTTGTGTCTATGTGATCCTTATTTATTGTATTGTTATTGATTTTCTTTTATTACAATGTTTGTATTTTTATTTTTCCATTTTGTGTTTTGAACATTTTGTATATTTGTATATTAGAAGATGAGCTTGTCTCAGTTGAGCTATCCAATTCATTCATCATTGTATGTAATGAATACAATTTTTACTACTACTACTACTTAAATCCTGAGATTGTTTCAGTCCCCACCACTTCCTCTGACAGGGTGTTCCACTTGTCCACTACCTTTTCTGTGAAGAATTTCTTCCTCATGTGTCCTCTAAATTTCTCTCTCTCTCTAACATCATCTCCCTTTTCCTGTTGGTGTTGCTCCTGCCTATGCATCTCAGCATTATATGTGCTTTACCTGCTGCCTTATCACACTATTCCCTACCTTGAGGTCATCAGAGATGATAACCCCAGGGTCCATCTCCTGCTCGGTGCATGCTGTATCCTCACCCCCCAAATTATACATTGTACCAGGATTTTTGTGCCCCATATGCATTATCTTGCACTTCTCTGCATTGAATTTCAAAAGCCAAACCCCTGACCATTCTTCAAGTTTCTGAAGGTTTCTTCTCATTCTGTCTTCACCCTCTGGTGTGTCCACTCTGTTAAAGAGATTTGTGTCATCAGCAAACAGGGAAATTCTGCCTTCTAGGACCTGCGCAATGTCATTGATGAAGATGTTGAATAGGACCGGTCCAGCACTGATCCCTGTGGTACCCCACTGGTCACTCTTCCCTCTATGAAGTGACAGCCATTTACCACTACTACCCTCTGTGTCCTGCTACCCAGCCAGTTACCTACCCACTGCATTACTGTCCTGCCCTCACCCATATTCCCCAGTTTGTTTAATCACCTTCTATATGGTACAGTGTCAAAGGCCTTGCTGAAGTTCAGATAGGCCACGCCCACTGCCCTCTCCTGCTCCATCTCCCTAGTCATGCAGTTGAAAAATTCAACGAGGTTGGTCTGACATGACCTCCCCCTGGTGAAACCATGCTGTCTTGGGTCCTGTAGTCTGTTGATAACCAGAAGTTCCACCAATCTCTCCTTCAGTAGTGCTTCCATGATCTTCCCCACTACTGAGGTGAGGCTGACTGGTCTGTAGTCCCCCGCTTCCTCTTTGTTCCCACTTTTGTGTAAGGGGACAACATCTGCTATCCTCCAGTCTTTGGGTACCTCCCCTGCTTCCCATGATTGGCTAAACAGGATTGCCAGAGGTTCAGCCACCACTTCAATTAGTTCTTTAAGGACCCTGGGGTGCACCCTGTCACAAATGCACTCAGCAGGTCAGGCCCTCTGCTGCCACAGTGCCAACCTCAAAGAGCAATAGCATGAACAAGTAACAGACAGGGTAACACTCCTGTCTGCTTTTGGGTCCGAATCACCTTTAGTCTCAAGTTCTGGGGGGATTCAAACTGTGAACCTTATGCTAGCATACCCAATGAACAGGCTCAGATACATGCCCTCTTTGGGGATTGTGGTACAATCATTCACCAGGAGCACCCAGCCAGGCTTCCAAAATGAACCCTTTTAACTCTGTAAGAGACCTTAGGTATATTCTTACCTTTTCCCAGTTTAGTAACACCATCAAGCACTTCAAACAGCTGTCAGACTTAACCACGTCTACATCACATGCAAAAAGAACTTGGAAGACACACCCAGACAGTATCTTAAGAAAATGTACTTTACTAAAAGATGATAAAAATATGAAAAATGTAAACACAGAACAATATATCAAAGAGCTCACAATCACATAAAAGAACAAGGAAAAATTACAAAGCAAAACTCCTACCACAATACATTTAGATGTTTGCTATCTAAGGTATTGCCTCTGGAAGTGTGTTTTAAAGTTAGATCAGAGAGCTGTGTCTCTCTAGAGTCCCAAGATGAGATGACAACATTTCAGACCCAAGTATCAGTTTAAACTCTGTGTCTCCACACCCCTTTTGTGAGTCATCTAGTTCCTCCTTTTAGAATATCAAATTACAAAAAATGATTTCCTATCAGGAGGTATTTTAAATAAGGTGCCATCAGAAGAAAAAAGACATTTCCTATATATAACTCCTTAATTATACATTTTTCCTTTGAATTTAGCAATCCCACACTGGCACCAATGTGTTAAAAAATCCCAACAGGAATCAGCCTAATGCAATTTCTCAAGGAAGTTAATTACATTACAGAGATCTCCTGGTCAGTGTAATATATCCTGTGATTTCAACTGCTGACACCTTGTAATTTAAAAGGGTCATATCTAACAGACTGACATTTCATACACTGACCATTTATTTATACTACCAATATCATACAATAATCATAACCAGCTGGCCAAGTGTCACAATCCTCCTCACCGAGACTGAATTTGGGGGCTCTATCTCCCACATGGGATGAGCTCCCTAAGTCAGTTCATTCCTTACATAGATGTGACAAACCATCTGCATTCTGCTTGGTCGCTCCAGCCCTATGTAAGATCATCATATCATACCCTTGCAAGGCAAGACTCCATCTTAATAGCCTACCATTAGTTTTTCCCATTTGTGTCAGCCAAACCAGGGGGTTGTGGTCAGTTTGTACCTCAAAATGATGCCCATATAAGTATGGTTCTAACTTCTTTAGGGCCCACACTATGGCATGACACTCTTTTTCCACAGTACAGTAAGCCTGCTCCCTAGGAAGTACCTTTTTACTCAGGTACACTATGGGGTGATCTTTCCCTTGGTTGGATGTCTGTCTCAGTACTACTCCAATACCCACGTCTGAGGCATCAGTCTGGACTATAAAGGGTCTGCTATAGTCAGGACTTGTTAGTACAGGAGCACTGCACAGTGCCTCCTTCAGTCTGGTAAAGGCTTTTTCACAGGCTGGTTCCGAGGTAATTTTCTTAGGCATCTTTTTCTTTACCAGGTCAGATAGGGGAGCAGCCTGGGCACTGCAATTGAGTAGAAATTCCCTATAGTACCCTGCTGTCCCTAGAAAACTCCTAATCTGCTTCTGTATTTCTGGTCTGGGCCATACCTTGATCACCTCTATTTTTACTTGGTTAGGATGAAGCTGTCCTCAGCCTACAACATGCTTGAGATATGCTACTTCAGCCATAGCCACCTGGCACTTCTCAGCTTTGACAGCGAGCCTGGCCCTCTGTATCCTGCCCAGCATTTCACTAAGGTGGGACAGGTGTTCCTCACAGCTGGCACTAAAGATGGCAGTGTCATCCAGGTATGCCACGGCATACTCCTCAGCACCATTTAATACCTGGCTCACCAACCTTTGGAAAGTGGCTTCAGTGTTCTTCATTTCGAAAAGTATTACTTTAAGTTCAAATAAGCCTATCAGAGTGATGAAGGCTGACCTCTCCCTAGCTCTGTCAGTTAACTCTACCTGCCAATACCCCTTTGTCAGGTCAATAGTCGTAAGGTATGTCGCCCCCTTCCAACTTGTCCAGGAGTTCACCTGTCCAGGGCATCGGGTGGGCGTTTGACTTTGTGACTGCATTCAGTCCATGATAGTACACACAGAAATGAGTAGAGCCATCTGGCTTGGGCACAAGGACTATGGGTGAGGCCCAGGGGCTGTGGGATCTCTGAATTACCCCTAAATCCAGCATTTCCTCCACCTCCCTCCTAATGTCCTTTTGGACAGCCTCTGACACCCAATATGCTGTCTGCTGTATGGGCGTCTGTGTCCCTGTCTCTACATCATGCTTTGCTAAGGGCGTTAGTCCAGGCTTGGTGCTAAACAGTGGGGCAAAGTCTGCTAAAACATCCCTTACTTCCTGGATCTTGTCTGGGGCCAGCTGGGGTGGCAATTTAACTGCCTCCACAGAGGACTCCTGCTTACTTTCTTCCTGCAAGTTCAGAAGGGGGTCTCCTTCATCCGTCCTCTCCCCAAGACTACATACTGCAAACACCATGTCAGCCCTATTAGCATATGGCTTCATCATGTTGACATGGTACATTCTTTCTGTATGTCTTCTGTCAGGTAACTCTATGCTATAGTTGACGTCATTTACCTTTCTAACTACTTTGTACGGTCCTGCCCACTCAGCCTGCAGCTTGTCTTTCTGGACTGGGATAAGGACCATGACTTCCTGACCCACCGTGTACGAGCTAGCTCTGGCTCTGTGGTCGTACCACACTTTTTGTTTCTGTTGGGCAGCTGCCAGGTTGCTCTGGGCTGTCCCCATAAGCTCCTTCAGCCTTTCCTAAACCTAAGGACATAATCCACTATGGAAGTTCCCTGGGTGACGTGCTTGCCTTCCCAGTCCTCCTGGATCAAGTCTAGGGGCCCACGTACCGGCGCCTGTGTAAGAGCTCATAGAGGGAAAACCCTTTTGACTCTTGGGGCACCTCTCTGTATGCAAATAACAGGTGGGGAAGGTATTTTTCCCAGTCCCTCCCATGCTGTTCAGCAAATGCTTTGAGCATTGACTTCAGGGTACCATTAAATCTTTCCACAAGCCCATTGGCTTTCAGATGATAAGGTGTCATGCACCTCTGCACTACCCCACACTTCTCCCACAAACATTTCATCAGGTCCAACATGAAGGAACCCCCTTGATCGGTGATAACCTCCTACAGAAACCCAATATGGGAGAAAATCCCAAGTAAGGCATCTGCCACTTTGTCTGTCCTCAGAGAGGATAGGGTGACTGCCTCTGGATATCGGGTGGCATAATCCATCACAGTCAGGATGAACCTCTTCCTGGAGGAGCTGGGGGTATTTAAAGGCCCCACACTATCCATTCCCACCCTCTGGAATGGCTCCTCCACTATGGGCAATGGAATTAGGGTGGCTTGGGTTTTCTTACCCGCCTTCCCTATTTCACCGGTGACAAGACCTGCAATACTCCTTTACCTGCTGGGTGAAGTTGGGCCAATAGAAATTCTGGGCCAACCACTACATAGTGTGTGTGATTCCGAGATGACCAGACAAGGAAATATCGAGTGCAATCTTGAGCAACTGCTCACGGTACCCCTGGGGAATGACAAACTGTCTATAACCCCACCCTCTGTCTTAACATCCTAAGTATAAATCAGTCCATTTTCCCAATAAACTTTATGTTTTCTGTCACCTCCCTGTGCTCCGTCAGAGTCTGCCCAAGTTCTCAGCTTCTCTAGACTAGGGTCACTTTTCTGAGCAGCTGCAAACTCCTTACACATTCTCAAGGCATGAGACAGATCTTCTTCAGTCTCTAAAGTAGGGTCCCTAGCACTAGCATCAGGGCACTCAGGATCACTGTCATCCATAACCCTTTGACAATGGGTCACCCCTCCTTCTCTGGAGTAACCCTCCGTAGCTGTGTGGTTAACTGCTACCAGGGAAATTTCTACCCCCCCTTTCATTAGTCTCCATATCAGGGGACAAAGGGTGGGGAACCAGTTTCCCAGTGGTTTCCACAATGGCTTCTATGGGGTCTGGGGAACTACAATTTCCCCATCCCGCTTGACTATGGGTAACTGCACACACCATCCCCTGTTTGAGTTTGTTGTCAAGGATGATGTCAACTGCTAATGTTTTGGCTACAGCCACCTGTTACACAGTTCCCCCTGTTTCACCCCAGTCTAGGAGAACACTAGCAAGTGGCAATGTTGTCTCCTCCCCAGTGAACCCTTGTACAGTTACAAATCTATTGGGTATAAGCTGACCAGGCTCTACTAGATTCCCTTTTACCAATGTCAGAGATGCCCCTGTGTCTGTACACCATTCACAGTGACTGGGTGCATGAGTTCCCCTCATGTTCACAGGCATGCTTCCAGGGACACACAAACAACCCACTTCTTTCCTAGCCTCATTTTGTGTATTGCTCGTCCTTTTGGGACTCTGTCTGGGCCAGTTTCTTTACAAACCCAACATTCATTTCTTTTATCAGAGAAATTGTTTCTTTGAAACCTAGGGCTAACTGGTTTTGGAGGAGGCAGTGAGGGTTTTAGCTGCCCTGAAGGTGCACTTTTCTCTTTCTGTGCTGCCACTGCCACTCCATTCACTCTCAGACAAGGTCTGCTCTTGGCACAGCGGACCGAGAGTTCAGCAGCCTCTTGCACAGTTTTGGGATCTCAGCCCTCCAGCCAGGTCTGCTGGGCATACCTAAAAGAACTGTTCTAACAATATAGCATTTTCAATTTTATCTACAGAGTTTGCTTCAATTCCTTCCCACCAACATTTTAAAAACTGACGTTGTTTAGTGGCTTGCTCCTTGTAGCTCATGTCAGGGCTTCTCCTGAGCTTACGGAATTTAGCTCTGTATGCTTCTGCAGTTAAATCAAACTTTTTTAAAAGTGCAGCTTTAAGTTTGCTGTAATCATTACTGTCCTCATTGTCCATTTGGCCCAATGCATCCCGAGCTTTCCCAGTAAGTAGCGGGGATAGCTGGAAGCTCCAGGACTCTCTAGGAATTTTTGCCTGAAAACAAACTTTTTCAAAGGAATTTCAAAGGCATCCATATCCTCCCCCTCTTTAAATTTAGTTATCAATTTGGAATTTAATATGTAGCCCACTCCTGTAGTTCCAGTTAAACACAAGCCACTTACCTGCTTTGGTGTTGGTGGTTGGCGTCGTAGCTTCTCCAGTTCATGTTGTCTCAGGTACTTATGCTCCTCTCAGTCTGCTTCTCACTGTTCACGCTCAGCCTCCTGTCATTCTCATTCAGCTTCTCACTGTTCTTGCTCCCTTTTCTCCTCTGTGGCTCATTTCTCTCGCTCCGCTTCTTGACGTTCTTGCTCCACCTCTCGCCGTTCTCATTCAGCCCCACTCTAGAACTCCAGCTCCATTCTGCACAACTCAATCTGCAGCCTGATTGCTTCTGGCTCCTGAATGCTGGTGCCCTTCCCTTGCTGCTGTGGTCCTTCACTTATACTGGCTCTGCTGTCCTCCTTACTGGATCTGGACACTGCACTGGCAGCTGGCCCCTCCATGCCCAAGGTTTGGTCTTTTACAGTCATCGTCTATGACTCGATGCTCTGGGCATCTGTTGCCATCAGGCCATCCTTGAGGTTCTGCTTGTTGGCTGTCCCCTCATTCTGGACTCTTCTGTCCTGGCACAACTGCCTCAAGTAGTCTGTAGTGTACCCGGTGTAGTTGGAATTCATCTTCTTCCCTAACTATGGATACTCTAACTTGCACTTTAGAAAAAAAATAAAACAGGTAGGAACTTGACTGTAAGCAAAATTATATAGTTCTGTTTTTTTTTTAATAAATCACTGCCTTATTTTGCAAGTGAGATGTACAGTATTAAGCTGACACACTGAACAGTTAAAGCTTGTGTTACCAAATGTTTTGACACCGCTGCCAACCAAATCTGTCACAAATGTACTCAGCAGGTCAGGCCCTCTGCTCCCACAGTGCCAATCTCAGAGCGCAGTAGTGCGAACAGGTAATAGACAGGGTAACCCTCCTGTCTGCTTTTGGGTCCGAATCACCTTTAGTCTCAAGTTCTGGGGGGATTCAAACTGTGAATCTTATGCTAGCATACCCAATGAACAGGCTCAGATACATGCCATCTTCGGGGATTGTGGTACAATCTTTTGTCAGGAGCATCCAGCTTCCAAAATGAACCTCTTTAACTCACGAGACCTTATGTATATTCTTACCTTTTCTCAGTTTAGTAACACCATCAAGCCCTTCAAACAGCTGTCAGACTTAACCACATCTACATCACATGCAAAAAGATCGTGGAAGACACACCCAGGCAGTATCTTAAGAAAATATACTTTACTAAAAGATAACAATTTGAAAAATGTAAACACAGAACAATAAATCAAAGAGCTCACAATCACATAAAAACAAGGGAACATTACAAAGCAAAACTCCTACCACAATACATTTAGATGTTTGCTATCTAAGGTATTACCTCTGGAAGTGTGTTTTAAAGTTAGATCAGGGAGCCACTTCTCTCTAGAGTTCCAGGATGATATGACAACATTTCAGACAGAAGTATCAGTTTTAACTCTATGTCTCCACATCCCTTCTGTGAGTCATCTAGCTCCTCCTTTTAAAATATCAAATTACAAAAAATGATTTCCTATCAGGAGGTATTTTAAATAAGGTGCCATCAGAAGAAAAAGGACATTTCCTGTATATAACTCCTTAATTACACATGTTTCCTTTGAACTTAGCAATCCCACACTGGCACCAATGTGTTAAAAAAACCCAACAGGAATCAGCCTAATGATGTCCTGTTTCTGAAGTCATAAAGTCACATTTGATTTCCACTTCAAAAAGATGAGGTCATAAAAAGGCCATAAAAGGCAATTTCTCAAGGAAGTTAATTACACTACAGAGATCTCCTGGTCAGTATAATATATCCTGTGATTTCAGCTGCTGACACCTTGTAATTTAAAAGGGCCAAATCTCACAGACTGACATTTCATACACTGACCATTTATTTATACTACCAATATTATATAATAATCATAACCAGCTGGCCAAGCAACACACACCCCATCTGGCCCCATTGCTTTATCAACTCTTATTTCTTCCAGTTCCTTCAGGACCCTTTCTTGTATAAAATAACTTGTGTCCATTTCTGCACCATTCCCTCCCCTTGTGCTCCCTTTAGGCCCATTACCATTCTCTTCCTCAGTAAAGACTGAGCAGAAATACCTGTTCAATATGTCAGCTTTACTGTTGTCATCTTCCATGTGGCCCCCATCCTCCCCTCACTATCCCTCCCTTTGCCCTTCTTTTTTTACTTATGTACCTGTAAAAGGTTTTGTCCCCTCTACCAACTGATATTGCAATGTGCTCTTCTGTCTGAGCTTTGGCTTCCCTTACTGACCTCCCTGCCTCCCTTTGCTTCTCCTGGTACTTCTCCCTATCCCCTTCTGCCTGTGTCTTTTTGTATTGCCTGAATGCAATCTTTTTGGCTTTCACTTTCTCCACCACCTTCTTGGAAAACCAAAATGGTCTCCTCTTCCTTTTCCCCTTGCTAACCTCCTGCATGAATAATTCTGTTGCTCTTGTAATCCCTGTTTTAAAAACTGCCCACTGTTCCTCAACCCCTGATTTCTATCCCATTCCCCTTAATGCCTCTTTCAAGCATCTCCCATTTTCCCAAAGTCTCTCCCCTAAAATCCAGGATACATGTTTTTGTGTGGCTGGTTCTGCTCCTTCTGTGATTTCAAACCACAATGACTGGTGGTCATTGTTCCCCAGGTGCTCCCCCACTGTTAGCCCCATCACACTGTCCCTTTTTGTGAGTACAAGGTCCAGTATTGCCTTCTGCCAAGTTGGTTCCATGACCAGTTGCTTGAGGAAGGCACTTTTAAGGGAGTCCACGATAAATCTGCTCCTGGTTGATGCTGCTGGTGGGATGCTCCCATCACACTGTCCCAGTTTGTGAGCATGAGGTACAGTATTGCCTTGCCTTCTGCCAAGTTGGTTTCATGACTAGCTGCTTAAGGAAGGCAACTTGAAGGGAGTCTAGGATGAATCTGCTCCTAGTTGATGCTGCTGCTGGGAGGCTCCAGTCCATGTCTGGAATACTGAAGTCTCCAACCAGCACCACCTTCCCCTTGTCTGCCATCCTTTGGATGGCTAGCATCAACTCACTATATGTTTCTTCCTTCTGGGCTGGTGGTCTGTAGACACCAGATTGCTGTGATGGCCACAGTTTCCAGCTCTGACTGCACTGTGGCAGCCTCCAGATTCTCCATCTTGTTGCTAAGGCTCCTGGCATTGACACACATTGCTTTCCATGATGTAAACTCCCTAGATTGTTTAGCTGTTATACTCCAGCCCCCTCCCTGGTTGTCCTTTGTCCCTGGTTCTCCCTGCTGTCTGCCCTTCGGCTGAATTTTGTCTTCTTTCTGCCTATCCCACTGTGTGCTTATATCCATCTTTTGCACACTGCTTTGTAGAGATATCCCCTCTTCCTGTTCACTGGTTCCACTGCTAGCTGTGGGGGGGGGGGGAGTGCAATTAGGTACCCTTCTTGCTGGCCTGCCACCCACCTTGGCTATTTTAAATGCTTGTCCATGTAGCATTTAAACTTATCATTGTGTGCTTGGATTCCCCTTCCAGGATGGATGCAGGCCATCAGTTTTGAACAAGTCCCCATTCCTCCAGGTGGGTCCCCAGTCACCAATGACTTCAAACCCTTTCTTGCAGCACAAGTTCTGCAACCATATGTTAAAGTTCCTGGTGCATACACCCCTACACTCTCCCATGCCTCTCATAGGTAATACTTCAGAGAAGGTGATAGATGCAGCTACTTGCTTGAGACCTCTCCCTAATTTCCTAAACTCTTCCTGAACTTCCTTTGGCTCCCTGTTTACCAGGTCATTTGTACCTAGGTGGATAATGACATCCAGTTCACCCTCCCATCTTGCCTTCTCAGTGATTCCCTGGATCCTCATCCCATCCCCCACACCATGGCATCTGGTAGGCACCTCATCTCCCTGTTCTTCCCCTCATGTCTTCCTAGCTGGATCCCTCTAACAATAGAGTCCCCCACCAGGATTCGATTCCTCCTCCTCTGAGGTCCTTTGTTCTCCCCACTGAAGTTACCTCCTTGGTTGACCTCCACATCCTTCCCTTCCACTTCTCTGGGTACCTCTGTTTGGCTGTCCCCAATTGCCAGTGCAGCATATGAGTTCTGGACTGGAATAGTATTTGGGATGTGCCTCTGCCCTTACCTTACCTTAACTCTAACTGTAGTCTCATAACATTGTTGTTTTTTAATATTTTTACCCCCACATTTCAACATAGCATTCTTATGACTGCACATGATGAACACGGGTGGAGAAAATGTTTAACTCCTGCCCAAAAGGTGATTTTGCACAGTGACAGGAAATCACCTTTTGGGACAGTTTTTGCCTAATTTCATTGCCATTGTTTATGAGGTAGGGACCCAAAAAGGCATGTTGAATGTTTGGGACAAAAATATAAAAAATGACTAAGTTATGATGACAAGTTCAAAACCAATTCAAATGCATTGAACTGCATACCTGATTTCTTCAATTTGTGGTCCTTCATTTGAGAGTGAAGATGCATCTCTGGTTCAGAGGGGATTGCAGCATTGGACCTCAGGTGGTTAAGTAAGGGCTTGGAGGGGTAGGAAGGTGGGTACTGAGTGGGAGGGTCGGGGGACAGTAATGGCAATGGTATCAACAGACATCGATGGATGTTTTTCTTTTCTACAGGATGTATTTCAAGGAAAAATAAAATACAAGGGACAGTTTTCTTTATTTCAGGTGGCAATACTAGGGATTGGGCAACCCTGGTGTCAGTGTTATATTTGGCAGCAGTGTGGATGGGTGCCCTGGTATTGTAGAATCAAAATGGGCAAGGTGGGGGTAGCAGCCGGCAGGGAGGATTGGGCACCCCCATGCCAGAATATTAAAAGTGCGTGGATTTTCTTCATGTTTGGCAGAACCAGGGGAGGGCCCCCCATTGTCGCACAATGAAAATGGACAGGGTTGCAGGTTGCAGCCAGCTTTGACAATTACATTGGGGGGCAGGGGGCCACAGCAGACTGATCATGACAGATCAGCTGTGCTTGTTGGGCAGCTTTATGTAGATCAAAGGAAGGAGTTTCCCTATGATTAGGTTGGCTTTCTCCTTTGAACTGCACAAAGTTTCTGCCCAGCAAGGTAGAACAGTGTCATGATCAGTCTGGCTGATGACTGGTGTGACACTGACAAGTCCCTTGCAGACTACTCTGCATTGAACTGACAGCATCACACCTCTCACAACCCACTCTCATAACAAAATGTTCACTGCATATGCACATGGTGAACATAACAAGCATTTGTCAATGCCAAATGTTTGCTTGCTGGTATTATCGTTGGAAGTGCACGAGTTAGGCAGATGCAGAATAGGAATGGCAGTGAAGTACTGAAGTGATGCCAATGCCACGCCCACCCTGCAGAGATGGACATGCTTTTGGGTGTGCCTTTGTGTCATCGCCCATAACGCTCACACCATTTCACCTCACCCTACCCTGCAGACACTGACAAGCGTTGAGGTGTGCCCTGGGGTGTTTGGCTTTACAATTACTCCATTCCATAACGAAATATGTTGAAATAGGTGCAGTATAGGAGAATGGGGTGAAATCTGGGGCTGAAGAGTCCAAGGCCCACCTTGCTGTTGCAGCATAGACTTTTTTGGAGCCCACCTCCTAAACAATGACACTGGTTTTGTTAATCAGTCTAGAAAGTTGATTCTGCACAGTGATCGCAAAATCACCTTTCGGGACTGAATAACCATGTGACAGTGACTAAATTCATGAGGTGGAGTCCTAAGAACCCCATGTTGAAAATTTGGTGCCAAAATTCACAAAAGTGGTTGAGAATTGCACCTAAGTAAAAAACAAAAACAAAAAAAAACATTTATGCCATTATACAGCTTACCGGCATTTCTCCAGTTTACAGTCTGCTTTGAAGAGTGCAGATGTGTTCCTGCTCCACCAAAGATTGTCGTGCCACGCTCCGGAGGTAAGTATGAGGTGAGGGGGGAGTGTGGGGAAGTGGGGTGCACAGAGGATGGGAGTGGTTGGGGGAAGGGGCACCAGAGACAACGAGGGACAGTTTTTGTTTTCACAGGTAAAAAAAAAAAGACATTGGGATGGATTTTTCATTTACAGGGACAATTGACGTGCTGAGGAGGGCTCCCAGCATGCCACCTGTGTGTTTTTTTTGGGGGTGGCCTGGAGCTGACAGGGATTGGACACCCCATGGGCACATACAATGTGTCTGTGTTTGGGAGGGGCAGTGAATGAACCAAGGGGAATTGGGCACCCCTTCACAGTACTAATGGAGGGACATTATGCCGATGGGGATTGGGCTCCCCCATCAGCAAATGATCTGGGGAGGGAGTATGCTGACAGGGGGATTGGGCACCCCAGACATTGGTTGGAAATCTACACCACATATAAACACGCTGTTTGAAAGGCCGACGGCGACAGCCGCTGCCATGTTTCTTGAAATGGTAGACCAGACAAGGCACCACCCTTCAATGATGGGTCGCTCTCTCACTGCAGTGGCAAATTCGTTTTAAGTTGGTGGCCCTCTTGCAGAACTAATGTCAGCAGTAGTGTGCCACGGCATTGGGCGCAGATGGTCAAGCCCAAAAATGCAGTGGCGGCATTGGCCTCCACAGTGCCGCACCTCCATAACGCACTTTTCTCCTAAGCTGCCACATAATGGTTATTGTGCATGCGTGCAAGCAAACATGAAAAATAGAACAAGAAAATATCCCCTGCAGCCATAAACACAGTGTGCTTACTGAGAACCTTGGCTTCTGACTGAAATAAAATGTAACACTGACTACCAAAAGCTGCAAGAAAGTTGCTCAGTATGTTACATTGTTGCACACTGTTTCTTTAAGGCACCGATCAAACATAGACAGATTGTTTAGCAACAAAGTTGCAACTCCTGTTAACACTGTAGCACATTCCTTATGTAACAAAAATAGAAAAGTTACAGGGCTTGTTTTAACAGTACCAACTCTGATCTGCTGTAGTACCTCTTCAAAAACCTTTCATGGATTCGTGTTTTGTTTTCAGATTTCTATTTCTTACTCATGTTACATCCAGTTTATTAAAATAAGCAAGTAAAGCTACTGTGTGTGTTTTGCTATTATTTATCAAATAAAGTCTAATTACTGAAACTCTTACTGATGTAGCAAACAATATGCCATGGTATGCTAAAGGTCAATGGCCAGGTGGCTGTGTTCACCAAGTCAGTGCACTGAGCTGAAATATACTCCACCCAGCCCCTTAGTTTGTACACACAGTGAATTATTTTTCTGATGATGATCTGCGAATTTGAAACACTGTTTATGTGTGTTTAACGCATTTACTGTAAAATAGTGCATATGGTAATGCAAGCAATACATGAGCACCAGTTAGTGAGGAATGAATCTGCAAAATATTTGAATTTGAAATCATGTCAAATAACTTGATTGCATACCTAAGGGCAGATGTGACAAGGCCTGGGTTGCCCAAAAATCTTGCTTCAGACTCTAAACAATACAGAAGTTCACTACACAATGGGAGCTACTGCAGCATACCCAATAGTTATCATTTGAATAGCAGAATTTACAGTATTTAGTACTGTCTAGCAGTGGTGGGTGGTGTTTACTGCTCAACATCAGACAACCAGTAGCCTGGCTAGTAAAAAAAGCTATTGTTTTGTTTAAAAGCATGATTTGGAAAACTTGCTGGGGGTTGGGGCTGCCGATGGAGCACTCAGCTCAGGTCTGCTCCTTTAATGCCTTTCTTGGAAAAAGTGTGTGGCAGGGCAGTACCACAGTATGCTGCATTTCTCCCCCTGGTGCCCACTTTCATTATTCTTCTAAAGTCCGCATAGTCACCCTGGGAAAACTGAATGTCTGCAGGCTAACTACACATATAGTAGTAGCAAGCTGTCCATCAAAGATGAGAACACCTCCCCTTGGGAAAACCTCCGTATTGCAAACCTTGAAACCACCTGGGGGTTGGGCCTTGGGTGGGGATACAGATGGTACCCAACAGGAATTGAACCAAATTTAGCTGTTGGTGGCATTTGTGGTGAACTGTTCAATTGGGGTGGGTCATTTTTTTTACTGTGGCACATCAGAGGTAACATATTGTACTATACTGCACATTGACCAATTAAATGGTGAAAGGGGATATGAAGTAGTGTTTTCACTTGCTTACTGTACAGTAAGTATCAGACTCCACTCCTCTGAGGTGAACACCACTCATGGGCCAGATATAATGTGAGTACAGTGTGTAATCACTCTGTCTTGACTTTGTAATTATCCAATCTGGTAATTAAAAGTTTTTACATGAAAAGACAAAAAAAAATTAATGCTGTAGACACTTAATGAGCCAAGCAATGTAAGCAAAAGCTGTTCAGTTGCATCATATACTGTAGTAAGTAAAAGTTCTTCCTGAATTCTCTAGCTTGTTAATTATTCCAATAGCAAAACATAGTGCTTAACCCTTGCAGACAAAGACTGAGGCTACATTCTAAATGGGAAAAAAATGAAAAAGGGCAAAACAAGTAAGCCTCAAGCTTTTGAACTGTAAAACAAACTGGCAGTGGTGATAACATTATAAGAACTCAATATCACATACTGTGCTGTAACCCTGTACAGTATGAGCGCAAGTCTCGGTTATGCAGGGTAGAGGAACCCTACAGAAATTCAGCAGAAGGGAACATATTATTACTTTAGTGACTCCCCTGAGAAGAAGATAGGTACAGTAAGTATACTCACAATGGCTGTTTTAGTACTTATTAGGTATTGAAAATAAACTGATATGGGGATGGATTAAAGTTAGCCTTCTCTTAGAATACATCCAAAATGTTGCAAGGAACTACTGTAAGAGCCAGTTCTGTAGCACAGAGCATGCAAGGCTTATTTGGTGTGCTTTTCTGTCGACAAATTAAGCACATCTCAACTTCTGGATGTTCTTTAACAACATTAACCACAGACAGACTCATCCACGCCCTTAAGGGTAAACAGGAATGACTTCTACTAGATAGAGTGGAATGAGTTGCTGAAGTCCCTCTCCCCTGCAGTGGTGCAGATCCTTACAGAAGGTGCAAAATGCTAATAAGCTGAATACATTTCTCATTGCCTTAGTAGTAGTCTGTGCTACTTGACTCGTAAGAACACAGGCAGGCCCATTATTGATGACTCACAAGCTAATGAATCAAAATTGAAATTTCATATTCCAGTAAGTCTGTTTTTTGACCAAAAACATATATAAGGTTTTTTTTCTCAGAAGAATGTAAGTGATGTTTTTACCCCATACCTGTGTCTACTGTTAGTGTTGTTCTATTTTTTAGTTTTCTAAGAAACTTATACTGATGTGTTTATTATGTCATTTTACAGTGCATGGCAGTGTACGTTTCTATGGAGTCTGTGACAGGGATAATTCAGTTAATATACTTTATTGATAATGTTTGTGACACTTGGACAGCTGGTTCTGATTAATCTATGCTTTTTGTAATATAAAAATGTGTTACTGAATGTCTCTCTTGAGACATGCTGTGTTCCTAGGATGACCCCCCCCGTGCCCCTCCCCAGGTTTCAACTACAAGCTATTAACCTAAAAGCCAGGAGATGATTACAGGCTAGAAGAGACTCAAATCAAGGATCTCATGTTTATCTGGCTTAATTGCAGCTGCCAGCTGCTAGGATGGAAATCATAAACTTTTATGACGTTTAGAGGAAACATTCAGGTTATGTCACTTAGGTGCTAAGTCATAAATGTTCCTTTGATATCTGTGAAGCAGGAAACTGCTCATGGATGAAAGAAGATATTGGAAAACCTCAGACTTAATTGGAAAGTCATATGGGGAAATGAGTTTTTGCTGATGTCACCTATTTAAAAATATAAGAATGCATGGGACAGACATAAGGCAGTCCTAGTGGGGGGTAGGAGGAAGTAAGCTGTTGGTTAACTAGGATCTGCAGCTTATCTGTTAGGTAGGAAAATGGGCAGACTAGGTGGGCCAAGCGGTCCTTATCTGCCGTCAAATTCTATGTTTCTATGTTTCTGTACCTCCTGAGTGAAGACATCCTGGTTGTATAATTTTTAATAAACAGAGGAGGAGCTGGGTGACATCATGGAGAAGGCAGGTTCAAGACAGTTATTTTGATTATGCTGTAACTGACCTTTAGATATATACATGTTTGGACTCTGAAGAAGAAACATCTATTAGCACTATTAGAAGATATACATTAGATAGACTAGTCTAAGTGTATGGTTGGTAGGAATTTGCACTTTTAAACCTTGTTCTTTTAAGTGATTGTATGGTGTTGTGATATATTGTTCTGTATTTACAGTTTACATTTTTTTCCATTTTAAAGTAAACCTCTGTTTTAAGACACTACTTGGTGTGCCTTTGAAAGTTTTTATTTGACAAGTGAAGCATATATGGTTAAAGTTGACATTGTGCAAAAGCTTACTGGTTACCAAACTGGGAAAAGGTAAGAGTTTATCTGAGGTCTTTAAAATAGTTTTTAAGGGTTCATTTTGTACACCTGGTTAGGTGCCCGTAGGCAAAAGATATCTGGCATTTCCCCAAAGAGCAGAATTATGTGAGCCTGTACATTGGGTATGCTAGCAAGAGGTTCACAGTTTGAATCCCTTCAGAACTTGAGACCACAGGTTGATTTGAACCCACAAAACAGACAGGAGGGTTACCCTGCTTCTGTTCCTGTTCACAAAACTGCACTTGGAGGTTGGCACTGTGGGAGCAGAGGGCCTGACCTGCTGAGTGGGATTGTGACAATGTTCACATACCCATGCCTCTTTGGGACTTTATTATACAGTGGCAGAAGGCTCCAAGATTTACATGGGATATGGTATTGCCACTTCTGTAATATGAATTGATGTTTTTTCTTTCATCTGCAGTACTTATTAGGTATTACTTCTGCCCTGTCTGGATGTATTATGCTAGCAGTTTGTAAAATGTGTACTTGTTTTAAAAATTCAATAAAAATATGATAAACAAAGCATTTGTCAATGCTGAACGTTTCCTTGAATGTTGTATGTGGCAGATGTGTACAGTACAATGTTTATAACCAACAAAGTTAAAATACAAGTGTAACCTCCCATTCCCTGGAGTTACTAGAATCCCCATCAGTGTCAGTGTAAGGCAGGGAAGGCAGCTGGTGAATATCTAGTTGAATGGATTTTCAACTAGTCCCTCCCTGCTGTTTGGTCTCAGCTGAGAACAGAGAGGTGATGTCATTTAGAACTCTCGCAGCTTCATAAGTCACAGCTTGCTGTGAATGTGGGGAGTTTAGAATTCTGAAGTCAGTTCAGTGCCAGAGCTCAGAGAGTGAGCAGTGAGGAGTGAGGAGAGACAACTTTTCTCACCCTAGTCTAAGGACATCTTTTGCCTGACTTGTGAAGTGGTGGAAACCATCTCCAGGATTTCCTGATACCCTCTTCCCCAGTTGGATGAGGGGGACTGCAGAGGATGTGAGGAACAATCACCTGATCCAACCTAGAACATTTTGAATCTGCCTTTGGTGTACAAACTGTGAGTATATTCTGTCTGAGAGTTACCAGGATATGTACCTGCCTTGTTTTCTGTGGGGTGACACTCTAATAAAGGGACCCATTCACCCATTTTTGTGAGAGGTGATTGGGGACTGCACTGCCATGGCCAGCCCATACTGGATTGCAGTGTACAATTGGACAGCAGGAAAAATAACCCTCAAACTGTTGAATTGTCACCCAAACACGAGAAATCTGACCCTCCTCCATAATATTTATTTGGCCCCTAAATTGTGAGACTCTCTCTACTGATATCATGTGTGGTGGCCTGCTAGACATAACAATACTGTACCTGCACAGGTTAGGGCACAGTGCTTGCATAGTACTCTGAGCACAGGGCTGCTTCTGCTGTAGGTGTTACCCAATCGTGCAACAGCAGAGTGCTGAAACATTAAAGGTCTGCTCACAGATTCCTTGCGGGGCCACTTTGTCACCTCCGCTGTGCCTCTCCTCCCAGGGACTCCACCCAACTCTTAACTTTCCTTGAGCAAATGATACAAGGGCAGAGGTGAGAAAGGGGACTTCCAAGTTCCAGCTGCCAGGGACACAGGGACCAATGTGTCAAGACTTACTGAGAAATAATTTAAGGGAAGACACTTATTTAGGAGTTTGCACTGTGTTAGTGTTTATGGTGAGTGCTACCTAAAACTAATATTAGTTTTTAAAAGCAGCAAACCATTACCTTTTATATCTGAGGTACTTTTTCTTTTCCCTTTGGTCAATTAGAAGATTGTTTACCTGATGTTAGTACTGTAGGTGTGATCTGTGGAACAGCTGTCTGCCTGGCAGCTGACATAGCTAGTTCTATTCCCCTATTACATCATCAGCATTGTGACCTCACTGACTGTGTGACATCACTGCTGCCTAGGAACAGTCACTCAGTAGCTACCTGGTCAGGCACCTGTGATGTTGCTGTCAGTGAGATACCAATGCTGATGATGTAGTGTGTGTGTGCTGGGGGAGATAAATATGTCAGCTGCCAGGCTGAGAGATGTTTCACACATCCAGCACAATGTTATCACATAGAAGACACTCTAATGAGCAAAACGAGAAAGAAAAATACTTCAGAAATAAAAAGATACAACTGACTGTTTCTTAAAATTTGTATTAATTTCCTGTCTATCTGTTTTGACTCCACTAGCTCTTAATGTTGCTGTTGTAGTATTATGGCCTGGCATTTATGGGTTCCACCAAGTCATTTCAACATCAAAGACATTGACAGACTTTACAGCAACAGCAAATTGCCAATGGCGACCATTGTTGCCCGGTAATTGTTCCAATGGACCACGATTGCAGCAACAATCCCAGCTGTCTGTGAGGGCTTTGCCCCCCCCCCCCGCACCTCCAGAATATTAATATAATCACCTCTGGGTCAGTGATGTATGGGGCAAAAAGGCCAAACCCCCTGGGGTGGCAAGACAGCCATTGCTGCAAAATCCCGATCAACAGAATGACGGTCAATTGAGTTGCAATGCTGACAGTGCCATTGCTGTAGGGGTTTTGCTGCGGCGACCGCACACTGCATTTATGCTGAGTACTGGCTTTCCACTTTATTGGGCAACTTTCTTTTTTTTTAAAACAATGGAGAGAAAAGGTGAACTATTCTTTATAGTCTGATCTCAAAAGTCCAGCTTCTTCTTGTAAAACTTTAGCTCACTTTTAAATAATTGCATTTACCTGCTTCACCTGGAACCTTAACTGATTCCGTCTCCCCCAGAATTCCTGATCCATGGGGTTTACACTCCTCCTCCTTTCTGTGAGTTAAAATCAGTTATGTGTCCCACAAAGCATTCATGACCTTGTGCAGATTTTTACACCTGTGTGAACAACTTTAGCCATTTGTGATTTTAAGAGTACAAGCTACATACATCATGAATCAATACCATGGCATACAGTATGTCCCTTACTATAATTTTTTTTTGAGTTGTGTGTTGCTTGTGTGTATTTCACTGGCCATTAACCTCATTACAATGGTACTTGCACACCCTATACCACAACTTCTCACTTGAGCCATGCCCTACACATACATCACATCACATACTTCTGGGGCTTTCACATAACTCCCACACCTTTAGTGTGCATACAATACTACAGCTGCTACTATACACTTGTCTTATGGTACCCAGGTGCTTGTGGGGCCTATCGCCCACCTCAGGGCTACATTGTTTCCAGGTTCATCCCTTGACCCAAAGGGGCACAATTACTGTACATGCTGCATGAGTACTGGGTCTCTTTAAACCTTACCTATCCCTAGCACCCCTTACTGGGTACCTGGAGCCCTGGTGCTCCCAAGACCATCTGTGTGGTATCATTCTCCCCTAGGCAGGACAACTACTTACTTGGGGTGCAAACTGTGTGGCACATGGTGCAATGTGCCCAGTAGGACAACAAATAGAAGAGCTTATCAGCATATGATATCACTACTAAGTGCATAAAGCGTGGTTGGTCCAGCTGTTTGTGCCTCCCTTCGACGCTACACTGATGGCCCTAGTGGCACCAAAAAACAGACTCCCATGTCTGGCACCTCACACAGGGACTTACCAACCCCAGCTCTTGCCAGGTCCCTTCTACCTGACACCCATTCATTTGGTTACCTGCCAGGGGTTTCAGTATGAATTATTGATGACTTCACACAATGAACACTACTTTAGCAAGGTCAACTTAAAGTTTTGCTCCAAACACTTCCATATTTCTTTCTGTGCTGCTGGTAGTGAACCTGCAAAGGTTCCTGTGATCTCTCTTGAAGGGTGGCCCACCACTCTCCCAATTGTATCTTTCAGGGCTGATGTCTCTACTCCTGTTGTGATTACTTCCCTTAGTCATCCATCCTTCCAGCTTCTCACAGTGGGCTTCTTCCCTGGAGACCCTGAAGAAGAGGACCACTATCACCTGATTCCAGGAAAACTACCACCATCATGGGACCGTAGGCCCCCAAGGTCCAGTTGCAGCCAGTTAGGCTGGACGTCTCTCTCTTTCTCTCTGTTCCAAAGAAAAGCCCAAACTACCCTTATGCCTTTCCCTTATACAGACTTTTGAGAGAAGGGCAGCATCATGCATATTCATGGTCTAGTTTCCCACTCTTAGCCAGGTCGGGTCACTCACAGCATGAAACATCCAGACATCCAGTTTGGAGGCAATTCCCCCCAGAGAACAACTCTCAGGGTTTGGCTTAACCCTTCGGCTGCTCTCTGGTAACCAGCCTTGAGTCAACAGAAGAGAGAGGCCAGTTACAAGGAGTTTCTATTAGTCCTGCTCAGACAATCTAAGGAGGAAGATGGGCTGAGGTGGAAAGCTGAGGGCATAGCCAGCCTCAGAGCAAGAAGTGGCTTGCTGATTCTATTAAAGGTCTTTAAGAGTTCAAGCCAAGCTGTTTTCTGTTGCTGGTGTATCCTGCTAAAGCTGCAAGAGAACGGATATGTCATCTGTAAAAAGAATTGCTGATGTCAGAGATGGGATATAACCATTTCTAATTTTCTACCCTGTCTGGTGTGACTGAAGAAAGAATATGGTTAGGAGCTAGTGTCTGTGAACCTAGAAACCTTGACCATTAGTTCAGCCAAGAGGTGAGATGGGGAGTACTCTGGTCTAGACTTCACTCAGAACTTGACATACTGCCATTCTGCTGGTGAGCTGTGAGAAGGATGTCACATGAAAGTGACCAGGCCCAAGTGTAGGCCTGCATCTAATCCACCTGTTTCCTACCCTTTCGTCCTACCTTTGACTACTCTTATACTTAGAAAATGTCCTCTTTTTGGCTCTCACCACCACCTTTACATTGGTTGTCAACCATAATGGCCTCTTAACCCTTTTAACTTTAGATACCTTCAGAATTGAGATATTTGCTGCATCTATCCTCGCCTTTTTAAAATGCTACCCATTTTCCTCTAGACCCGACAACTTCACTATGTCCTTCATGCTCTTCTTCAATTTTTCCCTCATTTTGCTGATGTCCACTTTATGGAAGTTCCTTACCCTTATTCCTTTTGCCCATTTGCCTGTCCCCACCTGGACCAGCAATGCTACTGTCCTGTGTTCACTGGAACTGAGTGTTTCCAGGACTGCTATGTTCTTAATCCTCTCTTGTAGAACACCAGACCCAGCAAGACTTTCTTCCACACTGGGCCCTGAACTAGTTGCTCTAGGCCTCCACTAGAATCTGATTCCTAGTAATAGCCATTGCTGGAGCATTCAAGTCCACATCCAGCATACTGAAATCCCTAACTACCACCACTTCACTTAAACTATCTGCCCTCACAAGTGTCTCTTACAGTTCCCTGTCTGTCCTTTGATTCTGGCCCAATGACATGTAAATCACCTTCGTCTGGATTAGTTTCTCCTTCCCTGTTGTTTCTAGTACCCACAGGATTTTCAGTTCATCCAATCCCTTCTAGGATATCAATTTTTGTTGCATCAATCCCCTCAACATACAGAACTACCCATCCCCCCTGCCCTTTGCCCTCTCCTTTCTGAATTAGTGTATAGACTGTTATGATCATGTCCCAGTCATCATTTCCCACACTCTGGAACCAGCTTCCCTCCTCCGTTCCTCCCTCTCTCTCTCTCTCTTCATTCCCTGGCTCCTTCAGGCACCAGATGAAACTTCAACTCCACCCCACCTGTTCCTGTTACCTTTCCTCCTGACACCTCACCAGCCCGAGCCTCAACTGTCATTGGTAAGGCAGCCAGCTGGGTCCCTGCTACCTACCTTCTGGTTTCACTTCCGTGCTACCTCTGTTCTCCCTCCATAATGAGGCCAGGCAATAACTCATCTTATAGGTCACTTGCCTGTTGTCAAGATTGTCTTACTCACCGCATATTGCTGCCACTTTTTATTGCACTTGTATACTGTGTGTGTTTATTACTGAACTGTGACTGCACTTTATTCTCTATAATGACTATTTTTGGTATTTACCTAATTTTGTACCAAATTATTTTATTAAATATTGTTTCTCTAGCTGTCTGTTATGTAATATACTGCTGTTTTCCTTTGTTCCCCTTCCCGGGTAGCATCAGGAAGTGAGCCTTGGCTCAGTGTACCTCTCCCAGTTACCAATTGTCAAATAAAATAAACAATAAATAATAAATAATAGTTTGAGGTTGCCAATGTCTCTATTACCACTACCAGGTCATATCCTCCTCCATGACTAGTGCCTGAAGTTCTGGCATTTTGTTACTCAGACTCCTTCCATTGGCACATTTAATTTCCCAACATTTTTACCTAATCCCAACTTTTCCCTTCCCTCCAAGTTTGGTAGATTTTTCTGAGTGTATCAGTGGGGGAGACCAGCCAGGCCCCCATTGTTTGTGACATTTTGTATGTGTATTGCCAGTCTGACTTCCCCCTTACTAGTTTGAACCAGATATGTGTTGTGCCCACCTTTCTCCCAGCACTCTCCTACCCTCCTTGTTGGGGTGGAAAATGTCCTTCTGAACAACCTCTAACCCCTCCAAGTTCAGCCCCTGTCCCTGAGGAACCAAAATCCCTCCTCCCTGCACCAATACTTTAACCACTGAATTGGAATATACAAACATATGAACATCTGAAATTTGCCAGCAGATAAAGGCCTAGAGGTCTATCAAGTTTACTTGAATGTGCAGCTAGCACCCTTTATTCTGCAGTTGCCCCTCCCTTCCACCCTTCCCCTTCATTAACCGTCCCCCTTGTCCTGTCCCATCCCCTTTTGAAGCAGTCCACTGTTTTTCTGGATACCACCTCTGCAGGTAATGCATTCCACCCAGCCACCACCCTCTCTGTAAAAAAGTGTCTCCTCATCTCCCTCCTGAACCTTCCTCCCTCCAGTCTCATATCATGGCCCCTGGTGGCCCTTCCCTCCCTTACTTTGAACAGCCCCTCTGTACCTGTCTTGTTTACTCCTTTCATGTACTTAAAGGTTTCAATCATGTCTCCCCGTCCCTCCTCTCCTCCAGCGAGTACATGTTCAACTCCCTCAGCCTCCACTCATATGATAAGTCCCCCAGCCCCTTGATCATCTTTGTCACCCTGCGCTACACCCCCTCCAGTAACTTAATGTCCCTCTTCAGATACGGGTGCCAGTACTGCACGCAGTACTCCAGGTGCAGTCTAACTAATGACCTATACAGTGGGAGAATCACCTCCTCCCTCCTCGAGGATATACCCCTTGCAATACAACCCAGCATTTTGTTGGCCTTTGCAGCTGCCTTCCTACATTGTGCCAAGTTGTTCATTGACCCTGTAATGAGCACCCCCAGATCCTTCTCCTCCTCCTCTCTCTGGGCTAGTTGCACTCCCCCCAGCTGGTAACTCCTCCTCGGGTTCTTCATCCCAAAATGCAGCACCTTACAATTTTTGGCATTAAACCCCAGTTGCCAGGTGTCTGACCAGGTTTCAAGCTTTACCGGATCATCCTGCAACCCCTGCCATCCCCCTAGGTCATCCAGCACCGCTCCTACCTTGGTATCATCAGCAAACAGATTGATCTTGCTCTTGATGTCCAATGATATGTCTACAATGAACATCCCAAACAACACTGGTCCCAACACCGAGAACTGTGGAATACCGCTCATCACTGCCCTCAGGTGTGAGAGCTCCCCACCCACCACCACCCTCTGTTGCCTTCCCTGAAGCCAGTTTCCTTCCCATCTCACCAGCTATGCATCCGGCCCCTGTGCCTTCTAACTTACTTCCCAGCCTTCCATGCGGCACCGGGTCGAATGCCTTACTGAAGTCCAGATACAGGACATCCACTGCATGGCCCTGTCCAGTTCCTAGTTACCCAGTCATAGAACTCCACCAGGTTGGTTTGGCAGGATCTGCCACGTGTAGCCATGCTGTCTGCTGTCCTGTAGTCCTTTGGCCTCTAGGAGGGCCACCAGCCTCTCCTTCAGGATAGTCTCCATTAGCTTACCCATGATGGATGTGAGGCTCACTGGTCTGTAGTTTCCCGGTTCATCCTTGGGGCCACTTTTGTGGAGGAGCACCACATGAGCTACCCTCCAGTCCTGAGGTACACACCCCGAATGTAGTGAGGCATTAAATAGGTCTGCCAAAGGTCTTGCAAGGACCTCTGCCAGCTCCTTCAGTACCATGGGGTGGATGCCATCTGGGCCTTGTGCCTTGTCCACCCTCAGTGCCTTCAAACCCTCCTGAACGCTGCCCTCCATGATTTCCCCATCTGTCACCCCCACCCCCCCATTTCTGCCATTCCTCCCCCCCTTGGGTGTCACCCCCCTCTTCTCCTTTGTAAATACTGAGCAGAAGTAATCATTTAGTGATTCTGCCTTATCTCACCCTGCTTCCACCCAACCCCCCTCCTTCCTAATCCTTACTATGTGGTCCTTACAACTCCTTTTCTCCCTGATGTACCTAAAGAAGTCCTTCTCTCCCTTCTTAATGCCTTGTGCCAGCATGAGTTCCATAGATGCCTTGGCTCCCCTTACTGCCCTTGTCACCTCCTTCGATTCTGCCAAGTGCTCCTCCCTGTCCTCCCCCCTCCCTGTTGTTTTTGTACCTCCTAAAGGCAGCTCATTTCTTCCTTACCTTTTCCATGACCTCCTTGCTCAACCAGCTCGGTTTCTTAGCCCTAGCCTTCTTGCTCTGGGCCTTGCAGCAGGTTTTGCCACTACTATCCCCAGCTTTATGAGCTCCCACCTCTGGTTAGTGTCCATACTAAATTGAATTCTGGCCAGGTACCCTTTTACCACTTCCCCCATCCTCCCAAAGTCGGCCCTCCTGAAGTCCAGCACTCTTGTGCCAGATTCCACTCCTTCCTTGCCCATATCCAATGTAAGCCATACTGAGTGATGGTCACTCCCTGACAGCAGTTCCTCCACTCTAAGTTCTCTCACAAAGTCCCCATTTGCCAGCGCAAGGTCAAGGGTATTCCCTAACCTGGTTGGTTCACTGACCATTTGCAGAAGGAAGCTGTCCTGAAAGGCATCCAGCAATACCTGCTCCCTTCTGTTCCTGGTTGTTGGGGTACTCCAGTCCACTCCTGGCATGTTGAAGTCCCCCACAATCACCACACTACCCTTCTCACAGGTCCTCCTGATCTGTCCCGCTAGTTCCCTGTCTAACTCCTCTGTCTGAGATGGCAGCCTGTACACCACTCCCATTCTGAGAATCCTATTCTTGGAATCCTGGATTTGCATCCAAAGTGACTCCGTACTACCCTCCTCCCCTTCCTCCCTTACACACTTCAGTCATTCCTTCACATATAGTGCCACACCCCCTCCTTTCCCAATCACCCTGTCCCTACGAAATAACCTGTACCCTGGTACAGATAGGTTCCAGTCATTGTATTAGGTGGCCCATGTTTCTGTGATGGCTGCAATGTCCACCTCTCCCTCTGCCATGAGCACCTGTAACTCGGCAGATTTCCTCCCAAGGCTCCTAGCATTAAGGGTAACCACCTTCCACACTCCCCCCCATCCTGCCCTCCTTTACTAGCATCACCAATATTACTTGCCATTTGTCCTTTGTCACTGTTATGGGGGGTAAGCTCATATGGTTTCCCAACCTGTGGTCTCTGCATGTCTCTTGCCCAATTGCCACCCCCCACTCCTAGTTTAAATTCCCAGCTTCCTCTATGTACTCCTCCATCCTCTATTTCAACACTTTCTTTCCCTCCTCTCTCAAGTGTAGTCTGTCCTTGGCATAGAGACTACTGTCCTCCCAGGTCCCTCCTCACAACCCCAACAGCTCATACCTTTTAGCACAACACCAGGTTCTTAGCCATCCGTTAAATTCCTCTATTCTCAGCTTTCTTGTTGTGCTTGGCTTGGGCACTGGAAGTATCTCTGAAAAAGTTACTGATCTTCCTGCCCCCTCACATAATTGTCCTAGTTCCTCAAACCTCCTCTGGACTATATCTACTGTCTTGTCAGCCAGGTCATTCATCCCAAGATGTATAATTAAATGAGGCTTGTCCCTACCCCTTCTAGCATTTTTCAGAACAGATTGTCCCACCCTTTCTGCTGTCATTCCTGACATGGCCTCCACCCAAATGTGACTGTGCCTCTCCCCCTTGCTACTCCACCTGACTCCTCTTAGTATTGAGTCCTCCAGCACTAAGATTCCACCCCTCTTACTCCCTGCTTGCTTCCATTCATCTCCCTCTCTCATTTCCAGCTCCTCTTCTTCCTCCTGCACATTATTTCCCCCTTTTGCCCCTGTTGCAGTTCTCCCAGCAGAACTTCCCCCCGCTCCGGTTTGGTCCAGGCATTTATCAATTACTCCTCTAATTTAATTATTTCCCTCCTCCACCTTCTTCCTCTCTAGCAGTGCAAAACTATTTTCTGAAGACCCTTCACAAATGCCCGCTCCCTCTCTCTTCATAGTAACCTGTTCTCTCCTTTCCACTCCATGACTTTTGCCACTTCTTGCCTCCCTCACAAGTCCCTATCTCCTCCTTCCATTTGACTTTTGTCTCCTGACCTGGTTTCCTGGCAATTGTTCTTCCTGGCCTGGGCCCTTTGTCTCTGCTTCCCTTCTTCTGACCCTCTCCTCACCACTGTTGGCTTAAATCACCCTCCCTCATCTCCCCTCTTTCCTCCCTCCAGTATTTGGCTAAACCCACCCCAGTCTGCCTTGCCTGACTTAGTTCCTCCTGCAGACCTTTGATCTCCTTTCTAAGTTTCTCTATGTGGTGGCACACTAAACATCCCCCCATACTCCAGGCAATTTTTAGAAAGATTGGTGTGCCACAGTTGTTGCAGCCTACCACCCTACCCATTGCTGTTGTTGTCCACCAGCGACCCCCCCACCCTTCCAGATGCAGGATACCGAACACTCCCTCAAGTCTCCTCTCTCCCCTCTCTATCAGTGCAAAACATTCTTTTCTTAATTTTCCTTACCCCCTTTGTTGTACACGTTTAGACACATTGAGCAACTTCTTTTTATATTCCTATTCTTCCTATCCACACCCAAAAAGAGACTTTAAGTAGCTATTGCACAACCTTCTTCAAACTCCTACTCCTCCTTTCCACAATGCAATAGCAATGCAAAGAAGTAACAATGAAAGCTCCTTGATTTGCAGTTACTTCCCTTCCACTAAGATAGCAGTCACCTCTTCACTTGCTGCTGTTCCTTTCCTGGATGTCTGCTTCTGGTATGACAGGTACATATCTTTTGCCCGTTTGAGGAAGTGATGTCAGAACCCCTGGTATAAAGGAAATCATGGACCAGGGGCAGGTGGGGTGAGGTGTTGGGGGGTTGGACCAGCCCAAGTCTTCCAGTAACAATCAGGTAGCTGAGGCCCCTGGTCAGACCATTAGCACCCTTCCCCCACTATACACTAAACTTTGCAGCTAGTGAAGCCAGCAAAAATGAATCACAATTTAACTCAAAGCCCCCAAAATAGGTTTTCTACCAAAAGAAACAGGTCTCCAATTCAAACAGCTTCACCAACAACAGATCAAAATAGGCTTGAAATTAGAAGATATATGTTTCCAATTCAAAGAAACTGCCCCAATTAAATCACACCAAATAGGTTTTAAATCAGAAGAAATAGACCTCCACAAATGTAACCGGCTACACAGTGAAACATCAAACAAATGAGGCCACTTATAGCCACCAAAAAAGGTTTCAGAATTCCAACAGCCCCAAAACAATACCTTGCTAGCCACTTAGAAGTAGTAAGAAAGAAAAGAAATAACCTTCTACCAAGTAAAATCCACAAGAAACAATGTAAAAACAAGAAGAAGAAGCTACTGTACTGGAACAGATCTGATCCTTTCCCCTTCTAGTTCCTTCTGGAAATATGTGGAACTGTTCCCTCTGGTTCACTTATGGCCACAGTAGCACCTCAGAGAAGGTTACCACTTCCGCTCTCTCCCTCACTACCTTTCTCAGAGCAAGGAAGTCTCATGCCCACATGCACAATCAGATCTGGCCTCTCCACCCACTCCCTCCAATGAGTCCCATCACCTTGGCAATAAATCTGTCCACTGTCCCCCCAGCATACCAGCAGAGCACCTCTTTACCATTGGGGCTCAGACCCAGTTCCCTTCCAGTGCCCCTCACTATTGAGTTCCCCACTATGTGTATCTTTCTTTTGCCCCTTTGGGGCTTGACTCTGTACCCCTTGTCTGCTCTCCAGCAGAACCTGCCTGCTGGCATGCTAGCTCTTTCATCTATCCTGGTTGGAGAGTGGGGCTCCTCCTGTTGCAACAGGGCAAACCCATTTATTTATTTGTTCACCAGGTGAGTGCATTGGTCCAGGGAACATTTTCAGGCATGACCCAGGCCATGAAGATGGCACAAAGATAAAAACAATGTTGAGCCTAGTAAACCAACAGGAATTTCTATGCAGTGTAGTCCAAGAAATAAATGCACAAAAATACATTGGGTAAATGCTGACACAGTGGCATCCACAAGTATAATTAATGAGTTGTGGGCAAAGGCACAATGCAGAAAAAATAGAAACTCTGGCCAGAGCTGCTATGGCTGCAGCCAAGCTGATGGAGGAACACGGCAATGTCCGCTGTGTTCAAGATGTGTGGTGGAGTTTTCTACGTATGTGAGACAACTTGCGCATGCGCACTGAACTCCGGTGGCACAGTGGCACAGTCTGCCATCTGCAAGATGGCCACTGGAGTTCAGTGCTCATGCATGAGTCATTGCACATGTGCAGAAAACTCCAGCGCCCAACTTGGACATGGCAGACAGTGCCATGTTCTAACGACCAGTTTTTAAATAGTGTGGTGAATGTGCAGTGATTGCCATTCACCTCTAGTATTTAAAAGTCCAGTTGGTATCTGGTAAGCTCCCTTCTCTACTGTGCTCGCAAGATGGCTGCAGGGCTATGCTCAATGTAGCCATAAAAACAGGCCACTAGAACATGTACAAGTAAACAAAACAGTACTATACTAGGCAACTAGGCTAAACAGTGTGTAGTTGGGATCGGCTAGTGGTTATACAGTATATTGTACATGCCTCAGAGTTACTAGAAACAGGATGATGTTGGTGAGGTTAATTATAATGGCATAGGCAGATGGACAGTGCAGTGGTTATTAGATGTCATGGTCACCCAGGGGAGCAGGTACTGGTTGCAGCTGCCATGATGGCTGACATTGCTGGTGCACAGCCTAATTCCTCAAAACTGTTCCTTCCCCTTCTTCCTTCCCATCCACTTCTACTGTCCAGCCACCTTCCCAGGCCTGAGATGGCCTATGAGGTGGCTGTGGCAGACGTGCCCTATGTGGCCTAGTGGCTTCAGCTCTGACGGGCATTTTTCAGCTCTTGCAGCTTTCAGCTCCACCCTTATGGCCTGGAACTTTCTAGAGCAGAGACAACCAGACTCCCAGGGCACTCTGTTGTTCATCAATATCCCCACACCCCCTACACTCTGCCCACATTCCACAAGATTGTTCCTCCTGCATTGTGTTTTTAACTGTAGTGAGTGTTATAATTGTAGTATTGGCTATCTCAGGGAGTCTCTAGGATACTCTTGCACTGAGAACAGTTAAAGTAGCAGTGCAATGAAATTCGGTAAACAATTTGACCTTATCTTTTTTTTTTTTCAACTATAGAAGATTACAGATATCTTTCAGTTTTATGTGGTGGTCAAATTTTCTAGTTCCAACAAAATCTGAATATTTTATAAATGTTTTAATTTAGTTTTATCTCAAGAAAAAAAAGATGGTCACCACATTTGGCTTAGGAGTACCATTGCAAACCTGGGAAGGGTTAGGATTGAGAAAATAAAAAAAACAACAACTTGGTACAGAGCACAGGAAATACCTAAGATATGCTAAAAATTGTATTAATTGTAGCTGAAACTAGCTTTTTGGAAAAAACATTTTTCGTTGCACTGCTTTAAAAATGGCAGTATAAGGTTACTCCAGTTAAGTTGTTGCTGTGATTTGCTTAACTACCTGCCTTCAACCCTCAGATAATACTCTATGGCCCAGATATTCAAAAGAGTTGAGCCATGCACAATAGGGTTGCGCCTGCGCAAGTCCGAAATTGCGCCATTCTGCTATATTAAGCAGGAGGCAGTTGCACCCCCGAAATCATGCTGAGCAACAGTGCAATGATAATGAAGGCATGCGCAACTGAAGGGGGAGGAACCATGCATAAATGGTGCAGTGTGATATTCAAAGACTTACGCAATGTGCAACAGTGGAGCAAGCGGAAGTTGCGCCATAGCGGAAATGAGCCAAAATAAAAAGGAGCAAGGAAGAGGCGCAAGAACGCTACAGGGAAGCCACATGAGACAGAACTCTAGCCAGACAGACAGGGCAGGTGGCACGAACAGGCCAGGCCAGGGAAATGCCACAGTGAACAGCAAGGCACAGGGAAGGTGTGGGGAGCCACACAGAACAGAGGCCAGCACAGGCAGGTGTACCCGGTGCAGGGGAGGTAGCAGCCAGGACAATGGGGGGAATACAGTAACGGCTGCCAGGGGGGTGAACACAAGCCAAGGACATGGCCAGTGCCACCTTCCACATGGAGGCCATAATGAGGGGGGTGAGAAGGCGGGCGGCAGGGGGGCGTGGCTGTGGAAGGGCCCGTCAGCGGTATGCCCCCAACAGGCAGTACCGAGCCCGCACCAGCTTTGAGCTGTACACAGATACTGAGATTGTGGGCCGGTACTGCCTGAACAGGGCAATTCCGAGGTGGCTGTGTGAGCTATGCAGTGATGTGATGCAGGCATCCACACGACGGAGCCATGCCCTGTCAGTGGAGACCAAGGTAACAGCCTGCATGTGCTTGCTCGCCACGGGTACCTTCAAGAGACCAACTGGGGACACCACAGGCATAACCCAGTCGGCCACGTCATGCCACCTCACCCAATTCCTCAGCGCACTGCTGCCACATGCTGAGGAGTACATCCATTTCCCCAGCACAGCGGCAGAGGGCACAGCAAACATACAGAAGTTCCACAGGGTAGTACGTATGCCTGGCATACTAGGGGCACTAGACTGCACCCGTGTGGCTATACGCACACCACCTGGCTATGAGGGGGCAGCATACATAAATCGAAAAGTGCTATGCCAGCATCAACTGCCAGGTGGTGTGCGATGCCAGGGGGCGCATCATCAATGTCTGTGCCATGCACCCTGGGGGAGCACATGATTCTTTCATCTGGCACCAGTCGGCACTGTGCCACAGATTCGAGAGTGGGGACATCCCCACTAGCCACCTAGTGGGTGAGTATGCAAACCACATGGACAATCATAGGGCCTGGGGGGGCATGGCCAGAGGTGGCATGGGTAGTGGCCTACATGGCCTGGGACAGGGCGATGCTGATCATCAAACTAACCTCCACCCTCTACACACAGGTGACAGTGGATACCCACTCCATCCCTGGCTGCTCACACCCTACCGGCAGACCCACGACCCCATCACAGCAATGCTACAATGAGGCACACGCCACCACATGTAATGTCATCGAGTGGGTTTTCGGGATGCTGAAGGCACATTTCCATTGCCTGGACACCTCTGGCGGTGCCCTACAGTACAGCCCCTCAAGGGCCTGTGGGATATTCCTGGCCTGTTGCATCCTGCACAACATGGCCAACGAATGTGGGATAACCATACAGGTCGAAGAGGGGGACAGTGATGGGGACGATGGGGATGCCGGTGATGATGGTGATGGGCAGTCCCCCCTTGGCCGACGGGACCCCCGACTGCTCCGGCTGGCATAACTGCACTGGGGCACCATCACGGAGGAGCACTTCAGCCAACTCAGGTAAGTCATGGGGCCATACGCAACCACCAGTGGCCAAGGCACAACCCACAAACATGCAGGAACCCACACTGGGGGTGCATGCTGTCAAGGGAAGTGGCAGGGCACAGAGGCACACACACAGCCAGGGATGGGTGAGGATTAACATGCCACACTGAAGGACACACACGCACGCACACAACGCAACAAATGTGCACAGAGGGCAGAAGGCACACCAACCCAGAATGCACACCCTAGCAACACACATGTCCACAGGCCACCATGCCCACTGCCTGTCCATGTGCGTTTGTCAGATGCTGAGCACCATTGCACTTTGGTGTACAGTGCAATGCAGGCATCATCATGCACATGCAACTGTGGACAGCAGCCGGGAGGGTGTACAGGTGGACTGTGTGTCCGCATGCAGGGCCGGGTACCCACCTGTGCACTGCCCACTGACACATACAATGCACACACAGGGCAGCACCAGACAGTAGCCACACTGGGATACAGGTCAGTCCCGCGACACAGTGCCACGGCCACCATGGATGCATGGGCAGCCACGCCAAGACCCACCAGCACTGGCAGGCTAACCACTGGCCTCATGGGGTGGCACCGATGGTCCCCCAGGGGTTCTACTGCATGAACGCGACCATGCCCGCGCAGGGGTCTGCAGCACACTGAGCATGCCTGCACCAGGAGTGCTCGGGATGCCCACAGCTGAACTTGGTGTCGACAGGGTGGGAGTCGCATGACGCCGGGGATGGGGGGTGAATAGTGCACTGCGTGGTGTCCGCGATGCATGGGTACCTGACTGTGTGTGCCCATTGTGGCCATGACAGCAATGAACACCTGTGCATAACTGTCAATGGCAGTGGTCCCATCCTCCCTCAAACGGTCCATCCGCGCCATGATTATTTCTGCGTCCCTGCTGCGATGCTCCTCTGCCCACTCCAGAGACACAAGCAGTGCATCCACAGATGTCGCAAGCTGCATCTGCTGCTGGACCGATGCTTGCAGTAGGTGGGTGTAGGTCATCAGCCACCTCGGCATCCTGTCCCTCAGGGTGTGCAAGGGCCTGATGTTCAGCACCCCCTGAGGGTGGGTGCTGCGCACCAGGACCAGGTCTGGACATGTCCACAGGCGGTGCACAGATGCTGCCGCTGAACCCTGTACCCCCAAGCCCAGTGGGTGACTGCTGATGCTGCCCCTCCGGCTGCCGCATCCCAGGGCTCAGTGGTGCCACCACAGTGGCTGCAACAGTCCCACTGTCCTGAACAGACACCAGTGCTGCCCCACTGGTGCTGACAGGCACAGCCTGGGACTGTGCTGACACACAGGCCTCCATGGCGGCACCACCCACAGCCATGGGCGCGAATTGCCCTGCTGTGTGTCCATCCTGTGGCACACACGTGTCACTGCCCAAGACAGTCGTGTCATCATCACTGGTGCCAGACTCTGCCCCAGCCACAGCCACAGTGTGCTGGCATCCGTGGACGTCAGCACGCCGGGACACAGGCAGGGCTTCCTCCACACCTGTCTCAATGACATCAGTGTGGACAGCCAGGTGGCCCCACTATCATACTGATCCACATATACCTGTGGAGGTGGATGGTCCCACCTCTGACTCCATCCAACTGTCCGCAGTGGACAGGCCCACCACCGCTGACCCATGCAGATGCTCAAGATCTGTAAGGGAGAGCAAAGTCACGTTACTGCATGTGACCTACCCTGCCCCCCCAGACAGACCATGACTTACCATGCAGTGATGAGCCACCACCCGTCTGGAAGCCACCACCCGGAACACCCTCAATGGCTCTTCGGTGCATGCTTCCAGCAAGCCTGTCCTCTGCTGGAGTGAGCTGTACCACCTCTGGCTGTCCCCCACCTGTTGCAGCACATGCTGCCCTGATGGCAGCCACCTTCTCCTTTACCGTCCTCCTGTCTGTGCCCATCTTCTTCTTGCACTCCTGCACAGAGCGCTGGTGGCTGCCATGCAGGTTCGTGGCACATGCCACCTCCTCCCATGCAGCAGCACGGGCCTGAGGAGTGCCACGCCATCCACTGAGCAGTGGCTCCTGATCCAGGTAGGCCTTGAAAAGGGCCTCGGTTTCGGCCTTAGTAAAATTCGGCCTCCTCCTTCCACCACTGTTTTCCTCCTCTCCAAGAATGTACTCGGTCATTATGTAGCCTGTAAGAACAGCAGTTGTTACCTGTGACTGTGCAGTCCCATGCATGTCCCTGAATCCACAGTCCACTCTCCCAAACAGCATGGCAACTCACCAATAAACTGCAGTAACCGACTATGGCCACTGCAGCACATTGTTGCACCTTTATAGCGCAATCCATGCAAATGAGGCGAGGAACAACTTTAATTGGATACAAATTGCAGTGCTGCGTCATTGAATGGCTGATCGGATGATTTGCATATGACGGCTGAATATCGCACTGTTGCGCTTTGCGCAATTGTGTTAAACATGCTGAGCCAATGGCACAGTTCTGTGGCATGCGTAGTACACCTCACTGCGCATGCCTGGGTTGCTGACGCAGGCATCTGCCACACTGATGACATGCTGTGTGCGGTAGGCAATGCAGAGCACGGCCACCATTGTGCCAGTGGCGCTATAGTGATGGTCACTACATGGCGCTGTGGCAATGGGCCTTCATAGGCGCAATGGCCCAACTGCCCGATAGTCCGCTGTGGTGCTGGCACACAGGCAGCCAATCGTGCTACACGCATTGTCATCTGATGGCACTGTGCGTGGCCTTGCGCCAGAGACCCTTGACCCTGTGCCCAACCTTTGCCCCCTTGGTGCCATGCGTCAGGCATAGGTGCACCTCTATCGCACTGTTTGGTAACAGCATGATAGGGAATGGCAGCGCTGTACTGCGCAGCATCTGCACATGGGGAGCCACGCTGCAGAGTGCCATATTGTCTACTATAGCTATTGGAATGGTGCATAGAAGAGCTGCTCCGTGGAGTGCCATTGAACTGGCCAATCTGGTGGCCATAGTCGAGCCACACCATGGGCCTCTCTTTGGGGAGGCCCTCCTGGATAGGGCAAGGACCCAGGTGTGGCAGGAGGTGGCCACTGCCCTGGATGAGGCAACAGGCTGGGGGCGTTCAGCTGAGCAGTGCAGGCACCGCTATGGTGACCTGAGCAGGAGGGAGCTGGAGTTACTGGCCTGACTGCAGTCATGTGCCAGGAGGGGCATGGTGCCACGTCCAGGTAGGGGTTCCGTCAACACTCTTTTATCATCCATATGAGTCATAGTGTTGTATGTGTCCAGCACATAGGGGAGGGACCATATGGGGTTGGCCGTGGCAGTGTTCACAGGGTGTGGGGTGGGTGGGTCTGGCTGGGTGGGAGGCACAAACCTTGGGGCAGGGGAACTTTGCTTGGACTGTACTGATGTTCTTCTCTCCTTTTGTCCCCAGAAGCCCAGAAGAACTACGCAGGGTGCAGGCAGAGCAGCGGAGGGGTGTGGAAACTGCAGCCAGGTGGGCCGAGGACCAGCAATGTCCACCTGACCGGCCCGATGAGGGTGAGTGCCAGACCTCCATGATTAGTATTGCATGCTGTGTGACAGGGTGGGCAGCGGGGGCATGGCCACCATTCATTGACATCACTGCCATGCACGCCACTTGTTACAGTCAACACTGTCCAGTGGCAATGCATGTCTGGGTGTGCATCACTGGTGGTCCATGCGTGCACCAGGTGCATGGCTGTGCCACTGCCTTTGCACCACATAGCCATGTCACTAAACGGCCACGGTGGTGCTGTGCGTGACTTGGCCAGTGGGTGTGTGCAGCGTTCCGCATGGCTGTATGCGCCTAGGTGGGCAGGTCCTGTGGACACGATCACTGCGGGTGGTCACACACCATCACAGTGGTATGTCCCATGGCAGTATGTCATGCACAGTGGGCGGGCTGTATGGGGTTGTGCACTCATGCCTGTTGACTGTGCTCCCTTGTCCTAGGTGTGAGACATCTAAAGGGAAATTTGGGACACCATGAGGGAGCTCCTGAATCTGGCCAGCGAGACGGTGGAGATACTGAGGAGGCTGGATGAGTCGGGAGTACTGCGGTGCCACAGAGCAAGGCGGACCCAGAGCCAGGAATGGCAGTCCCTTTAACAGTCCCTTGGTCCCTGACTTCCCCTACCCCCCTGGACCCACCCTCACACCCCTCCTATCCCATCCCATTTGTCCACGCCTTCCCCCTGCCCACCCCCACCTTGTTTGTGTCCCCCACCCCAAGCTTGTGAATAGCTTTTATTATTGTATATAGTTGTTTTATATTTTACAATACATTTGAATTTTATATGAATACCGTGGTGGTCTGATTTGCAGTGGGCTATAGGTGCTCAGCTGCAGTGGTGTGCATGACAGGGTGGTGCAGTCATGGGTAGTGTGTGTGTGTCCGTGTGGAGGTGACTATGGTGTGGGGTAGATATCAGTCAGTGTCTGTGTTGTGTGTGTTGTTCCCTGTGCACTGGATGACTGTGTGCAGTGGTCCATGGCGCATGCTCTGTGTCCATGGCGCACCCATCGGCCCGTCCATGGCCTGTGCAGCCGACGCACATGCCTGTCTGTGATCTGCACAGTCCACTGGCATGTCAGTGGTGGCATTCCCTGCAGGGCGGACACTGTACCCGTCACTTTGCTTGGTTGCCCATGTCACTGGTGTGGTGCATGCCTGGCTCAGGTGGCACTGTGGGTGACACAGTCATTGTCCCACCTCCATGCTGTGGCTTGTGTGTGTTGCAGGGGATGTGCCCCACTGTCTGTGGCTTGTGCTCGGGTGACTACTGGTGGTGTATGGGTCTACGGTGCCTGCGCCAGGGTAGCTGGCACTCAGTGCCATGGTGGACTGTGGGTTGCGTGTGCAGCTTACATGGGCCCACAATGGAAGCTTGTTGCCCCACCACCGCGTTCCTGTGTTGTTGTGCCCTTGGGTATGGGTGGGTGTCTGTCCAGACCCTGTGTTGCATCTGGTGTGGTGCATGCTTCCACGCACCACTGTGGGTGTCTGTGCTGGCTGTTATGGCCAGTGGTGGGCCCGGGTGTGTCACTGGAATACTGTGCAGAGCGCTGTACCACTGGTGGTGGTGTGAAGGACATGACCGTCCCATATGGGGTACCTCTTGTGCCAATGCATGGTCGGTCTCTCAGCAGTACCTCGGGGGACTGTGCATGGTGGCATTGTGTCTGCCATTGTTGCATTGCCGTGTGCTGCAACCTGCACATGGGTGCTCGTGGTGGGGCTGGCTTGCATGGTTCTGTGGTGCACAGGGTTGCATTGACACAGTGGGGGTGGTGGCATGCATGGGGTTTCCTGCAGTGGTGGTCACTGCTCATGGGAGGGTGTCTGGGGGTCATGGTGCAGGGTGTGCTGTGCACTGGGGGGGATAGTGTGGCACAGGGTGGTCTGCCCTCCTTGTGTGCCAGTCACAGCTTGCTGGTAGGTGTGATGGGGCACCATGGCTAGGCTGTGGGTTGGTTGCTTGTCTCCATGGACCAGTGGTTATTCCAGCCCTTCCCTGGTTGTGCTGTGCTTGGGGTGTGGGGGGACAATGTCTGTTCTGCTGTGTGTTCCTGTGCCCATCTGTGGCATGGATGGAGGACCCCTACCTCCCTGATTGTGCAGTTACATTGCTCTGCAGCTGGGGGGCTCCCTGATTGTGCTATGTCGCCTCTGGGCTGCTCAGCTGAACATCCCTTGTTGCGCTATGGCGCATCAGATCTGCTCAGCTTCCCCTCCCTAGTTGCACTATGGCGAAGGTGGTGCGATATTCATTTGTTGGCTGTAGGTGCAATTTGGCCTACTCCTTTTTGAATATCGTGTCTCTTGCGCAAGGGCGCAATAGACTTGCGCTTGCTCCTGCTATTGCGCACTTTTTGGGCGCAGTTTGAATATCTGGGCCTATGAGTGATCTGTTTATCCACAAGAGCTCTCTGTGGTCCTGTGGTCCTTCTGTGAATGCCATGCAGACACCTCTTAGGTAGATTAGTGTAGTGAGAACCCGTAGAAATTCTGGGCTGTGGTGCTATTCCAGAACTCTTAAAAACATTCTGTGATTGTTATCTGTTTTAGAACTCAAACCCTATTTTTTAATTGGGTTGCAAACAGAGAAGACAATAGTGAAATACATGTCATGAAATTGTGTACAGAAACAAAATCTGTTCAATTTGGGGGATGGGGAGAGGATCATGTGTGACTTTGACATGACTATACAAGGTTTATCGGTGGTTTCTTCTGTTTGCTAAAGCCAGCCACTTACAGGTGCTTACAGGGCTACCCACCCACCCCTACATTAAAAGTTGTCCTGCTGCAGCTGCATTAGACTTCCTGGGTGCAACAATAATTAATAACTACATTTATTTATTCACTTGAAGATTATATCATCATATGAACACATGAACATATGAAAAGAGCCAGCAGAAATCCACCTGGTCTATTGTGTCTGCTCGTAATGATGCAGGGTCTGGTTTTACACTTACGCCACTGACCCTTTCCCCCACAACCATGTCTCCCTCTCCCCCATTTCCCCCTTTCCTTGGTCCCAATGGTTCCCTTTGTGTTTGTCCCACACCCTCTTGAATGCTCCCACTATTTTTGCTGATACCACCTCCTCTGGCAGCTCATTCCAGGTGGTCACCATCCTCGCCATATAGAAATGTTCCCATACATACCTTCTGAATCGCTCCACCTCATCAATTTTAGGCTGTGCCCCCTAGTGGTTGTTTTCACTCATTTTAAAGAGACCCTCCTTTTGCATTCTGTTAATTCCCTTCATGTACTTGAAGGTCTCTATCATATCCCCCCTCTACCTCCTCTCCTCCACGAAGTACATCCCAGGGCTCCCAGCCACTCCTCATAGGACCTATCCTGTAGCCCCTCTGTCATCTCGGCTGCTCTCTTCCGAATCCCTTCCAGCATGCTAATGTCCTTCTTAAGGTATGGATGCCAGTACCTCATCCCATATACTAAAGGTGGTCTCACCAATGACCTGTACAGCGGTAAAATGACCTCGCTCCACCTGCTACTGAACCCCCTTGCAATACACCCCAGCATTCTGTCAGTCTTTGCCACTGTCTTCTTACACTGAGAGGTGTGTTTCAGATCCCCACTCCTGAACTGTTTTCCTTTTGGAAGCGTTTGCTAAAGCACTTACTAAAGTGGTGGTGGTTCATCATGTAGAAGTTAAGAAAATAAGTAATGATGAAACCAGGGCTTGGTTGAATCTGTAATCAAAGTTAAACAAGTCTCAGTTTCTATATACTGTATCATTTATAGAGTAGCTTATATGCACATTATCTATCACCTGCAAATTAAAGAGAGTTTTTTTACTGCTTGATGAACATTATTCAAAGAAATATGAATGAAAATAGTAATTTACATAAGCTAACCTCAGCTTCTTGCTGCTGTTGCTTTTAAATGACTAACTCAACAGTTGCTGTGTTTCAAGCTTTCTATAATCACCAAAGTCAAGGTACTGCAGCCACACACGTGTAAGTGGTGCACATTCAATTATAATGTTTTGCTGGCAAAAATTATCAAGATAAGCATTTGCCTTTCATTTTCTTTCATTTCTGAACTAAGATACAGTATTTTGAAGTTCTTTAAAAGTTCTCACTCCTGTGCCATGCATGCCAAGAAAAAATGAAATATTGTGGTAAACTACGGTGCTGTTTACCATCAGAAACATGTGATAACACCATCCCAATGCATCCATGTCATGAATCTAGCATGTACAATTCGACAGTTACCTCAACAGAAGAGATTTTTGTAAATTGCAAATGGCAGCAATCTTTAATGACATGAGTCATAAATTGAAAAATTAGATCTAAAAAATATCTGAGAAAACTAAAAATGCACTGAGGATGAAGCTAAGGATGTCAGTATTTTGCTAAAAATATATATGATGAAGTTATTTTGCCGACCAACAAATACCACTGCTTTAAATAAAAAAAAAAGCAATTTTTGGAGACTGTTATATATTTAACACAACTCATACTTAAAGTGCTTTTGTCATGTTTGCCATAGCAAATGGGAATAGCAACCTGTAGGAGTTGTGAATCAATCTCCTACCATTCAAACTGCCAAAAAGTGATGTTTTCCATGAAAAAAAATGCCCCTTTGTTTCTCAGTGCTGCAAGCCCCCAACTGTAACATCATGCAAGGGAAACAGTTTTAAAGATCATGTGCAACGGTGTTTACATATTTTTAATAAAAGCTTGAAAAGCTGACATTCAAGTCCCTGTGTCATGATTAGTGTTTCCTGAAAATGTCATGCTGTTTGATATTGTGGTTTTCTTTAAATCAGCATGTGTTAACTTGCTCTACAGTGGCTGAAAACAGTGAAGTTATTTTTGTCCTCTCAGTCAAACTTAGAGTGCGATGACATCATTTTGGAGTAGCTTACTGTTTCAGATTCCCAATCAGAACAGCACTCTGTAGAGTTAATGGTTTGCTGAGCTCTCCAACTTTCTTACAAACCCAGTCTCTGGTTTGTTATTAGAAAGATCAACTTAAAACATATCATTATCTTCTGATAAAATACTGATCATTTCAGTTTCAACACTGAATTGAAGTAGTGGAAATCCTTCTCTGTGAGAAATCAGCTTGTCTGTATCACAGTTTTCGGTTCTTTCTAATCAAAAATCTGATTTTTTTTTTCTAGCTACATAGCACAGGGCTGTTTAATGAATATAAAATAAATCCAAATTTTGTTCATTCACAGAACAGTCTGTCTTTGATGTAGCCTTCATAAATATGTTCATGTAAGAACATTTTTTTATGTCAGATTGACAAACACTACATGTGTTTGAAATACTGTAGCAGAGTGTGACAGGCACCTGTCTAAACTCACATATTTCAGTTCTTTGGTGGTTTCTGTGTGAAAATATATCATGTATGTGTACAACTCGAAACACTGTGTAGCATCCCAATGCACCGTGTCTCTTCCCCACAGTTGAGGCAGCTGCAGTCTACTGCCACCTGTCCCTGCCCCACAAGCCCCCTGACTTCTGCTCCACATGCGAGACTGCTGCATCCTGCTGCCCACTGTCTTCTCCCACACAGTCAGAGATTGTGCATCCTGCTGCCTCCATCCCCTGCCTAAAGAATCAGGGCTGCTGCACCCTGCCACCCCCTGCCCAGACAGTTGGGGATGACGCACCCTGCTGCCCTCTCCCCCTCACCCTCACAGATAGGGAAGCTGTACCTGTTGACCCCTGTTCCTGTCTCCACAGTCAGGGCTGCTGTGCCATGCTAAGCCCTAGTGTGGCAGGTCCCCTGCCTCCACAGCTGGATCTGCTGTACCATGCTGCCCTAGCCACCAGAGGTGGGGCTTTTACTACACCCTGCTACCCACTTCCATTGCCCCAGATGGGCAGGGCTGCTGTACCATCTGTACCCCATCTCATAGTCAGGGCTGCTGTACCCTGATTCCCTCTGTGTTCTGCACCACAGTCAAGACTTCTGCATCATGCTGTCCTTTATCCCTTGTCACCAGAGACAGGGCTACTGCACTCTGCTCCTTTCTACACAGTTGGAGTTGCCATGGCCTGCTGTGCTCTAGTTCCCCATGCTGCTGCAGTTTGGGCTGCTGCATCATGCTGCCACTTACCACAAGATACAGGGCATTTGCTGTGCCCTATTGCATGCCTCCACAGTTGAGGCAGTTGCACCCTGCTGTCCCCTGCCACGAGTCAGATCCTTTGCTATACCCTGCTGCCCACATCCCTTGTCCCAGACAGGTATGGCTGCTGCACCCTGTCCCACAGTTTGGGCTGCTGTATCCTGATGCCACCCCTATTTCCTGCCCAAACATTCAGGGCTGCTACACCCTGCTGCCCTCTGTCCCCATGCTCACAGCCTGGGCCATGGCACCCCTGTTGCCCCCTGTCCCTGTTTCCACAGTCAGGGCTGCTGTGCTGTGCTGTGCTACACCCTAGAGTCTCATGCCTGCATCCACATTTGGGGCTGCTGAGCCCTGCTACACATTTCCATTGCCCCAAACAGGCTGGGCTGCTGTACAATGTACTCCCTGTACCACTGTCAGGGCTGCTGTATCCTGATGCCCACCTGTGTCCTGCCCCACAGTCAAGGCTTCTGTACCATGCTGTCCTTTGTCCCCTGTCACCGTTGTGTCCTGTTGCACCACACAGCCCCTTGCCTCCACAGGCAGGGGACAGGGTGCAGCAAATGCCCTTACTCTTGTGCTGCACCCTCCCCAAACAGTTGGGGTTGCTGCAACCTGCTACTCTCTCTCTCTCTCTCTCACACACTCACAGTCAGGGACACTGCACATGTTGCCCTCATTCCTGTCTCAGCAGAGTGTAGCAAAGGATCTAACTCTGGTGGCAGGGGGGACAGCAGGGTGCAACTGCCTCAACTGTGGAGGCATTCAACAGGGTGCAGCAAATGCCCTGAATCTTGTGGCAAGTGGCAGCATGGTGCAGTAGCCCTAACTGTAGAGGCATGGGACTCTAGGGTACAGCAGGCCACAGCAACCCAACTGTGTAGAAAGGAGCAGTGTGCAGCAGCCCTGTCTGTGGTGATAGGTGATAGAAAACAGCATGGTGCAGAAGCCTCAGCTGTGAGGCAGGACACATGGGACATCAGGGTACAGCAGTCCTGACTGTGAGATGGGGTACACTTGGTGCAGCAGCCCCTGCCCATGGAGGCAGGGAACATGGCACTTTAGGGCCTAGCGCAGCACAGCAACCTTGACTGTGGAGACAGGAACAGGGGACAACAGGTGCAGCTTCCCTAACTGTGAGGGTGGTGGAAATAGGGCAGCAGGGTGCAGCAACCCCAATTGTTTGGGCAGGGAGCAGCAGGGTGCAGTAGTCCTGATTCTTTAGGCAGGGGATGGAGGCAGCAGGGTGCACAATCCATGACTGTGTGGGAGAAGATAGTGGGCAGCCTTGAATGTGGAGCAGAAGGCAGGGGGCTTGTGGGGCAGGGGACTGGTAGCAGAAGACTGAAACTGCCTCAACTGTGGGGCAGAGACACAGTGCATCAGGATGCCACATAGTGGTTCTAGTTGTACATGTACATGATGTATTTTCACACAGAAACCACCAAAGAGCTTAAATGTGTGAGTTCTGACAGTACATGTGCTTAATACTGTAGCAGAGTGTGATAAGCACAAGTTTGTCAATCTGACGTGAAAAAAAAGTTCTTACATGTTTGTATTTATGAAGGTTACATCAAAGACAAACTGTTTCTGTGAATGAACAAAATTTAGATTTATTTTATATTCATTAAACAGCCCTGTGTTATACAGTTAGAAAAAAATTGAGGTTTGATTAGAAAGAACAGAGCTGTAATACAGACAAGCTGATTTCTCACAGAACATATTTCCACTACTTCACTTCAGCATTGGAACTAAAATGATCAGCTTTGTAAAGGAAGAGAATGATGTATTTTAAGCTGATCTATCTAAACACAAACCAGAGACTGAGTTTGTAAGGAACCTGGGGAGCTCAGCAAACCATAAACTCTATAGAGTGCTGCTCTGATTGGGAATCTGAAACAGCAAGCTACTCCAAGATGATGTCATCGCACTCTTAAGTTTGACTGAGAGGACAGAAGTAACTCCACTGTTTTCAGCCACTGTAGAGCAAGTTAACAAATGCTGATCTAAAGAAATCCACAAAACCAAACAGCATGCAATTTTCAGGAAACACTAATCATGACACAGGGACTTGAATTTCAGCTTTTAAAGCTTTTATTAAAAATATGCAAAAACCGTTGCACATGATCTTTAAGCACTGTGTTGAAACAGATACCTTTGTTGGTTAGTCTTGGTATTGCAAATATCCTTTTTCTTTCACAATTTTGGACTCAGCAGAAGCTGGACACCAAAGAAAAAGAAAAGTAGTCTGACCCATAATTACACTCCTGAACTACTTATAGTCATTCAGGCCCTATAACCTAAACATAGAAAACTAACATCACGCTCCCACATTCTGACAGGAGCTGCCACTTCAGACCTGTCACTTCACCAGCAGATAGTAAAAGTCAAGCAACATCTACACATACTGGTAAGTTATCTTTTTGGCCTATCTGCATCACAAAAACAGTTTTCCAGAAACTTTTCTACCAACTGTACTGCTGTAAACAGTGCTGACATAGGAGCCTGCACTTTGATAAGGGAGAAGGAAAAATCAGCTATGTACTGTACCCACAGTGCCTTGCTATATGCATAGATACATAGATGTTGACAGCAGATAAGGGTCTACGGACCCCCTAGTCTACCCATATGTGCACGTACTTAGCTTTTTCAAGCTTCTGTAGAACTAGGTTATACAGGTACAGGTATGTCTACACATTAGGTGCTATTCTGCAGTCCCCACTACCAAAATAAGGTCCTGCACCTCTGAGTAATGAACATTTAAGTCAACTTTATATTTTGTCCAGAATTCCTTGTTGTTGTATGCAAAACAGTGACAGTTCCCTTGCATGACATCATTCTGGGGGTGTGGCCCCACACAGAGAACTAGAGGGCGGGCAGAAACAAAAACATACAAAAAAATGACATGACCGATTTTTTACAGAACAAATTGCAGCTTCCACATCTGAAGCATGGGTGGCAATAGCGTATTATGTTAAACAGGCATTTGCAGAATGTGACTAAATCACTTCAAAAAGAAACTGCATTTTACTAGTTGATATTTATTCTGCAGGTAAACTGCCATTTCCTACTGATATAAAATGGAAGTTGCCACCACAAAAATCTAAATATATGATTAAACAGGTAAACATCATTAATACATACAGCTTTCTATTAGATGCAGCATCAGTCATCAATGACTATTTAAGTAAAATGTAGGTCATATAAACCAGAAAATCATTTCTGCACCACGTAATAACTCAAGTAACATTTAATTGCACCTCTCCACAATTCCTATGCCATTCTGGCAAAGTGTGGTTCCTCTATGGAGGCACCTGCAGTGGAGACCAAGGAGGATGCTGGGAACCTCCACAAAGAAGACCCATAGGAGGGTGGCATGGGACCCCACAGGGGAAGGAAACAACTCCTGGTGGGGGACTCCATTGTTAGGAAGGTAGAACTGGGGGATGAAGGGGAGAGGGAGGTAAGGTGCTTACCTGGTGCCATGGCTTGGAGGGACAGGGAGTGAATCCTCAGGATTGCCAGAGCAGCTGCACAGGGGAGGGAGCTGGATGTCATTGTCCACCTAGGGACAAATGACCTGGCTAAGAAAGGGATTAGAGCAGTGTAGGAAGAGTTTGTGGAATTGGGGAGGGGCCTTAGACAAGTAGCATGCACAGTAACCTTCTCGGAGGTGCTGCCCATCTATGGCGTAGGAGAGGCTAGGGTATTCCACACCATGGGATTCAATCAGTGGTTGAAAAACTGGTGTGGAGCTCAGGGATTTGGCTTCATTGGGGACTGGGGGTTCACCTGGAGTGATGCAAGCCTATACTGGCATGATGGGCTGTGTCTGTCCAGGAGGGGAACCAGGATCCTAGGTGATAGGTTTAAATGCTTCATTGGCAAGCATTTAAACTAGCCAAGGGGGGAGGTACTGGAAAGGAGCAGGGAAATCCTAGCCTCCCCCCAAAAATCACAGTAGTAAGTGCGGTAAACACCAACATAGAGATGGCGATAGGGAGAAGGGCAGGGGTAAATGGGGAAAGTGACAAAGGCAAGAAGGACAGGGATGGGGCAAAAAGAAGTAAGGCCATCAGGAAATGGAAGGTAATGAGTACCAATGCCCGTAGTCTGGGCAACAAGCTCCCTGAGCTGGTGGCCTTGATGGAAGAGGGATGCCTAGATATCGTAGTAGTCACAGAAACATGGTACACAGAGAACCATGACTGGGATGTTAACATACCAGGGTACATAACCTACAGGAGAGACAGGCAGGGAGAAGAGGGAGGAGTAGCTCTCTATGTAAAGGAAGGGATAAAAGCAACTGAACAAAAGAGTAAACAAGGAGGAGAGGAGGCACTGTGGGTCACCTTGGAGACTGGAAAGGGCACCACAGTCCGCAACAGGGGTTGTGTACAGACCCCAAGTCAGCAGGAGGGAAATGGACAAGGATATGATAGAAGGCATTCTTAGGATGGCAGAGAAAGGGGAGATACTGTTGATGGGAGACCTGAATATACCAGATGTTAACTGGAGCACATTTGCTGCAGTCACATCCAAGAGCAGGGCCATTCTCAATGCCCTACAGGTGGCAGGCTTCAGACAGCTAGTTTCAGAACCCACTCATGAGGGAGCAATCTTAGACCTCGTACTCTCAAATGGCAGCAGTGAGAGGATCTCAGATCTAGAAGTGGGTTGCCATCTGGGAACAGGTGACCATCAAACAGTGTGGTTCATGTTAAACTCAGCTACAGAGTCAAGCCATACAAAAGTGAGGGTACTGGACATCAGGAGGGCTGACTTTGGCAAGATGGGAGAGTGCCTCAGAAAAGCACTAGCAAACAGGCTAGAAGGAGGGGTGGAGCAACAATGGGGAATCATCAAAACTGCCATCACAGAGGCAACAAGCCTTTGTGTGAAGCAAATAAACAAATCAAAATGAAAGAAAAACCACTATGTTCTCAAAAGAGGTGGCTGGGAAAGTCAGGGAGAAAAAGATAGCATTCAAGAAGTATAAGGAAACACAGAAGGAGCAGGACAGAGAGCTGTACCAGTTAAGGCAGAAGAAAACAGGGAGGGAAGTCAGAATAGCAAAGACCCAAACTGAGGAAAAGATAGGCAACTCGGTTAAGAAGGGGGATAAAACCTTTTATAGGTACATCAGAGAGCGTAGAAAGACAAAGGGAGGGATAGTGAAGCTGAATAGAATGAATGGTGGGTGGGCAGAGGGGGACAGTGAAAAATCAGGGATACTGAATGAATATTTCTGCTCAGTATTCACAAAAAAGGAGGGGGACATGCCTAATCCAATTAACAGAAGCACTCTTGATGTGTGTGTGTGTGGGGCGATCCCTGCCCTTTCACAGAAGAAAGGATTCTGCAAGAGCACCTAAAACTGAAAGTAGACAAAGCAATGGGGCCTGATGGAATTCACCCCAGAATTTTAAAAGAATTAAGGGGGGAACTAGTGAAACCACTGAGTACTTTTTTTAATAAATCATGGGAGGATGGTGTGGTACCCGAGGACTGGAGGAAGGCGGATGTGATTCCCCTTCACAAAAGTGGGACCAAGACAGAGGCAGGAAACTACAGACCTGTCAGTTTGACCTCTGGAGTAGGGAAAGTGATGGAATCACTTTTGAAGGAAAGAATTGTTGAGTACCTAGAGGCCAGTAAGGCACAGGACTCAAGGCAGCATGGGTTCACAGCGGGAAGGTCATGTCAGATTAATCTAATAGATTTCTTTGACTGAGTGACCAAAGTAATAGACCAGGGAGGGGCTGTGGACATGGTCTAGCTAGACCTTAACAAGGCATTTGACACAGTCCCACACAGAAGATTAATAGTCAAATTAACCAGCCTGGGAGTGGGTCCCAGGGTGGTAGCCTGGGTAAAACATTGGCTGGACAACAGGACACAGATGGTAATTGTAAATGTAGTCCACTCTGAAGAAAGAGGGGTTACTAGTGGGGTATCGCAGGGTTCAGTACTGGGTCAGTCCTTTTTAATGTCTTTATAAGTAACATTGCAGAGGGACTGGAAGGAAAAGTATGCCTCTTTGCAGATGACACAAAGATCTGCAACAGGGTTGATACACAAGGAGGCGTGGAAAGGATGAGAAGGGACTGGCAAGGTTGGAGGAATGGTCAGAAGTATGGCAGCTAGGATTCAATGCAAAGAAGTGCAAAATAATGCACCTGGGAAACAAGAACACAGGGAAGAGTACACAATGGGGGTAGAACAACAACGAAAAGGAAAGGGACCTGGGGGTAATCATATCAGATGACCTTAAGGTTAGAAAGCAATGTGAAAAGGCATACTGGGAAGTATAGGGAGAGGCATCACCAGCAGAAAACAGGAGGTTGTTATACCTCTGTACTGACAGTTGATGAGACCACATCTGGAGTACTGCATCCAGTTCTGGAGAACCCATCTCCACAAGGACATAGACAGGATAGAGGCAGTCCAGAGGAGGGCAACTAAAATGGTGCAGGGTCTGCAAGAGAAGCTGTACGAGGAGAGACTAAAGGAGCTTAATATGTATACCCTTGAGGAAAGGGGGGGGGCATGATAGAAACTTTTAAGTACCTCAGTGGAATCAACAAAGTCCAAGAGGGTAGCATCTTTCAGAAAAAGAGACATGCAAACAAGGGGACACGATTTAAAGATGGGGGGAGGCGGTTCCGGGGGAATGTGAGGAAGTATTTTTTTACAGAGAGGGTAGTGGATGCATGGAACAGCCTTCCTGAGGAGGTTGTGGGCTCTAAAACTGTGGGAGAATTCAAGAATGCATGGGACAGACATATAGCAATTCTTGTGGGGGGGGGGTAGGAAGAAATAGGCTGTTGGTTAACTAGGATCTGCGGCCTATCCTGTAGGTAGGGAAATGGGCAGACTAGGTGGGCCAAGCGGTCCTTATCTGCCGTCAAAGTCTATGTTTCTATGTTTCTATGTTAATGTAGCTGCAGCTGTTGGCATGTAATTTTGTAATGCCGTTGGTCCTGTTCCCACTGATGCTAACTTTACTTTCAAAATTGCTGATTATAGGTGTTATTGACAAAACAGTTTATCATAGATGCAAATGGTGAAACTATCTTGTAGATATATTCCATAGTAGAACTACACAATGACAGAAATCACAGTCCTTTAAATTCTGTTCTTTAAAGTTGTTTTTTTTTATTCACATAGAATACCGCTACCTGATTTCCCCTTACATTTGCCTCCTAGCCTGGTGTAGGTGTGACTGAATTGTCTGATTTGTTATGTTTGTTCTTAGTGTACCTACTCCTGTTTTAATCAGGTGCTTTATTCCACTTTACTGTAACTATGAACCATGCCAGGGTTATGCCATTGCCTTTAACTGTGTACTGTGTCTATGCTATGTATTTGCTCCCCTTTCCCCTGGCTTGATACTAGAAACAAGCCTTGGCTCAGTGTGTGCCTTTCCCGGTCACCAATTTTTAAATAAATAAATAAATAATACAGATTTTTACGAACCACCCTCTGAGTTGTCATCATTTGCATCAGTCACTTGATGAGGATCTGCAGTCGGTGTACTTTTGTAGGGATATGAAAATCTTGCCTTGTTAACTCTAAAGAATGTTAACATATGTACATTTTCTGACAGCAACCTATTTCTGGTGTCTGTCACAAACCCACAATACTGCCAGCTGTACTAAACATGCATTCTGAAGAGACACTTGTTGAAGGACAAGCAATATATTTAGAGGATTCATTGTACAGCTTAGAAAGCAGAGAACACTTAGAAAAAGAATCAGTTTAACTTGATATGACAACAATTTGTTAAAGGTGTTTGAAACAGATTTAGCTTGCTACTAGAAGTGGAATTGGGAGTTACAGAACAACTACTGCTCACATTTGAGGACTATTACTGTCCTGTATCTGTTCATGAAGATGGACCTGTACGTTGTGGAGATGAGAAGTGTGTGTTTGTGCTTGAGTCTTTTGAATGCTGCATCTCATATAATAACAGAAATTTGCAGTGCTCTACATTATCTCTTTTTGGGAGATGTATAGCCTTGAACCTGGGTTCTGAGAGAGTTGCAAGCGTTTTGATTTCATTATTGCAACTAATCTGTCATCTTTTTGGAAGTGCTCCGTCATTCTCTTTACAAGATTTCTAAGATACTGCTGACAGCTTGTTTCTTCTTCAGATCTGCCTCTCTCTGTGGAGTCAGAACACTCAGATGATGTGTAATTAACATTATAAGTGGGATAACCTGACTCAGAGTCACACATTCTGCAGACATGCCCCCTGTAGCTGTTTCATATGGAGCAAGGATGCAGAACACTGTCTCTGTTAACTTCTATTGCAGCACAGAAAGCATAATGCCATCTCCAATAATGTAATTGCTATGTAATTGCCAATGGCTCAATGAAATCCCAGTGCACATTCTAAACTCCCAATGCATCTCGCAATTTAAAAATGGCCTAAGGCAACACCTTCTTACTAGGACAGTTTGTGACTGCCACTAGGATTCTAACACCCATAATACCCACTCACCCACACTCTCCTTCCCCTTCCTTTTACACACACTCTTCCCTATTGCCCTATCTCTCTGTCTTCCCCTCCCCCCTGTGCCTTTTCTCCCACTGGATCAACCTTAAAACCAACATACTACCACTACCTCCCCAGCCTCCTAGACAAAGCCACTTCTTCTGGCTGCCCACTCCCCCCCGTCTCCCCTCTCCCTCACCTTGACTCCTCCTTGGACTCTCATACTAGGTGTCACACCTGTTTATCTCCTTCGCTACATATAAACACTGTCCTTTACCCTAGTTGAATGCTCTTGATGCTGTACTATCACCATTGGTACTATGAATGACATTGTATCCTTACTGTATACTAGCTACCTATTATTTGAGTATTGTATGTAAACTGTTATTGCTGTCATTGTCACTGTTTGACATGGAACCGTTGTAAAAAAAGCTTTGAGCTCAAAGGTATGATCCGAATCCCTAAATAAATAAAAATTGGAGCAATATTCATGTACAGCTTGCATTTGTTTCAAGAGGTGCTGCAGCATATAAAGAGTTGAGTTCCACCGAGTGGAAACATTTTGAATCAGCTTTTGGTGGGTCAGATTGTGTTTCTTTTGCAGTTCAAATAATATCCGTACCACCTTGGTTGAATGAGAAAAGTGAGCCACGCTTTATTTATTTATTTATCTTTGCAAATGGCAGTCCTAGCATCAACTTGTGTTTCACTGATCAGGAACCCACTGACAGTTAAATGTAAGCAATGTGCAAAGCAGGAAGCATGCATGAACCCTATATCATGTACTGCTTTTCAAAGATGTTGGCTTCATTTTCACTTACTATAAAACCACATTTTAGACCATGAGAATAAATCCAATCATTAAGGGGCTCATTTGGTTCTTGTAAGATATGTGGAACTGTTTGACTTTGCCCAACTTCTTTATATGTAGCAGTACCACATATGCACATGCTTGTTTTTGAAGCAGTGCAAGAAAAACTGACCTAATGAGTGGTAAGGACATATAATCTATATATTCCACTGCTGCTCCACATATCTGTCATGACATGAATAACTCCACCCTCTGCAATTTTAAGTGGAAGCACCACTGTTGCCTTTAATTCCTGATAAATGTTTGGTATTTCAACTTAGACAAAGTGCCTTCAACAAGGAATGTTGCAATGAGGGTACATAGATACATAGATACATAGACAGAGTCGGCAGATAAGGGCCTATGGCCCACCTAGTCTGCCCATTTGAGCTTGTAAGTTCAGTTTGTTTTCCTAGAAGTCTATTTCCCCTTACCCCTGAAGGGTCTGCAAGTTTCATGGCTTCCCTAAAATCTTCATGATCTACTAAAGAGTATGGGATAAGGGCTTCACCTAACATTTCTTTTATTTTATGATTAAGATACAGATTCTTTGGATGACTTTTGTTAAACATATTCTTCCTCTCAAATGTCTGAGACAAGGTTAGCTGCTTACATGTCCCTGGTTTATTAGACACTGTGCTTCGTTTCCCAGTTGGAGGTTGGGGTTGTGCAGTTACACATTTGATGCCATCACTGGATGCTCAACTGGTGCTAATGGTACTGGTGGTAATGGTGGCCTTGGTGCTGGCAGTAGTTCTATCTGCATCAGGTTTACAAAATTCACTATCCATTTCTACGTCCTTCTCAGTGGTGGTCTGGAAGGTGGAGGCATGATTTTTCACTGATCAAGATGTGTCTTCAGATGGCATTTCAGACCTGTAGTACTGAGACATGGAGCAACTTTACCACTGCTTACACATTCTTTACAGAGAGTACAAATTGCTCTGCAAGGATCAATTTTACTGACAGAAAAATAGTTCCACACTGAAAAAGTGACAGACTTGGTTTGAGTTCTTGGAAGATAACTGAAAATTGTAATACCATGTTTATTTCCACCTGTGTCAGCAGAACCCAGATCATCCATATTTTTTGTACCCATGGTGCTAGCAGAGTTGACACTTGATGTTTTTTTCTTTGATCTGATGCAGAAGTGGTGGATTTATCCTCCTCATTGCAACCATTTGTGGATTTAATTGCAACTTGCACTACCTGATTCCTTGCTAGTAGCAGACTCGCTCATTTGGCTTGGGTTTCAGACAAAGAGTTACTGGTCAGGGTTATTGTCAGTTGCACTACTCTTACTGCTTGTCACAGGGATTATAACAGCATGAACAGCACACTTATAGTGCCTCTACATGTGACACCAGCAGCAACGCAAGTTATCTTAAAAGGTCCCAGTTTACCACAGTTCACTGTGGCTCTTTTGGTATTTGTATGTTTATCACCTGAAATATTTGAGTCATTTTTGCTACCACCAGGATTACCATTACACAGACACCTGAACCACTAGAGACAGATGCTTCTGTGTCGTCAGTCGTAATAGCACCAGTGATTGTGTACTCAACTCCTGCATTAGACAGTGGAGTGGCTCAACTCACAGATTTGGTTTTCACTTTATGATGGTGTGATGCAGTGGAAGCTAATCGAAGAAGCAAAGTTCAAGGTGGATCCCAGGTTCAAGGCTTAAACAATGGGCAAGGGGAAATGATGTCAAGAGTTTAAATTATTAATAAAAAAAGTTTTGCTTTTCAATATAGAAATTGTCTGTATTCGATTTATATTCTACTTTAATAATTCTTTCATATGATATTTAAATTTATTAATTTATTTGTGAGATACCACGCATTGAGTGCTGGGTGGTACATGATCACACACTAGGTACATTGCAGTCAAAGGGAGCACAGCAGGGCAGACAGACAGTACATCACATAAGAGTCACAGATATTTTTCAATGAATAAAGGTTTTTTTCTATCCTCATCTGTTACCCGTTATATTTCTGAGATTTATTTATCGCGCCTATCACCCAAAATATTTCTGGGATTGATTCATCTCCCCGTCACCCAAAATATTTCTGGGATTGTCTCCCCTGTCACCCAAAATATTTCTGGGATTGATTTATCTCCCCTGTAACCCAAAATATTTCTGGGACTGATTTATCTCCCCTGTAACCCAAAATATTTCTGGGACTGATTTATCTCCCCTGTCACCAAACATAGTTCTGGGATTGGTTTATCTCCCCTGTAACCCAAAATATTTCTGGGATTTATTTATCTCCCCTGTCACCCAAAATATTTCTGGGATTAATTTATTTGTGTGAAATACCACACACTGAGTGCTGGGGGGCACACAGTCACACATATGAGTCAGTGCAATTAAAGGGAGCACAGCATGAGTTAGGACAGATGGCCAGTTTGTCACATAAGAGTCACAGATATTTTTAAATGACTATAATAATAATAATTATAATAATAATACCATAGAGGTCTGGGTTTATGAGGTAATAACTGGACCAGGGATAATAAACTCTGAGGCTGAAGACAGAGCTGAACATTAACCTCCTGGTCTGGTTATTACTGAGGAAACCCACAGTAGTATTGGTATTATTGCTATTATACTGGAAAAATAATAAAAAAAATTAAACAGCAAAATCTATGCGTCTCACTATAGTGCATACAAACATATGAAGAAGCCAGCAGAAGAAGACCATTTGGTCTAGCTAGTCTACTCATATTGCAGGATCCACAGCTTGAACTACTGTTCCCGTTCCCCCCACCCCACTCCTGCCATCCTCCCTACCCATGATCCTTACCTTCTCCCTGTGCCTATCCCAGCCTCTCTTGAAGTTGCCCACTGTCTTCAACGAGACCACTTACTTTGGCAATGCATTCCAAGTGTCCACCACCCTCTCCATGAAGAAGTGCTTCCTTACCTCCCTCCAAACCCCCCCACTCCAGCTTAAGATTGTGCTCCCTCGTGTTATGATTGCCACTCAGCTTAAAGAGACTCTCCTTATGCACCTTATTTATCCCTTTCAATACTTGATGGTCCCAATCATGTCCCCTCACTCTCTCCTGTCCTCCAGGCAGTGCATGTTCAGTGCCCTCAACCTTTCCTCATATGCCTTACCCTGCTGACCTGCTATCATCTTTTTAGGCCTCCTCTGGACCTTCTCCAGCAGGATAATGTCCTTTTTGAGGTGTGGGCACCAGTACTGAACTCCGTACTCTAGATGTGGCCTCACCAGTGACCTGTACAAAGGCAGTATAACTTCCTCTATCCTACTACTGATCCCCTAGCTATGCATACCAGAATCTTGTTTGCCCTTGCTGCTGCTTTCTTCCACTACAAGGAGTGCTTCAGGTCACTGAAGCATCATGATCATGTCATGATTAGATCATGGATGCATCTGTAAGAAAGCAGGAACTGTTTCTCACAGAAGTGCTGTACCATTAGTAGAGTCCCTGACTGGCTGCTGCATGATGATGTGGGAGAGGAAACTGGGCTTGCTCTTCTATTGGCTAAGTATACATCCAGCAGCCAGTCTAAATGCAGAGCCACTGTCCCATTATTGTTCTTAGCCAATCAGAATGCAGAGCCATTGCCCCATTATTCAGTCTACTGTCCAGTTATTGCCGAATAACTGGACAGTAACTGCACTCTGACTGGCTAAGAGCCAAACTACAAGCCCTAGCCAAACTACAAGAATCCTTGGCCCACACCCGACTAGCTGACTACCTTGCAACAAACAACATCCTCTTGCCCAATCAGTCCAGCTTCAGGAAACACCATTCCACAATTTCCTCCCTCCTGCACATCACCAATGATACCCAAACTGCCTCTGACCAAGGCTTCCTTACAGCAGCAGTATTTGTCGATTTAGCCAAGGCATTTGACTCTGTATCCCACCCTCTTCTCCTACAGAAGCTTGAGACAGCTGAACTTGCCCCATCACTGTAAGGTGGTTTCAGTCTTATCTATCCACCAGATTTCAATCTGTTAGAATCGCTGACACCACATCCCTCCTCTCCCTATTCTGGTGGGTGTCCCTCAAGGCTCTGTTCTTGGTCCCATTCTCTTCTCCCACTTCATTAATGACCTTCCCTCCTCCTGCACCACTTCATCAATACACATGTATGCAGATGACACCATCCTCTTTACCTCTGGTCCCAACCTGCTTGAAGTCCAAGTTACCCTACAAAGCAACTTTGATAACATTCAGCACTGGTTCAGCCAATATCAACTGAAACTAAACACCACCAAAACTGTCTCCATGGTTTTCGACTCTGCCCAGAAACTTAGCCGTATTACCCCCCCACCCCGTCACCTCTCTCAAAGGCTCCCCACTTGACCACATCACCAGATACAAGTACCTTGTCATTTGGCTGGACCCCCATCTGTCATTTTCAGCTCACATTGAATCTATCACCTCCAAGCTGCACCCCAAAGTTGGCATGCTATACCGGAACAGGGACTCTCTCCCGTTACCTGCCAGATGTGAAATTGTCTCTAAAATGATCCTCCCCATACTAGATTATGTGGACATGGTTTACAGCTCTGCCCTGTAACCTCCCTTGCCAGGTTGTATACCCTTCTAAACTAATTTTGCCACTTTGCTACAAACTCCCCCCCCCACGCACCCATCACTGCAATCTTTACTCCCTCCTTGGACTAAGCCCCTTATCTCACAGGCGCTATATACACACCCTCAACCTTATATTTAAATACTGATTTAACTCGTTCCCCTCCTATTTTAAGGACTGTCTAGCCTCAGACTCCCTAGCCCCCTAAGAACTCAGACACAGAAATGAAAGATCCTTCACCTTGCCCCGACCCTCTTCTGCAGTGGGCAAAGCTGCTTTTTCCTACCAGCTTCCCTACTTGTGAAACAAACTTACCCCTACTATCAGAAACTCGCCCTCTCACTCTAGCTGCAAGCAACAGTTACATCTCCTTCCTCTACCCTTCTGCCACTGCCACAACTGAGCTAAACCCACTACCTCTACTGACCTTACCATCCTACAGCCCTCTCTAGCACTTATTAAAGATTCATGATGTAGAGCACTTACTATTGTATTGCTCACCTATAGAGATTCATCACATGTCCTGTTTTTACTCTCACCACTGTATTATATTGATTGTAATTAGCTGCTATTGTTCTGTTAACTAATTCTCTGCATTTATTGTCTATATTTCCACTGCTTCTTTCCCCCGGATCGCACTGGGAATCGAGCCTTGGCTCAGCGTGCCTTTCCCGGTTACCAAATGTTAAAATAAAAAAAAAGTAAATAAATGAATACATAAGAGGAATCTTTTTCAGTATAACAAAATATTTTTCTCTCCTCCCCTGTCACCCAAGATATTTCTATGATTGATTGATTTCCCATCACCCAAAATATTTCTGGGACTTATTTATTTGTGTGAGATGCTATACACTGAGTGCCTGGGGACACACAGTCACACACTTGGTACAGTGCACTTAAAGGGAACACAGAAGGAGTCAGAACAGATGACCAGTACGCTATATAAAAGTCACAGATATTTTTAAATGAATAAAGGATTTTTCTCTTCTCCCCCATCAACCAAAATATTTCCAGGATTTATTTAGAGTATTTACATGAGATACCATACATTGACTGATTGGGGGGGGGGCACACGGTCACACACTGGGAGCAGTACAGTCAAGGCAGCCCAGAAGGAGTCAGCACAGGTAGCCAGTATGTCACATAAAAATAAATAAAGGATTTTTCTCTCCTCCTCTGTCACCCAAAAGAATTCTGGGATTTATTTATTTGCATGAGATACCATACAGTGAGTGCCGGTGGGGTACATGGTCACACATTTGGTACAGCACAGACAAAGGGAGCACAACAGGAGTCAGTACAGATGGCCGGTGCCAGTGTAAGAGTCTCAGATGTTTTAAATGAGTAAAGGCTTTTTCTCCTTCCCCTGTCACCCAAAATATTTCTGGGATTTATTTATTCCCCTGTCACCCAAAATATTTCTGGGATTTATCAGACCAAGAAGGAGGAGAAAGAAGACAGCAACCCTACCCAACTCCACGCACTTCACTTTTTTCCACTGTTTGTCCCTCTCCCGGGCCTGGCCTCATTTTTCTTATTTTTTTCTATTAAATATATTTGTTTTCTTAGGCACTGTATATGTGTGCCTTTTCCCTGTCCCCATACCTCCAGATAGACACAGGAAGGAAATGTTTGGTGATTATCTGGAAGAACAAACTGCTGTTAGGCCAGCCAAAGGTGTCTTCTGCTCTGCTACTCAACTCTCCTCTAATTGCACAATGCAAGGTCATCGTCAGGAATCCAGATGTCACATAACTGAATCACAGGCATGGCGTACCCACTGCCTGGCAGATAACTCAGTTTCTGTTTGCAGGCATTGGCAGTCTCTCTTGACTCGCACTAGTCCCTTTGCTCACACACCCACAGCTCAGAGTCATAAGGGTACACTTCCCTGGTCCCACACCGACTCCCCACTGCTGGTGCTATGTGCCCTGTTCTTTTTGTTCTGCTTGTGCCCACTCCCTCCTACTTCCTTTGCTCTGCATTTAACATTTCTTCCTTCATCCATTCCTCCCTCCCATCTCTCCAGACTTGAGTCAGAAAAGGACTCCCAGTCCCAGTCTTCCTGTTTTGTCAGTGACAGTCAGGGCAGTGATAAGGACCCATGACCCCTGCCCCATCCAGTGGGGTGGTGGTCTGACCCTGTGATGTGCTCCCTCCTCACTGCCATGGCAGACTGCCCTTCCTCTCCATAGTTTCCCAGTCCCCCTCCTTCCAATGCCAGCTGGTGGCTCATAGCCAGTGCACGGCATCAGCTGGTGTGGGCAGGTCGGGTCAGTAGTGGGATGGAGCATGCCACGGCATCAGCTGGTTGTGGGCTGGGCAGGTCAGTGGTGGGATGGATCGTGGCACTGCATTAGCTGGTGTGGGCAGGGTGGGTCAGTGGTGGGATGGATCATGGCATGGCATCAGCTGGTGTGGGCAGGGCGGGTCAGTGGTGGGATGGATCGTGGCACGGCATCAGCTGGTGTGGGCAGGGCAGGCCAGTGGTGGGATGGAGCATGGCACGGCATCAGCTGGTGTGGGCAGGGCAGGTCAGTGGTGGGATGGACCATGGCACTGCAGAGAACTGAGGGGAGCCAAAGGAGATGTGACACTCCTGCACTGGGGCACTCCCGCAATGGGATGCTAGGGTGGGTTTTAATTTATGTTACCTGCCTCCCTTTCTGCAGCTCCACAATAGACTGCGAATGGTCACATGGCCCTCTGTCCTCCCCCAGCTAATAGCAAAGATGATTTTCAGCTGCTTTCCCCTGAACTCAGGCCAGCACACTGTTAGGTACTATGCCTTTTATACCCTGAATTAAGGTCCCAATTTAACTTTCACACCCTGCACTCATTTGTGTTCTTCATTCAATGTTTCTCCATGGCCACATGCTTTACCAGGTATACACCCTGGTCCCAGGAATGTACCCTGATCAGGCCCTGCTAATCCCAGACTCTTCCTGGGACCTCACAACCTATTAATGTCCCCCATAACTTCCCCACATGGCAGAGGCTTTGGGGGGAGGGCAGTCCTACCCCATGAGGCAGCCCACATATTGTTGGCTAGGAGCCAGAGCAGTAGGCACATAAACCCAGGGGAGCCAGGAACCCATACCATCATAGAGATGGAGCCTGGATGTTTCTGCCTGTGTTTCCTCCTGTCCTTCCTCCACCCTTTGGCATGTACTCCTCCCTCCACCCTTTGGCATGTGCTAGCTTCTCATACCTCGGCAGCACATAGCGATGTCCATCAGAGGAAGCAATCTCCCTTGGCCCACCTCAGGGGCCACTATGATACCAGTGGCACAGCACCATCTCTTGATTGCAATGCACTGCCAAGTGGCTGCTATTGCAGTCAGGCCTGGCCTCTAACATGGCGTCCCGAGCTTTCTACTGAAATCAGGCCATCTGTATGGTAGCGCAATATGCTGTATCAGCACAATCAGGGCAGCAGGCTCTACACTTCCAATATTGTATCTATCTACTTACCCCTCCTCGTTCAAAATGTTCTGGTTTCCTCAGTTAGCTTCCTTCTTGCTCTTATAGCAAGCACTAACTCGATTGCATTGTACTCTTTTAATTGCGTCAATGCCCCTTTTTAATATTTTATTCATATTACATTTTACAGTTTAAAAAGATACAGTCATACAGATATTTTGTAAATAAAAACAGTGGGCTTGATTTTTAAAAGGCAAACTATGATGCTAGGCACCTGCTCCAAATGGGGATGGTGCAAATGCCACCTTGCATCATAGTTTGCGGTAATCATGGTTTTCAAATGCTGGCTGTGGTGAAATTGGGGTGCCATGCGGCAAAGCTCCCCTGAGCCACCCTTGCAGCAAAAGCACCTGTGCACTAGGACACAAGGGTGGTTGCACCACAGTGAGGCTGCACCATCCCCTTATTTTCTATTCTACAAGCCTCACTATGGTCGCAACTGAGGTCTGCCTTTAGATAAGCCAGACGGTGGTCTAAGGGCCTTGTGCCACTGCCTTGTAGGGTAGTGATTTGGGAGGTTGCTAAGAGGGGACCGGGGGCAGAAGAAGCACAGTCAGAGACCTTGGGGGTGACTGGGGCATGGCGGTAATGTGAGAAGGATGAGGTGTCACCTTGTGGGAGTGCCCTGTGCTATTACAGACAGCTGATCAGCCCAGGTACAGGGGGCTGGCAGAAAGGGGCTGGTACCAGGCTCCAGAAAGATACAGCTCAGGCACCTGTTCCATAGATGCCACTGACCCCAGCACCATCAGCGGGCAGCAGTGGCTGCAGGTTGCGAGGTGCAAGTGGTGGTTGGGAATGGTCCATGCAGTGCCTTGGCACCAGGCTCCTTGCATGGAGGCAGGCTACTGCCTGCTGATGGTGTTGGGGTCAGTGACACCTATGGGGCAGGTGCCAGGGCTGGATTCTTCTGAGGCTGGATCCCAGCACCCTGTATCTGGGCTGATCGGTTGTCTGTAATAGCACAGGGCACCCCCACAGGGTGCCACCTCATCCCCTGCGCATTGCCACCATGTCCCATTACTCCTGGGACACCCCCATGCTTCTTCTGCACCTTGTTGATATCAAGGATAGAGTCCCACTGCATGCCACCTATTATTATTTTCCTTAAAAATTCTTGGAGGCTAATGAAATTCACTTGTGGTGGCAGTAGAGCGCTATCTTATTGGTATAAAAAGACTCATGTGTCACAACCAAACCGCCCCCTCAGGAAGACATTAGCCAAAGCGCAGGGGTTGTCTGTGGTGGTTTGTTCAAACCCCAGTTGAAGTTACCTGTAATATTTTATTGGAATAAAATGAGAGTTGTTTGCAATAGCTTGGACTCATTTCTACTTCTTTATTCAGGTTCTAGAGAGTGCTTCCAATCTTGCCTGCTTTTTCTGCCCCTGGTCACTTCCTGACAGGCATTTCCCTACCCACCTTTACAGACCCACAAGTGTTGTACTGGGTGAGGTGGAGGGGTTGATGAATCCTTCCGTCAAAGCCTGCAGGTGCACCACTATTTCAGCACAACTCTGTGGATGCTGCAGATCTCGGGTCGTGGGCACAGGGAGTCTAATTTTTTTTAAATATGGTGCAGGGCCCCTGATGAACCCCACGATTGCTGGAGCCCTAGATCACCACAAATTGCAGCTATCTAAAGACTCTTTGAAAACTGAGCTTAGTGTTTAAATTCGTTAAATAAGAAAAATCAATAATGTTACTGTCAGTGCCTCTTAAGAAAAAGAGACTGTGTAGAAAATAAAGATTAGTTTATTCATTATTCATTTGAAACAACAACAAAAATCACCTACTGGTAGAATTCTTATTCTAATATTATTAATGATCAACTAGCAGTTGCAAACTAAGTTAATCCAATTATTTCATTTAAAGGATATGATTCAGCACTAAGAGTCCCAGAGTGCAGCAGGTCCCAATTTGCAGTAAGTAGGAAAAACTTTTTTTTAACTTCATGTTTACTGCAGTATAGTAGATTGTGCCAGATTGATTCTGTTGACTTGCATGCTGACATTCTCTTTTGGTTTTGTTGTATTTTCTATTTATGCTCCACCACAGTCTGCACCCCCCATCCAGCCACTCCTGCTGCCAACCACCAACTTCTACTGTAGCACCCTCAGGTAACTCGACATATCCCTTTATCATGCGAGTCCCTCTGTTCCGAGGGGGAAGTGCCTTACCGGCCACACAGTGTATCCTGGGTGCTGTGGAGCAGGTCCAGTCTGTCTCCGGGGCTTTGTGGCGATGGAGACCAGTACTCATCATCTGGCCAGGCAGGAAGCCCCTATTTTCCATTTTATAGACCCTGACCATAGTAGTTCTCAGCCATGCGTGAGCACGGCGACCCTGGGCAGGGATGTATGGGGGGGGGACATGTCAAGGCACCATATACCCCAAGCACATTGCCCAATCTGCCCATGGGTGCCAAGGACCATCTCACCCACGCCCAATAGGGAAGTGCCCAATGGATGCTCTGAAATCCCTCCTTGCCAGCCTCTGCTCCTGGTTCTTGGGCTCAGGACACGAACCTGAGTCGCCAGTGTGCCAAGCAAACCCCTTCGCTCAGCGCCACGGAGTCGGCATGCTGACACTTTCTATTAACTACAAATCCCAGTACCCTCTGCAGCTGACATCAGAGCACTGCTGCAGCAGTGGGAGAGTTAATAGCCTGCAGTGCATGTTAGATATTTTTATTAGTTCTGATCTTTTGCTTGCTGGTCCTGCCATCCTCCCTAGGATATGTATTGTCACAGGGACTGTACTTAGTCCTGGGAGAACAGCTGAAATGGCAAACATCTGATAGGAGTTTATAAAGGCTATAACATGCTCTGCAGACTATTGAATCCCCAATTGCTGCAATCCCACTCTGCTGTCAGCTGCAGGGAACTCTGGGATTTCTGGTTACAGAAAATGTCAGCTTGGAAATCAGCAGAATCAGTCTGCTACAACATGATATACTGCAGTAAACAGTAAGTAAAAAAAAATATTTTTTGCATCCAAAGTGCAATTTGGGGGTAGCCCCACACTCAAGTGTGTGACTCTTAGAGCTGACTGTTACCCTTGAAGTCCTTCCTCCCTCCCTCTCACAGGAAAAAGGCTTGTTATTTCTCAGATACTAAATTTAATACTTTCATGTAATTTCTGGTAATTTCAAGTAAACCCACATTTTCAATACTGATCAGAAATTCATGTTCTGAATTCATCAGCAAAATGTCAATTGTTCTTTTTTTTCACAATAAGCCCTTAGCTCCAGGCTCCCATTAGTGATGCACTTAAGAGTGTATGGCTGGCCTGGGAGACATATAGTATTCAGGTAGGCAGCACACTTCAGCTGGCACAAGCTGCCTATCTGAACATGAGAGCTTTGCAAGTGCAGCGCACGGTGACTAGGCACTGTGCCAACAAAGCTCCCTGCAAGAAAGTGACTTGCAGCAGGAAATGGAGATACTGTAGCACATCCCAAATAAGGTAGCATCCTTACTCCCATGAGATATCTTCAGCTGCCAGCATGCTAATACCTAGGGCTTCCAGGAGTTGATATCCACCGCTTACCGCTGGTGCAGAATGCTGTGGCATGGGTGTTGACTGGGGCTTCTCGTTCGAGCAGCATCACACATGTGCTGCACGAACTGCACTGGCTGTCTGTTCAGTGGTGGACCACCTTCAAGGTCGGGCTTCTGACCTTTAAAGCCCTACATGGACAGGGCCTGGGCTACCTGCATGAGCTCCTGGTTCCTTACTGCCCGCCCACTCACTCTGCTCAGCTGATGAGGGTTTGTTAGAGATTCCCAGGGTACGGCTGAAAACCTCTGGCTTGCATGCCTTTATATTTGCAGCCCCGACCCTGTGGAATTCTCTGCCTCATCAGATTCGAGAGTGCCAGACTGTGGGGAGCTTTAAAACAGCTTTAAAGACCTTTTTATTCTGCCAGGCATTTGGTGACTAGTCTTGTTATACGTTCCTGCTTGTTTCTGTATTTTATTACTTGATCTTAATTGTTTTTGATATCCATGTTTTGTTCTTTTTAATTGTTTTTATGAATTGTACAGTGCTTTGAGTTTAGAAATTGTGCTCTATAAATAAAAGTAGTATTGTTATTAAACACATACAGCATACAAGGTGCGAGGGGCCATTTACATGCCATTATGTGGCCATTAGCAACTCTGCACCGTACTGCCATGCATGACTGTAGAAAGCCATTGTGTAGAGTTGTTGCCCCCCCCCCAAGTGCCAGTCTGATCAGTCTAAATACACTATGTCAGATCCTATATCCCTGGTAGTCTAGTGTCCCCCCTCCCAACGGCTGGTCTGAGCAGTAAAACATGCCCATATCCTTTTTCCCATGTAGTCTAGCAGATCCCTCCTGCCCTGATGATTCACCATAACACACCCATACCCTATTCCATCCAAGTAGCATCCTGCACCCCTACCCCCCCTGGTGGCACCCATCACCCCTTATGGCAGGAATTGACAGTTATTTCTACAATAGGTGCGCGCCCACTCTTATCACTTAGGTAGTGACCAGATGAGGTGGTGAGTGCAGGGGGTTCTGACATCAGTTGACAGAGTATTAAAGTCACCAGGGATAAATGATACTGGTTTATAGGCCCTGAAGGTAGTACCAGTGATTGAGCAGAGTTGTATGCAGTCAGGATCAGTGTGTGGGGGGGGGGGATAGCATAAGATTTGCATCTACTTACTCTCAAACCATTTATTTTTTTATGGTCCAATAGGGAAAATGTGGTTATGCATAGAAAAATAGTTTTGCTCATGTGTTCAGCTTCATGGCAGGAATTGCAAACAAACCACAAAACATGTGCAAGTTTGAGTGCAATTTTAATCCCCCCTTTTAATTGCGTCTTTATTTGGGGAGATGAGGAAGTGGCTTACTGAGGGCTGTCTGCATAAAAGGAGGCTGAGAATGTCATTGCTTTTTCATATTATTTAAACTAAAAGAAATCTTTGAAACAGTCTCCTCTGGAAAGGTGTCTGAGTCTAGATACAGGCTATACTGGGGACCGATGCCACAGGTTACCACTATGCATATCAGTTCTCTCACACCATGTCTCAGCTTTCAAAGCTACACATTGTAAAACTTACGGAATTATTTTAAAACTGTATTTAGATTATCTCAGCTTGTCTCTGATCCACAAGGTATACCGTTAAAAGGGTGACTGAGGTTGAACGACTCAAATATGAGCAACTCAATCTAAGAGCCTGGAATGTGAGTGAAGAAGGTGAGTGGAAGAGGAAAAGGGGGAATGGAAGAGGACAGCAGGGGAACAGGAGAGGATGGCAGGTATGTGGAAGGTAGTGCAGTGACAGGCTGCCGGGCTAGCCGAGTGGTGTGGCGATGAGGGTGGCCAACCACAGTGGAGAGAGTGCAAGGTTTGGGGCTGGGGAGGCGCATTCTACTTTTTGGAGGATTTTTCCTTTTCCACGTTTCACCCCCATCCTGACATGCATCCCCCTGGAGTTGGCAATTTTTAGTTGGTGGGGTGTGGAGGGCACAGGCCCCCCCCCATAACTAGTACAGTTGTTTTCGCTGCTTGTCACCACTGTGAGTGTATGTCGCTGTTTTTATTTTCGGTGATGTCCACTCGCCTGTATGGTGAGTGCCGTTATGACACAGAACCAATCCACAATCAGCATGCAGCAGGCAAGGGTGTAATATTAGAGTGTATGTAACACTCTCACTCAGTTCTGTGCCTCTGTTTAGTAAAAGTGCTTTGGTTCAAGTTGTAATGGCTGGATCGGTAGCTCAGACTGAAGCACTTTCACTTGACCCAGGCAAGGTCTCTGTCAATGGCAGGATTGCCCTTTCATTTTAAGCAATGGTATTTTTTTTTTTTTGTTAACCAGGCAAGGCCCACTAAGCACAAGAACAAAGTGGGTTGTTGTACAGTAGGATCTACCCACAGTCAAAAGTGCCAGTCAGCCGATCAAAATGATGGGATTCTCAGACCCCATTATTTAACTGAGATCATTTAATGATTTTAACCAGGATATCCAATATGGATGTGCGAATACCTTTTCCCAAATATTTGGCGGACCCATGTGATCATATGATCAGCTGTTTTTAGATGCAAACATGTGTGTGAGTGCTTTCATTCAGAAGCAGGTGGCTGACCATGGAGGAGGGCAAGCCATGTCAGCTGTCTTCATGAGTTTTTTTAACAAAAAATTATTAGACTTATTAAAATGTGTGTGCTGGGAGGGTGAAATGGGGTTCCAACTGAGGGTTGGGGATGTGGGCTGTATTGGTCTAAAGGATATGGGCTGGGGAGCTGTTTCTTTTCCTTTTCTTAGCTTTATTTCCACATTAGGGGATAAATCCTGCATTATTGCTGGTATTTGGGAAATAATATTTGTTACTCGTGCACCCCTAATATGCAACATGAACACACCAGGTGCTCTTTTACATCTGCCCTCTCAGGCAAAATGACACAACGTACATACGTATATAGATATGTACATACACGGGGCTCCAGATAAGAGTTTTTGGGATGAGTACTGTACTCCTCATTTTCAAAGTGAGGTGAGTAAAACCAAATTCAGATGCGTACAAATGTCTGGACAGAGTGGAGTGAGGGGCACATTTTTAAAAAGAATGTCATTTTTTTATAGATAAGAACTGATCAGGTGCCAACAATGCTCCTGATAATGTTGGCAGATAGGAGTAATTTACTCACCAGTTTTTAAATATAGTGAGTAAAACAAAATTGAGATGCGTGCAAGTGCTGTAAATCCAGAGTAAAATGATCCTTTTGAATCATCAGCTGTATTATGAAGTACTATTCTATGGAGTGTGGAACATTTACAAATGTTGGGTGAGTACTGGTACTCATAAAAAAATCTCTGAAGAGTATTTCCTAAAATGAGGTGAGTAAAATAGGATGGTACACACCTTTTCTGAAGCCCTGCACATACATAAAGTAATTATGTACAGTACTTGCAAACATACAGTACACATGCATATAGTACATTCATGTATACATATCCTACACACAAGGCAAAGAACTGCAGCACAAAAACATTGAGACAAGGATTTCCTGGGAAGGGAATTGGCAATAAAGCCAGGTTTTAAAGAAATACAAAATCACATATACCTTGATAATACAAAGCATCTTGGGAAGTATCTGCAAATAATGATGAGCAAATTTAGACTGGTTCTGCATTAAGCAGCAGCATAAGCTGCTAAATGTCCTCACGCATTCTGCAAAGACTGAAACAAGAAGACGCACACTCAAGATTAATTCTACACAGGAATTCTCAGGATTTTTGTGACCCATCTGTTCTGAGAAGGATAACACCCATGCCTACGTCTCCTGTTTTCAACCTTTGCAGATTGCGTGAGAAGCCATTTGACACCATGCATTCCTGCTCAAAGCAGAACCTGCCTAAATTACTTTATGGTGCTTTGCATATACTTTCCATGATGCTTTGACTTATTGTGGTACGGTATGTGAGAATTTGTATTTCTCAGCACCATGCACTCCTGCTTAAGGTAAAACTGGTCTGAAGTCTTTCACGGACATTTGTATATGCTTTCCATGATGCTTTGGAATATTGGGTGTGATTTTGTATCTCTTTAAAACCTAGCTTTATTACCAGTGCCCTTCCAGGTAATTCTTGCTTTAGTGCTTTTCTGTGGAGTTCCTATATCTATTAGATTACTTTTCACACTGGCCCGCCTGCAAAGCAGTTGGATTTCTGCTTGTGATCCCGATGATTTGGGTTCAGGAATGAACCCGGGTGACAGAGGGCTGGCTGGGGAAGAATGATTGAATGTCCTGGGGACTGCTCTCCTTCTCCGGGAGGAGGGAAGGGAAGAGTGTCCAGTGCTTTACGGACCCCTGATGGTAGCTGTGGGTACCGCTACGACCGGCACCATCTTGTTGGGAGTAGCGGGGTGGATGCTAAATGTCACTGCATGTCCAAGACCCTGAGGGAGCAAGCATCCCCCCAAAAAAAGCTGGCCCCAGGCATGATGACCCACTGTCCCTGCCATCCACTGCCTCCGCCGTCTGCCAGGCGGTCCCGCTCCTGTAGCCCCAACTCCGGGGATAAGCTGATACTTGCCAAAAGTGTCCATTGGGAGGGGATCCCAGCACTCTGGCCCTGCCCAGGCAGGCACACCTGGGCAGAGGGATGGCAGGCAAGTGGATCTGAGGACAGGGGGACCGGGGGAAAACAAAAGATTGCTTTCCATATTTTGGGCTCACCATACCCCAAACCCATAAGACCATCACAGGGCTGGATCCACCTTCCTTGGGACTGAGATACAGATGCGGCAGACTGATGAATCTTGAGAAGGATGACACGTGTCTGTGTCTTCTATTTTCAGCCTCTGAATTGTGTGATTCCATTTGGTATCATTCATTTCTACTTTAATCAGACCCACTCTAAAATCATGCATAGTGATTTACTTATTTCCCAAGGATGTTTTGCACTATGCAGTATTATGATTCTGCATTTCTGTAACACTTGAGTTTATTTACAGTGCTTTTCTTTGGAAACCCTTGCCTCGGTCTTTTTGTGCTGAGATTCTTCACCTTTTATATTGCTTGCCTACTTTGGGCTCACCATGTTCAAAACCGAAGGTCCATCATAGAGTGCATTCTTCCTTTCCCTTGGCTGAGACACAAATAAGGCATAGAGATGAGTCCTCAGAATGATGAAGTATTTGTCTGTGTTTCTGGTTTTCAGCCTTTGCAGATTGTGTAAGAAACTATTTAGCACCAGATATCACTGCTTTTGGCTTAACCAGTGTATATTTGAAGATGGGAGTTGCATATATCTCCCATAATGCTTTGCATTATTGAGGATGTGTGATTTGGTTTTTCATACATACATACATAAATACATACAGTATATGCTTTCAGTACCTAAAGTGCATGTACCATCCAACTTCGATCCTACCTCCACTCTCCGAGGCCCTAGAATGGAATGTATCAGACCAGCTCACCAACTTCCTAGACAATCACAACATCCTGTGCAAGGAGCAACATGGCTTTAGAAAAGGCCATAGCACCTCCATGGCGCTACTTGAATTCACTGGTGCAATCCATCACTCACTCGATAACAATCATCTTACTGGGTCCACCTTCATCGACTTAACTAAAGCCTTTAATACCATCAACCACAATCTCCTACTTGCCCAGCTTCAACTAGCAGGGCTCTCACCTAACTCAGTGAACTGGTTCAAAAGCTACTTAGACAACGGCTCCCAAAGAGTGAGAATTGCTGGTACACTCTCAGACCAAAGACCAGTCCGGTCCAGTGTCCCTCAGGGCTCAATCTTGGGCCCCCTCCTTTTCAGCTTTTTTCTGAACTTACTGGCAGAATCCTGCCCTGAACAGATCCTACTCTACGTGGATGATGCTGTCATCCTGGCATCCCACCATGATCCAGTCCATCTACAAGGTAACCTCCAACAGGCCTTCTCTGCAGTCGAAAACTGGTTCACAAAACACAGACTTATCCTTAACCAGAAAAAAACAAAGACCATGATCTTCTGCAGCTCCCAAAACAAATACAAACAATATCAACTCTCCATTAAAACCAAGCAAGGAATCACCCTCAAACAAGTTCATACCATCAAATACCTTGGCCTCACCCTAGACTGTAATCTCTCCTATGTCCCACACATCAATAACATGGCAAAAGTAGCCAACACCCGGATGGGCCTACTATTCTGACATAGGAAATATCTAACCCCAGAAGCTCTGTCCATAGCTGTCCAGAGCTCCATCATCAGCATCATTGACTACGGTCTCATTATCTATGGATCTGCCACAACCTCATCTCTCAGGCGTGTTTCGACTTCCCTCAATCAAGCCTGCCGACTCATTACTGGTTACCACCGTCTCACCCACACCTGCGACCTCTACTCCAATACAGGCTGGCTGCAACTGAACAACTGAATCAAATTCCAAACCTGCATCACTGCTAAGAAAATCATGATGGGAAAGGCACCACCAGGAGTCAGCACCCTCCTCAAACCCAAAATCACCAACCGCAACACCAGGAGCTGCTGCACATCCCAAGGCCAAAGGTAATTTGCATACAGGGCTCCAAGTTGGCTGAACGAGTTGTCTAGTGACACCTCATCCACAGCAATGCTTGGAGCGTTCACAAAAAAGCTCTGCCACTCCATAACTGGCACCTCCACCTGTGCTTGCACCCTATAACATCTTCATCCCCTACTCTGCTTCTGACCTTATAGGTGTCAGTTTCTGCCCTCTCTTCTTGCACTTACCTGTCCAATGCAACTTCTAATGCACTTGCCCTTTGTTCTGACAAGGTCCCTCGGCTGCTTCACCCTGACCCTCTACGCCTATGCCTTCCCCTACCCTCAGCCCTCTCCCCTTCTTGCTCTCTTCCTCCTAGTGTTTCTTGAGTTACTCATTGCTCAGTCTGATTTTGTCAAGCAAAGTTTCTGTCTAAAACCATGTGCCTGTAACTGTTTTATGTTTTAGTGTCTGTTACCCTGTAACCAGCATGATGTGGAACCTTTGTAAAAGAGCCTTGGCTCAAAGGTACTTTGTAATCCTAGACACAAATAAATAAATAAATGATAAATGCATGCAGAGCATACGTAAATACAGTATACAGCATATACATATATATATTCTTTGCAAAAAACACTTTGTTAATGCCCCTGTTTGGGTTCAGGTTAATGACAGAAAAGTAGGGACATGTGGCATTAGGGTTTCTAACTCTAACTCACCCCACCCCCAGCAGCAAAAGGAAAATATATTATAGATTTTGGTCTTCGGTGTCTTGATGAATTAGTGGTAGGGCCTTCCTCTGGGTTGTCAACCCTAGTGTTCTCCCCTTCCTCCGGCCCACAACCTCCTGTCTGAAGCAGAAGGTACAGTTCCAAGCCAGTACATCACAGTGATACGCTCTTCAAAAGTAGAGAAGTATGTCTGACCATACGTTGCCACCATAAACTGTTGCAGCTTTCTTCATGCAGGACCCACAGGGCCCTGAATGAAGAAATGAGATCACATCTAATGTTGTTTGTTCAGGAAATGGGGTGGGCATTAGGACAGATAACCCCAAGAAAGACCCCACCACTGTATACCCAAGACTCTGGAGACCCAAAACCGTAATTTTTTTTCCTTTTGCTACTTGGGGGTGGGGAGTTAGGGTTGGAAACCCTAACATTGCACTTCCCTACTTTTGTGGCATTAGCTTGTACCTTAACTGGTGCATTAATGACATTTTTTTTTGCAGAGAATTCCCTTTGTTATTGTGACAGTGGAATTGTAGTCTCTTTCATGCATGTCTCTTTGGGGCCTTTGTGAACAAGACCTGCACCAAGGGAAGATTTTGTCCACCTATGAAAGTGCAGCAATGGATGTCAAGAATTCATGGGGCTGTCTAGTGTACTGGAGAAGAGCAGGGCCCACTGGTCCCTGCACTTTCATGTGGCTGGAGATACAGATGCACAGGGCAAAGGGTCTGTCAGCCAAAGCACAGGGATCTGTGCCACACATGAGTACAGAGGTGCAGGGGCCCTATGTGGAGAGAAGAGCTGTCTCCACTGTATGGTACTCAGGTTGTGTGTGGAACTCTGCAGCGTTCATTCTCTGACCTGGTTGGGGGAGGTGTCCCATAACTGCACCATCCCACTACCCTCACACCATGAGCTGGCTGAGCTCATCCCCCAAACTCTGCTCACCAGCACAGGATCACAAAACATACCCGACGGGGTGAAGACTGGCATTACACACAAAGTTTCTTAATAATTATATGTATTTTTTTATTTTGACCCACATTTTCAAGATAGTTATTTTATGACTCCACTTATAAACATGACATGCAGCATTTATAGTACTGTATATTGTCTGAAATGAAATTTCGCACCACAAGTTTGAAAACATGTCTCACCCAGGATTTAAAAAATGTCACCTGTCATGGTTATCAGGTGGTGTGGAGAAATGGCTATGTTGAAAGTTTGGGTCAAAACATTGAAAATTAACACAGTTATGAGTGAACATTGAAATACTGCAATGTTCACTTATAACCAGGGCATTTTACCATATTTGCATGCCAAATTTTCAGCATAGCCTTCTTACTATCTCAACTTATTAACCTGGTAGGTGAACACTTTCAAATCCCCACCAAAATGTCATTCTATGCCACAAGTGCAAATTCACATTTTAGCCAGGCTTTGAAAAGTGACAGCTGTCCCATTCATGAGATGGTGTGAAAAAATGGCTATGTTGAAAATTTGGAGTAAAAATATTGAAAATGACCAAAGTTATGAGCGAGTGTAGAAAAATTCAATGTACACACATAACGTTGTCATTTTTACATATTTTGACACCAAATTTTCAACCTAGCCTTCCTATGACCCCACTTCATGAACAAGGGTGATGAAGATATTCAAATCCTGCCTCAAAGGTGATTTCACAATGTGACCATGAATTGTCTTTTGGGCCAGGTTTGCAGAATTCCACTGCCATTGGTTATGAGGTGGGCCCCCAAAAGGGGCCGGAGTTTGGCTTTGAGCCCAATGAGCCAGCTGAATGGGCCAAGGTTGCGGGGAAAGTGCTGCGGTGCATAGCACTGGCCCCAGCCTCTCTTACAGATTTAGTTTAGTTGCCATATTGGTCCTTGTAAGAACAGATCCAGAAGCAAATGGTTTGATACCTTTTATTGTACCAACATAGATGTTACAAAAAGAATAAAGTGCCTAAGCTTTCGGACAAACAAAGTCTTTCTTCGGAAGCTTATGACAGTTACTTTGAAAATTACATACTATTAACACACAGATCATACATAAAAAAAACAGAAAGAATTATCATTGGTTTAGAATATTCATTTGAACCATAACTGCAGTTTATTTTTGTAATCATTTAACATTTTCTCCTCCCCTGCAGCCACAGTCCTGCCTTACCTCCAGCCACCACTCCTCCATTCCATCTCTGACCCCAAAGCTCCATGCCCAGCTGGCAGATGCATCTCTGCCTGTGAAGGGGGTCCTCCCCATAGACCCCGTGCCTGGCAAGGAACCATTACTGGCACTTGCCTTCCAGGCATCGTCGGCCGGTGAAACTGTGGCTATCAAACTGCCATGGATCTGTACTGCTTTTTCCTCCATTTTTTCCCCTGGAAGTACGGACATGCAAGGATGTCAGTGCACTAATGTGCGGACGTCTGCCGTGCTTCCCCCCCACTGGCACCCATGCTACTGCAGTACCACTGGGCGTCCCCAGGGACCAGCAGAGCACTGCATGCATTCCTCCCTTCTCCCCAGGGCTAGGAGAGCTGTTGTCAGATGCTCAATCCTAGTCCTCCCCTGCTGACCGCTGATGACCCAGGCTCATTCCCAAACCCGGGTTGCTCGAGTGGAGCGAGGTGTGGCGTCCAGCACCTCAACCGTCAGCGCTACCGGGCCGGTTCATAACTACAGTTTAAATCAGATGAATCACATTTGACCAGTTTGTTGTTAGCTCAGGAACCTTCCAAGGTCAAATGCACCAGAATAAGATGAGAACCTGTCAAGCAGAAAGCTACACTAACATAAATTTAGAATGTCTCAGTGTGTTTGTGAGTACAGTCTAATGAAAAACAAGAATTTTGGATTCAATACTCACCACAATACATGTTAAAATGTGATATTATTGTAAGCTAAAAACAAGCAAAAAAAATGTATTCTGGACCTGGCCCAAACCTGGGGAGGGACAGAGCAGTGTTCTGATGTGCTCACAATGCCTTGTGGTGGGCCAGGAGCCTTCCTTCACAAGGTGTCGACATGCGTATCGAGGACTGATGGACCCATGTACTGTGTCAGGACTATCTCCAGTATATTATTTATATCATGGAAATGAGGATGCAATTCCATTATCAGAAAAACAAGGGAAATTAATTGCAAAAAACTACATTAATGCAGATATTAATGTTAAAGAACGAGAAGTGCACAAAGTAGGAAAACAAAAAACATTAAGGTTTAGGGTCTCTGGTGTATTAGGAATCAATGGTGTGGTCTTCCTTGGGGTTGTGAACCCTAAAGCTCACCCCCTTCCCTGAACAAACAAGGTCAGACATGATCCCTTTTTGTCACACAGGACCCACAGGTTCCTGCCTGAAGAAAACTGCAACAAATTGTGTTGGAACCATGTGGTGAGCCGTACTTCTCTACCTTTGAAGAGTTTATCACTATGAGGCACTGACTTGGAGCTGCACCTCATGCTTGGGACAGGAGGCTACAAGTTAGGTGGGAGGGGGTTGGGCATTAGGGTTGACAACCTCGAGGAAGACTCCACCACTGATTCACCAATGGTCCAGAGACCCCAAACCCTAGTGTTTTTCATTTCTCTACTTTGTGTGCTTTGCTTTCTTCAACACTGTCTGTATTAATGTAGTTTTTTGCAATGTATATATATATATATTCTATGCAAAAAATTGAGTTAATGCATCATTTAGAGTTAAAACACAAAAAGTCAGGAAATTAGACCTTTAGGGTTGCCCTCTCCCCCCTCATGTACTCCCCATCCTCCTGAGATTGACAGACACCGAGGTGTGTCATTGGGGTTGTGAGGCCTAAATGTCACCCCATTCCATGTGTAATCATATTCACAAGCCACAGTAAAGAAGAATGGGGTGACATTTAAGACCTCACAACCCTAATGACACACCCTGGCATCTATCAGTCTTGGGAGGATGGGGGGTACATGAGGGAGGGCAACCCTGAAGGTCTCATTTCCTCACTTTTTGTGTTTTAACCCTAAATGATGCATTAATGCAGTTTTTTTACATAGAATTTCCTGACTTTTTGAGAAAGCATAGAAAAGTACAAAGTCACACCGCGCGCTCCCACCAACTTGAAAATTTCTGCCCAACATAACAATACAAGTACTGAATATCATATCTATTGGTGGGAGCACATATTGCTGGGAGCATGGGGCCCAAACCAGCTTGAAACAAAGCAAAGTTTCATTCATCAGAGTGCCATAATTCTGCACCTGTTTATACTTCAGACACCTAACCACTGAAAATTACCTCCATGGCAGTAAGGCTAGCTACCCTATAAATGTGAAGCCAGTACCACAATGCAAAATGCGATACACAAAATGTAAAGTGCATCACACAATATCTCCACAGCAGATTCATTTTCCAACACCTAAATACCATATTTCACATGTACAGGACATCCCCTCAACACCCTCCCAATTTCAAGTCAAAAGACCAAAGCGTTTCCGAGATATTACATTTTAAACTTTGATATTTTCATTCTTTGGAGTGGCATAATTCTGCACCTGTTTGCATTTTGCAGACCTAACCACTGAAAAGTACATCCATGGCAGTAAGGCTAGCTACCCTATAAATTTCAAAACAGTACCACAATGCAAAATGCTCTCCGCAAAATGAAAACTGTGCCACGCAATATCTCTGTAACAAATGTATTTTCCGACACCTAAACACCATAATTCACATCTACAGGACATCCCCTCAACACCCTCCAAACCGTTTCTGAGATAGATAATTTAAAAAGTTGTGAAAATTGGGCAATCTGGTCCCTCCAAATCTGGCCATCTAGTCCCTCCCTTGCGAACAAAGATCATGGTTGAAGAATCTCATGATTAAAGAATTTGCAGGCTCATGAACAAAGAATTAAAAAATGTTAAAACTCTATTTTTTCAGAGAAATACATGAAACCACAGGCATGACTCAATAGAACAAAGACCCCTGAGCGAAACCCATCATCCTGGTTTGACTTCATAAGTCACCCCTGGGTGGAGATAATTGATTTTTAAATCTGTCCATCTAGTCCCTCCCTTGCGATCAAAGATCGTGATCAAAGAAACTCACGATCAAAGAATTTGCAGGCTCGAGATCAAAGATTGTTAGCGAGCCATGATCAAAGAATATAAAACTCTGAAACTCTACTTTTTGACAGAATTACAAGAAACCACTGCCTTGGCTCAATAGAGGGAAGACCCCTGAGTAAAATCCATCTTAGTTTTACTTCAAAAGCCACTCCTGAGCTGAGATATTTGTTTTTTTCCAACCGCGAAATGAAAACAAAATGGCGGCCATTGTGATCAAAGAATTCCTTGTGATCAAAGATTTTTTGATCATGAGCTTGCAAATTCTTTGATCTTGAGGTGGGACCAGATAGCCAAAACCCCATTCTTTTGCAAAATAACCATATAAATTTTCCCATAGACTTATAATGGGAACTTAAAGTTTAATAACTTTTGAATGGATCAATATTTCTTCACCAAACAAAAAGTGGCATGTTTCTTGACCAAAGCTCTTACAAAGTGACAAGCTGCAGAGAGGCACACCACACAACAGCTGCACAGTACCATGGACAACATCCAAAAAACTACCCACAAAATTGGCGAAAAGTGAATTTTTCAGTGTTTTGGTGAGCAAAAACCGTAAGTCCGACTGAAAAAATTTTTGGCAGATCAAGAGATCTACCATGCCCCACTGCACATACCATATTTCATGCAAATCTGTTGAACCAGTCCAAAGTTTTTAATGTGCAAAATTTTGAGTTTAACATAGAAGTGCCTTTATAACCCTAAATATAGGGCTGCGACCTCACCCCTATTATATATATATATATATATATATATATATATATATATATATATATATATATATATATATATATATATAATATATATATATATATATATGTATATATATATATATATATATATATATATATATATATATATATATATATATACTACACACACATTGCAGGCATACATGCCTATATATATAGTACATATTGGATATGACATGGCTGATTTCAGATATAATTTTTATGTTCATGAGAGGGTATTGGTCAATTGAGATCTCATGAGTGGCATTGTCAGCATAGCCTTCTTATTATTCCACCCCATAAATCTGGTACTGAAAATGTTGAAATCCCAGACAAAATGTTATTCCATGCCACTGCACCATCATTCCATGGTACAGGTGTGAAAACACAGTTTGGCCAGGATTTGAAAAATGACAGCTATAAAAATAACTATGTTGAAAATTTGGGGTCAAAATATTTAAAATTATGAAAGTTATGAGCAAGCATACCAGTATTTCAATGGATGCACATAACTTTTCCATTTTTACATATGTTGACCCCACAATTTTAACTTAGCCTTCTTATGACTCCACCTCATGAACAAGGGCAGTGAAAGTTTTCAATCCTGCCTGAAAGGTGATTTCACCAATCAACTGTGAAATTGCCGTTTGAACTTGATTTCCAAAATTCCACTACTGTTGTTCATGAAGTGGGGTCCCAAAAAGACCATCTTGAAAATTTGGGGTCAAAATATGCAAAAATGACAACGTTATGTATCAGAATCCAAAACACCATTGAAATAAATTGAACCCCACTTACCTTAGTTTCTCATATTGCAGTCAGCAGTTCCAGTAGTAATACATGTCTTCCATCTGAGAGTGGATCTTCACCCTGGGACCTGTTCAGGTGAGTTATGGTGTGTGTGTGTGGGGGGGGGTGCAGGATGGTGGATGCTCAGTGGAAGGTCATGGTGGGAGGGGGTCAAATCTGCTAGAGAGCATTTTCTGTTTTGCAGGAGTGGGAAAAAAGACACAGAGGCACAGTTTTCTGTATTACAGCTTATTCTAAATATGTGGATGGTGATCGGAGAGTGGGGGGTACCACTAGACACCACGGAAAAATTAAAAAGTATGGAGATGGCAACTGGAGGGATTGGGGGTGCCACTAGACACCAGGAAAAAGATTAGGAAAATATGGGGATGGAAACTGGAAGGTGGGAGGTGGCACTAGACACCAGGGAAATTAAAAGCATTATAAGGACAGTGATTGGAAGATGAGGGTGCCTCCACACACCAGGGAAAAAAGAAAACATTATAGGGATGGTGAGTGGAGATGGAATACCTCTAGACACCAGGAAAGACAAGAAAATTACAGGGTCAGTGATTGGATGGTGATGTGGGGGGGGGGGATGCCACTAGACACCAGGGAAAGAAAAACATGTTAAGGAATGGTGATCACAGAATGGGGGATGCCACTAAACACCAGGTTCAGAAAAACCTATAACTGAGAAAGCGATCAGAGGGTGGGGGGGATGCCACTAGACACCAGGGGAAAAGAGGGAGTTATGGCTTGTTAAACCTCCTATGTTATCCTAGAGGACTTCTTATTTAATGTTTATGCTGTTTTATATAGCCCCTTCATATTGTGGGAGTGGGATTATGTGTTATTCTAGCAGTATTCATTGAGATATTTAGTCTGATATATAGATTATCCCCAAACTGTAAACCTTAAGTGATATATGGCTTGTTGAAGTGTAAATGCGTAAAAATAAAACTAAGTCCAAAATCATTTTCTGTGTAATGGGATCTACTTTCATATGACCAAGAAAGTCCATATAAAACAAGCAGAAGCAAGTCACAAAAAAGGATGTAAAAATAAAAAAAAAAAATGTTGGGATCAGTTTTATAAAAATGTAATGCAGAATCCACCTAACAGGGACCCGATGAGCAGGATGAATGTATTGGTCTCTCTCTGCAGCATGTCATTTTTGTGAGTTTTGAAATTATATTTTTTGTAATGGAAACAAGATGGCAGCAAACAAAAGATTTTTCCTCAAGAAAAAGGATTGGCCCCATATGAAACAGAATCCTTTTTCGTGTGGATCAAATTATTTTTTCATTCTCAGCAGCTATCCAGAAGTGCCTATTGAACATGCTCAGAACTGCAATTTTAAAATGTAATAACTTTGGCACAGATTACTATTTTTTCATCAAACCAGCAAAAGGCACATATATGGGAAAAGCACTTTCTACCCTGAACATTTCAGACCAAAATTCCAAGCAGTCTGGGAACAAGGTGATGACAAAAAACCAGCAAAAAATGGCAATTTTGTTTTTAAATTTTTTGCTATCCACATCTTGGAATCCACACACTCAACTGGAATGAAACTTGGCACATCAGGAGAGCTACCCCCACAAGACTGTGCATACACAATTTTGGGAAAATCTGTTGAGCAGTTGTGAAGATATTAAAGTAAAAAATGTGAAGTTTAACATAAACCCCCCTGCTCAACCCTAAATATAGTGGCACAACTTCTCCACTACTCTCTCTCTCTCTCTCTCTCGATATATATATATATATATTCTTTGCAAATAACTGCCTTAATGTAACATTTAGGGTTCAGGCTAAAGTAACAAAAGTAGGGAAATGCAAATGTGGCTTTAGGCTTTCCAACCCTAAAACCCACCCCTAAAACTAATCAGGGTGCAGTCTTCCTTGGGCTTGTCAGCCTAACGCTCACCCAGTAGGTGTGTATGTTTCTGGAGTATACAGAATGGGGTGAGCTTTAGGATTGACAAGCCAAGAAGACTGCACCCCAGCTTTGCTTTAGGGTGGGTGAGTTTTGGGTTGGAAACCCTAAAAAGCCATGAATTCTTTTGTTGCTTAGGCTGAACCCCACATATTGCATTAATGCAATTTTTTGCAAAGAATTTCCTTGCATTTTGAGACAGTATAGTTCTATTCTTATTTGTACAGTATGCGGAGTGCAGGGTGTTCCTGACCCTGCACTTCCCTCCATAGATGCATACATATATGTTGCTGTGGAAGTGCAGGGCCCTCAGGACCCTGTGATTGCATTTCTATTGAAATAGGAATTAACTTTTCAGCATAGCTTTCTTATTACCCCACCTCATGAACCTGGTAATAAAAAGTTTGAAATTCCCATCATAACATGCTTCCACACCACCACAATGCCATTGCGTGCCACAGGTATGAAAACACAGTTTGAGCAAGGTTTCATAAATGACAGTTATCACATTCATGAAGTGGTGTAAAGAGATGGTTATGTGGAAAATTTGGGGTCAAAACATTTAAAACTGCTAATGTTACAAGTGAGCATAGCAAATTGTCAAGGGTATGCGCATAACTTTGCCATTTTTACATATTTCCCCAAATTTTCAACATAGCCATCTTATGGCCCCACCTCATAAACAAGGATAGTAAAAAATTTCAAATCCCAGCTGAAAGGTGATTTTGCCAAGTGACTACAAAATCGCCTTTTGGGCCAGATTTGCATAAGTCCACCAACATTGTTTATTTGGTGGGGTCTCAAAAAGACAATTTTTTTGAAGTTAAATTCTTTATTGGGTTTTCAAACATAAGCAAAATGCAAAGCAATATGTACAGTACAGCACAAGTAATTGTTTCCAGTACAGTGTTGACAGATATAAGATAATGAACAAGAGAACAATAAAAAAGGCACCTTAAGATATACTAGACTGTGCACTTGTACTTGTGACTTAAACCTTACATATTATGAAGGATATACTGTACTTAAGCTAGAAGAGAACTCACTCAGTAGTTCAATATACTATTTGCATTGGCTACTACAGGTAAATAAATTGGTAAATTGGTGCCAAAAGTGCCTTATATCAATGAACTACAACAAAATATGAGCATCACTGGAGTATTTATGGCAATCTGGTTATAACCAAATCACAAGTTAGGGTATACCGGGAGTGGTAACAGAGCATCTTTTTTATAATTCAATGGATCTAATAGTTCATACAGTAAGTGCTATATTCAGTACAAACAATCTCAACTAATTTTCTGTCTGGGGAGGGGTATGGTTCGAATAGAAGTTCCAGTGTTTCTGCTGTTTAGAAAATTGTAGATAGGTTCCCAAGTAGGGGTGTGTTAATGCACAGTGTTACTTGTGAGCTGAGATAGACAATCATAGGTAGCTGGTTGAGCAAGGTTATTTAAGAGTTAATTAATGGTGGGTATTGTTTGAGTATGTCAGTTCATTAGGAGTAGTCTTTTAGCTACCATGCTAGCTTGAAGTAGTAATGTTCTTTGTTTCTTAGGACAGGGAGAGGATCCATTGTTCCTTCCTATAAGAAATATTTCACGGCAGAGAGGTATCAGTCGATGTACAATGTTAGAGAGTGACTGTGATATTTTTCCAGAAGGGTCTAATCCTTGGACCGCTCCACAGGATGTGGAATAGGTCGCCATGGGATTGGACACATCTCTAGCAGTGGTGAGATGATATTGTCTTGGCAGGGAATACAATTTCAGGGGTGTGATACCAACAATGTAGGACTTTGTTTTGGATAAGGCCACTCTTAGGGTCTTTGTGAAGTTGATGGGTGGTGGACCAGCATTGGAGTCAGTGTTCTTCTGAGATGCAATAGCTTAGTACTGCTGACCAGTATAACTTAGCTTTGTTTGATCAAATATGCTTTCTCTAATGTGGGTGTATATTAGGCATGCTGTGCCACGTTTGTCCTTTATCTACTGTGATAGAGGGTGATGCTGGTCATGTGTGAGTGAGTTGTTTAGGTTCTTCAGGTGGTGAGTTAAGGCACTATATAACTAGAGGTATTTCCAGAAGTCTGCCTGAGGTAGCTGATATCGGAATTGTAGTCTTTGAAAAGAATCAAGGGTATTCGTATGGGGCATTAATAGGTCTATCAAATTATGAATGCCTTTACTCTCCCAGTCTTTTCAGTACAGTGGGGCACCTGCAATACTGATGGCATGGTTATGCCATGGGGCATAGGTGGCTGATGTGCTAAACTGGTATGCATCCATTAACTGGATTATTGCCAGGCTGCAAGGGAAGCTTTGATAGTAGGGGAGATGTGTGGAGGTGGCTTGGTTTTTGTGAAGATGTAAGATATGGGGTTGATTTGACTAGATAGGGCGGTTTCAATTTGCGTCCATAAGGGGGAAGGCTTGGTGTATTAATCTATCAAATACTTTGTGCATTACTAAACACCCAACAGTATTCTTTAAACCATGGGAGATCCCATCCACCTCATAAAGGCCATTATAAGAATTCAGTGTAAAAATATGCAGAAATGGCAAAGTTATGCACCAAGATTGAAAACCTCATTGAAGTGCACTTACCTTAGTTTCTCAGTTCATGTAAACTGCAGAATAATATTCTGCAGTTCATGTGAGTTCATGTACATAAACCATGGAATAATATTCCACAGTTCATACAAAAAAACTCATGAACAAGGATTCACCATATGAAAACTTCATACTGCTATTTTGAAGTGCTTACGTAGCATGCTCAGAACCTGAAATTGTAAAATGTAATAACTTTGTAACAGATTGATATTTTTTCACCAAACAAGTAAAAGTAACTTCTGTGGGTTAAGCCCTTTGTACCCTGAAAATTTCAGACCAAAATTCCAAACCATCGGGGCACTACGCAATTGCAAAAAAAATGATTTTCTGTTTTTTTTTTCGCTATTCGCATCTCAGAATTTGTACATCTGAACTGAATGAAACTTGGCACATAAAGAGTTTTGCACCACAAGACTGTGCATCCAACATTTTGTGCAAATCCATTGAATGGTTGTGAAGATATTAAAGTAAAAAATGTGAGGTTTTACATTAAAGTGCCTACTGAACCCTAAATAGTGCCACTATAATATATATATATATATATATATATATATATATATACAGTACTTCCTCAATCTGTTGTCTGACAGTTATACACCACTCTTGCTATTTGCCAGCTTTTTTCCCTATACCAATCATCTTCTATGTTAATTCCTTCCATTACCCGCCAGTGCCACCACCCTCAGAATCCACCATCGTTCACAGTCAAATCTGGCTCACTACCATTTTGCTCAGTGTTATCCACCAAGGCAGGCATGAATAACCTGTCTGCCCTTAAGCACCTAACATTCTATGCAGAGGCAGTCTATCAAACACTTTCTTGTTGCCACAGAGACTGAAAAAAATGGTGGCAGCAAAGGTGCAAATTACTTCATTCAACTAAATGGAGCACTAGTCTTTTGTGAGTTGCACGGTAGGGTTTCTATTTACACGTGCATTATGGCTTTGAATAGATTTTAATTAGAATATTTCTCACTTAAGGATCTGATAGGCTATCAGTCACAAATCAGTTTCAGAAGGGATACAAATCTGCATTACTTGGTGGTTAAGTACCACTTCTATAACTGACGGCACCAAAATCCAGCATTTTTTGTCAAAAATTTAAACTGCAATATTTGGAAACATCCATTTTCTGGAAGTGACATCCAAATTCCAGGCCATGAAAAGAACATTACACTTAAACAATTTATCACACGTAATGCTATTCATGGAGTTTGTGTTGCTTGGTCTTCTTGTCCATGGTTATATAGTACGAGGGCCGGACTACCAGAAAAGCTAAATTTCAAATCCACAAACTTGTGCCATTAAGACGGACATGTCACAACATGCCTTGGGGGCACATTTTGACCAAACACATACCAGAGATTTTTCAGCTTTGAAATTCTGAGCCCTGCAGCATATACAACCAAAGCAAAGCATTGGGGATAGACTCATAACCTTATTACAGCAGCATTTTATAAACAAAACCAGTTCAGACATTTGCATTTTAGAGTGGGGACCCAGTTGATAGGTGGTCTTCCTTGCTGGGTAACTGGTATCAGGGCCCTGTTGTGAACATCAATAGACCCCCACTTCTAGTGGAAATAAAATACATAAGTGGACAATTCAGGTAGAAGGAATATTATATTTGTAAGAGCTGCCATGGGGGTGTTCACTGAATTATCTGTTTTTACTGATGTATGCCATAACGCACTAGCACCCCTGATGAGAAAGCCATTTAAAGTGTGTGAATGAGCAAGGGTCAAACAGCTAATTTTGTGTTTTTATTTTATTTCTTGGGAGATACATGGCTCTCTCATTAGCTAGCTCTTTGCCAATTATCTACTAACTGGTTGGGAACTGCACCTTGAATAAAGGAAGCCAGTTTAGGCAGCACACCTTATAGAAAGGAAAACTGTTCAGGCAGTTACATGTTAGAACAGGGATCCCACAGATAGGTGGTCTACATTGATGTTTGGTAGCTGAGCAATTTCGCAGCAGGGCCCTGCTGTGAACACCAAGAAACCCCTACTCCTACTGGAGATAAAATAAATAAATGATCAGTTTGGGCAGAAAGATTATTATAGCTGTAAGATTTGTTATGGGAGGGAGGGTGTGCACTACAATCTGTTTTTACTGATGTGTGCCATGAAACAGTTGCACCCTTAATGAAAAAGCCATTTAAAGTCTGTGAATGTGCAAGGGTTTAATAGCTAATTTTGTGTCTGTTTAATGCTTGGGGAGATGTATTGCTCTCTCATCAGGTTACTCTTTGCAAGTTACCCACCAACTAGTTGGGGATTGCATCTTAATTAAAGGAAATCAGTTAAGGCAGTACACCTTTAAGCAAGCCTTTTCAGGCATTTGCATTTTAGAGTAGGAACTTAGTTGATGGGTGGTCTTCCTTGTTGGATAACTTTACAGCAGGGTCCTGATGTGAACACCAGGAGACCCCCACTCCTACTAGACATAAAATCCATAAGTGGCCAGTTCAGGCAAAAAGAATATTGTATTTGTAAGATTTGCCATGAGGGAACGTGTGCACCAAATTCTCTGTTTTTACTGACGTGTATCAAGAGCAGTAATGAGCAAAGAGTGGAGCAGCTAATTTTCTGTTTGTGTAATGCTTCGGAGATGTTTGACTTTCCCATTAGCTAGCCCCTCACCAGTTACCTGCCTGTTGGTTGGAGACTGCACCTTAATTAAAGGAAACCAGTTTAGGCATTGCATCTTACATTAAGGAAGCAAATTCAGGCAGTCACATTTTAAAATAGGGACTCAGCTGATGGGTAGTCAAACCTTGACATTTAGTAGCTGGGTAGCTTCACAGCAGGGTCTTGATGTGAACACCAAGAGACCTCCACTTCTATTGGAGACTGGCAGTATAGCCTACAGGTTAAAGTAATGAGCTGTGAATGAGCTTGTTACATCTAGAAACTTGGGTTTGATTCCCACAACCTACCTTCACTTGCATACTGTGTGACTCTGAGCAAGTCACTTAACCACCCCAATGCTCCTGGGTTGCCCCTGAAAATAAGCAGTTTTTCCTAGTGGGCCTTACCCAGTTACCAAAAGAATAAAAAAACACATACGTGACCACTTCAGGCAGAAATAATGTTTTATTTGTAAGAGTTGCCATGGGGGCAGGGTGTGCACTGAATTCGCTATTTTAACTGATGTACGCCATAAAGCAGTAGCTCTCCCCCAATGAAAAATCCATTAGAAGGTTGTCAGTCAGCTAGGGTTGAATAACTTATTTTGTGTTTGACTGTCAGGAACAGACAAGAAATGGCAGGGGGCATTGTAACTCTGCTGCATGATGATGGGGGATTCCAGTATGGATCTGGGGAGTGAGGAAGCAGGACATGGGACTTTAGCGCTGGGTGCTGTTGACACCACAGATGTTTCAGTTTCTACCACAGAGGTGGTTAACCCCAGCACTATCAATGGTGTTGCAACAAACGGCAAGGTTTCAGACTCCACCACCGACCTTTCATTGCAAGACAAAAAAACAAATCCTACAAGCAGAATTGCAGAAAATCGAACTCCAAATGCAACTAGAACACTCTTCATCGGATAAGCAAGGTAAAAGGAAATGTCTTATTGATTCTTCCCCGAACTTTGCATCACATCCTACAGCCAAACTCTTTGTTTTTGGGTATAACAACTCCACCCACAGCACTTGCAAATGTGTATCCTACTGTTCTGGGACGGCAAGGTCGCGGTGGTGATGTCATTGATTAGTCACCAGAACAGCCCCTATAGAAGGCAGGATGGACCCGTATTGATACAGGAGACTGGAATGCACAACTAGACCCCTCGCTCCTGGGTGTTTTCCCAAAGGAAGGGGTATACTCACAGCCCTTCACGGAACCCCCAGAATTACCTCAGCCATCAAAACTTCCTTCTCAGTGATCTATGGCTGATTTGCAACCATCATCTACCCCAAATGCCTTGGGGAGTGTTTTGTTTTCTCCTTTGGGATCTCAACAAGATATTTTTTTTGATGCACCACAGGGGGAGGCTGGGCAGGGGAGTGAAGTGACTATTTAGCATGAAACTCAGAATTCAGAGCCTGGGCAGGTTCTTCCACAGAGAGAACAAAATGACAAAGATCAAACTAAACAAAGTTATGTTAGCCATTTCACTAAGCCACTCGAGCTAGCTATAAGAAGGAATGCAATTTGATTGTGATATCTGGGAAGGCTGGAGGAACCCCCAGATAGATATTATGTAGGCCAGATTTTGATTAAAAGATCGCTGGGTTTTACTCCTAAAGATGTCTATTCCATAATACATATTTCAGGGGAGCATTCTTTTGACATAAGTTTCAGGACACCTTAATTATTGGAACGTTTCTGGGCCAAACATATGTCGTTAAAAATTAACCCCCTGTGGACACCCTTTCAGGTTATCCCTCTGACAAAACAAGCTTTCAGATTTATCTCCATACTTTTTCGCAGTGAATGGGTAAATATTGTGGACATTCTGTACTGGTTGGAACAAAAGTGTGATATAGAAGATTTACCAGAACCCATTTTAGACTGTGAAGGTTTTTGGACTGGGGGCTGGAGACTGAAAGTCAAACATTTTCAGGAGGGGTCAGACTTCAAGCATTTGCCAAACTGTTTTTTTATTGGCAAAGATAACAGTTCATTTTCTACCCTGGACAACCTCATAGATGTTAGAAGTGTGGGTCTGCTAGGCACATTAGCAACTCTTGTGATGCCATACAATGTACACATTGTGGAGAACTGGGTCATTCTAGATATCATTGCAATAACTCCCCTGTGTGTTCCCTTTGTGGGGACACAGGTCACACATTTACTGACTGTTCCAAAGCAGCGCACAACACTGAGGATGCTGATTTTGGAATCCAAGACTTCTATTCATCAAAAGCATACAGAGAGGCCGCTGGTGGGTTTCCAAACCAGCCTGCACCCAGGCCACAACCCCAACAACCGTTCAGCTCCTAGAACTTATGCAGATGTGACCAAACAAATGCCCCCCCCCCAAAGAGATATTGGCAGTTCAGGAGCCAGTAGCAAATAGGTCTTTGACACATACTGAAAACCCTCATGACTACAAGATGGTGACCTCACTATTTCTCTACAGCCATCTACTGCTATGCCACCTCCCCCAATACCTCCATCTGATATTGTGACTATTCTACCAATAGGGGAAGAGCCATCTTCTTCTTCAGAAGGAGATTTTGCAGCAGGAGGAGTTCCTACATCCAACAGATTTGAGGCTTTATGGCTAAATCCCTCAGAGAAGTATTTAGACTCAGATGTTCTCTCTGACACGTCCTCCCAGATGGACGTAATGTCAGAGCAAGACACTTGTAAGGATCCGGTTAAAGCTCCCACAAAGAAAAAAAGAATGGGTTATAGACTTGGCTTATGGAAAAGTTCCAGAAAAAAATCTATGGTGACCTTATACTCTGTCTCCCACCCACCTCAAATATGACCTCAAACTGACAAGTTTGAACGTGAACAGCATCAGATCTGAACACAAACACTTGTCCACTTTTGCCTTGTTTGCTAATAGTGACTATGATATTGTTTTCTTGCAGGACACTAGACTGTATGACATGGCAGAATTTGAAGCTGCATCAGCTGTGTGGGTATGGGGCCCATGTTACTGGTCTGGAGGGACTGATTTGTGTTGTGGGCTGGGGATTGGTTATACATTTTCTAATTTCCTAATTACTCATGTAGTAGACATACTTCCAGGTAGAGCATTGTTATTAGATGTAATGATACAGGGGTAGAATTCCGTTTGATAAATATATATGCACCAGAAGTTAAAGTTCTGAGAATTGATCTATTAAAACTTATTCAACCTTACCTCTTTACCAGTAAAAATATTGTTCTTGGTGGGCATTTTAATATCAGCAGGCTACGAACAGATAGGGGTTTAGTTACAGATACACTTTTTTGTGATGCTGGATTGTTTGAATAACCTGATTACACAGACTGGGTTTACCGATGATTTTTCAAATGTAGGTGCCCCCAAAACTTTTTTAAGGCCATAGAGCCACTAGAATTGATTATTTTTTCTTACTCCATCTTTACTTTTCCAGAACCCAGCAGTACACATTGTAGCAACATCTGATCATGGTTTACTATCATTATCTATCTCTAATTTTCAACATATAACCAAGGGTCCAGGTTCTTGGGGACTGAATTTGTCCTTATCAGAGGATCTTTTGGTTTTACAAGGTTTTCAATCCATTTTGGAAGCTAGACAGTTAGTTGCCTTTTTGTACGACTCACAACAACTGTGGGACAACAGTAAACAAGATTTGAGAGACTATTTTCAAATAATAGGGAAAACAGTAGAAAGATATTAGAAGGACAGATATTGGGAATTATGATAAAAATTGCTTCTTATGTACTCTTTAAGAAATTCAGGGGTATTTGGTTCAAATGAAGAGATATCAGTAATGAAACATGATATGTCAAACATACAATACAATAGAATGAAATCACTCATAATAGAACAAAAGTTTTGGACATTTGGTAAACAGGCCTTTACAAACCCATTTGATTGTTGTTTTCAATACAGACAAAAAAGGATATAAAACAGATTAAAACACAAGATAGGATTTTATTAACTAATGGGAAGTATCTTTTGCAGGAAATTGAATCGTATATTTTAGACGCTTTCTCTGATGATCCAGAGGTGACTGACAAACATATTAAAACCTGGTTATAAGACATTAATTTACCATCACTCCTAGAACAATATTTGATTTCCCTTACGGCACCCATCACACAGGCTGAATTATGGTCAATTATTTCAAATTTACACACTGGGAAAGCACCAGGCCCGATGGTATACCCAATTATTATATATTCATGTAGGATGTAAACTTCTATTGGAACTCACCAATCTGTATAATGCTTGTCTTACACAGTCTCACTTACACAAACATATGAATCAGGGACTATTCATTTAATTATTTAAAGCAGGAGACAGAGATTTATTAAACATTTGGAGACCCATCACGCTTCTAAATACGGACATAAAGATTCTCACTGAAATTCTCAGTAATAGACTAGGGACAGTTTTACATGAGATTATTCTTCCTACACAATTTTGTTCAGTCCCAGGACATCGTATTATGGATGGTTTAATTTTACTTAGAGAAATTTGTGAGAAGGAAAGGAATGAAGAACTGGTAGAATTTTTGATCAGTTTAGATCAAGCTAAAGCACTTGATAGGGTATCACATAAATATCTCTGGGAATGATTATGACACTTTAAATTTCCACCAGTTTGCATACAGTGGGCCGGATATTCAAAGGGTTGCGCCATGCGCAATAAGTTCTTGTCACGCCAATAGGGTTCTTGTCTGAAGTCGATCTGCGCCATTCTGCGATATTCAGCAGGAGGCAGTTGCGCCACAGAAACCATGCTGAGCAACAGTGCAATGCAAATGAAGGCATGCACAACTGAAGGGTGGATCCATGCATAAAGAGTGCAATCGCGATATTCAAAGACTTGCGCAATGTGCAACAGTGAACAACCGGAAGTTAGCCCCAGCGGAAATGAGCCAAAATAAAAAGGCTCAAGGAAGAGGCGCAAGAACACTACAGGGATGCCAAGTGGGGAAGAGAGAAGAGAGAAAGACAGACAGTGACAGGCCAGGGCAGGCAAGAGAAGCAGTGTGGGCCATAGGCTGCGGAGGCCAGTGGGGGTGCCCGGTGCAGTGGAAGTAGCAGTCAGAACAGCGGGGTAACAGAGGCAACATCAGCGGGGGGTCACAAGCCAGGGAGATGGACAGTGGCAGCTTCACATGGAAGCTGTAATGAAGATGGTGAGAATGCAAGGTGCAGGGGCGTGGCTGTGGATGGGCCCGTCGGTGATGCGCCCCAACAGGCAGTACTGTGCCCACATCAGCTTTGAGCTGTACACAGATGTAAGATCGTGGGCGGTCCGCCTGAACAGGGCAATACTGAGGCGGCTCTGTGAGCTGTGCAATGATGTGATGCAGGCACCCTCACGATGGAGTCACGCTCTGTCAGTGGAGACCAAGGTGACAGCCTGCATGTGCCTGCTCACCACGGGCACCTCCAGAGGCCAACAGGGGACACCACAGGCATCACACAGTCGGCCACGTCACGCATCCTCACCCAATTCCTCAGTGCACTGCTGCCACATGCTGCAGAGCACATCCATTTCCCCAGCACCGCGGCAGAGCATACAGCAAACATGCAGGAGTTCCACAGGGTAGCACATATGCCTGGTGTGCTAGGGGCCATAGACTGCACCCATGTGGCCATTCGCACACCACCTGGCCCCAATGGGGCCGCATATAGGAACAGAAACGGCTTCTCCAGTGTCAACTGCCAGGTGGTGTGTGATGCCACTGGGCGTATAATCAATGTCTGTGCCACACACCCTGGTGGAGCACATGATGCCTTCATATGGCATCAGTCTGCACTGTGCCATCGATTCGAGAGTGGGGACATCCCCACAGGCCATCTAGTGGGTGAGTACGCATGTAGGAAATGCAAACTTGGGGCAAGGGTGGGAATGCCAAAGGTGCCATGGTAGTGGCACACAGGGATATGGGCAATATGGACCTGAACATTATACTGATCTCCACTATCTCCACACAGGTGACAGTGGATACCCACTCTGTCCCTGGCTGCTCACACCGAACCGGCGCTCCATTACCCCATCGCAGCAATGCTATAATGAGGCACATGCCGCCACACTCAACATCATTGAGTGGGTGTTTGGGATGCTCAAGGCACGCTTCCGATGCCTAGACACCTCGGCGGTGCCCTACACAGTACAGCCCTCGAGGCCTGTGGGATATTCCTGGCCTGTTGTATCCTGCACAACATGGCCAAAGACTGTGGGATAGCCTACAGGTTGAAGAGGACACACGATAGGGATGCCAGTGGCGCCGGTGTTGATAGTGACGAGCAGCCCCCTTAGACGGCGGAGCGCCCGACTGATCCGGCAGGCCCAGCTGCACTGGGACACCATCATGGAGGAGCATTATGCCGACACAGGTAAGTCAAGGGGCCATGTGCAAACAACACTGTCCTGGCGCAACCCACAGGCACACAGAGTAACACACCAGGGGTGCATGGCGGAAAGAGGTGGAAGGGACCAGGCACACAACACACCATCAGGGGAGGCGAACAGTCATATGGACACACACACACACACACACACACACACACACACACGGCACAGAGCGTACATGGGCAGGTGCACAGCAGAGCAGGAACAGACATGGCAAACACACAGATCCACAGACCACACCACCAACTGTACTGTCCAAGTACGTGTGTCAGATGCTGGGCACCCTTGCACCTTGGTGTACAGTGCAATGCAGGCATCATCATGCACACGCACCTGTGGACAGCAGTCGGGATGGTGTGCAGGTGGTCCGTATGTCGGCGTGATGTGCAGGGCACCCACCAGTGCACTGCCCACCATGACGCACAGTGCACACAGGGCAGCACCAGGCAGGGCCCGCACTGGGAGACAGGTCAGTCATGTTGCACCATTCCATGGCCACCGCGGATGCATGGGTGGCCCCACCGTGACTCAACAGCACTGGCAGGCTGAGCAGGGGCCACATGGGGTGGCACTGATGGACCACCAGGGGTCCCACTGTGCGATGCGACCTTGCCTGATGGGGTCTGTAGTATGCCAAACATACCTGCACCAGGGGTGCTTGGGATGCCACAGCAGAACCGGCGTTGACAGGCTTGGTGTCGCCGCGACTTTTGAGGCAGGAGTGGGCGTACTGTGTGGTCTGCAGCAGCAGTACAGGAGCACCTGCTTGTGTGCCCAATGCAGCACGACAGTGACCAATGCCTGGGTCTGCCTGTCAATGGAGGCGGTCATCCATCCGCATATGGACCACCTCTGCGGTCAGAGCACAGTCCCTGCTGTGCCGCTCCACAGCCACACACAGTGCCTCCACGGACGTTGCAACCCGCCTTTGCTGCTGTACTGATTCCTGCAGCAGGCGGGTGTGCTCTTCAAATGGGTACTCTGCCACAACGGCATCCTGTCCCCCAGGGTATGGAAGGTCCTGATGCTCAACACCCCTTGAGGGTGGGCGCTGTTCACCAGGACCAGGAATGGGCATATCAAAGGGCAGTGGGCATGTGCCACTGCTGGACACTGTACCCCCAGACCTGGTGCATGACTGCTGCTGCTGCCCCTCCAACCGCTGTGCCCCAGGGACCACTCGTTCCATTGCTGTGGCCGTAACAGTGCCAGACACCTGCACAGCCACCGGTGCTGCCCCACCGATGCTGACAGGCACAGCCTGGGACTGTGCCGACATGCTGGCACACACGTTGGAACCAGCTAGGCCCAGGGGCACATGCTGGCCTGCTGTGTGTCCATCATGGGACACACACATGTCACTGCCCATTGCAGTCCTTGCATCATCAATGGTGCAGGTACGTGCTACAGCCACAGTCACAGCATGCTGGCATGCTTGCATGCCAGACTGCTGAGACACAGGCTGTGCACCCCGCACCCGACTCACCGACAACAGAGTTGGCAGCCCGGCGTGCATGCTGGTGCAGTGCATGCTGGCTGGTGACAGAGGTGGATGGACCCTCCTCCATGTCCAGCAGGTCATCCTCACTGCCTGGACCCACCACCACCATCCTCTGAAGACGAACAGGATCTGTAACAGAAAGAGAGGAAATGTGAGTGCATGTGAACAACCTTCCCCCCCCAACACCACCACCATGTCATACTGTGCAGTGATGGGCTTCCACCTGTCTGGAATCCACCTCCTGGTATGCCTTCAATAGCACTCCGCTGCATTGATGCAGCCAGTTGGTCCTCAGCCAGGGTCAGCTCCACCACCACTGGCTGGCCCCCGCCAGTGCCAGCATGTGCCGCCCTGAGGGCTGCCACCTTCTCCTTCACCCTCCTGCGGTCTGTCCCCATCTTCTTTTGCATTCCTGCATGGGCGCTGGTGGCTTCATGCACGGTTCACTGCCAGCTACCCCCTCCCATGCAGCCGCTTGCAGACTGGAGGGTGCCCATCCACTCAGTAGTGACTCCTCCTCCAGGTAGGCCTGAAGAGGGCCTCTGTCTCTGCCGTGGTGAAGTTGGGCCTCCTCCTCCAGCCCACCATCCTCCACCCTCACCTTGGCTCTGCTCGGTCATGGCGATCTGTATGGGTGGAAGTGGACACCTGTCACTGTGCAGTCTACAGCGTTATCTCATGACCATTGTCCAGAACATCCCACAGCATGCAACCACCTCTCACCTGCAGTAACCGAATCTGGCCAGCGCGGCCCAGTATCGCACATTTATAGCGCCAATGCATGCAAATTAGGAGTGGAGCAACTGTAATGAGATGCAAAGTGCGCCACTGCGCCTTTGAATAGCTGATCAGATGATTTGCATGTGTCGGCTGAATATCGAGCGCCGTTGTGATTTGCACAATACGGTTGAGCCGGCTGAGCCAATGGCGCAGATCTGTGACTGTGTGGTACACTGCATTGTGCATGCCCAGGTAGCTTACACAGGTGTCTGCCGTGCCGATGACGTGCTGTGCGCGATCGGCAATTCAGGCCATGCCCACCATTGTGCCAGTGGTGCTACAGCACTGGGCACCATATGGCGCTGTGGCACTACTGCGCAATAGTCCACTGTGGCACTGGCACACAGGTGATCGGTCGCGCAGGATGCGTAGATGTCAGATGGTGCTGTGCATGGCCTTGCGTCATAGACCCCTGACCTGGTGTCCGACCTTTGCCCCCTGGCGCTGTTCGGCTGCCATGTGTATGGCCCTATTGAGCTGTTTGGTGACAGCGTTATGTGAACCGATGGTGCTGTACGAACAGCGCGATTGGAACCTATGGTGGTCTATTGAGCAACATTTCCACGTGGGGTTGCCGTGCTGTGGGGCACCATATTTCCTGCTGTACGACCGCAAATATGGCACATAGGAGAGCTCCCCAATGGAGCCAGGTGGAGGTGGCCAACCTGGTGGCCCTGGTTGAGCACCACTATGAGGCACTGTATGGGGATGAGCCCCTCACCATGGCCCGCACCCAGGTGTGGCTGCAGGTGGCCACTGACCTGGTGAGGGTCACAGGGTGGTGCCAGTCTGTGGAGCAGTGCAGGCACAGGTTTAGTGACCTCTGCAGGAGGGAGCCAGATGTGCTGCGACGCCTCAGGTCACGTGCCACGAGGGGCGTTGTGCCTAGGCCAGGTGGGTGTACCATCTATGCACCTGTATTCTCTGTAGGGGTGTGACTGTGTTTTGGTGGCGGTGCATGGGGGATGGCTCTGCCATGGTTGACTGTGTCAGTGTGTGCAGGTGTGAGTTGCATGGGTCTGGCTGTGTGGGCAGGAACACTCACTGGGGCAGGAGGCAGTCTGCTTTGGGGTCACACTGATGTTTTTCTCAACATTTGTCACCCACAGGCCTGGCGGAGAGGATGCAGGCACAGGCTGAGGAGGGCCATGGCAGGGCCCAGGTGGCGGACGGAGGAGACGTGAGGGGTGGGCCACAGCGGCAGCAGCAGCAGCAGCCACAGCTGCTTGATGAGTGTGGTATCATTACATCATGGATGTTATTGCATGCTGGAGGGGTGGGCATGACCACCAGCCATGGACAACACAACCATGCATGACACAGGCGACAGTCATCACTGTCCAGTGTCACTGCTGCGTCTGTGTATGCTTCACTGGTGGTCCATGCATGCACTGGGCACATGGCTGTGGAACTGGCATCCACCACATTGCCACGTCCTTGACAGCCTTGTTTGTGCTGTGATGGGCAGTGTGTGTGTGCAGTGGTGCACATAGCTGGTGCTGCCTGGTTGGGCGTGTCATGTGCATGGTCACTGTGGGTGGGTGCATACCATCACAGGTGCGGGGCACTGGGCTATATGCCTTGCAGTATGGGTGGTGTTCAGGGTTGTGGACAGTCACAGCCATTGACTGTGTTCCCTTTTCCTAGGCCTCAGCATCCTACGCAGGATGGACCGTGCCCTCCAGCGGCTGACCAGGGTCTCCATCGCAACACATGACATCCTCCGGGACATTCAGCGCCATGGGGTCAGGCGATAGTGGAGGTGACAGGGACAGCACCAGACAGCAGCAGACCAGCCTGCAAGGCGATGAATGTGCTTCCCTTCCACTTCACCCATCCCTCCACCCTGCCTTCCCTCTCCAAGTTGTTCACCCCTACCCTTGCCCACCCCTACCTTGTACCCCTACCCCCTTGTCTTGTACATATCTGTATATAGTTTTGTTCTTGATCTTGTTGTTGTAATTTCTGTTTTCCAATATATATATATTTTGTTATGAATACTGTGGTGGTCTCTGATTTGCAGCTGGCTATGGTTGCTCAGTTGCAGTGGTGTGCATGCCATCTGGGGTGGTATGGTTCTGGGTATGTGTGTGTGTGTGTGCGTGTGCGTGTGTGCATGGGGAGGTGTCTCCAGTGTGGCAATGACTTTCAGTCTGTCTTGCCATCTGCTGCCGCCCACTGCTGGGTGCCCAGGGTGGGTCTGGCTTGTATGGTTCTATGTTACACGAGGTTGACGTGTGCCGGGGGGATGCATGGTGTTTACTGCAGTGACAGTCACTGCACATGGGTGGTGTCTTGGGGTCATGGTGCAGGGTGTGCTGTGCAGATGGGGGCTGCTGTGCACTGTGGTTGTCAACCCCTGTGTGTGGCAGTCTCAGCCTGACAGTGGTTGTGCTGGGGCGTCATGGCCCTGCTGTGCTTTGTTGGCTTGTCCCCATGGGCCAGTGGATCATCCATCCCTCCCCCAGTGATGCTGTGCTTGGGGTGTGTGGGTGTCTTGTTGGTTCTGCAATGTGTTCCTGTGCCCATGTGTGGCATGGCTGGCGGTGGGCCCCAGCCTGCCTCCCTGGTTGTGCAGTTCCATTGCTCTGCTGGGGTGGGGGCTCTGCTTGCACTATGGCACCTCTGGACTGCTCAGCTGGGCTAGCCTTGTTGTGCTATGGCGCAACCTTTCTGCTCAGCTTCCCCTTCCTGGTTGCGCTATGGCGCAGTTTGTGCGATATTCAGATGTTGGCTGCTTGTGCAATTTGTTTTGCTCCATGTTTGAATATCGCGTCTGTTGCGCCTATGCGCAATTGACTTGTGCTTGCTCCTGCTGTTGCGCACTTTTTCGACGCAGTTTGAATATCCGGCCCAGTGGGTCCAGCTATATTATGCATCAGCTCAAACAGTGCCATTTGTTAATGGGTGGATAGGTACATATTACCAGATTACAAGGGGTGTATGACAGGGATGCCCCATAAGCCCTCTTTTATATATTTTAACATTGGAACCTTTTTTACATAAAATCTAGCATCATGATGATATTAGAGGTTTGTCCATCTCTAGTGAAGATACAGAAATTAAAATGGTGGCATATGCTGATGATTTATGTTTCATATTCGCAGACCTGCCCTCAGGTGAAGTGCTGGAAGTGGTGCTGGATAAATTCACCCAGAGTAGAGGCTTGAGGATCAACAGAGAGAAAAGTAAGTGCTTACCTAATGGAACCCACACCACAAAAAAATGAGGTAATGCTTTGCATTCTGGTGTCAGACGTAAACTGTAAGATTCTGGGGGTATATTTTGGGTCTAGGGATTTAGGGATGGTAAATTGGACCTTGTTACTGGAGGAAGCTCAACAAAAAGGTAGTTAAATGGAATAAGTTGTTTCTTTCTAAAAAGAAAATAATTTATATGATTGAGACCTTGCTTTTGGGTATGTTTTTACATTTATGTACAGTTTTTATGTTCCTCAAACAATTGGAAATAAAGCTTTATAGTCTCTTTTTTTTTAGGAGTTTGGGGAAGCCATCTGAACCCCATTAAAGTAGTATTACATATTTACCTGTCAAGAATGGTGGCTTGGGAATAGTTAATCCTGTAATTTTTTTCTTCAGTATGTTTTTTCAATGCAATTTCAAATCAATTTGGCAGAAGAATAATCAGATTTGGAATCCCTGGGTATGGGATCATGTTGGTCCTTGGATAACAAGCTGCAATAGGGACAAAGGGATACCTAAACAAAAGTCCCTACAGGGACTCCCAGACTCCTTTTACCATTGTCTGGGTAAAGTTAAACTTCGGGGATTACCAAGAAACTTGTGTTTATCTCTCTCTAGGAAGGATTTATATACTCAGATCCTGGACAGATCCTTTTTGGATGTCCCTACCTTTGGGACTAGGCCAGTCACTAAATTAAACCAGATATAATCAATGCTATGACTCCATAGGACTCCAGTACAGATGTGGGATGTTCTTTGGCTGCGCGCCCATGGTAAGCTTAATGTTAAGGGTAACCTTAAACAAAAAGAATTGACAGAAAGGATTTGTTCAAGATCAGATATGTGCTTAGGCCAGAGTGAAACTATGGCACACCTTTATTTTGAATGTCCTTGTATATTACAGTTTTGGATAACAGTACATGAATATTGTACTACATCACCTTTTAAAATTCTAACCCCTGATATTTTATTTCTGGGTGTACTACTGAAAGCACGGTCTATTTACCATAAAGATACAATTCATCTGATCCTAATTGTTTTGAAGTATCATATTTAGATTGCAAGATGCAAATGGTATTTGCCACAATTGTGTTTCACCAGAAGAGCTTTTCTGGAAAATTCAGGCAGTTATAGTGACATTACGAGACTTGGAGAAAGTTAAAATTCCCCCTAATATTTAAACAAAATGGTGGGAAAACATTACATGGTTTGATACTGGAGGAATAATTTACAAGGCCTCTACTTACCCTTTTCATGGACAGAACAGTCCTTTTCAGTTTCCATTTAAGTACATTCAATTTAGGATTTCATCCTGTTTGATAGGGATGAATAATTCTGGAGTTTTTGGTTTGTAGACTGATTTTCTTCCTTTTTCAAGGTCAGAAGGGGTTGTGTTTCTTGTGCTGTATCACTGTTTGTGTATTACTGGTTATAATATAAGACTCTCATGCTCTTGTGTGGGAGAGGGGATGGGGTTTGATTTTTAGTTACATTAATACTCAGTATTAGGATTGAGGTATGATGAAATACTTATGCTTGTTTTCTTTTCCCTATGATTCAGTGTAAAGTAACACTAATTTGTATATATTTTTTAATCTTTTAAATAGAGTGTTTGCCTATACTACCCATGTTTTTGATTTTTAGTGGATCTGATTAGGATTGAGCAGGAGGACACCCTATTTGACAATATTTACTTTACATTGTTGGAAAAAAAGGGGACTTTCCCCTACTTTTTTAGCAGAGGGAGGGGGATTATTTTCCAGTTCTTTCAATTTTTTTGTTTATTTGGCTTAGAATTTTTTACATTTTTTGGCAGGGTACGACAGTAATACTTATTTTCTTTTCTGAATAATTTGTTTTCTGGCTTATGATTTGTGTGCATTATTCGTTTTTTTTAAAGCTGTAATAAAAAAAATTCCCTAGTCTTTTAGTGTGTGTGGGGGGGACAGGGGGAGGTGTCATTTAATTTTCATAATTTATTTTGTTGAGTTTCTATATTCATTTGGAACTATGCTAAAGAGGGTATGATTGAACATTAACATTAAGCTTACCATGGGTGCTCAGCTAAAGAACATCCCACATCTTTACTGGCGTCCTATCGAGTCATAGCCCCACGTTATTCACAGTGCATATGCTGCCCCTTGGAAACATTGTAAGATGGTATGGGCTGAGGTTTCATTGCTATGCTGATGATACCCAGCTCTACCTGTCTTTTGCACCTGACCAGGACAGAGCACTCTCAGTATTTAATAACTGCCTCACTAAAATCCAGGACGGGACGAATTCTAGCTGGCTGAAGTTGAACTCAGGGAAGATGGAGATGATGGTTGTAGGTCCTGATCACTAGTTGGGAGGGGTCGGGGGCTGGTCAGCCCACAGGACTTTTCCTGGGGCGCTCCGAGCTCCTTACCTCTGAACTGGTGCGGGACCTAGGGGTGATGATTGATGAAAGGCTGACACTTTGATCCCAGGTGTCGGCCATCGTTAAGTCATCATTTTACCATCTCAGGAACATTGCTAGGATCAAGCACCTTGTTCTGTCTGGTGACTTTCCTACATTGATCCACACTTTTGTGACCTCGCACCTTGATTACTGCAATTCCCTATACTTTGAGCTTCCAGTGGTTGATGTCCGCTGCCTCCAGCTTGTGCAGAATGCTGTGGCCTGGTTGTTAGCGGGAACTCCTCATGCTTCCCATATCACACCGGTGTTGCATGAACTGCACTGGCTGCCAGTTCAGTGGCAGATCACCTTCAAAGTCAGATTACTGACTTACAAAGTCCTGCACAGACTTGGCTCTGACTACCTGAAAGAGCTTCTGTCTCCTTACTGCCCTGAGTGAATGCTCTGCTCGGCCAATGAGGGGTTGCTAGAGATCCCAAGGGTAGTTTTGAAATCTTCAGGGGCCTGTGCATTCATATACGTGGCCCTGCCATTTAGAATTCTCTACCACACCGGCTTTGGGAGTGCGCGTCTGTGGGGGAGTTTAAACAGGCATTGAAGACCCATTTGTGGAACAAAGTTTACTGTAATTAGTATTACTGTTCTCAGATCTTACTGTGTTTTATAAATTTAATTTTTTTATCCTTCGTTTTAAGTTTTGTAATGCACCTTGATAATTGAAAGACGCAGAATAAATAAAGATTATTATTATTACTATTTTGATTTTTCTGTTTTTTGTTTTGTATATTATTACTATTTGTGTGAATCAACACTGTTTGTATACATTTGTTTTGGAAGTTATAATAAAAAAATTCCCCTACTCTTTTCGAGAAGTACCATGGGATCTTTAACATCCGCCTGAACTACCACCAGAACAGGCAGATGGGACCTCGGTTTAACGTCTCATCTGAAAGACGGCACCTCAGGAGTGCAGCACCCTTCTCATGATGCACTACAGTGTCAGTATGGGATTTAACCCAAGTGTCTGATGTGGGGATAGAACCCACAAACTTCTGATCTCTGTCTTGTTCCAAACTTTGAAAGAATGGACACACTTGTGTTATGGACTTAAGAGGCACTTCTGTCAAGAATAGGTAACACCCAAATGAAAACTGAGCTAGAACAAGTAATTCAGTTTCAAGGCAATTTGTTTTGTAATTTCCATTTCTTTCTTACTGTAAGCATTAATGAACATATGCTCCGTGTTTTGTATTTATTTACTATTTTTAATTTTAGTAAACTTTTTGGTTTCCTTAATTCTGCCAGAGACATTTTTTCATTTTGAGTGTGAATGCTGGAACCATATTGATAGTTCTGACATAACTGTTGAAGTGCTTATTGTGTCACTATATGCAGCCATGCTAACAGGGATCTGTGTAAAGATCCAACAAGGTAAGGAAATACCTAGGTCTCAATTGAGTCAGCAGGGGATTTGTGAACCAGGTTGGTTGTGTTCCTGCTGGGTCAAGTATTGCACTGCTTTCCCTGAAGAGGGTGTTATATTTGGACCTGTTACCTGGAGGTACTGGCTAAAAAGGGTTCATATTTGGCCCCAGGACTTGAGACTGGTAGTTGCTTGGACCCAAAACAAACAGGAGGGTGTCCCTGTTTGTCCCCTGTTCACAAATCACACTTCGAGGTTGGGCACTGTGGGAGCAGAGGGCCTGACCCCAGGAGTGGGTTTGTGACAGACTTGCTAAACTGAATAAGTGGATAATTGGTACTGCTGACTCACTGAGTGCACTGACAGTAGCCCCAAATAGGTTTAAATGTTATTCATTTTACTTAACCATGCAAAGAAACAAATGCAACATAGGAAAAATCAGAACTTTAAACAAGCATTCACTAAAGCGGATTATTCACTTAAGCAATACTCATTTAAGTGGGCTCGACTGTACTGTGGCACAACAGCTTAGAATGTGATGTCTGTTGAGCTATGTAGATTCTTCATAATGAAGGAATCAGTAGGACTGAAAACACATCGTGAACTTTTTGTTAAAAGATGTACTACTAGAAATGTTGCCATCTCATAGTTAATGAACAAGAAGAAGAATCAACATTTATATAGGGCTTTTCATATACAATGCATCCCAAAGTGCTTTACACGCAATGCTCGACTAGTAGTGAAGTGACTGAACATGTAGTGGCAGCCATATTGCACATCAACACCCACACATAGCCTGGACAATTGCATGCACCAGTTTTATGGGAAGGGGAATATTGTCCAGGACACTGGGGAAAGTCTCTTACTCTTCTGTGAAGAGTGCCTTGGGTTCTTTTACTTACATCTGGACACTCACCAGGACAGCACCAGGATGGGTAGAAGGGACCTCGGTTTAACGTCTCATCTGAAGGATAGCATGCCCCGGCAGTACAGCACCCCCCAGTACAGCATTTGGGTGCCAGTACTTTTAGGTATGAGCCCAATCCTGGTGTAGGATGAGAACCCACAACCTTCTGCCCCAGAGGCAGATGTGCTACCAATTGAGCCACACTGACACCTGCACACACTAGAAAAGAGGAGAATGAGCTGGAACATAATAGAGACCTACAATGTTATCTTATTTGCTGTTTTCTGTTTGTTCTCTTGTTTGTTTACTTCTTTGTTTGACCACAGGTCAAAGTTGAGTTAAAAAGAAGGTAAATGAATTAAAACAAACATTCATTATACAAAATGGCGTATGGGCAAACATACACAACAAGGCTGATATTTCCATCTTGAGGTGAGATGACATCATAGCGATCTATTGAGATTCAGTGTCTAGGTCTATGAAGTTATCTCACCCCTCAAGGAAAACACAGTATTTTTGTTTATGGCTTCCCATATGCTATTCTGTATTTGTGAGAGAGCTAGAGACAGACAGAGAAGAGAAAGAGAGAGAGAGAGCGGGGGAGAGAGAATGAGTGCAAATATTGGCCAGAACTCCAGTGGTACTACTTATTCTTTTTGAGAAGTGCCTTCATGACAGTGAACCCTCTCATAAAACTACTACACTCAACTCATCATAAATTCAGGATGATAAAGGTGACAATAAATCAATAATCTTTTACAGCAGACACTCCCAGGTTCTTCCTTCCTTTTTCTGCTGTTGCCCAGTACCATGAACTATTGAAAGCCTTAATCCTTCTAGTCAGCAATTTCCCCCTTTGATCACTTTTTTAGGTTTTTATGCCTCTGTAGGATAATATAACAGCAGGAAATGACCATCAGTGCAATTCCACCTACATATGTGTGCCAAACACATCAGTAACTGAACACCTTACCACTGTCCTGTAGCTGCTGTGTCACACTGTGCACTTGGATCTTGGATGGCTGGGATGCTTTGACTGGTGTCTCCACTCTTGCTGCTGCACTAGATACTGGAATGAAGTGAGCCTTCCAGCCCTGTGTCAACAAGATTTGGGTACTCTCCTGCACCCACTTTAATTAGCGTAGCTATTTCTTCTGGCATAGGCTTAATTTGAATATGATGGTTTACATGCAGCAGAAAGCAAGTGCGATCTTCTCTAACAGGTACCCTGAAGCAAAATGCAAAGTCTAGACATCTAAATATTCACTACATGTCAGAAAGCCTTGCAGAAATCGATTCATGCTGTATTTTAAAAAGACATACACAACCCTTTGAGGGTATTACTTTGATCTAGAACATCAACCTGTTGCAACAAGCCACCCTCCATTAAAATGTAGAGGTTGGCTTTGTTTAATAGACAAAAGGCCACCCCTTGCTCTCAAGTCTATCCTTGCCAGATTGGACCCCCTCTATCACCCCTTCTGCTGTTTTGTCTTGGACTGCCCCTGTTGTACACACCACTGGCATGGCAGTTGGGGATCAATGCCAAAGGTGCAAAATCATGCATCTAGTGCATAGGAAGCCAGGAGTTGAGCATAGGATGGGGTACTGACAGTCACTAAGCAGGAAAGGAACCTGGGGTTATCATATCTGATGACCCCAAAGTAGCAGGGCAGTGTGACAAACAGTGTGTCAGGCCAGTGTGATGCTGGGATGCGTAGGGAAAGGTGTCTCCAGCAGGTGGAGGACGGAGGTGGCATTGTCACTGTATTGTTCACTTGTAAGACCCCCACCTGGAGTACTGTGTCCAGTTTTGGAGGCCACATCTCAGAAAAGACATAGACAGGGTGGATGCAGTCCAGAGAAGGGCAACTAAAATGGTACAAAGGTTGCATCAAAAGCCCTATGAGGTGAGTCTGAGGGATCTCAGCATGTATACACTGGACGAGGAGAGAGTGAGGAGGAACATAATAGAGACCTACAAGTACTTCCTGGTGGTAAACAGAGTGCAGTTGGAGAGACTCTTTCAAATGAGAAAGAGCACCAGGACCAGAAAGCATGTAATAAAGGTGGAGGATGTGGGGGGCTTTAAGAGGGATGTGAGAAAATACTACTTCACTGAAAGAGTGGTGGACACCTAGAACAGACTTCCAGCAGAAGTGGTGGAGGCAAAAACAGTATGGGGCTTCAAGCATGCATGGGATAGACATAGGGGAATATTAATAAAGAGGCAGGGAGGAGGGAGGGTCACTGGACACTAGCCAGGGTCTGTGGAGACAGACTAGGCAGGGGCCATCTTGGGAGACTGGGTGGGCCAAGCAATCCTTTTCTACAGACAAATTATGTTTCACTGCTCTCTTTACTCCTCTCTGTCCCTCCCCTCCTTCAATGCTAGGCATCTCGTGCACTGTGCCTCATTCATATCTAAATTCTAACTTGCCTCCCTCCCTCCCTTCCTTTCCACTCTCCTCTCTGCCCCCTTATCTCCTACCTACTCCATAACACTGGTTCCCATTCCCTCTCTTCTCACCTCTCCTGAAGTCTACTGCTGGCCAAGCTGCATTCTCATATAATTTCTCTACGCTCTGGTCCTCTCTTCCCCTATCCCTCAGCTATGTCTCCTTCCCTTTCTCCCTTAATTGTCACTTTTTTCATGACTTCACAACTCTGCCCTGCAACTGTTGCTGACCTCAGTGCTTAGTGGCCACCCCCCACCCATGGCTCACTCATGCCCAGTTGTGCTCCGGGAATCCCCTCTACCTCTATGCCCTGGTTGGAGTTGTTCACTGTTTCTGTTCATGTGCAATTTTAACTACCTTAGGCATCTTGTTTGCACAGTATTACACAGTACTAAATATTGGATTGCACATCAGTAATGTATTGCACTTTTACACCTCATTTTGTCTGCATGGTGTTACTTAGCACAGAATGTTGTTGCTGCACAATTGTTAATGGATTTTTACTCTTGCACCTTATTGTATTGAATATCTCCCCTTCCCTGCCAGGATGCATCTGGAAATTAGCTGTTACTAGCTCAGCATGTCATTCCTGGTAAAACGTTTGAGATAGATAGATAGATAGAAAGATATTTTATTTATTTATTTTTCTATTGAGGACTTGGATAATACCTGTGAGTGGATGCTTGTTGATAGGTTCCACATCAGATACATTAGACAACAATGTACAATACTGTGCACAAATATACAAATACTGGGAAAAATATACATGGAGGTTACAGAATTCAAACATAAAGCACTAAGTATACTGAGGCATTGTACAATGTATGCACGCATCAAGAAGATAAACAGACAAGGACAGGGAAGGATACACTGGGAGTGGGAGGGCTAGGTGAGTAGAGCACAGGGGCAGGGCAGGGAGGAGGGAGGGAGGGTAGGGAGGTTAAGGGGGTTAAAGAGCAGAGCCAGAGAGAGGTAGACAGGTGGGTGAAGTGCTGCAGTTTGACTATCCTGTCATGACAGAGGCGAAGATGAGTGCTAGAGGCAGATTGTTGCTGTGTGCAGAACCTTAGCAAGGGCACATGCAGCTACTCGTATAAATGAGGTTCTGGTGCAGTCTGTGTTTAAAAGAGCCAATTGTTGAGGAGCCAGAGATGTCAGGGGGCAGTGCATTTACCCATAGGCATACACTGTGTGAGAATGCATCCAGTGCCATGTTAGTGCAGCATCTGGGCACTTGGAAAATTTGAGTGGCAGAGCTTCTGGTTTGTCTGGTATTCATAGATAGGGTCAGTAGGTTCTGCGCCCCTGTTGGAAGCAGATTTAATGTGACTTATTTGGCAAGAAGGCAGATTTGATACCTGATTCTGTCATTCAGGTGAAGCCAGCCAGCCTGAGCATAAAGTTCACAAATGTGTGTGAGTCTTGGTGCATTTGTGAGTAGGCGGCAGGCTTTGTTTAAGGCAACTAAGATCCGCTGGAAGGCCGTGTTGGTGGCAGAACTGTATATGGCCAGCCCATAGTCTGTGAGGAAGACAACTGAGCTGCTGATTGCCAGGTTTAAAGTTTCATGGGTTAGACAATGCCTGTGGTGGTAGAGTAACCAAATCTGGTATTAATAGCTCTTGCAGTGATATCAATATGCTGGGAGAAGGACAGGGAGGAGTCGATAGTAACCCCAAGTATTTGAAATGTGGCCAAGCTCCAGTGTGTCACCACTGTCATTCTTTATTGCCAGGGGGTAGCTTTTTAGCTTGTTTTGGAGTAGAGCATGGTCTTTGTTTTTTTATAGTTCATGACCAGTCTTTGCACATTAAACCACTTTTCTGCAGATACGAAGCCATTTTGGAGATCAGTTTCAAGGAGTTCAGGGCGCAGGTTGCTGGTAAAAATCACCGCATCATCAGCATATAGGAGCATGCGGCAATGGCAGGAGGCCAGGAGATTATTTAAAAAAACATTGAACAGCAACGATCCCAGAATGGACCCTTGCTGTGCACCAGATCTGACAGGTCGGCTGTCTGATTGGACTTTTCCAATCCTGACTTAATGGGAGTAGCAGCTCAAGTAACTGCTAAACCAGTTCACAGTTTCAGGTGTGAGTCCAATGTCAGATAGCTGCTTGAGGAGGAGCGCATGATGAACCGTGTCAAATGCCTTTGAAAGGTCAATGAAGGCTGCCCTATAAAGGTGGCCTTGGTCTAAGGCATTGTGGATGAATTCGGTAAATTTGAGTAGGGCTGTGATGGTACTATGGCCGCCATGGAACCCATGTTGCTCTGGGCATAAGAGTTGGTATTGATTAAAGTATTGCACCATCTGGTCAGCCATAATTTGCTCGAGAGCCTTGGAGAGCAGCGTGAGTATGGAAAATCGGTCTGTAGTTATTATGTAAGGACCTGTCCCCACTTTTGTGTACGGGGGTTACTGTAGCAGACTTCCAGATAGATAGATAGATAGATAGATAGATAGATAGATAAATAGACAGACAGACAGATAGACATATAGATAGATAGATAGATAGATAGATAGATCGACCGATGAAATCAATCAATGAATGTGTCACTGCAACGTACAAAATGCAATAGGAATGTTCTGGCCACACCATATCTGCACATACCATAAGTTACCATCATTACTTATGTAATATATGATATTAAAAAAGAAAGAGTGTAAATTCTAATTCATTAATTGGATTGGAGGAAGGACAGCAGCTAATGTTGAATAATTCCAGCATGTAAATAGAATTATTCCAATGAGGGCAGGTTCATATCTGATTTCTTGCATTCCTCCCCAACTATAATCACTCATAATCAACAATCCAATGGACAGATGTGCAGTGAATAAAAAATATCATTCCTCTTAGCCCAAGCAATTGTTAGAGTATATACACTTAACTTTTTTATTATTTAAAATAAAAAGGGGTACAAAATCCATACGACAAATAGGCTAGATAGAAAAGCATATACTGAAAGGTACACACACACACACACACACACACACACACACACACACACACACACATTATTAGACACAATAAAGCTATCAGCATTATATCAGCAACTGTGCAGTTTTCTCCTTCCTTATACAAACTGCTGTATCCAAGAAATTTGTCACATTTAACAATATATGTTCATTTACATTGTTTAAAATATAAGATTATGTATATAAGGAAGGATGCAACCACCCAAAAATTGATGAAAAAAGTTTCATATGTCCAATTTTATTTATGCAGTAAAGTCCATCAAGTTCAAAGGATAAATGTTAAAGCTCCCTCTGTGGTTTTTATTGTTAACCTTTCAGGACAAACTTGTCCCTTCTTCAGAACAGATGAGGGCTGTGTAATAAAAATAACATATTTTAATCTATTGGACTAACATTTTACAAGTAAAAAAAAAAGTATTGTATTTTCTATTTTACATGAAACATTGTAACCCCTTTGTTACCTGGGGTTACTAGAATCCCAGTAAGATCCTAGTGGTAGGCAGGGAAGGCAGCTTGTGAAACTCCAGTTAAATGGGTTTCACACTGTCTCACTCTGTCCTCAGTCACAGCTGAGACTTGAGAGATGACATCATTATAGAACTGTCGCAGCTGCATGAGCCACTTTGGAATCTACAGCTCAGGGAGTGAGTTTAGAACTTTGGGAAATTCAAGGTGAGTCTTCCGTTTGTCCTTAAGCAAGAAGGAAGCATCAGTCTGCTGTCTGATCTCTCACTAAGAAAAAGGAAGTGTTCCTGTGTTTTACCCTTTTTTTAAGTGGTGGAGACCACTCTCCTGGTCTCAGTGCCCCCTCCCTCTGGGGGGGGGAAGTTCTCTGTGGGTTCCAGGGGCAATCCCCTTCTCCCACCGTGGAAGGAACTGCCTGATTTAATTTTGTCTGTTCTTGCATAACAGCAAAGGTTACAGTACTCCGCCTGTGGGGCACCTGCAATGAACGGGTGAGTGTTTGGCTCCAATTGAAGGGGCAAACATATTGTTTTCTTCAGTTGGGACATGAATGGGGACTGCTATTTGGGAGGACTATGTTCACTAGGACAAACAAATGGAGCAGTCAAACAGTCTAATGTTTTAAATGGATTTCAAGTAATGGGGACTGCTATTTGGGAGGACTATTTTCACTAGGACAAACAAATGGAGCAGTCAAACAGTTTAAAGTTTTAAGTGGATTTAAAGTTCGCTGTAGAGGGGGTGCTTCAGGTCATCCACCGTTCAATCTACATTTTAAAGTCCTAAAGTTTTCTGTGTGTCCAGAGAAATGGCCGGGTATGGGCTGTGGGAGCTGGAGGTGGGAAAACCCCCCATCTTTAGTAACCAGGTCCACCTCTACGGATTTCTTCTGTGTTTTGCTACTTGCCTCATGCACTTGGCCAGTGATGGGGTGGGTACCCAGACGTGGGTCACAACTTGAAAATCTCTCTAGGAGTTGCAGACTCTAAGTGGTGTGGGGAGCCGCAGGATGGGAAAATTACTCCTTGTTGGATGGGAGTCTCCTTGTTTGATGGGAGTTTAGTTTGGAAGTAAGAAAACAAATCTCTCTAGGAATCGCAGACTCTAAGTGGTGTGGGGAGCCACAGTTTGGGAGTCTCCTTGTTTGATGGGATGTCTTTCCAAGTAAAGTTTGGGTTCATTCTTCAAGTGGACCTGTAGTCGAGTGGCGGCAGGAGCTGGCCAATGGCTATGTATCCAAAGCACATGCAAAGTCCGGGCTGAGTGCCTGGTGGGTCCAAAGCCAGACAACTGTAGTAATGTATTCATTCTTCAAATGGACCACTGTGTTAACCTCTAATCTGCACATACAGTAACGTAGCCCTTTGGAGGACCATGAACTGCTTTGTTTTTGTTCAGTTAGTTAATAAATAAAGCCACCCTGAAAAATCCCAATTCTGGTTCTGAACATTACAGTTATTGCTTCCTGTAGTTGGATTTACTTGGGTGCCCCTGTGCAGAGGAGCCAAACCTAGGTCCCTTGTGCCAGGTCACCTCATCCTTCCCCGAACCCAGGTCCCCCACCAGGTATTGCTGCCAAATGCCAACAGCATGCCACCTGTCATTTTAGTAAAAAGGCAGGGGTGGGGACCCCCCGTTGTTACAAAAATGGAGGTGCCGCTTTGGATTTGTTCGGGAAGGAAGGTGCTTGGGCAAGTAGGCTAGCGTTTTGGCTATCTGGCAGTCGGTAGCCCAAAAAAGTTGAAACAGTTTCCCTAGTGTGTTGCTGTGTGCTGTGAATCTTGTGCTGCTGTTTAAAAAATGCAAACTGTTTACCAAGGAGCTCTAAAGCCAAAGTGTGTGTCCTTGTCCTGCATCAAAAATTGTTTACAGCATTTTAGTCAGTTTTAAAATAAAGTTCTGTGAAGGAAAGTGTGGAAAACTAGGGGTAGCAACAGAGAAATTATGCCCTGGACATTTGAAATGCTTTTAAAATGAATTTCTGTGAAGGAAAGTGTGGAAGACTAGGGGTAGCAACAGAGAAATTATGCCCTGGATGTTGGAAATGCTTTCTGTGCAATGCTAGAGACTGCAGAGTTAATGGTAATGTTACATGGTTGAAATGGGCTCCCGCCGTGGAGTCAGTTGAGAAAAAAAAAGTGCATCTTTCAGTTTAAATTTGCCTGCTCGACGATCGCCGTGAGGAGAGGAGCCCTCGTGAGCAAGAAGAGGCTCATTTGCATGGCGTCATGTGGTTGGTCAGTTTGCCATAAGTCCCGCCCCTCAGCCAGCTTGTCTGTGATTGCCTCAGCATTCGAGAGGGAGACAGAGAGTAGTGCATGTACTGGCAGTGGAGGAGTGTTCGCGAAGTAATCAAAGCGCTGTTAACAGTAAAAAGTGACTTTCTAGTTAAAAATCGGGCTCAACCCGCCAATCAATCGTGGGATCAGTAAATTGTGTGGTTAATACTACGATCGAGGAGACTGCCCGCCCATTTGCATTCTGAGGCCTTCAAAAATCTGGCTGCAGGCCGTTTTACTACATCGCAGCAATCTGCTACAATAACAGTGAGTAAACAAATTAAAACTGCTCAAAACAGTGATTTTCAGTAATGCCATATAAAATGTGTGTGCAGCTGTATAGTCGCTTTGCAAGTAGCGATTGTGTGATGTCCTGCTGGCAAGTGCAAGTTTGTAAAGCCATTAAATGTGTGTATAGCAATGAAAGTAGCCTCAGTTTAAAGTTTGCAGCCAGAGAGAGACTGTGGGTTGTAAAATAAGTGCAACACTAGTAGAAGTAGGCAATCCTGTGCTGAAACCTGAAGTTAAAGGGACTGTAATTAAATGAATGTTGCCAGCATGTGAAAAGTCCAAGGAAAATCCTGTAAATGTGTGAACAGCCAGAACAGAGCAAGTTGTGCAGTTTGAGTAAAAGTTATTAGTATTGATGTAAATCGGGTGCAGTGGCTTGACCCAGAGTCTGATTGTTGATGCATAGAGTGCTGCGCCGCCATTACAGGGTGGGTGGTAAAGTAAACACAGTAGCAGAGGAGCCATTTTAAAGCTACAGAGTGTGTTCATTTAAAATGGGACTTTCAGTTACAGTGAACTTTGTTTATTTTTCTGCAGTTATGGCCTCAGGACCAGCTCGTTACCGGATCATGCCTGGGTTGCAGTAACAGCAGCAGTAAATAGATTGAGAGATATTGAAAATTGAAAGCAGAGGCAACTCCATCCTGATGTGGCAATTCCTAATTATCCAGTGCGTGTATGCCAGATGTGTTTGAGTGCTGGAAGGGATGTCTTCATGATTCCTCACTGTGCTGGATGCCTTCAAAAATATGGCTTGTATAAAGCGCCTCCAATTTGTTTGGCTCCAACATGGACACAACTTCAAGAATCTGCAGTTGGCAGCACACAGCATCAGGCAGATCCTGTGGAGGAAGGTCCCTCGGGGGAATGTGGCACAAAGTTAGAGAGTGCAGAATTAGAGATTGCATCTGAAATTGAAGCATTGGATGCTGGATCTCAGAAGGCAAGTTCAGATAAAGCATCAATAGACCCCTGGGTGGGGGGGCCTAGCCCAAGTCTCGAAGGTGAAGATGAGATGCGAGAGGCCTTTGAATGGGAGGTGTCGACCTCTGCTCCCAGTGATGAATGGATAGTCTCGGGGGTGAGAACTACTGCTCACTCTGGGGCTCAGATCCTCAGTGAAGAGGAAGATGAGAGGGAACCTATGTAGCCTTGTGAGAAAGGAACGGGTACACAGCCTCAAGATCTTGCCTCGGAGGAATGTGTTCAAGAAGGTGGTGATGCCACTGCCCTGGCTTTACAAGAAGAAGAAGAAGTCAGGGATCCGTTTTTAATTTCATTGAGGATGCGAAGCTGGCAGAACCAGGACTGGCCACCCCCAAGCCAGGCCAGCGGTCTCAGATTGACCAAAGCAAGTAAAGAGGAGAGACTGGTTCGTGAAAGGCCAATGAAATCTTTGGTATGACCTTTCCTACTTTCTCGGAGAGTCTGGGAGGAGATTGAGAACTGCAAGAAATCCTGGATCTGGGATGAAGCAATGAAACATGTGCATCCTGGGGCTAACCAGCATGTAAAGAATAGACTGTTCCACTAAAAGTATACACAGTGGAAGAGAGGCAGACACTGTTTATGGACAGAGTGAGAATAGTGGACGGAGAGGACGTGAAGTCTCCCACTGTGTGAATTATTGCGTCCAGACGGAGTAATAATTCAAGCCCCTGACCCCCTCTACTATTGGCCTCAGTGCAAGGACCTCCCAGTAATTAAGCCTGTGCCTACAAAATGGAGAGCCGAGCAGTGGTAGTCAATACTGCCACACTAAGACTGTGAAGTGCCCTTATTGAACTGCCAACGTGAATAAACCAGGAATCAGGTGCCCCATATTCTTCAGTCCACAGTATACTGTCTTGTTCAGCAACCATCTACTAGCCCACCAGATGACTTCAGAACCAGAGAGGACACCAGCCCAGCTGTTTCCTGTTCATCGCCTGGTAATCGGATGACACTGGACCAGTTGTTTTTCTTTTTGTTCCTGTTCTAAGGTTCCTTCTCCAGAGATGACATCAGCCCAGCTGTTTCCAGATGTGCACTCCTGTGGGTTCCCGGAAGATGTCCGCCCAGCTGTATCAGAAGAAATGCTGCCAGGGAGAGTCTTCGGAAGGGACCAGGTTTGTGAAATCCAAATACTTCAAGAGGCTGGTGAGTCCGAAAAAATCTTTTTATTCTATCTTTATGACATTGCAGTACATACCCTACACTACAGACTTCAAAAGTGTGTGAACTGTCCGCAAAGACTCTCCCCTTCAGGATTATTGCCTTAAAGAACTATGCTTCATGGGGCTCCGGCCCAGGAGAGACTCTTTAATGGACTGGCCTTCGGGCCTTGTAGTCACTAGTTGGGACTTTTAGGGCACTCCATCCCCCCCAAAGGTGTATTGCTACCAATGTCATTATTGTACTTTAATGTAAATACTGTTTTTCTACCTTTTTCTAAAAAAAAAAAAATTTTCTCTTTTGGGATTGTTTAGTGTTTTTCTGTATGGTAAGGGTTGTTGTTGTCATTGTTGTTGTTTAGATAGACTGTACATGCAGATTAGGATTTTTTTTTTTGTTTTTGTCTTTTCTACAGGTGTTCCTGGAAGACAGAAGAGAAGACAAGAAGAGGAGGAGGGCCCATCGGAGTTCCTCGCCGTGCTTATGGTGTAGAATTTAAATGTACTGTGTTATTATTGCTAATGGTTGTAGCTGCAGGCTGCCCAAGGTCGGGGAGGTCCCCGGGTTTTGTTTTTATTTGGGATGTTATGTTAGAGGCAGATAGGTTTTCCCTAGAGGGTTAGGGGGGATGGACAGGCTGTGGCCCTGACCTGCAGTAGGGGCCACAGAGCTGATCTATCAGGGCTATGCTCTGGACGGTTCCACCAGAGCCACTAGGTGTCCATAGTAAGTGGATAGAGTAGAGTAGAGGCTGATATGCCAGCTATAGGCCTCTAGGCCCTTAGTGTTGCCTACCTATGCTCGCACATGGTAGGAGGGGGCCTGATCACCCCCTCCGCAGGTAGCACATAGGGTGGGATGGCCTAAGGCCGAGTGCATAATGACTGGGGACAGTCATTTTCCTGGTCAAGGGAGAGTGTAACCCCTTTGTTACCCGGGGTTACTAGAATCCCAGTAAGACCTAGTGGTACGCAGGGAAGGCAGCTTGTGAAACTCCAGTTAAATGGGTTTCACACTGTCTCACTCTGTCCTAAGTCACAGCTGAGACTTGAGAGATGACATCATTATAGAACTGTCACAGCTGCATGAGCCACTTTGGAATCTACAGCTCAGGGAGTGAGTTTAGAACTTTGGGAAATTCAAGGTGAGTCTTCCATTTGTCCTTAAGCAAGAAGGAAGCATCAGTCTGCTGTCTGATCTCTCACTAAGAAAACGAAAGTGTTCCTGTGTTTTACCTTTTTTTTAAGTGGCGGAGACCACTCCCCCGGTCTCAGTGCCCCCTCCCTCCGGGGGGGGAGGAAAAGTTCTCTGTGGGTTCCAGGGGCAATCCCCTTCTCCCACCATGGAAGGAAGCTGCCTGATTTAATTTTGTCTGTTCTTGTATAACAGCAAAGGCTACAGTACTTCGCTTGTGGGGCACCTGCAATGAATGGGTGAGTGTTTGGCTTCATTTGAAGGGGCAAACATATTGTTTTCTTCAGTTGGGACATGAATGGGGACTGCTATTGGGGAGGACTATGTTCACTAGGACAAACAAATGGAGCAGTCAAACAGTTTAAAGTTTTAAATGGATTTAAAGTTCGCTGTAGAGGGGGTGCTTCAGGTCATCCACCGTTCAATCTACATTTTAAAGTCCTAAAGTTTTCTGTGTGTCCAGAGAAATGGCCGGGTATGGGCTGTGGGAGCTGGAGGTGGAAAACCCCCATCTTTAGTAACCAGGTCCACCTCTCGGATTTCTTCTGTGTTTGCTACTTGCCTCATGCACTTGGCCAGTGATGGGAGGGTACCCAGACGTGGGTCACAACTTGAAAATCTCTAGGAGTCGTGAGACTTAAGTGGTGTGGGAGCCACAGGATGGGAAAATTACTCCTTGTTGGATGGGAGTCTCCTTGTTTGATGGGAGTTTCGTTTGAAACAAAACAAATCTCTCTAGGAGTTGCAGACTCTAAGTGGTGTGGGGAGCCACAGTTTGGGAGTCTCCTTGTTTGATGGGATGTCTTTCCAAGTAAAGTTTGGGTTCATTCTTCAAGTGGACCGTCAGTCGAGTGGCTGGCAGGGGAGCCGGGCCAGTCGGGCTATGTATCCAAAGCGCATGCAAAGTCCGGGCTGAGTGCCTGGTGGGTCCAAAGCCAGACAACTGTAGTAATGTGTTCATTCTTCAAATGGACCGCTGTGTTAACCTCTAATCTGCACATACAGTAACGTAGCCCTTTGGAGGACCATGCAATGCTTTGTTTATGTTCAGTTAGTTAATAAATAAAGCCACCCTGAAAAATCCCAATTCTGGTTCTGGACATTACAGTTATTGCTTCCTGTAGTTGGATTTACTTAGGTGCCCCTGTGCAGAGTAGCCAAACCTACAGTCCCTTGTGCCAGGTCACCTCATCCTTCCCCGAACCCAGGTCCCCCACCAGGTATTGCTGCCAAATGCCAACAGCATGCCACCTGTCATTTTAGTAAAAAGGCAGGGGTGGGGACCCCCGTTGTTACAACATTTATTTTACTTAATTCATATCTTGCAGGGGAAACATACCTGCTTTCATTGTGTGAGGACATTTTTATGTTCTCTGTTACTTATTTTTATTCTGGTAATAGTTAAATCTTTGAGCCTCATCTTAGGGGTTCCAAAAAACAACAACTGAAACTGAGATAAATTTAAATTTCCTCTGTTCTTGCTCCTACTAAAAGAAGTGTGACTATTAGATAATTCATTGTTCATCTTACCCTTAAAATACAGTTAAACAGTTTTCAGTGAGTATTGTTGCCACTGTCTTGCATTCTAGAATATAAAAGAAGTTTAAAACTCAATTTAGAAGCCTTGTATAAGTGGCAGTCTTTTGAACAAATACTTATATAAGTCACAAATATTCAATCAAATCCTTTTCAGCTTACCCACTACCATGAGGTGATGGTTTGGACCCTCGTTGTTTAGTACTGTAAATTCTGATGCTTTGCGTAATATTCCACACATATTTCAAAAAGTGGTCCTGGCCACTATTACTGTCAAACGTTGACTTAGTGTGTATCTTACGTCACAGTGCAAAAAGAGATGGGGCCGAGCTGTGGTTTATCGTGCTGATGGTGAGTCAGTGTGACTGCATCATGCTATCATGTGGTTCTGCTGCTTGGTCACTAAGGAAACCACACAGACTCCCAATAGGGAGTGGCACTCATAGGGTGTTTGTGGTCTCTCTTCCATAAGAATTAATTTGGGGGGACAGACTAGCTATGTAAACAAGCAGGCTTATATTAATTTTATTTAGTTCAGGTTCATAAGAATGCTGAGATAATTTTTTTATATAGATCCAGAAAGGATATCCAGACTTCAGTTAGGGGAGGTGTTAAGAGTTTATAAAAGACTCAGAAAAGTGACACAATCACGTCGACTTATCATCAGCAGCATTATAACCTGCGACTCGGCCCCTTCTGTTCTTGCGCTGTGAAGCAAGATGCACGCTAAGTCAGCATTCGAGAGTAATGGTGGCTAGGACCATTTTTAAAATATATGTGGAATATTAAACAAAGCCTCAGAATTTACAAAAGTAAGAAATGAGGGTCCAAACCATCACCTCATAGTAGCGGGTAAGCTGAAAAGGATGTGATTGGATATTTGTAACTTATATAAGTATTTGTTTAAAAGACTGCCACTTATACAAGGCTTCTAAATTGAGTTTTAAACTTCTTTTATATTCTAGAATGCAAGACAGCGGCAACAATACTCACTGGAAACTGTTTAACTGTATTTTAAGGGTAAGATGAACACTAAGGTATATAGTAGTCACATTTCTTTTAGTAGGAACAGGAACAATGGAAACTTACATTTATTATCTCAATTTCAGTTGTTTTTTTGGAACCTCTGACATGTGGCTCACTACTGGACTCAAAATGTAAGATACCATATGTGACAGGGACATGTCTAATAAGGAAATAATTGGAAGTAACCACTTCCTTCTTGAGTCATCATACCAGGGACAGTAAACGATAAGATGATACATAGATTATTCTCAGTGTGGCCATTATTACACAGACATCTCTCTGATGAATTATTATTATTATAATACAGTCTAGTGAGCATGTTATTTGAAAATATTTCAAATCCAAATTTGAATATTAAGTAAGCAATAAGGCATGAAGGGGTGTATGTGAAACATATTTTACAGCACAGCCATGGGCGAGGGCGCACGAGGCCAAAGGTCGAGTGACTTCAGCCACCGGACGCGCTATAAAATATGTTTTACACACATCCCTGAGTGCCTTATTGTACTTATAAAACTGGCCTCTTTTTACATTTTACAGTTGGAAAAAGCATGTTTATATGTAGACACAATAGATTTACTGGTGTGCATTTGTGATAAAATAGTCCTTCCGACCACTGCAAGTGGTGTCATTGATGATGTCATTGTATTATTGCCTACTTTCTTCTTCCTGTTTTTTTCTCTGTTTTCTTTTTTTTTTATTAAAGAAAGCTTTATTGATTTTAAGCACCAAAGAGAGATACATAGGTTAATCAACAAATGAGACAACATTTACAAAACCCCAAAACAAAACTACCCTCCCCAACCCACCCCCAGACTACACACAGTTGCTAATCATATAGGAATAAAATAAGTAGTCCCATATCAATTGACTTCCAAATTGTCAGAATAGCCTCCAGTCCACCCCATAACGAGGTAAAGCTTGCACTCTATCTCAAGATAAGGAGTATGTCTCTTCCAGCTGCAGTGCCAAGACAATCTCCCTGTACCATTCCAACAATGTAGAAGGTTTCTCCTCTACCCAGTGTCTCATGATTACAAGTTTAGCTGTTGCAGCAATGAGTGTCATGTGTGCGCTCCTGTTTTTAGGGGTGTCAACTGGAAAGTGATTTATTATACAGACTTCCGGTGTAAATAATTCTCTTAGGCCAAGGATAGGGTCCAAAGTGTTACTAATAGACTGCCAGAATGTCTTTATATGGGGGCACTGCCACAGCATGTGATATAGAGAACCGGTATCACTCTTACATTTGTTACATGTTGCAGCAGCTAATGTCCCATATCTAAAGAGCTTATCTGGCATCAAATAAATATTATGCATTATATTATAATGGACTAACCTAAGTCTGTCTTGTTTAGTAAATTTATATGTTGATATCCAGAGTTTTTTCCATAAATTAGTGTCTTCGGGGATATCAAGCTCTCTCGACCAGTCGGGGCCAATCCCAAGTGGCAGCCTGTGGTCCCAGTCTTGCAAAGTTTTATATATATTAGACACTGCATGTGGTTGGGAGGCAACCTGCATGAGCGTATTTAGATTTCTGTCCCCTGTGCCGACTAATGGGGTTCGCCAAGGAAGCAAAGTGAGGGCCTTACAAACTTGGAAATTTAAAGGCTTCTTTATCTGCAGCACCCATAGTAAGTTGTAGCTGACCAAAGGAGACCGGTTTCCCACTCCTCCATAAATCTGAGACTTTGCACTTGCTCAGCCGAGGCCAAAAGGTGGATGGTATTGGAGTGCCACCAATCTTGAAATGTGGGCTATTAAAGATTGGCTGGTCAATGGACTGTGACCAGTTCACAGCAAAGTATGCTTGAGCCTGGTGAAAAGCCTTTATTAACCAGCCCACCGGATTATTTCTGAGAGGTTTGGGAATGTGAGATGGGGAAACATATAAAAGGGCCCACAATGAGCACTTTACTCGGGTTGCCAAATATCTTTCTATAGGTAACCAGAGCGGGGAGTATACTACATGTTCTGACTCTCTGTGCCAGAAGGAGAGCTTGCTAATGTGCTGCACAACATAGTATAGAAAAAAGGAGGGGGCTGCAAGTTCTCCCCTTAATTTCGGAGCTGTCAATTTAAGATAAGATAGGGGCTGGAGTAGAACAGTGAAGCAGTCTAGGGAGGTCAAATCATGGAAAGCCATGTGTGCAAATGCCAGGAGCCTTAGCAACGAGATGGAAGATCTGGAGGCTGTCATGGTGAAGTCAGACCTGGACATTGTGGCCATCACTGAAACCTGGTGTAATGATAACCATGACTGGGAGATGGCCATACCTGGCTACAACATATTCAGAAGAGACAGAGCAGGCAGGAAGGGAGGAGGAGTGGCACTGTATGTGAAAAATGACATAAGGGCCACAGAGATCCAGGAGGAACAAAATGGGAGATACTGTGGGTTAAGCTGGAAAGGAAAATGTGGACAGCCATCCGCACAGGTGTGGTCTATAGACCACCAGCCCAGGAGGAAGAAACAGATAGGGAGCTGATGCTAGCCATCCAAAGGATGGCAGACAAGGGTGAGGTAGTACTGGTTAGAGACTTCAATATTCCAGATGTGGACTGGAGCATCCCAGCAGCAGCATCAACTAGGAGCAGATTTATCCTGGACTCCCTTCAGGGTGCCTTCCTCAAGCAACTGGTCATGGAACCAACTCATCAGAAGGCAATACTGGACCTTGTGCTCACAAACAGGGACACCGTGATGGGGGTAACAGTGGGGGAGCACCTGGGTAACAGTGACCACCAGTCATTGTGGTTTGAAATAACAGAAAGAGCAGAACCAAACCACACAAAAACACGTATCCTGGATTTTAGAGGGGCAGACTTTGGGAAAATGGGGAGATACTTGAATGAGGCATTAAGGGGAATGGGACAGGAATCAGGGAATCTCTCCTCTCCTCTCCTCAAGATGGTGGCCATGCTGGGCTAGTCACTGTACTGTATGTTTGCTTGTGCCGTTTTGTGCTGTTTTGTGACTTTTGCGACTTTGAATCGCTCTCCTGCGTGCTTTGGGCGCTTTAGCCGGCAGATTAAGTTTCTACTCCGCTGGTCTGTTTCTCCGCTTTGGAGTTCGAGTGGACTGAGCTTTTTTTTTTCGGCCTGCTTGTTTGGGAGCCGAGGTGGACTGAGGTGGATTGAGGTGGTGTTACGAATTCTGTACGTGCTTGTAAGGAAGCTGCTTGAATGAGTGATACGGCTGCTGCCAGATGAGGATTCGGTCTATATTAATATCGGTGGAGTTGGGCCGATTGTTTTCTGCTAGAGGATAACAAGGGGTTTTGGAAGTAATGATTATCGCATTGGATTGTATTGACTATGAGTTGTATTGGGACATTTATGAGTTGGGCTGGGCTCCCGTTTGAGCCACGAATGGACAATGGGTGGAACTGTGGGCATTTAAAGCTGTTGGAATTTGATGTGGAGAGTGTGATTGTGTTGGCCCCCCGGTCCTGTTGCCTTCGACTGTGAGGAGATTTAAAGGGGATCTCGGATTTTGGGGTGTGTTGTGAGATGGTTGTCTGGGGTGGTTGATCTGACTGAGCTCAGGGCGGGTGACGCCGGTTTTGATCTGCTGGAGAGCGGGTGCGAACTACTGGTGGGGTCTACTGGTGGGTGGACACCGCTCTGGGGTCATTGCTTTGGTCCCAGCCTGGGTCAGTAATTCCACTCCTGGGGCAGATACTCTCCTCACACAATTATCCCAGTGCCCATGCTCCTCGATTTGAACTGTTTAAGTTTTATTTGCTCACAAGGCAGTCTGACTCTGATTATCCGGATGTGAGAGAGCCTGGAGTTTTTAGACTTGCAAATACTGGACATTTTAGCTTTTTATATTTGATCCTGAATAATGCCCTATCTCTCCTAGCAGCAGGAGTCTATGGAGATAAAAAGACCTTGAGTGAGGGGTTTAAAAGACTTGAACCGTGAGCACTCACTCTCACATTTTAGTGAGAGTTTTGATGAGTTTAAATTTATATTCTCCAGTTTTTAGTTTAAAGACCCATTATCCACCTTTTTATGTTAACCCTTATTTGAGCTAAACTTTGATGCTGGTTCAATAGTCAAATTTTAATATATATTTTATTAATCTGTTTATTTATTATTATTATAGGTTTTGTTTGTTTTTAGTATACGATTATCTTTTGTTTGAGCGTAGGTTGGTTTTCAAGTTGTGATATTTTATTTGACACTAATTGTTTAAGATGTGTTGGGATGGTCCTATGATGGTCAGGCGCTACTCTCCGCTCTGTTCGAGCTTCGTCCTTTCACACTGTCCCCACTTGTCTGCTGATGTCTTTAATAGGTGTCGTGCAGTGGGGATAGTGAGAAGGCGTTTGAGGGATGGTTGGACTGGACAGGGTGGGAGATTGGAAAGGAGTGGGCAGATAGGGGTAGTTGGGACGAGGAGATGCCCTGGGGTGAAATGGGATCAGGAGAGGGGTCCTCCATGCCTGATTCCCATACCCAAGGGCTCCACAGATTGTGGGCAGATACTGCGCTCCTCTCCGAAAACCCATCCAACCCGGGCGGTGTTATGTAATGCCAGGTCTATAAGGAACAAGACTGCTATTATTGCGGATCTTGTTGCAACATCCGACCTGGTATGTATCACCGAGACCTGGCTGGATGAGAACGCGGTCCTATATTAGACCTGCTGCTCCGGCTGGGTTCTCGGTGATACACCGCCCGAGATTGGATCGTAGGGGCGGGGGAGTAGCCATCTTTTTTAGAACAGATCTGAATCTTGTGGATGTGCCAGTGGGTAACACTAGATCCTTTGAGTGTATCCTGGCAGCAGATGCAGGGTTCAGGATTCTCCTCATCTACCGTCCACCTGGTGATGGTGGAGAATTCCTGAAGAAGTTTGCGGACTTCGTCGTTGACATGGCATGGGGGTTGCCCAGACGGTTAACTCGCACTTTGGTAGGAACTTCCTCCAACTTATGACTATGTTGGGCCTGTCACAGGTAGTTACCTCTGCTACCCATATAGGGGGTCACTCATTGGATCTGGTGTTCCTACTGGATTTGGAGGTTACGCGATCTGGGGGTGGAACTGAATGCGTGGACGGACCATCACACCATAAGATTCAGCTTTGGGGCACCCTAATAGGCCTGCCTCTACGAGAGATGGTCCAGTATCGCCTTTAAGGAGTTACTCCAGAGGGTCTATTAGCGGTACTGACCTATCGGGTATTTCTGGTGAGAGCATGGGTCCAGGGGACCTCGTTCTTGCCTATAATAAGGTGGTGAGTGAGGCCATGGACCAGGTTGCTCCTGTCCATGTTTGCCCACTCACTCAGCACCCAAGGACTCCATGGTTTGATGAGTCCTTAAAGGAACTGAGGAGAGTGGGGCGAAGGCTAGAGAGGGCCTGGCGGAAATCCGGCCTGGATGCTGACAGACTTAGGTTGATGGATCATTACGGTATCTATCAATCAGCAATCACCCGTAAGAAGGCAGAATTCCTGTCCAGGGAGATTGCTGCGGCGTGGAACCGACCAGCTCAACTCTTTTGGACTGTCGACAGAATATGCAATCCACTCTTTCTACAGTCTGGAAGAGATTTTTCACAAATTAAGTGTGATGAGCTTGCTCGGTTTTTCGCTGATAAGATTGCCAGCATTAGGTTGGATATCAGCCAGGCTCACTCTTTAAGGGTTTGCGGTGATCGGCGAGGGGAAACAAACACCTGTGTCACCTGGTCTGACTTTGGTAAGCCGAAATTCATGGATATTGTGAGGACTGTCCAGACTTTACGCCCAACCAGCTGTAGTTTGGATCCGGGCCCTACGCCACTGTTATTAGGCTGTGTAGGTACTATTTGCCGATCCTTGCTGAAATTGTCTGGAAATCTTGGAGCAGGGGTCTTTCCTGATCCCCTGAAGGAGGCAGTCGTCGACCACCCTGAAAAACCTTCATTGAATCCGGACTGTCTAGCTAACTACAGACCTGTCTCTAACCTGCCCTTTGTGGGTAAGGTTATTGAAAGGTGGTTGCGCTACAACTGGATGACCATCTTACAAACCACAATATCTATGATACTCTTCAATCAGGATTTAGGAAAAGACATAGCACTGAGACTGCCCTTGTCTGGGTTTTAAATGATCTCCTAATTGCGTAGAGATCGAAGGCTCGATTATCTTAGTCCTTCTTGATCTCTGCAGCATTTGATACTGTGGACCATGGTGTTTTTAGAATGCCTGCGGTTTTATTGCGGACTGTCCGTACAGTTCTGCATTGGTTTCGATCTTTCCTCATTGGACGGAGACAGAGGGTTGTCACCGGAATTTATTCCTCTGATGCCATCTCCCTGTCCTGTGGGGTACCGCAGGGTTCCATTTTGGCACCCATGTTGTTCGCTATCTATATGCTGCCATTAGGAGAGATTATTAGGCGATACAGCTTGGGTTTTCACTGCTATGCAGATGATACCCAGCTGTATTTGTCCTTTAATCCCGGACAGGAAGATGCAGTCTCTATGCTTAACAGCTGTCTGTCCGAGATTAAGGATTGGATGAGTGCCAGCTGGCTGAGGTTAAACCCGGATAAGACTGAGGTGTTGGCGGGGACCCAGGTCGCTTTGAGGTGGGTTGTAGGGCTGGGCTTCCTTCGGCATATGGCTCGATGGTTCCCAGCTCTCAGCCTCAGACTGCGCGAATTTCGCAGCATATTGACGATGGTTTGACCCAAATTGCAGGTGTCATCCGCTGTCAAATCCTCTTTACCATTTTAGGAATATCGCCTCGGTGAAACACCTAGTTCCTCCAGATGACCTTCCTACATTGGTCCATGCCTTTGTGACCTCTCGCCTTGATTACTGCAATGCCCTGTACCTAGGGCTACCGGGGGTTGATATCCGCCGCTTGCAGCTGGTGCAGAATGCAGCAGCCAGGCTTTTGACTGGGACATCCAGAAACAGTCACATTATGCCTGTGCTGTGTGGACTGCACTGGCTGCCAATTCAGTGGTGGATCACCTTCAAGGTCGGGTTACTGGCCTATAAAGCCCTACATGAACAGGGACCGCAGTATCTACAAGATCTCCTTACTCCCTACTGTCCCTCTCGCTCACTCCGATCCGCCGATAGGGATTGCTAGAGATTCCAGGTTCGCTGAAAACATCTGGGGCACGTGCATTTTCTTACGTGGCCCCACCCTGTGGAATTCTCACTCGTCGGATACGGTTGCCTGACCGCCGAGAGTTTTAAGTCTGAGTTAAAACATATTTATTTTGAAGGCGATGGAGAGTGATTCCTACTGTGATTCCTACTGTGATTTTATTGTGATTTTATTGTTATTATTATTGTTATTATTATATTCTGTGGTTGGTTGTCTGTTCATCTGTACAGCGCTTTGGTCTTTGAAAAGCGCTTAAAAAATAAATTTTACTTTTTTACTTTTACTAGGGTTTGAGGAACAGTGGGCAGTATTTAAAATGGGGATTACAAGAACAACAGAATTATGCATTAAGCAGGTTAGCAAGAAGAAAAGGAAGAGGAGACCATTATGGTTTTCCAAAGAGGTAGCAAAGAAAGTGAAAGCCAAAAAGATTGCATTCAGGCAATACAAAAAGACACAGGCAGAAGGGGATAGGGAGAAGTACCAGGAGAAGCAAAGGGAGGTAGGGAGGTCAGTAAGGGAAGCCAAAGCTCAGACAGAAGAACACATTGCAAAATCAGTGGGTAAAGGGGACAAAACCCCTTACAGGTACATAAGTGAAAAAAGAAAGACAAAGGGAGGGATAGTGAGACTGAAGGGGGAGGATGGGAGCTGCGTGGAGGATGACAACAGTAAAGCTGACATATTGAAAAGGTATTTCTGCTCAGTCTTTACTTAGGAAGAGGGGGGTAATGGGTCTGAAGGGAGTACAAGGGGTGAGAATGGTGCAGAAATGGACACAAGTCCCTTTACACGAGAAAGGGTCCTGAAGGAACTGGAAGTAATAAGAGTTGATAAAGCAATGGGGTCAGATGGGGTGACCCAGGGTCCTTAAAGAACTAAGAGAGGTGGTGGCTGAACCTCTGGCTATCCTGTTTAGCCGATCACTGGAAACAGGGAGTACCCAAAGACTGAGGACAGCAGATGTAGTCCCCTTATACAAAGCGGGAAAAGAGGAAGCAGGAACTACAGACCAGTCAGCCTCACCTCGGTAGTGGGGAAGATCATGGAAGCACTACTGAAAGAGAGATTGTGGAACATCTGGTTGTCAATGGACTACAGGACCCAAGGCAGCATGTTTTCACCAGGGGAGGTCATGTCAGACCAACCTCGTTGAATTTTGACTGGGTGACTAGGAGGTGGATCAGGGGCAGTGGACATGGCCTATCTGGACTTCAGCAAGGCCTTGACACTGTGCCACATAGAAGACTATTACACAAACTGGGAATATGGGTGTGCGAGGACAGTAGTGTGGTGGGTAGGTAACTGGCTGGGTGGCAGGACACAGAGGGTGGTGGTAAATGGCGTCACTTCACAGAGGGAAGAGTGACCAGTGGGGTACCACAGGGATCAGTGCTGGGACCGGTCCTATTCAACATCTTCATCAGTGACATTGCACAGGATCTAGAAGGCAGAATTTCACTGTTCGCTGATGACACAAAGCTCTGTAACAGAGTAGACACACCAGAGGGTGTAGACAGAATGAGAAGTGACCTGCAGAAACTTGAAGAATGGTCAGGGTTTGGCAGTTGAAATTCAATGCAAAGAATGCAAGATAATGCATATAGGGCACAAAAACCCTGGCACAATATATCAGTTGGGGGTGAGGATAGCATGCACCAAGCAGGAAAGGGATCTTGGGGTTGTCATCTCGATGACCTCAAGGTACGAAACAGTGGACAAGGCAGCAGGTAAAGCAAATAGGATGCTGGGATGTATAGGCAGGGCATCACCAGCAGGAAAAGGGAGGTCATAATTCCTCTATACAAGACACTAGTGAGGCCCCACCTGGAGTACAGTGTACAGTTCTGGAGACCATACCTACATAAGGACATAGACAGGGTAGAGAAGGTTCAGAGGAGGGCAACAAAGATGGTGCATGGATTGCATCACATGTCCTGTGAAGACAGGTTGAAGGAACTGAACATGTACTCCCTGGAGGAGAGGAGGGAGAGAGGTGATATGATAGAGACATACAAGTATATTACAGGGAGGAACAGGGTGAAGGAAAACACTATTTTTAAGTGAAAAAGATGTTCCAGGACTAGAGGGCATGGGATGAAGTTGGAGGGAGGACGATTCAGAGGAAACATGAGAAAGAATTCTTCACAGAACGGTGGTGGACAAGTGGAACACCTGCCAGAGGAAGTGGTGGGGGCTGAAACAATCATGGGATTTAAGAATGCATGGGATAGACATAAAGGAATTCTAGAGGTCAGGGGTAAGGGGAAACAGACTTCTAGGAAAACAAACTGAACTTACAAGCTCAAATGGGCAGACTGGGTGGGCCATAGGCCCTTATCTGCCGACACTGTCTATGTATCTATAAGACCTTTGGACACTCTTTTTGTTCCACATAAAGGAGTTTAGTATGCTTTGCAGCCTGGAAAACCACATTTTTGGAAGGTCTACCCCCAGCATTCCTAAAGGGTATAATATCCTCAGAAGCAGATTCATTTTAATTATACTTAGTCTACCCCATAGAGAGATAGGAAGTAATCTCCATCTCTCCAGGTCCAAAACTATTGTTTTAATTGTTTTATCAATATTGTTTCGCATTATGGTCCTCAGATCCCTGAAGATCTTAATTCCTAGATAGTCAATAGACTTTGTTTCCCAAGCAAGGCCCAACATGGATAACTCCTCTTTATTCACTCTATAATTTAAGGGCATTACCTTTGTTTTTATTTGATTTATCTTATAATAGGATATCCTGGAATATTCCTCGATTTCCTCTAGAACAGCCAGAACTGAGATAACTGGCCTCTCTAAGTGCAATAAGATGTCATCTGCATATACCGAATAGGCATACTTCTTTTCTCCTATTTGAATACCTGCTATATTGTTGTTACTTGCCACTCTAAGAAGCAAGGGCTCTAAGTATATATTAAAGAGCAGGGGAGAAAGGGGGCATCCTTGTCTGGTGCCCCGAGCTAGCTTGAAAGGGGGAGACAATAGCCCATTACATTTAAAGCTAGCCGATGGGCAAGAGTACATAACCTTAATCCACTTTATGAATTCCTCCGGAAAACCAAAGGAAGTTAAGGTGGCAAACAAAAAGTCCCAGGAGACTCTATCGAACACCTTTTCGGCGTCCAGAGAGATCAGCACCATTGGGATCTCGGAGTCTCTGGCAGTCACAATGAGATGCAACAGTTTCCTCATATGGTTTTGAGATGACCTACCGGCCATGAATCTGACCTGTTTATGTCCTATTAGACTGCCTATGATTTTAGTGAGTCTATTTGCCAGGACTTTAGCCAATATTTTTATGTCCGTATTTAGCAAGGATATAGGGCAGTAGCTACTAAGGTTTTGTGGGTCCCTCCCAGGCTTTAGAATTAAGGTTATTACAGCCTCTTGAAAGCTATGATCTGATACCCCATTATTGTACCAATAAGTAAAGAGATCCTTTAATATAGGTATGATCTCCACCTGGCAAGTTTTATAAAAATTACTTGGCAAGTCATCTCTGTTTTCTCCCACATTCAACATATGGAATGTTTATCATAGCATGTTTACCACGGAATACATGGATTCAACATTCTGCTCAGTTCCACTGGCAGAAGGTTTCTCTCCTAACACACTGTACACACAGACAACAAAGGCATTTGTTACAGCCAGAGACTCAATTATCTCACTGCCAGGGCAAGAAGAAGAGAGTTCCCTGATGAGCAGGTAAAGATAGAAAGGGGAATTTTCACTGTCAGCTAAGAAACAATTATAGTGAAAACTATAAGCAATACTTATGGTTTGTTTATGTATGTAAGGGGAGTGTGATAATCAAGGAAACAACATTTAATTAATTTGTTTTATTTTTTAAGGTAGTTTTATTTTTATGGCTCAGTTGAAGTTTTTTTACAGTGTAAAGGTAGCAGCCATGTTTGTGGTGGAAGATCAGTTCTGGCTGTAGGAGACTAACTGAAACACCTGTGTTCCAAATGCCCATTGATCTGGGTTCCAGACTCTTCACTGCTGAGCAGCCCTTTTTTCTAACCATGTGTAAACCATATTTTACACATAAATAAGAGCCAATCAGATTACTGGATTTTGCCCTGCCATTTTATAACGATCTTTTATTTGCATCTTCAAGAATCTCAAGGTAGAGTTTTAGATCACATATCAGTGCATTATCTTTATTATCTATCCACCATGAGGATTTCATTGTTTTTACTGTAGCACTGTCTTTCTGCATATAAATTTCTCCAATACATTGGACAATAACCTTTCCATATGACAACTGTATACTAATTCCTTGTTCATTGTACTCTCACAAATATTGTAACCATCTAATAAACAGGTGTTCTTCTATAAAAGAATGCCAATTAGACTTGCACCCTAATTCCATAAATGTTCTCCTGTATAATAAATAGTTATATGGTAACTGAGAGATAGGCATTTGAAGCATAACAGAAGGGGGGAGGTAGGGTGTTGGGCAGACTAGATGGGCATGGGGCCTTTCTCTGCTGTCACTCTTCTGTGTATCTGTGTATCTGTGAAGTAGTTTCGATCAATAGCTCAGCACTTAAATTCTGTGATAGCAGATAAGGGCAATGCACCCAGTTCTACCCTAAGAGCTGCTACAGTGCTGCCATGGGGTTGACAAATGTAACAAAAGAATACTTTTAGATCCATTTCGGTGCAAGGCTCCAATTTTCCATGATGTCATGGCGCTGGGGGTTACTGTGGAATTTAATGTAGACCACAGAATAGTTTTCTGAAGTTTACATAAATTGCAGACTACTTTCCTGCAGTTTACATAACTGTGTAATAATTTCCTGCAGTTTACAATGAAGAGTCAGTATAAACTGTGAAGAAAATAAATCTGCTGTTTTCATTGACTCTTCAATGTAAATTGAGAAAAATTATCCCACGGATCATACAAACTACAGAAAACCATTCTGCAGTTTGCATTAAATTGCTTTTTAGTATTCCCTGGAATTCCAAAAAAATCCTGAAAATCTTTTTGGAACAGCCCCTGCCCATTAGTTTGCCTGCTTGTTCAGTACCTTCAAAAAAAAAAAAAAAAGATGTAAATTCCACCCCCACCCAACTCAGCCCCATCGAATCCCTACCCCACCCTGACAGCCTCCTTGAGGGGTTGCTAGAGGTTCCAAGGGTATGTTTAAAATCTTCTGGGGCAAGAGCTTTTGAGTTTGCTGCGCCTACCCTTTGGAATTCTCTACCCAGTCGGATCGGGAGTGCGCAACTGTGGAGGCATTCAAGCAGGCGTCAAAGACTTATTTGTGGCTTCAAGTTTTTAACAATTGAATTTGTTGACTAAATTATGGATATTTGTATGATTTTATTGAATATGTTATGATTTTATTATTATTGTTGTTTTAAAATGTGAGGCGCCTTGGTTTTGGTTAAGGTGCCATACAAATACATTTTATTATATTATTATTATTATTATTGAGTCACTTTATTTGAAGTAGTTATATTTTGATCAGGTCCCATGCTGTGCAGAAATCTTCATCCTTCTAATTTCACCACCAAGCATGAATTCCAGTTTGTTGTCAAAGTAGTGCTTCCTATGCAGCTGTTTCAGGCATTACTGCAGTGAAAAACTAGCATTCAGGCCAGGTCTTCCTGTAGCTGTTCTGACACAGAGTCATCTTTGTTGCCATGCTCAAGCTCATTTACTTGAAACATAGAAACATAGAATTTGATGGCAGATAAGGACCGCTTAGCCCACCCAGTCTGCCCATTTCCCTACCTATTGGATAAGCTGCAGATCCTCATTAACCAGCAGCATATTTCCTCCTACCCCCCCACCAGAATTGCCTTATGTCTGTCCCATGAATTCTTGAATTCCCCCACTGTTTTTGACCCCATAACCTCCTCAGGAAGGCTGTTCCATGTGTCCACCACCCTCTCCATGAAAAAATGCTTCCTCACGTTGCCCCTGAGCCATCCCCTCTCTATCTTCAAAGTGTGTCCCCTTGTTCTTGCACAAGTCTTTTTCTGAAAGATGCTACCCTCTTGGACTTTGTTGATTCCCTTGAGGTACTTGAAAGTTTCTGTCATGTCCCCCTCTCCCTCCTTTCCTCGAGGGTATATATATTAAGCTCTTTTAGTTTCTCTTTATATGGCTTCTGATGCAGACCCTGCACCATTTTAGTTGTCCTCCTCTGGACTCCCTCCATCCTGTCTATGTCCTTGCGGAGATGGGGTCTCCAGAACTGCATGCACTATTCCAGATGGGGTCTCACCAGTGTCTGTACAGAGGGATAACAACTTCCTGTTTTCTACTGGTGATGCCTCTCCCTATACATCCCAGTATCCCCCAGCCCTCCTTACTGCCTTCTCACACTGCTTGCTTATGCTTAGGTCATCTGATATGACTACCCCCAGGTCCCTTTCTATTTTTGTTGTTGTTAGTACCCCCCCCCATTGTGTACTCTTCCGCTGGGTTTCTGGGGATAAGTGTTTTCATTTAAGATCAGGGCTGGGAGGGGGGGACATTAAACTATCAGGGAAGTTCAGGATTTTATTAATTATATGGATGGGGTTCCGGGATGGGAGGCAGGTACCACTGGACTACCAGGGATGTTTGGGATATTTTATTTATATGGAAGGGGATCCAGGATGGGAGTGGGGTCACTAGACCAGCAGGGAGAATGATTACAATGTATGTTCTACAGTCAGGGGTTTGGGGATGGGAGTGGGCCACTGGACTACCAGGTGTGCTTTGTTACCACGGCAATTGCAGGGTGCCTGTCACATTCTACCAGGTGTATCCCTGCCCAAGACATGCAACTGGGGCCCTAATGACATGCAAATGGCACATTTTGCGCCTTTTATTTATTTATTTATTTAAGCGTTTCACCAGGAGGGCATACTGAGCAGAGTACTGCTCGATTCCAGATACGTCCTGGGGGTGGAGGGGTAGGGGATGTATACAGCAACAAGTGGTTCATAGTAACAGCCATGCATTACAACAACTAACACAGTAATTATAGAGGAACAAGATTACTCACAAGTACAATAACATCGGTGATGTGGAACAGTTTGTACCCAGAGGGCAGTGGGAAGTTAACTAGCTAGCAAGTCCAGAGTTCAGAAATTCGGCAATGTTGTGTAAGTGCCTATATGAACTTGATAGTCACAGTTTTAGAAATAGGAAGAATTTTAATGGCACTGTGATGAGTGTAGGCCTACCATACCAGGGGTACACTGGGCCTGGGAAGGCACTTAGTGCGTCAAGTGTGAGAAGTGGGATAAGTGATATCGCGGTGGAATTGCCTACAGGAGCAGTTGGGAGGTGCCTTGAGGAGCATGTTGCGGTGCTTTGAGTTATCTGTATGCCTAATGCTCCCCTGTAGGGAGTTCCATAGTTTAGGCATGCGATAACTGAAGGCAGCTTGTCCTTCGGCTGTAGCCATGTATGGGACACGTAGGAGCTGAGAGTCAGTGTTCCTGAGGGAGTAAACTGAGGGGAGTTGAGCATGGAGAGCAGACTCGAGGTGGGGGGGAGGGTCTGTGCCCAGAATTTTGCAATTAGCCTCGAGCCATGGAGCTGTCTCTGATATAGGAGTGAAGGCAGATCTAGAGCCTTGTAGAGGTTGCAGTGGTGCATAGTGGGAGGGCAGTCTTGGGCGAACTGGCAGAAGGAGTGGAAGAGAGGGTCAAGTCTAGATAGGGTGGATTTGGGAGTGGTGCTGTACACTATGTCACCATAGTCCAGTATCGGTAGGATAATTTTCTGGAGGATAGCCTTGCGTGTTTCTAAAGGGATGCAGCCCGTTTTGGTATAAGGCACCAAGCTTGGGGTACAGTTTCTTGTGGATTGAGTCGATGTGTCTGAGAAGTTGAGGTTCTGGTCAAGCCAGACCCCAAGATACTGGAAGGAGGAGCAGGCCTCCAATGGTGTCCCATCTAAGGTGAGGAAAGAGGGGGTGGCAGGGAGGTGGGCGAGTCTCTGCCTGGTTCCGAAGGTTAAGGAAATGTTTTTGGGGGGATTTAGGAAGAGCTGATTTTAGTGAAACTATTGCTGGACAGCAACAAAGTCATCCTGAAGTCTGGAGGCCACTTCAGTGTGGGAGGGACCTGACACATACAGTGCTGTGTCATCTGCATACATGCATATGGATGCGTGTTTGCATACCGAGGGCAGGTCGTTCAAGAATATGGAGAACAGGATTGGGCCGAGGACTGAGCCTTGGGGGATGCCCGTGATAACAGGGAGAGGGGGAGAATTATGTTGACCAACTTTTACAGCTTGAGACCTACAAGCTAGGTAGGATTGGAACCAGTTGTAGCTGAGTACAAAGAGGCCTGCATGTTCTAGTTTGGATATGAAGAGGTTGTGGGAGACAGTGTCGAATGCCTTGGCAAGGTCGATAAAGATAGAGCGATGTGCCCGTGATTCATTCCCGTGAGGACAGTGTCTGTGAGCTGTATCAGAGAGGTTGTGGTGGAGTGTGACTTCCTAAAGCCAGACAGGTAACGTGTGAGGTAAGAGAAGGAGTCGAGGAAGAGGGACAGTTGGGCTAGTACAAGGTGCTCCTGAATTTTTGCTAGAATGGAGAGTAGTGAAATAGGGTGGAAATTTCCTGGTGAGGAGGGATCTCCCCCTTTCGGTAGAGGAATGACTGTGGCATGCTTCCAATCAGCTAGGACTGTGGCAAGTGTGAATGAGAGATTGTAGAGCTTGGCCAGAGGGGTGGCAATGGCTGGAGCGGACAAGTAAAGCATTTTGGAGTCCAGACCCAAGGGGCATTTACCTTTGGAGGGGTTTAGTGCCTGCAGCTGTTTTAGTACTTCAGTCGGGGTGACCAGACGAAAGGTGAAGGACATGGAGGAGAGTGAGTTAGGCGTGGATGGGTGAGGGTGGGATTGGAGGAATGCGGAAAGGAGAGAAGCTGCACAACTTGTGAAAAAGTTGTTAAAGGCTGAGGCCACTGCACCTGGTTCAGTGATGGTGGCATCATTTACATTTAGAGTGGGGTGTGGGGGTTGAGCAGGGGGGTGAGTAGTGATTTTAATGTTTTCCCAGAATTTCGCAAGGTGAATAAGGTTAGAATGGAAAGAGGCCTTGAAGTAGTTAGCCTTGGTCAGGAGTAGAAGCCTGGTGCAGGAGTTCCGGAGTGTGCGGTAGAGTTGGAGTGCCACCAGGGAATTGGTTGCCTTGTGTGCTTTCCATGCCTGGTCCCTTGCATGTAGTTGATCAATAATATTGGTGGTGACCCAGGTCAGGTGGGCACCTCTTACATGGGTCCTTTTCAGCGGTGCATGGTAGTTCCATATGGCGAGGAATTTAGAGTTAAAAATGTCCAGGGCAGAGTCGATGGAGGATGCCTGAGTGATGAAAGACCAGTCCACAGTGGACAGTTCGTAAAGTAGTGCTGGGAGGTTGAGGGATTTATATGACCTGGTAAGCAGTATCTGGAGGGGGTGGAACTTTGGGTCTGAACATTTTTCTTACCACATAGATAAGGTGATGGTCGCTTAGCGAGTCCGGAAGGAGTCCTGAGTCTATAATACGGTGAGGGTGCGAGGTAAAGGCCCAGTCTAGCAGGAAGTGGTTCCAGGACTTAAGATTCAACCGAGTAGGTTTGGTAATTTGTTGGAAGAGATTTAGGGATACTATGTGACTCTGTAGCTTAGAGAGAGGACTGGAGAGCCAGTTAGAGTTGAGATCCCCAAGGATAATCAGCTCACCCATTGAGCCAAGCAGTTTAAGTGTGCCCAGGTGGTCCATTTTGAGTGACGTAGGGGTGTCGGGGCACAGTAGGACCCAGCTATGTATAGTGGCACTGAGTAGGGGAGTGAGAGCTTTATTAGCAGGGAGTCAATGGACAGGGTGGGGAAGAAGAGCTGGACTTTTATTTCTGTACTGGTCATGCCGGATGAGGGAGTAGCCAGGGATCGAAAATTCAGCATCCGAGTTGTGGGGCTTCAGCCACATTTCGGTTATGGTTAGTATGTCTGGGTGCAGTGTAAGGGCACTAGGTTGTAGGATGGCAAGCTTGTTCAGGATGCTGTTTATGTTTAGGTGAATTATTTTAAGGTCCCATGGAAGTTTAATAGGACTGGCGGTATTAGGGGGTGTTGGGCCAGGGTTAGGCTGCACAGTGCCTGCCAGAAGAAGCAGCAGAGTAAGCAGCTGTTTCGTTTTAGGCATAAGCCCTGGCATCTGGCTTAGGGCAAAATGTTGCTGGGCAGGTTTAGGCATCCTAGGTGTGTGAGAAAATCTTAGTGCTGACAGCCCAGCATGGAAGGATGGCGGCAGGATGGATAGGCCGAGTACCCAATTCCTCGAGAGATGTATGAGCAGAGGGCCTGTGGTAGCAGTGGTGTGGCCAGGTGGGAGAACTGTCCTGTTATCTATTAAGTTGATGTTTGGCTGAGTGGCAGGAAAGGAGGAAGGTGGAAGGGATGTAAGTGGTGGGAACAAGCACAAAATAGAGACGTACAGTGGCAGCATAATGCAGATGCTAGTATTAAGGGTGGCCACTAGTGGTGATAAAAGATAAACTGCTAAGGAAAATGTTGGCTGTTAGGAATTATCGTGAGAACTCATTTGCATGTTTGGGTCTGAATATATGAAATTTGCACCCAGCGTATCTCCAAGTGCATTCCCATTCCAGGTATTCAGAACAGACAGAGAGATGTTCCTGCGCATTGTCGGCGGCCCCCATTTGCGATGCACATATTTTGTGATATATTCAGATGAGATACGCCATTGCATATCTCATTTGAATATATCAATTTTGTGCTTCGGTGCACCTCAGTTGTGTGGAGCAACCACTTGCACCCTTTCCAGGCTCAGTTTGAATAACCAGGCCCAAATATACACATACATTTGACTCACTGATCCATGAATATGTTTCCAGAGTATTACAAATTACAGCAAATAACCTTTCATACTTTAAATCACTACTTTAAACCAAGCATGCAGATCTTTGGTCTGAAAATAATCTTGACTCGTGTGGAAAAATGTTTAAAATTACTGTACATTCTGAAGTATACAGATAACTGCGATGTAGAGATGTGCTTTCGTCTAAAGACAAGCAAATGCTCATCATGTTATCTTTGGAAATATGTATTACAGATATATCTTTAAAGATAAACTTTTGAAAAGGCTGCTTGAAATGGTAATGAAATGGAAACAGGATATGTTTACAGTCATTATCTCACACAAATAACATTTTGTGATCACACATAATCAGGTTACACAATTTCAATAGTTTTTTATCAAATTGTTGTTAAAGTGCCTTGATAATTTTGTAAGGAGTTAAATAAATAAAGTTCATTATTATTATTATTAATATTAAATACCTGTTACAGTTAAGGGATGAATGAAATTAAAATTCTCATACTTACTTACAGAAATTACCAAAATACTTAGTTATCACTATTATTTTCTCTGTAGCATGACCCTGCACAAGCACACAGTTCAGGACATGGAAGGGAGGCATGGGGTTCCCCAGAGATTTCTGCCACTGGCAGTTTTTCACTTTTAACGGCCTGCATGTTGTGAAATTACACTGCCAGGCCAAACTGTAATTTTATAAAAACAAGTACAAATGTATTTTTATGAAGTCCCATCACAAGCAAGGTCCAGATTTCTCTGCAGCAATTTTGGCTTAAGTTTTGAGGCATTAGTTTTCTATTTCTGTGGAAATTCTATGGTGGAAGTTGAGGGCTTTGACAGCAGACAGGGACCCCCCACGAGCACCTGGGTAGGTGATACAATGTTTGTTTTGTGGCTGGGACCCACAGTCGAGGGCAGGTTGTCAGTTTGTCAGTTAACTCCTTACACATGTAGAATTAAAAAGTATAAAAATCCACCCACCCATTTCATCCCATCATCATTCCCACCCTACCCTGAAAGCCCCAAGGGTCACCATATTTGAAGTAGTATTATTTTCATCAGGTCCCATGCTGCACAGTGACCTCATCCTTCTGACGTTACCATGGGGCCAGAATGCCAATTTTTGACTCCAGTAGTGCTTTGTGGGACTGAGTGCAAAACATTTCCATGACAAAAAAAAAACAGAAATTGGGTCCGGTGATGAAATAAGAAGGCTGAGAAATGCTGCATGGAACCTCATAAAAATATTAAAACTCCATAAAAGTGATTCCAGGAGGATCTCAAAGCAGAGGTGGGGAAGGCGGTTAGTATGAGCTGGGTGTAGGGTGGGTTTTGCCAGTTTTGTTACAGCTGTGGATGGAACCTACAGACATTTTGCTTTCTGTGGCTTAAAACCGCCAATTGTGGCACCTTACATTGGATTTTTGGAAATATTCTTCCGAAATTCCAGCGGAGCTTGTAACAGTCTGCCATAATTGACTGCTATGGAGTTACAGATGCACTATTTCAGCTGTTACTTCCGCATTCCGTTGGTACCACCATCTTGCGGACTGCATTTGGAGGAAGCTGTAAATAATTCAGATTAGCCCTTTTTGTTTTATTTTTCTGTCTGCTGGTGTATGTTTTAAAATAACTACAGGCTTTTTTCGGTCAAAACAGTGCCCAGGGTATCAGGGTGGAATTCTTGGCAGAGCGGTGGCTAAACTTTACAAGGAGATTGTAAGCCATTCACTCCATGCTGTTGCTGCATCAAAGAAGAAAGAGAGAGAAATAGGAGCAAGCATGCTCCGATTTACTTTTCTTTCACTCTCTCTCTCTCTCTCTCTCTCTCTCTCTCTCTCTCTCTCTCCTGTACATATTTTCTTCCAGGCCAGCCCTTCTATTTACTTTATTTACTCTTCTCAAAGTGATCGCAGCTGTATGCATTGTCAGGGAGCTTCAGATTGGCTTTCTAATTCAAAATAGCATGTAAACCACTCCGCTCCCGGGATAAAATATTTTAACATGCGGGCGGGCAAAGAAGTGAGAGAGAGAGTGAGAGAGCTCTTATTTTATTTTCTCTTGCTCTCTCTCCACTAACAGCTTCTTTATCTGGGCAACATCATAAATTTTTAAGTTATGCACTCTTTTTAGAATGAGCTCGAACATGTGTTACTTATGGGAGTTCCGGGGTGGCTTTCTGCATTGAATCAGAACGTAAAGTCACTCCACTCCTGGGTTTAGTTAGAAGAATATAATTTTTTTTTTTTAGTTTGAGGGGGGATCTTGTTACACATGAACTCGTCCTCAGCAGATTCATCGCAAACCCCACCACCTCTCTTGTGATATGAATTATTAACTCCCAGTGGTATTAAGTTAGTTTACTCCTGTGTTAAATTGGCTTTTAGAAAGGTGTTGTTAAAAAAAAAAAGCTGGCTGGTGGGGTTTTTTGACAAAAACAAACGAACAAAAAAAAAAAAAAAACAGCCTCACTGCTTTAGACCCCAAAGCAGTCCATGGATTTTAGTGAACAGATCGGAGAACTAAAGCAACCTCCATGAACCACGCAAAAATGCTGTGAGCACATGCAAATGCCATGATCAAGCAATCAAGCATCCATCTGAGGTGACAGGCATGATTTGTTTACTAGCAACAAATTTGAGGCCACTCAAGCTCCTGATATCACATAATTCTACCAATATAATTCAGATTATGATTTTGCTAAATTTAAAGTGCTAAAGACTAAAACATCAAATATTAAATAAAGGAAGTTTTTCCCTTCTATGTCCTGCCAGATGTATAACAGGAAAGTCAGTACAACCTGTAAGCTGCTCTTTATCTCTAGTCAGGGGCATTTAATTCAATCTAGTTTTAGCTTGCCTAGTAAGGTACTTACAACATTTGGAAGCTTGCTGCTTATTCTGAACTGTACAGTCAAAAAAAAGGCACTTGGAAACAATTGGGGTGCCACAGACCAACACTTTAGAATGAGAATTAGGAAAGGTCTGTGCACTCATTATATGCCTCCTCAAGGCTTGTGTAGAAAAAAATGCCCTTCTACTTCAGGATTTGAAAGTAGACTTTTTAATTAAAACACAAGTAGATAAAATCAAGATCAGAAACTGGAGCTTACAGAGAGACGCAACTTTGGTGCAAGACTAACATCTTATCTGTTATCTTGTGTCTCTGACCTTGATTCTATCTGCTTGTATTTTAATTAAAAAGTATGAAAAAACTATAACACGAGGGGGCACGGTCTCAAGCTAGAGGGTGGGAGGTTTAGGAGGGAGATCAGGAAGCACTTCTTCACTGAGAGGGCGGTAGACACTTGGAATGCGCTGCTGGAAGAGGTCATCTTGTTGAAGACAGTGGGCAGCTTTAAGAGAGGCTGGGATAGGCATAGAGGGAAGGTAAGGATCATGGGTAGAGAGGATGGGAGGAGTGGGGAGGGAGGGCAGGGACATTAGCTCAAGCTGTGGACCCTGCAATATGAGCAGACTTGATAGATCAAATTGCCTTCTTCTGCTGGCTTCTTTGTATGTTTGTATTTTCGTATATCTACTTTCAAATTTTGAAGCAGTAGGAGGGCTTTATTCTATGCATGTCACAGGTGGGCAAATGGTGAATACACATTTCTTGATTTTCATTCTGAACTGTGTGCTTAAACAATTTGCGGAGAAGCAGCTACAAGCTGCAGCCAGGCTTTTGAATGATTCAGCTTCTGAATGACAACTGGTGCACAGCTTAACAGCAGCTGTAAATTGTCAGTTGCAGTTTGACCTGTTTTTTGCTTTTACCACCTTACCAGTTTTTCTTCTCTGTTACATAGGGCTGTTATTTTGATCCTTACACATTGTATGACATGTGCAGCTTTTATTAGAGGAATGGTCAAATGTATGGCAGCTTAGATTCAATGCTAAGAAGTGCAAGGTAATGCACCTGGGGAAACAAAAATCCAGGGGAAGAGTACACATTGGGGGGGGGGAGATACTAACAACAACAAAAATGGAAAGGGTCCTGGGACTAGTCATATCAGATGACCTAAAGGTGGGCAAGCAGTGTGAGAGGGCAGCAAGGAGGGCTGGCGGGATACTGGGATGCATAGGGACAGGCATCACCAGTAGAAAACAGTAAGTTATTATCCCTCTGTATAGACAGCTGGTGAGACCCCATCTGGAGTACTGCGTGCAGTTCTGGAGACCCAATCTCCGCAAAGACATAGACAAGATGGAAGCTGTCCAGAGGAGGGCAACTAAAATGGTGCAGGGTCTACGGAAGACATATGAAGAGAAACTTAAGGAGCTTAATATGTATAGCCTCGAGGAAAGGAGGAGAGGGGGACATGATAAAATGTTCAAGTACCTCAAGGGAATCAACAAAGTCCAAGAGGTAGCATCTTTCAAAAAGGGTGTGCAAGAACAAGGGGCACAATTTGAAGATAGAGGGGGGGCAGCTCAGAGGTAATTTAAGGAAGTATTTTTTCACAGAGAGGGTTGTGGATGCATGGAACGGCCTTCTGGAGGAGGTTGTGGAGTCAAAAACAGTGGTGGAATTCAAGCATGCATGGGACAGTCATAAGGCAATTCTAGGGAGTGGGGGTAGGAAGAAGTAAGCTGCTGGTTAACTAGGATATGCAGCTTATCCACTAGGAAAGGAAATGGTCAGACTGGGTGGGCCAAGTGGTCCTTATCTGCCGTCAAATTCTATGTTTCTATGTTTCTATTACTTGCTAATAGCTGAGCTCCATGACACTCACATTTACTGTTTTTTTTTCAGGTATTTTTCTATGAAATTGACCTGACGATTTTTCATTGATTTGCAGGTGATAGTGTGGAAGCATTGGAGAGATGCAATGAGGATGGGGTGGGGTAGAGATCAATATACAACTTTAGCAAATTCATTCATAATTTTTACAGTGATGCCATTTCTCCATCACTGCCTCACTTCCTTACAGAACATGCTGTGGCTAGTGACTTCTTTCCATCAGGGTCCTTTTTATTTAGAATACTACTGACAAGTACCAGATGAACGGGTGACATACCACCCCTCGCTGAGGCTGGATGGGGTACTGCAAACCAATAGGTTTTGTTGTGATGTGTACTTCATGTTGCCCCCCCAAACATCACCACCTACACCATAGCAACAGTCAAACTAAATGTTTGTTCCTCCAGCAATTTTCATTAAAAGTTAACATTGGCTTTTATTTAAACATTTTACAGTCTGGCCTGGATAACAATGCTGTCTTGTCAGGATGTAGCAAAGTTCACACAGCTGGTGCTGTTTGGAAGGTGATAGTGTGGAAGCATTGGAAATATGCAATGAAGATGAGTGTGGGGCAAGGGCGCTTAGAGATTGATCAATAGCCTTAGCAAGTTCTTTCATAACTTTTACAGTGATGCCATTTCACCGTCACTGCCTCACATCCTTACAAAAAAATGCCGGGCTAGTGATGCCTTTCCATCGGGGTCCTTATTATTTAGAATATTACTGACAAGTACCAGATGAACGGGCGATGTACCACCCCTGTCTGAGGCTGGATGTGGTACTGCAAACTGGTAGGTTTTGCTGTGATGTGTACTTCATCTGTTGTCCCCCAAACTGCGGGGCTGATGCAAATACTGTTATTAGATCACAGTTCTGGTTTAAATATGCCCAAAATAGACTTTTAAAGTATTTTCCCATGTCATATGACACAATTGTGCAAATGTTGCTTATTAGCGAAATCATGAACTTAGTGGCCAATACTGATCTATAGAACCAACATTCAAGGAATATCGGTCCAGTAAAAAGCAGAATAAACTACACATACAGCTAAAGTTCAGGAGAGTGTACTAAACAGACAAACAGGGAAATTAACTATACATACTGATGGCATTATAAATAAGGGTTCAGTTTAATTTTATCATTAAGTCCCCACTTCTGAAATCCTTCCCTTTTAGACAGTTTTTTTTTTTTTAAATCAAATCATCTCCTCTGGGTCCCAAGAGTGTCTTCTCGATCCCTATATAGGTAAAGGACCATATATGTAACATGGGGATGACAGAGGAAAGAATGTGTGCGGCTGTGGCATATTCTTCATTTGTATTCTCAGTTGTCCTATAATGTATGGTGGATTGCTGTTAACCTTAGGAAATCATCATTTCCTAAGGTTGTTAACCCATCGTCCATCCATTCCAGTGTTGTTAACCTATCAATGCTACGTCACATCGATGGGTTAACAACTGGGTAGAGTCTGCGCATATGTGCACCTTTTTTTCACTCGGGAACCGATGGATGCATGCAGCAGTAAGAAAATGACTGAATGGCGTGGTGGTGACTATGTTTTGAAAAGTAAGGAGCCGTTTTCATTTTTCTTGGGACCATACACTATAAAAAATAATGTATGATCCTTCTATCGGCAACTGGTTACTGTTAACCATCTCGAGGTTGCCATGGTGATGTAAACCTCTCAAGCTTCGCTCTCGAGGTTTACACGATCACCCTAGTGACCTCTCAATGGTTAACAGACTGCTTACCGATAGAGGACCATACATTATCCTCTGTGATGTGGTCTTCCACCCTTTCCACCTCAGGGCGATTGAGAATAAAAATAAAGAGTATCCCAGGAGAGGCTTTTTTTAACAGTAATTCAATAAGTATACCCAAAGGTTTGTAGCCTCTTATGTGTATCCCTCTCTCCCTTCCTATTGATTTTCACTCCCTTAAAGAGCCACGGGCACCATTGGGATAACTTTGAAAAAAGTAAGATTTAGAAACAATTCAGTTTATATTTATTATGTTTTCCACAATTATGTCCCCGGTTTTTCATTATTGCTGAGGACAGTTTCATGAAAACAGGATCACCGTCCTCTAGACATCATCTACTGTGGCAGCTTTTCTGCACCTGACATCATAATCCACAGTTGATGACATACAATAATGCATGGAGTGGAGTGCATAACAAGAATTTAATGCCCACCGGAGATGTGGGATGCTACATGAAACCCCTGGGGTTTATTAATGCATCCCACACCGAGGGTGGGCATTAAATTCTAGTTTTTTGCACTCCACCTCGTCCATTGTTTTATGTTATTGCTGGCTTAGGTTTTTTTCTCCACATAGAAAAAAGGTTCTGTGACACAGCGTTTACTGCAGTATAGTAGTCCCTGTGAAAACACCACAGTGTAAGAGGAGCGAGGAAGGAAATCAGTGGTTGTTGAGAAAGATTACAACTTGCAGTAACTGAGATACAGAGTGGCAGTCTTTTGGAAAAATGTGTCGTTAATCCTTAGTTTTTGAGATATTTGTGTTCTTTTCATCATTTCTTTAGTTATCTTTCAGTTCATGACCTAGTGTTGCCACGGAGACATGCAAATTAATGTTCAGTCTTTTGCATATCTCCGAGGCAACACTAGGTAATGAAGTGGAAGACAACTAAAGAAACATGAAAAGAACTCAAATATCTCAAAAAGTTACAATTCAAGACACATTTTTCTGAAAGACTGCTGCTTGAAAGGTACTGTTTTATTTTATGGATGCCCATTTTTTTTTTTGGGGGGGGACACTATTTTCCACACCGTCTTTGTGGAGCGCTGAGGTGCAGCGTGAGCCAGGAGAAGGAACAGGTGGTGCGTGCTTGCCGTTATAACCCATTGGTTACAACCACAAATTATAATCTGCTCCTTCAATGAGAGAAAATGTAAGCCATTTATAACATCATAATTATCACTACAGCAACAGACTGATGCCATAAAGAGAATTGTTATGTCAGGTGTAGGCAAGTAACCACAGCAGACACAGTAGGGTAGAAATCATGTTAAAGAGCTATTGACACCTCAAAGAAAACTTAAAAAAAACAACATAATAATTAGATACAATTCTGCCGTCATTCCCGTTATATGTTATACATTTCTCTTCCCCTTAATTTATTATTAAAGAAATGTGTATGAATATATGATTGTTGTCCCTTAGAGTTTCTTTAGAGTCCATCTGCCTCTATGGCTTGCTCCCTACTTCAGGTCATAATTCTCTGTTGTGATATCACAATCTGTTGCCATGGGGAGTAACTGTGACATCACAAGCAGTGCTCTGTGACTTCAGGTAGGGAGAAAGCAGCAGGAATAGACAAACTCTTCAGGAGGAAAGATTATGTTTTCATCCGATGACCTCAGTAATAAATAATGGGGAAGAGGAATACAACACTAATGGGAAATACAAGCTGGATTGTGTCTAAATATTAGGTTTTGTTAAAGTTCTGACTGTGTCATCAGCTCTTTAACCATGCATATATTCTTAGTAATAAAGAAATAAGGGTGATAATTACAGAAAGACATATGAAATATAAGTTGAATTGTGTCTAAATATGACATTTTTTAAAGCTGTTCCAATGAGGTCAGAGGCTTTTTCACCTCTCATTTTAGTCGAGTCTTTCCTCTTTGTATTTTCCTGGGGCTCTCTCTTTTAGCATCTGGTATTTTATTAAGGCAAGTGGGCCTTTAAATAAAGACATACCATGATCAATAAAATCAATATAAGAAGTCCAAGTGCTACAAAGGTGACTATGCACTCAGGTTGCCAGAAAAAAAAAAAAAAAAAACAGACCCCAAAAATGGATGTATTTTTTAATACTTAATTAGAAACATAGACACATAGAATTTGACGGCAGATAAGGACCGCTTGGCCCACCCAGTCTGCCCATTCTCCTACCTAATGGATAAGCTGCAGATCCTAGTTAACCAGCAGTCTACTTCTTCCTACCCCCAACCCCTAGAATTGCCTTATGACTGTCCCATGCTTTTTGAGTTCCACCACTGTTTTTGACTCCACAACCTCCTCCGGAAGGCCGTTCCATGCATCCACAACCCTTTCTGTGACATTGGTTAGGCCCCATCTGGAGTACTGCGTGCAGTATTGGAGGCCACACCTTCACAAGGACATTAACCAAATTGAGGCAGTCCAGAGAAGGGCAACCAAAATGGTGCAGGGACTGCATCAGAAGACATATGAGGACAGATTAACGGAGCTCAATATGTATACCCTTGAGCAAAGGAGGGAGAGAGGTGATATGATCGAGACATTTAAACACCTTAAGGGCATAAACAAGGTGAAAGAGTCTAACATGTTTAAATATAAGAAAATAGCAGGACAAGAGGACACAGCATGAGATTAGAGGGAGGCCGATTAAGGGGAATGTGAGAAATTCTTTTTCACAGAAAGGTGGTAGATGCATGGAATGGCTTATCACAAGAAGTGGTGGCTATGAATACAGTGCAGGGCTTCAAACAGGCATGGGATAGGCATAAGGGAGCAATACAAATGACTATGAATAGATAGGTCACTGACAGAGCAAAGGCCGATGGCACATTTATAAGGTAGAAAAAGAAATGGGCAGACTGGATGGGCCTTGCGGTCCTTATCTGCCGTCAACTTCTATGTTTCTATGTTTCTATATCTGCAGTTCACTTAATCCCCTTAAGACCATGTCTAACCCAATCTCCCCTTCATAATCCACTCCCACCCTGGGCTCCACTCGTTCTTCCCCGTGGTACTGGCCCTTCCACTTCCTTAGTGAAGACAGAGCAAAAGTACTCATTCAAAGCCTCCGCTTGATCTTCCCCCCTTTTCTGCCCATCCGCTGTCCCTCATTATCCTGACTATCCCATCCCTTCTGCTTCTTTTCTCCCTAATGTATCGGAAGGAATTCTTCAGCCCTTCCTTAATCCCCTGCGCCAGTCTTAGTTCTTTCTCAGCCTTGGCTGCAGCTGCCCGGACTTCTTTCCCTGCCTTCTGATATTTTCCTTCATAAATCTCTCCGTCCTCCTCCCTCAAGGTACGCTTATACTTCAGGAAGGTCACCTGCTTTGCTTTCACCTTATCTGCCACACTCCTGCTATACCAGCTAGGTCTCCAACACCTGGAGCTCTTTTTATGAATCTTTGTGCAGGTGTCAGTGGCTTCTGTTAGCCCTTTCTTGCTGACTGCCCATTTTTGATCCACATCCATCTGCGGCTGGAGCTTTGCCAGGTGCTCCTTCACTATGGTACCCATTCTAGCAAAGTCCACCTTCCTGAAATCCACCACTCTCATTTTTGTCTTGACTGCTTCCTTCCCCTTGTTAATGTAGAATCTCACCATTGGATGGTAACTGCCTGCAAGGGGATCCCTCACTTCAACTCCATGGACATGCTCTTCATCCAATAGCGCTAGGTCTAGTATGGCCTCCTCTCTTGTTGGTTCTGTGACTCCCTGTGTCAGGAAAACTTCCTGGATAGCATAAAGAAGGACCTGTTTCCTGCAACAGGAGGTAGCCAGGGTGCCCCAGTCTATTCCAGACATATTAAAGTTTCCTAGTATTACAGTGTTTCCTTTCCCTCCAACCCTCCTGATCTGTTTCCCCAGCTCTCTATCCAGTTCTGTGCCCTGTGTCAGTGGTCTGTACACCACCCCACCTGAATCTTTCTCCCTGTTTTGTTCTGTAATTCTATCCTTAGGGCTTCGGTTGCTCCCTCCTCCTCCCCCCCCTTGGTGCACATTATCCCATCCCTTATGTACAATGCTACTCCACCCCCCCACCCATCTCCATCCTTCCAATGCAGTTGGTTCCCTGGGATCTCAAGGTCCCAGTCATGGTACTGGGTTGCCCATGTCTGTTGTGATGGCATCTATGTCTACTTCCCCTTCTGCCATCAGCTCCTGTAGGTCTGCTGACTTGCTCACCAGACTCCTAGTATTCAAGGAGACCACCTTCCATCTTGACTCTTGACCCTCGTTACCCCTGTTCCCTTTGTGACTCTCCACCCCCATTTCTGCTATCCCCTCCCTTTGCCCTCTCTGTTCCTTTAGATTTCCTACTGGGGGGAGTGGTCCAGAGGCGCCCCCTCGCCTGGTGCCGAGTGCCATGCCCTCGTCTGCCCCCCCTTCATTAGTTTAAAGGTATCCTATCTGTCAAGTATCTCTCTAGGTTGTGTTTTTTATTTATTTTATTGAAATGTTTCACCAAGAAAGCACACTGAACAGCAAGTTGCTCATCTCCCGGTGCGACCTGGGGTGAAGGAGTACAGAGGATGTACAGAAATACATTCATGGTGCAAAAGACAACAGTTCCAGACAATGATCATACAGTTGACAATTTACAGTAGGCAATTTAGTGTATGGGGAAACTAGAGGACATCGCAGGCATGTACTTCAGACTAAAAATGAATACTAGAAGTAGGGATTACTTTGGCATAGAACAGATAAATTCAGCAGAGGGGTCAAATTGCAGAGAGTTGCAAAAGTATTAGCAAGTGCATGTGGTATAGGTGATTATTAAAGTGCCAAGGAGAGAGGGGGATTGGGCAAGTAGGTATCTAGTGCAATAGGAAGAACAGGAGGAGGAAGAGGGGGAGTGAGAGCTGAACCCAGGGACCCCTTCAGGATGTTTAGAACCCTGCAAGGAGCAGGAACCACTAGACGAGGTGGAAGGGATTAGGTGAGTGCCAGGAGAGGGAATGTGCAGGTAGGTAAACAAGTGCAATGGGTGGGGGAGGATGGAGAAGCAGGAGGGGTGAGGAAAGCTGAAATGGGGGCACAGCCAGGATACAGGGAGGAGGGTGGAGGAGCTGAACTCAGGGGCCCCTCAGGATGCTGAGAACCCTGCAAGAGGTAGGGAAGGCTAGGAGAGATGGGGGAAAGAGGGGGAGTGCCAAGGGGAGATAGCAGGTAGGTAACAAGTGCCAAGGGTAGAAAGGGGTAAGAAGAGGGGAGGAGGGGAAGGAGAGCTGAGCCCAAGGGACACCTTCAAAGTGCTGAGAGCCCTGCAAGGGGACAGGAGAGGCTAGAAATGGTAGGGGGAAGGAAAGGTTAGGCAAGGAGTAAAAGGGGAGAAGGAAAGCCAAGCTCTAGGGACCCCGTCAGGATGCTGGGAACCTTGTAAGGGGGTTGGGGAGGCAAGAAAATGATAGGAGGGAGGAAAGGTTGGGCTAGGAGTAGAAATTAGATTAGGGTAAGTCAAGACATATCCAAGGACGTGGTTTAGGTGTGGTTGTGGCAGGAGCAGCTGAATGAAAGATAGTTGTGAAGGCCAGAGCTGATGGAGTAGGAGGGGGAGGAGTGACGAACTTGATGAGGGAGGGAATTCCAAATTTTAGGGCACAGGACTCTTGTACCTTCCTTACTCAGATGCAGCCTGTCCAGTGCATATAGGTCCTTGTGTTCCCATATCCTACCCCAATCTCCCACCAACCTGTACCCATTTCCCAGCCATGTACTGAATTCCGCAATCCTCAGCTTTCTTACAGTGCGTGCTCTCAGGACAGGTAGTGCCACTGAGAATGCTACTGGTTCTCCCACCACACTGCAGATTCTTCCCAGCTCTCTGAACCTTTCCTGCACCATATTCCCCTCGCACCCTGCCAGACCATTGGTGCCCGAATTAACCACTATGTAAGGCTTCCCATGTTTCTGCCCCACACACTTTGAAATAATTGTTCCCACCCTCCCTGCGGTCATGCCAGGCATGCAGTCCACCATCCTGCTCTTTGTCCTTGTATGCTTGTTACCCCATGGTATTCCTTTCAGTATTGAGTCCCCTACAATTACAACAGTCTCCCTCCCTTTCTGACCCCGTCTGCTATGGTTCCCAACCTGTTTCCGTTCCCTTATATATTTCCTTTTGTTATGGATACCCCCAGAGCAATCCCTCTTCTCTGTAACCCAGCTTCCCACTTCTCCATGCTTGCCCCCTGCTTTGCTGACCCCATGATCCAGCCTTTTCACTCCCTTTGTCCTCCCCACCTGGAGATTTCCTCACCTTGCCCCTCCTCCCTATCCCCCTTCCCATGCTTATCTTGACCTCCATCCCTCTTGACTCGCCCACCTCCCCACCCCTGTTGCCTTTCCCTATCTTTTTCCCACTTCCTCTCCACTGCCCTCCTTATAGGGTTCTGCCTCTCCCTGCTCTCCCCATCCCCTTGTTCATCCAAACCCTGCAATACTGTGAACCTGTTAGAGGTCATGCCCCACCAACATTCCTCCATGCTGTTTCTTGGCTCACCCCAGCTGTTAAGTTGCCACATCCTCACTGGTTTGTATGATGTCATAGTCTGTAACCTTCCCTTCAGCAGTTCACCCCACTAGTTACCCTGTCCCAGCATATCCTGCGGTCCTCCCTGCGAACACCCTACAATGCCTTATGTTTCCCTTCCCTGCTTCCCTTGCCTCCCTTCTTGCCCTGTCCATTTCCCTTTCCTACGTCCACTCCTCACCACCTTCCATTTCACACTTTCCTCCCCCCCCCCGGTCCCCGTGGCAATGACATTCCCTGCCTCTGTTGTGTCTTCCTAGTCTCCTGCCTTGGTCCCATCTCTTCACTGCCCGGCCATGACTTGCCCTTATCCCGTCTCCCCTGCCCTCCTTCCCAGCTGCCTCCCCACCTCATTCCCAATTCCCATCTAAACCTCCCTAAGCTGCCCAAGCTGCCTACAGACCAGATAACACCCAGCCCTCACACCCGTTACATCTGACTAACCTCCCATTTTCTCCCTGTATGCTCCGTCTACTATCCATGCCCCACCAACATTCCTCCATGCTGTTTCTTGGCTCACCCCAGCTGTTAAGTTGCCACATCCTCACTGGTTTGTATGATGTCATAGTCTCTAACCTTCCCTTCAGCAGTTCACCCCACTAGTTACCCTGTCCCAGCATATCCTGCGGTCCTCCCTGCGAACACCCTACAGATGCCACCTAGTCAGATTCCACACTCCTGCTTTGTGGCACTCACACTTTGGGGTCGCTCACACGAGGGGTCGCTTGGACCTTGCAGCCCGGTTAGCCCGTTGGCATCATGTGGACCTTTGGGGACTCCTTCTGTGCTGTTCCTCCCTCAGCCTCCCACTGCCGTCATCCTCCCTCCGCCCCTGTTCCCCAGAATCACAATCCCACACACATTATTAGCCCTGTATCACACACAAAATAACTAAATGTTAAGGCAATGCCTGCACAACTGAATTTAACACAGATATTCCTTCCCCCCCAATAGTCCACTCCACCACTCTGCTTGGTGGCAGCCTTCCATGTGTGCAGGACTACCAAAATAGCGGATATTTAAGTCCCCGACCTTCGCGGCCCAGTACTGCCACATGGATGACCACAGTTGGCAATGCAGTTAAGGGTGTTGGAGAGAGGGACTGATGCGAACTGGAGGGTGAACACAGTAGCATGCTTCATATGTACACATGTCTGGTACCTCCCTAGTGTGCCTGTGCCTAAGGGGAAGGGAGGAAACAATGGAAAATTGACCTATTGTCCGAAGGATGATGAACTCCAGTGGACCAAAGAAAACTGCAGCAGGATCCCACAAGCCAGCCAGCCACCTGATGACAACAATGCAGTCTAAGGGGTACAACTCCTCTACCCCACCCAGGAGGCACAGCTGAGGCAGGATGGAGGTAGGCAACTGATGGTGGGACAGGGTCCAGGGAAGCCAGGCACCTAGGGATTCCAAAGAGAGTTTGGACAATGAAGAGTAGGGAACATAAACACAGAATCTGAAAAAACAACTGTCTTCATATCTCTTGTGTTCTGTATAACCAATCTGGTTGTTGGCCTGTCTGTGCTGAACCCTCCTATAACTTCATTTTCTGTTCTAGACTGGTGTGACTAGAACTGGGTGAAGGAAAGCAGGTGCAGTCTAACCAAGCCCTGAAGAGGAGTTCATATACAGTATCTATTTATTATTTAATTCACCTTAAAAATCCAGAAACACAGAATTTGTCAGCAAAAATGGACCACTCAGCCCACCCTGTCTGTCCAGCAAAAGGGCACGGAAGACTAGGGCTAACTAGAGGGAGGAGCAAAATGTCTGTGTAATAACTCCCTTCTTACAATAGGAGGATATGATTGCCCACCAGATGTTGGCCATGGGGGGGGGGGGGTCCTCTGTGGATAATGGAAGGAGCTGTAGTGCAGAATAATGGTAGGGTGCCAGCCTAGGGGCACTGCTAGTGCTTTAACTTGTGCCATGCTGGTGACCCAGGTTTGGGCCGCCAGAGGCTAGACGGGGTGTGAAGGCCTAGAGAGGACTGAGTGGCTGACTGGCAGCTCGCCTCTCTCGGGCTAGGAAGGTGTGCCATGCCAGCTCTTGGCTGCCCCAGGTGGAGGCCTGGGTGCAGCACCGACACCTGGAAGGCAGACGATAGTCAGGGAGGGTGTAAGGGGTCATGATCTCAGAGCGCATGCAAGCCTCCATGTATGCCACAGCTTTTGGAGGGCTACAGGATGAGGGACAGAGAAACAGTTGAAGGAAAATGGAGTAGACCAGGTTCCATGATGCCCTGCCTGGATGCCTGGACCTGCCCCTTCCACTGCAACTGGTGGCCTTACTGGACTGTGTGCTCTGGGGGGGGTGGCCCTCCCCTTCCTGGCCCCACCATGGGGAGGAATCCATGGGGAAACCTTGGCCACCAAGAATTGAGAGAGGAGAGAGAATGGTCAGAGACATCCAGGGACAGGGCAGATGAGTCCTCTGGGATGGCTAAACAAAAACAAACAAAAAAAGAATAACCCTCATGGTGCTACTGAACTCTTGAGTTCAGAGTTTGGGAGAAAACTTTGATGCTCCAAATCCTCTCACCTGTCAGATGCCCTTGGGGCACAGGTGAGGGTGAGGGACTGTCTGGGGCACCCTGGGCATGGGTGCCAGCTGAGGGTGCCAAGGGGCACAGCCAGTAGGCACAGGTAGAGCCAGGGTAATTCCAATATGTCTGGAAGCAGTGGGCACTCCATTATGCTCACTGAGTGGATGTTAACAGGACTTAGGCCAGGGACACAGGCAAAACCTAGAGATAAGCTCCTACCTAGATGCATGGCAGGGGTTGCATGGCAGCTGTTCTCAGTGTGCTCAGGGTGTTGGAGGTCCCAGACACATTGAAGCTGTGGGAGCATCATGATGCCAATGAGTAAGAACCTGGTGGCTACCAGGAAGGGACCTCAGGTATGCAGGACTGATCCCAAGCAGCTGGGATCTGTGGGTATGGATCAGACATTTTACCCATAGGGGGCAGTATATTGAGAACATCAGGAGGGTGTGGGAATCCCAGAGGAGTATCCCTCAAGGGATATTTTCTGATGACTTTTGGGCCTGTGACGAGTTCCCCCAGAAATCATTGTGGGACATCCTGGTGGGGATCTCGCAGATAATTCCCCCCAGAGATCCGCATTCTGGGACAAGATCTGCGCATTCAAGCGCTGGTGGCACTAGCTCTCTGGAGCTTCGGAAGCTTGCCTCAGCCATATCGGCTCTGGCTAGAGTTTGTTGTCAAAGGCAGAGCATGAGCAGGCAAACTAATGAGCGGGGGCGGATCCAAAATGTTTTTCAGAATTTTCCTTTTAAAGTCTGCAAAACATTCTGCTGAATTTAATATAAATAATAGAACAGTTTTCCATAGTTTATACAAACTGCGTAATAATGTTCTGCTGTTTAAGATTATGCAAAGTGCAGAAACTTATTCTATGAAACTTAATGCAAACTGTGTAACTACTCCACAGTTTGTGTAAGCTGCAGAAAATGATTCTGTGGTTTACATTAAGTTCCATGGCAATTTTTGTGACAAAGGAATCATGGTAAAAAAATCGGGGTCTCGATCTTAAGACATATTTCCGTGCATATGTCACACACTGGGCAAGTGAGCATCAGCAGAAAACTACACTACACTACACAGATATTGAAACAGGAGGATGGCAACATTTCATTAAGTGCTCCCAGGAAGAAGGGGGCTACATCCAAGGCCTTGTTTCCCAGACATTTCCATCACTGGCACTTTTTTCCTCCTGTGTACCTGGATGTTGTGAAATGACACATCTAGGCCAAACTGTATTTTTATGAAACAAATATAAATGTAATTTATTTTTTTTCTCCCACTCGATCTGGAATGCCCTCTTCAGCCCTCACGGTTCCCCCAAACCTGTCAACCACCATCTCCTGGACTTACCTGGTGGCCACTGAGTTCTACACAGATCACCCCTCTGTGGCGGGGCTGTTGGGTGTCTTCCAAACCCCTTCCGGTGCCGTGCTTAGTTTGGTGGTCCCCTTGCCCAGTTGGCAGTGCGGTCTATGAGGCTCTGTCAGGCAGCATCCTGCTGGCGGTTGTATTTTTCCACTGTTCATGGTACCTGTCCCAGGACGCTCCACGGAGGTGATAGTTGGATGTGTGCACATCAAAAGACATGCTTATGTCTACCGTTGGGGAGCATCCCCCACTCGGAACTGATGCTGTAGCTAGCACCACCACCCATGGTCACCTAGCTGGTGGTATTGTGACAGAGTGGTCTGCCCTCCCTCCCCAGAGAAGGGGAGCATCTTCTGGTATACCTCGATCCTCCTCCCCCGACTGACTCCCAAGCAACCCGAGTTTATTCCTGTACCCAAGTCACCAGTGTGGCAGCAGGTGAGGCATGAATGTCTTTGCCCTCATTGCTACTGGGCTGGCTACAAATGTAATTTATAAAGCCCCATCATAAGATACATTTCCATGCACATGTATGCAAACTATGGAATATGACAGTATTCCACAGATTGTGTAAATTGCAGAAAATTATTGGGGTCACGTGATGCGTTCGGTGTGAGAGGCAGCACTCCTCTCAGCTCCGTGAACCAAGCTTAATAAATGTAGCTAAAACCTGGCACTTTACTATTCTTTTGGTCCAGCTGTTGTTTGCACTACATGAGGATCATCTATGGACCACTGGTATTGTGGTAGTTGTTGAAATGACTAGGATAGAACCTGAACAAATGGATCTGACAGCTGTTTTCTGTTGCCATCCCGGTCCCAAGCAGTGAAATGGCAGAAACAAGGATCCCTGCTTGACTCGCCCCCAGAACCCAGAACCCAGAGCCCAGGAAGACTTGGCAGAGAAGCTGGACAGATTTTTTAACAAACTGGCATCCATCAAAATTACCCTGTCTGAGCTAGTTACTGACTTCAGAAACCCTGAAACTGGCTCTAGAGACCCTAGCTGTATGTGTGGGCAATGCAGAGGTGCACTCAATTGAGGATCGCCAAGAGCGTGACTCGGCTGAAATACAGATGCCAAAGAAAAAACTCACAAAGCTGGAAGATAGAATGGAAGATCAGGAGGGGAGGAATAGACACAATAAACTAGTCATTGTTGGTATCCCAGTAAAGGCAGAGGGATGAAATATGCTCGCATTTATACAGAAACTATTGCAGGAAGTGGCGGGACCCCCAGAAACTGGCACCATTTATATCATCAAGCAGGCTCATTGTTCCCTGAGATCCCAACCTCCTTCTGGGGGAAAACCAAGGGAAATAATTCTCTGGTGCTTGAATTATCAGGAGAAAGTTTATATTCAAAACCAAGCCCATAAACAAGGAACACTACTGTGCAATGGGATCCGTTTCCATATTTTCAGCTAAGTCACCTGGTGCTGGAGAAGCAGCTGGCATCCAAGAAGATCAAGCAAACTCTATACAATGCCCAGATCAAGTTTTGCATGCTTTATCCAGCTAGACTAATCATCAATACTGCCCACAGAACTCATGAATTCCCGAACACTGATGTGGCTTACTCTCAAGAGTCTGGGGGAATGGGCAGACTCAATGGGCCAGGAAGGTCCTTTTCTGCCGACAGAGGTCTATAAATCTATGACTCCTGCCTGATCTCTTCAAAACCTCTCCTCCTCATTGATCACCCTCCCAATGTTCATTCCACAGCTTCTCAGGTATTGGATCTCTCATTTGCTTCAACTTGGATGTTGGATCATTTATGTAGAATGCAGATTTGTCTTTTATTTTTCTGTCTCTGTTTTGGTGTTACAGGTCTCCCCCCATATAGTTTTGCTGGTGTCTGTACTACTGTTTAAAATTTTCCGAGTAGGGTTGCCACCTTTGGATGAGGCAAAAACTGGATCCTAAGCTCCGCCCCAGCCCCACCCCTTTTCATGACTCATCTTGCATTGCTCCTCCTAGAAAGCCATTTGTTATATCAATGAAAGACAACACCTAAAGCAGGAGTTCAACAACTGTTCATGTTAAAGTTACTTTCCTAGATTCTTCCTAGTTTTTTATTTACTTATGTATTTATTTGTTTATTGACATTGGTTTACCAGATGAACATACACAGATAAAAGAAATCTAATTTACAGATATGATCTGAGGGGGGACGAGGGAAATACTGTAAACAGCATACAATAGTATACGTGGTATATAATAATACATAATAAAGACATTGTTTCCTATAATGTGTACCTTGTATGTTTTTCTGTCTCCATTTCCTTTTTATATCCACAGTACTATTTTAAAGCCAAAGTGTCATCAAGGCACAGGTCAGGAAGCATAGGAAAAACCAGGAGCAGTTGTAGAATTCACCAAAACTATTTATTTACAGTAGCAGTAACAAAACAATAAATAAACTTGTTCAGAATAACTATGTACAGTGAAATAAAATCTTTCTTCAGTCTCTGTGTGTCCCCTTTTCTTCTAAACTTCCAGAAATTACAGCTCGGCTCCTTTATAAGTCTTTTCAACCCCCATTCTAAATAAACATCCTGTTCTTGTAAATATTCTGTTCTTGTAAGTTTCAAGAGTTGCTAGTACACAGTATGCTTCTTGAGGCCCCTACAGCTTTTGTAAAAGGCTCAACATTTGTACTCAAGTGACCTCTAGATTTTATGCAGTCATCTCAAAATATAAATATATACATTTCGGCAGTAACACTATATATTTTCTAAACAATAGGGATCCCAATATCAGTTACATTTCCATACATTGATTTCCACATATTTTTATATTAGCTGATATAGATATGCAAGGGAGGAAAAACAGACAGCAAGAGAAAACTGAGAGACAGAAAGAGGCAAAGAATTGTGAGACTGTTCAGGTTGATCAAGTACGAGGTCTCCCATGAAAATTTGGTTGCACAACCAGACAGAAAAGAGACAGGAAAAAAAGATCCTTGCATTTAAACACTATCTCCATAACAAATGGGTCAGGGTCCTATTCTGCCTTGTCACATACACCCCCTCCATAAGAGGAACCTGTTTTATTAAACAGATTTCCAAAACTTCTTATTCTCTAATAACAATTGCTGCTTTCAGACATCAAGCACATGTGTATCCATTTTTTATGTTGGCGGCTTAGCAACCAACATTAATAATTGATGCAGCTTTGGAGAAGCGCGGTGGCTGTTTGGCGAATGCAGGGCACCCACCAGTAGGTGCGTCACATTCCCCAATCAGCATGCATGCTGGTGCCACACCATGCATACATAATGTGTGACACATCTAAGAAAAGGTCCGCTGCAATCTGAGCAAAGCTCGTCATACGTAACGGTCCTTTTCTTGCCGTGCTCACCCATTATGTGTACATGGTCAGCGAGCAGGTGGGCAGCCTAACTACTGCCAACTTGGGGTGCCCAATCCCCTGTCGGTTAACCCCCACTTTCTTTGTGTGCCGGACAGAGCCCACTCCCATTGGTATAACCCCAATTGTTGAATGCCGGGTGCCCAATCCCCTCGGCTCATGCCCCCCACTTATTTTGTGTGCGATGGGGTGCCCAATCCCCATCAGCATTACTGCCTCCTCCCCGTGTTGTGTGCGGCGAGGGTGCCAATCCCGTCGCTACAGACACCCCTAAAACAGTTAGGTGGCATGCTGGGGCCCACCCCAGTGTGCCAAATCTCAAAAAAAAACTGTCGCGATGGGTTCCCCCTTTTTTCCCCTGTAAAATGAAAGCGGTCCCTCGTAGTCTTGATGCCCCTCCCCACCGCACCCACCCACTGCGCACCCTGCCTCCCTCACCCCCATACTTACCTGTGGAGTCCAGTACGATGATCTTCTGTGGACCAGAACACGTCTGCACACTTCAAAGCCGACCGCGAACTGAAGAAATGTCGGTAAGCTGTATAATGGAATGAATACGGGTTTTTCAACTTTAATGCATATCTCAGCCATTTTTGCAAATTTGGGCCCCAAATTTTCAACATGGGGTTTTTGGGACCCCTTCTCATGAATTCTTGCACTGTCATGGCGTTATTCGGTCCTGAAGGTGATTTCACAGTCACTGCGTGGAATCACCTTCGGAACTAGTAATGAAATGACAGTGCCACTATTCAAGAGGGGCTCTCAAAAAGCCTATATTGCAAATTTGGTGGAAAGTCCAAAAATGACTGTTTATGAGGCTGCAGATACAACCGCGCAAGCGACGCGTCAGAATTAGCGATTTGCAGTATTTTCACACCACATTCTCAACATTGGCATTTTACCACACCTTCTTGTGAACCATAAGCTGTCATTTTTCACATCCTTGCCAAAATGTGTTTTCGCACTTCTGATGCAGAATAGCGTGGTCGCTGTGCGAAATCACTGTTCGGAACACATTACGAAAATGACAGTGATACTGTTCGTGAGCAGAGGTCCTAAAATACCTGTTTTGAAAATTTTGTGACAATACTCCATAAAATGACTGTGTTACGAGCGTGCGCTATGCAGTTTGCACTATCGCTGTAAGTTCGCAAACTTGTATTTTCACTTCACATTTTCAACAAGTCGTCTTGTCTACACCTCCTAATGAACAGTGCAGCTGTCATTTTTCACAACCTGACCAAAATCTGTTTTCGCAGTTCCGGCGCACAATAGCGCAGTCACTGTGGAGAGCCCGTGTTCGAGACACATTATGAAAATGGCAGTGACACTGTTCATTAGCAGATGTCCAAAATGCCTATGTTGAAAATTTAGGGATGAAAGTCAATAAAATGAGTGTTTTACAAGCACGCGTTGCACAGTTTGCACGCATGCTCGTGCCTTTGTGAATTTGTAATACTTTCACTCCAGCTGTTACTCATTGCCATTTTTCCATACCTCCTTATGAACAGTACAGCTGGCTGAAATGTGTTTTGCGCACGTCCGGTGCAGAATTGCATGGTCACTGTGCGAAATCACTTTTCGGGACACTTTCAGGAAATGACGATGACACTATTCATCAGCAGAGGTCCTAAAATGCCTATGTTGAACATTTGGTGGCGAAAGTCCAGACAATGACTGTGTTGCAAGCGTGCATTGCACAGTTTCCACGCACCCTTGTAACTTTGTCAATCTGCAATATTTTCATGCCACATTTTCACCACTGGCATTTGTGCACACCTCATTATCAACAGTCCAGCTGCCATTTTCGACAGCCTGCCCAAAACTCGTTTCCGCAGCTCTGCCGCTGATGGTGTACTCACTGTGCCAAAATCTCTAACCACAGGACACATTAACAAACTCACAGCACTATGCCTCTCCACCTCCGCCACTGCCAATGCCAGCGCGACAACATTCGGCATTGACAAATACTTGTTTTATAACAGTACAGTTCAAACCCATACATGTTTTTTTCCAACCTTCAGAACCCTCAATTCCTGACCCATATCTTGACAGAAAATCAACACTGCTAGTCTCTTTACCAGATTTGTATCACAGTGAATTTAAATGGCTGTAGTGCCAGGTACCACCTGCGATTCTGGAATTTTATCTTTCATCTGGTTAAGCCAACAGAGGGTTGTGATCAGTTACAAGAACAAAGTCAGTTCCTAGCAGATAAAACTTAAGGTACTCCATGGCCCACTTTGCTGCCAAACACTCCTTTTCGATAGTGGAGTACCTTTTCTCTCTGTCATGCAATTTCCTACTTATGTACAGAATAGGATGCTCTGTCCCATCTACATTTTAACTTAGGACTGCACCTAGGCCTACCTCGGATGCATCTGTTTGTAGCAAAAATGGTTTCTCAAAGTCTGGGCTTCTTAAAACAGGTGCCGAACATAATGCAGCCTTATGGCTTGAAAATCTTCATCACACGCTGGGGTCCATTTCACATTATTTGGGTACCATTTTTTCATGAGTTCAGTGAGGGGAGTAGCTAATTCAGCAAAGTTGGAAACAAATCTCCGATAATAACCATCCAGCCCTAAAATGATCTGACATGTTTCTTTGTTTTAGGGACAGGGCTGTTAGCTACAGCTTCTATTTTAGAATCCTCTGGCTAACCTCTCCATTTCCCAACACATATCCCAAATATCTGGTTTCAAACAACATGAAGTCTTGCTGTATTCAGACTATTGCAGTTAGCCCCAGCACTCAAACTGTCCTGGAGAGTAGAAGGTTAATTTCTATGCAGAGCACAGAGCGTTGAGCACGAGCTCGGTTCAGACCTCTGTCTGCTGTACTTTGAAGTGCAAACCGTCAGATTCTTTACTCCGCCTAACTGAGCGGTCGCTCGAGATTTCTCCTTTACTCACGGTTCAGAAAGTGGGTTGGTCTTGGTTTTACCGATTATTTTTCTCAAGTTTTGGTTCAGATCTCTGTCTGTGGTACAGTAAGTACTAGTTAGTGAACTAGACATAGTAAACTTGTGGAAACTGTAAAAATTTATTTTTCGACTGGTTCAGCTGAACCGGCCATTTAGTGAATTATATATTCTGTCTTTGTTTCTAAACTTAGAGTGTGGTTACCGGTCTTTATCGGTTTAAAAAAAATGCATTTTCTTGTGTTTTTTTTCCCAATACCTGTGACACGGTTAGGAACCGATAAGGGTGTCTTGCCTGGTTGTTTGCCATAAAAAGGGTAAGTTTGTGGTTAGGATGGCTCCGTCTGAGAAACCCAAAAGAAAAGCCGGGCCCACTGGGTTTCAACACTGCAGTGTGTGTGGGAATTTCTTTGTTAAGGCTGATCCCCACACCACCTGTGTTTATTGTCTGGGGTTTGACCACCTTGATTCAGACTGCCAAATCTGTAAAAATTTCCCTAAGTCTACCCTGGAAAAAAAATTAGGTAAGCTTAGGGATAAGCAGGCCGAGAAGTCCGCTGACCCGGATGGCCAGCCGGTTCAGTTCGACCGAACCTGAGGGACTGCCCTCTGACCAGGGCAATACTTCTTGGGCAAGAGGAGAGCCGATCCTGAGGTTCGGTTCCTAGAAAAGAAAAGAAAAATCATCTGGTTTGGATCCAGAGACCCATTTTCCGACCACTGAAGAGATTGCCAAAGCGATAAGGATTGTAGAATCGCACCGGATCCGTCTGGATCTGGCGCCTATTGGCAGGTGCTCGGTTCGGTCGGTTCCTCGTTCAAGATTATGCCTCTGAAGATTTCTATGAACCAGATTTGGAGGGATGAAGATGATGATGATGATGCGATGGCGATGACGATGGCGATGGTGTGGAAGGTCTGGATGAGCCCATTGAACCAGACATCTCCCCAGACAGGCCTTCTGGTGTTTCCCCTCCTAGGCTTTCTGAGTCCCCTTCCCACTACATGTTTTACAGGAAAGTGGCAGAAACCCTCCAGCTCCCTGTGGAAGAAGCTGTTGAGGAACAAGGGGAACCTGATTATGTGGTGGTGATGGACATCCCAGAGTCCAAGAGACTATCTATTACCCTTCATAAGTCTTTTGGGAAACAGACACAAAAGATTTTAAAAACTCCAAATTCTGTACCTCCTGTTGACAGAAGGATGGACAAAAGGTGCACCTTATCAGGTTCAGGTACAGAGTACTTGTATCAACAATGCAGCCATGTTGGGGTTGTGCAGGCTGCAGCCTGTGATAAGGCTAATATACCCTTGGCTTCACACACCCCAGATAAAGACTCTAGGAAGCTGGATGCCATGGCAAAGAAACAGTACATGGCATCCGCCTTGGGACTCAGGCAGGTTAATTATATGGCCTATGCAGCCAGGTTCCAGAAGTCCAGGTGGGACACTGTACTGGCACTGGCTAAGCAGGCCTCCCCCCAGCTAGCCTCCGAGCTGGAGGGAGTGGCTGCTGATGGGATTGAGGCATCTAAGGTACAGTTCCATGCTGCTGTGGACTCCAGTGATGTGTCATCTAGAGTCATGGCTATATCTGTGGCTCTTCAGAGAATGGCTTAGCTCAGATGTACTAGCCTCTCACAGAACACCCAGGCTAAGGCCATGGATTTCCCTGTGGTGGGTAATTCTCTGCTTGGGGAGCAGACAGAAAATTACATGAAAAAGATGGATGAGTATAGGACCACCTATAGGAGTGCACAGGTCAAGGAAAGGCAGGCAACTCCTCAAAGGCAGCAAGCTAGGGGCAGGGGCAGGCCTTTTCATATGCCTTTCTACCAAGCACATGCCTCTTCTCCCTTTCCTCAGAGGGGGTTCTTCAGAGGGAGAGGGAGAGGCAGAAGGGGGATGAGTAGGACTGCATCCACCCCTCAACCTAAGGCTCCTGCCAAGCAGACACCCTGATGTGTTAGCCCGGGTCGACTTCCCCATTCCTGTAGGAGGCAGGCTGGCTTACTTCATCCAGGACTGGATGTCTGTTACCTCAGACAAGTGGGCCCTGGAGGTGGTAAGCCTGGGGCTGGTTCTCAGCTTCAAGAAATTTCCAAAGCTGAGGGCCAGATCTTTACACCTGCAAGCATCTCCAAAACCATTGCCCTAGATGCAGAGGTTTCATCTGTACTGGCTCTAAAGGCTGTAGAGAGAGTTCCTACATCGCACAGGGGCAAAGGTCTGTACTCCAGGTACTTCCTTACCTTAAAAAAGACAGGGGAGTGGCGACCCATCCTAGACTTAAGACACCTGAACAAACATCTTTTAAAACCAAAATTCAAAATGGTGACTCTGGGAATTATCCTTCCCTCTCTAAGGCAAGGGGACTGGCTAGCCTCCCTGGACTTAAAAGATGCCTACTTTCACATTTCCATCAGGTACTCCCACAGAACGTACCACAGGTTTGAATTGCCTTCAGGCCATTATCAGTTCAAAGCTATGCTCTTTGGCCTGACATCAGCTCCAAGGGTATTCACAAAATGCCTAGCAGTAGTAGTGGCCTTTTTAAGAAGGAAAAATATTTCCATATTTCCATACCTGGATGACTGGCTCATTGTGGGTCAGTCCCCAGACCAAGTCCAGTCAGACCTGCAAGTGACTCAGCAAGTGCTCACTTCCCTAGGATTCCTTCTCAATCTTCCCAAGTCAGTTTTCGAGCCTGTACAGCTCCTCACCTTCATAGGGGCAGAGTTGGATACAGTCAAAGCAAGAGCTTTTCTTCCCCTGGAAAGGGCAAGGGTTATTGTAGAGCTGGCTTCTTCATTCCACCTTCTCTCGGCCAGCAAGGCAATTCCTTCAGCTTCTGGGCCACATGGCAGCTTCTACAGCAGTGGTCCAAGGGGCCAGATTTCAGATGAGGTACATTCAGTTTCACCTGAGGGTCTTTTGGTCTCAGAAGAAAGATTCTCTAACCAAACTAGTTCCAGTGACTCAGACTCTGATCCAGGCTCTCCAATGGTGGCAGGATCAGGGCAACCTCAGGCAAGGAGTCCCATTTGTCACTCAGTCTCACTCTGTGGTCCTAACCACGGATGCTTCTCTATTGGGGTGGGGAGCCCATCTGGGGGCTCTCACAGCCCAGGGACTGTGGTCCCCTCAGGAATCCCTTCTTCATATCAATCTCTTGGAACTCAGGGTGGTCTTTCTGGCCCTGCAAGCTTTCTCTCAGTCAATGCAGAACAAGGTGGTTCAGGTCAGGGCAGACAACACCATCACCACCATGTGGTACATCAACATGCAGGGAGGCACTCGGTCCACGGCCTTGTGCACGGAAGCCATGAAATTGTGGTCCCTAGCTGATTCTCTGCAGACCTCTCTGATAGCAGCCCACCTTCCAGGGAAGGACAATGTGCTTGCAGATGCATTGAGCAGGATCTCCCAGGGCCATCACAAATGGTCCCAGGACCCTCTGGTATTGAAAGTGATTTTTTCAAGGAGGTGCACTCCAGAGATAGATCTCTTTGCAACCCCAGACAATCACCAACTTCTTCTGTTTTGTTGCAGGCCCCCAGTCTTGGGCTCAGTCCCTCTGGATGCTCTGATTTTGAACTGGGAAGGGAAATTTCTATATGCCTTCCCTCCCTTTCCTCTACTGTTCAAGGTTCTGGTCAAGATAAGGTCACAACCCTGCAAAGTGATTCTGATTGCTCCAGACTGGGCCAGGCAGCCTTGGTACCCCTGTAGCTGTCCCTTGCAGTTCATCTTCCTTGTCTCTTCCCAGGAATTGCAACCTGTTAACCTCCTCTCAGGGAGGATTTGGTACCCTAATCTTCGTCTCTCAATCTCAAGGCATGGCTCCTAAAGAGTTAGAGCAGGGTTTCTCAAATGGTGAGGCCAGCCTCCCTGGGGAGGCCCCAACCTGTTCCAAGGGAGGCTCAAGCAAGCCTTAAAATGTACTATATTTAAATGTCAAGCTTTGGATGCTTTGTGTGAAAGGATGCAGCAAACTGAAAGCGAACAAGCATTTGTTAATGCCGAATGTTTGCTTGCTTGCATTGGCAGTGGTAGTGTAGAAGTTACAGAGCTGCGTAATAGGAATGGCAGTGAAGTATTGAACTGAAGCCAACACCACCACCACCTGCAGAGAGTGACAGGCATTGTGTGGTGTGCCTTTGGGTCATCAGGCATAACGGTCCGCCATTTCACCACACCCACCCTGCAGACACTGACAAGTGTCACGGTGTTCTTTGGGGTCTTTGGCCTTATGCGCACCCCATTCTGTTAAGAAATACAGTGAGATAGGTGCGATATAGGAGAATGGGGTGAACTTTGGGGCCGAAGAGTCAAAGGCATACCTCGATGCCTCTCACTGGCTGCAGGGTGTGGAATGGTATGAGCATTACAGGCAAGAATCCCAAGTCACACCCCTGATGCCTGTCATTCTCTACAGGGTTGGACATTATGGTTGGAAACCCAAATACCTCAGGCATTCGTTGGTATTTTCACTCCAAATTTTCAACATGGTTTTTTTGTGACCTCTCACCTCATGAACAGTGGCAATATCAGTTTGTTGGCAGCTGCTTATGCACAGCGAATACGACATTTAGCACCACAGGTACAAAAACATTCCGAACAGGATGTAAAAAATGACAGCTGTACTGTTCATGGGGAGGTGTAAAAAATGGCAATGTTGCAAATCTGCAGTAAAAATATTAAAAAACTGGTGAAGTCACGAGCGTACATAGAAACTGTGCAATGCACTCCGTAATATAATTAGGTTGGGTTTTTTACAGCAGATTGTCAACTCAGGCATTTTGGTGCCTCCGATCATGAACAGTGTCACTGTGATTTTCTATATCTGTCCCGAACAATGATTTCCCACAGCGACACGCATCTCGCGCTGATAGTGTGAAAACACACTTGACCATGTTGTGAAAAATGACAGCTGTACTGTTCATAAGGAAGTATGGAAAAATGCCACTGGTGAAAATCTGGACTGAAAATATTACAAAGTCATGAACTTACGAGGTGCGTGGAAACTGCGCTAATGCTCACTAGTAACACAGTCATTTATGGACTTTTGTCACCAAATTTTCAACATAGCCATTTTAAGACCTCTGCTCATGAATAGTGTAACTGTGATTTTGTAATCTGTCCCAAACATTGCTTTGCACACCAACAGCACCATTATGCGCTACATGTCTGAAAACACATTTAGGCGACATATGAAAAATGGCAGCTGTACTGTTCATAAGGAAGTGTAATAAAATGGCAGTGTTGAAAATCTGGAGTGAAACTATTAAGTTCGCCAAACTTACGAGCATGCATAGGAACTGCGCAATGCCTTTCGTAAAACAAGTAATTTTAGGAATTTTTCACCAAATTTTCAACATAGCCATTTAAGACCTCTGTTCATGAACAGTTTCACTGTGATTTTCTTAATGTGTCCCATACATTGATTTAGCACATCGACTCGCCATTGTAGCTACATAGTGACACGTTTGGGTGAGATGTGAAAATGACAGCTGTACTACTCATAAGAAGGTGTGGTAAAATGACAATGTTGAAAATCTGGAGTGAAAATATTGAAAATTCGTGAACTTACGAGCGTGCGTAGGTACTGCGCAACGCATGCTCGTAAAACAGTCATTTTTAGGAATTTTTTCACCAAATTTTCAACATAGCCATTTTAAGACCTCTGCTCATGAACAGTATCACTGTGATTTTCTTAATTTGTCCTGTACATTGATTCCGCACACCGATTGCGCCATTGTGTGCTACATGGGCGGAAACACGTTTTGGGTGAGATGTGAAAAATGACAGCTGTATTACTCATAAGAAGGTGTGGTAAAATGGCAATGTTGAAAATCTGGAGTGAAAATATTGAAAATTTGCAGAACTTACGGTAGTAGGAACTGTACAGCATGCGCTCGTCAAAACAGTCATTTTGGGGAATTTACACCAAATTTTTCAAAATAGGCTCTTGAGAACCCACCTTATGAACACTGGCAGTGTTGTTTTAGTTAATCATTCCAGAAAGATGATTTCAGCACAGTGGCTGTGAAATCACCCTTGGGCCCGAGTAACGCCATGACAGTGCAAGAATTCATGAGGAGGGGGTCCAAAACCCCATGTTGAAAATTTGGTGCAAAATTCAAAAAATGTCTGAGATATGCAACAAAGTTGAAAAACCCTATCTATCCCATTATACAGCTTACGGCATTTCCTCAGTTCGCGGTAAAACTTTGAAGAGTGCAGGCGTGTTCCAGTCCACGAAGGCGTCGCGTCGGACTCGGAGAGTAAGTATAGGGTGAGGGTGTGTGTGTGGGAGGCAGGGTGCGCAGTGGGTGGGTGCAGGTTGTGGGAAGGGGCCAGGAGAAGCGCCGAGGACAGTTTTTATTTACAGGTTTTTTTTTCAGTGATGGCGGGGCGTTTGCCATGCTGGAGTGGGCTCCCAGCATGGCACAAGAATGCTGGGGCGTGGAGCCGGCCGGGGGATTGGGCACCCCGTCGGCCATATCATCAGTTGCTACGCTGGGGTGGGCTCCCAGCATGGCACCCTGTACTCTGGGGGTAGGACAGTGGAGCAGACGAGTTAGGCACCCCCGTCGGCTATACAGTGTGTGTGTGTGGGGGGGCAGCACGCAGTATGCGTGCATGTGTTTGTGTGTGTAAGGGAAGTTGTGCATGAGCAGGCGATATCTTATCGCTGCTCACTGAAGCGTAGCTACCCCTTTCAACTGTACGCCACTGCATTTTGGAGCTGTCATAGACAGCTCCAGCATGCATTGGCGGACTGGGGCCGCGCCTGCCAACACACTGACTGAATTGGAAAAGGGGGTGACACACCTCCGAAAACTCGGATGATGGCAGTATGTTTCTTGCACATGCGTGCAAGCAAACATAATAATGGCATGTGAATTTATGTACAAAATGTTACCAGGAAAACACACTAAACAAACACTTGTTTCCTGGTATGACATAGGGAAAGCTGAATGGAGGAAATACAATTCTTGGAAACTGTGCAAAACAAAATGCAAAATAATACAAATGAATAGGAACAAGATAACAATTGACCCATTATACTGGCTGCAGAGCAAGGCCAGGAGGGAGCAAAATGGTCCCGAGAAGGTGTTTAAGGGCAGGTAAAACTGACAAAGAAAACAGTCTGACTCATGGAGGTATTGCAATGAGGGTAAATAGCGGCAAAACTCAGAAGTGTGGAGCAAGTAGGCTGACCTGGAGAAGGGGGTTATACAGAGGGAGAATAATAGCATCAATAAAATGAGAATAAACGTAACTACTTACATGTACTTCATTGTATTCTTCCTGTAATGTGCAAAGTATGATAGTTGTTCTAACTATGGGGAGGCCCAAAACTATTTCTATATTAGGGGGAGACTCAAGATCTTTTCCAAGGCTTTGGGGAGGCTCGCTGTGACAAAGTGTGAGAACTCCTGAGTTAGAGTATGCAGATTTGCATCTGTCCCCAGGGGTTCTGGATATTCTCAAAGCCTCTTGAAAGCCTGCCACCAGAAAAACTTATAACTCCAAATGGAAAAGATTCAGCATTTGGTGTTCCAAGAAGCATATATCCCTAGACACTGCTGAATTGTCTACAATTCTGGATTATATGGTTCATCTTAATGGCCTAGGCCTCAGACCAGCTACTCTCAAAGTACACTTGTCAGCTGTTTCTGCTTTTCTGTCAGTGGGAAGGCCTTCCTCACTGTCATCTCACCCTGTATTCTGTACATTTTTTAAGGGGATTGCTTTATACCAATCCCCCCTTTAGGGATCCAACCCCGGCTTGGGATCTTAATGTTTGCATTGCTCAGCTTATGCAACCCCCTTTTGAGCCTTTGTCTTCAGCAGAGCTTAAGTACTTGACTTGGAAAACTGTGTTCCTGGTAGTTATTACCTCTGCCAGACATATCAGTGAATTGCAAGCTCTGTCAGTGGAGCCTGATTTTATCTCATTCCATAGAGATAAGGTGGTCCTTAGAACTAATAGGAGGTTTTTACCTAAAGTGGTTTCAGATTTTCATCAGAACCAATCTATGTCTCTCCCTATGTTCTTCACTGATCATTCTTCTTCAGGAGAAAGATGTTTACACAGTTTGGATGTTAAAAGAGCCCTTAGTTACTACATTGAGCGTACTAAGGCTCACAGGTTTGACTCTCTCCAGTTGTTTCTCACTTATAGGGAAGTGGGGAAGGGCAAACCTGCCACTAAGAGAACTATTGCCAGGTGGATTGTCTCTTGTATTCAATTCTGCTATGAGAAGCTAGGCAAAATACCTCCCTCAGGCCTGAGGGCTAATTCGACTAGAGGTACAGCTGCTTCCCTGGCTGCTGCCAGGGATATTCCTTTGCTAGAGAGCTGTAAAACAGCCACCTGGAAAACAGTCCATACATTTACTAAGCATTACTCCCTGGACATCCAGGCTAGGAGTGTTGCTCAGCTTGGTACAACAGTACTGCAGAGTCTATTCCCAAGGTAGGTTCGATTCCTTCCTCCATGGAGGTACTGCTTGGTAGTCTGCAATAGTCAGAATACAGCAAAACTTCATGTTGTTTGAAGAAAATATTACTCACCTTAGTAATTATGTTTCTTCTAATAGAGTCCTGCTGTATTCTGACCTCCCTGTCTGCCTCCCCTCTCAGAACCTGTTTTGGGAAGTGGGCTGGCAGGTGCAATGTTGCACCCCAGGGGTGCATTTGGGCACTCCCTCCTTTTAGAGAGGGGGAGTGGGTTATATTATTAATTTAACAGTCTTAGGTTGTTCACTACCTGGTTTTTGATTTTGGATTTCTTGACTTGAGTCTTTTGGGGATCCAAAATATTTGGTTGCCATTTGGCTAGTAAAAATTTTACAATTTCCACATAGTAGTTAGTTAGTATTAGCTCATAAGAATCTGCGGGTTGTGCTTCAAAGTGCAGCAGACAGAGGTCTGAACCGAGCTTGAGCTCAACGTTCTATGCTCTGCATAGAAATTAACCCTCTACTCTCTGGGGCAGTTTGAGTGCTGGGGCTAACTGCAATAATCAGAATACAGCAAGACTCCATTAGAAGAAACATAATTACTAAGGCGAGTAATTTTTCTTCCTGCATGCCCAGTGCACATTTGGTAGGATTAATAGTCAGACCTGCATTTTTGATAGCTTGGATAACTGCTCGTAGGTGTTCCAGTGGCTTTTCAGTCTGGACTGTACACCACAACATCATCCAGGTACACAGCACAATAACCAGTGTGAGGGATAAAATGACATCCATGTACTGTTGGAATGTAGCTGGTACACCATGTAAACCAAAAGGCATGGCGGTGAACTGATAGAATCCTATAGGAGTGGCAAATGCAGTTTTGTCCTGGATTCTTTAGCTAAAGGTATTTGCCAGTAACCCTTGGTGAGATCGAGGATACTGATATACTTTGCACTCCCCAGTCTGTCCACCAAATCATCTATTCTGGGCATAGGATAACTGTCAAATTCTGACACTTGATTAACTTTCCTGAAATCAAGGCAGATTCTAGCACCCTTCTTTTTTGTTTACAATTACCATGGGAGATGACCAAGCACTCCTCGACTCCTCTATGATACCCAGTTCTTTCATTGTTTGTATTTCCTTAACCAAGTCAGCTCTTAACTGCTCTGGCAACCTGTATATCTTTTGTCTAATAGGACGAGCATTCTTTGTCACTATTAGTGCTCAGCCGCTTTTTTTTAGCATGGTACCATGGTAAAAGTACTGTTAAATGTCTTTAGCACATTACAAATGTCAGCAGTTTGTTCTTAGGTTAAGGAAACATTCACTTTTACAGCATCAGCATTTATAGTTTGTTTTAGTCTATCATTAGCTACATCAATATCTTCCTTATCAGTTTCTGGTAACACTAGCAAAGCAGCTTTAGGAATTTTTTAACTCATTTCTTGAGGAGGTTAGCATGGTATATCTTAGAAGGATTTTTCTTGTCAGGGATCTCAGTCTCATAGTTAACAGTGCCAGTACGTCTAAGAACCTTATATGGCCCTTGCCACTTCATTAACAGCTTATTTTCTGTTGTGGGTAACAGTCGCAAAACCTTTTCACCTGATTCGAAAACTTTTTCTTTTACCTCATGGCCATAAATACCTTCTGCTGGTTTTGGGCCTCTTCCTGATTACTATGGGCAATTTCAAGGTATTTTGCCAGCTTCTTTCTTAGGGCACACAGATAAGAAGATATAGATTGTTTCTGGGTGGAGTTATCTTCCCATGTTTCTTTTATCACAGCCATTGGCCAGCTTGGCTGCCTACCATATAGCATTTCAAATGGTGAAAACCCTGTTGATGCCTGTGGCACTTCTCTGTAAGCAAAAAGTAGGTAAGACGGTATTGAACCCAGGGTCAGATTAACCATAGGGCAGATGGAGCAGTTGCTCTGGGCCCCCCCAGAGTTTGAGGGGCCACCTGAGTTTCCTTTTAATTCCTTTTTTCATCCCTTCTTCCGACCCTTGTACTAAACCTCGGGGAGGTGCATACATAAAATGTATGGAAGGATTGATCATCACCGTTTGCCCCACCACTGCCGCCCCGAAACAGCACACCATTTGCTGCTTTTTTTGTTTCCCCATGGTCATGGACATTCTGCAGCTGCAACACAACATGTGCCCTCTACCCAATCACAGGGCTCCATATTGATCCATTGTTGATGTTTGCACCCCTGCCCACCTGGACCTGAACATTTCTGTCCCACTCAGGTCCTTGCATGGTCCCGTCATGTGGAGCATAAAGTCCTGGATGATCGAAAATTGCCATTAGATGACTCCTTCCTTCTCGAGCCGACGAATCCTGATTCCTGCCATCGATACTAGACCACATCTGCATCAATTGCACCTACCAGGCCCACTTCCCATTGGTCCATTTGTGGTAAATTTTTAATTAAAAAAAAAAAACCCAAAAACACTGGGGTCGGTCAGACTAGAGGATGATTCGATCGATGATTAGTAAAATTCAGTCAGTTGGAGGAGGCAAGGAGCGTGAGCAGAGCGGAACCAATCCATCCAGACGATCAGATCATCAGCGCCTTGCCTTGACTTTTTAGGCTTCAGGCCAGGAACATTGTGGCAGAAACAATGCGGACATAACCTCACAGTCCGGAACATTGTGTGGCACATTAAAAAGCAAGGGCACAATGTCGCCGGGCAGCAATGCTGCAGACAGAAGACATACACAGCAATAGTGCACCTGCAAAGGAACCGGGAACATGGACAATAGCAAGGTGTGGTGGGGGGGGAAGATGTGCTGACACATAGCAGGGGAACTGCCAGCTGGTGGATACTGGGACAGTACACCACAGGACCCACATGGCCCCACCACAATGCTGCAGACAGGGGCATGCACCAGCACTGGCACCAGGTGGAACAATGGTGCATTGGGGTAACAGTGACAGTGGGACACACTGGGTGGTGGACAGCAGGCGGAGGACACAGCTGCACATGGAGCTCACAGGATGGTGACCAGTGGTCAGGGGGACAACAAGGCATACCACACCACAGTGCAAGGAGGACACATGATGCATCCCTGTGTTGGGGGGGGAAGGACCATGGAGAACAGTACTGCTGTGACAGCAGATGGATGCAGGCCCATGCTAGAAACATGCACTGTCAGGGACCATATGCAGCACAGGGGCTGGTAGTGGGGACACCCAGGAGACACAGTCCATTTGGCAAGGGTGGGAATCCACACGGCACCATGGTGACACGTGGGAGGGGGGAACGTGGATGGTGGTTTGAGGACTGGTGGACTTATGGAGAGGGATGCTAACCTGCACCCATGGACTGTCGGTGTGCACCACTGCTCCATGGAATGGTGCACGAGTGGATGTGCCCCCTAGAAGTTGCTCTGTCCGTGTGTGCTGTACACCTGCATAAGTGGCTGCTGCTGTGCATCCTCAGTCAGTGTCTCTGTGTAGTGTGTGTTATCCTGACCCGTGTGTTGTCTGGCACGCACTGTTACGTGCCGCGATGTCCTGTGCTGATGACATTGCGGGAGGCACTATTATTTCTGCTTTGTTGTGGTCTGCAATGTTTTTACCCGCGATGTTCCTGAGCGGAACCACTTTTTAGCAGATAAAAAAAAATCATAATCATGAACAACTGAATAGTATTTGTTATTTAAATTCCCCAGCAGAACTCCAGCAATGGGCTTATTCAGGGAGGTTTGGTGCCACACGAGATGTGGGGACAGTGGGGTCTGAATGGGGGGCCTTGAACGAAGTGCATGCTACTATGGGTATTTTTTTTATCTAAACTCTAACAACCACCTCCCAATGGCAAAAATCTATTTTTCCACCCTTCTTCCACTGTGCCTGCATAAAAAATAAGTGCCTCATAGTCCTCTAACCTTGTAGCACTCTCCTCCTCTTTCTTCTTTCACCAGTAGTCCCAGTGAAGTTTCATAGAATTTAATTAATTCAGTAAACAGTACACTTCTCTACCCTTGTTGAATAGTTAGCACTACCCAACTTACTCCTTCATTGTATATACCCCCCACTCTGCACCCTCTGGCACCTACCACTGTTCTCCCCCCACTCACCCAAAGGATACCTCCTTACACCAATAAAAAAAGAAAAATGCCCCTCACCACAGTGCCTCACCACTCTGTTCACTGGCTGTTGTGTGAATGAATCACTTTTTGATGAGATGGCCTAGTGCTATTTGATTGCTTTTCAATCAGCTGTTACTAGGACAGCATCAGAAATGGATTGATGGATTGTGCATACATGAGCTATGGTGCTAGTTACCCCACTGAATGCTTACGCCCCACTGCACCAAATAATACTAAAATTGGCATCCATCCTTATTTTAAACAGCTCAAATGAGAGCAAGAATGATACAGGTCTGTGCCCACCACTCCAGGTTGGAGACTTTGGGGGTCAGGATTGCCAACCACACACTCACAGGGCAGGCTACTATCTATTCGAGCAGTGAGATGTTGGTGTGGCGGGGCCAGTACGTATAGCTGTGCTTGAATGCTGACACTCAGTGTGACTGTACTTCAGCCATCCAACCTCAAACAGTAACCTTCTATTTCCACCTTAAGAATGGCATTCAGGTAGCTGGAAACCCCTCCAAATGCATTTTAAGGCATTGAAAACTATTCAGCTTTTAGGGATTTCAGCGCCCCATACATCCGGCCTTTTATGTCACAGGGGTTCCCATAATTCAAAATTGTCCAGGGCACCACAACTTGTTAATCTGGCCCTGATTGATCCTAGTCTGTCCTTCCCCTTTTACAAACCTTTTTAACATGTGTTTTAGGGTTTGGTTAAAATGCTCAACAAGACCATCTGTCTGAGCGTGATGGGGGAGGTTCTTATGGCAGTGATACCCAGTAGTCTGTACAGCTCCTTAACCAATGCAGCACCAAAATTACTACCCTGATCAGTAATAATTTCTTTAGGTATGCCCACTCTGTTGAAAATTTTGGCACGCTCTGCTGCAACTTTGGGGCTATAACAGTACGCATTGGAACCGCTTCTGGGTATCAAGTAGCATGGTTGTATACCAGGATAAATCTATTACCCTTTTTACTTTTGTCTAAAGGACCAACCTCATCCATTGCATTTCTTTCAAAAGACACATCTATCAAGGGTAGGGGCACCATGGGCACCTTGTCTTTTCTAGTGACTGGGACTACTTTTTGACAATCAGCACAGGAATTACAATAGATAGCAACATCTTCATGAATTCCAGGCCAGTAAAATCTATACAGCAATCTGGCAAGGGTGCGATCCCTCACTGAGTGACCAGCCATAGGACTATCATGTGCTATCTCATGGGTTTTCCAGAGCTCTATATAGACTGAGGTCCATTATAGCTCGCTGTTATCACTAATATCCCATGACTGCCTGCCTCCAGGCCTCTTGGACCATCCCTTCTTCCAATGATTTCTGGTACAGTATATAGATGTAATAGGGCCTGCTAGTGCCTCTGCCAGTTCCTTGATAATTATAGGATGTAAACCGTCTGGGCCTTGTGACTTATTTTGGTCAGTATTCTGGAGTCTGTTAAACACATCATCCTTTGTAATATTGGGACTTATATTAACAGCCTGATCTAGATGGTCTGACTTGGAGTAGGCCTTTTTGTTAAAAACTGAAGCAAAAAAGCCATTATGTAGCTCAGTCATGGCCAAGTTATCAGTAATCATGCTACCATCCGGGCCTTTTAGGGGTCCAATGGATTTACCTCCCCCCTCTGATTATTAATGTAAGTACAGAAGGTTTTATAATTATCTTGGACCCTTCGGGCAAGCATGTTTTTGTTTAGCTTTCCTAATGTTAGATTTTGACTTTTTTAAGAGCATTTTATAGGTGTCCCAACATTTACTATCTCCTCTCTTCTTAGCACTCATGAAAGCTTTATTTTTCTTTTTGATTAGTTTCCTAACTCCCGGTATCAACCACTGTGTCCACGTTTTGCCTGTCCCCTCATATTTACATATTGCAGGAATAAGTGCTTGCATAAGGGAAGTTACTTTGCTTGTCATGAGTTCCCACATTTGTGCTAGCGGCTGGTTATCAAATTCCTTTCCGAGCCCCGTGTGGCCAGGTCACATCTCTTGGCATCAAAATTTGCTTTGTTGTAATTATATACTGCCAGTGTCTTTACGCAACATACCCATATATCTGAAACTAACCATGGTGTGATCACTAGACCCGGGGCTGAATATTACAGTCGTAGATGTTATCCACTAAATTGCTTAAGACTAAGTCTAAAATGTGATTGCCTCTGGCATTTAATGTGATGAACTAGTGCATACCTGCCAAGTTAAAGGCATCTAAAAAACGTGTTTCCTCTGCAGTTTCCGCTTGTAAGGTATCCCAGTTAATACCGGGAAGGTTAAAATCCCCTAGTAATATACAACCGTCAGTAACAGTATATTTTGTTGATGAAATCTAACAGTTGTAAGTCATTCCGAAGTGAGCTGGAGGGGGGTCTATAAATCAGGCCCAAGTTAATATTGGCAGCATGTTGGGGGGAAATCTTAACCCATAAGATCTCGATACCATCACAGTAGGTTGTATCTATAGATTCCAAGACTACGCTATCTGTGACATAGAGGGCCACACCTCCCCCTTTTGTCAAGGTTCTGTCTTTACGATACAGTGTGTAACCCGGTATGCAGTGTTGGGTAAGTTACTTTTTCTATTACTTTTGGAAACTTGTTCCAGGAAGCTCTGTGCACTCATTAGCAAGGATGGAGAAGTACTGGAAAAAGTAATATGTTTTTATCCCAAGGGTCCTCTTCTCTCCACCAGGTTTCCATAATTGCACAGATATGTATGTTGGAACTGCGTAAGGTATAGAGTAGTTTATCTTATTTGATATTTAAACTTCTGGCATTTATCACCATAAAGTTCCAGGCTGCAGGGTCTACTTTCTTGGTGTTTCCAGACTTTGATCTGGGATTCCCCTCAGCCCCCCCAATGGTAGTTTAAACCCCTATCGATGGCCTGGTGCAGTCTATGAGCAAAGATGCGTTTCCCCTGCCTATTCAGATGGAGACCATCTTGTGCAAAAAGCCTTATGTCCCCGAATGTATCCCCATTATCTAAATATATGTGTCCTTCCCTGTGGCACCATGTTTTTAACCATCCATTTACGGCTTGACAATCCTTGGTCTTAGCCTGATTAGCTCGGGGTACAGGAAGGCTAGATATGATAAGGTCACTACCATTAATTCTCGGTTCCACACAACATGTTCAAAGTTCCTTTGGATGTCAGTAAGACTTCTTTTCCCAATATCATTAGCCCTGCATGGATTAGGGCAGGTCCAATCGGGGGATTGAATCACATTTGTCTATGCTTTCCTTATGCTGTTCTGGATTTTGTTCCAAGTCCACTCAACAACTATACTGTAGCACTGGAATACTAAATGCTGCATGACTGTGAGGAAAATAAGATGCAGTACAAACTGTTACAAATACTGTAAACAGAGTCTCATTTAAATAAATTAGTCAAAGTCTGCTGGTGTAAGTCACACAGAGGGGGTAAACTTGGGTTAAAATACTTCACTAAGGCATGATGCCTTTCATCCTCATTTCAGTCATCCCTATGGCTATGAACAATTGTTTGACTGCATACATTATAGCCACACTTGTCACCTGTTTATGGATCTGCTGACATCTATATCCTGATGCTCTTTCAACATGTGTTAGTCATTTTAATGACACAGCTATGTAGGCATGTTCATTATTTATTAGTACACATAATGAACAAAAACATTAATACAGTAAATGTCCCACAAAAAAGCAGAAAAAGCAAGCCAATCTAAAAGAAGGTGCGAGGTTGGCTTTTATCAACACACACACACACACACACACACACACACACTCTCACTCTCTCAGCATTCCTCAGTCCTTAAAAGGACACACAACCCTTTTATCATCATATTATTTTGGGCTGACAACCTATATTTTATGACTGCTTAACCCCTCTACAAATCATTGATGTTGCTGGTTGTTTTAACTGCTTCTGTTCTTAGCAGAACTGAAATGTATGCTAATGGGGTAATAACCAACCTGGTTGTGTTTCAAATCCATGATCAGCTATTATTTCACACTTCCTGAACCCTCTGAACACCCCTAGGATTGCAGCCACTCAAGATGCAATAGCTGCATCTCCTCCCACTGCATCCGGAGTAACTATACTATGTGGGGGCGTTCCAAGAATGATGCCGTGCAAGCTGATCATGGAACGTAAACAATCATGCATTTCTGTGGCAACACCACTATGGTTGGCCGGCTGTTTATCACATTTAGAAATAAAAAAGTAATCAGAAACATAAATCCAGCTACATCCGCAGTTTCAACGTAATGTGACCAACTGTGCAATGTGTTTGTTTAACTGGGAACACTTCGAGGCCAAAGGGGGTTGACTGTGTCCCTTTAAAAGCAAATACAGATTTCCTAGATATACAATCAATGCATTTTAATTCTGGATGTGTATATTTCAAGTCTTCTCTTTAACAACTGCTTAAATGAGAGGTATACCTTTTCTAACTTTAGATAGTTTATAACATAAGTTAATGAATTAATAGCATTCTGAGAATGTAAAACACAGGTATGCCTCAGTGAGCACCAAATAGGAATCATGTTTTGTTAAGCTGAAACAACATAGTCCAACAAGTGACATTAGTGTCATTTTAACACTAGCATGGCCTGGTACACAAAATCAAATGTTCAGCGTAACAAATATTATACCATTTTTATTTATTTATATCAGTTAATACAGTGAAATGTAGTTGAAATGGCCCTCAGACTAGAGTCCCTCCCACCACAATACAATCAATATATGTGAAGTATCTGGTGGTCATCTGACTTTGTGCTCCATCACACTGCACGGTGCCAGAAACGGCAAAATTACAGAAAAGTGCCTGTGGCGGGGTAAAGTAAGTCAGTAAATAAATATATAAATAAATAAATACATAAGTGATCTGCACTCTCATCCCCAGTAAAGTTTGATGTAACCTGACCTATGCATGGTGCATTTCACTTGGGTCTTGGGGGAAGGGTTAAACAAAAGGAAATGATTATTAATTTAGTTTGCATCTCTGGAATAAATGACAGTGAGGTGCTGACCATAGCACCCCTGTAATGGAATGGAACAGGCCACTTTGTGATCTATATCATTACTGTTACAGCTGCTATGGTTTGTGAAAAAAGTAACCTGCTTTTAAGAAATTTTACAGTAAACTGTGTAAAAAAATCTAGATTTAGTATTTGCCGTATTGTTCTGTGTGTAATTTCATGTTTTTATTGTAAAGTGCTCCTCGAAATATAAAAGTATAGTTTGCTAGCGTCAAGGAGCTAATGCTTTCATTTTCAACGAATAATGCTTATATAATGTCAATAGTAACTAAAAATAAAGAAAAAAAAACCTGATGCAGTTGGAATTCATTGATACTGATGTCAGTATTCAAGGCTGCTTTCAGCTCCAACTAAGACATGATTGTAAAAGATTTTCAGTCTCCTACATGTAGAATCGAATTATAGAAAGAAAACACACAAATGGCTTCACACAACAAATGGAGTGTCTTTTTGTCTTTCAGACAGTTATTTTCGTTCTTGCTCATATAATTGAGGAGGACATGCTCGAGTTGACATTTGTTGAGCCACAAATAAATGAAAGAACAGCTGGGTCTGAAGTCAGAGCAATGAGCAACAGTATTTCTGATGTTACTGTTCTCAGAGGACACTAGGTAAACAAATTAAAATAACAACTGTATAAAAACGTGTGTACATTTAAACTGTATTTTTTTCCTCTAATTTATTCATAGCGGGTTATGACCTACTGCTTGCCAGTGTAGTTTGACTGCATCTTTAGCAAGTGGGTCACCTGTTGAGTGGAGCAGCATCATCATAGGGGCCATGGCATTACGGACTGACATGTACTTTAAATTAGTTTTTTTCTTCTGGCACAAACAGCTTCATCTGTCACAGAGCAATAAAAACAGACAGGATCAGCAGTGGAGGTTTTTTTTACAGCCGACTCACCCACGGAACGAAATGCACAGACAGGAGGTTAGGCACAGATAAGGGGAGAGGTCGGTAGTGGGGCTACAAATGATAGATTGCAGCTGCAGAATCAGACATTCGGGGGAGCAGTGCTCCGGCAGATCTTATGCCTGCAATTATGGTACAGATGTTTGCAGTAACACTTACTCTGTAATTTACTCTATAACTTATCAGTGCACATTTATTTTTTACATCTCACACTTGCTGGTATACTACTGCAGATTTACTACATTTATGATGTCTGGTTGATGAGGAGACCAGTGGGCTGTGGATGCATCACAGGGCAGGACAAATACAGAATAGCCACAACGGGTTAATGTGTTCTAGTGCCACTTATGCAAACTATGTTCATTCTGCATTTTCCCTGATTGCCCAAATCTATTGCTGTCTGCCAAACGAAAACACAGTGTGAATCTACACATGCCTGAGGTTAGAGTTCGGAGGCAAAAAATGTGGAAGTTTGATGCAAACCTCTACGTTGTTATGCCCTCTCCTTCTCGTCCAGATATCGTTCTGTATCTCCTGTGTCACGGTGGGGGGAGGCTTCACACAACACAGACAGTCCTCCTACAGAGCAAACGTATACATGCAGATTGTTTTACAGTTTAGTTTTTATAAAGAGCTTTATTAAGAACAATTGCGGAGATCCTCTATGCATACACCACATGAATGGTGCACCGCTCAGACGTCTCTGTTGCTGTTGCGGCGATGACATGTTTGAAGTACTACAAGAAGCATTAGTGTGCATGCGATCAGTAAAGATGGCGCGGGCTTCAAAATAACCAGCCAGAATTAAATGATTTTTACGGAGGAAAATACAAAAATCTGCATGAAGTGAGACGGGGTGATGAACTACTTCAGGAAACCACACCAAAACATAGAAACATAGAAACATAGAAACATAGACTTTGACGGCAGATAGGGACCGCTAGGCCCATCTAGTCTGCCCATTTCTACAGGATGGGCGCAGATCCTAGTTAACCAACAGCTATATCTTCCCCCCCACAAGAATTGCCTTATGTCTGTCCCTTACATTCTTGAATTCTCCTGTTTTAGACCCCACTTCCTCAGGAAGGCTGTTCCATGCATCCACTACCCTCTCTGTGAAATAATACTTCCTCACATTGCCCTGAACCGCCCTCCTTCTATCTTTAAATTGTGTCTCCTTGTTCTTGCAAGTCTTTTTCTGAAAGATGCTACCCTCTTGGACTTTGTTGATTCCCATGAGGTGCTTGAAAGTTTCTATCATGTCCCCCTCTCCCTTCTTTCCTCAAGGGTATACATATTAAGCTCCTTTAGTCTCTCCTCATACGGCTTCTCTTGCAGACCCTGCACCATTTTAGTGCCCTCCTCTGGACTGCCTCTATCCTGTCTATGTCCTTGCGGAGATGGGGTCTCCAGAACTGGACACAGTATTCCAGATGGGGTCTCACCAACTGTCTGTACAGAGGGATAACAACTTCCTGTTTTCTGCTGCTGATGCCTCTCCTATACATCCCAGTATACCCCGGCCCTCCCTACTGCCTTCTCACATTGCTTGCTAACCTTAAGGTCATCTGATATGATTACCCCCAGGTCCCTTTCCTGTTTTGTTGTTGTTACTACCTCCCCACCCATTGTGTATTCTTCCCCTGGGTTCTTGTTTCCCAGGTGCATTATTTTGCACTTTTTTGCATTGAATCCTAGCTGCCATACGTCTGACCATTCCTCCAACCTTGCCAAGTCCCTTTTCATCCTTTCCACGCCTCCTTGTGTATCAACCCTGTTGCAGATCTTTGTGTCATCTGCAAAAATGCATACTTTTCCTTCCAGTCCCTCTGCAATGTCACTGATGAAGACATTAAAAAGGACTGGACCCAATACTGAACCCTGCGGTACCCCACTCGTAACAGCCCTTTCTTCAGAGTGGACTCCATTTACAATTACCTTCTGTGTCCTGTTGTCCAGCCAATGTTTTACCCAGGCTACCACCCTGTGACCCACTCCCACAAGGTATCAAAAAACAGTTTTATTGAACCTATTACAGTGTTTCTTCATTTTTCACATGCCTTCTCCTTTAAGGCATGAATCTGGAAGCAAGTTTGTAATATAAAATGTGCTACAGGGCAACAGGTATTTGGCAAGAATGAAAATTAACCTAATATTTAATATTTTGAAGATTCAGAAAGTAATCTGTTGTTTTTTTATGAAAGGCCTACCTATGGTCTTCCACTTGTGTGTCCCCCCCCCATTCCTGTCTTGTGGGTTTGCATGAATGATTGTAGCATGGAAGAGGTGATGCAGGGTCGTTTTTGTCCATGCCCTTAGTGTACAGATTGCATCTGTGCCTGATGTGGCTTTGTTGAGCATCTTCATTGCGCCCCTCTCCCCTGCCGTCCTCTCTTGGATGAGCTTGGGAAGATGACTGTATCACTGACAGCACATAACAGGTGTGATGGGTTTGTTTTCATTCATGCTGTTGGACTTGATTTCCCATTTTGGTTTGCTCCCCCTTCCACCTCAGTTGTCGAGTGAGGTCTGAGGTTGTCGTTTTCCTCAGTTGTGCAATCATTGATTTTTTGGGGTTTTTTTTGCCATTTTTGTGTGGCCTCTGATAACTGAGGTTTTGTGACTGCTTGGCTTTTTAATCACTCTGTGAAGACCTAACATGGAAAGCAGTGGAAAATGCACTTTTGTCGGGGGGGAAGGGAGGAGGAGCTGGCCTGACTGTACTCACAGTCAGATTTCCTGTAGAGTGAGTCACCCATCACGAGTCCCATACCTCTCAACCTTTTGTCCCCCAAATGTGGAACATTGCCTCTCAAAATGTGGAACAAATGAGCAAAATGTGGAACACTTAATCAAATCTTTACCTAGGAAGCTCAGAACACTATTAAAATGTTTGCATTTACGTTAAGAAAGTCTGTTATTACGTGAATAATATAATTTTTGCATCATTTACTATAGATTTTTGCTTTAAAATGCTAATACTGAATGTGGAACAAGTCCTCACAATGTGGAACAGGGAGTTTTTGTGAAGTAAAATGAGGAACGTTCCTCGTAATGTGGTACAGTTGAGAGGTATGACCGAGTCCCGACCATAAAGATTTAAATTAATATGCTGTACTGTACTTGCTGAGTGTTGGTGCTGGCACCGCATGACCGTGGTCATTTTGGATCTTGGATCCCTTTCACTAGCCTACTCATTTAAGAAGCCAGCAATGATACAGAATGCAGTCATATTACCATGTCAGAACACTCAGTGTGCCTTTATTTTGTATGTGAACCCGGGCAGATGCAGTGGACAAAACTTTTCTTGGTGGCTCCTTTCTGATCAGACAATTACTCATTCTTCTGGCAGGTGTGACTGTTTCACAGTACTAGAATAGAGAGAGAGGGAGAGATCTATACCTATGTCAGGGCCAGCAGCCCTCTCAGTGCTGTTCTCATAAATAGAGTCTGCCCTTCTCCCCTGAGGCGCCTAAGCCACGAGGGCTAATGCCTGCCTGGCTGGTAAAGCATAGCAATATTTTACTAAACTGTTTTTTTCAGTGCACTCCTCTTCTCTGCAGTGTATACCTAATTTAAGTAGGTATTCTTGGAGAAGCACTGTGTTTGGAGTGGGTTAGGGGCCATACTGTTGGGGGTTGGGGTATTGCAAGTGAGCACCATATGACTGTTTTATTTATTCATTCATTCAGGAACAGTATTTTTTTTTGTTTTATAAGAGAGGACTGGGGGCATCTGTCTCTCTATATAAACTGCATTTTGATGACCTTCCAAGATATAATGTATGAAATACTAATTGACGTTTGACCATTTGAGTGCAAACGCTCTATTTTACTCATCATTTAGTGTTATTTTCAAAACAGTCGGTGAGTGGGTAAGAAGAGCTGTGTCTCATAAACATGTTATTTGTGTGACACAGATACAGATTGTCATCACATGTTGTGCAGTTTCTACGTAAAGTAAAGCAATATAAAAATAGCACAGTGTTTGGAGCAAGTCCAGTGTCCCCCCCACACACACTACAAATCAGAAAAAAAATGTGTACAACAGGTGTGCTAATTACAACTGATTCCAATCAGTACCAATACTCATGCTGCAGATAGGTAATTACATTATTTTTATAGGCTAAATATAAAATAGCAATAATCACATTTTGAATGTGTGTTAGGCAGAGGCAATTTTAAAATCAGATGCTATTTTTGCTTAGGATGCAGAGTCTCTAGACATGGTAGAAAAACTGGATTCTAAGTTAAGACGATATGGCTCTGCACTTACAGTCCAGTACAAACAGAAATGTGTTGGCACCAACCATCTGGAACACACATGCGTGTACATGCACGTGTGTGCATCCCCCCCACACACATTTGCCAGATATCAGTGGATCTTTTTAATAAAATTCAGCTCACGATGGTATTGTCCTATAAAACCATACGTTTGCCACATCAGTTTGATAAGCAGTCCCGCTACAGCAAACACTGCAACTGGGGAGAGGATGGGTAAAACGTCTGTTTAGGAGCTTTCAAATCAGGGTTTAGGACTGGCTGACTGTTACCGTTTGGGCTTAAAAAGCCCTAAATATAGACTGCCAGTTAAATCCAAACTGTCCTGAAACCCACACTATTGCAAGGTGGGGGGGGGATAAGAGAAACATCTCCACCCCCTCTCTCTCTCTCGCAACACTTTTAATTGTAAGGAATGCACTGATATCAAGGAAAAAAGGGACTTCCGCTGGTATTTCTTGCCCATTGTATGACAAGAAATGGAATCGTTGCCTACTAAATTATCAACTTTCTTTACTAGAGGAGAAAGAACAAGTCCTTTTCATTCATAATAAACTCGGAGGGGAAATGGCTTAATTTCCCCTCTAGTGGTTTTCGTCTTGGGTCACCTTTCACGTTCCCTGTATCTGATAACTCTTGTCACACAACAATGCAAGACAGACCCAGTGGAGCCCCTTTCCCCCCCTGATCCCACTTCACTCCCTACATTTAAAGGTGGTGGGTCACACCGAGGGACAGAGAGAGATGCTGCACCTTTATTTATCAGTAAGTGACCATCTCTTTTGTGTGTGGTGGAATAGGACTGCTTGACTCCATAGCCCTATTAACCGAGCCTTAGCCTGCAACAATACCCAGTCTGCAACAAAACAAAAGCAACTACTCATTATGGCTAGAGAGAGTAAAACAGGGGAGAAAGTGCTGTAGCCGTGGCCGCTCCATAGATGATAAGCCCATAGTCTATGATGCAGATAATGGAACTTTGAATTCCTTAAGGTTAAGAACTGAGTCAAAGCTGTTCTTGTGTTTGTAGAAGAAGGCCGATCGCGGATATTCACTGATTTATGATCGTGTCGATGTGACTGGAGAAAGACAGGTACTGTCCATGGTCACACCGAGGTACTTGAAAGTTTGTGTCTGTTCCAGATAGACACCAGAGCAGTTTTTGATAGTAAACTGTTTGTTTTTATATTTGTTATGTGTGCCATGGAATGGCATAGTCTTAGTTTTTTTGTAGTTTAGTACAAGTTTCTGTGCTGCAAACCAGGCCTCAACTTCCGTGAAACTTGCCTGGAGTTGGTGTGTTCCAAGTGAGTGGGGTCAGGATTGAGTGCAAGAATCACTGCATCATCCACTTGTAGGATGATGTGTTCTTTGCAGGCAGCAGGGAGTTTATTCAGAAACATACTGAAGAGTAGGGGTCCCAGAATTGACCCTTGGGGCACACCAGACCAGACAGGTTGTTTAGAAGAGAGTGTATCACCGATCCTGACTTGTTGTAACCAGTCAGAGAGATAAGTTTGAAACCATTTACGGGTGTCGTGTGATAGCCCTAGATTTGCCAGGTGTTCTAGCAGTAAAGGATGATTAACCATATCGAAGGCCTTTGAAAGGTCGATAAAGGTGGCACCAGGAAGCTGTCCTTGATCAAGTGCCTGGTGGATGTGGCCAGTGAATTCAAGGAGGGCAGTGATGGTGCAGTGGCCTTTTCGGAAACCATGTTGCTGCAGACATTGCAGATTATACTTCTCCATGTACTCTACTAATTGGTCCACAACAATTTTTTCAAGTACTTTGGATAGTGGAGGAAGGATGGAGAGAGGCCTGTTATTTCCATGTAATGCCCTGTTCCCAGACTTGTGTATTGGGGTCACTAGGGCAGACATCCATTTGAGTGGGAACTGGGAGAGCTTGAGGGAAAGGTTGATTATTTTGGTAAGGGGGTAAGGACGGCATCAAGGGCGAGGAAGATAAGTTTCATGTCCAGAGTGTCCGCACTTATTCTGGTCTTTCCTAGTACCTTGAGAAGATATTTCTTGGCTTCTCTTTTAGCAACTGTCTTGAAGTAAAAAATTGGGTGACTTAGTTCAGTTTCTGGTTGAACCTGGGGGGCAGTGGTATGTGAGGGGTCGAAAAAGTTAGCAGGGAGTATGTTGCTAATACACATTATTATAAAAATTCACTGGGTCAGGCTCAAAGCAAATGTCATTAGTCAGTTCTCTTATGGGACAGCTGAGTCTGCCACCGTCAGAAGACAATGTACTGTATTTAGATGCTCAAAATGAGAACCTTACTAGCAGTAATAATAAAAAATGTAGTAAGCAGGAGATTTTCTTGCACACATTATATATGACATACAGGCATATCTACAAGCTTTCTATGGCCAGAAACGTGCCTGTATAGCTTCACTCCCCAGTCTGGGATCTACACCCCTGCCAAGATTAATGCTGCCAGCTGAAATGTAATCCCAAATGGACTGCAAACTACTTTAGGCAAATGAATAAATCAAAAGCAATGCTCACCATACTGTGTCTTGTGCACTACTGCCGAGATTACTGTTTGTCCACTAGCAGAACTGATAAATTAAATGTTAAAATATGAATGTCTTGTGCACAAGCATTTCTTATTGACTGGAGAAAACTAGCAACTTCTCCTGAAGGTTGTAAGTGTTAGTTATGTTGCAGCTGAATCCATCTGCTTTGATCTTCGGCGGGGGGGAGGGGGTGGTAGTTATGTGCTCACAGTTGATGCAAGCCCTGCTTTTTTAAACTGACTTACTCAGTGAGGTGAGCAATGTTTTTCACATATTTATTTATTCATTTCATTTGCCTATCTTTGGGGGTGGGGGGTGTGAGGGTTAGTTAGTGCTCACGGTTGTCTTTGCTGTCGATCTGTGTGCGTTCTGCTAGTGGACAAACAACATGAACAATGCCTTTTGGAAATACTTGTAGTACACAATACACAGTATGGTTAGCCCTGCTTTTGAGTTATTCATTTGCCTAATTTTATTCATTTGCCTAAAGTAGTTAACAATAGTTTACATTTCAGTCGGCAACATTAATCTAGACTGGTGAGCAAATCAAGCAGCAACATGTGTTCTCACAGTTCTTCCTCTATAAAAGCACAGATGATGTATTTAATTTGTTTTGAATGAGTGTGTGAGTTGTTTAGAATGGGCCTCCATTTAACATTCGATATATTGACCGTCGACCAGAGATACCAACAACAATTTGCCTGCCCACTTGTTGACCAACCTGTGATGAAATGACCGTGGCCATTTGTCCAGGGATATTATGTCCGTACAGGTCTGGGCCACCTTGCACGGTTGCGTTTCTCTGTCTTGTGGATGCTCTTCCTCCCCTGCTTGTAGGTTAAGATTCACCAGGCATTGACTAATCTTATAGTCCGAGCCATTGGTTGTTTTGTCCCTGGAGTTACTGAATTCCAAGTCTGTAAGCTTATACTGTACTGCATGAGTCCAAAAAGGAAATAAAAATGAAAACAGTACATTTTAGGTGCTCATCATTTAATATTCCCTTTGTCTCAGGTATTGCCCCATCTCCTGTTGGAGTTCTGCACTGAATCTTGCTGTTGTTTCAGTAAATTAGCAATATCTCTTTGTAGGTACTGTGGCAGAGCATCCATTCATCGGGGCCAAGATCTATGCTGTGTTCTGCAGCTCCTGTCCTGTTTTCTCAGTTGTGGCACCACTGTTGACATATTCTCAAAATATATGACGCCTGTCTCTGTGAAGATTTTTAACCTGGCTGGCTAGTTTACGTGTGCCTTAATGTTTTTTTTCCTTCAGTAGCTTTACGGTCATCTTTGCCTCCTTCCTTTTAGCCTGCAATATCCCTAAAATTCTTGGTCATAGAAGATTTGCTGTTCCTCATACATTGTCTTTTTTTGTTTGTTTTCATGCTGCTCTAAGAACTGCTTCTTTAGTTTGTTGATGAAGCATTTTAGCAATGATTGATCTACAGTAGGCTTGCCTGAGGTATCCCTGCAGTGGGGACCGAGTGATCTATGTGCTCTTTCTATTCTAAGAGGCAAGCCTGCTGTTACTTCAAACTTAGTCTTAAGGGGAATCCATAAAATTCCCTATATATGTATTGGAAAAGTTACTGCCATGATCTAGTATTTATTTATTTAGCTTATGTTTACTGGGTAAGCACACTAGAGCAAACATCCCTATTTTCAGGTGAGACCCAGGAGGTTACAAAGGTAAAAATATAGGACAATGTGAAGGTACAACAAAATAGAAAGGATAAGCTGAGAAACATGAACATAATAACAGAGGCGATAAATACAATAAAGGCAAGGCACATCACATGGAGGAATGGGCATTTAGGACAAGTCATAATACAGTGTTTTTTTACAATGAAATTCAATAAATTCAAGATTAAAACAAAAGATGGAGGATACTACTCATTAACCCAAATGTGGAGGTCAAGGAGACCATGCAGGGGTATGGCAAAACCAGGCACACTAAGGACAGTGACAGTCAGAGGCCGATTTCAGGTGAGCCCATATGGATCTCTTAAAAGAGAGAGTGGAGGTGGTATACCTAGTGAGCAGAGGGAGGAAATTCCAGAATCTAGGGGCACAGACTGTGACTACTCAGTCACTAGACAAAGTATGTGACTTTGGGACGATAAAGGACATTGTAACATGGGAGAAATGTGAGGACTCCAGGGAAGGACGGTGATAGGTGAAACAGGGTCAGGTGGGGCAAGAGCAACACGGCATTATGAGACAATAATGCCGTGTTGCTTGTGTACTACAGAAAGCAGCCACAGGAGTAAAAAGAGCAGCACAGAAAACAGTGGAGCAGGAGAACTAGAAGTCAACAAGTTGAGAATTGGCAAAGTAGGGACACCACAGTAGTAGTAGGAGAAGTGTCAACGAGGGACCGGGGCCAAAGAGAGAACGGGGAAGTAGAAACGCTAGAGATGGACAGAAAGAAAATTATGCTTAGTTTATTGGGAAGAGCAGTAGCGTAGAAGTGAAACTAGCAGGTCAGGGAGGAAGTGCCAAAAAGGTAGATGAAGTGAAGCATCTTCAGTGCAGTGAGCACAGAGAGAATAGAGAAACCTGCAGAACAAGTAGACAGGGAGAGAGGATGGGATGGAGAGGAGGACGGAGGAGCACAGAGAACATCCGGAAACACATCCAATTCCAAAACGTTTATGGGACTGTGAACTGTAATTATTGAGGTCGAAGCACAGACAGAGCAGATACCAGAGGCAGTCGGCAAATGTGAGTAGTCAAAATAAGCAAGTCAGAAGCGAGTTTCAGGAGCTAAACAATAGGACCAACGTGCAGCAAACCACGGCAGTTCTATGCAAATTAGAGAGACAGCTACAGGGCGAAGCAGTGAAATAGCAAGGCAGCGGTCATCCTAGCAGCAGTAGCAAACGAACAGCCGCTAAGAAATCTCCCAAATTGAGCACTATCGTTAAGAATTCCATAACTGTACCAGAATAGGAAAAAAAAAAAAAAAAACATATATGTATGTAAGAGAGGTAGTTGTAAAAGTAGCAGTAAAAACAACTCATTAACTTTATTGGTGTCGTTGTCTATTCTTTAACATCAGCAGAAATATATCTCTGCAATCTAGAGCCACAGGCAGACCATGTAACAAGCGCATTAATCCCCTCCGAAGGTGGCATCTAATGAGGAGTTAATGCATGGTTGGACCATTGTACACACTCGACCTCCGGCCTTGTGCCACAACGGTCCCAACCATGCATTAACTTCCCATTAGATGCCACCTTCATCGGGTGATTAATGCTTACGTGAGTCAGTGGACCTGAGCTGGCATGACAACTGGACAGGTTTAAATCTGCCTGGATTGGTGGTAGTTCAGGGGGATGTTAAAGATCCCATGGCACTTATCGGAAAGAGTAGGGGAATTTCCCTGGTGTCCTGGCCAAATTTCTCTCATTCACTAAAAATACCACCAGTAGCTTAATCTGGTTTAAGGTCAGTTGGCATTCATCTGTATCTCCTTCCCCCGGGTCGTGCCTGAAAATAGGCAGGATTTGTCTAGTGCACTTACCCGGTCAACAAAAACTAAATAAAATAAATAAATAAAAAATAGGTTGATCAGGGCAGAAGGAGTGACAGCATGGACAATTTTATCAATGAAGCTGCCAGGAGCAAAGGAGCAGTAGAAACAGAAAAAATACTTTTAAAATTATGAGGTGGAGGAATCCATTTTGTGGACAAGATGAGTGCTGTGAAGATGTCACTATCTCACCAGCTCTAACAGTGTGCAATAAAGCAGGATAAAACAAACTGCTCCAACAGGCAGGCATCCCATTAAATCATGAAGAACAGCACTGGATTCATTTGTTGCACTTCGCCAAACATAAACTCCAGGGTGTTCTGCAGAATATAATAGGATTCCTAACAGCACACCCAGGTTTTCATTACCTGCTGCACTGGACACTATTAACACTGGTGAGACAGTGATATCATCACAGCACCCTTCCTATCCACAAAATTGGTACATCTACATCCCCGTTTAAAAAGTATATTTCAATGTTTTATTACAGTTATTTTCTAACTGTATCCTTTTCAATCAATTTCTGCACATCTATGGTAACTATTGAAATAATCATATAGCGAATCGTACTTGTTCCCTTTAATTAAATGTTCAATGATTATGGGCATCAATGTGAATTTGTCTCCTGTCCCTACTTTTAGGGGCATGTATTCTAAAATTGTTGCATCTGGCCCTATTTTACACATCTTCAATGCAGCTTGAAGCCTCTTCTCTCTCTCTCTCTCCTCTTGAGCAGGAAAAGCAGTAGTTTGAAATGCGTCCCATGCTCCTCTATGATTCCCCAACCTACTGTATTTTTCCATACTGCTAATCTTGCACTGTATTGCTTTTAGATGTACTTTTAAGTCAGCAGAAGTCTACTCAGTCTTATGCACTGAGGAAAGTACCTTCTGGACTGTTTGATCAGTTGCAGAGATTGCTTCTCTGTCCTCATCGTAGTCAGGCTCAGGCTCTGCTGACAAAATTGAGGCTGTTGTTTGGGATGTGGAGTAGCAGGCCCTCATTGCTGTTGCACCAAGTTGAGCCAGCAACTTTAATCTTGCAGCTGGCATTGCTAATTTATCCTTGTTCAGTTTTCTTAAAATCGCTCCCTGCTCTCCAGTATGTTTGATCTGCTGAATCTTCTCTTTTTTGCCTTGGATTTAGCGTGATTTAGAGCGGGGTCCAGCAGCTAAGAAACGTTCCTGCTCCTCAGCTCATAGCATCAGTGGAAGTCTGGACCATGTCTTTAAATCCTGGGATACTGCAAGCAAGGTAGTCCCAGAGATTTATGATTCAACACCAGGCAATAAAAAAACATTGATCTGTTATGCCAACATCAACGCACAGATTTGCAAGAAATTGTGAATGCATGTTATTTTTATGAAATGTGTCATGAATGACTTTTTGGTTTTCATTTAGCATGCTTTTAGCATCCATGAATTTGTCTACTTCAGCCATCATTTCCCTCCCAGCCCCATCACTCCCTGTCCCTTGCGCTTACCACTCACCTGTGCAGTGTCCCATGGTTCCATCCCATGGTGCAGCCCCCCAGGATCCCCAGGCCCAGGAGGGGTTTAACCTGGTTGTGGCTGATAGCCCAGTGAGCAGCATGGGGCCTACACAGAGAGAGAGAGAGAGAACAAAAGTGGGAGAGTGAGAGCAGAGAGAGAGAGAGAGAGAGAGAGAGAGAGAGAGTGAGACAGAGTGAGAGTGACAGCGAGAGCGAGAGAGTGAGAGAGAGAGAGAGAGAGAGAGAGAGAGAGAGAATCACTCTGCCACAGTTCAGGGAGGTATTATTCTTCCCCCTTGTTCCCATTCTGAGCTTCTCATGAGCAAGGACTAAGAGGGTATAAGCATGCAGACATCCTAGTCAGGATGTGCTCCAACCACTCATGAGGCTCGACTTTCACTGCCATCTGTGGTCACCCAAATGGCAGAACTGTAGTGGAGCACACAGACCTCCCTCACCAGAAGAAGACTGCATTCTCTCATTCTCTGGGAAGCTCAGTCCTCCTTCCCCTTGCTGGCCTCCAAGGATTCAGGTTCACTTCTGAACCCGGGTTGCCAGTGTCGCAAGCTGTAGTACTACCACTATGACGGTGGACTGGCGTGTCATGAATGATTTTCAAGACATTTTCCCTTGATGACCAAAAACATTTCTAATGAAGTCAAACTGGGCACATCTCTTCATTAGTCTTTGTTTTGATGAGTGTTTAAGTACAAAGTCATCCAGTGTCGCTATTCTGCTATCATACTGAAGAGCACCAGTATATGGCATATTGTAAAATCACATTGATCTCAAAATTGAATAGATACTGCACAACAGGATGTATTCAGATCACCTGTATGCAATACTGTTAATCCTTTGCAACAGGATGCATTCTGTTCTAAAGGAAGTTTGTTTTGCTACTGCATTAATGATAACCCATAACGTTCATACTCACACTGCATGATTTTGTTTATGGCTGCCCTTTACAAAAGGTTTGATAATGACACAGTAGACGCCTGAATAACATTGTATAAGATCATCATGTTAGTGCAAGGCATATAACAACATTATTCAAAGTGGATGTAACTAGACTCTTTTGAGGGAAATAGTATCACCAGCTGAATCAGCACTGAAAACTCTTGACTAGCAGGTTGTGTTGCCAGGTCTCAAACACCTGGTCAGAAGGCTCAGGTTAGTTATAGAAACATAGAATTTGTCTGCAGATAAGGACCACGTGGCCCACCTACTCTGCCCATTTTCCCCTGCCTGTTGTATCACCACAGGTCCTACTTGATCTTCAGCCCACTTACCCACCCCCACCCTTTCCCTAAGATTCCCTTATGCATATCCCATGCATTCTTGAACCTCTCCACTGGTTTTACCTCCACCAGCTCTGTTGGAAGACTGTTCCAGGAATCCATCACTCTTTCTGTGAAGAAATACTTTCTCACATCTCTCCTGAATCTACCCTCCTCCAGCTTCTTATTATGCCCCTTGTCATTAAGCACCCTTATTTTCTGAACAATACTTACTTCCTCTACCTTAATTGCCCCTGTGGTGTATTTAAAGCTCTCTGTCATATTCCTTCTCTCTCTTCCCTCTCTTCCAGGTTGTACAAATGGTAGGTCCTTAAGTCTCTCCTCATAGGACTTCTGATGCAGACCCTGCACCATTTTAGTTGCCCTCTTCTGGGCTGCCTCCACTCTCTCTATGTCCTTCCAGAGATGTGGTCTCCAGAACTGGACACCAGCAATCTATACTGAAGCAATACCATCTCCCTCTTTCTGCTAGTGATACGTCTCCCTATGCACCTCAGTATCCCACTAGCCCTTCCAAGTGTCTTGTCGCACTGCCTGGCCACCTTTAGGTCATCCGATATGATCACCTCCAGGTCTCGTTCCTGCTTGCTGGTCATCAGTATCACTCCTCCCATTTTGTACTCTGCCCCTGGGTTTCTGTGCCCCAAGTGCATTACTTAGCACTTTTCACATTGAAACCCACCTGCTATACCATTGACCACTCCTCAAGTTTTCTCAGGTCTCTGTGTATCATTTACACAGACACACACACACACACACACACACACACGCGCATACACACACACACACACACACACACACACACCCTGAGTGTCAACCCTACTGCAGATTTTGGTGTCATATGCAAAGAGACAAATCGTCCCTTCCACTTTCTCTGCAATGTCACATATAAAGACATTAAAGAGGACTGATTCCAGCACTGATCCCTGAGGTACCCCGCTGGTCATCCTCCCTTCTTCTGTGTGTACTCCTTTTACCACCACCCTCTGCTTATGTTACTTAAATGCATGACAGCAATGCATATTCTGATTTGTTTTACTTCTTGACAATAATATATTTATATGTTTCTATATAATGTATGTAGAAATAACATAGAAATGCATTGTTGTCAAAAAAGTAAAATAAATCATTTGTTCTCAAGCACTTTTTAAAAGAAAATTATGCAGAGTATTTGCTTTAATGGGTACTGTACATTTACTATATGTACTAACTAGCTTGTAGTTGCTGATTTAAGCTCCCAGGAAGCTCCAAAGTCAGAATACTAGTTATTCAGAACAAGCTCATTCAATTTTCTCCACTGCAGTACTGATGATTATGCTTAACTTTTTTCTGATTATGACTTTAAGAGGAACCCAGTGACTACTGCTTCTGGATTTATTTCCACTGCTAGTATGTGTTAATTGATATATCACATTATATTCAAGATTTATTTACATTGTTTTTTGTCCAGTTTGTATTTCTTGTGTGCCTAATTTTGAAATCTTTTCATGTTTGCTTGCACGTATGCTCAAGAAACATATTGCAGCAGCTTGCTCCAGAAGCAAGTTGTGGTGCTGCGGCAGTGTTGTTTCCAATGCAGGCAGCCCATTTTACGGGCTGGTCTGTGTGTCACCAATAGAGGATCACGCTGTCCATGACAGCACTAATGTAGCTTGCCAAGTTGAAAGAAACTCACCTCTGCAACCAGGGAGCACAATCAGCTGTGTTTGTGGGGCAGTCCCTGACTGCAACAGTGAATTAGAGCTGCATTGTCTGGTGTCCCCTTACAAACAAATATGGCAGCGGCTTCTCCGTTGGCCTCTCACAGTCCCCACAGAATATGATGGACAGCCGCCACCTCTCACAGTCCCCATTACAGCCGATGGGGGTGCCCAATCCTCCTGTCAGCATGCCCCCTTCCCAGTTTGTTTGCCAATGGGGTAGCCCAATCCCCATCGGCGCAGTACCTCCTCACCTGTTGTGTGCCAAGGGGGTGCCTAATACCCCTCAGCTCATGCGCCCACCCCCCAACATTCTGCTGACAGGGGTGCTCAGTCCTTGTCAGCTACATCCCCCCCAAAAAAACACTCAGGTGGCATGCTGGGAGCCCACTCCAGTGTGCCACAGTAACTGCAAAACTAGAAAACCTTCCCACATTTTTTTGTGTGTTTTTTTTCTTTCCTGTAAAAGAAAAATGGTCCCTCATCGAGTCCGGTGCCCCTCCCCAACCCACACCCACCCTCTTGGCACCCCAGCTCCCAACACCCCCCCTCACCCCATACTTACCTTCAGAGCCACGTACAACGATCTTTGGTGGACCGGGAACACGTCTGCATTCTTCAAAGCCAACCGCGAACTGAAAAAATGCCGGTAAGCTATATAATGGCATGAATGGGTTTTTTTCAACTTATATGGATATCTCAGCCATTTTTCCGAATGTTTGCACCAAAGTTTCAACATGGGGTTCTTGTGACTCCATCTCATGAATTCAGTGACTGTCATCTGGTTATTCAGTCCCAAAAGGTGATTTTGCAGCAACTGCACGGAATCACCTTTCAGGACTGAATAATGAAATGACAGTGGCACTGTTCATGAGATAGGCTATCAAAAAGCCTATGTTGCAAATTTGGTGAAAAAGTTCCAAAATATGACTGTGTTATGAGCCTGTGTTCCGCAGTTTCCACACACACTCGTAACTTTGCAAATTTGTAATATTTTCACTCCAGATTTTCAACATTGCCATTTTTTCACACCGTCTTATAAACAGTACAGCTGTCATTTTTCACATCCTGGCTGAAATGTGTTTTCACACTTCCAGTGCAGAATAGCGCAGATGCTATGGGAAATCAGTGTTCAGGACAGATTAAGAAAATCACTGTGACACTGTTCATGAGCAGAAGTCTGGAAATACCTGTGCTGAAAATTTGGTGACAAAAGTCCATAAAATGACTGTGTTACGGGCGTGCATTGTGCAGTTTCCACGCACCCTTGTAACTGCAAATTTGTAACATTTCATTCCAGATTTTCAACACTGGCATTTTTTCACACCTTCTTATGAACAGTACAGCTGTCATTTTTCACATAGAAACATAGAATTTGAAGGCAGATAAGGCCCACCTTGTCTGCCCATTTTTCTACCTAACAGATAAGCTGCAGATCCTAGTTAAGCAACAGCCTACTTCCTCCTAGCCCCCACTAGGACTGTCTTATGTCTGTCCCATGCATTCTTGAATTCCCCCACTATTCTTGACTCCTTGACCTCCTCAGGAAGGCTGTTCCATGCATCCACAACCCTCTTTGTGAAAAAAATACTTCCTCACATTACCTCTGAGCCGTCCCCCCTCTATCCTCAAATTGTGCCCACTTGTTCTTGCACATCTCTTTTTCTGAAAGAAACTACCTTCTTGGACTTTGTTGATTCCCTTGAGGTACTTAAAATTTTCTATCATGTTCCCCCCCCCCTTCTTTTTAGGGTATACATATTAAGCTCCTTTAATCTCTCTTCGTATGTCTTCTGCTGCAGACTCTGCACCATTTTAATTGCCCTCCTCTGGACTGCCTCCATCCTGTCTGTCCTTGTGGAGATGGGGTCTTCAGAACTACACACAGTACTCCAGATGGGGTCTTACCAACTGTCTGTACAAAGGGATAACAACTTCCTGTTTTCTACTGTTGATGCCTCTCCCTATGCATCCTGGTATTCCCCCAGCCTTCCTTACTGCCTTCTCACATTGCTTGCCGATCTTTAGGTCATCTGATATAATTACCCCCAGGTCCCTTTTCATTTTTATTGTTGTCAATATCTCACCCCCCATTGTGTACTCTTCCCTTGGGTATTTGTTTCCCAGGTACATTACCTTGCACTTCTTTGCACTGAATCTAAGCTGCCATACATTTGACCATTCCTCCAACCTTGCCAAGTCCCTCCTCATCCTATCCACTCCATCTTGTGTAGCAACCCTGTTACATAGAAACATAGAATTTGACGGCAGATAAGGACCGCTTGGCCCACCCAGTCTGCCCATTTCCCTGCCTACCGGATAAGCTGCAGATCCTAGTTAACCAGCAGCCTACTTCTTCCTACCCCCACCACCTAGAATTGCCTTATGACTGTCCCATGCATGCATGAATTCCACCACTGTTTTTGACTCCACACCCTCCTCCGGAAGGTCGTTCTATGCATCCACAACCCTCTCTGTGAAAAAATACTTCCTTAAATTACCTCTGAGCCGCCCCCCCTCTATCTTCAAATTGTGCCCCCTTGTTCTTGCACACCTCTTTTTTTGAAAGATGCTACCCTCTTGGACTTTGTTGATTCCTTGAGGTTGCTTGAAGTTTCTGTCATGTCCCCCCTCCTTTCCTTGAGTCTATACATATTAAGCTCCTTAAGTCTCTCTTCATATGTCTTCTGGTGCAGACCCTGCACCATTTTAGTGCCCTCCTCTGAACAGCTTCCATCCTGTTCTATGTCTTTGCGAAGACTGGGTCTCCAGAACTGCAGTAGTCCAGATGGGGTCTGACCAGCTTGTCTGTACAGAGGATAATAACTTCCTGTTTTCTACTGGTGATGCCTCTCCCTATGCATCCCAGTATCCCCCAACCCTCCTTGCTGCCTCTCACATTGCTTGCCCACCTTTAGGTCATCTGATATGACTACCCCAGGTCCCTTTCCATTTTGTTGTTGTTAGTATCTCACCCCCATTGTGTACTCTTCTCCTGGGTTTTTGTTTCCCAGGTGCATTACCTTGCACTTCTTAGCATTGAATCTAAGCTGCCATACATTTGACCATTCCTCTAACCTTGCCATGTCCCTTTTCATCCTTTCCACCCCACCTTGTGCATCAACTCTGTTGCAGATCTTTGTGTCATCTATAAAGAGACATACTTTTCCTTCCAGTCCCTCTGCAATGTCGCTTATAAAGACATTGAAGAGGACCGATCTAATACTGAACCCTACGTGTACCCTAGTAACCCCTTTCTTCAGAGTGGACTCTATTTACTATTATCTCTGTGTTCTAGTCTCCAGCCAATTTTTACCCAGGCTGTCATCTTGGGACCCACTCCCAGGCTAGCTAACTTGTATATTAATCTTTTGTGTGGGACTGTGTCAAATGCCTTGCTAAAGTCTAGGTAGGCCATGTCCACAGCCTCCCTGATCTACTACTTTGGTCACCCAGTCAAGAAATCTATCAGATTTGTCTGTCATGACCTTCCTGCTGTGAATCCATGCTGCCTTGGGTCCTGTGCCCGCTGGCCTCTAGATACTGAGCAATTCTTTCCTTCAGAAGTGATTCATCATTTTCCCTACCACTGAGGTTAAACTAACAGGTCTGTAGTTTCCTGCTTCTGCCTTGCTCCCACTTTTGTGAAGGAGTCACATCTGCCCTCCTCCAGTCCTCGGGTACCACCCCATCCTCCTATGATTTGTTAAACAGGGTAGTCAGTGGTGTCACTAATTCCACCCTTAGTTCTTTTAGAATTCTGGGATGAATCCCACCAGGCCCCATTGCTTTGTCCACCTTCAGTTTTAGAGTTCTTTCAGAACCCTTTCTTCTGTAATGGGCTGGTATCAACTTCTCTGTATCCAGAGTGTTTCTACTGTTGTTTTAGGTACATCCCCCTTCCTTTGTAAATACTGAGCAAAAATATTTGTTTAGTATCTCTGCCTTTTCACAGTCACCCTCTGCCTACCCCCGTATTAAGCCTCACTATCCCTCCCTTGGTCTTCCTTCGCTCCTAGAGGTACCTATAAAAGTTTTATCGCACCTTCTTAACTGAGTTGGCTATCTTTTCCTCAGTTTGGGCCTTTGCTGTTCTGACTGCCTTCCCAGCTTCCTTTTGCTTTAACTGATACAGTTCTCTGTCCTGCTCCTTCTGTGATTCCTTGTACTTCCTGAATGCTTTCTTTTTCTCTTGAACCTTCCCTGCCACTTCCTTTGAGAACCATAGTGGTTTCTTACATCGTTTAGTTTTGTTTATTTGCTTCACACAAAGGCTTGTTACCTCTGTGATGGCAGTTTTTATTATTCCCCATTGTTCTTCCACTCCAATTATTCCCCATTGTTCTTCCACACACTCTGTTGCAGATCATTGTGTCATCTGCAAAGAGATACACTTTTCCTTCCAATTCTTCTGCAATGTCACTTATAAAGACATTAAAAAGGACCGGTCCCAGTACTGAACCCTGCTGTACCCCGCTAGTAACCCTCCTTTCTTCACTGTGGACTCTGTTTACTACTACATTTTGCATCCTGTTGTCCAGCCAATTTTTTATCCAGGCTACTACCTTGGGACCCACACCAAGGCTGGCTAATGTGTTTATTAATTTTTTGTGTGGGACTGTATCAAATGCTTTGCTAAAATCTAGGTAGGCAATGTCCACAGACCCTCCCTGATCTATTACTTTGGTCACCCAGTCAAAGAAATCTATTAGCTCCGTCTGACATGACCTTCCTGCTGTGAATCCATGCTGCCTTGGGTCCTGTGCCCCACTGGCCTCTAGGTACTCAACAATTCTTTCCTTCAGAATTGATTCCATCACTTTCCCTACCACTGAGGTTAAACTAACTGGTCTGTAGTTTCCTGCCTCTACCCTGCTCCCACTTTTGTGAAGAGGAGTCACATCCACTCTTCTCCAGTCCTCAGGTACCACCCATCCTCCCATGATTTGTTAAAGAGAGTAGTCAGCGGTGTCACAAGTTCTGCCCTTAGTTCTTTTAGAATTCTTGGGTGAATCCCATCAGGCCCCATTGCTTTGTCCCCTTCAATTTCACTAGTTCTTTCAGAACCCTTTCTGTTGTAAATGGTCTGGTATCGATCCCCATCTCTAGAGTGTTTCTCTTTTTTGGTTTAGATACCTCCCTTCCTCTTCCTTTGTGAATACTGAGCAGAAATATTTATTCAGTATCCCTGTTTTTTCACTGTCACCCTCTGCCCACATTCCCTCCCCTTTATTAAGCCTCAGTATCCCTCCCTTGGTATTTCTTCACTCCCTAATGTACCTATAAAAGATATTATCCCCCTTCTTAACAGAGTTGGCTATCCTTTCCTTGGTTTGGGCCTTTGCTATTCTGACTGCCTTCCCTGCCTCTTTCTACTTTAACTGATAAAGTTCTCTGTCCTGCTCCTTCTGTGTTTCCTTATATTTCCTGAATGCTATCCTTTTCTCCTTAATCTTCCCTGCCACCTCTTTTAAGAACCGTAGCATTTTTTTCCTTGATTGTGTTTTGTTGATTCGCTTCACACAAAGGCTTGTTGCCTCTGTGATAGCTGTTTTGATTACTCCCCATTGTTCCTCCACCCCTCCTTCTTGCCTGTCTGCTAGTGCTTTTCTGAAGCACTTTCTCATTTTCCCAAAGTCAGCCCTCCTAAAGTCCAATACTCTTGCTTTTGTATGGCTTGACTCTATGGTTGTGGTTATCGTGAACCACACTGTTTGGTGGTCGCTTGTTCCCAGATGGCTACCCACTTCTAAATCCGAGATTCTTTCTCCATCCCCATTTGAGGGTACCATCCTGTCCAAAATGTGTTTTTGCTCATCTGGCACACAATGGCGTGGTCACTGTGGGAAATCAATGTTTGGGGCAGATTAAGAAAATCATACTAACAGTGTTTATGAGCAGAGGTCACAAAATGCCTCTGCTGAAAATTTGATGAAATGAATAATTCCACTAAATGACTGTGTTATGAGCATGCATTGTGCAGTTTCCATGTATGCTCAAAAGTTCGCATATTTTTAATATTTTTACTCCATATTTTCAACATTGCCATCACGTCACATCTCCCTATGAATGGTACAGCTGTCATTCTTCATATCCTGCCCAATCTGTGTTTTCACACATCTGGTGCAGAATGCCACGGTCGTTGTGGGAAATCACGGTTCGGGACACATTAACAAAATCACAGTGCCACTGTTCATGAGCAGAGGTTCCAAATGCTTTCATGAGGTGGGGGTCACAAAAAGGCCATGCTGAAAAATGTTACTGCATATAACAACAAACGCCCAAGGCATTAGGTTTTCTAACTGTAACCTCCCACCCTGTACAGATTGACAGGCATCAGGGGTGTGCCTTTCAATTACCGGCAGTAATGCTCACACTATTCCACCCCCACTCCACCACCCTGAAGCCAGTGACAGGCATTGAGGTGTGCCTTGGACTCTTTGGCCCCAGACTTCACCCCATTCTCCTATATTGCACCCATTTCAGCTTATGTCCTTATGAAATGAGGTGACTGTGAAGCTGAACACCTCAAGGCACACCTCAGCATTTGTCGGTGTCTACAGGGTCAGGCAAGGTGAAATGCCTTGAGTGTTATAGGTGATGACCCAAAGGCACACCCCAATGACTGTCCTTCTCTGCAGTGTGGAGGTGGGGCTGGCATGAGTTCAGTACTTCACTGCCATTCCTATTCTGTATCTATCTAACTCCCACATGTCCCGATGCTAATATCATGAAGCAAACATTCGACATTGACACATGCTTGCTTAACTACTCTCATATCTGGGAGCCTAGTCAAATAAAGACAATAATTTAGCTTTTTTATATAAAAGCTAGCATTAATATTACTTATACCCATCTCTGCCCTCATATAAAGTGCTGGAAAAGACTGGGGTAGTCCCATAGTTTGTCTTAGCACTTTATGTATGGGAATCATTCATTTTTCCCATTGGTTAGTATCCCATACCTCAGCTGCATAAAGAATTTGTGCCAGATATTTTGCTCTAATAGCTTCAAGAAGTGGCTTCAAAGATATGCCTCCATATAGGTAGTTAAATTTGTTCAAAGCAAAAACTGTTTTCTTTGCCATAGACACAACTCTCTCCCTTTGTTTACTCCAGAGATTATTTGTTTAAAAGGCCACTCCCAAATATGTATATAGAAACATAGAATCTGATGGCAGATAAGGACCGCTTGGCCCACACAGTCTGCCCATTTCCCTACCTAATGGATAAGCTGCAGATCCTAGTTAACCAACAGCCTACTTCCTCCTACCCCACCCCCTAGAATTGCCTTATGACTGTCCCATGCATTCTTGAATTTCACCACTGTTTTTGATTGCTCAACCTCCTCAGGAAGGCCGTTCCATGCATCCACAACCCTCTCTGTAAAAAAATACTTCTTCACATTACCTCTGAGCCATCCCCCTCTATCTTCAAATTGTGCCCCCTTGTTCTTGCACACCTCTTTTTCTGAAAGATGCTACCCTCTTGGGCTTTGTTGATTCCCTTGAGGTACTTGAAAGTTTCTATCATGCCCCCCCTTTCCTCAAGGGTATACATATTATGCTCCTTAAGACTCTCTTCATATGTCTTCTGGTGCAGCCCTGCACCATTTGAGTTGCCCTCCTTTGGACTGCCTTCATCCTGTCTATGTCTTTGCGGAGACTGGGTCTCCAGAACTGCACCCAGTACTCCAGATAGGGTCTCACAGCTGTCTGTACAGAGGGATAACAACTTCCTGTTTTCTACTGGTGATGCCTCTCCCTATGCATCCCAGTATCCCCCCAGCCCTCCTTACTGCCCTCTCACATTGCTTGCCCACCTTTAGGTCATCTGATACGACTACTCCTAGGTCCCTTTCCATTTTTGTTGTTGTTAGTATCTCACCCCCCATTGTGTACACTTTCCCTGGGTTTTTGTTTCCCAGGTGCATTACTTTGCACTTCTTAGTATTGAAACTAAGCTGCCATACATTTGACCATTCCACCAACCTTGCCAAGTCTCTTCTCATCCTTTCCACCCCACCTTGTGTATCAACCCTGTTGCAGATCTTTGTGTCATCTGCAAAGAGACACTTTTCCTTCCAGTCCCTCTGCAATGTCACTTATAAAGACATTGAAGAGGACCGGTCCTAGTACTGAACCCTGCGGTACCCCATTAGCAACCCCCCTTTCGTCAGAGTGGACTCCGTTTACTATTACCCTCTGTGTGCTGTTCTCCAGCCAATTCTTTACCCAGGCTACCATCTTGAGACCCACTCCAAGGCTGGCTAACTTGTATATTAATCTTTTGTGTGGGACTGTGTCAAATGCTTTGCTAAAGTCCAGTTAGGCCCTGTCCACAGCCCCTCCCTGATTTACTACTTTGGTCACCCAGTCAAAGAAATCTATTAGATTCATTTGACATGACCTTCCCACTGTGAATCCATGCTGCCTTGGGTCCTGTGCTCCTCTGGCCGCTAGGTACTCAACAGTTCTTTCCTTCAGAAGTGATTCCATCATTTTCTCTATCACTGAGGTTAAACTAACAGGTCTGTAGTTTCCTGCTTCTGCCCTGCTCCCACTTGTGTGAAGTGGAACAACATCTGCCTTCCTCCAGTCCTCAGGTACCACCCCATCCTTCTATGATTTGTTAAAGAGGGTAGTCAGTGGTGTCACTAGTTCTACCCTTAGATCGTTTAGAATTCTGGGATGAATCCCATCAGGCCCCATTGCTTTGTTCACCTTCAGTTTTAAGAGTTCTTTCAGAACTCTTTCCTCTGTGAATGGGCTGTTATCAACCCCCATATCCAGAGTGTTTCTATTGTTTGGTTTAGGTACCTCCCCCTCTTCGTGGTAGAGATGATTTGTGTTCCCATCTTCCACTGCCCTGTAGCTCTTTTACTACCAAAAATGGAGATTTGCATTTTTGAAATGTTTACATGTAATTTAAGTTTTCGTGTTTTAGTCTTCAGGATATGTATTTTAGACTGTAAGCCTTTTTTAGTCAGGGAGAAAAGGACAACATCATCTGCAAATGTCATAGCAGCACAATTTTCATTTACTATTTTTGGAGAGTTGGATTGAAGTAAATCAAAGTCCAATAGCATAGTGTCTATAAATAGAAAAAGGGTCGGGGCCAATAGACAACCCTACCTTATTCCTCCTGTAATTTGAAATGATTGTGTAAGTTGACCACTTGCACCTGTTCTCACCACAGCCCAAGAATCCATCTAAAGGGCCCGGTGGTGCTGAGGGTTGAGGTGCTGGATGCCACACCTATTGCCATGCTGGCGACTTGAGTTCGGGAGCGAGTTTAGATGCTGGGGGTCGGCAGGGGTGGGAAGGGATTGAGCATCACTAGGACAGTTCTCCTTTCCTGGGGGAGGATATTGGGGATGTCTTCTGTACCAGTGACCCGAGGTGGAGACCAGGGTCACTGCAGGATTACGGACCAAAAAGTAGCATGGGCGAGCATGGCAGATGCTGGCAGGGTTGCCATGCACCATGGCATCATTGCACGCCACACTCAGGGAGGGGAAGCACCAAAAAAATCCTTCAGCCCAGATAGGCAATGGCATCCCAGTGCTTGGCCACCACACGCCCAATACTGGACCTCTGCCTCTGCCCCTTGATCTCCTCGTGGACCTTGAGCCGGGGAGGGGCCTGCAGGGAGTGCTAACATACTTGAGGAGGCAGACGGGCACAGTGGGCAGTAGAGCGGCAGGTGAGTGTACTGCCTGAGAGAGTTCCAGACTGTAGGAGACAAAAATAGGCTTAAAAAAAAAAAGAATCCATGTAAGATTACTTATGATATGAATTAATCGTTTGTCTATCCCTTTCTTTAACATGATTTTCCATAATGTTTATCTATTCACCAAATCAAATGTGGATTTAAAATCTACATATAGTACATACAGATTTTGTTTTCTCAAAAGGGTATATTTCTCTAATAGATGCAAAAAAATAAAACAATTGTCTATGGTGCTAAAATCCATTCTAAATCCTGCTTGTACTTTACTTAACCCACTAGAACTCTCTAGTTCCCCTTGAAGTTTTTGTAGTATAATTATTGTAAAAATATTTAAAGAAGTATCCAGGAGACTTATTGGTCTATACATAGCTGGATCCTGGAAGCTACCTTTTTATGCTGATTGTGCACATGCGCAAGAAACATGTTGTGTCAGCTTTCTCCACAAGCAGTTTGTGGAGGCATGACACTGTTGTGCCCAATGCCCCCACAGCCTACAAAGGCTTGCCCTGCTTCCCTCAATGCCGTGGCATGCTGCTGCTGACACTAGTTCAGCCAGTGTGCCACAACCTTCTAAAAAAGTAGCCGCTGCAATCAGGGGCTGCCTCGTCAGTGCGTCAGCCATCCGCTGCAATGAGGGAGCGACCCGTCATTGCAGGACGGGATGTGAAACCCCTGATATTGTTTGGGAACATGGCAGTGGCTTGCCGCCCTGTTCATAAATGATATAACCCCCTTCCCCCACCGTGTTTACTTGCCAACTCCCCGTTGGCATTCTGTACACCCTCCCCATTTTGTTCCTGCTGACGGGGTGCCCAATCCCCATCGGCATAATGAACCCCCCCCGTTTTGTTCCTGCCAGCAGGGGTGCCCAATCCCCGTTGACATAATCGGAAACCACCACCCCGTTTGTTCCTGCCGACAAGTGCCCAATCCCTGTTGACATAATAAACCACCACCCGTTTGTTCTGCCAGGCGAGGTGCCCAATTCCGTTGGTATAATGAACCCCCTCATTTTGTTCCTGCTGACAGGGTGCCCAGTCCCCATCGGCATAGTTAAAACCCATCCCCCTGTTTGTTCTGCTGCCAGACCGGGTGCTCAATCCCGTCGGCAATAGATCCCCATTTTGTTCCTGCTGGGCGGGTGCCCAATCCCCTCGGCATAATGAACCCCGGGTTTTGTTCCTGCCGGCGAGGGTGCCAATCCCATTGGCTACTGCTGGCCCCAAACCGAAGCCTCTGCTGGCACTGGGAGCCCACCCCAGCATGCCAGATGTCCCTGTGAAGGAAAAATGGTCCCGTGGCGTCTTTTGTTTTTTTTCCTAGCAGGAAGAAACTGTCCTCGGTGCTCGCCCTGCACCCCACCCTGGCCACACCCACCCACCCTCTGCGCACCCTGCCTCCCCACCCCCCCCCTTACCCCATACTTACCTCCGGAGCTCAGCGGGACAATCTTCGGTGGACCGAGAACACGTCTGCACTCTACAAAGCCGACTGCGAACTGAGGAAATGTCGGTAAGCTGTATAATGTAATAAATAGGGGGGTTTCAACTTTAGTGCATATCTCGGGCATTTTGGGGAATTTTTTCACCAAATTTTCAACATGGGGTTTTTGGGACCCTCCTCATGAATTCTTGAACTGTCATGATGTTAATTGGCCCCGAAAGGTGGTTTCGCGGTCACTGTGTGGAATCACCCTTCAGGGCTGATTAACGAAATGACAGTGCCAGTGTTCATGAGGTGGGCTCTCAAAAAGCCTATGTTGCAAATTTGGTGAAAAAAATCCTAAAAATGACTGTTTTATGAGCGTGTGTTGCGCAGTTGCTAAGTACACTTGTAACTTCATGAATCTACAATATTTTCAAGCCAGATTTTCAACACTGATATTTTGTCACACCTCCTTGTGAGCAGTATAGCTGTCATTGCTCACATCCTGGCCCGAAATGTGTTTTCTTACTTCTGGCGCACAATAGCGCAGTCGCTGTTGGAAATCAGTGTTCAGGACAGATTAAGAAAATGACAGTGACACTGTTCATGAGTAGAGGTCCTAAAATGCCTATGTTGAAAATTTGGTAACGATACTCCATAAACTGACTGTGTCACGCGCGTGTGTTGCGCAGTTGGTTTTCATGCTCGTAAGGTCGCGAATTTATAATATTTTCACTCCAGATTTTCAACATTGCCATTTTCCAAGACCTACTTATGAACAGTACAGCTGTCATTTTTTCACATCCTGACCGAAATGTGTTTTCACAGTTCTGGCGCAGAGTAATGTGGTCACTGTGGGAAATCAGTGTTCGGGACAGATTAAGAAAATGACAGTGGCACTGTTCATGAGCAGAGGTCCTAAAATCCCTATGTTGAAAATTTGGTGACGAAACTGCATAACATGACTGTGTTACAAGCGTGCGTTGAACTGTTTCCACGTACCCTTATAACTTCCCAAATTTGTAATACTGTCATGCCACATTTTCAACTGTGGCATTTCTCCATAGCTCCTTATGAACACTACAGCTGTCATTTTTCACATCCTGGCTTAATTATGTTTTTGCACTCCTGCCGGACAATAGCACGGTCACTCTGGGAAATCAGTGTTTGGGACAGATTAAGATCGACTGAGTGGGGGGGGGAGTGACCGAGCTCAACTGAGCTCTGTTGGGACTGGTGTGGATTTCTTTGTGTTCAGACAAAGGCCCCAACACAAGAGCCCCTTACAATAGGGCAGCCTGCAGCACTGGGAGAAACAGAACGAGAGAGCGAGTGAGGGAGGGGGAATGAGCAAACTCACCAAAGTGCTGTCAGGACTGCTGCGGATTTCTTTGTGGACAGTAAAAGGAGTCAATACAGGCAGGAGCCCAGTACAAAAGGCCAGCCTGCAGCGGTGGGAGACACAGTATGAGCGAGTGAGACAAGGGGACTTAGTGAGCTCAACAGAGCTCTATCAGGACTGCTGGGATTTCTTTGTGGGCAGAAAAAGGTGCCAATGCAAGCAGGAGCCCCATACAAAAGGGCAACTTGCAGCACCAGGACAAACAGAATGAGTGATGAGACAGGGAGACTGAGCGACCTCGACGGAGCTCTGTTGGGACAGCTGTGGATTTCTTTGTGGACAGACAAAGGTGCCAACGAAGCCAGGAGCCCCATAGAAGAGCGCAGTCTGCGGCACCAAGAGAAACAGAATGAGCGAGTGACAGAGCGGTAGTGAGCAAGCTCATCGGAGTTCTAGTGTGACTGCTGCAGATTTCTTTGTGGGCAGAAAATGCGGCAACACAGGCAGGAGCCCCAGTACAAAAGGCCGGCTTGCAGCACCGGCACAAACAGAATGCGAGAGTGACAGAGGGGGAGTGAGTGAGCTCAGTGGATCTGTGTTGGGACTACTTCAGATTTCTTTCTGGCCAGAAAAGCTGCCAATGCAGGCAGGAGCCCAGTACAAAAGGGCAGGCTGCAGCACCAGGAGACACAGAATGAGCGAGTGAGGGAGGGGGAGTCAGTGAGCTCAACGGGGCTCTGTTGGGACTGCTGCAGATTTGTTTGTGGGCAGAAAAAGGCAGCAATGCATGCAGGGGCCCAGTACAAAAAGGGCAGCCTGCAGTGGCAGGAAAACCAGAATAAGCGAGTGAGTGAGCTCAACAGAGCTGTATTGTAACTCCTGCAAATTTCTTTGTGGGCATAAGAAGTCAGCAATGCAGGCAGGAGCCCAGTATAAAAGGGCAGCCTGCAGCACTGGCAGAACAGAATAAGCAAGTGAGAGAAGGGGAGTGAGCGAGCTCCACGGAGTGTTGTTGGGACTGCTGCAGATTTCTTTGTGGGCAGAAAAAGGCACCAACAGAGGCAGGAGCCCAGTACAAAAGGGCAGCCTGCAGCGCCAGGAGAACCTGAATGAGTGAGTGAGACAGGGGGAGTGAGTGACCTCAACGGAGCTTTGTCGGGACAGCTGTGGATTTCTTTGTGGGTAGAAAAAGCCACCAACACTGGCAGGAGCCCAATACAAAAGGGCAGCCTGCAGCGCCAGGAGAACCAGAATGAGTCAGTGAGACAGGGGAAGTGAGCAACCTCAATGGAACTCTGTCGGGACAGCTACGGATTTCTTCCTCAGCAGAACAAGGTGCCAACGCATCCAGCAGCCCAGTACAAAACAGCAGCCTGCAGCACCAAGACAAATAGACTGAACCAGGGACAGAGGGCCACTGAGCGAGCTCAACAGACCAACGCAATCAACATTCGGCATTGACAAATTCTTGTTTATGTACAGGAACAATGATGACTCCTTGCCATGAATGTGGAATATATGACTCCCTGATTATTTTATTAAAAACAATCAAAAACAAGTCAATACATATGTTTAAGCTAGACAGAAACACTTCTGTGGGTATATTAGCTGGCTCTGGAGCTTTATTACGTCTCATATTCCTAAGGGCCAAATACATTTCCTGTGTAGTTACCAAACTATCATTAACACCAGGATTTTCCTCATTTGTTAAACATTCTTCTACATTATATATTTCAGTAAAATATCTTAACCATTGTTATTCATGGATATATGCATCCAGGCAAGATATAGATCCACTAGTACCCATCACACTAAAGTCCAAAAAGTGTTATCGTCTCTACTACATATACACTGTAGCATTTCCCTTCATTTATCATGGAAGTATTGTTGTTGTTGTTTTTTTTTCAATTGTTTATACATCTTTCTCTGCTGGTTCAACCATTTAAAATCCTGTCTATTTTTGAATATCTTATTACTCTAGCCTTCCCTGTAAGTGCTTTTTGTTGTTTACATTCTACATCAAACCGTCCAACCTTTCTTTTATTTATACTTCTTTTCCTTGTCACTTGTTTATAAAGGCTTTCTCTTACCACATTAAAAACTTCCATTACCTGCTTCCATAATTCTTGAGCTGTTTGGTAATGTTGATAGTTCTCCAAGATGTTATTTAAACATAAATCACTTTGCTCCCTAATTTTGCTCTCTACCTCAATAACCATTTAAGACGTTTTTTGTATCTTACTTCCTGTACACCTTATTCCATATAATCTCCATTTCTATATTCTCTAGCTGAGTCCAAATTTCCCCATATTTGAACAGGATAGTGATCACTTTCTGAGTGAACTGGTATCTTTAAAGTTTGACACTTTCTATTATTTCCATACCAAATGGCTAGATCCAATAGAGACATACCTGTACTCTTTTTATATGTACAGTTCCCTTGCATATCACCATCCAGTCTACCATTTAATGGATAGAAATCATGATTTTTTATTATTTCTATTAGAGAAGCTCCTGATTTGTTCTTTTTTATATCCATGGAAGATCTTGGGATGTTTTCAAACATTAAGTTGTACACTGAATTGTCTTAAATACCATCAAAATTGCCTATTCTAGCATTCAAGTCCCCTAGAATTGGTATGTCAGTTTGGGAAAATTGTAGTTTAAGAACTGTCAGTACATTATCCAGATCCTTCCAGATAGTTTCTTTGTAGTATTTTGATTGCCTGGGGGGATATACATATTTAGAATTATTAAAGGTGAGACTTCATGTTTGAGCAATACTATAATAAAATGTTGTTTAACCTCTAGAATAGAATGTTCTAAGAATAACCCACATTTAATGTAAATTAATAATCCCCTAGATGCTCTTCCTATTCTTTTCTCCTTTATTCCTGGGGAGTTTATCACATCATATCCATTTAGGCATACATTATCAGCTGACCCATGCCACGTTTCCGGAATGCACAATATATGCGCTGTTTTAATAAATTCCACCCAGCCACTGTCACTCCATTTATTTGAAATACCTGCAGTATTCCCATATATTATAGAAAGGCCCTCCCCCAAAAGGGGATCAATTGTTATTTCTAGAGGATTCTCCTCAATGGGTCAGGCTTGATGTTCCCTTAATAGTGACCTTTGTACTGAAATTTGATTAGCACCAGAAGACCTAGGCACATCCTGAATTGTAAAAATATTATTTATTTGAATGGGCCTTGAAGAGCTTATATTATAACTTTCATGGCCAACAGTTTGGATGTCAACTACTGTGTGGAAAATATCACATGGGTCCACAAAGTGTATACCAAGAGTATCCAATAATATATTATTTTTCAGGCGCTCATGTGCAAGATGTTTGTCCCTAACATCTATATTGATCTATGAAGAGTCCTGTAGTCTCATAACTCTTCTAATACCATAATATCCTAAATGAGCATTCAAGATATTGGCAAACAAGTTACAAATAGCTCCCTTTAGTTTACAATTATTTTCTCTATTCAGGATTGACATTCCAAACATTGTTAACGTTATTGGAGCTCACTTTCATTGGATGGAGGTCTTGGATTAAATTGATCTCTGTTTAGATATTTAACTATTAGCCCCCTTTTTTTCTAACAGTTTAGCATTATACCACAAATAATTTGCAAAAAACAGGGACTCTATATAAAACTTCAATGCTATTAATTCTCCAGTCCTTTTTAATTCCAGTTCATACAATCTCTTTGGAGCCTAGATCAAAATCAAAAAGATATTTATCCATCAAATATTCCTTGAGAGCTTGCTCCATCAAATTAAGCCACTCCTCATATCTTTTAAATCTTAATATAGGAACTGGTGTCTTCTCTTCTCTTTTAAACACCTACTTTTCCCCAGTGAACAATCCACTCCAGTAATTACAATATCATCATGATTATTGGCATCAAGTACCTCCTGATAGTCATGCTCCTGGGCATTAGTAATTCCTGTTTTCCTCTAATTGGGCACAATTCCTTAGTTTAGAGCATTCACTTCCTTTTCTAGTAGGCCCAAATGTTTTTCTAGATTAGATTCCATTGCTAATGTTCGAGTAGCCATATTTGGTAATTGATCCATTTCTTTTTCCCTGATAGCATAATTTCTAGTACTATATCCTTTTTGTTTGTTAGTATCTCCTGCTTTTTAGTTTGCCACAGCATTTTTAACTGCTTTTTTTTTTGTTTGCTGTACAACATGATTTTGTTTCTCAGGTCACGTTTTAACTTTCCACTTTTTTTCTTATTTCCCAGTAGAGATTTACTTTAAAGAAGAGAACGGCCCTGTTTTCTCCTCTGGAGTCTTGTGTTAACTATGTTTGTAATATACCCTTACAGTTAAGGAAACCAGGGGCAACCTTATTCACATCTTCAGACTGTATATATACAATAGAGTTTGAAGGAGGAGTACAGTAGTAGCCACAGACATTGCCAGCTATTTCCAGACATTTCCGAAATTTCTGTGGTATTTCTAGCGAAAGCTCCTGCTTTCTGCATTTCCACAGTAGGGGCAGCAGAGAGAAACTCTATAGAAATTTCATAAAATATATGGAATATACTCCAGTTTGTTCTCTATTGCAACCGATTTAGCATGATTAGCAGCTGTATTGTATCTAGCATTTTCTATCTCATTCTTCAACACAATTATCTGTTCCATTAGGATGAGGCTGGCTGTATATTGATGGCCTAAATGTACAACCAAATCCTCACTAATGCACAGTGGTATATACTGAGGTTTGTCAACAGCTTGCTTAACAGTTTCTTGTGCTACCAGCATGGTTTGTGTTTGTAAATCTGCCTTCAAGGAAGCTTCTTTATAAGATTGAAGATGGCTAAAATCATAACAAGATGCTAAGTCTTTTATTCCCTGTATAGTCTTTTGCAGTTTAGTATTAACTTGCCTAAGCATGGCTCCAGCTACCAGCAGCATATCATTTTGGGGTGTCAGATCTCTTGAGAACGCCCCTTCCTGATCCCCTTCCTGATCTGTTGACACCTCATTATTGGGCAAATCTGTGTATTCTATAGCCAGTAAATTGCTAGCATAGCCAGCCTCACTTGCATAACTAGCATTACCTGCTGTTTCATACTCAAGTATTTAACTATCCCACAGAGCAGGAGAGTCTATGCTGGAATCTTTAAATTCTACAATAGGATCAGTTAACAAATTTCCACTGCCAAAAATATCTGGGGTCACTTCAATGGAATTATTCTTATATTTATTTAATGATCTATTAGGAGTGGAAGTTCGATCATTTTGCAACACTATGTTTAATTTAAAATGTTCTGTAATCTTAGGTTGTTTTAACTTTTTAATTTTTTCCTTATTTCCCAGTAGAGATTTACTTTAAAGAGGAGAACAGCCCTGTTTTCTCCTCTGGAGTCTTGTGTTAACCATGTTCACAATATACCCTTACAGTTAAGGAGAATACACACCCAGTATCAACACAAAATCAATTACAGTGTGTTAACATAGAGTGTTAGCATAGATCGAGCACATAAAGTCACTCAGAGGATATATTTTAAACAAAATATAATGATTCCACAGGCCTTTGACACCAACTTAAATACTTCCAAAGTCTTCTATGATCAAAATTCTACTTATGATATAACAGAGTAGTAGAACTGTGTAGTTGGTGGATTTCCAGCTCCAGAAGATCAATAATCAGGTTACATGTTCTACGTCACACGTTCCTTTACCTCTGATTCACAGGTCCCAGAAACAAAACACCTGAATAGCAAAAAGTTCAGAGACTCAGCTCCAGTCACCACCTTCTTTAAATTGGCTGCAATATTCAGGCAGTCGAAAGTTAATGCCCACAGGAAAACACCAGCTGTTTAGTAATATCCGACGGTCAGGTAATAAAACTGGTACTTCCAAAGATGAAGGAAATATAGCTCCCAAGTGAGGCACCGAACAAAAAATAAAAAAAAAAAAAATAGGAAAAGAAAGAACCATAAATACTCAAAGATGTCTTGGTAAGAATAAGTGTATTACTTGCAAATATAGCTGTCCTCATTATATGCTTCACTATGCAATTCTTTCTTTACTACACAACAAACCCCAAACCCCACACCTCAGTGTCATAGTAAATTTGCAACAATAAACCTAGCTTTATATAACTAGCTGCAGGCCAGACAATGCCCCCCTCCTGGATTATCTAAATACAAGGGAATAAACAAGCTAGCTGGCAGCGGAGAGCAGGAAGAAAAAATTTATTCGCTTATTTTTCCTTAAAAGTCCCAAGTTCCAAAAAGAACCTTATTCCAGTTTGATTGGTCCTTAGTCCAAGCCCAAAACCTCGAGACAGGCTTACCCAGGCAACAGTGGCATACCTGTTCAAAAAATTTAAATTGCGTTGTCTCCCTGCTTCTCCACATTTCTCCACAAAGAGGAGAGCGAGTATTCTGCACCCGTCACCTTCCATCTCTCAGTTCCATGATGTCTGGATTTTCCTTAAGGCAAATTATTCTAATTTCACTTCCATCGTTCAGGTCTTAACTCATATTTTAGTCACCACTGCTGCTTTCAGTTTTGTTCTCCTCCACAAGTCTCGGAGGATTGGAGTGAATGGGAGGGGCAGTAGGGAGGTAGGTCTTACAGATATTTAGGTCCCTGATCATTTAGGGTTCCATAGGTCAGCAATGCAACCTTGAAAGTGATTCACCACTGTACAGGCAGCCAGTGTAGTTCGCTCAGCACAGGTGTTATGTGACTGGATCTAGAAGTTCCAGTTAACAACCTAGCCATCGCATTCTGCACCAGCTGCAATTGATGGATATCCACTCCCGGAAGCCCTAAGTAAAGGGCTTTGCAGTAGTCCCAAATGGGTGGTGACAAAGGCTTAGACCAGTGTAACAAGATCCTCAGATGGAACCAAGTGCTTCACTCTGGTGATGTATCTCAGGTGATAGAAAGCAGATTTAACTGTGACCGACACCTGAGCCCTCAAGGTCAGACCCTCATCAAACACCACCCCAAGGTTCCACACCTGGCTCAAAGCCTTGAGCAGGTTACCTCCCAGTTGTAGACCAGAGGATTTTCCTGCCCATGATCCGACCATCCTCAGATCAGGGTCCACAACCAACACCTCCATTTTTTCCAGGTTTAACCTCAACCAGCTGGCACTCATCCAGTTCTGTATTGCCAGTAGGCAGTTATTAAACATCCAGACTGTATCAAACTCCTGGCTAGGCACAAAGGACATGTACAGTTGAGAATCATCTGCATAACAGTGAAAACTCAACCCGTACCACCTTATAATGTCCCCTAGTGGCAGCATGTACACTGCAAACAACATGGGGGAAAGCACAGAACCCTGCGGTACCCCACAGGGCAGACCCTGAGGGGATAAGGAATAAATTCCTGACACCACCCTCTGTGACCTGCCTTGAGGAATGATTGAAACCAATTGAGGACCACCCCCCTCTAGTCCACAAAACAACCACAGGCATTCAAGCAACACCCCGTGGTCCACAGTGTCAAATGCTGCTGAGAGCTCCAAGAGAACCAAGATGGAACAGGCTCTCCAATATCACCACTAAGAGGTTATTAAGTACTCAGACCAGGGCCATCTTGGTGCTATGCCTTTTCCTGATGCCAGACTGAAGAGGGTCACAGACACTGTGGATTGATAAATGATCTTCCAGCTGCAGAGTGACCATCTTCTCAATAACCTTCCCTGTAAAAGGTAGGTTTGAGACTGGTCTGTAGTTAGCAGGGCAGTCTGGGTCAAAAGAGGGCTTTTTCAATAGAGGCCTAACTACTGCCTCTTTTGAGGGATCTGGAAAGATCCCTCTCTCCAATGAAGCCCAGACTATCTAAGCTAGGACCGGGCCGATAACCTCAATGCATCCTACAAGAAGGTGCGTTGGGCCCAGATCCAGACTACAGCAAGTTGGCCACAAAGTCTGGATGATCTTTGCTATGTCCATGACTACCAGCTGGGAGAAGGTAGACCAGGTCATCTGGGCATTAGCACCACCTGGTTGACCACTGCAAGGCCCAATAGGGAGGCATTCGCTGATCTCTGTCCTAATGGCAGACACCTTATCAGCGAAGAACTGAGCAAACTCCTCACATTTTCTCTGTGACAACACTCCACCAGGTCATAGACAGGCTGGATTGCACAGTCTGTCCACAGTCTGGAAGAGCTGGTCTGGTCTGTTCCTCACAGCAGCAATTTCCTCAGACAGGAATTCTGCCTTCTTATGGGAAATTGCTGATTGGTAGACCTTATAATGGTCCAACAACCTAAGCCTGTCCCCCTCCAGGTGAGTTTTCCGCCAATGTCTCTCTAATCTTCGCCCCTGCCTCTTCAATTCCCTAAGTGTCCCATCAAACCATGGGGCACCGGGCAGGAGGTAAGTGGATGAACATGAACTGGAGCAATGACATCCAGGGCCCCAATGACTGTCCTATTATAGACCAGCACAAGGGGCCCTGAGTCACCACTATCTGACAGAATTCTCAAAAGGTCTAATACCGTCATGAGGCCTTCAGGTGTTATCTGTCTTAAAGGATGGTACTATACAATTTCCTTAGGGGCAGACCCCTTTCGAGGGGTTGCAAAACTAAACCTCAAGGCATGATGGTCCAACCATCTGATAGGATCCACCTCCATACCAGAGATTTCCATCCCCTGGTGGAATACCAAGTCCAACGAGTGCCCCCCCCATGTGTTGTGGTGGTAATAACCCATGTCAGGCCCAATGATTCCATCAATTGGAGGAGGTGTTGTCCAAAAAGTGAGAGTTCATCATCATCCCAGGCATTGAAGTCCCCCAGAATTAACCATCTGGAGGCCTCCAACACCATCTCAGTGATGAAGTCCTCTACCTCCTTCAGGAATACCCTCCCATCCCCGGGTGGATGGTAGATGAGAAGGATCCTGAAGCCTTCACCCACAGCTCCCGTACACTCAAAGGAGTTGGTTGTCCCCACTGGCAACTCCCTGAGGTCCAGACTGCAACCCCTCCACCCCTATGGTTCACTCTCGGGCGGTGAATCACTGAAAACCCGGCTGGAATCACGCTCAATGGGCCTACATTTTCATCCTGTCAAGTCTCATTGGCCAGGTACTAAAATCAACAAATGGTCTTAATGGACCTGGCATTATAGGATTCCGATGAGCTGCCAATCCTTCAGAGCCTTGGGTATGGGCACAGGCAAAGGCTCTCATTCCCCAGGACACCTCCTAGTCCCTACTGTCTCTATCCGTCCACCCATCTCCCATCCCCCTTGAGATCTCCAGGACCCACCAACCCTCTGCCTCTTAGCTATACCCAGCTCTCTACATCTATTATATACCTGTGGCTGAAGTGGAGGGCATTCAAAAGGTTGCAGGTCCCTCAAGCTCGAGGGGGAGTGCTGCCTGAACATAGTAATCACCCCCCAACACATTCCTAATTATTTCTATTACCCTCAGTCACACTTCACACTCACCCATACACACCTTACTAAACACAACAATATCCAATTCCCCTTAACACTATCTCATACACACCTTCAATCCATCCCCTCCAGGAACTATATCCCTTTTGCAATAAACAATAAATAATCCCACTAATCATCCCCCTCAATTATTGCAATCCAGTCTAGTAAACAGAGCCTATAATAATTATTGCATCTCATTAAGCAGTAGAAAAATTTTAAAACCAGTTCAATTTTATCCTGTTTGCTGCGCCCTCACCACAACAGACCCAAGTCAAACAGCTCTATAGTCCCCTCTCACAAGTTATAGTCAGGTTTCTCAACGTTACCTAAAAGTCAAATATTCCAACTTTAATTTCCAGAGCCAAGGTTTCCTTACCAAGGTTTCCTGCAACAGGCTTCACAAAAACATTTAGTAATGATAGAAATTGTACTTCACCATTTAGCCTTCACAGAGGCAACAAGCCTTTGTGTGAAGCAAATTAACAAATCAAAACGAAAGAAAAAAACACTATGGTTCTCAAAAGAAGTGGCGGGGAAGGTAAGGGAGAAAAAGATAGCATTCAGGAAGTATAAGGAAACACAGAAGGAGCAGGACGGAGAACTGTACCAGTTAAAGCAGAAGGAAGCGGGTAAGGCAGTCAGAATAGCAAAGGCACAAACCGAGGAAAGATAGCCAACTCGGTTAAGAAGAGGATAAAACCTTTTATGAGGTAGGACAAGAAAGACTAAGGCAGGGATACTGAGGCTGAGCAAAGAGGAAGGTGGTTGGGCAGAGAGCAACAGTGAAAAAGCAGGATACTGAATGAATACTTCTGCTCAGTATTCACAATGGAAAAGCAAGGTAAATACCTAATCCGGTCAATAGAAGCACTCTGGATAGGGGGGTTAATATTAGTCCTTTCACAGAAGAAAGGGTTCTGAAAGAACTCTTAAAACTGAAGGCGGATAAAGCAATGGGGCCTGATGGGCTTCACCCCAGAATTCTAAAAGAACTAAGGGAAGAACTAGTAACACCACTGACTACCGTTTTTAATAAATCATGGGAGGATGGTGTGGTACCTGAGGACTGGAGGATGGCGGATGTGATTCCCCTTCACAAAAGTGGGAGCAAGACAGAGGCAGGAAACTACAGACCTGTCAGTTTGACCTCAGTGGTAGGGAAAATGATGAAATCACTTCTGAAGGAATTGTTGAGTACCTAGAGGCCAGTGGGGCACAGGACCCAAGGCAGCATGGATTCACAGTGGGAAGGTCATGTCGGACAAATCTAATTGATTTCTTTGACTGGGTGATCAAAGCAGTAGACCAGGGAGGGGCTCTGGACATGGTCTACCTAGACTTTAGCAAGGCATTTGACACAGTCCCGCACAAAAGATTAATAAACAAATTAGCCAGCCTTGGAGTGGGTCCCAGGGTGGTAGCCTGGGTAAAACACTGGTTGGACAACAGGACACAGCGGGTAATAGTAAATGGAGTCCACAGTGAAGAAAGGAGGGTTACTAGTGGGGTACCGCAGGGTTCAGTACTGGGGCCGATCCTTTTTAATGTCTTTATAAGTGACATTGCAGAGGGACTGGAAGGGGAAAGTATGTCTCTTTGCAGATGACAGAAAGATCTGCAACAGTGTTGATACACAAGGTGGGGTGGAAAGGATGAAAAGGGACTTGGAAAGGTTGTAGGAATGGTCAAATGTATGGCAGCTTAGATTCAGTGCAAGGAAGTGCAAAGTAATGCACCTGGGAAATGAAAACCATGGGGAAGAGTACACAATGGGGGATGAGATACTGACAACAACAAAAATGGAAAGGTACCCGGGGGTAGTCATATCAGATGACCTAAAGGTGGGCCAGCAATGTGAGAAGGCAGTGAGGAGGGCTGGGGGGATACTGGGATGCATAGGGAGAGAGGCATCACCAGTAGAAAACAGGAAGTTGTTGGCCCTCTGTACAGACAGTTGGTAAGAACACATCTGGAGTACTGTGTACAGTTCTGGAGACCCCATCTCTGTAAAGACATAGACAGGGTGGAGGCTGTCCAGAGGAGGGCAACCAAAATTATTCAGGGTCTGCATCAGAAGACATATGAAGAAAGACTAAAGGAACTAAAGATGTATAGCCTCGAGGAAAGGAGGGAGAGGGGGGACATGATAGAAACTTTCAAATTCCTCAAGGGAATCAACAAAGTCCAAGAGGGTATCATCTTTCAGAAAAAGAGATGTGCAAAAACAAGGGGGCACAATTTGAAGATAGAGGGAGGATGGCTCCGAGGTAATGTGAGGAAGTATTTCTTCACAGAGAGGGTTGTGGATACATGGAACAGCCTTCCTGAGGAGGTTGTAGAGTCAAAAACAGTGGGGGAATTAAAGAATGCATGGGATAGACATAAGGCAATTCTAGTGGGGGATAGGAGGAAGTAGGCTGTTGGTTAACTAGGATCTGCACTGCAGCTTATCCATTAGGTAGGGAAATGGGCAGACTAGGTGGGCCAAGCGGTCCTTATCTGCCGTCAAATTCTATGTTTCTATGTTAGGCATAGTTACAGATCTTATTCGCCTTCTTTCATCATACCAACTGCTTGAAAATTTGCAATCCTTCTCCACTTCTTTCTTCTTTCTTGGAGGCCCCCCCCCCACAATCAAGAAGGGGATCTCAGGACCTTCTCCTTCAGGGCCCAGGCAGATCCTACCACCAAATAACCCTCTGTTCTACCTAAGTGAGCAAAAAGCCACTCCACCCTCCGGTTGCAGTGGTGTCTGCTCCCTGGTCCAGGCCTGAGAAATCCCTCCTTGTCTTATTCTCTTTGGGAGACCCTTCTTTCAGCCTGCAATTCCTTCTATAGTGCACACTACACCTCTTCCAATGATGGTACCTCTTCTAAATCTGGTCGTAGTGGTTCCTGTGTCTGGTCCGGCTGGGCTTTTACCCCAGACAACACCACCAGCAAAACAATGTTCCAATACAGTTATTTCAGTCAGTTACCACCACTCATCCTACCAGAATCTTCTCCTGTCCCTGCTGCAATGGTGAAGCTCCACATAGAGGTAGGTTAAAACATTAAACCACTTCTTTCTCCTTATACAGGACTGGATTCACTATCCTTAAGGGGGGGAATAACAATAATCAGGCTCCCTTAACACCCCACAATCTGGATGTTATCTGGGCAAATCAACACCCCTGTATACACTCGGGTGTATCAGTTGCTCCAGATAACGCTCGGCAACCTTGCTATCTCACTACTTGCCTTGACTCTCTACCCTGAAAATTAACTGAAACCTACTTTCCCTATTCTCAAGAACTTTAAATAAAATTTTAAATGAAACAACCACTCTTCTGCTCTGCTCTGCTCAGCCACCCAGCAAGGCAGCCATCTTAAGGTGGAGAGAGGAACTCAGAGAAGATCTGGCCAGATTAAAGAAATATTCTGGAATCTGGCAGTTTGGGTTCAATGCCAAAAAACTGCAAGGTCATACACCTGGGAGCTAGGACTCCAGGTGCCAGCTACTGACTTGGGGGGGTGTACAGGTGACCAACTCAAAGGAGGAAAAGGTTCTAGGGGTGATAGTCAGGGGTGACATGAAACACTCTGCACAGTGTTGTAAAGCAGCAGCCAAAGCAAATAAAATGCTGGGTTGCTTCGCCAGAAGAATCACCTCCAGGAGGGAGGAAGTCATTCTGCCCTTGTATAGGTCATTGCTTAGACCACACTTGGAGTACTGTGTGCAGTTCTGGTGCTCGTATTTGAAGAAGGACATCAAACTACTTGAGGGGGTCCAGCATAGGGTGACCAAGATGGTCCAGGGCATGGGAGACAAACCATATGATGTAAGATTGAGGGAGCTCAATATGTATTCCTTGGAAGACAGAAGGGAAAGGGGGGATATGATAGAAACCTTCGAGAATCTAAAGGGTATAAACAGAGTTGGAGTGGAGGACATTTTCAATTTAAAAAGGGAGGGGACCACTAGAGGCCAGAGTCTAAAACTTGTGGGGGTAAATTTAAAAAGGAAATGAGGAGACATTTTTTCACCGAAAAGGTGGTGTCAAAGTGGAATGAACTGCCTGAGGAGGTGCTATCACTGAAAACAGTGGGAAGTTTTAAAGTGTGGTAGGACAGGGTAAAACTGAGAGTTGCAATGGGAGGGAGGAAGGGGATGGGGGAAGGGGGGAGGTTCATTCTGGAGGGCAAGAGGAGGATGAGGCAGCTCCAATTACATAGACTGAGCTGCACACTGGAGCAGACTCGATAGACCACTAAGGCCTTTTTCTGCTGGCAATTTTCGTGTGTTTGTATTATGCCTGAAACTGCAGAATGCAGCAGGATACTGGAAACAATTGTATGGCTGGGAGGACAAGTATTCACCAGTTGTCTTTCACAATAATATGAATGATTTTTAGTTTTTCACAGCTGCCTTGGACTCCCTAGAACCCTTCTGTGTCTACCCACTGACCTCACACCATAGCTCACTATGGTATCATGAGGAACAGAAATGCTGAAGACTAACGAACGGAAGTTGGAGCATTCTTGGTGGAAATCCAACTCTGAGGAGGGCAAATTTGCTCTGAGAATTCACTACAGTGAATACCAGAGGGCAATTTCCTTGAAAAAGACAGAGTTCCTGTCAAGGACTATTGCTGTAAGCAAGAATTGGCTAGCTCAGTTTTGTTTGCACTGTAGATAGTTTGATAAATCCTCCCTCTCTGTGGTCAGAATGAACTTATTCTGCACACAGGAATGAGGAGTTTAATTGTTTGTTCCTTGACAAGGTGATCTCCATTCAGACCAGGACTCTCTTAAGTGGCCTGCTGGTGATATCCGGGGAAGGTGGGGGGGGGGGCAATGACAGTCTATCATCCTGAGCTAAATTCCAGCCAGTTGTAGAAGAGGAGGTGGTGCAGCTAAGCTCAGGTTTGCACCCTACTTACTGTATGCTGGCTCTTGGGCCTACTTGACTGTTTTTTGGTAGCCTTTAATCCCTAGGGCCAGTATATACTGTACCAAGATTGCTGGGTATTCCCTGAGGAAGGGTGTCTTTCCATTAATTCTAAAAATGGCAGTGGTGAAGTTCCTCCTGCAGAAACCATCTTTGGACCCTGACAGTCTGATTAATTACAGACCTGTCTCAGACCCGCCCTTTTTGGGAAAGGTAATCGAGAAGGTAGCTGTGGCACAGCTTGAGGGTCACCTGGAGCTATATAACATCTACAGGCTGTTCCAGTTGGGATTTAGGCCTTGCCATCGTACTGAGACTGCCCTCGCTAGAGTGATGCATGATTTCCTCTTGGCAAGAGATACATAGATACATAGACAGTGTCGGCAGATAAGGGCCTATGGCCCACCCAGTCTGCCCATTTGAGCTTGTAAGTTCAGTTTATGTTTTCCTAGAAGTCTGTTGCCCCTTACCCCTGACCCCCAGAATTCCTTTATGTCTATCCCATGCATTCTTAAATCCCGAGACCTGGGACTTAGTTTAGTTTAAGTTTATTGATCGATCAGTGACCTTTACAATAGTAAAATACATGACGTATAGCATAATACAATATAATGATAAATATTCTTATATTAAAAATGCTTACATTTTTCTACTTCATAATTATCTTACATTCCAATAATTTGAACATTCTATTTTGCACGTATTTCCTAATCCATATCCCTCCTAAAATTGTTTATTACACTACATATACTAGATCTTTACACAGTTCAATACACACAGTGTGAATTAAAGCATTATCCATACTCACTTTAATATCTTAAGGTACTCGAACCATAATTATTTGTGCTGTGCTTTTATTTTGAATATTGCCTTAAGATATCCTGCAGTTTTTTTCAATTATTAGTTTATCATTTGTTGTAAAAAGAATATTTAGTACTAATAGCTTATCACTGAAATCAGTTTTGTCCCAAATTGGGATATGCCATTGTTTTCTTGGCGCATCACACCAGGGACAAATCATGACCACATGAAATAGATCTTCTTTATATTTATTTGTGTAGGAGTGTTAGCATGCTGAAGCGTTTATTACTTTATAATAACTGGCCAGCAATTTTTTCAATAGGCTGAGCCAGTTATAATTTGCCGTTATAACCCGTGGGTTATAACGGCAGACACGCACCACATCAGTAAATGAAGAGCCGCATTCCGATTGGCTCCACACTTCTAATGGGTGGGCTAAATACCGTCAGAAACATGGCGACTCCTTTGTCCCGTTTAGCGAGGAGCCGCCACACCATGCGCGTGAATACTGTTTTTTTTTTTCACGTTTAAACTATTTGTATCTGGCTGATCCTGCCATTCACAACTTACATGGGCATTTCAGAGCCCCACTAGAGAAAAGCTTCCGGGCATGCCTCGTACGCGCTTCGCCAAGAACAGCTCCGACCTTGCTTTTTCAGGTAAGAAGATCGCGATCTCAGTACACAAATCTGCTGAAACATCCCAAACCTAAAAAAAAAAAACTGTAACAATAATTAAGATGAATAGGGAGACAGAGTGTGTGTGTGTGTGTGTTTGTGAGAGAGACAGAGAGAGAGTCAGTGTGTGTGTGTGTGTGTGTGTGTGTGTGTGTGTCTCAGACTCAGAGCTGGAAAAAATTGCTGCCCAGCAATTATAAATAATAAAAGATGGGGAAGTGTGCTTAAATTAGAAATTAATGGTTGCCCTCGGTGTGGGATGCTTTAATAAACCCCTCGGGCTTTGCCCTCGGGGTTTATGTAGCATCCCACACCTCGGGCAACCATTAATTTCTCATTAAGCACACTTCCCCATCCATTATTGTATATTTTATATCTGGACAATAATACAATACTGGGGAACAGTTCTAGCCTGAATCTTGTAAACAACTGTCTTTGTTTTAGGTCCAATAAGATACCTAAGTATTCTCTATAACAGAATATGACATCATTATCCCGTAACCATGGTGATATTCCATTTTTTGAGATTGTTTCCAAACCCATAAGTTTGAAATGGTTGACAATCTTGTTTGTAACACACGGGTTATACTTAAGACTGATAGGTATGTTATTGTCCAGATATTTTTTCAGGTATTTAAGACCTGTTTCTTCCAGCTTGCTGTATATTTTCATCAGCCATTTAGACTTACAGTAACCTGGGACTTTGTTCCGTCTTGGTCCCTTTGGATCTCTTGTCAGTGTTTGACACAGTGGACCATGGTGTGCTGATTGATCGACTAAGGAATTATGTGGTGCTCACTGGCATAGTTTTATGCTGGTTTGAGTCCTACATTACCGGGATACTGCAGCAGGTAGCTCCGTAGCTCTAGGCAATTACATCTCTGGAGAAGCTACAGTTTCCAGTGGGGTTCCACAAGGCCTGATCTTGGCACCTATGTTGTTTGCTGTGTACATTTTGCCATTGGGTAAGATCATTAGACAGTATTGAGCAAAGCTTCATTGTTATGCGGATGATACTCTACTCTATCTGTCTTACACCCCATGTTGGGCTGAATACTGTTTCAGTGCTTGGGCAGTGCCTACAAGAAATTAGTAACTGGATGGCCTCCAACTGACTGTGTCTCAACCATGGTAAGACAGAGGTTATGATTATTGATCCAGGCCGCTATGGTCAGCAATGACAAGTGGTGGCCAGCTTTTATCATCTGTGAATGGCCAGTCACTTTTTGTTGTAGATGCGGTGATGAATCGGAGCTTCATTGTGGAATGTAAAGTGACACTAGAACAACAGGTTCAGCAGTAGTCAGGAACGTTTTTTACCATTTTCATAATATAACCCAGATCAAACCACATTTAGTGCCAGCTAATTTGGAGACAATAGTCGATGCCTTTGTCCCCTTCAAACTGGATTATTGCAATGCTCTCTACTTAGGATTATCTGGAGATTTAATGCACTGCCTTCAGCTGGTCCAGAATGCTGCTGCCTGGCTGGTGTCAGAAACCTCTTGGAGAGACCACATTGCCAGTGATGTGCGGTTTGCACTGGTTGCCTGTGTGGTGGTGTATCATCTTTAAGATATGCTTGTTACTATTCAAGGCCCTATGTAGATTGGATCCAAGCTACCTGAAAGACCTTCTGATGACCTACACACCTACCTGATGACCTATACACCTACCTGATGACCTACACACCTACATGTCCCTCCGATCCACTGATGTGGACTTGTGCTGCAGCCCTCATTTCTGTCTTTAACAATCTGGGGACAGGGCCTTCAGGGTTGCTGCTTCACTTCTCTGGAACTCCCTGACAGAGATAATAAGATCTGCCTGTATTGTGGAAGCCTTCAAACACCAACTGAAGATGCATTTGTTTACACAGACCTACCCAGGTTAATTGTATTACGACTGCATGCTGTTTATTTATTTATTTGATGTAACTGTTTTATGCTGGTTTATTATTGTAAAAGACTCTGAGCCTTTGGCTAGGGTGCCAAACAAATAAAGTTACTTCATCTAGTATATGAAGTTAGAATGTCTAGATCTATACAGAAACAATAAAACAGTGAAGTATGAGCCCCTTGAATTTCTTTAGCTGTAACTTAGATTTCCCAACAAGTTTGGTCCTCTGTATAGATACTATCATCACTGTAGCACTGCTTGCAGTCCCTTTTCTTGACATACGGTAGCTGTATTCATTAATGTGGCTGTCAGTTACTAAAATGTACTGCACTCTTTCACTGGAAGACATTCAGATGAATCAAACCGGTTTGCATTCGCTTGTGTCTGGCTAGACCTGACCTTGCTGCAAAGTGTAAAGTCAGGCCACTACAGCAGAACAATTATGAGGTTTACCATAAAGTAAAGTTTGTTCCAGAGCAATCTACTGTATGCCAGCTTGTGGAACCTCCCCTTCATCTTTTGGTTTAGCGAACAACCTGTGATGTGCTCTTGACTGAGGTGGGCATGGCCGAAGGTGTTCCCGTGTCTAAGAGTACGCATTGGTATATGTTGGTATGGTTGCTGAAAGCCCCTTGCAAAACCAAAGAAAACTGGATCCCATCACATTCTCCCGTAGGAGGACATGGACATAACACCTCTGCTGAAGCCTCGCTAAGGAGGTGCTACATAGGGATGTTTCGCAGCACACTTTGATATACACCTGCACTTTATTCAATAAAATTGATATCTGGAAGATGTGGTGAGTTGGCTCAATTGTTTTGTTATTTTTTGCTGTAGACCTTTGGGCCCGGGGATGGCAAGCTTGGAGAGTTGGGTGTGTATGCCCTTTGTGCACAGACATAACACCTCACACTAATGGACAGCAAATGACTCAGGCTGCAGGGTCTGGACACTTAAATCATATTACTGAGGAGGGATGAATCAAAATTCATGTAATACATAGCAAATCATGTTGTGGTAACATATATCCAAATTAATTAATCTTACAGACAGGGACATACGGTAAGAACTTAACACATTATCAAAACTGCCAGGTCCCAGGCCAGCACCACACTGCAGATTAACTGACATCCTTCTCCTTGACAGCTCTCTTGGTCTCTGGCTATGTTGTACTTTTTCAGCTTATGGGCTTTCGCCTAACCTAAAAAAGTTGCTTTTCTAACTGCTTATATGGTCCCATTTCCCCAGGTCCACTCACAGAACACAGTAACAGTATGCCAACAAGATACATCAACTTCAGGGTAGCAGCAAACTACTTTTGGGTCATTATAACAGGTTCTCCCAAACTCCATAGCCTGATGCCTGGGAACTCTCCATACCCACAAATTCTAGTAGGGCAGGATCAACCAGAGCTGCACACTGAACACACATCCCCAGTGTGGAGGTTGCCTCCACTGCACTTGGAGACCTCCTACCTTACAGCTGTAGGTCATCCTCACGTGTCCTCTTACTTCACTCCTTTCTGTTCATAGTTACTCTTTAAATCCCCCCCCTTTAAGCATAGCATAAACCCTCTTGAGAGATGTCTGCCACAGGCCTGGGAGCCATCGGGAAGAACTCCATCAGAGAGCACCTCCTAGGACTTCCTCTCTCTCCTGTTAAACCCCTCAACTGTCCCTTTGAGTGGTCCCAAACTGGTTTGATTTCTACCACCTCCAGGGTAAAAGCCTATCCTGAGCACCGAGTTCAGCCGATACTAAAACGAGACCCACCCCTTGCATGCAAGGTGTCCAACCTCATGCCACCTGGTAGTCCAAGGCAGGAGCCTACAATCAGAAATTATTCCCTGGCCTGAATCCTGAGCTAGACTCCTGGTGAACACCACATGTGTCCATACTCACCATACCATTCCAAACCCTGGCACCTAGCAACCATGCTGGCAGTGCCTTCAGGGTTACATGGGCTGATATCTAGCTAAGGGTACTGGGCCAGCTCTCTTCTGTGCAAGTGAGCACCCAGCAAAAATCTCCTGTGACACAGGATGACCTTCCACCCCTGAGGGGTTTACTCTTCACTCCACCTCCTACCTCCTCCTCTGGGGTTCTAGCCAGCCATGCTGGAGGACCCCTACATCCCACCTATCTGTAAATTATATACTACCTTCTAAGCTCCCCTTCCCAACTAAACAGACTGTATGGTGGTGCCAAGACAGCTTGTCCCTCCACTGAGCACTACAGTAACAACCCTGCCTCCTGCCATAGGGGAAGGGGTTCCCCTCTCTGATTCCTACCCTTCTGAAGCCCCTACCATCCCTGTTGTTGGGCCTGTCCTGGGTTCCTCCTTGGCCTATATCAGGCTCCTTCCTTTTCAACATCTTCATTGCCATTTATTCCACCAGCTTTTGTCTTATTTGCATATCAAAGCCGTACATTCAACCTTTGTTTAGTCTGGTTTACTTTTTATGTGCATTTGTAATTTGTTAAATTGTACTCTGTACTTTACTTTGTACCAGTCATTAATACTGTGTGTGCTTTTATTACTGTATTTCCTGTTCCCTCTTCCCCCGGGTCATACGCAGAAATGAGCCTTGGCTCAGTGTGCCTTTCCGGTTATCAATTTTCAAATAAATAAAAAATAAAAACAAATAAAGAAGGTGTGACACTCTCTCCCCACTTAGATCATTTCTGTACCTGGTGATGATGACAAAGGGGCCAAAAGTCTGGACCCCACTGCACCATACTAGAGGGATGATCAGACCACCCTGCATCCAACATCTAGCATGGGTGATAGTGGCACTACTCCTCTCCAAGGGTCAAAACCCTCACCAAAACAAACCAAACCTCTGAACATTATCCCACTACTCTGCTTTGAAACATAGAACATAGAAACATCGAAGTTGTTGGTATATAAAGACCACTTGACCTACCTAGTCTGCCCAAGATTCCCTAACACAGCCAACAGAGACCCTTCTTGAAGGGGACAAACACCCCCAATTGGTCCATGGGGCCATTGTGACATGGATACCTATCCACTTACTCTTTCACTCATCCCAGCTATTAAGACTGGCCCTCTTGGAGACTGCAGTTCTCTCTTTGGACTCAAACAATCAGGTGATATGGGGTCCTACCCCACTGCTCACCCGACAGTGCCAGGCTTTCCAACTGTACTGATATGGTCAATTTAGCACCTGGCCAAACCAGTACTGCACATCCTGCAGGGTACATTGGTGCAGTCCAGCCTTCTTAGTGTGGATCAGAACTATCCTCAGTCATCAAGTCACACTGGTAGCCCCAACCGGGTCTCACTCCCAATACCACCCCCTTCTGCTAGGGTCACTACCTACCTACCCTGAAGATCCTCCTAACCCCAGGGCCCCTGCTACATACCGAGGATACCCCTCCTACGAAAGGCAAAAAGAGGCAAGGGTCAAGAAAAATATACTTTATTTACTGGACAAAAAGAAAATATAGCCCTTCAGATCGTGTGCATATTATTTAAATGAATGACAGGAGTGTCAGGGTCATTTAGGACAGTGGACAGGTCGGAGAATGTTCAGGTATCCTCTGCTAATTGGGGATTAGGCAATTCCTCAATTACCGGAGTACTCCATTCCTCCACTTCCTCCATCAGGACTGACAGGGTAGCAATAGCACAGCCATTTAGGCATTCATGTTCACACTCCAGTACTTCTACCCTGCAGTGAGCAAACAGACACACATTTTTTTATGTCTCACCCCCCTGTAGTACAGTGGTGACACTTTGGGGGCCAAACACAGGCTCCATCATGACTTGAACCCCACAGCATCAGCACTCCCTGGACTGTTGATGATGCACAGTCAGACCTCCACATTGAAAAACTGGCCTGATGTAGCCTATTCTTCCAGGGACCTCCCAAACTAGATGGTTACAGATGCCCAGGTGTCCCCATTGGATGCTGTTTCCACAGTACTATCTTGGAGACCCCCTACCTTGCCAACCTGCAGCTGCAGATCTGATAACATCTCCTCTCACTCCACTTCTTTCTTTCCATGGAGGCAGTATAGCATAGTGGTTAAGGGCACTGAGCTGCAAATCTGGAGACCTGTGTTTGAATTCCATTAGCGTCCACTTGCATTCTGTGTGACCGTGAGCAAGTCACTTAACTTCCTTGTGCTTCCAGGTCACAACTGGAAACAAGCTGTGGCTTAGTGTGCCTTTCCTGGTTAAAAAATGTCCCCTTTCCATTTCTCTACAAATTGCCCCCTCCCCCCAGATCCCTAAGCATATCAAATACCCTTTTTAGGTAAGTCCATCTCTAGCACAAGGGCCATCAGGAAGCCCTTTTTGAGGAAGTACCCACAGGACTTCCCCTCCCTCTTGGTGAAACCCCAAAACTATCCCATCAACTGTGCTAGAACTGGTTACGCTCCCATCACCCTTCAAGGTGAGGTCACATCCTGAGTGCTGCAGGCAAGAGATATAAACTGACACCCTTCCACATGAGATGTCTGACCTAATGCCACCCTTTTACTCTGGGAGGTGCTGCACTCAAGTTCCCAGGGGGCCTGTAACAGTAGCTGATGCCCTGTCCTACGTCCTGAGCCACCCCCAGTGAACATCATATGGCCCCACCCCAACAGCACTATTTAGAACCTTGGCACCCCACAACTGTGCTGGCAGTGCTTGCAGGACAACACTGATCTACACCCAGCTAAGGGTACTGGGATGACTCTCTGCTGTGCAGTGGGCACCCAACAAAAATCACCTGGGAAACAGGATGCTCCTATACCCCTGAGGGACCTGTACCTCACTCCACCTCCTTCCTCCTCTAGGGCTCCAGCTGGCTACCTTGGGGGACCCTCACTTCCTGCCTAACTGTGTCTTATATACAACTTGCTAAACTCCTGGCATGGGGTTATAGTGTTGCAAGACATTATGTCGCAGCAATATAAAACGCTACCAATACAGCGCAATATATTGCCAGTGGCATAAGTCTTTTTTTGGCCCCCCACACCCCCAGTTATGGGGGTCTGTGCCCCGGAACCCCCAACTACAATAACTAACTCGGGGGTAGTAGTTAAAATAGCATAAAGTGTGAAAAATAAAAAAATTCCATGCATCTGGGACCAGGAATTGAAACCCAGTCCCAGACACATTGCCTGCCTCCCTTGTTGCCAGTGGCTCATCCTATTGAGCCATGGCAGCTGCTCAGTGGATCCTTATCCCAGCAGGATTCTTATCCTGTGCTGGGAAGAGTGAGAGGGTGCACTACCACGCATACATCCTTTTGCGGTTTTGCACCATCTCACTCTTCGCTACCAAGCTGTTCCTGCTATGCGGTCACGTCATGCACTGTAGAGCGTACAACATATTGACGCAGTAGCTAAACTCCTTGCCCATCTCAAACACACTGGAGGGTGATGCCAACATACTACTTCTGTCTGCTGGGCATTGCGGTAACAGCCCTGCCCCTACCATAGGGAGGAGGTTTGTTGCAGATGGTCTAACTGGAGAGGATTACCCAGAGAAATTGTAATAAGAGTGGGGTCCTGTAACACAAGGTTGAATTGCTGGGTAAATGGAGGAAAACTCATGTAAACAAAAAAAGAATGGGAGTACCTGTGCTTCACAGTGAAATTAAGAACATAATATCTACAGTGGTTGTGAAATGTCTAAATGGAAGAATGGAGTGGAAGGGAATATGCAGGTAAAGGACGCACAGATTCCTCCCACTCGCCAGAAAAATAAACAAGTATTTGTCAATGCTGAGTGTTTCCTTGCATGGGGATGCAGGAATGGACAGAGTAGCTTGAGGCGGGTGGTGATGTCATGAACCCGGAAGAAGGAGGAAAAGGGTTTGGAAAGGGGGGAAATGACAAAGGACAAGAAACACTAGGAAAATCCCCAAAAAGAAGACAGAAGGGGGCAAGAGATACAGGGGAGGGGGGTGCAAACAAAGATGGAAACACCACGAAGCAGCAAGGTAGTAAATAGTAGCAAAATGTTTATTTATACAGGATTTAGAAAGAACTTCATATACCATTAGGACTATAGATACCCTATTTACAAGGCGCTCCTGTGTGATGTTTCTTACAATCTTAAGTTATACACATAAAAACAATATAGCATGCAAAGACATTAGAATACAAAATGTTAAAATACATTGAAAGGACAGAGATTTATTCATTTCAGGTTAATAATCACAATTACAAACATTACGACCATAAATGCAGCTCATCGACAAACCGCTACTCATTTATTACATTTACGGGGTGGGGGGTGGGGGTGATCAGCCGCAACACAGGAACAATCACCTACTTTACATGCAGGCTTGAATCTGGTTGGAAACGGAATTCCCTCCATTCTGATTTGGCAACCAGATTCAAGCCAGAATTGTAGAAGCATGTAAACAGGGGAATTTTGATATTTTATGGAATCATATTATCTTCTGTAATCCATTTGAGAGTGCTGGATTTCATCACTTCAAGTCCGATTACTGTACCATGTAAACATGCAGTCAGCAAGTTAGAATTCTCTCACTAAACTGTGCATGGGAGCTGGGTCTGTAAACTTTTTGGAGGGGGTCAGGGGTCAAAGCCCCCAGGAGGGTGTATGGGAGAAGACCCCCTATACTTGGGGTCTGGGGGGTTAAGTGCCTCATTTCTTGACAACTGTAATTGCCTTTGAGGAAGAGCTGGCCTGAAGTGATAGTGTTCGCTGCTGCCACCTAGAGTCTGCAGCAACGGTGAGTGCTCTTCATCAGAATCTAGCCTAGAGGCAGCCTAACTTTTTCCAGTGGTCATAGATCTTAGCACCAGTTGCTTTAAGATCCTGTTAAGTCAGGGGTCCACTTCTTGGCCCATTTCCATTATTGCTTTTGCTTACAGGGATAGAGACCTCTGCCGCTACTTTGAGCACCTTCTTCAATGAACTCAATGTGCTTTCTGCATTACCAGCATTATACAACTACTCCAGACCCATGGTCAAAGTTTAACACTTGCTATTCCAGTGCGTTTGAAAGTATGCTGACTACCTTTAAACTAAATAACAGTATGCTTACAGTAAAAGTGTTCTGGTCTATATGCAAGTGTATTAACACATGGAAACGTATCACTAGAACACAACTATATCAAACTGACTCCAAACTCATTTACAAAACTGAAACAAATTCCCAGGCCATGAGGTTCCAAAGTTAACCCTTTCCACAGAAAATTAATTTTAGAAAGGCTAATTTTACTGGTAGGAACGTAATGTTCTTTTCAATAAAAGCTTGGAGTAAAGTCAGCATGGATAGTTTTTCCTGTATTGATACACTTTCAGTGTATCTGTACACTTGTAGTGCACGTTTACATAAAAACATAAGAAAGTGCTGGCAGAAGGGGATCTTGCGATCCATCTAGTCTGCCCATGAATGCTACCCCCCTCCCAGTTTCTTTACTGCCTTAGGTTTCCACAGTGTCTGTCCCATGCTAGCTTGAGTGTCTCCACTGCCACAGCCTCTGGGGGCAGACTGTTGCAGGGCTCCGCCACCCTTTCCTTGGAGGGCCGTACACCATATCAATATACTAACAGTGCATTTTCACTATATCGACACGAAAGATATTATTTCAGTGTATTGATACAAATAGAATAATGTATGAAGAATAATGTGTTATGAAGCTATAACTGAATCAACCAGTTCTGGTAACATGATTACCTCAAGAAAACGTCCTCCCCATTCATTCACTCCCCGAGCAAACACTTATTTAACTATTTATTTTCCACTTAGGAGTCTCTGAGTTCAAACTAGTAGCCAAAATGTTTATTTTATGAAAATAAGCCCTCCTGGGCTTTACACACATAATACAGGTATAGCATTCCTCTTGTCAGCCTCTGCTTTCTGATTGCCTCTCCCTTCGACCCTCCCCCCCACGAGGCTTGTCAGAGCCCTACAGGACTTCAACTAAAAAAGTGCAATCCCGGGTTTTAAGCACACAGCCACAGGTGCAGCATCCACTCTGCCATAACTCCTCTCACCGGCCTCACCTCCGCACCTGTCCACGGCCACCGCTCAAACTCCCCACCTGAACCCTCAGCTCTCTCCAACCCGTAGAGGTAGCAGAGTGCCTCTAGCCATTGTTGCCTCAACACCCACTGCACTATGCACTCCTTATTCATCTCAACTCGCTGCTGCCCAATTGGCACGCTCTCTTTACCAGCATGCTCACTGGATACTGAGCAAAAAGTGCCAATATGAAAACAAATGCCAACCCGTAGGTGAAGGGGTGGGGATTGCACTGCTCCTTTTACAGCATGGGGAGGCAAACCTATTTTTATTTTACCTGAAGATTGTAAGCAGGGATTTTAATTTTCACAGGACCACAAGCCTGACTACAAACTGCAGTGCGAGCATCATCTGTCTCCATGGCAACTTCAGCACAAGCAAAAATTAACAACAATCAGCGTATGCGGAGATGGGTGAGAATCAAACTCGAAATCAAAAGATTTTGAAATACACAAGAGCAGCATGTAAACGGGTGACTCTACACTGATTCTGATTATACCAACATGTAAACAGAGCCAGCTGAAATCTGATCAAAGATGAAGGTAATCAGATTAATTTTCTAATTGGATTTCTAGCTTACATGTAAAGAGACCAACTGGGCAGCCAGAAAGGATGTGGTGGTGGGGGGGGGGGAGAATAAGCACAAACTGCCAGGGAGTGGCTAGCACACAGAAGAGAAAGAGGGCCAAAAACAGCAGGAAGGAAAGGGAACAGAAAATCCAGGAAACAGATACAGCAAGGAGGAGAGAATAACAAATTGGACACCATGCACAGAGTCATAAAGTCACTCAGCTGCTTGCTGGATGGCTTTATGCAAATGAAAGTACTGAAGTGCTCTTTCATTGGAGCCCTTCAGTCCTTTCAAGTACACAATGTTTCTACCCATGAAACTGTGACCACCCTCATACTCAGCTTGGGTGGTCATTGGTCTGCCACGGACGAGCCCAATGTATCTTGCCCTGCACTGGGCTAGTCACTGACACACCTCTGAAATGCCATTATTTGTAACAAAACATATCTTGCACAAGTGCAAGGAAACATAAAAATGAATAGCCTTTGCCAGAATCTGATTATGAACTGGTTGCCACTAGGTGAGAGCCTTGGCATACCTGAAAACCCCCTTACCAGCATAAATAGCAGAAATACTGTTCTAATTTACAGTTACGGGGCTGTTATGCATAGAAAAGATTTTAGTTAGCTCTCAATGTCATTCTCCCTCAGAAATCTGTCCTTCTCTGCTTTGAATGTCTCAGCACTTCCACAACCTCACTAGATAGGCTATGTAGTACAATCCACTTAAAACGGACTCATTTTGCTTGGACAATCAGGTTAAATGAACAAAATTTGTGGTCCCGATTCCATCCCTATGCTCCCTGTGCTAAAACTGATTGTTAATGCAAACCTTGTCCACCGTCTTTACCAGACTTCTAAATCACTGAATCAGTAGTGTGCTGCTCTAATTATGGATGATTTCATAGCCCACATTGCACACAGCTGACACTAATTAACACTTCCCACATATTGACGCAGATTAGCACTTAGCGCTTACCGATGAATGAGTTCAGGTGTTGGCTGCTCCCTTAAGTAGGTTAATTTGCAGCTCATACTCAGATGGGCTTGGTGTTCTTTGTGTGTCTTGTATCGATCCTGTTTCTGTGATGGCTTCAAAGCGTGTGGCAATTCCTCTGTCATGCAAGGTAGAGCTCCTCCAGCAAATCGAGTCTCTGCCGAAAATGAGCATCAGGGATCTAGCAGTGCACTTGTCCCTGCAATGAGCTATGGAGCAAAGAATGGATATCCTGTCTAACTGGGATCTGCTTGTGAGAACTCAGAGAGACTGGAACAAGTACTTATTTATTTATTTATCAAGTCTAGGATTAAAAATACCTTTGAGCCATGGCTCTTTTACAAAGGTTCCACGTCAGAGAAATACAAATTATGGGGAACATCAAGACAGGCATTACAACAATGTGGACATTGCAAACAGAGTACAGATTAATACAGTTCAAGGGTAGCATTTTAACAAGGCAGCCAGCGGCATTTGTCAGAGAAAATAGACAACAGATAAGAAGTGCCAGAGTCATAGGGAGAGGTAAGAGGGTGGGGAGGAATGTAGGAAGAGTGGCAAGAGGGTGAAAAGTGCAGCATTGGGTATACCAAGATGTGAGGTAGAATCCAGTGAGGAGGAGGGAGGGGCAACTAGAGTAGAAAGAAGTGGAGAAACAAGGTTAAGTTGGGCAGTCACAGGAGCTGTTGGTAGTGAGATAGTCCCGGAGCCTAGTTTTAAACATACCAATAGTTGGGGCAGAGGAGATGGTTGGGCTGAGGCCATTGAACCAGAGTGGCACCCAATAAGCAAAAGAGCATTGTCCCTGTGAAGTGTGACAGTGGGGGACTTTCAGTAGCTGTTGCGTGGATCTCCTAAGGTGCCATTTGTTAATTCGGTGTTGTAACAGAGTTGAGACCTCAGAAGGTGCAAGGCCAAGGTAGATTTTTTTCACCATGGAGCAGGTGAGAAACTTTATGCGGTTTGATAGTTGGAGCCAGCCGGTCTGAGTGTACAGGTCACATGTGTGGGTGAGACGGTGAGCACCAGTGATGAGCCGACATGCTTTATTTAAGGTAGTTGAGAGGCATCTAAGGGTTGTGGTTGTGGCTGAGCCATAAATGATGAGACCATAGTCTATTACAGAGAGATCACAGAGCTCAGGACTGCAACCTTCAAAGCTTCTGGCGTGAGGTGTGGTCTGTGTTTGTAGGGAGACCAAGCCGTGTATTAGCAGCTCTAGCTACATTATCTACATGAAGTCCATAGGAGAGATTAGGGTCAAGCTGTATCCCTAAGTATTTGAAGGACCCCACCTGATCTAGAGTGTTCCCCTGGGTGGTGGAGATAGCCAAGTGGTGTAGCTTGTGTAGGTTATGAGAGCTGCAGAAGAGCATAGATTTGGTTTTCTTGTCATTGAGGACCAGTTTATGATTAAGAAACCATGTCTCTACAGAACAGAACCAAGTTGAAGGTTGTGTTGAAGAGTTGCAGGATCTTTGTGAGTGGAGAATACAACAGCATCATTGGCATATAGTATGATCTGCTCAGAGCAGTGGTAAGGGAGGGAGTTTAAGAAAAGGCTAAAAAGGAGGGGTCCCAGTATGGATCCCTGTGGGACATCCAAGCGAACAGGCAGGGTGTTAGAAAGAGCGTCCACAATTTTTACTCTCTGTGACCGGTTTTCTAAGTAGTTTTTAATCCAGAGAGAAGAGTCAGGTGATTGCCCAGCATTCAGTAGTTGGTGTATTAATAATCCATGGTGTACTGTATCGAAGGCCTTGGAGAGGTCGACGACAACGGCACCTGTGAGAAGGCCATTGTCAAGGGAATTGTGCAAAGCTCCAGTGAACTCAAGAAGGGCTGTGGTGGTGCTGTGACCTTTCCAGAAGCTGTGTTGTTGTGGGCAAGGTATATTGTATTTATCCAAGTGGTCGGTGAGTTGATCAGCCACGATGCGCTCAAGTGCCTTAGAGTGGGGGCAGTATGGAGATAGGGGCGATAATTTGGGTGAATCATCTTGTCCCCACTTTTATGGATGGGTGTCACGGTGGCGTTTTCCATAGGTCGGAATTTTCCACAGCTGAGAGAAAGGTTTAGGATTTTGTTAATGGATGAATTACCTCCTCGAGGGTGAGCAAAAGAAGCATAGGTCCAGGGTGTCGCTACTAGATATAGATTTAGAGATAGCTGCAGTAATATAGAGTGAGCTTCATTCAGCCTTACCTTCCTGAAGTAGAAGAGGATGGATTAGACTGAGGGGCTGAGGTATTTGGGAGTAGGCCCTGTTTTCAAAAAGTCATGGGGTAGAACAGCACTAAGGTCTGAAAAAGCCGTGTTAAAAGATGTTTGCGATCATCTTTGGGTCAAGGATTGAGGACCCATCAACCATTAACATGGCCGGAGAGGTTTTTGGCTGCTTCCCTGTGACATCCTTGATATTATCCCAGAAACCGACCATTTCCCCATGTATTGGTGGGAGAGCATCTTTGTAATAGGTGGATTTCATTAGCCATATGACTTTTGTGCAGGCATTTCGTGCTTGTTTGTAATTTTGGATGTCCAGTTGTTTGCCAGTGGCCCTGGAAACTGCCCAGAGGTGATCCCTTAGTTTCAGCTGTGACAGAAAAGCCATGGTGACCCATGGGTTAGAGAGAGATTTTGTTTTGCACCTTTTAGCAGGGGCAAAGAGGTCGCAGGCTTTGTTGAAAATTGAGATGAAGTGATCAAGAGCCAAGTTAACTTCTGTTGCTTCATAGATGGGTAGCCAGTCTTGTAGAAGCAGATGTTGTTTGAGATGTGGAAGTTTTCCACGAGGAAGGACTCTGCTAGCGATAATTTTGGGAGGGGGCTTAAGGAATTTGTTAGACCATGCACACATGACTGGGGAGTGGTCACTGAGTGAGTCTGGGAGAATGGTCATACGAGAAATCCTTGTGGGGTGAGTGGTGAGGACCCAATCCAAGAAGGTACTGGTGCCAGTCTTGTAGTTAATCTTAGATGGGGAGTTTACCATTTGCGTGAGGTTAGCAGCTGAGATGGAGTCTTTATAGGCACTGGCACTCGATGCTAACCAGTTTATGTTGAAATCCCCTAGTAGAATAAGTTCAGTTTCAGGAGGATGTGAGTTGATAAAGTTTAGGACGTCATTGAATCCATGTTTAGGGTCCCTGGGTGGGATATACAGTATACGGAGACAATAGTCAGAGCTTTATGGTTGGGACCTAGAATGATTTTTATTGGCAGAATCTGGGCTGAGGCAGAAAGTGATGGAGTTGCTACAGGGTACCAAGACTGGGAGTCTTTGATATAGATTGCGCAACCACCACCTTTTTTGGATATCCGGGTCCAGCCTGTGAACATTGTAGCCCTGTATTGTTACTGCTGAGTCAGGAACTTTAGGTGTCAGCCAAGTTTCCACCACTGCAAGGATGTCAGGGCTGTGTTGGCATATGAAGGCTTGGAGTGCATCCAGCTTTGGTAGTAGGCTGCAGATATTAATGGTTGCAAGGATAAGGGCACTTGGAGTTTGTGTGTGGCCTGAGCTTCTAGGGTCAGGATTGGGATGGCTGCTGCCTGAGATGAGAAGGAGGAGGAGCAGGAGTTTTAAGGAGCAGAGTCGCAGCTCTTTGAGAGATAGTTTTGATTGTTGTTTCCTGGAGTAGAAGTTGCAAGGTTCCAGGCGGTGTCCCATATGGACTGCAAGGTGGTACGGTGTAGAGAGGTGGCCACACTTGTTGAGAGTAGTGGTCATGTTAAGTAACCAGGAATATCCAAACAGTGCACCAAGCACAAGTCTCGAGTGGAAGTGGAGAGTTCCTTGGGTTGCAGTGGAAACCAGAGTAGAGGGTGGAGGGGTGGGGTGGGGTGGGGATGGCTAGGACCAGGAGAGAGAAGAGGGGGCCAGGGCAAGGAGGAGGAGGAGAGGTGAGAGAAAGGCAGAGAGAGCCCACATGGCTTACGTACTAGATAAAGAGATAGAGATATAGCCCTCTAGTGGTGAGAGGATACAATCTGCTAATGGAAAAGTCAACTAAAGCTCTAAATTCACTTCTAATATCAACTCAGAACTTAAAATGACTGTAAGGATTAAACAAATCATTAAACCCTAGCACATAAATTCAACTAGAGACACAGAGGGAGATACAGTAGTTAGAGGTGTGTTCAGCAGGAGATAGTATGGACCACTTGGAAATCATCTTCCACTGGTACCAAACCCAAAAGTCAGGGCTAGTACCTTGCAGTACAGAGGATTTCTGAAAAACTGTTTAGGTTCCAGAAATTGAGGGTCCGTGGCCTGGTCAAGGCATGCTGGATCCCTGAAATAAAGTAGAAAAACAGGATTTTTAAGGCTGGAGAAGTGGGCTGGTCACATCAGAACAAAGAGAATAAATATAAGTGGGTAGGTTCAGAGAGCAAAGCAGACGGTGTGGGGGAGGAGGAGAGGAGAGAGGGTTGCAGAGCAGACAGCAAAACAAGGATTTACACAGTCAAGGCTCTAAATTCACTTCTAATATCAACTCAGAACTTAAAATGACTGTAAAAAAAAAAGCTCTAAATTCACTTCTAATATCAACTCAGAACTTAAAATGACTGTAAGGATTAAACAAATCATTAAACCCTAGCACATAAATTCAACTAGAGACACAGAGGGAGATACAGTAGTTAGAGGTGTGTTCAGCAGGAGATAGTATGGGCCACTTGGAAATCAGCTTCCACTGGTACCAAATCCAAAAGTCAGGGCTAGTACCTTGCAGTACAGAGGATTTCTGAAAAACTGTTTAGGTTCCAGAAATTGAGGGGTCCGTGGTCTGTTCAAGGCACGCTGGATCCCTTGCAGTACAGAGGATTTCTGAAAAACTGTTTAGGTTCCAGAAATTGAAGGGTCCGTGGCCTGGTCAAGGCACACTAGATCCCTTGCAGTACAGAGGATTTCTGAAAAACTGTTTAGGTTCCAGAAATTGAGGGGTCTGTGGCCTGGTCACCTTTGTACACCTTTGTTAAAGGAAAACAGAGCAAGATTACTGAGTTCTTCAGCTGATCGCTGTCGTTTCAGTAGCACACAAACACTATGCCCAATGCCTCACACTACCCAAAACTGTACTGAATATTTTAACAATTTTTTTTAATAAAGATGTATTTTTAATTTGTCATTCAGCACAGCACACTACAGTTTAAGCACAGTACAATTTAAACCCCAAGCTCAGCCATGTGACCGTATGCGCATATACAGTAACAGTCGCACGCATACACCCACACAAAAAAGATCAGTCCATTCAGCTATCATGGATGAACGCTATAACGAACAAAACTGGTTAGACTAAATCAGTCCGTTTAAAGTGGCTTACACTGTACCACATTTTAACCACCCTTTCAGATGCTTTCTACTAGGCCTATGCCAAATAAATACTATTCTGGACAAATGCACAGAAATACTGCACTTTTTACAAATACAAATATTGCATCACTCTTAAATATTTAAAGGCCCAGATATTCAAAAGGGTTATGCATGGCGCAACAGTGTTGCGCCATGCGCAACCCACTGATGTGCCCTGTCGCGATATTCAAAAGGGAAAAGTGCACTGCACAAATCCCGATGCGCCGGAGCGCATCAGTAATGTATGCAAGCACAGGTGGGGGGGCATCCCCATGCATAACCTGCACAGCCTGATATTCAGCCTGGGATGTGCAGAGCCATGCATGTGCAACCCCTACTTGCGCCAACACAAAGTTAAGCCAAAAAAAAAGAAACAACTTATGGCTACCCACTGGTGAGCTGCCGCATTGCAGGGCGCAACACGGCAGCTGCCACCTGTGGGTGGCCACTCGAGTTCCGGCTGCACCTGGCGGTGGTGCCCCCCATGCCCAATCGCAGGCATATGTTTAAAAATAAAGTCCTTGTCCAATATCCCTGGTGGTCCAGTGGACTGATTGCTGCCTGATCGCGGGCATCTGTTTAAATATAAACCTTCCCCGGCCAATATCCCTGGTGGTCCAGTGGACCAATTGCTGCCCGATCATGGGCATCTGTTTAAATATAAACCCCCCCGGCCAATATCCCTGGTGGTCCAGTGGACCGATTGCTGTCTGATTGTGGGCATCTGTTAGAATAAACCCCCCTCCCGTCCAATATCCCTGGTGGTCCAGTGGACCGATTGCTGCCCGATCACAGGCATCTGTTAAAATAAAGCCCCCCATCCCATATCCCTGGTGGTCCAGTGGACCGAATGCTGCCCGATCGTGGGCATCTGTTTAACAGAAAATGTTCTATTACCCTGGTGGTCTGGGTATCCCCTCCCACCACCACTGGGCCCCACTCCTCCCCAGTCAGCCCGACGGGCGGCAGCACCCACCAGCTGCCGCCCGCCCGCCCACTGACTACAGCTCGGTGGGGCTGCCGCCCAGTGGTTCAAGGCGTGAGCCAATGGGCATGCCTCTACCGTACTACACATTCAGATATGTGAATGAATCATTCAAATATCTGGAATGTGTAATACTATAGAGGACTGCATGCCCATTGGCTCACGCTGTGACTGGCGTGTGCAACCTGACTGTCAGTCAGGCAGTGGGTGGCAGGCAGGTGGGGTGCTGCCACCGCTGGCTGACCGGGGGGTGGGGTGGTGGGGCTCAGTGGGCGGTGGGGAGGGTATGAGACCACCAGGGTAATAGGACTTTTCTGTTAAACAGATGCCGCGATCGGGCAGCATTCGATCACTGGACCACCGAATAATGAACCGAGGTATTAAAACAGATGCCTGTGATCGGGCAGAGTGCGATCTACTGGACCACCAGGGATATTGGACAGTTTTTTTTTTTTATTTAAACAGATGCCCGCGATTGGGCTGCAGGGGGCGTCAGTCCCAACGGCTGGTGCCTGGCAGGGCGCCAGGCACAAGTCGTCAGGGATCAGCACACCTGCATGCAAATAGGATGCAAATGGGCCATAATGACATGCAAATGGCACCATATGCGCCTTGCATAAATTATGGCCCCATTTGCATGTCACCTTTTGAATATCGCGGGTGCTGTGAATGACACAATGGCACTTGCGCTTGCGCGTCTCCATGATCCACTCTGGCCACTTGCGCTGGTGCAGTGCCACTGCACCATGCACAATGGGGGTGGCCAGGGTGCGATATTCAAAGCTGCTGAGCCATGGCGCAGCTCCTTTAAATATCACCCATGCCACACCCCTGCGCAGCCAAGTTGAGCTGCGTCCAAGCTTGCATCACAGCCTGGCACAGTTTGAATATCCAGGCCTTAGTGTGTAGTACTGTATTATGTAAAGTAGTAGTAGTAAGTTTATTGTTTGACAAGACAAAATTGTCGTTACAAAAAGATAATAAAATCTTACATTTCAGAATAAATAATACATACACAATTCACAGTAGGAAATTAGAGAATAACACATCATATTTAAAAGGTTGATAAAAGTCCCCACATAGTTCTTATACTATGTAATACACCATTACAATCTCCTACCTTACTCTTATTCCTGATTCTCTTTTATATGCAGTTTTTTAAACTCAATTTTTCTGCAAAATTTAGCCAGGTTAGTCAATATTTCTCTGTTTCTATTCATTTTGAGAAAGATAATTTGGGTCCATTTGTAATTTTCCCAATATATCCTCAAGATAAAATTTCCTTTCAAAGTTATATAACGGAAATATAATTAATAAATGGGTCAAGTCATCTTCTTCTAGTTCACATCTACATTTTTTTCTCCTTTATTTTATAAATGATATTCTTTAACCTTTGACTATCTTGATATTCAAATCTAAATCTAGCTATAACTTTCTAATACATATAATCCTTAATGATATTCAAATATGATGCAATCCTCAATTCACTTCTATTTCTATGTCCCAACCATGAGCTGATTTTACAATTCTTACCTAATTCCACATCCCTCATATAGAAGTGTTCCTTTATTCTTTCCTTAATATCCAGATTGATTTGTTCTTTTGGGATTATTTGGTATTCATTTAAACAATTCAAAAGACGCCTGGGCCTCACAATATTTTCTAATATCAAAATACTAGGAAAGGGTGGTCCCATTTGTTTATAATTTATTGCCTACTCAAGGCAAATCCTTGGTAGTCTTGTTTCCTTCATATTATATACTTTCATCCAATAATTGATCAATCTTTGTTCACTATTACATTTTACTGGTACTTGACCCACTTCTAATCTAGTCAGCACCAAGGAGACCCCTGAAGGGAGTCCTAACAATCTCTTATAAAATATATTTACTGGACTTTCTAATAAATCTGTATTCTGATACCCCCAAATCTCTGCCCCATAGAGTATCTGACTTCTTATTTTTGCATTACTTGCCAGTATACTTCCTTTCACAGACTGTCCCCCATATCTGTATGCCGATCTTTCTACTGTAGGTATAAATCTTTTAATTTTACTTATTACATACTGTAACTGTTTTTTCCAGGTGAGATTACTAGTAAAAACAATACCCAGATAGCAGAAGCTGTTCACTTTCTCTATCTTATTGTTATTTATATTTAACACATGATCCATACCCTTTCTGTTTCCAGATTTATTAAAGATTAAATATTTAGTTTTATCATAATGTATTTCCATATTCCATTCTTTACATCCTTCCGAAAACAATTTGCAACTCATTTTTATTTCCAGGAAACTAGTGGATATCAAAACTATATCATCTGCATACGCAAGGCAGGGTCAGTGCCTCTCTCCCACCTTTGGCATGTGCAGCACGGGGTCATGCATTTTCCTTAAAATTACATTTAAAAAAAGGTTGAATAAAATTGGGGATAACACACAACCCTGTCTTAACCCAACATTCGAGGTAAGTTTATCAGTTCTATCCCCTTCCTGATTGTGTCTAACACTTGTTTTGATATTAGTATATAATGCTTCAATCCTATTTAGCATAGTTGCATCCATTCCATAATCTTTTAAAATAACCCATAATTTCCCTCTATTAACTCTATCGAATGCTTCCTTAAGATCAATAAATACACAGTAAAGTTTGGCTTCTTAATAAAATTATACTTATAAATAATGTGCACTAGTACATAACATTGTCTATAGTTGAATGTTCTGGCATGAATCCAGCTTATGCTTCATCCATTATTTCCTTCGCTGTCATCCATTGCATAATTCTTTCCTGTAATATCTTTGTAAACATTTTTTGAGAACTATCTAATAGACTTATTGGTCTATAATGTTCCGGGTTAGCTCTATCCGCTTTTTTAAAAATTGGGATTATAATATTCTCTTTCCAAGTAACACAAATAACCCCAGTATCCATAATATGATTATGTACATTTTTTAAGCATTTCAGCCACAGCTCAATATTATTTAAAAATGTATCCACCAGTACACCATCAAGGCCTGGGGCTTTATGTCTTTTAACATGACCTAGTACATTCATTATTTCACTTACTGATACCTTATTTTCAAAAGGGATCCATTCAGATCTTATACCTGTCACCTCATTCACCTCAGTATCATAAAATATTTCCTTAAAATACTCCTCCCATATAGATGGGTCTATATGGCTCTCAATATCCTTTGTATTTTATGTATGTGTTCTCCCGGGTCATGCCTGAAAATAGTCAACTTTGGCTAGCACACCTAACCCAGTTAACAAAAACTAAACAAACAAATAAATAAATAATTGTTAGTTCCATAGGCCACCATCTGCCAAAACTTTTTATCGTCCTTCAAATGGATAGATTCCTCAAATTCTTTCCATAGCTGTATTTTATACTTCTCTCTTTTGGATTTTAATAAACATTTATATATTTTTCTGTCTATTTAATTCCTTTTTTCATTTTCTCTATTTGGGTGCAATTTATTCATTCTGACTATCTTATATACTTCTTTTTTTGCATCTTCACAATTTACATCATACCATCTACTTCCTGATTTTTTCCTTAACTAATACCACCTTTAACAAAGACCCTGCCAATCTTTTTATAATTTCCTCAAAACCTTGTATGCTGGCCTTCAGATCTTTATTATCCCCTATCATTTTAATATCCTCCTTTAACTCCACATTCTTTCATTAATTGATTAGAGTCATTATCTATTATTGCCCATTTTACTCCCTTCTTTACCCTAATTATATTGTTTATCTCTCTGTTTTTCATTTTTTTATATTAATTTTGTTGTATCTCCAATACTATCTCAATTGGGCTATGTTCACTTTCAGCCCTTATTCCTACTTTTACGTTCTTAAACAATGGTATCATGCTATAACTTATCCAGCATAAATCAAGTGTTGAGAAGCCCCTAGTACCCTGATAGGTTACCTCACCACAACTGTCACCCTTTGATCTTCCATTTGTTAAAATAAAATGTGTGTCCTTCATTAAGGAGCATAAACTTCCCCCCATTGGATGCATTTGTATCTCTCACCTTTATTACTATATTCAGTGTATTTTGACCCCGTTCTGCACATGCTTCTTCCAGTTCCTCAGTGAGATCGAGGCAATGTCCCACCCTTGCATTCAAATCCCTCATTATCATTATATCCCCAACTGGGTATGTTTGATTACAATCTGCTATGATTATCTCTAAATCCTGGATTAGACTTGTTTCCGTAAATCTTGAATTTGTAGGAGGAATATACACATTCAGAATTATTATCACATTTTCTTTACTTTCCAGTCTTATACCCATAACATGTCTTGATTTAAATTCTATCCCCCTTAACTTGTATTCCTTACTTATTTTACACCATATCAATAGTCCTCCAGATAGTCTACTAAATTTAGTTTCCTTTCTTGCTTCCTTCATAAATTATCTGTATTCATTAATATCAGTTGCCTTTATCTCTCAAGTCTCCTGAAGGCAAACACAATTGAATTCTCTAATATATTTCAGAAAAGACTGGTCAACAACCCTATCTCTCAACCCTGTTACATTCCAAGATAAAATATGAAACTCCTGTTCCCTGGTCATATCAGATGTTCTCCTTCTATTTCCCTCTGATTGTCATTCATCCCCTTATTCTTGCAAGATCTGATGTCTATTAGATGTTTTAATTAAGCTCAACCAATTTTCAGATCTTACATAACTTGTATTTGGTTTCCATTTTTCCACCTCCCCATAAAGATGTATGTCAAATTTGTCTATTTTTTCTGCTTTCTCCAGCATCCTTATATAATCCATCTCATTTTGTACCCAAATTGTCAGTTGCCCATATTTCTCCCATCTAATTACTTTGTTTATTTTACATTTTAAATCTTCCGTTTTGAGTAAGTTCTGAAATAACTCAATAACATTTGTTTTCACATTCTTATTTTCATTCAAGAAGCTACTTATTCCAAAAATTGAGATTGCTAGCTCCTTTTCCTCTCTTTCTGTGATTTTCAAAATACTCAGGGAACAGGGTTTCAATATTTACTGCACTTTCCATCTCAAGACCTAATGTTTTGATCTTGATTTTTTTTAATTGCCTTCAGAATGTAATACTGGTCTGAAATCAGAAAAAAACATTTCTTCATTACTTGAAGGTCTCACAACACTTAGTTTGTCCATTAAAGTATTCCTACTTCTGGTGTTATTCAACACAGAAGTAAGAAATTGTTTTAAATGTATTTCCAATTTCAGGTCAGTTTCCCCTGACATTATAGCCACCCTATATAACGGTCTTACTGTTCTCCTAAGTAAATCTTCAAGTTTATTTGTCTGTCCTTTAAATCATCAAATCATTTCCTATTTTCCTTGTCTTCCTTTCTATCCACCTTTTCCTTTTCAGGATTTAAATAATTCCTAATCTCTCCTTCTGTTAGTACCCTTCCTCCATCTTCTTCAGGTGTTTTCACCACAACTAAACCATATTCCCTTTTTGTCTTTTTATCCTCTTTCTTTCTACATTGCTTTTTTTGTTATTACCATCTCTACTACTTTCTCCTTTCATTTTTTTATTCTTCTTTTTACCAATGTTATTGTTATTCATTTTCATTCCACACTTCTCCTCTGTCATTCTTTCCCTGTTCCCTACTTTCTCCTCTTTCTTTTGTTGTTTCCCTATTATTATCTCGTTAGAAAATGTATCCTTCTTTAGACTTCTATTTCCATTCCCTTTCTTTTCAGTACTTCCTAAATTCCCTACCAAACCTTTAATCCTTGTTTTCCTTTTATTTTCCTGATTTTCAATATCTCTACCTTCTTCCATCATCAAATTATTTGTTCCCTTTATTTCCTGTCTAATCCCTTTTTCCCACATTTCTATATTCCTTGCTTTTAAATCTCTTACTATACTGGAATCTCTATCTTCCTCTGGGGGAAGCATAATTAATTCCATCTAAGAACTCATACTTGCAATGTAGTCTGTATTTTGTACCTTCCTTTGCTTACTTAACTCCATTTTTTCCAGATTCATCTAATTTGTTGTTTCAGAGTTAAAAGCCTGCATCATAAATAACAAACAAGGAAGGGGCTGGAGTAGAACAGTGAGACAGTCTAGGGAGGTCAAATCATGGAAAGCCATGTGTGCAAATGCCAGGAGCCTTAGCAACAAGATGGAAGATCTAGATGCTGTCATGGTGCAGTCAGACCTGGACATTGTGGCCATCACTGAAACCTGGTGTAATGATAACCACGACTGGGAGATGGCCATACCTGGCTACAACTATATTCAGAAGAGACAGAGCAGGCAGGAAGGGAGGAGGAGTGGCACTCTATGTGAAAAATGACATAAGGACCACAGAGATCCAGGAGGAACAAAATGGGGAGAGATACTGTGGGTTAAGCTGGAAAGGAAAATGGGGACAGCCATTACACAGGTGTGGTCTATAGACCACCAGCCCAGGAGGAAGAAACAGATAGGGAGCTGATGCTAGCCATCCAAAGGATGGCAGACAAGGGTGAGGTAGTACTGGTTGGAGACTTCAATATTCCAGACGTGGACTGGAGCATTCCAGCAGCAGCATCAACTAGGAGCAAATTTATCCTGGACTCCCTTCAGGGTGCCTTCCTCAAGCAACTGGTCATGGAACCAACTCGGCAGAAGGCAATACTGGACCTTGTGCTCACAAACAGGGACAGTGTGATGCGGTAACAGTGGGGAGCACCTGGGAAACAGTGACCACCAGTCATTGTGGTTTGAAATCACAGAAAGAGCAGAACCAAACCACACAGGGGGCAGACTTTGGAAAATGGGGAGATACTTGAAAAGAGGCATTAAGGGGAATGGGACAGGAATCAGGGGTTGAGGAACAGTGGGCAGTATTTAAAATGGGGATTACAAGAACAACAGAATTATGTATTAAGCAGGTTAGCAAGAGGAAAAGGAAGAGGAGACCATTATGGTTTTCAAAGAGGTAGCAAAGAAAGTGAAAGCAAAAAGATTGCATTCAGGCAATACAAAAGACACAGGCAGAAGGGATAGGGAGAAGTACCAGGAGAAGCAAAGGGAGGCAGGGAGGTCAGTAAGGAAGCCAAAGCTCAGACAGAAGAACACATTGCAAAATCAGTGGGTAGAGGACAAAACCTTTACAGGTACATAGTGAAAAAGAAAGACAAAGGGAGGATAGTGAGACTGAAGGGGAGGATGGGGCGTGGAGGATGACAACAGTAAAGCTGACATACTGAACAGGTATTTCTGCTCAGTCTTTACTGAGGAAGAGGAGGGTAATGGGTCTGAAGGGAGTACAAGGGGTGAGAATGGTGCAGAAATGGACACAAGTCCTTTACATGAGAAAGGGTCCTGAAGGAACTGGAAGTAATAAGAGTTGATAAAGCAATGGGGCCAGATGGGGTGCACTCCAGGGTCCTTAAAGAACTAAGAGAGGTGGTGGCTGAACCTCTGGCTATCCTGTTTAGCTGATCACTGGAAACAGGGGAGGTACCCAAAGACTGGAGGACAGCAGATGTAGTCCCCTTATACAAAAGTGGGAACAAAGAGGAAGCAGGAACTACAGACCAGTCAGTCTCACCTCGGTAGTGGGAAGATCATGGAAGCACTACTGAAGGAGAGATTGGTGGAACATCTGGTTGTCAATGGACTACAGGACCCAAGGCAGCATGGTTTCACCAGGGGAGGTCATGTCAGACCAACCTCATTGAATTTTTGACTGGGTGACTGAGCAGGTGGATCAGGGAGGGCAGTGGACATGGCCTATCTGGACTTCAGCAAGGCCTTTGACACTGTGCCACATAGAAGACTATTACACAAACTGGGGAATATGGGTGTGGGCAGGACAGTAGTGTGGTGGGTAGGTAACTGGCTGGGTGGCAGGACACAGAGGGTGGTGGTAAATGGCTGTCACTCCACAGAGGGAAGAGTGACCAGTGGGGTCACACAGGGATCAGTGCTGGGACGGTCCTATTCAACATCTTCATCAGTGACATGGCGCAGGACCTAGAAGGCAGAATTTCACTGTTCGCTGATGACACAAAGCTCTGTAACAGAGTAGACACACCAGAGGGTGTAGACAGAATGAGAAGCGACCTGCAGAAACTTGAAGAATGGTCAGGGTTTGGCAGTTGAAATTCAATGCAAAGAAGTGCAAGATAATGCATATAGGGCACAAAAACCTGGCACAATATATCAGTTGGGGTGAGGATATAGCATGCACCAAGCAGGAAAGGGATCTTGGGGTTATCATCTCTGATGACCTCAAGGTAGAAACAGTGTGACAAGGCAGCAGGTAAAGCAAATAGGATGCTGGGATGTATAGGCAGGGGCATTACCAGCAGGAAAGGGAGGTCATAATTCCGCTATACAAGACACTAGTGAGGCCCCACCTGGAGTACAGTGTACAGTTCTGGAGACCATACCTACATAAGGACATAGACAGGGTAGAGAAGGTTCAGAGGAGGGCAACAAAGATGGTGCATGGATTGCATCACAAGTCCTATGAAGACAGGTTGAAGGAGCTGAACATGTACTCCCCGGAGGAGAGGAGGGAGAGAGGGGATATGATCGAGACATACAAGTATCTTACAGGGAGGAACAGGATGCAGGAAAACACTATTTTTAAGCGAAAAAGATGTTCCAGGACTAGAGGGCATAGGATGAAGTTGGAGGGATGACGATTCAGAGGAAACATGAGAAAGAATTTCTTCACAGAACGGGTGATGGACAAGTGGAACACCCTGCCAGAGGAAGTGGTGGGGGCTGAAACAATCACGGGATTTAAGAATGCATGGGATAGACATAAAGGAATTCTGGAGGTCAGGGGTAAGGTGCAACAGACTTCTAGGAAAACAAACTGAACTTACAAGCTCAAATGGGCAGACTGGGTGGGCCATAGGCCCTTATCTGCCGACACTGTCTATGTATCTATGTATCTATGTATCTATGTATCATGTGATTTGTCCTAAAATCCTGCTTGTTTCTCTCCATTTGGGATCCACTATCCTCCTTTCTTTCTGTAAATTCCTTGCCTTCATATTCTGTATTCCAAACTAGCTCAATCTGTTTTTTATCTATACATATACCTTTAATAAAACTTATATCTTGTTTAATTAATACCATTTGTTCAAATAGCATAACATTTGCCCTGAAGGGGTCTCTTAAAGCAAAAGTTACATCCTTAGTTAGTGATCCCAAGTCCATTGAGTCAGATTCAATAGAGCTCATATAGTTGGCACTTGACTCAAATTCTGCAAAATTGTTATCCTCGTCTTAAATCATTGTCTCTCTATTCCTACTTTCTTGGTCCTTCTGTTTTACTTCCCTGCTATTATCTAGAGTAAACCACTCTTGTTTCTGTTCTATTAATTTTTGTTCTATTCTTGTATTTTTTTGAATAGTTTCCCTAATTTCTTCCATAGTCTTATTGATTTCCTTATTAACTAGTTCTATCAAATTCCAGTTCTGCTATACGGGACTTCTTGATTTTACTAGTGCCCCTTTACCTCCTTTGTCTGTGTCCTTCTGCATCCAATCTTCAACTTCTATCCCCTCTTCTTCCTTATCACACACAATCTTTTCTTTTTTTTAAGAAGATATCACTAATAAGGGGTTGAGACCTCTTAGTTGTTCCAATATTCTCTTTATCTATAAGGCCATCCCCTTCCCTTATCTCTTCTATGTATTTGCTTCCTTTTATTGATTTAAAATTAATTTTCCCTTTATCTCCTCTCTCAAATATCCTTGGGGTACTTGTGTCAATATTTCCCTCCCTATTTCTAGTCTCCACTGGCATCTCAATACTTTAAAGTGTTTCTATTTATCCAGTTGTATATCTATATCTCAATACTTCAACTTACAACAACACTGTACTGTTGTTTTCTATATCTCAATATATATAATCAGGAGAAAAAGAAAAAAAAACAGATTCACTTTCAACTTTATATATCTGTTACCATCCCAACAAGCATACCATTAAAGTCCAATGTTATCTTATTTCTTCTTACTCTTCTTAGTTCTTGAAGACCCCTTTTCTCCTTTTGTCTCTTCTCTTCTAACTGATAAAATAACAGTGGGACAACTAAAATTGCAGCTTGCACAGAAATTCTCATTGGATTCTAAGCAATTACTACCCCAGGGAGATCAATCAGTATTAACCTTTGTCCCTCTGTTAATTTCCTAGTGTATTTTCACAAATATGCTGTCTCAAATCAGTCATAAAAAAACAGAAATAACCTTCCTCCAAATCCAGATCAATTTTCTGTTCCAAATCCAGTTCCAGTTCCAGTTCTTAAATCCAAATTTCCTTTTGATTCTTCCTTTAATTCCCTTAATTCTTACTTTAATTCCCTTAATTCTTACTTTCCCATCTACAAATTCAAGCCTTTTTACTACTTCAGGGGCTATTTCCAAGGCCTTGTTATGTCCTGATACTCCTGTGGCCTCGATTCGCCAGGCTGTCCTTCTCCAATGGGGCTTAGTCCGTATAAAATTAACTGTTCTTCTGTCATCTCCCACTGCAGAATGAATATTAAAAGGCACAACATAAAACCATATTTTACAAATATAAACTCTCTGTACTTTAAAACATTTAAACAAACAACAAAGTTCCTCAGCTTACAGAACTCCAATAAAATTTTAACACAAACATTTCCTAGTTATAAATTCTGCTTTCTTTTTTATATCCTTCAACTTACTTTTATTTACTTTTACTTTAATTTCCACTCTGTATCCTTTCCAGTTGATGCTCCACTCTCTGCTTATACCAGCTCAACTATTACAGTTGCAGAAAACGAGCCACCATGAGCATCTACAGAACTTGTGCTAAACCCACCACAAGCAATCAGAACCAGAGTTATCTCTGTGTAGTTTTTAACAAAGTTGGCTACTTCACATGATAAGTTTTGCAGCTGAAAAAACTGGAGTGGTTCTTCCTCTAATGCTCCCACCCTCAATGACTGATTCAGTGGCACTGGAACATGCGCTTTTATGCTGAAACTCCTCGTGATCCTGTTTGTCCTATCCCTGTCTTCTTTCCTGCTCCCAAATATTTGCTTTTTAAAACTTTTTAAACTTTGTTTTAAACTCTTTTTTCTCCGATTTTAAATTATTTTTCTTGTCTCACTATCTCCTAACCATTGGGGCAGGGGGAAAGAGGAGAGAAAAAGAGAAACCTCCACCAGGGGATCCTCACCGTTGCTCACACCACGCCGACCAAGCGGCCCTGAATCTTAACAACCCACAGAGAACCACCTCTGCTTCTGTTTCTGGTTAGTATAAGCTGTGTTATTATTGTCACAAGAACAACTAGAAGAATCACTTTCAGTCCAAATCTAGGCTGTCAGCTCCTTAAATAGATTTTTACTTCCTTACAGACACATAGGCTTTTAAACTAATACTGGAGCCTAAAAAAATCCAGCTATTTACTAAGCATAAGACCATAGAGTCCATATTAAACAGTAAACATCCACTAAAATCCACTCATGTCAAAGAGATTTCACATTAGCTTCTTTTCTCATAGAGAAAAAGAACTCTGGTGGTGTTTTGTAGGCTGCTAGACCCCCGCAGGTATCACTGGGACTGTCCTTTCTGCAGGGGCTGCTTCCACCACCAAGGACTCTCGCATTGCAGTTGGATGCACAGAGGCCTACAACTCCTTTCCCGTTCAGTTGGTTCTTTCAGTACTCAGGCACAAAGATATTCTGAAAAGGTCAGCACATACTAAAAACACTCTGGCAATGGTGGCATACCTGTAATAAATAAAAATGGAGAGTTTGCTGACTCCTGCTTTAGCTGCTCCTCCTCAAAGTTCAAGTGAACTGCCCAGCACCCCCATCACAAATACATGTGAGCCCTGCCACATTCTGTATAGAATTCTGTCCCTTTCAAAATACTGTTGTACCACAGTTCAAAGGTTATTTAGTGTAAATGTACGCTTCTGTGGTACAAGAGCATTGTGAAACCATCTGGGAGCACTGATATTGCTTGATTCAGTTTTATTGCATTTAGTTAATTTAATTAATTTACTTGCTTACTTGTTTATTGGGTGGGTGCACTGATCCAGTGGACCATTTTCAGGCATGACCCAGGCCATGAATATGCCACAAAAACATGGGGCAAAGGAAACAGGTACAAAAGATAAGTGGCAGCAAGTAGTTACAATACACAGGGGACACATTTAAGTAATTCTATTCAAGTGAAGAGTTTTGTGCAAAACTGGGTATAATCTAAACACAGTACAAGTAAGTCAAATGCACACAGATTCGGTGGCAGTATCGTGCCCAACATAATACAATCCAGTAACAGCAATTTCCAGATACAATATGCCAAAAGCAACACATTTCAGAGTCGATTTGGGCAGTCTGGCTTCACTTAGGCAGGATTTGTCAGTCAACCAAGTACAGGTGACTGTCACTGCTAGGGAAGACCTGTAGTGGGCCTTGAATTGGGGGTGTGAACTCGGAGACCATAGGAGAGCAGATAGGCTGTTCTACAGATTTGGGGCAGCTGAAGAAAGGGCTTTCTAGCCCATGATTATGGAGACCTGTGAGTACTCTAATGTAAGGCTAGAGGAGTACCGGAGGCCTCGATGACAGATCTTTGGCTTGAGAAGGAGGGAGGGGGATACCTTTTCTTCCCTAATGGATTTATTGATAAAGCAGTCTAGAAGATAGTCCAGAAGGGCCTGTGGGGGGGGGGAGCCACCCTAGGGACTGGTAGAGGGAGCAGTGATGTGTGGAGTAGGGTGCCATCAGGGCAAACCTACAGATGCAGTTATAGGTTACATTTAGTCTGGAGTGTCCTGGGGATGATGTCTCTGTGTAGATGGGAGAACAGTAGTCCAGCAGGGGGAACAAGGTGCCCTGAGCAATGGTGAGTTTGACTTCTGAAGTTAAATAATCCTTGCGTCTGTATCTGACTCTTAGTTTCCAGTTCACATGCCGGGCGGTGTATCCAATGTGATCAGCCCAATGTCAGAGTGGTGATGAGGGTGACTTCTAGGTATTTGAAGTAAGTCACCAATTCAAGGGGGGAACCATCAGGAAATAGGATATGAAGAGGGGTAGTATCAGCAGCCACCCTAGCTAGCCTGGATTTGAATCTATGCAGCATGGCCTTAGTCTTTTTGGCATTAACCGGGAGACTATTAGGAACCATTGCTGGGTGGTACCAAAGTTTTCAGTGAGTGTGGCTCAAAGTTATGCTAGGATCTTAGTGAAGGGCATAGTGAAAACAAAAAATCTTTGCATCAAGCAAGAAAGCAAAAGCAAAAGGAAGAAAAGACCAACATGTTTCTTGAAAAAGGTGGCCACTGTGGTTCTTTAAAGAGGTGGCAGGAAAGGTAAGGCTAAAAGAGTAGCATTCAGAAGGTATAAGGTGACCTAGAGAGAGGAGGATAAGAAAGTGTATCAGGAAAAACAGAGGGAGGCAGGAAAAGCAGTAAGGAGCGCAAAGTGCAAACTGAAGAAATAATAGCTCAAGCAGTGTCAAAAGGGGGAAAGATATTTTTTAGGCATGTTATCAATAAAGGATGACTAAGGGAGGGATTGTAAGGGTAAAGGGGGGGGATTGTACAGAGGGGGACCAAGAAAAGCAGACATCTTGAACAAATGCTTCTGCTCAATGTTCACAGTAGAAGGGGAAGACAGGGCTTAAAATTCAGGGGGAATTGTGTGAATCATTCTGTTTTTAGCCCCCTCACTGCAAATTCTGAACCCCCCATGCAGGACAGTCCTGCTCACATGTGCTCCCTAATAGCGCAGTAGCAAAGTGGCATCTATGGCACTTTGCCCCTGTCATTTATTTTCTGGGTCCCTTGACCCTTTGCAGCTGCCATAGTCCCAGGTGGTTTACTGTGCATGCCTCTCATGCCTCCACTGCTCTTGAAAGAGTGTCTCATGTGGAGGGACTGGAGAGACATTGCAGCATTGAGTGGGAAATGCCATTTGGTGAGGAGATGAGGATGAAGGCAGAGGCAAGGAGGAGCCGATGAGGAGAAGGAATGCAGAGATGATAACTCACAGATGACACAGCCAGGCAGCAGCGACTTCAACATAGGATGGCATGGCAGCAGCGAGAGGGTCACCGATGATCCTGAAACTGGTTACCAGACAAAAAACAAACTATTACAACAATTCACTTGCACAGTATCAGTGGTGGGAAATGGAGGGTAGGTGGCCAGCAGAAAACACTCTTCAGTCAATCGGTGGTCATTAAAAAGTGTCAAAAATTGTAAACAAAATACTTGATGCAGCAGGCACAATGATGTGACATGGCAGTCACTGAGGCAGCCGAATGAAGACACAAAATACTGAGCTAAAAAAGTTCTGGTGAATGAACTAGAAAGGAGCCTAAGGCACAACTTTACCCTTAAGCTGCTTACTGCCATAAACATTTTTTTTGGGGGGGTGAAACTAAAGGGTAGGAAGGTCCATGACCTGGGTATATTGCAAGACAAACTGTATTTATTTAAAAAACAATAAAAAAAAACAGAAAAAACATTAAAAACAATTGGGCAGAGCTGTGGGGAAACAAGTGAAAGGGGTTGGGTGGGACCAGATGGGAAGGACCGTGACCTGAGTATATATCCCCAAACCAGCTGTATTTATTACACAAAGAATAAAAAACAGAAAAACATAAAAAAAAAAAAAGTAGGGTAGACCTGTGGGGAAACAAATGAAATGGGTAGGACCAGGTGGAAAGGACTGTGATCTGGGTATATCCCAAGACATGTGGGTTTATTAAAAAAAAGAATAAAAAATATAAGTTGGACAGAGCTGTGGGGCAACAAGTGAAAGGGGTGGGACCAGGTGGGAAGAACCGTGACCTGAGTATATCCCAAGACAAGTTAGATTTATAAAAAAAAAAATGTGCATAAAAAAACTGAAAAAACATTAAAAAAAAAAAAAACCTTTTCCAAGAACTGTGTGGGGAAATGAAAGGGGTTTGAAGGTCTGCACCCTGTCTTGTGTGTCCTGATTGTATGCCAAGAAAGAAAAGCTGATCCCTGAGTGTGTATGTACCAAGAAGGCCTGCTGCCTGGGTGGGAAGGTCTAGCTGGATAAGTCCCAAGAAAAGGTTTCTTTGTTATATTAACAAAAAAGAAGAAAAAATACAAAAAAATTAAAAACTTTCTACTGAAGCAACTGGGTTGGAAGGTCTTATCTGGGTGAGTCCCAAGGCAGACAAGGGTTATTTTTTTTATAAAAAAAAGACAAAAAAAATATTTTCTACTGAAGCAACAGGTAGAACAGTCTTACCTGGGTGAGTCCCACGACAGAAAAAAAAAAAATTCTACTGAAGCAACGGATGGGAAGGTCTTACCTGGGTGAGTCCCAAGACAGAAAATGGTTATTTTTACATTAAAAAAAGACAATAAAATGTTTTCTAGTGAAGCAACTGGGTAGGAAGGTCTTTTACCTAGGTGAGTCCCAAGACATAGACATTTTGTAAGAAAAAAAGAAAAAAAAGTTGTTTTTTCTGAGAAAAGGAGAGGTGGGGATGTTCGTAGTTTACCTGGGTGCAGGCAGTGACATGGCACTTATATACTTATTGACCTAGCTGAAAGGAAAGCAACCAAATGTGCAAGAGGCCTCTGAAGAAGAAGTACCAGAAAAAAGGCTACATGATGAACGAGGAGTAGCAGATGCACAAGACTCGGCACTAGAACTCGAGCTACAAGACTTAACAGTTGATGAGCCAGACACAACAGACACTGCACCAATCTGCAGCAGCTCCTTTAAAAAACAAGATAAATTCTAACAAAGGAGGCTAATCATATACAGCTGGTTGTTGTTCAACAAAGACAGTAGTCAGATGAGCTGTTCTGTTTGTAAGTCTTATGTATCCATTCCTTTCAGAAGCACGTGTTATAAGACATTGACCCTGAAGACATTCTGGTAGCAATACTCATACTAAAGCATTAAAAAAATGGACTGTGAATCAATTTGGTTGGCAGTGGTAAAGGCAATAGATATGGCTACTGCACAGAGTGATGAGCAACTTAAAGGGCATTTGGGAACCGCATATTTTGTTGCTGACAATGAATTGCCTTACACAAGGTTTGTCAAATGTGTTCAGTTTCTGAAGGAAATGGAATATCCATTCTTGAAAGACTTCAAAACAGATGGGGCTTACAGCACCTACATGAATGCAGCTGGACTGTCCAAAATGCATGAGGCCATTGCACAGACCATGGTGGAGAAGATGGATGCTGCTGCGAAGATTAGCCCAGTGGTAAGCTTAATACTGGATGAGTCCACAGACATCAGCAATAGCATAAGACTAATTTTCACTAGGAGTCACTAGGAAAAGAAAGAAGCAGAAGGCTATAAGCCCATATAATGCCCATATAATGCTCCTGTTAATCATTTGTAATAGTCTAACATATTGTTATCCAACAAAACATTGTCTATTTTTGAATGTCTGCTTTGATTCACTTACAACCATCCCTAAGGGCAATAAATTCCATGGTTTGACAATTCTTTGGGAATAAAAATATGCACATTTGTTTGAGGAAGAGTGATCACATTTCAATTGTAATGGGCGCCCTCTTGTGTTTACATTAATTTGTTTAAATTCAAGTCCTATCTCGGTCATAAGATATGCATTTTTTATTATCTCTCTTGCCAGCATGAGGTCACCTGTCAACCTTCTACTCTTTAAAGACATTAGGTTAAATTTGCTTAGCCTGTCTTCATAGGAAATATTACTTGCTCCCTTCACGTATTTTGTGACTTTACATTGTATTTTCTCTGTGCGTGTAATATCCTGTTTTATAGGATCACCAAAGTTGTGAGGAGTAGTCTAAAAGGGGACATATATACTCTGTATAATGGTAGAAGTACTTTTTTGTCTCTTGATTTGAAGTGACGCCTTATAGACCTCCAAACCTTGTTTGCCCTGGTGAGTTTTTTGGTGATTTGTTTATCAAAAGAAAAGTTTTTGGTTATAAATATCTCTAAGTCTTTTTCACATTCTGATTTAATTGCTGATTATTTAAGATATAGATATGCTCTTGATTACGAGGGCCTAGATTCACAACACTACATTTATGTATATTAAAGGAAAGCCCCCAATAATTGGACCAAGATGTTAAAGTATCTAAATCTTTTTGAAGTAAATCATTGTCTGCTTGATATCTGCAAGATCTACCAATATTACGGTCGTTGGCATACTTAATAGTCCAACTATCAATGTGTAGGGAGAGATCAGCTATAAACACCTGGAAAATTAGAGGGGCCAGTACTGCGCCTTGTGGGATGCCACTTGTCACTACCCTCCTATCAGGGGTAAATCCATCTATGATTACCCTTTGAGAATGGCCTTCTAGCCAATTCTGAACCCATCTAATAAATCAAGAATGCATTGCAAAAGGAGCAAGTCTTTGGATAAGTGTCCAGTGGGGGACAGAATCAAATGCCTTTTCAGAATCAAAAAAGACTATGTCACAGGGTGTTCTATTGTCCAGACTTTGGCTGATTTTTTCATAGAAACAAGGTAGGTTCATTGCACACGATCGACCCTTTGAGAATCCATGTTAGTTAGTGTCAAAATTACCTAATGTAGATGTCAGCCTGTTTTTTATGATACCGTCCATTATTTTGCAAATAACTGGTGTTAAACTAATGGGTCTGTTGTTATCCATGTCTCCCCTGTCATCCTCTTTAAACAATGGCATCACATTAGCTGTTTTCTAGTCTGCTGGTATATGGCCTGTTTGTATACTCTGATTGAACAGTGTTTGTAGTGGTAGAATAATATGTTTTTGCAGTATTTTGACCATATCAGTAGTTATACCATTGGGGCCAGGTGAAGAACCTGATTTTAATCATTTCATTTTGTTTATGATTTCATCCTCGGTAAAGGTGATTTCTTCTGAGGGTTGGATGTTTGTAAAGCTTGTAATTGAGGTGTTAGAACCACAAACTTTACAAAAATGGTTATTTAATAGAGTTGCCATATCTACAAGGGAGTTTCATGACATTGTAGGGGTTGTAAGTGGTCCTGCTTTACATTTTTGTTTTTTCAAAGAATTTATATAGCTATAAAATAGCTTGTTGTTATCTTCTTTTTTTGGTTGTTTAGCTAGCATTTGTTCAATGTTAATTTTAGCTTTTCTTATCTTGTATTTACAATATTTTTTTATTTTTTTTTAATTCCTCCCAATGCAGGGTTGACTTATTGGACTGATATTTTTTATTCATTTTTTTTTTAATGATCATTTTTTTTAATTTTTTATTCATCCACTTTGGTTTTAGGATCAAATTCTTTTTTTTTTTTTTAATGACAGGAATGCAAAGTCTAGCTGTATTTAAAACTATTGTTTTGAGTGTGGTCCACATTTCTTCTACAGAGCTTTCTTTAAATAAATTACACCAGTCAATGGTTGCAAGAGAATGATCAATTTTGGATATGTCTGCCCTATTACATACATACAGATTTTTGATTTTTCAAATGTAGTTTTGATCTCAGTTTTGATTTTGAAATTGACCTCATTGTGATCACTATTTGCTAATGGAATGGAGACTACCTAGGGCTTTGATCTTGTTGATCATGAGTTGGTTATTAGTTCCCTGCCTAGTTTTAATTTCTCAGGTATTGCTACCAATTGGTTTGCAGATTATTTGCAAAACAGAAAGCATATCACTGAAATTCAAGGAACAAAGTCTGATTGTAGAGTAATTGCTTGTGGGATACCCCAGGGTTCTAACCCAGGGCCCCTGATATTTTCCTTTTACCTCAACTCTGCCTCTGATACATGTTAAAAATATTCTATTATTTTGTATGCTGATGATGCTGTTATTTTTAGCTCCAATAAGAAATCACAGGATGCAGTCAGTATAGTTCAAAATTATTTTCTTCTTTTTCAGTCATGGTTATTATCCCAAAAAATGGTTCCAAACACAATGGAAACAACATTTATGATTTTTGCTGGTTCTAAAATGAAAAAGGACTCAGTAGCTCCTATAGTAGATATTCAGGGTGAACCAAATGACTTAGTTGACAATTTCAAATATCTAGGTATTACCTTGGATTCGATCTTACCTTTGAAACTCATGTCACCAACATCATTAAAGTTATGCATCAGAAGCTGAGTTGTATGTACAGGATCAAACAGTTTCTAACTGATGACTCCAAAAGGATGCTTACTAATCATTTTATTTTTTGGATTACTTGATTATGAATTGGTGATTTATACTGCAACAAGTGAAAGGGCTCTGGCAAAACTAAAGTGAACTAATCATAGTTCACTAAGGTTAATGACAGATCTTCCCTTTAGGACAAATCATTGTACACTGTATAAAGAATCTAAGTGTCCATCTTTAATAAACAGAGTCAAGATTAGCTTAGGATCTCTACTATTTAAAGTTATAAGAGATTCTCTCCTTGCCTTTTTATACACTATTTCCTAAAAGTCCAAATGTACTCACTACCAGATCTCAGTGTAGATTTGTGTTTCAACTCCCACTCTGTGAAAAAAGTCTGTGGTCAGACATCTTTATTGTATTGTGCTCCCCATTTCTTCAATTCTATTCCAAGTGATCTTTTGAATAGTATTTCAATCCGTACTTTTAAATCTCAAGTTAAATTATGGTTGGATTGTTTAAATGACTGTTGATGTAATTCTAAATAAGTGTTTATTGTATAGTCTGTTTTTGTATACTGTTGCATTATGTCTTGTCCTTTTCATTGTTTTTTGTATTACTTGACGCTTGTGAAAAAGGGCAGTTGTGCTCATCTTGCTCTCAAGTATAAAACATAAAAAATTAAAAAAATGAAAAAAGACTGAGCATTTAGTGATTTTGATGTCTTCAGATGTCAATATAAAATCTAAAATGTTATTGCCTTGTGTGGGACTATGTACATGCTGTCTTAGGAACAGTTCACTACACAGATGAATAAATACCTTGGATATATCACTTGTTGCTGACCAGCTTGTCCAGTTAATTTCATTAAAATTAAGATCTCCTAGGAAGAGAATTTCTCCCATTTCTACTGCATTTTCTAATTCTTTCATTATTAGTTCAGTATTGGACGTGGTGGAATATGGGGGACAGTAAGAAAGCCCCACAATAACATAACCTATTTCTCCAACCTCTATCTTAATCCAGAATGTTTCTGTGGAGTTGGAGTATTTGATTTTTTTATTATATCTGTCAGTTTAAGATCAGCTTTGATATATATATATAGTGCTATTCCTCCTCCCTTTTTTTCTGTTCTACTATAATGGAATAACTCATAGCCCTCAATGTTTTTTACCCCAAGAGTCTGTGTTGGGCCACCATGTTTCAGATATGGCTATGATACCAGGTTACTCTATACTACAGTGAACCAAATGTTTGTCAAATTTATTGTTCAGACTTTGTGCATTAAGTAATATACCCTTTAACCTTTTTATACTTGGTTTTTCTTGTGATTAATTTGATTGGTATTTGGATTCCGTGAACTAGGGGTTGGGTAGGGTAGGCTATTATTTTCCACCCTGACACTAGTTTAAATTAAGGCAATGTTGGGTTGTCTGAAAGTGGGAGCTAAGTAGTGTGGCCCCTTTCTTATTCAGATGTAGTCCATCTCTAGCAAAAAGTGATTTGTCATGGAAAAAGGTATTCCAATGATCTATGAATAAAAAGCCCTCTCTGGAGCACCAATATTTTAGTGTAGCGTTAATCCATGCTATGGTGGAGTTCTTTGTAGGTCAAGCTCGGGGAATGGGCAACATCCCTGAGATTCTTACTTTGCACCTCTTATTCTTTATCTTACAACCTAGTTCTATCAATTCATAACAGATGTCTTTCTCATGAGTATGTCCAACATTGTTGGTTCCAACATGAATGATTATATTTGAATTTGGTCCAGTAATCAGATTGTCAATTCTAGTAGTTATGTCCTCAATTTTTGCTCCTGGTAAGCAAGTAATACTATTTCTAAGCTCATGTCCTTGCAAGAGCACTGAATCAGTAAATTTGATTATCGAGTCACCAATTACTTTTGGAGAACTAGTATTACTTGCTTGATCGGTTATTGGATCATGATTGTCTAGATTTTGATCATTGAATATAGCAAATCTGTTTGAATACTGGAAATTATAATTCGCATTTGGGAGTCAATTTATTGCTCTCTCAGCAGAAAGAGGAAAGTGTATTTCTGCTCTTCTACCTTTTTTAACTTTCCTATGTTGAACTATTTCCCATTCTGGCATGTTAGAAGGGACAGGTTCCAGTTCTTATGCTATTTTTTCTTTTCTAAAGTTGTTGCATATGAGTTGAGTTGTAATGTCTGATGAGATAACAGTGTAAGAATTTGTTCATTATTATTCACCACCACATTTGGTGTGGTATTATGCAGGTGGCATATTTCTAAGCATGTTATTAACAAAGTGCTCTAAATCTCTTAACTCTTTAGCTTTAAGTTCTGAAGTTAGTAAATTGACTTAAGTTTTAGGGCAGCTAGATTGGAACAGTTTGAGCAGTGAATGGATTGGTTGTCATTTAGAAGTGTATTATAATTAATTTCTAGATGGTTACAAGTATTATATAAACCAGCATTCTTGCCACTCACAAGTTCTAACTTCCTAAACGTAGTTGGTTATGTTTATTAAAGCGATACAAGAGTTTCTATGTACTTGTCTGTATAAAGACTTTTTTTATTTTGTTTTCACTGGAGGGAGTGCACAAACACCTACAATGTAGCACACACACTTGAAATCAAATGAATAGCTAACTAGAGTTTCAGAAAGGCTAGAGAGGTGCTACAAACATATATGCATGAGTGAACTGAGATGAACTTACAGGGTTTCCGGCCCTTGGTCCCCACCTGACATGCTCACAGACACGCATGTCTTGGCACGCATCTCAGCATGTGGTGCCTTGCTTGTCCCACTCGCTATGGGCAACTCAATAAGTACACCATGACCCAGAAGTATCAGTCGGGGTCATGAGATGAAGTCTGGAGTAAAAAGTATTACAGTTTTGTAAAATAACTGAGTATTCTAGGCAGTTCACAATAAAAGTTTTATCAATGCCTTTATCAGGTTGGTTTAAAATAAAAATGTTGTTTGCACAGAGTTGTAGTTCATGGGAAACTACCCTGGAACTACAGTAAGCACACCATTTACATACAATACTTAGAAAACAATACCCCACATACTCACTTTTACTACAACGTAGAAGTTAATGATGTAAAGGCTGAGATTAATTAGGAGACACTTTGTCAACTTCTGAATGGGAAGGGAATTACTGGTAAAAAAGTTGCTGCTGTCTGTATTGATGAAACATCAGTTATGACTGGCTGTTGTCAAGGTATAGTGTAAAACTAAGAACTGATTATAACCCTAAATTGATTGGAGTACACTGTATAGCCAATTGGTTGGCTTTGTATGCCAATGATGCAGCTCAGTCTGTGGAACAAGTGAAACAATATCAACAAGATTGGTGGTCCTTTTTTATTTTCTTCAGTAGTTCTGCTATCAGAAGCAACAAATTGCATAAACTACAGAAACAGCTCGAAGAACGAGTTCTGAAATATTGTCAGCCTCATGCAGTTCGGTAGCTGTCCATTTATGGTGCAGTAACTGTTGTATGCAGGTCTCTTAAATCGTTAAGAGATTAATTAGTACAAAAGTCTTCTTCCAATTCACCTAATAGTGACAGAGCGAAAGGACTGTTGCTGTCTGTACGTCAGTTTAACTTTGTGGCTCTTTCTCAAGTAATGCTGGACATCTTGTCACATATTGTGTCTCTTTCAAAACATTTTCAAAGGGAAAATCTTAGTTTCTTCACTGTGCTACCAATGGTCACAAGTATTAAAGGGGCTGTACGGTCTTTGATTGAAAACCCAGGTCCATCAGAGAGACATTTTTTCTATACTGATCTTGAAGGCAATAAATACAAAGGTGATAAACTCTTTGACATTCACACTCAGAGACCAGATTTTGACAACTTAAAAACCACATTCATCAATGATTTGATTGATGAACTGGACAGACATTTGCCTCCAAGAGACCTTAGACATAGTAAGCTGTTTCTCCATTTTAGAACCCAAGAGAACTGCAGCATTGAAACAGCATCCAGATGATTTAATTACATATGGACTGTCTAGATAGAATACTAAAGCACATTCACTGTCCAATTATAAAAGGACATGGGAGAGTCTCCATACTCTGTACCCGCTTCATTCTGGAGGGGTCCCTTTATTGGACCCCTAGTAGGTCCCTGAGATGACTCTCAGTAGCAAGAAGAATAGTGCCTCTTATGCATAGACCTTTTCAGGGTATCTTTCCTCATGAATGCCAAGCCTTGGGGGGAGGGAGGCAATCCCTCAAGGAGGGAGGGGGAAGGGAGGAGATTGGAGGGCAGGGGGTCTGGACATGCTAATGTTGTTACCTTGATATATTCTGTGTACTACGCCTCTACATGTCTGGATGTTTTATAAAACTTCAATAAAGTTTCAAATTTAAAAAAGAATACTGAAGCACTTCCACTTTTTACAGCTGCAGTGTGCGGAGCTTTGCAGATGTCTTGCTGTTACAGTAGAAAAAGGGATCTCTCCTGATTCTGAACAGACTAGATAAAATTGCAGGTTTTGTGTAATTATTCCACTAGTTGAAAAAGTCTGCTGTGTTCATTCAGCTGAGCAGTGTTACACAGGACTACTTTTTGGTTACTAGCTTGAATCTGGGTACTATTCTCTTTCAAGAAATATTGATAGCTCATAAACATGTCAACTTAGCCTTTCCCAGCCATAAACTAGATGATCTGATACCTTTTATTGGACCAACAAAGATTTATAGAACATCCTAAGCTTTTGAACTAACACACAGCACTTCTTCAGAGGAATAACAACTTGCTTACAAGAGCTGTCTTTTAAGAACCCAGAGCAATATTAGACAGGAAAAAACCTTTTACACATCAGTGTGACAGATAAGAGGAGCAATTAGTTAAGAAATACAACTAAAGAGATAAGGAAACATCCCTGAAAACCATAAGAGGGAGTAGGTCAAATATCACAGAATGGAATGTTCATATAGTAAATTTATCTGATGTTAAATGTCTTACTGAAAGTAAGTTGGTTTGTGTGTGTGTGTGTGTGTGTGTGTGTGTGTGTGTGTGTGTGTGTGTGTGTGTGTGTGTGTGTGTGTGTGTGTGTACCAGAAACAGCAGGTCTGTTATACGAAATTAAAGTCCACAAACTCATCACCCACCAGTTAAAATCCAACCTCTAACACACATAGTTCAATAAATTAGACAGAACCACATTATATATAAGCATATTTAAAATATGTAAGACCAATATCTGCCCATGTGTTGTACCTGAAACAAGAAGGAAGCATTAACACAGACATGGTATTAAAATGAAGAAGACTGAAAAACCAGTGGGACAACATTTCTCTCAGGCTGATCACAACATCTTTGACCTCTCAGTCCTTGTTCTCAACTGACATTTTGAAAATACACAATGGAGAAGGGCATTTGAGGTTAAACGTATCTATCTTTTGAATAGTGCTAATGATGGCATGAATATGGACATTGGGTTCATGTCCCTTTACACTTTTTAAAGTGCTCCTGCTTCCTTCTTGTTCTTCATGCAGTGATTCTGAGCATTGCTCTCCCATGTAGGCAGTCCTTCACCTTTCACCAGCACACAGTACACCACTGTGATGGGTGCCATGTCGCCTTACTGTGTCCATGCAGTGCTTATGAGCATCACTTCCCTGTGCATGTAGTCCCTCACCTTTCACCAGCACATAGCATCCCACCGTGATGGGTCCATGTCACCCCACTGTGTTCATGCAATACTTTTGAGCATCACTCCACAATGCAGGCTGTCCCTTACATTTCACCAGCTTGCATTACACCATGGTGATGGCTGCCATGGTGCCGAATTATGTTCATGCAGTGCTTTTGAGCATCACTCCACAGTGCAGGCAGTCCCTTACCTTTCACCAGCATGCAGTACACAACTGTAATGAGTGGCATCTTGCCCCACTGTGTTCATGCAGTCCTTCTGAGTGTCACTCCACAGGGCAAGCAGTCCCTCACCTTTCACCAGCATGCAGTACACAGTTCTTTTGGGCACCATGTCACCCAGCTGTGTTCATGCCGTGCTTCTGAGCATTGCTCCCCAGTGCAGGCAGTCCTTTACTTTTCACCAGCATGCAGTACACAACAGGGATGGGTGCCATGATGCCTCACTGTGTTCGTGCAGTGCTTCTGGGCATCCCTCCTCAGTTCAGGCAGTCCCTGACCTTTCACCAGCACACAGTACACAAGCATGCTTGGTGCCATGTTGCACCTCTGTGTCCATGCAGGGCTTCAAAGCATTGCTTCCCAGTGCAGGCAGTCCCTCACTTTTCACCAGCTCACAGTACACTGCCATGATGGGTGCCATGTCACCCCATTCTGTTCATGGATTGCTGCTGAGCATCACTTTGCAGTGCAGGCAGTCCCTAACCTTTCACCAGCATGCAGTATGCAGCTCTTATGGGTGCCATGTCACCCCTCTGTGTCCATGCATTGCTTCTGAGTCTTGCTCCCCAGTACAGGCAGTCTCTTACCTTTCACTCACACACAGTACGCAACAGGGATGCATGCCATGATGCCCCACAGTGTTCATTCAGTGCTTCTGAGCATTGATCCTCAGTGCAGGTAATCCCTACCCATTCACCAGTCTGCATTACACCACTGTGATGGGTGCCATGTTGCTTCACAGTGTTCATGCAGTGCTTCTGAGCATCAAACCACAGAGCAGACACTCTCTCACCTTTCACTAACATAAAGTATACTACCGTGATTGGTGCCATATTGCCCACTGTGTTCAAGTTGTGCCTCTGAGCAGCAATCCACAGTGCAGGCATTCCCTCACCTTTCACCAGCACAGAGTACACCACCTTGATGGGTGCCATGTCACCCCACTGTGTTCATTCAGTGCTTCTGACATTACTCCCTTGTGCAGGCATTCCCTCATCTTTCACCAGCAAGCAGTACACCACTGTGATGTGTGCCTTGCCACTCTACAGTGTTCATACAGGTCTTCTGAGCATCACTCCCCAGTGCAGGCAGTACCTCACCTTTCACTAGCATGCAGCACACCAAAGTGATTGGTGCCATGTGGCCCCACTGTGTTCAAGCTGTGCATATGAGCATCACTTCCTTGTGCAGGTAGTCCCTCACCTTTCACCATTACAAGTACATCACCATGATGTGTGCCATGACACCCCATTGAGTTAATGCAGTGCTTATGTGCATCACTCCATAGTGCAGGCAGTCCCTGACTTTTCACCAACATGCAGTATGCAGCTCTTATGGGTGCCATGCCGCCCCTCTATGTTCATGCATTGCTTCTAAGCATTGCTCCCCCGTACAGGCAGTCCCTTACTTTTCACCAGTAAACAGTATGCAACAGGGATGGGTGCCATGATGCCCTACTGTGTTCACACAGTGCTTCTGAGCATCACTCCTCAGTGCAGGCAATCCCTACCCATTCACCAGTCCACACTACATCACCGTGATGGATGCCATGTTGCTCCACAGTGTTCATGCAGTGCTTCTGAGCATCAATCCACAAAGCAGGCACTCCCTCACCTTTCACCAGAACACAGTACACCACCTTGATGGGTGCCATGTCACCCCACTGTGTTCATGCAGTGCTTCTGGCATTACTCCCTTTTGCAGGCATATACTCATCTCTCACCAGCAAGTAGTACACCACCGTGATGTGTGCCCTGTCACACCAGAGTGTTCATACAGTGCTACTGAGCATCACTCCACAGTTCAGGCGGTACCTCATATTTCACCAGCACACGGTACACCATGCTGATGGGTGTCATGTTGCCCCACTATGTTCATGCAGTGCTTCTGAGCATTACTCCACAGTGCAGGCGGTACCTCACATTTTACCAGCACACAGTACACCCCCGTAATGGGTGCCATGTCACCTCACTGTGTTCATCCAGTGCTTCTGAGCATCACTCCACAGTTCAGGCAGTACCTCATATTTCACCAGCACACAATACACCACGCTGATGGGTACCTTGTTGCCCCACTATGTTCATGCATTGCTACTCAGCATCGCTCCTCCATGCAGGCAGTCCCATACCGTTCACCAGCACGCAGTACACAACCTTGATGAGTGGCATGTCGCCCCGTTATGTCCATGGGACAAAGCTGTTTATCTCCTTCAGCACCGTGACTTGCCCCCATGTGGGCCAGTCCTCCCAGCCCCATCACACAACTTCCCTGGGACTTACCTTTTCCGGTGGTCCTGTCACAGGACCATGGATCAGAGGTCCTAGCCGTCGATATGGGGCCTGCTAAAGGGTAGGCCATCACTGTTCTACAGTTGGAGGGCTTTTCTTCCTGTTTTCTCCCCTGTTGGGCCCAGACTTGTGTGCTCAGCCTCCATGGAAACACCTCAAGTGTCCAGGTGTGGGGTCCCTTCCCATGCTGTCCCATGTTGCTGTCACCTACTGTAGATACCTCTCCCTGTCCTAAAGATGTGCATTCTGCCTCCCATGCCAGTTCTCAAGTGTCCTAGGTCCGTTCTTGAACCTGGGTTGCTGGCAAGGCAGTCAGTGCTAAAAGCAATGCAATCAGTGGCTAAAAGCTTGAAACAGAAATAGGTAGACAAACCTATAACTGGAAACCAGAACTACACAGAGTAATGGCCCCATATTAAAAGGTATCAGGCTGCCCCTTGCAAAGTCCCTGAGTGCAAATTAGCACAGTTCACTAAATTTGATATACTCAAACATGTTTGGAGCAAAGTGCGAGTGCCCCAAGCATGTTTGACTATAGCCCCGCCAAAGCAAAAATGAGGCACTATAATGGGCATGCAGCACAATTCACATTTCCCTGCTGGCCAATTAGTGCAAATCCACACAGTTCACTAAATTTGCTATACTCAAAAATGTTTGGAGCAAAGTGCGAGTACCCCAAGCATATTTAAATATAGTCCCCCTAAAGCAAAAATGAGGCACTGAAACGTGCACTCAGCACAATTCACATCCCCCTGCTGGCCAGAGATACAGTGCCTGGTCACTGAAAACATACAGACTGTGATGGAGCCAACTCATTTAGATCATCCTAGACCTGTTAGTGTTACAATAGGTACAATCAGGAACGCACTGAAAATGAGATACTGCATGTTAACTGACCTATACTGGATAATGACATTGCAAAAATGTATAAAATCAGGACCCCATTAAAAATTAGATTCTGCATTTTACCTGTGTCAACTCTACTAAATACACTGGAAAAATGCGTAAAAGCAGGACCTTACTGAAAATGAAATATTGTAGCTGCTCTATCCTACTAATGACACTCACACCCTATGTGTGTGCACAACTGTTGTAACAGCTACATGTGTAAGTGTGTGTGTGTGTGTGTGTGTGTGTGTGTGTGTGTGTGTGCGTGCGTGTGTTGTGCCCATTGTCAAGGGGTGTATATATGTACAGAAGCAAAAACACTTTTCATTGCATTACCTTGATGTTTATGGTTTTGTTTTTTCTACTATTGTGGTGTAAATGTGGGACTTCTATATTATGTACAGGTACAGGTACAGTATGTATGTATGTATTTATTTATTTATTTAGCAGTGTCAGTGGCTCAGCAGGTAGCACACTTGCCTCTGAGCTGGGCGATCAGAAGGCTGTGGATTCTATCCCCACACCAGGCACTTGGGTTAAATCCCAATACTGACATTGTAGTGCAGCATGAGTGGGTGCTGCACTCCTGAGGTGCTGTCTTTCAGATAAGACATTAAACTGCGGTCCCATCTGCCTGTTCTGGTGGTAGTTCAGGTGGATGTTAAAGATCCCATGGCACGTCTTGAAAAGTGCAGGGGAATTTCCCCAGTGCCCTGGTCAAATTTCCCCCATTCACTGAAATACTACCAACAGCTTAATCTGGTTCAAGGTCAGTTGGCATTCATCTGTATCCCCCTCCACTGGGCTGTGCCTGAAAATAGGCAGAATTTGTCTAGTGCACTTACCCAGTCAACAAAAAAACTAAATACATTTATTTAAAATGTTTCACCAGGAAAGACTTACTGAGCTGAAAAATAACTCATTTCCAGATGCATCCTGGGGGGAGGGGGAAGAGATGTGCAATAATAACGTATACAATAAAACATCACACAGAGATATAAAATAAACTGCACAAAACTAACATGAATGCGGTTTGTCAGACAGGTCAAATTATTGGCAAAATGTTTACAAGGACCCAGCAAGGAATCTGTTCCACGGGTAGTACTTTTCAGTAGTGAGGGCACCAGGGGATAGGGTGCTGAAGGAAGGAGCACAGATTGGGGGAAGAAGGGAAAGTGTAGACAAGTGAGGAAGGAAGAAGAGAGGGAGAAGCGTTGGTTAGGTGGGTGGAGGGGCAAGGAGGAAAAAGAGGGGAAGATGGTAAATTGAGGAGCGTGGAAGGGCTATGATTCAAAGGCAGCCACAGGGGTAAGTGATGTGGTCATGGAGAAAGAGGGAATTAAATCAAATCAGCTTTATTTCTAAAAAGGTGCTATTCCAAAGATCATAGCGCCCTTGCAATAAATACATAAAAGCACATGTAAAAACATCAATCATAACATTATAGTCAGTTCATAGAATATTATCGCCAAAGGCAAGCCCAAATTATTTTTATTTATTATTTTTATTTATTAGAATTTCAGATAAATACCTTTGCGCTAATGGCTCTTTTACAAAGGTTCCATGTCAGTATACAAAGAATTGAAGTACAGTTTGTGCTAGATTAGCAGGCAAGCAGTTTGAAAACAAAATTCAGTACAGGGTATACATGGTCTAAAAGCTACAGGAAATATAAATAACAGTTAGAACAACACAACCAAGCATACATTTAAGAATGATGAGTCACAACAAACAATATTTACATGAATTAAAGCTGGCAGAAGGCATTGTGAAAGGGGAAAGGTGGTATGGAAAAACTGAGTTGCTGCCAGTTGTGCCAGGTAGCGTAGGAAAGTAGAAGAGTGAGTGGGTATAGAGGGGTAACTAGGAGGGAGGTGGAAGGAGAGGTGGGAAGGAGGCAAGGATTGGGGAACAAGTGCAACAGCTGGTGGGGTGAACAGATTAGAAAAGGGAGAGAGGAAGGGAGTTTAAGGAGGGTAAGAGAGGAAGGTGGTAGACCAGGTCTAGGGAGAGAGGCAGGGGTATATATGGGGGGGGAGGGTGGTGGCAGGCAGAGGTGATGATAGTAGAGAGGAGCAAAGAACAGGAGTGACTGCCAGGGAGGTAAGGAGAAACAGCCACAGGGGGCACTGGACAAAAGCGTTTGACGTAGCTTGTGTTTGAATGAGCAGAGGGTGCCTAAGTTGGTGAGTTCACTGCTCAGGGGGTTGAAGATTTTAGGGGGCTCTACCTGCCAAAGACTGCTGGCCTTGGGCACTGCGACAGCAGGGAACAGACAGAGAATAGTTGTCAGAGCTTCTTGTGTAATGTGGGCAGTTAGCTGGACTTAAGAGAGAGACTGAACCCCAGGAGGCATGAGTCCAATCAATTACTTTTTTGCTAGTAGGCAGGTTTGGAAAGTAATCCTTCCCAGAAATTGTAGCCATTTGACTGTTTGTAGAGGTTGCAGGTATGTGTGCGGTGGCCAGCACCAGTAAGGAGTCTGCAGGCACTATTTAGTGCTGTAATGATTTGCCGTAGTGCTGTAGCTGTGGCTGCTCCGTAGATAACAAGCCCATAATCAATGATGGAGACAACAGAGCTGTGTATTGCTAGCTTAAAGGCATCAGGTGTCAGGCAGTGTCTATGTTTATAGAGAAGGCCTATATGGATATTTACAGATTTTGCAACTGAATTGATATGGCTGGTGAAGGACAGAGTAGGGTCCAGGGTTATACCAAGGTATTTGAAAGTCTGCGTCTGGTTCAGGGTCACACCCGAGCTGTTTTTGATAGCCAGCTGTTGGTGTTTATGTTTGTTATGTGTACCGTGAAACAGCATAGTCTTTGTTTTCTTGTAATTTAGCACTAGTTTCTGTGAGACGAACCATGCCTCAACTTGCATGAAACTTTCATGCAGTTGTTTCTCCAAGAGGGAAGGGTCAGAATTCTTAAAGAAAATTACTGTGTCATCAGCATACAGAATAATGTTTTCATCACAGGCAGATGGGAGATTGTTCAGGAATATGCTGAAAAGAAGGGGTCCCAGTATTGACCCTTGGGGAACACCAGCCCGGACAGGTAGTTTGGAGGAGAGGGAGTCACCAATCTTAACTTGTTGTGACCGGTTGGAGAGATAACTGTTGAACCATTGTAGAGTATCATGAGAGAGCCCTAAGTTGCCAAGTTGTTCCAATAGTAATGGATGATTGACTGTATTGAAAGCCTACGAGAGGTCTATGAAGGTGGCACCGGCAAGTTGTCCTTGGTCTAGTGCTAGATGAATGTGACCCATAAATTCAAGGAGGGTAGAGGTGGTACTATGGCCTTTGCAAAAGCCGGGCTGCTGTGGGCATTGCAAGTTGTATTTCTCCAAGTACTCCACCAATTGGTCTGTGACAATTTTTTCAAGAGCTTTGGATAAAGGGGGTAGGATGGAGATGGGCCTATAGTTACAGTGTAGTGCCCTATCCCCAGACTTGTGTATTGGAGTCATCAAGGCAGACTTCCACTTGAGTGGGAACTGGGAGAGCATGAGGGACCAGTTAATAATCTTAGTAAGAGGGTGCAGGACATCGTCAAAGATGAGAGCGATGAGTTTCAAGTCAAGTGTGTCCCCACTTGATCTGGATTTTCCGAGCACCTTGAGGAGGTATTTTTTGGCATCCCTTTCAGTAACTGCCTTTAAATAGAAATGTGGATGATTTGTATCCAGAGTCCGTTGATATTGGGAGGTCGTGGTTTAGTTGGTGTCAAAGAAGTTAGAGGGAAGCACATGGCTGTGGTCAGTGAATGCCAGATTGAAAGTACTGGCAATTGTGGTGGGGTCCAGGGTGTTGCTGCTATCAGCTTTTAGCATATTAGGAGTTGCTTTGGATGTTTTCCCTATAACTTCAGAGAGACTTTGCCAGACTTTCCTTCCATCTGACATGAGTTTGATAGGGTGCTCCTGTAGTAGCTGGCTTTTTCAGTGTGGATAGCTCTGGTACAGGCATTCCTGGCAGCCCTGTATGCCTGAAAGTTTGCTTGGTTGCCAGAGGCTGTAGCACAAGCCCATAGAAGGTCCCGAGCTTTTAGTTGGTCTAGCAGTTTGCCTAAGATCCAAGGGTTGTCAAGGCCTTTAATTTTACGTTTCTGAAGGGGGGCATAGATATCACATGCTGCATTGAACTTTGAGATAAAGTATTGAAGTGCAGCATCAATATCCAGAGTGGTGTCAATCGGGGACCAGTCTTCTTGTCGCAGGAGTGCCTTAAGTGGTGCAAGGTGTCCCCTAATTAGGATTCAACTGTTGATAGTTTTCGCATGGGGTTTATTGAATTTATTTAACCATATGCACTGAACTGGGGAATGGTCACTAATGGCATCAGGGAGAACTGTGGTGTAGCTAATATGGTCAGGGCAATTTGAGAGTACCCAGTCCAGTAAGGTACTGGTCTCTGTTCTATAATTGATCCTAGTGAGTGAGGTAACTAGCTGTGTAATATTTGCAGCTGCCAAGGCATCCTTGTAGTTGCTTGCACTGGGGGCAAGCCAGTTGACATTAAAGTCCCCTAGCAATATAACTTCCAAGTTAAGCTTTAGACTACTTTTGCAGGTAAGGAATGGGTCTAGGCTTGTTGTTGTAAGTTTGGGTGGAATATATACAGAGGCTGTCGTCAGAGCTTTGTTATGGGCCCCAAGAATGACTAATAGCAAGGACCTGAAGCTTATCTCCATTAATGGGTAGGGTCAGGGCATGCCCTGTCATAGAATCTTTAAGATAAAAGGCACAGCCACCCCCTTTTTTGGATAGTCGATCCTGTTGAAAGATAGTATACTCAGGTATTGTCACAGCAGTGTCAAGGATAATTGGAGACAACCAGGTTTTGACTACAGATAGTACATCTGTGCTGTGCTGTGCTGCCTAGGCAGTGAGGGCATCTAATTTTTTGGTAAGGCTGCAGATGTTGATGCTAGTTAGCGAGAGGGTCCATGTTCTACGTTGCTCCCTAGGGGTAGCTAGGGGTGATCCAGAGTTGGGGTGAACCTTGCCTGATATTAGCAGAAGTAGCAGTATTAGTCTTTTTAGGATGTTTAGATATTAGTTTAGGTGTTTCAGGTATGTTTTTAAAGTGGTTTTAAAGCTCGCCACTGTCAGGCACTCTCTTATCCGACGAGGTAGAGAGTTCCACAGGGCAGGGGACACAAACATAAATGCCCGTGATTCAGATGTCTTCATCCAAACCCTGGGAACCTCTAGCAATCCCTCATCAGCTGAGTGGAACAGTCCGAAGGGGAAGTAGGGACACAGAAGATCTTTCAGGTAGGTTGGACCCTGTCTGTGTAGGGCATTATAGGTCAGCAAGCTGACCTTGAAGGTCATCCACCAATGAACTGGCAGCCAGTGCAGTTCACACAGCACAGGAGTAATATGACTGGACCAAGATACCCCAGTTGACAGCCTGGCTGCTGCATTCTGCACCAACTGCAGGCAGAGGCTATCAACCCCCGGAAGCCCTAGGTACAGAGAGTTACAGTAGTCAAGGTGCGAGGTCACAGAGGTGTGGATCAATGTTGGAAGGTCACTGGATGGAACAAGGTGTTTAATTTGTGCGATATTCCTCAGATGGTAAAAAGAGGACTTGACGATGGCTGACACCTGTGAATGAAGTGTCAGTTCATCATCAAACATAACACCCAGATTCCGCACCTGTTCAGAAATCAGTAACTGGCTACCCCCAAGCCAAAGCCCGGAGGGGCAGTCAGCCACCAGCTTGTCTGTCCTGTGACCCAGATCCACTACCAACATCTTGGTCTTGTCAGGATTCAACTTCAGCCAGCTGGCATTCATCCAGTCCTGTATCTCGGCGAGGCAGTTTACATTTACAAAAAGCCCTACTGATCCATTCACTCCCCGTTCCATGCAAATCTCCAAATAACAATATAAGTACATGCAACAATAAAAGACTCACAAAACGGCTACAGCTAACTGCACTCAAACATGCGCTCATGCTACTACTACTATTGGCAGGTGATATACACCCTAACCCGGGGCCGGCATCAGCTACTACTGCTAGAAACCAAAACAAAGTAGGTCTGACGCTGGCTTCCCTAAACATACGTAGCCTACCAAAAAAGTTAACTCTTCTCCAAGGGTGGGTCGCACAACACTCTCCAGACATCCTTGCCCTATCTGAAACATGGTTAAGTACCCGTATCCCTGACTCCACTGTTGCACTAAACGACTACATCGTATTTAGAGATGATAGGGAGGGAAAGAGGGGGGATGGGTGCGCAATCTATGCCAGAGCAAAATTTAAGCCTCTACTAATCCCCTTGCCAAACCCGAAATACGGTGCACAAGCAGTCACCATCAAGATTACAATAGGCTCCCTCGGGAAACCGCTGTATATAATGTCAGTTTATATACCCAACAACCAGAGAGAAGCTTTTGATTCTATACTGGCTAATATAGCTATGCTCCCCACAAAAAGTGATCTCATAGTAATGGGCGACTTTAATGTAAATTGGTTATCAAAAGGAGCAGACCACTTTAAAGATGCAGCAACTGCACAAGATCTGACTCAGGTTGTCCAAACCCCCACGCGTCGAGACCCAAGAACAGGTGCACATACGCTCCTTGATCTCATCCTGACGAACTCCCCCAAACACCTATCTAACGTCAAAGTCCTCCCTGACATCCTTAGTGACCACTCTCCTCTCTCCTGCACCTGGTCCAACAGGAGCCCCCACAAACGCCCTAAATTACCTTACCAAAGACACCTCAAACAGGGAGCAATATCCAAGATTATCCATAGCCTCTCCACCAGTGACTGGTCCCCGGTCCGTAGCGCCATATCTGTCGATGGAGCTCTGACCTCCTTTATTAATATCTTCAATGCAGCCTGTGACAAACATGCCCCCCTTGCCAAAAAGTTCATAAAAGCAAGGGATACTCCGTGGATAGCACAATTCCTACTGGACCAGATGTCACATAGAGACAATCTCTGGTACAAAGCCCTCAATTCAAAAGTCCCCCATGACAGACAGCTCTACAGGGAAGCCAGAAATAAATGCACCAGGGCCATTCGGCTAGCCAAGGCAAACCACTACAAACAAGCCCTAACAGAGTCCTGGGGTACAGGGAGCAAGTTTTGGAGCAACAACAAAGAACTATGTGGGAAATCAGATAACCAACCGCCTACCCAAATAACTCTTAATGGCACACCCTCACAAGACCCTACCTTAATAGCTAATACTCTGAATAATTCTTTCTCAGACCTCAGCCACATACTCCCTCCAAACTTCTTTAGCCCACCCACTTCATCACCACACACCCCCTCACCGGAGATCAGCAGACCACCTTTTCGGTTTAAACCCATCTCGTGTAATAAAAACAAATGCTACCTCACACTAGCCTTAAAAAACAAAAGACACAGCAGTGATAGCCTAGACCTAAAGATCCTGCGACTAACACTAAATGTAATCATCCCTCACCTAACTAAAATATTCAACCTATCACTTCATCAAGGGCAATTCCCAACTCTCTGGAAAAGGGGTAGCATCACCCCTCTACTAAAAAAGGGTGATCCAACTGACCCTGGGAACTGTAGGCCTATCACGATTCTCCCTCCTCTCTCAAAAGCCCTCGAAAGAATAGTGTCAGACCAACTCACTGAATACCTGACAAATCACTCCCTACTCTGCCAAGAACAACATGGCTTCAGAGCAGGTCATAGCACCACCACGGCTCTCCTCTTGCTTACGTCATATATCCATGAAGCCCTCGATGTGGGTGACTTAGCAGGAGCAATTTTCATAGATCTAACTAAAGCATTCGACACAGTTAATCATGATTTACTTTTACACCAACTCCCATCACTCAACCTAGGCCCAGAGGCCTTACTCTGGTTCAAGAACTACCTCACAGACCGGACACAAGAAGTTAAAATAAATACCACTCTATCCTCAAAACTCGCAGTTAAATCAGGCGTACCACAAGGATCAATTCTAGGCCCGCTCCTATTCACCCTATTCCTGAATACCATCCCTAGCGCCTGCAACTGTAAGCTCCTACTATATGCAGATGATGCAGTAATCTTTTGGAAAGACTCCACCCTGAATGCTCTTCAGCAAATTCTCCAGACTAATTTCCAGGAAATAGAACACTGGTTCATGAAACAAAGGTTGGTACTAAATCTCAGCAAAGCAAAGTCCATGATCTTTACGCATAGACAAAGCCCTTACTATGGCTCCCAACTAAACATAACCAACCACCAGGGCACCATAATTGATCAAATAACACAATTCAAATATTTGGGCATCACACTAGACTCATCACTGACCTATCACATGCACATAGACCAACTCTCAGCCGCAGTAAATGCCAGATTAGGGACCCTTTTCAGGCGCAGACAATGCCTTCCGCCCCGTGCCCTACGTCTGGCAGTAAGTAGCGCGGTCCTATCTCTGGTAGACTATGGAATAACAATTTATGGAGCAGCTGACCCCACGGCACTAAAACGAATCAATCTGGCCCTTAACAAAGCTAGTCGGCTGGTTACGGATAGTGACAAGCTAACCCATACGTGCGAGCTCTACAAAAAAGCTAACTGGCTGACTTTCTCAGGCAGGTTAAAATACCACACCTGCCTCCAGGACAAAAAAATCCAAATGGGTAGTACACCCATTGGACTAGACTCACTAATAAAACTCAGCACTCACAGGATCTCCCCAAGACACCCAGCGAAACACATACCTTAGTCCCCTAAGAAGGACAACGCTAGGCCAAAGGTCTTTTGCTTATCGGGCACCCACCTGGCTCAATGAACTCCCCCCATCCATAGCACGTACCCCAAGCATTAGACAGTTCAAAGCCAGCATCAAGATGCACCTGCTAGACTCAGAGACCTGTTGCTGCACCTGATCACATTACGCCACTTAGATGCAGGGTTGTCCATCCAACCTGAGATAAGGTCCTTTGATTGCAAAGTGAACCACACTTCTGGATAGTACTCAAGTTCTTAAATGGTGCACTGTATATCTGACTTGGGCTGCAATAGCAATCCCAAAATGTAACTACCAATCCATGGAATTATGTCTTTTGTCTTCATGTAATCACCTATGTACACTAATATTCAACTATTGTTGTTATTGTCTGTTTGCCCTGACGTGGAGCCTTTGTAAAGGAGTCGCTGACTCAAAGGTTGTAATTCCAAAACTTTAAATAAATAAATAAATAAAATAAATAAACACTGTGACTGCACTATCCTGATCGAGCACAAAGGACAAGTAAAGCTGGGTGTCATCTGCATAGCAGTGAAACCCCAGACAATACTTCCTTACAATGTCCCCAAGTGGCAACATATGCATTGCAAACAACATGGGGGATAGCACAGAGCCCTGCGGTACCGACACATGGCAGAGAGAATAAATCCCTGACACCACTCTCTGAGACCTGCCAGTGAGGAATGAGTGGAACCATCTGAGGCCAGACAGGCCACAGATGAACCGCAGGTGCTCCAGCAACATCTTATGGTCCATGGTGTCAAAAGCTGCCGAGAGATCAAGGAGGACCAAGATAGAATGGGTCCTCCTATCTCTCACGATCAGGAGGTCATTAAGCACCCAAACAAGGGCAAGTCTCAGTGCTATGCCTCTTCTGAGATCTGGGCTGGAGAGGATCATAGATATCATGGATGGTAAGATGATTCTCCAGTTGCAATGCAACCACCTTCTCAATAACCTTCCCAACAAATAGGAGGTTAGAGACTGGTCTGTGTTAGCAGGGCAGACCAGATCTAGAGAGGTTTTCTTAAGGAGTGGCATCACCACCGCAACCTTCAGGGATGCCGGAAACTCACCTGACCCTAACAAGCTCCAGACTATCTCAGCTATCTCAATGTGGACTGATGCTTTTTGGAAGGAGGAGCCCTTCAGTGCGAAGGGGCCGGCCTGGCTGAATTCTCCTGGACCATGAAACCTGGACTTCTGTGTGGCTCTATCTGCACCAGCCCAACTGGTTCTGTTGGAAGGTGCTTTGCTAACACCTTAACGTGAGGTCTGACCAGACCGGTTAGAGATGTTCATTTGTTGGACTCCTTTCCTGGGAAATGCGGAAGTGGAGGGCATCCACCTCATGTATCTCCTGGTGGAAGGCCGAATTTTCTACAGTAGCTCTTATTGTAGCCACCTGGGTTTTTTCAGTTTACAACAGTCTTGCATCAATTTACCAGCTGCCTGAAGAGTGCTGCCAGCCCGAGGTCCCCCCCCCCACTGGATTATTGTTGAAGGGGAGGGGGGTTGGATTGGATGGTGGCTGTGTAGATCTGGACCTGGAACTTTTCCATCTTTGGTGGGGAATTTGCTTCTGGACCCCTGTGGCTGGTGAGAATGGCTGAGGGGATGATTCTCCGGATTGCTCTCACGCCAGCTTTTTGAATGTTTAATAACTTCACTATAATATCTGCCTTAGGGTGGAGGTTGGTGAGAGGGCCCTCCATCTTTATCTATTTTGGGCAGTGAAGAATTTTTCTGCTGTAAAAACTGTGTTTGACATTGGCAATAACTTTGTGTTAATCTGTTTGAACTTATTATAATGGGATCGTTGGACATTGCTCTCTTGCATTGAATTTTCTGCTCTCTGTTGTTTCTTGCTTTCTTTGGGTGGTTGGGAAGGGTTGGTTTCAGATTTTAGAGGTAACTGTGTGGTTGTGTGGTGTGAGTCATTAGGGTTTGTTTTGTATTAGTTGTGTGGCTGTATGTGTGATTGGTACTTAGTCATAGTGTAAGAGAGCTATCCGGGGGTATAACATGTGTCTGGGGAGGTCTGTGGGTCTAGGGCAGGCTAGAACTGTGGATGGGGCATCCCAGCTTCTTGATCTGTGGCCCTTTACCAACCTCCCAGTTTCCATCACTACAGCTCGAAGCTGTTGGGAGGTTGGGATTAAGAGGTCTCACATTGACTGGGTGTGGTGGGGCACCCCGTGCTGTGCAGATGGGGGTAGGATTGAGGTCATTGGATGCAGAAGGTGTCCTGGGTGTCGGCAGACCTTAGAGAGAGGCCAGACATGTCTGGTTCCCATCCCTAGGGTTCCCACCAGACCGAGTGGGGTAGTAACCAGTAGGGCGACACTATCCACCAATCCCCTGAGGGCAGTGCTTTGCAATGACAGATCGATCAGGAACAAAACCGCAGTTATAGTGGATTTGATTTCCTCGGTCAATCTGGCGTGCATCACTGAGATCTGGGTGGGCGACGATGCTGGTCCGGTTTCAGAGGCTGCCATTCCCCCCCCCCGGTACTCAGTAATGCACTGCCCTAGAGTGGAGTGTAGAGGTGGGGGAGTGGCCATCTGTTTTAGATCTGAACTTGGCTTCACTGTGCACCCAGTGAGAAAACCAGGATCTTTTGAATGTGTGGCCATTCATGGGAGTCCAGGCACAGGCTGCAGGATTCTCCTGATTTACCACCTCCCCGGGGCATCAGGAGAATTCCTGCAGGAGGTGGCCAATTTCATTGTTGGCAAAATGTTGGAGTCCTCCAGATGTTTAATTCTGAGGGACTTCAATGTCTGGGTCTATAACGAAACTTCTAGGCTAAGTTATAACCTTCTCCAGACAATGTCATCTCTGGGCCTGTTGCAAGAAGTTTCTTCTGTGACCCACCAGGGCCGCCGCATGTTGGACCTGGTTTTCTCGCTGAAGCTTGAGGTTAGTAACCTCAAGACTGATCAGGTCATTTGGCCCGATCATTGCACAGCGGAGTTCTAGTTTGGGGCCCCCCTGAGAGCCCTCACCCTGAAGAGACAGTAAACTACCGCTCATCTCCCAGTGTAACCTGGGGGGAAGGAGTACAATAGCAGTGAGATATTAAACATTCAAGTTACAAGATTAACATTAACATACAGTTGTAAGGTGGGTGTTACAAGCAGTGTTACAACAGTGTTGCGCATAATAGATAGAAAGAGTGGACAATAATAAATGCTGGGTTAATAAGTAAACAAATACGTACATGAAAGAAAAGAGGGAAAGGAGAGGGAAGAGTGAGGTGGGGGAGGGGGAAGAGTCGTGTTCATGTTACATTCAAGTTACAAGATCAACATTAACATACAATTGTAAGGCAGGTGTTGCAAACAGTGTTAAAACAGTGCTGCGCATAATATGTAGAAAGAATCGACAATAATAAGTGCCAAGTTAATAAGTAAACAAGTGCTTACATGAAAGAAAAGGGGAGAAGGGGAGGAAAGGGTGAAGTGGGGGGAAGGGGAAGAGTGGTGTCCTGGAGACCCCTTCAGGATGCAAGGAACACTGCAAGGGGGCTGGGGGGACCAGAGAGAAGGGGATAGGCAGTGTCCCAGAGAGATCCCTTCAGGATGTGAGGAACCCTGCAAGGGGGCAATGGGGCTAGACAGAAAGGGGGATAAGGCTGTAGGGATTTAAACAGGGAGGAAAAAGAGAAGGAGGACGTGTGACTTAAATGCTAGGTGGGGGAATAGGACCTAACCCAAGACAGGACCCTTCAGGATGCGAGGTACACTGTCAGGGGGTTGGAGAAGATCAGTAGATAGGGATTAAAAGAGTGATAGGAGAGTGAGAGAGAGCGAGAATTGAACCCTTGAGGGGGAGAGAATTCACACCTTTGGAGGGGATAAGGCCTAATTAATAGTCCATCAGGATGCATGGACCCATGGGGTGCTTTTGGGGTCCCTTACATTCTGTGAGAGTTCAAGGGAGGCCAGTAAGAAGGAGCAATTTAGGGTAAGAGGAGAGCTAGAAATTTGGGGTGGGTGGGTGCACAGGGTAAAATGAAGGTGACGGTAGAGGGGTAGGGTTTATCCAGGGCTTAGAGGAGGGAATTAGGGAGGGACATGGCAGGAGCAGCTAGGTGCAAGGTAATTATTGAGGGCAGATCTGATGGAGTAGGCAGAGGATAAGTGCCAGATTTGAGGGGGGAAGGAATTCCAAATGTTTGGGAGGCAGTGTGAGTAACTGGATTGGCTGATTAGGGTGGCTCTGCGGAGGACTACCAGGGTGCGGGAGTCGGCTCATCTAAGGGAATGGGAGGATGGGGGGGTTGTTATAAAGGAGGAGGTGAGGTAGGAAGTGAGCTCACCCAAACAGTGCTTGGAGGTGAATTTAGCACAGTGGAAGAGTCACCTATTTGTAAGAGAGGGGAAGGATAGGGCACGATGAATATCGCAGTGGTGGGTGTGAGGGGGGTTATCCAGGGCAAAGCGGCAGAAGGAATTGAAGAGGGTGTCCAGTCTGGCCAGGGATGGACTTAGGGGCAGCACCGCAGACTATGTCGCAGTAGTCAAAAATGGGCATCATCATCTTCTGAACAAGTTCACGTGTAACCCCCCTGTTCCCTGGGGTTACTAGAATCCCATCAGTGTTAGTGTTAGGTAGGGAAGGCAGCTGGTGAATATCTAGTTAAATGGATTTTCACCTAGTCCCTCTCTGCTTGCTTGGTCTCAACTGAGAGAAGAGAGGTGATGTCATTTAGAACTCTCGCAGCCTCATAAACCACACAGCTTGCTGTGAGTGTGGGGAGTTTTTTAGAATTCTGAAGTCAGTTCAATGCCAGAGGTCAGAGAGTGAGCAGTGGAGTACTAAGGAGAGTCTGTTTTTCTCACCCTAGTTTTAGAACCTTTTTTGCCTGACTTGTGAAGTGGTGGAAACCGTCTCCAGGATTTCCTGATGCCCTCATCCCCAGTGGGATGAGGGGTATTGCAGAAGATTTTAGGGACAATCCCCTGATCCAACCTAGATAATTTTGAAGCTGCCTTTGGTGTATAAACAGTGAGTAGATTCTGTATGAGAGGTACCTAGGATATGTACCTGCCTAATTTTTCTGTGGAGTGACACTCTGCTAAAGGGACCCATTCACTCATTTCTGTTTTGAGACTTTTCTCAAGAAGATTATTTTAAAGTTTGCTGGCAACAGTGGATGTCCCAGGTGTGACTAGGCACTTTGTTTAGAGCTTTAATTTTACATCCCTTGTGGTGTTTTCTAATGCTAAAATGTGCTAAACATTTGAAGAAAGCATAATTTCTGCTGTTCATTATCTGTTGAGGTGTAACTCTGAAAGAACGGCAGAGTATGGGCGAGGAAGCAAAAGGTGGGCAACCCCCCATCTGGAGTGACAGGTTCATCACTTTGGGTTCTGTAATGGCGCCTGTTTTTTCAGCGCATGTGGCCAATGCCTGAAGATATGTTTACCCCTTGTATGTGGGTTTTGCTAGTCCTGAGCCCTAGTGTGCTCCATCGTGGCCAGTGTGCCACATTCCTTTCTGTAAATCCTATGCCATATGGGAACTGTTCTAAGTGATGGCCTAGTGCCACTTCCAGGTGAATATTGAGTAATTTCATCATGGCTAGTACCACATTTCCAGATGTCTAATCCTATGCCATTTGGGAAATTCGAGTTTCTGTTTTCTACAGATGTGTTCTGCATTTGCCTTGTGCTTCGAAGTGTAAACCCTTCTGGGTCCATCTTTGCTTTTGTGTACCAACTGTTTTGGAATAAAGCCACACTCTAGAATTCCAACCTGGTATGGACAATCTAGTTACTGCTTCCTGTGTGGATTTACTGGATACCCTTGTCAGAAGTACAAACCTAGTGTAACCCTCAGCAAAAGTTTCTCTCCTCAGGGCCTGGGTGTTCGGTAAAGGTCTGTTTGTGTCTAGTACACACTCTGTGTTTCTCTGTTCATATTGCTTTGTACCCCCAACCCTTCTCTTTTTCCCCAAGACAGAAAATGTATGGGAGGTGTGCCTACTAGTTAAATAAGTGGCCGGTGGGGGGGGTTACACACGTCTAGCCATAGGAGGGATGCAACTACGGCTCCTGAACAGGGCACCAAGCTTGGGGCACAGTTGGTTTTGGATGGCATTAATATGTCCAGAGAAGTTTAGGTATTGATCCAACCAAAAACCTAAGTACCTGAAGGAGGATGTGACCTCGAGTAAAGACCCATCAAGGGTGTGGAAAGTGGGTAGGGAGGGAAGCCTAGAGAGTCTCTGCCTAAAGCCAAAGGTCATGGAGACAGTCTTCTTGGCGTGGAGGAAAAGTTGATGGTTAGCAAACTAGAGCTGAACCTTATCGAAGTCTTGCTGTAGGCTGGTTGTAACCTCAGTAGGACAGGAGCCAGATGCATACATAGAAACACAGAAACATAGAAGTTGACGGCAGATAAGGACCGCAAGGCCCATCCAGTCTGCCCATTTCTTTTTCTACCTTATAAATGTGCCATCGGCCTTTGCTCTGTCAGTGGCCTATTTATTCACAGTCATTTGTATTGCTCCCTTATGCCTATCCCATGCCTGTTTGAAGCCCTGCACTGTATTCATAGCCACCACTTCTTGTGGTAAGCCATTCCATGCATCCACCACCTTTCTGTGAAAAGAATTTCCTCACATTCCCCCTTAATCGGCCTCCCTCTGATCGCATACTGTGTCCTCTTGTCCTGCTATTTTTCTTATATTTAAACATGTTAGACTCTTTCACCTTGTTTATGCCCTTAAGGTGTTTGAATGCCTCGATCATATCACCTCTCTCCCTCCTTTGTTCGAGGGTATACATATTGAGCTCCGTTAATCTGTCCTCATATGTCTTCTGATGCAGTCCCTGCACCATTTTGGTTGCCCTTCTCTGGACTGCCTCAATTTGGTTAATGTCCTTGTGAAGGTGTGGCCTCCAATACTGCACGCAGTACTCCAGATGGGGCCTAACCAGTGTCTTGTACAGAGGATTAATACCTCCTCCACGACTTGTGATACCCCTACTAATACACCCTAACACCCCCTAGCCTTACCTACTGCTTTAGAGGTCTGCTTGGATGATTTTAGGTCATCAGTGATGATGATGCCCAAGTCTCTTTCTTCCTTTGTGACTGCTAGCAACTCCTCCCAGCCTATAGTGGCTTCAGGGTTTCTCTTCCTATGTGCATGATTTTGCACTTCTTTGCATTAAATCCCAGTTGCCACTCTTCTGACCATTCTGCTAGTTTATCCAGATCTCTTCTCATTCTGCCCACCCCATCTGGATCATCTACTCTGTTGCAGATCTTGGTGTCATCTGCAAACAGACAAGCCTTACCCTCTAGTCCATCTGCAATGTCACTAATGAAGATGTTGAAGAGGACTGGCCCCAGGACTGATCCCTGAGGTGCCCACTTGTGACTTGCATCTCTTCTGACTGTATACCATTTACCACTCACTCTCTGTTTTCGTCTGTCAACCAGTTTGCCACCCAGTTGACCAACTTCTGACCCAACCCGAGCCTACCCAGCTTATTTATCAATTTTCTATGTGGAACAGTGTCAAAAGCTTTGCTGAAGTCAAGGTGGCGAGCATCAACTGCTTCCCTTGGTCCACCACTCTGGTTACCCAGTCAAAGAAATCTATGAGATTAGTTTGACAGGACCTTCCTTTTGAAACCTATGCTGTCTTGGATCCTGTCCCCTATGGATTCCAGGTGTTGTACTATCCTTTCCTTAAGGAGTGCCTCCATAATCTTGCCCACTACTGAGGTAAGACTGACCGGTCTGTAGTTCCCGCCTCCTCCTGCTACCACTCTTGTGGAGCGGGATCATATGAGCCCTTCTCCAGTCTTCTGGGACCTCTCCTGTGCTCAGAGACTCACTAAACAATTCTACTAATGGCTCTGCTAGTTCCTCCTTTAGCTCCTTAAGTACCCTGGGATGTATGCCATCAGGTCCCATTGCCTTATCCACCCTGAGCTTAGCAAGCTCTTGTGAGCCCCTTTCTTTTTGTGAAGGGAGTAGTGCTCACCTCCCTCCCTCTTGTGTCCATGATGCTGAGCTGTGGGCCCTGCCCTACCTTCTCTTCAGTAAATACTGAGCAAAAGTATCTATTTAGGATAGATGCCTTTCAGGGTCCTCCTCCTCACATGCTCCCTTTTCTCCATTAAGCTAGCAATACCCCTCTGGACTTTCTCCTTTCACTAATGTATCTGTAGAAAGTCTTGTCACCTTCTTTACTGTTCATGCTAGTGTTTCCTCAGTTTGGGACTTTGCCTGCCTTACTGCCTTACCTGCTTCCCTTAGGGCAGTTTGGTATGCCTCCCTATCTTCATCCCGCTGTGTTCCTTATATTTCCTGAAGGCCAGCCTTTGGCTCTGACCTTTTCTGCTACTGTATTTGAGAACCAAAGTGGTTTTCTTCTTCTTTGCACTTCCTTTTCTGTCTAATACAATGGGATGTTGCTTCAAGTATTGCTTCCTTAATGCTTGCCCACTTTGCCTGTACCCCTCACCTGTGTTTCTTTTGCCAGGGCTAGCTTAACTCTGTTGGCCATCTTATGAAAGTCAGCTCCTCTGAAGTCCCATATTTTTGCCTTGGAATGGGATGATTTAGATGTAGTAGCCAAATTGAACCATACCATGTGATGGTCACTGGCACCCAGGTGACCTTCTACCTGGAGATCTGTGATCCCTTCTTTGTTAGTAAGTACTAGATCTAGGATAGCCCTGTGGTTGCTGTACCAGTTGTTTGAGGCCCTCCCCCTGCAGGGAATCCACTATGAGTCTAGTTCTGGCAGATGTTCCTGCTGGTATTGACCAATCTGTATCCGGCATGTTGAAGTCTCCCATTATCAGAACCTCCCCTTTAGCTGTCATGATTTGTATATCTTCTAACAGTAATGTGTCTATGTCTTCCCTCTGGTCTGGGGCCTGTAGACAACCCCAGTTCTTATGGCTGTCCCATTTCCTGTTTCCAGGGTGACCCACAGTTCTTCTGGCTCCTTATGTGTATTCTGAATTTCTGTAGCTTTGATATTTTCATTAACATACAGGCCACCTCCCCTTTTGCACCCTCGGTCTCTTCTGAACAATACATAGCCAGGTACTGAAGTCTCCCAAGTGTGGTTACTGGTAAAACCACGTCTCACTAATTGCTACTATGTCCAGTTTAGCCTCTGACATTATTGCCTGCAGGTCTGGGATCTTATTTCCCAGGCTGTGAGCATTGTGTACATGATTTTCCACTAGCCAGATTTTGGTGTGTTAGTTGTTGGGTGAAGTTTGGCCTTACCCCATGCGTCGTATGGGGAGACAAACCTTTTTCTTACCTGGTGATGCAAATGAACAGCAAACATGCTGAATTCCTGTTTGACCACTAGCTGAGGGGAGGGTGTTCTTCCATTCGATCGTAGAGTGCTGCACCTCTCCCCATTTGGTTAGTTTAAATATTCTGCAAAGACGTCAAACTTCTGCCCAATGCACTGACTCTCTTTAGTCAGATGCAGTCCATCAAATTTAAAGAACTTTCGCTCCCAGAACTGTTGCCAGTTCCTACAAATCTGTGTCCTTTTCCTGAACCAGCCCTTGAGCCACATGTTTAGCTTCCCTATCTCTTCTTTGACCTTCCATCCATCTGCTCCCTCCCAGACTGGCAGGATCTCAGAGAAGGAGATGCCGGATGAAATAGATGATAGTTTGTCACCCAGCCTAGTCAGGTGTTCCTTGGTCTCCACAACTGACCGGCTGGCGAGATCATTAGTCCCTATGTGTACTAGGACATCAATGTTTTCTCCTGCTTTGTGAACAATTTTAGCAATGCAGGTCAGTGTCTCTCCATGCTGATGTACCTGGGAACATCTGACCATCACTCCTGGCTGGAGATGGGTATCAACTCCCGAATCATGGAGTCTCCTATGATCAAAGTTTTAGATTTCCTTGGTGCTTGTTTTGTTTTGGTTCCTGATTTGGGTGAGTTTTGTTGTGCTAGCTCCTGTGCCACAGTGTCCTGCTCTGCAGTGTCTTCTGCCTCTTTATTTGATTTCAGAGATAGAGGCAGATACCCATTTGTAGTGTTTATATGGTTTTTGGAGGTAATGTGTTGGAGAGCAGAGAGTGATGGGGCACCTGATTTGCTCCTCCTAACCACCTGCCAACCTCCTGGACCAACTACCCTCTGCGGTCGAGGTTTTTCTGTTGGATGCTGGGGAAATGGCGGGTGGTTCTTATAATGTATTTCCTCTTCAATATGAAATTTGAGGCGTGCAATCTCTGCCCATGCTGCCCGGAGCTGAGCCCTAAGATCTCCAAAGGCCCAGCATGTAGGACAGTGTCCTAAATCCTGTAAGACTGTCCTTCTGAAAATTGTTCCACAGGACCTGCAGTTAATGAAATCCATTCCAAATAAGTTGCTGGGTTTGTAACCTAGTCAGAGTAATTAGAAGGAAAAAAAAGGAAAAAAATGCAAGTAATGGTTTAATTGTGCTTTGTTTAACTTGTTATAACAAGTTAAATTACTAGTGCCCCTGTAAATGAGATCACCTTGTGGAGACTCCATGATCCGCCCCTTCCTGCTCTGCCACAGGAAATATGTCACAACTGTAGTACCCTATAAAAGGAGTGTAGCGTGGGGTGGTTGGGGATGGGGGTGGGTGGCTGGGCCCTTCCCCTGCCTAAAAAGAAGAACCACGGACGAAAGAACAAGGAGGTAAGAGCAGAAACAATCAGTCAACAACAAATGCAGTAACCCTGAAACAGGACTATATCATTGGCATACGTATGTATAGTGGAGAAGGGGGAGCAAACAGAGGAAAGGTCGTTTAAGAAGATGGAGAATAGGAGGGGCCCTAATACAGAGTCCTGGGGGACGCCAGTGCTAATCGGGAGGGGAGGGGAAGTGGCGTCCAAGATCTTAACTGATTGGGTTCTGCCAATAAGGTAGGTCTTGAACCTGTTCATAGTGGAAGGAGATAGGCCAGCTGCTGGGAGTGAGTTGAGGAGAAGGGAGTGAGAGACGATGTTGAAGGCCTTGGCCAGGTTGACAAAAATGGCAGAGGTAATTTGGCCATTGTCCATCCTGGTTAGGATGGAGTCTGTGAGCCATAGGAAAAGGTGGTGGTTGAGTGGTTTTTCCTGAAACCAGACTGGAAAGGGGCGAAAAAGGAGGTGTCAGATAGAAAAGAGGTGAGTTAGGAGAGGACAATGTGTTCTTGAAGCTTGGAAAGCGTAGGGAGGAGAGAAATGGGGTAATAATTGCCAGGCGATGAGGGGTTACCCCCTTTGGGTAGAGGGAGGATCTCACCAATGCATATTTCCATGACAAGGGGACCGAGGCAGGAGAGAATGAGAGATTTAGGATTATTGAGAGGGGGGAGGCAATGGCCGAAGAGGAGAGGGAGAAGAGTTTTGGGACAAGACTGTCAGAGGAGACACCTTTAGAGGAGTTGATGATGAGGAGGGCACTTGGGGCATTGTTTGGGGTTACAGTAGCAAAAGAGAAGGTGAGGTGGGAGGGTGGTGGAGGAGGCACACCAGTAGAGGGTGGGGAGGGTGATGGGTAGGAGGGGAGGGGAAGGATTTCAGTAGCTCAGTGGCACAGGAGGTAATGCAAGAGTTAAATTCCGCAGCTGTGGCTTGTAGGTTAGACACTAGTGAGCTATTTACTTTAAGTACTGGGGAGGCAAGATGAGGGGTAAATAGGGCATGGACCACCTTCCAGAACTTTGAAAGGGAATTTATGTGTATGATGGAGGCAGATTTGAAATATTCGGACTTGGCTAACCTTGTAGCCCTGGTGCAAGCATTTTGGAGCATGCGGTAGTTCGCGAGGTCACTAGGATGCTGGGCAGCTTTATGATGCTTCCAGGCTCGATCTCTAGTCCTGAGGTGGGCCAGAAGTTCAGGGGTTATCCAAGGTAAGTGGCTACCTCTGACTTTGGTTTGTTTGAGTGGGGCAAAGGCGTTCCAGTTTACAGAAAGATTTCTTTGAAGTAGGCAAGGGCTTTCTCAACCAAGGGGAAGGAGGTTAGGGGAAACCAGTCAGAAGTGGCAAGGTTACTCATTAGAGGTTCAAGGTCAAGAGACTTGAAAGAGCATAATTGTATGGTTTTGTGTGGTGATTTAGTTTTGTGGACTTTCTTAACTATGAATATTGTGTTATGGTCACTGAGAACATTGGGGAGGATGCCAGAGCTGATGATGTGGTGGGGGTGGGAGGTAAGGGCCCAGTCGAGTAGGGAGTTGTGGTAGCTTTAGGTGGCAACCAATTTATACTGAAACCACCTAGGATGAACAGTTCCCCAGAGTGAGCAAGGGAAGTGATGGAGGTTAGGAGGTCTAGCGTGACCGAAGGATGGACATTTGGGTGGCAGTAAATGCCAGCTAGGAAGACTGGGAGAGTGAAGGGGACGGTCACATGAATAGCTAGGGCATCATGGGTCTCAGGATTTGAGGATGAGTAGATGATGGAATATTGGATGGACGCTAGGACATAAATAGCCACACCACCACCCCTGCCAGCACGGTCTTGCCTTAGCAGTGAGTAGCCAGGAATGGAGACTGAGTGATCAGGGATAGTGCTCTTTAGCCAAGTTTCTGAGATGATTAGAATGTCTGGTTTTAGAGTGCACACCATGGTCTGAATCTGGTCTATTTTTTGCAACAAGCTGCAGGTGTTTAGATGCAGGATCTTTAAGCCCTTTGAGAGGGCTGAGAGAAGAGAGTGGAGGAGATAATAGAGGAGGAAGCATCAGAGGAAATAGGGACAATAGGGCCTGGGTAAGAAAGAGAACGAGTATGAGAAAGTGGAGCTTAGGGGAGTTTGAAGGGGCTGGCGAGGAGGTTGGGAGATGTGAGGAGAAGGGAGTGGGTGAGTGAGGAAGAAGAAGGTGGAGAACCGCAGTGAAAGTGGACACTGTTATTAAAGCTGCATGAGGAATAGTGGTAAAGTGAGACCATATTTCAAATGTGGGGGAGGGAGTGATAGCATGGATGTGGGTAGGGGATTGGAGATAGTAACTGATGGGGTTGGGAGAGTTATTAGGAATAGATGAGTCGTGAGCAAGTGGAGGTGATAAAGAGAGGGATATGAGCAGAACAAGGGGAAGAGAGTAGAGTAGCAAATGCATTGTTCATAAAGGCAGAGAATTGTCTTTTCCGTTGTGCCTGAGACATCCAATGCAATGGAAGTGCTCAATAAATGCCTTGCCAAGATCAATGACTGGATGGCCTCCAGCTGGTTGTGACTGAATCCTGATAAGATGGAGGTACTGGTTGTGGAGTCGAAAAGAGGGTGTGATAGGATGGCCTCTGGCGCAGAAACAGGTTTGTTCCTAGGGTCTGTGCCACTGAATGCCTCATCTAAGGTGCACGGTCTTGGTGTGACCTTTGACAGTGGATTGACATTTGAGGCTCAGGTGTCATCCGTTGTTCAGACCAGCTTTTACCATCTGAGGAATATTGCCAGAATCAAGCCCCTAGTTCTGCCCTGGACCACCACACCTTGGTACACACCTTCGTGACATCAATGCCTGACTACTGTAATGTTCTCTATCTCAGGGTCTCGGGAGATACCCTCCATGGACTGCAGCAAGTGCAGAACGTGGCTGCCAGGTTATTGATGGGACAGTCGAAATACTGCCATGTCACCCCGGTACTGCATTGGCTGCCGGTCAGGTGGAGGGTCCTCTTCAAGCTGGGCTTGCTCACCTTTAATGCCCTACATGGGCTGGGCCCAGGATACTTGTCTGTTCTTCTGACCCCTGCTACCTCAGTCCGCTCCCTCCACTCCTCCTCTAGGGGCCACCTTGCGATTCCCAGGACGAGGTTCAAAACTGCCTCCAACAGAGCATTTAGTGTCACTGGCCCCATACTGTGGAATTCGCTTCCACCATCTGTATAGGAGGCCCCTTCAGTTGAGGTGTTTAAAACCTGTCTAAAGACCCACTGGATTAGCCAGGCCTTCCCAGACACTCTGTATTAGATCTTATCCTTGTGTTGGCCCCTTCTAGCTACAGTTCTTATTTTAGGCTTTATTTATTTTCTTATACTGCTTATTTAATTTACTACTGTAATTTTACTGTTTTACTTTTAGTATTTTTGACTTGTATGGTGCCCAAAGTCTCTGGGATTGGGCACCCAGAAAAATAAAATTGCCTTGCCTTGTTTAAGACTGGGCTGATGACATCAATGCCCCCCACCCCCGTGAGCCGAGCTGATCGGATCTGAGACCTTATGTTGGCAACCTTATCAGCAAAGAACCGAGCAAACTCATCACACACATTTCTTGTAAAAAGGCTCTTCCAACTTGCAGACAGGCTGGATTGCATAGTCTGCCCACAGTTCAAAAGAGCTGAGCAGGTCGATTCTGAGCTGCGGCAATCTTCCCAGACAGGAACTTTGCCTTCTTACAAGAGATTGCTGATTGATATTCCCTATAATGGTCCATCAATCTAAGTCTGTTGATTTCAAGGTGCGATTTCTGCCAGCAATGCTCCAGCCTTCAGCCTACTCGAGGCAGCTTCCTCAAGGCCCCATTCAGCCAAGGGGACCGAGGGTGAAGGGTGAGAGGATGAACCTGGACAGGAACTATAGCATCCAGAGCCCCTGCCACAGCCCTGTTATAAACCTGTAGCAGGTTCTCTGGGCCCTCGCTTGCACACGGTAATCCCGATAGGTCCAGCACCGCCAATAGGCCATCTGGGGTCAGGCCACTCAAAGGGTGGTACCGGACCATCTTCACAGGGGCAGGCCTATAGGGGAGCCTGGAAATTGAACCTTATAGTGTTGTGGTCTGACCATCCAACTGATTCCACCACCAACTCAAAAGTCTCCATCCTCAAGAGGAAGACCAGATCCAGAGAGTGACTGTGATTAAGAGTCGCAGAGGCAACTGCCTGTGTGAAGCCCAATGAGTATATAAGTTGGAGGAAGTCCTGACTAAACTGCAAGAGTTTGTTGTTGATCCAGGCATTGAAGTCACCCAGCACCATCTATCTGGGTGACTCCAACACCATGTCGACAACAAAGTGCGCGACTTCCTGCAGGAACTGCTTCTCACCCCCTGGTAGACGGTAGACAAGAAGAATCCTGTACCCCACACCTGTAACCACCATATACCTCAAAGGACCTGGTATCCTCAACTGGCACAGCTACAAGGCCCAACTCTGATATAAAACAAATTGTAACCCACTCGCCCCTGAGATCCATCCTCGAGCTGTGTATCACCAAGAACCCAGCTTGAATCGCTGCCTCTAAAATGGGGCCAGCATTTTCATCCAGCCAGGTCTCAGTGATGCAAGCCAGGTCCATTGACTCCAACAAGAACAGCAATAATAGCCGTCTTTTTTTAAATTGGCCTGGCATTGTACAACACCACTCAAGTCGGATGAGATACAGAGGCCGACCGAGCTACCGGCCAGCTAATAGAGAAGCCCTTGGGTATGGATACCAAGCAAGGAGAATCTCATAGATACATAGACAGTGTCGGCAGATAAGGGCCTATGGCCCACCCAGTCTGCCCATTTAAGTTTGTTAGTTCAGTTTGTTTTCCAGGAAGTCTGTTGCCCCTTACCCCTGACCTCCAGAATTCCTTTATGTCTATCCCATGCATTCTTAAATCCCGTGATTGTTTCAGCCCCCACCACTTCCTCTGGCAGGGTGTTCCACTTGTCCACCACCCGTTCTGTGAAGAAATTCTTCCTCACGTTTCCTCTGAATCGTCCTCCCTCCAACTTCATCCCATGCCCTCTAGTCCTGGAACATCTTTTTCACTTAAAAATAGTGCATTCCTGCACCCTGTTCCTCCCTGTAAGATACTTGTATGTCTCTATCATATCCCCTCTCTCCCTCCTCTCCTCCAGGGAGTACATGTTCAGTGCCTTCAACCTGTCCTCATAGGACTTGTGATGCAATCCATGCACCATCTTTGTTGCCCTCCTCTGAACCTTCTCTACCCTGTCTATGTCCTTACGTAGGTAAGGTCTCCAGAACTGCACAGTGTACTCCAGGTGCGGCCTCACTAGCGTCTTGTATAGTGGAATTATGACCTCCCTTTTCCTGCTGGTGATGCCCCTGTTCTCGTTCTGGGACCCATCGTACTAAAATAACTAACAGTAACCCCACAATAAACAACAATAAAATCCCTCAGTTCAAAAGAATGCAAAGATGTGAAGAACCAGGTTCTATTAATAGTCCAGCTGCTGTGTTGCTTCACTGAGACTCTCACCCCCAGCAGACATCATTTTGTTAAATGGTCCAACGGAAAACACCAGTCTCTCACTCCGGTGAGTCTCCCAACTGCAAAGTTAGTGCACAGACAAGTTAAAGGAAGTCCTCTCACTACCTCCAGGGTAAACTGAGGAGGGGGGAAGGGCTATGACTCAAGGACAGGCACAGGAGGTAGCGGTGTGGTCATGGAGCAGAGAAGAGACAGAAGGTTTGGAAAAGGCGGAACGAATAGTTAAGGGGAGAGAGTTCTAAAGTTTAGGAAAGTGTAAAGAGAAGGCAGCCTGACCAGCGAAAGATTTCACATCACAGTAATACAACTAAGTCACACATTAATTCTATACATCTTCTCCAACATCAATCATTCCCCCAGTTTTTATTTTGATAAGTTGATATTTTTGTTCTTTGATCAGTTCCACAACTTATTGCTTGGTGACTTATTTCTGTTAATTTCAATTCAATTCAATTTATGTTATACTGGACGGTATGTGAGCAAAAATGCCCATTTTCACAAATGTCCAGTTGAACGTGCAATATACAACGTTGTTGTTGCTAACATTTTATTTTTAAACAGGATAGAACTTTAGGTCCGGGGGGACCTGTCTACAGAGTTGTCCTGTATACATAAAGTGCAAGGCAGTAAACAGTGTAGGCATCATACACACATTACATAACACATAGTACAATAAATTCCAAGGAACACAATACACAGTTTGGAAATGACAGATTTAGTAAAAAAACAAGCACATTCTTGATGGTAGAATTGATTGATTTCAGACTTAAAAATAGATAACGTGCTGATTCCTAATCAATGGAGGTATTTGATTCCATAAAACTGCAGTTGAGTATCGGAAGGTCATTTGACCAAACCTTGTCCTTATTTTAGGAATATTTAGGCCTTGATGAACCACTTCTCTGAGCTGATAATGTTACCCATCCTTCTCTTGAATTATTCTTAAGTTACCCTTTATTAAACCTTCCCTAACTTTAAATATGAATGTGGCAGATTGTTTTTTTAGTCGGATAGACAGACTGTCTCAGGCCAGTCTTTCATACATAACACAATGATGTGTGTGAAATGGGCATTTCAAAACAAATCTTGCTAATCAGTTGTACGTCACATCCAAACTTCCCAACAATTTGGTCCCTGCAAAGCCGTAGACCAAGTTTCCGTACTCCAAGACTGGAAGACTCAATTGTGTAGCTATTGTTTTCCTCGTTTGAAAAGGCACACTGGATGCTAACCTTCTCAGTGCACCTATTCTCATATTAACTTTTTGGGTTACACAGTTTGTTTGCTCTTCAAAAGACAATTGATTATCAATTATGACACCTAAATATTTGTAATAATTTGTGAAGGTATCTGTCCATTTTTTGTCAGAATTACTAGATGTGATATTGTTTGTTTTTTATGCTTCCTATTTTGAAGACACATTACCTGTGTTTTCTTAGTACTTAATACCAGTTTTGATTCACTGAGCCAGTCCTGAAGTACATCAAAGTCAGCCTGAAACTTTGCTACCATTTGATCATGGGTTTTTGCTGATGCAAATAGCACAATATCATTTGCATTGAGTCTTATTTGGGTTCTCAGTATAGTGTCAGGCAGGTCATTCACATAAATCAAGAATAGTAGTGACCCAGGATCGACCCCTTGGGCACTCCTCTCGTCAGAGGGCCTAAACTTGACAACTGACCAACAACTTCCACCAGTTGGGTACATTGCCCCAAGTAGGATTGAAACCATTTTAGTGGACCAGAGGCTAGACCTATCCTTTCCAGTCTCTCAAGGAGGATTGTATGACTTACCAAATCAAAGGCTTTGGACAAATCGATGAACACTGCATCCACAGACTCCCCAGCATCCATTGCAGTTGCTACTTTATTCAGGAAATCCACAAGTGCGGTGCTCGTTGAATGCCCAGCCCTAAATCCATGTTGGCATGTTGTTAGTTTGGAGTATTTCTCTAGATACTCATAGAGTTGGTTATAAATCAACCGCTCCATCAGCTTTGAGAGAATGGGAAGGAGGGCAATTAGGCTACATTTTGAAGGGTCAACTGGATTGCCACCTTCAAAGATGGGAATAATTTTAGCTAGCTTCCATATCTTCCATGTACATACAGGAACACTATGGAACAAACTCCAAAAAATATTGAAACTGGCCATCCCTGTAAAACTATCAACCATATTTAATCATTCCATTGATGAGTCCTGCAAGTGCAGTCAATGAGGATTAGCCTGTGCCTGTTATACTCATTACCCTTTCAACTAATCCACCAAGCACCACCCCTTCTGGCTCCTTTCTCTCCTTTTTCTTTGTATCCCCCCCTTCAGTCTCTAGGCTAGACTGCTACCTAGTGATTTTACCCAAGCCACCATAATGAATAGTTTAATTACTACTGCTAACTGACTTTCCCTTCTCTTTATCTCCCCCTCTCTAATTACCATGATAGGTTGATCCCTAGTGGCTCACCTTCTTAAATGTTGTTTCCAGCTTGGCCAGTTACTAAAAGATCATTGTACAGAATGTTGATATTTTAACCTTCTCTTCCTCACAGTGTGTAACTATTGTATACCCTATGCACTTTACAGTTTAGCTTAATGCCTGACTATACTCCTACTGACATGTTTATACTGTCTATCATATTATTATGTTTATGAAACAGCTGAACTAAACTCAGTCATACAAACTCCATTCCTTTGTTACTTACCTTGCCTAGATCCACTTATATCTAGGTATAATGTGTCCTACGTAAGCTCAATAAAGGAGGCCTTGACCGCCTAAAAGAATACCTTGTAAATAGCAACTGGCTACCCATATATAACACACAGACAGTGGATACCGCACTTACCCACTTTATAACTACGTTTAACAAAGCCTGTGATATATTTGCCCCCTTCACAAAGCAGGTGGTGAAAACCAGGACTACCCCCTGGATCACACCTTCCCTTATAAACCTTATGCAACACAGGGACAACCTTTGGCACAAGGCCATAGACACACAGCGCACTAGGGACAGACAACTATATAGGGAGGCACGTAATAAATGCACCTGGGCAACTCGCAGGACAAAAGCTGAATACTACCAGCATACCCTCTCCACCTCCCGGGGAGACGGGAAAAAATTCTGGAGCAACATTCAGGAAATCAGTGGCAAAACCCGCTCCCCCACCCCTACCCAACTCAATGTGAATGGGGACATTACTCAAGACCCAGCTAAAATCGCTGAAGCCCTCAACGACTCCTTCTCAGACCTCTCCATATCCTCCCCAAATTTCTTCCACCCTCCCAAACCCCCCACACCTTGTCCAGAGAATATAGACCTCCCACCCTTCCAGCTCCAGACCATTCCCGACAACCTGGCCAACAGCGCTATATATCCAAAGCTATCATAACTACTTCCTTCAGCAATGACTCCCTGGACCTAAAACTTATTAGGCTTACCCTGATGTCACACTTCCCCATCTCACAAAAATTCTTAACCTCTCACTCTGCCTTGGCCAATTCCCCGCTAACTGGAAAAAAGCCTTGATCACTCCTATCTTAAAGAATGGCGACCCCACCCACACCGGTAATTATAGACCAATCTCAATACTCCCTCCTATCTCCAAAGCACTTGAAAAAATAGTCTCAGACCAGCTTACAGAGCACCTTACGAGACACAACCTCCTAAGTAAAGAACAACATGGGTTCCGTGCTGGCCACAGCACCATCACGGCCCTCACTGAACTAACCATGTTCATCCATGGGGCCCTGGACCAAGGATCTAGTGCCGAGGCCATCTATGTGACTTAACAAAGGCATTTGACATGGTCAATCATGATCTTCTCATCCAAGTCCTGCCACAACTAAATGTGGCCGCTGAGGTCTCGGCCTGGTTCAAGGACTACCTCTTGGGTCACTCTCAGCAAGTAAGAATCAACTCCACCATCTCCAACCCCAAACCTGTGTGCTCGGGCGTTCCACAGGGGTCTAGTCTGGGCTCACTGCTTTTTACACTCTTCCTTAACTCACTCCCCAAAGCTTGCAGCGGTCATCTCCTACTTTATGCTGATGATGCTGTTCTTTACTGGCAACACCCACAGCCAGACACCCTCCAGCTCTCCCTTCAGGGGATTTTCAGGGAGCTGGAAAACTGGTTTACTGTACACCGCTTGATCATTAACTATTCCAAAACTAAGTCCATGACCTTTGTACACCACCAAAGCCCACACAGCCAGATGACACTCCAAATCACAAACTTGGATGGTACCCATCTGGAACATGTTACTCATTTTAAATATCTAGGTGTCACCTTAGATACCTCCCTCTCCTACCACAGACATGTACGCCTCCTCTCGTCAGTGATTAACTCCAGAATTGGTAACCTCTACAGGATCAAGAACAGCCTGCCTGCCCATGCCATGCAGATAGCTGTCACCTCCTCCATCCTCTCACTTCTTGATAACGGGATTGTTATCTACGGCACTGCTGACAACTCCACCCTAAGTAGCATAATCACAGCGCTTAATAAAGCCTGCCGCCTTGTAACTGGCTGTGACAGACTCACTCACACCTGCGATCTGTACACACTAACAGGTTGGCTTAATTTCCATCAAAGACTCAAATATCAAACCTGCGCCTTAGCAAAAAAGATCCACCTCCAGCTTACTCCAGCTGGACTACTCCCCATTGTCAACCCAGCACTTCACAGGTGGACTATCAGACTGTCAGCTTCCTCATCCTTCACGGTCCCCCCATGCCGAACATCTCTAGGGCAGAGATCCTTCCGCTACCGTGCCCCCAAATGGCTCAACACCCTCCCCCCTACTCTCTCCTAGACCCACAGCATCGCACTTTTCAAAACAGGCCTTCGAACACACCTCCTTGAAAACTCTAAATGTGAATGCCAATAAGGCCTGCTCTCTTCTCCTTCATCCCCATAACTGACTCAGGGACTTCCTAGTCCCTACGTTCCACCCTCTACATTAGCTCTGTCTTGGGCCCACATGTATGCCTCCCATAAGCTTTTAAAACGCATCTCAACTGCCATGTCAATTTTGTAACCTGAAAAAAATCAAAGAGTAAAAAAAAAAAAAATTGTGTTTCTTTTAATGCTTTATATTGTCTTGTGTCTCTCCACCCCCTGTAACCACCGTGGAGCCATTGTATAAAAAAACCTGTCCGTACTGAAACCTGTATATAATTGCTCGTTCCGTCTGTCTTCCTTGTACTTTGGTTCTCCCTTCCACCCCCTGTAAACGACGTGGAGCCTTTGCAAAAGAGTCTATGACTCAAAGGATTGTAATTCCGATTATACAGTAAATAAATAAAATAAATATGTACTGTTTCTAGTGCTGAGACTTGCTGTGAATTGTATATATCCTGTTCCTATATACTACGTTTGATGTATAAAATCATAAGGTCAACTGTTTTTGTACCTCCCCAGGTCCACCTTGGAAATTAGTTCTTCTCAAAGGTGCTTCACCTGGTTAAATAAAGATTTGAATTGAATTGAAATTGAATTTGAATTGAATTGGTGGGGTAAAATCTTATACATAGTAACTTACAACAGGCATGAGAGATCAAAAGTGCAAAGTACAATAATAATTAACAAAACACAATTTACAAATTCATAGACTGACATACAAAATGGATTCAAGGCACAAAAAGAATAAACTAGGGATAAATGGGTGTGGAAACTGGAGGGTGGAGGGAGGTGGGTGATGGGAACAAGGGGTGGAGGGAGAGGAAGATGGGAACAGCATGATGGAGAGAGACAGGGAAGAAAAGAGGGGGTAAGGTAACAGCTTCCACATATAGTAGTAGAACAAGTGCAAGAAAGTTTGGCATGGAGGTGGCTCTTGAGGGACCTTTGAAAGACAAAAATAGTGTTGCTGGCAAGGAGGTCAGGTGGGAGCTGGTTATAATGTTTTGTGCCCTTAACAGCGATGGAGTTTTGCACAAATGTGGTGTGGAAAAATGGGATACCGAAAACATTTCTGGAGGCTCCTCTGGTTAGGCAGATAGGAGCAGATTTGGGGGAAAGAGATGTAATGTTCCGTGGTAGTTTATTAAGGTGAATTTTATGGAGAAAAGAGAGATTTTTGCGAGGGTGAAACGTCCCTCAAGAGGGAGCTAATCCAGAGCTTTGTAGAGGGTGTAGTGGTGAGTTCTCCATGGAAGCCCAGTGACAAAGCGGGTGATATTGTTGTAATTGGATCTAAGTTTATAGAATAGTTGAGAATTGATAGAGGGGGCATACATGATGGATCTGTAGTCCAGAAGTGGTACTAGAATGGAGCTAGCTAGGCAGAATCTAGATTCAGGAATTAAAAACTTTTGGATCCTGTAGAGTAGCTCTGGCCTTGTGTGAATCTTGCTTATGACACTGGAAACATGAAGACTGAAAGATAGGTGGGGATAAAGAAGATGACTGAAGTATTTAAATTCAGTGAATTGCTTGATACAATTTCCATGGTTATCCAAAAGGGTTCATTTTGGGATGAAAGTTTGCTTGGGGCCGGAGAAAACCATGTACTTCATTTTTTTAGAGTTTAATGCCGTCCCTTTATTGGCGAACCATGAATGCAGGTTCTGGAAGTCATATTGTAATCTAGTGAGCATCTTGTCTGGGTTTCTGTCGCTACAGTACAGCCCAGCATCGACCACGTAGAGGACCATTTTGGTGCTGACACAGACTTCTGGGAGCTTGTTGATGAAGAGGGTGAAAAGGCGGGGGCCCAGGTTGTAGCCCTGGGGAACCCCGTGTTTAATAGGGCATTCTGAGGAGAGCATCCCATTGATGTTGGTCATCTGAGTTCTATGGGAGAGATAGTTCCTGACCCATTTGACAATGTTATCATAGAAATGGAGGTCTGATATGGTGTTAAGGAGCAGATCATGGTCGACAAGTTCGAAAGCCTTGGTCAGGTCCACAAAAACTGAGCCCGTGTAAAGGCAGCTATCTAGGCCCCAAAGATATCCCTTGTGAACCTAACTAGGCAGTATCAGTGCTGTGTGCAGGTCTGAAACCATGTTGGGCATCAGTGAGGATGTTGTAGCTGTTAAGAAAGGAGGTGACTTGGGAGTGTACTACTTTTTCAAGTATCTTTGATAGGGGGGTAAGAAGAGAAATAGTCCTGTAGTTTCCTACCTCGTTCTTAGAGCCTGATTTAAACAAAGGTTTGACTATGGCCATTTTCCAAATGCGTGTGAAGGTGCCAGTGTAAAGATAGAGATTGATGATGTTGGTTAGGGGGACCACCAGTGGTACAATGGCAAGCTTAAGAATTTAAAAATCTATCTCGTCGGCATCTTTACTGGATCTGGGGTTATTTGAGCCGATGAGTTTGAAGGTGTCTAAAGGAGACAGTGCACAGAAATAGAAAATGGGAATGGTACGTAGGTGTGACAGGGTGGGAGGGTGCGAGGGTGACTTGGGTGAGCCTAGATTGGGTGGGGGGAGGACGTGGGTTTGGATTTGTCCAAATTCTCAAAAAATGAGTTAAATATGTTGGCTACATCTAAGGGGTTGTTTGTGAGCTTGTCCCCATCCCTGAGGGTGATGGGTTCGGCTTTACTGACCCTGCTGATGAGGTTATTTAGGGTACCCCAGAGTTGCCTCGGATTAGCGTTTTCCCCAGACTGTTTACTGTGGAGAAAATTGACTTTTGCTAACCTGACAGCTGCTTTGCACTTGTTGCGCAGGGCTTTGTACAGTGTTAGTTGTGCGTGGTTGTTGTACTTCCTGTGTTTGGTCCAAGCCCTGTCTCTCTCCCTCATTAATTTGAGAATGTCAGGGGTGAACCATGTGCCGAGGAAGCCCTGGATCCTGACCTTTTTGAGGGGGCGAATTTGTCACATACCTCATTGAAAATAGACAAGAAGCAGTCTAAGACAGTGCCTAGATTGTTCATGGTTGAGGTGAAAGACCAGTCAATTTGGTGGAAGGCCTGCATGATGTTTTTAATTACATTGTCGTTTAAGCATCTCGAGTGAATGACATTGGGAGGAGGTTTGGGAGATTGTGAAAGTCCAGTGGCAATAAACTGTGCAGTGGTCACTTACGCAATCTGGAAGGGTCCCGGCTTCAGGGATTCTGGTAGGGTTGGAAACGATGATCCAGTCGATGACTGACTGAAAGCCAGTTTTATCGTTTGTCCTGATTGGGCTTGTTATAAGTTGGTGTAACCCTAGGCCCGAGACAATGGATTTGGCATTATCTGATTTGCTGGAGATCCAGTTGATATTGAAATCCCCGGGTAGAATCCATCCCCTGTTAAGAAGGAGAGAATTCTTAATGGCTAGTAGGGATTCAAGATCAGATGGAGGAATTCAGGGGGGAGATAGACGGTGGTGATGGTGAGAGTTTTGTTTTTTCTGAGTAGAAGGTGGATGGAAATGGACTCGAGCTTGTTAAATTTTACATCAAGGCTGAATTCTGTGAAGGAGAGTTTATTAGACACATAGAACAGGTAGCACCCCCCCCCCCCTTCTGTTGGGTCTGTCTTTCCAGAGAGAAAAAACAAACATCGAGTTTAATTTCCTCGTAGCAGATTTTGTCAGAGAGCCAGGTCTCATAGAGCACTATAATGTCAAAGTTATTGCCTTTGACCCATGCCTGAAAGGTATCCTTCTTAGTGTGGAGGCTTTGAACATTGGGGTGAACAATGTTAATGAATTTACTGCTTTTTGCTGGGTTGAGGTGAGAGTGACGGTGCAGATTAGCAGGGCTAGGGTTGGGATGTACTGTCCCCGATAGGAGCAGAAGGCTGGTTCTGGTGCATCTGGTGTTCAGAAAACAGGTCTTTTTTGGGTGAAAACATGGGAATTTGACTGTGAAAACGAGAAAGTGCCTGCAGTGCTGGGAGAAGGTGAAAGGAAGGTGGAGACATAGGAGGGAACAGATTAGGGTATGGTCCAGGAGGCAGGGGAGGAAAAGGGGTGAGCAGTATAAGTTTAGGGGAGGAGGAGGTGATAGTGGAGGGGGAGGAGGAACAGAGAAGATGATGGGGGGGGGAGGAGGTGGACTGTGGTGGGAATGGGAGCAAAAGGAAGGGAAGGTGGGGATGTGGGAAGGAAGAAAGGAGGAAGGAAGGGGACAGTCAGAGCGGAGAGTGGGAAGGAGATTTCTGAGGAGGGGGGATTGTACTAAAACAGCAGGAGGAGAGAGAGGGGAAACATAAAGTGGATTAGCACTCATGGTAGTAGGGATTGACAGTGGGTAGAAGAACAAGTGAGGTCCAATATTTGATAAACTGTGGCAAGTGGCCAGAAGAGTAATCAGGGCAGTGTTGCAAGAAGGGCACCTACAGTCGGGGAGAGTACCTGAGAGGTTAATGGGTAAAATAAACCTAAGTCAAACTGTTACCGCTGAGATAGCTTAGCGGTTAGGGTTACATACTCTGGTGTGGAAAGTTGGGGGTTCGAAACCCAGGAACTATGTGAGACAGGAGGGGTGTATGAATCGCAGGACCTGAGGCTGAAATAGAGAGGGCTATGACAGGTTAAGAACAATAACTAGCACTGTTGTGGAACTTTAAGTTAGGGGTGTGCAGTGGAAATGGTTGGAGCAACAGTGACTCCTGCAGGCCACGGAATACAAGGTGCAGCAGGGAGATAGTGCTAGAGGCGATGAAGCATGTGACTGGTCATGTGACCTAGATTACCAATAAAGGAATGCTCTGGTCACTCATTGTTGCTGTGGTGGGGAGGAGGGTTGGAGAGGGAGTTAACAGCCTTATTTTCTGCTCTGGTCACCAGTTGTTGCTGTGGCGGGTGGAGGTTGGAGGGAGTTAACAGCTTTATTTTCTGCTCTGGTCACCAGTTGTTGCTGTGGCGGGAGGAGGGTTGAGAGGAGTTAACAGCCTTATTTGCTCTGGTCACCCGTTGCTGCTGTGGCAGGGAGGAGGGTTGAGAGGGAGTTAACCTTATTTTCTGCTCTGGTCACCCGTTGTTGCTGTGGCAGGGAGGAGGGTTGGAGAGGGAGTTAACCTTATTTGCTGCTCTGGTCTCCTTTTGTTGCTGTGGTGGAGAGGAGGGTTGGAGAGGGAGTTAACAGCCTTATTCTTGTTTATTCTTAGACATAATTATCCTCTTTATCTTTGTAACATTTATTCCATTTTTTTGAACTTTACATCCCGTATTTTTATATCTGTTATCTCTTCCCCTTTCCCCTTTCCCCTTCCCCAGGACACATCTGAAAACAAACTGTTACTAGCTCAGTAGGTCTTTACTGGTAAAACCTTTGAAATAAATAAATCTCTTATCACATTAATGCATTTGCATTTGTTGTGGCGCTGACCAGAGTTTGTCTGATCTAGCTACATAATCTGCAAAAAAGGGTATTCCTTTTACTAAAACAGCACATGGTCTCAAATAATTGCTGCCTACTGTATGTGTTATTCCAGCAGTGTGCTGAAGTTGTACTGAAAGAGCACTCAGGTGTGTTTCTAGAGTCTGAAAAGCTGGATCAGATTGCAATGGTCATACCGGCGGCTAGTGTAGAATGTGAACATGGCTTCAGTACTCCCAACCAAAAAACTCTGAACAATAAAAACTTACAAAAGTTAATGATAATCTCAGAACTGGGTGGCAGCTGAGGAACTGCAGATTCTGAACAAGTTTCACACACGTGGCAAAACATGAAGAGCAGAAAAAAAAGAGAGTTAGGCCTTAGACTATTCACTCACTAGACCAAGGGGGCCAATTAAAAGAGCTAGTATTCTGCCTAAGACTGATATTAGTTTTTAAAAGCAGTAAACCATTATATCTGAGATACTTCTGCTTTCTCTTTGGTTAATTAGAAGATTATTTATCTGATAATAGTAGGTGTGATGTGTGGAACAGCACTCTGACTGGTGACTGACATATCTATTTCAATGCCACTCCCCCACTATATCATCAACATTGTGATGTCACTGTCAGTGAGATCACAATGCTGATAATGTAGCGGGGGGCATAGAGATAGATATGTCAGCTGACAGGCTGAGAGCTGTTCTAGACGACACGGGGTCATAATGTCGCAAGACAGAATGCCGCAGCAATATACCACGCTGTCAATAAAGTGCGATATATTGCCAGTAGCATTCCTCTATGTTTTGCGGGGGCACTGCCCCTCACACCTGCTGTTACGGGGGGGCTGCACCACTGAACCCTCCCAACTAAAACAGTGAACTCGGGGGTGCACTTCCATCACACAAAGTGCCAAAAAAAAAAAAGAAAAATTCCATGCATCTGGGACCGTGATTGGATACCCAGTCTGCAGATGCATCACCTCCACTGCTGCCTTTGGCTCATCCTGTTGAGCCATGGCAGCTGCTCGGCAGACCCTCCTCCCAGCAGTGGACTTATCCTCTGCCAGAGAACAGCGACAGGGTGAACAACAGTGCATAGACCATTTAGCTGTTTTGCACCATGTTGCCATTCCTACCCGCTCAGTGCGTGTTGTGCGGTTTTGACATACGTTGTCTTAAATATGGTGGAGTGACCCAGTAGGGTTCCACACATCCAGCTTAATATTATCACATAGAAGACTCTCTAAAGAGCAAAAGAAATAAGAAAAAATACTTCAGAATAAAAAGTTACAACTGACTATTTCTTAAAAATTTTTATTATTTCCCTGTCTGCCTGTTTTGGCTCCACTAGCTCTTTATTTTTTTCTTAGTACTTTTTTCCCCTAGGCAACCAGCCAGCCTTACCTTCACATCCTGGCATCCTCCATGGTTTCTGGCCACCATCCTGAGGACCTTCCAGGCTCCAATTCAGTTCCCGCAGCCCCATCCCAGTGTCTTGCCCCCCACGGAGGGGAAGTGGAGAGACCCTCGCTTGCTCATCCACCAGGACTGGATCCAATGCTGCTGCACTCCCCTCAAAGCTGAAAGCATCCCCCATAGAGATGGCCATCATGCTGCCACTGGTGCCCATTTTCCCTGTTCAGTGTTTGCCCCAGACGTGTGTGGTGTGCAATGATGCCAAGGGACAGGAGCGCACACGCTTCCGCATGCAGTCCTTCCCAGTGTCTGCCCCAGCATGTGAGCCTGTACTGCCTATGCACTGCGTCACCCCCAGCCTCCCCAAGGGGCTGCTGATGCACCGATAGCGGCACATCCCCCCTCCCTGGAGAAGGGGAGCAATCCTATGGATGCTCAATTCCTCTCCTCCCCTGCGACCCCTGATGACTCAGATCCACTCCCGACCTGGGTCGCCGGCGTGGTGCGAGGTGTGGCGTCCAGCGCCTCAACCCTCAGCACCTCCACTAGCTCTTTAAGTTTATAGCAGGGAGGTTTTAGCTCGATATTTTGTGTTTTCATTCAGCTGCTAAATTAACTGACTGTTGGACTGTGTTTAGTGATGTCTGTTGTGCCTGACATCCACTTTCTAGTCTGACGCTCCAAAATAAGGAAGAGAGGAAGACCAGAAGACACCAAATTGTAAGTAAAATAAAGGAATAATGCACAATAGGGTGGGAGTCATGCTGTGATAACATCCCGCCTCAGGTGGTTGGGCATGAGGCCACAGGGTGAGTGCATCCAACACCTGAGAAGGGAGATTATCCCAGCACGACACCCACCCTGGAGTACATTATTCATATTATACAATGGATCAAACTGAAAAAAAAACCCAGACGAAATATTAAAAGGTTTATTAAAACTGCATTTTTGTGTCATTTTTTGGAAGGGGTAGGTATGCATGGTAAAAAAATAGTGCATATTGTGTATTTTATCCAATAGGTGGCTTTGCCTCTCACCCCCACCCTGTTGTTCTCCTGGTACAGTTAGCAGAAGAAAACAGGACAGAGCCTCTTGTTCTGTAGTTTTTTTTTCCTTTTTACTTTGAAAAGGGACTCTGCTGTCCTGTATTTTCTTGTGTTTTTGTCTATCTTTCTGTCTCTTTTTTTATGTCTGTGAAACCGGAAGTACTCTGCCCACCTCCCACCCCACTCCACCTTAATGTTTCGGTGACAGTTTGGCTATGGCTACTGGGCATGTGTTTTGGGGGAGAAAAAAACTAAGTGAAGAGAAGATCACTAAAGAGGCAAGTAACTTATGTTTTTCATTTCTGTATAATAGCCGCACAGCCAGCTGTCCGCCCAACTTGTATGTGTAACTTTCTGTTTTTCATTTAAGGAGTCGCGTGGTCAGCTGTTCACAAAACTCCACTCATTGTTCAGAACAACGTTGTGCTTTTGGTTCTCCTGGTACAGTTGTTGTGTGATTTGTACCATGAGATAAAAGTAATACACCCCCCCAGTGTGTTTATGGAAGGCTGGTAGCGCCAATTCCGAGTGGGTCGGGGAGCACCGATTCCGAGCACAGCAGGGACTGCTGAAGGTGCTTATAGGGATGACTGTAGAGTGATCGTTTTAAACTTTTTATGTAGTTGTAAGTGTGCTGGGACTAGATTCAGGATGTTATGCTGGGATAGCTTCCCGGGTCTAGCACCAGCCTGACCAATCAGGCCAGCATCTTTCTTGCCATTGTATAATGTTTATTATGAACTATGGATTGTAAATAGAGGAAGCTGATTGGCTGAGAGGTTTTTGAGGCCATGATGATATCGGGCTACGTCATCATGGCTCCAGAAAACCTCCGGCCACCAGCCTCCTCACTCCCAACGTAATGATCTCCATGTCCCGAGGCGAGTCAAACTTCCAATTGACTGCTATTAAAAAAGAAACTGAAATCCTCACAACTGTCCCCTTACATGTCGCCCACTCTCTAAAAGAAAAAACATCTTTCACCCTGCTTTCAGGCACCAACTGCAGCACTCCTGACATCGGTGTTTCACTCCATAAAAATGCATTTCCCCACCACAGCATGCTGCCTCGCACCAAACAGCAGTTAACAGAAATCTGCCACCCGCTCCTTGAGAATCTTCAAGATCACAAATATAAACCACAATGGCTTACCGTCTCTCTTGGATTAAATCTGACTAACACAGACATCAGGAGAAAAAAAACTTCCATCACCTTGAGCAGCCGCAGTCCATGTCGGTGGGCAGTCTCCCAATAAAACAATCGCGGTTCAGTTCAATAGCAGTTTAAAAACAAAAAACGGAGAACACAGCAGACCCCCAGAAGCATACTATTTAGTTTTTCTTTTAGGCTGCATGTAGGAGAGGGAGGCAGCAGAACACCTAGGAAGACATCCCTACACTACCTACTACCAACTCCTACAATAGCACCACCTGCTGACCGCAGCCTTAATAGAACTATTTTGTTAAACAGTACTCCTACACTACCTACTACCAACTCCTACAATAGTGCCACCTGCTGACTGTAGCCTTAATAGAACTATTTTGTTAAACAGTACTCCTACACCACTCCTTAGAAAGCTTTTTTTTGATATATTTTTTTTTTGCCAGTTTATTATTTACACCAATTTTGTAATGCAGTTCATAATAGCAGTAATGCACTCAGGTTGTGGTATATCATGAGATAAGTCACTTCTCGAGGCGGTTGGGCAGCACTTGTCCTGCGACCTCGTGCCCAACCACCCGGCGTGGTATCTCATGATACTCCCTCATGTCGTATTAGCCCAATTAACACACATCAGCAAACAAAAAAATATCAGTTTTTAGGAAATCCCCAAAATGCCTCCATCTCCCCAAAATTTGGGTCCCTCTGTTAATTTAACTGACTGTTCTGCTGTGTTTATTACTGTCTGTTGCCACTGATGTCCATGTTCTATTCTGAAGTCCCAAAACAGGGAAGAAAGAAAGACCAGAAGACACCCAAGTGTAAGTACAATGTTTATTAACACTCATACACATCATTGAATGAAATATCAGGTTTTTAGGAAAATCCCTTCCAAAAAATGCCTCCCACCCCCCCAAAAGAATTTGGGTTCTCCCCTTTGGTAGACCTGGGGGGGGGGCCTCCTGGAGCTGAAACGGAATTTCAAGTCCTGGGAAGGGAAGGGACCATGAACAAGCATCAGGAGCTTTGATGAGAGGGAAGTGGACACTAGTCCTTTCACTGAAGAGAGAGAGAGAGAGAGAGAGTCTGGAAGGCCCTCGCTAACCTGAGGGTGGACAAAGCTATGGGGCCAGATGGGGGGCATCCAAGAGCGATGAGGGAGTTCAGGGAGGTACTAGCTGCACCTCTGACAGACCTAGTTCACAGACCACTGGAGACTGGAGTGGTCTTGGAGATGTGGTGAAGGGCAGATGTAATCCTACTTCACAAAAATTGTAGCAGGGAAGAGGAGGGCAATTATAGGCCTGTCAGCCTGGCATCAGTGATGGGTAAATTAATGCAAACACTACTAAAGGAAAGGATTTATGGAATATTTGGAATCCAGTAGGTTACAGGATCTGTGGCAGCATGGATTCACAAGGGGGAGCTTGCTGAAAACAAATCTGATAGATTTCTTTGACTGGGTAACCAAGGAGTTAGATAAAGATGGAGCCGTGGATGTAGCCTATCTGGAATTCAGCAAGTCTTTTGACACCATTCCATACAGGAGACTGGTAAGCAAGCTGGGTTGCTTGGGGTGGGCAACAAGGTGGTAAGAAATTGGTTAGGGAATAGGACACAGAGGGTAGTAGTAAATGGAGTTTGCTTTGAGGAAGGGCCGGTGATCAGTGGGGTCACTCAGGGCAAGGCGGTTCAACTAGTTTCAGTGTGGGGGTGGGCAAAAATCTTCACTGAAATGGCGGGGGTCTGGGAACCACTTAGCTATCCCTAGAAAATGTTACACTTTTTGAAGTGTTATGTTGCCTTTTATCTTTCACAGTGTCTACTTCATAAAAAAATAGACTCATTATCTGTAATAGGGCTGTGTAGTATATTCCTTCTTGTACCCAGCATGCACAAATGCTGTTACACATAATCCCCCTGCAGCAGTTGACTGACATTGCTCACATTACTTTTGTACCAGGTGAGACCAGCAATGCCAGGTTGACTGTTTTTATAGTAGGTGAGCAGAAGACACGCTGGCAAGCTTTACCAATCACTGGATTGTGTTCCACTTTCTTACTGTGAAGAAAAATTGGTTTAATAATGATGAAACACATATGTTTAGGGTTAATGATTGTTCTAATCAAGTAAGTTTATTTATTTATTTTTATCGTTTGTGTGTCAAGAAATAGCTCGGGCATTATGAGAACCATTAGTAAATGTTTGAGGAGCAATGGTGAATTTGAGTGTAAAATTCATATCAGTTGATAAGTATGTAGCCTCTATGTTAGAAAAAGGAGCTATGAATGTGTTTGTTACATCTAGCAGACCTTGGTTTGATTCCCACAATGTCCATCTGCATACTGTGCGAACCTGAGTAACTTACTTAACCACCCTGAGGTCCCGTGACACACCTGGAAATGAGCTCCTTATGCCTTTCTCATATGCCTGGCTGTCTTGGGCTGCTTATATGTCCACAACCCCCTACCATGTTGCTTTCATTTTGTTTTCATAAAAAAAGTCTTTGTACAGTCGGACTAAATTATGTTTAACCCCCCTATAAATGGGGGTTCCCGAAAAGTCTTCCTCGAGTTTGCCTAAATGCTCACTGCCAGGCTGGTGTCCTGCATTTTAGCAGTTTAAATGTGATTGCCAGAGAGTGCCTGTATAGCCTCTGTGTACTGTCTCTTTAAGAGCTGCCTGGATTGCAGTCATAAGTAATCTGAGAGGGAGTTCTGTTGAAAGATTTAACTATTTGCTGAAAATCATTTAGAGTGATAATGATAATGTAGTTTGTCTAACCTGCATTCTTTGCAGCAAGGACTGTTTTGTTTATCTCCACTATATTGGTCCTGGACTGCGAATTGGACCAATCAGTACTGGTGGGCTCTAAAATGGAGCCGGACTACAGGAGCTGTCTGGAGTCAAAATCTGTAGGAATTGTAGTTTTGGGCTTTTTGCACCTTTTTGCACCTGAAGGGGGAGCCTTTGTTGTGACTGACAGGAAGATCAGCCAACTGAACCTTTTGGATCTTGGGGAATTTCCCAGGCTGCTGCAGCTAGTTTCAGTTTTGAGCTGAGAAGTGAAGAAGTAACAGCTCAAGCGATTTTGAGCAGCAGTTCTGTGTAGTTTTGCATGGGAGAACTGTGAAAGGGCTGAGTTTTGGCCTGCCTGCCTGCCTGTCTGCCCACTGCCCCTGAGAGGGAAAATAGAGTTGATTCGTACTGAATCCAAGTTGTGGGGACTATTTAAGCCACTGGACTGTGAAGAGGCTTCAACCTGAGGAAGACCGAAGATTTTCTGAATGTGATCGGCCTGTCGGGATTTCCAGCTGCCTTTGAGTTCCCGGTTTGTGCAGAGACTTTGCGATCGTGAGTGGAGAGCGGTTTGCCTGGTACAGTAGAATTTCCTTACATGTAAATGTGCTGTGTATTGAAAGTGGGTCATGATTTGGTTCCCCACTGTGTGAACTGTGTTCTGCTTGCTGGAAGCTTTATCCAGCCTAATCGAACTGAATATGCATTCATCTCCATTCGGCCTGGGCGATGCCACGCTGGCCCTGCCAGACTACCCCGCTGCATAGAGAAAGCCACCAATGAGAGACTTGCCTGGGGATCAGCCCCCTGCTCCATGCTTGAACAGGAACAATGCCTCAGCGAATCGTGTGGGCCCTGCTTCTCCTGGCACTCCAGATTAACCACCTGCTGTCTCAATTTTCGTCCAGCTTGTGTCCAGTCTTGGGTATCGTGAGTAATCATCAGGGTAGCTCTCTGCAACAACAGCCTAATCTAAAAGTGTGTTATCTGATTGTCTTGTTGTTTTCTTTTCACAAACTGAGCCCTCCGGCTCCAGATTACAAATAGTGTGTGTTGTGCATGTTGTTTTCTTCCATCACAGGGCCCCAACCAGCTGCAATGTTCCTGGCTAGCCCACCATTCCCCATCAGGGTACCCAGCGCGTGTGACTGTTTATGGACCCTGAAGTGCATGCATAACTGTTTGATTAATACAGCCTTTAAGCACATTAACCTGATTACGCCCCTCTCTTGTTCAAGCCCCTTAAATAAATCAGATCTAACTCTTTTTTGCATTTACCCTGACTGTGATTCCAGTTTGTGCAAGAGTACTGTACTGCTGTTATTTGCAGTATATAACCTTGTTTTATAGGGGGTCCCCAGGGCTGGGCTAGAGGAAAGCCCTGGTGGTAAGTGCAAATAGTGTGGGTACTTGTGTGGTGTATCAGGGGTATTGTGAAAGTGATTATTGTGTATTGTTCCGGCCACTAGTAAGGAAAGAAGTGGGTTACAGAGTCCCAGAGGGCTGTGGCCAGGTTAGCTTGACCACTACCAACCCTTTCCTCTGGGTGGAGGCACCCATTTCAGAACTCAGGCCCCTTAACCTGCTACTAGCCAAGCAAGCAAGAGTAGTAGCCCTTGGGATAGCGCCACCTAGTGGTTACGTTTGTATTTTGTGAGTGCTGGTGGGAAAGGAGCATGGTGGGGACCACAGGGAGGTTGGGTGGAGGACTGGGAATATAAATTAAGGAAGTAGAACTTGGGTGGGGGAGGTGGGGGTGTATTTGGCATGCTGGTGGGAGGAGGGATTACCTTGTCTTTTCCAGCCGCAACAGCAGGCATGATGTTGTTGGGGCAGAGGTAGGAGGGTGCAAGTTGGGAGTGGGCATTGGAGGTGGGTCTTGGGGAAGTCCCAGGCTACTTGCAGTTTTCAGTTAGTTCTGAGCTGGGAAGTGAAATGAGAAGAGATCAAGTGTATTTTGGGCAACAATCCTGAGTGGATTCGCATGGGACAACTGTGAAAGGGCTGAGTTTTTGGCTTGCATGTCTGCTGCTGCTCCTGACAGGGAGAGAAGAGAATTATTTTGGACTAAATCCAAATTTGTGTGACTAAAGTAAGCTACTGAAGTGGAACAGGCTCAACCTGAAGAAGACCAAAGATTTTGCTGAATGTGATTGGCCTGTCAGGAGTTCCAGCTATCCCTAAACTCCCGGTGTGTGCAGAGACTTTGCGATTGTAACCAGGGAGCGCTTTGCCTGGTACAGTAGAATTCCCATACATGTAAATGTGCTATGAGCTGCTAGTAGGTTGTGAGTCAGTTTCCCACTGTGTGAACTGTGTTCTGCTTGCTGGAAGCAGTATCCAGCCCAAAACGGACTGCATCCGAATTTGTCTTCATGCGGTCTGGGCCTTCCCAGACTGGCCCAGCCAGACTACTCACTGCACAAAGAAGCCATTGATGAGAGACCTGCCTGGGGATCAGCCCCCTGCTCCACGCTTGAACAGGAATGACGCCTCTGTGACTCGTGTGGGCCCTGCTTCTCCTGGCATTCCAGATCAACCAACTGCAGTCTCGATTTTCGTCCAGCCTGCGTCCAGTCTTGGGTATCGTGGGAGAAATACCAGGGCAGCTCCTCACAACAACAGCTTAATCTGAGTGTGTCATCTGATTGTGTTGTTTCATTTCCTTTATGAACTGAGCCCTCTGGCTCCGGATTACAAATACTGTGTACTGTTCATGTTGTGTTTTCCATCACAGGGCCCCAATCAGCTGCAAGCCCGGGCAACAGTCCTGGCTAGCCCATCTCTTCTCCACCTGGGTACCCAGAGGTGTGACTGTGTGGGGGGACTCAAAGTGCATGCATAACTGCTTGATTGATATAACCTTTAAGCTAATTAACCTGATTTTGCCCCTTCCTTGTTCAAGTCTTGGTTTACTTGGTTCATAAGGACCAAAGAAGGCTATTGCCCATTGAGATTGTCCCCCACCATCATGGTGGGAAAATTAAACCCTAAAGAAGTTAGACTCCAACCAAAAATCCAATCCCCTCTTGAAAGATAAGATTGAATTACATTCTACCAAAACTTGTGGTAATAAATTCCAGACTCTAGGTGTTCTAACTGTAAAATAATTTAACCTTTTGTTTGTTTTGGGACTTACAACATCACTTTGTTTATTATGAAACCGAGGACTAATTCTTCTACTAGACAAATTTAGACCACATTGACACATTAAGTCCTGAGAATTGTAGATTTTGTATAATAGTAGCAGATCACCTCTAATACGTCTTAATTGTAGTGAGTGTAACCCAGTTTTCTGAAGTCTGTCACAGTAGTCCAATTTGGCCAAATAAGGTACCATTTTAGTAGCTCTTCTCTGAATTTTTTCTATTCTGTCCCTGTCTTGTCTTAAATAAGGACTCCAGAAAGGAGACCCATAGTCAGAATGAGGCCTGGCATAGGTTCTAAACAAGGGAATAATACATTCCTGAGTTCTTGACACAAAAGATCGTTGAACATGGGTGAGCATGGCATTGGATATATTGGCTATCCTAGTACAGTGATCCGTTGAGGGCAATTTGTTGTTTACAAGGATTCCAAGATCGCGCTCTACTAATGACACCTGAACGGGAATATTATTTAAGAAATAGGTTTGTTTGGGATTATTCCTTCCAAAATGTAAGACATGACACTTATCTGAGTTAAGTATCATCCTATTGGAGTCTGCCCAGTCCTCAATAATTTTTAAGTCATTGGTAATAGAATCCCTGTTTAGTAATGAATTAAAAGACCCTCCCAACTTAGTGTCATCAGCAAATTTTGACAGAAGATTATCAGAACTAACCTGAAGATCACGAATGAAAATATTAAACAGTGTTGGTCCAAGAACTGAACCCTGCGGAACTCCACTGGTCACTTTCTGAATTTGGGAGAGAGAGAGAACAATTTATTCTAACCTGTTGTTGTCTATTATTTAACCAACTTGATATCCAATTGATTAAAAACTGTGAAAATCCCATGTTCAACATTTTATCTAATAATACATCATGAGGAACTTTATCAAAAGCTCTACTATAGTCGAGAAGAACAACATCCATGGGGATACCTCTATCAGGTCCCATACTAATGTAGTTGTAAAAAGCTACAAGATTAGTAGTGCAAGAATACCCTTACCTAAATCCATGTTGAGTAATGTCCATTATATTATTTATAATAGATTCCTGTTCCAGCAATCTTTTAATAATTTTCTCCATTAGTTTACTTATTACAGATGTTAAACTTATGGGTCGGTAATTTTCAGCTTTAGAATGGTTACCTTTCTTAAAGACTGGTATAACTGTGACAAGTGCCCAGTCATGAGGAATGACTCCTTCAAATAGGGATTTATTAAAAATTAGGGTCAATTGTTTCGATATAGCTTTAGCAGTTTCTAGTAGAAATCTGGGATTAATATTGTCTGGTCCAGGACTAGAAGTCTGTTTTAAAGAATAGATGGCCTCTAAGGTATCATCTTCTGTAATAGTATAGTATAATTTACAATTATCTAAATGCTTAAATAGCTTAGGGATTTCTTTGTTTGTAAAGACAGAGCAAAACTGGTTATTAAAAGTATCTGCAATATCACTATCAGCCGAAATAATGGAATTATTAACAATTAAGGGACCCATATATCTATTATTCAATTTCTTATTGTTAAGATATGAAAATAATGATTTATAACTATCATTAGAATGTGCTAAACGAAACTCCAATTTCTTTTTAGATTGTATAATAGTTTGTTTTAAAAGTTTTAGAGTTTTCCTATATTTGGAAAGTATTAAATCTTTAGCGTCTCCCCCACTATTTTTTACAAGAGAAAAAAGCCTTTGTTTTTGTTTAATTAATTTTTTAATAGTTTTATTGAACCACAAGGGAATTTTCCCCTTTTTATTAAACTTTCTCCTTATAGGGACAAATAAATCTTCCAAATAATAGATTGAGGCTTTCAAGAATTCCCAAGATTTCTCAAGGGAAAGGGAAGATAATATTTCATCCCATGAAATAGAATTTAATTGGTCATTAATAATATCAAATTTAGCTTTATTATAATTTTTAAATTCTGAGTAGTTCAAATTTTGCTGAAAAAATAACAAAGAAAAGGAGATGGAATAATGATCACTAAAACCCAGATGGGCACCCATTTGAATATTTGTAATAGAACTTCCTATATTGGTAATGACAAGATCTAGTATATTCTCACCACGAGTTGGATCACTTACAGTTTTTTCAAGACCCATATCCACAATAAGCAAGATTAAATCTTTTTCAACCAACGTACTACCAGATAAAGTTATCCAATTTATGGATGGCATGTTGAAATTGCCCAAAATGAGAATGTTACCTTTAGAAGCTATATTTAAGATTTCTTGGTGTAGAAGTAAAGTATAATCAATATTGGCTGATGGGGGCCTGTAACATGTTCCAACCAACAGTTGGGGTTGACTCTTGAACTGAATATTCACCCAAACAGATTCAGTGTTAATGGCAATAGAAAGTTGAAATGAGGCTATATCCTCCCTTACATAGAGACACACCCCTCCCCCAACCTGACCTTGACGATCCTTATGAAACAACTTATATCCTGGTAGAAGTGGGCTCCAGGTGGTTTCAGGGTCCCACCAAGTTTCAGTGATCGAAATAAGTCCAAATTTTTCCAAGAAACACTTAGCCCCAAGTTCGGCCATTTTAACCAAGTTAAGGGATCTTGCATTAAGAGAAAGGACTTTGCATCCAGTAAAATCTATGTTATTCTGTTTTAGAGAGCAGGACACATTCCTGTCCTTCCCCCAGTACTTAGTTTAAAAGTTTATTGATAGCTAAATTAACACTTTTACCCAGTAAAGTACTACCCCTACGGCTGAAGTGGAGACCGTCCCAGCAAAACAATGACTCTTTCATGTAGAATGTTTCCCAGTGTGCAAGACATAATATACCCTGCTGGAGGCCCCATATTCTGAACCAGTCATTGAAAGCTTTAATCTTGGTGTTAATAGCATTAGCTCTAGGTACAGGAAGAATCTCAGAAAAACATACAAGGCTGACTGTCAGCCAAAACATTGTTAAGTGCTATAATATCATGCTTAAGCTCTTCGAGGCTGGTTCTGTTTATATCATTGGTACCAGCACGTATTACAAATAAAGGATTTTCCCCAGTCCCCATCAATAGTTTTTTAACAGTAGGAGTAATATCAGAAACTCTGGCTCCCCTAAAGCTAGAACAGGTACGATTGAATTTGTCCGTGTTGCAAATGGGACGATCCAAATGTTTTATAAGGGAATCTCCAATAACAAAAATTTGTTTTGATGGGGAATAGCAATCCATATTTCTAACAGAGAGTAATAATGTGTCAGACACATTAATTGCATTCCCTGCCTCAAGTTGGGGATTAATTGAAATAGAGGATGCATTCCTGACCTTATGTACTGGGCTTATGGAGGGGGGGACTGGAATTAGACAAACTCCCCTGAGTGTCAATTGGAATGTCATCATCAGGTAACACAGTTGTTTCATGATTAAGAACACCATAATGATTAAATAAGTGTAATGACGGTTCATTGTTGCCTATTTGCCCACCCCTACATTTAGTTTTACCTTTAGTAACAACTGACCATTGTTCTGGGTCTTCTAAAGTCAGAACAGGAGGGGGGGCGGTACTACAAACAACAATCTGCGAAGTAGATGGAGCAGCAGGTGATAGAGCAGGACTCAAGGGTATAGATTGACCCAACATTGAGTCAATATAATCCTCCAGTGTCTCTATTTCAGGACTAACATTTGAAGTTGCAAGTAGGCGACCAATTTTCTCTTGCAAGGTTTCGATCATTAAACATTTATTACATTTGAAATCATTAATCTGAGGCCCCAAACCAAACATCAAGCAAGATGAACAGTAATTATTAGACATATCCATATTTTACACAGTCAGCTTTGCAATTAAATACACAGCTAGAAGTGTCATAAACTAACTCTCAAGTTGTACTAAGTGATGTTGCCCTTTGTCCCCTCTGACCCCGCGGACACAGCAGACACATGCAGACCCACGTGTCTCTGCGCTCGGCCTCCGCTACGCCTGACTTGAGTTTCGCTCCGCTGTCCGCTGGGCGGACTTAAATACCTGTCCGTGACCCGGATGACAGGAGATTTCCTCATAGCGAGGCAAGCAGTAATTGCAAATAAAAGAAACCCCACAGTACAGATAGCCTTATGTAGGCACTAAACACATCAGGTTCTAATCCCCCAAATGTTTTAAGACTGATTTAAAAGACAAAAAAAAAAAAATAGACTGGCATTCACAGTTCACGTTACTGGACACCGAGAACAAAACACCCTCTTCCTGCTACAAGCAGGGCTCATAAAAATGTAATATCACAGCAACAAGCAAGATTTCAAATGGTATATAAGTTTTAATATTTTCTTTTTTTCTGCACACACACAGTATAGAGATAGATGAATCCTAGCAGCTCTATCAGGTGGGAGCTAATGAATCACGCTCGCCGCCAGGCAGACTTAAATACCTGTCCGTGACCCGGATGACAGGAGATTTCCTCGTAGCGAGGCAAGCAGTAATTGCAAATAAAAGAAACCCCACAGTACAGATAGCCTTATGTAGGCACTAAATACATCAGGTTCTAATCCCCCAAATGTTTTAAGACTGATTTAAAAGACAAAAAAAAAAAAAAAAACGGACTGGCATTCACAGTTCACGGTACTGGACACCGAGAACAAAACACCCTCTTCCTGCTACATGCAGGGCTCATAAAAATGTAATATCACAGCAACAAGCAAGATTTCAAGTGGTATATAAGTTTTAATATTTTCTTTTTTCTGCACACACACAGTATAGAGATAGGTGAATCCTAGCAGCTCTATCAGGTGGGAGCTAAAGTCCCCTGAATAAATCAGATCTAACTTTTTCTGCATGTAATCTGACTGTGGTTCCAATTTGTGCTCAAAGTACTGTACTGTTGCTATTTGCTGTGCATAACCTTGTTTTACAGAGGGTCCCCAGGGTCAAGCCAGAGGAACCAGCCCTGGTGGTAAGTGCAAACAGTGTGGGTACTTGTGTGGTGTACCAGGGGTATTATGAAAGTGATTATTGTATTGTGTTCAGGCCACTAGAGGGGAAAGAGTGGGGTTACAGTGTCCTGGAGGGCTGTGCCCAGGTTAGCTTGACCACTACCAACCCTGACCTCTGGGTGGAGGCACCCGTTTCAGAACTCAGGCCCCTTAACCTACTACTAGCCAAGCAGGCAGGGGTAGTAGCCCTTGGGATAGCACCACCTAGGGGTTACACAATAATTCATAATTTTTGGCCATTAGAAGGCACAAAATCCCAGCGGTGAGCCTCCAAAATATAACCCCTAGGTGGCACTATCCCAAGGGCTACTACCCCTGTCTACTTGGCTAGTAACAGGTTAAGGGGCCTGAGTTCTGAAATGGGTGCCTCCACCCAGAGGTCAGGGTTGGTAGTGGTCAAGCTAACCTGGGCACAGCCCTCTGGGACACTGTAACCCCCCTTTTTCCATACTAGTGGCCGGAACAATACGCAATAATCACTTTCACAATACCCCCGACACACCACACAAGTATCCACACTGTTTGCACTTACCACCAGGGCTGTATTTTATATATTTATTTAGTTTTTGTTAACCAGGCAGGTGCACTAGCCATAAAATGACTATTTTCAGGCACGACCTGGGAGAATACAACAAAAAGAGAACAGTTGAACAACAGCAACATGGGTACAATAATACAAATATAGGAACAGTAGAGCAGTGCTACAAAAATACATTGGATAGAAACAACAAAAAATAATGGCAAGCATTATACAAATAATGGCAGTAAGATATATAATAAGTGCAGAAACCACAGACCCAACCTGTGGAGTGAAAGGGTTAATAAGATAGTAAGGTTGTATAGAGAGAAATGTGAGGAATGTTCAAACATAACAAGAAAGACTGACGTAAGGTCAGGGGTGGTAATTGGCAAAACAACAGTGGATGGTCAGCAACAAGGTTCGAGAAGGAAGAGAGCTAGTAGTCAAGAAGTTATTTACAAAGAGAAGAAAAAATATGGGAGGAAGGGAAACAGTCTTGGAGCTGGATTAGATCAGGGTGACATTACTGGTAAGTCTCAGGAGCTTCAGGTTGGGTCAAAGCATGTACAAGCATCAGCTAAGGATAGATAATGATGATATTCACTTTTATATCCAAAGTGAGACTGAGACAGCTGGAGGTTGAGTGGAAGAGCATTCCATAGCCTGGGAGCAGAGAATTGGAAGGCCCCTGTGCCTTTAGTCGTCCGACATCTCGGAACATAGAGCAAGGATTTGTCAGCTGATTGCAGGCCATGGGAGGATGGTTGAGGGACCAGCAACGCCACCAGCTGGGATTTTTTTTTTCCCGAATGATCGAGTCCATTAGTGATCCAAGGTAGTATTGTCTACTGGCAGAGGGTGAGAGCCAATTCAGATCCTTATAAAGAAGGCAGTGATGTTTGAGTTGAGGCGACAAAGAGGCAAATCGGCATATATTGTTATAAGTTATGTCCCATTTTAGTAGGGAGGTTTTATGGGCAGATGTAAGAGTAGAGGCACCATAAGTAAGGGTTGGGAGCAGAATACCTCGGGCAATTGCTAATTTGGCCGAGGGTGTAAGCATGTAGCTCGTTTTGTAAGCTACTCCCAGTTTCGAGCTTACAGCTTTGCACGAGGACTGAATGTGAAGATTAAAATCCAGGGACTGGTCCAGCAGGATCCCAAGGTGCTTGAAGGAAGTAACATTTTCAAGTGGAAATCCTCCTGGGTGAAGAACCTCCAGCAAACTAGAACAGGCCTTAATCTTCAGTGTGGAACCTAGGAGCATGGCTTTCATTTTCTTTTCATTTAGTACAAGCTTACGGTCTAGTAGCCAGTCTAAGACCTTATTGAAGTCTGAAGTAAGTGATGTGTTTATGCAGGCAATACTAGAAGAACAAGTATAGATGATCAGGTCATTAGGGTAGAGAATAGCTGAGCAGGATTCCAGGATCTCAGCTGCATTGTTGATAAAAATTGAGAACAGAAGAGGCCCAAGGATAGAGCCTGGGGAACCCAAGATTAATAGTAGACGTGTTGGACAGGGAGGAGTTAAATTTGACAGCTTGCGACCTGTTTGACAGGTAGCTACAGAACCAGTCCACAACAGGGGTAGAGAAATGGAATTTATGGAGAGTGGAGAGAAGCAGGGGATGTTTACAAGGTCGAAAGCCTTAGTGAGGTCAATGAAGATGGCACCTGTGAGTTTTCCAGAATCCATGTTGGACAGAATATCAGTAGTTAGTTGAAGAAGAGCCATGCTGGTGCTATGACCTTTTCTGATACCATGCTGGGTGTCTGAGAGGAGATTGTAGCGTGTAAGGTAGTCAATGGTCTGTGATGCAACTATTTTCTCTAGGATCTTGCTAAGGACAGAGAGAATTACTATAGGTCTGTAACTGGCCATGTCCTTTGGGTCATGTGTTTTAAAGACAGGCGTTACTCTTGCAGATTTCCATAGGTCCGGCACGGTGCTATGGATAAGGGATAAAGTGTAGATTCTGGCAATAGAAGAGGCAATGAGTGGAGCAGCCAGCTTAAGGAGACAAGGTTCAAATGAGTCAGAACCAGAGCTGGTATTGGCAGATATGGATCTCAGTAATTTCAGAACTTCCGCTCTTGATATAGCCTTCAAATAGAATGGTGGCGCTGGAGGAGCATCATACGATAGGGCAGTATGGTTGTCTGATGGTAGCGTGGTAGGTAGATTAGAGTGTGAGCCACTAGGTTGTAAAGCCAAGATATAGTGTGACAGATCAGAGAAAAGATTGTGAAAACTGTTTGAGATGGTCCTAGGGTCATTACAATGTGCCCCATTTATGATCATTTCATCAGGAATGATCGACTGCGAGGTACCCAGAAATGTTTTGACATGGGCCCAGAATTTCCTTGGGTCGCAGACTGAGCTTTGTAGAAGGTCCTTGCAGTATTTGCTTTTAGCAGCTCTAACTTGTCTCTTACACCTGCTCATTAGTTCACAATAGACAATAAGATCTGACTGTAGGCCAGTTTGTTTGTAGCGAATCCAGAGCTTGTCCCTCTGGTGCAGATTAGCAAGGAGGTCTTTATGCAGCCACCTCATCTGTTTTCCTCTGATCCTCCTTGTAACCTTGGTGGCATGTTTATATTGAATGGTAAGAAATTCCTTTATGAATATCTGTAGAGCAACCTCCATATCCTTTGTTTGATAGATACCTGTCCAGTCAATATTGGAGACATCATAGAGAAATGGATCCTGGTCAATATGAGCTAGATTTGTAAATGTGATTAGTCTTGATGGAGGAGATGGAGGCGCAACCATAGATAGAAAACAAAAAGTGGGTGAGTGGTCTGTTAGTGCATCTGCAAGGAGTCCTGCTTTCAACACATGTTCCATACAGTTAACCATCACCCAGTCTAGGAGTGTACCCGTTTGATGGGATGACTTGGCTCTAGTTGCTTCAGAGATCAACTGGTGAAAATTATAACTAAGCATGAGTGATTGCAAGCATATTTGAGCTGACCCTAACAAATTAAGGGATGACAGCCTCATTATGAGTTATAGTCTGGGAGGTGATGTCAAGGAGTTCTTGAAGACCTACTATTCCCCCAGCAGGGGGATTATAGGCACAGATAATATGAAGCTTATTTTCCCCAATACAATAGTTGCCTGTATGAATTCGCACACTGTGGGAGAGGCAGATGCCGGGACAATAGAGATGTCGAGGTGGTTTTTGAAGAATAAGGCAACTCCACCTCCATGCTTGGATGAGGATCTATCCCGTCGGGACAAGGAATAGTTAGGCAAGGAGCATACGTCATCAGGTATACCGGGTTTTAGCCAAGTTTCTGTGAGACAGAGTACATAAGGATTGTAGAGTTTCACCCAGGCCTCGAGTTCCGCATGGTGACAGGTAAGACTTCTGATATTGATATGGGCAATTAATAATCCTTTCTTGGACATGCCAGATAACTCATTTGGAGAAAAGAAACTTGTGGGTGGACCTGAATTTAGTTTGACGTCCCCAGATAACAGAATAATGATCATGGCTAGGAACCAAAGCCTTGCACAGTGGCAGGTTAGGGTGAAAGCACATCTCCATGGCAGCTTCCTCCTGGCATGTAGAGGGTAATAGATGCTGCCTCTATTACTCTAATAAGGAGGATAGGGTTAGGTTGAAGATCAGGTTTTGTCTCTGCAATCAAGTTAGAGAAACTATAGTCGCGGTAAGCCTCTGAGGAGTCTTTTGCCATTTGGTTACATGGGAGAGCCCATGAGGCTGTATCCAGGCTGAGTAAAAGGACAAATGACAGGAGTGCCCATAGCAGACTATACTTCACCACAGTGTTACTATTTGCTGGGTAAGGGTGGATATTCCCAGCAGAGAGCAAGAAGAGAGCGAGTATGAGAAAGTGGAGCTTAGAGGAGTTTGAAGGGGCTGGCAAGGAGGTTGGGAGATTTGAGGAGAAGGGAGTGGGTGAGTGAGGAAGAAGAAGGTGGAGAACCGCAGTGAAAGTGGACACTGTTATCAAAGCTGCATGAGGAATAGTGGTAGAGTGAGACCATATTTCAAATGTGGGGGAGGGAGTGATAGCATGGATATGGGTAGGGGATTGGAGATAGTAACTGATGGGGTTGGGAGAGTTATTAGGAATAAATGAGTAGTGAGCAAGTGGAGGTGATAAAGAGAGGGATATGAGCAGAACAAGGGGGAGAGAGTAGAGTAGTGAATGCATTGTTTATAAAGGCAAAGAAATTGCCCATTCCTTTGCGCCTGGGGCATCCAATGCAGTGGAAGTGCTCAATAAATGCCTTGCCAAGATCAACGACTGGATGGCCTCCAGCTGGTTGTGAGTGAATCTCGATAAGATGGAGGTACTGGTTGTGGAGTCGAAAACAGGATGTGATAGGATGGCTCCTGGCGCAGAAAAAGGTTTGTTCCTGGGGCCTGTGCCACTGAATGCCTCATCTAGGGTGCGCGGCCTTGGTGTGACCTTTGACAGTGGATTGACATTTGAGGCTCAGGTGTCATCCGTTGTTCAGACCATCTTTTACCATCTGAGGAATATTGCCAGAATCAAGCCCCTAGTTCTGCCCTGGACCACCCCACCTTGGTACACACCTTCGTGATGTCAATGCCTGACTACTGGAATGTGCTCTACCTCGGGGTCTCAGGAGATACCCTCCATGGACTGCAGCTAGTGCAGAACGCGGCTGCCAGGTTATTGATGGGACAGATGAAATATTGCCATGTCACCCCGGTGCTGCATGAACTGCACTGGCTGCCGGTCAGGTGGAGGGTCCTCTTCAAGGTGGGCTTGCTCACTTTTAATGCCCTACATGGGCTGGGCCCTGGATACTTGTCTGTTCTTCTGACCCCTACTACCTCAGTCCGCTCCCTCCACTCCTCCTGTAGGGGTCTCCTTACAATTCCCAGGACGAGGTTGAAAACTGCCTCCAACAGAGCATTTAGTGTCACCGGCCCCATCCTGTGGAATTCGCTTCCACTATCTGTATAGGAGGCCCTTTCAGCTGAGGTGTTTAAAACCTGCCTAAAGACCCACTGGATTAGCCAGGCCTTCCCAGACACTCTGTATTAGATCTTATCCTTGTGTTGGCCCCTTCTAGCTACAGTTCTTATTTTAGGCTTTATTTATTTTCTTATACTGCTTATTTAATTTACTACTATAATTTTTATTTTTAGTATTTTTGACTTGTATGGTGCCCAAAGCCTCCGGGATTGGGCACCCAGAAAAATAAAATTTGCCTTGCCTTGCTTAAGACCGGGCCGATGACATCAATGCCCCTCCCCCCCCATTGAGCGAGCTGATCAGATCTGAGGCCTGATGTTGGCAACTTTATCAGCAAAGAACCGAGCAAACTCATCACGCTTTTCTTGTAAAAAAGCTCTTCCAACTTGCAGACAGGCTGGATTGCTTAGTCTGCCCACAGTTCAAAAGAGCTGAGCAGGTCGATTCTGAGCTGCAGCAATCTTCCTGGACAGGAACTTTGCCTTCTTACAAGAGATTGCTGATTGATATTCCCTATAATGGTCCATCAATGTAAGTCTGTCGGCTTCAAGGTGCGATTTCTGCCAGCAATGCTCCAGCCTTCAGCCCACTCGGCGCAGCTTCCTCAAGGCCCCATTCAGCCAAGGGGACCGAGGGTGAAGGGTGAGAGGATGAACCTGGTCAGGAACTATAGTGTCCAGAGCCCTGCCACAGCCCTGTTATAAACCTGTAGCATGTTCTCTGGGCCCTTGCTTGCACACGGTAATCCCGATAGGTCCAGCACCGCCAATAGGCCATCTGGGGTCAGGCCACTCAAAGGGTGGTACCGGCCCATCTTCACAGGTGCAGGCCTATAGGGGAGCCTGGAAATTGAACCTTATAGTGTTGTGGTCTGACCATCCAACAGATTCCACCACCAACTCAGAAGGCTCCATCCTCAAGAGGAAGACCAGATCCAGGGAGTGACCGTGATTATGAGTCACAGACGCAACTGCCTGTGTGAAGCCCAATGAGTACATAAGTTGGAGGAAGTCCTGACTAAACTGCAAGAGTTTGTTGTCAATCCAAGTATTGAAGTCACCCAGCACCATCAGTCTGGGTGAGTCCAACACCATGTCGACAACGAAGTATGCGACTTCCTGCAGGAACTTCTTCTCACCCCCTGGTGGACGGTAGACAAGAAGGATCCTGCACCCCACACCTGCAACCACCATATACCTCAAAGGACCCGGTCTCCTCAACTGGCACAGCTACAAGGCCCAACTCTGATATAAAACAAATTGCAACCCACTCGCCCCTGAGATCCATCGTCGAGTTGTGTATCACCAAGAACCCAGCTGGAATTGTTACCTCTAAAATGGGGCCAGCATTTTCATCCAGCCAGGTCTCAGTGATGCAAGCCAGGTCCATTGACTCCAAAAAGAACAGCAATAATAGCCGTCTTTTTTTAAATTGGCCTGGCATTGTACAACACCACTCGAGTCGGATGAGATACAGAGGCCGACCGAGCTACCAGCCAGCTAATAGAGAAGCCCTTGGGTATGGATACCAAGCAAGGAGAATCTCATAGATACATAGACAGTGTCGGCAGATAAGGGCCTATGGCCCACCCAGTCTGCCCATTTAAGTTTGTTAGTTCAGTTTGTTTTCCAGGAAGTCTGTTGCCCCTTACCCCTGACCTCCAGAATTCTTTATGTCTATCCCATGCATTCTAAATCCCTGGATTGTTTCAGCCCCCACCACTTCTCTGGCAGGGTGTTCCACTTGTCCACCACCCGTTCTGTGAAGAAATTCTTCCTCACGTTTCCTCTGAATCGTCCTCCCTCCAACTTCATCCCATGCCCTCTAGTCCTGGAACATCTTTTTCACTTAAAAATAGTGCATTCCTGCACCCTGTTCTTCCCTGTAAGATACTTGTATGTCTCTATCATATCCCCTCTCTCCCTCCTCTCCTCCAGGGAGTACATGTTCAGTGCCTTCAACCTGTCCTCATAGGACTTGTGATGCAATCCATGCACCATCTTTGTTGCCCTCCTCTGAACCTTCTCTACCCTGTCTATGTCCTTACGAGGTAAGGTCTCCAGAACTGCACAGTGTACTCCAGGTGCGGCCTCACTAGCGTCTTGTATAGTGGAATTATGACCTCCCTTTTCCTGCTGGTGATGCCCCTGTTCTCGTTCTGGGACCCATCGTACTAAAATAACTAACAGTAACCCCACAATAAACAACAATAAAATCCCCTCAGTTCAAAAAGAATGCAAAGATGCGAAGAACCAGGTTCTATTAATAGTCCGGCTGCTGTGTTGCTTCACTGAGTCTCTCACCCCCAGCAGACATCATTTTGTTAAATGTCCAACGGAAAACACCAGTCTCTCACTCTGGTGATTCTCCCAACTGCAAAGTTAGTGCACAGACAATTTAAAGGAGGTCCTCCCACTACCTCCAGGGTAAACTGAGGAGTGGGGGAAGGGCTATGACTCAAGGACAGGCACAGGAGGTAGTGGTGTGGTCATGGAGCAGAGAAGAGACAGAACGTTTGGAAAAGGCGGAATGAATAGTTAAGTAGAGAGAGTTCTAAAGTTTAGGAAAGTGGAAAGAGAAGGCAGTCTGACCAGCGAAAGATTTTGCATCACAGTAATACAACTAAGTCACACATTAATTCTATACCTCTTCTCCAACATCAATCATTCCTCCCAGTTTTTATTTTGATAAGTTGATATTTTTGTTCTTTCATCAGTTCCACAGCTTATTGCTTGGCAACTTATTTCTGTTAATTTTGATTCAATTCAATTTATTTTATACTGGATGGTATGTGAGCAAAAATGCCAATTTTCACAAATGTCCAGTTGAACGTGCAATATTCAATGTTGTTGTTGCTGTTAAAATTTTATTTTTAAACAGGATAGAACTTTAGGTCCGGGGGAACCTGTCTACAAAGTTGTCCTGTATACATAAAGTGCAAGGCAGTAAACAGTGTATGCATCATACACACATTACATAACACAGAGTACAATAAATTCCAAGGAACACAATACATAGTTTGGAAATGACAGAGTTAGTCAAAAACAAGCACATTCTTGATGGTAGAATTGATCGATTTCAGACCTAAAAATAGATTACATCTGCTGATTCCTAATCAATGGAGGTATTTGATTCCATAAAACTGCAGTTGAGTATTGGAAGGTCATTTAACCAAACCTTGTCCTTATTTTAGGAATATTTAGGCCTCGATGAACCACTTCTCTGAGCTGATAACATTGCCCATCCTTCTCTTGAATTATTCTTAAGTTACCCTTTATTAAACCTTCCCTAACTTTAAATATGAATGTGGCAGATTGTTTTTTAGTCAGATAAACAGACTGTCCCATGCCAGTCTTTCATACATAACACAATGATGTGTGTGAAATGGGCATTTCAAAAAAATCTTGCTAATCAGTTGTACGTCACATCCAAACTTCCCAACAATTTGGTCGCTGCAAAGCCGTAAACCAAGTTTCCGTACTCCCAGACTGGAAGAATCAATTGTGTAGCTATTGTTTTCCTCATTTGGAAAGGCACACTGGATGCTATCCTTCACAGTGCACCTATTCTCATATTAACTTTTTTGGTTACACAGTTTATTTGCTCTTCAAAAGACAATTGATTATCAATTATGACACCTAAATATTTGTAATAATTTGTGAAAGTATCTGTCCATTTTTTGTCAGAATTACTAGATGTGTTATTGTTTGTTTTTTATGCTTCCTATTTTGAAAACACATTACCTGTGTTTTCTTAGTATCTAATACCAGTTTTGATTCACTGAGCCAGTCCTGAAGTACATCAAAGTCAGCCTGAAACTTTGCTACCATTTGATCACGGGTTTTTGCTGATGCAAATAACACAGTATCATTTGCTTAGAGTCTTATTTGGGTTCTCAGTATAGTGTCAGGAAGGTCATTCACATAAATCAAGAATAGTAGTGACCCCAGGATCGACCCCTGGGGCACTCCTCTCATCAGAGGGCCTAAACTTGACAACTGACCAACAACTTCCACCAGTTGGGTACATTACCCCAAGTAGGATTGAAACCATTTTAGTGGACCAGAGGCTAGACCTATCCTTTCCAGTCTCTCAAAGAGGATTGTATGACTTACCAAATCAAAGGCTTTTGACAAATTGATGAACTCTGCACCCACAGGCTCCCCAGCATCCATTGTAGTTGCTACTTTATCCAGGAAGTCCACAAGTGCGGTGCCCGTTGAATGCCCAGCCCTAAATCCATGTTGGTATGTTGTTAGTTTGGAGTATTTCTCTAGATTCTCATAGAGTTGGTTATAAACCAGCCACTCCATCAGCTTTGAGTGAATGGGAAGGAGGGCAATCAGGCTATAGTTTGAAGGGTCAACTGGATTGCCACTTTTAAAGATGGGAATAATTTTAGCTATCTTCCATGTGCATACAGGAACACTATGGAACAAACTCCAAAAAATATTGAAACTGGCCATCCCTGTAAAACTATCAACCATATTTAATCATTCCATTAATGAGTCCTTCAAGTGCAGTCAATGAGGATTAGCCTATGCCTGTCATACTCATTACCCTTTCAACTAATCCACCAAGCACCACCCCTTCTGGCTCCTTTCTCTCCTTTTTCTTTGTATCCCCCCTTCAGTCTCTAGGGTAGACTGCTACCTAGTGATTTTACCCAAGCCACCATAGTGAATAGTTTAATTACTACTGCTAACTGACTTTCCCTTCTCTTTATCCCCCAAGGACCATGATAGGTTGATCCCTAGTGGCTCACCTTCTTAAATTTTGTTTCCAGCTTGGCCAGTTGCCAAAAGATCATTGTACAGAATGTTGATATTTTAACTTTCTCTTCCTCACAGTGTGTAACTACTGTATACCCTATGCACTTTACAGTTTAGCTTAATGCCTGACTATACTCCTACTGACATGTTTATACTGTCTATCATGTTATTATGTTTATGAAACAGCTGAACTAAACTCAGTCACACAAACTCCATTCCTTTGTTACTTACCTTGCCTAGATCCACTTATATCTAGGTACAATGTGTCCTATGTACTGTATCTAATGCTCAGATTTGCTGTGAATTGTATATACAGTATCATGTTCCTATATGGTACGTTTGATGTATAAAATCATAAGGTCAACTGTTTTTGTACCTCCCCAGGTCCACCTTGGAAATGAATTCTTCTCAAAGGTGCTTCACCTGGTTAAATAAAGATTTGAATTGAATTGAAATTGAATTTGAATCGAATTGGTGGGGTAAAATCTTATACATAGTAACTTACAACAGGCATGAGAAATCAAAAGTGCAAAGTACAATAATAATTAACAAAACACAATTTTCAAATTCATAGACTGATACAAAATGGATTCAAGGCACAAAAAGAATAAACTAGGGATAAATGGGTGTGGGAAACTGGAGGGTGGAGGGAGGAGTGGGTGATGGGAACAAGGGGGGTGGAGGGAGAGGGAAGATGGGAACAGCATGATGGAGAGAGACAGGGAAGAAAAAGAGGGGGGTAAGGAACATGGTCAGCTTCCACATATAGTAGTAGAACAAGTGCAAGAAAGTTTGGCATGGAGGTGGCTCTTGAGGGACCTTTGAAAGGCAAAAATAGTGTTGCTGGCAAGGAGGTCAGGTGGGAGCTGGTTATAATGTTTTGTGCCCTTAACAGCGATGGAGTTTTGCACAAATGTGGTGTGGAAGAATGGGATACCGAAAACATTGTTGGAGGCTCCTCTGGTTAAGCAGGTAGGAGCAGATTTGGGGGAAAGAGATGTAATGCTCTGTGGTAGTTTATTAAGGTGAATTTTATGGAGGAAAGAGAGATTTTTGCGAGGGTGAAATGTCCCTCAAGAGGGAGCTAATGCAGAGCTTTGTAGAGGGTGTAGTGGTGCGTTCTCCATGGAAGCCCAGTGACAAAGCATGTGATATTGTGGTAATTGGATCTAAGTTTATAGAATAGTTGAGAATTGATAGAGGCGGCAAAAATGATGGATCTGTAGTCCAGAAGTGGTACTAGAATTGAGCTAGCTAGGCAGAATCTAGATTTAGGAATTAAAAACTTTTGGATCCTGTAGAGTAGCTCTGGCCTAGTGTGAATCTTGCTTATGTTACTGGAAACGTGAAGACTGAAAGATAGGTGGGAATCAAGAAGATGACTGAAGTATTTAAATTCAGTGAATTGCTCGATACAATTTCCATGGTTATCCAAAAGGGTTCATTTTGAGATGAAAGTTATCTTGGGACCGGAGAAAACCATGTACTTCATTTTTTTAGAGTTTAATACCATTCCTTTATTGGCGAACCATGAATGTAGGTTCTGGAAGTCAGATTGTAATCTAGTGAGCATCTTGTCTGGGTTTCTGTCGCTACAGTACAGCCCAGCATCGACCACGAAGAGGACCATTTTGGTGTTGACACAGACTTCTGGGAGCTTGTTGATGAAGAGGGTGAAAAGGCGGGGGCCCAGGTTGTAGCCCTGGGGAACCCCGTATTTAATAGGGCATTCTGAGGAGAGCAGCCCATTGATGTTGGTCATCTGAGTTCTATGGGAGAGATAGTTCCTGACCCATTTGACAACGTTATTAGAGAAATGGAGGTCTGATATGGTGTTAAGGAGCAGATCATGGTCGACAAGTTCGAAAGCCTTGGTCAGGTCCACAAAAACTGAGCCCATGTAAAGGCCGTTATCTAGGGCCCCAAAGATATCCCTTGTGAACCTAACTAGGGCAGTATCAGTGCTGTGTGCAGATCTGAAACCATGTTGGGCATCAGTGAGGATGTTGTAGCTGTTAAGAAAGGAGGTGACTTGGGAGTGTACTACTTTTTCAAGTATCTTTGATAGGGGGGTAAGAAGAGAAATAGTCCTGTAGTTTCCTACCTCGTTCTTAGAGTCTGATTTAAACAAAGGTTTGACTATGGCCATTTTTCGAATGTGTGTGAAGGTGCCAGTGTAAAGATAGAGATTGATGATGTTGGTTAGGGGGCCACCAGTGGTACAATGGCAAGCTTAAGAATTTTAAAATCTATCCCTTTGGCACCTTAACTGGATCTGGGGTTATTTGAGCTGATGAGTTTGAAGGTGTCTAAAGGAGACAGTGCACAGAAATAGAAAATGGGAATGGTACGTAGGTGTGACAGGGTGGGAGGGTGCGAGGGTGACTTGGGTGAGCCTAGATTGTGTGGGGGGAGGACGTGGGTTTGGATTTGTCCAAATTCTCAAAAAATGAGTTAAATATGTTGGCTACATCTAAGGGGTTGTTTGTGAGCTTGTCCCCATCCCTGAGGGTGATGGGTTCGGCTTTACCTACCCTGCCGAGGAGGTTATTTAGGGTACCCCAGAGTTGCCTCGGATTAGTGTTTTCCCCAAACTGTTTACTGCGGAGAAAATTTTCTTTTGCTAAACTGACAGCTGCTTTGCACTTGTTGTGCAGGGCTTTGTACAGTGTTAGTTGCGCGTGGTTGTTGTACTTCCTGTGTTTGGTCCAAGCCCATTCTCTCTCCCTCATTAATTTGAGAATGTCAGGGATGAACCATTTGCCGAGGAAGCCCTGGATCCTGATCTTTTTGAGAGGGCGAATATGTCGCATACCCCATTGAAAATAGACAAGAAGCAATCTAAGACAGTGCCTAGATTGTTTATGGTTGAGGTGAAAGACCAGTCAATTTGGTGGAAGGCCTGAATGATGTTTTTAATTATGTTGTCATTTAATCATCTTGAGTGAATGACATTGGGAGGAGGTTTGGGAGACTGTGAAAGTCCAGTGGCAATAAATTGCGCAGTGGTCACTTATGCAATCCGGAAGGGTCCCGGCTTCAGGGATTCTGGTAGGGTTGGAGATGATGATCCAGTCAATGACTGATTGAAAGCCAGTTTTATAGCTTGTCCTGGTTGGGCTTGTTATAAGTTGGTGTAACCCTAGGCCCGAGACAATGGATTTGGTATTATCTGATTGGCTGGAGATCTAGTTGATATTGAAATCCCCGAGTAGAATCCATTCCCTGTTAAGAGGGAGATCATTCTTAATGGCTAGTAGGGATTCAAGATCAGATGGAGGAATTCAGGGGGGAGATAGATGGTGGTGAAGGTGAGAGTTTTGTTTTTCCTGAGTAGAAGGTGGATGGAAATGGACTCGAGCTTGTTAAATTTTACATCAAGGCTGAATTCTGTGAAGGAGAGTTTATTAGACACATAGAACAGGTAGCACCCCTGTTGGGTCTGTCTTTCCAGAGAGAAAAAACAAACATCGAGTTCAATTTCCTCGTAGCAGATTTTGTCAGAGAGCCAGGTCTCGGAGAGCACTATAATGTCAAAGTTATTGCCTTTGACCCATGCCTGAAAGGTATCCTTCTTAGTGTGGAGGCTTTGAACATTGAGGTGAACAATGTTAATGAATTTACTGCTTTTTGCTGGGTTGAGGTGAGATGGACGGTGCAGATTAGCAGGGCTAGGGTTGGGATGTACTGTCTCCGATAGGAGCAGAAGGCTGGTTCTGGTGCATCTGGTGTTCAAGAAACAGGTCTTTTTTGGTGAAAACATGGGAATTTGACTGTGAAAACGAGAAAACGCCTGCAGTGCTGGGAGAAGGTGAAAGGAAGGTGGAGACATAGGAGGGAATAGATTAGGGTATGGTCCAGTAGGCAGGGGAGGAAAGGGTGAGCAGTATAAGTTTAGGGGAGGAGGAGGTGATAGTGGAGGGGGAGGAGGAACAGAGAAGATGATGGGGGAGAGGTGGACTGTGGTGGGAATGGGAGCAAAAGGAAGGGAAGGTGGGGATGTGGGAAGGAAGAAAGGAGGAAGGAAGGGGACAGTCAGAGCGGAGAGTGGGAAGGAGATTTCTGAGGAGGGGGGATTGTACTAAAACAGCAGGAGGAGAGAGAGGGGAAACATAAAGTGATTAGCACTCATGGTAGTAAGGGATTGACAGTGGGTAGAAGAACAAGTGAGGTCCAATATTTGATAAACCGTAGCAAGTGGCCAGAAGAGTAATCAGGGCAGTGTTGCAGAAGGGCACCTGACAGGGGGAAGAGTACCTGGGAGGTTAATGGGTAAAATAAACCTAAGTCAAACTGTTACCGCTGAGATAGCTTAGCGGTTAGGGTTACATACTCTGGTGTGGAAAGTTGGGGGTTCGAAACCCAGGAACTATGTGAGACAAGAGGGGTGTATAAATCGCAGGACCTGAGGCTGAAATAGAGAGGGCTATGACAGGTTAAGAACAATAACTAGCACTGTTGTGGAACTTTAAGTTAGGGGTGTGCAGTGGAAATGGTTGGAGCAACAGTGACTCCTAGAGGCCACAGAATACAAGGTGCAGCAGGGAGATAGTGCTAGAGGCGATGAATCATGTGACTGGTCATGTGACCTAGATTACCAATAAAGGAATGCTCTGGTCACTCATTGTTGCTGTGGTGGGGAGGAGGGTTGGAGAGTGAGTTAACAGCCTTATTTTCTGCTCTGGTCACCCATTGCTGCTGTGGCGGGGAGGAGGGTTAGAGAGGGAGTTAACAGTCTTATTTGCTGCTCTGGTCACCCGTTGTTGCTGTGGCGGGGTGGAGGGTTGGAGAGGGAGTTAACAGCCTTATTTGCTGCTCTGGTCACCCGTTGCTGCTGTGGCGAGGAGGAGGGTTGGAGAGGGAGTTAACCTTATTTGCTGCTCTGACCACTCATTGTTGCTGTGGTGGGGAGGAGGGTTGGAGAGGGAGTTAACAGTCTTATTTTCTGCTCTGGTCACCCGTTGTTGCTGTGGCGGGGAGGAGGGTTAGAGAGGGAGTTAACAGTCTTATTTTCTGCTCTGGTCACCCGTTGTTGCTGTGGCAGGGAGGAGGGTTGGAGAGGGAGTTAACCTTATTTGCTGCTCTGGTCACCTGTTGTTGCTGTGGTGGGGAGGAGGGTTGGAGAGGGAGTTAACCTTATTTGCTGCTCTGGTCACCTGTTGTTGCTGTGGTGGGGAGGAGGGTTGGAGAGGGAGTTAACAGCCTTATTCTTGTTTATTCTTAGACATAATTATCCTCTTTATCTTTGTAACATTTATTCCATTTTTTTGAACTTTACAACCCGTATTTTTATATCTGTTATCTCTTCCCCTTTCCCCTTCCCCAGGACACATCTGAAAACAAACTGTTACTAGCTCAGTAGGTCTTTACTTGTAAAACCTTTGAAATAAATAAATTTCTTATCACATTACTGCATCAGCAGTTGTTGTGGCGCTGACCAGAGTTTGTCTGATCTAGCTACATATTCTGCAAAAAGGGTATTCCTTTTACTAAAACAGAACATGGTCTCAAAAAATTACTACCTACTGTATGTGTTATTCCAGCAGCGTGCTGAAGTTGTACTGAAAGAGCACTCAGGTGTGTTTCTAGAGTCTGAAAAGCTGGATCAGATTGCAATGGTCATACCGGCGGCTAGTGTAGAATGTGAACATGGCTTCAGTACTCCCAACCAAAAAACTCTGAACAATAAAAACTTACAAAAGGTAATGATAATCTCAGAACTGGGTGGCAGCTGAGGAACTGCAGATTCTGAACAAGTTTCACACACATGGCAAAACATGAACAGCAGAAAAAAAAGAGAGTTAGGCCTCAGACTATTCACTCACTAGACCAAGGGGGCCAATTAAAAGAGCTAGTATACTGCCTAAGACTGGTATTAGTTTTTAAAAGCAGTAAACCATTATATCTGAGATACTTTTGCTTTCCCTTTGGTTAATTAGAAGATTATTTACCTGATAATAGTAGGTGTGATGTGTGGAACAGCACTCTGACTGGAGACTGACATATCTATCTCTATGCCACCCCCCCCCCACTACATCATCAGCATTGTGATGTCACTGTCAGTGAGATCACAATGCTGATAATGCTGAGGGGCAAAGACTAGATATGTCAGCTAGAAACTCAGAGCTGTTCTAGACGACACGGGGTCATAATGTCGCAAGACAGAATGCCGCAGCAATATACCACACTGTCAATAAAGTGCAATATATTGCCAGTAGCAATCTCATGTTTTGCGGAGGGCACTGCCCCCACACCTCCTGTTACGGGGGCTGCACCACTGAACCCTCCCCAACTAAAACAATGAACTCGGGGTGGGGTGGGGTGGGGTTGTGCACTTACATCACACAAAGTGAAAAAAAAAAAATTCCATGCATCTGGGACCGTGATTGGATACCCAGTCCACAGACACATCACCTCCACTGCTGTCTATGGCTCATCCTGTTGATCCATGGCAGCTGCTCGGCAGACCCTCCTCCCAGCAGTGGACTTATCCTCTGCCAGAGAACAGCGACAGGATGAACAACAGCGCATAGACCATTTAGCTGTTTTGCACCATGTCGCTATTCCTACCCACATAGTGTGTGTTGCACGGTTTTGACATACGCCGTCTTAAATATGGTGGAGTGACCCAGTAGGGTTCCACACATCCAGCTTAATATTGTCACATAGAAGACTCTCTAAAGGGCAAAAGGAATAAGAAAAAATACTTCAGAATAAAAAGTTACAACTGACTATTTCTTAAAAACTTGTATTATATCCCTGTCTGCCTGTTTTGGCTCCACTAGCTCTTTTTTTTTCTTTCTTAGTACTTTTTTCCCCTAGGCAACCAGTCAGCCTTACCTTCCCATCTTGGCATCCTCCTTGGTCTCTGGCCGCCGTCCTGAGGACTTTCCAGGCTCCAATTCAAGTCCCGCAGCTCCATCCCTGTGGCTTGCCCCCCACGGAGGGGAAGTGGAGAGACCTCCCGCTTGCTCATCCACCGGGACCAGATCCAATGCTGCTGCACTCCTCTCGAAGCCGAAAGCATCCCCCATAGAGATGACCATCATGCTGCCACTGGTGCCCATTTTCCCTGTTCAGTGTTTGCCCTTGATGCGTGTGGCATGCAGTGATGCCAAGGAACAGGAGCGCATGCACTTCTGCACGCAGTCCTTCCCAGTGTCTGCCCCGGCACGTCACCCTGTACTGCCTATGCACTGCGTCGCCCCTAGCCTCCACAAGGGGCTGTTGGTGCACCGCCTGCTGCACATCCCTCCTCCCCGGAGAAGGACAACACTCCTATGGACGCTCAGTCCCTCTCCTACTCTGCGACCCTTGATGACTCAGGTCCAGTCCCGAACCTGGGTCGCCGGCGTGGCACGAGGTGTGGCGTCCAGCGCCTCAACCCTCAGCACCACTGGGCCGGTCCTCCACTAGCTCTTTAAGTTTATAGCAGGGAGGTTTTAGCTCAATATTTTGTGTTTTCATTCAGCTGCTAGATTAACTGACTGTTGGACTGTGTTTAGTGATGTCTGTTGTGCCTGACATCCACTTTCTAGTCTGACGCTCCAAAATAAGGAAGAGAGGAAGACCAGAAGACACCAAACTGTAAGTAAAATGAAGGAATAATGCACAATAGGGTGGGAGTCATGCTGTGATAACATCCCGCATCAGGTGGTTGGGCATGAGGCCACAGGGTGAGTGCATCCAACACCTGAGAAGCGAGATTATCCCAGCACGACACCCACCCTGGAGTGCATTATTCATATTATAGAATGGATCAAACTGAAAAAAAAACCAGAGGAAATAATAAAAGGTTTATTAAAACTACATTTTTGTGTCATTTTTTGGAAGGGGTAGGTATGCATGGTAAAAAAGTAGTGCTTATTGTGTATTTTGTCCAATAGGTGGCACTGCCTCCCATCCCCACCCTGTTGTTCTCCTGGTACAGTTGGCAGGAGAAAACAGGAGAGAGCCTCTTGTTCTGTAGTTTTTTTTCCTTTTTACTTTGAAAAGGGACTCTGCTGTCCTGTATTTTTACGTTTTGTCTATCTTTCTGTCTCTTTTTATGTCTGTGAAACGTACACTGCCCACCCCACCCCACTCCGCCTTAATGTTTGGTCATACCTCTCAACCTCTTTACTCGTAAATCAGGGACAAAGCTTAAAAAAATCAGGGACAAAGACCCAAAATCAGGGACACATCTTAAAAATTGCTACTATTCACCCAGAAGGCTGGTAGAATAAGTGGATTAGTGCAAAATGCATTTTCTGAATAAGAACAAGTCTGTAACTTTAAAGTTTGGCATTATTTTGTACTTTCAATCCCCACTGTTTTGTCACAAAAACACAAATTTTATGAGGGACACAGGAAAATTCTAAGTCAAAATCAGGGACGTCCCTGAAAATCAGGGACACTTGAGAGGTATGGTTTCGGTGACAGTTTGGCTATGGCTACTGGGCATGTGTTTTGGGGGAGAAAAAAACTAAGTGAAGAGAAGATCACTAAAGAGGCGAGTAACTTACATTTTTCATTTCTGTAAAACAGCCGCATAGCCAGCTGTCCACCCAACTTGTTTGTGTAACTTTCTGTTTTTCATTTAGGGAGTTGCGTGGTCAGCTGTTCACAAAATCCCACTCATTGTTCAGAACAACATTATGCTTTTGGTTCTCCTGGAACAGTTGTTGTGTGATTTGTACCGTGAGATAAAAGTAATACACACTCCCAGTGTGTTTACGGAAGGCTGGGAGCGCCGATTCCGAGTGGGTCGGGGAGCACCGATTCCTAGCAGAGCAGGGACTGCTGAAGCTGCTTATAGGGACGACTGTAGAGTGATCTTTTTAAACTTTTTATGTAGCTGTAAGTGTGCTGGGACTAGATTCAGGATGTTATGCTGGGATAGCATCCCGGGTCTAGCACCAGCCTGACCAATCAGGCCAGCATCTTTCTTGCCATAGTATAATGTTTATTATGAACTATGGATTGTAAATGGAGGAAGCTGATTGGCCAAGAGGTTTTTGAAGTCATGATGATATCGGGTTACATCATCACGGCTTCAGAAAACCTCCGTCCACCAGCCTTCTCACTCCCAGCATAATGCTCTCCATGTCCTGAAGCGAGTCAAATTTCTAATCGACTGCTATTAAAAAAGAAACTGAAATCCTCACAACTGTACCCCCTTACGTATCACCCATTCTCTAAAGAGAAAAAAACATCTTTCACCCTGCTTCCTTTCAGAGCACCAACTACTGCAGCACTCCTGACGTCGGTGTTTCACTCCATAAAAACGCATTTCCCCACCACAACATGCTGCCTCGCACCAAACAGCAGTTAACAGAAATCTGCCACCCGCTCCTTGAGAATCTTCAAGATCACAAATATAAACCACGATGGCTTACCATCTCTCTTGGATTAAATCTGACTAACACAGACATCAGGAGAAAAAAATCTTCCATCACCTTGAGCAGCCACGGTCTGTGTCGGTGGGCAGTCTCCCAATAAAACAATTGCGGTACAGTTCAATAGCAGTTTAAAAACAAAAAACGGCGAACACAGCATAAACTAACGAGCAGACCCCCAGAAGCATACTATTTAGTTTTTCTTTTAGGCTGCATGTATGAGAGGGAGGCAGCAGAACACCTAGGAAGACATCCCTACACTAGCTACTACCAGCTCCTACAATAGCACCACCTGCTGACCGCAGCCTTAATAGAACTATTTTGTTAAACAGTACTCCTACACTACTCTTTAGAAAGCTTTTTTTTTATATATTTTATTTTTTTTCCAGTTTATTATTTACACCAATTTTGTAATCCAATTCATAATAGCAATAATGCACTCCAGGGTGTTGCCGAAGATGGTGGCTGAGCTGAGCCAGCCAGAACAGTGATCTCTACAATTTGTCGTTTTTGATTTGTTTCTAGTTAATTTTTAGTCAATTTTTAGTTAATTTTGAGTTGTTTGTGTATTTTTTAGTTTGGACTGTAGCAGCATGAGGTTCGGGACGCTCTGTTGGTTTTGCGATTGGCGTTTCTTGGAGCATTTCTCGGAGCCCCGTTTTGTCGTTTTCTGGAGCCCCGCTTCTATTTTCTGGAGTCCTGCATTTGTTTTTGTTCGTTTGGCTCTTTGGCATTCTTCTTCCAGTGGACCGCAGGATTTAAAGTCGAAGTTTGGCTCCTTAGTGTTCTTCGCTGTCTCCCGATCTCCCGACTTCAGCGTGAGAGGCTGTGGAGTCGGGGGCATTTGGCAGTAGCATGGAAGCAGGGAAAGTAAGACTTTGTTGAAAGGATTATATTGTTTGCCCCCGGTGAGTTTGTATGACTCTTTATGCTTGAATTTTGCCTGGATTTGTGATGTGGGAAGCTGTGGTATTGAGGAGTGGGAGCAATTGTGGAGAAGATTTTATTTGGGATACTGGAGTACTGACTTTGTTCTGTCCCTAGTGACACTGTACTGCTTTATTGACCTGAGAGTCTTTTTGGTCACAGTGTGAAGGGCTGTGGAGACGAGAAAGATTGAAGGAGGTTTTATTAAACTTGGAACTGAAACTTTTGGATATTGAGTGGATCCAAGGAAAGGAGTGTGTCATTCGTTGTTTATTCTGCCTGTTCCCTGTTTGGACTCAGTGGACCGCAGGATTTTAAGTCGAATTCCTGGCTGGGGAATTTGGCTGTGGAATCGTGTTGGGGAAGGAAGAAAGAGGAAGAAAGATCTGAGTAATTAGCCCAATTGTTCCAGAGGTGGGTGCGGGGTGCTGCTGTCTGTACCTGGGAGGGCTGGGAGTACCTGCCGGTGGGTTGGTGTTCTCGGTGCCTCCGGGTGGTGCTAGAATAGCCTGGCAGAGGCCAGGCTGTGTCTGGCATCTTAAGTAAGGGGGACAGTTTGCATATCCGCGCCCTCCTGGGGTTCATTGGGTGAAGAGTGCTTCCTTCCAGGTGGAATTTTTGAATGGTTGAATGCCAGGAGTTGAAGAAAGTGTACCAACTCTGAGACTTTATGAACTTTTGTTATGTGGGGCTTATGATTAACTTTATTAAGCTTAAGGACTTTTTAGTTGGGGGCTTTTAATAGTACGACAGCTTCAGACCCATGTTCTTTGTTTTATTTGTTTGTATGTGATTTTTATTTTATCTTGCAGTGAGAGTGCTGAGATTGTTTTTTCCCCCTCACCTTTGCTGTGAGAGAGCTGAAGGAGGGGGGGATTTTTGTGTTAAGGGTAGTGAGAGTTCCCTTTATATTTATATTTATTTTATAATTATTTACTTTATTTTGTTTGTTTTGTTTATTACTTTTATTTTATTTATTTTTATGTGTTTTTGTATGGGTTTGAGGATTAGTTTTTGTTTTGTTGGCGTATTTTGTTTTAGTTTGAGTAGTATGTGTTGGCCTGTAGGTTCCCGCGAAGTGCTATTCATCCTCCTCTCTAGCACCCTCCGCCCTTTTTACCCCTCCTTTGCAATTTGAGACCTACCAGTGCTGTAGAGCACTGGGGATTGTCCGTAGGAGAGTGGGGAGGGCAGGGGTGGGCGAACAGGTGAGGATGAATGAGCGTGGCCACCGTATCGGGGTTATTAAGTCCAGAAGGCACCCTGGGGTGAAATGGAATCCAGACAGGGGTTTCCCATGTCTGGTGCCCATACCCAAGGGCACTGCTGAATCTGGTGGGCAGATTGGTCGGACAACCTCCGAGGTTTGTCCAACTTGGGCAGTGTTATGCAATGCCAGGTCTGTTAGGAATAAGACTGCTATTATTGTGGATTTTGTTAGCTCAGCTGACCTGGCTTGCATCACCGAGACCTGGCTGGATGAAAACTCTGGCCCCATATTGGAGGCCATGGTTCCGGCCGGGTATTCGGTGATACACCGCCCGAGATTGGACCGCAGGGGAGGGGGGGTTGCAGTCTGTTTCAAGACTAAATTGGGCCTCACAAATGTGGTAGTAGGTGAGGCTGAATCTTTTGAGTGCACAGTTGTAGCAGGTGTAGGCGCTCGAATTGTTCTCAACTACCGTCCACCCGGAGATGGGAAACGTTTCTTGCAGGAAGTAGCAGACTTCCTCATCGATATGTCATTTGAGTCTCCCAGATTGATGGTTCTGGGTGACTTTAATGCCTGGATCGACAATGAACTCTCACAATTTGGTAACCACTTCCTCCAACTTATGTCTTCTTTGGGTCTTACACAGGTAGTTTCCACTGCTACACATAGATCTGGGCACTATCTGGATTTAGTCTTCCTCTTAGGGTTTGATTCATCCGACGTGGGGGTGGAACCAGTCGCTTGATCTGACCACCACACTGTGAGGTTCAATTTTTGCACCCCCCCTTAGAAGGCCTTCCCCTGTGGAGATGGTAAGGTACCGCCCATTACGAAATATCACTTCTCAGGGGCTTGCTGCGGTCCTTGATCTCTCATCCCCCGTGTTGGCTAGCAGTAATCCAGGGGAACTGGTGTCGGCTTATAATACAGCCGTCACGGTGGCCCTGGATTTTATTGCTCCTGTTCGTGAGCGCCCCTTATCCCTTCGCCCCAGGTCCCCTTGGTTTGATGGGACACTGAGGGAGTTGCGGAGATAGGGGCGAAGGTTAGAGCGGTGCTGGCGCAAGTCCGCCCTTGATGCCGACCACCTTAGATTGATGGAACATTATTTTATCCATCAATCTGCAATCACCCATAAGAAGGCAGAATTTCTGTCCAGGGAGATTGCAGTTGCACAGAATCGACCGGCTCAGCTGTTTCGGACTGTGGACAGACTGTGCAACCCAGCCTGTCTACAAGTCCTGAAAGCTTTTTCGCAAATGGAGTGCAAGGAGCTCGCTCGGTTCTTTGCAAATAAGGTGGATGACATCAGGGCGGGCTTGTGTCCAGTAATCTCTAAGGGTGATGTTGTGGAACAGTTCTTGAGTTCACAATGCCTAGTTTCTCTTGGGTTCCTTTTTGCCAACGGAGGTCATGGATATATGAGGATCATCCATAATTATGTGACCCCTCGAGCTGTAGTTTAGATCCTGGACCAACTCCCCTAATTTTCGGTTGTCTTGAGATCATTGGCCCAGTTATGGTGCAGATAGTCTGGTGTTCCTTAGAGTCAGGTGAGTTTCCTAACTCCCTGAAAGAAGCAGTGGTTACACCTCTACTGAAGAAAGTTACTTTGGACTCAGACTGTTTTTCAGACTACAGACCTATCTCTAACCTTCCCTTTTTGGGGAAGGTTATTGAGAAGGAAGTGGCAGCCCAATTGGAAGACCATTTAACCATCCATAATATCTACGAATCCTTCCAGTCTGGTTTTCGTAAAAGACACAGCACCGAGACTGCGCTGGTTCAGGTGCTTAATGATCTTCTGAGGGCGAGGGATCAGAAGAGATGTTCTTTTCTAGTTCTTCTTGATCTCTCATCAGCCTTTGACACTGTGGATCACCTGGTGTTGTTAGCACGCCTGAGGCAAATATGTGGAATGTTGGGAACTGTTTTAAAATGGTTCACTTCATTCCTTACCGAGAGATCACAGAGAGTTGTGTCGGGGGTTCATTCCTCCGCCCCAACTTCCTTGTTGTGTGGGGTGCCTCAGGGTTCAGTGGTGTCACCCATGTTATTCGCAGTGTATATGCTGCCCCTCTGAGACATTATAAGATGGTATGGGCTGAGGTTTCACTGCTATGCAGATGACACCCAGCTATACCTGTCTTTTGCGCCTGACCAGGATGGAGCTCTCTCGGTGTTTAATAATTGTCTGGAAGAAATCCGAGGATGGATGGATTCTAGTTGGTTGAAGTTGAACTCAGAAGACAGAGGTATTGGTGGTGGACCCTGGTGGTCAGATAATGAGGCCGAATGATGGCTCTCGCCCTCTGGAATTTTCTTGACGGCGTGTCACTTCTGACCTCTGAACGGGTGCGCAACCTGGGGATTGTCCTAGATGACAGGCTGACCTTTCAATCTCAAGTGTCGGCCATTGTCAGGACTTCCTTTTATCATGTCAGGAACATTGCCAGGGTGCGTCACCTTGTTCCGTCTGACTCTTTGCCAACGTTGGTCACGCCTTTGTGTCCTCGCGGCTGGACTACTGCAATGCCCATTACTTTGGGCTTTCTGGGGTTGAAATCCATCGCCTTCAGCTGGTGCAGAATGCTGCAGCCAGGGTGTTGACTGGGACAAGGAGATCCAGTCATATTACCCCGGTACTGCGTGAACTGCACTGACTTCCTATACAGTGGTGGATCACCTTTAAAGTCATTTTATTGACTTTTAAAGCCCTTCATGATCAGGGTCCGACCTATCTGAAAGAACTTCTGGTGCCTTACTGCCCCGGCCTATCGCTACGCTCGGCTGATGAGGGGTTGTTAGAGATTCCAAGAGTGAGTTTAAAATCTTCTGGTAGCAGAGCTTTTTCTTATGCAGATCCCACTCTTTGGAATTCTCTACCTCACCAGTTAAAGGAGTGCACCTCCCTGGAGGCATTTAAGAAAAATTTGAAAACCTACCTTTGGCGGAGCGCCTTCTTGGACGATTAACTGATATTTGAGTATTAATATTATTTTTTGGATTGTATGGATAATTTTATTGTTGGTTTTAACATGTGATGTTGCTATGTATTTATATGTTTTTTGTGATATTTTATATTGTGCTTTTCGACATGTAAAGCGCTTTGATATTTTGAAAAGTGCTTTAAAAATAAAGTTATTATTATTATTATTATTTATTATATCATGAGATATTGTCACTTCTCGGGCAGTTGGACGCACTTGGCCTGTGGCCTTGTGCCCAACCACCTGAGGCATGATGATATCTTATGATATATCACACTCTGACGTGCATTATTGCTTAATTAACACACACATCAGCAAACAAAAATATCAGTTTTTTAAGGAACCCCCCCAAAATGCCTCCATTTCCCCAAAATTTGGGTCCCCCTGTTAATTTAACTGACTGTTCTGCTGTGTTTATTACTGTCTGTTGCCCCTGATGTCCATGTTCTATTCTGAAGTTCCAAAACAAGGAAGAAAGAAAGACCAGAAGACACCCAAGTGTTAGTACAATGTTTATTAACACTCATACACTCCAGTGAATGAAATATCAGGTTTTTAGGAAAATCCCTTCCAAAAAAATGCCTCCCACCCCCCACCAAAAGAATTTGGATTCTCCCCTTTGGTAGACCTGGGGGAGCTCTCCTGGAGCTGAAACGGAATTTCAAGTCCTGGGAAGGGAAGGGACCATGAAAAAGCAGCAGGAGCTTTGATGAGGGGGAAGTGGACACTAGTCCTTTCACTGAAGAGAGAGAGTCTGGAAGGCCCTCGCTAACCTGAGGGTGGACAAAGCTATGGGGCCAGATGGGGGGCATCCAAGAGCGATGAGGGAGTTCAGGGAGGTACTAGCTGCACCTCTGACAGACCAACTTCACAGACCACTGGAGATTGGAGTGGTCTTGGAGATGTGGTGAAGGGCAGATGTAATCCTACTTCACAAAAATTGTAGCAGGGAAGAGGAGGGCAATTATAGGCCTGTCAGCCTGGCATCAGTGATGGGTAAATTAATGCAAACACTACTAAAGGAAAGGATTTATGGAATATCTGGAATCCAGCGGGTTACAGGATCTGAGGCAGCATGGATTCACAAGGGGGAGCTTGTTGAAAACAAATCTGATAGATTTCTTTGACTGGGTAACCAAGGAATTAGATAAAGATGGAGCAGTGGAAGTAGCCTATCTGGATTTCAGCAAGTCTTTCGACACCGTTCCATACAGGAGACTGGTAAGCAAGCTGGGTAGCTGGGGGTGGGCAACAAGATGGTAAGAAATTGGTTAGGGAATAGGACACAGAAGATAGCAGTAAAAGGAGTTTGCTTTGAGGAAGGGCCGGTGATCAATGGGGTCACTCAGGGCATGGGCGGTTCAACTAATTTCAGTGTGGGGGCGGGCAAAAATCTTCACTGAAATGGCGGGGGTCTGGGAGCCACTTAGCCCCCTAGAAAATATTACACTTTTTGAAGTGCTTTGTTATCTTTTATCTTTCACAGTGTCTACTTCATAAAAAAATAGACTCATTATCTGTAATAGTGCTGTGTAGTATATTCCTTCTTGTACCCAGCATGTACAAATGCTGTTACACATAATCCCCCCTGCAGCAGTCGACTGATATTGCTCACATTACTTTTGTACCAGGCGAGACCAGCAATGCCAGGTTGACTGTTTTTATAGTAGGTGAGCAGAAGACACGCTGGCAAGCTTTAGCAATCACCGGATCGTGTTGCACTTTCTTACTGTAAAGAAAAATTGGCTTAGGAATGATGAAACACATACGTTTAGGGTTAATGATTGTTCTAATCAAGTTAGTTTATTTATAGTTTGTGTGTTAAGAAATAGCTCTGACATTTTGAGAACCATTAGTAAATGTTTGAGGAGCAATGGTGAATTTGAGTGTAAAATTCATATCAGTTGGTAAATATGTAGCCTGGGTGTTAGAACAATGAGCTATGAATGGGTTTGTTACATCCAGCAGACCTGGGTTTGATTCCCACAATGTCCACCTGCATACTGTGTGAACCTGAGCAAGTTACTTAACCATCCTGTGCCCCAGTGACACACCTGGAAATGAGCTCCTTATGCAGTGGTGGAGCCAGGTTTGGGAGCATCTGGGAGCCAGAAGGGGCCATTCAGTCAATAATGGGCTCCACAATGGGTACTAAGCAGTGAATAAAGATGGTGGTGGGACACCACTACTCACAATGGGGCAGCCAGGAGGGGCGACCGCCCCCCCAGCCCCCCTCTAGCTCCGCCACTATCCTTATGCCTTTCTCATATCCCTAGCTATCTTGGGCTGCCTATGTGTCCACAACCCCCTACCATATTGCTTTAATTTTGTTTTCATAAAAAAGTCTTTGTACAGTCGGACTAAATTATGGAATTGGTTTGGCAAAAACCACATTTCCAAATTCTGGCTTTGCCCCATTTCTGTGCTAAATAATATAAAATGTACAGTTTAAAATAACTCATTCAATGTAACTACCTAATTCACTTTTGTACTGTGAACCCTGGACCATGTATTTGCAAATATGTTGTATCTCCTTTGTACTGCTTCTCTGTCTTATATGACCCTAGACTCTTTGAAAATAGGCTCAGTCTAAAGGGTTTTGTGTGTCATATATACATATATACATACATATATACATACATACATAAGGTGTACCAGGTGAGACCAGCAATGCCAAGGCAGTGTTTTTATAGTAGGTGAGCAGAAGACAATCTGGCGAGCTTCAACATCTCAGAGTCGATGCTTTTCTTAACATTTACCTGTACTTCCTCCCCTGCAGCTCTTTGCATTTCAAGATATCTAAATTCTGAGACCAGATCACAGACCAGATCGGGAGTGAGTGGTCAAAGGGCTCAATCAAGGTAAGCCGATCAGAGGCAGGGGAAAGGGTGGAGAGAGCAAGGGCAGTGAAGAGAGACAAAAAAATGGACAATGACATTAAGAAATAAATCACACACTTCCCAACTCCTTTCATGTTTAAAAAAAAAACTAACAGATACGACACACAGCAACTAGAAGGCAGGAGGAGCTTTTAACATTTAATGAGTGTGTATGTCACAATTAAAAAAAAAATTGGGAACTGTCTCGATCCCAGAATTTGTTTTGGGAAGGATACCACAGTGGAAACAATAAAATCATACAGTAACGACAGAAAACTCTGGACAGTACTCCCATCAGAACTGGATTGCTCTCATCTGTCTGAGACTCCTGGTCACCCTGCCTGTGCCCACCACAGTCCTCATTTACAGGCTGCTGACACACAGGCTACTGTACAAAATGGTGATTGGCATCATTGAACATAGTGTGCTTCAAGAGCGAGATCGGGGATAGAGGGTGCTTCAAAACCAGCAATCGTGACAGTTTTTTTTTTCTTAATTATGAAAAAGGCAGCCCCTCTCACCTCAGAGAGGCACTGACATATATCTATTAGCAAACACACTTGCTAATTAACTTCCGGCACTGCCGATAACCACCATATTTTAGCCCTTCAGCAGTGGGTCAGATGGAGTTGTTTGCTTCAGTAGCCCCACCAGAACATCTGGACCAAACACGTTATAGTTTACAAACATTACAGAATCATCAAGCCACATAAATGAGCTTCTATTACAGCTAAACATATTCTGAGCACAAAACACACAGTGTGGAAAGGGAGAGGCTTAGAATAATAAAAGTAAGTCCAACGGCCATATGAAGCCACCGACTACACACACCCACAAATAAAACACTGATATCAGGCAGCAAACACAAATCAGACTACAACCATAGGCAGCTGATGAGTGACTGAGGTCAATTGTCAAAGCCACCCCCTTTCCCCACAGTATAATCTGCAGTACAAATCTGACCGTTGTGAAAAATGGCTGGATTTGATAATGTACCTGTTACTCAGCCTAAGATCTGGCACTTGATTATCCACAAAGAAAAAATATTAAGTTAGCCAGCAAAAGCTAATCAAAACTATTCTAAAATCATTGGCAGCAGTGGCAGTACAGATCATACTCTTGTGGAATATGGCACGATTCAGCAATTTACCTCCGTCACTCAGGATCCAGGACTTTGATTACCCGCAGATAAATAAAAATATTAGGCAGCAAACGTAAATTGGAACTATATCATTCTTAATTTGTAGGCAGCAGAACTGATCATAGTTTGAGGATTTGACCATGAATATATTACCTCAGTCACTGAGGATCTGGCACTTCTATTACCTGCCAACCAAGTCAGATTGATTAAAAGTATGCCATGTTCCTGCTCCAACTAGTGGCTGCTGCATTCTGCTATTTCATTGGCTTGGAGAGAGAATTCATCGATTAGTTCCCCAGTACTACTATGGCGATGGGTGTAGTCTGCACCCATTGCCACAGCAATACTGGGAGAACCAATAAATGAATTCTATATTCAAAGTTGCATAGTAACTTGGCAGGCAGATAATTGCATGGACGGTATTATTACTGTCACGGTATTGGTATACGATCAGCATTCATAAGCAGCTGATCGTACTGCTCAATCAAATTTAAATTTCTGTGCTGCAACTATTGATAGAGAGCAATATACCTCATCCATGTATACATTAATATAAAAAACATAGCATCAAAAAAGTGGGTGGGCCAAAACACATACAGTGGCATTCCCCAGGATGAAACCCAATTCTGCAGCATTTTGCAGCACTCTGCAGAATGCTGCAGCAGACATACCTAATAAAGCAATGTAATTTCAATGGCAATTAGTCCCTTTTGTCATTCAGGAAAATGTGACACTGCCAGGATGAGGTGAATGCCACAGTTTCCTGCATGACAAAAGGGACTAATTGCTATTGAAATTACATTGTTTTACAGTAGTAGCCACAGACATTGGCAGCTATTTCCAGATATTTTGCAACATTTCTAAAGAGTTTCTCTCTGCTGCCCCTACTGTGGAAATGCAGAAAGCAGGAGATTTCTCTAGAAATATCACAGAAATTTCGGGAAATAGCTGCCAATGTCTGTGGCTACTACTGTATTCTGTAGGTCTACTGCAGCATACTGCAGAGTGCTTTAAAAGTGGATTTCATCTTGGGGGACTCCACTGTTGTGTGGCCCACATGGCAGTAAGAGTGGGGGGCCATGGCTGGTCCTGGGTCCCCCTCACCTGGTTTAGCCGCCATTGCCTCAGGTTTCATTGCTGGGACTGGTCCTCTTTAATGTCTTTATTAGTGACACATCAGAGGAGCCGGAAGGGAAAGTCTTCTTTTTTGCAAATGACACCAAGATCTGCAACTGGGTGGACACTCGGGGGGGATGGACACTCAGGGGAGTGTACACGGGATGTGGAAAGGATGGGCAGAGATTTGAAAAAAATGGAGGAGTGGTCAAGGGTATGGCAGCTGGATTTTAATGTAAACAAGTGCAAAATGATGCACTTAGGTCACAGAAATCCAAGGGCAGAGTAGAAAATGGGAGGAGTGATACTAACAATGACCAAGCAGGAAAGAAACCTGGGGAAGTCATATTGGATGACCTAAAGGTGTCCAGGCAGTGTGACAAGTCACTTGGTAGGGTTGTGGGATGCTGAGGTGCGTAGGAAGGGGTATCACTATCAGAAGGGTGGTGGTGGTGTTGCCCCTGTATAGAACACTAGTAAGTCCCCCCTCGAGTACTGTGTCCAGTTCTGGATCTGCATCTCAAGAAGGGCATAGACAGAATGGAGGCAGTCCAGAGAAGGGTTGCCAAAATGGTGCCTGGCCTGCATCAAAAGCCCTATGAGGAAAGGTTAAAGGAGTTCAATATGTAACCCTGGAGGAGAGATGGGAAAGAGGGGACAGGATAGATACCTTTAAATACCTCACAGGGTTTAATAAGGTACAGGAGGGGAGCATTAAAAAAAAAAGATGCTCAAGAACAAGGGGACATGCTATGAAGCTGGAGAGGGTAGGCTCAGTAGAGATGAAAGGATATATTTCTTCACAGAAAGGGTAGTGGATTCCTGAAACAGCCTTCCAGCTGAGGTAGTGGGGGTGAAAACAGTGGTGGGGTTCAAAAATGCTTAGGACTGGTACAAGTGAATCATAGAAGTAAGGAAGGAGGGGAAGAGACTGTACCATAGATCATGTGGGTCTACAGCAAAAATGAAAACAGAAAAAAATAAATAATAAGCAAACTGGGCAGACTGGGTGGGCCAAGTGGCCCTTATCTGCCATCAAATTCTTTGTTTCTATGTTTCTTAGCACTTGGTATAGGATAAGGTCATCAGCATACAGTCGCAAGTTGCATGTAATGCTATCCTTGGGAAGGGAGTTTAGAAATAGGGGAAAAAAGGATTGGTCTGAGAATAGACCCTTAGAGGACCCCCATACTGACCTCCCGGGTGCTGAAGGTTGTACCGACTGTGCAGACTGCTTGGGTTCGACCAGAGAGGTAGTCTTGAAACCAAGCAGTGGACGTGGTGGATCATCCAGTGCTGCTCAGCTTGTTTAGCAGGATGTTGTGGTCCACCAGGTCGAAGTCCTTGGTGAGATCCAGGAAAATGGCACCAGTGAGTTTGCCTTCAACCATGTTACAGAAAATGTGGCTTGTGAAGCAAGCCAGGGCTGTGGTGGTGCTGTGCCCTTCCTAAAGAATGTTTTTTTGGGACAGAAGAGGTTGTATTTTGACACATGGTCAGAGATCTGCTGGCGCAAAACTTTTTCAAGAATTTTATTTATGTGGGAGAAGATGGAGGTGGGGCGGTAGTTGTCAACTAGCGGTAGATCGCCAGATTTGAAGATGGCTAAGACTAGCTTGCTTCCATACTGCAGGACAGGATGAGGAGGTAACGGAAAGTTTAAAGACTGTGGTCAGGGGTTTGGCAATGACATGGGCTACAAGTTTCAGGAATTTCTGGCAGAGGCCACCACTACCGGCACTGCCTCATTTGGGGAGGCTCATGAGCAGCTTACAGAGTGCTTGAGGGGTGATGGCCTTAAATGAAAAGGGGGTAATGCTAGACTTATCTGCAATCTGACCAGAAGGACACCAGTATGTGTAACTTGCTTTTGAAAGAAAAAGTACCACTGCATGCACATTTTACACAATGGACAATGGACAGCGAGTGAACTAATTGTGATGAGAGAGTGGGGGGGGTAGCGATCGGATAGTGCAGCAGTTTTGCAGTTTTTGTTTTCTTTTGTTACTAATCACTACAAGAAATACAGGATGTGCAGCTTTATGCACAACCAGTGTTTTCTGCCTCCTTGGGGTGCTGACTCTAACAGACCTCTTTCACCAGCTTCTCGCTCGAGGTCAGAAGGAATCAGAATCCCTCTGTGGTAGAACACACACTGGTTGTGCATTGCTGCCCATCCAGCATTCTCCATGTATTTGTGTTAGAACGTATAAAATAGTGTTAGATCTTGGCTGTAGTTGATGTGACACACACATACTGTATGACTGTTACAGTTCATAACATGAATGGGTACTTTGTTGGTAACAGCATATTTTATTGACACCTCCCAAACCATTGGTTTTGTGCCATCATTAGTTTTTTTTTGGTTTTTTACCAGTCTTTTTTGCTCCGGTCATGGCCTACGGAGCCTCTCTCAGGCTTCCTGCTTGTTCCTGCCCTATCTGAGGTCCTCTCGACCCTAAGCTTCCTCTCTCCCCCCCTCCTCCCACAGCCAGTACCCCCAGCTTAACCCCTCTGGGATGGAGCTGCCCCTCCTCTTTTGGACACTCTTCATAGTCAGACCCTGGCTGCAGGTAAGGACCTGGGAGGAGGAAGTTGAGAGACTGGGCAAGATGGATCTGGCAGTTGGCATGGGGGTCAGGTGCCATCACCTACCCTGCAGAGCTGGGTTTTTCCATTTTCTAGTGCATCCCCCCCCCCGGTTACGTGGGCATCCCTGACACCATGCGCACGGCAACCCTGCTGGCATCAGCCACGCTACTTGTGCTGTCTGTGTACTGCAGCACCCCCGATCTCCATCGGGAGCCGCTGGTATGCTGGACAATCCCCGGCCCTGCACCCGGGAGAGAGGAGCTGTCCATTGGATGCTCAATCCTCTCCCTCCCCTGCCGAACCCCATCAGCCCGGGCTCATTCCTGAACCTGTGTCATCGGCATGGCACGAGGTGTGGCATCCAGCGCCTCAACCCTCAACGCCACCAGGACGGCTGTGCCATTATTAGTAACAGAAACAAGTCTGAAATGCCAAATAAAATATTTCACAAACACTGATGTGTAAATACGGATACAAATACAAATACCAGAGGCACAAATACAAATATCAAAAAGCATCCCCGTGCACAGTCCTGCTGTCTACCGTTTCTCCTAATCCTGGCCCCCTTCAAAGTTTGGGTGCACGTCCTCAGATTCTACTTTCCCCAGCTCTACCAACTGTGTACACCACACTTACTATTGCCTTAAAGATCAGCTGACAACTGTTAGAAAACACTGAGAAACATAAAGTCATAGAAACAGAGTAAGGAAGTTTTGCAGTGACAGAAGGGGCATGGGGTTAACCTTGTCTGCCCCTCCTGCAAAATGACAGTGATTGCACTGAACATGAGGAAGGACTCAATGTCCCCCTTTTGCTATTTTTCTTTGTGAAGGGAGGTGATATTTCTGGACATGTTTTGAATGCGTTAGGTAGCCTTGGGCTCATGTTGAAAAATACTTTGCATCTCTAGCAGCATGCCTCTTTCTGCTAATGACTATGTAAAACTTTCTGCTGTGTTTATTTGAATAATTTTTTTTTCAAAACATCTAGGGACTTTTTTGTCTCTCAGTCCTTCCCCTCACCCATCCCCACATGGCTCCATAGTGTATGTGTGTTTATTTGAAAACTGGTAACTGGGAAAGGCGTACTGAGCCAGGGCTCATTTCTCAGGGGTGGGGGAACAGGGGAGATAACAGTTACAGGCAGTTGAGATTACAAATAGATAGGCGTACCAGCCAGCTGGCTCTGAGGGTTAAGACACTGGATGCCACGCCTTATACCATGCCAGCAAACTAGGTTCGGATATGGACTCCGGCTGCCAGAGGTTGGCTGGGAAGGGAGAGGCTTGAGCATCTGGAGAGCTTTAGTTCTCGGCATAGGGAGTGGCAGCTGCCAATGCTCCACACACTGAAACATGCATAAAGGCATCCAGGCAGCAGTGCACACTGCCCCTCATGGGAAAAAACTAAGAAATATGGCTGCCTGAGCTGCCACTGGCCCCAACAAGAGATGTGTTAAGCTGCCAAAAATTGCTCTGTGAAAAAATCCATGAATTTTGGTAAGTTCACGGAGTGAGAAACCGCAATTTGCTTTCTTATTTGCCAGGCAGATTGGCCAAAACTCACCTGACGAATGGCCAATTCACCGGCGAATAGCAAGGCAAATCTGGTGTTGAAAAACATTAACCCCCTTCAATGCCCCCTCTCAACTGGCACCCTCCTGCCTCTGCCCAAACAACATCATGCCTGCTGTTGCAACTGCAAAAGACAAGGTAATCCCTTCCCTCACCCGCATGCCAAATACTCCCCCCACCTCCCCCCCTCCAACCAAGTTCCACTGTCCTTAATTTTTATTCACAGTCCACCATCCAACCTCCCTGTGGTCCCCACCACCCTCTTCTCCCATCAACACTCACACAATATTAATCTGCAAATAAAGAAAATGATCCCCAGGTGCAGAGAGTCTGCTTGTTTAGTGCCGAGCCTCGACTCCTGTCTCTTAATAATGGCTTTAATGAATGAATGCTGACATCTTAGCTCCTGGTAAAACCTGATTGGTTGAAATTTGAACCAATCAGGTTTTATTAGAAACAAAGACATCAGCATTCATGAGCATCATTACAAGACAGGACTGGGAGTCAGCATGGAACAGAGCAGATATTCTGCACCAGGGGACCATTTTCTTTATTTGCAAGTTAATATTTTGTGGGTGCTGGAGGAAGGAGATGGTGGGGACCATAGGGGTTGAGGTGGGGACTGGGAGGAAAATTAAAGATGATGGGACTTGGATGGGAAAGCATATTTGGCATGTGGGTGGGGGAAGGGATTACCTTTTCTTTCACAGCCGGAGCAGCATGATGATCGCTGGGAAGGGTGCCTGCAAGGGGTGGGAGTGGGATTATTTTGATAGTTTTTATGTTCTTGATGGGGGAGGGGGGGGTTTCACAGTACAGAGGGTGGGAGGAGGTGTTTTTAAGTTTTGTGAGAAAAAAAAATCCGCTGGCGAAGTTCAGCTGCAGAATTCATACATTTTTTGTACATGCGAATAACGAGGATTTGTGCCAACATCTCTAACCCTGACCACCTGGAGCCCTGCACCTTGTCGTGCACCCAGGCCACACTAGTCTTGTGTGAAGGTGACTCCTGATGGAAAGTGGAGGAGGAGCTGGAGTGATAAGCATATAGAGAGCAGCTTGGGCACCTGAGAAACATCATTAACTGCAAAATAAAAAAGCTGCCACAGACATCAGTGGTTCGACAACAATTCACATGTGCTGAGAACACTTGCATATTCTAATTTCTTCAGCCTTTGAAGCTCCAGTCCCATAGAAAAGAAAATTAGCACCTTGTTATGTTCACTGCAACTGTCCCACTGGCTCTTCCAAGAATAACAGATCCCCTGGCCCCCAAGCATCAGGCAGGCAGCACAGTTCACACTTTGCCAGTTGCCCAGTCATGCCCGGTACTAGGAGCCTGCCCAGAAATGCTCAAACCCGCTGGGCCTTTAATGGGCTTTTTTGAAGCTGGAAATGATCTCCGGCACCAGTGTGAAGCACACAGTCTCATATCCTCACCCTGAAAACGATAGGTGCTAGGGTATAAAACTTGATCACAGGGAGCAGTCGTCCCTTACTTTGTAGCTACTGCTACCTGTGACATACTCCTTCTAAAGCGCTCCCATCTACTGCTTGGCTGAGCCACCACCTGCCATCTGTCCAGACCGACTGAGTCAGACTCCTCTCACTCACTCGCTCCAACCGTGACCACATCACTTTGTTGCAACCAACCCTAGCGAACGGCTCGCTGATGACTCCATAATTCCGCTGGCTTGGTTCTTTTGATGAAGAAAGCTGAAATTTGCACAGCGCTGCTGCTTGCCCTGGGCCTGTTAGGTGAGGGAGTCTGTAATTCAAATGTCTGAACTTCCAATTAACAAAATTGTTGCTGGCATGGCATGGCATGGCACAAACTTCCAAAAAAACACTATAGCAAGGCAATGCAACTTCTGATGTTGTACAGCTCCTCTTAACAAATCTGCTCTCTCTGTAAGTTGCACACATCTAAACTAGCACTTTGATTCCCAATGGAATGGAAATTGGCAGCAATTATTCCCAACCTGGTGCATCTCCATAGAAAGGTGATGGTGCTACGGAGTGGCAGGCAGTGCTATTCTTTTTTCACTTTTTTGGTCTGAGAATCAAATGTACTGGAAAGTGATATCCCATCTAGTTTCTCCATCTAGATCATTGGGGCTTAATAATCCTGTCCCTTTTTTGGTAAATCCCGTCTTTGCCTACTGAATCATAGATAGCTAGATGAATAAACAACTTACTTGGAACAAAAACATAGAAAGGGGGCTCACACCTTATTGTTAACGCATTTCTGTTTGCACATACCCAGGAGTGCAATAAATTCGCAACAATACAAAACTCCCACTTAAGCAGATTTTGGGTCAGCGTCACTTCACAAAACAGACCAAAGCCTCCAATTATATTTATAAAGTGCAGCAGGACTTCTTAGTGACATGTATCCAAAGCTTCATTAACAAGCATTTGTCAATACCGTTTGCTTGCTGGTATTGGCATTGGTAGTGCAGGAGTTAGAGAGATGCATAATAGGAATGGCAGTGAAGTATTGAAGTAACGCCATCCCCCACCCCCACCCTGCAGAGACTGACAGGTGTTGGGGTGTGCCTTTGTGTTGTCAGCCATAACACTTACACCATCCACCTCATCCCACCCTGCAGACACTGACTGGTGTTGCTGTGTGCCTTGAGGTCTTTAGCACTTAAGCTAACCCCATTCCATAAGGAAATAAGCTGAGATGGGTGCAGTACAGGAGAATGGGTGAACAATAGGGCCAAAAACTCCAAGGTACACCTTGATCCCTGTCAGTCGCTGCAGGGTGGGGTGGGGGTGGAATGGGGTGAGCATTACGGATGATGACCCCAAGTCACCCCCCCAACACCTGTCAATCTGTACAGGGTGGGCGTTATGGTTGGAAACCCTAATGCCTTGGGTGTCTGTTGGTATTTTTGCACCAGATTTTCAACATGGGATTTTTGGGACCCCATCTCACGAACAGTGGCAGTATCATTTCATTACTCAATCCCAAAAGGTGATTTTGCACAGCAAGTGTGCCATTCGGCGCCACAGGTGCAAAAACGCATTTCAGGCAGGATGTGAAAAATGACAGCTATACTGTTCATGATGAGGTGTGAATAAATGGCAATGTTAAAAATCTGGAGTGAAAATATGAAAAAGTGGCAAAGTTATGAGTGTGTGTAGAAACTGTGCAACTCGCGCTCATAACGCAGTAATTTTTTAGAATGCTCACCAAATCTTCAACATGATATTTTTGGGACCTCCCCTCATGAACAGTGGCACTGGGATTTTGTTAATCTGTCCCAAAAGTTGATTTCCACAGTGACCATGCCATTCTGTGCCACAGATGCAAAAACATGTTTCAGGAAGGATGAAAAAAAATGACAGCTGTACTGTTCATAAGAGGGTATGAAAAAATGGCAATGTTGGAAATTTGGAGTGATAGTATTAAAAATTGATGAAGTTACGAGTGTGCGTAGAAACTGCACAATGAACACTCATAATGCAGTCATTTTTTGGAGTTTTTTCATCAAATTTGCATTTTGGGACCCCATCTCATGAACAGTGGCACTGTTGTTTCGTAAATTGGTCACAAAAGGTGATTCCGTGCAGGAATCGCAAAATCATCTTTCGGGACTGAGAAACAAAATGACAGTGCAAGTGTTCATGAGGTGAGGTCCCAAGAACCCCCATGTTAAAAATTTGGGACCAAAACTCCACAGATTAGCTGAGATAGCAACCTAAATTGAACTCCTCTCTCCCCCCCATTCACTGCTATTATAGGGCTTACCGTCATTTCTTCAGTTCCCGATTGGTCTTTGAAGAGTGCAGACATGTTCCCGGTCCATAGAAGATCGCGCCTTACCTCCAGAGGTAAGTATGGGTGCGGGTGTGCAAGGAGGTGGGGTGCACAGAGGAAGGGTGCAGGTTGGGGAGGGGGAACGGCAGGAACGACGAGGACCCCTTTTTTTCAGGTTTAAAAAATACGTTGTGGGACTGTTTTCCTTTTTACAGTTGAAATATTACAAAACGGGTTTCGGCACACTGGGTTGGGTTCCCAGTGTGTCTGAGTACTGGAGAGGAGGATCAATGCTGATCCATGCATTGGGCACCCCGAGGTTAGCTGAGAACATAGGGGTGTGGGGGGACACATCTGACACCGGGAGTGGGCATCCCGGTGTCAGAAAAAGCAAAGAAGTATTTTATAGCACACTGGGGTGGGCTCCCAGTGTGCCACATTAATGGGGGAGGTGGGATACATGCTGACACAGGGATTGAGCACCCTGATGTTGGCAGGGGACAGAGAACGGAGGGTGTGGGGAGGGCAGCAGCAGTGGGAGGGAGCTAATTTGTTGTCCTGCTGTGTGACTGGTTGGGAGGGAGGGGGGAATGCCATTGCAATGATGAAACTGCCCCTGATTGCAGTGGCAGATTTCTTTCAAGTACGGCGCTCACTCTAAAACTGCCATCATCGGCAGCTTCAGCATTAATTGGTGGCTGATGGACACTCCCATTAAAGCATCCACTGGATTGGCCACAACACTGCCACACCTCTGCAATGCTCTACTACCTCAGCATACTTCTTGTGTGCTGCACGTGCAAGCAAACATAAAAATCGCAGACATGACCAGCACCTCATGAGCAGAGCCAGGCTCCCAATTCTTAGCTCAGCAAGATGATTGCAATGATGTAAGTTCCACTTTATCAGTAGCAGCAAATTCCAGCATATACTATCCACCTGACGGCATGACCGATTGAGCATTGGTGCTACCGTGTTTGTTATTTTCTGGTGTTTCTGGCTCTTTCATATAAAGTGATGAATTGTAAACTGCTGGAATTTGCTGCTACTGATGAAGTGGAACTTTCATTGTTGCAATGGTGTCGCTGAGCTAAGAATTGGGTAGCTGGCTCTGCTCGTGAGTTGTTGGTCATGTCTGCTACTTTTAATGAAGCTTTGGAGACACGTTAATGAAAAATCCTGTTGCACTTTATAAACATAACTGGAGGCTTTGGTCCATCTTCTAAAGTGGTGCTGACCCAAAACCAACTAAATGGAGTTTTGTATTGTTGCGAGTTTAAACAACTTTTTTGCTTTCAGTGCTGTGCAATATAGTCTGTCCATAATTCTCCATGACATTGTTACTTCAGATCCAATTGCTTATTAAACTACTGTGTCTTAAGTCCCAGCATTACCTACCTTCCCAAAAGAGTCAAGACTCCTTTAGAGTTTCTATTCCTATGAGCTAGGCAGCCAGCACAGCACTGAGTTGCATTGAGGCACATAGGCAGCAGCAACAGGCAATCTAAGACATCACAGCCACAGAGCAATAACACAAAGGACTGAAAAAGGAGCAGAAATGTGTAGCCCAGGCGCCATGCGACTACCCCTGCCTGTTGACCTTCACACAGGTTAAGGGGCCTGGGTCCTGCTACGGTGGTGTTCAGGGGTTCTAGCTCAAAGAAATGAATAAAATAGCATGGTGCCTCCACCCATAATGAACTGCAGTGGGTCAAATGTATGACTCGTACCACCCTTTGGGATGCTGTTCCTACACACCTCCCCTTCCAATCACCCCACACACTGGATGCCAAACATTTTCCTAATACCATATACCACATACTCTTTACAGTTAGCTTCCACAAAACACCCTTCACACAGCAATTTCAAACAGCAAAACATAGCTTTATTATGAGGAAGGGCTAGGGTGGGGGTATCTGGAAAAGGAATAGATGTGGAAGTAAAAATGGCTAGAAACAATAACAACAGGACCTGTAGGCCACACCAATCTAGAGCCCACCTCCACTAGTACCAGTGACTGTCCCTCTGTCCTGACTGAGTACCCAGATTTCTGCAGGCCTGCTTGGTGCCACGAGTTGGCCGGCGTTGGGGCCCTAGGAACGATGTAAACTAAAAGTTAACGTTAAACCTTTACTCCCCTTGAATGCTAGTGCAAGCCCTGGGTACTCACGGTTCTGAAGATCTGAGATGTTCCTGGAGAAGAGAGCTTTCACCAATTCAATCTCTGGGGATTTCAGTTCATGAAGGGCAGAACAAATGGGCAGCTACAAGTATTCTGAAGACCTGAGCTTGATGGAAGGTCTGGCCACTTGTCTTCTTGATTGAAGATCAAATCTCAAATCAAATTAATTTTTTATTTCTAAAGTGCTTTTCAAAAAGCGAAGCACATATACAATATAAAAACAGACATTTAATCAAGTAAAACATATAAAAATAAAAAGGCAGCAATAATAAAACTAGACATTATCCCCAAATGCCAGGCCAAATCAATATGTTTTTAATGAGGATTTAAAAGTCTCGGTGGATAGGCGCTCGCTAATCCGATGAGGTAGAGAGTTCCACAGGGTCAGGGCTACAAAAGCAAAAGCCCTAGCACCTGATGTCTTCAAACGGACCCTGGGAACCTCTAGCAATGCCTCATCGGCAGAGCGGAGAGGACGGAGGGGGCAGTAAGGCTAAAGGAGGTCTTGCAAGTAACGCAGTCCCTGTCCATGTAGGATCTTATACGTCAGCAAAGCGACCTTGAAGGTCATCCTCCATTGCACCAGCAGCCAGTGCAGTTCGTGCAGCATAGGTGTGACATGACTAGTTCTTGATGACCCTGTCAACAACCTGGCCACAGTGTTCTGCACCAGCTGCAGGTGACGGAGATCCACCCCCGGTAACCCTAGGTATAGAGCATTGCAGAAATCAGGACGAGAGAACACAAAGGCGTGAACCAACATAGGAAGGTCCTCGGGTGGAACAAGGTGCTTTATCTGGGCGATGTTCCTCAGATGGTAAAATGAGGACTTGACAACTGCTGACACCTGTGCATTTAGTGTCAAATCTCGCAGGTTGACACCTTCAGCTGATTCAGGTTCGGTGCACAGCTCCCACACAAGGCCCACCCAATCACAGAGGACCCAGACCTAGGAGTGGCTCCACAGCCCAGCTCCCTCACAGGTCATGGGTGCCCTAGCTCCTCCAGCATGCACCAGTGGCCCTCTGTAGCCAGCAGATCCCACTTTGTAGGGATTAGCAAGTTCCCTACCTGGCTCTGAATGAAGATGGGACTCTTTTGGTTTCTCTTTCTTCTCAAGAGAAAACAGCTTTGCCGTGCAGCCAGAACAGTTTCTCCAACTTTCCTGCTTCCCAGCACCTTTGGGTTACAGTTTTGAAACTCTAACTCCAGATCAACCATTCCTATACTCAGCTGGATTTCAGCAACAGATCCCTGAAGCATAGGGCACCTGATCACCTTTTCTCTCTTATAGTCTCTCTGATTTAAGTCAGCATCCACCTTTTCTCTGGCTCACACAGTTTCTAGAAAGCCTCTTTCCCAGCTCAAATGTGTTCCTTCAGTCATAAACTGGTGCAGAATGGCTACAGCAGTAGTCTCCTCTAAAACAGCAAACTCCAACAAGATGCCTGGAACGATTAGCACAGATGCACAGCTCATTTGAACAGCAAGAGCTCTTCTTTATTCCTCTGACAAACTCCGTTTCAAGCCCTGTGAAAGGCCTTAGATGAATTCTCACACAGCACTGAGTCCTCCTGACTCGATCAGAGCCCAGCACAGACTGCCTCAACTGCCCAAAGTCTCTGGGATTTCTCCCCAGAATCCTGCCCTCTGATTGGCTAGTTCCAGTCATCAATCATAGTCAAAAAGCCCTCTTTGATTATTGATTTGTAAACTCCCTTGGCATCTGAAAATAGTTCACACCTCCTCCCATAAACCCTTTCAGACAATTTGGGTGCCTAGCTAACTTGCTGGCTGTCCATCATGGGTCAAAGGATCATAACATGGCTGCTACTGCACAGTTTCTCATGCAGTCCAAAGGAGTCCTCAAGAATAAAGTTCTGGTGCAGTCAAGATAAATACTTGTTTTAAATTACAGCCCCACAGTTCAGTAGCCCCTTTAGTGCCCTATTGAATGCTCACAATATTAAACATTTTATTGCTGTCCTGTGCCTGTCGCTACCACCGAAATACAGTTCATCCAGGTGGCAGGCAGGCCTCCTCATTAACATTCATGAGGGCTCATCAATATTCATGAGACATGAACCTAGCACTTCTGGGAGCTCTTTGTTTATAATGTAAGAGGGCTCTCTTGCCCTTGTTTAGGTCACCGGTCCCCACTTAAGCAAACAGGGGCACCAGGACCACTAGAATGCTCTCTGTTTGACTACAGTCAAGGTCAAAAAGTAAAACGCTCCTTTGTATATGCACGAGTTGCCAGCTGCTCAGGGGAGCAGCAAAGGAATGTGGCACCTCGTGATTTAGCTCCTAAGGCCCAAAATGGTCTGAAACAAACACAATGCTGTACAGGGGCCCCTGGGGCACATGTAAGGACTCAGCCCAGGTGGTGCATAAACAGGGGAACAGAGGAACACTGAAACGAAGGAATGGGAGGCAACGGGGGCAATTTAAGGTAAGCCCCCATGGGGGGGGTTACACTCCCCCCATATAAATTCAATTGCATCTTGCTGATGTTATAATTTTGTCATCATTGTATTTTTAAAATGTTTTGTATGATTTGTATGCTTACATTGTGCAGCACCTAGAGTCCACGGAGATGGGTGCTATATAAATAAAATATCTCTATCTATCTATCTATCTATCTATCTATCTATCTATCTATCTATCTATCTATCTATCTATCTCTCTGTCTGTCTGTCTGTCTGTCTGTCTGTCTGTCTATCTATCTATCTATCTATCTATCTATCTATCTATCTATCTATCTATCTGCTTGACATCCGTGCCAAGCCTATGGGTAGGAACCTGTAATGATGTAAAACAGCAAACCTTAACATTTAACACAGAAACATAGATTTTGACAGCAGATAAGAACCGCTTGGCCCACCCAGTCTGCCTGTTTCCCTACCTATTGGATACAATGCAGATTCTAGTTAACCAACAGCCTACTTCCTCCTAGCTCCCACTAGAACTGCCTTGTGTCTGTCCCATGCATTCTTGAATTCCCCCAGTGCTTATCACCCCACAACCTTCTCAGGAGTGCAGTTCCATGCATCCACCACCCTCTCTGTGAAAAAATACTTCCTTATGTTGCCCCTGAGCCTTCTCACCTCTCTCTCTTCAAACTATGCCCCCTCGTTCTTGCACATCTCTTTTTCCGAAAGATGCTACCTCTTGGACTTTGTTGACTCCCTTGAGGTACTTGAATGTTTCTATCTTGCCCCCCCCTTCTTTCTTTTCCTCGAGGGTATACATAGAGTATTAAGCTTCTTTACTCTGTCTTAGTATGGGTTCTGGTGCAGACTCTGCATCATTTTAGTTGCCCTCCTCTGGACTGCCTCCATCCTGTCTATGTCCTTGCAGAGATGGGGTCTCCAGAACTGCATGCAGTACCCCAGATTGGGTCTCACCAACTGTCTGTATAGAGGGATGACAACTTCCTGTTTTCTACTGGGGATGCCGCTCCCTATGCATTCCAGTATCCCCCCAGCCCTCCTTACTGCCTTCTCACATTGCCTGCCTACTTTTAGGTCATCTGATATGACTACCTCCAGGTTCTTTTCCATTTTTTTTGTTGTTGTTGTTAGGAACACCCCTCCCCAACATTGTGTACTCTTCCCCTGGGTTTTTGTTTCCCAGGTGCATTACTTTTCACTTCTTTGTATTGAATTTAACCTGCCATATGTTTGACCATTCCTCCAACCTTGCCAAGTCCCTTCTCATCCTTTCCACCCCCCTTGTGTATCAACCCTGTTGCAGATCTTTTGTGTCATCTGCAAAGAGGCATGCTTTTCCTTTTCAGCTTCAAAAAAGTCCAGTAAAGAGACTAGCCCCAATAATGAACCCTGCTGTACCCCGCTAGTAACCCCTCTTTCTTTGGAGTGGACTCCATTTACTATTACCCTCTGCATCCTGTTCTCCAGCCAATTTTTTACCCAGGCAAACACCCTGGGACCCACTCCCAGGCTGACTAACTTGTTTATTAATCTCTTGTGTGGGACTGTGACAAATGCCTTGCTAAAGTCTAGGTAGGCCATGTCCACATCCCCTTCCTGGTCTACAACTTTGGTCACCCAGTCAAAGAAATCTATTTGATTCGTCTGACATGACCTTCCTGCTGTGAATCCATGCTGCCTTTGGTCCTGCGCCCCGCTGGCCTCTAGGTACTCAGTTGTTCTTTCTTTCAGAAGTGATTCCATCATTTTCCCTACCACTGAGGTCAAACTAACTGGTCTGTAGTTTCCTGCCTCTGTCTTGCTCCCACTTTTGTGAAGGGAATCACAACCACCTTCCTCTAGTCCTCATATACCACACCATGCTCCCATGATTTGTTAAAAAGGGTAGTCATTGGTGTCACTAGTTCTCCCCTTAGTTCTTTTAGAATTCTGGGGTGAATCCCATCAAGCCCCATTGCCTTGTCCACCTTGAGTTTTAGTTCTTTCAGGACCTTTTCTTCTATAAATGGACTGGTATTGACCCCCCTATCCAGAGTGCTTCTATTGTTTGGTTTAGGTACGTCCCCCTCCTCTTCTTTTGTGAATACTGAAAAAGGAGTATTCATTCAGTATCTGCCTTTTCACTGTCACCCTCTGCCCACTTCCTCCCCTTTATTAAGCCTCACTATCCCTTCTTTGGTCTTTCTTTTTTTTTTTTCAATTCAAACTTTATTAACTTTTATACATACATACCAAAAACAGTACACCATGGACAAAGAAAAGTAATGATAGAGCATAACAAACAGATAGGTGCAACCCACCCCCACTCCCCTTTCCCCCAAAAAATTACCCCCTCCCCTGAATTGTGCACGGACAAGACAAACTTATAGCACCAGAATTACTAATCAGGCATACTAAATTAGACTAACTATAGGGAGTAGAGAGTTTGCAAAGGGCCCCATATTCTATTAAATTTAGGTATAGTATTCCGGAGACTAGCTATAGATCTCTCTGTTCTAAGGTTAGCTAGTAATTCCCTCAGCCATTCGGTATAGGAGATATTTTCACTATCCTTCCAGTGCTTTAGTACTAGTTATTTAACTGACATGGATATTAAGGCCATGTGGAACTTTTGAGCAAGGACTGGGATCCCGGAAAAATCACCCAGGAGGGAAGTCCTTGGGGAGAATAACTCGTTGAGCCCTAAAAGGGGGTCAGCTCTCTGTTTGATAAGCTCCCAAAGGGGAGATATTTTGGGACAGGTCCAAAAAATATGAAATAAGTTACCTTCATCCTGTGCACACCTGGTACAAGTGGAAGAAGAAACTATACCATATCTAGCCAACTTTTGTGGTGAGTAATATAGGTTGTGCAATATGCGAAACTGCATGAGGCAGAGTCTGTCCTGCGTGATGAACTTATGGCATCCCTGCCGTAAAATAGGCCAGTTTATAGGTATCTCAGGGAAAAGAGGTGCCCAGTAGCTCGAAGGACCCAGATAGCCTGGATAAGCCCAATCAAAGAGAATATTGAACAGTTTGGAGACTGCATGCGGAAGGCCAACAAGAGGGACCATATCCATTATAATAGGTGGGTTTATGGAGGGAGAGGGGGTTACCCCCATAGTTTTTATCAATAGGTGATGTAATTAATTCATTTTAAAAATGTAAGAATTTGGGATATTAAACTTAGCTAGGATCTCAGGTGAAGTTAACCAGGACCCTGTCCTACCATCTGCAAAACAAGAGAGGATAGAATTAGAGAGATGTCTAAGCCAATGAGTGGAAAGAACTTTACCAGTAATTTTATGGTTGGGGTTCCCCTTAACGGCTGTGTCAGATCAGTACAGTGATCATACTTCAAAAAGGCACACAATTGGGAATGCACCTTAACAGAAAGGGCAATTGGGGTGGAACACAGTGGAATGGGAAGATGTGAAGTCCATCTTCTTCCAAGTTGTGTAACTGGGTGTGCTTTGAAACAACTGAGAAGCTGCATGGGATATACTATATTGGACTAGATATCTGCAACGAATCTCTCTCTTGCTTACATCTGAGGGAAGTTTTCCTTACTTTTACATTGGTATTGGTTTGTGTTTAATTATTTAAGTTTTTAATTCAGGAAGGGGGTTTTCAAAACTGCTTATCTTGTTAGCATCTTCAGAAGGGCTGAAATAACTGCATATTTGATTTTCCTTTGTGGCTAACTGGACTGTTTACTAGACTTCTGTGACAATCTGCATCAATATATTTTGCAATATTTGCTGGTGGTGGCTGTGTGCTTTAAAATAGCAAAGGCTGCAGCTTGTAATTGGATGCCAGACATAGCCTGAGGTGGGGGAAATTGTCTTCACAAGTCAGGGAGACCTGCATCACAGCCAATTGTTCTAGCTTGAACATTTCAGCATTGATCAATTACTATAAACTACTGGTGTGATCCTGTTTCAGACAGAAGTCCATCTTCTTCCAAGTTGTGTAACTGGGTGTGCTTTGAAACAACTGAGAAGCTGCATGGGATATACTATATTGGACTAAATATCTGCAACAAATCTCTCTCTTGCTTACATCTGAGGGAAGTTTTCCTTACTTTTACATTGGTATTGCTTTGTGTTTATTTTAGTTTTTAATTCAGGAAGGGGGTTTTCAAAACTGCTTATCTTGTCAGCATCTTCAGAAGGGCTGAAATAACTGCATATTTGATTTTCCTTTGTGGCTAACAAACCACCAGGCTGTTTTGGGGCTGGGGAGGTTTACCTGTGTCTGACTTGGATGTCTGGATTTTTCTCTGTTTGATTAGCAGGGTATTTTCTCTGTCAAATTGTTGTGTAGGGCATCTTGCTGACAGCAAGGCACTCATCGCAGCGGTGGGTGAGAGCTTTTAGCTGATTGTTTTGTGAGGGCACAGTTTAGGCCCAACCCCTTCCCACCCCTCACCCCACCCACCCTGGAAATAGTTCCTTTATACCTGAGGTTCTGACATCATTTCCTCAAGAGTGCAAGGTGCATATCACTGTCACATCCTCTCTAACACACTGCACTGACAATATAAGCATACACATTGTATAATATATATATTTCTATATAACAAACCAATCACACATGTGCACACACACACACACACACACACACAAACAAAAAGTAGATAAACATGTGGGGAGTAGTGCAATGTAATGGCTGTGGGGCAGCAGTCTTCCGGGAGTCTTTCTGGAGGCTGAGATGCTGCCCTATTTGCAGACAACTCTCTGCCCTGAGGGAGGAAGTTACCTGTCTTCAGGCCGCACTGGACAGTAGTAAGAGAACCTTCCTCCAGGCCACACTGGACAGTAGGAAGGGAACCTCCCCCCATCCAGGGAGCACCAGAGCCACCACCACTACCTCAGAGGTTGTGAAGAAAGCACAGCAGTTGGACCACAGTGGGCTCAGGGAGGGTGAGGATGGTGGAACAGAGGCACACCCTGTCAGTTGTTCCACTCCACAATCCATACACCATTCTGGGGGAGCATAGCTCCCCTATGGATGCACCTGCAGAGAAGACTGATGACAACTGTCACAAGGGTGGCCCACAGGAAGGAGGCAGAGGACTCCACAGGGAAAGGAAGCAGCTCCTGGTGGGGGACTCAATTATTAGGGGGATAGAACTGGGGGAGTAGGGGAAACTAAAGTAAGGTGCCTGTCTGGTGCCATGGCTTGGAGGGGAGAGGTAGCACATCCTCAGGATCACGAGAACAGCTGCAAGGGAGTCTGAGCTGGACGTCATTGTCCACCTAGGGACAAATGACTTGGCTCATCATGAGATTAGAGCAGTGCAGGAGGACATTGTAGAGTTGGGGAGGGGCCTAAGACAAGTAGCACACACAGTATCCTTCAGAGGTTATGCCTGTCAATGGCATGGGGGAGGCGAGGATGAGTACTGTCATGCAGTTTAATGAATGGTTGAAAATGTTTGGAGCACAGGTTTCTTCATTGGGGACTGGGTTCCACCTGGAGACCTCAGCCTATGTCTGGCAGGATGGTCTGCATCTGTCCAGGAAGGGAACAAGTCTTTGAGTAATTGGTTTAAATGCTTCATTGGTGCTTTTAAACTAGTCAAGGAGGCCTGAAAAGCAGCAGAAAATACCAGCCTCTCCCTACAAAACAGAGGTACTAAATGAGAAAAGACCGAGGTAGAACGGTCAGTTGGGATGCTGCAACAGAAGGTAAAGCCATCAAAATGGAGAGCAATGAGTACAATGCCGTAGTCTGGGTAACAAGCTTCCTGAATTAGTGGCCTTGATGGAGGAGGAACATCTGGATATCGTGGCAGTCACAGAAGCATGGTACACACAAAACCATGACTGGGATGTAAACATACCAGGATACACTATCTACAGGAGGGTCAGGGAGGGTAGAGGAGGAGGAGTATCTTCACATGAGAAGGAATAAAAGCAACAGAACAAAAGGGTAAACAGGGAGAAGAAGAAGCACTGTGGGTAAATTTGGAAGACAGTGGCACCACAATCAACACAGGGTTGTATCTGAACCCCTTCTCAGGGGAGGAAATGGACAAGGTGATAGAAAGTATACTTAGAATGGCAGAAAAAGGGAGATGTTGCTGATGGGTGATCTGAATATGCCAGATGTTAACTGGAGTGCAGTTGCAGCAGCCACTTGAAGAGTGGGGTTATTCTAGATGCCCTACAGGGGCATGCCTTGAACAACTAGTATTGGAGCCCTTTCGAGAGGAGCAATCTTAGACCTAGTTCTCTCAAATGGAGATGGAGAGAGGATCACAGATGTAGAAGTGGGTAGCCATCTGAGAACTGGCGACAATCGAACAGTATAGTTCACAATAAACACAGCAATAGAGTCAAGCCATACAAAGGCAAAAGTACTGGACTTTAGGAGGGCTGACTTTGCCAAAATAGGTGAGTGCCTAAGGAATGTGCTAGCAAATGGGCAGGAAGGAGGGTGGAAGAACAATGGGAATAATAAAAACTGCCATCACAGGAGTAACGAGCCTTTGTGTGAAGCAAATAACAAAACAAAATGATGTAAGAAACCACTATGGTTCTCAAAGGAAGTGGCAGTGAAGGTTCAAGAGAAAGAAAGCATTCAGGAAGTACAAGGAATCTAGAAGGAGCAGGACAGAGTACTGTATCAGTTAAAGCAAAGGAGGCTGGAAAGGCAGTCAGAACAGCAAAGGCCCAAACCGAGGAAAAGATAGCCAACTCAGTTAGAAGGGATAAAACCTTTATAGGTACATCAGGGAGGCGAAGGAAGACCAAGGGAGGATAGTGAGGCTTAATAAAGGGGAGGAGGGTGGGCAGAGGAGACTGTGAAAAGGCAGAGATACTAAACAAATATTTTTGCTCAGTATTTACAAATGAAGAGGGAGAGGTACCTAAAACAAACAGTAGAAACACTCTGGATACAGAAGTTGATACCAGCCCATTTACAGAAGAAAGGCTTAAAACTGAAGGTGGACAAAGCAATGGGGCCTGATGGGATTCATCCCAGAATTCTAAAATAACTAAGGGTAGAACTAGTGACACCACTGACTACCCTCTTTAACAAATCATGGGAGGATGGGGTGGTACCCGAGGACTGGAGGAGGGCAGATGTGATTCCCCTTCATAAAAGTGGGAGCAAGGCAGAAGCAGGAAACTACAGACCTGTTAGTTTAACCTCAGTGATAGGGAAAATGATGGAATCACTTCTGAAGGAAAGAATTGTCGAGTATCTAGAGGCAGAGAGGGCACAGGACCCTAGGCAGCATGGATTCACACGGAGGGTCATGCCAGACAGATCTGATAGATTTCTTTGACTGGGTGACCAAAGTAGTAGATCAGGGAGGGGCTATGGACATGGCCTACCTAGACTTTAGCAAGGCATTTGACACAGTCACACACAAAAGACTAGTATACAAGTTAGCCAGCCTGGGAGTGGGTCCCAAGATGACAGCCTGGGTAAAGAATTGGCTGGAGAATAGGACATAGAGGGTAATAGTAAATGGAGTCCACTCAGAAGAAAGGTGGGTTACTAGTGGGGTACCGCAGTGTTCAGTATTAGGACCGGTCCTCTTCAATGTCTTCAATGTCTTTATAAGCGACATTGCAGATGGACTGGAAGGAAAAGTATGTCTCTTTGCAGATGACACAAAGATCTGGAACAGAGTTGATGCACAGGGTGGGGTGGAAAGGATGAGAAGGGACTTGGCAAGGTTAGAGGAATGGTCAAATGTATGGCAGCTTAGATTCAATGCTAAGAAGTGCAAGGTAATGCACCTGGGAAACAAAAACTCGGGAAGAGTACACAATGGGGGGTGAGATACTAACAACAACAAAAATGGAAAGGGACCTGGGGGTAGTCATATCAGATGACCTAAAGGTGGGCAAGCAATGTGAGAGGCAGCAAGGAGGGCTGGGGGGATACTGGGATGCATAGGGAGGCATCACCAGTAGAAAACAAGGAAGTTATTATCCCTCTGTACAGACAGCTGGTGAGACCCCATCTGATTACTGCGTGCAGTTCTGGAGACCCAATCTCCGCAAGGACATAGACAGGATGGAAGCTGTCCAGAGGAGGGCAACTAAAATGGTGCAGGGTCTGCACCAGAAGACATATGAAGAGAGACTAAAGGAGCTTAATATGTATACCCTTGAGGAAAGGAGGGAGAGGGGGGACATGATAGAAACTTTCAAGTACCTCAAGGGAATCAACAAAGTCCAAGAGGGTAGCATCTTTCAAAAAAAGAGATGTGCAAGAACAAGGGGGCACAATTTGAAGATGGGGGGCAGCTCAGAAGTAATTTAAGGAAGTATTTTTTCACAGAGAGGTTGTGGATGCATGGACGGCCTTCCGGAGGAGGTTGTGGAGTCAAAAACAGTGGTGGAATTCAAGCATGCATGGGACAGTCATAAGGCCATTCTAGGGGGTTGGGGTAGGAAGAAGTAGGCTGCTGGTTAACTAGAATCTGCAGCTTATCCAGTAGGTAGGGAAATGGGCAGACTGGGTGGGCCAAGCGGTCCTTATCTGCCGTCAAATTCTATGTTTTTATGTTTCTATGTTTAACCTTGGTAAATAACAGCGTGGTAGGAGAAAAGCCATACAGTCTAATTAAGTCAGATTCTAAGATACTTGCTGGCATGACATGCCCAATAATAGAATGCTAAATGTGGAAGACGGAGACCACCCTTTGCTTTAGGCGCTACTAGTTTGTGAAAGGCCAGTCGGGGTCTTTTGTTTTCCCACATAAAATTCAAAATGACACCATGTGCTGTTTTGAACCATGAGAGAGAAAGCCATACATTTAAAAGATTGAGCAGGTAAAGGAGACGCGGAAAAACATTAATTTTAATAATGTTGATCCTGCCCCATATTGAAAGAGGGAAAAGGGATCACTTTTTTAAGTCCTGTGTAATAGTAATTAACAAAGAATCCAGCTTTTTCTTTTGGATAAGGGTTGGATTTCTTGTGAGCACAATACCGAGATACTTCAAGGATTGTGCTTCCCAAGACAAACCTAGGGTTTGGATTTCTTGCTTTGTTAGTTTATAGTTAAGGGGAAAAACAACTGTTTTGTCTAGATTTAATTTATAATTTGAAAAGGCACCATATTCTTTTATAATCTCAAGCATGGGGGGAATAGATAAGGTAGGGTAGGAAAGCTGAAGTATTAGATCATCAGCATAGGCCGAAACCTTAATTTCATGGTTAAGCACGGGGATGCCTTGAACTCTAGGACAATTAACCAACTGCCTTAATAAAGGTTCCAGATATAGATTAAAAAGAATAGGAGACGAGGGGCACCCCTGTCTCATGCCTGAACGCAATGGGAAGAGGTCAGAAGTCACTCCATTGCACATCACTCTGGCCGAGGGTAATTTATACAGTGCGCAGATCCATTTTACAAATGTCGGGAGGAAACCGAAGGCTTGTAAGGTATGGAATAGAAAATTCCAATTAACTCTATCGAATGCCTTCTCGGCATCCAGGGAAACAAGGGCAGCAGGGTAGTGAGCATCCCTGGATGTCGAGAAGACATGGACCAATGTACATAGGTGATCAACAGAGGATCTACCTCTCATGAATCCCACCTGCTCCAGTCCTATTAGATCAGAGATAATGGTATTGATGGGACCGGCTAGTAATTTAGACAGGATTTTGATGTCATGGTTAAGAAGGGAAATTGGTCTATAGCTAGAAGTCAGCTCGGGGGGGTTACCAGGTTTAGGTAGAAGAACAATCAAGGCTTCGAATAGGGTATTATCTATGCTGGACTCAGAGAGAATATATTGGTATAAAGGAACGAGCAAGGGAACCAATTGTGATGCATAAACTTTATAAAAATTAGATGAAAAACCATCAGGTCCTGGGGTTTTGCCCGAAGGGAGATCCCTGATAATTCTAAAAAGTTCTTCCTGAGTGATAGGAGCACATAATGCTAGCTGCTGAGCATGTGAAAGTGAGGGCAGATGACAGTCAAGGAGATATCTATTTAGTTTGTCCAGAGAAGGTGGATTTAGCATTGGACTGTATATTTGTTGGAAGTAGGAGTAAAATTCAGCCGTGATCTCCGATGGAGTAAACTTTAAGGTACCATCTGCTGACAACAAGATGGTAGAAATAAATCTAGATGATTCTTGTTGTCTAAGTCTTAATGCCAGAAGACGTCCAGCTTTTTCTCCTTGATCAGTATAGGAAGCATTTGTTTTAATTATCAAGAATTCAGCTTTCTCTCTCAGAAGGTTCAAATAAGAATCCTTAAGCATTATAAGTTTTTGCTTAATTTGTTCGGGGTCGACGGGACCATGTTATTTTCAATGGTTCTAATTTGGGAAACGAGATTCAAAAGTTGATTCTCGCTCGCCTTCTTTCGCTTGGAAGCCAGACCAATTAGTACCCCTCTTAGAAATGCTTTTAAAGTGCACCATTCTACATCTGGCTTGCTGGTAGTATTGCGGTTGATATTTATAAATTCTGCAATATGATCTGCGATATCCTGCACTGTACTGGGATCTTTTAGTAGCTGATTATTGATTTTCCATCTTCCTCCTACTTTGGGAAGAGAAACAAATGAAAATTGACATGTGACTATTGAATGGTCGGACAGGGGGCCAGGAAGAATGGAAGATTCTATTACCCCGGGAAGTAAATCCTGGGAAATCAAGATGTAATCAAGCCTTGAAGAAGTCCAATGAACCGGAGAGGTGAATGTGTAGCTCCTTTCTGAGGGGTGATGAATACGCCACACATCGTGCAAACCTGTTTGATCTACCCATTCCCTCAGTGCCCTTTGGGCTGGTGAGAGGCCTTTAAATTTACTCCCCGTACGATCTACATTCGGGTCGAAAGTTAAATTTAGGTCCCCTCCTAAAACCATGGGGATGCATAGAAGAGGAGTCAAAATCTTGACCAATTGTACAAAAAATTCGGGGGACTCGACATTTGGCCCATAAATACTGCCTAATAAAATATTATTCGTGTGCATTTTTCCTTGGACCAATACAAATCTGCCATTGGAGTCGCTGATAACTTTAATGGGTATGAATGGGATGGATCGGGATATTAAAATTAGAACCCCCCAGCTTTGAGAACTCCCTTCTGCAGCAAAAACTTGACCCACATGCTGCCTCCTTAATTTTGGGGCTTCTGAGATTAACAAATGAGATTCCTGTATAAAAGCAATGTCTATATGCAATAAATGTAGATGTTTTAATAAATGATATTATTTCAGCTTGCTGCGGGCACTCTTAATATTCCACGTGGCAAATACTAAATCTCTAGCCATCATCCCAGATAAATTGTGGTAAATCTCCCTGAATGACAGAAAACATATACCTACTGGAGAAGAAAAAAAAAGCAAAAAATACTTACAAATGAATTTAACTGTGCACGATTCCCCCCACCACTCCCCTCCCCCCTTGTCTCAATCCCCTACTGTACCCCGACCCTTTGTAATACCACATTTGCCATAGTATGTGTAAAGAGGATCCTTTATATCTAGCCATCACCCATCCCACCTTACCACCCTTACTGCCACAAACAACGATCAGCAAACTACTGCTTCTCTTCCCCTCCCCCCAGCCTCCCAACATTACCCTAATAATCCACAACTGAGCAAATACCCATTCCATTCAGTGAACAAGAGATTGTTGGGTCTACAAAACAATAGATTTAACACTGTAACAAGCAGATCACTTAGTATCAACCTCGAGTTGCCAGAGGGAAGTACTCAGCTCTTTAGAGCCAGCTAATAAAAAAAAAAAGAGGGGAGCTCTAAAACAATATATTAGCTGCTTAAAACCTTAAGAATAAACAAAAGTAAAAGAAAGGACTGAGACATTAGAATCCTGGTAATTTCGGGCAGGTAGGAGTAATACGCAACTACCTAAAACAGTGGCAGCAGCTTGGCCGGATTTCCCTCTTCAAAATAAGGCAAGTACTACGAGGCACATCATAAGTGTATCCTGCCTTAGAATTTGCGTCTTGTGCATAAAACCGAACAGACTTACAGAAAAGGCTGTATCGGGAGCTCCCTCTAGCGATACAAGATTGCAGACGCTATTACAATATGCCTAACTGAAAAACAGCTGTCCGACGATTTGCACCCTCGCAAAAATGAACTTAAATAAGGAACCGAGGGAGAAAATACCTAGGGGGAAAATCCTACCACGAAAATACCCAGTTCCTTTATGTTAAGACACATATCGAAAAAAGCAAACCGAGTAACAGTGTCTATAAGTTGTAGCTGTCCACTGGGTAAAATAAACTGCATCAAGAGCCTTCTAAATGGATAAACACTTGGAGCCAAAAGGTTAAGCGCAGTAGCATGATGTCCCATTAAACTACGCTACCAGGCTCACTAGATCCAAAACGGGAAATAACTTCTTCCATGTCTTCATTTTCCAAATCTGCAGTGTTTCCACAATGCAGGCATCTTCCGCTCTTTAAGTGCAAGTCATGGATCCCGGAATAAATCAGGAAGGGCTGTCTTAAGCCCAGTAAGTGCAGCCTCTGGATCCTCGTATGAAAGCCAAGTACCAGCCACTTGTACTTGTAATCTGGCTGGGTATATCGTCTTAAACTTGAGCCCCACGGCAATAATCTTCAAAACCATCAGGTGAAATGCTGTACATTTCTGCCTTACGGAACCCGGGAGATCTTGGGCTACTCTGATTTTATTATTTTCCCATCTTACTTCCTGCAATTCTTTTGTTTTTGCTAGAAAATGCTGCCGCTCTAGAAAATTCAGAAATTGGCAGATAATGGGACGAGGCAGAGATCCAGGAGGAGGCTTTGGACGCAGTGATCTATGTGCCCTCTCGATGATATATTTGGCTCCGAAGGGAGAGGTACCGGCAATCTTTTCAATCAGCTTTTGAACAAAGACAATGGTATTCTGGCCTTCTTCTCCCTCTGGGAGGCCAAGAATAACAACATTATTCCTGCGGCTGTGGCCCTCGAGGTCCTCCAACTTTAGCTCTAATTGGGATATTTTCTGTCGCATAGATGCCAGTCCAGGATCAGTTTTCTCCACCCGCTTCTCGAGGGAACAAATACGGGTAGTGTTGTCCGAGGTTGTCAGTGAGACCTCTTCTATTTTTTGCGTTAAGGATTTAAGTTCAGAGGAAATGTCTCTTATTTCTTCACGGAAGGGTTTAAATTCCTCCAGGAACCTACCTAGAGTTAGCGGTTCCTGATCCACAGCAACATTTGAGTGCTCTGGACGTTCTGTAGCACCCGAGGCCCATGATTTCTTTGGGGCCTTCTCAGGAGTAGCCAGAGGAGTATGTTTCTGTGGTGCTTTTTTCATGTAGACATCCATCGGGACGACGGTCAACGATTCAGGTACTCTGGGTGTTAAAACAAACTGCTACAGTAGTTTTTGAAGGTTTAAAGGGGTTTTACAGGTGTAAAACAAGAAAGTAGAGAATCGGGAGGCTGGAGCGACTTGGAGGAGCTGTTACCCAGTACCCTGCATCATGTGGTCTCCCTCCTTTGGTCTTTCTTCGCTCACTAATGTACCTATGGCAAACATATGACAAACATGTCTACCTAGACACCTGGTTCCCATCTACTCAGGTACTAAACAAGTAGAAACATGAAACACATTATATACTTTTACCTTTCGACAGTTTTTCAGGCTCCATGGTATGCATGGCACCCATACCTTCATTCCTTTATTCAAACCATGGCTATTTTTTAACACACATTAATAATGAACCTATTACCTTTTGTTTTCCCTTGGGTGTCACCTTCACTTTACCCCTCTTTGGTTTTGCTACCTTCCCTCCAGGCCCTGGGGGATTTAACACTAGTGAAACACGTGTAAACTTTGAGTAATGACCTGGGGGTGACATATATATACCTTTGTGCACTACGAATAGGGGTAGGTCAGTGGGTACCCCCAGGGTATCATAGGTCAACTTGAGTAAGGGTTTCACAGTCCTCTCCGATCTTCTTGGGGGTTCTTGCTCCTCAGTCTTAGTGGTCACCTCCTGTTTAGAGATGAAGTCAATGTCGCTTACCCCAGTGCTTTTTTCTTCTCCTGTTGTAGGGTGCTCTATCACCACATCACTTTCACCACTCTGCCCAGTGGTGCTTTCTTGTGGCCATTCAGAGAGCTCAGCTGAACCAGTATTCTAGTTCAAGGTGGGATCTCCAGAAGGCATTGGCTTGGGGAAGCTGCTCTGGAACCACTCAAAAGGCTCAGGCAGACTAGTGTTCAAGCCTGGGGTGGTCCCTTCAAGGGGCATTGTGAGAGCAGTTTCCCATTTAGCACCTTGTCCCCACAGGCACAGCTAAGTCCACTTCCCCAAATTCATCATGATACCCTCGATTCTCAGTCTCTCTTGTAGTAGGCCCCTCTTCCACAGACCTATTCTCCAATATCAGGGGTGTTCCCTGAAACAGTTTAGCCAGTTTTGGAGTGGGATAGAAACGAACAGGGGCACCATCAAACTCTCTGTCTCATTGGCCGACTCGTCCCCCTCAGACATTTGTTCTATTGGAGCAATACCAGCCCCTGTGGGGTCACCATTTTCTTTCCTCTGTCATCTATGTGCAGCAGCTCGAATGGTTGGGGGTGTGGGAGGATGTACTGTATCAGAGACTGAGCCAACCACCTTGTCTCTGATAGGCAGTAGATGGTTTCTCAGAACACTTTGTATCCTCAAGTTTCCCCTCCTGGTCGAATCTTATACACCAACAACCCCTCCAACTTCTCCTGTAATACATATGGTGTGCTTCAGTGGTCTTCTGCTTTCCAGGAATGCCCAGCCTCCTCAGTAGGACCCTATCACCTGGCATGAAGTCTTGTGCACAGACTTTTTATCATGCCTCTCATTGTTGGCTTGGTTCCTCTTGTTGGCCATCTCAGGGGTAAACAATAGGTGCCATTCAGTTGTTTTAACATTCGCACATACTGTAAGTAGTCACCCTCTTTAATGCCATCTGCTGATACTCCGAAGCACAGGTCGACTGGCAGGCGGGCCTCCCTCCCAAACATGAGGCAGTATGGAGAGAAACCAGTGGCGTCATTCCTGGTACAGTTGTAGGCATGAACCATGGTGCTAACTCGCTGACTCCAGATGCACTTGTCTCTGGTATCCAAGGTGCCCAGCATGTCTAATAGGGTTCAGTTGAATCTTTCAGGCAGGAGGTCACCTTGGGGATGGTAAAAGGTTATTCTGAATGTTCTGACTCCCCACAGAGACAATAGTTCTTTTATAGGCCTACTTTTAAAATCACAGCCTTAGTCTGAGTGACTCCTCTGTGGTGCCCCATAATGTACAAAGAGCTTCTCCACCAGCAGATTCATATCCCTGATAGCTTTCTCCACGAGGAGCCGGAAAGTAGCAAGGGCACCCGAAATGCCCTGGGGCATCCTCAGAAACTCATAAAACCCCAGGGGACAGATAAAAGTGGACTTTTCAAAGTCCTGGGGGGCCATGGGAATTTGATAATAACCTCTTCTCAAGTCCAGTACTGAATCCATGGCATCATATACTGGTTGGGAACAATTGAATTTATTCAGTGTGTGGTAATCCATGCACATCCAAATGACCCCACTTTTCTTCCTTACTACCACTATGGGTGAGGCATATGGGCTCCTAGACTCTTTGATTATACCCACACCCATCATTTCTTCAAGGTGCCTCCACATGTCATCTATATCAGCTGGGGCAAGCTGCCTGGACCTCTCTCTCTAAAGGGGAGCTAATCCGTAAGCCTTATGTGATGTTGCTCCTGTCACACACCTGACATCCCAGTCATGTAGGGAAAAAAAACCTTAGTTTTGGTTGACAGTTTTTGTCACATTCAAGCCTTCCACTCCTCGGGGATGGGGGAATCAGTCAGGTCAAAAAGACTGGGGTGAATGCCAGGTGGGACACCTCTTCCAGGAACTGCTGGTTGTACTACCATGTCCGCACAGTAGACATGAGCTAAAGTATGGTCCTTCCTGATGACCACTTCCTTGTCCATCACATTTCTTACATGCACATGACTCTTCTGACATAAGCATTCGCCCATACCGATAAGACATTGGGCTTTACGAGCAGGCTGACTGGTTACCCATGTTCCTCTGGGACATCCAACATTAAAGATCTGGTTTCTCACCTCCTTCCTTAGCTGTACCTCATCACTTACATTACACTCCGGATTTAGTGGTAGCACTATTTCTTCTGACTCCCACCTCCAGGCTATACCCACTGATTCATCCGGTTCTTCTGCTGAGGGCTGTCCCTGCTTCCTGTATGCTTCTTTTATTGCTGGGTGGATTGGCAACTCCTTCCCCTGTTGTTCAGCTTCCCAGGCCTGGCAAAGCTGTGCCAGCCATCCAGACATGTGGGAATTGGTGCCCACCAGCACAGGTACCCTATCATATATACCAGTCTCTGGGCAGATTAAGACCAGGGTCTAAACCAAATCTCCCACTACAGTCACCTTGGTCAGGAAAGCCATCTAAACTTTGACATAACCCAAATAGGGGTAGGATTTTTCACTAAGTCCCCACACATGTAACCCCTCCAATGGTGCAATTCTAAGTGGGACAGATGTTTATCAAACCAGGACTTGAAGATGATTGTTACCTGGGAGCCACTACCTAAAATGGCATGGGTGGCCACTCCATTTGTGGTGACGGTGGTCTCTGTTAATGGCCCCACCAGTTGGTCCATGTTGAGGGGTACTGAAGTGGGGGTTTTGGTGGAAGATTTCTTCACATAAATAGTGGAGCTTGGCTTGTTGGGGGCCCCATTATGCTCCCTTACTGGGCCCTGCTGAAGTTTCCCTGTTTCTGGTGCAGTGTGTCAAGTAGCTTGTGTCGCATTCTTGTGGTGGTTCTCTGGAGACCTACATTCCCTCTTCATATGGCCATCCTTCCCACAGTCATAACAAAAGATGCCCTCTGTACTGCTGCCTACTGGGCGTAACATGGTTTGCATATGAAATTCCAATAGGGGTGCTGATAACTACTGGTCTCCACTCAGAAGTTCTTTCACTTGTCTGGGACACAATTTGCATTTTACACCCTTCTGACTCAGGTACTCTCCTCAGTAGCTCGTCCATCTTACCTTTAAGCTCAGATTCGGCCGGGGGCACCTGTGTCTATATCCCGGCATCAAATACCGCAGAATTTAGGCTGGCACCCGCCCCAGGTTGACCTTGAGGTTCAGACTGTCCATGGCATGCAGTCATTTTGGTGGAGTTAACCACACCTTCACATGCTTTCAACAGGGCTTTTCATTCTTGAATCTCACTTGCTGGCATATCTCTATCAACTTGTGTAACAGCTGCCGAAGCACGATAGGTGTCCCAATGCCCCTAATCTTCTTCAGCCTCACTAACTTCTTGCACCAGTGCCCATTGGGGGGGGGGGTCATCCTTTCTTTCAGCCAGATGCAGCTTAAGAGTTGGCAGGGTAGAGTGACAAGCAGCCTTAAGTACATGCTCTAGTCTCACATGGTTCAAGACTTGGGAGACCACACCCCCTTTGCGGAATACTTTTTACAATGACCTCTCCACATGGGTCAAAAATACAGACAAGGGCTCCCACTCCAACTGCTGTGTAGTCTTAAACCTCCACATGAGGTCCTCACAGGACTCTGGGCTCCCCAAAACACTTTCCAGGCCTGTCAAGTACACCTGGGCTGGGGCATTAGGATCAGTGGCCCTTAATAAATGGATAACTTCTAGAGCAGGCACACGGAGGCCGTCTACCAGCCATTTTCTTTTTTCAGCCTCCGAGCACAGCCAGTCTTGCAGTAAAGGGGTAGCACACTCCATCCACACCTCAAAATTATAATCACTGGCTGGGGTGGGCCTGATTCACAAAAACATTCTTAATTACAATAGGAGTCTAAGGATAGGGGCACAGAGATAGGCCCAGACTCTTCACCAAGTGAGGACATCTTTGGAGACCCAGGCGCAGCCTTGCCTGGTGGGAATGACATTGGTCATAGTTACATGGGGCCAGGCATCTATTGACCCCTCTGGGACTAGAGCATCAGGGGACCAGGAGTCTTCTATTACATTTTTACATTCAACCAACACAGTCAAAGTTCCAGTAGAAGTGTCTAACATTCGATTGCCAACTACCATTTTGCCCAACCCCATTTATATCGGTCAAATGCCGATCTATGATTCCATTGGCTAAACCTGGGGTACCCCCAGGAGCAGAAGGAATTTCTGGGGATCCATTTCCATACCTCCACTCCATTCCACTTTACCTTATCCTTCTTTCTGGGCTTAACTTTAGGCCTAGGAGATAGAACTGGGGGTGGGAGAAACAATAGTGATCTTTCCAGTTTGGCCATCCATGGTGGGTGTGGCTGGTGAATAGGAGATCCCAGTGGTGCCTCCAAAAATATAGCCCAGGCACCGTGTGCCAGTGGGCTACTACCCCTGCCTGTTGACCTTCACACAGGTTAAGGGACCTGGGTCCTGCTACAGTGGTGTTCAGTAGTCCTGTCCCAAAGAAATGAATAAAATAGCACAGTGCCTCCACCTAACGTGAACTACAGTAAGACAGGTTTACGACTGGTACAGCCCTCTGGGATGCTGTACCTACCCACCTCCCCTTCCAACCACTCCACACACTGGATGACAACAGTTTCTCAGTACCATATACCACATACACTTTATAGTTAGCTTCCACAAAACACACTTCACACAGCAATTTCAAACAACAAAACACAGCTTTATTATGGGAAAGGGCTAGGGCAGGGGTACTGGGAAAAGGAATAGCTGTGTAAGTAAAAATGGTTAGAAATCATGTCAAACCAATCTTGTGGAGTTCTAAAAATGGGTAACATCAGAACTGGACAGGGGAAAGCCTGTGAATGTATTATTCTTGGATTTCAGCAAGGCATTTGACTCTGTCTCCCACAATGGTCTGGTGGAGAAACTGACAGGGTTGGGAGTAGGTCCTTTGATGGTCAGATGGATTGAAAACTGTCTAGTTGGACACACTCAGAGAGTAGTGGTCGGTGGGGAGATCTCGAACCCTAGGGAGGTCGGTAGTGGGGTACCTCAGGGCTCGGACCTGGGTCCGATCCTGTTTAATGCATACATATGGGACATCAGGGAGGGTATAGGGTGTGAAATGAGTCTCTTCGCTGATGACTCCAAGATGGGAGCAGTAGTTGAGGAGAAAGAGGGGAGGTTGGTCCTGCAAGGGGACCTGGATACCCTGGAAAGGTGGGATCACACATGGAAATTAAATTTCAATATCACCAAGTGCAAGGTGTTACATCTTGGGCGGGGAAATCCTAAACACAGGTACACCCTGGGAGGTGCTGGAGGCCTCAACAGGGGAAAAAGACCTAGGGGTCATGGTGGATGCATGTATGAATAATTCTGAGCAGTGCAGAAGAGCGGCTAGCAAAGCAAACAGGATGCTGGGATGCATCGTAAGGGGGATCACCTCTAGGAGCAGGGAAGTGATTCTGCCATGGTACAATGGACTGGTTAGACCACACCTTGAGTACTGTGTACAGTACTGGAGACCACACTTGAAGAGGGACATACAGTTCCTGGAGAGGGTACAGAGGAGGGTAACTAAGATGATACGAGGACTGGGGGATTTGACGTATGAGGACAGACTTGAGGAGCTCTGCCTGTTTTCATTGGAGGAGAGGAAAGACAGGGGGGGACATGATTGAGGTCTTCAAGTACCTCAAGGGAATAAATAGGGCAAACACAGAGGAGATATTTAGACTAAAGCAGGGAGGCATCACCAGAGGGCATGGTTTGAAGTTGGAAGGTGGAAGGGTGAGGGGGGAAAAGAGGAGGAGGTTTTTCACTGAGAGGGTGGTGGATCCTTGGAACGCACTGCCTGGCAAGCTGGTTCAGAGATCCACAGTGGAGGGCTTCAAGAGAGGGTGGGACAGACACAGAAAGCAGATGTATCAGATGATGGCCTGGCCCAGGGGGGTGGGGATGGACGATAGGGGTTTCTGGAACACAAAGGGGGGAGGGCCTCGGTACCCAACTAGGGATCTGAGGTTCGAGCAGACTCAATAGACCGTAAGGCCTAATCTGCTGGCAATTAGTATGTTAGTATGGTAGTAAATAATTAATAACAACAAGGCCCATAGGCCAGACCACCCTGGCACCCACCCCCACTCATACCAGTGACTGTCCCTCTGTCCTAACTTGGTACCCAGGTTTCTGCAGGCCTGCTTGGTGCCATGGGTTGGCCGGTGTTGGGGCCCTAGGAATGGTGCTTCTGTTTTTTTTTTTACCCACTACAGCCAGGCTAATACTGTTTTGAATAGTTCACCAATTTGACTTTAAAAAAAAAAAACTGTACCTGAAGTGGAGTAGTGGTCAGTCCCTGCTGCTGCTATCTCTCCATCCAACAACTATATAGGCAAATTGAACTGTTGTATGCTAATTCATGTGTGGGACCACTGAGTGGGGCAGTGGGTAATGCATTGCAAGGGGTTTTACTAGCAGGAACAGGGAGGTGCTAATGGTAACTTGTTCAAATTGAAGAAGGGAGAGAACACAAGGGGACATAGCCTCAAACTGGAAGGTGGGAAATACAGAAGTAATGTCAGGGGTCAGTTCTTCATGGAGAGGGTGGTGGAGGCCTGGAACAAGCTGCCGGAAGAGGTAGTGGGAGTCAAAACGGTGGAGGGGTTCAAGAGAGCCTGGGACAGATATAAAGGGTTGGGAAGCAAGGTGAAAGTATAAGACAGGGAAGGGGGTAGGGTATTGGGCAGACTAGATGGGCCATGTGGTCATTTTCTGCTGTCACATTTCTGTGTAATCTGTGTAATCACATGAACGCTCTCCAACAACAGTACTGCTAGTTAGCATGTGCCCCAACGAAGACAAACAAAATAGATTGCATCCCTCATACTGCCAAGCCTTACTGTTTGGTACCAAACCAACATGACAGGATGGGTTTTTGACTGAAGAGAGACTGAATCAGTATTCTTCTAATCTGGGTGGTGTCTCCATGTCCAGAGCAGTGGCCTGCCACTGCCGAGTCTTCCTTTCTAATGCTGCTGATATGTCTAGTGGCTGCTGCTGCTGCTCTGACCTCTGCCCAGGCATCCTAAGTCCAATCCAGTATGCTCGCTCCTCTGCAGAGATCCAAAGGACATAGTAACAGTGGTGCTACTATGAGGAAAAGGGCCGACATTTTAAACATCCCACCAGATGACTTAGTGAACACAAGCAGATACTCAACAGAGAGGTAGACCCCCTTTCCTCACAGCAGCCATACTAGATAATCAAGAAGGTACTCAGGAGGCACTCACACCAGCAACAGTCAGTCAGCAAGTAGGCCTGGAGAGAGCTCCAGACCCCCAATACATGCGTGTCACTGCCAATGGCTTTTTGTCTACAGTACAGTCATTAACTATGACAAAGAACTACCCTTGAACTGCATGCTTGTTTGCATGCTGACATGCTACTGCCCCTTTGCTTATTGGTCTTGGCCTACAGTAAGAATGACTATGTATTGGTTGCCCCCTTTTTGCCGCATTTTCACTGCATGTCCAAACGGACTGAATCTATGTCTGCTGATGGCCATGCTGATAATTATACCAGTCAGCTGCTCGCTGGGTGGTGCCATGCAGATGAAATGATCAGATGCTCTGTGATAGGAGCGGCTGACTCTGTTTTTGCCCACAAGCAGCATAACGCCATCATGATCAGCCTTGCTGATCATAAGCCTGTCACTGTCGAGTCCCCTGCAGCCAGAGCTGCACTGGATCTGACACACCTCTTTGAACGCTGTTATTGTAACAACATGTTCACTTCACTCATGCTTGTGCAGGCAAACATAAAAAATGCTGTAAAAGTTGTCAAATCCACCATGCTTTTTAATAAAGCACTTATCTATTCACTGTTTTGCTACTTTAGAAACTGAAACCATCTAAACATATACTTAGGGTTTCTGCCAACAAATTATATAAACAGCCTTTGCTGACAATTAACTTCAAGCACAGAAGTCAAACCCTTTTGTGACTATTTTGAATGAAAGTTGCACGGTCTACATTCCACTGTGCAGTAGCAGTAAGGACTCAAGAAGTCAAAATGTAACCTTAATGTTTTAGTCAGTGGGTCATACTGGTCCACGCAATTTGAGACCAAATCAGCCGTATCATTCAGCAGCAGCACACATCCCCTTGCCACTGCTATATCTCTAGCATGCACTGCACTACAACTGTACGCCTTATTGTCCACACTTCAAACATACCACTATCAAGAACTTCAGGAGGAAGATTATCAATATAGATGTATTGTTGTAAATATTTTTAAAGTTCCACATCGTGCTGTCAGGTGCCAGCCCAGAAAGAGCAGAATTGTTGGACCTTGGTTGAGGTTATCAAAGTCAGAGCAGCAAAACTGATGACAACAATGAGGTAGCCAAGGACCATCTGCATGAATCTCAAAGACAGCATGATGCAGGTCTAGATCCAGGACTCACAGAGGCGGGACAAGCTGTGGGACAAGGAGGCGACGATGAGCATCACAGTTCTCCGTGGCACAGTTTGGCTGGCAGAGTGGCAGCAGTGCATTATTCTCAAGAAACACTTAAGCGTCACTCTTATCTTGCAAGCACTGCTGCACCAAACAACCTCAAGGGGCAACTGAGTGAGGGGTGGGTACACATGTAAGTCTGAAAACTGCTATTGATCTGGGAAACCTACCCATAGGCTAAATGGAAATGTCTTAAAAGTAGCAACACAAAAGTAGGACTGTGGTGTTATTATTGATAATAGATTGGTCTTTAAACAACAAAGAAACCATGTAATCAAGAAAGCAAATTATATGATTAGAAACATAAGGGAAAGTTTTATTAACAAATCAATAGGTTGTTTAGCTCCACTTTATTAAACATACATAAGGATGCATGTGGATTATGGGTCATCATTATGGAACCCATATATGGTGGGAGAAAATAATAGAGTGGAGATGATCCAGAGAAGGTACACGAAACTGATAGGGTCACTAAGAACATATAAATATCAGGAAAGACTTCAAAAACTAGGACTGTTTTTATTACAACAAAGAAGAGTGAGGGGAGACCTCCTAACTATGTATAAAATAATGAGAGAACCAGAATTAATAGAAGAAATAGGAATAGATACACAGAGTAAACCGTTAGGCCTAAGGGGGCACAAGAGGCAAAAAAAAAATAGAGGCTGCAAGGAAAAATAGGAGGCATTATATGTTTTTGCATAGAACAGGCAGGCCATGGAATATATTGCCAATGGACTTAGTATACAGCAATTCCCTAGAAAGCTTCAAGAAAGGCGATGATATATGGTTAACAAAAAGCGAGCTAAAATGGTCCCACAAATGTGGGGAATGGTGTAAATGGGCTACAAAGGCCTTCTTCTGTTCAGAACCTAATATGTGCACCTAGTATAAGTGTGCAGAGGGAGTTCTCCAAAGTTTCACAGCAAATACACCTGAATTTGCATTGCAGTTTCTCAAATTAATAAATCACTGCCCAAAATATAAACAATGGGAACATGTGTAATCCAAGCAAGCTGCTGAAATGTGACTGCAGTCATTGTGTCCCATGGTGTTCTGAGAGAAACCAAGATGTACGGTACATCAATTTCCCAGAGTGTGTTCTTATTGAATGCAAACCTCATTTTCACTCAAACGCTGGGACAAAGAAGCAGCATTTCCCCACTGTAACACAGAGTACAAAATGCACCAGCAGCTCTCCTGTGTCTTGAGCAGTACTAGGTGATAACAGCACGAGCACAATAGCGTGAAGCAAAACAGTGCAGGGGAAAGCAGTGAGTACCATCACAGTGACAGAACAAAACAGCACAAAGTTAACATGGTGAGACAAGCAAAGAAAAACAATAAGACCCAGTACCACACGTAATGGGGGGGCCCACTTCCTGCAGCCCCCACCTACAATACAAACAGACTCCACATTACACTTTTAAGAGGGACAGCAGCTCAACTCAGAAACAGCACCCAAATGGCCTGCGCTGTCCTGCCACATGAGCTATTTTTCCCAGAGCTGTTATGCCCATGCTGTTATTTTCATGCCATTTTCACTTGACACCATCTTGAGCCTATGCCTGCCAACAGCCATGCTGATAATGATGCCACTCAGCTGTTTGCTGGGTGGTGTTATGCAGCTGAAATAATCCAGCCACTCTGTGATAGGAGTGGCTGGCTCCTGTCAACTACATGAAGTTTTCACCTGCAAACAGCAGAACACCACCATGATCAGCCTCACTGATCACAGGCCTGTCACAGTCAAACCTCCTGCAACCTGTGCTGCATTGGACCTGACAGTGACACACATTTGAAAGCCCTTATTATAACAATATGTTTGCTTCATGCATGCATGCCCAAGCAAACATAAAAAGGGACTTTCTTGTCATGGATGATGCAGCAGGATGGAATTGTCCAGCACATCTAATGCAGACTCTTGGAAGAGTTTTATATCCTGTCTTTCCTCAGTCTGGAGACACATTTACAACATATAGATTTGAAGAGTTTGGAGCGCTCTTCTCTCATTTTGCGAACCATTTCGTAGTCTGAGCTGTCAGGAGGCCTATGGCCCTGTTATTAAACAATCCATATGCTACTGAATCAGAGACCCGGGTCCCTTTAGGTCACAGAGTTCTAGCAAGCAGCTGTTTGGCCAGATGAAGCCACAGACCTTGTTATCATCAGTTGTAAACAATTGGATATAGGAAACAAGATAGTACAGTATAATCAAGGCAAGAAAAACAAAGCATTTGTCAATGCCGAATATTTGCTTGCTGGCATTGGCATTGGTAGTGTAGAAGTTACAGAGCTGCATAACAGAAATGGCAGTGAAGTATTGAACTGAAGCCAACCCCACCACCACCCTGCAGAGAGTGACAGGCATTGTGGTGTGCCTTTGGGTCGTCAGGCATAACAGCCACGCCATTTCATCACACCCTACCCTGCAGACACTGGCAATTGTCACGGTGTGCCTTGGGGTCTTTGGCCCTTATGCGCACCCCATTCCATCAGGAAATACGGTGAGATGGGTGCGGTATAGGAGAATGGGGTGAACTTTGGGGCCGAAGAGTCCAAGGCATACCTCGATGCCTCTCACTGGCTGCAGGGTGTGGAATGGTATGAGCATTACAGGCAAGAATCCCAAGTCACACCCTCTGATGCCTGTCATTCTCTACAGGGTGGGGCGTTATGGTTGGAAACCCTAACACCTCAGGCATTCGTTTGTATTTTCACCCAAATTTTAAACATGGTTTTTTGTGACCACCACCTCATGAACAGTGGCAATATCAGTTTGTTAGCCGAAAGCTGCTTATGCACAGCGATTACGGCATTTAGCACCACAGGTAAAACACATTCAACAGGATGTGAAAATGACAGCTGTACTGTTCATGGAAGGTGCAAAAATGGCAATGTTGCAAATCTGCAGTAAAATATTAAAAAAATGGTGAAGTCACGAAGGCGTGATAGAAACTGTGCACGACACACCTGTAATGTAATTAGTTTGGGGATTTTTACAGCAGATTGTCAACACAGGCATTTTGGGACCTCCGATCATGAACAGTGTCACTGGGATTTTCTTTATCTGTCCCGAACAATGATTTCCCACAGCGACCACGCATCTCTGCGCTGAAAGTGTGAAAACACATTTCGGCCATGTTGTGAAAAATGACAGCTGTACTGTTCATAAGGAAGTGTGGAAAAATGCCACTGGTGAAAATCTGGACTGAAAATATTACAAAGTCATGAACTTACGAGGGTGCGTGGAAACTGCGCAATGCTCACTCGTAACACAGTCATTTTATGGACTTTTGTCACCAAATTTTCAACATTGCCATTTTAAGACCTCTGCTCATGAACAGTGTAACTGTGATTTTCTTAATCTGTCCCAAACATTGCTTTCGCACACCGACTGCACCATTGTGCGCTACATGTGCAGAAACACATTTTGGGCGACGTGAAAAATGGCAGCTGTACTGTTCATAAGGAAGTGTAATAAAATGGAAATGTGGAAAATATGGAGTGAAAATATAGAAAATTCGCAAACTTACGAGTGTGCGTAGGAACTGCGCAACATACACTCGTAAAACAGTCATTTCTAGGAATTTTTTCACCAAATTTTCCACATAGCCATTTCAAGACCTCTGCTCATGAACAGTGTCACTGCAATTTTCTCAATGTGTCCCATACATTGATTTCGCACACCGACTCCGCCATTATGCGCTACATGGGCAGAAACATGTTTTGGGCAAGATGTGAAAAATGACAGCTGCACTGCTCATAAGGAAGTGTAATAAAATGGCAATGTTGAAAATCTGGAGTGAAAATATTGAAAATTCGCAGACTTTACTAGAAAGCGCAGGTAGGAACCGCGCAACGCGCCGAAACAGTCATTTTTAGGAATTTTTTCACCAAATTTTCAACATAGCCATTTTAAGACCTCTGCTCATTAACAGTGTCACTGTGATTTTCTTAATGTGTCCCATACATTGATTTTGCACACCGACTGTGCCATTGTGCGCTACCTGGGCGGAAACACGTTTTGGGCAAGATGTGAAAAATGACAGCTGTACTTCTCATAAGGAGGTACGGTAAAATGGCAATGTTGAAAATCTGGAGTGAAAATTCGCGAACTTACAAGCGTGTGTAGGAACTGCGCAACGCACGCTCGTAAAACAGTCATTTTTAGGAATTTTTTCACCAAAGTTTCAACATAGGCTTTTTGAGAGACCACCTTATGAACTGTGGCAGTGTCATTTTGTTACTCAGTCCCAAAAGGTGATTTCACGCAGTGACTGAAAAATCACCCTTCGGGGCCGATTAACGCCATGACAGTGAGATCATTCATGACAAGGGGTCCCAAAAACCCCATGTTGAAAATCTGGTGCAAAAATTCCCAAAAATGCCTGAGATATGCAGCAAAGTTGAAAAAACCTTATCTATCCCATTATACAGCTTACCGGCATTTCCTCAGTTCGTGGTCGGCTTTGAAGAGTGCAGACGTGTTCCCGGTCCACCGAAGATCGTCGCGCCGGAGTCCGGAGGTAAGTGTGGGATGGGGAGGGTGGGAGGCAGGATGCGCAGGGGTGGGCGCGGGTGGGGGCAGACACAGCGAGGGACCGTTTTGAGTTTCAGGTGTTTTTTCTTTAAAATGACGACGATGCGGGACGTTTGCCATGTTGGGGTGGGCTCCCAGCGTGGCACAAGGACGGCTGGTGGGGGGCGTGGAGCCGATGGGGAATTGGGCACTCCCGTCAGTGATAGCATGTGTTGCCACGCTGGGTTGGGCTCCCAGCATGGCACGCTGTACTCTGGGGGGGCCAGTGGAGCTGACGGGGATTGGGCACCCCGTCAGCTGCTCCGATGTGTAGCCACGCTGGGGTGGGCACCCAGCGGCATACAGAACTCCGTTTTGGGGAGGCGAAGCACAGCCGACGGGGATTGGGCACCCCCGCCGGGTTCCACAGTGTGTGTGAAGCGAGTACGCAGTATGCGGTGTGTGTGTGTGTGTGTGTGTGTGTGTGTGTGTAGGGGAGCCGCATGAGCAGGCGATATCTTATCACTGCTCACTGAAGCATAGCTCCCCTTCAACTGCACGCCATCAGATTTTGGAGCTGTCATAGACAGCTCGAGCAGGGCATTGAGAAACCGTACGCTACTGCAAACACACTGCCTGAATTGGAAGAGGGCTGCCACACCTCCGAAAACTTGGATGATGGCACTATGTTTTTTGCACATGCGTGCAAGCAAACATAAAAATGAAGCACGTTCACATCACACAGCAGACAGAAATGCAACCTGTGAAATGTTTTTGACCAATATGCAAATTGTAGCATCATCTTGTCAATGACATACTTTTTCTTAACAAATAATAGACACGGAGAAGGCATAAATACTATCATACAGAAAAGCAAATGGACCACAGGATTTACCTAGCCATCTCACAAACACTGCAACAGTCATATACTGTAGCTTAGTCACACAACATGTTCCAAAAGTGCTTTCACTTGTTAGTCTACTTTTTGATGAGCTTTACAGCAAGGGACAAAACAGTACTTGGTATGGGGAACAGTTTCTAAACAATTTAGAACATTCCAGAACTGCTGCCATTTTACAAAAACAGGACATCTCAGAAACATGTTTTTTTAACTTCTAAAATGTACTGACCATTAAAAAAATGGTTTGGGAGCTCACACCACTCCCCCTTGTAGGTCTCCCAGAAAGATTGCTGGAGGATGGAGAATGAAATCCAGCTGCTGTGGAAGGAGTCAGAGGTCAAGGCCTGTAAAAAATCGCCAAGTTCAGAGAGAGATTATGTACTATATGTACAGTGTATGTGTGTGTGTGTACCCATGTGTGCGTGTGCGTGTGTGTGTGTGTGTGGAGGGGAACAATTGGCAATATGGAACTAAGTATATGTGTGTGTGTGTGTGTGTGTGTGGAGGGGAACAATTGGCAATATGGAACTAAGTATATTTTTAGCTTGTGCAGAATTTTCAAAATCTAACAGAATAGAATTCTGCAGAATTTCAAAAAAATTCTGTGGCATGCCATTAGAAGCAAAATTCTAAGATCTAAAAACAGAATGCTATTCATGGATTAGTAATCCGCACAATATTATACATTGGGCTTTTAAAATTAAAGAATCTGATTGGCTGACTGGCACCTTACTAGCATTATAAATCATAGCATAACCCAAGTAAAAGGTGCCAGTCAGCCACATCTGGGATCCCACTTTTTGAAATCAGTCCAAGTCCCTGAACATCAAAGGCAAAAAAATGCCATATTGACTCCCTGTGATGGAGAACCACAACCCTACCTATGTCTGAATTTGTGTAAGTCCCCCCCACCCTTCAGACTTCAGATTTCTTTCCATCTTTCTCTCTCACCAACCGACCCTGGTTTAAAAAAAAAATCACTTTATCTTTTAATCACCTCAGCAATCACTGACTGCTGGCTGCTGTATACTCGCCTCTGTTTCCATGACCGCTGACCTGGGCCACTGATGCTTGTTCCCTCCTTCATTTCAGTCATTGGCTGCCCTGTTTAACTTTAGGATTAATTCCCTGTTTAACTGCAGGATTAATGCCCGTTGCCACCCGACAGAAATGGTTACTACCTCCAGATCATAAAATCCACACTAAACACAGAAGCACTAAAGGCACATAAAACCTGGAAGCACTTGACAGCAACTTCCATGATCGCACCGCATACTTGTAACTGGCAGGCTGTCTGTTTAAAAAAAAAGACAGAAGCCTTGCAAACTCTCTCTTCAAAACAAAGAAGCATCCCACCATACTATTATGTGTCTATGCAGTGAAGCTTGCACTAAAAACTGGGCAGGACCCCTTTAACAAATATAGTCTACCTTCCTTTCACACTGCCAAATGGCAGGATCTCCCTAGCAACAAAGAACTGTTTTTTCCTGCGCAGCAATAAAATCAATAAAAAAAATTAAAAATTAAAAAAACACCTCTTTTTCTTTTTTTTTTTTGTCACCAAAAGAAGTGGACATTGTATAATAGGAGGGCTTTAAGCCCAAGGTTCAATGGGCGGAGCAACAACGTCACTCCCCCATCGAGCTCAAAAGGTCACAACACCTGGGCTTTGCCAGGATTCTTTTTCATTGTGGCTGGGGGTGCCGCTCCTCCTCGCTCTGCTGCTGCTATTTTGGGGAACCTCCTGCCGCTGGATCTGTCTACCCCTTGCACGCTCTCCTCGCAGTGCTTGCCCTAGTATTAGTTATCTCCCCTACCTTTTGTCCTCCCCACCTCCTGCCTGCTCTCTGCAGATGCTTGCATTCCCCCCACCATGGCTCACCCGGTCTATCTGGTCTCTGATCTGTGGCCTCCTGCATTAGTGCGTCATCACTCTGTTCCTCCTTCTGGGTTCAGATCTGGTTCCTGCAGCTCCCTCGCCCTGGCTGTTCGCCTCCCTCATTGGTTTGAGCTTTCTGGCTGCCATCCCGTTATATGCTCCTCGATCCCATTGCATTGCCGACATGCCGCTCTTCCCCTGGCTCGCTGGGGGTTCCTGTCTCCTCGCCACCTGGATCGTTTGCCTGCTTTCTGTATCGCCACTTCCACCTTGCAATGTGTTCACAACTTGACCCGTATTTCATCTGCCTCATATTCTGTCCATTTTGGTGGTGCACTGTGCATCTGCTATGATGCATCCTTATGGCTCTAGCCATCAAAGGGGGGTTTCGACCACTTTAAATGTGTAAACCAGTATCTGCACACAAGGCTTGATGTTGCCTGCATCTGGTGGATTCAACTAAAATGGGTACTGATGCCTGCGTCGCTGAAGCATGATAGTTGTCTTTCTTTTAGTTATTTGATGTTGTGCGATGGGCACTGGCATTTCTTTTGCCAGCAGTAGCCATGATGAGCTGCGGCCTTCTGGAACACTCGGTTTCGGATGTGTGGATGGAACTCATTGCGTTACTGTGGTTTGGGGGGCACTGCCTGTTTATTTTACTTCAGGGGATTGCAGTATTTATCGGCCTGGTTAGCTATCCTGGTGTTGTTTACTTCCAGTTGTTCATCTCTCTGTCATTGCTTCTATTTGATCTCCGAATTTTGTTTCTCTGCCCTGTCTCGTACCTATCCATACCTATCATTGCTTCTATGCTGCCTCATTTCCATGCTACCTCAAAGCGATTCGATCTCCGGTCAGGGACAAGCTAGTCCCCAATACCTCACCTCAATCTGCTCTTCCATTTCCCTTGCTCATTCAGTATGCCTTGGCTGTCTCTATCTGGTCTGTGCTCGATAATATTTGGGCTACCTCCCATTCGATCTCCTGCTACCTATTCTATCTACCATGCTCCTGCAGCCATCATCATCGTCCGTATTCCTCTTCCTCAGTCACCTCGATTCAGCTCTATCGCCGCTCCTGGCCATGCCTTCCTGTCGGTCACCCTTTTCCATGGGCCGGCTAGCTGCTCTCCCCCATCGTTCACGTTCAATTTCAAGTTCACTTCCAGTCTCCTTTCCCTGATCTTCTCATGTCGAACCGCTGCACTCCTGCAGCAATCATCATTCTCCTTGACTCGTTCAGCCTCTGTCTGTTCACCGATACCTCACCCTGACCTGCTCCTCTCCTCCAATCGCTCAATCAGTATGCCTTGGCATTGTTCACTGCCACATCCATGCTATTTCCTTGATCCGTCTGGCCTGTCTTCATGGTGTCGATCCATCATCGTACTTCTTCCGTTCTTATGTTACCATCCTCAGCTGCATTTGATATTTCTTTTGGGCTTAACTATCTTTACTCATATGCCCGCCTCATCGCACCTCATCTGTTTCCTAATTTTACCTTTCTCGTCCTAGCGCCTTTTCTAGTACCTGCCATCATGGCTTCACTTCGCTCTTAGTTTCACTCCTCATCATACATCATCCAATTTTGCTCAATCCTCATCATACCTCATCCAGTTTTGTTCCTCGCCATCTATGGCTGACTCTTTCTGGCCTTCCATTGAACCTGGCCTGCGTGCCACCTCATCCAGCTTGCCTTACTGCCGTTCTCATCCTGTATCCGCTGGGTCCTATGCTAACCCATTGACCTCCCTCTGTCCTTGTCCTTTCATACCTTGCTTCCATGTACCAGCCCCCATGGCTTCAATCTAGCATCACAACTCATCCATTTCCTAATTGCGTACCTACCATAACTCCTATGCCACCTATCACCTGTGGCCATCCTGCCGCAGATATCAGTTCATCTCTCCAGTCATAATTCACTCAGCATTACCTCAGGTCTATCTATTTACATCACTTACTTGAACTTTCCTATCATTGAATTTCATACTACCTCAGGATCTACTCATGCAGAGTCTAATCATTTATATCGTATAATCAAGCAAACCTCTTCAACCTCAGTGTCTGGTCATGTTCCTTATTTCTCCATACTTATTTGGGGGTTTCCCTATCCCATCATCATCCTGTCTACTAATATCCCTCATCTATGAACCATTCTCTTTACTGACATGTGTCCTCAAATCAAACGTCATCAGCCTGGAGGGAAGGCGACCTGGGCCTTGGATACCCAGAGGTTTCCTCCTTAAAGGGGTTTTTCCTCTCCTCCATGCCAATGGTCATAATATTAGTTAGAATTAGTGCTTTCTTCTCATTAGTTAGTTAGGTTCCGCTGCTGGATGGAGGCGGATGGTGGCCCCGGCTTTCCCCTCTCTCCTTAGGAAGTTAGCCCTTCTCTTCACAGAAATTATTCATCATCCTTGCCTCTTCGATGCTTGACATCTTTAGGTATTCTTTTTGGGTTTCTTCCTAACCTACCTTTAGCCGATGTATTCATTCCCAGCACCTGTAGAGGGGAACTCTCCTCTAGGGTTCCTTGTGTCGTACCCCTACAGGGTGGTATATCCCACAGATAGAGAGGAGGAAAGCTACAAACAAATCAAGTTACACAAGCATCATCTCATATTATCATATTCAATTGCGTAAGCACATCGAACTAAGCAATAAACCAAAAGGATGTGGGTTATACTGGGATTTCCCCATGCCTGGTGTGGTTTGGTCATGGGGCTCAGTTCTTCAGTTTACATAAAAATGCATTTCAGAATTCTGAGGAATTAAAAAAATCAGAAAAGCATTTCGGAAATGGAACTGAGCAGAATTCTGCCTTCCACATAGCTCTAGTGCATAACATACTTCTGTGAGTCATTTTCCATTCATTCATTTTATTATTATGTGTATGCAGAAAAATGAATAGGAAAAAAACATTGAGCAGAAGGTCATGTTCAGTGGCAGCCCAAACACAAATGGTGCCTGTTTTTTCTCCTACTCCTTACCCTTTCCCTAGCTACTCTTCTCAGTACCTTTGCAGGCCTGGAACCCAGGACACAGGCTGGGTGTGCATCCAACCATGTCTGGCCCTTGTGGGGTTTGCATCCCAGATGGTCATAGGCCTGCCTCTCTCTCTCTATACCATGCTCCCTCCTGTCTGTTTTTCTCTTACTTCCTGTCAGCCCTTTCCCACTCCTTCTCAGGCCTATATCCCAGGACACGGGCTAGGTGTGCATCCTACCATGTTCGGACCTTCTGGGGTTTGCATCCCAGAGGTCATAGGTCTGCTTCTCCCTCCCTCCCTCCCTCCCTCCTCCTCCTCCTCTTCCTATTTCCTCTCTGCTCTCATTTTCTTCCTCCCCATTTCCTTTTCCTTTTCCTTCCTCCTGCCCTCTTCTAATGGCTCCCTGCCCTTCCTCCCTCCTGCCTTTCTTAACTTTAAAATAGTTTGTTTTCTACTGCTCCTAAGGGGCTTCCCTCCTTCATTTCGCCTTGTGCTATAATTAGCTATCATTTAAGCTTATGTTCTTGTGCATTCAAAGCATTGATGTACAAAGCTTTACAAACCACAAAATACACTGTATTTAACTTTTATTTAATTATCTGTGTAATGTTTGAATTTGAATATATATATATTATGGTAGCACGGTAGTGCTACCATAGTTAGGGTTGAGGAGCCATTTACATGTTAAACCCAAAATTTTGCACCTTAATAACTTTGCAACCATTTGACAGATTTGCCTGAAATTTGGAATACACAATCAAGACCCATACGCCTTGGGATCTGCCAAGATTTGTGCAGGTCAGATACACAGCTCTTGAGTTATTAAGCATGATCTCTGCGTGCGTTCGCTTTGTGGAATTTACAGTCGGCCTACAGGTCGCACCAGTTTGTCGACTGGTCCAAAATCTTAAGGAACATGCAGCCAGGGTCCCCGATGTGCCTGTTGAAGATTTCATGAAAAAATATTAAACCGTTCAAAAGTTATTCAAAAAACAAGTTCCCATTATAAGTCAATGGGAAAAGTTAACAAAAAGTTCGACAGTTTCGCAAATGCACTTTTTACTGTCCCAAATGGCCCATTTACTGTCACAAATCCACCATCTTGTTTTCAGTTAGTGATCAGAAAAATGCTTGGCATTTAAATTTGGGACCCTCTAGCAACCTAATTCTTTTTGTATTCACCTAGTCGGGCCCTAAGGATGCTAGCCATGTTTTTGGGGGGTAAAACACCCCAGAAATATGTTTTCCAGATTTCGGGAAAAAGTACTTTCGCAAAGTAGTGTCGCACTCACGAAAGTGTTGCAAATTTTTGCGAAAGCTTTCGCAAATTGCGACAGTGCTTTTCTAGGCTGTGGGGAAAATGACAGCAATTCTTTGGCACCCTGCTGCAAAAGAATGGTTTGGTGCTTTGGCCTGAAATTTGGAGGGAACGCAGTCGACATCTCACAGATGTGCCTTTCAGTGTTATGTTGAAAAAATATTACACAGCAGCAAAGTTACGGCGCTCCAAAGTTGATGCTTTTTCCCATAGGATAACATTACGGCATCCGACGCATTGCAGCAATCCTTTGGCGCCCTGCTGCAAAATAACGGCTTAGTCTTTTGGGCTGAAATTTGGAGGGAAGACAGCCAACATCCCACAGATGTGTCTTTCAGTGGTTTGGTGAAAAAATATTACAGGGAGCCAAAGTTATGCCACTCCGAACTTCTCTTTTTTTCCCATAGGATAACATTACGGCGTTCACCGCACCTTTCAGGGCCCGTATCTCAGAAATGGTGCGAGATACGGACTTTTCGTCAGAAAAATGCTTTTGAAAAACTAGCCAGGAAAGTCATAAATCATATGACTTGTAAATTTTTTCCTACATCGTATGGTTCTTGAGATATAAGCAATTTAGTATTCCAACTCCTCATTTTCTGCTCCGAGACACATTATTATGCATACATTCTTTGTACTCACTGTCTTTCTCTATGCAGCTTTTGGGGAAAACCAGCCTGTGCGCTTACATAACTGTTACCATTGCCCTTTCCGCTTGTGGTTCCGTACCCGTTTCACTTACTGTTCACGTCTACGCCACCATGTGCGTTATCCTTTGCGTTTCCATTTATGATTGCATTTCCGTTATTTTTTTCCATTTGTGTCTACAGTACTATTTCTCTTTCTGTTTCGCTTTGTGTCACCATGCCCACTGCCATTTCCATTTGTGGGCACCATGTTACTATGTGACAAGACATCACGTGGCGGACCGTTCCCGTCCACGCCACCGTGTACATTACCCTTTCTGTTCTTATTTGCACTTGCACTTGCACTACCATGTGCACCACTGTTAGCACTTCTGTTTGTGTTGCTGTTCCTGTTACTATGTCACAAGACATCACGCGGCGAGAGCCGCAGCGCTGCATTACGTTCTTTATTTCTCATTATCATTCTCAAAAGAGGAAATTAGAGGCAAAAAACTCCATTTAATGCATCAGTTAGGGTTGTTCCAGCGAGCAATGAGAAATTGGTGTTAGGTGAAAACCCTCTTGGACCTCCCACACCCCCCCAACCAGCATTGGAGTGTGCATTTATGTGCCATCCCACTCTCACCCCATTCTCCTATACCCCTGCTTCTTTACACATGTGATGGGGTGAGAGTTAGGGCCTCATGACCCCAATGCCGGGTTGGGGGTGGGGGTCCAAGGGGTTTTCAACCCCAACACCGAATTTCCTCACTTTTGTCGCTGTGGAACAACCCTAACTGATGCATTAAACTGAGGTTATTATATATATATATATATATATATATATATATATATATATATATATATATATATATTACACTGTTAGTTGTGCCTTTCCCTGCCCCCAGGACGCATCTAGAAACAAGCTTATTCGAGCTCAGTATGCCCTTTGTGGTGAAACATTTAAATAAATAAATACACAAGTCACAGGCACCTACTGTACATTTAGGTTTTGGTAAAAAGGCAAATTACATGACACAGCAACATACAATAATATTCAATACCACATGGAAATTAACATAAAAGATAAATATAAAAATATTATATAGAGAATAACATATATGCAGATGTGTATTATGAGTTTTTTTCACGCACCTGAGGTGTACAATTAAGCAATAAGGCATGACAGGAGGGTGTGTTATGGTGGGATAACAGCCCACCTCAGGTGGGTTGAAGCATGAGGTGTAGCCGAGTGCTTCCACCACCTGAGAAGGGCTATTAGCCTACCATAACACCCCTCCTGGACTGCCTTATTACGATTATGAAATGGCTCATTTTTAGTAAATGTTATACCTTTTTTAAACATTTTATTTTTAGCTGGGCCGTTGTGCTGGGATAATGGACCAGCTGAAAGCTGCTCTTGGCCAATCAGGAGTCAGTATTCTTTCTACTCATTTCATACTGCCACTTATACCCTGAGAGTGAAGCTTAAAGGGTTTAACTAGGCATCCTACACGGAGGGTGTGTGGGAAAAAAAAGAGTCATACACATCTGCACACATTTTACTTTTATAATTGATGGGAAATATTTAAAAAAGGTGAACTGTCAGGGAAATAGCTCAAGACGGCTTCTTGAAAAATAGAGAGGCATTATTTCAGCACTGAAAGGGCTGTCGGAAAAGCACTGAACAGTGAAACATTTAAAAGTCTCTTAGTGAGAAGACGCAATGTGTGTTACCTTGCTGTTTTGAGTCTAGTGATGTACGGAATTATTCAGAAGAAGATCGATGGCTGTTTGAAGTATTTTGCCAACTTGCCAACAGCAAGATCGCAGTTCATGTGGTGTGCTTCATGCCTAGAAGCATAGCGTGACTAAAGAAACATCATAAAACTGGGTGTGATGTTACACTTGGTTATTACAGTGTTTAAATGAACCTGAAAACAGATTGATATGGGGTACACTAGTAATTATTTAGAGAATAATGCCTGTGCAGGTGTGTGTTATGAGGATTTTTCACACACTTAAGGTGTGTGATGATCCATAAACCCTGAGAGTAAAGCTCAAAGGTTCTGAGACAAACCTTGCACAGGCATTATTTTTTTCTAATAATCGGTGAATGGTTTCAATACAGATGAAAACTGTGAACGGCCTTTTCCTCATTTGTGACACACATGACACAGTCTGTGCTCATCAATCCCATTATCTGATCCCTTCAGTTTTCTAAAGTTGTAGGGTGGAGAAGGTGGCACACTCGGAACGACCTCCCTAGCTGTAACCCACATCATTCCTGAGATACTGTGGTGAGAGGGGGCACTCCAAGTCATCAATTCCATCCCAGGGTGCTTGCTGAAATGAAAGCTGTAAGGAGGGGTGAGGATGTAGTTGCACTGCATTGAGGACACCATACTGGGGGGACAGTTACACAGTACCTCTGAAACTTGAGGGACTCTTTTTGGGTTCTGACCGTGCTTTTTTTATTTATTTTATTTTATTTAAAGTATCGGAATTACAGTCCTTTGAGTCATAGACTCCTTTACAAAGGCTCCACGTCATGTTAGACAAGGTACAATCGACAGTGTGATACAAGGAATACAAGGTGTGCAGACAGAGGCAGTCAAGATACAGTGCAGTAAGTACAAACAGTGCAATAGGGAGGCAGTATAGCACAGTGGTTTAAGGTTCTGAGCTGCAAATCTGGAGACCTGGGTTTGAATCCCACAGCCCCCACTTGCATACTGTGTGACCCTGAGCAAGTCACTTAACTTCCCTGTGCTCCCAGATCACACCTGTAAACAAGCTTTCAGCTTATTGTGCTACTCCTGGTTAAACAATTAAAAAAAAAATAGGGTTAAATAGTGCAGCACAAGTGGAGGAAAAAATACAACAAATAGTGCAGCTTATATACAGTGCAGAATATATTCATTGAACACAGGAGCATAAAATAGCAGCAGACACATACATCTAAGAGGGGGAGTAGGCATGACACAGGCCCATCGTCAAAAGGCAAGGGGGGGGGACAGGAGCTGAGAGTACTAAGTAGCCTATGTGCAGTTACAGGTGTGTGAGAAGTGGAGATGGTGTTGGAGTGATGACTTGAAAGGACCAAATCATTTTAATTGGAGATGGAAGCAAGGAGGGAGTTTATCCAGTCTGGGGCTTTGTAGATGAAGGACCTCTGGGCCAGTGCAGTCCTAACTCTGGGCATGTGAGATAGTCTGAGCAGAGCTGCGGGTGGGGGGGCTAGTGGGGCAGGTTGAAGTAAGGAGGAGAGTCTAAGCAGGGCCAAACTAGCCATAATTTTTTTGGGGGGGGCAAAAAGACAGGACTGGTACTGGAGGCACTCCTCGAAGTTGAGAAGATTGGCTAGATCATATAGGGTGCAAGTGTGGGTGAGTTTGGCACAGCTTGTAAGTAGGCGGCAGGCTTTGTTTAACGAGATTTTGATTCTATGGAGGGCAGAGTTGGCTGCCACCCCGTAGGCTAGGAGTCCATAGTCAATGAGAGAGAGAACTGAGGAGGTGATAGCGCGCCTTAGGGCTTCCGGGGGAGGCAGTCCTTGTGGTGGTAAAGTAGGCCAATACAGGTATTTACATTGGTGCAGAGGAGATGGATGTGCTCATGGAAGGATAGTGCCAGGTCCAAGGTAATGCCAAGATATTTAAAGCTGAGAACCTGTTCTATTGGGAGGAGTTAGCTAGTCATAAGGTTCAAGGGGGAGCCATGGTGTCTACTCTGGTTGTGGGAGAATAGCATGGACTTTGTCTTTTTATAGTTGAGAATGAGTCTGTGGTCAATGAACCATGACTTGGCCTGGCTGAAAGATTTCTGAAGAGTGGCTAGTAAGGAGTGGGGGTCACGGTGGGAATGGAAGAGTACTGCATTGTCAGCATAAAGGAGAACACACTCAGAGTAGGCAGTGGGGAGTGAGTTGAGGTACAGACTGAAAAGCAGGAGACCCAGAATAGACCCTTGAGGAACCCCCAAAAGAACTGGGCAGTGGCCAGAGATGGTGTCATTTATCCTGACACACTGGGAACAGGAAGAGAGGTAGTTGGAAAACCATGAGGTGACCATCTGGGAGAAACCTAGTTGTGCAAGGATGGATTGGAGGAGAGGGTGGTTTACCATGTTGAATGCCTTGGACAGATCTAAGAAGACCTGGCCAGGTGCCCATTATGGTGGGTCAAGTGGAGGAAGCTGGAGAATTCCAGCAGGGCTGTGGTAGTGCTATGGCCCGGGTGGAAACCATTCTGTTCCTCACAAAGGAGGTTGTAGGTAGAGAGATATTCTGAGAGTTGGTCCACAATGATTTTCTCCAGGGCCTTGGGGGGTGGGGGATAGAGATCAGACGATAGTTCCCTGGGGAGGTGCAGTCACCAGTCTTGTGCACTGGTGTAATGACTGCCACTTTCCAAGTAGAGGGGAACTGGCCGAGACAAAGGGAGCAGTTTAGAAGATTAGTGAGAGGGGTAAGCAATATGTGAAAAACCTGATGGAGCAGTCTGAGATCCAGCGAGTCATTACTGTGACTGTGGCTGTTAAGGACTTTTAAGAGGTAGGGTTTTGCCTCCTGCTCTGTAAGGGCACAGAAATAGAAGGGGCGGTGGGTGAGGGGGGTTGTTGGAGGAGTGGTGACAGGGTTGAAGATGTTTGGGAGGAGGACCGAGCTTAGATCGGAGAAGGTGGAATTAAGAGTATCCGCAATGCAATTTGGGTCGGAGGTGAGGGTGCCATTGACGCTGATCAGGGAGGGTGGTGGGGATATGAACTTTCCATTGAGCTCTTTAATGTTATTCCAGAATTTCTGGGCAGAACCCCAGGAGGAGGCCAGGCCTGATTTGTAGTGGTCAGCCTTTGCTTTACAGATAACCCAGATGCATTTGTTATGGGCATCACGGTAGAGTTGCCTATCTGAATCCTTTCTGGAGTTGAGGGCTTTATGCCAAAGATTGTCCTGATGGTGCATAAGGCTGAGTATGGGTTGGGTGACCCATGGGGTGTTAGAGTTTTTGACAAGATATTTAGTGAGGGGAGCGAATAGGTCACAGGCTGAATTGAAGGAGTGGATGAAGTACAATAGGGCTGCATCAATGTCGGGCGCCTGATTGATAGGGAACCATTCCCGTGAGATAGGTATGTTTTTAGCTGTTCCAGTCCTCCTGGATTGAAGCGGAGCTGGAGGGTGGTTTTGGAGGGGTGGCTTTTGGGATTTGCCAGTCCAGGAAAAGAGTATAGGGGAGTGGTCGCTGAGGGCATTCGGAAGGACTGTGGTGCCAGCAATTTTTTGCAGTCGATTGGTTAGGATGATGTCAAGAAGCGAGGAGGAGCTGTTAGTAGGGTTGGCACTGGTAGGTTGAGTGACCAATTGTATGAGGCCTAGGGCAACAATAGCATCTTTGGACTGGTCTGCAGTATTGGAGAGCCAGTTTATGTTTAGGTCCCCCAGAGTGATTTGCTTGGCTTTGGGTGGGAGCCGGTAGAGGTGGTCCAGTAGGGATTTGAAGGCAAGTTTCTGATGGCACTGGGGAAAATATGGGCACTGATAAATAATGGAGCCCTGGAGGGGTCAGGTAGGACTTTAATTGTGAGTGCTTCGGCACCATGGTCAAGCTGCGGAGTTGGGAGGGCATGAGCTCGGAGGGAGTCAAGAATGTAGAAGGCGCAGCCACCATCCAGTTTCCCTACCTTGTCTTTCAGGAGCAGGGTGTACCCAGGAAGGGAGATGAAGGAGTCAGGGGTGGTTTTTGAGAGCCAAGTCTCCACAATGGCCAGGACATCAGGTTAATGCTAGACAGTCCAACCCTGGAGCCCTGCAAACTTTTTTAGGAGACTGCAGCTGTTCATGGTAGAAATGTGAAGCGTAGACGAGGGGGTGGTGTGGGATGGGTGGGTGGAGGGCCTGGGTTTCGCTGGATGTTGCCAGACATCAAGAGGAGGAGGGTTATTATTCTGAGAAGTGCTAGGTGGAGCCTGCAAGGGGGGAGGATGGAGGCCAGGGGGTGGGGATGTCCAGGAAGGCAGAAAGGGATGGGTAGAGGGAGCAGGGTAGGAAACACTAGGAAGAAAGGGGGCAGTGGAGTCTGGGGTGAGAGCAAGTAAGAGGGGCAGAGGTATCTGAGGGGATGTTTATGGGGTGGTGGTGATAGTGGGGGTAGGTGTTGGGTGAGAGGGGGTATGGTCGCTGAGGTCCAAAGTAGGTGGTTGGTTGGTGGTTTGTGCCCAGAGGGGCGGGGGGGAGCAGCATAAAAGGAGCAGAAATGCTAGGTGGGAAGGTCAGGGAGATACTGGGTTGGATGGTGGAGGGACATGGCAGGGGTGTGTGTAGGCATGGGGGGGTGCTATAAGGGAGATTAAGAGACACCAAGTGTCTTGATCTGATAGCTGGAACCACTGTGTCACTAGACCCACTGTGGTTGCAGTGAAATCATAGGATACTCACAGTGCAAGGAGGAAAATGCTATGATAATCCACTATTGATTTATTATGTAATACAGAGGATTATTATGGTGTTTTATCAGGAGTGCATATCTGGTCATTATACGGGGTCACCAGGTATTATATAGAAAATAATGGATATGCAACTGTGTGTTATGAATTTTTCATACACTCAAGGTATGTGATAACCCAAACACCTCAAGAGTGAAGCTCGAGTGGTTTATGAGGTCATCACACACCCAGGGTGTGTAAAAAAAATCCATAAGAACACAGTTGGATATCCTTTAATTTGTTTATAATTGCTGGTGCAAAGAATTAGTCCCCGAAGTTCATGCTGTCCAATGATCAGTCTCTCTCCCACACGCACACACACACACACACACACACACACACACATATGCACGCATGCTCGCACAGACACTCACACCCACAGATAGGGACTTTTTTTAAAACTGTCAGCCACAGGACCATGCACTCTCCCTGTTACATACATTTTTTCTGTCGGCCACTGCCGCGTCCTGGATCACACTCTCTATCTCCCAATCCGGACACAGAGAGTGATCAACCAGATATTTCTATTATAGTTAAAAGGTACACTCAATTAGATAAAGAATAAAAAAACACATAAATTAAAGACTGGATGGGAATGAACAACATGGTTTGGCTCGTGGGTAAGTGAAAAACAGAGCAGCCATGTTTGAAATACTATTCAGCCCACCCACACAGAGTGCAAGCCAATAAAGTGGTGCGCTACAAGTGAATAACACAGGGAGGACACTGTCGGTGAAAAGTGAGTTTAGAGAACGCCATAATAACCCATTTTCATGTTATTGTAGCATTTGAGAGAGCCTTGTTAACAACGTAATAAAGGGGGCAACCAGTTATCATATTAATTTAATAGGTTTATAATATTTCTATGCTGTATGTGTTGTTAGCAGAGTCTCAGCCAGCATGCAGTATAAATGGGTATGACCACAGACTGTCTTTTCTAGAGCACCTAAGATGATACAGTAATAAATGTAGTCTTTTAAATAAACAGCACTAGTTGTTTAACTCTTTGGTATATTCTCAGATGACATATTTATTTATTTATTTAAAATTTGGCAACTGGGAAAGGTACACTGAGCTGAGGCTCATTTCCAGGTGTGACTTGGGGAAAGGGTAAAATGTGGGGGTAAGTTACAAGCATAGCAAGAAAATAACATTGTTTAGGTAGTGTATTACATAGGTAATACATCGTTTAGGTAGAAAAGTCACATAAGTAGATTACATACAGACATAAAACCTCGCAAAATAGTCATTACAGTGTACGATGCACACATATTACATGATATGTTGTGATACGTACAGTATGATACAATACAAAAAGGACTAGCAAGGGCAGGATACAACAAAATAGTGGAGAACAATTAAAGAACTATTTCACCCTAGAGTAGAAGCATGTAGAAAAAAAAGGAGTAAGCTAGCAGGAGTGGGAGGGCAGAGTGGAGAGCTTCAGAAAGTGCTTTAGTGAGAGGGACACAGGGTCATAATGTCGCCAACCAAAAATAAATGCCGCAGCCAAAACCGTGTATTCTGACATAATGTTGGACAAAACCCCGACCTGACAACAGCAGCGAATGCCCATTGAAAATAATGATATCTGTTTATTTGCCCCACACACACACATATACACATACCCTGGACTAAAAATAATCAACTCCAAGGGGGTGTGGACTTTGGGGATGTGGAGAAATAGTGGATCAGGAAAAAAAACATTTTTACAAAAAAAAAAGTAGCAACACTAGTAGTCCCAGGTCTCCAACCCTGCTGTATGCCAGTGCCTTAGCCACTCCACCATGGAAGTGGCTTGGCCAGGCACCACACCTCATGGCAACTTGATCCCTTTTAAGCTGAAGCGCAGAGCAACAGGGATAGTGGTAATTCCCTACCGCTGTTATAACCCAGTCGCATTAAATGCAGGTGCGATTTACACAGTGGGTTATTGCAGTGCTATTCTTTAAGCACTATATTGACCCAGTACTTTAGAGAGGAAAGGGAGAGGGAGAACCAAGGAAGGGGTTGTAAGAAGAGGAGCGGAGACATTCAGGATGATGGTGAACAAATGCAAGAGCTAGAGAGGGGGGATGGGAAAGAGCATGTTTTAGGGTGAGTAGTGAGAGAGAGACAGATGGAGGGAGCTGGGAAGAGAGTTCCAGATATTGGGGAAGCAGTAAGAGAAAGTAGGCTGCTCCAAGCTAGAATGAGGATGAGGAAGAGTGAATGTGCAAGGGTCTCTGCAGCGAAGCTGGTAAGAGGAGGGGAAGAGGGGGAGAGGAGAGGAGAGGAGAGAGGATATAATGGCTCAGTAGATCACACACATGCCTCTAAAGCCAGAAGATTGGAAAGCATTGGGTTCTAGTCCCATACCCGGGACTTAGGCTAAATCACAATATTGACACTGTAGTACAGCATGAGGGGGATGCTGCTCTCCTGAGGTGTCACCTTTTAGGTGAGACATTAAACTGAGATCATGTCTGCCTGTTCTGGTGGTCATTTAGGTGGACGTTAAAGACCCACTTCTTGAAAATAGAAGGGAAATTTCCCTGATGTCCTGGTTAGATTTCCCCCAGTTAACTAAATGTCCCTTTGCATCTATATTCCCCCTCTCCAGGACGAGGCTGAAAATAAGCAGAATTGCCTAATTCTCCTTTCCCAAGCAACTGAAGCTAAATAATAACTACATAATTAATTACATACACAAACAAACAAAAAATAAATAAAACATATGAGTGGGCCAGAAGGAAATGTCTGTGTAAGCCCCCTCTGCTTTGGGAGGGGCTTATGCTCGCCTTAGAAACCCCTTTCCCTCTTCCCCTGGAGCTTAGGTTTCCTGTTTGTTTTCTGGGGGGAGTAATTTCTTTTTTTTTATAGTAAGAGTTTATTGACTTTCTTAACACATATATGTCACAATTGTTATACTTTGACGGGATACAGAAGTAGACATCCTCCCAACCCCCCTCCCAAGTCATCCTCCCACTTCCCTCCCCCCTCCTCCCTGGCGCCAATGAAACTAATGGCAAAAGGGGTACATGATAATTAAGAGACATTAGGTCTGGCTGACTGTGAATAAATCTCTTACATTATAAGGTGTACAAGACATGTAAACTTTCCCATCTCTTTCTATAAGATCCCATGCAGTTGAAAAGGCTGGACAACATTTTCTCAATTCTTAAATTGTGAAGGAGTTCTTGTAGCCATTCTATATATGAGAGTTGGAAGGAGTCCTTCCAATGTCTTAGCACCACCTTCTTAACCGACAAGGCCATCATCATGATGTGATAATTTCTAACCATTAGTGGGAATCCTGCAAAATCCCCTAGCATGCATACCTCCGGAGTGAAATATTCCTACAAACCAAGCAGGGGATCTACCTTGGTTTTAATGAGGTCCCACAAAGGAAAAATCTTGGTTAATTCCCAGAACAAATGGAACAGGGTGCCCATACCATCATTACATCTGTTACATACTGGGGTCTCCGCCCTTTCCATTTCATGCATTTTATACAGGGTCATATACATGTCATTGAGGAATTGCAACTGCATTAATCGTAGTCTGTCCTATGTAATATTTTTATGACAGGTTTTCCAGATTTTAGGCCATCTGAAGGAAGAGTTATGGTATAAGTTGTTCCAGTAGTTGGGAACACCATCTACTTTAGGGAAAACCAATGGATATAGAATGGCATACAGTGAGGAGACAGCATGTGGAGCTAAAGCCAAAATTCTGCCAGCAGGGACCCAATTACCAAGATTTTCAGGGATAACTTTAGTCCTGAAGTAGGATATAAGCATATGACGAATCTGATAGATTTGAACAGCCCATTTATGTGTCAGGCCAAATTTAGCTAAGAGCTCGGGTGTGGTCAGCCAATCACGACTTTGACTATGGAAATCTTTGACAACACAATGCTGCATTTGTGGAATCCAAGTTGAAGAGAATTAATTTTCCCCCAGCAGAAAGTTAGGATTTTGGAAAACAGGTTGGGATAGATCATATATATTTTCATACTTCATGGTGGTACATAGTTGGGAATGTATGCGGACTGAATGTCCTACAGGATTATAATGGAGGGTAGGAGGTAATTTCTTAGGTTTCAGGAAAATTAGGGCTGCTGGGTTTATTCCTGCAGAAGTTATTAATTCTTTTTCTATCCTAAGCCATGATGGGACATATTTTGACGGCTCCAGGGTGTCAGATGGGTCATCCCACCGAATATATTTACTTAGGTGACTGGCCCAGTGGTATAAGCAAAACTGTGGGAATTTTAGTCCTCCAAGAGTTTTGGGAGCAGCCAATTTATGGAAAGCTCATCTTGGGGGCTTACCTTTCCAGAGAAAATTGGAAAGACACGAAGGGAGTGATTTAAACCAAGCTTTGGGAAGCCATAAATTTAAAAGGCTGAGAGGATAAAAGAGACGTGGGAGGACATTCATCTTAATGATATTCACATGCCCCCATAGGCTTAGGGGAAGATCTTAGCAACGTTTTAAATCTTTCATACAAAGTTTTCATACTAAGTAGTGAGGAGCTGAGGGGGCCCATGATCGACCAATAACAGCGCTCCTTTTCTCTTTACCAATAGTATATTGGATTGTGGCCTTCTAAGATATAGGTATCTAAGTTTCTTTTAAACTGTGCCTTACTTGTAGCGTATACAATTTCTTCCAGTAATCCATTCCACGGGGCCACCACTCTCTGAGTATAAAAAGCCATACACTTACTTGTGTTACACTTTATATGTCTTAGCTGATGGTGGTGCCCTCTGGTACCCAGTTTATTGTTTTTAAACTGTAGATTTAGTTCATTTAACATATGGTCGTCCTGCTTTATATCATAACACAGCATCAAGTCCCCTCTGACTCTTCTTGTCTCCAATGATATTATCCTTAGATCTGCTAATCTCTACTGATAGGGTCTATCCCGCATATCATGCACCATCCTTGTGGCCCTCCTCTGTACCCTCTCCAACCCTGCCACTGCCCCTTTATTTATGGGCACCCACACAGGGGCACCATAGTCCAATATAGGCCTAATATAGGCTCTGTACAAGGGCATAATCACAGCCTCCTTTCTACTTTTGAAGTTTTTTTTTATATTCCATAAAACCCTATTTGCTTTTATTATTTTTTTGTCACACTGAACATGGTACTTAAGGTTTTGGTCTACTGATATGCCCAGGTCCTTTTCCACCTCCGACTTCCTGAGGGTTTGCCCATTGATCTGATAACTGTGTTTCTGATTTCTGTTTCCCATGTGGATCACACAACATTTGTCTATGCTAAAACTCATTCCCTTTTCAGTTGTCCATTTGGTGATTTTGTCCAAAACTTTCTGTATTGTCTCTGCCCCCTCTGACTGTGTTACTAGGCCAGCCATCTTAGTATCATCTGCATATTTACTTGCCCAGTTGTATGCCCCTTCCCCATTTGTGCTATGAAAACTCTAAACCGCACAGGCCCCAGCACTAACCCCTGAGAGACCCCCCCAGTCACAGGTATCTCATATTGCTGCACTATTTTAAGCAGTGCATCAAGATTCAATTTACGCAACTGGTTATCGCTGGTTGGGAGGTGGAGAGCTAAATATTTTATGGATTTGGGAGCCCAGATAAAGCCCAAATCCAGGACGTCCTGTTTAAGAACTTTAGAGTTGAGTGGGAAAACAGAGTTTTTTTCTGTGTTAAGCTTGCATTTAGAGAGTGATCCATACTCTTGTATTGACTGCAAAAGGTTTCTTATAGACTAGAGGATTTAATTTAGGTGATATGTAACAGAATGTCGTCTGCATATACTGCAATTTTTTTCCACTGTTGTGCCTAGTCTGATTCCCTGTATCCCCGGGGAGTTCTGTTTGGAAACTATAAGGGGCTCTAAGTATAGGTTCAATAATGGGGGAGATAGGGGGCAACCTTGTCTAGTTCCTGCTGCTAAGGGGGAATTAGGACAGAGGACTCCATTATGCTATTTTTAATAAGTACTGCAGCAAGAGCTGTTTGAACATTGTGCTGTGCTTTAAACTATAGTATCCTGAGACCAGACTGTGCCAGTGCTTCTCCGTCTGTATATTTGGTGTTTGTGACTCACATCAGCTGTGAGAGGTTGGGTGTGGAGCTCCTTGCAACACAGAGGGAGGGGGGGGGCAGCTCACAAGTTTAAAGATCACGCTGCTACAGCTCCGTGGTCAGGTATGCTATTTTTAATAAGAACTGCAGCAAGGAAGAGCTGTTTGAACATTGTGCTGTGCTTTAAACTATAGTATCCTGAGACCAGACTGTGCCAGTGCTTCTCTGTCTGTATATGTGGTGTTTGTGACTCACATCAGCTGTGAGAGGGCGGGTGTGGAGCTCCTTGCAATGCAGAGGGAGGAGGGGCAGCTCACAAGTTTAAAGATCGTGCTGCTACTGTACGTGCATGAGTGGCGCAAGCGCCACTTGGAAGAGAAATGGAGTTAGGAGAGGAAGTTTGTTTTTCACCAAATATAAATGGAGGTCTGAATATCTGGTTTGGATGAGAGGATATTTTAGTAGAAAGTTAGCTCCCCCTCCCTAGAGTTAAAGTTATATCTTAGGATAACTGTTTAAATTGTTTATTTTCCTTTTAAAACCCATAAAATGGGTGTTTTAAACATTTGGGTGTATTGTTTTGTTTTATACTTAGCACTATGTCCTGCCATTACAAATAAGTTTAAAGAACAGAATACTGAGGATCAAGCCCCAATAATATGTTTAAGGCATCAATGGAGGGAAATGCAGGAGGACAAAATGCACCCTATAAGATCAAAATGACGTAACCCTTTTGCGATGGTAAGGGAATCTGTATCCTGTGTTAGGCTTTTTAAATTACCTGTGCACTTTAAATGTTTAGATAAACAAACAAACGTTTACTTGAGCCTGATAATGGGAAGGGATATAGAATGAAATCCTGGACTTTCTCCCCCCTCTTGTAAATAATATATGATAATGCTAGAAGCCTGAAAAATAAGGTGGACATGTTACGAGTATGGGAGGCCTCAGAAAATCCAAATATTATCGCTCTGACCGAAACATGGCTGACCCCAAAAACAAGTGATGAGGAAATTGGGCTACAAGGGTATGCGGTGTATAGGAGAGATAGGGAGGGGAAGGGAGGGGGTTGTTACTATATCTTAAATGGGATTTAGGACAAATGAATGTGCTGTTTATGGGTGAATTAGGTATGATTGAATGTATCTTGTTGAAAGTTTAAGATTTGAAACTGGTCTTGGGGTTCATTTATTCCCCTCCAAAGGTTAGAATCACTGATTTTGATAAACTGACTCATTTTTTAAATTTATGCTCCTCTGGCTCTGAATTGTTGTTGGTGGGCGATTTTATTGCTGCATGGAATAAACCGAGGGGAAATGTACTACGGAATAGTTTAGCCCCATTAAATTTGAATCAAAACATTGCCTTCCTACTAGGAAAACCTCCTTCATGAATGAGGGAAACATTTTGGGCCTCTTTTTTTTACCTCTGAGGGAATCCAGGTAATATCTATGGCTGTGAAGCAACCCATATTTGGGGACCATTGTTCCATTGTTTGTTCATGGAGGGGTGGATGGTCTTAAAAAGAAATCTAAAGAATGCGATAAATAGTACAGTAAGGTCGTGTAATATGAGTAAATATAATAAAGAGGCATTTCTGCATAAATTGAGGAATGTTAAGTGGGATAGATTATTTTTACGTTCACTTGCGCGCATGCGCAAGGAGCGTCTTGGGAGAATAGCACACTTTGGAGGTGTGACTCTCCTGTGCAATCCACTGCTCCGTTGAGCAGGCATGGCGGTCCTGCACCAATGGATGCTGGTGCTGTGTATGACAGTGGTGGTGTTCAGTTCAAAGAAAACCACCGCTGTTGCTGTCCTGGCCGTTCTGCGATCCCCCAAAGCTTTGGTGCCCGCTGGGAGCCCACCCAGCGTGGCAAATCTGTTTGTGCTTGAGGGTGCCCAATCCTCGGCTCCACGCCCCCACCAGCCGTCCTTCTGCCACGCTGGGAGCCCACTCCAGCATGGCAAACGTCCCGTGTCGTCTTTTTTTTTTTTTAAAAACCTGTAAATTAAAAACAGTCCCACGGCGCTTCTCCCTGGCCCCCCTCCCACAACCCACACCCACCCACTTGCACCCTGCCTCCCCACACCCCCCACCCCATACTTACCCGGAGTCTGGCACGACATCTCGTGGACCGGGAACACGCTCTGCACTCTTCAAAGCCGATCCGCGAACTGAGGAAATGCCGCGTAAGCTGTATAATGGGCTAGATGGTTTTTTCAACTTTGTTGTATAGCTCAGGCATTTTTGGAATTTTGCACCAAATTTTCAACATGGGGTATTTGGGACCCCTTCTCATGAATGATGTCACTGTCATGGCGATTCGTTTAAAGCGTGATTTCGCAGTCACTGCATGAAATCACCTTTTGGGCCTGATTAACAAAATGACACTGCCAGTGTTCATAAGGTGGGCTCTCAAAAAGCCTATTTGAAAATTCTGGTGGAAAAATTCCTAAAATGACAGTTTTATCGAAGGCAGCAGAAGTTCCCACGCGAGGCTCGTAAGTTCGCTAATTTTCAATATTTTCACCCAGATTTTCAACATTGCCATTTTACCACACCTCCTTATGAGCAGTATAGCTGTCATTTTCATATCCTGCCCAAAACATGTTTCCGCCCATGTAGCACACAATGGCGCAGTCGGCAAAGTAAATCAATGTATGGGACACATTAAGAAAATCACAGTGACACTGTTCATTAGCAGAGGTCTTGAAATGGCTATGTTGAAAATTTGGTGAAAAATTCCTAAAATGACTGTTTACTTAGTATGCTATGCAGTTCCTACGCACGTCAGAGGGTGTGCAATTTTCAATATTTCCACCCAGATTTTCAACTTCGCCATTTTACCACACCTCCTTATGAGCAGTACAGCTGTCATTTTTCACATCCTGCCCAAAACGTATTTCTGCCCATGTAGCCATTAATGGCGCAGTCGGTAGCGAACTCAATGTATGGGACACATTAAGAAAATCACAGTGACACTGTTCATGAGCAGAGGTCTTAAAATGGCTATTTTGAAAAGTTGGTGAAAAATTCCTAAAATGACTGTTTTATTGAAGCGCGTAGCAGTTCCACGCGACGCCGTAAGTTCGCAAATTTTCAATATTTGCACTCCAATGACTTCCAAATACCTAAACAGCACATAGAAGCAAGCAACATTCAGCATTGACAAATGCTTGTACTTCTTTGTCACTGATTTTTTTAAGCCATGTCCAAGTGCCAAATACCTGCAAGCGAACGTTCGGCATTGACAAATGCTTGTTAATACCTGAACTGGATTGGGCTGTAGAAAAATTTACTTCATTGTTCACCCAGGTATGTAATGAAATTGCCCCTGTTAAAATTAAAATAAATAGGGAAACAAATATTCCCTGGATTACAGATAAAATAAAACAAAATATCTGATATATGAATAGTTTATGGAAAAAAGCAAATAAAACTTTGGACATAAAAGATTGGGAGAAGTTTAAAAAAGAACGAAATTCACTTAAAGAGCAGGTTCTTACCTCCTATACTTTCTAGTAGCTTCCCCTGATGGCATCACAAAACGCGCTATATAGTGTTTCCCCTGTCTTAAAGTTTAAAAAGTGTTTTTGTAAAACAAGCTAATTTGTTGCTTTAGCTTAGTCCGCCCCACGGCAGTCACCAACGCATGTAGAAAATCTGTGCTTGCATATGTCTCATGTCAGTGGGCTGCCTGCATCACTAAACTAACCGCAGGTAGCACTCTGTGTCCTAAAGCTATCATTCCCTTGGTCTGGTTTTACATCCGAGCGCAGTGCAAGCTACATGCCCTTCGCAGTGTTCTGTTTGTTTGTTTGTCCCTGTCCTGTTTGCCAATCATTTTATTATTATCCATGTATTCTGATGGTCCTTAGCTACTGAATGATATGCATTTGCTGTTATTTTATATGCCCACTATCATATTGTGCTTATTTGCCATCTAACTTGCTGACTATACTGTTCCTTATGTTGAGCGTTGTGAGTCATCGACAGTTGTACTGTGTATCCTGTATTTCTAGGGAAGCATAGGGCTTGTGTATACATATTCTTTGTGCAGCGTCTCTCTAATTTCACATTTTGATGCCATTGCTGCCCTTGTACATCACTGCTAGCACATTATTTTTAGCATAGTAGCGGGCAGGTGAAACTGAGTTTGCTGCGGTTTCTTACTTGGTAATGTCTGGCAAATAGTGGTACAGAGTATTACTGACATATTCACTCAAGACATTGCTAGACTGCCCATTTTTAAGGAAGCAAAACATCACTGAATACCATATGTATTATATTCTAACTGTCTCAAGGCTGGTATGCGTAAATGTTAGTACCAACTGTCCCCTCCGACGAACTATGTACTGTACGGATTGTCAAAATGTGTTAACGCTTTAACATGTAAAAAGTCTTGAAATCTTTTTGAGTGTTTGTGGTATATCCTTTCTATGCCACTGCCGGTTTCCTTGGTTTTCCATTGCTGATTAGCCCCCTCCCCCCCAGCTGACATCGTGCTGCCTTCCCTGTTGGGCTCAAATGTTCAAATGGGGGGAGCAGAGAAGTGTGACTGATTTGGAGTGAACCAGCACCACGCACACTATCTCTTCTCAGCGTGCGCACTACCACCACACCAGTCAGTAAACATGCTGAGCAGTGTCATATGGTACACATTTCACACCTACAATCGCATCTGTGTTGTGCCCAGTGAATTGGCAGAATACTGCGGGTGGATAACTCGAAACACAAAAATGGCGGCTGTCAGTTACAGAAACCAATCTGTCTCCTGGTGGGTCTTGTCAGCTGTCGAAGTGTGCCTTCTTTCACTTCCTGGTCACAGAACAGGATCAACCATATGAAAAAACTCAATACCACATGGAAGGTAAGTGAGGACCACCTACTTGCTTTGTCACCCAAGTTGGGGCTCACAGCTGTATGACATGAAGTAGTGTTCAGCCAGCACAAAGGACCCCCACACTCAAGTGTGGCGCTGGTCACAGTGTGCACTTTGTGAGCTGAAACATTTTGGTTTACTTACTATTTACTGTGGTATAGTACATCATATCAGACAACTGTTGCTTAGTTCTAGGCTGACATCATTCACTACAATCCCCCACAGCTGATACCTGAGCAGTAGTCTGCAGTGCATGTTGGAGCTTTTGTAATCTCCACTCAGATATTTTCCGGGACTGCTGTTCTCCATGGATGAAGTTCAGTCCTATGACTAGAACTAAGCAACATTAGTCTGATATGATGTACTATGCTGTTTTACCTCCCCTCACCCACCACCTATACTGTACTGGTGGTCTATTACCCTCCTCTTCCTGTTCCACCACCCCTCAAACCAGTGTTGTGCACCCCCCTCCCACCTTGGGGACTGTGAGCCCCCAGGCACTGTCCAAATTGTCTTGCACCCCTACTACTTCCAATGGGCAGTCTGTTCTGTGGTTTCACCACCCTCTCAGTGATGTAAAACTTCCTCACATTTCTCTTGAACTTTCCCACCACCTAACTGCAATGATGCTACCTAGTGACTAGATCACTATTTCTTACAAATATGATTGTTATGACAGCACCAATGTATATTTCGATAAGGACAGTATACCTAATCTATAACAAGTACCTTGTTTGTTTAGGTATTGTTTCTTTGAAAATATTTCTAAATGTATACTGTCCTACTCTTACCACAATACATTTTTTTTGCAATGCTTTGAGATCAGTACAAAGATTGTTACATATTTGTTCTATGTACAGGGCCACATTTTCATGAAAGTGACCTATGTATTGAAATGTGAGAAAAAACTAGTGCCCATTTGTACAGTCTGACACATATCAGATTTGCCTACCCCATTTTGTCTGTGATGTCATCATAAAAAAATATCTGAAAGTCACTGCAATCCACTCCGCTGCTGGTGCCATCCCTGCTTTGCCCTTGACATTATGACCTCTTTGCTCTACTCGACGATCGGCGGCTTCAATCTTTTTATTTACATCTTTTCTGAGTACAAACTGTGCAGACTCTACTGGAATAAGCAAAAAAGACTTTTCATAAAGGGAGTGAGGTTGGGGTGTGGGGAGAGAGGACCATGAACTTACTGCTAAACCATCCCCTGCTCTTCGCCCAAGAGTGAGAGTGTGTCCTTTTCAAAATCACATCATGCTTCGTTGACTTTCTCTCCATTTTCTCTCTCTCTCTCTTGTTGTCTGGGTACAAATGCATGCTAACTGTACCGGGAGATGGTGCACGGCACAGTCAGTCGCAATTTGTAGGAATTGGTCCCATGGAGAGGGGGGGGTGGATCTCATCAAGCACATAGGGACTTTATATCTTTGCAGGAGAGGTATCTTTTACCTCATAGTATCCGTAGGTTGTTATTTATTTATTTTTTTTCTTTTGTTGCCATCTGCCCCTTTTCCTGTTATTTGTTGACTATATTTTTTGCTCACAAAGCAGTAAGTTGGGGACGAGAGGTAGCGGCTACACAGCTGTGTTTGGCAGACGATCAAATCACACTGATCTCACTCTACCGCTTAGGTCAATCAAGCTAGTACTGGGGACAATGTTCCACGCAGACGATGGAATATAATCACAGTACTGCATTTACTGGATGACCACAGCACTACCTGAAAAAAAATGCCACAGTGCAACACATTATTTGGGGTGAATGAAAACTGGCACATATGCTGAAACTCAACAGCGGCAAATACTCGATAAGCAGAATTTTACAAGTCAAGTCGCATCAGAATGGAATCACTGTCACTACATGGAACTACCTGAAAGACAAATGCGATGGTTTACCAGATGAATTCGGGTGACAGAAAATCGGCACATAGACTGCAGTCCTGAATGATTGAATGAAACGAACAGCGCATTGGGGTTTGTTATTCGTTTAATGACGTCAGAGTCACTTCCGTTTTGGCGCTGAGGGACAACAAAGTTTTTCAGAGTCAGCACACAGCGGGAGTGCAATTAAGGGTAAAATATTGCATTTTAGTAGCAGATACTGGAAAAAAAGACACACGCGAGGACTAACAGCAACTTGTGACTGCTAAATCAAGAAAGTGCCTCTGAAATGAGAACCTGCTCTTTAAACTTAAAATTAGATTATCTAAAAAAACATATTATATGACCAAGGTTGAACAATGTACAGACCCAAAAAGATATTGGCACTTGATACAGTTTTTTCAGCATCCAGTGGTAAATAAACAACCCATCCAAATTAGGGAAAATGATATATTACTATCATCTTCAGGTTCAGCAGAGGCTAAATACATACTTTATCACACTCCTAGACATTCAAATTCCTTATGGATGTTTTGAGGAGAATGGATTAAGGGAACACCGGTCCCAAACTGGGAAAAATTTAGATTTAGGGTAATTACCTGTAGAGAGGTAAAGGAAGAACTAAGGAATCTAAAAATAAATAAAGCCCCTGGGATGGATCTGATAGAAAATACATTCTTAAAAGATTCCCTCGAGGTAATAGCCCCAGTACTAACAAGACTTTTTAATTGGAGCTTATTAAATAGAAGGTTTCCGACTATGTGGAAACGAGCAAAATTTAACCCGATACATAAAGGTGGTTCGTGGGAGAGCCAATAAATTATAGGCCAATTTCATTGTTGTCCGTGGTGTCGAAGGTCTTGGACAGATTAGTCCAGAAGCATTTGAGTAATTATTTGGAAGAGAATTCTCTCCTGTCCTGCTATCAGTTGGGTTTCCGAAGGGACCATTCCACGGACACCGAGCTCACTGATTTGGTTGACATCATCACCTCCCAATTAAATGGAGGTGGATTGGTGGGCACGGTGTTCGTGGATCTCTCCAAGGCCTTCGACACCATTGACCACAACATTTTGTATGAAAGAATGTTGAGTCTGGGGATTGATAATGAAACTCTTCCCTGGTTCCAGTCATATTTAATGGAAAGGAAGCAGCAAGTCCAGATTAGAGATGTTCTGTCAAATCCAGGGTTTATTAAAAGGGGAGTACCACAAGGCTCGATTTTGTGCCCTTTATTATTTATAATGTACATAAATGGTGTTCCTAAAGTAGTAAATCCAGGACTGGATGAATGTGAGTTGGCTGCAGTTGAATCCAGAAAAAACTGAGGTGTTGGTTGTGGACCAGGGTCGCTGGGAGGCGGGTTTGTTGGTCGGATCACCCTCGGGTTTATGGCTTGGGGGTGTCCAGCTAACTACTTCAGACTGGGTACGGAACCTGGGCGTTGTGTTTGATGACTGTTTGACATTTAAATCTCAGGTGTCGGCAGTTGTCAAAACCTCTTTTTACCACCTGAGGAACATCGCCCGGGTGAAACACCTGGTTCCTCCAGATGATCTTCCTACTTTGGTCCACGCTTTCGTTACCTCCTGCCTTGACTACTACAATGCCCTTTATCTTGGGTTATCGGGGTTTGAGATTCGCCGCTTGCAGCTAGTGCAGAATGCGGCAGCCAGGCTATTGACTGGTTCTTCTAGGTCGAGTCATATAACGCCTGTGCTCCGTGGACTGCACTGGCTGCCAATTTGCTGGCAAATCACCTTCAAGGTCAGTTTGCTGACCTATAAGGCCCTACATGATCAGGGACCTGCTTACCTGAAAGATCTCCTTTGTCCCTACTGTCCCTTCCGCTCTCTCCGATCCACTGACGAGGGATTGCTAGAGATTCCCAGGGTTCATTTAAAAACTTCAGGGCCGATCTTAGTTTCATGGCCCCAACCTTTGTGGAATTCTACCCCACAGGGTGCGATTCGTCTCGACTGGTCCAAAGCTTTAAGAAGGCTTCAAAACATATCTTTTAGCCAAGCATACAATGCGTTTTGAATGCTGCTGTCAAGTTTAATTTTAGTATTGTTTTAATTATTTATTGTTTTATCATGTATTGTACAGGCACCTTGGTTTCAGAAAGGCGCCTTATATAAATAAAGATTGATTGATTGATCGATAAATTATTCGGCTTTACGAATGTACGCAGATGATACTGTCTTGTTGGTAAGAGGGAAAACATTACAGGTGGTGGAAGAACATCTTCAAAAAGACTTCAGTACTTTGGAAACCTGGTTGAGGAGGTCAATGTTAGTTTTAAATAGTTAAAAAAACAAATACTATGATATTCTCAAACAAAGGGAATGAAAATTTAAATCGATATAAACTTTTTATAAAAATATGTAATAATGAATATTGACACAGGTTCAGTTCTACAAATAGCTAAGAGTTTATATGGACCAAAATTTGAAATTTGATGTCCATGTCAAGGATTTGGTATGCAAAATAAACAAAAAGTTGGGAGCTTTTGGGAGGTCTAATCATTGTATGAATCAGAAAATGAGAGGGGATGTTATAAACCAACTAATTATTCCATGTATTGACTATGGTAGCCATAAGAAAAAGAAAGCATTCAAGAAGTACAAGGAATCACAGAAGGAACAGGACAGAGAACTGTATCAGTTAAAGCAAAAGGAAGCTGGGAAGGCAGTCAGATCAGCAAAGGCCCAAACTGAGGAAAAGATAGCCAACACAGTTAAGAAGGGGGATAAAACCTTTTATAGGTACATCAGGGGCGAGAGAGGAAGACCAAGGGAGGGATAGTGAGGCTTAATAAAGGGGAGGAGGGTGGGCAGAGGGTGACTGTGAAAAGGCAGAGATGCTAAACAAATATTTTGCTCAGTATTTACAAAGGAAGAGGGAGGTACCTAAAACAAACAGTAGAAACACTCTGGATACAGAAGTTGATACCAGCCCATTTACAGAAGAAAGGGTTCTGAAAGAACTCTTAAAACTGAAGGTGGACAAAGCAATGGGGCCTGATGGGATTCATCCCAGAATTCTAAAAGAACTAAGGGTATAACTAGTGACACCACTGACTACCCTCTTTAACAAATCATGGGAGGATGGGGTGGTACCCGAGGACTGGAGGAGGGCAGATGTGATTCCCCTTCACAAAAGTGGGAGCAAGGCAGAAGCAGGAAACTACAGACCTGTTAGTTTAACCTCAGTGGTAGGGAAAATGATGGAATCACTTCTGAAGGAAAGAATTGTTAAATATCTAGAGGCCAGAGGGGCACAGGACCCAAGGCAGCATGGATTCACAGCGGGAAGGTCATGCCAGACAAATCTGATAGATTTCTTTGACTGGGTGACCAAAGTAGTTGATCAGGAGGGCTGTGGACATGGCCTACCTAGATTTTAGCAAGGCATTTGACACAGTCCCACACAAAGATTAATATACAAGTTAGCCAGCCTGGGAGTGGGTCCCAAGATAACAGCCTGGGTAAAGAATTGGCTGGAGAATAGGACACAGAGAGTAATAGTACATGGAGTCCACTCTGAAAAAAGGGGGGTTAGTAGTGGGGTACCGCAGGGTTCAGTATTAGGACCAGTCCTCTTCAATGTCTTTATAAGTGACATTGCAGAGGGACTGGAAGGAAAAGTATGTCTCTTTGCAGATGACACAAAGATCTGCAACAGAGTTGATGCACAGGGTGGGGTGGAAAGGATGAGAAGGGACTTGGCAAGGTTAGAGGAATGGTCAAATGTATGGCAGCTTAGATTCAATGCTAAGAGTGCAGGTAATGCACCTGGGAAACAAAACCCAGGGAAGAGTACACAATGGGGGTGAGATACTGACAACAAAAAAATGGAAAGGGACCTGGGGTAGTCATATCAGATGACCTAAAGGTGGGCAAGCAATGTGAGGGGCAGCAAGGAGGGCTGGGGGATACTGGGATGCATAGGGAGAGGCATCACCAGTAGAAAACAAGAAGTTATTATCCCTCTGTACAGACAGCTAGTGAGACCCCATCTGAGTACTCGTGCAGTTCTGGAGACCTAATCTCTGCAAAGACATAGACAGGATGGAAGCTGTCCAGAGGAGGGCACTAAAATGGTGCAGGTCTGCACTGGAAGACATATGAAGAGAGACTTAAGGAGCTTAATATGTATAGCCTTGAGGAAAGGAGGAGAGGGGGACATGATAGAAACTCTCAAGTACCTCAAGGAATCAACAAAGTCCAAGAGGGTAGCATCTTTCAAAAAGAGGTGTGCAAGAACAAGGGGCACAATTTGAAGATAGAAGGAGGAGGCTCAGAGGTAATTTAAGGATGTATTTTTTCACAGAGAGGGTGGTGGATGTATGGAAGCGGCCTTCCAGAGGAGGTTGTGAGTCACAAACAGTGGTGGAATTCAAGCATGCATGGGACAGTCATAAGGCAATTCAGGGGGTTGGGGTAGGAAGAAGTAGGCTGCTGGTTAACTAGGATCTGCAGCTTATCCATCAGGTAGGGAAATGGGCAGACTGGGTGGGCCAAGCGGTCCTTATCTGCCGTCAAATTCTCTGTTTCTATTTTTCTATGTTTCTGTATATGGCATGGCTAATAAAACAGAACTGAGATCTATAAAAGTGCTGTATAATAAATTTGGCCAGATTTATATTAAATTGTGATAGACACATGCATCATTGTGATATGTATACATTATTGCAATGGTCTCTCTTAGAGCAGAAAAGGGATCAAAAATGGATTAGACAAATTCATGGGGTGGTCCATAAACAATCTCCCAGGAATTTAGCAAAAAAAACTGTTATATGTTACCCATGGACATCAACATAATCTTAGAAGAAATGAGGGGGAAGTCTTTTGTAATACCTAAATCAATGAACAGATATGGAAAAATGACTTTTGGTTCAAAAGTGGCTGACCTGTAGGCTCCCATAGAGGTTGAAAAGAGAAAAATACAAAAAGGTAAGCAGTTTAAGGATGTGATTGGATATGATCTGAAAATGAAGTGTATGTGTAATGATTAGAGTCTTTGATTTGACTATTGTCCAGATAAGAGGGTAATTGACTGTATTTTGTCCTTGTTAAGTCAGGCCGTAGGTGCTTTTTAAATTATGTTTAGTATCTACTTATGTATCATTATTTGTATGACTGTTGTATTATTTTTATAAAGTATTATGTTACTGTATTTATTCTGTAATGAAATTTGATACAGGTCCATCTTGAAAACAGGAATTTTCCCAATGATGTGCTACCATTTACTACCTGTATAAAAATAAACTTTTACTACTACACTACAGAAGACCCAAGCGGTGGGAGCAGAATAAAGGATTTGAAGCCATGAAATAAACCTGGAAGGGAAATGAAATATGTGTAGGGTCCTGAACAGAAACTGCCAATCAACTCTATCAAATGTCTTCTCCCCATCCAGAGAGACCAGAGTCATTGCTTGAGGGGTGTCCCGGGACACGGAGAAGACACGAGACAAGCAATGTAAGTGGTCTACCGAGGACCTACCTTTCATGAAGCCAGTTTGATCAGTGCTAATAAGTGAGGGGAGTATTTGTTCTACTTTTCAGGCTAGTAATTTGGTGAGAATTTTCAGGTTGCAATTAAGAAGAGATATAGGTCGATAATTTGAAATGCATGATGGGTCCCTTCCAGGTTTAAGGAGAATGATAATGGTTACTTCCAACATTCTGGGATCCAGAACTTCCACATTTAACATGTTTTGAAAAACTGCCAGTAACCATGGGGACAGTTGGGAGGTGAACATTTTGTAAAAATTAGGCGAGTACCCATCTGGCCCGGGGGCTTTATCCGAGGGTAGGTCTTTGATGACTCGAACTATGTCCTCTTCAGTGAAAGGAGTAATTAGCCCCTCAGCTTGTGCAGGGGTGAGTGTGGGAAGGGAAAGACTGCCTAGATAATGATCTACAGCAGTCTGAGGTGGGCGGTTGGACATTTGGGCATACAACTTCTTGTAGTACTGCTCAAATTCGTTGACAATATCCTTAGCTTGAGTTAAAGGAGGTCCTTGGGGAACACTTTGTATTGCAGCGATGCATTTCAGTGATTCTATTTTTTTGAGTCTGAGGGCCAGAAGTCGCCCTGCCTTTTCCCCTTGTTCAGTGTAGGTGGCCTGCGACTTTAGAATTGCCCATTTAGCCTTTTCTCTGAGTAATTCAGAGTATCTGTCCTGTAACTTTATTAGTGCCTCCTTTTTAGAATCTATGGTTCTAGTGGATAAATATTTCTCCTTTTCCCTGATTTGATCTAAATGTGAGTGAGTTTGCTGCATTTCTCTCAGCTTTTTAATTACTGACATTTTGATAAAGTCCCTCCAAAGAGAGCATTTTAATGCTCTCCATTCCACTAAAGGGGAGTGGGTAGTGCCCCAATTAGTTGTTTTAAAATAATCTAAGGAGGCTAGTATATTCTCTATGATCTTTTATCTTTCAAAAGTTGGTTATTTAATCTCCATTGTTTATCTGATCCCCAGCTGAGAGAGAGGGAGAGATGGCAGGTTACTATAGTGTGACCTGAGCCTACACCCGGCTCCATTCTGCTGTCCATGAGCCCATGCAAAAGAGATTTACTCAGTCAGAAGTAGTCAATTCGAGATGCTGAGCCATGGACAGCAGAATGAAATGTACATTCCTTCTCTTTAGGATGTAATATCCTCCATGGATCGCAAAATCTCATATGATCTACTAGATCTCTGACTGCTCTTTCGGCAGGGAAAAGACCCCCAGTTCTGGATCCCGTGGATTTGTCTAAAAGGGTGTTGAAAAGAATATTCCAATCTCCCCCTGGAAGCACTGGAGTATCTAGGAAGGGTGTCAGTATGGAGAGAAGCTCCATGAAAAAGGAGGGAGAATCAGAGTTAGGACCATAGATACTGCCTAACAGTATGTTGAATGACTGACGTTTGCCATTAACCAACACATATCTACCATTTTTGTCTCTTATACATTGTTCGCAAGTGAAGGGAAAAGTCCTTGTGAGCAAAATAGCCACCCCTCTACTGTTTGGGCAGTAACCTGCGGCGAAGACCTGTCCTACCTACTGTCTCCTCAGTAGGGTACCTTCAGCTTCCAGTAGGTGGGTTTCTTGTAACAATATCACATCACAATGCAAGATTCCTAGGTGTTTAAGCAGCTTCATACGTTTGAGAGGGTGTCTTGCCCCTTTTATGTTCCACAAGCAGAATTTAAAAGATTGCACCATCAGCACATAATACAATTGTTAAAGCCAGCACCTGTGTCCCTGAAATGAACAACCAGCTAGTGTACCTCATTTGAGTTCTAAATTGGCACCATCCTACCCTTTGTTTAAGAAATAAAGATAAAGACCCACCCATCCTCCCTTTTAGTCCCACAATTTCACCCAAATTCCCACCCACCAGAATTAACTCTGTAACAAAGAAAGATTTAAAAACTAAACTATAACTCTTTTAAACCTCCCATTTTGCACCCTGAAACCTGCAAAGAGTAATGAGAACAACCCCCCAGAGCACTGGCCTGTGGCGATCAGCAGACTGAAGGCCGTCCCTCCCCCCACTCACCCAACTGCAACAAAACATGTTATGTTTTAAATCATTAGTAATAAAGAAAAGTATAGTACATCCCCTTTTGGGGAATATTATTAACTTTCTAGACCTAGTTGAGGATACCCCAGTGGGTTACATTAAGGGTAATGCTAAAAAGCACAACTGATCTAAAAAAAAATAAAGAGACAAAAGAAAGTTCGGAATCCCTCAAAACACAATAACAGATTTGTTCTCATTTGATGTAATAAACATTTTGATCACTTTAGCATCAGAAACCTTATTTGAGACAGCAGTTGCCCCCTGTAAACATTCAAAGTGCAATAAAGAGAAAAAAAAAAGCAAAAAAAAGAAAAAAAAAAGTCCAGACAGAGGATTCATGTCTGTTATTTGGTCCCCGCATATGTAATAGTAAGGTCTCATTGTCTCTGACCGAGGGTGACCCCCTGAGCTGTGGAGTAAGCCAGTAAAGTACGACTCCCTGGAGAGGAATCAGGCCAACGTAGTATTTTGAAGCTCCTGGACAGGGAGAGTCCCAATAGGCCTAATGTGATCTCTTAGGCCTTGTGGGTACAAATTGCTAAATAAGTGAAAAGTTATGTACTCCAAGAAAAGCTTTGGCAGCCAATACAGCAGTTATATCCACCACATAATAAAAGAAGCAGTTAACAGCCACATGCTAAAATGGCTTTGGGAGACTATATATAAAAATAAATCAAGAGTGGAATTCCAGTGTTCTGTCAGGCAACAAAGTAGTATGCTCACTTGCCAAAAGAGCTTGTGGTTAAGCATGTAACTTAAAGAATGTATTTAAACAGAGTCCCCATCAAAGCAAGGCTCCCCGTGTCAGCTGTACTTTAGCTTGGATAAGATGCCCTGTGGCATGGGGCCATGTAGATTAATAAACAAATTGAATAATTATGTAAAGTTAGATGGAATAAGTCAATAACTCGACTACAATAAACCCTCTATACATCACCAAAAGATAACGCCTGCAGACTTCCAGGCTCTCTCAGAGGTCGGTAAATAAGGTGGGTCGCTTCTGTTTAAAGAATTCCATTGCAGGGTCCACCTCTTCGAATGAGGACCAAGCTCCATCCAGGAGAACTTGCAATTTTGCTGGGTAGGCCATTCGAAGTTTTATTCCTGAAGCAATGCATTTGGATACTATCAGGTGGAATGATGCCCAGTGCTGCCGAACAGTTGCTGGCAGGTCCTGCATTACACGTATCTTCTGTCTTTCCCACAGAACATCTTGTATGTCCCTCAGCTTCTGCAAGACATGCTGTTTCTCCTGAAAGTTAAGAAAGTGAAATATCAAGGGTCTAAGATGGGCATTAGGTGGAGGCATGGATATAGGGGCCCGATGTACCCTCTCGAGAATGTAGGCAGATCCAAAGGGGGAGGGACCTGCTAGTTTGTTTAGCAGTTTTTGCATGAATAAAATGGTATCCGAGCCCTCCGATCTTTCTGGTAGTCCAATTACCACAACATTATTTCGACGGCTTCTGCCTTCTAGATCCTCAATTTTGTTTTCTAATTCTTTTATAGTTTGGCAATTTATAGTGATGAGAGAATCCGTTTTGTCTGCCCGCTTCTCCACAGAGATATGCAGGCCTAATTGTCTGAAGTGCACCTGGTAGTGTCTTCTAATGCATCCGAGATCACCTTCACATCTGATACCTTGGAGCGGATCTCATCCTTGAAGGGCTGGAACTCAAGGAGAAATCATTCCTGGGTAAGGAGAGTCAGTTCTGTAGCCATAGGGAGAGAAGCTGAGGCTGTTTGTGTGCGGCCCGTAGTAGGAGGGTGTGCCCTGGGTTTCTTCGGTGTTTTCTCTGGTATGACAGGTGGCGTATGTCGAGGAGCTGCCTGTTGCATCTCCGCCTCCATTTTAAACCAAAATCCGCTTTCTGGGAGCAGGGTAGCCTTCTCTAATCAGTGAGTAAATAGATCTCAAGTAGATTGTTGCAGTAATATAATAAAAAAGCCAGAAAAGCTAGTCGGGTGAGCGGAGCACAGACGGAGCACGTCCTATTTAGTTAGCTGCATCACGTGACCTGGGGGGGAGTAATTTCTGTCAGCCACCACTTGGTGGCAACAGAGAGTGGTTAACTTGGAGAGTATGTAAGGGAGGGACAGGAAGCTTTCTGGGTCTTATTTCCTTGGAGGGAGTGGTATTAGTGGTACTGCTAGGGCAGTAAGATGGGAGGTGGCTCCTACCCTCCCCCAGACAAGGTTGATGGTTTCCCTGGGTGGGCATCTGCATGCGAGGTCATCAGCTAGGCAGTTGCGTGTGTGTAGGTCCAGGCCCAGGGAAGGTCCAGTTGGGGGGTAGACAGTGTAGGAGCAGTGAGGAAGATGAGTGAGACCCTGGGGTCAGTGTAGGCCCTTGTTGTGGAGTTTGTGTTCCTGGGTCATCAGGGCAGCAGCTGGTTGTGGCAGGACTGCTGCAGCTTGGTGTGGCAGGGCCTCCCAGGGATGCTGGTGATGGGGCCTGGAAACCTTTACCCTTTAGGAGGTCTGTTTGGAGAGACAGGCCTCAGAGCTGCCGGATTTTCAGAGCAGGCAGCGGGGTACCCTGAGGTCTTCCCCTTGAGCTGGATTACACTTACTGGGCAACAGGATGGAGGTGAAAAGAATATGTACTGTAGCTGCCTGAGAAATTTGGAGCCACGCTCCTGGTAAACAGTGGATGGTGTGAAAGGGAGGAGAAGCACTTTTGGTACCAGGGAGGACGGTGTGAAGGCCTTGCAGATAGAGAGTGGACTGCAAGGATGGAAGCACCCCAGTGTGTAATGGCCAGATACAGGGTGGCTTGAGGGGAAAACTTATCATTTCCCCACTAGGATGGTGCTCTGTGAGGAAAGTTAAGGGAGCCTTGTGGTAGGTTAAGGGAACGTAGCCTTTTTTGGTAGTGAAGTAGAAGCTGGGTATTTACCAGTGGTGGAAAGTTCAAAGGAGCTTCACGTTCCAGTAATTTAAGTTTTTGCCCGGTGGAAAATCTCTGCCATGAAGTTCTGTTGTGCGATATCCTGCCTTGCCTCATAGAACATCGCTTGGACAAATTCTCCCTTCATTCAAGATGTAAAAAATTAGCCCCATGGAGCTGTGGAATGGCTTTCAAGAAATGATGACCCAGGGTTTGTGATCATTTAAGAGCTCTGGAGAAATAAAGTTTAAACGTTGGGAGACAGTTTTGATTCTCATGGGTTTATTTCCAGAGGTGATTTAGAAGGGTCCCAATGAAATTGAGATATGTTAGTATCAGCAGTCTCTGCAAGTTTTCTATTAACAGGAGCCCATCGGATTTATTATCTATTTATTTAAATGTTTTTACCAGAAAGGTGTACTGAGCAGACTACTGCTCAATTCCAGATGCGACCTGGGGGGTGGGGAGCAAGGGAGTCTACACAGAATATAGTACATCAGCAATACAGCACATTAGGCACAGAAATATTGCAGGAGATTAGATACAATCAGTCTACTACGATGCCAAAAGGATTCTGTGAGATGCAGTCAGGTATGAGAGCAAGAGAAACAGCACAGAATATAAAACATCAGCATGTAACACGTTAGCAATGCATAGGTAAGTGACTTGCTCAGAGTCACACAGTATACAACCAAAGGTTGTGGAAATCAGACCCAGGTCTGCTGGCTGTACCAAGCTCATTCACAGTTTGTTACTCTGACTTCTAAACTATACTGCCAACCACTGTTATTTGCAGATAACACCAGGGTTCTGCAATAGAATGGACACAATGCCGGGACTGGAGTGGAGGCAATGAGAAGGGACCAGGAATGGCTACAAGAATGCTCTGGGTACTGGATGGGAGTGGGGGTCATGGCATTTATTACGAATGACCTAAAAGTAGTGGCCCATTCTTCAAGGGTGGTGGGGAGACCAAACAGGATGACAGGCTGCATAGGTAGGGGGATAGCCTACAGGAGGGAGGTTATATTCCCCATTTTCAAGCCATTGGTTCACCCCTCACCAACCCCTGAGTACCGTGCACAGTTCTGGAACCCTCACCTTAGAAAGGACATTGACAGGGTGGAGGATGTACAACAGAGGTCAACCAAGATTATATAGGGGCAGCAGAAGAAACCCTACAAGGAAAGTCTAAAGGGCCTCAACATGTATTCATTAGAGAACAGGACAGTTGGGGTAGACATGATTGACATGATACCCTCTTCCTGGCCTAGGGGTATGAACAGCACCATTCATTTTACAGGGAGGAAGCACATACATGAACATTTGAAAATCACCTACTTGATCTCCTGAGTCAGGGATGACCTTCCAGGTGTTCAGATGCTCTCAGAGTCACTTCTGGCTGTAAAGTAAGGGGGCTAGCCAGCAAAACTTTTATAAACTATTAATTAAATGTCCACTTTCAGGTAAGGGTCAAACGGAATCCATTAAAAAAGCAGAAACGCTCATGAAAATATCATTTTAGTACAAAAGTAAACATCCTGGCTGGGGAAACTCTATGATTCAGAAACCAAGAATTGGAGTTTTTATAATAAAGTTCCACGTCCATTATAGGAGGTAGTCCTTCAGGGCACAGGCCCTTTTTGGTAAGTCCAGATTCTTCAGGCTGTGTACAACCCAGGGGTACATTAGGTCTGTCAGTCAACAGTATTTTAGAATGGATTAAAAACCTTAGCATGGGGTAGATTTAAAAACAATCTAATTCTGCTGTGATCAAGCATACCAGGCTGCAGAGTATGGATGAATCTATGTGGCATATCACTTGAGAGCTTACTCAGGGATTCCATCTTTCCAACCCCACTCATGACTGCTCTTTGTTTCAATCCTGGAGACAGGTACTGGTGCCACAGTCTGTACAGGTCTGGTATATCCTGGCAAGTGGCAATGCTGAATCACTGCTCTCTTTTTACTCCTCCTCCTCCTACTACTAGCAGGAGATGTTGAGCACAACCCAGGACTGCCCTCCAATTCACTACCCAAGGGCCTACACACTTTCCACCTCAACACCAGGAGCCTCCTCCCAAAACTAGACAAACTAAAAGAATGGCCTTCTCTGCACACTTCCAACATCCTGTGAATATTGGAAACCTGGCTTTCAGCCAGAATCCCTGACTCTCACCTAGCCCTGTCTGACTACAGCCTGCAGTCAAAGTTCCAGTCTCTGAGAAACCTCAGAATTTCCCATGGGAAATGAGCCTCTCGTAGTCTCTAAGTGCTGCCACCCTGATGTAAATGCCAAAACGATAAAGTTCTTCAGTAGCGGAAATGTGTAGGGGGCGCAAATGAATATACAGCAGACAGCTTTCATGTAGAAAACTGTTCACAATAGTTTATTCAATTTTCTCGGCACACAATCTCTACGTTTCACCTACATTTGTAGGCTTCTTCAGGAGATGCATTTGCTTTACTGGAGAACTTAATCGTTTTACACCCTGCTGTACCAAGACAGAGGCAAGCAAGGTGGTGGTGTGACCATCTACATTCGCTCCACCCTCCCCGCTGTAGTCTCTCACAGCTTTAGTCTGGCTCAGCAATTCCAGCTCCTGACCCAAGATAAGTCTGCCCAAGCACTTGTCTCCCACCCCCTTTTGCCCTAACACTTGCCAACCACCTCCTACCCCTGGCTCTTTTCTTTCCCTCTGCTCTTCCTATCCCAGCTCCCACTGCCCCTCCCTGCCTCACCCTAACAGTCTGCCTCTGCCTATCTCTCTTCCACAGGACACTAGCATACCATGTACTGTGCCTTAACACAATTTGCATAACTATTTGTCATTGCAACCTATGTACTGTTGATTTTTTTTGACTCTGTATGTATAATTTACTTTAACTATATTGTGTCTTCTTATGTCAATGTATCTGATGTGGAACCTCTCAACAAGCATCCGCTCACAGGTGTCATCCAAGATTTCAATAAAAAAATAAAATAAAAATCACAGAGAAACAATCCACACATCCCACAAACTACTTCTAAAGCTTTCACTTCCTTCCTCCAACCTTCTATTCATTGGCATCCTCTATACATTCCTAAAGTCCCTCACTAGCTCCCTCCCTCCCAATCACCCTCTCAACACTTGTCTCCCTAGCCTCTCTGAGTGAATTTATCTTCCTAGGCCACTTTAATTCTAACTGGCTCTCCCACCCCATAACCATATTGTTCAATCCATAGAATCCCTTAACCTCTCCTAGCTCATCAATGAACCTACCTGGTTCATCACTCATTCCGGTAATCACTCCATCCTTAACTGGGTATTGTCCACTCACCTTCATTGGATTACTGCTGCCAGCACTCTACCTGATCATTCAATGATCATCACCTCACATACTGTGTCAGGAAAACCAACTTCCCCAAGCATGCCCTAAGTACATTTGGCAGGTTCCACCATGCCACAGTGGCAGGAATTCTGTTGAAGGCCATTACAGTGATGGCACATTGCCAACAGCCGATATTGTTCCATCCAGGACACAAGTGCCCCCTACATCTCCCATATTGGGGGCTCTGACCCCAGCATCCCCGCACTGTAGATTTCCAACTCCGAGTTGGAGTAGTTTTGGGAAGGGGGCAAACACCCTAGAGACTATGGCGTCTGTAACACAGCCGACCAGTCCAGTGAACAGCCGATTCTGTCACTGTACTGGTCTTCGCTGTGTTACCGTCGCTGTAGCAACAGTATATGCATTTAGCATAGGTCTCTCAAACCCCTCAATATCACCGCCCTACTCTTTGACTTCTTCACTGCTGACTGGTCTCCCATCTATGCCTCTCACAACATTGATAAGGCCCTCACTCTCTTCACTAGCATTTTTAACATGGTCTGGGATGTGCACGCCCAGAGCAGAAAGCTATGTGTCAAGTGAATACACCACCCTTGGTTTTCTCTCCCCTCCTGATTTCCCTGTTCAAAGCCAGAAACCTAGTATGTGCTACTTATAAGTCCTCTGCCAATCCAGTCAACCTCCAGAATTACAAGACCCTACAAAACACTTGCATTGAATTGGTCCATTCTACTAAAGTCCTTTACTACCAGTCTCAACTTATCTCTAACATATGCTCCCCGTTCAACTTTTGTAAAGTCCTTCACTCCCTTCTGGACTCCTATGCCCAATCCTCCACCCCCTCTCTACTGGTGAATGGCACACCAGTCTCTGACCTTCCCTCAATCGCTTCCCATTTCAGTAGTTTTTTCATCACCTTCGTTCTCCCCAAACAACCTTATCCTGTCTCCCCCTTAAACAACCTCACCATCCTCTGATGATGCATTCTTCTTGTTGTCGAGGCACCTGTCAGGAAGCATATGAAAACCAGGAGCGATTCACAACCAGACCAATTCACAACAAGTGATTTATTATTAATAATAGTAAAATAAAAACATAAAACTGTTCAGTATAACGCTTTACAAAGGCAGTATAAACAGAGAAAGTCCATCTGGGTTTCTTCTCAATTTCCATTATCAGTCTCTGTTTTTCTTCCTTGCAAGAAATTGCAGTTCTGTTTTTATAAGTCTTTGCAACCCCAGGCTCGTTAAGAAAATTGCATGCTTCTCACACACTGTTCTTGTAAGTTTCAGCAAGTGCAGCAAAAAGAACATTGTCAATCAATCAATCAATCAATTAAATCTTTATTTATCCAGGTGAACATCATTGAGCAAGCTCGTTTACAAGATGGACCTGGTTAAGTCCAGATTATATTACATACAGCTATGTTTACAGTAGGAATAAGACATAGTAGAAGTGTAGATCAGGATACACAGACGTACATAGCATAACAGTTAGTTCTGAATCATCAATAAGACAAGTGAACAGTAAGCATAGTAGGATATTGTTACAGTAATTTTCTTAAGAAAAAAAAAACACAAGCAAGACCTAGGTATCGCTATCGCAACAGTCAGACAGAATAAGTGAAACAGCTTTTCTCTTGAAACAGTTCACAAGGAGTAAGACAGGTATAGTTAAGTCTGAGGGGAGCAGACAGCCTGCCAGGCACTATCACAGCAGCCCCAGGGAGTGCTTACAGTGGGACTGGGAGCGGCTGTACCGCGGCTTACTGGTAGAAGGTGTGAGCGAGGTACTGAGTCACGGATGGGACTGTACCTACCGCATATATTTTTAAAATATAGGTGCTAGTGTTGGCTGTCCATGTCCAATGGACCATCAGGCCATGGGAAAGTTGCAAGGCAGAGATGGTATGGATACGCTGGGGCGTCTAGGCCAGTCTCGGTCAAAGATTCAAAGAGAAGCATAATCACTCATACTCCCAATAATTGCAGTATGAGCCGTGGGGAAGGATAACATCAGTCTGGGAAGGAAGTGGTTACAGCTATTTTAACAGAGTAGGGGCAGACCATTTGATTTTTTGCCAGGATTGGAAGGATCGCTGAAGAGAACTGCAGAAGCCAATCCGGAGCAAGGGCCGGAAGGCGCTCGTAATCCAATTGGTTGGCAGCTTTAGCGGTGTTTTTCTGGATAAGAGTCTGGGCGAATGGTTTCAGATGGTGGCTTGTAAAGTCGCAATCACCCGGGAGGTAGATAGCCGAAGAGAACTGCAGAAACCAATCAGGAGCAAGGGCCGGAAAGTGCTCGCAATCCGATTGGTTGGCGGTTTTAGCAGTGTTTTGCTGGATAAGAGTCCGGGTGAATGGTTTCAGATGGCAGCTTGTGAAGTTGCAGCCACCTGGGAGGTTGAGATTTTGCACCTTTGGTGCAGATGCCCCTGTAAGACTTACCTATGTCAGGCAAGAGGGGTACAGGGACCAGAATTGCTAAATTCACGCGGATTATTAAAATAATGCACAAATTAACCTGGGGTAAGGTCAGTCATGGCTAAGGCCAGTCTTGAGGGAGCAAGCTATCAGCAGTTAGAGTTAGGAGCCAGGGAAACAGTTGCACGGTTCACACACACCTTGATCATATAATGATTTGAAAGCATTAATACTTCGGAGGTAGCTTAGTTTCAGTAGTTTTTGCATTTTGTTCCACAAGGATGTCAAAGTAAAGCTAAAGGCCATTCTGCCAAAACTGGCCTCTTGCTTACAGCTTCTCAGATAGTTTGCGAACAGGTTAACCCCTTGAGTTCCAAACAGCTTTTTGCAATCAGATCAACACTATAGCTATATACATTTCTACAGTAAAACAAAGGGATACCAGTATCAGTTACATGTCCACATAATGATTCACATATATTTTTAAACCAGCAGATATGCAAGGGGGGAGAAAACACAGAACAACAAGAGAAGGTAGAGAGATAGTGAGAAGCAGAGAACTGCAAGACTGTCAAGGTGATCGAGTTCTAGGTCTCATGAGAAAATTTGGTTGTGCAACCAGACAGAGAAGAGACAGAAAAGGGGGAGCATAGAACAGATCCTTGCATTTAAACTCTTTCTCCAGAACAACTGGGACAGGGACCTATTCAACCCTATTACACTGCTTCCCCACGGTATCCCCACAGGAAGTCTTTAATGCATTATCCTTCTTTATTCCAACAAAGCACAGCTCTGATGAACCGGATCCAAGGATGCTCAGGTTTTCTGCCCCAGCCATAAACCTCCCCCTTACCTACATACTGAATCTATTCTTCTGTCTCTCTCAACCATCCCCATAGCCTGGAAAATGGCCAAAGTCTTACCCCTCCACGGGGGGAAGGGGCAACCCTTACTCTTCAGGGAACTTTCCCCCATCTCCCTACTCCCTGCCCTGGCAAAACTTCAGGAAGCCCTCATACTGCTAGGCTCACCTCCTTTCTCGACAGCACCTCCTTCCACACCCCCTTCCAGTCAGGTTTTAGAAAGACCCACTCTACAGTATCCTCCCTCCTCCATGTAACAGACTCCATTCTTACCACAGTGGACTTGGCAAATGCCTTTGATTCAATGGCCCATGCAACCAGAATAATGTTATGCTTCTGTAACTGTATTACAATGCTGTGGCCATTTGCAGTCTCTGTTCCATTAGGAATTACCATCTTATAGGGGTACTGAAATCAAGGAACCATGTAAGAGGGTTCCACCCCTAGAGGTGCCATGGAAAGGGTCCCTAGGCTAAAGGTACCTTAGGAAGGAACCCCCTTGGAGCAGAGAGGTGAACCACTTTAGGAGGATGGGAGGATGGTGCTGCAAAGAGAAAGTGCTACAGAGGGAGGCTGAAAGGAACTGCTTATACAGCTCAGGAAGTAGGTGTGGTTGGTTACTCACCCATTGAACTACAGGTTTCAGGATCATCTTGAAAATAGGACTTTGTCCTAATGATGTGAGTTTTACATCTGAATTCCTGTTTAAAAATAAAGGTTTTAACTAACTAACTAACTAACTAACTAACTAACTAACTAACTAAGGTATAGCCTTTTAATTTGGTGTCCCAGAATCTTCTCTCCAATAAACTGGCATCCACAGGCCTCTCTTTCTCTGCAGTGAAAGGGCTTCAGTCCTATCTCTCTGACCACCAGCAGTCTGTACAAGTTGCTGATGTGCTGTCCTCTCCTAACTACCCATTCAAGCATCCCGTAGGATCTATATCGAGGCCAATTCTCTTCTCTATCTTTAACAAGCATTTGTAAATGCTGAACATATTTGCTGTTTTATGGCTATTATATGATGGGGCAGGACTGCACTTTCCAGCATCCTCAGCTGTTGGCTGATTTACATGTGCTTTTTACAGCTTTTATGGCCCCTCGGGTCTCTCCCTCCTGTCTCTGGACCCTGATTAGGTGATTTTGGAGTCTGGGAGCACTGGGGGAACCTCCATTTTGCCACAGGAGTGGCTTAAAAACAAACATGCGCTTCCACCATCTCACATTTTCAGAGTGCTGTTGCAAAGAGGTGGCACATCAGCGCTCCCCTGTATTTCCACTTTCAGGAAAACAGATTTCAGATTGCACCACAAGACTCAGGATGGAGCGGTGAGCAGTGGGAGCTTTCAGGGGCAGGAGGTAAGCCCCACATTGGGGGGGGGAACATAAGATTGCCTTGCTCCTGTTCTGGAGTGGAGACAATGAGGAAGGGACCATTGGGGTTGTGAGGGGGGAGCACAAACATACCAAAAGGGGGTGACATCAGCCAGACTGATCAGGACAGTGATGCATAGGTGCCCTTCACTGTGCAAGTGAATACAAAATTTCTGTAATGAAAGTGCTTCTATCATTGCAGCTTAAACCTAGTTGCGGAAGTTTATGGTCACCCCCCCTTCTCTGCCACCCACGTTGAACAGAGCAGAGTTGAGGCAGGCTGAAAACCTCTGTTCCCAGAAAGTCTTGCTGCTGGAGTCTTAAGTCTATGCAGATTTGAGAGCTACTTATGCTGCTAGACTAGATTGAGTCATTAGAGTGACACAAGGAAGGGTTTTTCAGCGGTATGTCTGAGCTAGAAAAAAACAGAAACCATAGAGTGCAAAAGCTCAGAAAGCATGGGTGCCTGGTTATAACTCAACTTGAAGGTATAAGTAAAGCAAAATAAATAAACATAGATAGCTATAATGGGCAAAAGATAAAGAAAAGACAGGACTCAATGGGGCAGTATCAGAAGGAAAATCAAAGAGGAGGGAAACAAAAAAAAAAGATGGAAGAATTGAAACGTATGACATGAAACCTTAATGGATGTAAAGAAAGATTAAAAATAAGAAAGTTGGTAAAGATTAAAAAAAAAGCAAATAGATTGTTTCTACAAGAAACACACTTTAATAGAAGAGAGGCTACATATTTTGGAAACCTATTGGGAGCTAAGGGGTTTTATTCTTATTATCTAGGTAATGCCAGAGAGGTAGCGATATATAAAAAATCAAATGTCCTACATTGTAGAAAATATAACTATAGATCAAGATGGTTATTATATCATTATTTGTTTAACAGTTGAAGGGAAACATTTGCTACTTGTGCCAGTATATGATCCAATCCAAGATGACCCTTCCTTTTTTCAGATTTTTTCATGAAGATATCCTAATATGATATAAATGATTTAATAGAGGGAGACTTTAATCTGACATATGTAATATTGAACAGGATGCCACCCATGTTAGAAAAAAAGAAAGGAGCAATCACACTGGTAAAAAAATATGACTAAAGAGCCGGCCCAGTGGTGCTGAGGGTTGAGGCACTGGACACCACACCTAGAACCACGCCGGTGACCTGGGTTTGGGAATGAGCCTGGGTCATCGGGGGTCGGCAGGGGAGGAGAAGGATTGAGCATCCATAGAACTGCTGTTCTTCTCTGGGGAGGGGGGCAGGATGTCTCGGCATCCTAATGGCCTCTAGTGGTGGCTGGGAGTGATGACAGGTCACAGGCAGACTTGGGGGATGTGCTGACACCAGGAAGGGGTGCATTCGGTAGCATGCACTGTCCTGTCCCTTGGCATCATTGCATGCTGCAGACGTCATGGTGAAGAACATGGAAAAACATGGGTACCAGTCATGGCTGCATGATGGCCATCTCTGGGAGGGAATCACTTGGCACTGAGGGTGTGTGGCTCTACTGGATCCAGTCCTGGTGAGAGAGCATGAGGGGGGCTCTCCACCTCCCTGCCACAGGGGGTAAGCTGCTGGGGTATGCTGCGGGCCCGAATGTGGAGCAGGGGAGTCCTTGGGATGGTGGCCAGAAACCTCAGGAGGGATGCCTGGACGTGTGCAGAGGTAAGCAGACTGGTGGCCAGGGAGAAAAAGTACCAACAAAAAAAAAACATGATTAAAGATCTAAATCTATCTGACCCATTTAGAGAATTATTTTCAGACACAAGGACATATTCGTACTATTCTAAATCATACAAAACCTTGAGAAAATACTTTTGTTCTCCTTTCTCAGGAAATTCAGGGGAGAAGTCAAAAAGATTAATTATGACCCTATAAGAATTTCTGATTACTCCCCGGTAACATTAACTTTGGAGTTAGGAAAAGATAGAAATAAACCAACTGGCCAGACTTTATGGAGGTTTGACAACTCTTTGGCAGTTCCCAGGATTCAGAGAAAACAATATAAGAAGAAATTCATTGATTTTGGATTTTCATTTCTAATCAAAATATTAAGATACATACAGTCTTTGGGAGACTTTAAAAATCTGCCTGAGGGGCTGGTGTATGGCTCAACAAGGGATCAGAAAAAAGAAAATATAATAAACAGATGGAAGATCTTGAGAAGGACTTAGTGAGAGCAGAGGAAAATCATATTTTTGAAGGGGACAGGACAATCTGAAAAGGAGTTTCTATTAGCAAAAGATAGATTGTAGAAGCTGATTCAAGAAAAGGCAGACAGAGAGATGTACAAAACTATGGCTAAGTATTATTATAATGGTGATTGTCCAGGGAAAATGTTAGCATACATAACATAACATGTAAAATAAATAGTAATAGAATTCAAAAGATAAGTAGGGAGGATGGCACAATACTTTCCACAGACTCTGAAATTAATATGATATTTAGAACATTTTATGAAAAACTTTATACAACAGAGAATGAAGTGGAGATACTTCAAATTAGAGACTGCATATATCCCTACAAAAAATTTCAGAACAGGATTTGACATTTCTTAATAATGAACTCTCCAGAGAGGAGATAGCAGATGTTATAAAAACTTTGCCTAATGGGAAAAGTCCAGGACCAGACAGATTAACGTTTGAGCAATATAAAAACATGTCAGATGCTCTTAGCCCCCTGCTAGTAGAGCTTTTTGATTTCTTTTTGAGAGAAGATCAAATGCCGGTCCCATTTAATGAAGCAAACGTCACACTTATTCTCAAAAAGGATAAAAATACATAATCATAGACCAATATCACTATTAAACAGTGACTACAAGATCTTTCAAATATATTTCCAAAGTTGATTCATCATGATCAAGTAGGATTTATAAGCCGGCCTGTTGGCTCTGAGGGTTAAGGTGCTGGATGACACACCTAGCGCCACATCGGTGACCCAGGTTCTGGAGCAAGTCTGGGCTACTGGAGGTCAGCAGGGGAAGGAGAGGATTGAGCATCCAGAGGACAGCTATCCTCTCCTGGGAGGGAGTGGGACCGTATCCTGTGCAGATAGTGACACCCGGTGGAGACCGAGTGTCACTGCAGATGTCGTGATCATGTATGGAAGAGGATGTTGGGTGGCTGCCTTTCAGATGTGAGTGGAGCACTCATGCACTGAGCTGGGTAGCATTGCATGACCCATGTCTAGGGGAGGGATTAAACGAAGGAAAAAACCCTCCAGCCCAAACAGGCAACAGCTCTTGGTGCACGCTGCCACACGCCCAATGCTGGATCTCTGCCTCTGCCCCTTCACTCTCCTCACAGACCCTGGGCCGGGGGGGGGGTCAGTGAGGGGAAAGTAACATCCTTGAGGAGGTAGGGTCACAGCAGGTGGTAGAAGCGGAGGGTTAGCTGAGTAGCCCAAGAGAGTTCTGGGGCTGGAGGAGATAAAAAGAATTGGAGAAAAAAAAAGTAGGATTTATAGAAAGCAGGTGGTTACAACATAACACACATAGGGCATATGCAGTAATACAGGCTATGGCAGAAACGGACACTGCACCCCTTTCACTAGATGTTGAAAAGGCCTTTGATAGGGTGCAGTGGCCATTCCTATTTGAAGTCATGAGTGCCTGTGGACTAGATGGAAAGTTTATCAGTTGGATACACTTAATAAATACAGCTCCCCAGGCAAGAATAAAAACTAATAGCTCTCTGTTCCAGCCAATAAGCTTGCAAAGAGGAACAAGGCAAGGGTGCCCCTTGCCCCCCTTTGCTGTTTGCTCTATTATTGGAACCCCTAGCTATTAATATTAGAGAAAGGGCTAATCAAATTGAGATTTCTACAAATAAGGCGTCTACATCAGTACTGCTTTACGCGGATGATATATTGTTGATTGTAAACTCCCCTAATCAATCATATTCCATAATATGTAGGATTTTGGAGGACTATAGCATACTTTCAGGCTGTAAAGTAAACTGGGAAAAAAGTGAAATGTTGTATTTGGGAGACCCAAATATTATACTCAACCCAGCATTAAAGGAAACCAGACAAGATAAAATTAAATATCTGGGGATCTATCTAGCTACAAAAACGGATGAAGTCTTCCAAGTAAATTACGATTACATAATACATAAAATTAGAAAAGGATTTGGCTAGATGACAATATCTCCCATTAGCTTTAATAGGTAGGATAAATGTGCTTAAGATGAATATCCTCCCCAGATTACTTTACCTGTTTGAATCAATTCCTATAATTCTGGGTAAACCCTTTTTTCAGGGATTAGACAAAGTAATTTGGAGATTTTTGTGGCAAGGAGGGAGATCAAGGGTATCATTGAATTAACTTCGGTTAGATAGGGAAAGAGGAGGGTTAAGCTGCCCTGATTTCCAGAATTATTCTTTAGCCACACAAATGGAAATAATATATTGCTGGTTCCATCCAAAGCAAAATGGAAATCTTGCAGATTTAGCTATAGAGGAAACAATAATGGACCTACATCTGTTAAACACATTGGCATTACAAAATACTGGGTCTGGGGTTATATCTATGGATGCTTCAGATATAATCAAAACAACACTGCAAGTATGGATCCAGGCATCCCAAAAAGTATAACTCTAAGAACGCCATTTCTAAACTGACTCCAATCTATGAAAACAGGAACTTTCCACCATCAATGGTGGATAATACCATTAAGATGTGGTATTTTCAGAAACAAGTCCATTCAGTAGGGGAATTTTATGAAGAAACTCAAATCATGTCATTTGAACAATTCCAAGATAAATAGACAATACCATCTGAACAGAGATGGCAATACTTACAAGTAAAAAATGTTATTTAAAAAAAAATAAACTAATTTAAGTTAAATGTAGTACCTCTACAGGAAGTGTTTGAAGGATTAGAATCAAACAAACATTTTATTTCCAGACTATATACATTTTTGATGGAACAGTCACATTTTCCTGGTTCTAAGTGATAATGGTGATCTCACAAAGGCGATCGTCGTTATGGCAAATGTACATCGGCGAATATCAATTTTGCCAATGTGCACCCCCCGCACCCCTCTACTGAAAGATTCTCAGTTCCCTTGGTGGGGGGGTGGGCTGCAAATTGAAAAAAACCAAAACATTTTGAGCCAGGTGCACCAAAATGTATGTGCACCTGGACCCGAACCCGGCACCCTCACAGCCGTTGCCTGCGACCCGCCCACCATGCTGTCTTTCAGATGGGATGTTAAATTGAGATCCCATCTGCCTGGATTAGTGGTACTTCAGGTAAATGCTAAAGATCGCATGGCACTTATCGAAAAGAGTAGGGGAAGTTTTTATTCAAAAATTGTAAAGTAAATGTCATCAAAAACGTGTTACATCTCACACAAAATGGTGTCCTGGTGCTTAGTTCAGTCTCTGTGCATCACCTTATATTATAACAAAAAGGAAAAATACATACATATTTGTGTTACTTCGCACTAAATTATAAGGAAAAGAAAAAAAAACACATAAATAAGTATTTCATCATATCTCCATCCTCAATGCTGTGTACTGAAAAACAACCCCCAACACACACACACTTAAAAGGTTGGGGAATTTTTTTAATTAATAAATTAAAAAAAATCAAATCATAATACAATACTTCATTTCCACCCCCCAAAAAAACTTTAGACTCACACAAGTATAACTGCATATCCTCCTAACCCTTTAGAAATGAATTTAAAACAAAACCTTATCCTTAAACCCAATTATAATGAAAACCAAAAGTTACACAAAGAATCCCATACGGTAAATAAAAAGCCTAACAAACCCTCAGACCTAAAAACCCATGAAACCCACCCAAATCTGAGACAAACCCACTTCATGTAGATCATATCCCCTAAGTCCCCTTAAGCATCCTATTAATATTCCTAATTATAATCCCTTAAGTAACGTGTTTCACTATACCTTTAAACTAGGTCAGGTAATGTCAGTCATGAAAACCAGAAACCCTGACCAACGTAGGCCTCCTAAGAATGATCAGCCACATTTCTGAAAAAAGGGAAAGCCTTTCCACCAGGCTTGTACTTTCGTCCTAGGATGCAACTTTATATCTCTAGCATAAACCTCTTTCAAAGCAGTTTCACATAAATTTCTAAAAGACACATAAGACATCCTCTTCTGTTGAAACATTAACTGACTTCTAGCTTGCCAAAGATAACATTTTAAAATAGAGAAAAACACATTTAAGGTGGTATCAAAACCACTATGCACGATCTCTGTATAATTTCCTGAAGCAATATGCTCATACGTGATTGAGCAGAGCCAGGACAATCTCCATCTTCTAGCCAAATAAGTCTATAAACCTTTAGAATAGGGACATAACAACAAAAAAATGCTCCATTGTCTCTGTTTCATTGATACATTCTGGGTATGGACAAATTCTCACTTCTATAGCCTTATGCTTACTAATCCCCTGAACTCCTAATCTCCCATGTGAAACTAACCACACAATATCCAACATTCAAAAAGGAATTCTTTTATTCATTAATTGACTAATTAGGAAATCCACTTTTATGGGTTTACACCCTTTAAATTCTGATATTGCTGGCCCAATGGTATCTAAAATCTGATTATATAATGCTGTCCTTGTTTTCCCTTTCATATGAGACCTATACATTCCCCATTTGTATACTTTTTGCAGGGAAGAGCTGAAACTATCAGAAATCTTCAATTTCAGATTAATTTTTAACGGCATCTCACTCCATGCTTTAAAAAAGGAGCTAAACTGTTAAAAAGCCAAGCTTTTACTAAGGAATCTGTGTCCCTGAAGTGACCCAGACCAAAAAATTGTATGAAAAAAACAACCGGGTTAATCATATTTCGGCCCCCTCTATTTTTAGGTAAATATGTCACTTCCCTTTTCACTGGGTTGAGCCATGACCCCCATAACATCTGAAAAAAGATTCTTAAATGTTTTGTTTCACTCTTCAAGGATAAAGGAAATACAGAACTAAGGTACAATAAACATGGCACCAAAAACTGTTTAATAATGAAAATCCATTTAGTCTTAGAAAATTTCCAATTTTTCCACCTATTTACTTTCCCTTCACAAATGGTGAGACTACCTTCCCAATTTTTACTTGCCATATCCTCTTCCCTCAAAAAAAACCTAAGATCTTAATGGGATCCTTTGATATGGTGATGCCCGCTATTTGGGAAACTCCTACATCTGCATTCCCTACTCATATTCCTATACTCTTCTGTATATTCCAGCTAGCCCCAGAAATTCTGCTATATTGTTCTATGTGTTGTAACATGGCCAAAATACTTTCCTCATTTCTTAGAAACAGACATAAATCACTGGCATAAACCACCAGTTTTATCTACTGGGGCACATGCTTTCCTAAAATGCCCTTTATCTTGGGATTAACCATCATGTATCTAATCAATGAATCAAGAACAAAACTATACAATAAATGGCTCAAGGGGCAACCCTGCCTAACCGCAAGCTGTACTGGTATCCATCATCCCTCTTTACCTGCAATCAGGGGTGTTATCTCAGCATACCTGTATATCAACTTCAACCATCTTATAAAATGTACAGGAACCCTGTAAATACCTAAAATGTGAAACAAAAAATCATGACTTACTTTATCAAAGGCTTTGTGCTGATCCAATGACAGCACATAGTCCAACTGACCCATTCTATTACTGAGCTCAACCACATCTCTAATTATCGAGAGACTTTCCTTTATGTTCCTATCTGGAAGGAAGCAAGTCTGAATTGGGTGAATCAGATGCTGTGCTACATGTCATAGTCTTTTTTGTAATACAAAAGTGAATATTTTGAAATCCAAGTTTAAAAGACAAATTGGTCTCCAATTGTGTAAATGTCTCCTGTCACCCTTTTTATACAGAAAAACAACCAAACCTTTAGAGAAATCTGAGTGTATTAAGTTTTGAGAAAGGAAATAAACACTTTAGCTAAACAAGGAGCTACAATGTCTCCATAGATCTTATAAAAGAAATCTGATATCCCGTCTCTCCCAGGAGAGGTTCCATATTTATTTTTTTTTTATACTTTCTTTTTACGCCCGCTTCTCACCCCAGTGCTTCCTCACCTTCGGGAGTCTCCTACGGCCTTGTGTGTCCCTGCTCATCTGTCGGCATCGGGTGCAGTCATCCCCCCACGCTGCCTTGGTTTGACCCCCAGGCGGGTACGAGGCAGGGCCCCCTTTCCACCGCCCCGAGTGACTGTGTTTTTCGTCGGGGATCCGTCATCCATGAGCAGGGGCCTTGGGATCGGGGCCTGAAGCTCCATCTACAGGGAGCACCGGAGGGTATTTTCCTCTTTCCGCCCATCCTCATAGGACGTCTGCACGCTAGGAGAGCCTAGGAGCGACGCACGTCACAGTGTGCTAATGCTCCAGCTCCCGACGGATGTCCTCCCTCCCTGCTTCATGCCATCCTTGCTTCACAACCACCTGTGGTCACCCAGGTGGCAGTATTGCAGTGGGATCCGCATCCCACCCCACCCGGAGGAGGAGAGCAGCCTCTGTTTCGATCCCTGCTCCCCTAACCCGGCCCTCCAGTTCCCGAGTCGTTCGAACCCGGGTCGCTGGCACCACGAGCGGTAACCCTACTGCTGCGCCGGTGGGCTGGCCCTAGGTTCCATTTTTTGAAGTATTTATGGTATCCAATATTTCCCAAGAACTTATCCGATTAAAGTTAGCTGTATCAACAGTGTCCAAAGTCGGAATTGCAATACCTTCCAAATATCGATGTATAACTACCTGAGATACCTCTTAAGGTTGATTTAAGGAAACTAGATATCATTCCACTTCTTGTTGTATATCCCCCGTGGAAGTTAAGGTTTCCCCCTGTGAGGTCACAAGTTCAGTAAAACTAGAATTAATCCTTCTATCTTTACAAGCCTCACAGGGATTTTTATAAAGAGTCTTCTGAGTCCCAAAAGACAACTCTGCTTGTAAAGATCTTAATCTATCGTACTGCAAGGCCGACATCTGTTTCTTTATAACAGAAATTTGACTAGAATAATCCAGATTTGTACTATAGGTTAAAGATAGTAATTTAAAGAGGTGTGTTCTTAATATATTCCAAAAACCTTCCATTTGATGTTTGTTTTCCATGTTTTTGGAACCATTCTGTTAAATCTTGTTTCGTACCTGCTCACCACAACCCTGTATCCTCATATAAGCCAAGAACAAAGATCCTAGCCATTATAATAGAGGTAACTTGCAAATCGTACCACTGGTTCTTTAAGGATGGATGTGTTTAGTCTCCATCTAGTGGAGAAGGGTGAGATTGTTCTATTTATTAAAATCACAGTTTTTAGTCAAAAATTACCCGAAAATTCTAAAAACACTGATGTAGCGCCTATTGATAATTGTTTAGAAACAAAAATATAGTCTATCTTAGAGGTTAAAGTGTTTTTCACAAAAGTATGAGAAATTGAGGGGGAGGGAGCATGTAGGGAACAATCAGTAAGATCAGTGGTTCCCACTAGATTCTGAAAGGCCACAGAATCACAATAAACTTTTTTACCTCCCAGTTTCCTTTCTCTGACATCTAAGGTGCAATTAAAGTCACCCCCCAAACACCGCTTTAGCAGTCAGGTCTATGCATGAAAAAGGGCTACCAAAGTGTGACATTAGTATAATTTTTTAAACTCTATAATATAATGATTATTATAAGCATTTCTTAATGCTTTGACTCACCTTATAAAAATGTAGTGTGGTGTGGGATAACTCCAATTTCGGGGTCTGAGAAGAAGCCTCCACAAAGTTGTACATGTAACGGGGCATAAAAGCAGGACTGCACATGTAACGGGGGACATAAAAGCAGGACTGCACATGTAACAGGGGACATTAAAGCACCACAGGCACGCCACTACCTGTCTGCACACAACATGGAGACACACCACTGCTCATCTATAGACAACATGAAGGCACGCCACCACCCATCTGCAGACAGTATGGTGGCATGCAGCTAAATACCTGATGGAATCTTTCAAAGAAGTTCATAATTAAAGTATGCATTCTAATCAGGGCATCATCAGTCCATATCACCTGAATAATGGACTGTCCATGTAAACTGAACACAGACAACACCCGCAGAAAACAGTATAGCTGGTTTTCACAGTGTTTTTTTTTTTTTTTTGGCTAGGCAACGTTGTGTAAACCCACCACACACATGTATGTATGGCTGTAACCCCATCACACACACGTATGATATGGCTGTAACCCCATCACACACACGTATGATATGGCTGTAACCCCATCACACACATGTATGATATGGCTGACCGATATGGCCCAGAGAATAATGTATCCTAATTAGGGCACCACAACAAGCAGCATGGGGAAAGTGCTTTTTAACATTAAGCTCCATCCCTCCAAAAACAGTGACCACATCGTTTTGTGCTATGATTAACAATATGCTGTGGTTGCCCTGCGATGCAACCAGAAAATCCACAAAGGCACAATAATAAACACTTTAAATGTGCAAAAAATAGAATACTGCAGGCAGCACCATACAAATTAGCTAATGCAGCAGCATCACCCAAACACCATCTGAATCACAGCACACAAACCAACCACCCCGCCAACATTAGTTGTTGCCTACTTAGGCGTACAACTCAATTGTGTATGAACAGGTAATTGTGTAATGGTGTAGCAAATACATGTGTAATATGCATAACTGTTTGTTTTTTGGGGGGTGGGGGTTGTGGAAATAGTCACACACAAAATGGGTTTTGCCAAGATCACCAGCCCAGTACAAGCTACCTGTTTGAATACAAAAAGCGCACATCTGGGGTTGTTTGGTGATTTTGAAATTTAAACCAAAATAGCAGGAAGGGGTACCATGGTGGAGGTGTCCAAGCTAAAAAAAGCAAAACAAACAAATTCATTTTGTTCATGTTTTTGTTTTCAAATACCAAAATCCTAACCCAATGTCAAAACAATCACAAATTTACTAACAAAGCTGTTCAAATTACTAAATAACTTCTTAGGTGAAGACAAAAAAAGGAGAAAAACATAATAAAAGCAAAACGAGCCATGCATCATCCCATCTGCCAAAAAGGAAAAAAAAGTAAAATACTGAACCCACACATCCACAGGTCTGCCAGCAAAATGGCAGCAAGCATACACCCATCTGGTAACAAAAGGAAGCCATGCATGCACACAGCTGCAGACAAAATGAAGGTATGCAGCCAGCCATCTATAAACAAAATGGAGGCATGCATCCACCAATCTGCAAATCAAAATGGAGGCAATCATACACAAATCTGCAAACAAAATGGAGGCATGCATCCACCCAACTGAAAATCAAAATGGAGGCAATCATACACAAATTTAGAAACAAAATGGAGGCATGCATCCACCCATCTGAAAATCAAAATGGAGGCAATCATACACAAATCTGAAAACAAAATGAAGGCACGCATCCACCCATCTACAAGCAAAATGAAAAGAAGCATACACCCATCTCCAAGCAAAATGCAGGCATGCATCTAGCCATCTGCAAACAAAATGGAAGCATGCTCCCAGATGTCTGCCGACCAAAAAACGGAGCAGGGACTCAGTCAAAAACTGTCATCAGACCTGATACACACAGACCAAATAGTGCACCAACCCCCCCCCCGCAAAAATAAATAAATAAATACTCGGTGACCACATGGTTTGGTACCCAGATGAACAAAAAATGCTGTGGGTTCCCTGTGATGCACAATGACAAAACAGAAGTGGTGCACCCCACTAATAAAGAAGCCAGTAACAAATACATTATGCAATGCAATGCAATAGTCCATCACAATCAACGTCAAGATTGTGCCAGGCAAACTTACCATTTCACCTAAATTTGTGGTTGCCACCAGCCCTGTGGCATGGAGGGCTGAGGCATCTGTGCTTTACCTACTACCATGCCGGTGCCCAACCAGCGTGCCATGGGTGGAAGCATGCACTGCATGGCCATTGCCAACATCGCACGCTCTATGCAGGGGGGAAACACAGGACAAAGAAAAATGAGGTCCCAGGTCAAGCAGGATGATGACAGCCACCCGCCGCAGGCCCCGACTCTGAAAGGCACCCCACAGAATCTGAATCCTAGTCAAGGTGAGTTTGAACAAGGGGGGGAGGCTCCTCACTGCCCTGCCATGGAGGGTAAACTGTGGGGGAAGAAGAGGTTAGCTGCCTGATGTCGGGGTGTGGGACTGGGTGGCAGGCTAAAAGATAGATGCCAACAGGTGGGGACCCAAAGGAGAATCAAATAAGGTAAAAAAGAATAAAATTTGTGGTTGCATAATCTGGGCGCACCAAACTAACATGCACATCTGATCAAGCCACACCTCTCAGCTGTACCGCATCATGAGGAATGGTTCCTCATTTTATTCACAAAAGCTCCTTGTTACACATTGAGAAGGTTTGTCCATTGTTCAACAACAACATTATAAAGCAAAAAAGCATAGCAGTTCATATGAAAAATGTATTATTTATTTAACTGTGAACTTTGTGAACACAGAGGCACACATTTCAACAGTGGTCTGAGCTTCTGAGTAATAGATTTGATGAAGCGTTCCACATTCTAAGGGACAGTGTTACACATTTGGGAGATGTACTGAGGTACAGTGCTCATACAACTCTTTGGTAGGAAGAAGTGCACATTCAGGAGTGTTTGTGGGTTGTACTGGCAGTGCCCAGGTAAATACAGAAAACATGTTTTTTTTTAAATACAAAAAAACACAATAAATATCAGACATCACACTCAATCTTTTTAACAACCCCCAAGAAAAACAATCATTGTAACGGCAGTATGTAAAATACCATCCCAACATATGAAAAGCACATTTAAAATAGAACATTGGAACCAAAAACCAAAATAAATATCAGTATCCCAAAAATAAAGAGCCAAGGATTAAATACAGGTACCAAACCCTCCACAATAACCAAATAATGCAGTGTGCTAATCCCAGACACTCCACTCAATCTCCATCCCTCATCATAACTGAGCGTAACAGCAGCATGTAAAATGCAGTCAAAACATAAAAAGAGCATTTAAAATACAGCATAGTAACTTAGAAAGTTGATCTATACAACCTCCTTATCAACTCCTTCAAGAAGACCTCATGGTGAACAGGGACATAAAGAAGTTTAAGGTCCCAAATTCACATTTTAATTCAAATGGCACCCCTTACACCAAATAATGAAGGGAAAATGGGAAATCCAGGGTGTGGGTCCATCTGCACTATTAATGAACCCCACCCCCAATGGCTCGCTTACATTATCAAAATTAGTATAAAATAAAAAAAATCAGTATTTTTGGCAGCAGGCATGATCGGTATTTACCTGCTGCAGTCAGGATAGTGATGTAACGGGGGTCACACTGGAGGACTAGAGCTCTTCAGGACAAAACAGTCAATCACAGGAAAGGGCTAGAAATTGCAAGGAATTGTCTTTTAAATCCCACCATGGCCTGCCCCAATCTCACGCTGATGTAAGTGCCCAAATGTTTTCATAAGTGGCCCCCCTGGACCCCTGCTGTCACGTGTGAACATCTGGTGGTGGGGGACAGGAAAGGATCAGGTGAGCAAAGGGAACAGCTTGTGATCATGCTATGTACTTAAAGAAACAGGGCAATGCACTGTAATACCCTAAACAAATACAACAAGTAACCTGGGGACAAAAACATGACACAAATAGCATCAAAGTGCAGATTATTACAAAAGTTCTGAGGTAACGCAAGGGGACATTAATGGTTACAAGCAAGACCACATCTTTAGGGCCCCCTTGAATTGGTTTGGAATCAAGGTAGCGCAATAAGGAAGTGTGATAAATGAGAGCAGGACACGGAATTAGTTACAAAAATATTTTTATTGACAGAAAAGTCTAGTTAAATTACACTAAGAGACTATTACACACATGGGTAGCCATGCCACAAATTAGTACACACATGTTCATGCATTTTGACTAATGAAAGTGCATTTTTTTAATATGGAATCATCCGATTCCATTAATGTTGTCTTACATATTTCTCCACATAGACTATTTAAAAAGCCCATATCAATGACTATATTATACTACTCAAAATCTTGCATACAGTATGTACTGCATTACAAACTTTAGGATCCATTGGTAACCCCTTTTCATGCACAGAGTCAGTCGCTTAAAAAGGCTGAAGCTGATCAAATAATGCCACCCTGTCAGCCTTTGTCTGGGGTGCATAAACAGAAATAAATCTGCAAGAAGTGTTATGCCAGATCCCATCAATTAGAAGAGCCCTTCCAGGTATAATGGCTACTAGCTTCTGTAAGGTAAACCTAAACCCAGGGAATAAAATGCCCACCCCTTCAGCCTGGTCCTGTCCAAAACACCAGTATGAAGGACCCCAGACCCAGTTATTTTTAGCCAATTGCATCGCAGCATAGGAGTGCATCCAGGTTTCTTGTAAAAAGGATACTGCAAACCCATAATCATGCAACAATGAAAATACAGCTGATTGTTTCCTATCTTTGTTTCCTAGTATTCCTTATACTGTGAGTATTTAAAGAGGCCACTAAAAAGGAAGACGTTGGAGATTTAAATACTATTTCCAAAACACTCCCAAAACCATAATATGTTTTTTTTTTTTTTTGTTCTTTTTTTCCTTCTTATTCCCAGGGTGCTGGTCAATGACCATGGACCCTGATTTTGAGGAAACATCTGACACCAAATTGTCTTGTTCTGAATCCCTCCAATTTGTTGAAGCCTCAAATAGATTGTCGGTAACAATTCTCCACCCTCCATCCCTGCTTTAGAAAGTTTCAACCTCCGTCTTCTCGTCCCCAATTTTGATCAGGTGTCCGGGGGCAATGGATGTGGGAAAGATCTTCTGGTATTATTGAATCTTGTATGTCAGTTTCCATTGATGAGGCTGCCCCCTCCTCAGATTGTGTTTCAGTGGGTTGCTGTGATGGGGAACAGGGGGCAAAGTATTTTCTCCCTCTGGAACGCTGTCATTAGCATCTGGGTCTGGAGGGGAAGCAGAGTCCAGAGGAGAAGCAGGGTTACCCCTGGATTCTGCTGACCATGATCTAGGTACATCAGGCTTTGGTTCAGCTGCTGAAGAACCCTTTTGGGCTTTCTTGATTAACTCATCAGGATCCACCATTCTGGTTTTGTTGCAGGCAGCCCAAGGACACTCCTGGAAAAGATGACCATGTTCATCGCATAAATTACATTTTGAGTGGTTCCTGCACTGAGAGCTGGTGTGGTTAAATTCCCAGCAGATACCACAGCATAGTTTATCACACACATTGGACAAATGTGTCCTGGCCTCACACTTATAGCAGGCCTTTTGGCTGTCCTGAGTAAAAACACACTTCACGATCTTTGCCCAAAAAGAAACTATTTGGGATAAGGGAAATCCCTCAGCTGTTTGTCGATGTTTCACCCGAAAATGCCAGCCCCCTGTACAGAAAGCTTCTGAGTCCAAAAGAGCTTCTGGTGCACTGAGCACTTCACAGCGTTGCTGAAGCCAATAGTGAATGTCACAGATATGTATGCTTTCATTCCTGAACATGACCGTAACCATTTTTATCAGGGGTTTTGTGAGGGGGATAACAAAGAAGGGGGTCCATAAAGCGGCAAACCTGCATTGATTGTAGTGCATCAACAATCTCTCCAGACCTGCTGATCTCCAGAAACTTATGTCAAAGTTGTCTTCACCCGGACACATGTATTAAGGCATATACATCTTGAGCCCTAAACCTCAAAGAATCTTTTAACAGTGTCCGCCCCACATACAATCTAGCTGCAAGAGCACTGTGGTAAAATGGTTTTTGAAACTGTCATTCCAAGGTGAAAAAAAGGTTATGAAAAGCACAGTATAAACCTCACATGAAATTAGAAAGAGCGAGGTTGTTTAAAGCAGTAACACTGTTTGATGGTATGTGTGAACACTGAAAGTACTGGCTATACTTTAAATGAAAGAAAACACAAAATGTAGAAAATGAAAGCAAATTAATTTGAAAAAATATAATTACAGATCAAAAGAAAAGAAAAACTAACCCCGTGAACAAGCTCTTTGTAAGAGTGAAACATAGCGGATGAAAATAAAAGAAATTTTGGATAATACGTAGAATCGGAGAGTTTTACTTCAAAGGGCCCCCCGATATCCTCATTTATCTGTAAACAGTTTTCAAGCCTTATTTGGGGTCAGAAGAAAAGAAAAGAAAAGACTCAACCATTACCTACTAGACCCAATACAGTATATCTGCATAAAGGAACCAAGCGAAAACATACAGAAAAAGACTGTTGTGTTCCTATAGGGAAGTGGCCATGATGGTGAAGGAAAAAAGGGTGGCATTCAGGAGGTACAAAGAAATGGAGGGAGGATGACAGGGAAGTGTACCAAATAAAATAGAGGGAAGCAGATAAGGCAATGAGGGTAGCAAAGGTGCAGACAGAGGAAAGCATACCCAAAGGGGTAGCTAAAGGGGAAAGACTTTCACGAGAATAGGAAAGCAAGGGAAGGAATAGTGAGGATAAGGAGGATGACAGAGGGAGACTGCTCAGAAGGGCATCAAGAAAAAGCAGACATCCTGAACAGGTACTTCTGCTCAGTCTTCACAGCTGGGGGAAGAGGTACAGACCACCAGGGAGCAGCAGGAACAATGGGGTGGGGGGAGGTGGACACAAGTCCATTTTCAGAAGAAGAGGCATGAGGAGTCTTGCAGCGCTGAAAGTAGACAAGGCTATGAGACTGGACTGAATATACCCATGGGTACTAAAAGAATTACTTGTTGCACCACTGATGACTCTGTTCAATGGCTCACTGGAAACGGGCTTGGTTCCAGAGGACTAGAGGTAAGCAGACATGGTCCCACTCTATAAGAACAGCAGCGGGAAGGAGTCCTGAAACTATAGGCCAGTCAGTTTCACATCAGTGGTGGGGAAATCAATGGAAACCCTGATTAAGGAAAAGTTTGCAGAGTATCTTGAATCCAATGGGTTACAAGACAAAAGGCAGCATGGATTCGGGGTGGGGGGGGGGAAGGGGTGATATTCACGCCACATAAATCTGATTAATTTCTTTGACTGATTGACCAAGGAATTTAGATCATGGAAGGCCATGGATGTGCCTTATCTGGACTTTCGCAAGGCCTTCGACACTCTGCCACAGGGGAGACTGATAAAGAAATTGTGCAGCCCAGGGATGGGGTCCAAAGTGGTAAACTGGGGAAGAAACTGGTTAATGGATAGATAACAGAGGGTGGTGGTTAACAGCACTCACTCTAAAGAGGGGAGAATGACTGCTCTGTACCACAGGGCTCAGTACTGGAACTGGTCCTCTTCAATATCTTCATGAAAACTGTAACATTGCAGAAGAGCGGGACGGAAACAAGCACCTTTTGGCAGATGACACCAAAATCTATAATAGGGTGGATACTTTGGAGGGTGTAACAGCAAAGAAATGTAAATGAAGCAATTACAGCACAGTGACTGGGTTTTCAGCGACATGGTTATCATAGTATATGTTTTTTTAAAGTTGGCTGTTGTGTTCTGAGAAGTGAAGTTGGCTGCTGTGTGGAGTCAACTTGTGCTGCAGTGAAGCGTAGCGGTTAGAGTCAGTGGCTCAGTGTCCGCTTCCTACCTCCAGCAGACCTTGGCTCAATGCTCCTATTTCCTAGTGTTTTTAATTTTTATTTTTATTTTTTTTAATGTTGCACAATGCTTCATTGCTCCCCCCTCCCCCCAATTTTGTCCCCCTCCCGGGGTTACACTATTAAATTGCCTCTCCCATCTTTCTACCCCTCCCCAAGTTGCATTCCCCTGGAGAATGTCCCCCTCCCAAGTTTCTCCCTATCCCTAGCTGGCCTCGGGTGATGGTGGTTGTTTAAGGAAGGTGTGAGGGGCAGAGCCCCACTGAAAGTCACTGCAGCACAGTTTCTGCAGTTGACAGTTAACTGAGTATAGGGATGGGGAGATGCTGACAGTCACCAAACAGGAAAGGGACCTTGGGGTTGTCATATCTGACAACCTCAAAGTGTCAGGGCAACGTAAGAAAGCAGTGGGTACCATAGGGCTAATGGTCTGTTGCGGTGCATAGGAAGAAGTATCTTCAAAAGAAGGAGAGAAGTGGTATTGCCACTGTATCGATCAATAGTGAGGCCCCGCTAGGAGTGCTGTGTCCAGTTTTGGAGGCCGCACCTCTGAAAGGATATAGATAACTAAAATGCTTCAGGGATTGCACGAGAAGCCTTACAAGGAGAAACTCAGGGATCTCAACATGTACACCCTGGAAGAGAGGAGATAATAGGTGACAGGATGGAGACCTACAAGTACCTCACAGGGATAAACACAGTGCAGGAAGGGACTCTCTTTCAAATGAGAAAAATCAAAAGGACCAGGGGACATGTGATGAATCCAGTGGGGTGGAGTTTAAGAAAGATGTGAGGAAATATTTCTTCACTGAAAGGGTGGTAGATGCCTGGAACAGACTGCCAGAAGAGGCATGGGAATGATCCGGTGCAGAGGGACCGACAGAAAATGTGAGAAGCAGGGGCATCTATTACCAGAGCACCAGTTTTGATAAATTTTGGTGAGATGCCATCAGATCCACAGCTGGATGCAGTGTTTAGTGCTGATAATTCTTTGTGGAAGTCGTGAACTGGTAAGGCCACATCTAGAGTATGGAGTTCAGTACTGGTGCCCACACTTCAGAAAGGACATTAACCTGCTGGAGAAGGTCCAGAGGAGGGCTACAATAATGACAGTGGGTCAGCAGGGTAGGGCATACGAGCAGAGGTTGAGGGCGCTGAACATGTACTCCCTGGAAGACAGGAGAGAGAGAGAGAGAGAGAGAGAGAGAGAGAGAGGGTACTTTAAAGCTTTCCACCATCAGGCAGTCCCAAACCCAATGAGGTAGAGAATTCCACAGGGCAGGGGCAACATAAGCAAAAGCTTGAGCACCAGATGTCTTCAGCTGAACCCAGGGAATCTGTAGCAATCCTTTGTCTGTGGAGCAGAGCGGTCAAGAGGGGCAATAGGGGCGCAGAAGCTCTTGCAAGTAATACAGTCCCTGTCCATGTAGGGATTTATAGGCCAGCAAACTGACCTTGAAGGTAATCCTCCGTCTAACTGGCAGCCCATGCAGCTTGCACAGCACAGGTATAATCTGGCTAGATCAAGAGAGCCCAGTCAGTAACCTGGCTGCCGCATTCTGCACTAGCTGCAGCCAGTGGATGTCCACCCCCAGCAACCCTAGGTACAGGGTGTGATGTCACAAAGGCGTGTCAGTAGGTCGCTGGCTGGAACCAGGCGTTTGATCCGAGTGATGTTCCTCAGATGGTAAAACAAGGTCTTGATGATGGACAACACCTGAGATTTCAGGGTCAGACCCTCATCAAGAATAATGCCCAGACTCCACACCTGTACAGTGGTCCTCAGCTGACAGCCCTCTAGCACAAGACCAGTTGCTTGACCTGCATAGGACCCCTCGACGTGACAAACCAGATCCACCACCAACATCTCAGTCTTGTCAGAGTTCAGCTTCAACCAGCTGGCACACATCCAATCTTGGATCTCGGATAGGCAGTTGTTAATACTGAGGCTGCCAAATCCTATTCTGGAGCAAAGGACATGTACAACTGAGTAGCAGTGCAAACTCAGCCTTTACCACCTTACAATGTCCCCCAGCAGCAACATGTACACCGTGAAGAACATGGGAGACAGCACAGAGACCCGTGGTACCCCACATGGCAGGGAGAAAGCATCGGAGGTATAAATCCCTGACACTGCTCTCTGAAACCTGCCAGTGAGGAAAAAATGCAACCATCTGAGGACTGTACCCAACAGTCCACAGATTAACTGCAGGTACTCCAGCAATATCCCATGGTCCACGGTGTCAAATGCCATGGAGAGATCAAGGAGGACCAAGATGGAATGGCTCCTCCAGTCTCTAGCTATAAGGAAGTCATTGAGCACCCAAACAAAGGCTGACTCAGTACTATGCTTCTTCCTAAACCCTGACTGGAAGGGATCATGGATGTCCTGGATGGCAAGATGGCCCTCCAGCTGCAGCGTGACCATCTTCTCAATAACCTTCCCCGCAAATGGCAGGTTAGAGACCTGTCTGTAGTTTGTGAGACAGTCTTAGTCGAGAGATGATTTCTTGAGGAGTGGGGCCACCTCTGCCTCCTTCAGGGAGTCAGGAAACTTCCCGGTCTCTAATGAACACTGGACTATCTCAGCTAGGACCGGGCCGATGACTTCCATACATCCCACAAAGAGACAGATTGGGCCCGGATCCAAATAACAGCAGGTCGGCTGCATATTCTGGATGACCATCATGACATCCCAGATCGCCACCTAATCAAAAGCCGACCAACTAGCCCGGGGTGTTGCGACCTCCTTCTGATTACCGCTGCTCCCACAAGAGTGGGCTGAGCTGATCTCTGTCCTGAGATGAGAAGTGTGTAACAGCCTCTTACAGGTCGAGGGCAGATACCACTCTGATCCAGTTGGCTGCAAGGAGTCCCTGTATGAATTGGCCTAGGCAGAAAGTTTTGAAGGATCTGGTAAAGGTTATTTTGTTTTGGGGGAGGGAGAGGGCTTTATGGGTTTTATTTTCTACACACAGTCATGCAGTGATCACTGAAAATATCTGGCAGGTTGCCTAAGATCAGAATTCTCTGCAGATGATTTACTAACACCCAATCTATCGTACTAAGACTGAAGGAATTAGAACTGGACACAACTGCATTCAAACTGGTTGCAATTCACAGTTGTGTTTATTTTCTGCTGCAAATTGTGACTTCTTGTTGTAAACAGACACAACTTCTGAAAAAAGCAGCAAGGCTGGCTGGAAGCAAGTGAATAGACACAGAATGCAGGCGGCATGAATTTGCTTCTGTGTCCAACCCTTTCGAAAATTCCCCCCTACTGACTAACTTTCAGTCCTCTTCACCATTAATCAAACACTCCACTCACTTTTCAATTTAAAACCTGTTGCATGGCTCTGTGACTTTAAAAGCACAGGCTGAAGTCTTTCATGCAGGGTGTAAGCTCTCCCTGCCTTTGTTATAGTTTATTTTGTGTTCAAAAACCATGTGCCCCGGTAACCACTACAACTTTAAAAGAACAGATCATGTTGGTTTAGATAGAACACCCAGAGTGAAGATAATAGAGAAGCAGTTTGAATGGAAAGCAGTACATGGAGTCATAAAATGAAACACAGAAACACAGATGTTGTCAACAGAAAAGGACCTTTAGGCTCATCCAGTCTGCCCCCTTGTGCTTTCCTATTCCGCCACTACTGATCCTAGTTGATCATAGGTGTCACTCCCTTCCCCCATTCCTCTTCTGAATATCCCCCCAGCCTATGTCATGCATGCTTGAAGTTCCCCCCAGTCTTTGCCCTCACTACGTCCTCTGGCAGGTTGTTCCAATCATCTACCACCCTTTTTGTGAAGAAGTATTTCCACACATCTCTCCTGAACCTTCCCCCCTTTAGCTTCATTACATGCCCCCCTTGTTCTAGTACTTTCCTTTCTCTGAAATAGACCCTTCATTTGTACATTGTTCACACATGTGAGGTATGTGTAGGTTTTAATCATGTCCTTTCTTGCTCTCCTCTCTTCTAGGGAGTACATGTTGAGTTTCTGCATCCTTTCCTCGTGAGTTCTTGTGCAACCCCTTCACCATTTTGTTTGTCCTCTGTACCACATCGACTCTTTTAATGCCCTTGCAGAGGTGCAGCCTCCAGAACTGGACACAGTACTCCAGGTGGGGCCTCAATAATAAGCGATACAATGGCAGCACCACCTCCCTCCTCCTGCTAGAAACTGTCCAGAGAGAATCTTTAATACCACTGTTCTTCCCGACTCAATTAATGATCACTCTCCAATCCTATATAACTGGTATAAGGCCATTAAACCCCGAGCCAAAACCATTACCAGTTGGGAACTAACAAAAGAGCTGCATGAACCTTTAAAATCCCACCTTAGATAACAGGACTGGTCCCCTACTGATGCCACAGATGACTTGATCAAGCACTTGACTACTTTATTTCTGTGTTTAATGCAGCCTGTGATCTCTATGCCCCACTCTGTAAACATCAGATCAAGGGTCCTAGCAAATCATGTATCACACCACCCATTCTAGCACTTATGACCAGCCAAGACAACATGCGGCATAGGGCCCATGACTCTGGCAAGCAATCTGACTTACAATCTGACTTACAGCAATACAAAATGAACAGAAATGCTTGCACACGAGCTATCCGAATAGCTAAAAGCTGCCACTATAACGATGAGCATACCAACTCTTGGAGAGATAGAAGAACGTTTTGGGGCAAAATAAAGTATGTGACTGGAAAAATAAAACAGCACTGTCAATGTTGGACACTAATGGGGTTTTCACCTAAGACCCAAAGTCATAGCCGACATGTTCAACATTGCATATACAGACCTTAGCTGTGTACTCCCCCAAGACTAGTTTGAGACAGCAGTCAATAACAACACTGATGGCAAAGGAAGCCGTCCAACGGGTCCCACCCCCACCTTCTACTTCAAAATCATTACCAGAAAGGATGCCAAAAAATACATTCAACATGTCCGAGGTAAATCTAGGTTTAGTGGAGACTCACTTGCTCTCCACTCTTCCATGGAATATATGCCGAGTTCCTGCATCCTTTCCTCATATGACTTGTCATACAACCACTTCACCATTTTGGTTGTCCTCCTGTGTACTGCCTCATCCTTTTAATGTCCTTGGGGAGGTGCAGCCTCCAGAACTGGACACAGTACAACAGATGGAGCCTTAACAGTGAGCGATACAGTGGCAGCACCATCTCCTTCTTCCTGCTAGAAATACCTCTCCTAGTGCACCCCAGCATCCTGCTAGCCTTTTCCACTTCTTTGTCATGCTACCCAGCCACCTTGAGGTCATCAGATATGATGATCCTTAAGTCTTTCTTGCTTGGTAACTGTAAGCTCCACTTCCCCCATCTCATACACAGCCCCTGGGTTCCACAGCCCTCAGTGTATAACCTTGCACTTTTTGGTGCTAAAACCCAGCTACCACCCCTACACCATTCCTCTAGTTTCCTCTGATTCCTTTGCTTTCTCTCCATCCCTTCCTGAGTGTCAACCCCATTGCAGATTTTTGTATAATCAGTAAAGACACACTTTCCCCCTCAAGTTCCTCCACAATATGACTTATGAAGACATTGAAGAGGACCAGCCTTAACACCAAACCCTGTGGTATCCCACTAGTTGCTCTCCTATCACATGAGTGGCTACCATTTACCACCACACGTTGACTCCTGTCCTTTAACCAGTTTGATAGGCTTGTCACTTTCTCCTACAACCCCAGGCTGCTTAGTTTCCTAACTAGCCTCCTATACAGCAGTGTCAAAAGCCTTAATGAAGTCCAGACAGGCCATGCCAACTGCTCTCCTTTCATCCACCTCCCTGGTTAACCCAGTCAAAGAAGTCTATGAGGTTAAGGGGGAATTTTATAAAACAACAAAAAGGAGTCCTTGGTTTAGCCAAAGAGTCATTAGCATCTGGTATAAGTTACCAAATTAGTCAGTAGTCCAAGTATGGAATCTTTAAAACAATCTTTGGATTCATACATGGGGTATGAACATACCAGATGTTTCCACTGAATAGTGGCAAATCACATTAATGGCTAATTACTAAGTGATTTATATCTGTTTCTATGACATGATTTCTATGATAGTTTGACATAACCTCCTCCTTAGATTCAGTGCAAAGAAGTGCAAAGTAATGCACCTGGGAAACAAAAACCCAGGGGAAGAGTACACAATGGGATGGGTACTAAGAACAACAAAAATGGAAAGGGACCTGGGGGGTAGTCATATCAGATTACCCAAAGGTAGGCAGGCAGGCAATGTGAGAAGGCAGTAAGGAGGGCTGGGGGGATACTGGGATGCATAGGAAGAGGCATCACCAGTAGAAAATAGGAAGTTGTCATCCCTCTGTATAGACTGTTGGTGTGACCCCATCTGGAGTATAGCATGCAGTTCTGGAGACCCCATCTCCGCAAGGACATAGACAGGATAGAGGCAGCCCAGAGGAGGGCAACTAAAATGTTTAAGACTAAGGAAGCTTAATATGTATAACCTCGGGGAATGGGGGGAGGGGAACACGATAGAAACTTTCAAGTATCTCAAGGGAATCAACAAAGTCCAAGAGGGTAGCATATTTCAGAAAAGAGATGTGTAAGAACAAGGGGGTACAGTTTGAAAATAGAGGGGGGACAGCTCAAGGGTAATGTGAGGAAGTATTTTTTCATGGAGAGGGTGGTGGACACATGGAACAGCCTTCCTGAGGAAGTCGTGAGGTCAATAACAATGGGGGAATTCAAGAATGCATGGGACAGACATAAGGCAATTCTAGTGGGGGGTAGGAGAAGTAGGCTGTTGGTTAACTAGGATCTGCAGCTTATCCAATGGGTAGGGAAACGAGCAGACTAGGTGGACCAAGCATAGAAACATAGGAACATAGAAATTGTTGGCAGGTAAGGACCGCTAGGTCCATCCAGTCTGCCTGTAGGCCCTATGCATTGTATGTGGCCACTGATCCTAAGTGATCAACGGCTTGTCATCACTCCCTCCCCACTCAGAGTTCCCTTGTACTTGTCCCAAGCATGCTTAAACCCCTCCACTGTGCTTGCCCCCACTACCTCCTGTGGCAGACTATTCCATATGTCGACTACCCTTTCTGTGTAGAAAAACTTCCTCACATTACCTCTTAATCTACCCCCCTCCAAATTCATATTGTGCCCCCTTGTTCTAGTACTTTTTCTACATTGGAAAAGCTCCCCTGCCTGCACCTTATTTATACAGTGCCCTTAAGGTACTTGAAAGTTTCAATCGTGTTCCCCCGCTGTCTCCTCTTCTTCAGTGAGTACATATTGAGGTCCCTTAGTCTCTCCTCATGTTTTGTGGTGTAAGCCCTGCACCATCTGTGTTGCCCTTCTCTGGATAGTCTCCACCTTATCTGTGTCCTTGCACAGGTGTGGTCTCCAGAACTGCATGCAGTACTCCAGGTGAGGCCTTACCAATGTTTTATACAATGGCATCACAACCTCCCACCTCCTGCTAGTGCTACATCTGCCTCTGCACACCAGCATACCACTGGCCCTCCCTGCTGCCTTTGTACACTGCTTTGATACCTTAAGATCGTCAGAGATGATAACCCCTAGGTCCCTTTACTCCTTCGTGACAGTCAGCTCCTCTCCCCCCAACCTGTAGCTCTCCCAGGGTTCTCTCTTCCTAGGTGTATTATTTTGCACTTCTTTACATTAAACCTCAGTTGCCACATCTCTGAAAATATTTCAAGCTTCTCCAGGTCCCTCTTCATTTTCTGCACCCCTTCTGGAGTATCCACCCTGTTGCAGATCTTGGTGTCATCTGCAAACAGGCAGACCTTTCCTTCCAGCCCCTCTGCAATGTCACTAACAAAGACATTGAACAGCACTGGTCCTAGTACTGATCCCTGAGGTACCCCACTGGTCACTCCCATCTCCCCAGATTGTACCCCATTTACCACAACCCTCTGTCTCCTGTCTGTTAACCAGTTCCTAACCCAGTTCACCACCTTGTCTCCCATGCCCAGACTACTCATCCTGTTAATCAGCTTTCTATGTGGGATATTGTCGAAGGCTTTGCTGAAATCTAGGTATGCGACATCTACTGCCTGATTAAGTTCCCTTGTTACCCAATCAAAAAAACTATTAGGTTCGTTTGACATGACCTTTCTGCTGTGAATCCGTATTGTCTCAGATCCTGCGCACCACTGGATTACAAATGTGTCACTATCCTTTCTTTCAGCAGTGTCTCCATGATCTTTCCCACCACTGAGGTGAGGCTGACTGGCCTGTAGTTCCCCGCCTCCTCCCTACTACCAGTTTTGTGCAGTGGGACTAGATGTGCTCTACTCCAGTCCTCTGGAACGACATCCGTGTTGAGTGACTCTGTGAACAGGGCCACCAGAGGTGCTGCTAGTTCCTTTTACAGCTCCTTTAATATCCTCAGGTGGATGCCGTCTGGCCCCATGGCCTTATCCACCTTCAGCTTTGTGAGTTCTTCCAGAACTCTCTCCACTGTAAATGGACTTGTGTTCACTTCTCCCCCCCATTGCTTCTGCACCCCAACTGTGATCCTTGATCTTTCCCCTCCTTAGTGAATAATGATCAGAAGTATTTGTTGAGTATGTCTGCCTTGTCCAGATCCCCCTCCTTACACTCTCCCTCCTCTCCCTTGAGTTTCACAATCCCCCCCTTGGTTTTTCTTCTTTCACAAATGTACCTATAAAATGCCTTATCCCCTTAGTTTACAGACTGTGCTAAGCTCTCTTCTGTCTGTGCCTTCACCCTCCTAACAGCCTTCCCTGCTTCCCTTAGACATTCAAGGTACACCTCCCTGTCTTCCTCCCTTTGGCTCCCCTTATATTTCCTGAAACTCAGCTTTTTAGCCCTGACCTTGTCCCTCATCTCTTTGGAGAACCATAGTGGTTTCCTTCTTCTTTTCCCTTTGGTCACTATCCTAATGCACTGGTTTGTTATATCCACTATGGCTTCTTTCTGTTTCTTCCATTATTTTTCCACCCCTCTACTATCTCTCCCTTCCCCAGGACTGCTTGTATACATCTACCCATTTCAGTGAAATTTGCCCTCCTGAAATCTAATACCCTTGCCCTTGTATGGCTCGATTGAGTCCATGTCTCCATGCTGAACCACACCATGCGGTCCTTATCTGCCATCAAAGTCTATGTTTCTATGTTCCTCCCTGTGAAACTGTGCTGCTGGTTGTCCTGCAGCCCTTTTGCTTCCAGGTGCTCCACAAGCCTCTCACAGAAACATAGAGACATAGACTTGGACGGCAGATAAGGACTGCTTGGCCAACCTAGTCTGCCCATTTCACTTCCTTTGGTAGTGTCTCCATTAACTTCCCCATCATTGATGTGAGACTGACTGGCCTGTAGTTGCTGGCATTCTCTCTACTGCTGCTTTTGTGCAGAGGGACCACATCAGCCCTCCTCCAGTTCTCTGGAACTGCCCCCATCTCGACTGAGGTGCTAAAAAGCACTGCCAGAGGGGCAGCCAGCACTGTGCTCAGTTCCAGAATCTTTGGACGAATCCCATTTGGTCTTATCACCTTATTCTCCCTTAAGGCCTCCAGTCCCTTCTGAACCCTCTCCACTGAGGATGGACTTGTGTCCATTCGCCCCACTCCCTGATGCTTACTGCAGCATGCTGGTTCTTTCCATCGTCTGCTGTGAAGACTAAGCAGAAGTAATAATTTAGTATTTCCGTTTTCTCTTGATCTTCCTCTGCATAGTCCCCCTCGCCCTCCTTTTTTTTTTTATCACAACATTATTTCTACTCCCTGCGGCTTAGTCTGCAATCATCCAGCCACCGTCCTCTGCACCCCGTGTGATCCCTGATGGCTCACTCATACAGGGCTAGCATGCATAGTGCCTGTGGTGGGGACCCCCTAATCCCAAATGCTAGGCCTGAATCTAATACCCAGGTGCAATTCCATATGGATCCAAAGGGTGTGCAGAGGCATGGCCATCAAGCCACCATGACTGACTGCCATTTTCCACCATGTTTTTGTCCCCCTAGGAGTACGGATGTGCAATGATGTCTGGGCACACATGTTGACATCTGCTGTATTCCTCACTCTAGATGCACTGCGACTATAGAACCCCGATCTCCATCGGGGGCCACTGCAGCACAGTGCGAGCCCTGAACCCTCCCCAGGGAGAGGAGAGTAGTCATCTGATGCTCAATCCCTTCCCTCCCCAGCCAACCCCTGACAGCCCAGGCTCATTCCTGAACCTGGGTCACTGGCGTTGCACAAGGAGTGACGTCCAGTGCCTCAACCCTCAACGCCACCGGGCCAGTGAGCTTCCCTTCCCTCCTGATTCTAACTATCCCTCCCCTCCCCTTCTCATCTTCTTTTCTCCCACATATCTTAAGAAGGTCTTGTTCCCTTTTTTTGACCTCTTTAGCTATTCTGTCCTCTGTTAGTGCTTTAGCTGCTCTCATCCTCCTTCCTGCCTCCTTTTGTTTTTCCAGCTGTACCTCCCTCTCTTCATCCTTCTTCTGGTCTACTTATACTTCCTAAATACTGTTTTCATCTCCTTCACTGCCTTTGCCACCTCCTTGGAGGACCATAGCAACCTCTTCCTCCTCTTTCCCTTGTGCACTTCCTTCAAACAGCATGCTATGGCCCAGACTATGCTCTCATTAATCTTTCTTCATTGAGCCTCTACTTTCCCTTTGCCTTCTCCCCTTTTAAAACATTCTCTGAGGATTTAGGAAGTTTCCCATTTCTTTAAACTCTGCCCTCCTGAATTCCAAGAGCCCTCATCTTAGTGTTTTTTTCCCTGTCCAATCCATATGTGAAACCACACAGTATTTGGATCAGTTGTACACTGGAGACTACCCAATGTGATGTCAGCAATGCTGTCTCTGTAAGATATCAGAAGAGAAGAAATATCAAAATTGTTTGGTTTCTGTGCATCTCTCCAAACCAAACACAAACTCTTGAGCCTAATTCCCAAAACAAGACATCATGGGTTTGCAAATCCTTGCTCAAGTCGGGTTGACAATGCTTCATCAGACCAGATGTTGCTGTTTAAACAGGCACAGTCCAGGGACTTTCACATGGAACATATTCTTCCCCTGTCTTTGCTACATTACTGCCTAACTCCAACTGGACTCTGATAACATTCCGTGCTGGTTATGAGACAGCAATCTGTCCCTCAGTGCCAAGAGAATGGTGTTCATTGACTCCAGGAAGAGGCTTGCCCAGCTCTCCCCTCCCCCCCCTTCCTTACCCTTGATGGTACTATGATCGATGATGTCTTGTTGTATTTTAGGTGCCTTGGGCTCTGACTGTACTGCCATCCTGATTTTTCAGTGTACGTGGATGTCATTCACCATGAGTTCCACCTCAAATGTGCTGCACTTTACAGGAGCAAAGCATACATCCCACTTCATGTCTGACATGAGAGCATCTCGAAGATGATCCTCAACATCTTTGAGAATGGTAACATCATTTACAAAGCTGCTCCCAAGTCTGCCCTTGCCAGACTGGACCCCCTCTTTCACTCCTGCCATTTTGCCCTGGACTGTCCCCCTTGCACCCACCACCACTCCCTGTACTTCTTTCATCTCCAAATTCTGGCTTGGCTCCCTTCATTCCTACCTATCTTTCCTCTCTCTTCTCATTCCCCTGATGGCCTCATGCTCACTTCGCAACATTAATTCTCCCCCACCCCCGAGAATCTACTGCAGGCCACGCTGCTTTCTCCTACTGTTTCCCTAAGCTCTGGTTCCCGCTTACACTGTCCATCCACTCTGCCTCGTCCCCATATTTCCTTAAGCCTCTCCTTTGTTACTTCACAACTCACTTCTGCAACTGACAAGGGGGTGGAGCAGAGCGGCAAGATGGCCACAACGCTGTTCCACTCCTCGAGCCTCTATTAGTGCTAGCGGTGATGTTTCTCCTTTCCTTGACAGCCCCGGGTTTTAGTTAACTTAAAATGATGAATGATGAATGAAACTTACTCTATATTTGCATTTGGTCAGTTTTGCTGATGTCACCTCTGACTTGATGTTTTGTGGCATCCCGTTTTGTGTGCCCGGTTGGTGTTGAATGCTGAGCATTTGGCATTTGGCACAGTATACCAAGTAATGTTGGAATAGTATTTACAAAAGAAAAGTGAGAGAAGTAGGGAAAAGAGAGAGAAATCCTCTCTTCTCTTTGAACTAAGTCACCGCTGCTGCACTTAGGCTTTAAGTTTGAGAAATGCCGGTGTCCGGTGCTGTTCAGTGTAGTGGTTGAGGCGCTGCAGCTCGATACCCTTGAGTGGGAGAAACTGGGAGGATATCCAAATGAAGCTCTGAAATTGTCCGTGTGGATCAAATAAGAGCTGTCCCAGCACTTTGAGTATTTTAAATGCAAAAACTCATTGATAAAAGGTATGCCAACTTTGTCTGAGAGTGTTAATGGTTTGTTACTGATAGTTAAATTTACTACGCTCAGATTGAGCGATGTTGTCTTCTTTTCTAGGTGTTGGCCTGAAGCTCCATATATCCAACCTGGAAAAGATTACAAGGGCTATTATATAGTTACAGTGAGGAAGACAAGGAGTATCAATGAGAGGGACATGTAGTACTGCAAACTTAAAAACTGAGTCGGAAAAGAAGGAGGAAAACGCTGCTGCTTATGGTCATTCCTCCAGTTGGAAATGATGCGCCCAGTCTGGCTACTCAAAGTTGAAGCCAGTATGAAGCTAAGTTTGTGTGTCATTTATTTGTTATTAAGAGTTTAAAACATGGCTCAATAACTCGGTTGCCCACCCGACAGCGACAGTTCAACAGCGAGGTCCCCTACAGCGACTACAGCGCCATGCCACTGTAGGGAACCCACTGGAACCTGGCACTGTCTGTCGGGGGTCCTGCATCCCCACTTCAGCTCCAAACTCGGGAGTTGAAAATCCTTAAAGTGAGGGGTGCGGGGGACGGCCTCATGTAGGGGTCTGGGGCAAAGTCCCCAAAGATGACACATTCAGCCGATAGAAACCAGCAGCCGACTGCACAATGCAGTCGTCCTCCCGGTTTTGCTGTCAGGGAGTTCAATGAATATTTTGTCGAACACTCTTCGTCGATCCTCAATAACTAAGTAACAGAACAATGTTTTCCTGGGACACTGAAAATGGCTCCTAAGAAATGGTGCTAAATGCTTTCATACCATCTAGTAAGGCACAAATTCCCTTTATCTCTGGAACATGGGCTGAACTCTTAAGTGTACTGACAGCCTGTTAGGGAATCTAAAAATCAGTTCTAACTCAATGAATATTATTTTCAGGATGGTGTGCCATTTTGAATTGAGATCGCCAGTTTAAGGGTTAAACTTAAAGGTTTGTATGCTTATCAGCAGTCTGAACTAAGGAGCTCAGCCCCCTAATAACTTTATTTCACACTGGAAGACTTTAAAAAAGCCCTGGGTGAAACGCTAGAAAAAGCTTTACAAAAGAAAATAAATGGAATAGAGACATAAAACTTGCCAGTTGCCCCTTAGCTCCACTTGAGTTTATGATGCAAAGCACTAAAATGCATAAGGAAAAACTTCAGGGTCACTGAAACTAGACTCTATTTTGGAGACAGTCATTTTGGCGAATGGAATCTGGGCTGGTAACAGCTGTTTATACCTGTATTATTCTTTGAAGCTTCAATATCAGGACCCCTTAGAAAAGGGAAAGCTGTTTCCTTCTGGCAGACCTGCAGTGTATCAGGGTTCCAAAATGGAAAATTGACCTTTGTATAAAGACTGCTCGAAATGCAATAATTTTTTTTCAAGCTTTTGTGAACATGACTCTAGATTTCAGATTCCCTATGAAGGACCATGACAAGGCACCACTGAGAAACTTTATTTGGTATCCCGGGTTTTTGCTGACCTAGCTACTAATTTTAAGGCATGGCTAAACTATTAAAAGTGCCACAGAATTAACTGGGTCAACTTATTGAGCCAAGTTCACCTTAATGCTTTTGATTTAGTGGTTCACTGTCATCAGTATTACATCTGTAAGGCTGCATGGCAAAGCCATGCTGTCTTTTTGCTATGAAGTAGATTAGAAGAGGGACTTGCAGAACAGATATTGTGTGTAATTACATGGCGATGCAGTCACTTTCATAGCATTAGTTTTTCACAGCCTTTCCCTCCGCCAGACCTCACAACCCCCTCTCCCTCCCCTCCTGCAGGGGCACTGAAGAAATAGTTCTGTAGAGTATTTAAAAACACAGGATATGATCACCAGTTTCTAAGTTTATTCTGCTGTCGGTTGATAATATGACTGACACTAGGCCCCAGGGGAACTCTAAGCAAAAGGCAGATATTGATGACTTTCCGGTCAGAAAGTGTTAGATTACAGTGAAATGTTGCAGACAGAGGAATAAACTACTTATGGTTATTTACACAGCTGGCTCCAGGTAAATTCACATAGATTACTGTTTCTACATATTGACATAGTTTCCCTTCATGGTTCAAAACAAATTTGTTTTTCAAATGTTTAGTAATGTAATCCCCTGCTTTCTCAAAACTTTTCACAGTAGAGAGGTGCTCAAAACAAATACCTTTCAATACAGTTTGCAGTAATAATTGTTTAAATAGTAGTAGGACAGTACTGGGGTTGGCAGTGCTGATTCAGGGATGATATACTTTTCAGGGTATGCAGAGGGGAGAGGATGTGTTGGTGGGATTAGAAGGAAGTAAGACTGAAGGTTCCAGTAGTGATCTGTAGACTGGGACAGACCTTGAGGAAACAGGCTGCAAAATGAGGTGCGGGTACTGGAAAGCAAATATATAGGGGTGGTCAGTACCAGTGGATCACGTATCCAAGTAGTACCCACAACCTCATTAGTCCAGCTGTAACCCCTAGGTGGTGCTATCTCTAGTGTTACACCCCTGCCTACTACCTAGGAGCTAGGCTGGGGGGGTTGGCTTCATTTAACTTATAACAAGTCTAAACATGATTGCACAGTGCCTCCACTCAGAGTATGCTTTATGTGGGCTAGCTGTTAACAGGTATAACCACCTGAAATGTTATACCACCCATGAATACCCTTTACCACCCCCAGACATGACCCAATAGACATTTCCCCACTTTTCAACATTTTGCAATTAATGACTCTCTCTAATAATATGCTCACACACAATGATTTTCCAAAACAGTAATAACAAGATTTATTTGGGGGGACAGATAGGATGGGAAACAGGAGGAATAGAGGTTGTGCTGACTGCTATTTACAAATGTATAAGAGTTTGGTTTTGTGCTGGTGAACCCGCCAGCTGGGTGGCTATCTAGATAGCAGAAAAGACATATGTAATGTTAGATTCATCTAACATGATACCCAGAGCCCAGGCTATCTAACTGCTGACTAAAATCAGATGTTACACAATTATTTCACCACTAGTACAGGTCTCAGATACATATGAAACCCCGCAGTCTCACACTATACATTGGGTATCCAGATACCAAACTCCTGGATGTTGCAGGCCTGGTGGATGTTGCAGCTGGTTATGTTGGCCGGCTTTGATTAGGAGGGAGGGGTAAACTTGGAAACAACTTTCAACAATGGCTGTTGATTTTCGTAGCAGAGGTACAGGGGTTGCCCTGCTTGTTGCAGATGGGCAGGGATTGTCCTGCTTGTCGAAGAACTGAACATTTCAGAAAAGGCAACTGATCCAGGTTATCTTGGCTAGATCTTGGATTCACAAATCCTGAATATTCAGCACAGTGAAAATTGTAGTCACATCCAGTACACTTACATACCAATACTTTTCTTAAGTATCTTTACTATCAGGCAAAGTCACATCCAGTACATTTAGATACCAATACTTTTTCTCAAGCATCTTCACTATTAGATAAGTCAAGCAATGTGGAAATATGTCATTTCCAGATGTATAACACAGACATAGCAAACTCTAGGGCCTCATGTCCTTATTGAAGTGACAATGCAACTATGGCTTGCAGCTCCAACAGGGCAGTCTTGATTCATAGAGAGTACAAATTGAAATCGGCACATTTATATGATTCTCAGGTATTGCAGAACTGTCCTGGGCCCTCTTGGGTACCCCCAGCAACAGTTGCAACCTGCACTATACAGTCTCTAAATGCACCGCACTGGGCCAGCTGGGCGGCAGGCAAAGTGAAACAGAACAGCTTCTTAACGACAGTCTCTTGAGGGCAAAGCAGCCCAGACTGATTACTCTTACAGTCTCTCTCACCTAGAATATAGAGAGCATGTCGGCCCCAAGATTACTTATTTCTTCATCCTTACAGTAGCTCCGAACAACTACATGGGCAGACAGGCCCATAAATTAACTTGCAAGATACTTTTTCCTTGCACCTTGGTTACAAAGGTACTCACGCAGGTCCTCCATGGGTGATCATCTGCTACAGAAGGCATCCTGTCTTCTTCTGTCCTCTCACGACTAAGCTTCTGGTCAGTGCTCTCACTGCTGCTTGGTGACATCTGGTCTTTGGTCCACATCTTTTCCAGACGTGGGAGGGAAGGCTAGCACCTGGAGAACAAATCTGGCAACCTCCAGGCTAGCAGTTGCAACTTTGCTAAATTACTTAAATAAAACAACAACAACCCCTCCTGGATGGAGGGGCTTAGATGGATTGCCCAGGCCCAGAAGCATAGCAGGGGCCTGAGCTCCCACCCCTGTTGGGGCTCTCTACAGGCTGGAATCTGCTCTGACTTCCCTTCAATCTGGCAAAATGCTGGCTTGCACTGTATCTTATAGGGCTTTTCCAAGGCTCCTGACTGGCTGTGATGACGGGGTGATTGACTTCTGACTGGTTGGAGGACCTGTCACTCACAGAAATGAATAATGCATGAAGCTTACTCGATGCACTGTTGGGCTGGTGTTTTGGGGCCTAGAATTAAGTCCCTGTAAGTCCCCATAAGCGCTTGGTATTTTTCCATGAGCTGTTGTGAATGTCCCACAAGTCCTGGCTTTGTTTTCCTGGCTTTCCAATTGGCTGTAGCTGCTTGCAATGGCTGCTTAACCCACTATCCCTTTAGCAGAATTAGCACAGTCCTGAATAAAAGTTCATGTGCAGCCAGAGATAACAAGATATTTGCCCCAGTGCCCCACAGTTCTGTAGCTCAGGTTGAATTTTTGCTGTCTCCGCAGAGTGCCTGAATTGCTCAGTTCATTTTCCTGTCGCTGATGCCAGTGTTTAAGGATGCCTTGTAGCAGCAGACAGGCTGACACTTTGAGTCCCAATAATTGTCTGAAGTAACCAGAAGCAGAGTATTTAATTTTAAACACTTGTGACACACTTTCCCCAATATGCAGCAGCAGTTACAATTTAATAAAAACATCTCCTTTTCTCGTCTGCAGCCGAGAACAGCTGCCCTGAGGGCAGACAGGCACTAATGAATATTCAAACCTGATCGGGGCTCAGCTCATGCATATTCAAATGAGCCCTGATTTAACACCTTACATAATTTCTTCAATTTCTGTGGGAGCGGCCTGTCTGTGATCACCAGGTCCCAATTAGGTGAGAGGGATCCCGGGACCGATGGATCACTCCTCAGAACAACCGCAAAATGAAGCGCACCTTTTCCACTTATGCTATTTTCGCTGCCCTGGGGGAAGACGCAACAGTGGGAGATTACGATCAGATATTTTTTTTAGCCCCAGACGGGCTGGATAAGGACCTGGGCTGTAGGCTGTGGCACTAGAAGGACAGAAAAGGACTTGGGGAGGCCAAACAAGTTACTGGGCAGATCAGGAGAAACCTGTGAAGAGCAGAAGGAGACAAAGTGGTAGGGCTGCGGGTAAGCCCAAGGCAGGCTTTTTTAAGGACCTCTGGTTGCAGGGGGGTTAGACAGCAAAAATCTGTTTAAACCTAATCTTAGCTTTAAATGGTAATATTTTACATTTTGGGGAAGAGTTGCCCCTTGAACAAATTCTAGGTGCGCCCCTGGTGATCAGCAGTGCAGAAAAGTACCAGAACTCTGTGTGCAAAATCTGGTTTGTATGGTGCAGAACAATTCACAACTGCCCATAACTCAAATAAGACACCTCACCTCTACTGGTTTCGCAGGATTACTGCTTCATCACCTTCCTGATGACACAATCGTCCTGTAAAACTGGTTGAGGTGTCTTACAAGGTCCAAAACTGAGGGTGGTTGTAAATTATTTTGCTTACAATAAAGATGGTTTTGCACACAGAAGTGTGATGCCTAAGACTTAATATTTTACATTTTGTTTTCCAATTGTTAAACCAGAAGTGGCACACTAAGCGGAAAGCTTGTTTACAGGTGCAACCTGGGAGCACAAGGAAGTCAAGTAACTTGCTCACGGTCACACAGTATGCAAGTGGGAGCTGTTGGATTCATACCCAGGTCTCCAGATTTGCAGCTTAGAGCCTTAAACCACTGCGCTATACTGCCTCCCTTGCTTGTAATAAAGTTGATTTTGCACACAGAATTGTGATGCCTAAGACTTAATATTTGACATTGCACAGATTGCATGGTGAAGCCGAGATTGCTGTCCCTTTGAGTGCATAAAAGTAGCCTAGCACCATGATACTCAGTTAGGTAAACTATAGTAGTTGAGTTTTTGAATGCATATTCACAGTGCCCCCCATGGCACCCACAACAGGATTTATGCTAGCCACTGTGGAGTGACAGGTGAGGCTAAAAACAGGCAGATTCAATTCCACCATTGAAGTTAGCTCTAAAGCCAGAGGACTGGGCATGCAACACCAGAGGGGGACAAAAGCTGTTCTAAAAAAGAAAGTGTCTCCAAGTAACCCTGACTCTTCAGTATCCCAGTTATATTTCAGTGGTGCTCTCCTGGTTCATATTTAGGGAAATCACCTTCTGGCTAACTTCATTGCTGTGTCTCACAGCTTGCTAACTTCTTTAAGGTGCTAGAAGCTATAGTGTGGCAGAAGCTTGTGCAGAATCAGGAAGGGGAGTGTAGACTTCCTCACAGCATCGTCAGTGTGCAAACTGCTCTGCCCTCCCCTGTCAGGTGCTCCATGTCACTACTACTATGCCTTAATGGAGCAGGTGACCTCAGGAGAGATAGCTGTACACAACAGAAAGAAAGAATAGATGTGCAGAACAGCATGATGTAGTAACCTACTGACAATGCCAAGTTGCAAAAATCCAAATACTTCAATTAATTCAAGGCAGGTTAGACCGGAGGCACACATCGCTGTGTGCAGGGTCTTTGAACTATAATGGAGCAAGTGCGTTGTGGGAGGGTGAAGACTTAAGGTAGCCAAGATTTATATACTATTGCTCCCTCCCTAAAATTATAGATCAGGAGGGGAAGGGACCCACCATTGACATATTGGTCACAAAACTAAGGGGGCTTAGGTGGGTTTGGAGGTATCCTTGACTTCTAGCATGCAGTGTCAGGGAACCAAACCTATTTAACAAAAAAAAAAAAACAGATTGTGGTGGAGGGTGAGAAATTAATGCATTGGGAAGAGAGTGAATGACTTAAGAAAAGGGCTGCACAAACCTCTAAATGTTCTACCTTGCGAACTTTCTGAGTAGAACCCAAAAAAGTTCTACCTGGTTCTACCAGGTAGAACCCAGTAGAATCAGGTTCTACCATTTATAATCAAGTTCTACCAAGTGAAACCAGGTTCTACCAAGTAGAACCAGGTTCTACCAAATAAAACTAGTTCTATTATGTAAGAAAACAAGTTCTGCTAAGTAAAACCAGGTTCTACTGTACATGGTATAACAAAGTTCTATAATACATAACGCAAAAAAAATTTACATGGTTCTACTTAATTAAGAAATCCACAGAAGTATTGTTTTTTGTTTGGGAAAGTGCATGTAGTACTAAGAATGGTATAAATACAGTTAAGTATTGCAAAGCTTTGGTGCATAGGATTCTGTCTCGGTGCTCGAAAGCTTTGCAAACTTACCATTCTTAAAGTTAGAATCTTAGTATTACATGTATATTCTCAAACATGTAAATAAAATATGGATGTTTTTATAGTTAAGAAGAACCAGGTGGAATGTGCTACATGCTTATATATTATAGAACCACCTGGTTACCCAGCAGATGCTTAAAAATAGTAGTGTTGAAACAGATTTAGCAGGGAAGGTCAGGGATGATATATGACTCATATATTATCCTCACAACTTTTAGCTTTTTAAATCTGGTTACAGGCAGCCCAAAGGGTTAACTCCTGAGCTACACTCTGTTACAATAATTTAAATCTTCCCCACTGTTAGACTCGGGTACTAATAGAGCCCAGTTCAAAATAAACATTGGTACCTATAGCTTCAGTTACCAAATAAGTACATGGTCAGAGAAGTTTACTTTACAAAATGTATTTAAAAATCCACACAATGTGGTAAAGCAAAATGCCACACTGCCCCCAGTGCTTCTGTACCTTACCTTCCTCAGTGCCCCCCGAGAAGGCATATGCCGAAGGCTTGGGGCAGTGGCATTTTGCTTTACCTGTTACTGTGTGGATTAAATTATGTTTCTACTTTTAAACTTTGTTAGTGTAGTTATTAGCTTGGGGCTTTCTGTTATTCTGAGTAACTGTCAATGTTAGTAATACATTACCCACCATCATTTTCTCCTTTCCCTCTAGTACACTCTCCTGCCCTGATCACTGTACCTCCCAAAGGTAACAATGTCAATATTACTTCATTTGTCCTGCCCTCCCAAACATCTGCCCCTTCCTCATCTTTACTCAGAATAATTGAAAAACCCATAACAGTATACCATCTGCAAATTGAGCTTATGATACCAGGTCATGTGCATGGTTTGGTGTCTAACAATGGAGGGCGAATTGTATTTGTAAGAGGGAGTGTCCCAGGGGTTTGGAGGGCTTGGAGTTTCGGATGGGGGCTAGGGTAAGATCAGTGATTTTTTTTTTTATTCTCATGCTAGTCAGTTAGTGCAGTATGTGGGAACATCATTTTGTAAAATCTGTTTTTTCATTTTCATTTTACAGGTTATGATGAAAACAGTTGCTATCTGGTGAATGGTTCCTTCAGATCAAAACATTGGATGTCATTGGGTTCAACACTGAAATTGGTAATGTATTGTAAAGTTGACATTTTACAGCAAAAAAAAAAAAATTAAATTAAATTCCCATCTGGAACTGAACCAGAAGAACAATTATTTATTATTTATTTATTCTATTAATGTTTTTGTTTGTTAACAGCCAGTGATAATTCATTGAGAGTGTATTTTGTAATAAAAATCAAATAAAACAAACGAAGAGTTGCGTGACAATGTGTAGTCATTTCTGGTTATTTTAGCTGAACTGCTATATGCAGTGGTCCTTCAGTTTCTGGTGCTAGTCAGACTGGGCCTTAGTGACACATGAGAAGTTGAACTAGCAGTGGATGTTTGTTTCTGAAATTATTGGAAATCCAGGATGAGGAGGAGACAGGGGAACTCACCAGTGGAGGAAAGACAGCTGAAAAGGCTAGTGGCTACTACTGGCAACAGAATCCTTCACCATCATCGTCGTCATCATCAGCGTGGCATGATGCCATCTGTGTGCTGTCAACTTGCATAAATTTGGGACAGTATATGTTTTTGAATTGAGGCAGGTTCATTTTTAAAAAAGTGAGCCTCTCTGCATTCTTCGTGGAAAGACATGTTCTTTTGTCATTCACTATTGTCCCAGCAGCACTAAAAATTTTCTCTGAATATGTGCTGGCAGGTGGGCAACTGAGGTATTCAATTGCGATCTCAGTTAAAGAAGGCCAGATCAATTTTTTCTGTTGCCAATAAAGCAATGGTTCATCACCTGCGGTGAGATGTGTAGTCTCCTCCATATAATCCTTAACCATTTTTGCAGCAGGGACTTCTGGTACCACTTTTGCCATCTGAGCCTTCCCAGCTGTCTTTATTAGACCAAAGTCTGATAGCATGTCCCACATTGGTTTGTCCTCTTGTAGTGTAGCAGCAGTTCTGGTTTGCATTTGATGAGCCAAAACATCAGTAGTGGTGGCAGCAGCAGCAGCAGCAGCAGCAGCAAGAGCCGATTGTGCACCCTCCCTCTCCACCAGATTTTGTTCAGAATTTGAATGTTGCCAAAAGGGCACTGATGATGTACTACTTTTCTCAACTATACATACTGACACTTTCTCAATTAACAGTTCACAATAGTGTTCCAGGTCTTTAAAGTCATGTGGTTTGAAGAATATCTCAATTTTATCCTTAAACCGAGGGTCTAGAAGTGTGGCCAAAATGTAATGTTCTGCTTTGTACATATTTACAATGCGCTCGAAGCCAGGAAGGTTTGTATCATTTTTCCAACAAGTGAAGGTTTGTATTATTTTTCCAACAAGTGATGCAGCATTGATGTCATCATTGACAAAGAACTGTGACTCAAGATGCTGCAGTCTCATCCTGATGAGTGAAATTAAGGGTAGGCTCTGACTTAGTTTGGCACCATCAGAGCTCACCACTCAGGTAGCCTCCTCAAAGGGTTTAAGAATACAACAAAGACTCTCCATCAGATGCCACTGATTGGGGCTGATATTCACATCTCCTTTCCCAATGCCATGTTGGACTGCATATTGATGAATGGCTTTCTGTTGTTCACGCGTTCTCTGCATCATATAGTAAGTGGAATTCCACCAGGTTGGAACTTCCTGTATCATCTGGTGGAGAGGGAGGCTGTTTTCAATCTGAATGTGCTGCAACAACTTTTGGGCTTTCACAGAATGGCTAAAGTGGGTGCACACAGTGCGGGCAGCTGCAATCAAGTTCTGCACATTTTGGTTCTCACTGATAAAGTCTTTTACCACCAAGTTAACAGTGTGTGCAAAGCATGGTACGTGTGTAAACCTACCAAGTCTTACTGCTTTCACAATATTTGAAGCATTGTCAGACACTATAAACCCTGGTTGCAAGGACTTTGGAGTCAACCACTCAGCAAACTTTTCTTCAAGGCCCTCTAGAAGATGTTCCACTTTGTTGTCTTTTTCAAAACCATAAATGCATAAAGCTGCCTGCCTTCGAACTGTGAAAGACCCTTGCTTCTTGCTGCTGCTGCAACAACCAGTGCCACTACATGATGATGATAATGATGATGAGGAGGAGGCAGAGGGAGAAAAGTTTACCCAATGACCAGTCATAGCCACATAGTCAGTCGTCTGACTACTGGTCCACATATCTGTCATGACATAACCCTTTTTACCCATTGAACCTTTCAGAGCATCAGACACGTTTTTCTGAACAGCATCACACAAGTCTGGAATGGCAACACTGGAGAAATAGGTCCAGCTGGGGACGTGATACTTTGGCACAGCGATATCCATGAGTGCTTTAAAACCTGGGTTAGCCACAAACGAGAATGGGGGCAAGTCAGTGGCTATCATCTCCCCAATTGCCTTTGTCAATTGCCTTGCCTCAGGCCTGTTGGGCTTATATTTCTGTGACCGCTCAAAGCAGTCTTTCAAAGAAATTTGATGCTTGCTGCTATCACCTGATTTTCTGGGCTGCTTCCCTTTACCTTTACTACTATGAGGGGCGGATGTTGTGGCCATGGATGGTATATGACTCCAGATGGGCTGTGGTGGTGGACTCAGAGGGGTAAAGAAATGCGAAGTTGAGGATGCTGTGCTTTGACTGGAAAGAAGACTTTCATCATCCTCCACCTCCGCGTCAGTTACTTCATCCTCTTGGTAAACATCCATTATCTCATTCTCCTCAGCTGAGTGCAGAAGTGCAACAACTTGTGTGTGCTCCTTTTGTGCTTTTTGATACTGATAAATGTGAGACTTGTTCATATGTCTTATTATTGTTGATGTTCCCAGTCGAATACCCACTTTACCATGACTTAATTTTGTTTTGCATAATTTGCAAACCACATGGCTGCTAGATGATTTATCTTGTGTGAAAAAATCCCACACAATGGATTTCACAGATTTTGTTGCACTGCTGCTTATAGGGAGGATAGGTTCGTTACTACCTCTGCCACCACCATAGCCACTACTACTTCCACTATCTCTTTCAGATCTTTCAATGGCCATCTGCATGTAATTTTGAAGATGCACAACCTCTCTGACTGGTTGAACTGCATCTCTTTCTTCCCCTGGTAAAGCCTGTCCATCTTCCGTCCTCTGTTCTTCCTCTGCATGTGTGGGTGTCTGACTCTCCAAGTTATGCCCCACTATCATTAATGTTTTTTTAGCACCACAGCCATCCTTCCAAGAACTTGTTTTTGTTCTTTTTCTGCCTCTGTATTCCTCCTCTTCCTCCCACTCCCCAGAGCTACTGCTACTTGACATACTGACTGCTGTCTTATCTACTACAAACTCAGAATCTGTTCCACTGATTTCCCCCTCACTCTCATCAGTCTTCTCCTCCTCATCATCATCATCCATCACTCTGCTTACTAAAACTGGCTGCCGCACTATTATGGCCCTTGTGCTCATCCTCTGAGTACCATGACAGGTTACTCCTGCAACATCCTGAATTTTCTGTACTGTTGTTACTGTTGCCTGGATTGCCTGAGAAGTGCTGCTATTTTTTTTTTACCACTCATGGCTGCATCGAGTCAAGTACTTTTAGTAAGACACAGGGAAATGTATTCCCAAATAGGTAAATACAGCACTGCTTACTGCGTCGAGTCAAGTACTTTAAGTGGTAAGACACAGGGATATTTTCTCCTTAACAGGTAAATACAGCACTGCTTGCTGCGTTGAGTCAAGTACTTTAAGTAGTAAGACACAGGGATATTTTCTCCCAAACAGGAAAATACAGAACTGCTGGCTGTGTTGAGTCAAGTACTATCAGTAGTAAGACAGGGGAATCATTTTTTCCCAGATAAATACAGCACTACTAGCTGTGTCAAGTCAAGTACTTTAGGTAATAAAACACAGGGGCCCAGATATTTAAAAGGGTTGCGCCCCGGTGCGATATTCAAAAGGGAAAAGTGCGCTGCACAAACCCCTATGTGCCAGAGCGCATCAGTAATGTATGCAGGCACAGGTGGGGGGGGGGGTGTGACCATGCATAACCTGCACAGCCCGATATTCAGCCCGGGATGTGCAGAGCCATGCACTTGCAACCCCTACTTGTGCCAGTACAAAGTTAAGCGGAAAAAAAAAGGAACAACTGATGGCCACCCACAGGTGAGCTGCAGCATTGCAGGGCACAATACGGCAGCTGCCACCTGTGGGTGGCCACCCGAGTTCCGGCTGCACCTACTGGTGCCTCCCCATGTGCCCAATCGTGAGCATCTAGCAAACGAACTTCCAATATCCTGGTGGTCCAGTGGACTGCTCTCTGCCCGATCTGGGCATCTGTAAAAGCCCTATATCCTGGTGGTCCAGTGGACCTCTCTGCCCGATCCTAGGGATCTGTAAAACAAAGCGTTCTATATCCTGGTGGTCTAGGGTGCCCCCCCCCACCTGCCCACTGGGCCCCACGCCCGGCTCCCCTGGTCAGCTGGCCAGTAGCACCACCCGCCTGCCACCTCAGCCACCTCCGCCGACCGGGACCTGCAGCAGTTGTGTGCATGCCCAGTTGGTTCACAGCATGAGCCATGGGTGTGCAGTTTTGTCAGACATACATTCCCAGATATGTGAATGATTCATTCTACATATCTGGAATGTGTGTGTAGGCTGCATCACTGGCTCACGCCAGAACCAATGGGTGCAGCCCTATCGAGGTGTCAGTCGGCGGGCAGCTGGGCGGCAGGCGGGGGTGCTGCTGCCCACCGGCTGACTGGGGGGGAGCAGGGTGGTGGGGCTCAGTGGGCGTGTGGGGAGGGGGGTACCCTAGAACACCAGGGATACAGGATGTTTTGATTTACAGATGCCTGAGACTGGGCAGAGAGCATTCCACTGGATCACCAGGGATATAGGGCTTTTTCTTACAGATGCCCGAGATCAGGCACATAGAGGTTCACTGGACCACCAGGGATATTGGACAGGGATAATTTTTTATACAAATGCCGCAATTGGGCAGAAAGAGGTCCATTGGACCACCAGGGATATTAGATGGGGACAAATGCCCCTGATTGGGCTGCAGGTGGGCGTCGGTCCCCAATAACTGCTACCTGGCATGGCGCTAGGCGCAAGTCATCGGGGATTGGTACACCTGCATGCAAATGGGGCCATAATGACATGCAAATGGCCCCATGTGCACCTTGCATACATTATGGCCCCATTTGCATGTCAACTTGAATATCATGTTGCTGTGCATGGCATTAATGGAACTTGCGCGTAGCGCATCTCCATGCTCCACTCTGGCCACTTGCGCTGGCACAGTGCCACTGCACCATGCACACTGTGGGTGGCCAGGTTGTGATATTCAAAGCTGCTGAGCCATGGGGCAGCTTCTTTGAATATCGCTTAGTCCACACCCTTGAGCAGTAAAGTTGAGCTGCGCCCTAGCTTGTGCCACAGCCGGGCGCAGTTTGAATATCTGGGCCAGAGAGATTATTTCCCAGACAGGTAAATACAGTACTATTGGCTGCATCAAGTCAGGTACTTTAAGTAGTAAAACACAGGGAGATTATTTCCCAGACACGTAAAGACATAAGTTGTTAAAATGAAAATCAGATTCAGGGCCAGGCCACGCAAAAAAAACAATCTTGACTCTACCTAGGTTGGTTCAGTTGAACATTTTGCCTTGAGTGCTCATTCCCAGATAGAAAGCACTAAAATTTGTTTTTCTGCCCCAAGAAAAAATAATAAGAATGCTGCCTGTCTAATGCAAAAAAAAAAAAAAAATAAATCTGTGCTGTTGCAACAATGAGTCTGTCTGTCTGAGTGTCTGGAGTGGACTCTGTTACCGCTCCCCCACAACACAAACTGTCGTCTGCTACTGCTACTATTTAATTTAATTGTCTTGCAGCAAGTTGCTGTGTTAACTTATTTAGTTATGCTTATCTCTCTTCAAAATCAATCTTTCAGGTTTCCAATTTATTTTTTTCATTTCAGTTCTTCACACACACAACCAACACAGTTAATCATGATGAGTGACTACAGTACAGCTCTGCCACCCACCACACGCTCCTGCTGGCGTTTTTCCTTCCTCCAACTGACTCCCAGTCAAATGCTTCTGCTCCTTGTCTTGTCCAGTAAAATAAGAAAACATTTACATCAACTGTTGCATTGTACTGCAGTAGTGCCGGCAATATATATTTTTTAAAGTTACAATTGAAGCTTTTCCAGGCTCTCACACGGAGTACAAGACTACGGGGGAGCAGTTCACTGTCTTTTTCTGCTCGTCTCGTCAACTGCTAGAATCAGAAAACTGGTGCTGCGCGACTCGACTCTGTCTAGCCAGCCACCCACATGACTGTCTGTTCTCTGCTGGCCAACAGATGGAGATGTCTTGTCAGACACAGCCTTTTGCAGCCAATTACCCACACGCTTACAAATGGTCCAGGCGGGAATAAGGCTGACATGTTGGGTTGATTAACTGCTGCTGATTGGGCTGTCGTCGGTGTCGTCAGGTGATCACTGATGAGGGATCTAGTTTGCACCACCTGACCAGGCACTGTCTCCAATATGAAATATGCAAACTTTAGTTCACCTGGTTCGACCCTGCAAGGCCCATAAATTCATAAAATATTGCAGGGGCGAACCGGGCGAACGAAGTTCTCATATTTCATCCATATATTCGCGGATGGCTTACTAGCGCAAACATCAGGGGTTTGACCATTCAGGTTGAATGGTCGGACCAAACTTGCAGCCCTACTTAAGAACTTACCTTAGGCTACCTGGGAGACTCTTCGGTCATTTACTTTTTTTTTTTTTTCAGGAACAAACAAGCGGTCTTGAGTATCTACAGGGGCTCACCCACCCTCCCAGTTGCCTTGTAGTGCTGTGCTGCTGGGGATGTCTGAATTCTTTGCATTTTCAGCCTTCCCCTCTCCTAGCAGTTGTAGCCACCATCAGAGATACTGATATTTCATGATGCATTCATGCAGTGATGTAGCGACTAGCTGATCAAGTGTCTGTATTTTTCTGGATGGTGGTGGTGGTGGTGGTGATTGCTCAGGACAATACAACATTGTAATGGGGCCTCTCCATCACTTCTATGTAGCAGCACAGTGTAAGAGGTGTTGAGACCTAAGCATTTGGTCAAACCTCAGCCATGTGTTTGGAGGTACAGTGGCGTGAAAAAGTATTTGCCCCCTTCCTGATTTTCTCTATTATTGCATATTTGTCACACTGGATGTTTTCAGGTCTTTAGAGAAAATGTAATATTAGATAAAGGAACCTGAGTGAACAAATAACACTTGTTTTTTTTTAATTTCACTTATTTAATGAAAAAAGTTAACCAACACCAACTGGCACTGTGTGAAAAGTTACTTGCCCTACACTTAATAACTGGTTTTCCACATTTAGCTGCAATGACTGCAACCAAACACTTCCTATAATTCAATATCAGTCTTTCACATCGCTGTGGAGGACTTTTAACCACTCTTCCTCGCAAGAACTGCTTTAATTCAGTAACATTTGGTGGTTTTCGAGCATGAACTGCTCGTTTCAGGTCCTACCACAGCATCTCTATTAGGTTTCAGTCTGGACTTTGCTGAGCCACTCCAAAACTTTAATTTTACTTCTTTTAGCCATTCTGATGTGGACTTGCTTTTGTGTTTGGATCATTGTCTTGCTGCATGACCCAACTACGCTTCAGCTTCAGCTGACGGAAGGATGACTGGACATTCCTTAAGAATTTTCTGGTACAGAGCAGAATTCATGGTTCCTTTAATTATGGCAAGTCATCCAGGTCCTTAGGCAGCAAGCATCCCACACCATCGCTATCACCACCATGTTTGACTGTTGGTATGGTGTTCTTACTGTGGAATGCTGTGTTTGCTTTCGCGAGACATTATGGGATCCATGTTGTCCAAAAGTTCCACTTTGGACTCATCTGTCCATAGAACATTTTCCCAAAAGGCTTGTGGATCATCCAGGTGCTTCTTGGCAAATGAGAGATGAGCATTTATGTTCATCTTGGTTTGCAGTGGTTTCCACCTTGCTACTCTCACATGAAGCCCATTTTGCCCAGTCTCTTTCTGATTGTGGAGTCATGAACACTGACCTTAGCTGAGGCAAGGTAGCCTGCAGTTCTTTGGATGTTGTTTTAGGATCCTTTGAGACTTCTTGGATGATTTTACACTGTGCCCTTGGAGTAATTTTGGCAGGGCCGCCCCTCCTGGGAAGGTTCACTACTGTTCCAAGTGTTCTCCATTTGGAGATTATGGCTCTCACTGTGGTTCGATGGAGTCCCAGAGCCTTAGAAATAGCTTTGTAACCCTTTCCAGACTGACAGAGGGCAACAAATTTTTCTGATCTTTTCAGGAACTTCCTTTGATCATGGCATAATGTGCTTGTTGAATCTTTGTGCTGGCAACATGACTCTGATGGTAAGGGCCAAAATAAGTGAGGTTTATATTGAGCAGGGCTGGCTGTAATCAAGCCTGGCTGTGTTCAATCAGCTGACTCTAATTATCCCTTTAATTGGGTTGATTTAACTAGGGGGCAATTACTTTTTCACACAGTGCCAGTTGGTGTTGGTTAACTTTTTTCATTAAATAAATGAAATAAGTAAAAAAAAAAAGTGTTATTTGTTCACTCAGGTTCCCTTTATCTAATATTATATTTTGTCTAAAGACCTGAAAACATCCAGTGTGACAAATATGCAATAATAGAGAAAATCAGGAAGGGGGCAAATACTTTTTCACGCCACTGTAGGTGGGGTACCATGAACCAGCACTGAACTGCTGGCAGCTGGGAAGCAGTGACCACCATGACCTCAGTCTATCACATGGTCTCTGCTTAGAGCAGGGTTGGGGGAGTATACTGTAGGTTGTTTTTTTGTGTGGCCTGGCCCTGAATCTGATTTTCATTTTAACAACTTACGTCTTTACCTATCTGGGAATAATCTCCCTTTGTTTTACTACTTAAAGTACCTGACTCGACACAGCCAGTAGTGGTGTATTTACCTGTCTGGGAAATAATTTCCCCGTGTTTTACTACTCAAAGTACCTGACTTGACACAGCCGGTAGTGCTGTATTTACCTACATGCCATAGCACTGAGTTGTTGCCCCTCACATAAGGATACCCACAATAGGGTGAAAACAAATTGGACAAAGGCAATCAGTGCATGGGAAAACAGGCAACAGCAAGATGTGAGCCCGGCAATTGCATTGTGCACCTTTCTGGTTGAACTGCTTGTTGGTCCCATTGCAGGGGGTTTTCGTTCATGCACCCCCCATTAAATAAATATAAACATCCCCAGCCTGCACTTAAGGGGATGGACCTCAGCTGGGGCCCCACTTTCCTGTCCACCCACAATTGCAGCTGTATTGAAGTCCCAGCCACCCAGATCGCAGTCTCCCATAGTTCCTCACCTACATTCCTTCGTCCTAAGTCCTGTGTCCACCTGATGGTATACGCCTTCCAGGCAGAATCTTGCTCCTTTTATATCTACCCTGAAAAACCTGTTTTTATCATTTCAGGCTCCTTTCCTCTCCCATTTCAACTGCTGCACCAGTGAGTGGCAGACCCAAAGGCTAAACCTCCCTTTGCCACAGTGTGAATGTGAAAAGAATGACAACAGTAGAACTATACTTACAGGTATATAGATTGGTCTATTACTGTTCATTACTTTAATTCTTTTAAAGGTAAATTGAAAATGCTTAAATGGGTTAGTTACAGGCTGCCTTGATAGCCCAGAAGCACTGCACCATGAGGTCAATCTGAATTTGAGAGTAAGCCTGAGTCTGCAATTGTTGGTAGCCTGGGGAGGGAGGATTTGCCTCCCAACTCTCATAACAACCCCAATACTGGTCTAAAGAGGTCATCAGATGCATGGGGGATTCGAAGGTTGCAGGGAGTAAGGCGAAGGGAAGGGTGTAGTGGGTGCTGAATGTGCAGTTGGTGTAGCTGGGTCTAGGATGGAGAGGATTTTGTGTTGTCAGTGTTGAAAACGGGGGGGGGTGCTTGATCATCTGGTTCAGGCTTGCTCTACACTGAGACACACAGGCCAGTCCTCCTGCAAGGCAGCTTTCAGTCAGTCTTTCTGCCGTTAATGGAGTGTGGGCCAGTAAGGATATTACGTTTTTGGGATGGGATGGTTTGATCAACTGACTGGGTCAGAGGACATGACTGGAGGTTATGGGGGGGTAACAAAGATTGCGGCAGGAAGTTGCTGCTTTTTCTGTTTGCTTTGTTTTATTTTATCCTCTGTCACCATATCTCTGTTGTTCTTACCTTGATGTTAAAGAGCAATTCTTCACTTCAGTACATGATTTATCATAAATAAGATCCAGCTGTTTACAATTTACTAGAAATTTATTTTTCAATTGGGCAGATTGAATGGGTCCTTATCTGCCATCAGCTTCTATGTTTCTAAGTAATTGTCAATGTTGCTTTCCAAAATTTACAGTACATCTTGACAGTCTATCTGAAACATCTGAATAGAAAACATTTGCCTCTCCCCTGTTAACCTCACAGTGCCTTGAGTTTTTAGTGCTCACCATAACAGACTGTGATATCACAAACAGCAACAGTGTGGTTAGCAAGGGAGAGTAAGATACATTTTAAAAGACTTAGTGAAAAAAGTGCTGCATTACCTACAATATTTAGTAGACCAACGACATGGGGAAAAATAACTAGAAAACAAAGTTAAAACACAATTGGTATAAATCTAGTGTTTTTTTTTAAAGTTTTTCATTATAGTAGAGAGATGCTCTTTTACTATCTTTTCAAATTACTCCTATACTATATAGTACCCTTTGTATCTCCTCGCTTCCTATCTCTACTCATGCTACTATAAGTATCTCATACTTACTTAGTTTTACCTTTATTTCCATAGGTCTGGCCAGATGTTGGCTGTCTACCTTTCAGATAAGTATCATATTTAATTCTGACTACTATAATCTCTCCTGTAGGACCTCAGGCCCTTTGCATCTCAGCAACTTTCTCCGTGCTTTCCTTTTAGGTTCTACCAGATTATCCCAAACCCAAAATAACCCAACTCTGTGCACTCTGACTTGGGCAGAGCAGGTAAATCATATTAAATTCTGGGGTCAAAACTGAGTTTTGCAGCCCCTAGCCAGCAGGGCTAGTGACTGGGGGAATTCCAGACAGAATTTTTCACTGGCCCAGTTGATGTGCTTACCAAAGTGTTACCCTCTCCAGCACATGCCTGCATGGCTACATAAAGGAAAATCTTAATAGCTGTATACAAAATCTACTAGCATTTGCTAGTGGGATGGTGCCAGTTTTGACCCCAGCAAAGGAGGTGGGGTTACTGTCTGGGGCTGGGGGCTAGTGTCTTGGGAAGGGAGGTGTTAGTGTTTGGGACCTTGGAAGGTGGGTAAGCCCGGGTCAGGGGCTTTGGAGGGAGGGAGGGGCCAGTGTTATGGCACATGGAGGGAGAGTGTAGAAGGAAGTGTGCATGCATGCCTCTGGTGTCTGAGTAGGTGGTGTCCAGGAGGACCTTCCAGAGAAAGTGTGCAACAAGTGTATGGGTGATTCTCGAATGGCTAAGGAGAAGGGTGTTTGGCTTCTGGGAGTCAAGGGACAGGAGAGAGGTGATATCCACAGAGATTAGAAAGTAGGGTGCCTAGAGAGGGAGGGAGGGGTGTTTAGATGGACTGTGAAGAACAGGGTGAGGATTGGTGTGGCTGAGATGTGTCAGGAAGTAGAGGGAGGGAGGGGTCATTGCCTGGAGTGATTGAGGGAGCCACAGAAGTTTTGGGGACTGCGCAGGGTGTACATTCAAGAGGGCTACTGTCATGGGTGCTGTAAGGGAAACATGCTAGTGTCAGGTGCTGTGGAGGGAAGGGGCTAGTGTCTTGGTTAGAGGAAGGAGGTGTGGCTAGTGTCTGAGCAGTAGGCTAGTTAACTATACAGATTGGGGGCACACAAAGTTCCATTTATTCTCAAGAAAATGTGTTCTATTGGAAAAGCACCTAAAGTGTCTTCCCAGGTTGTTTTTTTTTTTTTTGTTATCCAAGTATATCTGTTTAATAGGCTTTGATACAACAAACTGTCCAATGATATCTATATCTATATCTATATCTATATCTATATCTATATCTATATCTATATCTATATCTATATATCATATATCTATATATATATATATATATATATCTATATATCTATGGATACATGATGGGCATGAGTGTGATATGGCAAATATTGTCACTCCTGCATCGTGAGATATCCAGAGCTCATGATGCAGGAGTGACAATATTTGCCATAGCACACGTTCTGCACATCATGTTTTCGACATACACAATAGGGCCAAGAGTTTCAGAAGTTTTGTTATGCTGTCTTGTGTTCTGCTCCTGTTTATGTGTTTGCTCATTCTGTGTGTGAGTTTTTCTGAATGGGCTGGCAATGTTATAAACTCTGGGAGACAGATGAGTGTGTTTTGCAATGCTAAATGAGTTAGTTTTAGGTAGGAGTGAGAAACAGACTTTTGTGAAGCTGTATTCTTTAGAAGTTTGGCTGCAGTCAAACTGAGAGCATCACAGTAATTGTAATGGGCTGAGCGGCAGAGTGTCAGAGCAGCTGATACTGTTTCTAGTGGTAACTGAGTTAGCTGCAGGCAGAAGTGAGGAATAGACTGTTCTGTGAAGCTGTGCTCTTTAGAATTCTAGCTGCAGTGAAGCTGAGAGTATCACAGTAATGAGCTGGAAGTTAGAGTGGTGAATAGGTGTGCTTTGTAATGCTAACTGAGTTAGCTGCAGGCAGTAGTGAGACCTCTCATGTAGTGCTGCATTTGTGTCTATGGTAACAGCACAGGTGTTTCTTGCATGCTCAGGGGAAAGCTGCCTAGAATGATGATATCAGTGACCCTTGTGTGACTTGTGTGTGTAAATGGCTGATATCATCACAGTAGAGCATAGGGTTAAAATATCACACTACAGTGGATGATAAACTGTTTTATCTCACTCATTTATCACTCACCCCTATTGTGTGTGTGTGTGTGTATATATATATATATATATATATATATATATATATATATATATATATTTATAAAATGGGTAGGGAAATTGCTTGGGATTTATTGGCTATTAGGCGTCACATGACCGTCACGTATATCAGGCGCGACCGCCAGCTTCTTCACCCTTCCCCCTCAAAACAATTTTGACATTTTATAAGATAAATAAACCACTCTGAGGTGTGTGGTTGCACTCTGATATATGCACGCCTTGGGTAGTTGATGCAAAACAATGCACACCAAAGCGTGCGTATATCAGAGCACGACCGCACACCACAGAGTGGTTTATCTATTACATATACCTGGCTGAGGTTACATCACCTGCATCTTGGGAATGTGTAATTAAATGCTTCCTGAAATGATTCACTTTAGCCAGTACGTCCCTTTGTGAAAAAATGTCAGTGGCCTGAGGGTCAGCTTGGTCCATTCAGGTGAGTTAAACAATTTATAAACTTGTTAGCAGGTTTAATGCTACCTTTCGGTGGTGTAGTGGTCAGAGATACTTGGGATGACATGTTTGTCGAGGTCTGACTGGTCTACACTCTGTGTTAGAAGAAATGGACGGGCATGAAAATGAGGGGAAAATAGCAACTGATAGGCCAGAATGGTGCCCCAGTTTCTGCAGGCCCTGCATCATCAAGAATTACAAAATTGCCACCAGCCATCTATCAACATCATAACAGTCACTAATTCCCTCCATGGGGGGAGGCAGGAGGAGAAGGGTCATCATCCCCATCCCCCTTCCATAGACTCTCATCAGCCATGGTAACCCCCAAGACTCTCTACCAGTTTGGTCTGGAGTTCTGTTGATGGTGTAGGGGAGTATAATAGCTGGGGCCTGATATTCAAATGTTTGCCCAGGTGCAGATCCTAGTTTACCTGAGCATGCTGGGTTTTGCACCAGTGTCCTATATTTAAAAGACTGATTAGCGCGGGCAAGTCGGGTTTTTGCAGGTAAACCGGGGAGGGGACACAAGGCAAAATTATGCAAATCAGGAGTGGGGATCTAAATATTGGTGCATTTCAATACTCACAGTATTTGCTCTGTACTAGGTTGCTTTGCATGGTCCCCTTGTGCAGAGAAAATACAGCTGACCTAACCCTTGCCTTAATCCAGCACAGCCCTAGCAGTTGCTTGCTGGAAGTAGTGTGTCAGTGCCCTCCCATCCCAAGACAGTACTCCCTGGTGACAAGTGGTGCCCCTCCCTCTGAACCCAGTCCTGTTAATTAATTAATTAATTTATTTATTAAATTTTGATAACCGGGTAGGCCCACTAAGCCCCAAAGGTCCCTTTTTCAGGGGCGACCCGGGGATACATTACATGAAGAGATACAGGAACAGAGAAGGTTACAAATTAAATACAAGTACAATAGTTACAGGTTTTTTTGTCATACATGCAGAGCACTAATGGCAGTCTATCTATAATGGTATAGCCGAGTGAAGAGTATAGGAGAGTAACTGAGATTGGGGGGGTTTGCAAGTGAGGTGGTTGAAGCAGGTTTGTAGGGGGGGTTGGGTGGTCTGTCAGGTGCCCTGACATTGACAAGTGCTGGCCTCAAACAGGTGTGTCTTGAGCCTGGTACGGAAGTTCATGAGAGTGGGGGCTTCCTGTACCGCTGGTGGAAGTTTGTTCCACAGATTAGGGGCAATGACTAAGAAAGACTTGCCGCCCACGTGGGTTCTGATCCTGGGGGTTTCCAGCAGAGCCCACCCTGAGGTCCTCAGGGTCCGAGGGTTGTGCTTGGGGGCAATGATAGCCTTGAGACTGGGTGGGGCTACTGGACTGAGCAGCTTAAATGCTAGGCAGAGGAGGGGGTATTGGAGGTGGGCATCAAGAGAAGGCCACTGTAACTTGGCCAGTGTTACACAGTTGTGGCTTCTAGAGTGATCCTGGGTAGTGAACCGCACTATCTTGTTGTATAGGATCTGTAGCCAGTGGATCTCCACCTTGGCCATACCCTGTATTACCGGTGCTGCATAGGTCAGGGAGGGGAGCAGGACACTGGAGGCAATAGAGAGCCTTTCTTTAGGTATGAGCTGATCCTTCATCCGATACAGGATTCCAAGTTTCCCATGGATGGACTTGGTCACTTGTTCCACATGATGTTTGTAGGTGAGACCTTGGTCTAGCATGAGCCCTAGATATTTCAGGGAGAGGGCCACTTCAATGCTGGTCCCTTCAAGTGAGTTTATCTGTAAGGCATTGGTCCTGTCTTGCCCCAGGGATCTGGGTCCGAACAGCATGGCTTTAGTTTTGCCTGCATTCAAGACCATTCTGTTTGTTTTTAGCCAGATCTCTAGCTCCATGAGGTCATTTTGTAGTGAGGGGCCAATCTCCGACAGGTTGTCTGAAGAGCGGTAGATGACTGTGTCATCCGCGTATTGTACTACTGAGCTACCTTCGCAGTGTAGGTTTAGGTCTTTTGTGAATAATGAGAAAAGTAGAGGACCCAGGATTGAGCCCTGAGGTACTCCCTTTTTTAGGGGTAGTGGGACTGATAGCGCTCCCTTCCAGATGACTCTTTGGGTGCGGTCAGATAAGTAGCTCTCGAACCACTTGAGAGCAAGTGGGTCTAGGCCTATGTTGTTCAGCTTGTCTAGCAGGAGGCTATGGTTGACAAGATTGAAGGCCTTGGACAGGTCAATGAATACCGCCCCGGAGGGGGTCCCCTTGTCCATGTCTCTGAATATGTCCGTGGTGAGGTTAGTGAGGGCAGTGTCCATCTCATGGTTTTTACAAAAATCGTGCTGCGAGGAGGCCAATAGATGGTGAGTCTCCAGGTAGTCAGGGAGTTGGCTGCATATGAGCCTTTCCTGCAGTTTGGCCAGCAAACAGAGCAGGGAAGATTGGCCTGTAGCTGCTGGTGTGCTCCCTGGAGCCGCCCTTGTGTATGGGAACCACATTTGCCTGTTTCCACTGGTGGGGAATGGTTCCTTCCAGCAGGGATCTATTTATGAGCCAGGTCAAAGGTCTGGAGAGGGATAGGGCACCATCCTTGAGTACCTTGGGGTTAATTCCGTCAGGTCCTCCTGGGTCTTTGATTTTTCAGGGCCCTAATGAGAATCCGTACCTCTTTGGTCCCTGCCATCCAGTGATCCCTTCCTCCTATCTGATCTCAGTCCCATTACAGGAAGGTATATTCCTGTTGTCCATTGGTTTTCCTGTCCCTCCAAACCCAGTCCAATTAATGGAGGCTATATCCCTCATGTTCAGTGGTCACTTCCTCCACCCAATCCAAGTCCAATTACAGAAAGATATATCCCTGGCATTTAGTGGTCGCTCCCCCAACCCGATCACAGTCAGAGTAGGAACACAGTTACCCTGGTGTCCAGTGATCCCTCCCCACAGCTGATCCCCATCCTGGAAATCAGTCTCAGCTTACCAATGCCCTCGACAGTGGCACTGCCCTTGGCATGGCAGTAGTAAATAAGTTCTGCCTCCCTCAACAAAGTCCCATTCTGAACCATGAGCAGTGCCCTCCAGCCCATACCCAGTTAGTAGTTAGTAGCCTCCCTCTTACTCAAAGCACCTACAGTCCCCCTACCAGTCTGTCACTGCTGCAATTCAGTGATGACAAGTGGCACAGCCCACCTCACATGACCACGGCCACCCGGCATCTATCTTTAGCAAGGAGCACAGCTTATTTACTGTATATGGCACAGTGATGTGCTTTGTCCTATTCATAGGCTGCACTCCCTAGTACAGATAGATGGAAGGCAGCCATGATTGTGCAAGATGGGCTATGCCACTCGTTGTCATTGAAGTGTGGCACCAAAAGACAGGTAGGAAGACCGGGGTCGGTGTCAGTGTCGTGGGTTGTAGGGAGGTCACTAGCCACCAACTGGGTATGGGTTGGTGGGTGCTGCTTTTGGTTTGGGACAGGGCTTTGTTGGGGAGGAAGGACTTTTTTGCTCCTGATGCCATCCCAGAGGCAGGCACTGTGATCAGCGTTAGCAGATCGGTGCAGTAGCTAGAAGGGCGGCCTGCTCAACACACAAGAGCACAAAGAATGAACTGCTACTGCACTCGGGACCATAACTAAAGTAAGCAGTCAGACTGTTGCAATCAAAGTGAATTTATTCCAAATATGAAAGAAAGACCTTGTCAAACAAACAATCAGTTACTTTGATTGCTATAACCCGATTGCTTATTTTTGTTATGGTCCTCAGTGCAGTAGCAGTTTGTTCTTTGTGTTTTTTTGGCCCTGCTATGCAAGTGACTGTCAGGAGGGGGACATTTGGAAACTGGGTGGGATGGGGAGTTCCCAAGATTGGGACTGGGTGTGGGGAGAGACCACTGGACACTAGGGAAACTGTTTTTCTATATGGACTGGGATTGGGTGTGGGGAGGGTCCACTGAATGCCAGGATATATCATTCTTCAATGGGACTGCAATCAGGTATGGGGAGAGACACCACTGGATGCCAAAGATGAATCTTTCATTACAGAACTGGGTACGGGAGGGGGCATCATTGGATGCCAGGGATATATCTGTTTTTCACAAGAATGGGTTTGGAGGATGAAGGAATGCCACTAGCACCAGGGACAACTCACTGGGTTGGGGCAGCTGGGGGAGGTGCTGGGCACAGCAGTCTCACTCCCTTGCAAATGAGCCCATAATGGGCATGCAAATTACCCTTGGCACCTTGTATGCCCAATGGACTAATTTGCAGGGGAACTTTTGAATACTGCAGATTTTTTCCACACACAAGCCATTGTAGGGCCTAGTTTTGGGTGCGCTACTGGGTGGCGCTAAGTAGCTTAATGCCTCGACACAATGTCCCTATATTCAGAGGGATAGTGCCATGTGCTATCCATCTGAATATAGCAGTTTTGCACACATGCGATATCACAAAGCACAGCACTAATTGTTGCGCTCCATTTTGGGCATTTTTGAATATTGAGCCCCTGGCATCTTCATCCTGCCCTGTGTTGGTTGATGGGTGGAGCAACATGGCCCCCACCCTTAACAGAGGTCAGTCCTAGGGACACTGAATCCTCCTTGCCTTAATGGCCCCTGAGTCATCAGTCTATTCTAACACCAAAGTCATTGGTGTGTACTGATGCAGTATCCCCCACCCATCCACACACATACAACCCACTTTATTTTTCAACCTCTACAGGTACTTCCTAACTGACTTACAGTAGCTGATTAATATTCTTATTCTTTATTCTGATCCATTTTCCCTTTTATATCTACAGATCTGACAGGACGTTGATCAGGTGTAGGAGGACCCTGACCATACGTATCAGATAAGTATTGTTTTTTGTTTACCCTGCCTTGTTTGTAATAGTTCATAAAGAGCTGTAAATCCTTTGTGACCTCATTGCAGTTCTTGTTTTACAGGTACCATGTTCTCTTGAGACAGTCTTATCCCAGGCTCCATAGCAACCAGATTAAGAGATCTCTTATCTGTGCTAGGATGCTAATCTGTAACAGTGCTACTCCAAGTATTGTGACACTAGTCTTTCACTTGTTAAGTGGTTGGTCGAATGTAGCATTTGAAATAGCTCTACTATGCTGTTAAGTTTCCACTATCACAAAAGGAAGGTGTCTTAGTGCAGAAAAACTATGTTAAAGCAGACATTAGAGTGGAAGAATGCAAAGAGTACAAATTACACAAATAAAAACATTAGGGATTTGAGTCCTAGGAGTCTAATCTTCTTGGATCTGCCTTAATTATTTTTTTGATCACTCTACCAGCAGGTTTTCCCTGACAATGTGATCCGTGTGCTAACAGTGACCCACCCAGGCTACTGTGATACCATGTTGCATGACCATTGTGCTACCACCAGCATAAGGCATGGAATGAGACCATTGTATTTCCACTGCAGGTGCACTCATTGCACCACCACTGATACATGGTATTATAGTGGTCTCAATAACAGCACAATGGGATTAAAACAAATCCACTGTGTGTGGTGGTATCACACTGGTATTCACCGCTGTGCTACCGTTCCACAAGTTTGCCACTGTGCTACCATTGGGTGTTGATGGTATCGCGGTTGCCACAATAGTATCCCACTGGAATTGAACAAAACCACTGTGATACCATCAAACAGTGGTATCACAGTGGTGCACATTGTTACCACTGTGGTACCAGCAGAGGTGGTGATACCAGTGAACTACTAAACTCTGCATGGCATTATAATGGTTACAATGGTATCACAATGGAATTGGAACAAATCCACTGTGATACCATTTATGAAACCCACAATGGTACTACACTGGAAACCGTACTGGTAGTGCAATAGTAAAGAACAGGTATTACCATGGTATTCCAAAGAAATCTTTTTAAGCAACAGCATGTAGTGTAACAAGGAGGAAACAGAACTGCAGGAGCCACAAATATAGATAAGCAAAGCCATTTACAGATAGCAGTTGCTATTAGTTGTCCTGCTATTCATATGATCAGAGAATGACTATGCCTCTCTGTTACAAATGTGGCTGCAAGACGTGCTAGGAGATATTCCGGCATGGGACTGAGAAAGCCAGGCTTTTTCCTGCGATGCCAGCATCATGCTGTACACATGTCTAAATCCCTTACTTAAGCAGCTGTGAATTTATACGTGCCAGAAGCCTGTTTAACAAGCCAAGCAATGTAAAGTTTAATATACAGAGCTTGTTGTCCATGTGCTGTACCACTTGGTGTTTGTTTAGAATAATTATATATTATGTGTATCTTATACAACAGAACTGCAAAGTACTTGCAGCTGTCTCTTTTTTCTTTTGTTGGTTATCTAGTATCTGCAGTACATTCAAGAGTCCTGCACACTCCAGAAGTGAAATAAGTATGACATACCACATATACAGTATGGGCAGTCTGATTATTAGGGCATTCACTGTCATACTGTAAACACTGGCACCGCAGCATAGTATATGGAGTAATGCTGTACTGTCATGGTGTGCTATCGCTTGCATGAGGGATTAAACTGGGGTCCCTTCTGCCTATCTCTGTTGCTGCCATTTTGGCTGTCCCAGAAGAAATACAGTATAAGAAGCTAAGAACCCAAGCAATGCACCTGAGAAACAAAAACCCAGGGGAAAAGTACACAATGGGGGAGGAGGTATTAACAACAATAAAAATGGAAAGGGACCTGGGGGCATATCAGATGACCTAACGGTAAGCAAGCAATGTGAGAAGGCAGTAAGGAGGGCTGGGGGGTATACTGGGATGTATAGGGATAGGCATCACCAGTAGAAAACAAGAAGTTGTTATCCCTCTGTACAGGCAGTTGGTGAGACGTCATCTGGAATACTACGTGCAGTTCAGATACTCCATCTCTGCAAGGACATAGACAGGATGGAAGCAGTCCAGAGGAGGCAACTAAAATGTTGCAGGGTCTGCAACAGAAGCCATATGAAGGGAAAGGATGGAGAGAAGCGACAAGTGACATGATAGAAACTTTCAAGTACCTCAAGGGAATCAGAAAAGTCCAAGAGGGTAGCATCTTTCAGAAAAAGAGATGGGCAAGAACAACTTGAAGATGGGGGGGGTGACTCAGGGGCAATGTGAGGAAGTATTTTTTCACAGAGAGGGTGGTGGATGCATGGACCAGCCTTCCTGAAGAGGTTATGGGGTCAAAACTGGGGGGCAGTTCAAGAATGCATAGCACAGACATAAGGTAAATCTGGTTGGTGGGTAGGGAGAAATAGGCTGTTGGTTAACTAGGATCTATAGCTTATCCAATAGGTAGGGAAATGGGCAGACTAGGTGGGCCAAGCAGTCCTTATCTGCCATCAAAGTCTATTTTTCTATGTAACTGGTACTGAAAGAGTGGTCCAGTTGTGTGGGGGGGCTGGGATGTGGGTTTTCTGACTCCTAGAAGGATGCTCAGCTTTACACCTGGTCAGTTGACAATAATGTCTAGAGGGACATCTTGTGGATGGTATGACTCCACTCCAGGGGTCTAAGTTACGTTTTGCAGCCACTAGCCAGCAGGACTAGTGACTGGTGAAATTCACTGATCCCACAGATTCTTCCACTAGCCCATCTGATGTTCTTATTGGTTACACTCTCCAGTACAATCTGTAGGGCTAGTTAAAGGAACATCTTACTAGCCTAGCACAATATCTACCAGACTTTGGCTAGCAGACCAGTGCCAGTTTTGACCCCTGCACACTCTGCAATGGTTTTCCAGTACTTAAACAATTTTTTAAAAGATTTTATGACTGAGGTGTGGTCAGTGCTGGGACTGTCAGTGGTTGGTGGTCAGTGTTGTGACTGTCAGGTGCATTGCTATAAGGGGGAGGGTAAGTCCTATGACTGTTGAGGGAGGTTCAGAGGTAGTGCTATGTTAATGGTGGGGGTCAGTACTGTGATTTTTGTGGTTGGGTGTGTCTGTGCTGTAACGGCGGTCGAGCATGGGGAGCCAGTGTGTGTGTATTGTCAGGGGGTGGGTGACCAGTGCCATGACTGCCAGGTAGGGGGCGGGGCTGTTACTTTTGGGAGTGGGAGGCAGTGTGGCAACTGCTGGCAGTGCAGGTCACTGCTGTGACTGTCTGTGGAGGATATAAGCCCTTTGACTATTGTAGATGTATGGGGACAGTGCTTTGACAGTGGTGGTGGGTAGTGCTGTGACCGTTGTGGGTAGAGATCAGTGCTGTCACTGTTGGGGGATGAGGATCAGCACTGTGACTATTGCAGATGTATGGGGACAGTGCTTTGACAGTGGTGGTGGGTAGTGCTGTGACCGTTGTGGGTAGAGATCAGTGCTGTCACTGTTGGGGGATGAGGATCAGCACTGTGACTATTGCAGATGTATGGGGACAGTGCTTTGACAGTGGTGGTGGGTAGTGCTGTGACCGTTGTGGATAGAGATCAGTGCTGTCACTGTTGGGGGATGAGGATCAGCACTGTGACTGTTGGATAGGTGGCCACTGTGACTGACAGTGGAAGGTGTTAGTTCTGTGACTACTGAAGGGGTGGTTCAGGTCTGTGACTGTTGGGGTGGGGCACAGTCCCATGACTGTTTTGGGTGAGGGGGCAGTGCTGTGGCTGTTCTGGATGGGTGGTTAGTGCATTGACTTTTAGGAGTCATGGCTCAGTGCTGTTATAGTCAGAGAATGGGAATTACTGCTGTGACTGATGGTAGGGAGTGTCAGTCCTGTGACTTTTGGGGGTGAGGTGGCTGTGTTGTGACTGTTGGGGATGGATAATCAGTGCTGTAAGATGGGGGTGGGGTGTAGTGCTTTGACCACTGCTGTTACTATGGGGGAATGGGGATCAGTGCTTTGACTCTTTTTCTTTTTTATTTTCTCTCTTAGGGGTGTATGGTCATAGCTCTGAGTGCAAGATTTGGGGGGGGCAGTTCTGTGACTGTTGGAAATAATAAGAAAGTGCTGTAACTCTCAGGGGTGTGGAACAGTGCTGTGACTGCCAGAGGTGGGTGGTCATTGGCATGACTGTTGGTGGAGAGTGTCAGTCCTGTGGCTGTCAGTGGGGTGCTACAGTCCTGTCAGTGTGTGTTGGGGGAGGGTGTTGGTACAGTCCTGTGACTGTAAGGGTGGGGGTGATGGTACAGCCCTGTGACTGGGATTGGCTGGTACAGTACTCTGAATGTGGGGGTGGGGTGGGCAATGGTACAGTTCTCTGACTGTTGAGGGGTGGTCATTGCTGTGATTGATGGTGAAGGGTGTCAGCACTGTGACTGTCAAAGCGGTGGTACAGTCTTGTGATTATCGGGAAGAGGGTCAGATATGTAACTGTCAGGGATAGGGTGTGACGTGTGTGACTGTCGGAGTGAGGTTCATTCCTGTGACATTTGGGTGGTCAGCTTCTGCACAATTCTACAGGTTTGAGGGACTGAAGTATTTGCAGGAAGTTGTACATGTGGCAGGAAGGTTGTATAAGGCACCAAACTAAGTGACTGTGCTGTGACTGAAGTACAGTGTTGTGACTTTTAGGGGTGGGGATTACTGCTGTAACTCCCTGTGGAACGTGTCATCCATGTGACTTTAGGGGGTATAGGGACAGTGCTGTCATGGTGGTGGGGTGTAGTGCTGTGACCGTTGGGAATAGGGATCAGTTCTGTGACTGTTAGGGGTGGCTGCCCAGTGCTATTGTATGACTGACAGTGGAAGGTTTTAGTCATGTGATTCGGGGGGGCTACAGTCCTGTAACTGTAGGGGTGAAGGGTCATTCCTGTGATGGTCAGTGCTGTGGCTATAGTGTAAGTAGTGTAGAGTGGTGTGCACTGGAAAAGGTGATGCATGAGCAAAGCAGCCAGCTTGTAATAAGAAAAGAAAGCTCAGCACTCATAGATTCAGTGCAAGATTTAGTTTCTGGCAACATGCTGCTGTGTACCCCCTAGCCCCAGTGCTTCAACCCTTCAATGGGCCTTCCTCAGCGGGTGGGTCTGAGGAATACAAATGTGCATCTCACTTATACAGATCTCCTAAAGTGATATACACCGCACACTAAAAACAATGTGCAAGTCAAGCTGAAAATACACGAGTAAGTTGGTTACGAACATTTCATTATTCTGTTTTTTGTGTTTTGTTTTTGACTCTCGTGGTAAACAGCTGATGATATTAGTATACTGCTTAAATTAAACATGCCTCTATATCTGTTATTTCATTTAATTCTGTAACTTTCTATCTAGTATTTTGTCAAACCAATCACATGTCATGATGAATGTAACCCTCGGGTCGCCCCTGAAAAAGGGACCTTTGGGGCCCAGCAAGCTCACCCAATTATCAAAATTTAATAAATAAATAAATAAAATAAAGCAAATTTCGTTTACCTTTTACACTGCACTATACTATACAGGGGTGTAGGCAGGATTTTATTTGGGGGTGTTTAGATACAACATTTGTGAATTGTGACAAATAAAAGCTAGGGGTCTGGGGGCTGCTAGGCCCCCAGAAGCTCTGGGGGGTTTACATGCTCTGTGGTGAGTTTTGGGTCTTTTCTTGAAGAAAAAACACACTTTGGTTACATTGCTGTCCTCTCCCAGGGAGGGTTGCTTAAGCGGTCTTGGCCTTTGACTGCCACTGGGTGGAGACCTGTGGATAGTACAGTCTGCAAGAAGGTTTTGAAGGTACAGTAGGAAGCTGCAGTTCTGCAGTGTGTGCAGGCCTCCACATGCATGCAGTTCTGTACTACTGCAGCCAGGGAGGTACTTGGGGAAAATGGAAGGTGGGCAGGCTTAATGGAGACCCACTCAATCTCCCTTGGCCGCATTGCCAATTGGTCCCTGGGGAACCTCTGGACTGTGGTCTGGGACAGCCAGTTGTTCACAACCATTGGAGCTACTGAAGACTCTAATGACAGCCACAGTCTCCCACACCCTGATTACATTGGGGGAAAACATTTCCGAAATTAGGGGTTGGGAACATGTAATAAAAGTGTGTCTTTTCTTCGAGGAAAGACCCAAAACTCACCACAGAGCATATAAACCCCCCAGAGTTTCTGGGGGCCGCTAGGACAACCCTCTCCGGGAAAGAACAGCAATCCCTGGGACCCTCAATCCTCTCCCTCACCTGCCCCTAACAACCTGGGATCATAACCAAACCTGGATCACCTGTGTAGATAGCATTATGCTAATAGATTGATGAATAACAGTACTTAAGCTTAAGGTTGTTTTGTATTGTTTTGATTAACTTTATAAGCATTTGTTAAGTGTCTCTTTAAATTTTTCATGATCACTTTGGTTGTGTGTCATTCTGTGTAATATAAATGATGTCACGTTTGTGGGTGTTTCAGATCCACCCCTTAGGAAGACCCACTCTAGGGCTGAGGCGCAGGGCTTGGTCTGTAAGGCATTCTGCCGACTTAATAAAACAATTTCACCAATAATCCAGGAAGGGGTATTACCTGCGAGCCACAGTGCAGGTTACCACAGGCTGTAAACCTGTAAGTGCAGAGCAAATCAAAATGAGAGGAACCGCGCCCAAATGAGACTTCCAAGCAGTGAAGCTGGGTTCACAATAACAGCTTTCATTGCAGTTGAGCTGCATGGCATGCTTGGTGTGCAGTCCAGAAAACTGTTAGCTACAATTTTGCCCTGGTGCCCCCTCCTACCCACACCCTGTACCCCGTGCCTTCACACCCACTCTGCTGGATAGCTACCATTCCCTTCACTGCTCTCCCCCCCCGCAGCAACCCGCCCTACCCTTCTGCCCCTCCCGACCTTTCGGTCCACCATGCCTTTCTTACCCCCACACATACCCTACTGGCCTGTTTAACGTGCCACTCTCTTTTCCTCCTCACCTTTTTCTCCACTCCCTTCCCCACTCGCCCACCCACCTACTCTCTCTTACTCTTCACACCTGCCACCCCCTCTTCTTGATTCCCCGCTCCTTCTGTCCACTCAACCTTGCCAACCCATGCCACCTAACCTGACCATCAATTATATGCTCAACTACTCGCTCTGCCTCATTCCACCCTACTTTAAACCTCCTGCTCTCCCCCCCCCACAAACTATATCTTTGCTGCCCCTCTCTTGAGGACCTCTCTTTCCCTATTTTCCCTTTGCTTGAGCACTCTCTCTCCTTCCTTCCACACAGGACACAGCGCATGCAGTCTCAGGCAACTTGGCAACGCAGCACCTAGCTCATTCGGGCCTGCACCTGCCTCGCACCTGAGCCACAAAACCACACGTGCAGCACACACAACTGGCCTGGGGTCTGGGCTCAGGCTAACTCCTCTGGGCTGGTGGGGTTTAGTTCCGACTTCTGAGTTTTTAGACTGATGGGACCAACAGGCTGGGGACAGGGGTCAGAAAAAAAATTAACAACTCTTCTCTCTCAAGTACCATTGGACTCCTCCTCCTTCTCCAGGCTCCAACTCAGCTCCTTTACTCTCCTCATGAGCAGCCGCACAAGTCACAATGTCTCCTCCACATGAAAATCCTTCCTGGGGCACATACAACAATCCTCTGCTCCATCCTCGACTACTCTCACTTCTCTTCATGCAGGCAATGCGGCAGTGCGTGCACCGGTGCACTTTAAAGTGCCAAGGCACCAATTTCAAGCCATGCCATTCATAGACTGCTGCTCAGAGAGGAGGAGGAGGGGGAGGAGCAGACTCAGACCATCACCAGTCAGCAGTCACCAACCCTCAAAGTCACCGGCCATGCACGCTGCAGCCTTGCTGAGCCTGCTCCCAGTCCCACTCACTCCAGGCAGCCATTCAGACTAGCAAAATAAATACAGCAGCTGTTCGGCCCGATATTGTTGTCCCTAAATAAAAATTTTGGAGGTCATTTCGGGGGGTGTTTGAACACCCTAAACACCCCACCTCCTACACCCCTGATATTATACCCCTTTTGTATCTCTATCATCTCTATTATTCCCACTACTGTATTTACTCCATATTAACTTTTTTCACTTTACTTTCACAGTCTCACAGGATTTGAACACCTTCTCTGTCAGATAAGTATAACAATATGCCTAACCTTTCTTATCCTTCCTAGTAACTGTCTAAGAACTATGGATCCTTATTCTACAGGTCTAAGAAACTCATCCTTTTAAGACTCCTCCCTCTGACTCCATAGTACCCTGATAGAATGAATGAATGAATGAATGAATGAAAACTTTATTTTTATACAGGAAATTCTAATCATTAGGATTATACAATCCTGTTCTCAAGATAGTCCTGTTTATATTTCACTTAGTTACATCTAAACATATAACATATAACAAAACTCAAATAAATACAAAATATAGACTATACACAACATTTCAAATAGGAGAGCCTGAACATATTACCTATACTTGGTAGGTTTACCATAACCCCTATTATGGGAGGGTTGTGTATATGTGTTAAGGTCATACATACTGCAGCATTTTCCCCCCTCCATAAACATTTTTGCCTTGCTAGTTGACTCAGGCAGGTTCTCAGCCTTGTCCCCACCTCCTATGTCTGCCACTTCTCTGTACCAGACCACTGAGTCTAAAGTTCCCCATGGAATGCCCCCCCCATGATAGGGCCAGGAAGGGGAGAGCCATCCTCCCCCCAACCAATCACTCACATCTAAAACTGAACCAGCCATCCAGGTGGTAGTGTGTGACTGAGGTAGGTGGGTAGCCTGTACTAGCCATTTCCGCATCCCCCCTCCCTTGGGATTACTGCCTTCACCTGGGTGAAGCAAAGGTCGAGTCAGCATGCCTTCCCACCCAGGGGCAGGACAGGTATCTGATGAGGGCTCAGTCTTCCCTCCGACCTTCAGCAACCTAAGCATGTTCCTGAGCTCAGGTCACTGAAGTAGTGGGAGTCAAAGCACACAGTGCCTCATCCCTTCATATCAGTGGACCAGATTGACTTTATACTGCAGCAAGGGAATTATTTATTAACACGGTAGGCGATCGAACAACGATGGATCCACTGCACACCAGGGAATGATTTTTTATTAACAGACCAGGCAGTCAGAGGGTGGGATGTACCTGTGGACACCAGAGAATGTGTTAACTTTAACAGGGCCAGCAATCACAGGGGAATATTCTTTATTGGCAGGCAGTTCGAAAGAAATATTGAGCTGCTTGAGATTTCATATAAAAGCAATTTCCCTGTAGATGGCTCCTAATCCCCATAAAATAGCATTATGCAGCCTTGTTGGCTCTGATCAGAGTTTGTTAAAATTGTGGGCACTATTTCTTATCATTAATTGTTTACATAAAGTTTTATGAGCAAATTGCATGAACTTGAGTGAACCTGCTCTATTCTATTTTAAAGCATTTTTATGTTTTAGTTTTGCAACAGCTTGTCTAATTGGCTTAGATTAGTACGTTATATAAAATGCGCATATTATCTCTGGATATATCATAACTTATTTTATATTGTAGAAAGCAACCTCAGGAGATTGACTGGAAATGTGTATGTACATAGCACATTTTACTCTTTCATGCTGTTTTATGTCTTTTGTCTGCTTCATATTGACTTTTGTCGAACGAATAAACTAAACTGAACACTTCTGCAACTGTTCTGCACCCCTGCTCATAAGCTACCACCCACCACCCTCCAGTCACAGCTCACTCAAGCCCTGTTTCCTCTTTTTGCACTGTGATCCCCTTCCCGCCTCACTCCCCAAGTCATGACCTTTTTACTGTTCTTGATCATTTGCAAATTTACTTTTCCGTAGGCACCTTGTTGTACCATATTGCTCTGCATTGTATATTTGTTTGGTCTGTACAGCTGTTAATTTATTGTACTTCTTGCACCTTCAATCAATCAATCAAATCTTTATTTATCCAGGTGAACATCATTGAGCAAACTCATTTACAAGATAGACCTGGTTAAGTCCAGATTATAGTACAAACAGCTATATTTACAATGTGAATAAAACATAATAGAAATGCAAATCAAAACACAAGAAACATACATAACATTTTGTTAGAGATCATCAGTAAGACACAGTGAACAGTATAAAATAGTGGGAACAGGCTAGACCACAGAGATTCAGAGATGGATATTATCACAGGAATTTCCCTATAAAAACACAAGCAAGTCCTAGGTATCGCTATCATAACAGTCAGACAGAATAAGTGATAACAGCTTTTTTCTTGACGCAGTTCACAAAAGGGAATAAAACAGACATGGTTAGGTCTGAAGGGAACAAACAGCCTGCCATGCACTATAACGGCAGCCCCAGGGAGCACTTACATTAGGACTAGTAGGCGGCTGTACCGCAACTTTCTAGTAGAAGATGTGGGCTAGGTACTGAGGTGACGGCTGGGACAGCGCCTACCGCACATATTTTCAAGTCTATGGTGCTAGCACTGGCTGTCCATGTCCAATGGACCATTGGGCCACCCGGAAGGTCACGAGGCAGGGCAGGTGACGAATATGCTTAGGTGCCTAAGGCCAATCTCAGACAAAGGTTTCAAGAAGGAGCATAATCACTCATACTCCTGATATTTGCACTCTGCGTAGTAAAGAAGAGGATCCTCTCTGTCAGGTAAAGAAGTCGTTACAGCTATTTTGGCAATGTACAGCCAGATCATCCAATTTTGAAAGAATTCGAAGGATCACAGAAGTAGACTGTAGAAGCCAATTGGAGGCAAGAGCCGGAAAGCACTCATAACCCAATTGGTTGGCGGCTTTAGTGGTGATTTGCTAAAGAAAAATCCAGGCAAATGGTTTTGGATGGTGGCTTGTGGAGGAGCTGACAACCTGGGGGCTAGAGATTCTATACCTATGATGCAGTTGCCGCCTGTAAGACTTGCCTGTGTCTGGGAAGAGGGGTGCAGGGACTGGAAAGTAATAAATACATTAGGGTCAGCAAAACCTGCAAGAATTATCATGGGGTAAAGTCATTCATGGCTATGGTTAGACTCGGGGGAGCAAGCTAACAGCAGTTAGCGATTAGGAGCCAGGGAAACAGTTGCACAGCTCACACACACCTCGAGCATATAATGACTTGAAAGCATTAATATGTCAGAGGCAGCTTAATTTCAGTAGTTCTTGCATATTGTTCCACAAGGATGGCAACGCAAAACTAATGGCCATTCTGCCATAGCGGGTGGAAGCCATAGGGATGCATAGGGAGATATAGGAGGCACTTCTTAAGCCATACGGTTCCAGCACATTTAGGGGAAGACATTCTGTTATATAACATGGAAGCCTTTTCATAATGGCTCTGCAGGTTCAAAGGACTGTGTTTCTTTCGTGCCTGAACTTAAGCGAGGACTATCCTACAGCTTTGTACAATAAGCAGTGACGGGTAGAGATGGGGAGACCTGTAATAAACCTGATGGCCCTGTGATAAAGTGTATCCAACCTGATAAGCGAGGCTTTGGGACAATTACTATATAGGAAATCTCCATAGTCGATTAGGGAAAGAAAAGTAATTTGGAGTAGTCGCAGTTTGGCATCATGAGTGAGGAACTGGCTAATTCTATACAATAGTCCAAACCTCTGCTTTAACTTCTTTGTTAGGTCTTCAACATGCTCAGAAAATGAGAGGTTCTGGTCTAACCACACTCCTAAGTATTTAAACTTTGGGATAAATTCCAATCTCTCACCCAGAATTGTGGAAGTCTGTGGCAGTGCTCCAGAGCTGTCAGGGTTTGTCACACGGCTATAGGGTGAGAACAGCGAGCATTGCCTTTGGTTTTTAATTTAAAAGAAGTTTTTTGTGGAGGAGGTGGATCTGAAGCAGGTCAAATTCTTCCTGTAGGTCTGCACAGGCAGCTTCGGCAGATGGTCAATTTATTTATACCACTGTGTCGGCAGTGAACAGGTGTATTTTTGCCTTGTTGATGCCCACATCAATATTGTTGACATAGATAGCGAAGAGCAGCGGACCAAGTATGGATTCTTGTGGCACTCCCCTCAGAAGAGGTTTGAGTGGAGAGAACTCCCCCTCATCTTTGATTTGTTGCTGAAGTCCTACCAGGTACTCCATAAACCAGTGCAAGGATGCTGAGTCAAGACCTATGCACTTCAGAGTGGAGATTAGCAGGTTGTGGTCCACAGTATCGAAAGCCTTACTAAGGTCTAGAAATACTGCACAGAAAAAGTTTCTGCTGTCTAGTTCATTGTATCAGTTATTTGTCACTTTTGCAAGGGCCAAAATAGTGCTATGTTTAGTCCTAAAGCCCGATTGCATAGGGTTTAGTAAATTATTGGCTTCCAGATAGGCCCTAAGTTGATTGCTGACAACATTTTCCAGGAGCTTTCGACAAAATTGGAAGTAAGGAAATCAGTCTATGGTTGAAGTCACAGGTATCCCCCAGATTTAAACAATGGGATGACATGGGCAGTTTTCCATATTATAGGAAGGGACTTGGGACAGTGATAAATTAAATAGATGGGTGATAGGAACAGCAAGAACATGATAAGCGATTTTGACAAAGTAAGGATCCAATGAATCAGCTCCAGCATTCTTCTTAACAGCCAAACAGCCAGAAGTATAAGATCTTCAACCTCTTTCAATGATACAGGTTGGAATGAGAAACTGAGTACTGGGGCAATAGAGTCTATGCAAGGGACACTTAGTTGGGAGAGGACCAGAGCTGCAAGGGAATTGTCAAAGACTAGACCAGCTGTGGCAAAATGATTGTTGAATGCTTCTAAGATCCCCTGTTTATCACATATAGCTTTCCCCTTGGATGTGATTTTTGGTGGCAAGGAATTACCTTGAGTATGACTGGACATATCCTTGATTGTCCTCCAAAATTTAGAGGAGCACTTTGCTGCAGAGCCCAACTCCCTAAGATAATATGATGCCTTAGCATCTCTGACCATTTTTGTACATGCATTGTGTGCCTTCCTAAAGTGACACCAGTCTGAGTCCAGCTTCATCTGTCACACCTTTTTCCATAGCTTATCCCAACCTAGCAAGGTGGCTTTCAGCTCAGGGGTGAACCAGAGACAAGTTTTGTTTTTACTCTGATTTTTACTGTCGGGGCATGTACATCAAGGGCCCCTACCAGTATTTCATTAAAGATATCATATGCTGTGCTGACCGTGGTGGCTATGTAGAAGTCTTGCCAGCATGGCGAGTGTCCCAGTTCATATGTATAGGCAGCCACATCGAAGTTGCAACATGTCCTTTTTGTGATGAATTTAGCTGAGGATCCTGTGTGGTGTAGCGACCTGATTACAGCAATAAAACAATGGTCGCTGACATCGGCGAAGAAGGTTCCAGTGTGCGTGAAAAGATTTGGCTTATCAACTAATATAACATCTAATAACGTACTGTTACACAGGTTCTTTTTATTAGGACATGTAGGTTCTTGAACTAGCTGCACTAACCCACAAACGTCATAGATGGTGTTTAGGGGTGAAGCGGTGTTGGAGAGCCAGTCAAAGTTATAGTCCCCAAGTACAATTGTTTCAAGATTCTTTTTCTCAGTGACAGAGCCAAGATGTGATAGGAGTAATGTTCCCACAGATGGGGGTCTATAAGAACCAATCAGTCTGATGGCCAAGGAAGTAGATAATTCAATCTTAAGTGTCAGACTTTCAAACTCATTTTTGACAGAGGACGTTGTGAACCTTTCCTTGACATACAGTATATTGCTACTCCACCTACCCTAGTAGATCTATGAGTTCTGAATAACTGGTAGAAGGGGATGCTAATCTCTCTATCTTGGGAGGCTGGCCTAAGCCAAGATTCAGATATTACCAGGACATCTGGTTGAGTGTGGCTGATCCAAGCCTGTATCATAGTAAATGTTTTTAGGAGGCTACAAACACTGGCATGCCAGAAAATCATTCCTTTAAGAGTGGCCGTGTCCAAAGGAAAAGAGAGGGGAGAGATGGGACCAGGGTTTAACTCAATGTTACCAGAGCATATCAGTAACAGAAGTAGCAGCTTTATTAAGGCATCAAAAGTTAGTTTGAGAAGCCTGGCCCTGGTGCGCCTATGATTTTTGACAGGTTGGGTATGCCTATCACCACCCCTAAGGGTGTACCGCCCTAATGCTAGGTGAAACAATACCCTGACAGAGATGTGCAGGGGATGGCTTATTTTAGTGTCTACTCTCCCTCCTCCAGAACACGTGTGGAAAAAAGCTGTTACCAGCTCAGTATGTCTTTCCAAATAAAACCCATGAAATAAATAACTACATACATACATACATAAAAATACTGGCCCTAAGTTACCAAGGTGGTCTCTACCCACTCTTGTGCAGGTAACCACATTTGAAGTCCTCTAGTCTGCTTGATCTACTCCAGAGGTGACGGAGTCAGTGAAAAGGTGCACCAGAGGTGCAATCAGCATCTTACTCATTTTCTTTGGTACCCTTGGGTTCAGCTGCTCTGGTCATGGAAAGTTTGCTTTATAATGGCTTTGCGATTGTGATACCATACCAGGGCCCCCAGGGAACATATTCCCATACACCAACTGAGCCAATCTGGGTTTGGGTGTATGAACACACTTCATGACAAGGTGGTTCTTTAGTGCTGTGCCTCCACCTGGGGCAGTCCTATGCTATGCAGTAGTGCACACAGGATTGCTAACCCCCTATGAAACTCTAAGTAGCATATTTAAGGGACATGCTCTACCTGACACTCAACTGTTTCACTAATTGCTGTCCTTACAATCACTAAAGAAAGACACTTTAGACATTACAGAAGGTACTCTTGATTTTAATGCAGTCCTACCTCAATTACAGTTCATGTCCACACTGGCGTGGCTACAGTTCTCAGGCATTTTTAGCTTTAAGATGTTATGCTGCTTCACATGGTTATAGCAGAGTATCATGTGATATCACTGCTTACAAGGCTCTGGCTAGCTATGGAAGAACATTAGATGTTCTCAATGCCCATTTTGAAGGCATCCTCCAGGGCCCTCACTTGGCAGTCACCCCAGATTTGGACTACAGCATCCCAATGCCCTCTCATGATTGGGGCTACACTGGGGTTCCAGACCTCAGATCTGTGGTACTATAATGCCATTGGTCTCTACCCCACACTCACTGGGGAAGTTTCTCCTTACAGTACTTTGTACTGTGGGCTGTCTCCCTAAGGAACCTATGTTACTCACTTTCATTGTCTCCAAGGTTCTGTAACCTTTTCATGGACCCTACCCAAAACCTAAAAGCCATTGAGGAGCCCCCTTTAGGGGAGATCCCCAGGGTCCACCTCCTGGATTTCTGTAGACCTCATCCTACAGCCACTGTGTCTCTGCCTCCCTTAAATTGCACCTGTTCTGCTCCTTTTATACTCTTAAGCTCCACCTACCTACAGTAGTTCTCTGTTCCTTAAATTGGCCTTCACCATATCTCTGACAGACTGTGTATGACCAAAGAGTTCCACCTGTATCACAGTAGACTAGAAACAACAGCCCTTCCTTGCCTAAAAGGAAGGGTTGGAAGTCTTACAGTTCTATTTACTGTAGATCTTGAAGTTTTTCAGTGCTGTTTCCTCTGTAAAGTTCTTGATGGCTGATCTTCCTTCCTCTTGGACATATTTCTGCTCTCAGGTATTGATGCATCACTTTCAACTTTGGATATGAACTAAAATAGTTATTTAGAATGTCATCCTCAAAGTCTACCTTACTCTTTCTTTTAGTTTCTCTATGGTCTCCTTATGTTTTCCCATCTTCTGTATGGAGCTGCAAAACATATTGTCATTATTTTTAACTTCCACAATCTGTAACTCAGTGTCCTCTTTAGCTGTTTTTATGGCATTTTGCATATGATCTGCTGTGACAGAGCTGGGTAGGACCCTGTCCCATTTGTTATGCAGAGAGTTAAAAGCAAGGTTCTATTTTGTTCTCTCCTATTCTGCTACTTGCCTGTCTCTTGACTGTCTGACTGCACAATCAAATTAGCCTTGTGGCACTTAGGAAATGGCCACTCTGATGGTCCCACAATTTCCCTGTTATCTACCTTCCTTCACTTACAGTTTCTAGTCTTTCTTTCTCACCTTGCTTCTCTGTGGTTAGAAAAATGCATGATCATTTTTATGTGAAACCAGGATCCCTTGGTTTGCAAATGTATATAATTATATTGTTGAAATGATTGCAGAAAGCTATTTGGGTTTATTAGAAAAGAGCAATCTGGAACACAGAGGCATGACATTGAGTTACATTTTGACCTCCACAAGCTTGTTTACAGAATTGTCAACAGGAAACCAGCTCTGGGACAAAATGTATTATTTTGTGATGCCAGTCAAATCTAGATGTGCAACTCAGGCTGGTCTCAGGAAGAAAAATGACAATGTTTTGAGGAATTTTGTGGGAAACAGGAGATGTAATTTATAAAAAGAGGATGCTGAGTTTGAACGTGCAAGCAAAACATATAACCAGAGCAATGTTTTCCCACAGGGAGAGACTTAGATGGAGGATTTTTGTTTTGTTTGTACTGCCTTTATGAATAGCTATCTTGTATAATTTTATGTTTATATTTTATTGTTATTAATAAAAATGCTTCTTGTGAATTTTATAACACCTTCTAGTCTCTCGATTGCTCCCAACCTATACCTCTAAAACAGTTGGTTTTCAAAGTGGGATTTACACTGTGCGTACTCTATGACAGGAGTTTTGTGCATGGATACTAGACTTGGCACCAGGGAAGCATAGAAGAAAGGTAAAAAAAACCAGCAAGCCCAAGAATGATTACCAGAAGAATGGCTGTCAAACTAGAAGCAGGAAAAAAAAAGTCCAGACTGAGACTGTACAGACAGCATCAGTGATAAAAGAAGAAGAAAAGACAGAGACAGAACCTGAAAGCATGTCTACCTTCTTCAAATGGTGGGCTATACAACAAAGAGAGACAGAGAAACAAAGAAGAGGAGAGATGCAGCGACAGGAGCAGTGATGGCTGGATGCCTTGCAAGCTATCAAAACTGGAGCATCTGGTACAGGTCCAGCAGCTCATCAAAACACAAACAATTTAATTGACATTAAGCTTACAAAGTTGTGTCCCTCAGAGAATATTGAAGCATACCTGACAACTTTTGAAAGAGTTGCTGGAGCCTGCCAATTGACAATACAGCAATGGGCAGGCAGGCTGGTACCTTGTCTGACAGATAGATCCCAACTTGCCTATAGCAGCACAGAGACTGCATGGTCAGAAAACTATGACCTTGTGAAAAGAGAAATCCTTACAAGATGACATCTCAGGAGAGACCTACAGGCACTGATTCCAGTCCCTGAAGCACCACTCAGTCAACAATCCTCAAGAAGTCTTCACCTGACTCAGGGAACTCATTAAATGACTCCAACCAGAGGGCAAAACAGTCCTACATATCAAACATATTTACAATAGAGTAATTCATCAACATCCTTTCTACAGACATGCAGCTTTGGGTAAAAAAAACATTGACCAGAAAGTGGAGAAAAGGGTGTTGCTTTGGCTGAGGACTATGAGATGGGCAAACAGACACAGCAGCAGTGAAGGATCAGCCAAGGAACAGTAAGGCCCTCTTTTTCCTGATTTAACTCCAAATTAGATAAGAAAGCTGATGGGGTAACAAATTTTCACCCAAAGACTTTACTTGCTATAACTGTGATAAGCCAGGTCATATTGCAAGAGACTGCCATAAAAATAAGAAGGGTAACACTGAATCAAATTTGGCCTTAGTAGATTGGGGGCAATAATTTAACAGATGTCAAATTGGGATGTAAGACTGTGAAGGACTTATAGATCCAGGAAGCAGACAGATCCTGGTACATGCTGAAATTCTAAGAAAAGACTATGTGCAAATTGACCACGTACTAGGGTAATCTGCATCCACAGGGACATTTGTTACTATCCCATCACCCAAGTGACTCTGAACATTAAAGGGGTGCTGCACCAAATGAAAGTGAGGGTAGTACCAAAGTTACCTGTACCTGTGATTACTGGTAATGACTTTCCAGGATTTTCTAAGTTAATCACAGAGGGAGTAAACCCTGCTGTTTTAGCAGCTGTGGTAACAAGAGCCGAAGGAAAGAAAATCTCAGATGTTGGGACTCTTTTTCTTTTGGTGATTTTGATTCAGACTTGGTTGAGCCCAGGTCTAAGATCCAAAGTCCAGGAAAGAAAGAAGACACCTGAAAAAACAGTGGCAACAAAAGACTGATGGACATAAGGGGTCTGTAATGATTTCAGGTGATACGATCAGGTAGCAATCTTTATTTAATCTGATCTGGTGAGGTGGTATAGCAATTTTCCTATTTGATTTATGACTCATCCATATTCATTATTATGATCTTGTCATTTGCCTACCTGTATTGACTAACTTGATGTATTTTTCTACTTACTGTAATGCAGCAACTATTTTGTGCATTGCCATGAACCTGTCTTGTGCCTATCTATAACATTTATCCCTGGACCTTAAATTCACACACATAACCTTGGATGAAGTCCTTGAACCATTGACCAAGATATTCAACTTTTCCCTCTGCCTCTCACAATTTCCCCAAAAGTGGAAGTCTGCAACAGTAACCCCTGTGCACAAGAGTGGTGACCAGACTCTGCACAATAACTATAGACCAATCTCCTTCCTTCCTCCATTCTCCAAGGCACTTCAAAGAATAGTGGCAGACCAACTGGTTGAGTACCTGGACCACTACAATCTCCTAAGTAACCAGCAATATGGATTTTGGAAAGCACACAGTACTGTCACAGCCTTACTGGAGTTCACTGGCTTTATTAATACTAGGTTCAATACTAGGTTGTTTAGACAGGAGAAGGCAACATGCCCATAAAACCTGTCTCTCGCCACAGCGGGATTCAATTCCCTTTATCTCGTAAATGTGTATCTAGTTTCTTTTTGAATACATTTAATGTTGGTGCTTCAACTACTTCTTCTGGTAATGAGCTCCAGAACTTTATAGCCCTAAAAGTAAAATACCCTCATCTGTTATTGTTTTGACAGTGAAACATTTGTATTTGTTGATTGTGACATCTCAGTCTAATTTTATTATTAAATAATTTTAAACCCGTGATATCCCTTAACTCTTGGTCTCTAATTATTTTATACATCTGTAACATATCACCTCTTCTTCTTCTTCACTTCTCGAGAGAATACATATTAAGCATTCCTAATCTATGCTCGTATACCATATCCCCAAATCCTCTGACCAGTCTAGTTATTCTGTGCTGAACCTCTTCTATACTCACCATGCTGTGGATCAAGGAAACCTGGTAGGGGCTACATTTATAGTCGCATCCAAGACCTTTGACACTGTGCATCATACCCTTCTTCTCAGTCAGCTCACCATCATCGGGCTCTCCACTGAGGCAATGAGATGGTTCATCAGCTATCTAAGCAACAGGTCACAGCAAGTCAAGATCGGTGGCATCCTGTCTGAACCCAGACCTGTCTGCTCAGGTGTTCCACAGGGGTCTATCCTTGGCCTGCTCCTTTTCAGTATATTCATTAACAAACTCCTGACTCCTGCCATGGTCACAGTCTCCTGTACGCAGATGATGCAGTCATTTTTACCAGCGACCCTCAGCCTGAACGTCTGGAGGATGCCCTACAATATGGTTTTACTTCAGCTGAGAAAGGTTTGAGGAACACAAACTCATTATGAACTACAACATAAATAAACAAGTCCATGTTGTTCATCAGTTCAAAAAGCAGACATAAAGCTTTCCCACTATCCATTAAGAACACAAGGACTCCTCTCTTGATCCTGTACAGCATTTCAAATATCTGTGCAGTACTATTGACTCCAACCTGTCATGCACCACACACATTACCAATACTGCTAAAGTGATTAATGTGAGAATAGGTATGCTCTGTCAGCATAAATACTGCCTTACACCTGATGCCCTGAGCATGGCAGTACACAACTCAATATTTGCACTCATTGACTACGGTCGGTTGTCTATGGGTCAGCTACTGACATGGCACTTTGACGCATTTTGATGGCATTGAACAAGGCCTGTTGACTTCTCACAGTTGCTGTACATCTAACACACACCTGTGATCTTTACACTCAAGCAAATTGCCTTCAACTGCAGGACAGAATCCACTACCAAACCTGCTTGATAGCTAAGAAGATCTGTCTTGATATGCTGCCCATGGGGGTCTAGAACCTTCTCAGCCCTCATCAGCCCACTCAAAACTCCAGAAACTCCAACAATCAAGTTTTCAATGTCCCTAGGTGCTGCATGGCCCTAGCACATCATGCCTATGCCCTTCGAGCTCCGCTTTGGATGAACTCACTTCAGTCTGAAATAAGTTCTACCACCACAATAGGCCCCTTCAAGTGCAAACTATGATATCAACTTCTTACAAGTGCTACCTGTGATTGCTACTGCTAAGCCCTCTGTGGCTCATGGTCAACCTGCACTTAGCCTGCACCCTCTGCTTTCATCTGAGCCTATAGCCCACTTCTAGAACTTACCCCCTCCTGCCCTTCTACCTCCTACCCCTTATTCCTCCCTCTCACCCCCTCTTCCTCCTCCCTCACTACCTGCAACCCCCTTCTACTACCTTGATAAGATCGGCCAAATCTGTTCCCTTTACCCTCTGTCTCCTCTGCACACCTCTGACTGTCACTCAGTGCTACCTGACAAGGATGTTCCTTTACCCGCCTGATGACTGCTATGTACCATTTGTTATCCCTGTATTTTTATTCTCTGGAAACGACTTGTTTAATTTACCTGTAACAATGATTTGCCTGAATGCACTGTACTTAATGTTCTGTTTGCACTGTACTTGTCCTTGACGTGGAACCTATGTAAAGAGCTGTTGCTCAAAGGTATGAATCTTAGCTTGCAATATATAAATAAATTAAATCATATTTGCCCAAATGTTGCATCTTACTGACTGTAAGTTTTTGAAGTTGTAAGACTCGTAATATATGATTGTCTATTACCCCTTCCCCTTCCCCTTCCCCCCAGGACACATCTGTAAACGAGCAACTGCTGCTCAGTGTGCCTTTCCTGGTGAAGCTTTTAAACATATAAATAAATCTGCAAATGCTCAGTCTGCAGCTATTACATCATATGTTTTCATACCAAGATGTAATGACCATGATTATCCACAGGGAGGCAGTGCCATCTACATAATGCTACACCCCCATCGTCAACAAAAAGAAAACTCTAGATTATTATGACTTGGTTTTAGAAACATACAGTAGAAACATGCAAGTTGTTGGTAGATAAGGGCTTCTTGGCCCAGCTAGTATGCCAAGTTTTCACTACCTACTCTGCCACTGCAGACCCTACTCGACCTCCGGTCCTCTCCGCCCCTTGCCATACTTCCAACTCAATACTACATCATACCTCGCCTGCCCGCATAGGAGCCATCCAACCTGGGTAAGCCTGTCTGCTTAGCTCGGGAACACATTTGGAGCACTGATTGGCTAACGACTCCTTGAGATCTCCAACGATTGGCTACTGCCCCTATGGCTCTGCCTGCAATTGGCTCTATAGACTCTGCTTCGGCAGCTTTTCTCCTCATCTCTCCTCTTTGACCTGGGCGCCTCAGCTCGCCACTTGCTGCTCCTACTTGTTCTAAATTTTTATAATGTTAAGGAAATTGTGATGTTAATGATGCAACAATATTGTTGGGGAATTTTTTGATGCCTTAAACACACTGTATGATTGCAAAATTCCTTGAGCTACTGTGTAAACCTGAACTTTGACTGTTTTCCCTCGTCCCGTATCTCTGTCTTAAACTCTTTTCTCCTTACTCTCCCACCTCCCCTAATTCTACCACTTGCTAATACTTGGGCAAAAATGGTGCCTAGCTAAATTACAGTGCCATCTGCCCCAATTCACATCCTCCCCCACTCCTCTTTTGGGCTTTTGTCTAAGACCCACATATGCTACAATCACACCCCCGGCCCCTGATTTAACCTCTGCTCGCTTTTGTCTGCTTTGACCTAGCTGACTATTACTAAAGCTACCTAATCTATTTTGTCCCTCTAGCTCATACAGCCATTAATCGGGCAATGGATGACCATCAGCGGCCGTTGCTGGAAAAGACAGCAGGCCATGTGCACCTCGCCTGCCCGCAAAGGAGCCATCCAACCTGGGTAAGCCTGTCTACTTAGCTTGGGAACACATTTGGAGCTCTGATTGGCTAATGACTCCTCAAGATCTCCAATGATTGACTACTGCCTCTATGGCTCTGCCTGAAATTGGCTCCAAAGATTCTCTGCTTCGGCGGCTTTTCTCCTTATCTCTCCTCTTTGACCTGGGCGCCTCAGCTCGCCACTTGCTGCTCCTACTTTTCTAAATTTTCTTCCCACACTGCCCGCCCCAACCCTGGCCTCTATTAAATGCTCATTGCCTAATGAGCTAGGCCAACCCTCTGTTGGCTGATTGGACGACTTAAGTACAGCCACGCCTAACCGTCCTGTCTACAAGTCCTAAACAGTCCTGCCTTAAAGCAGAGTGTTATAAGAGGCTTGTCACTCTCTGTGCACAATACTAACTCTTGCTGACATTACTATAAAAAAAAATGCAGCATATCAACACTGTCCAACGTAGCTGCCTCATATCTCTAATTCTTGCATTAGTTACATTACCAATCCCTAAACTGTTCCAAAACCAAAAAAATTACTTCTGATAAACACCTAGACCAGCGCTTTCCCAAGATTTTATGGCAATCCAGAACAGGGACATCTCCTTATTGGTCAAGTCCACACTTTCACCAAACTTTAACCAGAGTTATTGTACAAAACCCTTGTTGGCACTAGCAATTATTTATGCACTAGCCTCATCTAACTATGATAAATTCCTAACAAAAATGACTACTGAAATACAAGATATGAACACAAGACAAAACAACAAAAGACTATTTAATAGATCAAGACAGTATCTAAAAAATTACTACTACTCCTGCTACTCTGTTTAGGTAATGTTGAACTAAACCCAGGCCCAACCGTTCCTCTGGAAACCCCTGCGGACCTTCCCCAATATAAAGGTCTTAGTTTTCTACACGTTAATGCCTGTAGTTTGCTGAAAAAGATGGACCGGATACAGACCTGGGCCACACATGCAGCTCCTGACTTCTTAATGATATCTGAATCCTGGCTTAAGCCATCGACGTCGGACAAATCCATTTACTTAACAGGATACAAAACATTCTGTTGCAATAGACCAACTAGAGGAGGAGAGGTCATAATATATGCTAAGAGCAAATTTACAGTTACGGTTGTTGACTGTACTTCGAAGCCTGAAGAATTTGAATGCCTGGCTATAAAATTATCCCTTACCAGGGAGAAGTCACTACTAATTGTAGCCTGCTACCAGCCCTCTTCTGGTGGTATGGCTCTCCTACAGCATCTCCAAGACCTAACTACCTCAGCTAATACACAGTGTATCTTTTTAAGGGATCTCAGCTTGAACTGGAATGATGACAGCTCCAAGAATCTGAAGGATCTTTGCAACACTGTTGGTCTGGTACAAATGACACCTGAAAACACCAGGCCAAATAGAAAATTTCCTGAGCGTAGCACTCTCCTGGACCTTATGCTAGTAAATAAGCCCCATAACATTTCTCATGCAGGAGTATTCTTCAATGATATACAGTAAGCGAGCATTGTGCTACCGCCTGCATTAGACACCCTTTACAATTAAACCAGATGGCCAAATCTGTACTGAGAAGCACGAAAAAATTCTCCCAGAATGAATTTCTGAAAGACCTAAACAGCATTTGGTGGCAGAACTTCTATCTAGCCCCCTCTATTAGCGAGGCATTTAATATCTTCCATAGTCTCTTAATGGGACTAATCGATAAACACACCCCACTAAGGCTGATTAGATCTAAAAAAAGACCCCCTGGGTGGTTCTCGCCCCTCTTGAAGAAAGCGCTTAGGAACAGGGATTACTGGTGGAAAAGAGCGAGGAAATCGCAGCTGGAGACAGATTGGTTAGCATTCCGCATCTCGAGAAACGCCTGCACTACACTAATTAGGGCTGAAAAAATTAGGTATTTCCAAGCAGAACTAGAAGCCAACAAAATCAACTCAGCCAAATTCTGGAACATCCTCAGAGAAATTGAAGGAGTCCCCGCTGATTCATCTATACCAGCCAAAATTTTGTCCACTGGACACACCTACACAGACAGAGCCGATATTCTTGAGCAGCTAAATGGTCACTTTGCCATTGCAGGGCTAGCATTTGACACTTTACCTATCAGTAAAATTAACCTACTGGGTGACCCTGCAGTCATATTTAATAATAATCCTATACCTAAATTACCTCATCCTACCGTATTTAACTTCCATACAGTCACATTTAAGAAAGTTGAGGACTTACTTCTTTCCCTGGATACCAAAAAGAGTGCAGGTGCAGACAGCATTGAACCATACTTCCTCAAGCTTGGCTATCCCTACCTGACAGCCCCCATTACACATTTATTCAATCTATCGCTAAAGCAAAGAGAACTCCCTCTGCTATGGAAAACCACCCATATCCTCGCTCTTCTCAAGTCAGGGGATCCAAGCAATCTGAATAATTACTGGCCTATATCTATACTTTCTGCCTTGTCAAAATTGCTTGAAAAAATTGTTAATGCCCAAATCAGAGAACATTTGGATGCGAATAACTTACTAAACCCAGTACAATCTGGCTTTAGAGCCAAACACAGTATGGTATCTGCACTTGCAAAAGTAACTACAGATTGGCAAATCACACTTGATACTAAGAAACATGTGTTTGCCCTTTTCCTGGATCTTAGCAAGGCCTTCAATACCGTGGACCACAATATCTTACTTACAGCTCTAAGCAGTATCGGACTGGACAGCCCTGCAATTAAATGGTTCTCTAACTACCTCACCAACAGGATACAGCAAGTCAAAGCTGCAGGAGATCTATCATCCCAAAAAACTCTTCTTCGAGGTGTTCCCCAAGGCTCTATAATAGGCCCAATCCTATTTGCAATTTACATCAATAATCTGGACACTCACCTACGTTCAGCTAATATTCATCTATTCGCGGATGACACTGTACTTCATATCACAAATAATTCATCCTTGGATATGGCACATCAGAACTTACAGCATGACTTCATTACCCTACAACACAATCTCATTAAACACAAGCTCCTCCTCAATGCCAAAAGAACCTTCCTGATGAAGGAGCAATAGCACAACATGAACAAATGAGAGTAAAAGTAAGCAAGGAATATTTTAGAAGGTTAAAGCTAATTTTGAAAACTGCTTTGACAACACGAAATAAAGTGCAAGCTATAAATCAACTCGCCCTTCCAGTGATATCATACAGCTTTGGTGTGATAGACTGGCCACAGAAAGTGTTGAACCAGCTAGATATAAAAACAAGAAAAATGTTGCATGCTCACCAATTAATATACAAAAATCAGTGCATGCCAAGATTATACATCTCTAGGGCAGAGGGAGGCATGGGCCTCATTGAGATTGATTACACATATAGATCCACAATAGTGGGGCTACATACATACTTACGGACATCCTTGGACCCAAATATAGTCAAGGTCTTGCATCATGAAGAAAATAAGCCTAAAATGACTTCACTCATCAAATTAGGAGAAGCCTTCAGAAGGGTAGCAGAGATTGATGTCAATCCAAAGGTAGATAAGGAATTGTCAGCAACAGAAAATGCAAAGAATCAGAAAAAGGAGTATAAAGATAAAGACCAACAGAAAAGAAAAAACAATTGGAAAGTCCATAATTATAGTGGAAAATACAGGGAGCTACTGGAGCAACCACAGGTCGATCAAGCCCTGACCCATGAGTGGTTAAAAGAGGTGAATTTAGGCCACGAGATGAGAGACTAATAATGGCAGCCCAAGATAGTGGGCTACGACAAAGATAGTTCCAAAATCCATAGAAAAACAGGAGAAACAGACAAGTGCAGGTTCTGTAGTACAGAATTAGAAACAGTTCGCATCTTGTGGCTGGATGTGAAGTACTTATGGCAGAAGGCCTGTATACTGAAAGACACAACAATGTAGCAAGATTGATCCACTGGAAACTGTGCAAACACTATAACATACAGGTAGCAGAGAGACACTGGAAACATGAACCACAAAGAATCACAGAGAATGAAGAAGTAATGATCACATGGGATCACCCAATACCAACAGCCAAGAAAGTGGAAGCAAGAAAACCTGATACTGTAATACAAGAAAAGAGGACAAAGGTAGCATTACTGATTGAAATAGCCACCCCTAGTGACTACAGTGTGCTATGACAGAGACACAAAATCATGAAATACCAAGATATGCAGTCAGAAACCAAACTGATGTGGAATAAGGACACACAGATTGTTCCAGTAGTGCTTGGAGCAATGGGACTAATCAAAAGAACTTTCAGGCACATTTAAATATGCTACCAATATTTGTGACACCTTATGAACTTCAAAGGAAGCTATTTTGGGGATTGCGTATGATGCTGAGAAGCGCTCTCAGCAAACATCAAAGATTAATACAGTACTAATTTCTTGAGTTTTGAATATGCCTGGCTAAAGAATGGGGTCCATTCTTGCCACAGTATTAGAAATCCCTAAACATTTGGAGACACTAACCCCAAAAGAACCATGGCTTTAGTTTTTTTTGGGGTTAGTGTCTCCAAATGTCGCCACGGTATTAGAAATCCCTAAACATTTGGAGACACTAACCCCAAAAAAACTAAAGCCATGGTTCTTTCACCAAAAGTTGGTCCCGGATTAACATACACCCCTCGGATCCTAATGCTACTGGATGAACCCCTTGAAACTGTCAAATCCTTTAAATACTTTGGATTCTGGCTGGACAATAAACTTAACTTTCTACGCCACCTGAATGAAATTTAGAAGAAATTAAGGCAGCAGTTAGACCTATTCTACCGAATTAAACATCTACTTACCTTAGACGCGAGGAAGAGATTAGTACAATCTACATTCTTACCTATACTAGATTATGCTGACTTTATCTACACACATTGTCCCTTAATGTCGCTTAGCAAATTCGACACGTTATACCACCGGGCCCTTAGATTTCTCCTCAACCTACCCTTATGAAGCCACCATTGCCTACTTTACCAGGAATCGGGGTGGCCTTCACTCTCTATTAGGAGGAAAAGAAATGCTCTTCTCTGGCTTCATAGAGCACTCTCTAATAATCTTCCTACATATATATCAAGCTTATTTGTGCGAGCTAAGGGATCTTATGGATTGAAACGTTTTAATATGCTCTGCTTTCAGATTCCAAGAGTAAAAACAAACTATGGCTCATCTGCAATCAGCTTTACACTTCCATCTCTTTGGAACTCTATGCAAAACACACTAAAATTGTCCTCATTTCCTGGCCTTTCCACATTCAAAGAGATGCTAGTCGTATTCCTGAAGGAAACTTGTAACTGCTTCAGAAAAAGTTGAACCGCTACTAGCTAACTCGTTTCACTAGCTCTTCATTTAGAACTTCCCACAATGCCTTCCCACACAGGGGACAACCAGTAATTGCAGACTACTCTCTTCTTCCCTAGCCCTCCTCACTCCTTCTCCCTTTTCCCCTACTCATGCTCTCTGCTACCTTCTCTTCTCTGCTTTACCACTAACAATAGGAAGTAGTCTGGGATTGATGGCTCTCCTGTGCATTGTGTAAAACTATTGTTTATGAGATGCATGTCATTGTAAATCTGGCAACTCAGTAGATGCTGGCCTGCCGCATCCTCCTCTACTCAATATCTTGTGCATTTTTGTGTATACTTAGCTGTGACCGTTTACCTACTGTATTGTATGTATTGTATTGTATTGTTATCTGTCCAGGACCACCTTGAAAATGAGCTTGCTCAATGGTGTTTACACCTGGTTAAATAAAGTGATTTATTTATTGATTGATTGATTGATATCAAAATTTGAACTCTCATAACAAAAACACATATGACTATTTTGAGATTGGTATTTTTCAGTTTCTGTCCCTTAAACATTAATCCCTCAGAATCAATGAGTTTCTCTTGGCAGTTAAAATACTCTCTGATTTCAGAAAGTACTTTTTTACTGTCCTTAGGCCAACTGCCTTTCACCAAAGTTTGTACTTGTTGCAGGCTGACATCTCTGTCAGTCTCTTCTCAAATTTGCTAGCGTCTCTCTTCTGTAACTGTTAACTCATTCACACCACAAGAGCTCTTTGAGACTTCCACCACTTGTGTCCTATATACTCTTAGCACTGCATCCTGGGCCTTTCTAAGCAAAATCAAGCCATAATCAGCATGCCAGAAACAAATATGACTACCTCTTGAACCGTAAGTGCTACACACAAAGTATGAGTGGCAAAGTTGTTCAGCACAACGTTACCTTTCCAATGGTGCTGTGCAATCAGTTGTAATCAATTTAGTTTTAATTTTATACTAGCTGAAATACCAAACAACTGATTTTTTTCTGATTTTTTTCAAGGTGCTTAGGTGACGCATGAGACAAATGTCAGCCATGCACACCATACCTTAAACAAATGCAAATAACTCCTAAAGTATATGTGGTAGACACAAAGTATCAGTGACCAAATTGTTCAGCACAAAATAGCCTTTCTAATGGTGCTATGCAATCAATTGTAATCCATTTGGTTTTTATTTTATAGTAGCTGAAATACCAAACAACTGTTGTTTTTTTTTCAGATTTATTCAAGGTGCTTAGGTGAGGCTTGAGAGACAAATGTTAGCCATGCACACCATACCTTAAACAAATATGAATAACTCCTAAAGTATACATGATAGACACAAAGTATCTGCAGCAAAATTGTTCAGAGCAAAATTGCCTTTCTAACGGTGCTATGCATTAAATTCTAAGCAATTCGGTTTGTTTAATAGTTAGGTAAAAACTGCTGACTTCCTCAGACGTTTCTAGGCCTGAGTGAAAGTCAGTTGAGTACGTCTACAGGCGTTATTGTCCTGAGTGGCTATGCTTTCAGACACCGCCTACAGACATCTCTAGGTCTGAATGAGTTAAGCTCTGTGTAACCATGTGGACTTGCGCTTCAGCATTAGAGCGTCCAGGTTTTCCATCACCATATGGACCTGAGCCCTATTTTTAGGCTCTGGAATTGCAGAACCCTCTAGGTATGCTCTGGAAAGCATATCAGCTGTGTGCATTTCTTTTCCTGGTTTAAACCGCAGTCTGACTTGGTATTTTTGCAGCCTTAACAATAAACGCTGTATCCATGGAAGTGCACTTACCAAGGGCTTTGTCATGATAATCTCCAGTGGTTTGTGGTCTGATTCCACTTCCACTTCTTCTCCATAGATGTAGTGACGAAATCTTTCACAGTCAAATACCATAGCCAAGGTTTCCTTATGGATCTGTGCATAGTTCTTTTGAGTTGGAGTTAGCAATCATGATGTGCAAATGGCCTACCATCCTGTAGCAGGACAGCTCCCAGGCCATCTTTAGATGAGTCTACCTGCAAAGTCACTAGCTTGTTAACATCAAAGAATTTAAGCACTGGGGTTTCAGCCACTAGCTTCTTCCGTCTTTCAAAAGACTTCTGATGGTAACCAGTCAAATGGGTGACTACAAATAAGTGCTTGCGTTTTGCACAAGTTTTGCACAAGTCATTTGCAGCACCCAGGAAGAAAGCGATCAGGGAGGGTTAGTGACCATGCGATGAACAAAAGGGCAAGTAAAGGACAGCGTAATTCCTAGATAACTTTAACTGTGATTGGATCCCCCAAACATTCAATTGGTATATTAAATAAGGGCAACCTGAAACATTGGAGAGCTGTGCCAGAAGTAGGCATAGACTCACAGCCAGTCCCAGCCTGTGCATCACCACACCCTCTGAATTGTGGCCCATGCCATTTGTCCATGGGGGAGGAAGACTGTTTCCCCTGAGCACTTCCTGGTTCTTCCTTAATCTGTACCTGGCTGGTTTTCGCATCCCCCTATCTGCTAGCTCCTCTCGAGCTTTGGCTGGTTGGGGAGAAGAGGACATTCGTTGCCAGGTGAGAGATGGTTTTTAGGGGGTCTCCTGTGTTCCAAAATGACTGTGGGGGTGAGAGTGCCTGTATCAATTTATTTTGGCTGGTTCGGCCCGAATGAAAGAGGGCCATTTCTCTCTGGATGCGTGATCTCTGCCACCTTGAACTTTGACAAAACTATTCATAATTGTGGTTTATGTGAGAGTTTTGGAACTTTAGGGGTGAGAGTGTCAAAGTGTCCCTATCACTGAGATCTCATGAGGGTGTTGTTTGGAACCACAACATATAAAGTCACCTGCCTGGTGGCGCAGGTTGAACCCGGACTGTAAATCTCGTTATTTCCTGGACATTTAGTGTCTATCATATTGTGCTGCAGCTCTTTCCTCCTTGTTGTTCTCTCCTTGCTATGTTTTATTTTATTATTTTATTTTTTGGGTGGGTTGTGGGTGAGCTGTCATTCAGGAGTTGAAACTGTTAGTGGTGCATGTGTGGGGTGTGTGTATATTTATATAATGTATTTTGCATAGGGTGTGTATGGTTAGTGCCCATAAGGGGTGTTTGTTTTAGTGGGGTGTAATTTAATTTCAGGGGTTTGTTTTGATCAAGGGTTGGGGGGAGGTTGTGCTGTGCTAGGTCTGTCTTTTGCACTGTGAAACCTTGTGCAACTTCGGTTTCCAGTGGGGACTAGATGAGTCAGGCAAAGATGTGTTGGTGCCATGGCCCCACCAGAATCACTTATACTGCCACTCAACTCCACGACCTTCGTCCCCTTTACTGACCTCCAGGTCCCTGCCATTGCAGCTAGGCACTGCAGGGAGGTCAGAATTACTAGGAGGCGAGTGATCTGCAGGGAGCTGAGGAGGAGGTGGTGAGCTGCATTGAGGTTGTCTGGTCCAGGAGACGCCCTGAGCGTAAACGGAGCTAAGGGAGAGGCCAGACGTGTTTGGTCTCTGTACCCAGGGTTCCCACCAGACTGAGTGGTTTGTCAGTTAGAGGACTGTCCTTGTCTTCTAATCCTCTTCAGGTAGTGCTCTTCAGTACCAGGTCAATAAGGAACAAGACCAACATTTTTGCAGACTTGATTTCTGCTGTCGATATGGCTTGCATAACAGAGACCTGGCTTGGTGGCGATGCTGGCCTAGTCCTTGAGGCCATCATCCATACTGGGTACTCCGTAGTGCACTACTGAGGAAGGATCGCAGGGGAGGGGGTGTGACCACTGATTCTGAGCCAGCCTGGGCTTCATGGTGCACCCGATTGGTGACACCTGATCCTTTGAGTGTGTCACCATGCATGGGGTGCAAGTTGCAGGATTCTGCTAGTTTACCATCCTCCTGGGGTGGGGGAGATTTCCTAGAGGGGGTGGTGGACTTCTTTGTTGACCAGGTGTTGGAGTCCCCCAGGTGTTTAATCTTGGGGGACTTCAATACTTGGATCAACAACAAATCCTCACTATTTGGTTATGACCTCCTTCAGCTGTTGCATTCACTGGGCCTGACACAAGCTGTTGCTTCTGCAACCCACCAGCATGGTTACACACTCAATCTGGTGTTCCAGCATGATCTTGAGGTCGATAACCACAAGATTGATTGGGTCGCCTGGTCTGATCACTGTACTGTGGAGTTCATATTTGGGGCCCTCCTGGTAGTCCTCCCCTGTGGAGATGGTCAGCTATCCCCCTTTCAGGGGAGTGTGCCCTAAGGGACTGTTGGTGATAGCTGACCTATCTCGGGTTGATGAGGCTTGTGCGACTGGATCTGGAGAGGTGGTGGTCACTTATAATAGGGTGGTCTCTGAAGTTCTGAATGCTCTCACACCAGTTCATATATGACCCAGATCTCCTCACTTCAGGTCCCGCTGGTTTGATGGGGACCTCAAGGTGATGAAGATCAAGGGTTGGAGGTTGGAGCATTGCTGGCATAGGACCCGGCTGGAGGCCGACAGGCTGGCCCTGCTTGCTCACTATGTTGAGAACCAGCGGGCAATTTCCAATAAGAAGGCAGAATTTCTGTCCAGGGAAATTGCTGTGGGGAGAAACAGACCATCTCAGCTATTTTGGAGTGTAGACAGGCTTCTTCACCCTGTCTTCCTGCAGCAAAAAAAGCCTTGTCATCCACTTTGTGTGAGGAGTTTGCTCTGTTTTTCTCTGACAGAGTGTCAGCCTTCCAGTCGGGGATCCAGCCTGGGAGGCATTCATCTTGCAGCGGTTGGGCTCTGGGGTTCAGATGCACTCCACCTGTCTGGGAGGAGTTTAGGCCAGTTGAGGTGTCTGAAGTGACTAAGGTGATCTTAGCGCTGAAGCACACTTTTTGTGAATTGGACGCGACCCTGATGCGTTTTTATTTATTTATATATTTCAGTTTTGGATTAACACATTTGAGCTAATGACTCATTTACAAAGGTTCCAAGTCAAACATTCTACAAAACAGAATAAACAGCAACAACAGTATGTACAAAGAAATACATTGGCTTACAAAAGATAACTTGGTTTCAAGGTTACATAAAAAAAAATTGTGCTTAATTGTCTAGTTACACTTTCATTACAGATTGTCTAGAAAATCATGGTGAAATTTCACTGACAGTCCTGAATAGATAGACCGGTAGTTCCAGTCTGTTCCTAGAAGTAAGCTGCCCTATGCTGAGTGCACAGCTCAGCAGAAGGATTTCGGGATCACATGCTTGGGTAGGGTAAGGCTGCCAGAAAGAAAGGCTTTGGTTCAAGATGTGCTTGAGTGGCAGCCTGAGAAGGCTTTGTCATGGGATGGGGAGGGTCAGTGGTGAGAGATAGGGATGGGGAGAAATAGGAAGGGGTGGTCAAGGGCTGGCGGTGAAGGGGGTAGAATAGATGGGGATGGACAGGGCAAGGGCAGTAATATGGGGGCCGGGAGGGAGGAGGAAGCAGAGGATGGGACTGAGGGGCAGGGGAGTAAGGGAGGCAAGGGCAGGAGGGGGATAAATCTATAGTAATGTTGCAGTGGACATTGGAGGGGACATTTTGTAATGGGATGTGTCGAGGCTGTTGGCCCGGTGTTCACCAGGATTGCCAGATGTTTGATGGTGGAGGGCTGTGAGTTTTTGGCAGACAAGACTCTTACTATCAGAGCAAGTAACAGCTGACTAAAACTACAGCATTCTAACTGATAAATCCCTTCTGTCTCAGCAGGAGTCAGTGCCTGTTGGGATTAAGCAAATAGATACTTTATTAGAAGCAGGGGGTCTCATTTAAGTAAAAAAAAAAGAAAAAAGTCACTGCGTGTTTCTCTTTTTGAGGAAGGGGGCTGTATCAACTTAATTCACTGAGGCAGGAGCAGAGGGAAGAAACTAATTGGGGGTGTGGCTTAGGAGATTAGGAGTATAAAAGCAGCTGTCTCCAATTACAGCTTCCTGCTCTGAGTTTTTGGCAGAGGAGACTCTTGCTTTCAGAGCAAGTAACAGCTGACTAAAACCACGGCATTTCTAACTAATTGCCCTTCTTCCCACCCCTCTACCCTCCCACCCTAAGCCAGTTCTACTTTTATAGCCACTGGATTTGACTGACAACAGGAACTTCCTATTTGGCAGTAGGAAGGGAAGGATCACTGAGACACATTAGTTTCATTAACCTTGAAGGAAACTAAAAATAGCTCTTTCCCCCCGTTGGCTGCTGGAGGTCTGAATCTGAGCAAGGAAGGAGGAGACTACTGAAGACTACAGGAAGTTTCTGTCCCAGAACAGGAAGGGCGAGAGTTGTAAGTGCACATAGGCAGTAGGAAAGTACAATAGGTGTAAAAATCCATAGAGGAAGAAGACAGTAAGCCTACAAAGCAACAGGAGAGGGGACACAAAATAAGTCAAGATGGGAGTGGTGCAGTGCAATGGCTGTGGAGTGGCAGTGTTCCAGGAGACATTCTGGAGGCTGAGATGCTGCCCTATTTGCAGACACCTCTCTGGTCTGAGGGAAGAGGCTGCCCGTCTCCTGGCTGACCTGGCTAGGATTTGAGAAACCTCTTCCCCCACCCAGAGACCACCAGGGCAACTGCTGCTACCTCAGAGGTTGCCAAGAAAGAGGGGTGGTTGGACCAAGGTGGGCTCAGGGAAGGAGAAGGTGGTGGAGCAGAGGTGCATCCCTCCAGTTGTACCTCTCTACAATACATATGCTGTTCTGGCAAAGAGTGGTTCCTCTAGGGAGGCACCTGCAGTGGAGGAAAAGGAGGATGCTGGGATCCTCCACAAAGGAGACCCACAGGAGGGTGGCATGAGACCACACAGGAGAAGGAAACAACTCCTGGTGGGGGACTCAATAATTAGGGGGGTAGAAGTGGAGGAGGAAGGGGAAAGGGAGGTAAGGTGCCTGCCTGGCGCCACAGCTCAGAGGGACAGGGAGCAAATCCTCAGGATCACAGGAGCAGCTGCACAACAGAGGGAGCTGGAAGTCATTGTCCATCTAGGGGAAAATGACCTGGCTGAAAATGGGATCAGAGCAGTGCAAGAGAAGTTTGTAGAGTTGGGGAGGGGACTTAGACAAGTAGCGTGTACGATAACCTTCTCGGAGGTGCTGCCTGTCTATGGCAAGGATGCTGATAGGGAACTCTGCACCATGGGAGTCAATGAATGGTTGAAAAACTGGTGTGGAGCTCAGGGTTTTGGCTTCATTGGGAACTGGGGAGCCACCTGGAGGGATGCAAACCTATACTGGTACGATGGTCTGCATCTGTCCAGGGGGGGAACCAGAATCCTAGGTGATAGGTTTAAATGCTTCATTGGCAAGCATTTAAACTAGCTAAGGAGGGAGGTACTGAAAAGGAGCAGGTAAATCCCAGCCTTCCCCCACAAAACACAGTAGTTAGAGAGGTAAACACCAAGATATAGATGTCAGTAGGGAGCAGGACAGGGGTAAATGCAGAAAAAGGCAGTAAGGACAGGGATGGGGCTAAAAGGGGTAAGACCATCAAAAAATGGAGGGTGATGAGCACCAATGCCCATAGTCTGTGTAACAAGGTCCCTGAACTAGTGGCCTTGATGGAACAGGGATGCCTGGATATTGTGGCAGTCCCTGAAACATGGTACACAGAGAACCATGACTGGGATATCAACATACCAGGATACACAATCTACAGGAGGGACAGGGTGGGTAAAAGAGGAGGAGGAGTAGCTTTCTATATAAGGGAAGGGATTAAAGCAACAGAACTAAAGAGTAAACAGGACATTGGTGAGTCACTATGGGTCACCCTGGAGACAGGAAATGGCATCACAATCCGCATGGGGGTTGTGTACAGATCCCCATCTCAGGGGGAGGGAATGGACAAGGAAATGATAGAAGGCATCCTTAAAATGGCAGAAAAAGGGGGGATATTGTTGATGGGGGACCTGAATATGCCAGATGTTAACTGGAGCACCTTTGCTGCAAGCACATCCAAGAGCAGGGTCATTATTGATGCCCTACAGGGGGCATGCCTCAGACAGCTAGAGTTGGAACCCACTTGGGAGGGAGCAATCTTAGACCTGGTACTCTCAAATGGGGATGGAGAAAGGATCTCAGATTTAGAAGTGGGTAGCCATCTGGGAACAAGTGACCAGCAAACAGTGTGGTTTACAATAAACACAGCCCTAGAGTCAAGCCATACAAAAAACAAGAGTATTGGACTTTAGGAGGGCTGACTTTGGGAAAATGAGAGAGTGCCTCAGAAAAGCACTAGCAAATGGGCAAGAAGGAGGGGTGGAGGAACAATGGGGAATAATCAAAACAGCCATCACAGCGGCAACAAGCCTTTGTGTGAAGCAAATCAGCAAAACAAAACAAAGGAAAAAAACACTATGGTTTTCAAAAGAGGTGGAAGGGAAGGTTAAGGAGAAAAGGATAGAATTCAGGAAATATAAGGAAACACAGAAGGAGCAGGACAGAGAACTTTATCAGTTAAAGCAGAAGGAGGCAGGGAAGGCAGTCAGAATAGCAAAGGCACAAACTGAGGAAAAGATAGCCAACTCTGTTAAAAAGGGGATAAAACCTTTTATAGGTACATTAGGGAGCGAAGAAAGACCAAGGGAGGGATACAGAGACTTAATAAAGGGGAGGTAATGTGGGCAGAGGGTAACAGTGAAAAAGCAGGGATACTGAATGAATATTTCTGCTCAGTATTCACAATGGAAGAGGAGGGGGAGGTACCTAAACCAAACAAGAAAAACACTCTGGATGGGGGGGTCGATACTAGTCCATTCACAGAAGAAAGAGTTTTGAAAGAACTCTTGAAACTGAGGGAGGACAAAGCAATGGGGCCTGATGGGATTCACCCCAGGATTCTAAAAGAACTAAGGGTAGAACTAGTAACACCACTGGCTACTCTTTTTAACAAATCATAGGAGGATGGGGAGGTATCTAAGGACTGGATGAGGGTGGATGTGATTCCACTTCATAAAAATGGGAGCAGGGCAGAGGCAGGAAACTACAGACCAGTTAGTTTGACCTCAGTGGTAGGAAAAATTATGGAATCACTTCTGAAGGAAAGAATTGTTGAGTACCTAGAGGCCAGTGGGGCACAGGACCCAAGGCAGCATGGATTCACAGCAGGAAGGTCATGTCAGCCAAACCTAATAGATTTCTTTGACTGTGTGACCAAAGTAGTAGACCAGGGAGGGGCTGTGGATATGGTCTACGTAGATTTTAGCAAGGCATTTGACACAGTCTCACACAAAAGCTTAATATATAAGTTAGCCAGCCTTGGAGTGGGTCCCAAAGTGGTAGCCTGGATAAAAAACTGGCTGGACAACAGGACGCCAAAGGTAATAGAAAATGGAGTCCACAGTGAAGAAAGGAGGGTAACTACTGGGGTAGCACAGGGTTCAGTACTGGGACTGGTCCTCTTTAATGTCTTTTATAAGTGACACTGGAGAGCACCTGGAAGGAAAAGTGTCTCTTTGCAGACAACACAAAGATCTGCAACAGGGTTGATACACAAGGTGAGGTGTAAAGGATGAAAAGGGACTTGGCAAGGTTGGAGGAATGGTCAAATATATGGCAGCTCAGATTCAATGCAAAGAAGTGCAAGGTAATGCACCTGGGAAACAAAAACCCAGGGGAAGAGTACACAATGGGGGGGAGATAATAACAACAACAAAAATTGAAAGAGACCTAGGAGTAATTATATCAGATGACCTAAAGGTGGGCAAGCAATGTGAGAAGTCAGTAAGGAGGGCTGGGGGGATACTGGGATACATAGGGAGAGGAATCAACAGTAGAAAACAGGAAGTTGTTATCCCTCTGTACAGACAGTTGGTGAGACCCCATCTGGAGTACTGCGTGCAATTCTGGAGACCACATTTCCGCAAAGACATATACAGAGTGGAGGCTGTTCAGAGGAGTGCAACCAAAATGTTGCAGGGTCTGCACCAGAAGACATACGAGGAGAAACTAGAGCAGCTTAATATGTATACCCTTGAGGAAAGGAGGGAGAGGGGGGACATGATAGAAAGTTTCAAGCATCTTAATGGAATTAACAAAGTACAAGAGGTTAGCATATTTCAGAAAAAGAAATGTGCAAGAACAAGGGGGCACAATTTGAAGATGGGGGGACAGCTCAGAGGTAATGTTAGAAAGTATTTTTCACAGAAAGGGTTGTGGATGCATGGAACAGTCTTTCTGAGGAGGTTGTGGAGTCAGGAACAGTGGGAGAATTCAAGAATGCATGGGACAGACATAAGGCAATTCTAGTGGGGGGTAGGAGGAAGTAAGCTGTTGATTAACTAGAATCTGCAGCTTATCCATCAGGTAGGGAAATGGGCAGACTAGGTGGGCCAAGTGGTCCTTATCTGCCGTCAAATTCTATGTTTCTATGAGGGGGTCCTCCCAGAGCTTTGAAAGATGCACTGATGAGGCCTCTCCTAAAGAAACCTTTCCGCAACCCTGACGTCCTGACGAATTACCATCCTATCTCCAACCTGCCCTTTTTGGGCAAGGTTGTTGAGAAGTTCATGGCACAACAGCTCGAGGATCAGCTGGTGTCCATGGACATCTATGAATCATTTCAGTCCGGTTTTTGGGCTGGACACAGCACAGAAACAACTCTAGTGAGGGTGCATAATGATCTGCTCAGGGTTAGAGACAGAGGAGACAGGTCAGTTCTTGTTATCCTCGATCTCTCCTTAGCCTTTGATACTGTGGACCACGTTGTGCTTCTTGATTGGCTCTGTGAGTTTTGTGGACTCGCCGGTACTCTCATCAGATGGCTTGAGTCCTACTGTATCTGTCAAACAGGATGTAGCGGGTGGTGATGGGGAATTTTTCCTCCTCCCCAATGCCCCTGTCCTGTGGAGTGCCACAGGGCTTGATCTTGTTGCGGATGCTGTTCGCAGTGTACATACTGCCCCTGGGAGAGATAATTTGACAGTACAATCTAGAGTTTCACTGTTATGCAGATGATACCCAGCTGTCTTTGGATCTGTGACACCAGGGCAATAACAAAAACACCGACGTTCTTGACCGCAACAGAAACTCACCAACACCCCTGACTGCAAAGTGACCCAAACTGACCTGCATGATAGCGATGCACAACCCCTGCAACCCCCTTATTAAAGACAGGCATAGGCAGTGGAGTTAAATATATACCCCCCCCCCATTGCCCTACAGTGTCTCAATGCAAAACTCCTGTCGCTGCCAATATAGGCACACTGGGGGTTTTGCTGTGGGGGGTTTGGTGTACTGGTGTCACAGTAGTGATGGTATACCCTTGTCCTTTGTCCCCAGAACATCAGCAGTTGTTGATGTGCTTAACATCTGTCTGGATAAAATCAACGACTGGATGGCTCCCAGCTGGCTGAGACTAAACTTGGCCAAGACAGAGGTACTGGTGATCAAGCCTGGTTTCGGACGTGATGGGTTGCCAACTGGGGCTGATGCAGAGCTTCTCCTGGCATCTGCCCCATTGGTGACTTCCCTGAGGGTGTGAAATCTGGGCGTGATTCTTGGTAACAGATTGACTTTTAAAGATCAGGTGTCATCTGTGGTTAGCAGTGGTTTTTACCATCTGCGGAACATTGCCTGGATTATGCCCCTCATTCCGCCCAAGGACCTGCCAACACTTGTGCATGCCTTTAAGATCTCCAGGCATGACTACTGCTACTTTCTGTACTTCAGCGTCATGGGAGGGACCCTTCGCAGACTGCAGCTGGTGCAGAACGTGGTGGCCCAGTTACTGACTCGTCTTTCAAGGTCCAGTCATGTGACTCCGATCCTGTGGGTTCTGCACTGGCTGCAGGTCAGATGGACGGTCCTTTTCAAGGTGGTTCTTTTCACCTTTAAGGCCCTCTATGGACTGGGTCCTGGTTGCCTGGCAGAGCTCCTGATCCTAGCAATCTCTGTTCACTCCCTCCGCTCCTCTTTGAGGGGCCTCCTGGATGTTCCCAGGGTTCAGCTCAGGACCTCTGGTATCATGAACTTAGTGTTTCTGGGCTAAGCCTGTGGAACTCACTACCACCTTCAGTCCGGGAGGCTCCTTCGATTTAGGTGTTTAAACTGAGGCTGAAGGCCCACCTCTTTGTCCTGGCTTTCTCAGATTCCTGATTTGATCTTGATCCAGTCCCTTTATGTGACAGTCCAGAGCCCTTTTATTCTTTAATTGCTGTATTTAGTATTTTATGAATTGTTGTTATTATATTTATTCATGTTTGTTTTACTACGGTGCTCTTGTTATAATCTCTGTTAGGTGCCCGGAACCTCCGGGATTGGGCGTCCTACAAATAAAATTGCCTTGCCTTGCCTTGCCTCACCACTGGGGACCTGACTTGAATAGGTGAAGGTGTTTAAATGTTTGGGAGTTGGTCTTGATCCACTGTTATCATTTTCTGCGCATATTGACACTGTGGTTGGGAAAATTCGCCAACGGCTTGGTTTACTTTTTTGGAACAAGAACAACTTCACAACGAAGGTTAAACTAATGTTGGTCCAGAGTCTAATAGTGCCAGTTATTAACTGTGGTGTCATGGTGCATTCTGCTGCTAACAAAGCTGCCCATGAGAAAATCTCCCTGGCTTTTAATCAGGTTTGCACATTTGCACTTGATCACATGTGATCTGTACATTAACCTAAATTGGCCTATCTTCTACCACTGAATGCATTTTAAGTTGGCACTCTTGTGCAAAAAGGCTGTACTAGGACTCATGCCAATTAGCATTCAAAAATTCTTCACCTTTGGTAACCAATACTGTGCATGCAATGTGCGGTGGCAGGTTCCAAACACCACTGAGGAGGACTGTCTTTGGGCAGTGTTTCTTCCTGTCCAGAGCCACCAAAGTATGGAACTCTTTACCTACTGATTTTTATGAAATTCCTTTCTTATTTTCCTTTAAAGAAACATGCAAGGTCTTACTTTTGTGACAAAATGTTGTGTAGGTGTAATTAAACTGAGCTTCTTTCATAAGCACATTATTTAATAGTCATGTACATACTGCTAATTACTTATATGCTGTCCATTTTTGAACCACTGCTTTAATAAGGCATTAGAATACTTCATTCACATCTTCACTTCCATCTTGGACATGCATGCCCTTTTCAAATTAAGGCTCGCCAAAGGCAACCACTCCTCATGACTACCTCAGGACCTTAGCAATTAATGCACTCTCATGGTAAAGCATGGATAACCTTTAAAGAATCTGGACTACTAGCTGACTGGCATTCCTACAGGCAATTACAGAATACCTGTAAAATAAAAACCAACAAAGCCAAGCAGGACTACTTCCATTCCCTACAGACAACACATCTTGATAATCCAGGAAGCTTCCGATCTCGTAGTAACACCTTTCTCAAGGGCAAATAATGCACTATCGCCCAGACTATGATCTTTAAGGGTGAAACACTATCCAGCCCATCTGATATAGCTACAGACATAAACAACTTCTTCACCGACCTGGACAAATACAGATCTGACTTGCCTTTCACACCCTGTCATCCACAGTCCCCAAACCCTGTGGTCCATGATCTCCGTTTCTATCTAAATCTCACAACAGATTCCAAGGTTCTTAAATTATTAAATGGCATCAATTCAGACAGCTCTCCAAGATTTGATTCACTCCAACCTAAATCCCTCAAAATAGTAGCTCCTAGCTCCTGCAATAGCTCATCCAGTATCACTATTATTCATTATACAATGGCAAGAAAAAATCCTGGACTCTGATTGGTCAGTTTTGGGCTGGACCCATGCTGTTATCCCAGCATAACATCACGGGTCTAGTTTCAGCCTCACTGTGAACCTGCAGATGAGCATTTTATGGAACATTTGATTGATTGTTTCATCTTCTCTTAGAAAACAAAAATATTTTTCCACACAAAAACATCTTTAAAATGATTTTTTTTATTCTGTATAACAACGAGCCATTGTATAATAGCAATAATGCCCTCCAGGGTGTGTGTCGTTTGGGATAACGTCATGCCTCAGTTGTTGGACGCACTCGGCCTGCGGCCTCATGCCCAACCACCTGAGGTGTGACGTTATCCCAGCACAACACACACCCTATCGGGCATTATTGCTTAAATAGATCCTTCCTCACACAAATCATACCAGACAAATGGAAGACTACAATCGTTGTCCCCATCTACAAAAGTGGACCCACTGATCTAGTAGAGAATTATCGACCAATCTCTCTCTCTTTATGGAGAAAAAGACAGCATTCAAGAAGTATAAGGAATCACAGCAGAAGCAGGAGAGGGCACTGTATCAGTTAAAGCAGAAGGAAGCGGGGAAAGCAGTCAGAATAGCAAAGGCCCAAACTGAGGAAAAGATAGCCAGCTCAGTTAGGAAGGGGGATAAAACCTTTTATAGGTACATTAGGGAACAAAGAAAGGTTAAGGGAGGGATAGTGAAGCTTAATAAAGGGGAAGGGAAGTGGATAGAGGGAGACAGTGAAAAGGCAGAGATACTGAATAAATACTTTTACTCAGTATTCACAAAAGAAGAAGAGGAGGGGTTACCTAAACTAAACAACAGAAGCACTCTGGGCAGGGAGGTCGACACCAGTCCATTTACAGAAGAAAGGGTCCTGAAAGAACTCCTAAAACTCAAGGTGGACAAAGCAATGGGGCCTGATGGGATTCACCCCAGAATCCTAAAAGAACTAAGGGGAGACCTAGTGACACCACTGACCACCCTTTTTAACAAATCATGGGAGGATGGGGTGGTACCTGAGGACTGGAGGAGGACGGAGGTGATTCCCCTTCACAAAAGTGGGAGCAAGGCAGAAGCAGGAAACTACAGACCTGTTAGTTTGACCTCAGTGGTAGGGAAAATGATGGAATCACTTCTGAAAGAAAGAATTGTTGAGTACCTAGAGGCCAGCAGGGCACAGGACCCAAGGCAGCATGGATTCACAGCGGGAAGGTCATGTCAGACAAATCTAATCAATTTCTTTGACTGGGTGACCAAAGTAATAAACCAGGGAGGGGCTGTGGATATGGCCTACCTAGACTTTAGCAAGGCATTTGACACAGTCCTGCACAAAAGATTAATAATCAAGTTAGCCAGTCTGGGAGTCAGTCCCAAGGTGGTAGCCTGGGTAAAAAATTGCTTGTACAACAGGACACAGAGGGTAATAGTAAATGGAACTCACTCCAAAGAAAGGGGTGTTACTAGTGGGGCACCTAAAGGTTCAGTCCTGGGTCCAATCCTCTTTAATGTCTTTATAGGAGACATTGCAGAGGGTCTGGAAGGAAAAGTATGCCTCTTTGCAGATGACACAAACATCTGCAACAGAGTTGATACACAAGAGGGGTGGAAAGGATGAGAAGGGACTTGGAAAGGTTGGAGGAATGGTCAGACGTATGGCAACTTAGATTCAATGCAAAGAAAAGTAATGCACCCGGGAAACAAAAACCCAGGTGAAGAGTACACAATGAGAGGGGAGGTACTAACAACAACAAAAATGGAAAAAGACCTGGGGGTGATCATATCAGATGACCTTAAGGTAGGCAAGCAATGTGAGCAGGCAGTAAGGAGAGCTGAGGGATACTGTGATGCATAAGGAGAGGCATCCCAAGTAGAAAATGGGAAGTGGTTATCCCTCTGTACAGACAGTTGGTGAGACCCCATCTAGAGAACTGCATGCAGTTTTGGAGACCCCATCTCTGCAAGGACATAGACAGGATGGAGGCGGTCCAGATGAGGGCAACTAAAATGGGGCAAGGTCTGCATCAGAAACTGGATGAAGAGAGACTAAGAGAGCTTAATATGTATACCCTTGAGGAAAGAAGGGATGGGGGACATGATATAAGCTTTCAAGTACCTCAAGGGAATCAACAAAGTCCAAGAAGGTAGCATCTTTCAGAAAAAGAGAAGTACAAGAACAAGGGGGCACGATTCAAAGATAGAGGGGGACGGCTCAGGGGCAATGTGAGGAAATATTTTTTCATGGAGAGAGTGGTGGACACATGGAACCACCTTCCTGAGGATGTTGTGAGGTCAAAAACAGTGGGGGAATTCAAGAATGCAGGGGACAGACATAAGGCAATTATAGTAGGGGGTAGGAGGGGAGGAAGTAGGCTGTTGGTAAACTTGACTCTTATCCAATAGGTAGGAAAATGGGCAGACTGGGTGGGCCAAGCGGTCCTTATCTGCCATCAAAGTCTATGTTTCTATGTTATGCCCCAGGCTAAGATACAAGAAAGGATACTCTACAAACAACTGTATTCCTGCCTTGAGCAGAGTAATTCCTTAACCATACACCTGCATGATTTCCGGAGACTGCATGGCACTGAATCTGCTCTCCTGTATGTCATAATGGATATTCTTCAGGCCAGGAATCAGGGGCTTGCGACAGGGGGCACTTTCGTTGACTTAACAAAAGCCATTGATCTCGTTAATCACCAACTTCTACTAACTAAGCTCAGCAATACTGGTCTCGATACCCTTACTACCTCTTGCCTCGCCAACTATCTAACCAACAGGTTACAATGTGTCAAATGGTCCAGCTCTATGTCTTCCCTGTCACCCATCATGGATGGGTTTTCCCAGGGCTCTATACTGGGCCCACTACTGTTCTCCATCTTTATCAACGAGCTACCATCAAACTGTGGAGAGGCACCAATACAACACTACACTGATGATGCTATACTTTACAGATCCTCTGATATCTTTTCCCTCAGTATCACTCTAGATAGTGACTTCCGGCATTTTGAGGCATGGTTTAAGACCAACCTATTGGTGCTCAACTTAAAAAAATAACCAAGTCTATGTTATTTCACCACACTGCTTTTGATAGGTCCATCCATTTTCCTTTGGTAATCAAGACCTCTTCTGGCGAGACTCTGGAAGAGGTAAACTTATTCAAATACCTCCGTTTAACACCTATCATTTGAGACACATATTGAGAAGGTCACAAAATCCACACATCAGAAGCTAGGCCTCCTATAGGGGACTTCTCCCTACCTTCAGCCTCAGTCCAGGAGAACCGTAGCCTCTGCTACCCTGCTTCTGGGCCTTCTTTATGGTGCTTGACTATCGTGCTCAGCTAAGACTACTAACCTAAACAGACTAAGACAAGCTTATCATAGAATAGCTCATTTCACTGCATCAGTCCCTGCCACTGCGATGTGCTTCATACCGTAGGCTGGCCATCATTTGAAGCCCATCTTGAACTCCGTTGCTCTGCACCACTTTTAGGCTCATCTACCTACCTTCCCCACCCAGTCTCTCCAACCTACTCACACTGAAACCCATTACCAGATCCCTACGATCCTCTTAATATCCAATACTAAAACTACCCAAGACTCAACTAGCTATTTGCGAAAGATCCTTCTCTGTTGCTGCAACTCAAAAATGGAATAATCTCCAACCAAACCTACTTACGTACATCTCTTACGCAAGATTATACAAAGCAATATTCTTTCCACCTCCATTCTGTGACTGTAAATAATCCCTACTTTGTTCTACATGCCCTTCCTCCCTCTCACCCACAGGTCTTCCCTCCCTATGCCTGCCCTCTCTCCCAACTACTCTCCCTCTTCCTCTACCCCATATGTCTTACTGAGCATGGCAATTTCAACTCGTCATCTATAGGCTTTTTCTCTCTTTAATTCTCCTAGGTACATGTATTGACTGCTCAACAGACAATATTTATGTATAAGTACCACACTGCCTTTAATAGACCTGTCTAGTACTCTAATCCTGTGTAATTATGTTAAGCTTGTCTATTTTTGGAATCCTTGTCCTGGCTGTTTATTGTGTGATATATTGAGTATAATCACAAGTTACAATATAGCTCTGTCCCTTATATGTTTTAATTTCCTGTACTCATAAGTATAATTTGTTTACCCCACAGTATAGCAATGTTTATCTTATGTATGGAATGCTTATATTCCCAAGGTCGCCCCTGAAAAAGGGACAGCTTTGTCTCAGTGGGCCTACCCAGTCAGCAAAATTCAAATAAATAAATAATTTATAGTACTGTATATGGTTAGGGTTTATTGTCTATAGAAATCAGTGACTCTCAAAAACTTGTAGGACAGTTCAAAGGTCACGGAATGTTGTTCTAGTACCATTTTGACATCGCAAGGATACCACAGCAACTTTTCCCGTTGACCTGCCAGCTGATTGGAGGAAACAGTGCTCTGCATCAAAACATTCAGGATAAAATGGCAGCGCTGCTAAGTGAGCCATTTGCCCAGACAGTCTGGACATGGACAGCTGTAGTGAGCTTCATGTTTCCAAACTATATTAATTCATTAGTTTCTTTTAAATCGCTGCTGCCATGAATCTTCGGAGGGCTGGGAGTGGAGCAGGACCGCAGCAAGCAACTTTGGAGCAAATTGAGCTGCTGGGAGCAAGCTGGAGCATAAACACATGGGCCCAGATATTCAAAGGCTTGTGCATGGCGCACAGCAGTGTTGCGCCATCACTAACTAATCTGCGCCCTGCGATATTCAAAAGGAAAAGTAGTAGGGCACAAATCATGCAGTGCATCAGTAATGTATGCAGGTGCAGGTAGGGGGCATGCCCATGCATACTCTGCACAGCCCAATATTCAGCCCGGGATGTGCAGAGCCATGCATACACAACCCCTACCTATGCCAGCACAAAGTTGATCCAAAAAAAAAAAGGAACAGCTGATGGCCACCCACAGGGGAGCTGCCGCGTTGCAGGGCACAATATGGCAGCTGCAACCTGTGGGTGGCCACCCGAGATCTGGCTGCACCTGGCGGCGCCCCCCAATGCCCGATAGCGGGCATTTGAAAAAAAAAATCTGTCCAATATCCCTGGTAGTCCAGTGGACGCTGCCCACCCGATCGCAGGCTAAGTAATGAAATCAGATCCCAGAAATCCCTGGTGGTCCAGTGGACCTGCCCACCCGATCGCAGGCTAAGTAATGAAATCAGATCCCCGAAATCCCTGGTGGTCCAGTGGACCGCTGTCTGCCCGATCGTGGGCATCTGTATAAATAAATGAATACTTCCAATATCCCTGGTGGTCCAGTAGACTGCTGTCTGCCCGATCACGGGAATTTGTATTAAAAACAGACCTATGTCCAATATCCCTGGTGGTCCAGTGGACCGCTGACTGCCCGATCACGTACATTTGTATTAAAAAAAAAGTAATACTACCAATCTCCCTGGTGGTTTAGGTACCCCCTCACCCACCCACTGAACCTGGCTGCCCGCTCCCCGGTGGTCAGTCAGGCGGCAACATCCCACCCACCTGCCGCCCGCTAGCCCTCCAACTGACACCATCGTTAGAGCTGTCGCCCATTGGTCCACAGCATGAGCCAATGGGCGTGCAGCACTACCGTACTACACATTCCAGATATGTGAATGATTCATTCACATATCTGGAATGTATATATACAACTGCATGCTCATTGGCTCACGCTGTGGACCAATGGGCGTACAGCTACGGCAGTGTCCAGTCAGCGGGTGGTGGGGTGGCAGGCGAGAGTAAGTGCTGCCGTACCAGCTGACGAGGAGTGGGCCAGTGGGGCTGAGTGGAGGGTGGGAAGGGGTACCTGAACCACCAGGAAATTGGTAGTATTGTGTTTTTTAATACAAATGCCCACGATCGGGCAGTCCGTGGTCCACTGGACCACCAGGGATATTGGACATAGGTCTGTTTTTAATACAAATTCCCGTGATCGGGCAGACAGCAGTCTACTGGACCACCAGGGATATTGGAAGTATTCATTTATTTATACAGATGCCCGTGATCGGGCAGACAGCGGTCCACTGGACCACCAGGGATTCGGGAATCTGATTTTATTACTTAGCCTGCGATCGGGCGGGCAGCAGTCCACTGGACCACCAGGGATATTGGACTTAGTCATTTGTTTATACAGATGCCCGCGATTGGGCAGACAGCAGTCCACTGGACCACCAGGGATTTCGGGGAGCTGATTTTATTACTTAGCCCGTGATCAGGCGGGCAGCGGTCCACTGGGCCACCAGGGATATTGGACATAGTTTCTATTTTTTAATACAACTGCCCGCGATCGGGCTGTGGAGCACATTGCCAGCTGCAGGGGGTGTCGGTCCCCAATGGCTGCTGCCTGGCAGGGCGCCAGGCGCAAGTCATTGGGAATCGGCACACCTGAATGCAAATGGGGCCATAATGACATGCAAATGGCCCCATTTGTGCCTTGCATACATTATGGCTCCATTTGCATGTCATGTTTTAAATATCGCGGTTGCTGTGCATAGCACAATGGTACTTGCGCTAGTGCATCCCCATGCTCCACTCTGGCCACTTGCACTGGTGCAGTGCCACTGCGCCATGCACACTGCAGCTGGTCAGGGTGCAATATTCAACGCTGCTGAGCCATGGCGCAGCTCCGTTGAATATCGCCCAGTCCACACCCCTGCGCAGCCAAGTTGACCTGCACCCAAGCTTGTGCCACAGCCTGGCGCAGTTTGAATATCTGGGCCACAGTATGAAACCTTGTGAAATTAAACTTCTTAAATCTCGAGGAACCATATGTTGTTTAAAACAATGTATGGTGACCATACACAACAAGGCTTTGGTTCCATCTAGGGTAAGTGTTGCCATCATAGAGACCTCTCGAACTTTGCTCTTGAGGTCTGTATTATATCATCACATTCCCTTGATGGAAACACAGCCTTGTTGTATATTGTCAGCCATACACTATTCTGTATGTTGTATTGCATTGTGTATTGTGTTCTATGACTTGGACACCTTTGAAAAAGGGCTCTGAACTGAAAAAACATTTCTGAATATGAATGAAATGAAAAAAAGTGGATCTTTACATGATTTTCAATGTATGCATATTATATAGAGAATTATGGATGGGTAGCTGGTTATAATGAAGATTTTACCCCCACCCCGAGGGGTGGGATGCCACATAAACCCTGAGAGCGAAGATCGAGGGGTTTATTAAGGCATCCCACCCTGAGGGTGTGTGTGTAAAATCTGAGTTTTAACTGGCTACCCATGTTCTATTTTGTATAATTTCTGGTTTCTATTTTTTTTCCCTATGCAACTTACAGTTTTACTTAAAAAAGAGAATGTCATTATAACCAGCTGGTTATAACGACAGAATTATAACCTGCTTTTCCTATGTTAAAAACTAGAAACCAGTTATTATACTGTATTTATAAAGTGTGTATTGTAATGTACTGTATTTTAAAACTTGTAATAACCCATGGTCAATTAAATAAACTACAGAAATGAACTGAATGTCTGCAGATTTATACTGAATGGTAGCCAAAGGTTGCATTACTGCAATTTATACCTAGAATTAAATGGGTTTCCTTTGGAACAGAGATGGCATTATTGTGGGATGGACAACCTATGGAGTTTACTGTTGGGAAATTACCCTGAAAATGTAAAATTGTTACTTAAATTGACAGTATGGACAGAGGCCAGGGATCGACTGTCCTAGGGCTTAACCTCTTAGAAGCACAAATCATGGTCATAGATCTTACACATTTTATATGGTAAAAATATGGAATGCACTTCCTGGGTGTCTTCTGGAGGCTGGCACTCATAATCAGTCCAAGCTTACTGTATGTATAGGTCTCACCTATTACAAGGTACAGTCTGCAAATGTAATTTATAATTTATTGTCTTCTGTTTTATGCTGCTGTACATGTATAGTATCCCCTTTAAAAATGATCATTCTTTTGCCCTTGGGTTCAAACTCAAATAACAAATTCAAATAACATAATAAAGAAAAAACAAGCAAGTTACCAATAGTCATGGGTCACCATAATGCCATTCATTTTGAACTAGCACTTGAGAAATGGCAATCAAAACAAGGATCAGGGTGTCAGCTTTTAGGAAGATTGACAACAACAAATGAAAATCTGTAATAGGGCATCACGTAGGGGACCTTAGCAAAGTGGCAGGGCATAAAACATGGGCAATAATTAAGAAAGCAATCTCAGAGATCACCTGAATGTGTGTGAGGTATGTAAATAAGGGCACAAGGCTCATGAAATGGCTATGGTTTGAAAATCAGGTAATTTTGGCAGTACAGGACAAAAAAGAGAGCATTCCAGGAAGAAAATAAGGACCAAATGTACATTAACAGAGTTACAGATATGGGGAGATGGTGCCATAGAGGCATGGGTCTGGTTGCATAGGAAGACTAGGAGAAGTCATAAAATTCACATGTAGCATTTTATATTTATAAATAACAATAAAGTATAAAAATAAAATTGTACAGAATAGCTATTCATAAAGGAAGTCAAACAAAATAAAACTCCTCCATTTGAGTCCTTCCCTCCCTTTGGACGAACAGCGCTCTGATTATATAAGATGTTTTTGCCTGGTAGTTCTCTGCATCCTATTGTTGTAAGTTATATCTCCTGTTTCCCACAAACCATCTCATACCTTTGTCATTCTTCTTCCTGAGACCAGCCTGAAAAGCACATCTAGATTTTACAGGTGCAACAAAATAACACATTTCATCCCAGAGCTGGTTTTCTGTTGACAATTCTATAAACAAGCTTGTGGAGGTCACAATGTATCTCAAGGTCAGGCCCCAATGTTCCAGATTGTTCTTTTCTAATAAACCCAGCTAGCTTTCTGCAATAATTTCAACAATATAATTACATACATTTGCAAACCAAGGGTTCCCAGTTTCACATAAAGATTCACATATATTTTTGAACCACAGAGAAGCAAGGGGAAAAAGGAAAGACTAGAAACAGCATGTGGAGGAAGGGAGATAAAGAAATTGTGATGCCATCGGAATGGCAGTTCCTTGGTGCCACAAGAAAAATTTGATGGCACAACCAGACAGACAAAAGACAGACAAGTGGCAAATTAGGAGAGGATAAAACAGATCCTTGCTTTTAACCCTCTCTGCAAAACAAATGGGGATGGATCTTACCCAGCCTTGTCATACACAGCTCTCTCTAAGAGGGAACCTGTGTTTCTAACAGGTTTTCAAAACATTCTATTATTTTTCTTTTAACATTGCCTGATAACATTTACAGTTTTTAGTATCCATCCCTTTTTTCATAACACCTTTTGCAGCAAACATTTCAGTTAAGCACACACATATTTTCAGCCTTCTGAATTTAGTTCCTGAATCACGTCTTGACAGAAGATCTGCAATGACATTCTCTTTTCTGGATTTATGCATCACTTATAATTTAAATGGCTGTAGTACCAGATATCACCTTGTAGTTCTGGGATTATTATCCTACATTTGGTTAAGTCAACAGACAGGATTGTGATCTGCTATAAATACAAAATTAGCTCCTAGCAGATAAAACTTAAGGGACTCCATTGCCCATTTTGCAGCACGGCATTCTTCTCAATAGTGGAGTACTTTTTCTCTCTGTCATGCAGTTTCCTACTGATACACAGAATGGGATGTTCCTTCATATCTACATTCTGACTCAGGATTGCACCAAGCCTTACCTCTGATGCATCTGTCTGTAACAGAAATTGTTTCTCAAAGTCTGGACTTCTTAAAACAGGGGCTTAACATAATGCTGCCTTGATGGCACCCAGAAAGTCTTAAGACATTCTGGGGTCCATTTCACATTATTTGTATACCATTTTCTTTTGTGTGTTAACTGAAGGGATTATCTGATTGGGCAAAGTTGAGAACAAATCATGAGCAGTAACCAGTCAGACCTAAAAATTACATGACATGTTTCTTTGTTTTAAGGACAGGACTGTTAGTTACAGTTTCTGTTTTGGAAATCTCTGGCTTTACTTCTTCAGTTCCCAAAATGTAATGCAAATATACGGTAAGGGACAAAGGGCTTATAAAGTGGTTAGATGTACTGCCACAGGTAGCTATGAGATTGAGACTCCTGATAGGAAAAATCCTACCAAGATGTGCCATGATAACCTCCTAATGAAATGGGTTGAAAAAACACTTACGGTTGCTTTGTTAGTATTACCAGAAATTGATAAAGAAAAAGATATTTATACAGCTTATGACACACTGGAACAAACTGGAGCTTCTAATGCTGGGGAGGTGAATGTTTTCTTATCCATAGAACAAACCGCAGAAATCTGCAACTTGATAGAGATGTTTGAAAGTACTTTTACTGCAGTGTAAGGCAAAGCAAAAAGGGTAAAACATGTGAGAGTAACATTAATGCTTGCCCTTTCAGGCAAAAAGCATATATGTTACTATAGCGGAGGACGTGACGTAAAGTAGGATATGTGAGGGAGTGTGGGCAGTGCTGCTTAGCTGCTCGCTTGGTGCTGTGGATCTCTCAGCTGACTGTAGAGTTCAAGGAACTGGGTTCAGAGCTGGGACAGGGTGAGCAAATACTTTATATTTTAACTTGTGTGGGACTTCTGTAATTTTATTTATTTTTTTGCTGCCCCATTCCTGACCCCCTGGAGTTAAGCTCCGGTCACAGTCCCCATTCCACTGAATACCCCCTCCCAAAGGTTTGCCTGTTCCCCAGAGTCAGACCCCCCTGAAGTTAATTATAAATAGAAGGGGGCATAGCCCCCCACATAAAACATACAGTGTTATATCTTTTGGCGCCCCTGAGGGTGTCACTAAGGTGGTTGTTGGCAGAGTGCACAGCCGATGTATCTGTTTTTGGCAACATGCACTCACCAACATTATTTCTCTCTTACTAAATCGCCATTATGACATGGAACCCTTCTGATGAGCATCCTCCCAATGCCATTCCACATCTTGTTTCACTAACTCGCAGTATAGCAGATTCTTGTAAAAAAATGGGTATAAATTTAGCAAGGCAAGTTGTCATTCCTAAGAAATGCTCTATGCGCTGTTTATTTGCTGGAGTTCCATTAGACTTTTCCACTATGATAAATAAACTTACCCAATCTGTTCATTTGTGAATAGGTTCATTTATATTGTTTTCCACCATTCTTGGTAGTTCCTAATGCAGCTTGTCTCAAAGCGCTGCTGGGACCTTTCTAGGTGCATGCTTGATGGGAGTTACCATTGGGTCCACATTAATATATCTGTGCTCCAGACAGCAAATACCCTGAAAACATCTGCATAGTCTTGTAACAGTTGATCATAATTACTGTGGTGTATAATGTCTTTATTCAGAGCCAACACTAACTGCACAAGGCTGAGGGCCACGCTTGCATTAAGGCCCAGCACTGCCTCATTTACATCTTGTTCTGTTGCACAGAACTTTAAATGCTCAGATTGACCTTTCTGTACACACATGACATTTATTTTTCCAAAGATGGGAATTTGCTGTTCCCAATAACTTGTAAGGCACACTTTTACATTGGTGATTCTTTTGATACATTTTATTTCCTTGTATACTTGATTTGGAATTACATTCTTTTTTTTTCTGTCTTTTTACTTGTGTTTATGTTTATGTTCAGAGAAGGGCGACTACGATGGTACAGGGCCTGCACCAAAAAACATACGAGGAGAGACTATAGGACCTCAATATGTACTTGCAAGAGGAGAGGAGTGATCCAGGTAACATGACAGAAACATTCAAGTACCTCAAGTACCTTAAGGGCATACACAAGGTGCAGGTGGGAGACATCTTCCAATATAAAACACGCAAAGACATGTGGGGCAGTGAGAGGGCACCTGCCCGAAAGTAGCCTTGGCGTTGGACTGGTATCATTTTCAGATTCCTATTTTATTCATAATTTGAAATAATCCTGAGCATTTGGATTTTATTTGTGAGCTGCATACTGCTCTTCTGATTTGTATTTAGATTTTATTGCGGGCTTCCTACTTCTTTGGGTTGTGGGTGGGGTGTTTTGGGTATGTGTAAGGAACTTAGTGAATGTGTGCAGGAGGTGTGTATGGTTTAGGGTTGTTACTTTAGTGTGTGTCTGTGGTGTGTGTGGTTGTGTAGTGAGTATTGTGGCCGGTACTTTTTAGTCAGAAGAATGTGTCTGGAAAAAGGGTAGCACGTGATGAAGGCGACTGAATATGGGCAACCCGGTAGCCTTATTGTGCATATAGCCAACATTGTTTCTGGCCATATTGCAGGTTGGGATAATAGCAATCACCTTTATGCAGTCACTATTATCACATAGAACCTGGGAAAAGATAGGGGCTTGGGCCGGGCCAGGATAGTGTATGGGGCATCAAAGCTGCTCGACCTACAGCCTTATTCTGACCTCCCAGTTTCTTCCATCACAGCAAGATGCTGTCAAGAGGTTGGGATTAAGAGGAACTGCATTGATCGTTTGTGAAGGGATACCCCGTACACTGTGGTAGGGGGAAGGATTGAGGTTGTGAGGTGTAGAAGGCGTCCTGGACTTCAACCAGCCCTAGAGAAAGGCCAGACATGGTTGGTGCCCATCACCAGGATTCCCGCCAGACTGAGTGGGCAGGCAGCCAGAGGGGCTGCACTGTCCATAAATCCCCTGAGGGCAGTGCTTTGTAATGCCAGATCGATTAGAAACAAGACCGCAATTATAGCAGACTTGATTTCTTCAGTCAGTCTGGCTTGCATTATGGAGATCTGCGTGGGTAATGATGTTGGCCTGGTTTTAGAGACTGCTGTCCTGCCTGGGTATACCATAGTGCACTGCCCCTGAGTGGAACATGGGAGGGGTAGCCATCTGTTTTAGATCTGAGCTGGGCTTCACCCTGCACCCAGTGAGAACACCAGGTTCATTTGAAAGTGTGGACATTCGTGGGGGTCCAGGAACAGGCTGCAGGATTCTCCTGATTTACTGCCCCTGGGGTAGCAGGAGAATTCCTGCAGGAAGTGGCCACCTTCATCTTCGGTGACACATTGGAGACCCCCAGATGTTTAGTGCTGAGGAGCTTTAATATTTGGGCTGATGACAAATCATCTTGGCTTGGTTATAATGTTCTCCAGATGATGTTATGTCTGGGCCTGTCGCAAGAGGTTTCCTCCATGACCCACCAGGGTGACCACATGTTGCACCCGATGTTCTCTCTAGGGCTTGAGATAAATAATCTCAAGATTGATCAGGTTGTTTGGTCTGATCATTGCATGTTGAGTTCCACTTCAGGGCCCCCAAGAGCCCACCCTGCAGAGATGGTTAGCTATTGCCTTCTGAGGGGTTTGACCCCTTCAGGTCTTCTGGTGATGGCTGATCTGTCTAGTGTGGACAGTGTATGCACTAGGGGTATGTGCACTGCAGTTACATCCTATAATAAGGTGTTAACTGATGCACTCGACTCTCTCTCTCACCGGTTCATGTATGACCCAAATCTTCTCACTTGAGGTCCCCTTGGTTTGATGAGGAGCTCAAGGCGATAAAGATTTTGGGTCAGTGATTAGAGTGCTGCTGGCATAAGACCACGCTGGAGGCAGACAGACTGGCCCTGTGTGCACATTATGGTGTGTACAAGGGGGAAATCAATCATAAGAAGGCAGAGTTCCTGTCCAGGGAGATTGCTGTCGGGAGGAACTGACCAACTGTGCTGTTTTGGACTGTGGACAGGCTTCTTCGTCTAGCCAGTCTACAGCTGCAGAAAGCTTTTTCAGACGCTTTATGTGAAGAGTTTTCTTGGTTCTATATTCCACGGTAAATAATCTAACAGTGGGGGGCGTGGCCTGGCTACCGAGAAAATGGCAGCATAACTTCTGAGCTCATCCGAATCTGATGACAACCCGTGGCTGGCTAGCCTAATCCTGGGATGTGACCCTTCCCCAAAGCTAATCTCAGTTCGGTTAACTGTACCCAATTGTCTGGTGCAACTTTTTTGGCGGTACCACGGTATGTACGTTATGATTTCATAAGCCGGTTACTCGCAAGTTGCTCTGATCAGATAGGCCATGGAGGCCTCAGCCCTACTACTTGGAAATCCTCCTAGCTTTAGTCTGTGCTGTACTCCACCAGGGCCTACACTTGCACTCCAGAAAATGCAGTGTCCTCAGGCCGAAGTGGCGACAAGAGGATCCCTACCTGTGCTACCTCTCGCACCAATTACTGCTCTACAATTGAAATCCGTGGGGGACTCTCTGAATTATATCACCCATATGCTGGAAGCATTTTTGACATGAGTAGATGACATTAACATAACCCTCACAGGCATCAGCTACAAGACCGCCTTAATGTGGTGGAACGAGTGGAAACTCTAGAAACACAGCAGTCTAAACTTGAGCAGAGAGTACTGATGCAAGGCTTGCAAATTGAAAATTTACTAAAGTGGAGGATCAAGAAAATAGGGGACCCCACAACAGCCTTCAAATTATTGGCATCCCTGAAGGCTCTGAAGGAAATTCTATGGAAAGGTTCCTCAACGGTACACTCCCCATGATGTTAGGGGAGCGATGAAGAGGCCCAGTCGAAGCTGAAAGAGCCCATCGCATTACTGGGAGAAAGAACGAACTGGCTCAAGCCCCGAGGCTGATAGTGGCATATTTACTGAAATATTCAACCAAAGAATGCATATTAAGGGCTGCTCGAGATCTGGGTGAAATTCGGTGGCAGGGGGTATCGATCTCCATATATAGGGACTTTGCACAAGAGACGGCAAGTAAGTGGAGAGCTTATGGCCCTCTGAAAAAAATTTCAGGCTGCTCATAACTTCCACTACAGATTTAGGGGACTTACCAAACTTCTGGTGCCCAAGGAGGGGAGGGAGTTACTGGCAGACAATCCTGGGGAGGTGGAATGCTGGATTTCTAAATTTTGGCCTCTTCAAACTGCATATCCCAGAAGGCTATGAGATCCCTCTGTTAAAAACACTAGGAACCAAGAATCTCACAGGCAGAATCCAGAGGACTGCTATTCAACTGGACCAGGTCCCTATCTTAATGATTCCCCCAGAGCGAGGAATCCATTCCACACAATGCATATGCCTACGTCTAATTTAACTGCCTCTTCAGAACAAATATTTCTCCCTCCCAGAAACACCAGATCATCCTCATGCCAGCAGCAATGATCCAGAAGTGGCCAACATCTGTCACCAGAGCAACAAAGAGCAGCTCCCCCCGCAAAGATGCCTAGAGATGAACCTTCTTTAACCTCAGCAGAATGCCACCCAACCACCTTAGAGCTCTCTACCATAAGCAATGAGTGATCTATGGACTGGGCTGATATACCGGAATCCTACCCACTTGAAGCAGTAGATCTCCCTGGACAGCTTAAACCAGGAGATAAATCCTATGCTGCAGCCGTTTTAACGGTGCCCCTGGATGCCTCAAAAGCTGCCCATGACGCTGGATCTGGCTCCCAAGTGCTCATGAGTTGTGATGCAAAACCCACTGGCTGATTTCTGGACTATAATATGCAGTGATTTTTGGAAACTGTTTAATACTACATGATGTTACGTGCTCTTGGGAACTCTATACGAACAAATGGGGCTGACTTATGGGGTCGATCCTTCACTGTTGGAGCTTTGGGTCAGTGCTCCTTAGTGGGGCTGTAGTTCCCTATATTAACATAAGTTTGTAGGGAGGGAACGGTATTCCCCCCCATCCCCATATTTCTCTTGCTTATTTTGAAGGAGTCACTACCCACATGATATAGGGATACCATAACTTGCACTACATACCAGTAGTGCCTCTCTTCTAGGAATCAAATCTAATCCTAGGGTAATGAGGTAGCCATAGGCCAACCGGCCCTCGTATTTTCGATTGGGGTAGTTACCCAATCCCCCTTATCATTCTCTCATACTCCCTAGACTCCCTCCCTTATACCCCTTCTTCCTTGTCATTTTCACTGGGGCTGTCCAAATTCCCCTAACTTCAAGTGGGTAAGTACCTTGTCAATCCCCTTTCACCTATCAGTATGACCACTACTACTACACAAGGACTACGTCTGGTGTCATGGAATGTAAAGGGCCTCAATCACCCTATAAAGCATACAAAAGTTATCCAGTACCTGCGTTCCGTGCACACAGACATAGCCCTTTTACAAGAAACCTTCTCCTTAGTAAATCTAACACTTGGCTTAGGAAATCCTGGGTGCGAACCATCCATGCCAGTTCTGCCTTATCCAAATCGAGGGGGTAGCCATTTTCATTCATCGCTCTAGTACATGGACAGTTGAGGAACCCTGGTCTGACACACAAGGGCGTTGGGTGCTGGTCAAGTTAGTGTCCCCTATAGGGAAGCCGATAGTGAGTAATCTCTATGCTCCAAACGTAGACCAAGCAGATTTTTTCCCTAGTTTGAGTCAGGCTATTTCCACCCTATTGCAACCCAACCCCACAACTCCCCTACTAATAGGAGCAGACTTCAACTTAGTACAAGACATATTACTAAAATGACAGCAGAATAGGCCTAATGGTCTTTCGTGTCTGCCCGTTTGGTCAGCCCCCACCCTGGGAGCTGACCTTGCTGCCCCCCTCTCCCTCTCTGGCTTCTGCCTTCCCAGTCCCTGATATTCTTGCTGCACTGGTTTTTGCTTCCAGAACCTTCCCCTGTACCTGTCCCACCCCCTCTTGAACCCCTCCACCGTTTCTGCCTCCACCAGCTCCCTGGGCAGCGCATTCCATGGCTCCACCACCCTCTCAGTGAAGTAGCACCTCCTCCTTTCTCCCCTGAATCTCCCCTGCTCCAGCTTCCATCCATACCCTCTGGTTGCCCCCCTCCTTCCTCCAGAACACCCTGACTGCTCCTCCCCTATTTACCCCCTTCATGTACCTGAAGACCTCTATCATGTCCCCCTGGTCCCTTCTTTCTTCCAATGTGTACATATTTAGCTCTTCGAGTCTCTCCCCATAGGTCCTATCCCCCAAGCCCCAAATCATTTTGGTTGCCCTCCTCTGGACCCTCTCCAGGAGTTCAATGTCCCTCTTTAAATGTGGCCTCCAAAACTGCATGCAGTACTCGTGGTGCGGCCTCACCAAGCAGTTATACAGTGGGAGTATCACTTCCCTCCTTCTGGAGGTGAGCCCCCTAGCGATGCATCCAAGCATCCTGTTGGCTACACTGCTGCCCCCCTACAAGTCTCTGAGTTGTTCATCTTGACATCCACCACCACCCCCCGGTCCCTCTCAGCCATCGAGACTTGTAGCATTTCCCCTCCAGGGTGTACACTTCCTGGACAAGTCCAAACCCACCCCCCAAACTCATCCTGAGGCCCATACTGCCTTACAGGAAATGATAGGGGAATGGGACCTGACAGATGTCTGGAGGCGTGATCATCCCTTGGGGCAAGACTACTCCTATTACTCCTCCTCCCACGGGGTACATAGTCACATTGATTACTGGCTTGCCAACAATGCAGCATCAGGTGGAGTCTCGAATAGCTCCATCGGCAATATCATCATCTCAGACCATGCACCAGTGATGATTACATATACCCCCTTGAGGGGCCGCTCAACGGGCACAAGATGGAGATGTAGCCCCCTATTGGTTAAAGATCCTGAAGTCCAACAAACCAAGTGGAAAGTAACTAGGGAATACTTTGCCTTTAACTCTGACTGTGGAGTTCCTGCAAACGCAATGTGGGAAGCTTTCAGAGATAACTTAAGAGGTCACATTATTGCTTTCGCAGTGAACTAGAACAAAACCCGGAAGAAAGACTTAGTGCTGCTACAGTCAGAACTAATTGGCTTGGAGGGTCATTTTAAAGCCTCCCAAGCTGCCATCAGAGAACGTTCCCTGACTCGTAGAATTATAGGGCTCAAGTATCAAATAAACACTCTGCTACACCACAAAGCAGAATGGACCTTGCTTAGATCCAAGCATATGTATTGGGAATGTGGAGACAAGGGTGGTAAGCTCCTTGCTTACCAACTGCGTAAGCAACAAGCCTCCTCTAAAATCCATGCCCTGCGTACTTCCACGGGTTCTATTGCCAGTGATCCTATTGGTATAAACGAGACTATGAAACTATATTATCAGTCTTTGTACCAATCCAAATCCTCTCACACACCAGCCCAGCTCTCTCAAGACCTGCACCAATTTTGCCAGGGGTTTGCTACACTGACAATGTCACCAGAACAGGTTGTCCTTTTAGATGGTCCCATTGCAGCTCCTGAGCTGCGTCAGGCCCTATCCCAAATGGCTAAGGGAAAAGCCCCTGGACCAGACGGAATGACCGTTGAATTATATCAGGTGCTAGACCAGGAGATTGTGCATCCGTTGCTGGTGGCACTGCAGGACGCTCGATCCTTAGGCTGTCTTCCCACTACGATGAATGAAGCCCTGATCACACTTTTACCTCAGAAATCAAACAACCCCCTTAACTGCTCTAACTTTTGCCCTATATCATTAGTACTGGTGGACACAAAGATCCTGGCTAAAATCCTGGCCACCAGGATGCATAATATCCTTGCCTCTATAATCTATCTCTCCCAAGTAGGGTTTATGCCAGGGAAGGTGGGCTCAGATAACACCAGACTGTTACTCAATTTGAAGTGGCTAGCGAGTAAATCCAAGACTCCCATAGTGGCCCAAGCCGTTGATTTTGCAAAGGCATTTGATTCCGTTGAATGGAATTACCTTCACGAAATCCTTCACCTATATGGCTTTGGACCACAATTTCGCCTATGGGTTTCAACTCTCTACAACTCACATAGGGCCAGGTTTCTGACCAACTCTAATATCTCTTCCTTCTTTCCACTGTACAGAAGTACTCGACAAGTGTGTTCCCTATCTCCTCTTCTCTTCCTAGTAGCACTGGATCCACTGATTCGAGCTCTTGTTAATACCGAAGGTCTCACAGGCATTCCAGCCCAGGGTAAATCATACATTGTGGTGTCATACACTAATGACCTTCTGCTTTCCTTGTCTCACTCTCAGCAATCCCTCCCAGCAGCTCTCTTGGTTATCCATGGATTTGCCTCACTCTCAGGGCTGCAGGTTAATCAATGGAAGACCACCTTAGCTCCTTTGAAGTCACTTTGTACTCAAGAATGCCTTCAAGACACGGAACTAAGTTGGGCTGCAAAAGGATTCTCCTGTCTTGAGGTTTATATACCTACCAATTGGGCAGAATTTGAATCTTTCAATTTTCCCCCCTCCTAAAGCAACTTAATGCAGAGATTGAGAGCTGGCACAAATTACGCCTAATACTAGCTGGAAAAGTGGCTGCCGTTCGAATGCTATTGCTCCCAAGAGTCCTATATCTGTTTAACAACCTCCCAATACGTCTCTCTCCCCCAGACTCTTCTCCTCACTTGAGAAGATGGAGCCTTCTTCCTATGGGAAAGATGGGTGCACAGATGGGGGAAAGGCAAATTAAGAGCACACTGGTCCAAGGGAGGCCTTGGGGCCCCCTGGTTCCAGGGTTACCACCTGGCAAGCACAGCTGCCCAAACTACAAAATGGTTTATACCTATGGTTGCACCTTCCCCATTATGGGTATGTCTCGAGGCTGATATGGTGGCACCGACCCCTCTTAGGTCCCTGCTGGGACATGGTGGCCCTTCAGATAAGGGCCTCTCTCTGGTTATATGCCAATCCCGCTATGCCCGGCATCGTAGCATGACCCTATCTCACACGCCTAAAAATACCTGGGCTCCACCCCTGTGGTATGCGGACCTATGGCACAACAACTTTATTACTCTAGGAGGGGAACCGCTCAATTGGTCTTTCTGGGAGCTTAAGGGAATTTGTCATGTGCAAGACCTTATGCTGCCTGATTCAGACACAGTACTATCTTTTATCCACTTAAAGAACAAATTCAATCTTCCCAATACCGATTTCTGGCGGTTTCTTCAGAAACATAGTCTTATCAATGCCCTCTCCTCCCAATCTAGACCAGATAATAAATGGAAGTGGCTTGCCTCCCTACATAAAGACTCCTCTGCCTGGGGCTGTATAGGCAAGTTTTATGCCACATACCAAGATTCTGAAACTGACCCCACTGAACATTGTAGAGTTATATGGGAAGCTGACATGGGCATGACCATACCCGAGACTGCCTGGGCTCGCTGCCTCCAAAATTCGCACAGAATATATAAAGACTCCAAAAGCCAATTACTACAGCTCAAAGTTCTATTACGTCAATACAGAACCCCAGCTGCCTTACATTCTGCAGGAATCCTGCCTCACTCTAAATACTGGAGATGTCAGCAATCTGATGCCCACTTGTTCCATATACTGTGGTCATGCCCTCAAGTCTCAACCTTTTGGTCCGCAGTTGCTCGGGAATGTTCTAAAATCCTTGGCACTAGAGATTTACCACTAGATCCCAAATCATTGCTGGGTGACTCATCCGAGTTAGCTTTCCTACCTAAGGCTCATCAAGAATGGTTTATGTTAGCATTGTTAGAAGCCAAGAGGCTCCTCTTAATGTACTGGATGCAGACTAATGATCCAGCCATAAGTTTGTGGCAGGCAGCTTGGGCCCGACTGGTTCTCTTGGAATGGCTATCATAAACCCACCGAGGCCAGTTGGAAAATTTCCATAATATATGGGATGCCTCCCTTAACTCACTGCTGTGTAAAATCCCTCCTCCCCGGGTAACCCCCCTCTTTTAAGATCTTAAGTGGTCTGGCTAAAGTATTCACCCTTACCTGCTGGCACATGGGGAGCTACAATTAGCACTGTTATAAGAAGCTGTCTTCTTCATACTGTCTTCTTTGATCTCTGTATCAACTCCTCATAAGGAAAAGTATGATGATGTGATGAGAAATGTAAACCTATCTGGTTTGTAAATCCTGGTGTATGTGTATGGACAATATGATATATATATATATATATATATATATATATATATATATATATATATATATGTGTACTATCTAAAAAAGTTAAAAACTCCTAATAAAAATTTTCTATGATAAAAAAAAAAGAGTTTTCTCTCTTCTTCTCAGACATGGAGTTTGCGATCCATCAAGGGTTTGTGCTAGTGAGCCACATTGTAGCTGACAGTGATCACCATGGGAGTCCAAAGTTCATTCTGCTTTGCTGGGATGAACTTAGACGAGTTGAGGTGGCTGAGGTCATTGGAGTGGCTTCTCGACTAAGGCACAAGTTTTGTGAACTGGACCCAGTGTTCACCTTGATAGTCCATGCTCTTCATTGGAGGGAGTCTTCCCTGATGTCTTGAAGGAGGCATTGGTGAGACCCCTTCTAAAGAAACCATCTTTAGACCCAGACATAAAGGTGAATTATTGTCCCATCTCCAATCTTCCATTCCTGGGTAAGATTGCAGAGAAGGTCATGGTACTTCAGCTTGAGGAACACCTTGTGGCCTATGATCTACATAAGCCCCTCCAGTCTGGGTTTCATGCGAGGCACAGCACTGAAACTACATTAGTTCGGGTGCATAATGACCTCCTTAGGGCAAGAGATTGAGGGGATGGGACAATTCTTGTTCTTCTTGATTTCTCCTCAGCATTTGACATGGTGGACCATCATGTGTTGCTCAACCACCTGAGTGAATTCTGTGGACTTGCCGGCACTGTTATCTGCTGGTTTGAGTCTTTTCTCACCAACACGAGGCAAAGGGTAGTAATGGGTAATTTCTTCTCCTCCCCTAACCTCATGTCATGTGGAGTACCCCAGGGTTCAGTCTTGTCACCGATGTTGTTCGCCATGCACATGCTGTCTCTGGGAGAACTCATTAAGAAGTACAGCTTGGGTTTTCATTGTTATGCCAATGATACCCAGCTGTATCTTTCTTTTGCCCCAGGACATTCAATGCTGTGGATGTGCTAAACACCTGCCTTGCTGAGATCAGTGATTGGAAGACTTCCAGCTGGTTGCGACTCAATCCCAATAAGATGGAGTTGCTGATGGTGGAGTCAAACAGAAGGTGTAATTGGATATCCTCTGGTGCAGAGATGGGACTTTTCCTGGGATCTGTACCATTAAAAGCCTCCTCTAGGGTGTTGATTCTTGGCATTATCCTTGACAGTTGATTGATGCTTAAATCTCAGGTGCTGTCCATTGTCTGCACCAGTTTTCACCATCTGAAGAATATTGCCAGGATTAAGACTCTAGTTCTGCCCTTGAACCTCCCCACATTGGTGCATGCCTTTGTGCCATCTAGGCTTGACTACTGTAATACACTCTGCCTTGGGGTCTCTGGAGATACCCTCCACTGGCTGCAGCTGGTAGAGAACCCATCTGCCAGGCTGTTGACTTGGCAGTTTAGGTACTGCCATATCACCCTGGTGCTGCGTGAACTGTACTGGTTGCTGGTCAGGTGGAGGGTCCTCTTTAAGGTGGGCTTACTCAGCTTCAAAGCCCTACATAATCTGGGCCCTGGCTACCTAAAGGACCTTCTAACACCTGCAGTCTCAGTTCACTCCCTTCACTCCTCCTCTAGGGGCCTCTTTGTGATTCCCAGGATGAGGTTGAAAACTGCAGGCAACAGAGCATTTAGCGTCGCCGGCCCCATCCTATGGAATTCGCTACCTCCAGCTGTAAGAGAGGCCCCATCAGTAGAGGCATTTAAGGCCCGCCTTAAGGCCTTTCTGTATAATAAGGCCTTCCCAGACTGTTTTATGAGCTTTCTTGGCCTGACCTTTGGGATTATGTTTGTTCCTGGCCTTTTTAGCTATTTATTTCTCAGGTATTTTAGTCATTCTGATTCATTTATTTAAATGTGCTGATTCAATGCGTGTAATTTATTATGTGGTTGTACTGTGTGTTTTGGTTTTTGTTATTGTTTTATTTATTGTACAGTGCCCAGATGGGCAGACTAGTTAGGCCAAGTGGTCCTTATCTGCCATCAAATTCTATGTTTTTTAATTTTCATTTGTTTTACCAAGAGAGACACACTAAGCTGAAAACTTGTTTACAGGTGCGACCTAGGAGCACAGGGAAGTTAAGTGACTTGCTCAGGGTCACACAGTATGCAAGTGTAGGATGTGGGATTCAAACCCAGGTCTCCAGATCTGCAGCTCAGAGCCTTAAACCACTGCACAATACTGCCTCCAGGATGGGCGTCTTTTAAATAAAATAACATTTGCCTTACCTTGCCTTACAAGAACGAGGGGGCATGATGTGAAAATGGAAGGTGGTAGGCTGAGGAAAAATGTGAGAACGTTTTTCTGCACAGGGAGGGTGGTGGGCACATGGAATAGTACTAGGAAATGGAGGGCACTCAAGTAGTAAGGACCACAGCACACAGCAAATTTGAACTTTTCAAGCTTTATTGCTTTGTAAATAACTGAATTGCTGTCCCAATGGATGGAGACTACTAACTGCCCACATGGAATAGACTTCCACAGGAGGCGATGGAGTGATCACAGTGGAGAGTTTTAAACATGCATGGCACATGCATAAGGGTACCTTAGAGGTGGGAAGGAGGGGTGAAAAGTCGTTGACCAGTTAAGGTGAGAGTCCAAAAACTACTGTAGGGCTTTCAGGCACACCGGTTGGGTCTGGTGGTCCTTATCTGCAGACAATTTCTATGTTTCTATGTTTTATGTCCCCTACTCTCCAAATCCTCTGCTCTAATGGACCTCCAGGCACCTCCCAATCCCCTCTTTCTCCCACCTACTTACATCCATGGGGCCTTGGCTTCCCCCCAAGTGGGGGGTTGGGGCTACCACCGGACATTTGGTTGTATCAGGCAGTGGCTTGTATATTGGAGAGGCAGAGAAACCAAGATATACCATTGCCAACTTTGTCACGGAGGCACTGGGGACAGAGTGTTTTTTCCATTACTGTTCACTGGGATGTCACATACAGTAGTGCTAACAGCATGGACATGCACACTTTATGAGCATCTTCCTCCCAGTGTCCGTGATGTCCCCCCTTCATTCTTCCATGCCTTCCTGCACTGTCACCTGTGATCACCCATGTTTTGCATCTGAGTTTCTGCTATTTCTGCCACTCTGCAGATATCAATAACCTTTTGTAATATTAGATCATCCTCTCTTAAAAATCTCATGCAGAACTGAGCTGAATGTGTTCCATAGACTATTCTGTCCTTGATAAGAGATAAACACAGTTCCTCATAGTCACATGACTGTGCTAGTAACTTTATAATGATCTATACTTTCATTGCTGCCTTGTGAGCGAGAGTTAAATTTATGTCTTTCAAATGTTATATTTCTCCTAGGATTGCAATACTGCTCAAACTTCTTTATAAGTACTTCAAGTTCGTTCTGTTCTTCAGCCACAAACTGGACGGTATTGGAAACTTCTACAGCCTATGCTCCTATCAGATGGAAAAACAAAGCACATTGCACTTTCTCTGCCTTTTTATATGCTTCTGTAAGGTACCAGGTCAATAGAGTGCTACAAAAATAGCTCAGCAATAACTGCTGTGTAAAGACTGAAACTTTAAGGCCCTGTGCAGACTACACCGCTCCTTATGGCCGGGGAGCGGTGCAGTGGGTCCACATTGTGGCGGTGTCCATTATGGGACCAGTACCACCGGTCCACACTAGGGGTGCCGGGTGACTGCTACGGCAGCACCCGTTCCCAGGATGCAGCTCGCGCTGTGCTACGGGCCCTGCAGGTGACCATTACCATGTGTCCACACTTCGCCCAGTAACATTACCGAGGTGTAACTGGTTTCATAACCATTGTTGAAACCACCTCATATGTGATTTCAACAATGGTTACGAAAATGCCTTCTGTAGCGTTACAGGTATAAACACAAACTGTTGCGGTAACGGTTTGGGCACTCTGTAATGTTACAGAGGCGTAGTGTGGACAGGACCTTAGAGTAACAGGGGAATAAAAGCGGTAGGGAATTAGTGCTACCCCCGTTGCTGTGTGCTTCAATTCAGTATTGCTCAAGTAGCCATGTGGTGTGGTGCCTGGTTGAGCCACTCCTGTGAAGGAGCAGCTACAGTACCAGCACAAGGCAAGAAATGGAGACCTGGGACCATGGTTCAGTTTCCTCCAGGTCTCTTGGTGTTTCTTTTTTTTTTTTAAAAAAAGATCCCCCCTTCTGAGTTTCTGCCCATTCCCGATATCCACACCCACGCAGGGATGTTTATGTTTAGTCTGAGGGGTGTTGGGGTGAAGCCCCCAACATTGGGGGTTTGGGGGTCATAGCTCCCTGCAAAAATAAAGAGTTCCCATTGTTTTCAGTGAGTGTGCGCTGTTGTTGGAGGGTCACTGTTTTGTCTGACATTATCTCAAAGCATAGCATTTCGCTTGCTGCATTTATTGCTGTGCGTTTTTTGTAGGCAACATTATGACTCCGTGCCCTTCTGCAGCAAGAAGGTAAACTTGAAACTGCTGCTTCCATCTCCTTCAGTTGTCAGAAACATTCCCCTGCAGGCTTAAAGCACCAGATTACTTAAGCAAATCCATTTTCTCCAGCGATGTTCTTCCTTTTGAGACTATATAATGATTTCAGGCAATGTACTCAGGTAGCAATCTTTATTTAATCTGATCTGCATTTGCTCAGTCTCCAGCTATTACATCATAGCTTTTCATATTAGGATGCAATGATCATGCATGCTCACAGATGGGGGATGATCAATAAAAGAATATATTAAGATAATAAATACAAAAATAAGGAATCAAGTTTTTTATGGAGCTGAGATCTGGAGTTAAAATTTAAGAGAGGCCTTGGAACCTTTGATAAATACATATAAAAATATTTTGAGACTTACAAAGGGTGCACCAACTGCCCTTGTAAGGATGGAAATTGGTCAGTTACCAATTTAATATAACATAGACGTAAGAATGACAAAGTACTGGATGAAGGCATACAAGATAGAGGAAATTAGACTCCCACGTTAATGTATAGAGGAGGCAATTAGTTATGCAAAACAGTTAGAAATATTCCCATGTATGCAAATAGCTAAGAAAACTATAAAACCCATGGGTTTATTGCACTGTATGGTAGATATAAATATAAAACCGCAGGAAGAAGTATACAGTGTAATGAAAGAAAGAATAACAGATACATATATACAAAGAGATATGGGTTTAAGTAAAAAAATTACAAAATAAGCAAATAACTTCAATGAACAAAAGGAAATTTGGATTGGAAAGATACCTGAATGTTATAAAAGATTCAAATGGAAGAATGAAGATATTTGTGAAATATATATTTGAGCATTATGATAGCTAAAGATTAAGAACAGTCTATAGCCTTGCTGGGGGGAGCAACTGTAAATGCCAGATGGGAAAGATGATGTAGTACACTTGTTAATACAATGCCCACTTTATAAAAAAGATAGAGATAGGATACTGGGTGAAATCTTGGCTGCATTAGAAACACAGCCAAATAAGATGGCGTTGTATTTACTAAGGATCAGGTTCAGTAGACATATTGGAGAAGGTAGTTACGTTTTGCAAAATAAGTGAACAGAAAAAACTGCATATTATTGAAAAAAAAGATTCAAGTGCAATGCAAGCATGTAAGCACTTCAGTAGGAAATGTCAAAATATTTTTATATATTTATATTAATATTTTATCTTTATTGTGTCTTTTTATGTTGACTGCGCACATGTGCAAGAAACATATTGTGGCAGCTTTCTCCACAAGCAGGTTGTGGAGGCGCGGCACTGTTGTGGCCAATGCCCCACAGCCTTTAAAGGCTTGTCCAGCATCCCCCAATGCTGTGGTATGCTGCTGCTGACACTAGTTCAGCCAGCGTGCCACCAACTTCTAAAAAATCAGCCGCTGCAATCAGGGGCTGCCTTGTCATTGCAGCATCAGCCATTCGCGCAATGAGGGAGTGACCCATCATTGCAGGGCAGGATCTAGCAGCCCTGTTATTGTTTTGAACATGGCGGTGGCTTGCTGCCGTGTTCACAATCAATATTAACCCCACCACCATGTTTATTTGCCGACGGGGGCCCCAATCCCTGTTGGCTTCAGTGCTCCAATGTTTATTTTGCCGACAGGGCAGCCTACGCCCCATCAGCAGTATATAACCCCCGCTTTTATTGTCTGCCGATGGGGTGCCCAATCCCCATTGGCATAATGTAATACCCCACCCCTTTTGTTGTGTGCTGATGTGGGTGCCTAATCCCCCATTGGCTACAGCTGCCCCCCCAAAAGATAGACTCCGGTGGCACACTGGGAGCCCACCCCAGCATGCCACATGCCCCTGTAAAATAAAAAACGGTCTTGCAACATCTTTTGTTTTTCTTTTAATCTGTAAAAAAGGAAACTGTCCTTCGGCGGTCTCCCTGCCCTGCCTCCCACAACCCGCACCCACACACTGCGTACCCTGCCTCCCCACACCCCCCTGACCCCATACTTGCCTCCAGAGCTTGGCGCAATGATCTTCGGTGGACCGGGAGCATGTCTGCACTCTTCAAAGCCGACCGTGAACTGAGGAAATGCCGGTAAACTGTATAATGGAATAAATGGGGTTTTCCCAACTTTAATGCATACCTCAGTCATTTTTTTGAATTTTGGCACCACATTTTCAACATGGGGTTTTTGGGACCCCTCCTCATGAATTCTGGAACTGTCATGGCGTTAATTGGCCCCGAAAGGTGATTTCGCGGTCACTGCGTGAGAATCACCTTGGCTGATGAAGCGACAGTGCCAGTGTTCATGAGGTGGGCTCTCAAAAAGTCTATGTTGCAAATTTGGTGGAAAAAATTAAAAAAATGTTTTAAGAGCATGCGATGCGCAGTTGCTACGCACGCTGGTAACTTTGCAAATTTGCTATATTTTCATGCCAGATTTTCAACATTGGCATTTTTTCACACCTCCTTGTGAACAGTATAGCTGTCATTGTTCATATCCTGGCTAAAATGTGTTTTCGCAATTCCGGCGCAGAATAGCTCGGTCACTGGGGGAAATTAGTGTTTGGGACAGATTAAGAAAATGACAGTGACACTCTTCATGAGTAGAGGTCCTAAAATGCCTATATTGAAAATTTGGTGATGATACTCCATAAAATAACTTCATTCTGACGTGCGTTGCGCCGGTTGCACCAATAACTTTCAATAAGTTAAGTGAATTTGTAATATTTTCATTCCAGATTTCATGTATTACAAGTGCATGTTGCACACTTTCCATGCACCCTTGTAACTTCGCAGATTTGTAATATCGTCACGCCACATTTTCAACAGTGGCATTTTTTCACACCTCCTTATGAGCAGTACAGCTGTCATTTTTCACATCCTGACCAAAATGTGTTTTCACAGTTCCGGCACAGAGTAATGTGGTCACTGTGGGAAATCACGGTCTGGGACAGATTAAGAAAATGACAGTGATACTGCTCATAAGCAGAGGTCCTAAAATGCCTATGTTGAAAATTTGGCGATGAAACTCCATAACATGACTGTGTTACAAGCGTGCGTTGAACTGTTTCCATGCACTCTTTTTGCTTTGCAAATTTGTAATATTTTCACGCCATATTTTCAACAGTAGCATTTTTTCACATCTCCTTATGAACAGTACAGCTGTCATTTTTCACATCCTGGCTAAAATATGCTTTTGCACTCCTGCCAGAGAATAGCACAGTCACTGTTGGAAATCAGTGTTTGGGAAAGATTAAGATCGAGCAAGTGAGGGGGGACTGACCGAGCTCAACTGAGCTCTGTCGGGACTGCTGTGGATTTGTTTGTGGGCAGAAAAGGTTCCTAATACAAGAGCCCAGTACAGAAGGGCAGCCTGCAGCACTGGGAGAAACAGAACAAGAGAGCGAGTGAGGGAGGGAATGAGCGAACTCACCGGAGCACTGTCAGGACTGCTGCGGATTTCTTTGTGGGCAGGAAAAGGTGTCAATGCAGGCAGGGGCCCAGTACAAAAGGCCAGCCTGCAGTGGTGGGAGAAACAGTATGAGTGAGTGAGACAGGGGGACTGAGTGAGCTCAACAGAGCTCTATCAGGACTGCTGCGGATTTCTTTGTGGGAAGAAAAAGGCGCCAATACAGGCAGGAGCCCCATACAAAAGGGCAGCTTGCAGTGCCAGGACAAACAGAATGAGCACATGAGAGTGAGAGACTGAGCAACCTCAACAGAGCTCTGTTGGGACAGCTGCAGATTTCTTTGTGGACAGACAAAGGTGCCAATGCAGCCAGGAGCCCCGTACAAAAGCATAGCGTGCAGCGCTAAGAGAAACAGAACGAGTGAGTAAGTGACAGAGCGGTAGTGAGCAAGCTCAATGGAGCTCTAGTGTGACTGCTGCTGATTTCTTTGTGGGCAGAAAAAGGTGGCAATGCAGGTAGGAGCCCAGTACAAAAGGCCAGCTTGCAGTGTTGGCAGAAATGGAATGAGTGAGTGAGAGAGAGGAGGAGTGAGCGAGCTCAATGGAGCTGTGTCGGGACTGCTTCAGATTTCTTTGTGGCCAGAAAAAGCCACCAATGCCGGAAGGAGCCCAGTACAAAAGGGCAGCCTGCAGCGGTGGGAGACACAGAACGAGTGAGTCAGGGAGGGGGAGTGAGCTCAATGGAGCTCTGTTGTGACTGCTGCAGATTTGTTTGTGGGCAGAAAAGGGCAGCAATGCACGGAGGGCCCCAGTACAATAGGGCAGCCTGCAGTGGAGGGAAAACCAGAATGAGTGAGTGAGAGAGGGAGGGGAGTGAGTGAGTGAGCTCAACGGAGCTCTATTGTAACTGCTGCAAATTTCTTTTTGGGCAGAAGAAGGCGGCAATGCAGGCAGAAGCCCAGTAGACAAGAGCAGCCTGCAGTGCTGGCAGAAACGGAATGAGCGAGTGAGAGAAGGAGAGTGAGCAAGGTCAATGGAACTTTGTTGGGACTGCTGCAGATTTCTTTGTGGGCAGGAAAAGGCACAAAGAGAGGCAAGAGCCCAGTACAAAAGGGCAGCCTGCAGCGCCAGGAGAAACAGAATGAGTGAGTGAGATGGGGGGGGTGAGCGACCTCAACGGAGCTCTGTCAGGACAGCTGCAGATTTCTTTGTGGGCAGAAAAAGGTGCCAATGCAGGCAGGGGCCCAGTACAAAAGGGCAGCCTGCAGTGCCGGGAGAAACACAATGAGCGAGTGAGACAGGGGGAGTGAGTGAGCTCAATGGAGCTCTATCGTGACTGCTACGGATTTCTTTGTTGGCAGAAAAAGGTGGCAATGCAGGCAGGAGCCCACTACAAAAGGCCAGTCTGCAGCGCCGGCAGAAATGAAATGAGTGAGTGAGAGAGGGGGAGTGAGCAGGCTCAACAGACCTGTGTTGGGACTGCTGCAGATTTCTTTGTGGGTAGAAAAAGCCACCAACAGAGGCAGGAGCCCAGTACAAAAGAGCAGCCTGCAGCACCAAGAGAGACAGAATAAGTGAGTGAGAGAGGGGGGGAGTGAGCTCAATGGAGCTCTATCGTGACTGCTACGGATTTCTTTGTTGGCAGAAAAAGGTGGCAATATAGGCAGGAGCCCACTACAAAAGGCCAGTCTGCAGCGCCAGCAGAAATGAAATGAGTGAGTGAGAGAGGGGGAGTGAGCAGGCTCAACAGACCTGTGTTGGGACTGCTGCAGATTTCTTTGTGGGTAGAAAAAGCCACCAACAGAGGCAGGAGCCCAGTACAAAAGAGCAGCCTGCAGCACCGGAAGAAACAGACTGAGCAAGTGACAGAGGGCCAGTGAGCGAGCTCAACAGACCAATGCCATCAACATTCGGCATTGACAAATGCTTGTTCATATTGTGAATATTGTGAGAAATGGAAATAACATAAATTGTCGATCAATAAATGATGAGCTGAACTGAATGCTCACAGGGTGGCAGTGCCAATACATAATTCTACAGGGTTGATATATGAAAATGCTGAAACTAAACTCAGAATGGATTGTGATTTTTATCTGAGTAAATTAACAGTGTTTCTCTCCAAGGTAATTTTAAGCAGCTGGGGGTGAAACAAAAACAGGGGAACCAACGCTTACAAAATGCAGTGAGCTACTGTACAGAATTTGGCTTAATCCTCAGATTCAGGAATAGGCAGAATAATTGGTTATACCAAAGAAGTATAAAACTGAGCTGTTACAGACATTACACAGATAGCACGTGATAGTCCTATGGGCTGGTAACTTGGGGAAGGATCACATCCTTGTCAGATTGTTGTACAGATTGTACTAGCCTGGGATTCATGAGGACGTTGATACATGTTGCAGTTCTTGTGCTGAATGTCAGAAAGTAGCCCCAGTGACTCAGAATGGCAAGGTGACCCTGGTATCCATATTCTTGATAAATTTATCCCAGGAGAGACTTGCAATGGATGTGATTGGCCCCTTAGACAAAAGTAGACAGGATATAATCAATTCATTTTGGTAGTATGTTACTATCCTACTCGATACCCAGAGACAATTCCAATATGTACTGTCACTGCCCCTAAAGTGGCAGCAGAGCTTGCCAAAATTTTCAGCAGGGTGGGCATACCTAAAGGGATTATTACTGATTAGGATAGTAATCGTGGTGCTACTTTCCTGAAGGAGTTGTACCGACTATGAGATATCACTGCCATAAGAACCTCCTCCTAGCAATCTCAGAGAGACGGTCTTGTTGAGCATTTTACTCAAACCTTAAAATGCATGTTTAAAAGGTTTGTGAAAGGGGAAGGGAACTACTGGGACCAATACTTACCTTACCTGCTTTTTGCTTTCAGGGAAGTACCATAAGCATCAACAGGTGTTTCATCCTTTGAAATGTTATATAGCAGACAACCTAGAGGGCCACTAGGTGCAATAAAAGAAACATGGGAAGATAAACCTGCTCAAAAATAATCTATTACATTTTGTATGTTTGCACTGAGAATGAAACTAGCAAACATGTTGAAACTGGCATCAGTAATCAGTAAGAAGCCCCAAAACAGCCGAAGGTATGCTATGACCATGGGGTGAAGGAAAAAAATTTAACTCGGGTGAAAATGTCTTGTTAATATCACCCACTGCAAAAAAAAAAATTGTTAATTACTTTCTTGTTTCCTGCATGCCTAATGAATAAATAAATAAACAAACAAATGAATAAATAAATAAATAATGTGCATTTGGTAGGATTAATGGTCAGACCTGCATTTTTGATAGATTGGATAACTGTTCGTAGGTGTTTCAGAGGCTTTTCCACTCTATGCTGTATGCCATGACATCATTCAGGTAAGCAGCACAACAACCAGTGTGAGGGGTTAGAACTTTATCCATGTACTGCTGGAAAGCAGTGGGTGCACCATGTAAACCAACTGGCAAGGTGATAAACTGATAGACCCTAGTTTGAGTGGAAAAGGCAGTTTTATCTCTGGGTTCTTTAGCTAGGTGAATTTGTCAGTAACCCTTCATGAGATTGAAGGTACTAATGTACTTGACACTTCCCAGTCTGTCCAACAAACCACCTCTCCTGGGCATAAGATAGCTATCACATATGGACACTTGATTAATTTCTTAAAATCAAGTCATAGTTTTTTCACCCCCTTCTTTTTTGTTTATAGTCACCATTGGTGATAACCACGCACTTCTCAATTCTTCAGTGATACCCAGCTCTTTCATTTTTGTATTTCCTGAAGCATGTATGCCCTTAACCGCTATAGTAACCTGTATGTCTTTTGTCTGAATGGGTAAGTATTCATGTTACTACCACATGTTTGACTGCTTTTCCTTCACCTGGCACTGTGGTAAAAGTACTTTCAAACATCTCTATCAAGTTATAAAGGTCTGCAGTTTGTTCTGTGGATAAGAAAACATTCACATCTTCAGCATCAGAAGTAACAGTTTATTCCAGTGTGTCATAAGAAAAATCAATATTTTATTTTAGCAATTTCTGGTAATACTAACAAAGCAACCATTGGTGTTTTTTCAACCCATTTCATTAGCAGGTTAGCATGGTACATCATGGTAGGATTTTCCCTATCAGGAGTCTCAGGGACAGATATTCAAAACTTTGCCCTGGGGCTTAATTAGCACTACCCGGCGTGCTAAAGTAGCCCAGAACCAATAGCCCACTACATTCAAAAGGGATAGCCCTGGTGCTAAACCTGCTGAATATAGCATGTTAAGGAAGCTGGGCAAACTGGGCTGGGAGTGCAGTGCTAAAATAGCCTGGGAATACAGCTCTGAATATGGCAACCAGGACGTGCAAACCACAACAGCATCCCAGTTCAAAGTGACATGAAGGAAGTTAAAGGTGAACTATGTGGCCAATGTGTGTGCTAGCAAAGGAGTGGAGTCAGTAAAGCTGCAAGCAGCACTACATGTGAAATTACATAGTGCAAGAATGTACAATGTTTCTGAAACATTTGCACGGTGCAAACACATTTGCGCAGAGTTAGCACAGAGCTAAGCAGTTTGCTTAGCACAATCATGTTTGGCCGGGGCAAAACTCTGCTATATTCAAAAGTGACATGCAAATGAGCCAATTTAGGTAGTCTGTGGGCAGACATCCAAATTAGCATCTCATTATGACCTGATTTGCATGCAGTTTGTCCAGTGCAATGGCAGGTTCCCACAGCTCCACTTGTTGGTCAGTCTGGAAGTACAGGGGCTGGCTGGGTCTGCCCACAGCTCCATCTGTAGGTCAGTCTGGCAGTGCATGGTGGTAGCTGCAGGCTACATTTGTACAGTATAGCATAGAATATTGTGCCCCAGGGGACTGCACAGCACAGGCACGGGTGATGGTGCTGCATGCAGTTGTCAAACTGCAGTTCATGCTACAGTGCACAGCAGACACTACAGTAAGAAGGGGGCCAGTAGCGTGAGGGACACAGCAATGCCCATGGTGTGTAGATCAGTGATGACCACTGCACTGTGCACAGTTACAGCCCAAATTGCAGGTGTTTACTGACAGTGGGCATTACTATTATGCTGTTGTATGACCCACAGATGGTGTACCACTGGCATGGGATGCTCACAGTGACATATACATGGCTGGCTGTGTGAGCTGTGGCATCTGTACAGATGTGCAGTATGTGGCTGGGGGAGGCACATACCATCAGACAGGTATACTGGTGTTGGGGTATTCCCAGCACTGGCCCATGTGCACTGCATGGCTTGTTCCAGCCTTGTGGCTGCACCCAGTCTATGGTGCAGTATGGCCCCTTGTACACCCTCCTCTCAACACCCTCCATGCCCACAGTGCTGCATGTGTGTGCTGACATCTGTTGGTGTCCACCGAAGGGTGGTTTATACATGTGTACTGTATGGCTGCACTGCCATAGTATCCACTGGGAGCCAGGTCACCACTTACTGCCTGGCATGGCTGGGACTGGTGGCAAACGATGGCATCATAGGGATGCCATCCATGAGCAGCATGTTTCCTCTCTGGCTAGGGTTGCACAAAGTCAGCAAAAGTTGTGCAAAGCTGCGCAAAGCCACAAAGTTGCACAAAGCTGGTTTGCCTAGAGTTAAGACTACCTTTTCCTGGGCAGTAATTCACACTGTGCAATGTGTTGCACTAAGTCACGCAAAAACACTTTGTGTGGCACTATTCACTGAATATAGCATTGCACCTGCATTCATGTACATGCCTCCTCAGTTTGCCGCTTGCATACATTATTATTTTGCCCAGTGCTAATGCAGTTTGCATGCACTATTTGACCTTTTGAATATAGCAGACCCGTGCTAACCCAGTGCTAACCCTCTGCAAACAGTTTGGGCCCAGTGCAAACATTTGAATATCCGGCCCTCAGTCTCATAGTTACCTGTGGCAGTATGTCTAACCACTTCATAAGCCCCTTACTACTTACTGTATATTTGCATTATATTTTACAAATGGAGAAGTAAAGCCAGAGATTTCCAAGACAGAAACTGTAGCTAACAGTCCTGTCCCTAAAACAAAGAAACACGTTAGATCATTTTAGGTTGAGCTGGTTACTGCCAACGATTTCTCCCATCTTTGCCCAATTAGCTAATCTCTTCAGTAAACTCACAACAAAATGGTACACAACTAATATGAAATGGATCCCAGAGTGTGTTGAGGCTTTTTGGGGACCATGAAGGCAGCATTATGTTCAGCCCCTGTTTTAAGAAGTCCAGACTTTGAGAAACAATTTCTGTTACAGACAGATTCATCAGAGGTAAGGTTTGGTGCAGTCCTGAGTCAGAATGTAGATAGGAAGGAACATCCCATTCTGTGTATCAGTAAGAAACTGCATGACAGAGAGAAAAAAATACTCCACTATTAAAAAAGAATGCCCTGCTGCAAAATGGGCAATGAAGTCCCTTAAGTTTTATCTGTTAGGACCTGTATATGTACTTATAGCAGATCACAATCCTCTCTGTTGACTTAACTATATAAAGGATAAAAATCCCAGAATCACAAGGTTATATCTGGTACTACAGCCACTTAAATTACAAGTGATGTATAAATCCAGAAAAGGGAATGTCATTGTTGATCTTCTGTCAAGATATGGTTCAGGAATTAACTTTAGAAGGCTGAAAACATGTGTGTGCTTAAATGAACTGTTTGCTGCAAAAGGTATTGTGAAAAAGGGGATACTGCATTTGCAAAACTGTAAATGTTATAAGGTAAGGTTAAAAGAGAAATAATAGAACATTTTGGAAACCTGTTAAAAAAACACAGCTTCCCTTTTAAAGACAGCTGTGTATGACAGGGTTGGGTAAAACCCAGTCACATTTGTTATGCAGAGAGGGTTAAAAGCAAGGATCTGTTATGCCCTCTCTTATTCTGCCACTTGTCTGTCTCTTGCCTGTCTGATTGGGCCATCAAATGTTTCTTGTAGCACCTAGGAACTTACTACTCTGATGGCACCACTATTTCTCTCTGTTATCTCCCTTCCTTCACATGCTGTTTCTATTCTTTCTTTTTCCCCCTTGCTTCTATGTGGTTAAAAATATATGTGAATCTTTATGTGGAACTGGGATCCCTTGGTTTGCAAATGTATGTAATTATATTGTTGAAATGATTGCAGTATGTTAGCTGGGTTTTTAGACAAGAACAATCTGGAACATTGGGGCCTGATCTTGAGATACATTTTGACCTCCATAAGCTTGTTTACAGAATTGTCAACAGGAAACCAGCTCTGGAATAAAATGTATTATTTTGTTGCACCTGTAAATGTAGATGTGCTCTTCAGGCTAGTCTCAGGAAGAAGAATGAGAAAGGTCTGAGACAGTTTGTGGGAAACAGAAGATGTAACTTACAACAACAGGATACAGAGAACTACCAAGCAAAAACATCTTATATAATCAGAGCGATGTTCGTCCAGAGGGAGGGAAGGACTCAAATGGAGGATTTTTGTTTTGTTTGACTTCTTTTCTGAATAGCTATCCTGTACAATTTTATTTTTATAATTTATTGTTATTTATAAATATAAAATGCTACATATGAATTTTATAACTTCTCCTCGTCTGCCTATGCTTCCAGACCCATGCCTCTATGGCACCATCTTTCCATGTCTATAACTCTGTTAATGCGCATTTGGTCCTTATTTTCTTCCTGGAATGCTCCCTTTTGGTTCTTTACCACCAAAATTACATGATTTTCAAACCATAGCCATTTCATGAGCTGTGTGTCCTTATTTACATACCTCACACACATTTGGGTGGTCTCTGAGATTGCTTTCTTAATTATTACCCATGTTTTATACCCTACCACTTTGCTTAGGTCCCCTAGGCGATGCTCCATTACAGATTTTCATTTCTTGTAATCAATCCTCCCAAAAGCTGGCACCCTGATCCTTGTTTTGCCATTTTTCAAGTCTTTTGACAAAGTCTGATATAATGACTGCTCGGATTTTTTTTTTGTTATATCCATGTCATGTTTTGTTACATTGCTGTATTTAGTTAATTGTTATGATTTATTTTGGATGTGGAACCTTTGTAAATGAGTCTCAGATTCAAAGGTATTTCAAATTTTGAGACTGTAATAAATAAATAAAATAAATACGTGCTAGTTCAAAATGAATGGCATTATGACCACCTTAGCCTACTGGTGACTCGGTTGTTTGTTCTTTATTATTTTATTTATTTAAATTTGTTATTAGAGTATGAACCCAAGGGCAAAAAACTGCTCATCTTCAAACAGGGTAACATACATGTACATGAAAAAGATGGTGGCCAAGCTGGGCTGCTGTCTGTGAGTGCTCTGAGGGGAGCTGGTTTTCTAACTTTTGAGGGCTCCTCTACTGCTTCTTTTATTGCTCCATTTAAGTTTTCTGGGAGTATCAATGATTTCAGGACTATTGTTGTGTCCATGATTTTTTTTATAAATTTTTAGTTGGTGGTAGTAGGGCAGAAGTTGGTAGGTAGGGTTAGGTAGTGAGGAAGATACAGGAGGTAGTTTTTTTTAATTTTAGGGAGTTTTTCTTAGCAGTGTGTCGTTTGTGCTGAGATTTCTCTTAAGCAAGGAATTTGTGAGCTGGTTACCTGTCAGGATCTTGTCCACTGCATCAATTGGAACATCAAGTGTAGAGGTGACATCTAGGAAGGACTGACTTTGCAGTATCACTTGGAGGAAGCATCATTGGTATGTGTTGGTGGCTATTTGGGGAAGAGTGTTTGGGAAACTGGGAGGTGTGGTGGTCTGAGCATCATTTCATTCTGGTGTAACTCTGGGCTCCTTTCTCTGCAGCTGTGTTGACTCAATCACCGCGGTTGACTCGTTCACCGCTGCGGTTGAAACTAACTGGATTCATCTAGTGGTCAAATAAGACAAAAGCAAAAAAGAATGCTGACACTGCCACTGAGTGCTTGGCCCCCTTCTGGTGGTTGTGGTACATCATTGCAGGTGTGTATTGTGAGGGGGTAGAGGGGCATGCAGTGAGGCACTGCTGACATAGCAGAGGAGAATAATATTGAGGTGGTATGAAATAAGATGCACCCTAGAGCTAGCCAGAACCATGAGAGAGGCCCAGTTTGTTTGGTTTGGTTAGCTAGAGGATTGGCAGTCCCTGCTCGTCCCCTTCAGGCAGTGCTATGCAATGTCCAAACAGTTCCAAAATGGAGCTGCAACCGGCAATGAAAACTGGGTGGTGCAATCGGCAATAAGAGCAGTAAGGCTGTGTACTATACAAGCACACCCAAACAGAAAAGTCAAGGCATTATTTGCCTCTTAGCATCAAAAAATGTTCATCCAGGCAAATGTAGAGTTGAATTTAATTGTTGCACAAGTAAGTACTTGCTTGTACCCGATAAGGTCCACCTCCTAAGGAAGACTCGTTGCCAGTCGAAGCACTGGGGAAAGCTTGGAGTGCTTTTCTGTGTACCTCAATCCAGTCTTGGTTATTAAATTATATTTTGATACTCTACATTTGCCTGGATGAACATTTTTTTGTTGATAAGAGTTAAAGAATGCATTGACTTTTCTGTTTGGGAGTGATATGCAATGCCAGGTCAATGAGGAACAAGACTGGAGTTGTGGCAGACTTGATTTCCTTGGTCGACCTGGCTTGCATCACTGAGACCTGGTTGGGAGATGATGCTGGACCAGTATTAGTGGCGTCAGTCCCTGCTAAGTATTAAGTGGTGCACTGCCTGAGGAGGGGAAAGCAGGGTTGAGGGAGTGGCCATCTGTTTTAGATCCAACCTAAATTTTTCCATGTACCTAGGGGGTTCTACCTGTGCCACACCATTTGAATGTGTGGCAGTGCATGGTGGTCCAAGTGCTGGTTGCAGGAGTCTCCTCATTTATCGTCTTCTGGGACCGGGGCAGACTTCTTGCAGGAGGTAACAGACTTCATTGGAGGTAGAGTGTTGGAGTCCCCAAGATGGTTAATTCTGTGGGACTTCAATGCCTGGATCAACAACAAATCCTTGCTTTTCAGTTATGACCTACTCCAGGTGATGACATCTCTGAGTCTGACACAGGTAATTACTTCTGTGACCCAGCAACAAGGCCACACCTTAGACTTGGTATTCTAGTTGGGTCTTGATGTTACTGACATCAAGATTGATTGGGTCATCTGCGCTGATCACTGCACATTGGAGTTCTCATTTGGAGCCCCCTTGAGAGTCCCCCACCCTGTTGAGATGATCCGCTATCACCCATTACGAGGACTGTCCCCAAAAGGACTTTTGGTCATAGTTGATTTTTCTGGCATGAGTGCTGCCTCTATGATTGGCATGGGTGAGGTGGTGGCAGCCTATAATAGGACTGTTACCAAGGAACTCAATGACATTGCACCAGTTGGTATATGGCCTAAGTCTTCTCACTTTTGATGGAGCTCGCAAGGAGATGAAGACCAGGGATCGGAAATTAGAGCATTACTGGTGGAGGATCCAGTCCATGGAGGACAGACTTGCCCTGAGAAATCATTACAATGATCATCAGGGGGGCAATCAACCATAAGGAGAGAGAATTTCTGTCCCAGAAGACTGATGCTGGGAAGAACAGACCAGTTTAGCTGTTTCAGACTAGATAGACTGTTACGTCCAGTTTGTCTGCTGCCCAAGAAAGCATTTTCAGCTGCGCTGTGCGAAGAGTTTGCTCTGTTCTTCTCAGACAGGGTATCCTCTATTCAGTAGGGATCTCCCCAGTGGGATGAATTCATCCTACAGTGATTGGCCTGGTCTGAGCAGAGGCACTCCAACTGCCTGGGGGGAATTTTGGCTGGTTGAGGTGGATGAGGTCATTGAGGTGATTTTGAAGCTGTGGCCAACCTGCTGCAAACCGGTCCCTGGCCCGACCTGTCTCCTAGTGGGAGGGGTTGGAACTATTGGTCTAGTATTCACCAGGATAGTCCAGTGCTTGTTCTCAGAGGGGTGCTTCCCTAGCACCATGAAGGAGGTGCTGGTGAGGCCCCCTTCTGAAGAAACCATCACTCAACTCTGATATCCTGGCGAATTATAAACCAGTCTCCAACCTCCCATTCTTAGGGAAGGTTGTTGAGAAAGTAGTGGCTCTGCAGCTCGAGGCACACCTCTCAGCCTTTGACATGTTTGAGTTGTTCCAGTTTGTTTTCAGAGCTAGACATTGCACAGAGACAACACTGGTTCAGGTACAAAATTACCTCCTCAGGGTGATGGATAGAGGGGAACGGTCAGTTCTCATCCTCCTCAATCTCTCCTCAGTATTTGACACAATGAACTACACTGTGCTTCTGAATCACCTTAGAGTGTATAATGGACTCACCAGAACAACCATCAAATGGTTTGAGTCCTACCTCTCTGACAGGAGCCAAAGGGTTGTGCTGGGGAATTTCTCCTCCTCCTCAAAGCCCCTGTCATGTGGAGTGCCTCAAGGCTTGATTCTGTCACCTATGTTGTTTGCAGTGTATATGCTGCCCTTGGGAAAGCTCATTAGACAATACAGTCTGGGTTTCTACTGCTATGCAGATGACACCCAGCTGTATATGTCATTTGTACCAGGAGCTGAGAGTGCCATTGATGTGCTTAACAAATGTCTGGCCGAGATCCAGGACTAGATGTCCTCAGACTGGCTGAGGCTGAACCCAGACAAGATGAAAGTGTTGGTGATTGAGCCTGGTTGAAGGCATGATGGGGAGGCCTCCAGAGCGGCAGCAGGTTTGGTCCTGGGATCTACCCCACTGATGGCCTCTCCCAGGGTAAAAGATTTGGGGCATCATCCTTGATGACAGTGAGAGGGTGTATAAAATCCGAGTTTTATACACCTACCAATCCTTTATTTTGCATAATTGCTGGGGATCTTTTTTTTTGCCACAGCAATTATGCAAAATACATCTATTTGTCTCATGAGTCACGCTTCAGACGGTTGGAGTTTTTAGTGCAGTCTGTAGCAGCTCCTAAACATAATTTTTTTGTTGTTGTTGCAGTGCCATTACTGAAAGTTTTATGTGCCCAGCAATATTTTTTTTTTCAAAACAAAAAGAGAGAGAACTTACTGCCAGCTTCTTCCATCAGGGAAGTTTGCAACTGGCTTTAAGGAGTGGAGACGGCAAAGAACAGGACAGAGAAGTGGAAGATCACGTTTGGCGCATGTGCCGAACTAGGGAAACCAGGTGAGTGTTTTTCGTTATAACCAGCTGGTTATAAAGACTGAATTATAGCCCAGTTTCCCAATGGGAAAAAGCCCTCCCCAGTTATTATTACAGTATAATTAATAGGTCTTCATTTTTCCCATAGAAAAACTGGTGTCATTTGCCGTAATAAAGGAGTGTTTATTATGGCAAACACACACACAGTTTTTCTCCTTCTGTGCATGTGCCCACTGTGACTCTTCCTCCCAGACCGCTGGCTCCTTGTCTTTCCCTTGGACATGGAACCGCCATTCTGTCTTGGCAGTATGTTACCACAGAAGCAACAACTGAAAATTTTGAAGAAAAATGAAACATTTTAGCTCAGGACACAAATAAGTGTATGGACAATGTTTAAATAAATAAGTAAAACCAATTGTGGACCACATATTCAAACCCAAGCAGACTGCAGCCACATGGGGATGTCTTTTTATTTTATATAATTGGTGTGGCAAAAAATGAAAACCCAGCAATTATATAAAATAAAATTTGGGGTGGTGTGCGTGTAAACTCAAAGTTTACACACACCCTCGGGGTTAGATGACCTTCACTCTTGGGGTTTATGTAGCATCTAACCCCTCGGGTATGTGTAAACCTCTTGCTGCACATGCCACCCCATACTTTATTCTATGTATATAATATGTATACATTTAAAATCATATAATGATCCACTTAATGTTTTTATTCCATTTTCATTTTATTCATATTCAGAAGTTTTTTTCAGTTCAGAGCTCTTTTCAAAAGTGTGCAATTCATAGAACATGATACTGAATACACAATGCCATACAATACAATATACATAATAGTGTATGGGTAACCATACACAACAAGGCTGTGTTTCCATCAGGGGAATGTGATGACATCATACAGACCTCAAGAGTAGTGGTGGGCAAAGTGGACCAATCCTCTCCGAAAAGTGATTTGTGGAGTCAAGGAGGATTCGTGGAGTGCTCTGCAATGCAAAGCGGAGTACTTCATGTTATAATAAGGGATGGAAAGTCCATTAGGAGCAATGACTTCACATTATTCTGCCTCCCCAGGCCACTACTCTGCCAATTTTAAGGCAAAGTGCAGTGCGGGCAGTGCACTTTGCCTCACCTTGCCTTGTTTTTGAGCTCCAAATGTGAATTGTACAGTAATTCATGGGATTTCAGGACACGTGGGCTCTGTATTGATCTGCACAGCCTCAGTTCAGGGTAGTATGAGAGGAAGGAGTAGGTAAAAGTGTGCTCTGATAGCTGTCTGTGATGGGAATCTTGTAAAAGCTGTTCAAAAGCATTTTTGCTTTTTTATTGTGGATCCAACTTTATTTCATCTATTGTATGTGCTCATATCATCGAGCGTTTTTGTTTTTGTGTGGATTTTGAATGTTAATTTACAACATTGAGTGTGTGTGGTGAAAGCGTGCTTTGGGGAGGGGTGTATCTGTGGTGTAGGTAGATTGAAGTTGGAGAAATAGTGATTTCTTTGTTTTTTGATTATATTTTTGTTATATAACTGACTGTGTTAATGTACACACAGTAATATTGTCAGTAATAGTAGAAATGTTCTTGCTGTTTGTTGTGTGGATGTGGTGCAGCAGTTCATAAGTTCAGGTTGTTTACATTACAAATGTACATTATGTAACGTGTCATAGTACTGAACTTTTACATTTGCGGTGCATTCCCTGTTCAGCATTGTACACAAACTGTTCTGTGTGTGACTGTTTGTGTAGTGTTGCGTGCATCAAATAATACACTTTTTATTGTGCCATAGACTAGTGTAATTGCAAGCACATCAGTGTGAACCTGCTATCCACTGCAGCTGCCTGATTTTGTACTGTGATCGTGGTATCTGTTCTTAGTTTTGCTGCTTGTAGTGCCGTAAAAATTAGCACTGTCTGTATTTAGTGCTCCCACCCCAACCCCACATTCAAAAGGTATTTTTTACCAGATTGGATTGTTTTTGTGACCTCATCAGCACCACTGGTTACTGAAGTTGTTTTAATTCCATGACAGTCTCAGAGTAGTCTCTTATCTGTTGCTGAAGCCACGGTTGTTTAGTTGGCTTCACATCTAGCATCCCGCCAATCAGAGTGTGAACGTATCAAAATCTGAATTTGCTTATAATATTTGTGGTTGATCCCCCAAAATGCCTGCAAAGAGACATGCAAGCAAAGCTGTTTCTTGCCATGGCAATGTTGGCAGTGAGATGGTCTGTGGACATGGTAGTAGTACGCAGACACAGAAGTGCATTGCCGATGTGAGGAAAGGTATTTCTCCTGCAATGTTTTTTACAGCTCAATCAGTAGCTTCACTCATAGTTGGAGGAGATGATGTTTCCCCAGCCAGTGGTGTTATTGTTACTGTTGTTAGTGGTGATAGTGGTAGTATTAGTATTGTTGCATCAAGTTCTAATTCCGACCAGTGTGCAGTTTCCAAAAATATTGAGTGTGAAGCAGTGCAAGTGAGTGGCAGCGTAGATGATGTTGTACCCCCCAGTAACATCCCAGTAACTGAACCTGAGGATTCTCATGATCATGTCTTGGGAACATAAGCAGGAGGCTGGTAAGGACAGAGGTCTGGGTTTATATTCTGCTTTAACTGAAATATTTGATTAGTTTTGTATGTGAAATTAGTTCTGTGTGTTAAAAATTACTACTTTGAGTTAGAACTGTTACTTGAGCTGTGATATTGTAACTTTTGAGGCTTGGGAACACTTGTTTGGCAGTGATAATTAGAGTGAAATTTAAATGTGATGTTTGCCTGGTGTCGGGGAGGGGAAATTAACAAGAATCACCTTGTCTTTCATTGTTCACTTGGGAACATAAGCAGGAGGCTGGTAAGGACAGAGGTCTGGGTTTATATTCTGTTTTAACTGAAATATTTGAATAGTTTTGTATGTGAAATTAGTTCTGTGTGTTAAAAATTACTACTTTGAGTTAGAACTGTTACTTGGGCTGTGATATTGTAACTTTTGGGGTTTGGGAACACTTGTTTGGTGTTGATAATTAGAGTGAAATTTAAATGTGATGTTTGCCTGGTGTCGGGGAAGGGAAATTAACAAGAATCACCTTGTCTTTCATTGTTCACTTGGGAACATAAGCAGGAGGCTGGTAAGGACAGAGGTCTGGGTTTATATTCTGTTTTAACTGAAATATTTGAATAGTTTTGTACGTAAAATTAGTTCTGTGTGTTAAAAATGACTACTTTGAGTTAGAACTGATACTTGGGCTGTGATATTGTAACTTTTAGGGCTTGGGAACACTTGTTTGGCAGTGATAATTAGAGTGAAATTTAAATGTGATGTTTGCCCAGTGTTGGTAGAACCCTCCCACCACCCTGTTTTGTAGGCTTTCTTAAATATTGAAAAGCCACTGGGGGTTGGGATTGAAGGGCTGTGTATTTCTGTTTGGGACTGAAATTTGAAGCAACAGAAACTGGTGGGCCTGTGACATCATACCTGACGTCTGCATACACACACTGTTAGTGGGACTGGACACACACTGGACTGTATGTGTTTGTGAGACTTGGGAACTTTATTGGTGGAGTTGAATTTGGGTTTGTAAATAACTGCAGTCAGTATAAAGAGAAACTGTATTCCAGGGGGAAGGGACTGAGAAAAGGGGTGTGTGCCATTATAAACAAATGGGGACAAACAGGGTGGCCATATTCCACCATGGAAGGCATCTTTGGAAGGGTTATAGCCTGCACAGGCTGTGGGATGGCAATAATTCTCAATTGGGCCTGGAGAGAGGGAGGATTCCCACTCTGTAGACAGCTGTCTTGTATCAGGAGTGAAGTATATTGGTTAAAGAGTAAGCTGGGGGAGTTGGGGGGTGTCCAAGGATAAGGGGTGTGGATATGGGCAGCAGAAGGGTGGGGCTGAGGGGAGGCTGGGGCAACGCTCTGAAATTACAGAACATTATGTTACAGCAAGCAGGAGGGGGGATATTAGGGAAAGAGGACCCTTAGATAGGGATGTTGACATTAAGGGGAAAGCATATGGGGTGAACATTCCGAATACAAAGAGTGTTGAGGGGAAGAGTCAGGAGGGGCTGTCGTGGGGAAGCCTAAAACAGCAGACTGTGGGAAGGGAGCTCCTAAGGAGAACAGAGCAAGAGGGGAGGAAGAGGGGCAATTTAGAAGTGCAGTCAGGGGAAACTCGGGTTACTTGATGGAGGCTGACATAGAGTGTCACAATAAATTTGAGCTACTAAGCAACCTAGAGGGGGAGGAAGGGGTTGGTGGAAATGAGGAAACTGATACAGAGGCTGGGGGGAGGGAGTCGGATACCCATAGGGCATCACAGACTGGCACTGGAAAGGATAGAAATAGTCCCAGAGGGAGAAGGGGAAACACAAATGTTAAGCAGATGGAGGAGATGCAACATATTGCAGACTTGAGGGAGGAGAGCATGACTGCAGAGAAATTGGGAGACAAGGAGGTGGGGAGGCCCCCTTCAGCAGGGGTCAGTACCAAGGATGGGACCCTAGCTAAAGGGGACCCACAGAGACCTCTGGAGGTGAGGGGGTACTATTAACAAGGGGAGGATGGTGGTGTGGGGAAGAGAAACCATCAGGGGCCAGAATAAATGGTTGGGATAAGAGAGGTTAAGGGCATCTAATCAGAGGGGTCTGAGTTAAGTGGGCAAAATAACGAGGAAGGCAGAAAGGGCAGGGTGACAAGGGTCTCTAATAAGGCAGGAGACTCATAAATTAAGATCACGAATAAAGGGGATGGGGGCTGAGGTGCATAGTGGAGAGTGACCATAAGGATGATGGTGGTGTTAAGGTTCTGTTGTTGGGAGACTCGATGATTAAGGGTATCCAGTGGGAGGGACGGGGGGTGGATGCCGTAGCCAGGTGAAGGTAGTGAGTATCTCTGGGCTGATAGTGCACAGAGCAAAGTTCACGGTGTACGAGCTGGTTAGGGATTGTGGAGGGAAACCGGATTTCCTGGTGCGTTTGGGAACTAACGATCTAGAGGGAAATAATGTTTTGGAAATCCAAGCAAGGTTCCAAGAACTTGTCAGAGTCTGTCAGGATAATGGATGCAACATTTCCTTTTCAGAGATATTTCCAGTACCAAAGGCCTCAGTGGAGAAAAAAATGAAAATCACAGAGGTTAATGACTGGCTCAGGAAGTGGGAGTGAATATATGAAGAAAGTAGGTTGAGGTGTTGAGACGCTGGAAAGGAGTTTGGAAGGATAAGGGACTGTATGCCAGGGACAGGCTTCATCTTGCCCCATTAGGGAAGGAAGTCCTTAAACGAGGGATGGCTGACTACATTCAAGAAGGTGGGGTTTAAAACCTGTGAGGGAAGGATAGGGAGGGCTGACCTGAAGCCTCTCCTCCAGATGAGAGATAGCCTTCAAACCAAGGGGAGGAAACAGACTGGGGTGGAGGTTTCAGGAGGGAGAGAGGGAGGATGGAAGTATAAAGGAACCTGAGGGTTCGACAAAGAGGATCAGGATAAGGGGTGGGGGTTGGTGTATAATAAATGCCAGGAGCTTGGGAAACAAGTTGCCAGAGTTCCAGGCCATGCTGTTCGGGGGTGGATGTGGCGGCGGTCACGGAGACATGGGCCAACAAAAACCATGACTGGGACCTAAGCGTGCTGGGGTACACTATGCTTAGGAAGGATAGAAAGGAGGGCAGAGGGGTGGGTGGCTATGTTCATTAGAGATGACATAGAAATGCTGCTAGGGTAGAAGAGGCAGAGAGCAAACATGGAGGCCTTATGGGTCCCTTACGATCCCCAGCAGGAGATAAGGTCAAGCTGGGTGTATATATAGGCCCCGGGATGGGTGATGTTCTGGAGGATGGTTTGCTGGGCAGCATCATTGCCCAGTGTGGACCAAAGGGAAGGAGTGGTGTTGATGAGGGACCTTAATATGCCAGGTACAGGCAGGAACCATGTCCTCTAAGGTGGCCAAGGAGCAGAGGCTGCTGGACGGCTTCCAGGATGTGTTCTTAACACAGCATGTGATGGAGCCCACAAGGGAGGGGCATGTCCTGGACATGGTTCTGGCAGATGGAGATCTGGTAAGGGACCTGGTTGTAGAGGATCCCCTGACTGGGAGCGACCACAATACTGTCTGGTTTCAAATAAGCATGGGGGAGGGTGGAAGATCTAGGACACTGGCAGTGGACTTCAGGGGACAGGCTTTGTGGGCATGGGAAATATTCTCAGGGATCACTGAAGAGGATTACATCAATGACAAATGTGGAAAGGAGATGGGAGGTCTTAAGCGGGGACTTCATGGGGCAGTCAGGACCTGCGCTAAGGTGAAGCGTGAGGGCAAGTCACATAAACCATCCTGGTGGTCCAGTGAGGTTCAGGTAGTGGTCAGAGAAAAGAAGGTGACCTACAAAAATATAAAACAACAAGAGGGGATAGGGATAAGGAAATGTACCATCTTGCATCTAGAAAAGTCACCGGATGGTGGGGAGCAAAGTCAGTAAAGAGCAGCGGCTGGCACAGGGATACATGGAGGGAAGGGTTCTTCGGTACATTGGGAGCAAGGAGAAAAACTAAGGGCCATCTCAGCAGATTGAGATCAGAAGGAGGGTGGGTGGAAGAGGTGAGGGATCAGGCAGAGGTATTTAACGAGTACTTTGCCTCTGTGTTCACTAGGGAGGGGGATGGGATATCTGCAAAGCAAGGCACGATGTGGTTAGAAGCGGCAGTGAGTGGGATCAGGGGAACAACAGAAATGGAGCAAGAGGAAGGGAGAGGTACCCCAGAGGTGTCACATCAGGATGAGGATAAAAAGGCCAGCAAGGTGGAGGGGACGGATGATGCTATCTCTGCCAAAAGGGTGTGGTTAGCCCTCAAGGCCCTAAAGAAAGACAAATCTCCTGGGCCAGATGGCATTCATCCGAGAGTACTATGGGAATTGGCGGACATACTGGCTGCACCCTGGCGAGCTCTTCAACAGGTCGCAGAGACAGGAGGTACCTAGGGATTGGCGCGAGAGGCACATATGGGTGCCAATCACAAAGTGGGGGTCAAAGGAAGTACCAGGTAACTATAGACCCATCAGTTTGACCTCAGTGGTGGGAAAATTAATAGAGAGTATACTAAAGGAATGATTGGGGGTGTAGTTGGAGGAGGTGGGCGGTCTGGATAGTCAGCAACATGGGTTTGTGCCAGATAGATCATGTCAAACCAATCTTGTGGAGTTCTACAAATGGGTAACATCAGAACTGAACAGGGGAAAGCCTGTGGATGTATTATTCTTGGACTTCAGCAAGGCGTTTGATTCTGTCCCCCACAATGGTCTGGTGGAGAAACTGATGGGGATGGGAGTAGGCCCTTTGATGGTCAGATGGATTGAAAACTGGCTAGCTGGACGCACTCAGAGAGTAGTGGTCTGTGGGGAGCTCTCAAACCATAGAGAGGTTGGTAGTGGGGTACTGCAGGGCTCAGTCCTCGGTCCGATCCTGTTTAACGCATACATATCGGACATCAGGGAGGGTATAGGGTGTGAAATGAGTCTCTTGCTGATGACTCAAGATGGGAGCAGTAGTTGAGGGAGAAGAGGGAGGTTGGCCCTGCAAGGACCTGGACACCCTGAAGCTGGGCTCACATGGAAATTAAATTTCAATATCACCAAGTGCAAGGTGTTACATCTTGGGCAGGAAACCCTAAACACAGGTACACCCTGGGAGGGGAAGCGCTGGAGGCCTCAATAGGAGAAAAATACCTAGGGGTCATGGTGGATGCATGTATGAATAACTCTGAGCAGTGCAGGAGAGCGGCTAGCAAGGCAAACAGGATGTTGGGATGCATCGTACGGGGGATCACCTCTAGGAGCAAGGAAGTGATTCTGCTGCTGTACAATGGACTGGTTAGACCACACCTTGAGTACTGTGTACAGTACTGGAGACCACACTTGAAGAGGAACATACAGCTCCTGGAGAGGGTATAGAGGAGGGCAACTAAGATGATACGAGGGTTAGGGGATTTGATGTATGAAGACAGACTTGAGGAGCTCTGCCTGTTTTAATTGGAGGAGAGGAGAGACAGGGGGAACATGATTGAGGTCTTCAAGTACCTCAAGGGAATAAATAGGGTAAACATGGAGGGGATCTTTAGACTAAAGCAGGGAGGTATCACCAGAGGGCATGGTTTGAAGTTGGAAGGTGGAAGGGTGAGGGGAAAAGAGGAGGAGGTTTTTCACTGAGAGGGTGGTGGACCCTTGGAATGCACTGCCTGGCAAGCTGGTTCAGAGATCCTCAGTGGAGGGCTTCAAGAGAGGGTGGGACAGACACAGAAAGTGGATGTATCAGATGATGGCCTGTCCCAGGGGGGTGGGGATGGATGATAGGGGTTTCTGGAACACGGGGAGGGCCTTGGTACCAACTAGGGATCTGAGGTTTGAGCAGACTCGATAGACCGTGAGGCCTAATCTGCTGGCAAATAGTATGTTAGTATGTCAACAATGGCATACAATGTGATATTCCATCCACCATGGCACTTAACGTCACGCATTTTCCATGCAGTGATTCATAGTGTGGTGAAAAAATATCAGGTGATGGTGGTGTAGATGCTGATGATGAATGTGATGATGTTGATGATGATGTTGCTGTTGTTGCAACATGCAATCCGCATGCTAACATCCAAGCAGAAGATGTGGATGATGTAATTGACCTCAGTTGGGAACCGGAGAAAAAGAAATTAAAAGTGGCTGTGTCTGAGTCTGTTTGCAGGAATCCACCCCATAAAAACTTGTGATCTACCAGTTTTAGTTGATGATGATGATGACCTAGTAATCAATATGATAGGTAGTCGTGGTGGTCAGTTGCAGTCCAGGTGTGCAGTGCCCGAAACATCACGTGCCCCCCGACTTCATGCTTAAAATGACGGACTTAAATAAGCCACATCAAGGACATGTTAAAAGCAGAGCATTACAATCCCTTGTTTGGGATTTTTTTGCTCAAGATGCAAATGATGATTCAGTTGCAATCTGCCAGGCTTGCCACATGGGTGTGAGTCGAGGTAAAAAGGGGAGCCATCTGGGGACAGGAGGACAGCATACACATCTTAAGAATAGGCACTTGGCACTGTGAAGCCAGCACAAGTTGGCAGCTAATACCACAGTGGGGCATTCACCCGTGTCACCGGCAACCATAGCCAGCATGTTATCCTCTTCCATGACTGTTAAGCCCAGTAGGAAATTAAACGTGTGCAGTAGTGTGGTAATAAGAGCAGAGGATTACTACAGGCATGATGAGGTGGAGGACCATAATGACTTTGAAATGTTGTCTAGTGCTGGTGAGAGTAGCAGTTTTTATGGTGGTGGTGGTAGTGAATGCAGTATGTCTAGTGCAAGTGGTACATCAACCCCGGTTGGCAAATCTGGCAAAATAACAGTATTTCTGGGCTTGTCATTATCACCTGTGCAACCGTCTTCATCAAATGTCCACACTCCATGCCCTGCTAATGCCATTCATCACAGAGCACAACCATTTGTGATCAACACACCCTGTGTAAATTGTTTTAAGTCCGCCCATGTTACAGAGTGTTTTTGCAGATAAGCTGAAGTACCCCCCCGAATCATACAGTGTCACGTGAACTCAATGCTGCTGTAGCAGAAATGCTGCCAATTGATCTTTTGCCCTTCTCCTTTGTGGAGAATTCTGGGTTCCAGGGGTTTGCTGCACATGCCTGTCCAAAATGGAAAGTCCCATCCAGGACATACTTTTCTACCCGTGCTGTCCCCGAGTTGTTCCGCATTGTGTCCGACTCAGTAAGACATGCCCTTCAACATTTCTCCTCCTCCATTCATCCATTTAAGTATGGATATGTGGACAAGTGGCAAAACAGCTGGGAGTTCATATTTGTGTATGTAACCCCCCCTACAAATGGGGGTTTCTAGAAGCCTTCCCAGAGCTTGCTTAAATGCTCCATGCCTAGCTGGTGTTCGGCGTAAGGCCACTAAATGTGGGGGTTGTGAGTGCTTTTAAAGCCTCCAGTACTGTCTCTTTAAGAGCTGCCTGTTTGCAGGCTTTAGTGGTTCAAATAGAGGACTGGGGTTTCTCTGCTCGAATCCCACCCTAGACTGCTGTCTGATCGCTCCGTTTCTGCAGTCGCTAGGAGTGCTGAGGGAGCCCATCTGAAAGATGCAGTTGTTCCCTTTAGAAACCTGTATAGTGTTGGTGAAATTGCAGTTTGCCTAACCCCTTTTTATTGCAGCAGGGACTTTACGTTGTGCCCCTCCATATTGGACTCGGACTGTGTATAAGGGGGTCCAATAGTAGCTAAGGGGCACTGGAAATGGGGTGTAGGTGACCAACCCAGAATCAGGACTCTGACTGGAGCCAGATGACCAATGGGGACACCTCTTGTAGTTCTTGGAAGTGGCATTATGGGCCATGGCGCCTTTTCCCAACACTGAGGGCCAGACTAAGTGATTGGCATGTGTAACCAGCCAATGGAATTGGGGAAGCGCCCGGGCTGTAAGGATTGCCCCATGCTGCTAGGAGCAGATGCGTTGTGACTGTGAAGGAGAGGGGAGCTCTGAGCTTCTGCGCCGTTGACTGTTCACGCGGGAAATGCATGAAAGGCCTGAGGTGGTCATTTGCATTGCCAGCACTCCATGAATTAAATCCACAGGCTAGCGGTCAGAGAAGGCTGTGTACAAGCACAGTTGCCTACCAGGCTTCACCTGAAGAGGACTGGAGAATCTGCTGAATCGTGCTCAGTCTCTCAGGACATTGAAGCTGCAGTGAAACACCTGCATAGCTGTGAGTTCAGTCGGGTTCTGGAAGCAGCTGCCTGGTATGGTACCCCTCTATTGTTTCCATATAAATGTGTGAGGAGGCCGTTGAAGCTCAGGTTCAGCCCTGCAAGTGGTGAAAGAGTGGTTTTCTGCTGGGTTTGTGAGTACTGGATCAGGGTAGCTCCCTGTTAAAACTTATAAACAAATGCAAAAATTGTTTATTGTATTGCCGACTGCACTAATTGAGCTTTCTGGCTCCATCTGATCTGCTCAGGAATTAAATGCTCACTTGTGTCAGGGCCCCAACCAGCTGCATCAAGGAACTAGCCATTAGGGCTTGGGTACCCATAGACAGCAATTAATAGTTTAGGCCAGTGCACAGAGCCATAGGTAGATTTTCATATACTGTAGAGCTAAGCTAATCAACCTGATTTCCCCCGGTCCTTGTTATCTCCCCTCAAATAAATCAGACTGCTTGTTTTGCAAAAGTACACTGGCTAGTCTGCGTACTAATGGTGAAATATTGCCCAGTGAATGTGGTGTAACTGTACCTTACTTTCCAGGGGGTTCCCGGAGTGAGCTGGATGGTTCAAGCCAGGGGGTAAGTGTATATGGTAAGGACCACTGAAATTGAACTGCACAGGCCACTAGTGGGAAGAAAGGGAGTTGCAGCGACTAAGAGGGCTGTGACTGAGTCAACTTCGACTATTCTAAGCCCGACCTCTGGGTGGAGGCACCCGCCAACGGATCTGGGCCCCTCAACCTGCTATAGTTAGGGCAGGCAGGGGTAGTAGCCCTTAGAATAGCCCCCCCCTGGGGGTTACATTTATAACTGCACACTGGGCGCAGGTGCCGGGGATTGTTTGTGATGGTGGTAGTGTGAATAATCAGTGTAGTAAGGTGGATTGTTGTGGCAGCAATCTTCCTGGAATTCGACAGCATGCAACGATTGCGGTGCACAGTGTTACCTGTTCACACACTGATGAGAACATGTTGGACATGGTACTGACTGAAATTGACAGATGGATAAACCCTCTGTTCCTGAGAGCTGGGTTCGTAGCAAGTGACAATGGGTCAAATGTGGTGAAATGCATCACGAATTGTGTTTTTTTTCGTGTTCCATGCATGGCCCACTGTTTAAATCTTGTGGATCAGGAGTTTCTGCAGCACCCTGATATAAAGGAAATGCTGACCATTGCATGGCATATCTGCTCTCACTTTTCAAGATCTGGAAAGGCCCGTGACCAACTGCGTCAGTTGCAGATACAAAACAGCCTGCCTCAGCACCGCTTGAAGCTGGAAGTTGTCACCCAATGGAACTCCACGTTATACATGGCAGAGAGGTTGTATGAACAATACAAAGCCATCTCAGAATATCTTGTTATGCACACTAGCCGTGACAGTTCTGGGTCCTCCATGTCTATGATGACTGAACAGTGGCGCCTCATGGACTCTGTAATAACAATTTTGTGGCCTTTTGAATATGCCACACAGGCAGTGAGTGGTGAGTCTGCCTCCATTAGCCAATCAATTCCACTACTGCAGGTACTGAGGCAGACGTTGGTGAATGTACAGCATAGCCTTGATGTTGCCGGAGATGGTGGTAGCAGTATGTTGCTGCAACACATGCTGACAGTATTCGACCAGAATCATCACGTTGTGAGCATTCAGCATAGTGACAACTTTGCCATAGCAACAATGCTGGACCCATGATACAAATGTGGAATTGCATCAGTACTGGAGGGAGGGCCTGAACAGGTAAAAAATATCAGTGGTCAACTGGTGCGCTTGGTTCATGCGGCACAGAAGTTACGTGCCAAGGTCAGCAAACTTCAGCAGCTTAATCCAGCTGAAGGTGTACCTGGAGGGCCATCAAGCATATCCTGCAGTGGAAAGGGGATTGCAGTTCCAGGTGGTCTGTCATCCAAAGTGGCTGGCATCAACCTGCTTTGGGAGGCTTTGTCCCAAGTGGGTATTTGTGAAATAAATGATTCAGGAGAACAGGATGATGCATCAACAATTGGACTTAGTGTGGCCCAGAGAATGGTTGAGTCATATTTGTATGAAAACAGGTATCTGCCAATAACTGAAGATCCTCTTTTGTACTGGAGTGGAAAGGCCAGTGAATGGCCAGAGCTGACTGCAGTGGCACTGAAGTACCTCACATGCCCACTCTCCAGTGTAAGTGTTGAGAGGGTATTCAGATCAGCAGGTGCAGTAGTCAGGGATCATCGGACAAACCTGTCTCCTACAAATGTTAGTTTGCTAACATTCATTAAAATGAATGAGAGGCACATGCCAGCAGAGACTGCAACCTCGGTATTTGTACCCCGGCCTAGTCATGGTGGTCTTGCCGATGTGGAAATGGAGCATCCTGGTGGCGCTGGCAGTGGCTGCCTAAAGTGGCCCACCACTGTCGTAGATGATGACACAATGAAGAGAAAATTTCCCAGTGGTCAGACTTCAGACATCGATGACTGTGAGGGCAGCTTTCTTTATGAGGATGATGATGATGTGGTTAATGTTGGCAGGTATTAACTGGAGTTTTTAAAAGGTGGTGTGCCCCCCCGGACCACCACAACCGGGACTGATATTATCCACTGCAATCATGAATCTGTCTGCTCCCCGGACCACCACCACCGGGACTGATGTTATCCACTGCCACCATGAGTCTGTCTGCCCCCCTGGACCACCACCACCGGGACTGATGTTATCCACTGCGACCGTGAGTCTGTCTGCCCCCCCCCGAACCACGAACCACCACCACCGGGACAGATGTTAGCCACCGCCACCATGAATCTGTCTGCCCCATGGACCCCCACCACCAGGACTGATGTTAGCCACTGCCACCATGAGTCTGCCTGCCCCCGAACCACGAACCACCACCACCGGGACAGATGTTAGCCACTGCCACCATGAATCTGTCTGCCCCATGGACTACCACCACCAGGACTGATGTTAGCCACTGCCACCATGAGTCTGTCTGCCCCCTTGACCACCACCACTGGGACTGATGTTATCCACTGCTTCCATGAGTCTGTCTGCCCCCCGGACCACCACAGGGACTGATGTTAGCCACTGCCATCATGAGTCTGTCTGCCCCCGGACCACCACCGCTGGAATTGATGTTATCTACTGCCACCATGAGTCTGTCTGCCCCCTGAACCACCACCACCGGGACTGATGTTATCCACTGCCACCATGAGTCTGTCTGCCCCCTGGACCACCACCACTGGGACTGATGTTATCCACTACCACCATGAGTCTGTCTTCCCCCTGTACCACCACCACTGGGGCTGATGTTAGCCACTGTCACTATGAGTCTGTCTGCCCCCCGGACCACCACCACTGGGACTGATGTTAGCCACTGCCACCACTGCCACCATGAGTCTGTCCGGACCACCACATCCATCAGCCAGAGGCACAAAGCTTCTTAATATTTAAACCATAAAGTGAGTATGTGTACTCATGTTTGTTATGCTGCTTCACTTCCTTTAGTTGTATGCAGTGGCGGAGCTAGGTTGGGGCTGGGGGTTGGTCACCCCTCCTGGCTGCCCCAGTGTGAGTAGTGGTGCCCCACCACCATCTTTATTCACTGTTTAGTGCCCATTGTGGAGCCTGTGATTGACTGAATGGTCCCCCCTGGCTCCCAAACGCTCCTAAACCTGGCTCCACCATGGGTTGTATGTTTTGTTTTCTGTAGCTTTTCAGAGCCGCAATGGTAAAACACATACAGTACACTTCTTTTGTTTCTTTTACAAGGTAACAAAAAAAGACTCCATCGCTAAAACTCGTTGGGAATGGTACTGTAGCTGTACTGTACAGAGAGGAAGTGATGTAATATCCATGTGAAATCCATTCTGGTAAGTATGAAGGTTTTATTTCATCCGTTTCATTGTTTTGTAAAGACTGCAGCAAATATTGCACACAGGTTGTATTGGTTGACAAGATGTGGCTTTGAAATGTGACTTAACTTTAGGGATTGAGATTTGAGAACCAAGGAGGGACACATAACAAATAAGTTGTAAGAAGTCATTCATTTCTTTTTTTAGGAAACTTCCAGATGCTTCATTGTTTTGAAAAGTGGCCTTATCCAAACAAGTTCTTCAACATCAGCCCCCGGCTGGGGCTCACGTCAACATGCAGAAGTTTCATTCGATGACCATGACCATCATTAACAGCCAGACTCGAAAAGGATGCAGATGAAATCTGCGAAGAAGTAACAAAATAAGAAACCATTACAGACAAACCTGCAAATATGTTTCCCCCACCCAAAAAAAAAAAATACTTACCTTCATGTGCTTGAGAGTTATCCATTGCAAATTTCTACACAAAAGGTTCTCATCGAGCACTGGAATGTGCACACCAACAGTATTTGTGACCTGTGATACAGAACAATACCATGAGTGCATGTCCATGTTAACCCTCCTCGCCTACAAAATACAGAAATTAATAGCTATATATATCAACTCACCAAGGCTACTATTAGTGTCAAAACAAAGGGCACCCTTCCATCCAGCTGAGATGATCACATTGCATTTGCTCAAATGGCAGTACACATTGGACCAGCAACAGTTCGCTCGTGCACATCATTTTATTCTGGGGCACTGCACGCATGACTGAGAGCACCATTAATTCTGGGAGACTTTGTATGTGTTGAAACAATCCCATTTCACTTTATTACCACTTCTCAAGTTTCTGGACACAAGGCGGATGCATTTTAGGCATGCAGAAAAAATCTGGGGACTCTGTGCCACCACTGTGCGCATGACTGAGTGCGCCATTATTTCTGGAGGACTTTGTATGTGCTGAAACAATCCCATTTCACTTTATTTCCACTTGTCAATTTAGGGACTTTGTATGTGCTGAAACAATCCCATTTCACTTTATTACCACTTGTCAATTTTCTGGACACAAGGCGGATGCATTTTGGGCATGCAGAAAAAATCTGAGGACTCTGTGCCACCACTGCGTGCATGACGGAGTGCGCCATTAATTCTGGGGGACTTTGTATGTGCTGAAACAATCCCATTTCACTTTATTACCACTTGTCAAGTTTCTGGACACAAGGTGGTTGCATTTTAGGCAAGCAGAAAAAACCTGGGGACTCTGTGCCACCACTGCGTGCATGACTGAGTGCGCCATTAATTCTGGGGGACTTTGTATGTGCTGAAACAATCCCATTTCACTTTATTACCACTTGTCAATTTTCTGGACACAAGGCGGATGCATTTTGTGTGTTGTGATTGTGAGCACATAATGTCATTCTTAAATTATAAATTAAAGCAGCATTGCAACAATGTGCTGCCAATTTTGACCTATAGTTTTTTATGCTATTTTACATTGCCGCTGTTGCCGGCCACTGGTTACCTCATGACTTGTATGATACCCTTCTTTACACAATTTGTGTCTGCTTTACTACTTTTTCTCATGTCTGAAAAGGAAAAAGGAGCACACCATTTAATATTGTTCTGACCAGGTTCTTATCGCTATTTGCAGCTGTTTTTGATCAACTATTGTTCTGTGATGTCATAAAACACTGCCTGCTGCATAATTGTTAATTTGGCAACAGAAGTAATATGTAACAACTGATGGGGAAAACAGTGCAAAATACTGATAAAGACCTGATCTGCACCATATTAAAAGGACTGCTCCTTTTATTATCTCACACATGAAAAAAGGTACTAAAGCAGACTCAAATACTGGAAAGAATAATATCATACAAGTCAGGATGTAAGTAAAGTGGCAATGTAAAATAGCATAAAAAAGTATAGGTTAAAATTTTCAACAGATTGTTGCACTGCTGCTTTAAAGAGATTCACCAAGTTACATAGTTATGGATGGTAGTGCACCTAATATATTGGTGCCTAACCTCCAGGGGAATCTTTATTGCTCCACATGTCCTTAAATAGTGCAATACTTTTCTGGCAAAAACATTACGTAATTTGATAAACTTGGGTCCCGGAGGACTTCCTGTTCTGAACAGCCGCCCAAGTTCCACCCCTGCGCTCAGCAACGTTGTGGAGAAACGTGGGCACGTTTCAACTAACAAGAGCCTTGTTAGTAGAAATGTGCTCACGTTTCACCACAAGCTGACCATTATAACATAAAGAAACATTCGGAAAGCTGCCGGCCATTCACTATAATAAAGCATGCCCCGTGCTTTCCCTCGCATCACGTCATAACATTGCTGAGCAAGGTTGCAGAACTTGGGTGGATCTTCAGAACGTGAAGTCCTCTGGGCCCTGTTTACCGAAATTACAAATGTTTTTGCCAGAAAAGTATTGCACTATGGAATGTAAGGACATGTGGAGCAAGAAAGATTACCCTGGCGGTAAGGCACCCATATAAGGAGCATGTATGACTGTATGTGCATGTATATATTTAAAGTGAAGCAGTCAGCAACAGGAGCTCCTGTGTCCTGCCCAGTGCAAGGTTCACCCTCTGGTTAAGCCTTTAAAGTATGTTGCAGCATTTTTCTTGTGCTGCAACATACTTTATGTTAAGAAAGAAAGGTCAGCAACCCAGAAGGATGGTGGACGCTATGGGGGCCCCATTATGTGTAAAGGAAAGGTGTGGCGGAGACGCACCATGCACTTCAAATACTTTTGTATTGAAGCGCATGGTGCGTCGATATTGCACCTTTACACATAATGGAGTCCCCATAGCATCTGCCATACTTCCGGGTCACTGACATTTCTTTAGTATAGTAAAGTATGTTGTGGCATGAGAAAAATGCCGCAACATACTTAAAAGGCTTAACCAAAGAGTAAGCCTTGCAGGGGGCAGGATGCAGGTGCTCCTGTTGCTGACTGCTTCCCTTTAAACTAATGCTGTGGCCTTCCCTCTGTCTGATATTAAACAAATAAAACACAAAACAGTACAGCAGTGGGGGGGTGTGTGTGCAGAAAACAATACCTAATGCTCGATCCCATGACGTTCCAGCAGCAGATGAAGCATCAACACAATTTGCAGCTGCTCTTGCTCAAATTGCTCCATCTGCTGCTGGACAGTACCCATCCTCTGATTACTTTCCTCCATCGTAGCCCACAGCAGTGCTATTTCTGACTGCATTGCAGGCATCATGGCGAGGTCCACTGCTGTGGGAAGAAAGGCAGGTAGTGGTAGTGGTGAGAGTGGTGCTGGTGGCAGTGGTGGGGGTAGTGGTGGAGCAGCAGCTGCTGCCCTGGCCCTCCTCCTGCTTTTGTGACACACAGCAGCAGCACCCACTGCCACTGCCACAGAAGGGCCAGCAGGTAGAGGCCTGGCTTGTTCGGTGGCAGCCTGCCACTCCACCTTGTGGTGTTTAATCATGTGTGTCCTCTGGCCCCCAGTCCCCAGATGTGTCCCCTGGGGGCCATGGTGCACCTGCACACCACAAAGCAGGCACACCACAATGCTCCTGTCCCCCCAACACAGTTGAAAAACTGCCAGACTATAGAGCTGCAGGAGGGACCAGGCACAACAGAGACAGATGTACTGCTGGCAGCACTGTCATCACGCACCTGGGAGGGCTCCATCTGCTGCTGTGGAGTGGGAGGTGGTGCTGCTGGACCTTCTGCAGCTGGTACAGATGTGGTGGTGGTGGCAGCAGTGGACTTGCTAGATGTGGCGGTGGCACTGGTGGTGCTGCTGCTTCCAAAGGGGGGGGGCTGGACCAAATAATCTGGAGCTGTCCAGTGACACCCGCCATGCTGAACCCCATGTATCCGCACTCCCCTCTGGCCAACATGGGCCACAGACTGTCCCTGGTCCATAACTCTCCTTCCCTCTCCACTCCGCGCATCACGTGACGATGACCGACTCACACATGCACACACACAGAGTCACACACAGACACACACACACTTACACAAAACAGAACTTATAAAACAAATAAATCAGTCACAAAAAAAGAACTCACAAAACAGTACAACAAAAACGAAAGAATTAGCTTTTAAAAAAGCTGTTGGTTTTTATGACGTTGAAAAAAGCAAGTTAAGCAAGAAATACACACTCTTCTCCTACACTATCCTTCCTCCTACCTCTGCGAAGGAGAAAGTGAAAGTATCTGCTGGTATGACTCACTTCCTTCCTGTCTGGCTAAAGCATGTGACTTGCAGTACTGTAAGCCATGTGATGTGTGTGGGTGGGGCTGCCTAAAGTGCCTATTGTTGTCATTCCGCCTTACCTTGCATTAAGGCAGAATAACAACATGAAGTCAAGTCATAATCACAAGGCGAAGTAAATACTCCTCAATGGCCACTTCGTGAAGCATTGCACTAACGCGAAGTGGCCATTTCGGGTGCTGATTTCAAATTCGCTGCATCTCTACTCAAGAGCTAACCTCAAGAGGTCTATATGATGGCATCACGTCCCCGAGATGGAAACAAAACCTTTGTTATGTATGGTCACCTATATATTGTTTTATGTAGCATATGGTTCCCCGAGATTTAAGAAGTTTAATTTCACAATGTTTCACACCTTGTGTTTATGCCCCTACTTACTCCCAGCAGTTCAGTTTGCTCTGAAGTTGCTTGCTGCAGTCCTGCTCCACTCCCAACCCTCAGGAAGACTCATGGCAGCAGTGATTTAAAAGAAACTAATGAATTAATATAGTTTGGAAACAAAGAGCTGACTACAGCTGTTCATGTCCAAACTGTCTGGGTGAACTGCTCGCTAAGCACTCCGCCATTTTATCCTGAATTTGTTTGTGCAAAGTACTGTTTCCTCCAATCAGCTGGCAGCTCAAGGGGGGAAAGTTATTGTGGTATCCTTGTGATATCAGAACGATACTGCAACAACATTCTCTGACCTTTGAACTGTCCTATAAGTTTTTGAAGCCACTGAAGACAATAAGCCCTAACCATATACTATAAATAAAAAGCAGTGGACAGCATATACGTAATTAGCAGTATGCACAGGACTATTAAATAGTGTGATTATGAAAGAAGCTCAGGTTAATTATATTTACATAACATTTTTTCACAAAAGTAAGACCTTGCATATTTCTTTTAAGGAAAGTAGGAAAGGAATTTCACAAAAGCCAGTAGGTAAAGTGTTCCATACTTTGATGGCTCTGTACAGGAAGAAACACTGCCCAAGGACAATCCTCCTCAGCGGTGTTTGGAGCCTGCCATCGCACATTGCACACACAGTATTGATTGCCAAAGGTGAAGAATTTTTGAATGCCAATTGGCATGAGCCCTAGTACAGCCTTTTTGCACAAGAGTGCCAACTAGAAAGGCATTCGGTGCTAGAAGGGTAACCAATTTAGATTAATGTACAGATCACATGAGATCAAGCGCAAATTTGCAAACCTGATTAAAAGCCAAGGAGATTTTCTCATGGCCAGCTTTGTTAGCAGCAGAATGCACCATGACACCGTAGTCAATAACTGGTACTATTGGACTCTGGACCAACATATTTTTAACCTCCTTTGTGAAGTTATTCTTGTTCCAACAAAGTAAACCAAGCCATCATTGAATTTGCCCAACCGTAACATCAATATGTGCAGAAAATGCTAACAGCTGATCAATAATAACCCCAAATATTTAAATACCTCCACCTGTTCAATCAGGTCCCCAGAGGGTGTGGACCAGACCAGTTAGGACAGGCTGGGACTGTCCTTGAGTCTATGCCTACTTCTGGCATGGCTCTTCAATGTTTCAGGTTGTCCTTGTTCAGTATACCAACTGGTTGTTTGGAGGATCCAAGCATAGTTAAAGTTAGCTAGGAGGAAAGTTGGATCAACTCCTATGTATTTAAATGTTCATTATTTATGGCATCCACCTATTATGAGGTTGCTAACATTTCGTGGCATGTGGCCACTTTCTTAGAACATTGGTGGTCACTTCTAGCAAGGTACTTGTCTATTTGCTTGATGGCTTCGAGCAAACAATACCTTCTCTTGATATCAGGCTTAATGAACTGCTCTACTTTTTGTTTGTTTTATCCCTGTTTGTCTTTTTTTAATTCTGATAAGTTTCAGTGGCCGCCCTCCACGCTACTGGAATAGCACAGAGGTCGGCTGCTGCAACTTAACAGAATTAAGCATGTGAACAGTGACAAAACAAAGAAAAGTGTAGCGGTCCCATAAACCTTATATTAAGAGAAGGTATTGTTCACTGAAAGCCAACACACATTCAGTCAAGAACTTTGCTAGAAAAGGCCACCAATGTTCTGAGAAAGTGGCCACATGCCATGAAATGTTAGCAACTTTATAGCAGGTGGCTGTTATGAATAAAGTACATTTGAATGCATCAAAATCAGTCCAGCTTTCTGTGTGCCTACTTCAGAGCAGCATAGTTTTCTTTGCATTGATTATCCATTTGTTAGCAGAAAACACCGGTTGGAGACTTTATTAAAGTCGTGCTGCAGACATTGTTTAAGGGTAGACAGTTCCTGGTTTCTAAAGAAAATAACCACATCATCTGCATACATAACAGTTCTAGAGAAGTCAAAAACTTTAGAAAATGTGTTAAACAAACTTAATAACTGGGGACCAAAGATAGAGCCCTGGGGAGCCCTAGATTTAAGGGATAGCTTCCCAGAGAGGGCATCACCACACCTTATTTGTTATGATCTATTGCCCAGATTATTCATGAACCATGTGGCCATCTCATCCGCCAGGCCTATCTCCAGAAGTTTTATTAGCAGGTCATGGGCAACCAAATCAAAGGCCTTGGAAAGGTCTAGAAAGGCTGCACTGACATACTCCCCTCTGCCCAGGGCCACATAGAAATATAGAATTTGACAGCAGATAAGGACCGTGTGGCCCACCTAGATCCTCAGTCAATTAAAGCAAGGCAGTATCAGTGCTGTAGTATTTATGAAAGCCATGTTCTTCCTTGGCCAGGACATCATACCTGGAAGTTTAATCCAGTGGCTGATTAGTGATAATTTTTCCAGAGTCATGGACAAGGAGGCAATTTGGAGATAAGCCTGTTGTTAGAGACAGCAACATGGTCACCTGACTAATGCACAGTCACAACAGTGGCCTGATTCCAAATATCAGGTAAAAAGCCATACCGTGATGAAAAGTTAAAGAGCTTTTGGATCAGGACTACAAGTTTTTCAATAGCCAGCCTGAACAATTTCAGGTCTACAGTAAAACCTCATTTATCCAAACCCCAGTAATCCAAAAACCTCAGTTGTCTGAAACTGTCTTGTCCCCCCGCATGCAACACATATCCTTCCAGTACAGCTAATCTGTAGTTAAAGTGTTGTAGTTTGATTACCCTTTATTGGTGATGGTTTACACCTCATTCACATATAACTAATCCCCCTAACTGTTGTTCTCACCTGCCGAGAGCTGAGTACAGTACTAATCCCCCCTGTTGCTACAGGCAATGGAAGCAGGTGGCAAAGTGCTGCTCGGTGGTTTCATTAAAAAAAAAATCACCAGCTAAACACTTGAATAAAGAAAACTTACAGAGGCTTTGTTAGCAAAATAGCATCTTTTTATTCATCTGTTAAAACACAGGTGTGCAGTGTAAATTCTGAGATACAAACACTAATGCAAACATCACGCCTCTGTAAATTTTTTAGTGTTTAGCTAGTAAGTGCTGGGTTTCTCTACAAGTGTGTGTCTATGTAGCACAGTTTGGATTTGAGTCTCTGATGGATGAGACGGGAGCTCCAGGTAAAAAAAAAAAGGAAAAGGAACATCTCTATGAACTTGTCTATATGGACGAGTCTATGGCGCAGCTTGTAAGTAAAGTTTCAGTGATGGATGAGACTGGGAGCTTCTAGATAAAAAAGACAAAGGCTGTATTTGTTTGTAAAATTGGCTTTCAGTGACATTTCATTTACTATACTGAATTAGAGCTCTCTATGAACATGTTTGTGGCACTGCCAGCACAGTACTGCTGATGAAAGGCATTTCTCCTACAAGCTGCTGACTACTGTTATAGTCTTCCAAGTCAGTCACGGTCAGCGGCAGTGCTCACCCTTGCAGGGCCGTGGACTGATACATCAGTCCAAAATTCCTATATGTTCTAATTCTGTCGGCAGCCTACGGGTTAAGCATAGGAACCTCGTTTATCTGAAACCTTGTTTATCCGAATGTTTTTCATGTCCCCCAAGACATTCATATAAACGGGGTTTTACTGTGTTTGGTTAGGACCCACTCTTGTCTTGCTTGTAGATTTAATCAAATATTTCTTGGCAGTGTTAGTAGATATGTGCCTGAAGTAAAATATAAGCGCCATAGAACAACAGTCAGAGTTGGGGTCATAGATGGAAGAATCAGGAGACACTGAAAAATCTTTTGCCATGTTAGCAAAAAAATATAAAAATAATTAAAATGGCTAGAAATAACCATAGGATCAGTTAAACTGTTGTTTTTGGCCTTCAGGACAGTAGGAGAGGGATGACAGTTTTTGCTTAACAGAATTTTTGCTTTGCATACAATTTTAAATTATGCCAGAGTTTCCAGGGGTCTTCATTGGTATTCTGCTGCCTAGTCTTACAGTAGTTATTTTTACCTCCTGGGTTAGGTTTTTGCAGCAGTTTCTCAGCTATTTGTACTTTATTAGATGGAGTTGTGAGCCAGAGCTTCCACAGAGTTCCTGGTACTTACCTCTTTTCTTAAACTAAGCAAGCAGCTCAGGAGTCAGCATATTGTATGTAGTCACTGATAGATCAGTCGGCGGCCATTCATGGAGGTGTGCAGAGGGCTGTGCTGGTTGTTGGCTCATGAATGGAGGAAGCAGGTGGTTGGGCACTGCTTGCTGAGGTGGGGGGTTGGGGACCTCTAGACCACCAGGATTGTCACTTCAGTGGTTTTGGGGACATTGGGGATTGGGGCTGGAGAGGTGCTAGACTAAAAGGAACATTATTTTAATATTGCACATGGCAATCTGGGATCGTTGCATTGTACACTCCGGGATCAGGGCTGGGGGAGTACTAGACTACCAGGAGGAATTTACATTTTACACTATGGGATCAGGGCTGGGGGGTACTATACAATAAGTTTGAACGCATAAGCATGAAAGCCATATGGGTGACAAGCACCAGGGCAAATGCCAGATGGGCAAAGGAGCAAAAGGGTGAACAGCAAAAAGGGCAAGACAAGTTGGAGGAAAAAACAGTAGTGCAGCGGCAGTCACACATCTCTGCCCCCCCAGACCCCCATCACTGTATATAACTATCCTTGAGGCTGCAGCACTGAGGGTCTGCAGGACATCAGGGGGACACTGGCGCCCATTTAACATGGTGCTGTATTTGTTAGGGACACCCATATTGCCATTGCCCTTTTTGCTGTAGTGCTTATGTGTTCGCCATTATCCCCTGACACCAGGCTAGGGTGGCGGCTAGACTACTGTGGGGAATTTGCATTGCACACTCAGAGATCAGGGCTGGGGGCCACCATACCAGGCGGAATTGACATTTTACATTCGGGTTCAGGGTAAGGAGTGACCTAGACTATGAGGGATAATCACTATTTTACACTCCGGGATCAGGGCTGGGGGAGGGGGGCACTAGCCACCATGGAATGCTGTCCATGGTACTCTTGCTGCATGACCACCCTGCGGCTTGTGGCACAACATTACGATGCAGGGCCAAGGTTGCCACAACTCACGGGACTTTGTCGCCGGGACCCTACCCGATAGAGAATCAGGTGCAGGGTCCCTGGCACACTGGCAATCAGTGAAAAGCCACCTTTGGCACATCTTGCACTGACTTTTGAGGATTGGGCCCAAGGGCTTTAGCCAGATGTAAAAATCATAGGCAAAGCTATGTCCCCAGCGTCCCTGGCCCAGTGAAGAATATCATTCGAATACAGAAGAGCTATTTGAATTCCATAATCCAAAATGCTCTAAAATTATGCTGTTTTGAGTTGTCAGACTTCAAATGAATTGCAAACTGGTCAAAAATCACATATTCCATGACCTTGGATAATAGGAAGAGTAGGGAAATTGGGGAGGAGTAGTATTAAACTACCATCCTCTCACCTGTCTCATAGATGGGCATTATGGTCACCTGTTTCCAGGCCATGGGGACCATTCAAGCACACCGTGAGAGATTATACAATATACAGATTGGACACACCAATTCATTCTTAAAGATCTGTAATACACCCATGTCTGTTTCACCCCCACATTCTCAGGTTTTAATTAATTTTCTTTTAAAATAATAAGGCAAAGTGCCGTTAGCCGTTAAGCATTTAAAATAGAATTGAGAAGAAAATGGGGCTGAAGCAGATATGTCTTCCAACACAATTTGTTTGAGGAAATTCATTGGAGTCCTAAACCAGCCTGGATATATTCCAAACAAATGTATTAAACCGGATTACAGTCGTTAGAGTCAGTAATCAGGCAGTCTTTAGACTCCAATACGTTGCTTACTGATACTGTTTTTTTACTCAATAACTCATTAACAGTGTTTCAAGTTAATTTAGAGTTTAAAAAGTACATCTTTTGTTTTCCAGTTTAATACATAGCATATCATCTCACCATTTTTGTTTTTACATTTCACATTTATTTTGCGTTTATTTTAAAGTGCTTTAAAAATTACAAGGGCGACATTGTTTTTGAAATTATTGTGATCTTTCCAGGCCATATATCTCAAATGCATGTCATGATGCAGTGCAAATAATATCCACTCTTGATTGTTTCCCATTACTGTCAACTTATGTTTTTTTTTCAATTATTATTTATACTCCCCTCTCCCCTCCGGAGTCGCCTCTTCGGGAGATGCCAATGAAGCCTGTCCCTACCTCCGCCTTACCTGACCGAATGGGGTCCTCCATCTTGGTGCGGTTTACCCCCCAACCGGGGTCAGGGTGGGACCACCCCTGAACCTTTGGAATTACGTCAGGTCCCTTGTTCAAGGTAGGCAGGTGGCGGCATATCGGGACCTAACTCGGCACTCCTTCTACCCGACTCCGGAGGGCATTTTCCGTTTTTCCTCCAGACTGCATGCCCCAGCATCAAGGCGAAGGTGCAGATGCTCACAAAGTCCCACCCCCAAGTTCCCGTCCCCGAAGCTGGTTGGTCTGTGGCCTACGCCCCCGACCAATCGCACCCCAGTGACTCCAGCAGCTGTCACGCCCCCAGCCTCCACCAGGGGTCACCACTGGAGAAGGCGAGCTGTCGTCGGATGCTCGCGCCTTCTCCCCCCTGCCAACCCCCAGTGGTCTGAGTTCAATCCCGAACTAGGGTCACTGGTGTGGTGCGAGGTGTGGCGTCTAGCGCCTCAATCCTCAGCGCCACCGGGCTGGCACATGTTTAAAGAGCTAGTGTAGTGCCTAAAACTAATATTATTTTTAAAAACAGTCAATCATTACCTTTCATATCTAAGGTACTTTTGCTTTCCCTTTGGTTAATTAGAAGATTGTGTACCTGATGTTAGTATGTGTGATGCGTGGGACAGCACTCTACCTGGCAGCTGACATATCTAGTTCTATTCCCTCCACAACATCAGCAGCATTGTGACCTCACTTACTGTGACATCACTGCTGCTTAAGAACTGCCACTCAGTAGCTGTCAGGCCATTCACCTGTGATGTCACTGTCAGTGAGATCGCAATGCTGATGATGTAATGGGGGGACTAGATATAGAAATGTCAACTGCCAGACTGAGAGCTATTCTACACATCCAGGACAACATTACTACATAAAAAAACATTCTAATGAGCAAAAGGAAAGAGAAAAATTATTCACAAATAAAACGTTACAACTGACTACTTCTTAAAATTTGTATCATTTTCCTATCTCTCTATTTTGGTTCCACTAACTCTTTAAGGAAAAACTTGCTGCAAACTCTGCTGAATTCTGTACTGAAATAATACAAGGCAGAGTCCACTTCGGAATGCACTTCAATGGGGTTCCTTGGTTATATCCCTTCTTAAGCATCTTGTCCCAATAATAACAGGGAGAAGTTGCGGCTTTCATGTACTACATGCACAATAGACTGACTAATGGTTGCTAAGCTTATCAGGAAGAATTCCCAATATTTAATTCTATCAGGGCAAGTGACAATTACCCAGTCTATTAACATATTATTTATAAAGGAGTCTTTGACTCAAAGGTACGTCTCCGATATTCATCAATAAATAAATAAATTGTGTTCTTATTGCTCAAGATTAGGTCAAGTATCACCTCCCCACAATCAGGCTATTTTTTTCCACAAAGGTTTTTGTTCTCCCCATGGCCTGGTACAGCTATGCTCCCTTTGGCTACTGTCCAAGCAACCCCTCCACTGGTCTTCATCTCCCCAGGGCTTACCCTGCAGCTGTATCTGCCACAGCTTTCCCCCCATGGCAGTCCCGAGGAGAGGGAGCCACCCCTCCCCCTGATAATACAAAAGAGATTTTCCAGCTGGGGATCCTGGCAGTGGAGTGTGAGGGAAATGAGGATGCAGTGCATCATTCATGCCTGCCCCACCATCTTTTCCACTTTTCTCTCTCTGCAGTCCTCTGAGTTGTGGTGCACGCATCAGTGTGTGGCTGTGGAGGTGCACACACATGCCACACAGCTCTCCACCCTTCAGCTCAGCCTGGACTCGTACTACCACCAGGCCTCTACCTGGTGGCAGAACAGTGGTGAAGCTAATAAGCCCTCTGCCCCCAGGAGATGAGAGCCTCCCAGGGATGCTTATCCACTCACCCCTCTCTGACATCCAGCAGCCTGAGACCACTCCAAATCTTGGGTTGCCAGCGTGGTGGGTGGTAGTGTATCATTGCACCACTGGGCTGGTACCTTGTCAGGCTATTTACCCACTGTGTGAGGAAACCATCCTGTACTGTCTCCGGTGAATCTGTGAGCTTTGTGGGTATCAGGTGCACTATTTTGCCAGTCAGTCTCTGGGAGGCTGGCACCATCCATGATCAATGTTTTGGTTTGGTTTGTTGCCTTTGAAATCTCCCATCCCGCTGCTTCATCCCTATCCTCATCTTGGCTAGGTGGTTTATAGAGACACCAATAATCTTACCCATCATCAATCAGCAGTAGCCGGAGTCATTCAATCCCCTTACCCCTCTGTTTGCTCTAAAATACTTTGACACCCTCTGTTATTTAAAGTACGGACTGCATTTAATTAATATTGTAATGCATTCTCCGTTCATTCTCAGCTCAGAGAGACAACTGGTTTCAAACTGGCTTGATACAATTTTCAGTTTAATTAGAAATACATTGTGCATGCTTTGTAACAAAATGTCTGCAAAATGAAATATGCTAGTCACTGACACAACTCATTTATCTTGCAATCTCAAAGTACTGTGCTACTTTGTGTGACTGTGTATGTACAGTATCGTAAAGAACTGCTTCCAAAACACTCAAAAATGATGTCTAAAGAGTTGATGACTCCTCAAAGTAAATTTTGAAAAATATAATATTTAGCTACAATTCAGCTTGCATTCGATATGTATATTCAATAGACTTCTCCCCATTGCTTATTACTGAGAAGTTTGCATGGAAACATGCTCTATATCCCTTAGAGTTCATCTGCCTCTTTTGCTCACACCCTACTTCTTGTCATAGTCCTCTGTTGTGACATCACAATCTGTTGCCATGGGACTAATTGTGATGTCACAAGTAGAGCATTATGACCTCAGGTAGGGAGAAAGCAATAGGAAAAGATGTACTCTGCAGGACCAAAGATCCCATTTTCATGCAGATGGCCTCAGTAATAAATAATGAGGATGTGAAATACAGAACTAATGTGAAATACAAGCTGAACTGTGTCTAAATAATACGTTTAGTTAATGTTGTCCTAATGGTGTCAGCTGCTATTTAACTTTTGTCTATGTTTTATAAGTTGTAACTTGGTATAGTGGACTAGAGCAGTGTGAAACTTTTCAAGTTCTGTTTCTGATGCAATATTGTAGAATTTCAGAAATTCTGCCTAATTCTGCCGACTTCTATCATAAGCAGAATTCTGAAATTCCAAAAGGAATATTTAAACTTCATATAAGTAATTTTCAGTTTACATACATCACAAGTTAATCTAGGAAAAAAAATGACCCCATAGTGTAAATTAGCTGACGTTAGGAATTTCACAGAATTAAATGAAAAATTCCAAAAAGCATTTCAGAAACATAATCGCCATTTTGTCCAAATTCCACAGGAGGAATTACTCATTACAAACAGCTCTCCAGTGGATATCAGTTTTACATACTTCAGGAGTTCCTTGTACCATTCTTACCGGTAGCACCATATGGCGTCGTAACCATCCACTGCTTAACCCGACCCAAAATGACCACACAAGATAGAATGAGATAATGGAATTTCCTGATAAAACACTAAACAAAAGTAAATCATAGTAACACAGTCATTTATGGTAAGCAGTGATTCTAGGCCCATCATGTTTGCCACCAGCTTCATAAGCAGATATGAAATATGTATGCTGTGCAAACAGATATCAATGTATATCCTACTGTACTGCTCAGTGATTCCCTTGGTAAGCAGATATTTGTCCACAATTACTTCAAAAGGCCTGTACAGTCTTTATGCCTACTGTTTCCGCTGGTAGGCTGACCAATAAATTCACCACCCACTGGAATAAAAAAGTGCCATCTAATGTAAACTTACCAACCCTGTGCTTCTGGGCTTGTCCAGCTTCAGTGTCTTCTCTGTTATGAACCCAAGTCCTTTACTTCCTTGACTGCAAGTGTAGTCTCACAGTATGTAGGTCCTACCTTTAGTCTTTCTCCTCAAGTGCAGTACGTTGCATTTGGCTACCTTGAATCCAAGACTCCAGGAGTCAGACCAGTTATCTAGCTTGTTCATGCACTCCTGAAGTATATCTCCATCCTCCAGGAAGTACACTACCCTGATTAGCTTAGTGTCTGTGTAAACCTTAGCAGGCTGGGGAGACCCCAGCTTCCAGTTCCATGATGTAGGTCTTGAATAGCAGTGGTCTCTGCACTAATCCCCATGGAATGTCACTGAGTACTCCTTTCCACTCAAAGCAGTGCCCTTCCTCAACCTTCTTCTGCCTCCCGCCATCAAACAAGTTTGGAATTCAATTGTATTATGATGCTATGCACCATTGTACTGTCACTCTGTGTGACTTTCAGCAGTTTATTTCTTAGCATTGAATTTGTACACTTTCAGTAGTGTGTACCACTTTGCACATGTATTGCCACAAAACTTATGTAAGCCACCCCTTTTTGGAGACTTACTATAGTTACCTTTATCTCCCACTGTTAGATCTTTTATTGACTGACAGCTTGGGTCTGCCCTCTGAGGTGTGTTTCTTGGCCCCTGCTGATAAAAATGGGGGTGGTAGGAGGTTCAAGAGGCTGGTGGGTAGATCTGGTGACAATTGGGCTGGGGTTTGATCCCCAAACTGGAAGTGGTGGCCATAGTTGCTGCAATGCTGGTTTTCATGCATGGGTGCTTCGGGGGGTCTAGGGACAAACGAGCATAGGATGGGGCCCTGTGTGTATTTGGGAGCCATAGCCCAAGGAAAAAAGTCAGTTTGGGCCCTCCTTGTGCTCCGCGGCACCAGGGTGGGTCGTGGGGTCTGTTCCAAATGTGTGAGCCTGGCAGTGGGGATGCCGTAGTAGTGGCAGTGGTGCAGCTTGGTTCTCCTGGCAGTAGAACAGTCAGGGAGCTGTACACCAAGTGGCATGCTGCCATTGTGACAGTAATGGCAGCTTGCAGGGAGAGTAAATATCAGTGCTTACAATGCCCATGTCTGGGGTAGGTCCCTGATGTCAGCCCAAAATGCAGGAAGCCATGTCATTTCTGTTTGTGATCTCCCAGTGTTTGGTAGCAAACTGATGGAGGCCCAGGTGGTGGTTTTGGGAGCAGCCAAGAGTGAGAGGGTGGCATCATTTTTGCAGCCACAGCGCATTGGGAAAGCATGCCGCTTTAGGGAGTTTGTACCACCCGGGGGTCTGTTAACCCTGCAAATGATATTTTGTAAGCTTGAGCCTTCTCCGTCTTGGAATTTGTGTGGAGTCTGCCACAAACTCACTCCGTAGGTCAGGCCCTCTGCTCCCACAGTGTCAACCTCAGAGCGCAATAGTGTGAACAGGTAACAGACAGGGTAACCATCCTGTCTGCTTTTGGGTCTGAATCACCTTTAGCCTCAAGTTCTGGGGGAATTCAAACTGTGAACCTTATGCTAGCGTACTCAAATGTACAGGCTCAGATAATATTCTCTTCGGGGGGCTGCAATATATCTTTCGCCTAGGGACACCTAACCAGATATCCAAAATGAACCCTTAAAACTCTATAAGAGACCTAAGGTATATTCTTACCTTTTTCAAATGTAATAACACCATTAAACCTTTTAAACAGTTGTCAGACTTAAAATACAGGCACGTCACATGCAGAAAGAACTGGAAAGATACAGGCAATATTTTAAGAAAATGTGATTTTACTAAAAATATGAAAATAAGTAAGATAAAATACAGAACAAATATCAAGAGCTTACAATCTCAAAAGAAAATGGGAAAAGTTACAGACTAAAACTCCTACCACAATACATTTAGATCTTTTCCATCTAATGTATTACCTCTGTAAGTGCATTTATAGTTAGATGTCAGAGAACTTTGTTTCTTCAGAGCCCAATATGCTTTACCTATCACATTTCAGATACACTGATACATTTTCAACTCTATTTCCACACCTACTTGATGAGTCATCTAGCTCCTCTTTTTAGAATATAAAATTACAAACATAATTTCCTACCAGGAGGTATGTTAAATAATGTGACATCAGAAGAAAAAAAACATATTTTCTAAATATGACCTCCTTTCCTTAAACATTTCTCTTTCATCTTATTGTGGGCCCTGTTCCCAATGCAGATCAAAGGGTTTACAACCTTTAATACAATGTTGTTACCAGATATGTCTTCCTACAGCAATCGTAAAAGTTTATGAGGCTTATCCTCTGGCAGATGGCCAGAGCCTTAATTAAGAACAGAACAGAAAACTCTAGATTTTCACTTTACTGGTCAATTTCACACATCCTCTGGTCAGTTTACACAGCCTGTAGCTTCACTGCAACCTGTATGGGGGAGGGGCACCCATGGAAGCACAGGTTGACTTACATGAGACAACCACATACTATATTTTTATATTACGAAAATCACACATAATAACAAGCAAGGGGCAGAGCATCACAGAGCCTGTCTCAGCATTATTCAGCCTCTGTATATAAGACATGCAGCTTCGTGCTGCCGAAAGAATCTGCCACCTGTGACTTTTACCAAGCTTATTGTCCTCCGACTCCATTGGAGCTGCTGAAATAATTATTTTATTAATATTAATTAAATAGTTTTTATTTCCCCACTGCGATATTTGGCTGCTATGTTATTCCTGCCTGGCTAACTAACTTTGCCCCCTTCAGCATCATTCTGCACCCCTCTGGTTCCTGCCGTGTCTGAATGAAGCTGTTCTCTGGGTACCACCTTATGGAGACCTCTCATTCCCATCAATGAGTTCTGCAGGCATGGTTTCTGTATTACTGTTAATCTGTTCTGTAAAGCACTGAGCCTCAGGAAAAGAGTGCTATATAAATTAAACGGTTTAAAAAAGGAAGCATAATACATTTTTTTTTTATTATCTTTCAGACATAATATATCACAACATGGTTCACAGAGTAAGCAAACAAAATAAAACACAACAGGTTGAGTCATGAATGTAACAGGAGAAGCTACTGTAACAAGAGAGTGTGGCTGGGATAACAGCTGAAGGCAAGAGAGTCAAAAATGCTTTTAGAGATGAAACTGGGAAATTGAAAGAGAGTTAGTAAGGTGAAGACAGAGAGCAAAGCTGTGTTGCAGATGAGAGGGCAGTAGTGGAAAAGGTTGTGCTTCTGAGAGGGAACAGCTTGTAGTTGTAGGTAGGAGGAACAGAGAATAGAGCTAAACAAGAGGAGAGCAGCAGGTAAAATGGCAAAGAGGTAGGAAGGTGGAGTAAAGCCATGCAATATTTCAAAATGAGAATGAGCAAGAGATCTTATTACAAACATCGTCTGCAATCTTGAGTGATGTAAGCTCTCCAATTGCTCCAAAAAGGAGAGCTCAGAATCAGGAAAGATATCTAGGCTCTGGGAAAAGGAGGCAAAGGAGAGATGAAAACTGAGGAAGGAGACATAATTAGAATTACGTGAGCTATTCTTGCACAAATGGAGGACCTCAGTCTTGGCCACAGTGAGTTGTCGGAAATTTTGTTGGCACAAGGCAGTGATGTGGTCAAGTCATGACAAGGAAAGAAGGGACAGATTGAGAAAATAGTCATATGGGAGTTAGAGATGAGGTGTGGTCTGTATGAAAATAATAGCTGAAGTTCAAGGAGAAAATAAGATGCCCTAAACAGAGAAGACAGAGGGGGAAAGGAAAAGGACCAAGAACACCATATGAAAGGGGTTGTGAGGACGAAGGGCTATCTGTAACAGAGAGCTAATATACTTGCAGGATTCAAAATAATAGGCACAGAATCAGGGTAGTAAGGGATCAGACACCAGCACAGCACGTGAGGCAATCACGAAGGGTAGTGATCAATTGTGTCAAAAGCCACATTGAGATTCAGAAGGATGAGAAGTGAAAGAAAGACAAGCTCACTAACAACATGGCCTACTGCAATTTCCATGGTGCGGCTAGGGCAAATACCAGACTGAAAGTGATTCCGAATGTTATAGTGAGGGAAGGTAATCAAAGAGGAGAGAGAAGGTCACCTTCTCAATGATTTAGCTGAGGAAGAAAACTAGTGATCGGACTGTAGGTAAGGAGAGAAGCAGGGTTGGGGAAGGTTTTGTGAAGAGGGGAGTGACAGAGTCAGATTTGAGAGACTTTGGGAAAGTACTTGAGGAAAAGGTTCAGTTTAGCTGTAGTCAAGGTTTTTGATTGGCCTGGGGTTCACTTAGAAAAAAAGAAGATTACAGTATATACTATAGTAATTAACAACATAAACAAGAAATGGAGAAACAAACTTTTATGTATTTTTGCTAACATGACAATAAACTGAATTAAAAATTGTTTAACCTTAAATCTATACAACATAGTTTTTTACAGATATTGTTCTCTGTAACCACCACCACCAACAAAAAACCTCTGACTTCTGTACACACAGTATTACAATCCCCACCACTGATATTTGCAGCATGTAATGATGAACAAGAAGTTCTTTTCAGGGATGTTTACGCCGCGTGACATTAATCTGAAGTTTATTGGCTTCTGGCATGTTGCCCAGCATAAACCGGAGCTGTAGGAAGAGAGCACAAAAAAATGCATTAGCAGTAAAAACAAACATAAAAATCATACAACACAATGCAAACACAATACAAAAGAATATTTGGGGTATTGTTATTCATTCAAATTGTATCTCAAAATGCTTTGTAGGATTTATAAAGCAGAAATGCAGTCCCAGAGTGACGAAGTAAACTGGGCACATTAGTGCTGGTTTACAGTCTAAAACTGCTTTAATCAGTATGCATCTATTCAGTTATTGAACAGACAGTAGAAAACTTTGTTAGGGCCTATGATAAACAAACAAAAACAATGAAGTACTGCTGTAGCACAGAAAGGTATTTGGACTTTAAACTAGTGCTGGCACTCAGCTGGAGTAGGTGGCAACAGAGATGTAAGAATCGATAGGTGGGGGAAGAAAAGTGGCTTTGGTTGGTGTTTGAAGAGACGGGGAGAATCAATTTGGCATAAAGATGCAGAGAAGGAGATCCAGACAGTAGGAGCTGCACAAGAGAAGACTGTTCCATAGCGTGATGCATCTCATCACAAACATTCACATATTCGTCAAAGCCGCATGTGTGCTGCCTGCATAGATGTTGTACTGGCTTCTGCTTGTACACATTTTTATGATACAGTAAGCCAAGACAGATCAGATTATACAATGTCACACTGAGTTATTGCTGAGTAAAATTCACCACTGCACTGTAAGCATTATGAAACTGTGAATGAGCTTGGTACATCCAGCAGACATGGGTTTAATTCCCACAAGCTCCACTTGCATACTCTGTGACTCTGAACAAGTCACTCAACACCCCCCATGCTCCTAGGTCGCCCCCCAAAAAAGGCACTTGTGCCTAGTTGGTCTAATCTTAAAATTCTTCCATTACAGCAAAAAAAATAAATTCTGCTAGATTTCAGGAAGCAACATTGTTTGAAATTCCTTTCCGTAGAACTTGTTTTGGTCAAAGGGTATTTGATTATGTAGGCCCAGGTCTTTACAATGACTTGCCTGAATCTGTTACGTCTAGTAAATCTGTGTCCAGTTTTTATGAGACAGTTGTTTAATCTCTTTAAAACCTGTTTTACTCAAATTGTGATTAACTTATTGTACCTTTTTGTTTGTAACTTTGTATTGTAATTATTGTAAATGTTGGTCATACTTGAAAAGGGACAAATTTGCTCAATGTGCCTTTCTGGGGTAAACAAGAACTGTAAAGAAATATTATTACAGCGCAGCCAAAAATTGCTTCATTCGAGATCCAGCTTAGCAGAAAGCCACATGCAGCTTGCAACAGTGCAGAAATAGTGTGATGCAGTGTGTATTTGGTATGCTCGGTGTGCTCGTCTTAATAATGGATGCAACAATTCACCTAATATAAAGTGTTGTATTTGGTGTAGTATTTATACAACTGCATGTTACACCTAATAATAAACTAACATTATATTAGCGTGTGCAGTCCTTTTTATTTTCTTTTGCAGGCTTTAAGGACAAAGGGAAGCCACGTGAAGGGTAAAAGTAAATAGGGTCCACTCCGAATAAAGGGGGGTTACTAGAGAGGTACCGCAGGGTTCAGTATCGGGTCCGGTCCTTTTCAATGTCTTTATAAGTGACATTGCAGAGGGACTGGAAGGAAAAGTATGCCTCTTTGCAGAAGTATGTCAAAAGGCTGGCAGTGTGATGTCATTTTTTACATTTTTTATGCTTCTGCATACTTTTTGTGGACTCCTCCTGGAAGGACTCTGCTGTTAGAAATGCAGATGAAGGAAGACAGCCACTATCAGCTGTTGTCTAATGTGAGCGGCTACCTTTTTCCAGCTGCACAAAGTTTCCACCCATCGGCTGGCAGAACAGTGCCATGATCAGCCTCGTTGATCATTGGACTGTCATGGTACAGCCCCTTGCAGCTTGAGCTGCATTGGACCCAACAGCAACACGGTATACCATCGCTACATTGACAACTTTACAGTGATGTGGGTGATGCCAACAACATTGCCACATCACTGTAAAGTCCACCTGAGACCCCAGCATCCTTCCTCGAGGTCCTGCATCCCATTCCCAACTCAGCTCCATCCTGGAGTTGGGAATCATAAGTAGGGGGTTCATAGGGCTGAGCCCCCCATTAAAAATTAAGTTTAACTACCGCAGAACCATCCAGACCGCAACTGCGGTCAAAGTAGTGGTGTCGGGGAAATGTTGTGTCGACATGACATTATCGATGCCATGTCATGGATTCCAGTGACACATGTCTGAAATCCCATATCTCGGCAATATGTTTGCTTTGTGCTAGCGCAAGAGTAAATGTAAAAATGGCTATTCATGGCCTTACAAAAGGCAGCTTCAACAGTCCTCATTTATGTTTTGTATTTACACATTTGCTGTTCAGCACTGGTTTTATCTGGATTGACTGACACTTTCAGAATGTGCTCTGTTTATTTAAGGCATGCTTAACTGCTTAAATTGTTTATGACTGTCTGCCAGTAACACATTAGAGGGACACTGTCAATCCCATTTACATTATATCAGTTTTGGTTGAAAACACACAATTTATGATTGCTTACCTTCCCTTTATGTTGCTGGTTGTTTTATCTGCTTCTTTTCTTAGCCGAACTAAAATGCATGCTAATGGTGCAATTATACCCTGACTTGTTTTGTTTCAAATACTTGATCTACTTTTGTAACATGGCAAAAAAACAACAGACCCAAATAACTGACAGGGATTTGAGGAATTGCAACAAGTGACCAGAGAATAACCGTGGATTAATTCTCTAGTAATCCATGGTTGCCCTCTAGAGCGTGACTGTGTCTTTTGAGAGCACGCCTCTGCCTTGTAAGAGTGGGGAATGCACTCTCAACCTACAAAGACAGTACAGAGTCTCATAGGGAGACAGAAACAGACATTTTGCATCCCGCACTGTTTAATCCACATAGTGATCCCCTCGCTTTCGATACCGTGCCATATTAAAAATGTAACGCAGTGTAGATTAAAAAAGAATTGTGTCTTAGTTTTATTTGTTTTAAAAGGATTTCAACCCACCCACCTGCCCAGTGGACCTCTGAGAAAGCCAGCAGACCCCCCAGAAAGACAGCAGTACTCACTGTAGCATTTCAAAATACAGAGACAGTACAGAGTTGCATAGTGAGCTAGAAATAGCCTTTTTCCATTCTGCACTGTTTAATCCACATAGTGATCCTCTTGGTTTGTATACAGTGCCATATTAAAAATGTAACACAGTGTAAATTAAAAAGAACTGTATTACAAAATCTTACTTTTACTTGTTTTGAAAGGTTTCTCACCCAACCTTCCAGTGGACCTCCGAGAAAACCTGCTGCCCTCCCAGAAAGACAACAGTACTCACTGTAGCATTTCAAAATGTTCTCTAATATTATAGAGAAGTAATAGAGGCAAAAGAGATGTACCTGTGGTGATAGAAATGAACATTTGTAACATGATCCACTCTGTTAGAAGTAGCAGTTTTGCAGCCATATATAGTGCCATTATGAGTGAATATGCAAATATTTTGCCTTCACCCATAATTCAGTAGTTCGAATGCATGAATGGTAAGTATGAACGGAGCCGATCATGTTCAAAATATCCATTTCTATCAACAGAGGTACATGTCTTTTACCTGCATTACTTCTGTATAGTATTAGAGAACATTTTGAAATGTAATAGCTGTACATCTTTTTGTAGTAGTAGAAATATACAAATATTAGGCATTCACCCATAATCCAGGAGTTTAGATGCATTACCGGCAAGTATGAATGGAGTTGATCACTTACAAATATGCATTCCTAGCAGCAGAGGTACATCTCTTTTACCTTTATATGTGTATTTCTGTGGCATGTAATGCTGCAAGCTGCGTTAACAGTTCACTCATGGTATTGATGTATATAGAGTGTGCAACGTGCACACACACAGTTGCTAATGTATGTAGCCTGTTAAAAGTGCACAGTTCAACACCATAAAAAGTTTTAGTAAGCAATATTCTGAGCTTGTTTTCCTTTCCGTATCACAGTTAATTGATTTCAAACACTGTTTACCTTGTGCTTGCCATGGTACATGCACATTAAGCCCCCTTCAGAGCATGGTTCTACTGTGGAATTTATCCATGCCTGGGTGGTTGGAGGCATTCGGCTCCCAACTCCCCCCTGTCCCAGACATGGATTAATGCCACAGTAGAACCATGCTCTGCCATGGCTTAATGCTTACTTATTATATACCATTCGAATATTAGGAATATCTCCCAAACTCTGCAGTTGCAGTTACTCATGGGACAATAGCCTCTTATTCTCCCACTGCACTGCATCTTCCACTGCATCTTTAGTGCCTAGGCAGTGTTGGGGGTGTTCCCAAGTCCAGAAAAAATGCTGTGAGAGTTGATCAATGAATGTAAATAAACATTTTTTGTCAGCTTACACCAGTATGGTGGGCAGTCAGTTTTTCACTTTTAAAAAGAAAAATAGGAATTGGATTCAAACTACCAGCTACATCAGCACATTCTACATAACATGAGCAAGCATAAAATGTACGTTTTAGACCCTGTCCACACTAGCATTCTTGTAATGTTACCAGACGCCTGTAACATTACAAGAACAGCAAACACAGTTCACGTCCACACTGTAGCATGGTAAAACCATGCTACAAACCATGTTTAAAAACCGCGTTTGAACCCTGATTGGAGCAGGTCTCGAGCATGGTTTCAGACCAACATGGATTCCTTAAACCATGTTAACAGTAAGGTGGATGCAAATCATGCTGTAACACGGCTTAAAGCAACCTCCATAACTGTTCTGTGCCTAGGAACTCAAGTAGGCAAGCACGGTGTTGGAGTGCAATGTGGATGCTCTGACAACCATGCTCAAACACGGAAAGCAAAATGTTATTCAATATGTTTTTAAAAAAACAACGCAAGTATGGATAGGGCCTTAAACTGGGGACAGTTTGAGGTCTTTGGGGGGTGGGGGTGGGAGTTGACAGTGTCCCTTTGACCTGTTCATCCTTACTTCTTCAGGTTACTTTTATCCACCCATTGGCTTCCCTTTTTAGATTCCCTCCCTCCTGCATCCTCCTCCTGTTGCGCACACTTATACAGTTTTACCCTTGACTAGTTATAACCTGTAACCCCTCTTTCCTTGCTCTTTTGATGCACTCTTTCTTCCCTTCAGTGCTTTCACATTTCTACCCAGATAACAGGACTGAGCATAATTCAAAGACAATGTCTTCCTCAAAAATGTTCACAAATGTTTGTAATTTTCATTACAATTCATGAAATTCCACCTGTTAAATTGCAGGTTTTAGAAACATAGAAGCATAGAAACATAGACTTTGACAGCAGATAAGGACCGCTAGGCCCATCTAGTCTGCCCATTTCCCTACCTACAGGATAGGCCGCAGATCCTAGTTAACCAACAGCCTATTTCCTCCTACCCCCCACAAGAATTGCCTTATGTCTGTCCCATGCATTCTTGAATTCTCCCACAGTTTTAGACCCCACAACCTCCTCAGGAAGGCTGTTCCATGCTTCCACTACCCTCTCTGTGAAATAATACTTCCTCACATTGCCCCTGAACCGCCCTCCTTCTATCTTTAAATTGTGTCCCCTTGTTCTTACGCCTCTTTTTCTGAAAGATGCTACCTTCTTGGACTTTGTTGAATCCACTGAGGTACTTAAAAGTTTCTATCATGTCCCCCCTCTCCCTTCTTTCCTCAAGGGTATACATATTAAGTTCCTTTAGTCTCTCCTCATACGGCTTCTCTTGCAGACCCTGCACCATTTACGTTGCCTCCTCTGGACTGCCTCTATCCTGTCTATGTCCTTGTGGAGATGGGGTCTCCAGAACTGGACACAGTACTCCAGATGGGGTCTCACCAACTGTCTGTACAGAGGGATAACAACTTCCTGTTTTCTGCTGATGATGCCTCTCCCTATACATCCCAGTATACCCCCAGCCCTCCCTACTGCCTTCTCACATTGCTTGCTAACCTTAAGGTCATCTGATATGATTACCCCCAGGTCCCTTTCCTTTTTTGTTGTTGTTACTACCTCCCCACCCATAGTGTATTCTTCCCCTGGGTTCTTGTTTCCCAGGTGCATTATTTTGCACTTCTTTGCATTGAATCCTAGCTGCCAAACTTCTGACCATTCCTCCAACCTTGCCAAATCCCTTTTCATGCTTTCCACACCTCCTTGTGTATCAACCCTGTTGCAGATCTTTGTGTCATCTGCAAAAAGGCATACTTTTCCTTCCAGTCCCTCTGCAATGTCACTGATAAAGACATTAAAAAGGACTAGACCCAATACTGAACCCTGCGGTACCCCACTAGTAACCCCCCTTTCTTCAGAGTGGACTCCATTTACAATTACCTTCTGTGTCCTGTTGTCCAGCCAATGTTTTACCAGGCTACCACCCTGGGACCCACTCCCAGGCTGGTTAATTTGACTATTAATCTTTTGTGTGAGACTGTGTCAAATGCCTTGCTAAAGTCTAGGTAGGCCATGTCCACAGCCCCTCCCTGGTCTACTACTTTGGTCACCCAGTCAAAGAAATCTATTAGATTCCTCTGACATGACCTTCCCGCTGTGAACTCATGCTGCCTTGGGTCCTGTACTCCACTGGCCTCTAGGTACTAAACTATTCTTTCCTTCAGAAGTGACTCCATCACTTTCCCTACCACAGAGGTCAGACTGACAGGTCTGTAGTTTCCTGCCTCTGTCTTGGTCCCACTTTTGTGAAGGGGAATCACATCCGCCTTCCTCCAGTCCTCGGGTACCACACCATCCTCCCATGATTTATTAAAAGAGTAGCCAGCGTTTCACTAGTTCCTCCCTTAATTCTTTTAGAATTCTGGGTGAATTCCATCAGGACCCATTGCTTTGTCCACCTTCAGTTTTAGGAGTTCTTGCAGAACCCTTTCTTCTGTGAAAGGACTGGCATCAACCCCCTATCAAGAGTGCTTCTGTTAATTGGATTAGGCACTTCCCTCCTCTTTTTGAATACTGAGCAGAAATATTCGTTCAGTATTCCTGCTTTTTCACTGTCCCCTCTGCCCACCCACCGCTCATTCTATTCAGCTTCACTATCCTCCCTTTGTCTTTCACGCTCACTGATGTACCTATAAAGGTTTTATCCCCTTCTTAACTGAGTTGGCTATCTTTTCCTCAGTTTGGGCCTTGCTATTCTGACTTCCCTCCCTGTTTCCTTCTGCCTTAACTGGTACAGCTGTCTGTCCTGCTCCTTCTATGTTTCCTTATACTTCGCGAATGCTATCTTTTTCTTCCTGACTTTCACAGCCACCTCTTTTGAGAACCATAGTGGCTTTTTCTTTCATTTGATTTGTTTATTTGCTTCACACAAGGCTTGTTGCCTCTGTGATGGCAGTTTGATAATTCCCATTGTTGCTCCACACCTTCTTCTAGCCTGTTTGCTAGTGCTTTTCAGAGGCACTCTCCCATCTTGCAAAGTCAGCCCTCCTAAAGTCCAGTACCCTCACTTTTGTATGGCTTGACTCTGTAGCTAAGTTTAACGTGAACCACACTGTTTGATGGTCACTTGTCCCCAGATGGCAACCCACTTCTAGATCTGAGATCCTCTCACTGCCTCCGTTTGAGAGTACGAGGTCTAAGATTGCTCCCTCACGAGTGGGTTCTGAAACTAGCTGTCTAATGCCTGCCATCTGTAGGGCATCAAGAATGGCCCTGCTCTTGGATGTGGCTGCAGCAACTGTGCTCCATTTAACATCTGGCATATTCAGGTCTCCCATCAACAGTATCTCCCCTTTCTCTGCCATTCTAAGAATGCCTTCTATCATATCCTTGTCCATTCCTTCCCCCTGACATGGGGGTCTGTACACAACCCCTGTGAAGATTGTGGTGCCCTTTCCAGTCTCCAAGGTGACCCACAGTGCCTCCTCTGCTCCCTGTTTACTCTTTTGTTCAATTGCTTTTATCCCTTCCTTTACATAGAGAGCTACTCCTCCCCCTCTTCTCCCCTGCCTGTCTCTCCTGTAGGTTATGTACCCTGGTATGTTAACATCCCAGTCATGGTTCTCTGTGTACCATGTTTCTGTGACTGCTACGATATCCAGGCATCCCTCTTCCATTAAGGCCACCAGCTCAGGGAGCTTGTTGCCCAGACTATGGGCATTGGTACTCATTACCCTCCATTTCCTGATGGCCTTATCCCTTTGCCCCATCCCTGTCCTTCTTGCCTTTGTCACTTTCTCCATTTACCCCTGCCTTTCTCCCATCAACACCTCTATGTTGGTGTTTGCCGCACTTACTACCATGATTATTTTGGGAGGCTAGATTTTCCTGCTCCTTTCCAGTGCCTCTCCTTTGGCTAGTTTAAAATGCCAATGAAGCATTTAAACTATCGTAAAAAAAACAAAGACAAGGCACTCACAGCATGCTGAAATGAAAAATAAATAATGAGAGAGTTAGCATATTGAAAATAGAGTCAGAGTTAAGATTACATTTTGTCTTATTCTTAGGCCAAAGATAAAAAAAAAAAAAACGAACTTGTTTTTTTTTTTCTCTTTTAGATATTTCCTGAAGAAGACCTAAGGCCTAAAACGTAGATTTTTAACTCTATTTTCTATTTTCAGCGTGCATTTAATATAACCATTTTGTTTTGTATTTAAACCTATCACCTAGGATTCTGGTTTCCCTCCCGGACAGATGCAGCCCATCATGCCAGTATAGGCTTGCATCACTCCAGGTGGACCCTCAGTCCCCAATGAAGCCATCCCTGAGCTCCACACCAGTTTTTCAACCACTGATTGAACCTGGTGCGGAACAACCTAGCCTCTCCTATGCCATAGATGGGTAGCACCTCCGAGAAGGTTACCGCAAGGCTACTTGACTAAGGCCCTCCCAATTCCACAAACTCTTCCTGCACTTCTCTAATCCCTTTCTTAGCCAGGTCATTTGTCCCTAGGTGGACAATGACATCCAGCTCCATCCCCTGTGCAGCTGTTCCGGCAATCCTGAGGATTCGCTCCCTGTCCCTCCAAGCCATGGCGCCAGGCAGGCACCTTACCTCCCTCTCCCCTTCTTCCCCAGTTCTACATTCCTAACAATGGAGTCCCCCACCAGGAGTTGTTTCCTTCCCCTGCAGGTTCCCCTGCCACCCTCCTGTGGGTCTCCTTTGTGGAGGTTCCCAGCATCCTCCTTGGTCTCCACTGTGGGTGCCTCCATAGAGGAACCACACTTTGCCAGAATGGCATAGGAATTGTGGAGAGGTACAACTGGAGGGATGTGCCTCTGTTCCACCACCCTCACCCTCCCTGAGCCCACTGTGGTCCAACCGCTCCTCTTTCTTGGCAACCTCTGAGGCAACGGCAGTGGCACTGGTGGTCCCTGGATGGAAGAGGAGGTCCCACATATCCTGGCCAACTCAGCCTGGAGATGAGCAACCTCCTCCCTCAGCCCAGAGAGGTGCCTGCAGATGGGACAACTCCGCATCCTCCAGAACATCTCCCGGAAGACTGCTGCTCCACAGCCACTGCACTGCACCACTCCAATCATGTCTTATTTCTGGCCCCTTAACTGTTTGCAATCCTTACTCTTTCCTCTGTTTTTTTCTCTCTCTCCTTACTTTCTGCCTGTGTGCCCTTTAAGCTCCTGATTGTCCTGTTCTGAGACAAGAATATCCTATATTTCTCAGTAGACCACTTACTTGCTCTGGAGGCAGACCTCCAGCAGCTAGAGGGGCCGGAGAGCTACTCTTGCCCTTCTAGGATGGTGGGTCCTTGGTGGTTCTGTGATCACTCACTTCCGCCCCTAAACAGGAAGTTCTGTTGTCAGTCAAATCCTGTGCCTATAAGAAAACTAGCTTTGGGTGGGGGGGTGGAGGGGAGGGAAGGAGGGCAATATAGTCCCAGCAGAAAAGTTCAGTCACACAGCAGTCCTTTCTCCTGGTGTCTTCTGCCAAGCTATTAGCAGAATCTTTCTAAGGCAGTCTTTAAATGTAGCTTCCTTCTAGCTAAGCCACTTCCCCTACTTACCAGATCTTTCTACAAGTAATTTAAACCTCACAGAGGTAAGTCCTTTCAGTCACCTGAGATTTACACCTAGATAACTTTTCAGATACCCATTCAGTTCATTTAACCCAAACACACCCTTTTTTTTGTTAGTTTTTTTACCCTAAATTAAGGGTCCAAGTACAAAAGTTCTTCTACTTTAGTCCCAGCAGAGAAGTTCAGTCACACAGCAGTCCTTTCTCCTATTGTCTTCTGCCAAGCTCAAGTTTTGTCTGATTATAACTCAGTTGTCCTTTATGCAAGAGATCTAGCAGTTTACATGCTCCTCTTTATATTCAGGGTCTAAAAACTTGCTGAATATTGTGACATTTGGTTAAGTAGTTTATAGTAGTGCTCACTTAAAGCATCTGTGGATCTCATTACCCTTTATTGGACAGAGCTGTTGTCTGCCTCTGAATCTGTGATCCAATCATTGTTGGATTTTTGATCCATAGTCAGATAGTTGTTAATCTAAGGTTGAATTCAGGTATCTGAAGTCGAATTGATGGAGTCTAACCTCTGATTGTTGGATCAATGGTCGGATAGCTGGTTCCAGTGGTCAGATCCATCGGATCCTCTTCAGATCCACCGATTCCTTGGATACTACTGTGGGTACTAGGAGGTCGGATCCTTAGCTGGATGTCAAAACCATTCAAGGCCATCTGAAATCTAGTCAAAATGCTGCTATCTGCTGGTATTTGACCTGGTAGGATACTCTCCAAGCAGCACTAGTAGTTTTATAGCTACAAGGGCTATAAATCTTGTAGATTACGTATTTGTGGAATTTTGTAAAAATGCCTGAAGTCTTTGGCCATGTAACCTCAGCCACTCTTCGAGCCAGAAACCTGAAGATTTGGTATGATTGCCCTTTGTCACTGGACATGGAAACCTGACACATTTATTGACATGTTTGTAAGTATTTTAAAACAGCAGTGCAATGAAATTTGACAAAAAACAGGACATACCTTTTGTTTTCACTATAAAAGGCTCTAGGCATCTTTCATTGTAATGTGGGGGTCAACTTTTCTAGTTCCACCAAAATTTCTGTGTTTTATGAATGTTTTTACTTATTTTTTATTTCAAGAAATAAGTTGGCTGCCACACTTGATACAGAAATAACATTGGGGACATGGTTGCATTGTTGAATAGGGCTGTCAGAGTTGCAGCTGGTACCTCTGGCTGCCCTATATAACAATGTACTGGAAAAAACAGGAGTGGTTCCAGAGATCTGGAGAAGGGCAGATGTAGTCATATTTCATAAAAGTGGCAGCAGGGAGGAGGCTGGCAACTACATGCTGGTCAGTCTAATGTCAATGATGAGGGAGTTAGTAGAAACACTATTAAAAGAGGGGCTAGCGGATGAGGGAGTTAATAGGAACACTATTAAAAGAAAGGCTAGCGGAGTATCTTGAATGAGGCAGGTTGCAAGAGCTGAGGCAGCATGGTTTCAAGGGAAGGTTCATGTCAAACAAACCTGATCAACTTCTTCAACTGGGTGACCAGGGACATAGATTAAGGTGAGGTAGTGAATGTAGCCTACTTAGACTTCAGCAAGGCCTTTGACACTGTACCACATAGTAGGCTTATAAGAAAAGTGGGCAGTTTAGGTGTGGGACCCAAGGTAGCAAACAGGATATGAAACTGGTTGATGGACAGGTGACAAAGGATGGTGGGAAATGGCACTCACTCTAATGAAGGGATAGTGACCAGCAGGGTACTGTACCTCAGAGCTCAGGGCTGGGACCAGTCCTTTTCAATGTCTTCATAAGCAACACTGCAGAACAGCTGGAATGGAAGTTATGTCTCTTTGTTGATGACACCAGCATCCTCAATAGGGTAGATACTCCAGAGGGTGTGGAGAGAATGAGTAGTGACCTTAGAAAATTCAAGGACTGGTTGAGGGTATGACAGCTGGGTTTCAATGCAAAACAGTTCAAAATCATGCATCTATGGCACAGAAACCCATGGGTGGTGTATAAAATACAGGAGGAGGTACTGGCTATCACCAAGCAGAAAACAGACCTAGGGGTTATCATATCTAATGATTGCAAGGTGGTGGAGCAGCACAGAAAGGCAGTAGGTAGGGCCAGGAGGATGCTGGGGCACAAAGGGAGGGGAATCACCAGCAGAAGGTGAGAGGGGTTGTTACCACTGTATTTATTATTGGTGAGATCCCACCTGTGACCATTTCTGGAGACCACATCTCAGGAGGACATAGATAGGGAAGAGGCTGTCCAGAAGAGGGCAACTAAAATGATGCAGGTGTTGCATCATAAATCCTATGCACAGAGACTGTGGGATCTCAATATGTGTACTGTGGAAGAGAGGAGGGACATGCTAGAGACCTATAAATGTGACGTTCTACATATCTGCTTATTATTATATTGTATCATATTTGTGATATAAATATATATTTCTTTGGAAACTCTGCTGGGAAGATATGGCAGCCAGGAAGGCACCATGGGACATTAGTTTTTTTGAAAATGTACTAGCCTGCTGGTTACCTCTGGCTTGAAAAAAAAAACTGACTTCCTGGGACTTTAAGGACAACATTGTTATAACACATTGTAAATCACCAATTTACTTTGAAGTCCAGGAAGCCATAGAAGACTGCATTTTTTACGACATCCTAGGAAGCAACAATTTCTAACTGCTATCTATTACATCTCTCATCATTAGGAGAGAAATAGTTGTCAGGAAGGTGCTCTGGAGATCAAAGGAAAATGCTCTGATCAAAGAGACTGTCATAACCTGATATGGCTATCTTTGCAGATTTCAAGCAAGCAGTAAAATGATACCTTTTAGTTATATTTGGTCATGTTACAAATTAATTACAGGACTAACAGTGACCTCATGAGCTGTGACTTCACAGGCTGAGAGGGACATTTTGGTTTATTATTACTACTCTGGCTGAAAATAGTTTTTTTTTCCATCTCTGGACTCCTAAGAGGACACACACACACTGTGTTCTAGACTAAAAAGCACTTCTGTCACAAACAGGTAATATCCATCTGGAAACTGAGTTAGAACTAGAAAGTCAAGTACAAGGCGTTTCTGTTTCTGTAATTTCCATTTCTTTTGGACTGTAAACATTTATGTATATATGTTCTGTGTTTTGTATTTTTTTACCATTTTAATTTTAATAAACTTTTTTTGATTTCCTTTATTCTCCCTGAGCCTTTTCTCATTTTTGCATGTGAATACTGAGACACTGTTGATAAAGCTGACAGAATTGTTAAGGACTTAAAGTGTGCTACCATCTTGCTCAAAGGTAAGAAACTACCTTGGTCTCAACTGAGTCCAAAAAGGGGAGAATTGTGAACCAGGTTGGGTGCCCACTGGGTTAAGTATTGTGTTGCATTTCCCTAAAGAGGGTATGATATCTGATCCTGTTAACTGGGCATGCTAGTGAAAAAGGGTTCATATTTGACCTCTGGACTCAAGACTAGTAGGTGTTTCAAACTCAAAACAGACAGAAGGGTTACCCTGTTTGTCTTCTGTTCACATATTGCACTTCAAGGTTTGGCACTGTGGGAGCAGAGGGCCTGACCTGTGGAGTGCATTTGTGACAATAAGTATCTCACAGGGATGAACAAGGTGAAGGAGGGGAGTATATTTCAGAAGAGAAGGTGCTTCAGAAAAAGAGGGCATGCAATGAAGCTGGAAGGGGGAAAACTTAAGAGGAAAGTGAGGAATTACTTCTTCACTGAAAGAGTGGGGGTCATCTTGAACAGAGTTCCACTGAAGGTTATTGGAGCAAAAATAGTGGAGGGCTTCAAGTATTCATGGGATATGCACACATGAATCTTAGTAGGAAAGCAGGGGGTGGGGGCATAGCCACAGATCAGGTAGGGTCTATTTTCAAATACCTCACAGGCGTAAATAAGGTACAAGAGGGTAGCATCTTTAAAAAAAATGTTCAAGAACAAGGGGCCATGATATGAAAATGGGGAAGGGGGTATTTTTTCATGGAAAGGTGGTGGATCCTTGGAACAGACTCCTGGCAGAGGTTGTAGGGGCAACAGTAAGGGAATTAAAAAAAAAACATGGGACAGACATCAAGGCAGTCTAGCGGTAGGAAAGAGAGGGTAAGGCACAGATCATTTAGGATCTGCGGTAGAGTATATGAAACAGGTAGGGAAAATGGGCAGTCTAGGCGGGCTAAGAAATCCTTATCTGTCATTGAAGTCAATGTTTCTATGTCTGCGGTGACAGTATAGTCAGGGACAAAAGGAGCAGAGTAGGTGGGCAAGTGGTCCTTTTCTGCCAACAAATTCTATGTTTCTATGAAAGGAGTTAGGACTGAGACAATAAAAAAAAACTTTTGGTTTGCAGCATTGGAGGTGCCTGGAAAGGTATATTTGATAGGTATGCTAATACTGTTATTTATTGTAGCTGAAACTAAACTTTTGCAAAAAAAATTTTTCATTGCACTGCTGTTTAAAAATTACAGAAGCTTAAATTTTTCAGTGTACTTTTTGTGAACTTCCATAAAAATGTCCAAAACATTAGGTTGCTTTTCATGTGGCCACCCCTACAGCTGGGGAACTGAAAAATGGCATGCAAAGTCTATGTGGTAGATAGAACTTTTATTTATATTGTGCATTTCCTGGGTTAAAAGCACATCACATAATCCAGACAAATTATTCACTTATTATTTATTTATTTGCTTTTGGTAACCGGGTGGGTGCACTAGGCATAAGAATGCCTGTTTTCAGGCACGACCCGGGAGAGTACAGTTTACAGACATACAAGATACATGTGACGCAGCACATGAAAGCAGCACAAATCAGAGGAAATAACAATACTTTGGAATGGAGAGACAATCGCATTGACAAAAATGATAACGAAAGTTACAGTACTATGCAGATTATATTACAGATTGGAATAGGTAACACAGGAAAACAAATCAAAAGAAGACAGACAGTGCAAGACAGTACAATAAGTGCCAAAACTGAGAGGTTAATGGCCAGGGGAGAGGAAGGGAGAGTGGTAGGAAGAGAAAGAGAGGGAGGTGGTGAGAGAGTGGGCATGACAGGGACTAAGAGAGGAGGGGAAGAGGTATCAAGGAGGTGGATTATCTAGAGATGAAGAAGAAGGCAGGGAGAAGTGAAGGTTCAAGGTGGGTTAAAGCAAGTGCAGGGGTTAGCGGTATGTAGGTGTTCACGGTGAAGTTTCTTAAAACTAGCATGGGTGGTTGATTGATGGATAGAAGTGGGTATAGAGTTCCAGTATTTAGGAGCTGTGCAAGAGAAGGCGTGAGCGCCCATATTTGAACTGCATCTTAGAATGTGCAGAAGGGCTTTGTCATTCGATCGTAGCTCATAGGTGAGAGGCTGTGATTCCAGAGCAGAGGCAAGGGATATGGGGAGGCCTGTTCTGGCAACATAGCCAATTAATGAGCAAAAGGACTGGAGATGATAGGCGGAGGGGCAAAGCCATTTTAGGTCCTTGTAGAGATGGCAATGGTGCTTGTAACATGGTGATGCAGAGGCATAGCGGCAGATGCTATTGTAAGTGGTGTCCCATTTATGGAGGGATGACTTTGATGCAGATAGGTAGACTGCAGAGCCATATGCTAGGGCCAGGAGAAGGAAGCCTTGTGCCACAGCTAGTCTGGCTAAGGGGGTGAGGGCATAGCTAGTGCGATAGGCACTTCCTATCTTAGCATTTACAGACTTACAGATAGTGGAAATGTGGAGGTCAAAGTCAAGAGATTCATCAAGAGTAACACCAAGATATTTAAAGGATTTGGCAGTAGTCAGAGGGGAGCCATCCACACACGAGATAGTAAGGGGATTGTGATTTGATTTGAGTCTAGCAGGCAAGCCAAAGAGCATTGAATAGGACTTGCTAGAGTTGAGGACTAGTTTGTTGTCAGTGAGCCAGGATTGAATATTCGTGAAGTCCATGGCAATAGGGTGGTTTAGGGCAGCAGCAGTTTTAGCACTGTGGTAGATAACTACAGTAAGTCATCAGCGTGGAGCAGAGATGAGCAGTTTGGTGCAGTTAATGGGATGTCATCAATGAATATAGTAAAAAGCAAAGGGCCAAGTATGGAGCTCTGGGGTACTCCAATGTGGATCGGTGCAAGATCTGATATGGCTGAGTTGAAAACCACAGCCTGTTTTCTGTCAGACGGGTAGCTTTCAAACCAGGTAATAGTATCCGAGGAGAAACCAAAGGAGTGTAGTTTTGCAAGAAGAAGTGTGTGGTTGAACAGGTTGAAAGCTTTAGTTAGGTCGATGAAAACCACACCTGTCAAGAGGTCCAAGTCCATGGAGGTATAGATGTCACTTGTTAGTTTGAGTAGGGCGGTGGTGGTGCTGTGACCTTTATGGAAGCCGTGCTGAGAGCTAGAAAGGAGGTTATATTTCTGGAGGTATTCTATTGATTGGATGGCAACTAGTTTTTCAAGGATTTTGCTTAGTACAGAGAATATAGCAATGGGACGGTAGTTCTTGATTTCTTTGGGAGCTCCTTTTTTAAGAACTGGGGTGACTTTGGCTATTTTCCAGATATTTGGAACTGTACCACAGCATAGAGACAAGTTGAAGATTTTGGTTAGAGGAGAGGCTATGAAGGGGGCAGCAGCTTTCAGGAGCCTAGGCTCAAGACCATCTGACCCCGGACTGGTATTATCAGGAATGGAGAGTAGCAGTTGTAGTACTTCTCCTTTTGTAATGCTCCGAAACCTGAAAGGGGGGTGCAGGAGTGGAGGTTTGGTATCGCAAGGGGGTGGAGCAGTGTGTCCAGAAGGGAAAGAGGTCAGGTAGTTTGTTAGATCCGAGAAATGGCGATTGAAGGAGTTGGCTATAGTTAACGGCTTGTTGCAATGTATGCCGTTTAACTGCATGTCACTTGTGTGGGCCCAGAGATTAGAACCCAGGAGAGTTTTTATGGTGGACCAGAATTTCTTAGAGTCCCCAGAGGCTTTCGTTAGCAGGTTCCTGCAGAAAGAGCTTTTGGCTAAGCGGATGTTTCTTTTACAAGTGTTTCTCAGAGAACGGTAGTGGCTATAGTCGGTTTGAGTCCCTGTGGATTTAAAACACCGCCAGGCTTTGTCCCTGGCCCTTATCTGGGTTAGTAGGTCTTTAGTTAGCCACTTAGTCTGGGTTCCATGAAAACACTGGGTGATACATGGGGCATGGGTGTCTTGGAGCAGACAGAATTTGGCAAGGAAGCTGTCAAGGGCTGACTGGGCATTAGTTGAGGTGTATATGGAGGTCTAGTCAATCACTGAGAGATCGTATGTAAACTGTATTGGATTGAAGTTGGCTAGATTGCGGAACGTAATAAGTTTTGGAGGTGGAGATGGTCTACTAGTAGAGCGCCAGATGCAGTAAATTGGGGAGTGGTCATTGATTACATCCGGAAGAGTACCAGCGCTGATTATGCTGTCAGGGCAGTTTGTAAGGACCCAATCAATAAGAGCGCTGGTCCGAGGGGGAGCCATAACCCTAGTTGGGTCAGAGATCAGCTGGTGGAGGTGTAAACAGTTAAAGTTAGCAGAAACTTAAGATATCTCATCTACTCAGGCTAATGTTATCAGCTGCCTGAAAATAAAGGCATGTTTTCAGTTTTGATTAAAATATTTTCACTAAGAAGGCAGTACAGATAGATCTTGGGATAGCACTCTCATCATCTTCTTCATTGTGTTTCTTTTGTTTCTAAATTCTGGTTTTCCTCTCTTCCTCCCTACCTTAGCTGTCTCCTATCCTATATATCTCCTTATAATGACTCCCACCATTGCTCTGACTCTCACAATCTATCTGTTCCTGCCTGTCAGACTTCATCTGGGCAATATGCATTCTCATTCCAACCTCCCTTCACTGCTCCCCCTCTTATCTAGCTTATAAATTATGTCTTAGAAACTTTTTCTCCCCATCCTGCTCTTGAACTTAATCCTAACCTACTCCAGATCAGTTTCTGACTGTCTACTCTTCTTTGACATACTTCTTGACATACACAACTTATTTATTTTACGTTGCTTTCTGTTTGCCCTTTCTTACTGAAAGAGTATGGCTTCAAGATGTCTGTCGACAAGTGCCAGTTCTTAAGGATCTCGGTCAAGTATGTGGGTCACAGTGTCCCAAGATGGCATCTGTATCCATTCTGACAATGTCCAGGCTGTCACAGCCATGCCCAGATCCAGACAGCTGAGAAAACTGCAGAGTTTCTTGGGATACTTCACATTCTAGTGTTTTTGCCCTACCCTGCCTCCTCTACTTGAAGAGTTAGTGTACTGTCTACAATTAATATTAGTTTTTCAAAGTAATCAACTATTACCTTTTATATATGCTCTCCCATCCATTTGGAAAACTGCTCATGTCATTCCACTGTTCCAATCTGTTGATCCGAGTGATCTAAACAACTACTGTATAGGACTATATCTCTTCTTTATCCCAAATGCTCAAAACAATAGTTAATTTCCAACTTAGAAAGCATTTGGAGACGTCTGATCTGCTTAATCCAGTACAATCAGGGTTCAGACCATGCCACAGTACAGTATCTGCACTTGCTAAGGTACCCGATGACTGGTTAAAGGCCTTGGACACTAAACGCTATGTGTGTGCCTTACTCCTTGACCTTAGCGAGGCTTTGATGTGGTGGGCTATGACTTGTTACTGCCTACTGTTCAAAACATTGGCCTAGATTCCCCTGCGCTGAGTAGGTTCATCAGTATCTAACGGGTCGCCATCAGCAGGTTAAAGCAGATGGGAAACTTTCCCCACTGAAACCTCTCCTGAGAGGTGTGCCTCCGGGGTCTATTTTATCTCCTCTATTATTTGCATTATACAACATCAACTCTGGCATTAAAGCAGCAGGCATTTACCTTTTTGTCGATGACACTGTCCTTTATATAGGTAGGCCCACCCCAGAACTGGCATGCAAGAACTTACAGTTGGAGTTTAACCTTCTGCAACAAAACCTCCTGCATCTGAACCTCTTGTTAAAAGCTGAAAAAAACAAAGCCATGCTTCTTTCACCTTTAGTTCAAGCCTTCAGTCACTGCCCAATAGCTCAAATTACCACCCTTTTGGGGGAGTCTCTGGAGTCTGTGACCAAATTCAAATATTTGGTGTTCTAGAGTAACCATAAATTGTCCTTCCTTGACCATATTGATTAATTAACACAAAAATTAAAATAAAAGCTTCATCTCTGTTTTCTGCATTAAGCATCTACAGTACTTACTCAGGAAGCCCAAACTAGATTGGTTCAGTCCACATTCCTTCCTCTGCTAAACTATGCTAACTTCCTTTATGGTCAAGGCTCCAGTACTGCTCTAGCTAGGCTTGATATGTTTACCATCGAGCACTAAGATTTATCACTGGAGCCCTTTACTCTACTCATCACTGTTCACTGTACTCTAAACTAGGTTGGTTATCACTTAAACTCAGACATCAAAAAAATGCTGCCACCTGGATTTACAGAGCAATTATCACAAGCTGCCCCAGTACATTTTGGATTGTCTGCCTGTTAGTACAATGGGTAGTTCCTCACTCAGGAGTCTCTCATACATTTCCCTTGTCATCCCTTGAGTTAGAAAGCATTTTGGTAGCTCACCCATAAGTCATGCTCTTCCTGTCCTGAGCAATAACCTTCAAAAAACATTAAAAATAGCGATCCCTGTCAAATTGGCCACCTTTAAAACTCTAGTTGTACGCACCTTCAGTGAGTCTTATAAATGCGTCTCATGACAACCCGTTGTCCTACTGTTTTGTTTCCTGACTTCTTCTCATCCTCCTGCTGAACTCATTGTACCTTTTGTGTATATTATATTATGTATATACTGTGAATATTATGTATGTTGAGAGCTTCATGTACTGCTGTTCTACCATGTTTTTATCTGGAACCCTCTCCCTTGCCGTGTAGCTTATGATGTTCTGTAAAGTGACTGTATTAGCTGTTATTTTACTTTTGACTTATGTGAATCGCCCAGGTCCATCTTGTAAATGAGACTTTCCTCTCAATGATGTTTCGCCTGGTAAAATAAAGCTTGATTGATTGATGTACGAGGTGCTATTTTATTTCCCTTTCGGTAATTAAAATATTTCTTACCTGATGTTACTAGGTGTGATCTGTGGAACAGCACTCTGCCTGGCAGCTTACATGTCTAGTTCTATTCCCCACCACTGCGTCATCAGCACTGTCCCCTCACTGACTGTGACATCACAGCTACTCAGGAAGAGTCACTCAGTATCTGCCAGGTCAGTCACCTGTGATACCATAGTCAGTGAGATTACAGTGCTGCTGACGTAGGGGGAGTAATAGAACTAGATATGTCTGCTGCCACGTAGACTGCTGTTCCACACACCCAACATAATACTGTCACACAGTAAACATTCCAATGAGCAAATGTAGAAAGAAAAATACGTCAGAAATAAAAACTTACAACTGTCTACTTCTTAATATTTGTAACATGCAGTGTAATGACTGTTTACTGCACATTTGAGCAGATTCAATAGACCGTCTGGTCTGTATCTGCTGGCAGTTTCATATGTTAACTTTTTCTTGTCTGCTATTTTGCTTCTACTAGCTCTTTAATTGATTTTTGCCCTAGGGCTGCATTGATCGATCTTATTTTATTTTTTTATTTTATTTTATTAAAAGTATCAGAATTACAATCCTTTGAGTCATAGACTCCTTTACAAAGGCCCCACGTCACGTTGAGATGAGGTACAAAGACGGTGTGGCACAATAGACAGTGTGATACAGAGAATACAGAGTTGTGCAGACAGAGGTAGTCATTATACAGTGCAATAGATACATACAATGCAAACAGTTAGGTTAACTAGTGCAGTACAACAAATACAGACAGTGCATTATATATACAGTGCGGAATATATCCATTGAAAATAGGGCATAAGACAGTAGCAGGCATACGTCTAGAAGGGGGAGGGGGTATGTTGGGACATAGGTTCATTGTCAATGGCTGAGAAATGGGGGTGGGGAGGAGCTGGGCAAGCTGAGTGGGCTATGCGCAGTTGAAGGTGTGCAGAGAGCAGAGATAACATTGGAATGAGGTCTTGAAAGGACCAAGTCTGTTTTCAGTGGAGATGGATGCAGGGAGGGAGTTTATCTGTAATGATTGTACTGCTTCATGACGTGTGTGATTGACTGTACTGCATTACTGCACCTTGTTACTTTCATTGTTGCTATGTACATTTTGTTCCCATTCCCCCATGTCCCACCAGGAAATGAGCCTTGTACAAAAGCAAACATTCCAAATCTTTAAAGTGGCACTACAGCAGAAAATGCTCAGTCCCCTTCTGATTATAGTCTAGGCCAATGTATCATCAAATATCCCTGGGTATCTGAGCAAAGAATTATGTTACCCCCAAGATCATCCTGGTGGGTTGCAAGTAGATCCTGAATGGGGGCAGTCCATTTATAGCCTAATACTGTATAACAGCAATATTTTAAACTCAGCTCACCACTTCACCAGTAGCAAGTGCAAATCATGGCTTGGTAGTGTCTTGAAACCTGTCAAATAGGTAACCTATCTACTTTGTAGTTTTAAAGTTACGGGAAAAATCTAGCAGATTAGTTTTGCTGAAGAGGGATCAGCGGAATTTAAATTTCACACATTACTATCATTACCTTTTACTTAGGCCTTGCCTTCACTCCCACTCTCTAGCCTACCACTGTTCCTTCCCAACCATCACTACACCCTCAATGCATCTGTTGGTTGGCCTTTCCTCACCACCAAGCAACTCGGAAACCATCATCTGTGGTCCTATAAATATCTCAGGCATGATGTACCACACTGTAGCTCTGACTTCTTGTTCTGTAAAGTCTCTAGTTTATTTAACCTGAGAGCATGGAACTGTATTTTGCTGAAAACTGCAAGAACTGCTCCAAAACATATGAAATGGCCTTTAGATGGATCGCCCCAACATACTGTAACAATCTGCAGGCCTCCCTCAAACTGAACTCGGTCATGAGCTTACATACCTTCAAATTACTCATTGCCCCTACTGCACGGATGGTTGAACTTGTCCCTACTGTAGTCGCTACTGCTACTGATTGCATTTTGAGTGCTGTTCTAATGTTGTTCCAGTTATCATTTGCCCTGCTCTTTTATCATTTTAAGCCTTACATGCTTTTGCTTCCATTCTGTACCTCCTATTATGACCTAGCAGACAGTACCCTATTATAATTCACACTGTTCCTCATTCTGTATACCTGTCATCACTGTGGTTTTCCTCTGCACTGTAATGTACCATACCGTACTGGCCTGATCAGGACCTCCTTGCAAATGAGCTTTACTTAATGGAGCTTTTCCTGGTAAAACAAATAAAATAAAATGAAAAAAAAATCCCCTTTGCTCTCTGTAGGTCCTTTTCTCAATCTGCTCCTCATCTAGCTCCAAATTCTTTTCTCTTCATCCTTTCTATCCTCCTCCCACTATCCACTCCTCTCCCTTACCCTGTTTCCCTTCTCTTTCATCTTGTTCCAGCCTAATCAGTGGCTGCCTCCTCTTTTCTCCCTCCCTCCCTCAGCCTCGCGGTCATATTGGTGGCTCTGTCTTCCACATGCCGCCACCCTGGTCTCGTGCCTACCACCATTAGGAGACAGTACTACAGCCTTAACGTTTGTCAGCACCCTGTTGCTCCTGTAGATGGGTGATGTTGAGCTCAACCCTACACCCTCCCAATATCCCATCTTTTTAAGACTGGAGTGTTTTCCACATCAATGTCTGGAGTCAAGTCCCTAAGAAAATGGTACTGTAATAACATTCCCTTCCCTTCTACTCCTGTAAACTGCTTTCGGATACAGTTTGTACGAAACGCTATATAAATCACATTTATTTCCTTTATCAGTAGCCAGGGGTGAGAGCATAGTGTGCATAGATGTTCTGGGTATTGAATGTACCTGGGGTTAATAGCAAACACCTGAGCTTAATAAAGGCAGCAGAGTGAACAAGGAGAAGGTTTCTGTTTTAGTTAGATGAAAGTGGAGACCACAGAGTTCAATATACAGTGATATACAGAGAGGCTAGAGTGGGACTCCAACAGCTTAGTTGAAGCTGTGCATCCATCATATTAGGGGAGGACTGAGGTGCTGGCAGAGAGCAGGAACCCTTCTTGAAACTTAGATAGCAGCACCAGCACACGGTTCTGACAGCAATCTGCTGATCCAGTTGGTTAAGAAGCACCATTGACAGCAGGGAAATGATGAAGCAGATGCACATTGTGGTGACAAAAACAAGATATGCATGTTTGTCCTTTGTGTATATAAGCAGTGCGTTACTCGACTGCTGTCAGATCAGTGTACTGGTGCCGCTAAGTTTCAAGAAAGGTTCCTGCTATTTGTTGGCACCTCAGTCCTCCCCTAACATGGTGAACGAGTGGATTCAACTGGGCCATTGGAGTCTGTACTCTAGCCTCTCTTTACATATATTGAACTCTATGGTGGAGACAGAGACTGAACTGAATTGTTTGTTAAACTGAATACAAACTGTTGTTTTGTTACTCAAAGTAAAGTAGATTTCATTTAATTTAAAATGGTGTCTCGAGTGTTCCCCAGAAGCCACCTGGTTTGCTTTCCTGTCAAACGGTTATATCTTCCAATCCAAATTTAAGAATCCTGCCATCATTACAAAAAGCCATCTGCTACCAACACCCCTCCTCCCAATTTGATCCTGTGCTCCCTCCTGATTCAATCCCTGTGCCCCCTCTGGCATCATAGAAACCTGCCTGCTGCCTAATAGCCCTCCCTCCTCTGATTCAATCCCTGTTCCATCTGCCATCATCAAGGAAACCTGCCCACTGCCAACTAACACTCCTGCTATGATCCCTATGCCCTCACCAGCATCAGAGAAACCCACACGCTGCCAAATAGCACTTGTCCTAATGATTTGATCCCCTCCTGAAATTATCCTCATTCTGCCTGCCTGCTGCCAAATGGCCCTCCCCTTTCTGATTAGATCCCTGTTCCACCTGCCAGCATCACAATAATCTGCCTGTGCCAAATAGCCCTACCCCTCCTGATTTGATACCTGTGCCTCTGCTGGCATCAAAGAAACCCTCCTGCTGCCAAATAGCTCTCCCACTCCTAATTCAATCCCTCTTCCACCAACTAGCATCACAGAAACCTGCCTGCTGCAATATAGCCGTCCCCATCCCCATATGATCCTCATTCCACATGCCAGCATCACAATGGGTGGATTTCTGTGATGCTGCCAGTGAACATTTCAAGATTAGCAAGAACTAGAACATGAGGGGGAAGAACTGGAACATGAGGCAGCACAGTTACAAACTTGCTGGAGGTAGATTCTAGATGGAAGCCAGAAGGCACTTCTTCACAGAGAGAGAGAGAGTGGTGGCAAGGTGGAATGGCCTAACACAGGAGGTCGTAAACCAGAAAACTGTCAGTGACTTCAAGAGTAGGTGCAACTGAGTTAAGGAGAGAGTAAGAATGTCTGGGGGTGGGATGGAGCTACAGGTAAAGAAATAAATGGGCTCCGCATCGGCCAGACTCAATAGACCATAAGGTCTTCTACTGCTGGCCAATTCATCAAGTCTTCAGGGCAGAGGGTTGGAAGGAGAAGGAATGTATGGGGGAGAAGCAAGGTCACAGCCAGGAGAGCATATGCAAGAAGGCAGTCTAACCAGTAGAGGTTTTAGCTGGGGGTAGGGAGAAAGAGTGGGGGGAGGGGTCAGAGTTTCTGAGGTGGTAGGTGACAGGAGACCTTTTGGCAGCATCTGGAAACCAGTGTTCTTTTCCTACATAAGAAATACTATAAGCCTACAGTGTACTTTGAACCTAAACAGCTTGATCCAGCAGCATTTCACCAATACCTGTATCTTATAAAACAAGAAAAAACACGCACAATCTCAGATATAATAATGCTATTTATTAACACCCAGTGTGCTAGTGCAGAACAACTTTTGTGCTTCAAAGCTTCCTGACGCTTCTTTTGAGAGCTGCAAGTATTAGAAAACATATTTATTAAGTTATTTGTTTATTTTATTGTGGTTTATTTATTTTATTTATGTATTTATGTATTTATTTATTGTGTTCAGAGGACCATTGAGCTCAAGAGCCTTTTGTCAAAGGTGTCCAAGTCTATCAAGTTGCATACGACAGCAGAACAAGTTAAATTTGACAGCAGATCCATACAGTGCAATAAACAACAGGTATAGCAATAATTATCATATCATAAGGAGCATTGAGTTAACAACAGACTTCTGCAATTGCAGGAGGCACCAACATGGATGCAAGCTAATGCAACTAGCAGGTACAGTTTAGGAACACATGCAGTGCAGTTTCTGGAAAAGGTGAGCATTGACTTGGGCCTTACAGGAGGAGATGTGGAGGAGAGCGGTGATGACTGTGAGCAGGGAGTTCCAGACTTTGACTGCTCTAGGTGCAGAGGAGCACTGGTCAAGAGTAGTTTTTCTGAATGGCAGGAGGAGTTTCTGATACGCCATCAATTCAGTTATATACTCGCGCATGACTGGTAAGAAGAGGTTACAGACACAATAGCAGCATTTGACCAAGAAGAGCCCTCTTGCATAGAAGGGATTCCTTGAGGTTAACTCATAGATGGAAAGGAAGGCAGTTGTTGGCAAGTATAGATCACAGCAGTTAGAGTCTGGTTTCATATAGAGTGCAAACCTGCAGGCTTGGTTGAACACTACCGAGATTCTTTCAAGTACGGTGTTACTGGCTGCAGAGTAGACGACTACACAATAGTCAGTCTTTGAAATGATGAGGCTGGATGCTAGGAGGTTTTGTACTTCAGGGGTGTGTTTGTGTTTGTTGCTGTGTAGCAAGCCAAAGTGTTGGTGGATATGTTTGACCTTGGAGTCAGCATGAGATGTGAGGGATAGGGTTACATCAAGTTGTACACCCAGGTACTTTAAGACCTAGACTTGTTCACTGGGGTCTCCGGCTGGTATTGTGATATGCAACTCAGGGACACCCTTCAGGTTCCCCAACAAAAGGAGTCAGCGGTAAGTTCTTTTTTGTTAAACAAAAATATTACTGGGCACAGCAAATGTTCATTTACGGTGTGAAATTGCTTTAGTTTAGGAGCCGCTACTGACCGTGCTGAAACCCCAAGGGTCCATGGCTCAACTCTGTAGAAAAATCCATTTATTTTATATAATTTCTGTGGTGAAAAAATGATCCCCAGCAATTATACAAAATAAAGTATGGTTAGGTGGTAGTAAAGAGGATTTTACATTCCCCCCAAGGTGGGATGCCTTAATAAACCCCTTGAGCTTCGCTATCAGGGTTTATGTGACATCCCACCCATCGGGGAGGGGTAAAATCCGTGTTATAACCACCTACCCAACCATTATTCTCTATATCTTGGTTAATTTACTTACTTGATCCAATATCCTGCATAAAGTTTTAGTAGGAATCACAGCTGTGGCTAACTGAGGTCTCTGAGGACCATTCAATATCCAATGTTTCAGATCAACAAAAGGAGTCCGCTTTGTTTCAAGCTCCACCACTGTCTTTTTTGACTTTCTGACAATTATTATTTAAAAATGAAAGATTAGCTGCACAGTAATATAACTTAAAATTTGGTAATGCCAGGCCCCCTTCCTCCTTTGATAGGAACAGCTTCTCCAATTTCAAGTAAGGACATTTCCCTTGCTACAGAAATCTTTTTAGACTTAAATCAAATTTTTTAAAGACTAGCTTGGGTATCACTATCGGGATGGTCTGAAACAAAATTAAGAATCTGGAAGTAGGTTCATCCTTATTGACACTGGATCTACCAATCAGAGTCATAAGAAATAGCTTCCAATGTTTCAGTTCTATCTGGACTTTTTCCAATAATAGGACAAAATTTATATCATATAGGTTAGTCAGGTCCTGGTCCAACATGACCCCTAAATAATTAATCTGTTTTACCCTTTTGATTTTTCAGCCTTGGGGTAGTACGACTGGGTCAATATGGTGAACTGATTCCATTAGCCCAGTTTTCTCCCATTTCACTTTGTACCCTGACACTCTGCCAAATTCCGTAGTGACATTAATAACATGGTTATAACTCATATTCATATTATTAGTAAATAAAAGCGCATCATCCCCATATAAGCTTATCCAATGTTGTATATTGCCTGTTTTAATGTTCATTATTTCTAATATTAATTGCCAGAGGTTCAATTGCTAACGCGAACATTAGTGGGCAACCCGCTCAATACCCCACTGGAGACAGACCTCACCGGAAATATTTATTGGTTTGGATCCTCACCACCAGGTCCAAATATAGAACACTAATCCAAGCTCCAGACTTTGGACCAAATCCATATTTGGCCAGAACGGATTTAAGATAGTGCCATTCAAGCCTATGGAAGGCGTTTTCCGCATCAATTGACAGAAGGGAAAAATCAGAATTTTATAAATATATCTATGATGTTAATAGTTCTTCAAAAATTCATTTTGATCCTCCGGCCATTAATAAATCCATTCTGGTCCTCATGAATTAGGTCTGGAAGAACGTTTTCTAACCTGGTGGCTAGGACCTTCGCCAATATTTTGGCATCAGCATTCATCAATGATATAGGTCTGCATGAACTAGGTAACAAAGGGTTTTTATCTTTTTTCTTGAATAATAGTATTCTAGCTTCCTTAAATAATTTGGATAAAGAGTTATTTTTAATATTTTCAAAATGTGTTTTCAGGTGCACTGTCAATATTGAAGCATATTGTTTATAAAAGTCAAATGAAATTCCATCAGGTTTGGGAGCTTTAGCTGGCGCTAGTGTTTTAATTGCTGATAAAATTTCCTGTATGGCGATGTCCGTCTCCAGCAGGGTGTTTTGAGCTGAATTAATCCTAGGGGTATTTAGATTGTCTAAATATATAGTGTATGGAGACCCATTGTTACACATGGAAATCCACCTGAGTCAAAATGTTGTTACACCACAGTAGAAAATTCTTAGAATGCTGCATCACATTTTGGCTGGTTTTCAAAGCTCTTGAGACAGCTTTCTCTTTAATGGAAAAAACACCGTGCACTGCTCATTATTTAAACAGTGAATACTGTGACAGGATGGTGGTGACGTTTTTATCCCCCCAAGGTGGCTGAGGACCGTGTAAAATTGGTGGAGGATACTGTGTCTGTTCACCTTATTTTCACATAACGCTATAATTTACTAACAATGGGTCTCCATAGTCTATATACTATATAAAATACTAGCTGGATGACTGTGCACAACCAACCTGAAATGCCATCTCAGGCTTCTGATTCCATGGGATCTCTTAAGCTTCGCTCTCAAGGTTTAACGGAATCTGAACCCTTCGGTGGCAGAACAGGCTGGTTGCGCACAGTCGCCCAGCCAGTATTCTCTATATAATAACTGGGTTTCTTTTTTCCATAGGGAAACCCATGGTGTAATTTACCGTTATAAAGGAGTGTTTATAACGGCAAACATGCATTGGGTTTCCCTCGCTCCACGCATGCACAAATCGCAGCTCTTATATTCAGACCATTGGCTGTCTTTCCTTGCCCACAGAGACTGACCTGCCACTTGAACACTTTCCAGTATGTGATTTTAAAAAAACTAAACTACTGGGATAAAAAAATGAAACTTTCAGCAGGCGGATGAAATAAACACAGATAGAAACATTTAGGTAAATAAATGAAGGCAACCCCAAGACTGCACTGAAACATAATTGGAATGTGGCCACATACAGACATCTCTTATTTTATATAATTGCTGTGACAAAAAGGAAACCCAGCAATTATATAAAATAAAATATGGGGTGGTGTGTAAAACTTGAATTTTACACACACCCTTGGTGTTGGATGCCTAGATAAACCCCTTGAGCTTCAATCTTGGGGTTTATGTGGCATCCAACACCTCGAGTGTGTGTAAAATTCTTTTTACACACAACACCCTGTATATTATTCTGTATGTATTTAATTCCTGACTATTGCCATTATGTTCTGATGTATATGATTCTTGATAGTATTCCTTAAAGACATTGTTAATTTCTGTCAGGTTGTTTATTATCTGACCGTCCCGGAACCTTATACAGTTAATGAACTGTTATTTTCCTCCTGCTCCTTTTTAGCTGCCATACCAGCATTGTGTATGGCTTATCAGCCATCACATATTATATTATTTTAGTATATCGAGCAGCTGTTGCTCTGCTTCTTCAATTGGCATCTTATTGTATTCATTTCTATGTTCCAGTAATTGCTATAGATAAGCAGGATCCAATGTATGACTATGAGTAGCTTCTGTTTGGGCTATTAAGGCCTCAAGTTCTTTCATTTTATGATTTCTATTTTTTTTTTTTACATCTAGTGCTATGAGCTATCGTGGCACCCCTAAACCTTATCCATTTTTACATGTCTCTGTTGAACTAATAGAGCACAATTTAGAGATCATAAGAAGTCACCAATAAACTGTATAAAAAGGAATTCTCTCAAAAGATTTCAGAGAAAACAGGGGCAGAGAAAATGTAATAAAACTGAGTGTCGCTCTAGAACTGGGACACTCATCGGGGGGTAGGGTATACAATTCATATCACTAACTATAATCTTGTAGCTTATTCCATTTCAGATATCAGGTACACTGAATTTGGTTCAACAGGCTCAGTACACAATATTTGTTGGGGATTCATGCCACCGGGCTAGGTCAGCTATCAAAACAGCTGAAGCAACACCCATTTGGACCATCGCTCAATGAATTTTTTCATTCTATTTTGCACTTGGTGTGTCAACTTTTCCTTTTCCCATATGTCCACAATAAGTTGTTTCCACTTAGTACCTGTTGGAGGTTCTGGCTTAACCATTTATGCATGACTGCTTTATTCACAGCAGCCACACCAATATACCATATATAAAGAGCATTAGCTGCCATTACCCCATAGACGGTAGTTCCAGCACCGTATTATAAAAATATATGGGGTTAGTGACCTCAAATAAGGATTCAATACCTTGCATCACTTCTTGTCTAAAATTGTATAAAACTGGGCAGAAGTAAAAAATATGTGAGTGGGAAGCCTTCCATTCCCCACACCCCCTCCAACACAGAGGGGAGATGGTGGGATCCCACTGATCAGGTTGTTTGGTCCGACTGATCAGATCATTTGGTCTGATCATTGCATGGTGAAGTTCTTCTTCGGGACTCCACCTGGAAGTCCCTCCCCTGCTGAGATGGTCAGCTACCACCCTTTAAGGGGATTGTCTCCAGAGGGACTCCTGGCAGTGGCTGATCTGTCTAGTGTAGACTCTATCTGTAGAAATATTGAAATATAGAAGTTGACGACAGATAAAGACCGCAAGGCCCATCCAGTCTGCCCATTTCTTTTCCTACCTTATGAATGTGCCTTAGGCCTTTGCTCTGTCAATGGCCTATCTATTCATACTCATCTGTATTGCTCCCTTATTCCTATCCCATGTCTGTTTGAAGCCCTGCACAGAGGCCATTCCATGCATCCACCACCCTTTCTGTGAAAAAGAACTTCCTCACATTACCCCTTAATCGGCCTCCCTCTAATCTCATGCTGTGTCCTCTTGTCCTGCTATTTTTCTTATATTGAAACATGTTAGATTATTTCACCGTGTTAATGCTCTTAAGGTGTTTGAATATTTCAATCATATCACCTCTCTCCCTCCTTTGCTCTAGGGTATACATATTGAGTTCAGTTAATCTGTCCTCATTTGTTTTCTGATGCAGTCCCTGCACCATTTTGGTTGCCCTTCTCTGGACTGCCTCAATATGGTTAATGTCCTTGTGAAGATGTGGCCTCCAGTACTGCGCACAGTACTCCAGATGGGGCCTAACCAGTGTCTTGTAAAGAGGATTATTAACTCCCTCTTCTGACTTGTGATACCCCTACTAATACACCCCAACATCCCTCTAGCCTTACCTCATGCTTTAGAGGTCTGCTTGAATGATTTCAGGTCGTCAGTGGTGATGATGACGCCCAAGTCTCTTTCTTCCCTTGTGACTGCCAGCAACTCCCCTCCCAGCCTATAGGTGGCACCAGGGTTTCTCTTCCCTATGTGCATGATCTTGCACTTCTTTACGTTAAACTCCAGTTGCCACTCTTCTGACTATTTTGCTAGTTTATCCAGGTATCTTCTAATTCTGCCCACCCCATCTGGATCATCTACTCTGTTGCAGATCTTGGTGTCATTTGTAAACAGACAAACCTTACCCTCCAGTCCATCTGCAATGTCACTAATGAAGATATTGAAGGGGAATGGCCCCAGGACTGATCCCTGAGGTACCCCACTTGTGATCTGCATCTCTTTTGACTGTATACCATTTACCACCACTCTCTGTTTTCTGCCCGTCAACCAGTTTGCCACCCAGTTGACCAATGTCTGACCCACCCTGAGCCTACCCAGATTATTAATCAATCTTCTACGTGGAACAGTATCAAAAGCTTTGTTGAAGTCAAGGTAGGCAACATCAACTGCTCCCCCTTGGTCCACCACTCTGATTACCGAGTCAAAGAAATCTATAAGATTTGTTTGACAGGACCTTCCTTTTGTAAACCCATGCTGTCTTGGATCCTGTGCTCCTGTGGATTCCAGGTGTTCCACTATCCTTTCCTTAAGGAGTGTCTCCATAATCTTGCCCACTACTGAGGTAAAACTGACTGGTCTGTAGTTCCTTGCCTCCTCCCTGTTACCACTCTTGTGGAGCGGGATCACATGAGCCCTTCTTCAGTCTTCTGGGACCTCTCCTGTGCTCAGAGACTCACTAAACAGTTCTGATGATGGCTCTGCTAGTTCCACCCTTAGCTCCTTTAGTACCCTGGGATGTATGCCATCATGTCCCATTGCCTTGTCCACCCTGAGCTTATTGAGCTCTTGTAGGAACCTTTCTTTTGTGATGGGACTAGTGCACCCCCCCCCCCGTGTCCATGGTGCAGAGCTGTGGGCCCTGTCCTACCTTCTCTTCAGTAAATACTGACCTTTTCTGCTACTGTGTTTGAGAGCCAAAGTGGTTTCCTTCTTCTTTTGCACTTCCTTTTCTCACTTACACAATGGGATGTTGCTTTAAGTATTGCATCCTTAATGCTTGCCCACTTTGCCTGTACCCCCTCACCTGTATTTCATCTTGTTAGAGCTAGCTTAACTCTGTTGGCCATCTTATCAAAGTCAGCTCCTCTGAAGTCCCATATTTTTGCCTTGGAATGGGATTATTCTGTTCTAGTAGCCCAATTGAACAATACCATGTGATGGTCACTGGCACCCAGGTGACCTTCTACCTGGAGATATGTGATCCTTTCCCTGTTAGTCAGCACAAGAGCTAGGATAGCCCTGTCTCTAGTGGGTTGTTGTACCAATTGTTTGAAGCCCTCCTCCTGCAGGGAATCCACCATATGTCTAGTTCTGGCAGATGTCCTTGCTGGTATTGACCAATCTGTATCTGCATGTTGAAGTCTCTCATTATCAGAACCTCCCCTTTAGCTGTCATGTTTTGTATATCTTCTAATAATAATGTGTCGATGTTCTCCCCCTGGTCTGGAGGCCTGTACACAACCCCAGTTCATATGGCTGTCCCATTTTCTGTTTCCAGGGTGACCCACAGTTCTTCTGGCTCTTTATGTGCATTCTGAATTTTTGTAGCTTTGATATTTTCATTGACATAAAGGGCCACTCCACCCCCACCTTTTTTGCACCTCGGTCTCTTCTGAACAGTACATAGCCAGGTACAGAAGTCTCCCAAGTGTGGTTACTGGTAAATCATGTCTCGCTAATGGCTACTATGTCCATGTGCGGTTGGTGTGGGTGAGACGATGGCCACCTAAAATAGAGTGGTCTCTGAAGCGCTTAACACCATTGAACCAGTCCATTTATGACCCAGATCTTCTCTCTTGAGATTTCCCTGGTTTGATTGTGATCTCAAGGTGATGAAGATCAAGGGTCAGAAGTTGAAGCATTCCTGGCAGAAGACCCGCTCGGAGGGGAACAAACTGGCCTTGTGTGTTCATTAACTTGAGTACTAAAGGGCAAGCGACCATAAGAAGGCAGTGTTCCTGTCCAGGGAGATTGCCACAGGGAAAAACAGACCATCCCAGCTTTTTTGGACTGTGGACAGGTAGTTATATCCAGTTTGTCTGCAGCCGAAAAAAAGCATTTCAACCACATTTTGTGAGGAGTTTGCTCTGTTTTTCTCTGACAGGGTGTCCTCCATCTGGGTGGGGATCCCAACATGTGAGACAAGTTTTGTCTTGCAGTGATCAGCCTGGAAGGAGCAGATGCACTCCATCAGTTTGGGATGAGTTTAAGCCAGTGGAGATGGCCGAGGTCATTGAGCTGATCTCGAAGCTAAAGCAGACTTATTGTGAACTGGACCCAGCCTGACTCACTTCTTGATGAGATGTGTCTGGACTGTTGGCCTGATGTTCACTAGGATTGCCTGGTGTTCAATGTCAGATGGAATCTTTCCAGATGCTTTAAAATAGACTCTGGTGGGACCCCTCCTGAAAAAGTCATCTGTTAACCCAGATGTCCTGGCGAATTACTGTCCTATCTCCAACCTGCCATTTCTGGGCAAAGTTGTTGAGAAACTAATGGTGCAATAGCTTGAGGAGCACCTCATATCCTTTGTTATCTATGAGCCATTCCAATCAGGTTTCAGGGTTAGGCCTGGCACAGAAACAGCATTAGTGAGGGTGCATAATGACCTCTTTAGGGCCAGAGATAGAGGAGACAGGTCAATTCTTGTTCTCTTTGATCTCTCATCATCTTTTGATATTGTGGATCACATTGCACTTCTTGATCACCTTTGAGAGTATTGTGGACACACCAGTTCTGTCTTCAACTGGTTTCAGTCCTCTCTTACTGGCAGAGAGCAGCGAGTAGTGATGGGAAATTTCTTCTCCTCCCCGAGGCCTCTGTCTTGTGGAGTACCTCAGGGTTCAGTCTTGTCACCAATGTTATTTGTGGGTACATGCTTCCCCTGTGACAGCTCACTAGACAATACAGTGTGGGGTTTCACTGATATGCAGATGCTATCTAACTGTATTTGCCTTTTGCCCCAGGAACACACAATGCTGTGGAAGTGATTAACAACTGCCTGGCCAAGATCAACTACTGGATGTCCTCCAGCTGGCTGAGGCTGAACCCGGACAAGATGGAGGTAATGGTGATTGTGCCAGGTCGCGGTCATGATGGGAGTGCCTCTGATGTGGGTACTGGATTAATAATGGGATCCACACCATTGATGGCCTCCCCTAGGGTGTGGGATTTTGACATTGTTCTGGACAGCAGATTGACACTTGAAGCTCAGGTATCATCTGCAGTCAAAAGTGATTTTTACCACTAAATGAACCTCACCAGAATTAAGCCCCTAGCTCTGCCTGAAGACCTGCCATCACTGGCACGTGCCTTTGTGACTTTGAGGCTGGATTACTGCAATGCTCTTTACTTCTGGGTCCCTGAAGGGACCCTCTGCTGAATGCAGCTAATGCAGAATGCTACAGCAAGGTTGCTGACAGGACTGCCAAGGTCCAGCCATGTGACCCCAGTCTTGCGGCTCTGCACTGGCTGCCTGTCAGATGGAGGATCCTCTTTAAGGTGGGCCTGTTCACCTATAAGGCCCTATAAGGGCTGGGCCCTGGTTACCTGGCTGATCGCCTAACACTTGTCTCCTCAGCCCATTCCCTCTGTTTCTCAACCCAGGGCCTCTTTGACGTTCCCAGGGTCAGGCTGAAAACATCCAGTGACCATGCCTTTAGTGTTGCTGCACCAAACGTGGGAGGAGACAGAGATACTGGGGGGGGGACCCTTACCGATCGGCGGGTCTGGGGAGAGGGGAGGCATCACTGGCAGAAGGAGGGCTAGCAGGGAGAAGAGGTACCGGAAGTGGAAATCACAGTAGAGAGAGAGAGAAGCCCTCAGCTCCTTAAGATGGAGAAAGCACCGGGCCGGATAAATTGCATCCCAGAGTGCTGAAGGAACTTTGGATGTCCTGGAAACCCTGGTGAAGATTTTCACCATCTCTCTGAGGACAGGTGGATGCCCCAGGACTGGAAGGTGGCATAGTGCCTATCCACAAGGGCGGATCAAGGAGGTGGAGAACGACAGGCCTGTCAGCCTGACATCGGTGGTGGGCAAGGTGATGGAGGACATTGTCAAGGAGAGGCTGGGGGGGAACTGGAAAAGTCAGGGTGCCTGGATGATAGACAGCATGGATTCTTCCTGGGGAAATCGTGTCAGACAAACCTTGTGGAGTTCTATGACTGGGTGACGAGTGCCTTGGACCTGGGTAGACCAGTGGACGTCCTCTTTCTAGACTTCAGCAAGGCATTTGACTCTGTTCCTCACATGGGCCTGTTGGATAAGCTGGGAGAAATGGGGGTGGGGAACCAGATGATCAGATGGATAGGCAATTGGCTCCAGGATCAGACCCAGAGGGTCGTAGTTGGCAGGATAGTTTCATCCCCAAAGAGGGTCATTAGTGGGGTCCCACAGGGATCAGTCCTTGGGCCCCTCCTGTTCAACGCCTACGTCTCTTACATAAGGACAGGAATCAGAAGGGAGATGAGTCTCTTTGCGGATGACTCAAAACTGGGGGCAGTGGTGGATGGGGAGGAGGGGAAGGTGGCCCTACAGGGGGAACTGGAGGCTCTGGAAAGATGGTCTAGAAAGTGAAAGCTGATGTTCAATGCAGGGAAATGCAAGGTACTCCACCTGGGGGCCAGAAACCCAGGCCAAGTGTACACCCTGGCTGGGGGAATGCTACAAGTCTCGATGGCTGAGAGGAACCTGGGGGTGGTGGTAGATGTCAAGATGAACAACTAAGAGACTTGTAGGAGGGCAGCAGCCAAGGCCAACAGGATGCTGGAATGCATCGCTAGGGGGATCACCTCCTGAAGGAGGGAAGTGATACTCCTTCTGTATAACTGCTTGGTGAGGCCACACCTTGAGTACTGCATGCGGTTTTGGAGACCACACTTAAAGAGGGACATTAAACTCCTGGAGAGGGTCCAGAGGAGGGCAACCAAAATGATTTGGGGCTTGGGGGACAGGACCTATGAGGAGAGGCTCAAAGAGCTAAATATGTACACATTGGAAGAGAGAAGGGAACGGGGGGACATGATAGAGGTCTTCAGGTACATAAAGAGAGTAAATAGGGGAGGAACAGTCAGGGTGCTTCGAAGGAAGGAGGAGGGTGCCACTAGAGGGAATGGGTGGAAGCTGGAGGGGAGAAGATTCAGGGGAGAAAGGAGGAGGTGCTACTTCACTGAGAAGGTGGTGGAGCCATGGAATGCACTGCCTAGGTGGCTGGTGGAGGCAGAGATGGTAGAGGGGTTCAAGAGGGGGTGGGACAGGTATAGGGGAAGGGTTCTGGAAGCAAAATCCAATGCAGCAAGAATATCCAGAACTGGGAAGGGAGAAGCCAGAGAAGGTGAGGGGGGCAGCAAGGTCAGCACCCAGGGTGGGGGCTGACCAATCGAGCAGACTCGAAAGACCGTTAGGCCTATACTGCTGGCATTTTAGTATGTTAGTATGTAACCCTCTGGAACACTTTTCCAGCTATAGTCAGGGATGCCCCAATATTCAAGCAGTTTAAATGGGGCTAAAGGCTTATCTTTTTCATCTAGCAACCACTGGTGAGGATGGTTGATCGGGGATAAACTGATAAACTTAGTTCTGACATGCTGAGATATATTTTATGTATTGAATTATTTTAACTGTATGTTGTATTGTACTGTCCCTATTTTGCTGTACAGCACCAGAGCCTCAGAAATTGGGTGCCAGATAGATAAAATGTGCCGTGCCTTGCCATTAAGCTTGTAATTGGGGGGTAGGAAAAAAAATAACTTTGACCTTCCACATATATCCCTGCCACTGGGGGGAGGAGGTCACCCCAGATGAACCCTTCCAAATTTTTTAGTCACTCCACTTGTATAAGGTGGAAGTCTGCTTCCTCCTTCCATTTTGTGATGAGAGGTGCCGTGGCATCCACCACATGAGCATTATAAAATTGGTAAATTTGTGAAATAGTTCCCTTGGGTTTTGAAATGGACACTATAGCTGCAAGCTGTGGTCTCTGGGCAGTAGTTAGTGCTAAATGATGTTGCTGTCTCAGCTGAGTATAGCTATAGGTCTGATTTTGCATATAATGAAACATATCAGTGCAGGTCCATCCAAAGACCTAACAACATTCCCCAAAGGAAAGGATGGCATCTCCCCTCAACAGTTTTGCAGGGCATTGTACCACCCCCAGCCTGTTGTCCGTACCATGCATCAATAGTGCCTGGTAAAAATTCTGAGGACCTAATAAACCAGCAATAATGCCAGATTGCTATACTAACCCGGGGGTATTTTTTAAAGCAGTCCCAGGCTTGGAGAGTGACCGGAACTTCAGTGAAGAGGACTTGGATGTCTGGCTGAGCCTGTGGGAATCAAACAGGAGAGATCATATTAGTCGGCCAGAACTGGGCTTTATTCCATGTCCTGCAAATGAAGGGTGTGTGGTCCATAGTAAAGCCCATCTAATCTGGTGTACCACATGTTCTGTAAACTCTGGGATAGCCCTTCCTCCCCACTGCTTCCCAGCCAGGAGGAGTGCTCTCCATACCCTTGGCCTCCTATTTGCCCAAATTAATTTGGCTATCTTCCCCTGTACCTCTACAAACCACTTCCTACTCAATAGTGTTGGTGCACATTGAAATACACAGAAAAATCTAGGGAGAAGATTTTTTTTTTACCACCTGTAAGCGAGCATACATTGAGAGGGGTAATATCGACCATTGTGTTACATCTTCTCCTAGTTGCTTAAGCAAAGGGGCGTAGTTATCCAGACACAGATATCTATTGATAGTTCTTAGACTGATACCCAAATATCTAAGGCTTGTTAGGTCCCATTTCATTGGGAATTGTTGTCGAATTCTTTGGGGGGGTGTATAATGGAACTTCAGTATTTCACTTTTTGTGGGGTTAAGGATACAACCCAAAAGGGTGGAGAAGGTTTTTATCATATGCATTAGCCTAGGTAGAGAGAGGTCTGGGTCTCAAAGTATAGTAGCCCATCATCCGTGTACAGAGCAATTTTATGCTCCTGTATACAGAGTTCCATCTCTGTACTTCTGGGTCCTGCCAGATCAACTGACCCAATGGCTTAATATACAGGACAAAGAGCAGGGTGAGAAAGGACACCCCTGCCTAGTGCCTTTACCCAAATTAAACACTGATGAGATTATACCATTCATTCTCACATAGGCCTGGGGGGTTGTACATAACCTCATTATTGTGCCCAAGAATATCTCCAAAAACCCAAACCCGGCAAGGACTCTATACAAAAACTTGCAATCCACATGATCAAAAGCCTTTTCTGCATCTAAACTCATAATCAGAGCTGGTGTTGTAGTTTTGTTAAGATGGTCTATAATGTGGAGAGTGCAGTGGACACTAGCTGCTGCCTGTCGCCTGACACAAACCCTGTCTGGTCTCTATTAACTATACTAGGGATTATATGCTCCAATTGTTAAGCTAAAATAGCTGTTAAGAATTTATAATTGACATTAAGAACTGAAATAGGTCAATAGGAGGAACAGAGGGAAAGATCCTTGCCAAGTTTGGGGTATAACGGAAACCACTGCCTGTCTCCACGAGGTGGCAATACAGAGCCATCCTCCATTATCTCTTGATATGCTGAACTTACAGTAGTATTGGGACCACCTTGTCTCTAAATTTTTTATCTGATTCGGCCGAGGATCCATCCGTACCCAGACATTTCCCAGTTTTACTTGTTTCTATGACCACAAAGATTTCTGACTCTAAAGTTGGACACCCATGCACCTTATTTTATGCCTCCAATAGGTGGGATAATTTTAATTGGTCAAGAAAGGGCTGCATCTGGTCTATACCAGGTCTGAGTTGCTGTCTATATAATTTCTTATAAAAGACTGTAAATGCCTCAGAGATATCCTCCATACAGCTCACTTTATTTCCCGTCTGCGGATGGATTTCACAAGTTATTTGGGCTCGTGCCTGCCTTGCTCAAAGAAGTAACACCAAAAGTTTCAATGCCCGCAGTCCCCCCCATAATATTTTTGCTTTAAAAACTGTATATTTCTTTCTACCTTAAGATCTTACATCTTACATCTGGTTATTTTCTGAGTTTTATCATATCTTTTTCTCTATGTCTATTTAAGTTTGCCTGTTGCAATTTCTCTCAATTTCACTTGCATGGACAACCCATAATTATTCTATGGGAGATAATACCCCTCGCTTAGCAATCCCAAGGGCAAGAAACAGAGCTGGGGAAATGTCTTTCAAATACTAAGCAGCAAGGGCCTGGAATAATTTCCCCAGCCATTGGCGAGATCAGTTTAAACAACTTGTTAAACCAAAATTATATGTTTGTCATTGCCATTGAGAGGCCTGAGGATATAGTTAAAATCACATTGATACCATGACGTTATTCATGTTTTTTGCAAGTCATTTATGTGATCTATTTGTATTAATAATTATTCCATTTCTGTGATTGTGTCTGGAATGTATGTAGTAATAGGATTTTCCGGAACTTAGTATGTATTAACAGGATTGCCATGAAAACATTTGGCCCTGTGGCAAAAAAATGCCTGTATAAATAAAGTTGTTTTACTATTACTACTACTAAGGCCTGTGTATTTGAGCTTTTAAGTGTCTCTGTTTTTCCTGCCTCTGTCTTTTTCTGGCCACTGCAGTTACCATGAGTTTATCTCATACTATAGCGTTGATCATATCCCGTAACATCCCTTAACTGATCTCTGAAGCAGAATTATCCTGAACAGCCTGAACAATTAAGTTAGGGACCTGTTCCAGTATTTCTGTATCATTTAATAAAGACAGTCTCCAGAAAGCTGTCTTACTAGGGAGCGGGAGATCAACATGTAATGTAATAAGGGAATGGTCAGAAAGGACCATTAGGCCAATGTTACATCTCTTTGTTTGAGACACCACTTCTCTAGACAAAAAAGTAATTTAGCCTAGAATACATACTGTATGATGGGTGGGGGAATAGTATGTATATGCAGGAGTTGGTCCCTTCAAATACCTCCAAGCATCCTGCAGACACAGCTTGTCCAAGAGGCCCATCTGGCTACTTTATAAGACTTTCTAGGAATATGAGAAGTATTGTCTAGCTTTGGATCTAAAGCAATATTCCGATCCCCTGCACAAAGCAATAAACCCTCCACCTTCTCAGAAATCTGCAGCAGTACCTTATGGTAGAAATCATAGGGGGAGTCGGGGAGGGGGCATATAACGACTCCAGAGTGAGCATTTGTCATTCACTCTCCCTTTAAGGATGACATATCTACCCTCAGTATCCTTAACCCTGTCCACTATCTCAAACAGGATATGATTTGGGACAAAGATGGCCACCCCTTCTGCCTGCCAGTTTTGCATGAGGAGGAAAAGACCTCCCTATAGCCAAATCCCACCAATTTTTAGTACTCCATCTCAGACAGATGAGTCTCCTGTAGGAGCATGAAAACCACCTTTGGTTGCTTTATATACACTGGGATCTATTTCCTTTTTATTGGGCCCGTCAAACTGTTCATATTAATCAATAAGATATTAGAATCCATAATTCTGAATATGTTCACTCTGTTGTAAAGCTGCTATGTACACCCCTGCAAACGGGTGCAAAGCCCCCCTTCCTCTCCCCAGACAGGTTTCTGAAAGCCATCAAACCTAGTGCCCCAAACATTAAGAAACAACAAATAAGAACATTTTAAGCAATCGACAATGAAGAGTCTAAGCCTACTTCCAAGGCTGGAAAACAATGACATACAGTATGTTCCCTGTCTCCAGATGAGTGAGGTATACCCTTCACCCCATGCAGAGTTGTAGTGGTGCCACATCTCCCAATCATGGAAGCCACTATAAGTAGAGTGTGCTGAGCAGGAGTATCCAAACAATTCTCTATCTTCAGCGGGTAGCCCATGATGAAAAAAAATATATTCCACAGCCAGAACAGCCACTCCAGTTTGGTCATTGTGCCCCACCTCCCTCCCCCAGGAATCTCTGACAATGTACACAGTGTTAACACAGATCCCTTTCCACCCCAAAGGTAGTGAATTGTAGTGCTTATCTGCCTTAGCTCAAAGAGAGGACTAGCAGGCTGTAAACTTCTATTCAAACCAGCTCCATGCCACATGTCTGTAAGGACAGAAGAGGGTGGATCTCCTTTCAGCCCAGGTAGGTAGGCTGCTGTCTGGTTGATCGTGTGCTTGTGTATATGCCACAAAGCTGAACCCACCACTGGTCCAGTATATCCCCCGAGTGGTGGGTCCTGTAATCCAAAGGGCCACTCCCACAGGCCATTAAGGAGGCCAGTACCGGACTTACTAGAACATTTGTCAAAAGGCATTGGGATAGCTACACTCCCATCCATGCCACCTTACAGCATACAGTGGCTGTCCATCTGTGGTATGTGTCCAGGATCTGTTCTGTTCAGGAAGAGAAGGACAGCTATTCCTTTATCTAATGCATATAGAGGGATATCCCTCTGTATCTCTCCTCAGTGAGCAAAAGTTCTAGGGCTGTATACACTATACATCCCTCCATATAATGTCCCAGCATCAACTCCCATCTCTCACTGTGTTTTGTAGGGTAGGTTATAATCTGCCTCCCCTCCTCAATTACGCTCTCTTTGTCAGGACACAAGCAGTTTTGTTCACTAGGCAGTACTGAAGGTTTCCTTAAAGTGCATGGGATCCCATACAGGCAATAGATGAATATCACCTCCTTGAGGGAGAGCAAAACGGTGAGAAAAAGTGAGGAGATCTAAACAAGACACCCTCATCAGGAACGCAACGTTAACCTTGGGGACCATGATTTAGGTGCCTGTGGCCCTCGAATGTGAGGTATATTAAGTTTGGCCATCCTCAGTCGGGGGTGTCCTAGCAAAACTGTAATAGGATATGGAGTGCCCCCAACTCTTCATAAGGCTCAGCCCTCAATCAGGTCAGACTTATTCTATGGGTCATACAGTATAAAAAAAAAACTTTACTTCAACTTATATAGCAAAAATACAAGTAATGTTCCAGTTTCTAATTTGGGAGGCTGTGCTTATATTGCCCTGCTGCATCCATACCATGGCTGTCCGCACTGTATTACCTGGTGTATTAAGAGGCCACTGTGCCTTGAAGAATGTAAGTGCATATAAGGTAAACATACATTACCCACAGTCTGGCAATTTGGGCTCTCAAAGTGCTGTTCCATAACTGAGCATGTTTTGTCCAGCTAGAGTTCTAATGCCAGACTCCTCAGGGTGGTGCTCCGTGAGGTACAGCTGATTCCACTGGTTTCATCCTGGTGTGCAGTAATGCCCAAATGTCCTCAAGTGTCTGTTGTGTTGTGTCCCATCTTTCGGCTCTGAAAGATCCCCAAGGGAGCTGCTGACCTTGAATAGAAAGGTTCCTGGTGTTAGGCCCAGATGATGTCATAGATCTTTTCTTCAGTGGAACTCCTCGAGACTAGAATGCCTCTTCTGCCTCCGTTGGAGTGTAATACACCTGGGGTCTGTCCTCCAAATAGATCCTCATCTTAGCAGGGTAAGGCATCTGGAATTGTATCTGTTTATTTTTTAAAGCTTTCATAATTGTACTGCAGTTTAAGGTGCTGGATTTTGGGGGGTAGTCCTGATCCAGGAAAATGCATTCACCATTATGAGAAATCTCTCCCTTATGCCAGACCTGCCTCAAGACCTCCTCTTTGGTCTGAAAGCTTGCAAACTTCATAATTATTGGCCAAGGTCATGCTGAGGGATCCATCAGCCTTGGCTATAGGGGTCAGTGTGCCCTCTCAATGCGGACCTCCATGGTTGGGAGGGTGAGGGCCAGTATATCTCATAGATCATAGATCATAGACTTTGACAGCAGATAAGGACCGCTAGGCCCATCTAGTCTGCCCATTTCCCTACCTAAAGGATAGGCCGCAGATCCTAGTTAACCAACAGCCTATTTCTTCCTACCCCCCACAAGAATTGCCTTATGTCTGTCCCATGCATTCTTGAATTCTCCCACAGTTTTAGACCCCATAACCTCCTCAGGAAGGCTGTTCCATGCATCCACTACCCTCTCTGTGAAATAATACTTCCTCACATTGCCCTGAACGCCCTCCTTCTATCTTTAAATTGTGTCCCCTTGTTCTTGCAAGTCTCTTTTTCTGAAAGATGCTACCCTCTTGGACTTTGTTGATTCCACTGAGGTGCTTAAAGTTTCTATCATGTCCCCTATCCTTCTTTCCTCAAGGGTATACATATTAAGCTCCTTTAGTCTCTCCTCTAATGCTTCTCTTGCAGACCCTGCACCATTTTAGTTGCCCTCCTCTGGACTGCCTCTATCCTGTCTATGTCCTTGCGGAGGTGGGGTCCCCAGAACTGGACACAGTACTCCAGATGGGGTCTCACCAACTGTCTGTACAGAGGGATAACAACTTCCTGTTTTCTGCTGATGATGCCTCTCCCTATACATCCCAGTATACCCCCAGCCCTCCCTACTGCCTTCTCACATTGCTTGCTAACCTTAAGGTCATCTGATATGATTACCCCAGGTCCTTTCCTTTTTTGTTGTTGTTACTACCTCCCACCCATTGTGTATTCTTCCCTGGGTTCTTGTTTCCCAGGTGCATTGTTGCACTTCTTTGCATTGAATCCTAGCTGCCATACTTGACCATTCCTCCAACCTTGCCAAGTCCTTTTCATCCTTTCCATGCCTTCTTGTGTATCAACCCTGTTGCAGATCTTTGTGTCATCTGCAAAAGGCATACTTTTCCTTCAGTCCCTCAGCAATGTCACTGATGAAGACATTAAAAGGACTGGACCCAGTACTGAACCCTGCAGTACCCTACTAGTAACCCCTTTCTTCAGGTGGACTCCATTTACAATTACCTTCTGTATCCTGTTGTCCAGCCAATGTTTTACCCAGGCTACCACCCTGGGTCCCACTCCAGGCAGGTTAATTTGACTATTAATCTTTGTGTGGGACTGTGTCAAATGCCTTGCTAAAGTTTAGGTAGGCCATGTCACAGCCACTCCCTGGTCTACTACTTTGGTCACCCAGTCAAAGAAATCTATTAGATTCGTCTGACATGACCTTCCCGCTGTGAACCCATGCTGCCTTGGGTCCTGTGCTCCACTGGCCTCTAGGTACTCAACTATTCTTTCCTGCAGAAGTGACTCCATCACTTTCCCTACCACAGAGGTCAGACTGACAGGTCTGTAGTTTCCTGCCTCTGTCTTGGTCCCACTTTTGTGAAGGGGAATCACATCCGCCTTCCTCCAGTCCTCGGGTACCACACCATCCTCCCATGATTTATTAAAAAGAGTTGCCAGTGGTTTCACTAGTTACCCCCTTAATTCTTTTAGAATTCTGGGGTGAATTCCATCAGGACCCATTGCTTTGTCCACCTTCAGTTTTAGGAGTTCTTGCAGAACCCTTTCTTCTGTGAAAGGATTGGGATCAACCCCCCTATCAAGAGTGCTTCTGTTAATTGGATTAGGCACTCCCTCTCCTCTTTTGTGAATACTGAGCAGAAATATTCGTTCAGTATTCCTGCTTTTCACTGTCCCTCTCTGCCCACCCACTCGTTCATTCTATTCAGCCTCACTATCCCTCCTTTGTCTTTCTAGCCGTGATGTACCTATAAAGGTTTTATCCCTTCTTAACTGAGTTGGCTATCTTTTCCTCAGTTTGGGCCTTTGCTATTCTGGCTTCCCTCCCTTGCTTCCTTCTGCCTTAACTGGTACAGCTCTCTGTCCTGCTCCTTCTGTGTTTCCTTATACTTCCGGAATGCTATCTTTTTCTTCTTGACTTTCACAGCCACCTCTTTTGAGAACCATAGAGGCTTTTTCTTTCGTTTCGATTTGTTTATTTGCTTCACACAAAGACTTGTTGCCTCTGTGATGGCAGTTTTGATAATTCCCCATTGTTGCTCCACACCTCCTTTTAGCCTGTTTGCTAGTGCTTTTCTGAGGCACTCTCCCATCTTGCCAAAGTCAGCCCTCCTAAAGTCCAGTACCCTCACTTTTGTATGGCTTGACTCTGTAGCTGAGTTTAACGTGAGCCACACTGTTTGATGGTCACTTGTCCCCAGATGGCAACCCACTTCTAGATCTGAGATCCTCTCACTGCCCCCGTTTGAGAGTACGAGGTCTAAGCTTGCTCCCTCACGAGTGGGTTCCGAAACTAACTGTCTAATGCCTGCCACCTGTAGAGCATCAAGAATGGCCCTGCTCTTGGATGTGGCTGCAGCAAATGTGCTCCAGTTAACATCTGGCATATTCAGGTCTCCCATCAACAGTATCTCCCCTTTCTCTGCCATTCTAAGAATGCCTTCTCTCATATCCTTGTCCATTCCTTCCCCCTGACATGGGGGTCTGTACACAACCCCTGTGCGGATTGTGGTGCCCTTTCCAGTCTCCAAGGTGACCCACAGTGCCTCCTCTCCTCCCTGTTTACTCTTTTGTTCAGTTGCTTTTATCCCTTCCTTTACATGGAGAGCTACTCCTCCCCCTCTTCTCCCCTGCCTGTCTCTCCTGTAGGTTATGTACCCTGGTATGTTAACATCCCAGTCATGGTTCTCTGTGTACCATGTTTCTGTGACTGCTACGATATCCAGGCATCCCTCTTCCATTAAGGCCATCAGCTCAGGGAGCTTGTTGCCCAGACTACGGGCATTGGTACTCATTACCCCCCATTTCCTGATGGCCTTACTCCCTTTTGCCCCATCCCTGTCCTTCTTGCCTTTGTCACTTTCTCCATTTACCCCTGCCCTTCTCCCTATCGACACCTCTATGTTGGTGTTTGCCGCACTTACTACCATGATTATTTGGGGGGCTAGGATTTTCCTGCTCCTTTCCAGTGCCTCCCCCCTTGGGTAGTTTAAAAGCTTGCCAATGAAGCATTTAAACCTATCACCTAGGATCCTGGTTCCACTCCCGAACAGATGCAGCCCATCATGCCAGTATAGGCTTGCATCACTCCAGGTGGACCCCCAGTCCCCAATGAAGCCAAATCCCTGAGCTCCACACCAGTTTTTCGAATGATATCCTGCAAAAACAGAGCCATGTTGCTAGTCTCAGCCCCCTTGGGCAATCCAGTTAGCTTTAAATTATCCTTTCTAGACCTGGCCTCCAGGTCAATGCACTTATCCTGCAGAGCTTCTGTGTAGTGTAGGAGAGTAGACACTGCCATTCCAAGAGCCTAATCACCAGATTCCCCACTCGAGATTCCACATCATGTATACGGTGTCCAGGCCAGAAAAATCTGTCATAAATCTTATGAAATTTAGCCTTGTTTTCTTTCCTGAATGATTTGATTTTCTGCAGAAGTGTGTCAAAATAGGTCTTTGTTCATTTGTCTTCCCTGCAATCTGTGTCTGAGGCCTGAAGGCTGGGGTCTGCCGGAGAGGGGCTGCGACTCCACTCCTGAGCCAGCACTCGATATCTGGAGACATCCAGTGTAGTTTGCCCTTTTTCTATATGGGACGTGGTCAATTTACCTTCACCTCTTCCCTTTGGAGGCATTTTAACCTTTTTGGAGTGCATAATATGTAGAGAAGAGGTAGTTTTATTCACCGGTTGGGAGGGAGATTTTTCTTTAAGCTGCTGCTCCAGCCATGACATCAACAGTAGTCGCTCTCAGCAATGACTTGAGGGTCAGTGGCAACCTCTCCATTGACATTAAGGATGTTAAAGATGAAGCGGATTTTCCATCCTAGGACTTCATTGATAGAATCCCAAAGACTCCTGGGATTGTTACTAGATTAAAGGATTTTAGGTTGGAGAATTTGCTTTTGGATGTACAAGTGGCAGAGTTACACTGGTTTCTCAACTCTTTGTACTTCTTTAGGACCTGGCGAAAGCCCAATTCTTTGTATGAGGCCAAAGGTTTGTCCCACTCATGGATGAGCGTGAGAATTTTCAAGGTGAGCAGGTGATTAGTGTCTACTCTGACTCTCTTCTTTCATAGTGGTGCAAAGTGGTCACATGCAGTTTGGAATGTCTGTGAGAAGAAGTCAAAGGCAGGTCTGATGTTAGGAATGCCACAGAGGTCAATGTTGGGCCTGGTCCTCTTCAATGTCTTTATTAGTGACACTGAAAAAGGACTGGAAGGGAAGGTTTGCCAGTTCATGGATGACACAAAAATCTGCAAAACAGTAGATACACGGGGGGGGGGTTGAAAGAATGACAGAGGATCTAAAGGAGTTGGAAGAATGGTCCAGAGTTTGGCAGCTAAGGTTCAACACAAAAAAGTGTAAAATCATGCACTTAGGGCACATAAATCCAGGGCAATGTACCAACATGCAGGGGAAATATTAGCAGTCACAAAACAGGAAACAGATCTGAGGAGTATCATTTCTGATGACCTAAAGGTAGCTAAATGTATGACAAGGCAGTGGGGAAGGCTAGCAGAATTCTAGGATTCATAGGGAGGGTTACCACCAGCAGGAAGAGGGAGGTAATAATACCCTTGTACAGATCACTGGTGAGACCCCACCTTGAGTACTGTGTACAGTTCTGGAGGCCATAACTCTGAAAGGATATAGATAGGGTAAAGGCAGTGCAAGGGAGGGCAATCAAAATGGTGCAGGGCCTGCTTCAAATTCACTATGAAGAAAGGCTAAAGGATTTAAATATGCACTCCCCAGAAGCAGGAGGGAATGGGGATATGATAGAAACATTCAAATACTTCACAGTTATAAATGAGGTACAGGAAAGGAACATTCTCCAAAGAAAAAGATGCTCAAGGACAAGGGGGCACACTATGAAGCTGGAGGGGGGCTCAGAGGAAATGTAAAGAAGTACTTCTTCACAAAGAGGGTCATGGATGCTTGGAACAGCCTCCCAGTGGAAGTGGTGGTGGCTAAAATGGTGTCAGGATTTAAGAATTCATGGGATAGTCATAAGGGAATCTTGAAGCAAGGGGTATGTGTGCAAGCTGGAGATCAAGAAGGGTGTGTGGTGGCAATGTGGGTATGGAAACCAACCAGACTAGGTGAACCAAGCGGTCCTATCTGCCATCAACTTCTATGTTCCTAATGCAGTCCAGGTATTGTCAATCAGTATTACAAATGTGGTTTTGAAAAAAGAGAGGTAGCCTGTGGGAGCTGGGGTATGGAAGAGAGAGAGAGAGAGAGAGAGAGAGAGGAGAGATTTGAGAGCTGGGATGGGGGTGAAATGCAGAAGGCTTGGAAGAGCTAGGGTACTGGGTGGGGAGAAAGGGGGGTCTGCAGGAGCCAGGAAGAATGAAAGGAAGGGACAGCAAACATTAAGGGTTGGGATGGGGGTGGCTGAGAGAGACAGTGATACTGCAAAATGCTGAGAGAAACAGGGATATGGGGGTGCTGAAGGAGCTGAGATACTGGATGAGAGAGAGAGAGAGAGAGAAAGGCCCTGCAGGAGTTGAGATTTTGAGAGCTCAAGAAGAAAAATTAAGTGGCTTGAGAAGACAGAGCAGCTGGAGGAAGGGAAGCCATATACAAGTAGGGAGATGGAAAGCAGCCTGATGAGGGATCTGTGAATACCAGAAAAGATAGAATGGTCTGAAGGAACCACTGATACCAAGAGAGGGACAATGGCATGATGGAGCCAGAAATGCAGAGAGAGAGAGGGAGAGAAAATAGGCCGCCCTAAGGGAGCTGGGGTATTGAGTGAAAGATGACTAGAGAGAGCAGGCCTAAGGTTGCAGGGATAACTGAAGAGAAACAGTACACAGGCCTGTGGGAACCTGGATACTGCAAGACAATGAGAGAAGAGAGACACAAAGAATACACAGTTACAGAAATCAAAGCATCACGCCTATGACAAGATGCACCAGGTTATCAGTGCTGTGGTTCATCTCGTAAAATAAACTCTGTCAGGATGGCAATACTTACTGTCTCCTGAGTTGATATTTTTTACTTTACTAGAGTGAAACATAGAAACATAGAAGTTAACAGCAGAAGGAGATCACTAGGTCCATCTAGTCTGCCCATTTGTTTTAGACCTATTTTGACACTCTAGTTGCCTTTTATAGTCAGGGCTCCCTTGTGTCTATCCCATGCATCCTTGAATCCCCTCACAATGTTGACCCCACAACCCCTTGGGGCTGGCTGTTTCAAGCTTCCACCGCTCTTTCTGTGAAGAAAAACATCCTGGTGTTGGTAGAGAACCTCCCTCCTTGCAGCCTGAAGTCATGTCACCTGGCCCTGGAGCTCTTCTTGAAGTGAAAAAGTTCCTGTGCCTGTACCTTGTTAATGCCTTTTACATACTTGAATGATTCAATCATGTCCCCCTTTCTCTGTCCTCTGTGCCATGGAGTACATATTCAGTTCCCTAAGTCTTTCCTATTAAAACAAGTACTGCAGATCCTGAATCATTTTTGTCACCTTTCTCTGTACTGTTTCCACCTGGTCAATGTCCTTCCTGAGGTAAGCCTCCAGAATTGGACTCCATATTCCAGGTGAGGCTTGACCAACGATCTATACAGTGGTAGTACCTCCTCTCTCTTCCTGCTCATGATCAGGGCCAATGGAAAACTGCAGAAAAGGTTACCCAAAATTGCTGAGCGTTTTGCAAAAATTGTGGGAAATTGCAGAGGTTCTACACTGGACCCTGAGTGCTTCACAATAAATCTTTTAATGTTTTCTGCAGCATATATTAGTCAGTATAAATTGCTAAATAAATACACTGATACTCAAATATGTTTAAAACATAAAGAAAAGTTTATGTTCCTAAAAAGAATACTAAACTGATAAGCTATCGTAAGCATTGCCAATCTTCCAAAATTTAAAAGCATCTGCCTCATACAGTGCTAAATAGATTCTATAAAGTGAGCCACAGCAAATCAATATTAAATAAATCCTGAATAAACATGTTTTTCTCTTTGTGGATATAGAATAATGAAGCCTAATCAACAGCTGTTTACAGTGCTCTGCCAGCTATTCACCCACTTTGATACAAGAAAAATAGGCAGATAGAGTGCTGAATAATTGAGTTTTAGTAAAATGTTGTTAAAGTGTTTAATGGTCATAATTTGTACTGTAGGCACTGTACACTAATTTTGAAATCACATATTTAAACTTTAAATCTGGGGGTTATTGTGGCTGGCAGTATAATCTAGATGTTAGAGTAACAAACTGTCAATGAGCTGATAACATCTAGCATACCTGGGTTTGATTCCCACAACCTCCACTTGCATACTGTGTGACTCTGAACAAGTCACAGCCTCCTCAGTGCTCCTGGGTTGTACCTGAAAACAGGCACTTGTGCCTAGTGGGCCTTACGTGGTTACCAAAAAATGTAAAAAAATACCAATATATTTTACTGCATCACACAGTAGTCAGGGTACCCTGTAATTTACCTTTGTTTTTCTTTCACTGCAATGATTTTGTTTTGTTAAAGATAAAAGTTCAGATATATTTTGTGTTTTATAAACTTGTTTTTAGACTTTAGTCAGGTTTTTATTGTAGTCTTTGTATGTGAGCATCGAAGGGGTTGTTGCTAAGAGTGAGATCACTGTTACCAATTAGCTTATTCAGGTTTAACATTGGTAGAGACATCCAAAAATCCTCAGCTGTTTGAATCAAAACTAGTCTGAATGAAAGTATGCTCACAAGGAATAACTTGCCCTGCCACTTACAAAAAGGCTTCATAGTTAGCACCCCATTTAAGTGAATGGGATATTTTGCACCTTTTCTTCCATCTTTTGTTTCAGTCTGTGTGGCAACAAAACATTTTCTGATAGACTGGTTGAACACAGAACAAATGTTACTTGTTTAAGTGTACTGTGCCAGTGGATTTTGAAACCAAATGAGACAAGGATTCAAAAGAAATCAATGTCACATAAAACCCTTGCCCTACCTTGCACTGCATTGTATTGGCCAAACCCAAGTCTGCATGCAAAATTATCAATATATTTGAGAGTATTTTATAAAAAATGTTAATGCTTTTTACACAGTTCAATATAAAAACTCAAAAATTGCAAGAAATTGCAGAACACGTCAGTTTTTGTGGAAAAAGGTGAAAATTGCGGATTTCACAAAAAAATTGCAGGCGCATGATTCCCCTCCCCATGCAGTCAAGCATTCTGCTGGCCTTCATTGTTGCCTTCTCACACTGCTTATCTTCTAGTCATCTGAGATTATGATTCCCAGATCTTGTTCCTGTTTTGAGGCTGTCAGTCTTTCACCTCTGGGTAATACTCCTTTCTTGGATTTTTCTTTTCTACCTGCAAGACCTTGCACTTTTTGGCAGTAAATCTCAGCTGTCACGCTCCAGACCATTCTTCTAGTTCCCTGAGGTCAGCTTCCATCTTGTTCACTCCTTCTGGGGTGTCCACCCTGTTACATATCTTGGTGTCATCTACAAACAGGCACACCTTACCTTCCAGTCCATCAGTGATGTCTGCTATAAAAACATTAAAGAGCACAGGCCCTAGCACTGAGCCCTGGGGCACCCCACTGGTCACCCTGCCTTCTATCAATTGTGCTCCATTAACCTGTACCCTCTGGGTTCTGCCTTGTAACCAGTTTTGTACTCATCTGACTACTTCTGGACCAACCCCAGTGTGGTCAAGCTTCTTTACCAGCCTTCTGCGTGGGACTGAGTCAAAGGCCTTACTAAAGTCTAGGTAGCCCACATTCACTGCCCCACCATCATCTACTATTTTTGTAGCATAGTCAAAAAACTCAAGCAGCTTTGTCTAGCATGACCTACCTGTTGTGAACCCATGCTGTTTAGGGTGTTGTCGGCCACTAGTTTCGAGGAATGCTATGATCCTCTGTTTGAGTAGTGTCTCCATTAGTTTCCCTACTGCTGCCTTAAGTTATTGTTCCAAAGAAAGGATGGAATACTATGGGCTCAATTCAGAAAGCTCCAGGAATGGCATCAGTGGCTTGCGACAAAACATTTGATGCAAAATGCAGCTGAGGACAAATGTTGCATTAGTCACGATTCAAGAAAGCGGCTTGCATCAAAACTGGGGCAGTCTGCACCGAAGTGGCTTGTGGCATGCTTGTGTCCAAAACCCGGGTGCACCTTGTCGCAATGGGGCTTGCATCACAAAACAGATGCAACGTTCCATTGTCTGGGATTCAGAAAGATGTGAGCCCTGACATTGAGCTGATGATGGCAGACTTCCTTTAGACCAGGGTGGAGGTGAGGTGGTCTGACCAAAAGTGGTGAACAGAATGGAGCACATCCAGTTGCAGACAAGGAGGGTGAGACAGCCCCAATACCCCTGCGGGACTGTACAATGGCTACACATGTCACTGCCGTGGTCGTTTCACAGGTCTCACTCCATGCAATGTTTTTTGCTGCAGCTTGCATCACATTTCATCCACCCCATCGTCTTTTTGACCCAGCTTGCATCTGTTCCTGCTCTGTGCCTCCTTCCACAGTTTTTACCCACGTTGGGAGCATTCCCATCCATGTATCATCATGTTACCTAACACATTTTGCACCTCCTGCATAGCTTTTGTGGCACACCTGCAGGCATTCATGTCCTATGCTGTTGCGCCACGGCTTGCGACATTCCCTCCAAATGCATCATATGTTTGATTCAGTGAACATCTTGCGTCAGTGTGGCAGACTTTGCCTTTAGAGACTGCTCTTCTTTCTGAATACAGTGCACAGTATTTAGTGCACTGGAATTGGACACAAGGTGGTTCTTTGATGCACCTTACATCGACCTAAGGTCTCTTTCTGAATCAAGTCCCATGAGTTCACAGACATAAAGCAACTTGAAGAAGCATAGATACAGGGAGAGAGAGAGAGAGAGAGAGAGAGAACATGGCCAGAGGAAATCAGGGATACCAGGAAAAATATTGTTTTTGGGCATTGGGCAACATCCAATATTCTCTGAGATAAAAGGTCTGCTCGCAGCCTCAGGATACTGTTGTTCTAACTTGTAACATCATGCAAGCAAACACGTTTGGCATTGACAAATTCTTGTTACTTTTATCAGAATGTTAAGATTCCTAATTTGTTAAATGATTTGGGTAAAACTAAGAACACAGGAATGAAAGAAGGTCTTTGAGCTGTTGCGTTCCACATTTCCAACTCTGTGAGTCCAATCATGTATTCATTTTTCCTCTAAGCACTTACCTAGCTTTAACATTAAGTAGCTACACATTTTAAAGTGAAAATATTAACCTATGCTCCTTATTCACTTACTGATTGATCTTTACCTCCTGTCTAATACGATACCCTTCTTTCTGCAGTTTGAGTCTGCTCTAGCACTTTCTAACATTTGGAAATATGAAAGGAGTGCCCCTTTTAATATAGTTGGAATCTGTTTTTTAACAGTATTTTCGGGTGTTTTTCTACAGCTACTATCCCACAAGGTCAGAGAGCAGTGCCTGCTGCATACTAATTAATTTTAGTCACAATCAAAACAACATGAAACAAAGGGCATTCAGACACAACAGAGAATACTGATGAAAACCTGCGCTGAGCCATATTAAAAGAACTCCTTTTACCATTGCAGATTAAAAGAAAAACACTAAGCAGATTCAAAACGGTGAAGAAAGGGCACCCTATAAAATAGAAGACATAGGGCAATCTATGTAAGCAATAACCCATAACTGAGTGTAGGTTTATAGGCATTTAATACTCGCCAGCGGTGCATTGTGGGGCATGAGGCCGTAGACCGAGTGTCCTCACAGCACCCCAGGCGTGCATTAAATGCTTATAGACCCACACCCTGGAGTAGGTTATTGCACTTATAACATGGGTTATGCTTAAGCAACTGACAAACCCACAGAAAGGGTGTTTATCTATCGCACCTTCTTACATCATTCCGAGTCTCAACACCTGGGTAGTTAGCGCTCTTCTCATAGACTGATGCACAAATGAATCCCAAAATTTCAAAATCCGATCCCTCTCCTATCCTTGCTGTTCCCAGAATCCCCAGTTTTTCTTTGTGCATCTTCCCAGGCTGGTCACATTTTCATCTGACTCTGTGCCAAGCCCTAAGGTAAGCTTAATATTTCTCGGTTTTTACAATTGTAATTGAAATCCCAGAGTGCCTTTAAGGCATACAGTTATCCTTACAGGTCCTTTTTAGTAAAGGGACCACTAAACCTGTGGATTTTACAAAGCTAGGCTCTGTTAGGCACAGCAGTCTCAGAGTACGCAGGGCCTAGAAGTAGCCAAAGTTTTTTCTGTTATTGCTTGTTCCTGTGTTTTATTTGGTTAAAACAGAAAAGGTAGTCATGGCTATACAGTTTCCTTCCCCCTCAGTTCACCTTGTTCAACTGAGGAGGGGAAGGTAGTGTACTTATTGGTAAAGTAGCCGGAGCCCCCCCCCCTTCTTCCTTGTCAGCTTATCTCTTCAGCTGACAAAGGTCTGAGGCTGCCTGCATTGCCATGGGGGTACTCCAATTGCCCGAGGGGTCACGGTTTACCTTGTTCAACCGCAACCGCCTCTGGGGCCTTCCAAACGCTGAAAAGGTGCCTTTGTACCCGGTGGGGGTCGCGGTTCACCTTGTTCAACCGCGAATGCCTCTCGGGCCTCCTCATCCATGTAAAAGCAAGTTTTTTAGTACCTAGTGCCAGAATTGAAGCAGTTTTCGGCAAAGCACGAGGTGGGACTCACCTGACATTCAGAGGAGCCCTCTGGATTTCCTCATGCTTCATCTATGGGTTCTGCTCATCCGGAGACCCTGGTAATCCCTCTGCAGCACCCTGATGCGGCTGCCGAGCTCCCCTGCCTTTCCCTCCGCCATCTTTACCGGAAACATCGCAAGATTTCCTCCCAAAATCTCGCGACTTCACGAGGGAGTTTTTAAGGAAGGAAGACATTCTCAAAATGGTGGCACCATCCTTCCCTTTTCAAAATGGTGCTCGCAACTGGCCACACTCCCCTTAAAGGCACAGTAACACCTACTGGTGACTACTCAGTACAAAGCCATTTCTAAAGGCAAATGACCCACAGGTAACCTAGTGGACACTATTAAAGGGCCAGATACCCGCAATTTATGAAAGTTTTGCCTGTCTTTCACCTGCTCACTCCATAAATTAATAAGGGGTGGGTATTTAAAGAACTAAGGTGGATGTTACCCCCCTTGTTCTTAAAGGGCCCCATCAAGGGGAACAAAGCCACTTTTTTCTGTATTTGAGCAGTTAACTATGATTTTTAGCCACAGACCCCCTGAATAAATCCAATATCTTCATGTTTTTTCCAGAACCATGTCCACCATAAGACAATTGTGCAGAAAGTGCCCCAACATCTTACTCACCTCAGACCGGGGAGAACTATGCTCTCTATGCATGGTGGACTCTAAGCCTAGGGAGTTCCCCCACAACTCAGCCTCCACAGACGAGGATCCCCTAAACGATAATGTATCCACCACTTCCCAAGGCATCGTGCTGCAATTATTCCAAAAACTCCTGGATAGAATCGACTCCCTGGGAACAAACAAAAGACCCAGGTCACCGAGCAACATCCTCCTTCCTAAGTGCCCCAAGGGCGAACCTACCTCACCCGACTCGCCAGAGGTGTCAGAAGATGAGCACTCTGATGAAGAGGAGGAGGAGGAACAAGAGGAGGATATGGCAGCACGTCTATGCCCCTTTGAAGCCATTCCTGAACTCATTAGAGTCATTTGTCAAATGCTCAGAATGGATGAGCCGGTGGAACAGCCGGACAACAGATTGGATCCCCTGGTTAGGGAGAGGAGGCAATCCTCTGCTTTCTTCCCAGTATGCCAAGCATTAGAGAGCATACTAGCCAAGGAATGGGATGCACCAGATCCCATTAAGACTAGAAAGAAGAGGGCTTCCGGTGACGTCACCCTCCCAATGCAAGCCTAATTAGGTGAACTCTCTCTTCAGCAAACAAAACCTCCATTTTGGCCACTAAATAATTAAAGATTCTAGTTCAAACTACACCGGGAGGTGTTATAATAATGAAACACGGGAAGAAGGCAGGAAAAAAATCATCTACAGCTCCGGATGAGGGTGGATTGTCTGACTCAGGCAGCGAGATTTCACAGGCCTCAACCACCTCGCGAAGGAATGGAGGACCATCCGGCCAGCCCCCTCTGACTACACTGCAAAGGCAGATGACGCAGGTCCTCTCAGAACTCCGGGACTTCCGAAATGAGTTTAGAACCACCACGGCTGCCCTTAGAACTGACATAGGGAAGCTAGAAAAGAAACAAGAAGAACTGGAGCAGCATACAACTGATTCGGACACCAGAATTGATAGAGCGGAGCAGGCCATAGCGCAACTAAATCAAAATATCCAAGCATTGCAGGAATGAACCGAAGACGCCGAAAGTCGCAACTGCCGCAATAATATTAGGATTTTGGGGATTCCAGAGGGTGAGGAGGCGAACGATCCCCATAAGTTTGTGCGTCACCTTTTGCGGCAACTACTAGACCTCCCGGCTGAATCCACCCTGGAATTCGAGAGAGTGCACCGCACTTTGGGCCCGAGGCCTCCCCCTGATTCCAGACCACGAGCCATACCGGTCCGTTTCTTGCACTTCCAGGAAAAAGAGCTCACCCTGCATACAGCCTGGAAAAAAGGTCTGCTCAACTATAAGAGACAATGATTGTTTTTTGAAAATGACCATGCGTCCGAAATAATGGCTAGATGAAAAGCATACATTCCTATACTAAAAGCGCTAAAGTCAGCAGGTCTGCGCTTTCGGGCCCCCTACCCGGCCAAGCTGATTGTATTCCATCCGGATGGGCAACTTACTTACTCCTCGGCTGAAGAAGCGGCTGAAGGCTCCAAAAAAAACAGGTTGAGATTCAACAGCCACCTACTCAAACGCCTAAAGACATTCTAGCTGCAAAACTATCGCAACAGGTCTGGCAATCAAGTCGGCGCGAGGCCAGAAAAGTCAAGGGCTGGAGGCAGTTCGCAGCATCGTCAACTCCCTGCGAGAGCAATCCAAATTGAAAACTTGACTTTTCAGCTGGACACTAGAAGGATTTAAATACTTGGTTGTTCAATTCGGCGGTTCCCGCTAAACCTGAGCCGCGACTGACTAAAGCAAATCTGAACTTGCCTGCCTGTCATCTACGCATATCCTATGCCTCTTCTTTACTCTCTGCCTGGTTCTTACTTTACCACTCCTCAGATAAGTTGAACTTTACACTCATTACTCTTAAAAGCTCAGTTTTATTTTATTTTATTTCTAGCTTCTGATTCTCTTACCCAGCTTCTTGTCAACTCTCCCCTCCTTCCTTCCCCCCTTCCCCTTTTTTTCCTCCCTTTTACCTCTATTTTATGAATGTTAGTCTGTCACCGCTCTCGTTCACACCCATGCAGTGGCGGTTTCCATCAGTGATTATCGCCCCAAATATGTTTTAGGTCCTATGATGGTTAGCCCTCATCATTTTATCCCATATTTTTAGCTTATTTTTATAGTTACAGCAGGCAAAGGACTAACTGTCAGCTGAAAGGCTTTTGGACACTATTTGGTTACTTGCCTAACGTCTGAAGCCAGCATTCAAGCTTTAGAACTGCTTTAGTACTGGAACAAATGATGTACTGATGTGATTTCTCCTGATCACAGCCTTTTCAGGCAGCTGCCTGCACTGTTGCCTTGAGGGCAACTTGCCCCTACGGGTAACTGATCAGCCATAAACATCGACCCTCCCCACCCCACAAAACTCCCACTCTCATGGTATAAACCTCACTGTGGTATGTTATATCCCCACAGTTACCCGATGGTATTACTCTACCCTATTCCCCCTTCCCTCCCCTAACCTTTCATAGAAAATTACCACACATTGGTACACCTTTCTCCTTCTATTAGTATTTGGATTATAATCCCAAATTGAGGTAGAATTTTCAGAACAATTGATTTGTCTACTATCTGAAGAGAAGCAGACCAACACTTCACAGATGTTGCTTTTTTTCCCCTTGCCCTCTCTCTATGTGAAATAAAACACCTTCCTATTTGGCTGAATTCGGGAGTGTGACTGACCAATCCCCCTTCCCTTACTCAGACCAGGCATTAGAAGTGCCTAGGGGTCTCTCTAATGTAGATACCCCCTTTTGCTGTAGTGAGGAATTCCTCACACACGAGAACCTTGGAGGCTCTTGACACTTGGAAGTTAACTTGAGTTAATCCAGTTGATGTATAAATGGTGAAGGCTGGGGCCAAGTTGGCTCTAGTAAGCTATAAGCTTTGCACTCTGTTTACCCATAGTTTCAATTTAATCACTACTGCTTTGATTACTCTGATGTTGCTGAATTGCCAGTTTAAAGGCAATCAATTTTGCTATGATCTTAAAGTAAAAATTACTGTAATAGCTCTGTATATACAGGTTATCGATTGTGTCTATTTAGTTTCCACTCTCAACTGATAGAGGGAACATGGGGGGGCCCCCTGGGATCCATGTGGCACACTAGTATTAAACCCTTACCTTGCTTTTACCTTGATATGGCTGAGACCCTCATGAGATTACTATCGTGGAATATTAATGGGCTCTCCACCCCAGTTAAGCATACAAGAGTCCTTTTGCAGATAAGAAAATGTAAAGCAGATATGAGAGACTCACCTCAGTCATGCTGAACACGTTAAACTGGGGAGGATAGCAAAACGGGAGCTTTATTCTTCGACTTTCCATGGTGGAAGGAGAAGAGGCGTGGCAATAATTATCCCACAACATACCCCTGACAAATGCAAGCTAAGTGGGAGGACCCCTTGGGCAGGCTGGTGTTGCTTAGAGGATGGCTGGGGGAGACTGAGGCTACTCTAGCAAATATATACATCCCACCAGACTCGTCAGTACCTGAAATTAAGGGACTGCTGGACAGGATAGTGCAGTTTACTAAAGGAGTATTGTTACTAGCCAGAGATTTCAGTTTGCTACCTAACCCCGAGCGGGACTCCTCAAGCCTTAATACTCCAAGGAAAACCCTCCAGCAGAAGTTCCTATGTAGGTTTCTATCTGAAGTGGGATGGACAGATATCTGGCGATATCTGCACCCCATTCCAATGATTATACGCATTATTCAGCAGTCCACCCCACCTATTCCAGAATTGATTTAAGCTTCACCCAAATTGAACAACTAAACCTGCTGATGGATGTCCAATTGGGTGATATCTCCCTGTCGGATCATGCACACATAACCAGTTCCTGGAGGTTGGGCCTACAGAGAAGGACCACAATGTGGTGTTTAAATCCCTACCATTTCAAGTCTAAACATTTCAAGGACTTCTTAAAAGACAAGATTACAGAGATCCTGGAAGACAATACAGACCCCGAGACCCCACCAGGTATTCTATGGGACACTATAAAAACTGTACTTCGGGGCCACCTAATTAAATACACATCACTAAGCTAAAGCCCTAGACAGCATAAATCCACCTTGGAAGAAACTTTGCATTTCTTACAAGAGGCACATAAACATCGGGACAATCACGTCCTTCCACAGCTTAATCAGGTTAAACAAGATCTAGATAGACTAGCATTGCAGTATACAGAAATTGCTTTGACTTTCCTTAGGCAGAAATACCATGAGGTAGTGCCAAGAGCCTCTAGGGTTTTGGCCTATCAAATAAGGAAACAGAAGAAAGCCACAGTCATAACTACCATCAGACACCCAACTGAGGGTAGAGCCCTGAACAAGATCTCGGACATAACAGAAGCCTTCACGGCATACTACTCCACATTATACACCCCAGAATTTCGAGCATCTCCAGGAAAAACAAAAGAATTTCTACAGCCCCTGGCTCTCCTGAAGCTTATTTCGGACCAGGGGGAACAGTTGCTCAGCCCAATTACAAGCCAGGAACTACTTAAAGCTATTGCCCAAGCTAAAACAATAAAAGCTCCAGGACCTGATGGCTACGGAACAGAGTTCTATAAAACCACTAAAGAATTGCTCTTGCTGACATTACTAGACACCTGTAACTCGGTTCTGGATGGAGATCCCCCAACCCCTACCTGGGCCTATGCCACAATCTCTGTTATACCCAAACCCGGTAAAAATCCCCAGCTTTGCGAATCATGTCGCCCAATTTCGGTTTTGAATACCGACTATAAGATATTTATGGGAATAATGGCCCACAGACTGGAAACAGTGCTCCCTCAGATAGTACATAGGGATCAGACCAGATTTGTAGGAGGCTGTACTACTACAGATAACATAAAGAGAACCTACCACATAATCCGAAAGATGAATGACTCGGAACACCCTGCGGCCTTGGTGAGCCTTGATGCAGAAAAGGCCTTTGACAGGGTGCACTGGTCCTTTTTATACTCAGTTCTAGAGGTTGTGGGGTTGCCCAGTGCATTGATTCAGGTAATTGAAAATATATATTCGTCCCTGAAGGCCTTTGTCCGAATCACAGGACATCACTCAAAACCTTTCCCTCTTTATAGAGGCACAAGGCAGGGGTGTCCTCTGTCCCCCCTCTTGTTTGCCCTGTTTATGGAGACCCTAGCACAGCTGGTCAGACAGTTGGAGGTCATTCAGGGGATAGAGGTGGCTGGAGAAGAGCACCGTATTGCGCTTTACGTGGACGATGTACTTTTATACATACAGAACTCAGCAGAATCTCTACCCAAAATTAATAAAATTTTAGAAACCTTCGGACATCTTTCAGGCTATAAAGTTAATATTTCAAAAACAGAGATCCTTACTTTTCAATTCTCTCCTGACCCGGCCATCCGGGAGCAGTTCCCCTGCAAATGGGACTTAGGGAAGCTAAAATACTTGGGGATTATTCTAGCCAGGGACCTGAGGGATGCCTATAAATTTAACTTTGTTCCCTTTACTACTCACCTTAAAGAAGACCTTGCCAGATGGGCAGTTCTCCCGCTGAGTCTCTCAAGGAAGATAGAACTTATTAGAATGATTATTCTACCAAGGGCTCTATACCTCTTTAATAATATCCCTATCACCTTGCCACAGACTGTGTTCTGGGATTGGGAAAGGGCAATCTCTAACTTCATCTGGGCAGGTCGTAGGCCGAGAGTCAGACTGAAGTTGCTTACTAGACCTAGAGACCGTGGAGGGTTATCCCTTCCTAATCTCTACTGCCATTACCAAGCAGCCCACCTTATGCATATATTGGCAAGGCAGCTGTCAAATGACAAACCGCACTGGGCAGAAATTGAACAGGCAGCAATCCAGAATTGGAGTATTTATCCAAGTTTTACCATGGGGCAGGACACCAAGCTGGGTCTGTGGTCTTATACCCAGAACTGCAACATAGACTGATAATCTGGAACCAGATCAAACAGCAATTCTCTATCACCGCCTTCCTTCCACTAATCTGCCCAATTGCAGTACTCCCAGACTTTTATCCCGGTAGAATGGACCATGTTTTCCGTCAATGGACAAGACACGGACTGAATTGCCTCTTTCAGATTACAAACTCGGGAACACTCTGGTCCTTTCGGGAAATCCAAGTAAAATTTAACTTACCTAACACCCACCATTATAGGTACTTACAACTAAGATACTATTATGAGTCACTCCCGACCGAGGTGCGTAACCCTGAACACTGGCCCCCTCTGTTCACTAAGTTGCACCACCTACTTAGCTTCCCAGGTCAGGGACACCTGATCTCGGCCCTCTACCATTCCCTGACGGCAACACACCCAGCAACACTAACTGAACTACATCAAAAATGGCAGCGAGAGCTGGATTGCCCTATAGAAATTGAACACTGGGAACAGGCTTGCCGACAAGTAGCTCGCACGTCTGGCTCTCATCAATGGTGGGAGTTTTCTTGGAAATTTTGCTCGCTACTTCAACTTGCTGGAGGTTACAAGTCATTACTCCCCCGGATACTCCTCCGCATGCTGGCGTCTGTGTGGTGAGGGAAAGGCCCACCTCACACATGTAATCTACTCCTGCCCTAAACTGATATCATATATCCACTCGCTTCAGGTGGAGTTTCAGGAAATATTTGATAGGCCAATTCAACTTACCCCACAGGTATTTATCCTGTCTATTCTTCCTCCAGCCTTTAAGGACTCAGGAGCCCGCTATGTTTTGGCCATACTTCTGGCGGCAGGGAAAAAGGCCATCACAAAAAATTGGTTGACCTCTAGAATCCCAACTGTGAAGGACTGGTGGACAATCACTAAACAAATTTATCAGTTGGAAAAAATAACATATAGCCTAAATAACAGACAGGAGAAATTCGGTGATAGATGGAACAGGTGGCTTATATATTATATGCTCAAGGACCAGACATTTGTGCCTTAGCTCACCCCCCCAGTCTACTCCAACAGATTCTGTAGAAGTGCGTGCATGGATCCAGGGGGGCTCCCCCCCCACCTATCCCCCCCTTTCTCCACTCTTTTATACCTGATTATAAAGGAGAAACCATTATGTCTGTATAATGTACTGCAGAATATGCATTTAATTTCCTACATTTCTCTCTGGAATATAGTATCTGATGCATGAACTACATTCCTCCTGAACCACCATGAACAGGATCGCCTTGGATTCCCTGGCTTACAATATCTAATGTTATTAATCAGTTTGGTATGAACTCTTCATAAGTTCGCTCTGGAATAATTGATAAGTGTGTGCAGTGGAATCCCCAGTGAGTACCTCTTCCTGTATACTTTATATGTACTGTATGGACGCAATCGATTGTTAAAAGTAAGTAAAATGAAATAAAGATTATAATTTCAAAAAAAAAAAAAGACTAGAGAGAAAGGGACCTTTGAGAGATGGTACCCACTTCCAGCGGATAGAGAGAAACTCTGGGCAAATGCCTCCCCCCCCCGAGTGGATGCAGAGGTCGCGTCCCTTAGCAACAAGACCGTTTTGCCTTCGGAATCAGCCTCGGCCCTAAAACACCCCATGGATAGAAAGGTTGATGAAATTGTGAGAAAAGTTCATGATATGATGATCATGAACATGAGAGAATCCATGGCTGCCACTTATTCAGCAAAGGCTGTACTCAGATGGTTAGAGGCAGTCCAGCTCGACATACCTGAAACAAGTGCCCATGAAGCCACCATGGACTATGCCATCCAAGCAATGAAATACATAGTCGATGCCACGATCGACAGCTTTAAGATGGCATCCAGGTCAGCAGCTTCCATCAACACAACCAGGAGACAGGTATGGCTGAAGCTGTGGAATGCAGATCAAGAGTCCAAGTCTAGGGTCATGAAACTGCAATTCTCTGGAGACAAGGTATTCAGACCTGGAATAGAGGAGTTCACAGTAAAGAAAGGGGATGACAGGGATCAAGGAGGGCGAGCCACTCTACCATCTTTTTGAAACAATAAATTCTGACATTTCTCAGGCAGACCCAAAAGGGGGCAAGGCCACCAGGGACAGGATAGACGTTCCTTTGGTTTCAAACCAAACTTTTTCAGCAACAGACAGAATTTTCAAGGCAACAGGGGCAGAGGCTCCCACTTCAATGGGAAGCAAGGGTTCAGGACAGCCAAATCAAACAGAGGATTCCACCAATGAGAATCTGCCGGTCCAGGGCAAAAAGGATGCAGTGGGAAGAAGACTATAGCAGTTCGCAACAACCAGGACCAAATCAATCAGTGACGAATGGGTCAGGGAAATCATCTTGCAGGGCTATGCCATAGAATTCAACTCAGTCCCAAGAAGGGACAGATATATAGACTCTCACGTTTCCAGGGACAAAGCGACCACGCAACAAGTACGGACCATCCTTCACCAACTGCTACACAGCAGAGCCATCAAGCCCGTTCCAATTCAAGAGATTCTCTGGCATCTACTCCGTATTCTGTCTAGTCCCAAAGAAGACCTGAGATCTCAGACCCATCCTGGACCTAAAATTTGTGAACAACTTTGTCCGGTACCAGAAGTTCAAGATGGAAACCCTAAGATCCACCATCGCAACGATACGCAGGGGAGATGTCTTAACCTCAATAGACCTGAAGAATGTCTATCTACACATACCTATCAGACTTTCCCACCAAAGGTTCCTCCAATTCAGCATTCTGGGATACCACTTCCAATACCAATGCCTGCCATTCGGATTGGCGTCGGCCCCGCAACTGTTCACCATGCTAATGGCACCCCTGGTGGCAAAATTACGCATGGAGGGCATTCATGTGATCCCATACCTGGATGACTGGTTGATCCGGGTGAGAACAGTGCAACAGTCAAGGACAGCAACACACAGGGCTCAATAGTTACTGACCAAACACGGGTGGCTCATCAACAAAGCGAAGAGTCACCTGACTCTGACCACAGTATTAGACCACTTGGGGGCAATGTTCAACACAGTGACTGGCACAGGAAGACAGTCTCAGACACACATCCGCACGTTAACAGCGCACTGCCGGACAGTTATGCAGAAGAAGTCAACAACCATTTGGCACCTCATGCAGCTACTCGGAGTCATGGCAGCATGCATAGACCTACACGACTGGGCCAGATTATACATGAGACATTTACAATGACTACTCATAGACAACTGGAATTACAGTCAACAGAATTACAGTCAAAGAGTAACTATTCCACTCACAGTACGGAAATCTCTACCTTGGTGGGCAGACCCACACACCTTCTCACAAGGGGCACAATTGGAGAGAGATACAACAACAACCCTCAAAACAGACGCAAGCCTGCTAGGCTGGGGTGCTGTTCTGGACAGACAGACCATCCAAGGGAAATGGTCAAACAGGGAGGCAAGACTCCCAATCAACATACTAGAGACAAGAGCCATCCAGCTGGCCCTCATACATTTCAAAGGTCAACTCCAAAGACACCACGTAAAAGTATGCACCGACAGCCGAGTAGCGATGGCATACATCAACAAACAGGGAGGAATAAGAAGCAGAGCCATGGCTCAAGAGGCAGACATACTACTGCAATGGGCAGAGAAGAACCTACTCAGTCTCACAGCAGTCCTCCTAGCAGGCAACCTAAACACAAGGGCAGACTGGCTGAGCAGGCAAACGCTGCAACAGGGGGAATGGCAACTTCATCCAGAAATTTTCTAAGAACTCCAGAAAATATGGGGCCCCTTTGACATCGATCTCATGGCCTCAGCGACCAACACCCAACTCCCGACCTGTATGTCCAGATTCAAAGACAAGAGAGCAATAGGGGTGGATGCCATATCCACCCATGGACATTCAGAAAGGCGTATGTATTTCCCCCAATATCCATGCTACCTGCAATGCTACAGAAGATCCGAAGCACGGGCAGCAATGTAGTTCTCATAGCCCCAGACTGGCCGAGGAGAACCTGGTACACCCTAATCAGAAAAATGCTAATTGACAAGCCCATGAGGCTACCTTGCCAAAACAATTTACTCAGGCAAGGCCCAATCTGGTACGAAAACCCTCTACCGCTGAAACTGATGGCTTGGCCACTCGAAGGGCTAGACTGTTAGGACTAGGGGTATCAGGTATGGTGGTAGACACCTTGATACAAGCCAGAAGAGATTCCACCAACAGAACCTATAACAAACATTGGCGGGCATTAGCTTCATGGTGCAAGAGCCAGGACTTGAAGGCTTCACAATGTAGTATTATAAACGTATTAGAGTTTCTGCAAAAAGGTTGCAAAAGGGGTTATCAGCCTCATCTCTGCAGGTACAGACGGCCACAATAGGGGCCATAAGGGGGAAAACCAATGGACATTTGCCTGGAACCCACCCTTTGGTTCAATCTTTCCTCAAAGCTGCAACTCTTACCAACCACACCCCAAGAACCCTGACAGCTCCATGGCACCTCAATTTGGTACTTGATGCTCTTGCCATCCCACTCTTTGAGCCCATTGAGTCCATCCCCTTATCCGTACTTACAATGAAGACCGTATTCCTAGTAGCTATCTCATCAGCCAAGAGAACTAGCGAATTACAGGCTTTATCTTGTAGAGAGCCCTTTATCTGTTTCTTCCCGGACAGGGTCGTGGTCTAACCCATCCCATCGTTTATCCCAAAGGTGGCCAATGTCTACCACACATCCCAAGAAATCTCAGTCCCTACCTTCAACCACCAGGTAGGGGACCCTCACAGTGAAATCCTACTGGGCTTAGACCCAGCCCAAGCAATTCAGACCTACCTGATCAGGAAGGAGAACCTCTGTTGGACAGACAGGTTGTTTGTTCTACTCCAAGACAATAAACAAGGTTTGGCAGCTTCCAGATCCACTATTGCTAGATGGCTACGGGAAGCCATAACGAGGGCCTAAAGGAGTGGAGGTAACACCCCTCCAGCTAACATCAGAGCCCACTCCACTCGAGCAGTGGCCACATCTTGGGCAGAATGCAACTCAGCGTCAGTCAAAGACATTTGTCAGGCAGCAACCTGAGAGTCCCCGCACACCTTTCTCAGGTACTACCGGTTAGACACAGGACTAATGGGTAACTCAGAGTTTGGTCGCAGAGTGCTTCAGACAGCATTGATCCCAGTTCCTCCTCCCACCCAGGACAAAGTCTAATACTGCTGTACAATCTTCCCAGGTGTTGAGACTCGGAGTGCTGTAAGAAGGTGCGATAGATAATGGTAGTTTACTCACCTGGTAAAGGTGATTATAGGAGCACCTTCTTACAGCACCCCATATCCCACCCATTGATGGAGGAACATATGTGTATATATATATATATATATATATATATATATATATATATCAGTTAAGGTAGACATATAGAGTGAGGCATCTAAGAATGTATCTGAAACGTTTCCTTTTCTAAATGTGTACAGTTATAGCACATACATCCCACACAGTCAGTAGCTGTGTACCAGGGTGTTAAATGTTTATAACAACAGTACGTAGTAAACATTTGCCTTTGACATAACATCACCTTGTGGTGTATTATTCCACCTGAAAAGCAGGGTGTCCTCTGTTTTTTCTTGGTTGCCTAACACTTTACTTTCAGGAGAGAAACAAACTTTGGAAGTTATCATACTGAGGATTCTGGGAACAGCAAGGATAGGAGAGGGATCGGATTTTGAAATTTTGGGATTCCTTTGTGCATCAGCCTATGAGAAGAGCGCTAACTACCCAGGTGTTGAGACTCGGAGTGCTGTAAGAAGGTGCTCCTATAATCACTTTTACCAGGTGAGTAAACTACCATTTCCCCTGTTTAAATTGTAAAAAAAAAAAGATGGTGTATCCTGCCACCTTGCAAAATAGTCCCTAAGGGAAAAAAAACACATATTGTTGTAGTTATGCACATACAAATCTGACAGATACACTACTGACATGATCTCTCACATTTGTTGTGCATAACATCATCTGCTACAAGGCATACAATATGTAATTTCACCCACCCACCACACACACACACACACACACACACACACACACACTCACATATGCTGTCTATCTGTGTGTTACTCGCTCCTACAATGTCCACAAACACACATTCTGACAGAGACAGAGAGACACACACTGCTGGAATTCTACAGTCCCATCCATGTTGTCACTGTCTGTATGTATCTCTCTCTGTTTCTCTCAGCAGTGCCGGGGTCTATGTGGGACGCAGGTTTTCATCTCTGAACGCACAGCACACTGAAAACACCCTCAGATCATTAGCATCGCAACACACGCTGAGCTGCTCAGCCCATGGTGGGGCCCACAAATGGAGTTGCACTCTGTCTCCCAGCACACCACTACTTCCCAGAGACACTGCTCCACAAAGTGTTACTCACCCCATGCAATTTCCAGAGAAACACATACAGACAGAGACAGAAAGACACACACTACCGCAATTCTACAGTCCCGACCATGTTGTCACTGTTTGTATGCATTTCTCTCTGTTTCTCTCAGCAGTGCTGGGGTCTATGTGAGATGTGGGCTTGGCTCTGTGAAGGTTGACCGCACTGCAGACGCCTTCAGATCCTGAGCACCACAACACACAGTGAGCTGCTTGGTACTGGCAGTGCTTGGGCTGTCTCACTTCCCCAGCCCCTATCATGTGGTGCTCTCTCTCTCTCTCTCTCTCTCCCCACTCAGTCTCACAGTGTTGACCTGCTCCCTGTGTTTCTCCCTCTCCTCACAGGGCTACCTATTGCAACATAGCAACCTGCTACTGAGTGTTATATATGGCTCCATGAGTGCTGCTGGTATTTCTCACCCTTCTGTACACAGACACATACAGTGTCTGTTCAGGATTCTGTCCGTTCTCACTCTGTGACAACACTAACACAAGAGTACTACTGGGGCCTGTGCTGCGGTGCTGACTGTGCCATGAACAAAGCACCCAATGACAGAGAGAGAGGTCCGATCAGTGACAGACCAAAAAAAAGATTTCTCTTCTGTATGAGGCAGCCGCTGTTCCTCTGTCTCCCTCTCTCCTGTCTCTCTGTCATGCTCTCTGTATCTCTCTCTCTCTCTCTCTCTCTCTCTCTCTCAGGCTGCCTTTCTTGTGAAATGACTGCTGACTGAGGGACACTGAAGCCCAGACAAAAACAAAATATCTGCTCCTGATGGAATTCACACACTCTCTCTCCTTTACTCTGCCACTTACAGTGTGGGCCACAACTCCTTTGGTATCCGATGGCAGGAGTGCACTGACTGAGGTACTTTCTCTCTCTCTGCCCCCCTCCCTCGGTCTGTCTTGCTCACCACCTAACAGTGCTTCACAGTTAACAGCTACATAGCCTCACTGACAGAGAGATCCAACTGATTACTCCATGGCACTATGCAATGATGCTGCTGGTTTTTTTTTTTTTTTGGGGGGGGGGCAGGGGAAGACCACAGCTAGAGAAAGATGGGGATGTGCCTGTCAGAGAACATTTGCAGATCACAGATAATGTTATTGGATAATGGGTTGCTGCTGCTGGATGCATGCTGCTTCCACAACAGCACTTTACAGAATCATCTGAACAGTGCCCAATACCCCCAGTAACTGTGTTAAAGGTCACTCTCGCTTAGGCAGTATTCAACATGGCTGCCTTTCACTACTCAATTCCCCAGTGCATAACTAGTGCCGCACTGCTCCAGGATACTGCGTCAGAGAGCATCCATACTGACTGCGCGTGTATAGGCATTTAATGCACCATCAATGGATGGTGTTTTACCAATTCTATTGCTCCCTGCTCTTCACTCAGGTTATAACATAGAATAAAGAACCATAAGTCAAAATTTTCACCACTGATATGCAGAGCTGCTTTAAAGATTATTTTTCAGATTACTGTATGTATTTATATATGTTTGTATGTATGTATGTATACATGTATGTATGTGGTATCCAGTGATAATAGTGACTACAAATGAGTGACTCTCAAAAGAGCGACTCATTTGTAGCGCTGTACGTGTGAGCTACCCTGTAAAGGTAGTGACGGAATGGGACAGTGAGGGTAGCTATGAGTGTGGGAGGGTTAAAAAAGCGACTGAAAGGGGAGGGATAGGGAACAGGGTTTGTGTGAGGCACTGTGGCATGCTGCTGCAGAGCTAGCCATCTGGTGTGGCGGTGAGGGTGGTTAGCTTAGGGCAGCAGGTTCTGAGATTGGGGCTAGGGACTGGAATAGATTTTATTGCTCCAGCCAAAATTTTTTCTTGGATTGTCACCCCTCCTGACATGCACCCCACTGGAGTTAGTAATCTAAAATCGGGGACACCCCACAAGAATCCTTTTTATTTGCCAGATGTGGTGTCGTGGAAAAGAGTACATCGCCATTGTGCTTTTGGCGATGTACACTTACTATACTAGTGATTGCTGTTTTGCGATCGCTAGTATGACATGAAACCTATGTACTGTATATGTTTATTTAACAATTGGTAACTGTGAGAGACATACAGAGTTGAAGCTTGTTCTAGGTGCAACCCATAATGGTAGAAGTACAGCAGGAGGAAGCAACTGAACAGGACTTCATCTATGTATTAACAAGACATATGAAGGAAGATTAAGCAGCATGGGGCTCTTCGGTCTTAAGATGAGAAGGAAAAAAAGGGATCCGATCACTAGTTACAAGACAAAAAAAAATCTGGACACTATGAGATGCATGCACTTGTAATTTCAAACAAATATACAGGGAACAACAGGCCGTAGTAAACAACTAAAAGGAGGGCACTTCAAAACAGAAAAATTGAAGAGTTATGGGTATATAAAATAAACTTCCAGATTCTGTGGTAGAGTGTAATACACCAGCCAACTTTAAGAACAGACTTGACAAGCATCTTCTGGCGGGAAACTTCAGTGGTCTAACTCAGTAACTTATGCAGACAAGCCTGATAGGCCATGCCTCCTCTTGTCTGAACTATGTTCCTATTAGCTTTTTTGCAACTTTGCTATCATTGCGATACATCTGCACTTCTCATCTTGATTGCTTATACTGTTGTTTATACTGTAACTCATCCCTCTCTTTACTATATTGTAACCACCCGGATCATGCCTGCTTGAAAATAGACAATTTCATGTCTAGTGTACTTACCTGGTCACCAAAAACAAAATAAATGAAGAAACAAGTAAACAAATCAATTGATAGATCCATAAGGGGGAAAAAAAAACACTAACATGTCAAACTGAGAATTAAATCAGGCAACTGTGCCAGAAAATACAGATTATTTAAATATGTACTACTCGTTCTATGAAATAATACATCTGAATATACTTTGGGCCACTGAATGTATTTCCAGGGCCAAAAAATCTATGGTGATATTGGTCTTGGACTAGTCATCAAATAGACAATTATTCCTCTTTTGACGGTGTAATCATAACATGAGGTTTGCAATGCTTTGCTTCTACTCAGAATACTTACAACGTGTTCCAGATCCGTCGCTATCGTATTAGTGATGTTCGAGTTCAGGCTTACACCTATTTTCAAGAACTGTTGTTTTGCCACAAATCCTGATGGAAAAGATGGAATGCAATGCTTTAGTCACTATCCATGTTTGAGGTCCTACGTAAAAAGTGGGACATGACATGCAGCCCTGACCAGGAAACAGACAAATGACTACTACCTCCTCTTCCACCATTCTTCACAGGAAGCATTGAAACAATAATGCATGACATGACATGAGTCACTGTGAGATGTCACCATATTTTGGGTGTCCTGAACCACCTCAGAAAGGGAGATATCCCACAGAACACACACACTCTGTAGTGTTATTTGTGATTATTCAATGGAAATTTGTTTTACAAGTTTTAAAAGAATATAAAAAAAGAAACATATTATTATTATTTTTTTTAAGCCAATAAGTGAACAGAATGGAAGACCAATACAACATTCCATGCCATGACTTCATGCAGGGATATTACCATGGGTTATAATCCTAACTGACCAATTAAATTGCAACATGCAAATGAGCCATTATACAACGTGCATTATATAACTTTAACTAAAAGCTTTCTACTAGTGTGCTGTGGAAATCCAGAGGCTGTTCTTGGCTGGGACATGGTCACGCCCATTCTTTTGTGGAGCTTGGTCAGACCTATTCTTGTGTGGAGCGTGGCCAAATCCAGTCTTGGATGAATCATTGTCAACCCCATTATTTAATGGGGCATGGCTAAACCATTCTTTGGTGATATATGGCCATCTCCATTCGTAGATGGAGCATGAAAAACAATTATTCTGTGGAGCTGTCTGTTAATGGGTGCGGCATGGTCACATTTAATCTCTCGTGAGGCAAGACTTAACCATTCTTAAGTGGAGCATGGTTAAACCAGTTCTTTTGGTAAAGTATGGTCAAGCCAGTTCTTAAGTAAAGCATAGTCAGACATTTTCCATTCATGTCTGAAGGATGGTCAAGCCTGTTCTTTGGTGAAACATGGTCAAACCTATTTAAGAGTGAGCACAGCAAACTCATTTTTGACTAAAACTTGTTTAACCCCATTCTTTAAAGATGCATGTTCAAATCTATTCATGCATGGAGCTGTCCAACTCGTTTTTAGGTTCTACATGGTAAAAACCATTCTTGGGTAAAGCATGGTCAAAGCTTGTTTTAAGTGCAGTATAGCTTAACTGTTTTTACCCTAGCAACCTTAATTTTTTTTTTTTTTTGCGCCTTCCCTTCCTCCTGGCTGCCCACTCCTTTGGGTATCTATAGCCCCTCCCGACTGCCTTCCCCAACTCCCACACCAGCTGCCAACCTCATATGGCAGTCCCCCTGGGTAACCCGGTGTATCCCTTCACCGGGCGGGTTCCCCTCCTCCGAGGGGGAAGGCACTGGTGGGGTGGCCAGCACACTACTTTATTCGGCCTGGGGTACTGCTGAGGTGTGTTGGCCCTGGGATCAGCGGCAGCGGAGGGCAGAGAGACCGCCATCCGGCTAGCCAGAAAGTATTTTCCTGGTTTTCTGTGGGGAGTGACGTCCTGATGTCAAGGCATACGCTGACGCCTGTCACTCCCCCTTAAGCAACAAACCCGGACATTACAGCTATGCTCCCAGCCTCTGCTAGGAGTCAGCATGCGCCGGTGTGCATCCCCACACTTCCCCCAGAGAAGGAGAGCTGTCCCCAGATGCTCCATCCTTCTCCCCCTGGCCGGCCCTCCGGCACCCCAAAACCTTAATTTTTAACACCCTATGTAAAATCTAAAACACTGGGTGTGTCTCTTGGTCTCCCCAACAGCAACAAAAGGTAGTAAAGGTACACCATCAGGATATCACTACATTTTAAAATGGCAAATGCATATTTAATAAAATATTTCTGGAAGCTTATTAAACGTTAATTTGTTGTTTAAGCAAGTATAAATAGCTGACTTAATATAAATTTCTCAAACACCCAATTAACTATCAGTTATATCCATGTTCAAAGCATATTACTGCATATTCCTGCACCTCATCCTGTTTTCTTTGAAGTAAAAAATTACTCACCATAGTAATATTGTTTCTTTCAAGGGAATCCTCACTATCCTTAACAACTGCATTCATTCCCCTGGAATGAGCTGCCCTGGAACTTAAAATGTTATGCTAATTATGGATTTTGGAATGAAATCCAAACTCTGTTTTGTGGTCATGCTCACCCTCACATTCTAACAGCATATTTCTAAAGCTAGGGTGAGCAGTGACCACTAAACTAGCCAAATGGCTACCAAAACTATACAAAAAATACTTTTGAATATGTTATGAAGACTTTAATGGCTCAGATCACTGAGTAGCAGTTGTAAAGGGGGTCCAGGTGCAGGTTGCAGAATTCTCTTTGTTTACTACCCTCTGGGGTTGGGAGGAGAGTTTCTGCAGGAGGTTGTGGATTTTTTTGTCAGCAAGGTGTTGGGGTCCCCCAGATGGTTGGTTCTGGGGGACTTCAATGCCTGGATCAATGATGAATCCTCACAATTGAGTTATAACCTATTCCAGTTGAGATGATGACATCACTGGGCCTGACACAAATGGTTACTTCTGTGACCCATCAACATGACCACACTGACTTTTTTTTCTCATCGGGGCTTGAGGTCATGAACCTCAAGATTGATTCAGTCATCTGGTCTGATCACTGCATGAGGGAGTTCTTGTTTGGGCCCCCCTTAAAGTCCCCCCCATTGAGATGACCAGCTATCGCCATTTAAGGGGACTGTCCCAAGAGGGACTGTTGGCGGTAGCTGATTTATCTAGTGTGGCTGCTGCATGTGTAGTTGGCATGGACGACTTGGTGGTCACCTATAAAAACGTGGTATCTGAGATGCTCAATAGCATCACATTGGTCCATATATGATGCAGGTCTTCTCGCTTGAGATCCCCTGGATTGATGGGGATCTCAAGGTGATAAAGATCAAGGGTCAGAGGTTGGAGCATTGCTGGTGGAAGACCCGTTCTGAGAAGGACAAACTGGCCATGCGTACTCACTATTATAAGTACCAAGGGGCAATCAACCATAAGAAGGCAGAGCTCCTGTCCAGGGAGATCGTTGGAGGGAAGAACAGACGATCTCATCTTTTTTGAATAGTGGACAGACCTCTTCATCTGGTCTGTTTTCATCTGAAGAAAGCTTTTTCAATCACTTTATTTGATGAGTTTGCTCAGTTCTTCTCTGATGGTGTGTCCTCTATCCGGTTAAGGATCTCGCCAGTGAGGCAAGTTCTGCCTCACAGGGACCAGCCTGGTATGAGCAGAGGGACTCCTATTGTCTGGGAGCAGTTTAGACCAGTGGAGGTGGTCGAGGTTATAGAGGTAATCTCAAAGCTGAGGCACACTTACTGTGAAATGGACCCAGACCCAGACCCAACCCATTTCTTGATGAGATGTGTCAAGACCATTGGTCCAGTGATTATCCAGTGCTCGTTGTCAGAGGGAGCCTTTCCTGATGCCTTAAAGAATACATTAGTGAGACCCCTCTTGAAAAAGTCATCACTCGACCCTGATGTCCTGGTGAATTATGAATCTCTGACCTTCCATTTTTAGGAAAGGTTGGCAAAAAAATAGTGATGCAGCAACTTGAGAAGCACCTTGTGACCTTTGACTATATGAGTCTTTCTAATCGGGTTTCAGGACCAGGCATAGCACTGAAACAGCATTGGTTAGGGTGCAAAATGATCTCCTCAGGGCAAGAGAAAGAGGGGACAGGTCAATTCTTGTTATCTTAGATCTCTCCTCAGCTTTTGACACTGTGGGTTACATTGAGCTACTGGATCACCTTAGAAAATACTGTGAACTCACCTGTACTGTCATCAACTGGTTCAAGTCCTATCTCTTGGTAGGATGCAATGGGTGGTGATGGGAAATTTCTTCTCCATCTGGAAGCCCCTGCTCTGTGGAGTGCCTCAGGGCTTGATCTTGTCGCCAGTGTTATTCGTGGTGTACATGCTACCCCTGGGTGAGCTCATCAGGTGTTACAGTTGGATTTTCACTGCTATGCAGATACCACACAACTGTATATGTCCTTTGACCCTGGAACACGATGCCATTGAAGTGCTTAACATCTGCCTGTCTGAGATCAATGACTGGATGTCCTCTAACTGGTTGAGACTGAAGCCGGATAAGACAGAGATTTTAGTGATTTAGCCGGGTCACGGTTGTGATGAGAGTACCTCCAGAGCGGCCTCGTGATTGGTCCTAGGGACAGCTCCATTGATGGCTTAGAAACATAGAAGTTGATGGCACATAAGGAACGCAAGGCCCATCCAGTCTGCCCATTTCTTTTTCTACCTTATAAATATGCCATCGGCCTTTGCTCTGTTAATGACCTATCTATTCATACTCATCTGTAGTGCTCCCTCATGCCTATCCCATGCCTGTTTGAAACCCTGCACTGTATTCATATCCACCACTTCCTGAGGTAGGCCATTCCATGCATCAACCACCCTTCTGTGAAAAAGAACTTCCTCACATTACCCCTAAATCGGCCTCCCTCTAACCTCATGCTGTGTCCTCTTGTCCTGCTATTTTCTTATATTGAAACATGTTAGACTCTTTTACCTTGTTAATGCCCTTTAGGTGTTTGAATGTTTCGATCATATCACCTCTCTCCCTCCTTTGCTCTAGGGTATACATATTGAGCTCTGTTAATCTGTCCTCATTTGTTTACTGATGCAGTCCCTGCACCATTTTGGTTGCCCTTCTCTGGACTGCCTCAATTTGGTTAATGTCCTTGTGAAGGTGTGGCCTCCAGTACTGCACACAGTACTGCAGATGGGGCCTAACCAGTGTCTTGTAAAGAGGGATTATTACCTCCCTCTTCCAACTCGTGATACCCCTACTAATACACCCTAACATCCCCCTAGCCTTACCTTCTGCTTTAGTGGTCTGCTTGAATGATTTCAGGTCATTGGTGATGATGATGATGATGATGCCCAAGTCTCTTTCTTCCCTTGTGACTGCCAGCAACTCCCCTCCCAGTCTATAGGTGGCTTCAGGGTTTCTCTTCCCTATGTGCATGATTTTGCACTTCTTTGCATTAAATGCAAAAAATACCACCAACAGCTTAATCTGGTTCTAGGTCAGTTGGCCTTCATCTGTATCCCCCCTTCCCCTGGTCGTGCCTGAAAATAGGCAGGGTTTGTCTAGTGCATTTACCCGGTCAACAAAAAAATAAATAAAATAAAAAATAAAACCCCAGTTGCCATTCTTTCAACCATTTTGCTAGTTTATCCAGATCTCTTCTCATTCTGCCCACCCCATCTGGATCATCTACTCTGTTGCAGATCTTGGTGTCATCTGCAAACAGACAAACCATACCCTCCAGTCCATCTGCAATGTCACTGATGAAGATATTGAAGAGGACTAGCCCCAGGACTGATCCCTGAGGTACCCCACTTGTGACTTGCATCTCTTCTGACTATACCGTTTACCACCACTCTCTGTTTTCTGCCCATCAACCAGTTTGCCACCCAGTTAACCAACTTCTGACCCACCCCGAGCCTACCCAGCTTATTAATCAATGTTCTATGTGGAACAGTATTGAAAGCTTGCTGAAGTCACAGGCGACATCAACTGCTCCTCCTTGGTCCACCACTCTAGTTACCCAGTCAAAGAAATCTATGAGATTAGTTTGACAGGACCTTCCTTTTGTAAACCCATACTGTCTTGGATCCTGTGCTATGGATTCAAGGTGTTGCACTATCCTTTCCATAAGGAGTGCCTCCATAATCTTGCCCACTGCTGAGGTAAGACTGACTGGTCTGTAGTTCCCTGTCTCCTCCCTGCCACCACTTTTGTGGAGTGGGATCACATGAGCCCTTCTCCAGTTTTCTGGGACCTCTCCTGTGCTCAGAGACTCACTAAACAGTTCTGATAATGGCTCTGCTAGTTCCACCCTTAGCTCCTTTAGTACCCTGGGATGTATGCCATCAGGTACCATTGCCTTGTCCACCCTGAGCATATCGAGCTCTTGTAGGACCCTTTCTTTTGTGAAGGGACTAGTGCTCACCTCCCCCCCTGTGTCCAGGGTGCTAAGCTGTGGTCCCTGCCCTACCTTCTCTTCAGTAAATACTGAGCAGAAGTATCTATTTAGGATAGATGCTTTTACAAGGTCCTCCTCCTCACATACCCCCTTATCTCCTTGATCTTAGCAATACCCCCTCTGGACTTTCTCCTTTCACTAATGTATCTATAGAAATTCTTGTCACCTTCTTTTACTGTCTGTGCTAGTATTTCCTTGGTTTGGGCCTTTGCCTGCCTTACTGCCTTCCTTGCTTCCCTTAGGGAAGTTTGGTATGCCTCCCTATTTTCATCCCGCTGCGTTCCCTTATAGTTCCTGAAGGTCAGCCTTTTGGCTCTGACCTTTTCTGCTACTGTTTTTGAGAACCAAAGTGGTTTCCTTCTTCTTTTGCACTTCCTTTTTTCTCTAACACAATGGGATGTTCCTTCAAGTATTGCATCCTTAATACTTGCCCACTTTGCCTGTACCCTCTCACCTGTATTTCTTTTTGCCAGAGCTAGCTTAACTCTGTTGGCCATCTTATCAAAGTCAACTCCTCTGAAGTCCCATATTATTGCTTTGGAATGGGATGATTTAGTTGTAGTGGCCAAACTGAACCATACCATGTGATGGTCACTGGCCCTCAGGAGACCTTCTACCTGGAGATCTGTGATCCTTTCCCTGTTAGTCAGTACTAGATCTAGGATAGCCCTGTCTCTTTTGGGTTGTTGTACCAGTTGTTTGAGGCCCTCCCCCTGCAGGGAATCCACCATGTGTCTAGTTCTGGCAGATGCTCCTACTGGTACTGACCAATCTGTATCTGGCATGTTGAAGTATCCCATTATCAGAACCTCCCCATTAGCTGTCATGTTTTGTATATTTTCTAACAGTAATGTGTGTATGTCCTCCCCCTAGTCTGGGGTCCTGTAGACAACCCCAGTTCTTATGGCTGTCCCATTTCCTGTTTCCAGGGTAACCCACAGTTTTTCTGGCTCCTAATGTGTATTCTGAATTTCTGTAGCTTTGATATTTTCATTGACATACAGGACCACTCCACCCCCCCTTATTTCAACTCAGTCTCTTCTGAACAGTACCTAGCCAGGTACTGAAGTCTCCCAAGTGTGGTTACTGGTAAACCACATCTCGCTAATTGCTACTTTGTCCAGTTTTGCCTCTGTCATTATTGCCTAGGGTGGGAAATCTTGGTGTCATACTGGATAACAGATTGACTCTTGATGCTCAGGAGTCATCTGTTGTCCAAAGTGATTTTTACCACTTAATGAATGTCACAAGGATTAAACCCCTAGTTCTGCCCGAGGATCTATCATCACTGGTTCATACCTTTGTTATGTCTATGCTTGATTACTGTAATGTGTGGTACTTCAGAGTAAGTGGAGGGACCCTCCACTGGCTGCAGCTGGTGTAGAATGCAGTGGCCTGGTTACTGACGGGCATGCCCAGGTCTAATCATGTGATCCTGGTCCTGCAAGTTCTGCACTGGCTGCCTGTCAGGTGGAGGATCATCTTCAAGGTGTGCTTGCTCACTTATAAGTCCCTTTATGGACTGGGCCCTGGCTACCTAGCTGATCTCCTGACACCTGCCTCCTCAGTCCACTCCCTCTGCTACTCCACCAGGGGACTCCTCATGGTTCTGAGGGTCAGGATAAAAACTTCCAGCAGCCAAGCTTTTGAAGTCACTGGTCCAGCCCTCTGAAACTCGTTTCCCATCTCTGTTAAGGAGGCCCCAACAGTGGAGGTTTTTTAAATGGGTCTAAAGACTCACCTCTTTCTCTTGGCCTTCCTGGACTAATCTGAGCTATTATATTACACCATATTTTAAGATTATGCTTATTGATCTTATTATGAAATCACGTACTAAATAATGTATTGTGTGTATTTTATCCTTTTTTGCATTTCCCTCCCTGTTTGTTTTTATGTAAGGTACCCAGAGCCTCTGGGATAGGGCGCAATAGAAATAAATGTGCCTTTCCTTACCTTGCCCTTGCCTAAAGCACTGTAACAAGTAATGGGAAACATTTATTTATTTATTTAACAAATCGGAAAGACCATAAAGAACTGATTCTTGTGTGTACCTTTTCTCAGGTTCTGGAAGGGGAGGTAGGGATTGGGATTGTTAAGGATAGTGAGAGGTCCCTTGGAAAAATCAGTACTACAGTAAGTATTTTTTTCTTTACACCTCAGGAATCCCCTCACAGTACTTAACTGCAGATTCCATAGCAGTACCTTGGGAGACTGGGTACAGAACCTATCTGGGGAAAAAGTTCTGCAAGACCATAAGGAAAAAAGTGCCATCCCTTCTGGACTATACAGTATGTCCAGGCAGTAGTGTTTATTAAAGTGTGTAACACTTTCCAGGTATCTGCTTTACAGATGTCCTGCAGGGAAACACGTCTTGATGTTGCCACAGAAGCAGAGGTCCACCCCCCCCATGTAGTTAGCCCTAAAGCCTTCAGGTGGCATCCTGCCAGCATTTGCCATAACAGAGCTGTATATTAGAATCTATCCAACACAAAATGGTTTTCTTGCATGCTAACTTACATTTCCCCACTTCTTCTTAAGTGACAAACAACTGAGTGTTAGTGGATCTTACATCCTTTGTATGGTTCAAGTAGTAGCCCAGAGCTTTCTTAGCATTTAGACTGTGAAGCTTTTGTTCTCCTAAGCTGGATTTTGCTGAAAAGAAAACTGGAAGTGTAAAATACTGATTCAGATGAAATTCAGACACCACTTCAGGGAGGAATGTTCTGTTAGTTCTTAAGACTACCTTGCACCTGAGAAATGTGATGCAGTTAGGATCTGAGCAGAGGGTATGCATCTCACTTACCTTTCTGTTAGATGTTAATGTCACCAGAAAAACTGCTTTCCAGGTGACATTCTTCAAAGCAGTAGTTGCCACAGGCTTGAAAGGAGCCTCTATCAGCTGGGCAATACAGATTCAGGTCCCATGGGGGGACAGAATTCCTGCTGGATGGTACTGATGATTAAGGCCTTTAAAGAACTATTTAAAAATGGTTTGTGAGACCTGCTGCTCAATGCACATTCAGAGTCGAAGGGCTAGGCACAAGGACTGTAGGTAGACTAAGTAGTTCAGTATTGTGGACATAACTGCCTGGATGGGGTTGATCTGTTTAGGAGAGCACCATAAGGAAAATGTTTCTCCATTTTGGAGCTTGTTTTCTTTGTGGTTGGTTTAGTGGAAACCTTATGTACTTCTATAACTTTTTCAGAAAGATTCAGCCCAGAGAACTCTAACCCCTTAAGAATCATGCTCTGAGGTGGAGAATTCTCAGAACTAGGAGTGTTATCCTGCACTGGGACATTGTTAACAGACTGCACCCCAGTAGCAGGTTGATAGGCTGTCTGCTGGAGAGGGACAGGATCTTGGAGAACCATGTCTGTCTGGCCCAAGTCTGGAATAACTAGAATCATTGTTGTTGACTCCCTTCTGTTTTAGCAGTATTCTTGGAAAAAGTGGGAAAAGCGATAAGGTGTAGAAAAAGTTCCCTAACCAGCTGAGGACTAGAAAGTCCTCTGGGATTGAACCCACTACTGTGGGTCTGCAACAAAAAAGTGGAAGCTGACTGTTCTCCCAGGAGGCACACAAATCTATTTCTGGTGTACCCTACCTTCTGAACACTGATGCCAGCACCTGCTGGTTCAGGGCTTATTTGTGACTTCCCTGGCTGATCCCACTCAAAGAGTCTGCTAGTACAGTGCCTTTCCTTGGTAGGTGTACTGCAGATAGCTGCACCCCAGGAAATATTCCAAGTTACAGATCTTCATGGCTTCTATGCGCAGCTTGAAAGATCTTGTTTCTCCCTGTTTGTTCATGTGGCACATGGTGCGGTGTTGTCTGTTCTGATCTGGACAAACTAACCAATGATCTGGGAAGAAAATACCTGCAGCGCAGGGTATACTACCCTGAGTTCTAGGAGATTTTTGTGCTTGTGATTCTCCTGTGCACTCCATGTGTCACTCACAGTTAGATCCTCCAGGTGGGCACCCCACCCTAGGAGGGTTGTAAGAATGACTGTAAGGAACTGCTGGAGGCAGGGAATCCCCTCTCTGGAGTTACATTCCTCCTCCCACCAGTTCAGTCCCACTAACAAGGTTTCTGTGAAGGCACCAATTTGGGTAGGGTGTCCCACATCTAAGACCAATGGTTCCTTTAAGTGGTACTGGATATCGCTCATCTGGTATCTGGCACCTGGTACCACTGTTGTGAAGGAGATCATGTGACCCAGTAGCATTAGAAAATCCCTTGCAGGTCTTGGCTGGCCTGCTTTGAAGGACTCTGCAGTTGGAATTGGATTTGCTACCTTTGCTAGAGGAAGAAAATGCCTTCCCTTGCAGGATGTCATCGAGGCACAGGTTAGGAAGTATAGGAATAACCAGGAGCAGCTGCAGAATTCGTAAAAAGTGTTTATTAGTACTAGCAGTAACATAAAAAAATAAAATGGTTCAGAATAACTATTCACAAAGGCAGAATAAACAGAGAAGATCCATCTGAGTTTTCCTTCAATTTCTATGTGTCTGTGTCTCTCTTACAAGCAATTGCAGTGCTGTCTTATAAGTCTTTGCAACCCCCCCCCCTCCTTAACAAGCATCCTGTTTTTATTTTTTTTCTAAAATGTTCTTGTATGTTTCAGGTGCAGGTGCAGCAGGAACACAATGTCCCAGAACTGAGGCCCCTTCTTCACAGCTTCTGAAAAAGGGCTTAAAAACTGCTCTCAAGTTAACCCCTTGAGTTCCCAATAGCTTTTTGCAATCATCTCAAACTATAATTATATACATTTCAGCAGTGACACTGTATCATTTTTAAACAAAGGGATCCCAATATCGTTACATTTCCACATAATGACTTGCATATATTTTTATACCAGCAAAATATGCAAGGGAGGAAAAGACAAACAGCAAGGGAAGACTGAGAAACAGTGAGAGGCAAAGACTTGCAAGACTGTCGGGGTGATCAAATCCTAGGTCTCACAAGAAAATTTGGTTGCACAAACAAACAGACAAGAGACAGGAAAAGGAAAGAACAGAACAGATCCCTGCATTCAAACATTCCATAACAACTAGGACAGGGTCCTATTTTGCCGTGACACACAGGGTATCCAGCCCTGCACTAATAAAGTCCAGAACTTAAAATGGTTATGTTTGAGATTTTTGAAGGTCTATAAGAAGGTCAAATCTTTGAAAGTGTTTTGAGTTAGTAATATGAAGGAGTTTGCTTCCTGCTGTTTTTTTCCCCCCCGAGATCAGCTTATCATCCAGGTAGGGAAAAAACACCACCCATCTCCTACTCAAATATTCTGCCACCAAAGCTAGGCACTTTGTGAATACCCGTGGAGCTGAGTTGAGGCGGAAGGGGAGGGCTGTAAACTGCTAATGGCAGATCCTTAATCTGAACCTGAGTTAATTTCCTCAGGCATCTTATGCATTCTCCTTCAGGAGTAGGAAGAATCTGGAGCAATGTGCCCTGCCCTGTTCTGTATTTTTTTTTTAATCTTCTAAACTGCAGGGTCAACCCCTGGCTCACTACCTCTAGGATGGGAGTAGTGAACCCGTCTTTCTTCCACTGGCAATAAGTGGGCAATCTGGTCAGGCTTGTCAGGGGCTCTGTTTTACCTGGGGTTTGGGTGCTGGTGTTATAGCAGTAGGCCTAATTCCCCTTCTACCTCTGCTACTTTAACTGTGCCTTTGTGGAGGGTATTCATAGGAGGCATAAGCGCCAGGGTAGTATCCCCTACCATCTTGTAGGTGGCTTTATACTCATCCACCTGTTTTAAGTAAGCCTTTGTCTTGTCATCAAACAGGGAATTTCCCTTAGAAGGAAAATCCATAGCTTTTTCTTGTAGTCCTGGGATAGATTTGTAGTTCTAAACCAGACAACACTTCTTAGGAACACTGCAAGGGCCTGGATGCAGTGTCCTAGAATACACTGCCATATGAAAATGGAAATCTTGTGGTATCTATGGCTGATCTTGCTGTGCCAGCCTTAGCCTGTGCCAAGTCTCCAGTAGCTTGTTCACTCAGTGCCAGAATGGAATGGCACTGTGCTGTGTAGCAGATAAGCTGCCTGCCTTAGGAGCAAGGAAGCTGAAGTGTATACTTGTTGTCCATGGTATCTAGTTTCCTGGAATTTTTTTCAGGAGGCTGGGAGGAAAAAGTCACTTTGGCCCTGATACAGGCAGCATTTTGAACTACTCCCTCATGAACAGGGTGGGAATTCAGGGACAGATAACCCAGTTTGTAAACCAATATTTACTGTATTTATTTATTTATGTTTAATTATGCCATAAACTGAGGTGGTGCTGATGATTTTAAAAGTGGCTTTCCTGAGGGATTTATGGATGGAGAGCATTAACCCCTTATTGGGAGTTACACTCATCATATCCATTAATTCTATCCCTACCTGTAAAACTATATGTCCCAAAAAGCTATAGTGAGCAATACAGATTAAAGACCTATCTATAGTTAAAGGCATATACTTGATGATGATATTTTATGGTGTTTTATGAATTCAGAAGTTTTAGATTTGTGTTTATTTTGTCCTATGTGTGATTTTTTTTGTAAAGCACCTTGATTATTAGAAAGGTGCAATATAAATAAAGATGTCTTATTATTATAGCTATCTGAGGGTCTTGTAAATGAGCCAAATTCTTGCTCAGAAGAACTATCTGGGTCCATGGTTCTCCTTCCTTACAAAACATTTTTACCTGTTCTTCCTCCACAGGCATTGGGAATAGAACCGAAGCCTGGGGAAGGGGCAGGCACATTCCTGAAATTCCCCACAGCCTGGAACACCTTAGTAACGTCTTCCATTAAGGGCATTTTATTTTTATTCACTGATGGCGTCTTTCCTTTTTCAGGAGGGAGAGCAACTTTTTTTTTTTAGCATGTATTGTTTTTGATACCTGCTTTGAGTTCTTAGTCATGTCCTCTACTGAGGGCATTTTGTTCTTCTCCAGTGGCATCTCCTTTCCTTTTCAGGAGGATGGGTAGTGACATGTTTTTCTTTCTTTTTTTTAGCAGGCACTGATTCCAGTATCTGCTCAAAGGCTCTTTTACTTTTACTTGATTTAGGGTTCCCCCATCAGATACCCTGACTTCTGAACAATCTTCAGCAGCTTTTTCCTTCTGCTTATTTTATTTTATGCTGTAGTGCAGCATGAGGGGGGTGCTGCACTTCTGAGGTGCAATCTTTTGGATGAGATGTTAAACAGAGGTCCCATCTACCTGGATTGGTGGTAGTTCAGGTGGATGCTAAAGATCCCATGGCACGTATCAAAAAAGAGTAGGGGAATTTCCCCGGTGTCCTGGCCAAATTTCTCCCATTCATTAAAAATACCATCAACAGCTTAATCTGGTTCAATTTCAGTTGCTTACCATCTGCATCTCCCCTCCCCCTGGTCGTCCCTGAAAAAGGGACTTCTAGGCCCAGTGGGCTTAACGGGTCAACAAAATTCAATAAATGAATATTTTGAAGGGCTTGGCCCTCATCTGAGCCTTTGGTGATGTGGAGGCAGACAGATAAGCCAAAATGTCTTCTAATATTTTAGTCATTTTATGTTTTATGGCAAACATCATACAAATTAAGATGCAATCTGGACCCAGACACTTTAAACACACCTCATGACTGTCTGTCTTTTCCAGGAGTTGGAAACAAATTTTACAAATTTAAGTCCTGTAGGTTCCATCTTCTTTCTGGATCTGTCAGTCATGCTAAACACTGCTGAACCAGGGACATGTAAATCAAAGTAAAATTGAATGAGAAAAAAACCTCATATATGTAAAAAGGTTTAACGTATATGAAACACGGTTTGATTCTCTTAAAAATGAAACTGCAAATGAAAGCGGCTTAATAGGAGATTTTGTTAAACTAAACTTTAAAATATCAGCTCAGTTCCCAGATAGAGAGGAACCAAGAAAAATAAACAGAAGAAGCCACAAAGTAGTTAAAATTGTTTTAGTAATCTAGTGACAATAAAGTAGTTTTAAAGTGGATCCCTAAAAGTGGGAACTGCGCTAAAAAACAGCCTTCTCTGATTCCTGGGAACTGATGGGGAACCATGGAAAAGTTAGAAAAAAATACAAATTATATAACTAAGCTGAGTTATTGATAAAATAACTAAATAATATACTACTACAACATAACAAACCGAAAACTGGAAAGAAGTTGAAGAGAAGACTAGGGTGACTGCTTTCTTCAATGGAGAAGAAAATCTGCTGTAAGAATGTGAGGGTGACCATGACCACACAGCAGAGTTTGAATTTCATTTCAAATTCCATAATTAGCATAACATTCTAAGCTCTGGGGCAGTTCATTCCATAGGAATGAATGCAATTGTTAAGTATAGTAAGGGATTCCTGGGGTTTGAAGTGCATCAAAACAATTGCCCCCTCTTATTTGCACTCTAGGCTTACTCACACCTCCTATTCCTATCCTATATACATGCACTCCCCTGGATCAGTCAAGTTGATGGTCCCACACATAAATATGACTCATGCATTTCTCACCTTCAGTCACAGGTGCCCAACTGTGTGTAAACTCCCTCCCAGAATCCCTACTCATGAGAACCATCCATTTACCTTCCAGTACAGAAGTCATGGAATGTTTATTTTCAGTCTTCTTTAGGTATAAACCTGCTGCTGTCTTTCCAGAGGTATAAAATAGGCAGCAATAACTGTGAGTTTCCATCCCTGCACCCCTTGCACAGTACATCTGCTTTCACAGCTCACACTCTGTTATTCGCAGGTGTGATGGCACATCCCTGTATATCAGAGTGGGAACTGTGAATACTAATGAGAGAACTGGGATTTAAGACAGGTCTCACTTTATGAATGAAACCTATGGGTAAAAAAGGGTCCACCATTCAATACAATGGTAGCAATCAACTCAGCAAGATATCTCACAAGATTCTCTGGAGAGATCAAGAAAAAAAATCTCTGGGACTGCCTGTGTTGCAGGAAATCTCATGAAACTCTCATTTGAGATCTCCAGAGACTTTGGAAAATAATTTGCTGTATCAACTCCTACCACAGTGCGTACCTTACAATACAAACACAGTGAAACTGGACTACTAAGAACACAAGAAAGTTTACAGGTAAAAGGAGGCTAATAGCCTATGCTAACTGACTCGGTGTTGTCACCAAGTGCTTCCCTCGGAGTGCTCTTCCTCTGTATATGAATCAAGTGTCATTTTAAAAGCATCTCTTGTCCTGCTGTTCACAATTTCCTCTGGAACACTGTTCCACCTACATACCACTGTGTAAACCAACCCTTTTTTCTATTCATTTTATACTTTTCCCAGAAAACTTTAGCAGATGTCCCTGCATACCCTCACCCTGTCTTGAATAATTTTACTTTTAAGGTTTCTAATAATAATAGGTCCCAAGCTACCCTCTATGCCACAATCATATCATCCCCTCTGCCTATATAAAAAGCAGTTGCTCAATATATCTAAATGTGTGCAACAAAGGAGGAAAGGGAAATAAAGAAAATGTTTTTTTTACTGATAGAGGAGGGAGAGGGGAGACTTGGGGTGGTGTTTGGTATCCTGCATCTGGAAGGGTGGGGGGGTCACTGGTGGGCAACGACAGCAATGGGTAAGGTGGTAGGCTGCAACAACTGCGGTGCACCAATCTTTCTAAACATTGCCTGGAGAGTGGGAGGATGTTTAGTGTGCAACCACATAGAAAACTTAGAAAGGAGATTGAGGGTCTGCAGGAGGAACTAAGACAGGCAAGGCAGATTGGGGTGGGTTTAGCCCAATACTAGAGGGAGGAAGAAGGGAGATGAGGGAGGGCGATTTAAGCCAACAGTGGTGAGGAGGCTCAGAAGAAGGGAAGCAGAGACAAGGGCCCAGGCCAGGAAGAACGATTGCGGGAAACCAGGTCAGGAGACAAAAGACAAATGGAAGGAGGAGATAGGGACTTGTGAGGGAGGCGAAGAAGTGGCAAAAGTGCATGGAGTGGAAGGAGAGAACAGGTTACTATGAAGAGAGAGGAGGCGGGCATTTGTGAAGGGCCTTCAGAAAATAGTTGTGCACTGCTAGAGAGGAAGAAGGTGGAGGAGGAAATGATGAAATTAGAGGAGTAATTGATAAATGCCTGGACCAAACTGGAGCGGGGGAAGTTCTGCTGGGAGAATTGCAACAGGGGTAAAAGGGAAATAATGTGCAGGAGGAAGAAGAGGAGCTGGAAATGAGAGAGGAGATGAATGGAAGCAAGCAGGGAGTAAGAGGGTGGAATCTTAGTGCTGGGGACTCAATACTAAGAGGAGTTAGGTGGGGTAGCAAGGGGAGAGGCATAGTCGCATTTGGGTGGAGGCCATGCCAGGAATGACAGTGGAAAGGGTGGGACAGTCTGTTCTGAAATATGCTAGAAGGGGTAGGACAAGCCTCATTTAATTATACATCTTGGGACAAACGACCTGGCTGACAAGACAGTAGATACAGTCCAGAGGAGGTTTGAGGAACTAGCACAATCATGTGAGGGGCAGGAAGATCAGTAACTTTTTCAGAGATACTTTCCATGCCAAAGGCAAGCACAACAAGAAAGCTGAGAATAGAGGAATTTAATGGATGGCTAAGTCTGGTGTTGTGCTAAAGGGTATGGGCTGTTGGGGGGGTGGGGAGGGACCTGGGAGGACAGTAGTCTCTATGCCAAGGACAGACTACACTTGAGTGAGGAGGGAAAGAAAGTGTTGAAACAGAGGATGGAGGAGTACATAGAGGAAGTTGGGCATTTAAAATAGGAGTGGGGGGTGGCAGTTGGGGAAGAGATATGCAGAGACTACAGGTTGGAAACCATATGAGCTTACCCCCATAACAGTGACAAAGGACAAATAGCAAGTACTGTTGGTGATGCTAGGAAAGGAGGGCAGGATGGGAGGGGGAAGGGTGGAAGGTGGTTACCCTTAATGCTAGGAGCCTTGGGAGGAAAACTGCAGAGTTACAGGTTCTCATGGCAGAGGGAGAGGTGGACATTGCAGCCATCACGGAAACATAGGCCACCCAATACAATGACTGGGACCTGTCTGGACCAGGGTACAGGTTATTTCGTAGGGACAGGGTGATTGGGAAAGGTGGGGGGTGGCACTATATGTGAAGGAAGGACTGAAGTGTGTAAGGGAGGAAGGGGAGGAGGGTAGTACAGAGTCACTTTGGATGCAAATCCAGGATTCCAAGAATAGGATTCTTAGAATGGGAGTGGTGTACAGACCACCATCTCAGATGGAGGAGTTAGACAGGGAACTAGCGGGACAGATCAGGAGGACCTGCAAGAAGGGTAGTGTGGTAATTGTGGGGGACTTCAACATGCCAGGAGTGGACTTGAGCACCCCAACAACCAGGAACAGAAGGGAGCAGGTACTGCTGGATGCCTTCCAGGACAGTTTCCTGCTGCAAATGGTCAGTGAACCAACCAGGTTAGGAAATACCCTTGACCTCATGCTGGCAAATGGGGACTTTGTGAGAGAACTTACAGCAGAGGAACCGCTGTCAGGGAGTGATCACCGCTCAGTATGGCTCACATTGGATATGGGCAAAGAAGGAGTGGAATCTGGCACAATAGTGTTGGACTTCAGGAGGGCCGACTTTGGGAGGATGGGGGAAGTGGTAAAAGGGTACCTGGCCAGAATTCAGTCTATTATGGACACTAACCAGAGGTGGAGCTCATAAAGCTGGGGATAGTGAAGGCCACCAAAACCTGCTGCAAAGCCCAGAGCAAGAAGGCTAGGGCTAAGAAACTGATCTGGTTGAGCAAGGAGGTCATGGAAAAGGTAAGGAGGAAAAGAGCTGCCTTTAGGGAGCACAAGAAAACAGGGAGGGGGGAGGACAGGGGAGTACTTGACAGAATCGAAGGAGGTGACAAGGGCAGTAAGGGGAGCCAAAGCATCTACGGAACTCAGGCTGGCACAAGGCATTAAGAAGGGGGAGAAGGACTTCTTTAAGTACATCAGGGAGAAAAGGAGCTGTAAGGACCACATAGTAAGGATTAGGAAGGAGGGGGGTTGGGTGGAAGCAGGGTGCGATAATGCGGAAGCACTAAATGAGTACTTCTGCTCAGTATTTACTAAAGAGAAGAGGGGGGTGACACCCAAGGTGGGAGAAATGGCAGAAGCGGGGAGTGGTGTACAGATGGGAAATCATGGAGAGCAGAGTTCAAGAGGGTTTGAAGGCACTGAGGGTGGACAAGGCACCAGGCCCAGATGGCATCCACCCAGGGTACTGAAGGAGCTGGCAGAGGTCCTTGCAGGACCTTTGGCAGACCTATTTAATGCCTCACTACATTAGGGTGTGTACCTCAGGACTGGAGGATGGCTCATGTGGTGCCCTCCACAAGGTGGCCCAAGGATGAACTGGAAACTACAGACCAGTGAGCCTCACATCCATCGTGGGTAAGCTAATGGAGACTATCCTGAAGGAGAGGCTGGTGGCCCTCCTAGAGGCCAAAGGACTACAGGACAGCAGACAGCATGGCTTCATACATGACAGATCCTGCCAAACCAACCTGGTTGAGTTCTATGACTGGGTAACCAAGCAACTGGACAGGGGCCATGCAGTGGATGTCCTGTATCTGGACTTCAGTAAGGCGTTCGACTCAGTGCCACATGGAAGGCTGGGAAGGAAGTTAGTAGGCACAGGGGCAGGTGCAAAGCTGGTGAGATGGGTAGGAAACTGGCTGCAGGGAAGGCAACAGAGGGTGGTGGTGGGTGGGGAGCTCTCACACCCAAGAGCAGTGACGAGCGGTGTTCCACAGGGCTCAGTGTCAGGACCAGTGTTGTTTGGGATATTCATTGCAGACATATCATGGGATATCAAGAGCAAGATCAGTCTGTTTACTGATGATACCACAGTATGCGCGGTGGTGGATGACCTAGGGGGATGGCAGGGGTTGCAGGATGATCTGGCAAAGCTTGAAACCTGGTCAGACACCAGGTAACAGGGCTTTAATGCCAAAAAGTGCAAGGTGCTGCATTTTGGGACAAAGAACCCAAGGAGGAGTTACCAGCTAGGGGAAGTGCAGCTAGCCCAGACAGAAGAGGAGAAGGATCTGGGTGTGCTCATTGCAGGGTCAATGAACAACTCGACACAATGTAGGAAGGCAGCTGCAAAGGCCAACAAAATGCTGTGTTGTATTGCAAGGGGTATATCCTCGAGGAGGGAGGAGGTGATTCTGCCACTGTATTGGTCATTAGTTAGACCACACTGGGAGTACTGTGTGCAGTACTGGTGTCCGTATCTGAAGAGAGACATTAAGTTACTGGAGGGGGTGCAGCGCAGAGCGACAAAGATGATCAAGGGGCTGGGGGACTTATCATACGAAAGGAGGTTGAAGGAGTTGAACATGTACTCACTGGAGGAGAGGAGAGACAGGGGTGACATGATTGAAACCTTTAAATACATGAAAGGAATAAACAAGATGGGTACAGAGGGGCTGTTCAAAGTAAGGGAGGGAGGAGGGCCACTAGGGGCCATGATATGAGACTGGGCGAGGAAGGTTCAGGAGGAGATGAGGAGACACTTTTTTACAGAGAGGGTGGTGGCTGGGTGGAATGCGTTACCTGCTGGAGTGGTATGTAGTAGAACAGTGGACTGCTTCAAATGAGGATGGGACAGGACAAGGGGGAGGGTTAATGAAGGGGAAGGGTGGAAGGGAAGGGTAGCTGCAGAATAAGGGGTGCTAGCTACACATTCAAGCAGACTTGATAGACCTCTAGGCCTTTATCTGCTGGCAAATTTTGCATGTTCGTATGTTCTAGGCTCCAAGGTGAACATGTTCAGCTTCCCCAGTCTGCCCTCAAATGACTTATCCCTCAGACCTGTGATTTGATTTTGGAAACTTTCCATAAGTTGCCTCTGGTCCAAAATGGATATCAAACTGAAAGCTAAGACAAAAACAATCAACAAATTACTGGATAGAGGGTTGTAAAACAATGTATGTAAAGTGCAAAATATAAGACACCAGCACTGAGCAGTAGAGGCTTACACCCCTTATGTAGCACCTCCAACCCAAGGCTTCATCACCTTGATAAAGTCTTGGTTTGGAAGCGCAACGTAGGGGTGTTAGCCTTTGGTAATCATTGTCAGCTCTTACACGTTTCTCTTTTAAATAAATAGTTTTAGAGCCAGTCTAGTGGCACTAGAGGTTGAGGTGCTGGACGTCACACCTTGCGCCATGCCAGCGACCCAGGTTTGGGAACGGGCCCGGGTCACCAGGGGTCGGCAGGGGAGAGAGAGAGGATTGAGTATCCGGAGGACTGCTCTCCTCTCTCGGGGAGAGAGGGAGGGATTGCCATCATGCTCATCAATCTCCCTTTGGTGGTGGCTGGAAGAGATACAAGTCAGGAGGCACACTGTCGACGTACGAGGTCGGCGGGGGGGTGTGGAGAAAATGGAGCTGGCAGGCTCCGTGATGGCTCTCCAGCACCCGTCCCAACTCCCCAAATATCTGGATTTCTCTCCATGGGTGGGGGAAAGCTGGCACCTCTTCACCTCGGCCCTGTCATGGGGGGGCCCGTGGGGGATCGTAGGGGATATCAGGTGGGTGAATGGTGAACTGGAGACCAAGTCCCTTCAAGGGAGTGATCGGAGCCACGTGCCAGGCTCCCAGGAGGCTAAACAAGTAATAGAAAAATAATAAATAAATAAATAGTTTTACAACATTCTTGCCAGTGTTGAGTGGGACTTTTTTTTCTTTGTTTTTAACCATGTAATAACAATGGTTATTTCATTTCTTAGAAACTCACCCTACTCTGCAGGCTTCCTCCTAGCTTAGCACAGATGCTAATACTTCCCCTTTAGTAATGTGCTGATGGAAACCAGGAAGTTATATGGTAGTGGTATATTTTATTTACAAAGTACTTTTCCTGAGCTCAGAGTGGGTTCAGTGTTTAGGGAAAAGGGTCAGCTACAAAGCCTGTAGGTGTATTTTCTGTATGCCATGATGATAAAACAAACTGCACTGGAAGAGCGAAGTCTCCTCTGTGAAGTACATGTGTTTTTCATCCTCATTACATACCCCAAATAAACCTACAGGCCTCATTGTACTGATCCCCTTTGCTTGTACACAGATTAAATTACTTTCTTGCCCCCCAACCCCGGCACTTAATGAAAGGTGGTGGAGCTAGTATTTCCACTTCCATTTGACACTATGCTTAAGTCAGTGAAAGTGTGAAGTTTTCAGAAACCCAATAAGGTATACACAGAAAAAAGCTTCATTTTTATTTACAACCATTGCAGGGCCCTCCGTTAGGCTGATGGCATCACCACAAGGGCTGTACAGAATCCAGAATTCTGCCGGCAAAATTCATGCAGAATGGCAATTGCACTTCCAAACTGCTTATCAGAATTTTTGTTTTAAATTCATTAGAATTCAAAAAGCATTTCTGTGAAAACTCCAAGTAATTTTACATAGACTGTGGGAAAGATTTTGCAGTCTATGTAAACTGCAGATTTTTAATCAGTGAAATACATTTCACTTACAGAATGTCATAATTCTGCTACCGACAGAATTCTGCTAAATTTTCCAAAATTCCATTCCATCAGATTTTGTCCTTTCAGCAAAGCACTAGCAGCTGCTTATTAGATGTATTACATTAAATGTAACACTAGCGCTTTAAAAATATATATTTTTATCATTGTTGCTGCAGTGTTTGTGACCGCAGCCAAGCATGATAAACAATGACATTAGAGCAGGACAAACCATCACAAATCACAGTATTCATTTCCACAACATGATGTTTTCTGTTATGGGCAGTCATTTAACAGTTATGTGTAATCAGCATAAGTGGCGGACTAAGAACTTTCCTCGAACATTCATGTAGGAATAAGCAGGGCTAGAGTTAGCATAGCGTTGGTGAAGCTAGAGGCGGCACGCGAGTGGAGAAGGAGCAAAGAAACTATATTTCCAGACTTGCAAACAAACAGACATAGCTCTGTCCCCACACACCGTTGATGGGGGGGGGGGGACCTCTGTCCCCCACATCCTGTTTAAAAAAAAAAGAAATAGGAGAGGGGAGTACAGCCCCCCACCCCATCTGTACAAATTAAAGAAAATGACCTACATTCACAAGTGTGAAAACAGAGCTGCCTTGCTCCCACTCCATTTCTACCACTGTCGTGGCCGCCATAGTAACCTGCACTACTCCATTTCCACAAACCCCGTATTCAGCAACAATCTGCATGAGAGTCCTTAGTCCTCAATGTAGACCTTGTAATCAGTCATTTATTAATCATGATCGAACTGATGGCTATTTTAGATAGAACATAATCTCTGCACATGATTGACGGTGATAATTTCTGATGTCACTACCATTCCAGCAGGGTGAATGAATTAAACAGATTAAAGGGACACTGTCACCCCCCTTAGGCCTCAAAGTGTCTCTTGTTTAAAAAGCACATGTTATGATTGAGCAGGTGGCAGACGGGTTTGAGAAAAGTGGTGACCAGGATCTAAAGTTACCTTCCCCTGGTTGTGTGGTGTTCTCCTGCATGTTCAGTTTTTCTCAACCAAATTTGTAATCTGTGGCGTAACTCTCCCCCAACCCCCACTGACTGGCAGCAGCTCCCTATGCCTACTTTCTTCTATGCCTTGCCTGACCACTGTGCATTAAACTAAGCAGCAGTGAACCCAGCCCACCCCATTCAAAGCTATGCAGGTCTTCACTTTCCAAAGTTCTGATAACACCCTGCAATCCACAAGAGGAGAGATTAGTAAGTAAAGTACAGTCACATCGGTACTCACAGTAACAGTACATCTTAGACTCTCTTGCAGCAGGTCACACATATAGGAACTTACTAGCCTCAGGCATTGTTTCTAGCTGGGGGATTTTACCAGCAGTCGACCTGGGACTGCCCACAATGACATCACGTGTCATGCCCTGAGACATATAAGCGTGAGCAGTCCCAGATACTCCTCGGATCTTTTCCCGTCGGCAACCATATATGGCTGGTATAATCCAAGAGGCCTCTGAGGGGAACCAAAGAGTAAGTAATAGTATCTTCAGGGAGCAGGAATGAATTCCCCTTCTAGAGCAAGAAGTGAGGGGGCTGGGGGAAGGGCAGCATGACCTGCTGCAAGGGAGTCTCTTGAGGGGGCCAGAGGGAGGGGCAGCATGACCTGCTGCAAGAGATTCTCTTGAGGGGACCAGAGGGAGGGCCAGCATGACCTGCTGCAAGAGAGTCTCTTGAGGGGGCCAGAGGGAGGGACAGCATGACCTGCTGCAAGAGATTCTCTTGAGGGGGCCAGAGGGAGGGTCAGCATGACCTGCTGCAAGAGATTCTCTCAAAGATCTACTGTTACGGTGAGTACCTACTTAACTGTACTGTCTTCTTCAAGGATATCTCTTGCAGCAGGTCATGCATATAGGAATGAATCCCTAGCAGTTGGGAATTAAACAGGCAGTGGCATAACTCAAACAAGAAATTAAGACAATAGCCCTTGCAGGACTGCATGAGCGAAATTTGTCCTTCTTTTGGACTCTACGCCCAAACTGTAATGCATACCTCTCAACTGTCCCTGATTTTCAGAGACATCCCTGATTTTGCCTCAAAATTTTCCTCTGTCCCTCGTAAATGTTCTGTTTTTGTGACAGAACAGTAAGGATTAAAATCACAAAATAATGTCAGACATTAAAGTTACAGACTTGTTCTTCTTCAGAAAAAGCATCTAAACACAGATCTCCCTATTCTACTAACATTCTGAGTGAATAGTACCAATTTTTGTTGTAAGATTTTTTATTGTTTTCAGAAAAAATAAATGTATAAACATACAGCTTATGGCCTAGATTGTTGGATAAGCATATTAAATACAAGTGCAAAGAGCCACCTTAAACAAACTATCGTTGTACAGAAGAAATCTGAGCAATGTTAAACACGTCTGTTTCAGCAGTGCTAAGGGTAGGGTACAAGCTATACTGATAATAATCTGTGTCTTGATAAGACTAAATAGTACCAATTTTTAAGATGTGTCCCTGATTTGGGGTCTTTGCCCGATCTTTTTAAGCCTTGTCCCTGATTCAGGAGGCAAGAGGTTGAGAGGTATGCGTATGTTTGGTGAAGGTAAGAACCTTCAACCAGGTTGCCACCTCACAGATTTCTGCTGCCAAAATGCCTCTAAAACATGCTGCTAAGGTCGCCATCCCACACATGGAGTGAGGCTTCACCACACCAGGGAGCTGTTTATCATATTTTTTATAACAAAAAATAATGCAGTTGACCAACCATCTTGACAAGCACTACTTAGATACAGAACTGCACTCGTTACCTGGGGTGAAAGAAATAAAACATTGTCTGTCTTGTGCTTTTCTTTTGTACATAATAGATAATATCATTGAATTCTATGTACATCCAACACGTGGAGCAATGCCTCTCCTGAGTTAACATAGTGTATGGGCAGTTGGAGAGATTGTTCAAAGTGAACTCCGATACCACCTTCGGGAGAAAATTGGTATTCGTGCACAATGACACTCTGTCTTTGTTGAAACTCAAGTAAAGTTCCTCACACATAAGGGCTTGCAGTTTTGTTATACATCTAGCCAACATAATCACCACCAAGAAAAGAGCTTTCCAGGAGAGAGAGACTGCAGCTCACATGTGGCTCCTGGTTCAAAAGGGGGTAAGATGAGTTTTTCTAGGACAAAGTTTAGGTCCCACAGAGGTAGGGGGTTCCACTCCAGAGGTTTGAGGTGAAGAATGCCCCTCAAGAATGTTTTCATAACCTCTAATTGGGTCAAGGGTCAGTCACCCACAGGGATGTGAAAGGCAGATACCACTGACAAGTGCACTTTCACTGATGAGTACTTTAATCCGGTATCTGAGGGAGGGAGGGAGGGAGGGAGGAGAGAGGAGAAAGAAGAAGAGAATGAGCGAATGAGAGAATGAAAGTAGTCCAGGACAGTTCTACCATGCCGCAGCGACAGCAGCTACAGAGACATCCCCAACAGTGACAGCCGCATTGCCAAGTGTATGCAATGCAGTGTCGGGGATGCCTCCATGTTTTCATTGGAGGGCTGCACCCCCTGAACCCCCCCATGTGGGGGGCTCCACCACCCACACACCCTGGTCTCTAGGATTCCAACTCCAAGTCGGAGTTGGACCGGGGGGGGGCAAAACACCCTGCGAGGCAATCCCCTAGCCGTGCAGAGACCATCACAGTGACAGGTGGATTTGGGCCGAATCCTGTCACTGTGATGGTCTTCATCATTGGAGATTTGCTGCAGCATCATTATGCAGTCCAGGATATGCCGCGGAGAACAGGTATATGGATCCAACCCTTGGTCTGCTGCCCACGTAGCAAACTGATTCCACTTCATAGAGTACGTTGCTCTGGTGGAATTCTTACAAGCTGAATGAAGTACCTCAGCCACTTGAGGTGAGACCTGGAACCTGGAAAGAACTATGTCTTCAGGAGCCAAGCATGTAGATGCAGGGAGAGAAGATCGTGATGGAGAAGGGTCCCCTGAGCTTGTGTGAGGAGGGAGGGACAAATGGGAAAAGGGCAGAGGCTCCTGAATGGCTAGTTGCTGCAACAGTGGAAACCAGACCTGTCTTGGCAACAGAGGCACTATGAGAATCATGGTAGCATGGTCCCAGATCAGTTTAAGTAGAACCCTCTGAATAAAAGGGAATGGAGGAAAAGCATAAAGAAATGTTCCTGTTCAGGAAAGATGTAACACATCTAGCCAAAGACAGCCCCAGGACCTGGCTCTACAGAGCAGTAGTGTGGCAGTTTCGCATTGAGCAGAGAGATGAAGAGGTCTAACTCGGGTCGACCCCAACGAGCGAAGAGGTCTTTGACCACTTCTCGGAGGAGCTCCCATTCGTGTGTCAGGGCCTCGGAGTGACTGAATGCATCTGCTAAAAATTCTTGTTGCCCAGGACATGCACTGCAGTCAGATGCAACACATGTTGGATCGTCCAGTACCATACTCTCATTGCCTTTCTGCACAAGGGGTAGGAAAGGGTACCCCTTTGTTTGTTCAAATGATGGACTACTCTGGAGTTGTCCATTTGAATCTGAAGGCATCCTGCTGGCAATAGGTTCCTGAATGCCTGCAGTGTGTAAAGAACTGCTCTCATCTCTAAAACTTTGATGTGGAGATGAGCTTCTCCTTGGCACCATGCTCTCTGGGTCCATAGGTCATCCAGGTGGGCTCCCCAGCTATGGGAGGAGGCATTGGTAGTAAGGGTGTGGTGCAGGATGGGAGATTGGAATGGGATGCCCCACAACAAATTGTCCATGTTCATCCACCACTCAAGGAAGCATACCACAGGAGTGGAGACCATGACTTCTGCCTCTAAATCATTTGTTCTCTGGTCCCACTGCACTCTCAGGGTCCACTGTAGTATCCACATGTGCAAGTGGTTGTAAGGGACTGTTGGAATGCGTCCCTGTAACCTCAGATACTCTCTGGCTGAAATGCACCTGTTGATTCAGATCTGAGATGCCATATTGATTAGTTTTTCCACCTGATCGCGTGGCAGGAAGGCTAAGCCCACTGAAGTGTCCAGTATGGCCCCAATGTACTGGAGGCACTGAGTGCAATCCATTTTGGATTTTGGCACATTGACTGTTATTGCCAAAGATGCAAACAGAGCAAAAGTTTGGGCAAGAGTTATTGTCAGCTGAGGTTTGGAAGAGGCCTTGAGCAGCCAGTTGTCCAGGTAAGGAAAGACGTAGTGACCTGCTCTCCTGAGAGTTGCCGCCACCACCATGAGCCACTTTGTGAATACCCTGGGAGCTGAAGCCAGCCCAAAAGGTAGTACCCTGAACGGGTAATGGTGGTGGTTGAAACAGAAGTGGAGATACCGTCTGTGGATAGGGTGAATAATTATGTGCAGGTATGCATCTTTCATATCTAGCGAGCAGAGCCAGCCTCCCTTTTTCAGTAGGAGCATGAGCGTTGGAAGAGTTTCCATCCTGAATTTTTTGTATTCTATGAAGAGATTTAGCTTTCTGAGCTCTAGAATGGGTATTAGATCTCCAGTGACTTTTAGTACTAGAAAGAAGTGGGAGTAAAACCCCCCAACCCTGCTGATGAAGGCAAACTGGTTCTATTACTTTATTGAGTAAAAGAGCTTGAGCCTCTGTTGCCAATACTGCCTCACGTTCAGGAGGATAGGAAGAAGTCCTTTGAGGCATATTGGGAGGAATGGCCGTCAAGTCTAGGGTATGGCCTGACTGAACCAACTGAAGTATCCATGCATCTGTTGTTATGCTTTGCCAGTCCAGTAAATACAGGGAAAATCTGCCCCCTACCTCCGTGGCCCTAAAACCACAGGCTCATTGGGACCTTCAGGCTGTGGGATGTCCCTGTCAGGGAACTGATGGAGTTGGCTGAGTTGCTTTTGAGGCTGGACTAGGTCCAGGTAAGGATACTATAGTATTACATTTGTTGGGCTGCTTGGTGGCAGGCCACTGTCTATTGGAAGGCTGGCACAAATTACCCTTATGGTAGGTTTAGGTTGGGTATGGTAGAGGGAGTGCACTGACTTCAGGGTACATCCAGAAGTTTGAAGGTACATCAAGATGACCTGGGTATGGGGTCCAAAAAGTTTATGACCCTTGATGGGTGCATTCAAAATAGAATGCTGGACATCAGGAGCAAAGCCAGAGACTCTGAGCCATGAATGTCTTCTAAGACAAATCCCAGCAGTAGACACCTGGGCTGTAGAGTCAACAGCACCATAGGCCACACGCAAAAGGTGTTGACCAACTGCGGAGGCAGTCTTGATAGTATTTGTAAGTTCCTCCTTAGCAGCTGTGTCTGGAAGAGTTTGGAGTGAAGCCTGAGTGGCTTTCCATAACTCCTCCTGATACTTGAGTTGGTGCCCTATATAATTAAGACTCCTGAGAGTCAATATGGAGGATGAACACATCTGTTTTCCCATAGCGTCAAGCTTCCGGGATTCCTTATATGGAGGCAGGTGCTAGGTTGTTTTGGTCTAACCGACCTATCATATGCAGCATTAATCACTACTGAATTAGCCTGTGGCAGAGTGGTGAAATAAGGGCATGCCACTGGCACTTGGTATGTCTTATCAGCCTTTAGAGGTGTGGAAGGAATACTGAAGGACTGTTGCCAGGCTGCTAAAATAGCATCTTCATATGATTCCATTAAAGGTGGAATGACCAATGAAGGATTTTCTGGCAGGCCTAAATAGCTGGCAAGTTTGCACCTAGAATCATCTTGCTCGGTCTCCTTTAACCCAAAAGTCTTTTGGAGGTGCTGCATTATGTCCGAAAAACTCGGATCATCTGGAGGAGAACATGGGAGGTATGGTGTAGTCTCCTCTGCTTGTGAGAAGGCAGAAGAAGCTGAGGAAGGAGTAAAATCCTCCTGATCAACCTCCTCCTGGTCCTCCTGTTCTCATTCTTGTAAATATGCATCCTCTTCCATTTCAATGTCTTGAGTGTGTCCCAGAAACACTGGAGAAGCACTGGTGGTTCTGGAAGCAGAAGAGCACCTGGAGGGTACTGAGATAGGAACAGAAATAACTCCTGTGGTAGAGAGAGTATTTTTCTGTGTCAAATCCAAACTAGTATTGACTAAGGCATGTACATCCACCATAGCCAATTGAGGGGTTCCTGTAGTTACAGGGGTATTGTGAGTAGGCCCTATAGGAATAAAGAACAGTTACCTAAGAACTTACCATAACAGTAGATCTTTGAGAAGCGCTCTTGCAGCAGGTAACACCATTAGGACTATGCCACCAGGCACTAGGACCCCATGGAAAAATTCTAGCTAGCGGTCTAAAGTGAGGGACCACCCCCAACATTACCAATTGTATAAAGGAGAGGGCCCCTGGAACCACTACAGTTCGCCTGCCAGAGACCCAGCTAGCATAAAGGATGGGGAACTGAGGAGGTTCGAACATCCCCCAGAGAGAAGAAACTTGTATATCCATGGGGGAAGGTGGGAGAGAAAGCATACCTGCTGCAAGAGCTGTTCTTGAAGATCAACTATTAGGGTAAGTTCTTACGTAACTGTACTATTTTACTTCGAGATAGTGCTCTTGCAGTAGGTAACACCATTAGGACTGAGTCCAAAACAGTATAAGGATAGAATCCAGGTCAGAAGGGTGGAGGTTATAGGCAGAAGTAAACCACCGGTACTCTTTAAGAGAGTAGTCCCTGGAGAATGGCAAAGTTGCAGCCTGCCCTCCTCCTAGAAGCAATGTCCAGACTGTAGTGTTTAACGAAGGTGTGGACTGATCTCCAAGTGGCAGCTGCACAGAGATACGCTGCCGAGACATTTTGAATGCAAAGGAAGTGGCAACACCCCTAGTGGAGTGACCTTTAACCGGTCCCAGTAAAGGTTTGTCGTACTTTTGATAGCAGAAAACGATACAATTGACCAACCATTTGGCTAATGTCTGCTTAGTCACTGGTGCCCCTAACATTCTTTGGGCGAATGAGACAAACAACTGGTCTGTCTTCCCAGAAGATCAGGTACGATCTATGTAGAAACAAAGAATCCTGTGAACATTCAGAGTATGCAACAAGGCCTCCCCTTTATTTGAGTACTGTGGGTAATAAACTGGAAGTTTAATGTCCTGATTAAAGCAGCAGTGCAATGAAAATGGGTTAAAATCTGACCCCACCTTTTTTTCTTCTTAATTGATGCCAGATGTCTTCCAGTTTATTTTGGTGGTAACATTTTCAGTTTTCATTATCATTTAAAAATGTTATGACAGTTTTAAAGTAATTATTTCTCAAGAAAAAAAGATGGCCGCCTCATTTTTATATTTTATTTTATTTATTTTATATTAGTCTTTAGTAACCGGGTAAAGCCCACTAGGCACAAGTGCCTGTTTTCAGGGGCGACCTGAGAGCACTGGGCAGTAAAGTGACTTGCTCAGAGTCACACAGTATGCTAGTGAAGGTTGTGAGAATCAAACTCAGGTCTGGTCTGCTGGATGCACCAAGCTCATTTACACCTCGTTCCTCTAACATCTAGGCTATACTGCGAACCCATATATAGAAATAATATTGAGGACCCAACTCCAGGCAAAAATGCAAATGTACAGTATACAACATAGGAAGCATACAGGAAACCCAAATCAACAGGTTTGCCAATATTTTTTTTATAACCATAGCAGAAAGTTAGCTTTTTGGAATAACTTTTTTGTTGCACTGCTGCTTTAAGAGTGAATTTGGACACCACCTTCAAGAGACACTTAGGATTAATTCACCGGGATACCCTGTCCCTTTGAAAAATCAAATAAGGCTCTTTACATATCAGAGTCTGAAGCTCAGAAATCCTCCAGGCTGAAATAATAGCTACTAAAAACAATGCTTTCCAAGATAGGAAGCGTAGCTCGTAACTTGTGGCTGGCTCAAAGGGAGGCAATGTAAGTTTTTCTAACATGAATAAGTAATTCCATGGGGGAATACGGCCCTGCCTGGGAGGCTTAATATGCAGAATACCACGCAAGAAGGTCCTGGACAAATCCATTTGCACCAGGGTCCTGCCATCCATTGGTATATGATAAACTGAAAGTGCAGAAAGGTGTACCTTTATGGACGAATAGCTGAGGTCCGCATCAGACAGGGAAAGGAGGTACTCCAGGATCGAATTCACCAGACAGGTGAAGGGATCCAGGAGATGGGATGAAGTCCACAGGCAGAAACATTTCCATTTCATGGCATATGTGGACCTGGTCAAGGGTTTCCTCATGGCCTCCGCTACCCTTGAAGACACCACTTACCTGTCCCTGACTAGGTTCGCAGGAGCCATGCATGCAGGGGCAGAGACTGAAGATTCTGGTGTACTAGGGTTCCCTGCTCCTGCTAGAGCAAGCGAGGAGACAGGGGCAAAGGAACTGGAGGTTCTGATGCCAATTGTTGGCGCAATGGGAACCAAATATTTTGCAGCCAAAATGGTGCTATGAGGATCATAGCAGCTCATTCCACTTGTAGCTTGAGTAGTACTCTCTGAAGCAGTGGGATGGGAGAGAAGGCATAAAGGAATCTCTCTGCCCAAGACAGGGAGAACATGTCTCACCAGAAAACACCAGGCCCGGGGAGATCACGTGATGCAGAGTGCTGAGTAGCAGCTCATCCGCGTTGCTCCAGCCTCCCAATTTTATAATCGGTACTTCCTGACACCGAACTCGCTTAAAACCCTCTGTTCTGCAAGGATCCGGTTATCTAAAACTCCAGACCTCCAGAAGAGCAAGATTCGAGCACTGATGGAGGCTTATATGGAAAAAGCTCCACAAAGGCATACGCCTCCAGTCACCCCTGAGAAGGCCCCAAAGAAATCCCAGGCATCAAGTGGGCCTGATAGGCCCGATTATCTCAGTCAAGCAATGGAGCAGGAACCCCTAACCTTAAACAGGTTCCTGGAAGAGTTCAAGCCTTTTTGGGAAGAAGTGAAAGAGATGGCGACTGATTTGAAAGCTCTATCTAAAAAGCTGGATGAGGTCTCGGTGATGGCCTCGGATAACACCTCTTGCATAGTCTCCCTGAAGCACCGTTCAGACAAGGTGGACCCCGGATTAGCGGTGATCAGGCAGAAACTCACCCGGGTGGAGGCCAAATTAGAAGATCTTGAGGGCCGCAGCTGTAGAAACAATGTGGTCATCTTAGGGCTACCCAAAGGAGAAGAGAGCCAGAATGCAGTGGTTTTCATGCAAAAGCTGGTGGAACGGGTTGCTGGTCCCTCTCCCTTCGGCCCTGCATACACCATAGAGTGAGCACATCGATCATTATGGCCTAAACCACCACCAGGGGCTGCCCCCCGTCCCATTATATGCCGCTTCCTGAATTTTTTAGAAAGGCAACACTTTCTGGAAAAAGTGAGAGCATTACAAGAGGTGTGTTGGGAAAATTCCAAGCTGAGAATTCCACAGGACTTGCCAGGATCAGTAAGGCTGAAACGTGCAGCCTTTCACCCCATTGTGTCTAAAATTATTGCCGTAGGGTTCAAGTCCAGGATGGGTATCCAGCCAGGCTGCAGGTGTTTGTGAATGGTTGTTGGCTCACCTATGAAGATCCTGAAGCCACTCTCTCTGGCCTGAAGCTCTCTATGCCTGATTTATTCCGGGATCCATGATAAGGCCTATTTCTCTGGTGAAAGGAGTCTCGTGTTGCTATGTTGGAACTGTCATTCAACTATTTTCAAAATGTCTGGAATGACGGTTTGCTTCTGGAAAACTCTGGTTATATCAACAGACATACCTATGTGATGAGGGGTCAAGTGTTTGGGACATTCAAGCTTTAGTTTGTTTGAACTGTGCATGTAATCTTGTTCAGTGTTCTGTGGAAAAGTTCATTTTGCTAGTTGGAGGGAAGAGGGGTTCTTCAAATTTTAATTTTGCCAAAAGAGCAGGCTTCTATAAATGAGGGAAGGAATACCCTGAGTTGTTAATGTAGCATTTCATATTTAGAATGGCTGAGTTTTGGGCCTGTGCTTGGTTAACCCCTCGCTCTTAAACATATATACGTGTGGTGGTTTAGTATCCACAAGAGGGAGCTCAGCATGCAGAAAAGCCAGGGCAATGATAGGGGAACCAAAGGGATGACAGCCTGGTGAGTGTGCTCCTGTTTTGGCTGGGGACATCATATATCTTGATTTTGTCCCTTTGGGCACTTGGCTGACACGGTGCCATCGTAACGATGTCTGAAGCCAAATCTAACTCAATGCACCAGTTCCAAGGTGTTGGGGTTCAATTTGTTAAGCATGACACTGAACTTCGGTTTGAAAGGGCAATTTTCCTTTCCCTTCGGTACGGTTTCTCATCTGGTCTGCTATCTGGCAGGAGTCCTCTCTATAGGGGCACTGGAGACCCACCTTTCTTCTCGGGTCTCTTGGCACCTGGTCACAGTTTTCTAGGTGCCTTATCTCTCTATTTCATGATCTCACAAGTGAGATATGCTTTTGTTTATGGCCTAACGCTCCTTGTAAGCCATTGGGGATTATTAATGTACTTTAATTTGTCTCTTCCATCTCAGAATTTGAGTCCATCCAATTATATGGGAGGACTGTTGTGATGCTTGTGACAGGGGGGTTACCTCGGGAGGCTGGGGGGTGAGGAAGGAACCCAGTACTATGCTGAACGCTGCTTTCGACAGCAAGGGGGGGGCGAGTGTTATTAAATTGGTGTGTTTTATGTCAAGTGGTAGGGGAGATGTTGAGGGGGGAGAGGGAAGGGATAATTGTGGAGGGGACGGGGAGGGGGGACTATACAGCAGTAACAATGGGAATCTGGTCGAATGTTTCTCAATATTCTCATACAGGGCTGAGGTTATTAAGCTCTTTAATCTTAGTTAGATGGCCAATGATGTGACTTTTGCTACCTGGAATGTTAAGGGGATCAGGAAAAAATCCAAACAATATCAGGTGCTCAAACATTTAAGTTTACTGCGTTCTCAGATAACATTTTTGCAGGAATCTCATTTGCTAGAATCTGAAGCTTTACAATTAAGGAGACAACAGGTGGGTCAGATCTATGATGCTCAGGGCTCCACTAAAAGTCATAGGGTCATGCTAATCATTAAGAGAGGCATTCCTTTCATTTCCATGCAGGTTATCAAGGATCCGGGGGGCAGATTTGTCTTAGTCAAAGGCACTCTTTGGTCAGTGCCACTTTTACTTGGTAGTATATATGGACCCAATACTGATGACCCAGAATTTTTTACGAGGCTGATATCTATTATGCTTCCAATGCTTCCCACCAGGATCATTATGGGGGGCGATTTCAACCAGGTCATAGATTCTAATTTGGATAGTTCTGGTAGTGGGCCGAGGGGAATGTCCCTGGGGCAGAGGGCACTTAAGGATTTGTTAGACCAGTGCAGGCTCTGTGATATCTGGCGTGTGCTGCATCCGTAATCCAAGGAGTTCACTTTCAATTCAATGGTGCACGGCTCACAGTCTCGCATTGACTACATATTTATCTCTCAGGTTCTCTTGCCGGGGTCAAGTCTGCCTCGATCCAACCAGGCCCTATTTCAGACCACTACCTTGTGGTATGTAACTTGACACTCCTTAACTCACTTAAAAGGGAGACCAGGTGGAAGCTCAATGAGCAGCTCCTGAAGGATGCCAAGTATTGTAAACTTATAAGAGAGCAAATTGAGTCCTTCTTCTCATCTAACCCATTAGACAGTGCAAATCTGGACATTCTATGGGGGCCTTTAAAGCATACATAAGGGGTGTTCTTATCAGTATAGCAGCCAAAAGGAAAAGAGTACAGGAGGAAGAGTTATTAACATTATTATCCCAAATTCGGTCCCTTGAAGTGAACCTCTCGGTTTGCTCCTTTAACGAAGACCAAAAGAGACTCGTGGTGGTCAAAGATAGATATCTAGAGTTATTAAGGGATAAGGCAGAACTAGCTATAATCTGAACCAGAGCCAGTTATACAGATCAGGGAGAGAAAGCAGGGCGCCTGCTTGCATTATGCTTAAAAGAACAGGAATCCGCAAGATTTAGCTTGCCAATTCGGGCTATGGCAGATGGGTCTTTAAGAGTATCCCCTACTGAGATAGTGCAGGAGTTTGCTTTATATTACAAAAAACTGTACAGTGATATGGAGAATTCTCCTTGTCCTGGGATCCTTGAGGAGTACTTGAGAAATTCCCACTTGCCCTCCCTATCGGAACAACACAAGGGTTTTCTGGCTTCTCCCATATCCCAAGGGAAATCTCTGAGGCTATCAGGGGGCTACCCCCTGGCAAGGTCTCAGGGCTGGATGGGTTCTCCCCCTCTATTTTACAAAGTTTTTCATGATCTCTTACTGCCAGTACTCTATCGTCTATTTCAGTACATCTTATCTGGGGCAGAGGCGGACCCTTACCTGTTAGAAAGCCCTGATTGTCCTTCACCCTAAACCAGATAAGGATCCCGAGTTAGTTCAAAGTTACAGGCCCATATCTCTTAAATCAATATATTAAAATCCTTTTGAAGATATTGGCCGACAGGTTAACTGTAGTCCTCTCTGATCTAATAGGTATGGCGCAGGTTGGATTCAAGGAGGGGCGTTCGTCATCTGACCATTTACGTACCCTTTCTCATGTCTTCTCGGTCTCCAGGGATGCTGCATTTCCAGCTGGGTTGGTCTCCCTGGATGCCGAGTAGGCATTTGATCGTGTGAACTGGAAATTTCTGTTCCAAGTTCTTGAGGCCTACCAGTTTCCGACTGTCTTTATATCCTGGATCGTTGCATTATACAAAGCTCCTACAGCAAAGATTTCTGGAAATGGTGCATTTTCCAAGTCCTTTTTGCTACACTCAGGTACCAGACAGGGTTGTCCCCTTTCAAACCTTTTGTTTAACCTGTATCTTGAACCTCTCATTTGAAATGTTCTCAATAATACAGAAATACAAGGTATCTGGGTGGGGCCTCCTGAGGTTAAGGTCACTGCTTATGCAGATGATCTTCTTGTGTATTTATCTCACCCGGTATCTTCCATCCCAGTTTTGCTAGGTGAAATTGCTAAATTTTGCGCTTTATCCAACTATAAATTAAATGCTAACAAATCCACCTTTTTCCCTTTAAACCACAAGATATTCAAGACTGATATTATCCCCTTAGGTTTATGCTGGTCCCCCAGGTCATTAAAATATTTGGGCATTAAACTGACTCGTAATCTTATGGTATGGTTTAGGGAAAATCTGGAGCCCCTTTCTCAACTTATAACTCAGGATCTTGACAGATAGTCTAAGCTCCCTATCTCGCTTTGGGGCCGGATTAACATAATCAAGATGAACATTTTCCCAAGAATTTTCTACCCTTTATCTCTTCTCAATGCTTTTATCCTGTTATCCTGGTTTAAGAAATTACATGGTATTTTTACCAACTTTTATCTGGTCTGACAAATTCCCTCGATTGGCTTACTATAAGTTGGCTGCTCCAAAATTCGAAGGGGGCCTGCGGATTCCCCATTTGGCTATATATTATTGGGCTAGCCATTTGGCAAAATGTCTGAAATGGGTAGGTCTGGGCCCTGAAAAGATGCAGCCGACATGGCTTAGAATAGAATTGGACTCAATTCGGTCTATGAATCTAGATCCCCTAACTTTGTTTTATGTAAAAATGTTCCAAGTGCAGGTTGCCGAAAAATGTCCCACAGTTGCCACTTCTTTAAAAGTATATGCGTAACTTTGCTCTTTCTTGCGATATACTCCTCAGTTAGATCTGGCCCAATCCATCTGGAACTCCCCATCTTTCACTATGAATAAGCAGCAGATTCCCCGCACTTGGTTGCCCCAATTGATCGATGGGAAAGTACTTTCTTTTGTGGATGAGGAGGGGCAATGGCTGTCGGTAAGTGATCTTATTTGGAAATTTAGTATCCTGACATTTTCACATTTTAAAGTAGTACAGATAAGACACCTACTCTCAATAGTGATTGGTAGTACCCCTCCCAATCGGACAGTTGGGGCCCTGATCCCAGAATTTTCTTTCTTACTTGGGTCTTCGGGTATTGTATCCAAATTATGCCAGGTTTTGTTTCATAAAAAATATGGGGACACTTTTGGACCTACGAGGTTCTGGAGTTCCTTACTTCCTCAATATTCACCTAATTGGAAGGCCTTGTGGAATTCCTGCCATAAATTTGTTTCCCAAGATAGGTTGCATCTTATGCAATATCATATCTTGCATAACATGTATTATACTCCGGTTAAGTTAAAGAAGTGGGGTCTGTTGGACTTACACACGTGTTAGATGTTTTCAGGAGAAGGGAACACTCCTTCACATATTTTGGCCCTCTCCCAAAATCTCCCTTTTGTGGGACTCTGTTAAAGCCTCCTTGGACCCTATATTGGGTTTGCAGGAGCACTTCGCCCCTGACGTTTGTCTCCTCTGGGACATGTCCTCTATTAGGGTTAAAGCGAGATGTTTTCATATTTCTATGATAGCTCTATCAGTTAAGAAGCTTATTTTGCGTCATTGGAAAGACAAATCTACTCCGACTTTACAGGAATGGGTGAATGAAATCCTTGCTAACCTGCGTACGGAAAAGGCAATTGCTAGCCTTCACAACAAATTATCTGTTTATACTCAAATATGGGATCCCCTTCATTCTCTAATTTTAGCTGCTCAGACCTAGCAGTGCTTTAGAGCAAACAGCCTTGTATATTCCTGTATAATAGATTTGAGCCTATGTGACCTACTGATATGTACTGCTGTGGGGAGGGAAGGGTAGTTATATCATAATAAGATGCTGTATTCTTGTCTTTTTATACTAACTGCATCTTAATGTGAAAATTTGTTAATAAAATTTGAAAAAAAAAAAAAAAAGAAAACACCAGGCCCTGGATCTAGCGAGCAGAAATTGGGCAGTTTGGCACTGAGTGGGGATGCAAAGTTCTGGAAGACCCCACTTTTCGAAAAGGTCATCTACTACATCCTGTAGTAGCTCCCACTCATGAGCCTTAGACCAAGAGTGGCTGAGGCTATTGGCTAGGGTGTTTTAAACTCCTGGAACGTGAACTGCTGTGAGTTCCTGGTTGTGCTCCACTGTCCAGTGCTAGACTCTCATGGCTTCTTTGCAAAGGTGGTAAGAGTGTGTGCCCCCTTGCTTGTTGATGTAGAGGATTACTGGCATGTTGTCTGACTGGATCAGTAGGGACCCTGGAAGAAGAACCATCTGGAATGTCTGTGTGGTGTACAGAACAGCTCTCATCTCCAACACATTGATGTGGAGATTGCGTTCCAAAGGGGTCCATGTCCCTCTTGTCTGATGATCTCTGAAATGTGCACCCTACCCTAGTCCCAAGGCATCTGTTGTCAGGATCTGCTGAGGACTGGTACTTTGAAAGGGAGCCCCGGATTCTAGCCAGGAAGGGGTTAGCCACTGCACTGCTTTGGAGATCCAGACTGGCTGCTCGAGATCATCCAAATGCAAGTCCCATTGAACCCTGAGGTTCCTCTGGAGAACCCATATGTGTAGGTGAGCTAAAAGTACTGTTACAATGGTGGCTGCCATATGGCCTAGCAGTTGCAGTACCATTCTGGCTGGAATCTGGTTTGTGGAAATGACCCTCCAAGCCAGCATCCTTAGTTGATCTGTCTTACCTGAGGGAAGAAAGGCTCTCACCTGGACAGTGTTTAAGATGGACCCTATGTACTGTAACCCCTGGGTGGACCAGGGGATGATTTGGGAAGATTCAAGGTAACCCCCAGATCTTGGAACAGTTGGATGGTGTCTTTCAGTGAGTGATGCAGCTGTTCTCTTGTGGAAGCTGTAAGTAGACAGTTGTCAAGGTAGGGGCAGATGTAATGTCCCTGCCTCCTGAGAGCTGCTGCCACTACTACCAGGCACTTGGTGAACACCTTGGGTGCCGAGGAAAGGACAAAGGCCAGCACTCTGAACTGGTAGAGATCTCCCTGGCAGGTAAAATGGAGGTATTTTCTGTGGGATGGCAGGATTCTGATATGCATGTAGGCATCCTGCATGTCCAGAGAGCATAGCCAGTCCCCTTGGTGAAGGATGGGCAGTAATCCTGGCAGTGTCACCATCCTGAACCTTTTGTATTCAATGAAAGTGTTCAACTGACTGTGATCCAGGATGGAACGAAGGTCCCCTGTCTTTCTGAGAACTAGGAAAAAGTGGGAGTAGTATCCCCTTCTTCATTGACTTGGTGGGACTGCTCAAATCACTTTCTTGCTCAGTAGAGCTTGGATTTCTGCCCAGATGAGGCTTGTGTGGGATGGGGAACAATGGGTAGGGATCAGGGGGTTGTCTGGAGGGATCTGGGGGAACTCCAGTGCGTAATCACTTTCTATAATCTGGAGAACCCACTGATCTACAGTGATATTGGACCAGTCACTGAGGTAAAGGTAATCTCTCCCCTACTGCCTCCCCCCTGTAGCTCCAATGGAAGAGGGGGACACGCACAGAGTTATACAGAGGTTGTTGGAGTGGGCAAGGGAGCTCTGGCATGCTTAGTGTTCTTAGGTCCCTGTGCTCCTGAAGACTGGTGGTACCTTTTCTTTTGTAGCCCCCTCTTTGCTGTTGTTGCCTACCCTGCTGGTCCTGATGCCTGCGAAAGTAATGACACTTGGTTGTAGCTGGTTCAGATTTATACAGTTTGTGGACTTCAGAAACTGCCTTTCCTGAGTCCTACAAACTAGTTATTAGTTTTTCAGCCTCCTGGACAAAAAGAACTAGCCCTTGGAAAGGGGTGTCCAGAATGGCATCATGCAAATCCTGGTGGAATCCTGAGACCCTCAGCCAGGAGTGGCGCCATAGGCATATCCCTGTAGCTGCTGCTCTAGCGGCAGTGTCTAATGAGTCGTATGAGCACCTACGGATGTGCTTACTGACGTCAGCACCAGATTGGAAAACTGCTAAAAGTTCAGACTTGTTGTCAGAGTCAGGTTGTGACTGAGCTGGGCCCACAGCCTTATTCCAGAGGGATTTCTGATAAATCACCATGTGTGCCAGAAAATTAAGTGACCGGACTGCACAGGTGGCTGAGGAATACACCTTACAGCCAAGATAGTCCAGTTTCTTGGACTCCTTATCCAGTGGTTGGGAACTCATATGCTTCAGCTGTTGGGTTCTCCTGTGAGCTGCCATGAGAATCATAGAGTCCACCTTGGACTGCTCGCTCAAGTGTGGTTCTCCCCTTGGGGTCCTATACAAGTGGTCAGCCTTTTTAGGGACCACGAGGTTGTGGAAATATATTTCCAGGCTACTTTCATAATGTCCTGGAAGGGTTCCAACAATGGTGGGATGACTAAGGGTTTTGGGTCAGTGGCACCTAGGAACTTTGCTAGGCGGCATCTCTTGGGGTCTAACTCTTCCATTTCCCACTGATTGAGGAACTGGATGTGTCTCATCACATCCAGGAAGGAGGGGTCATCAGGAGGAGACCTTGAGGAATATATCCGTGTGTCCGGGGATGGAAGAGACAGTTCATCTTCTGAAGAATCATAGGAGGAGGAGCCTTTGTAGGATTCTTCTGAGGACGTATACTGGCATCCCTTAGAGGAGGATCTGGATGATGGGTGGTGACCGTGCCACCATTGTTCAGGTGATCCTTGCCCATCGCCCCCTGGAGTTGGATGGACCAGCATCAGGGGTTGCGAAGGTGAGCGGGGGGCGGGTGGTTGAATGTCTAGGTGGGGCCGGGGTCTTCGCAGGGTTGGGGAGCAGCTCTGGTAGCCTAGGCAAAAGGTCCCCTTCAATGGTGTTCCACCAGCTGTTGAAAAGAGCCCCAACCTCAGCCAACGGGACCACAGAGCCCGGCTGGGGTCCTGGCATTGGGGTAGGGGTGCTGGGGGGGGCCCGGCGTCAGACCTTGTGCTATGGTCCCCTCAGGCATGAGGTCCGACGGCACCTTTTTGTTGGATGTTGGTTCTGGTGGGACAGTGTTCTGTGGCATTGTGTGCTCTGATGCCTCGTCGTCGGGCTTTTGAGGGAGAGGTAGAGGCAGAGGGGGTGACGCCTGATCCGTGGAATCCCCTGAGACAAGTGTCAGGTCCGCTGATGTCGGGTCTGTAAAAAGACCCATGTTTGGGCCCTGCAGAGCAGACAGTGGCCTAGAGGGTGGCATCTGGTCTAACTCTGTAGTGGAGTCAGAGTGTGTTGAGGCCTGATGTCGGTCCGAAGCCTCAGCCTACGACGGTTTGGAAGGCGAGCATAGTTTCTTCTGGCGCTTGTGTTCCTGACATCTCCTGGTGTCATCTGACTCCATTGCCCTCTCTGATGACCCAGAGACTATGGCCTTGTGGACAGCAGATTCTGACCTGCCGCCCGATGAGGAATGAGTCAGTCCTGCTGGCTGAGACCCTAGCGCAAGCTTGTGGGGACAGATAGCCAGGGACATGGGGGCTTGAGAATGCCTGAGCCAGGAAGACTCCCTGCCATGTGCCTGAGAATGGGGGGGCTTCCTCAGGGGCAAATCCTGGAAGAGCCAGGGAGACTGGAGGGCTGAGTCTGACCTCGTGCCAGAGGCAGAAGATTTGGAAATCTTGTGTGGGGACCTAGGACGGGATTCTGACCTGGACTGGTCCTCGTCCTGATGATGGTGCTTCATGCTTGATTTCTTCTCTCTGGGGGAGGAATCCTTAGCAGAGGAGGAGAACAAGTTGCACCCCGAGTGGGTCTTCTGCATGGCGGCCACTCGATGTTCAAGGAGGTATGCTTTCAAGGTCTTCAGGTAGCGGATTCGAGTCCTCTTGTTGAAGTTGAGGCAGTGCGGGTAGTAGTCCACCTTGTGGTTGGGGCCTAAGCAAAGCAGGCAGGCTGAATGGCTGACCTTTGCCAGGACCTGCTTGCTGCATTTCAATTTCTGCCACTCTGTTGAGGAAGATGGCTGGGTAGACATGAACGACAAACTCGTATTTCGAAGGAAAAAATGTTAACTGCGCTAAGCGTGAAAATGGTGGTCGACTGGAAACAGGAGGCATCCATGGAGCCGATATGCATGGATCGATGGTGGGAAAAAACTGAGATAGTGTGGGGGATGATGTCAGGGGAGGCTGTCCCCTGCCATAGACTGCTAGCTAGAATTTTTCCGTGGGGTCCTAGTGGCGGCATAGTCCTAATGGTATTATCTGCTACAAGAGCTCTATCTCGAAGTGAGATTAGAAGGTATCGGTGCTGTCTGTGGTACCAAACAGCTCATCTATGAGGGTGGCAAATGTGTGTCTTGAGTTGTCGATGGAAAGGCAGTCAGGAGCCTAGGACATAGTTACTGGGAAATGACGCATTGAAGAGACCTTCTCTGAGTATTCTTTTCTTTTTTTTTTTTTTAATATACATTTTATCCTCTGATCTCCCGCTGTCCCTTTGGACCAGCCCACCCCCCAGCCCTGTCACCCTGGCATCTCTGGGACTTACCTTAGCTCTCGCACTCTGCCACAGGGCTATGGGGTGCCTGGTCACAGAGTGCGAGAGCCTGTGGAGGGTCGGTCATCACCCATAGCCCAGGGTTTTTTTCCTCCATTTTGTCTTGTTCCATCCCCATTGCTGGGGTGCACATGCCAGACATGTATACATGAAGGTGTGTGCACATCTGCAGAAGTCCAGCAGCACTCTCCCTTCTCCAGTGCCCAACAGACTCACACTACCCTCGAGCCTCCACCCGGGGGCAGTCGTTCTGCGGGAGCACTGGTCCTCACTCATCGGGACAGGAGAGCTGTCCTTGGGATGCTCGATCCTATCCCTCCCCAGCCAACCTCCAGTGGCCCACTCGCACCATGAACATGGATTGCTGGTGTGGCAGGAGGTAAGGCACAGATGTCTCAGCCCTCCACGCCACTGGGCCGACTTTTGTGTATTTTTTTCTTCTTCGTCGACTGTGACTAGACTCTGAACTGGACATGCAGCATGCAGGCCATGGTGGGAAAAGAACTGAGGAGCATCTGGTACCACTCATGCTTATATGTCTCAGGGCACAACATATGATATCATCATGGGCGGTCCCAGATTAACTGTTGGTAAAATCCTCAGGCTGGAAACAATGCCAGCAGCTATAAAGCTCCTATATGTTTGACCCGCTGCAAGAGATATTCCCACAGAAGATCAGTGCTTACAGCACGTGCTGCAGTTTAAAGCCACAGTCCTCCCCAGTAACACATTAACAGGACTGAAAAAACGAATAGGGTCAGGCTGTACCACTTGTGAAAGTGGTAGACCATGACAATTCTGCCCCCCCCTTCCCCCAGTTCCGGCACCTATGATGATTGCTCGCATTCTTTAGAGATTACCAAGACCAACCTTAAGGATAGGTGAACTAGACAGCCACCTAGGGTGCCCATCAATAGGTGGTGTCGAATTGCCAAAAACCCTAAATGTTTTCTGTAACAATTACAAAAAAAAAAATCACCTGTCCTTATTGGATCTGCTTTCTGAATGTTGAACTGCAGCATTCAGCAGCAACTAACAGAACTGCAGCAGTGGCACATAATGCTGAGTGTTGCTGGCAGCACCAGCAATGCAATCCGGGTGATTGGATGGCTGCAGGCAGAAGGACAGTCAGGGACAGTTGGCCATTTGGCTGGGGCACAGTGGACTTCTGCTGACTCGCCCCCCTGGAGAACTCAGAAGGGTTGTCATGGTCAACTGGAGGTAGGACTTGCCAGCCCCATTCTCAGAGTTGTCAGTGTGTGGCTGCACTATGTTGGCTCTGAGGAGCAGTAGGAAGAGGACGAGAGTTGGGTTTGGGTCGTGGAGGATGAACCAGTGTCTGTGGAGACTCACTGGAGTGCAGAAAAAGCCAACAGCAGCAAATAACTCTCTTCTTTTAAGAGGCATGTCATCCTGGCATCTATACCTTAAGCAGGATGCTTGTCATATAATGACTAGAGTATGCTAGTTATTTTTATCATGATCTGCTTGGGATAGAATGCCTTTAACAACAGGAGTGCCAGTGCCTTTTATTTATTTAAATACTTGAAAGGTATTAATAGAGTAAACAGAGAGGGGATGGTCAGACTGAAAGGGGGAAGGGACCTCAAGGAGGTCATAGTCTGAAACTTGTTGTTGGGAAGTATAGAAGAAACCTGAGAAAGCATTACTTCATGGAAAGGGTGGTGATGCCTTAAAATGTGCTACCTGAGGAGTTGGTATCAAGGGAATCAGTGAGAGGTTTTAAGAAGAGATGGGACAGATGCATGGGCAGGGTACAGGTAGGGAGGGTAGAGTCCATGGGAACTCAGAATGGAAATCAGGGGTGGGATGGAAGGGAGAGGGGAGGAGCAGCAGCAGCCATTTTTAAGTTGTGAGCTGCATCTCAATTAGATGCAATAGACCTCATGGCCTAATCTGCTGGCATTTTCGTATGTTCGTGTTTGATGATTTAATCTTAGAACTATGCTGGCTATGGTGGAGGTACAGTACATTTGTGGTTTTTCATTCTGATGGGATGCTTGGTTCTTGTTGCTTTAGGGCTGTGTGGCTCTCACTTCATCCTTTAATCTTCAATATTAAATATTTTTCTGAGGATGATGACTGGAGGTTCCTCAGTGTTCCCACATGCTGGTTTGATTGGGGGCAAACTCAGGGAAGGGCCGGTTGCTGTTCCCTTTAGTTGACAGTTCCCAATGAAAGAGGCCCTACATGAGATGTGTGGCTGCCTGATTAAACTGAAGTGAGGTGGCAACATGGGAGGGCTGGGAACACTAGCCGCTATTATATTGTGTCACTAATACTGTCCCTGTCATTAAGGGCCAAGTGACAAACCATATTGAGGGTGCATTTTGGTATGGGGGGAGGAAGATATATATATTTTTTTAAAAAGGTTTCTGCTAGGAGGCACCATTTCAAATTCACCTAGGGGTGCCACATACCCTCAGGCTGGCCTTGGAGATTGCTGATGTAACCTGCAGCTTGATTTTGCTTTTTTTTCTTTTTAAAAGTAAAAAACAGACTGCACAACACAGTGGTGTTACCACACAGAAACACATTTATTTGCAGTCCTTGATGAACTCCTACTGCATCTTTCCTGGATTTGGGAACACCACCAATACAATCGAGCCATGATGCAGTGGGAGGAGAGGTGTGTGTTACATCATGAGTGGCTGTGCTGTTTGAAGGTGTTCCCAAAGTTTGGGAATTATGCAATAAGAGTATATCAAGGATGTGAAACAAGACAAGGTAGGGTGTAACCCCGCCATTAGCATGCATTTCAGTTCCACAAAAGTATCAATCAAATAAAACAACCAGCAACATCAATGAATTTTAGAGAGGGTACTCAATCATAAAATGGGGATTTTTAACTAGAAATATGATCATGCAAAATGAGTTGACAGTGTCCCTTCAAATGATTACCTTGGGGTTAGCTCAGTGGCCTGGTACTGTGCTGCCACCTGCAAGAATGGGATTTATGTACAATATCAGGCATTCCAGTCAGCAAACAACTGGTGGTCAGGCTTGTCACAGAGAGAGGTTCTTGTTGAGGGAGGGAGGGAGGGAGGAAGGGAGGAAGGAAGGAAGGAAGGAAGGAAGGAAGGAAGGAAGGAAGGAAGGAAGGAAGGAAGGAATCATAGAAATCTGATGGCAGAAAAGGACCCCACTGGCCTATCGAGTCTGCCGTATTCCCCCCTCCTACTCATCACTTATACCGCAGACCCTCCCCTTCCCCTCACTTACCAATCCCATGTATCTGCCCCATGCTCTTTTGAATCCCTCCACCATTTCAGCACCCATCACTTCCTCTAGTAGTTTATTCCAGGCCTCAACCACCCTCTCCATATCGAAACGCCCCTTCACATTTCCTTTCTATCTCCCACCTTCTAGTCTTAGACTGTGCCCTCTAGTTTTAGCCCCTCCTTCCTTTTAAATAAGCTACCCCTTCACCTTGTTGATCCCCTTCACGTACTTAAAATTTTCAATTATGACCTCCCCCCCCTCCCTTCTAGTCTCCAATAGGTATAGATCCAGTTCCCTCCACCTCTTCTCATATGGCTTCCCCTACATACCGTGCACCATCTTTTTTTGCCCTTCTCTATACCTTCTCTATCCCATCTATGTCCTTGCATAGGTGTGGTCCTCCAGAACTGGACCCTGTACTCCAGGTGCGGCCTCACCATGGCTTTATAGGGAGGCATAGGTACCTCCCTCCTTCTGCTAGTTATGCCCCTTCCGATGCACACCAACATTCCATTTTCCCTCCCCACCACTTTGCTGCATTGGTTACCTGCCTTTATGTTGCTTGATATTATAATCCCCATATCCCTCTCCTGCTCGGTTGCCTTAATTATCTCCCCTCCTAGAGTGTAAGTGGCTTGCAGATTTTTATGCCACATGTGCATCACAGCACACTTTTTGGCACTGAATTTCAGCTGCTAAGTTTCTGACCACTCTTCCAATCTCTTCAGGTCCTGCCTCATGGCCTCCACCCCCCTTGGGTGTCCACCCTATTTGCAGATCTTCATATCATCTGCAAATAAGCACACCCTCCACTCCAGCTCTTCTGCTATAACACTGATATAGATATTAAAAAGGAGGAGTCCCAGTACTGACCCCTGGGGCACCCCACTCATCACTTCCCCTCTCCTTGGAGTGTACTCCATTAACCACCACCCTCTGGCTTCTGCCCATCAGCCAGTTTTCCACCCACCTAGTTATTTTCCATCCCACTCCTAGGCTTTCCAGCTTATTTATCAGACTTCTGTGAGGGACGGTGTCAAAGTCCTTACTGAAGTCCAGATAGACTTCGTCCACTGCCCCTTTCTGATCAACCACCTGAGTCACCCAATTGAAGAACTCTGTCAGGTTCATCTGACATGATCTCCCCTTTGTGAAGCCATACTGCCTATCATTCTGCAGGCCGCTTTCCACCGGGTGGTCTACTACCCTTTCCTTTATTGGTACCTCTATCACCTTACCCACCACCGAGATGAGGCTGACCAGGCGATAAGTCCCTACCACCTCCTTACTGCCCCCCCCATGTAGTGGCACCACATCCGCCCTCCTCCAGTCTCTTGGCACACACCCTGTATCCAGGGACAAGTTAAACAGCCTCATCAGTGGGGCTGCCAGCTCCTCCTTCAGTTCCCTGGGTATCCTTGGGTGCAAGCCGTCTGGCCCCATTGGCTTGTCCAACTTTAATCTGCCTAGTTCCTCCCTTACCCTGTCTTCGCTGAACAGACTAGGATCCACCTTTTTGGTTTCCCTACCCTTCCCTCTCAGTTCAGGTTCCCTACCCCGCTCCTCCATGAAGACTGAACAGAAGTAGCTATTCAGCTCCTTTGCGTTCTCAAAGTCCCCCTCCAGTTGTATTCCCCTCTCCCCCCTCAATCGAACTATCCCCTGCCTCACCCTCCTCCTTTTCCTCACATACCTAAAAATGTTTTATCCCCCCCTTTTGGCCTGTTTAGCAATTTTCTCCTCCATGTCAGCTTTGGATCTCCTTATCTTTTGTGCTGCTACCTTCAACTTCTCCCTGTAAGCCTCCTTGTCCTCCTTTCTCTGTGTCTTCTTGTATTTTTTGAATGTCTTTTTCCATTTCCAGATCACCCCTGCCACCTCCCTTGTAAACTGTAGTGGTCTTTTTCTTTTTTTGTTCTTTCTTACCTTCTTTATGCAAATTTCAGTGGCTTTCAGTATCCCCTCTTTGATGGTTTCCCATAACTCCTCCATGTCTCCTATATCTCACTTCCCCGCTATTTTTTCACTAAATATCCTCCTCATTCTGGTAAAGTCAGTCTTCCTGAAGTCCATAACCCTCGTGTTGGTCTGATTTGCCTCCCTCCCTTCCCGTGTTCACCCTGAATCTTACAGTTCTGTGATCACCTGTACCTAGGCCATCTCCCACTACCACCTCTTCCACACTTTCCCTGTTCATGAGGACTATGTCCAGTAAGTTATTGCCCCTAGTGGCCTCCTTCACTAGCTGTTGCATGAATGCCCCTTGTACTACCTCTAGAATCCCCCTGCTTCTGGCTGATACTGCTGCTGGGACCTCTCAGTCCACATCGGGGAGGTTTAGGTCCCATATTAGCAGAAGCTCCCTCATGGGAGCCATCCTTGCAACCATCTGCATCAGCTGTCTATCCCCTTCCTCTCCCTGCATAGGAGGTCTATATACCACCCCCAGCCTCAATGATTCTCCAGTCCGTTTATCCAATGTGACCTACAGGACCTCTGTTGCCCCTTCCTCCTCCTTCCGCTGCCCTGATGTCATCCTTGATGTACAATACCACCCCCTTTTTTCCAGTCCTAGCTGTCCTAAACAGTCTGTAGCCTGGGATAACAGTCTCCCATGTACGATACTCTATCCACCAGGTCTCACTTACCACCACTATGTCCAGACCCTCATCCACCATAATGGCCTCCAAGTCCACCATTTTATTCCCCAAACTCCTGGCTTTTGCTGCTAATCCTTTCCACCATGAACCCCTCACCTCCCTGCCCTCCCATTCTACCCTTGTACCCCCCTGCCCTCCTGTTCTACCCTTCCCTTGGTCATGCTTTTTTCCAGCACTCTATCTTCATCCTGGGGGGGGAGGCTGGATGCCTCCCATCTGATCTGCCTCCCTGAGTCAACATTCAAGAAGGTTGCTTGTCTTCTGAGGAAGGAAGGAAGGAAGGAAGGAAGGAAGGAAGGAAGGAAGGAAGGAAGGAAGGAGAAGTAAGTAAGTAAGTTAGTTGTCTTCTGAGGGAGGGAGGAGGAAGGGAGGAAGGAAGGAAGGAAGGAAGGAAGGAAGGAAGGAAGGAAGGAGAACTTGTCTTCTGAAGGAGGGAGGAAGGAAAGAAGGGAGGGAGGGAGGGAGGGAGGAACTTGTCTTCTGAGGAAGGAAGGAAGGAAGGAAGGAAGAAGGAAGGAAGGAAGGAAGGAAGAGGGAAGGAAGCAGAGGGCTGCCAGGTATCTGCACACCTTCCCTGCTGCCAGACAAGAACTGGCTTTGGTATGGGCTGTGAAGGTTGCTGCTTGCACACCTGGTAGGAGGAAAGGTGCAGTCACAGAAGCTCTTGACGTTGCAGTGGGAGACAGGGGGAATCCAACATGCTAAAAACAAGGATAAAGCAAGAATAATACACAAAAAGGAAACATTACCTGGGTGATTAAATACTACAGAGGTGATATTACTGTTGCCGGCAGAGTTGATTGCATAGATGGAGAGATTGTAGAATGATTTGGGATATTTCTCAGATAAAAGGATGCTGTTATTGGTGACAGTGCGACTTACAGCTTCAGTTGTCCTGTCTGTTCGGGTTAGGTTGACAACATATGCATTTGCTCCCCTAGCTGGCAGCCATTGAGCTTGAATAGAGCTGTTTATCAGTGATTTAACTGTGAGATTAAGAGGTGTGTCTGGAACTGAAACAGACAGTCAAAATTAGACAGAACCACTTAATAAAGAATCCCTTTGACCCACCTTTATAGAGGAACTACAAGATTTGCAACAACATTGTCTGTCTGTCCATTGGTCAGTTTGTCTATCTGTCTATCTATCTATCTATCTATCTATCTATCTATCTATCTATCTATCTATCTTCTCTCTTTCTCATCTACAGCTGCAGACAAAGACATGAAAGTACAGTTGCGTAACAACTTACCGTAACAGTAGATCTTCAAGAGAATCTCTTACAGTAGGTCATTACATATAGGAATATTCCAGCCACAGGCCTGATTCCATCTGGATGGGTGGTCTACCTGGGACCGTCCCCGATGACACCACATATTGTGTCCTGACAGGTATAAAAGGAGGCAGTCCCAGATGCTCCTCAGTTCTTTTCCACCTCAGTGACTGTATATGATGATATGGTTATCAGGCCAACCAAGAGCAACCAAGGAGAAGCAGGGAGTACTTACAAATTATTTTTTGGAGAGAGCAAGAGCATGTTACCCTCCTAAAACAGGAAGTAAGGGTGATGGAGGGAGGGGCAGCATAATCTGCTGCAAGAGATTCTCTCGAAGATCTACTATTACGGTAAGTTCTTACCCAACTGTACTATCTTCATCTAGGAAATCTCTTGTAGCAGGTCATTACATATAGAAATGAGTCCCCAGCAGTTGGCAGCCAAGCGGGGAGGAGGCAAAAAATAAGAGTTCAGGACAGCAGGCCCTGAAGAACAGCCCGGCCAAAGTTGGTTCGCTTTTTGGATGCAACGTCCAGGCAGTAATGTTTAGTGAAGGTATAAACAATAGACCAAGTAGCAGCTTCACAAATATCAATAGCATGCCTCTAAAGGATGTCGCTGAGGCAGCCATACCCCTTGTGGAATAAGGCTTTAGCAATCCCAGGAGAGGTTTCTTGTATGTATTATAATAAAAAGTAATGCAGCTGGCCAACCAGGTGGACAAGCACTGCTTAGAAACTGGAATGCTGTCTTTTCCAGGGGCAAAAGAAACAAAACATTTCTCTGACTTGCGTAAAGGTTTAGTGTGAAGGAGATAATATTGTAACATTCTATGTACATCCAAAGTAAGGAGCTGTGATTCTCCTGGATTAGCTGGCTCCAGATAGTACACTGGTAAGTGTATGGCTTGATTCAACTCAAATTCAGATGCTACTTTAGGCAAAAATTTAGGATTAGTACATAAAGAGACCCTGTCCTTGTGAAAATTCAGGTAGGGTTCCTTGCACATGATGCATGTAACTCTGAAATATGTCTACCTGACATAATAGCAACTAAAAAAAAAGTTTTTCAAGCACAAAATTCAAGTCTCAAGGAGGGATTGGGTCCCTAACAGGGGGTTTAAGATGAAGAATACCCTTAAAAAAGGTTTTCATGACCTGTAGTTGAGCTAGAGTATTGTCATCCATAAAAATATGGAAGGCAGAAATCACCAACAAATGTACTTTAATGGAGGAGTACTAGAGGCCACCTTCCAAAAGGGAAAGCAAATAGTCCAGCACACATTGTGGTGGACAGAAATATGGATCCAAATTGCGATCCTTTCACCACAAGGAAAACCTCTTCCATTTCACTGAATAGGAGGAACGGTGGAAGGCTTGCGGGCTGCCTGCATCACTTCCACCACCCTAGGGGAGACCTTGAATCTGGAGAGGACTATGTCCTCAGGAGCTAGGCATGAAGATGTAAGGAATGGAGGCTGGGATGAAGCTGATTTCCCCCAGCCTGAGTCAGAAGTGCTGGACAAATAGGGAGTGGATGAGAGTCCTGGCCAGTCAATTTTTGTAATAATGGGAATCAGACTTATTTCAGCCATAGAGGCACAATGAGGATCATGGAAGCCTTGTCCCCGAGTAATTTGAGTAGAACCCTCTGTATGAGGGGGAAAGGAAGGAAGGCATAAAGAAATCTTCCTGTCCAGGTTTAGAGTGTTGGACGCCTGGGACATGTACTGCTATTAGATGTGTCCCCTTTTGGATTGCCCAGTAACTTGGGTGTTGTTTTTGATAACGTCTTGACCCTGAAATCTCAGGTGTCTGCCATTGTCAAATCTTCTTTTTACCATCTGAGGAACATTACCCAAGTGAAACACCTGGTTCCTCCGGATGACCTTCCAACATTGGTCCACGCTTTCATCACCACCCGCCTTGACTACTGCAATGCCCTCTACCTTGGGCTTCCTGGAGTTGATATCCACCGCTTGCAGCTAGTACAGAATGCGGCAGCCAGGCTATTGACTGGTACATCTAGGACCAGCCATATTACATCTGTGCTGCTAGACTGCACTGTCTGCCTGTTCAGTGGCAGATCACCTTTAAAGTCAGTCTTCTGACCTTTAAAGCCCTACACGAACTGGGATCCAGCTACCTGCAAGATCTCTTGACTCCCTACCGCTCCCTCTGCCCTCTCTGATCCGCCGATGAGAGATTGCTAGAGATTTCCAGGGTGTGTTTCAAGACATCTGGTACATGTGCTTTTTCTTTTGTGGCCCCACCCTGTGGAATTCCCTACCTCATCGGTTGAGAGAATGCCTGACCGTCGAGAGATTCAAGTCAGAATTTAAGACTTATCTCTTTCAGATGGCCTTCCTAGATGATTTTAATTAATTTTTACCTTTATATCCATAATTTTATCAATTTATATGTTTATGGTTTAACTTGGTTTTAAGAAAGGGGCTATATAAATAAAGTTTGCTTTGCTTTGCTTGCATTCTCACATTGCTTCCCTGCAGAGTGGATAAGAATGAGTGCCCCCTTGTTTGTTCAGGTAGTGAACCACCATGGAACTGTCAGTTTGAATCTGTAGACAGCCCTGGGGAAGGACAGTCTCGAAAGTCTGTAAAGCATACAGTACTGGTCTCATTTCCAAAATGTTGATATGTAAATTTTGGTTCCTGTGTAGTTCAGGCCCCTTACATCTGAACCATGTCCAGATGGGTGCCCCAACCATGGGTGGAGGCATCTGTGGTGAAAATTAGGCAGGGAATGGGAACCCGGAATGGGACATCACATAGAAGATGGTCCAGAGACATCCACCATCGCAGTTCATGAATGACACTGGATGAAATCAGAACAAGAACTTCAAAATCGATAATGTTTGATTCCTTTGGACTCTCAGTGCCCATTGAAGGACCTTCATATGTAGTCTTGCATGGTGAATGGTGTAAATGGCTGCTGCCATATGCCTCAGGAGACTGAGGCAGTACCGGGCTGAGACATACCGGCTGGAGGATATCTGGGATGGCAACAGGATTATCTTGTCTGCCTGGTCCCTGGGAAGGGAGGCTAACCCCTGAGAGGTATTGAGGACAGCTCCTATGTATTGGAGACATTGTGTGAAATCCATTTTGGACTTTGGAACGATGATTGTGATTCCCAGAGAGGAGAATAGCTGAAGCATATGGGACAATTTGGCTGATAGCAGAGTGCTGGACAGAGCCTTCAGAAGCCAATTGTCCAGGTAGGGAAAGAAATATAGGCCTTTCCTGTGCAGAGCCACTGCCACCACTGCAAGACACTTTGTGAAGACCTTGGGGGCTGAGGTAAGACTAAGAGGAAGTGCTCTGAGTTGGTAACAATGATCCTGAAAACAGAACTGGAGGAAGCGCCTGTGAGCAGGGTGAATCATGATATGGCGGTAATCATCCTTCATATCCAGAGAACAGAGCCAATCCTCCTTGTTGAGAAGGGACAGGAGAGACTGTAGGGCCACCATCCAGAACCTTTTATACTCTATGTAGAGACTGATGTTTCTGAGATCTAGAATGGGACACAAATCCCAATTCATTTTGGGATGAAAAAAAAATCGGAGTAGAAACCCCTGCCCTTCTGGCAATGGAGAACAAGCTCTATTGCCAGTTTCATTTCCGAGGCTTGAATTTCTTCTGCCAAAACTGAGGCTTGGTCTTGGGGGGGGAGTGAGATGCCCTTGGAGGCATAGGAGGTGGGGTCTTCATGAATTCCAGGGTGTGACCTGATTGTATCAGTTGGAGGACCCAAGCATCTGCACTGATGTGTTGCCAACCCGGAAGATGTAGGGAAAATATGCCCCCAACTGCCATGGGATGGGAATCTAATCCCAAAGGTGAGGGAGAAACTTCAGGCAGTAGGCTGTCCCAGTTGGGGGATGGGGGGAACATAACGGGTAGTCTTTGGATTGTTACGTGGCCCTTTACAGAGAGACTTGTGCCTTTCTTTTATTATTAGGCTGCTGTCTGGAGGCGGACCTTTGTCTGTTTGCAGGTCTGTGAAAATTACCCTTGTAAGTGGGTTTTGTCTGTGTATGGTAGAGAGAGCATACCAATTGTAATGTATGACCTGAGGTCTGCAATGACGTCAGCATATCCTAGGTCTGATGACCAAATAGTCTGTCACCCTTAAAGAGGCATTGAGAATGAACTGCTGGACATCCGGGGCAAAGCCTCAGACCCGGAGCCAGCCATGCCATCTAAGACAAATGCCAGCTGAAGAAGCCCTGGCAGTAGAGTCGATGACATCATAGGCAGCCTGCAACAAATGGTGGCCAATAGCCGAGGTAGTAGCCAGCTTGGTTGTCAAATCCTCCTTAGGAACAGAGTCTAGGAGGGAGTAGATGGAAGCCTAAGTTCCTTTTAAGATTTTGTCTTGATATTTAAGAAGATGACCCATATAATTTAAAATTCTGAGGGTCAGAGTAGAAGGAGAGTATACCCTTTTCCCCAAGACCGCACGCTTCCTGGATTCCTTATCCAGAGGCTCAGCTCTGAGATGTTTTGGTCACACTGACCTATCATGATCTGCATTGATAACCACAGAGTCAGCCTTTGGAGGGGAAGTAAAGTAAGGTAGTTCCATCAGGGCCTGATAGGTCCTGTCAGCCATTCATGCAGCGGAGGGTATAGAAGAGGGCTCTTGCCAAGCAGCCATAATGGCATCCTCATATGCATCAAGTAAAGGAGGGATGACCAAGGAAGAACAGTCAGGAAGGCCTAAATAATTGGCCAACTTCCTCTGGGAGGCATTATGATCTGTCTCCTGGAACCCAAAAGTCTTCTGAAGATGAAGCATGCTATCAGAAAAACTAGAGTCATCTGGAGGGGAACAAGGAAGGACAGGAGTAGTCTCATCCTGAATGGAGAAGGCAGAAGTAACTGATAAAGGAGATAGCGGTTCATGTTTCAAAGCATTCTCCTGATCCTCTAAATCCCAATCTTGTAGATCAGGGCCACCATTTCAACATCCTGGTGAAGTGGACCTTGTGATGCCGGGGAGGAACTAGCAGTTCTAGAAACAGATGAGTGTCTAGAAGGCAGCGAAACCGGGACTGAAGAAACACTCCCATGGGAGATGGGAGTGGACTTCATGAGGCCCAGAATAGTCTGTACAAGTGTCTGGACATTCACCACGGCCAACTGAGGAGAAGTGGCAGAACTTGGTGTTGAATGTATCGATTGTATGGGCACAACCGAAGAGATTTGGTTCGGGTGTGGAACCAAATAAGCCATCGATGAAGGGTGGACAAAGGCACCCTGAGCCATCAACGGAAGAGCAGTTAGGGAATTCTGAATGTCCTGACCAAGATGTGCAGGAAAGGTCATCACTGACACTGATGGAGCCTTTGACAGATGAGAATGATAACCTCAGGATGGTGGTGGCAGCAGTGGAAAAGGCAGCTGAGGCAAACCTGCCAAGGTCATCGACGAAGGGGCCATCGGTGACCAAGTAGTAGAACAGCCAGAGGTCATTGATGGTGTGGAAGACCACTTGGCAGTTGCCTCAGAAAGGGCAGCTAAAATCATTTTAGTTTTAAGTATACCCTGCTCCACAGAGCAGGAAGTAGAAGGCAGGTTGGTCTGCAATGGAGAGGAGACAGTAGTAACATACTTTGAGTGCTTTTTAGGCTTCTCCTGAGTGTCAACCATCCGCATTGACAAGGGATCCTTACCAGAATGGCGGAATCCAGAGGATGAGGATGAGAACTCCTTAGACTTCAAGCAGTGCTCTCATTCCAGGAGGGCAACTTTCTTCTCCATGAGGTGCTCTCGATGTGTCTGGAGTCATTGACGTTTGGTGCCTTTGTTAAGCCACTGACAAAGGATGCAAGCATGGGTATTGTGCGCTGAACCCAGGCACTGCACACAGAACTTGTGCAGGCCCTCTGTTGCAATTTTATGACCATAAGAACACTTTCTGAATAGAGAATCTGTACATGACATGGATCAGTAGATAGGAATGCGATGATATTGGTAACACCGCAGACCAGTCAGTCTTACCTCAGTAGTGGGCAAGATTATGGAGGCACTCCTTAAGGAAAGGATAGTGCAACACCTGGAATCCATAGGAGCACAGGATCCAAGACAGCATGGGTTTACAAAAGGAAGGTCCTGTCAAACTAGTCTCATAGATTTCTTTGACTGGGTAACCAGAGTGGTGGACCAAGGGGGAGCAGTTGATATCGCCTACCTTGACTTCAGCAAAGCTTTCGATACTGTTCCACATAGAAGATTGATTAATAAGCTAGGTAGGCTCAGGGTGGGTCAGAAGTTGGTCAACTGGGTGGCAAACTGGTTGACGGGCAGAAAACAGAGAGTGGTGATAAATGGTATACAGTCAGAAGAGATGCAAGTCACAAGTGGGGTACCTCAGGGATCAGTCCTGGGGCCAGTCCTCTTCAATATCCTCATCAGTGACATTGCAGATGGACTGGAGGGTAAGGTTTGTCTGTTTGCAGATGAAACCGAGATCTGCAACAGAGTAGATGATCCAGATGGGGTGGGCAGAATGAGAAGAGATCTGGATAAACTAGCAAAATGGCCAGAAGAGTGGCAACTGGGATTTAATGCAAATAAGTGCAAGATCATGCACATAGGGAAGAGAAGAAACCCTGAAGCCACCTATAGGCTGGGAGGGAAATTGCAGGCAGTCACAAGGGAAGAAAGAGACTTTGGCATCATCATCACCGATGACCTGAAATCATTCAAGCAGACTACTAAAGCAGTAGGTAAGGCTAGGGGGGATGTTAGGGTGTATTAGTAGGGGTATCACAAGTCAGAAGAGGGAGGTAATAATCAGTCTTTACAAGACACTGGTTAGGCCCCATCTGGAGTACTGCGTGCAGCACTGGAGGCCACACCTTCACAAAGACATTAACCAAATTGAGGCAGTCCAGAGAAGGTCAACCAAAATGGTGCAGGGACGGCATCAGAAAACATATGAGGACAGATTAACGGAGCTCAATATGTATACCCTAGAGCAAAAGAGGAAGAGAGGTAATATGATCAAAACATTCAAACACCGTAAGGGCATTAACAAGGTGAAAGAGACTAACATGTTTCAATATAAGAAAAAATAGCAGGACAAGAGGACACAGCATGAGATTAGAGGGAGGGTGATTAAGGGATAATGTGAGGAAGTTCTTTTTCACATAAAGTGTGGTGGATGCATGGAACGGCCTACCTCAGGAAGTGGTGGATATGAATACAGTGCAGGGCTTCAAACAGGCATGGGATAGGCATAAGGGAGCAATACAGATGAGTATGAATAGATAGGCCATTGACAGAGCAAAGGCTGGTGGCACATTTATAAGGTAGAAAAAGAAATGAGCAGACTGGATGGGCCTTGCGGTCCTTATCTGCCATCAGCTTCAATGTTTCTACGTAAAATAGTAGACTTTAACTTTTTGTCATTGACTGAAGCTGAACTCTGGATGGAGAATGTGCAGCATGCAGGTTGCGGGAGGAAAAGAACTGAGGAGTATCTGGGACTGCCCCTTTATATACTTGTCAGGACACAACATGTGTCGTCGGGGACGGTCCCAGGTAGACTGCTGATAAATTATTCGGATGAAATCAGGCCTGCGGCTGGAATATTCCTATATGTAATGAACTGCTGCAACATATTTCCTCTATGAAGATCAAATATTTCCTGACATTTATATGATGTCTCTAGACAAATTTCCAGCCTGCAGTACCACTGTGGGCCACCAGAAAGAACTTGTTCAGATATCACACAAAATATCTGGAAATATCTGAACATATTTATGGCTGCAGCAGTACCCAGTGAATCCTTAAATCTCTCTCTCTCTCTCTACAGTAGATATGCATTATATGTACATTATTGTACATATCTATCAATCTATCTTCCTCTTTCATCTCTTCCCTTCTCATGCCATATATACCCTCTGCCTACTCCTTCCATCACTCAAGCTGTCACTCATTCCATACTCGTAGGCATCATCTGTCTGTCTGACAAGCTGCAGTCTCGTCAAGACTCCTTTCCTTCTGAAACACCTTCTCTGCTTAAGATTCAGGCCTCTGCATTATAAATGTCTTTCATGAGGCAAGTCAGGGAACTGACCAGACCTTCCTGGCTGCTCGTCATCCAAGTTGGTAACAAAACCTTTTTTAATTTATCTGATTAACTTTTTTGCTGCTTATTTTGTAGTCATATTTTGTACCTCTGTTTTACTTGTATGCATAAACCATAGAAACATTGACAATGACAATAGAAAAAGACCAAGATTCCATCTAGTCTGCCCATAACACCCTATCATATTGCAAGGCCTTTTGGTTAATGTGGGGTCTTTGCACTATCCACCCCCTTACTTCCTGTTTTACTACTAACTCCCTGAGTAACTACTACGCCCTTATCTCTGTCCCAGCAGTGGTTGAAGCCATTAATGGGTTTGTCACCCACCACCTCTGCTGGTAGATTGTTCCATGGCTGAACCACTGTCTCTGTAAAAAGAAACTCTCACATCCCTCCTAAACCTTCTCCCTAGCTTCCACATGTGGCCTTGTGTTCTAGATTCACTACTGTTATTGAATAATTCCTTACAGTTCACCTTGTTCATTACTTTCAGGAACCTGAAGGTCTCTATCATTTCGCCCCTCACTTGTCTGGCCTCAGTTTGTTCATGTCAGGTGCTCTAAGCCGATCCTTGTAAGATTTTCCCTGCCGGCCCCGAATCATTTTGGTTACCCTATGCTGCACTAGTTCCTTGGTTGCTAGTTCCTGTAACCTCTAGACTCTACAGCCTGCCCAATTTATTTAGTTTTTATTGACTATGATGGAAAAAGACTAAGGGCTAGACAATACTGCCTATTTTCTGCCTTGTCTCGGGGTGGGGTAGTGATGCAGAGTAAAGCAACTGAAATTTTTAGTTGGTTTCAGCCCGGTTAAGCTGTTTGGTAATCATTTGTCCCTAATAGCCACACTGGCTAGGATTAGTTCCTCTTCTCTTCTCTTCTGTACAGTTTAACAGTAGGCTCCTTTCTTAACATTTTTCTGTAATAATTTATTAATACCTGAAGAACTGCTTTTGCCTACCCATGACCCACTCCTCTTTTTTCATAATAATTTTTATTCATTATTAATTAATCATTCAGCCATACAACATCAATCATCAATACAGTATTCTCTGGCTGGGTCATACAATTCATATTTAACAGTCAAAAGTATTGGAGCAAAGCATAAATATATAATAAATAATCCATAAGTGACATTCTTGTAATAAATAGCATTCTTGTGATAAATAAAATTTACAATATTAAATAAAGTCTTCATGTTTCCACCCCTCAGTCCTTTTATTACAAATCTTCCACAATGGTTCACAACTCCTAAAAAAGTTATGATCGTACAAGAAACTCAGAAATGGTTGTTTCCACTCTAAATTTGGAATGGGTAACAAATCTGTTGGGTGTTTCCAATGCTTTAGAATCAATCTTTCAACCACCATGACATTGACTTTTATAACTACTCTATGCTTTGATTGCCTATTTGATTCATTATACATTTCCAAAATGTTTATTTTTGTGATGCTGCCATTGTGGAAAAATTTAACCAATTTGATTTACAGTTTCAAAGGATTGGAACCACCAATTGATACATGATGAACATTCCCCCAAAAGATGGAATCTATCTGCATTGGGGGACCCACAGTGCCAGTATGCTCCTGTATGGGGAAAATATGCTCTATTAAATATCTTATACTGAATAGTTTTATCTCTCGAGAGGGTATATTTCTGGATTATTTTAGTTGTTTAACCAGGTATAGCACACTAAGCTGAAAGCTTTTTTACAGGAGCGACCTGGGAGCACAAGGAGGTTAAGTGATTTGCTCAGGGTCACACAGTATGCAAGTGGAAGCTGTGGGATTCAAACCCAGGTCTGGTCTGCTGGATGTCACCAGATTTGCAGCTCAGAGCCTTAGACCACTGCGCTATACTGCCTCCAATTGATTGAAGCACAAGCCAATAACCATTGCTGTTCTATACATGAACAATTTAAATCCTTTTCCCATTTCTAAATAATCTCCTTCTTGACCTTAACAACTGGTTTTCTAATGGGTTAATTATCCATGCAAAAAGGATGTTTATTATTAAGAATATTCTGCAATTTCCCTTGTAGCCTTTTATTGTTTGGAGCTCCCACCCTTGACCCACTCCTCAACATGCAGTACTGTGTCTGCTTTTGTATCCTTCCTCTTGGGCTCCCTAGTTCTTACTTGGTACTCCTCCATTTTTTATACCCAAGCTTCTCTTATACTGTACCCGATAAAGGTCTTATTTTTGGCCCTCACTGCCTCCCGACCATTTCAGAGAACAGTATTGATCTCTTGAACTAATTTCTCATGGTAACAATTCTTGTGCATGTCGTTGTAACCTTGAGAATGGTTTTTTATATCTCTCCCCATCTTTTCTCAGCTTTGCTGATTCTGTCCACTCCAATTAACCTGTCCTGGGTTAATTCCCACATTTGGCTGAAGTCTGCCTGTCTCGTGTTAGCATTAGACAACACAACACTGCCCTTCTGAAAGCTCTCATGTTGTTGTCCATTGTTTTGGCAGTTAAATTATTGTGCTTCTGTTCTGTTAATCCCATGCCCTCCACTCCCCACCAACTACCCCAAAACAAGCTGTTCTTAGCTCAGTATGTTCTTTCCTAGCCAACATGTATTTTTTATGGTTTATCTCCTTAGTTAAGAACACCTCCCCCATGTAGCACCTATGGTGATCTTCCAGCCCTGCTCCCCCAACAGTCCACCCAGGTTGTCCTACAACTTACCCCTCATGGTAGGACCCTTTAAGCTCCCCCCAGTACACTTACAATTCAATGCCTGAACTAGTGGTGTCAGTCTGGGGCCTGAGAGAACAGCATAGCATGTAATCCTGAGAGTCCTGGTTTTTCCACTTTTCTGCCCTGTGAGGTCTAGTACCTCAGATCCATCAATATTTAACATCACTGGCATTTCTGTTCCATTTTGTAAGATGACTATTGACATTTTCTAGAATGTTTTGCCATTGTTCCAGTTCAAGGCTTGTTAGTTTCTAAAGTAGTCAGATTTATCTGCCCTTGCTTCTTTGTGCATTTGCTTCTAAGGTCTCTGTATTTCTGTTGGTGAGCAGTGAGCACAGATTCCCTGACAGTAGCCCATCAGTTATCCCTCTCATTCATTAGTGGAAGGAGATCTGATGAGTGTCAAGCATTGGTGTCACCATTGACCTTCTGTTTTTTGACAGAGGGAAACTGATTGCAGACTTTGCTGAATTCAGATATCAGGAAGACTAGAGCAACCTCGATTTCTAGGATCAGGTCAGGGTAGCTCCAGCCAATATGAAACTGTCTTATTCTTCAGCTCAACTCCTCCTTTTTTTAGGACATAGCTAAGGGTAACCCAGGGGGAGCCTTATGATATTTAGCAACCCATGTGCACTGAACTGATGAGTGGTCGCTTATGCTGCCATTCAATTCAATTTATTGGATGGCAAATTGAGAATATAGTTTCTCCTATACAACTGCATCCAAAATATGCACATACAAAAATGTACAGTATAACAAACCTACAATTAGTTGTCACAATAAATACATTAAAATTATCAGCTGATACAATACTTATACAACCACACAAATTACATATCACCCAAAACAATTGCAATGCTTAAAACATAAGCTTGCCAATGATGATGTGAAGATCTGTCAGGGAGAACTGTAACCTCTCATCCTGTCAGGGTGTGCTGTCTGTAACTAATCAATGAGAGTTTGAGTGCCTATTTTGTAATTGGTTCTAGTGCACTCTGTGACCTTTTGGGTTAAAAACAAACTCACTGTCTGATCTCCATAGCTGTTGCTGGTTTTAGAGTTCAAGTTGATATTAAAGTCACCTAGAACTATTTTTTCCCAGTTCTGGTTAATTTGAATGTAATAGTTGTATAGGGTGTCCAGGCCCTTAACCTGATTTCCTGGTGGGAAACAGATGGTCAAAAGGACCAGATTGGTGTGACCATTACCTAGTATTAGTTTGGTAGCTAAGCACTAAGTCATTGGTTCAATCTTTCAGTTGCATTTTTGAGACAGTTAATTCTGCACTATAGTAAATTGTGCGGTCCCTGTCATACTTACAGGCGAGAACCTCCCACAGGAAGTTAAAGCTGTGGAGGTCAACAGTGGCATTGGGAATTTTAAGTGTGAGGCTGGATTCAGTTAATGCTATTATGTCTGGGTGTACTATCCAGTTACTACAAAACAGCTCCAGCATCACCTACTGCAAAAGAAAACAATCAAACCAAATTTGAAGATACAAAATGCATAACTTTAATTCCAATAGTGCACAAGAACCTTTCCCTGGGAGCAGGAGAACAGACCACACCTCCTACCAGTTTTGCCAGAAGACGTCTTCAGGGAGTAGCTTATGTTTATGGTAGTAGTTGTTATATATTTCAAAGTTAGAGCTGTTGTTGGGAGTACAGTAAAATCCTGTCACAACGCTGAAGGGATTTTCACATTAACAGCTTAAACAGCTTTTCAGTAAGGCATTTGACACCATTCCACACAGAAGACTGGTAAACAAGCTGGGCAGCCTGGGAGTGGGTCCAAAATAGTAAAATGGGTATAAAGTTAGTTAAGAAACAGGTCTCAGAGGGCGGTGGTAAATGGGGTTCACTCTGTAACCAGCAGGGTGCCACAGGGGTCAGTACTTGGCCCGGTCCTCTTCAATGTCTCTATTAGCGACAATTCAGGAGAGCTGGAAGGGAAAGTATGCCTGCTCACAGATGACACAAAAATCTGCAACAGAGTGGACACACTGAGGGGGATGGAAAAAATGAGGGATGATCTGAAAAAGCTGGAAGACTGGTCAAGGGTTTGGCAACTGAGCTTCGGTGTCATAAAGTGCAAATTTATGCACATGGGGCACAGAAACCTATGGGCAACATACCAATTGTGTGTCTGTGTGTGTGTGTGTGGGGGGGGAGGTATTGGCAACAACAAAACAGGAAAGGGACTTGGGGGTGATCATATCTGATGACCTGAAGGTAACAAAGCAGTGTGATAAGGCAGTAGGAAATGCTAGCAGAATGCTCGGGTGTATAGGGAGTGTATCACTAGCGGAAAGAGGGAGGTAGTGTTACTCCTGTATAGACTGAAGGTGAGGCCCCCACCTAGAGTACTGTGTCCAGTACTGAAGGTCCCACCTCTGGAAAGACATAGATCAGGTGGAGGTGGTACAGAAGAGGACAATCAAAATGGTGCATGGCCTGCATCAAAAGCTCTATGAGGAAAGACTCAAGGGATTAAATATATACTCTCTAGAGGAAAGGAGGGAAAGGGGGAACATGATAGAAATATTCAAATATCTCAAAGGTAATAAGGTACAGGAGCATAGCTCATGGACAGGGGGTCATGACATGAAGCTGGGGGGGTCTCAGAGGGCATGGGATGAAATACTTCTTCACAGAAAGGGTGGGGGACACCTGGAATGGCCTCCCAGTGGTGATGGTGGTGGGTACTAAAATGGTAGCAGGATTCAAGCATGCATGAGACAGGCACATGGGTACCATAGTAATAGGGTTTGGGGGGTAAGGCCAGAGATAGAGTAGGATCTGTGGTAGCACAGTATGTAGGGAATTTAAGGCAGACTAGGTGGGCCATAAGGCCCTCATCTGCTGACAACTTCTATGTTTCTGTGTAACAGCTAAAACTACAATAATTCAGATGATGCCAAGGGCTTGTCAAATGCAGGTGATGAGTAGCACGATGTAAAAGGCTCCATAACACATGAGTATGTCATACTCATGTATTAGGTAGTTTGGTAGGTCTTGAAATTCCTATGTAATTAAGGATGACCTGTAGTTATGTAACCAATAACACAGTAACAGAATGTGCCATTGCACTGCTATACGCATGCCTCAAGTGTGATTTGTGGAAAATGGGAAGGACAGAGTGAGGGAGCAGGAGTCAGAGAAGTTTAATGGGAGGTTGAAGGGATGGTGTTAGGAGGAGAGACCACTTTTGGGGGGCTTCTGTGACAAGAGGCTCTTCAAACTGACTGCGGGGAAGCTGAAGCTCAAGACACCACTGAGAAGGGTCAGGAAGGTGGGAATATAGCTAGGAGTCCAACTGAACTGAGGGCTAAAAGCATGGGGGGGCAGCAAGGCACAAGCTCCTGAAAGTGTACAGACTAATGCTAGGAAGGGGTGGCTCACTAAGTCTGCAAATAAAAGTGAAAAACAAGACATAAAGGAGATTAGAATAAAATGAAGCAAAAGGTCATGTAAAAAAACCAAAGGGGTAAAAGATGGAAGAAGGTCTTCCTTATTGCCAAAAGCCTAAGAAATAACATTAGTGACCTCCAAGCAATGATATCAGATGCTGGGCTGAATTTCACAGTTGTTACGGAAATGTGGACTATATAGAACAATGACTGTGACCTAATGGTCCTGGACTACACCATATATAGGCATGATAATAGTCATACTAAGATATGTCAGAGTCAGAGTTAAAGTAGTAAACAGAGGTTGATTTTCTCAGAAGAAGCCAGAAGGAGGAGGAGGAAGGAAACATATTCAATTCAGTGCTTTAGGGTAACTGGTAATTGGTATTTTTCTTTTAAACTTAGATTGTGGGCTTGTAGTGACACTATACTTTCTTTCTTTGTTGTCTTTACTTATAATTGTTTTTGGGCTGTTGAAAATTTAAAACATAGTGGTGGTGTAATTCTGTGCTGTCTTTAATTGCTGCAAATTTTCTCCCCTCCCTCCCCCAACTCTTAATTATATGCCCTGATAAATCTGATTGACAGGAGCTAAACACAGGGTATAGTAAGAGGTGTGAAGTAGGAGGGGCCTAAGGGGGAAGAAGCCCACCCTCAGCACGACAAGTGTTTCGACTCATTTATTTATTTATTGTTTTCTTTTTCCTTAAAAAAAAATATCTGAGGATCAGTTACAGGATTTTTAGTACTATAAATTAATAAAACGAGAACTAAGAGAGTTTCAGTAGCAGACAAGTTGTGGAATTGCAGTATAATGTGGGGAGTAGTGCAATGCAGTGGCTGTGGTGCAGCCATATTCAGGCAGACCTTCTGGACACTGAGGTGCTGCCCTATCTGCATGCATCTCTCTGGACTGCAGGATGAGGTAACCAGACTCAGAGCGGAAGTAAACTGGGTCAGGAGTACCATCACCCCTATCCAGGGACCACCCAGTCCAATGCAGCTGCCTCAAAGGATGCCGAGAACGAGGAGCACTTGGATGACAGTGGGCTCAGGGAGGGTAAGAGCAGTCAGGCAGAGGCACATCCCAGATCCCATTCCTCTCAAGAACTCATATGCCACACTGGCAAATGAGGACAACCAAATAGAGGTACCCAGAGAAGTGGAAGGAAAGGATGTGGAGGTTAGCCAAGGAGGTGACCTCAGTGGGGAAAGCAGTGGACCCCAGAGGAGGAAGCGAATCCTGGTGGGGGACTCCATCGTAAGAGGGATCCAGCTAGGAACACAGGAGGGGGAGGACAGGGAGGTGAGGTGCCTACCAGGTGCCACGGCATGGAGGGATGGAAGGAAGATACTGGGGATCACTGGGAAGGCAAGACGGGAGGGTGAGCTGGATGTCATTATCCACCTAGGTACTAATGACTTGGCAAATGGGGAGCCAAAGGAAGTTCAGGAAGAGTTTAGAAAACTGGGGAGGGTCTCAAGCAAGTAGCTACTTCTGTCACTTTCTCAAGTACTACCTGTGAGAAAGCAAGGAAAACATAGAGTGCATGCACCAGGAACTTTAACTCATGGTTGAAGAACTGGTGCTGTGAGGAAGGGTTTGGATTCATTGGTGACTGGGGACCCACCTGGAGGGATGGAGGTTTGTTCAAGCCTGTACGGCCTGCATCCATCCTGGAGATCAATGCTTAATGATAAGTTTAAATGCTACATTGACAAGCATTTAAACTAGCAAAGGGGTGGCAGGCCAGCAAGGAGGGTACCTACTTGCTCACCCCCACAGCTAGCAGTGGAACCAGTGAACCAGAGGAGTGGCTATCTCTGCAAAGCGTGTGCAAAAGATGGAGATTAGTGTCCAAAAGGTGGATACAGAAAAGGCAAAATTCAGCAGAAGGGCAGACAGCAAGGAGAACCAGGGATAAATGACAACCAAGGAAGGGGCTGGAGTAGAACAGTGAAGCAGACTAGGGAGGTCAAATCATGGAAAGCCATGTGTGCAAATGCCAGGAGCCTTAGCAACAAGATGGAAGATCTGGAGGCTGTCATGGTACAGTCAGACCTGGACATTGTGGCCATCACTGAAACCTGGTGTAATGATAACCATGACTGGGAGATGGCCATACCTGGCTACAACATATTCAGAAGAGACAGAGCAGGCAGGAAGGGAGGAGGGTGGCACTGATGTGAAAAATGACATAAGGGCCACAGAGATCCAGGAGGAACAAAATGGGGAGAGATACTGTGGGTTAAGCTAGAAAGGAAAATGGGGCCAGCCATCCACAGAGGTGTGGTCTGTAGACCACCAGCCCAGGAGGAAGAAACAGATAGGAGTTGATGCTAGCCATCCAAAGGATGGCAGACAAGTGTGAGGTAGTACTGGTTGGAGACTTCAATATTCCAGACGTGGACAGGAGCATCCCAGCAGCAGCATCAACTAGGAGCAGATTTATCCTGGACTCCCTTCAGGGTGCCTTCCTCAAGCAACTGGTCATGGAACCAACTCGGCAGAAGGCAATACTGGACCTTCTGCTCACAAACAGGGACAGTGTGATGGGGGTAACAGTGGGGGAGCACCTGGGTAACAGTGACCACCAGTCATTGTGGTTTGAAATCACAGAAAGAGCAGAACCAAACCACACAAAAACACGTATCCTGGATTTTAGGGGGGCAGACTTTGGGAAAATGGGGAAATACTTGAAAGAGGCATTAAGGGGAATGGGACAGGAATCAGGGGTTGAGGAACAGTGGGCAGTATTTAAAATGGGGATTATAAGAACAACAGAATTATGCATTAAGCAGGTTAGCAAGAGGAAAAGGAAGAGGAGACCATTATGGTTTTCCAAACAGGTAGCAAAGAAAGTGAAAGCCAAAAAGATAGCATTCAGGCAATACAAAAGACACAGGCAGAAGGGATAGGGAGAAGTACCAGGAGAAACAAAAGGAGGCAGGGAAGTCAGTAAGGGAAGACAAAGCTCAGACAGAAGAACACATTGCAAAATCAGTGGTTAAAGGGGACAAAACCGTTTACAGGTACATAAGTGCAAAAAGAAAGACAAAGGGAGGGATAGTGAGACTGAAGGGGGAGGATGGGAGTCACGTGGAGGATGACAACAGTAAAGCTGACATACTGAACAGGTATTTCTGCTCAGTCTTTACTGAGGAAGAGGGGGGTAATGGGTCTGAAGGGAGTACAAGGGGTGAGGATGGTGCAGAAATGGACACAAGTCCCTTTCGATGAAAGGGTCCTGAAGGAACTGGAAGTAATAAGAGTTGACAAAGCAATGGGGCCAGATGGGGTGCACCCAGGGTCCTTAAAGAACTAAGAGAGGTGGTGACTGAACCTCTGGCTATCCTGTTTAGCCAATCACTGGAAACAGGGGAGGTACCCAAAGACTGGAGGACAGCAGATGTAGTCCCCTTATACAAAAGCGGGAACAAAGAGGAAGCAGGGAACTACAGACCAGTCAGCCTCACCTCGGTAGTGGGAAAGATCATGGAAGCACTTCTGAAGGAGAGATTGGTGGAACATCTGGTTGTCAATGGACTACAGGACCCAAGGCAGCACGGTTTCACCAGGGGGAGGTCATGTCAGACCAATCTCATTGAATTTTTTGACTGGGTGACTAGGGAGGTGGATCAGGGGAGGGCAGTGGACATGGCCTATCTGGACTTCACCAAGGCCTTTGACACTGTGCCACATGAAGACTATTACACAAACTGGGGAATATGGGTGTGGGCAGGACAGTAGTGTGGTGGGTAGGTAACTGGCTGGGTGGCAGGACACAGAGGGTGGTGGTAAATGGCTGTCACTCCACAGAGGAAGAGTGACCAGTGGGGTACGCAGGGATCAGTGCTGGGACCGGTCCTATTCAACATCTTCATCAGTGACATTAGCAGGATCTAGAAGGCAGAATTTCACTGTTCGCTGATGACACAAAGCTCTGTAACAGAGTAGACACACCAGAGGGTGTAGACAGAATGAGAAGGGACCTGCAGAAACTTGAAGAATGGTCAAGGGTTTGGCAGTTGAAATTCAATGCAAAGAAGTGCAAGATAATGCATATGGGGCACAAAAACCCTGGCACAATATATCAGTTGGGGATGAGGATATAGCATGCACCAAGCAGGAAAGGGATCTTGGGGTTGTCATCTCTGTGACCTCAAGGTAGGGAAACAGTGTGACAAGGCATCAGGTAAAAGCAAATAGAATGCTGGGATGTATAGGCAGGGCATCACCAGCAGGAAAGGGAGGTCATAATTCCACTATACAAGACACTAGTGAGGCCCCACCTGGAGTACAGTGTACAGTTCTGGAGACCATACCTACGTCAGGACATAGACAGGGTAGAGAAGGTTCAGAGGAGGGCAACAAAGATGGTGCATGGATTGCATCACAAGTCCTATGAAGACAGGTTGAAGGAACTGAACATGTACTCCCTGGAGGAGAGGAGGGAGAGAGGGGATATGATAGAGACATACAAGTATCTTACAGGGAGAAACAGAGTGCAGGAAAACACTATTTTTAAGTGAAAAAGATGTTCCAGGACTAGAGGGCATGGGATGAAGTTGGAGGGAGGACGATTCAGAGGAAACATGAGAAAGAATTTCTTCACAGAACGGGTGGTGGACAAGTGGAACACCCTGCCAGAGGAAGTGGTGGGGGCTGAAACAATCACGGGATTTAAGAATGCATGGGATAGACATAAAGGAATTCTAGAGGTCAGGGGTAAGGGGAAACAGACTTCTAGGAAAACAAACTGAACTTACAAGCTCAAATGGGCAGACTGGGTGGGCCATAGGCCCTTATCTGCCGACACTGTCTATGTATCTATGTATCTATGTATGTAAAGATCTAGGAGGCTATTAGCCTATAGTGCTGTGTCTATGCATAGTAGTGCAAGGAATCTCCAGTTACGATAAGGTTATCCAGTTAACTTTCAAATTCATTTTTCATTTTACTGGCTACTATTTACAGTGGTAAGCTATTCCATGGATTTATAATTCACTGGGTGAAAAAAGTGCTGTCTTAAAGAATTGTCTTTTAAATTGAAGTCAGTGTCCTCTGGTATGTTGTAAATCATGTTTAAAGTCTAAATTCAATTCTGTTAATAGATAGGGATCCTGCATAATAATAAACGTCAGAAGCATATCCCCCTCATTCTGTGCTGTTTCAAGGTCATTAGATTTAACTTTTGTAGTCTCAGTTCATAAGGTAGATGACAGATTTCATAAAGTATTTTCGTTACCTTCCTCAAAACACTTTCTAAATGGGTGATATATTTACATTTGTAAGGGCACCACACAGGCGATGCATAATAATCCAATTGGAGTTGTGTGTAAGCCCTATATAGCGGGAATATTGCAGCTTTATCTCTAGATTTTATGTTTCTTTTTATGCTCCGTAGTACTTTGTTTTCCCAGAATATGGTTGCAGTATTTTGTAAACCTGTGTCAAGTTGGTTATCTATCACAATACCCGGATCCCGCTCACTATATGTTGGTAATAAGACTTTTTCACATAACATGCAGGAATGATGGGGATTTTTTCTATCCATATGCATTATCTTACATTTTTTTTAAGTTAAATTTCATTCTCCAGTTTTTTGCCCATGTTGTCAATGAGTCTCGGTCTTCTTGCATTTTTTTTATGATCTTGTTCAGTGATGCATCTGCCCAGAGTTTTTACATCATCTGCATATTTAATAGCCTAAGATGATATATTTATTGTTAAACCTGAAATACAAATACTAAACAGGAAGGGGCCCAACCCAGAGCCCTATGGGACTCTGCCAGTAACTAATCTGCTTGTTGTTTGGTATAACCCTAAAGCTAACACTTTCATATCTCTCAGAGAGCCTGTCAGACACCCAATATATAAATCTAGGATGTGTTTTCTCCCTTTAATCATTTAATAATGCCACAGTGTGTTACCATATCAAAAGCTTTAGAAAAATCTATAAATACCAGATCACATGGTGTGCCTTAATCCAGTAGATTACTAATATTTTCATAAAAACAAAGCAGATTGGTGGTACAGGATCTACCCAGCACAAAATCATGTTGTTATAAATCTGCACTTTTGAGTAATAGTTTGGTTTTTCAATAATGCTTTTAGTATTTTTCCTGGTATTGACATCAAGCTAATCGGACAGTAATTCTTTGCCTCTGACCTGTTTCCTATTTTATAAATTGGAGTCACATATGCCAATTTCCAGACCTTAGGAACTAAGCCATTATCTATGCAATGTCCTAAAATATTTTTTAAAGGATCAAACACACATTCGTAAGTCACGTTTAAAATATGAGCTGATATTTTATCTGGTCCTGATGTGGAATAGTTTTTGAGCCTCTTAATTCCCTCTCTGATTTTTTCCTTCGATATAGTTTTTTTTTTCTGAAACAGTGATACCCAACAGATGTAGATGATTCTTAGGACTGTTCTTGTAAAGTTCACAAAAATAGTTATTATACAATGGCAATAAAAAATCATTTAACCTGATTGGCTGTCTGCCCTTGGCAGCAATGCGGTTACCTGAGCACAACCTAATTGTGGCCCTGTACACACTACAGAACTGTTTTTGAAAACCATTTTTAAAACCAGTTTAGGTGAACCATTTTAGTGCATCCACACTACTCGGTAACCATTTTTGATAACGGTTTAGTGTGTCCACACTGCTAGTGTTAAACTTGTTCTCTTTGTAACTATTTTGCGTTAAGTCCAACACACAGAACTGTGCTTGTCTGTGCACACCACAGCTAGAAGTGTTTTAGTTAAACCATTACAGCTTAAAACATTTTTACTCCTGTCCAGACCTGTGAGTAAAACCATGATAGCTCTAAAATGTTTTAGAGATCATTTTAAGACTAGGTATCTAGCAGTGTTTAAAAATGTTTTTATAAAAACATTTTAAGGGGCTTGTAGTCTGGATGCAAACAGTGCTAGGAAGATTTAAAATGTTTTAAGACACTTAAACCGTTTTAAGTTCCCCGGTGTGTACAGGGCCTGTATTGATTTGCTTGATTGTTGTTTGCATCTTCTCTTCAGAATCAAAGATATATTGGCACACCAAAAAATCTACTAAAACATTTTTTTTTATTTTGTATAACGATGAACTATTGTATAATAGCAATAATGCACTCCAGGGTGTGGGTTGTGCTGGGATAACCTCACTTCCTGGACACTGAGATGCACTCAGCCTGCAGCTTCATGCCCAGCCACCCAGGCGTGAGGTTATCGCAGCACAATCCACACCCTGTCATGCATTATTGCTTAATTAAATACCTCAGACAACTCATGTGACTCCGTAACAACAGTATTTGTATTCATGATTGGATCCACTGCTTGTCTTTGAGTTTTAGTAAGCAAATATAAGTAAAGAGTGCATTACTGTTTGATTTGTGTGCTTCATTTGCCAGTTTAACCTCCACATTTAATTTTGCATTTATTTCAGATTTAACTCTTGTTTGTATCTTCTTGTAATTATATCAAGATTCCTCAGTGTTGTATTTCTTTACCTCTCAGTAAGCTCTGTTTTTTTTTTTTATTTAATAATGATTTTACTTTCTTTGATAACCATTTAGGTTTTGATATATAGTTATTATACTTTTTAACCCTTGGAATATACAAGAGATATATTTTTAATAATATGTTTGTAAATGTAAAGGAGGAGGGGCACCCCTCTATGTCGGGGAAGGAATCGAAGCAGGGGAGGATGGATATATCTGAAGAGGGAATGGGGTAATAGAATGACTGTGGGTTCAGCTCACAAAGGCATCAGGTATGAAATTATGAATGGTGGTGATCTACAAACCACCATGGCAGGGGGACAAGAGCAATAGAGAGCTAGGGTTCGAAACAGAGAAGGGGCATCAAAAAGAGAGGTGGTAGTAGTGGGGGATCTCAAGCTGCCAAACATTGATTGGAGCATTCCAGTAACTGGGAGCACCAGAAACCAAACCCTGCTAGATACATTGCAGGACTGCATGTTGGCGCAGCTGCTGGTCAAGGAACCCATAAGGTGGGCTGCCATACTTGATGTGGTGCTCACAAACTTAGAAAGGGTGGGAGTGCAGGCTGTGGAACAACTGTGATTAAGCGACCATAACACCATATGGACCTTCTAAATTCTGGAAAGACATTAACTCCCTTTTCTCCCCCCAAACAGCAAGCCCCCCACCTCTCCTCCTCATCCAAGGGACTCTCCTCACCAACCCCCTGAAGGTAGCCTCCGAGTTCAACTCCTATTTCACTACTTGTTCCCTAGCCCTCCTCAATTCCCTACCTCCAGCAACCACACCCACCCCTACACCTATAACCACATCCACCCGCAGTCATCTATCACTCTACCAACTGGTAGGAACCCCTTTTTCTTCAGACCCATCTCTCCCACTGAAACCTTAAATGCTTTTCACTCCCTGAACCCCTCCAAAGGCAAATCCCCAGATGGTCTTGATAACAAACTCCTCTTCCTATCTGCCCCCGCCATTGCTACTCCCCTCGCCACCCTACTAAATCTATCTTTCACCACCGAGTCACTCCCCTCTGAATGGAAGCATGCCGCTGTCCTACCCCTTCCAAAAGGTGGTGATCCTTCCTCCACTACTAATTGCCATCCCATCTCCCTCCTCCCCACCCTTGCTAAACTCCAGGAACACCTACAGTAGTTCTAGCCCAGCTCTCCCACTTTCTCTCAGAAACTAACTTCTTTATCCCATTTCAGTCCAGCTTCAGAAAACACCACTCTACTACCTCCTCCCTACTAAGACTCATGGACTCCATCCTGACTGGGATGGATAAAGGGCTAACCATGGCCACTATTTTCATTGACCTAGCTAAAGCTTTTGACACGGTATCTCACGCTTTCCTACTATCCTGCCTATCAGGGGCCAGGTTAGCAGCATCTGCCACAAACTGGTTCAGTGCCTACCTACTAAATAGAACCCAATCCACTAAAATAGCTGACCACATCTCCTCCCTCTCCCTATCACCACAAGCATTCCCCAAGGCTCAGTTCTGGGCCCCATTCTCTTCTCCATCCTTCTAAATGATCTGCCAAATTCTTGCTCCGACACCGTGATCCACATGTATGCAGACGACATGGTCCTCTTTACCTCTGGCTGGACCCATGAAGAACTCACTTCCAAACTTCAAACAGACTTCAACAAAAGCCAACCCTGGTTCAAAACCAACCAACTCTCCCTAAATGCCAAGAAAACTGTCTCTATGTCTTTTGGCACAAGACAGCGTCTATCCAAACTCACCCTCCCTCTGATCTTCCATACCCTGAACAACACCATCCTTGAAGAAGTGCCCTCCTTCAGGTATCTAGGGGCCTGTCTCAATTGCCACCTCACCTTTTCCACACAAGTAGATGCCATCATTTCAAAACTGCGCCCCAAACTGGATGCCCTCTACAGGAACTGCACCTGTCTCCCGCTACCCGTCAGATGAGATTTAGTCCTGAAAATGATCCCACCCACCTTCGACTGTTGTGATGTAGTTTACAGCTCTGCCTCAAAGACCACCCTATCTATACTTGACCCCCTCTTTAATGCGTTCTGCTGCTTTGCCCTCGATGCCCCCCCCACTCACATCACCGTGAGCTCTACCATTCACTGGCCTGCAATCCATGAGCAACCGGTGCCTAATTCATAGTGTTAAATTTGTTTCCAACTTCTGGCTTGGCTTCCTCCCGCCCTACCTCACATCCTCCCTATCTTCCCCACCTACCTCCACCCATGCCCTCTGGTCCACTGACACTAGGCTATTAGTCATCTCCTAGTGAAGAACCACTACCAGTCAATTGGCCTTCTCTTACCTCTTCCCTAAACTCTGGAATGGCCCGCCAGCCCAGATCTGCCATTCTTCATCCAAATACTCCCTATCCTCTGCCCTCTCAAACTTCCTCGCACCTAATTGCAACTGCCCCTGACCTCCACCCCCATTTGTTAGCTTCTCTCCCTCTGTTGCCCCCTAGCACCTGACCAGTGGCCTGGCCTTGTCTAATTGTCTGGCTTGTATACTGCCCTATGCACTTATACTCATTCTTACTTCCTCTTCTCACTCCCAACACCTCCCCTCATTCCCCCCTTCCTATCTAACATGCACCCTTCTGCCCTACCCACAGCCACCAACACCATTTTCCCTCCCTCCCACCTCACCTAAACCTACCCCTCTATGCACCTAATGCTTACTAGTCCACTCCCCCTCTACCCCCCCATCTTCGCTTTCCAACTCCCACTGTCAAATTGGTGTATCCCACTGCTGCTCAAGTTGTTACTGGCACTCAAGTTCCATTCTAGCATACTAGTTCTGCTACTGGCACTTATGTAATTAATGTATTGCCTTGTTGTGTACCCATGATACATTACCCTGTCCCTGATGTACATGCTCTGTATTGTTCTCCCTTGTCTTGTACCTATGATATGTATACCCTGTCGTTGATGATCATTGTTCTGTACTGTTCTCCTTATGTAACAAGTTCAAAAGTAATCCCTTCAAACCATGTACATTATCTGTATTGCACTATTGCTAAACTCAACTATTGTATTATATCTGCCTCCTCTGTAACCCTTCTCCCCAGGTTGCACCGTGAGACGAGCATCTTTTTGCTCAGTGTGCCTTTCCTGGTAAAACATTTTCAATAAATAAATAAATATGGTTCATGCTGGTTCTTGGTACTAGTAAGCCCTCGTTAAAGGCTGAAATTCTGGATTTCAGAATGGTAGACTTCTGCTGGGGGGGATTAGCCTGTGACAGGTTAACTGAAGTGGACAGTATCAAGGGAGTAAAGAAAAGATGGGGAGAAATAAAAGATGCCATTCTCAGTGCGACACAGACACGCATGAGAATGGTTGGCAATAGAAACAGGTAACAAGAGACCAACATGAGTCTCTGAAAAGGTCAAGGAGTCAATCAGGGCCAAAAAGGAAGCTTTCATCAGGTATAAGGAAAAGCAGGGGGATGACAAATGGGGGAAATACAAAAGAAGAGCTAGGGAGGCCAAGAGTGCAGTCAGAGATGTAAAACAGACATAGAACTGCATATTGCAAAGGGGGCCATGGGTGGGGAAATTTTTTTTTCTAATATGTAAGGGAAAAAAGAAAGGTGGGTGGGAGAATTGTTAGGTTAACTGAGGGAGGTAGGTTAAGCAGAAACTAACCATTCTGAATGACTACTTCTGCTCAGTATTCACTAGGGGGGACAGCGAGCCTTTGCCAGAGAGTAGCATAAAGGCTGCTGAGGAGGGGCAGGTCATTAAAGGGACACTGTCAGCTATTTTGCTGCATTTAAAATCCTCATATAAATGTATGCCTGGCAGTATGCAGCCTCATAAGTGCATTTTTATTGTGATATTTGGCCCCAGAATTTAATAATATTGGCATTTTTTGTATTTTTTTGATATGATTACCTTTTGTTTATGACCTGCTCTACTATCGGCCACCCAGTGCTCCTGTGTGTTCATGGCTTAACATGGCACTTTGGCATCAGCAAACTCATTCATAGACAACTTTAGAAATTGTCACGCACATGTGTTTAAGTACATTTTCAATAATATTCAGCATTCAGAAGCTGAACTAAAAGTGCTAACTCTCATTTAAAAATGAGTATTGCAATCATGTTAAATAAAGGTTTGAAAATGAAAGCCTTTACTCAGAGCACGCATGTTAGTGTTGATGCTAAGGCACATGCCAAGAGTCAGGGCTTTCATTTTCAAACCTTGCTATAACACGATTATAATTTCATCGTTATAATACAGCCATTTTTAGTCTGTCTCCTGAATACTATTAAAAGTGGACTTAAACACATAGAGCATGAACATTTCTAAATTTGTCTATGAGCGAGTTTACAGGTGCCGTGATGCTATGTTTAGATGTGAACGTGCAGGAGATCAGGTGACCAGGAATAGAGCGGGTCATCAACAAAAGATAAACATATACAGTACAAAAATACAAAAAATGACAATATTATGAAATCCTGTGACCAAATACCACAACAAAAATATACTTAAGTGGCTGCATGCTGCCAAGCAAACATTTATGAAGGGGACGTTTAATTTAACAAAAAAGCTTACAATGGCCCTTTAAATGAGACAGCGGGTATTTACTAGTGAAAGGGTCATAAAAGCAGATAGTGCTTTAGGCTGGATGGGATGCATGCAAGGGTGCTTAGGGAACTGGCATTTTACTTAGCCGAATGATTGGTGAGACTATTCAATAGCTCTATTCAGGCAGGGCTGGTTCCAAAAGACTGGGGGCAGCACACCTAGTTCCACTACATTAGGGCAGGAACGAGGAGCAGCTGGGTAACTACAGAACTATCCATCTTGCCTCCACTGTGGATAAACTGCAGAAGAGTAGTCAAAGAGGACCTAGTGGGCTACCTAGATAAAATGGGCTCCAGGATAGTAAATAGCATGGGTTCGAGGCAGGGAGGTCTTGTCAGACCAATCTGATAGTATTCTTTGACTGGATAACTAGGACAGTGAATACGGGCCATGCAGTGGATTTACTCTACTTCAGCTTCAGCAAGGCATTTGACTCAGTGACACACAGAAGATGGCTGAAGAAGCTAGAGAATCTGGGTGCAGCAAAGGATATAAATAGGGGAAAGCTGGTTGCAAAGGAGACATTAGAGGGTAGTGGTAAGTGGAGTCAGATCCGAGGAGAGGGAGGTCACCAGTGGAGCACCACAGAGATAAGTCCTGGGTTCATTCCACTTCATTGTATGCTTCAGCAACAAAGGAGAAGGAAGACAGGGCAAGATGCGTCTCTTTACAGATGACACTAAGCTCTTTCATAGGGTACACAGCGAGGAAGAGGAAGGGGAACTGCACAGGGATCTGCAAAGGCTAGAGAAGTGTTCTGTAGTTTGGCAGCTGAAATTCATTGCCAAAAATTGCAAAGGGATGCATATACTAACATACTAACATACTAAAATGCCAGCAGAATAGGCCTAATGGTCTTTCGTGTCTGCTCGTTTGGTCAGCCCCCACCCTGGGTGCTGACCTTGCTGTCCCCCTCACCTTCTCTGGCTTCTCCCTTCCCAGTTCCGGATATTCTTGCTGCATTGGATTTTGCTTCCTGAACCCTTCCCCTGTACCTGTCCCACCCCCTCTTGAACCCCTCCACTGTCTCTGCCTCCACCAGCCCCCTAGGTAGTGCATTCCACGGCTCTACCACCCTCTCAGTGAAGTAGCACCTCCTCCTTTCTCCCCTGAATCTTCCCCCCTCCAGCTTCCACCCATGCCCTCTAGTGGCCCCCTCCTCCTTCCTTCGAAGCACCCTCACTGTTCCTCCCCTATTTACCCTCTTCATGTACCTGAAGACCTCTATCATGTCCCCCCGGTCCCTTCTCTCTTCCAAAGTGTACATATTTAGCTCTTCGAGCCTCTCCTCATAGGTCCTGTCCCCAAGCCCCAAATCATTTTGGTTGCCCTCCTCTGGACCCTCTCCAGGAGGTTAATATCCTCTTTAAGTGCAGCCTCCAAAACTGCACGCAGTACTCCAGGTGTGGCCTCACCAAGCAGTTATACAGAGGGAGTATCACTTCCCTCCTTCTGGAGGTGATCCCCCTAGCGATGCATCCCAGCATCCTGTTGGCCTTGGCTGCTGCCCTCCTACAAGTCTCAGAGCTGTTCATCTTGACATCCACCACCACCCCCAGGTCCCTCTCAGCCATTGAGACTTGTAGTATATGAACCAAGAACCCCAGAAAGGAGTATTGAAAGGGAGGGGTTAAGCTGCACATCACTTCTGAGAAAAGGGACCCAGGATTCACCATAAGTGACTCCCTTAGACAATCTAGCCTGTGTAACAAGGGGACATGTCAATTCATCCCAGTCATTTCACTCTGTGACAACTCACCCTGGACTATTAGCTTCAGGGTTAATTGGTTTCCACGTCAGTTCATCCCCAGACAGTTCGCTCCCATTATATATTGTATGGTACTCCAACAAAAATTACAGTATAACTTCCACTTCTGCAACTCTCAAGCACATTGAATCATCTGGTGGGTGAATTGTGCCTACTTGGGGTTTATTTTATAATATTTACACTGGGAGCGAATTGTCCATGGATGAATTGACGTGGGAGCTGACTGATGCTGGAGCTAATGGTCCAGGGTGAGCTTTCACGGGGCCAAATGACTGGATGCATTGACATATAGCCATGTAACAATGCCTACAGTAAAGCAAACTGGATGCTAGGGTGTATTTGGAAAGGTTTTGACAGCAGTAGAAAAGTGGCATTAATACCTCTCTCTCTCTATAGATGATGGGGGAGACCTCGCATACAGTCCTGTGCCCAGTTCTGGAGTCCTCACCTAAAGAAAGGCATGGTCAGGCTGTAAACGATGAAGCATACTGTAACCAAAATGATTCAAGGCTAGCGGGGCAATTCCTATGAGGATCAGCTTAGGGCACTGAACATGTACAGTACTCACTTGAGGCCAGATGTGAGAAAGTTTTATATTACAGAGAGTGTGGTTGAGCCATGGAACAGTTTGTCAGTGGAGGCAGCTGGCACCAAAACCATTAATTGTTTCAGGCATTATTGGGACAGAGTTAAGGGCTTAACAGTTACTCAGGGGGTAACAGCAATGCATGGGCAAGGGGGTGGATAGTGTAGACAAAGACCCTGTATTGACAAAAGGTCTTGGCGTATGATAGGGTGTTATGGGCAGACTAGCTGGTCCATTTATTTTCTGCCATCACTGTCTGTGTTTCAATGTCTGTATGTTTCTATGAGGTATGTGGCAAAGCCAAGTGCCTTGAACCACTTGAGAAAGTATGTTATCACACCTATAAAGTGGGCACAAAATTACTACGTAAGAGAGAAAAAAAAGCAATAGAAGATGCAGGCATGTGGTTGTTAGGGAATACTGCATGGTCATGTGATATGTTTGCACCAATGGCAGAGTAACATTGTTCTTACCCATTTTATAGAATAAAATAATTTTTCATTTTACCTGCACATTGAACAGATACAGCTTGATCAGGGGTGCAGTTGTGCACCTTCCATGGGTCAGCATTGCAATGGAAAATATCATTCTCTGTCCCATCACACTGCAGATTGCTCAGCCAGATATCCTGTCCTATGTTCAAATTCTTCCACTGTGCAGAGTAAGCAAAGCCACAGCCTAACTGTTTGCACAAGACATTGGCTTCATTGATATCCCAGTTTTTATTGCAGACTGTCCCTTTAGACGATGCATACAAGAGTTCCACTCGGCCGCTGCAGTTTCCATTACCACCCACAAGTTGCGCTGTTATTGGCACTAGAAAGTGAAAGGAGACAAAGACAAGAGAGATTGATTTGTGGAAACTATGTATTATGGAATAACGTGCCTCAAGAAGCAGCATCTCAGATAAAAAAGGGTTCGGGGGCTGGCACGGAGACAGCAGCACTTACTGTAGAATCATAATCATACACAGGTTAGTGCACCATCAACAAGACATATTTTATACACTACATTGCACATTAAACATTTGACAGTGGGACTCCCTCCTATTTCAAAAGCATGGGAGAGGAGTCTGGAACAAGATGGCTGTGTGTGTCTGCATGCTGCCTTATCAGTTTGTGGAGCTCACTGGTTTTTGGCTACACTAATTTGTTTTTCATATAAAATGGAGCTGTCTTCTAATAGTGAAAAAAAAGGTTAACAAAAAGTGCAAAGATGAATTCAGAACTCTATAAAGTGAGGAAATAAGCTTGCCATGTAACTTTCCAAAGCTTAGTTTATAGCCTGTGTCAGTGCCACTCACAGCCATATCAGGGGTCAGAGTTCAAGGACCGAAGAGCCCTCTGGGCACGAGGAGGTGGCTACAGTAGAAGCATTTCTGACATACTGTATACAACAAGAAAAGGAAAGACAGCAGCAGACAGTGAGGATATCCTGGCTTCAATTCTTGCCACAGTGCATGACACTTAATCTGCCAGAGAAAAAGATGTGAGTGAGATTTGTAAAAGGTTGGTCAATATTACTGACATGGATGCTGCAATGGACATGACAATAATGGTGGTTACTAACCACTTAGTACAAGCTGAAGTGGACATTCAACAATGAAAGGTTGACAAGGCTATAGTATATGCTATTTCAAAATCCTATAGAAACATAGAAACATAGAATTTGACAGCAGATAAGGACCGCTTGGCCCACCTAGTCTGCCCATTTTCCTACCTAACAGATAAGCTGCAGATCCTAGTTAACCAACAGCTTACTTCCTCTTACCTGCCCCTAGGACTGCCTTATGCCTGTCCCATGCATTCTTGAAGTCCCCCAATATTCTTGACTCCACGACCTCCTCAGGGAGGCTGTTTCATGCATCCACAACCCTCTCAGTGAAAAAATACTTCCTCACATTACCCCTATGCCGTCCCCTCTCTATCTTCAAATTGTGCCCCCTTGTTCTTGCACATCTCTTTTTCTGGAAGATGCTACCCTCTTGGACTTTGTTAATTCCATTAAGGTACTTGAAAGTTTCTATCATGTCCCCTCTCTCCCTTCTTTCCTCAAGAGTATACATATTAAGCTCCTTTAGTTTTCTTCATATGTCTTCTGGTGCAGACCCTGCACCATTTTGGTTGCCCTCCTCTGGACAGCCTCCACTCTGTCTTTGTCTTTGTGGAGATGGGCTCTCCAGAACTGCACACAGTACTCCAGATGGGGTCTCACCAACTGTCTGTACAGAGGGATAACAACTTCCTGTTTTCTACTATTGATGCCTCTTCCTATGCATCCCAGTATCCCCCCAGCCTTCCTTACTGCCTTCTCACATTGCTTGCCCACCCTGCTTTTTCACTATCACCCTCTACCCACATTCCCTCCCCTTTATTAAGCTTCAGTATCCCTCCTTTGGTCTTTCTTCGCTTCCTAATGTACCTATAAAAGGTCTTATCCCCCTTCTTAACAGAATTGGCTATCCTTTCCTTGGTTTGGGCCTTTGCTATTCTGACTGCCTTCCCAGCCTCTTTCTGCTTTAACTGATAAAGTTCTCTGTCCTGCTCCTTCTGTGTTTCCTTATATTTCCTGAATGCTGCCCTTTTCTCCTTAACCTTCCCTGCCACCTCTTTTGTGAACCATAGCGTTTTTTTTCCTTTGTTGTGTTTTATTGATTTTTTTTGTCACAAAGGCTTGTTGCCTCTGTGATGGCTGTTTTGATCACTCCCCATTGTTCCTCCACCCCTCTTTCTTGCCTGTTTGCTAGTGCTTTTCTGAGGCTCTCTCTCATTTTCCCAAAGTCAGTCCTCCTAAAGTCTAGTACTCTTGCTTTTGTATGGCTTGATTGTATGGCTGTGTTTATCGTGAACCACACTGTTTGGTGGTCGCTTGTTCCCAGATGGCTACCCACTCCTAAATCTGAGATTCTTTCTCCATCCCCATTTGAAAGTACCAGGTCTAAGATTGCTCCTCCCAGTGGGTTCCAATACTAGCTGTCTGAGACATGCCCTTGTAGGCATCAAGAATGACCCTGTTCTTGGATGTGCCTGCAGCAAAGGTGCTCCAGTTAACATCTGGCATATTCAGGTCCCCATCAACAATATCCCCCTTTTCTGTCATTCTAAGAAAGTCTTCTATCATTTCCTTGTCCATTCCCTCCCCTGAGATGGGGGTCTGTATACAATCCCCATGCGGATTGTGGTGCCATTTCCTGTCTCCAAGGTGACCCAAAGTGCCTCATCTGCTCCCTGTTTACTCTTTATTTCTGTTGCTTTGATGCCTTCCTTTACATAGAGCTACTCCTCCTCCTCTTTTACCCTCCCTGTCCCTCCTAGAGATTGTGTATCCTGGTATGTTGACATCCCAGTCATGGTTCTCTGTCTACCATGTTTCTGTGACTGCCACAATATCCAGGCAACCCTCTTCTATCAAGGCCACTAGCTCAGGGAGCTTGTTACGCAGACTATGGGCATTGGTACTCATCACCCTCAATTTTTGATAGCCTTACCCCTTTTAGCGCCATTTCTGTCCTTACTGCGTTTGCCTTTTTTTACATTTAAATCTGTTCTGCTCCCTAATAACTTCTGTACCTTGGTGTTTATCTCACTAAACACCATGTTTTGTGGAGGGAGACTCGGATTTCCCTGCTTCTTTTCAGTGCCTCCCCCCTTGGCTAGTTTATATCACAGACAATACCCAGATAACTGTTAAAATTGAGGAACTGTGGAATATAATTGGAGATCATCTCTGCATCTCTGAGTCCTGACTTTCCTCAAGAACTCTTGACTCATGCCTGTCTCTTTCTGATTATCATCTTTTCAGGCAGGACAGGGGAAAACATAGAGTTGGTGCTGCCATCTATGTCCGTCACAGCGTCTCATACACCATAGCCATAAGGAAGCCCATACCCTCCTGCCATGAATTTCTTCTGCACAGACTTATTCACATCCTCATTAACTATATAACACTGTGGTTGACTATGCCTCCCCTAAGATCGCACACTCTTCCCTGGTTGAATCTGCTTCCTCATCACCTCTTATTCTTCCTCAGGTGAACTCATCCTTCTTGGGGATTTCAGTATAAACTGATTGGCTCTCCCCAGCTTCTAAATGCACCATTCACAGGACTGAGTCCCTTAATTTGTCCCAGGTTATTTCAGAACCCACCTGTCTCAAGCTCCAGTCTATCAACCATGGTCTGTTAGCCTGGGTTCTAACCTCCCATCCCCACCACACTGTTGCTGCAGGCCCCTTGTTGGATTCTATTAGTGATCACTGCATGGCATTATGTGTTAGGAAAATCTGGTGCCCCACCACTCTTTACCAAAATACATCTGTCCCAGGTATTTCCAGTAGCTAAATAACAATGTTGTACTGAGCAACCTCACTGCAACAGACTGGTCAGCCATCTTCTCTGCCTCTGACACTGATGTAGACCTCACACTTTTCCACTACAAATTCTCCTCCATCTTGGACAAGCATGCCCCACTCAGGAAATCCAGAGCACAACATTCCCATCACCCCTGGATTACCGCCGAAATGACTGGTCTGTGCAAGTCCTGAGACCTCACATGGACCCACTGCAAATTAGTCCACTCATAACTCATCTCCTGACCTCACCTCTTACAGGGCTCTGAGGAACCTCTGTATGAAGACCGTCTGGGCTGCAAAATTGCACTGTTTCAAGGCCAACCTCCAGAATAATCTTAACTCCCAGCTAAATTCTGGAAGGTTATTTAGTTCCTTTTCAACCTCCCTGTACAGTTCGCTCCCCCAATCCTCGTGGCTAATGGTTCACCTGTGTCTGATACTACCTCTATTACTGCTCACTTCAATGAGTTCTTCACAACCTGCACCATTCCTCCTTCTCCCACTCCATGCTCATCTGGTTCCACCTCTGCTCCCCCCACCCACTCATCTAGCTTCCACTTCCCCATGGTCACCATTCAGGAAACTCTGCTTGCCCTTTCCTTCCTCAGCCATCAAAGTTCAACCTTGACAGTCTGTACCCCCAGCTCCTCCACCTCTTCGCTCCTGCCATTGCAGCCCCCCTTGCTCACCTACTTGATCTTTCCTTCTTCCTTAGTGATGTTCCTAAATCCTGGAAGCTGCCAAAGTTATTTCACTTCATGAAGGACATGGCCCCTTTTCCCCTGGCAACTTCTGTCCCATATCACTCCTCCCTTTGCTCGTTAAGCTGCAGGAGAGACTAGTCTATTCTGGACTACTCGACTTCTTTTCATCCGACTTCCTCTCACCCTTCCAGTCTGGTTTCTGGAAGCACCACTCCACCATCTCCTCACTGCTGCAAGTCATGGATTCCATCTCACCGGGATGGATATGGGGCATATTATAGCTGCTACATTCATCAGTATGGCCAAAACCTTCAATTCAGTGTCCCAGTCACTCCTCCTGGACAAACTGAGTTCTGCTGGCCTCTCAGCTCCTGCTGTTGCTTTGTTCCATTCCAACCTAATGGACTGACAACAATCGATACAGGTTGGAGGTGTCCTGTCACCTCCCCATCATATATAGACTGGGGTACCACAGGGTTCTATCCTGGGTCCCATCCTTTTCTCCATCATCCTGAATGACCTTCCCTCTGCCTGTGCTGACCTGCATATACATATGTATGCAGATGATACAGTCATTTTCACCTCCAGTCCTTCCACCACAGTTGTAGAAGACCTGCTCTAGCAGGATTTCAGCAATGTTCTGCACTGGTACCAATCCAACCTACTGGGAGTCAACACCAAAAAAATGGTGTCCATGACTTTTCATACCAGTCAAAAACTGTCCAGAATCACTGCCCCTCCTGTTTTCACCTGTCTGGATGGTACCTCTCTTGAAACATTTCAGGCTTTCAAGTACCTTGGTGTGTGACTAGACAGCAAGCTTGACTTCTCAGCCCATATCAATGTCATCCTTGCACAACTCTGTGCCAAGCTTGGTGCCCTATACCACAACTAGTACTGCTTATACCCACATGTCCACAGGGAGCTTGTTACCAAAATGGTGCTCTCTGTCTCTGACTACATGAATGTGGTCTGTGGTACTTCCCCTCCCACTTCCCTCACCAGACTGGACATCCTCTGAAACTCATTTTGCTGCTTTATTGCAAACTTTCCCCCCTTGTGCACACCATTGTTCACTGTAGTCACCCCTACCCATCCTCCCTCTGCCCTGATGTTGCCAGGCTCACTGTACCAACTTTATACCCAAATACTGGTTTGGATCCCTTCCTTTTTAACTTTCCTTTCTCCTCTCCCAATTGCCCCCTGCTACCTGTTCCCTTCATTCAAGGAACCATTGCACTTTTTCCCCTCCTTACCCCCACTCCTCAGCTGGGCAGTCTGCCTTCTACTATCAATTTCCCTCACTCTGGAATCAACTCCCCTCATCTCTTCATATCCCCTGGCTCTCTCAGGCACCAGTTGAAACTCCTAACCACCTCTTCCTGTTACCTTTCCTCCTGACACTCCTGCTGGTTGGGTCCCCTCTCCTGCCTTGTTTCACTATCACACCATTTCAATCTCCTCCTTCCAGTACGAGGTCAAACACATACCCACCCATCAGGGCTATTGCCTGTTAACAACAGTCTATTGTTTACCATGCATTGCTGCAATTTCTGCATGTGCACTGGTTAGGTGTTCTTTTTGAACTGTACTATACTTTATACTACGCAGAAGGCAGTATAGCACAACGGTTTACAGCTCTGAACTGCAACCCTGGAGACCAGGGTTTGAATCCCACAGCCCCCACTTACATACTGTGTGATGCTGAGTAAGTCACTTTACTTCCTTGTGCTCCCATGTTGCACCTGGAAACAAGCTTCGGTTTAATGTACCTTTCCTGGTTAAACAATTTCCCCTTTCCTTATTCTCTTTTAATATAGGTTTTATATTTATTCAGACTTTGTACAAATTTGATCTAATGTTGTTCCCATTTTTCCACTTATGTATTATGCTGCTGTTTTTTCTATATTCCCTCCCCCAGGTCACACCTGCACACATGCTTCGGCTCAGTGTGCCTCTCCCAGTTACCGATTTTAAAATATAAATCAATGAATCAATCTATCAATAAAAGTATCTATATTTTGTTGGCATTCAGAGAGATGAAGTTCAGATATGCATAATGTTTTGTCAAACAACTGCTGTCCATAGTCTCCAAATGACCCCCCTTGCTTGAGGATGGGAAAGGCTTTTTTGCTACCTACAGTAAGTCCAGAGTGCCAGTCCACAATTCCTTTTCAGCTGGACTTCTGACTATTCATGAAAAAAAACACTCATTGCCACCTTCACCACTTTATAAGATAGGAATGTTGCCTGGACAGTGGCCAATAAATTAGACTGACTGCTGCTTTATTGACTGGTTCTGACCAATGCTTATTTTCTTTAATTTAGGGCAAAAAACTTTGTGTAGTAAACGTGTTTAATTTGATCTGTGCCCAAGTACTGAAAGCAAGTTTGTGCCTATCTGCTTTTGCCAACTAATACTAACAGGATATATACCACTAAATCTAGCGGTGTGCAAGGGCCAGATATTTTTTTTATTCTTTTGGAAGTTGGGTAAAGCCCACTGGGCACAAGGCCTGTTTAAAAGGGTGACCTGCGGTATCATGAGGTAGGATAAGTAGCTTGCTCAGAGTTATGCATATGGAAGTGGAGGCTGTAAGAATCAAACCCAGTCTGCTGGATTTAAAAAGCTAATTCTTGTTCTTCTAACTTCTAGGCTACACTTCCAGTGGAAATTGTGTTTCCTGAGTACCAGAAATATCAGGGCTCCCTGTGACAGGGTAGAATAGGAGCATGTCCCAGTTGTTACGAAGAAAGTGTTTAAATGCAAGGATATGTCATTTTCTGTCTCTTATCTGTCTGGTTGGACAACAAATTTTCCTGTGAGACTTTGGACTTGATCAACCTGACAGGCTTGCAATTCTTTGCCTCTTACTGTCTCTATTTTCTCTTGCTGTCTGTTTTTCTCCCTTGTGTATCTAGATCTGCTAATTATAAAAATATGTGCAAATCAATGTATGGAAATGTAACTGATATTGGGATCCCTTGTGTTTGGAAAATATATAGCATTACTGTTGAAATGTATATAATTGTATTATGAAATAGCTGAAAAAGCTATTAAGAACTAGAGGTTACTTCAGTACAAATGATGAGCTTTTTGCAAAAGCTGTATGGGCCTCAATAAGCACACTGTTTTCTAGCAGCTCCTGAAACTTACAAGAACAGGATGTTTGCTAAGAATGGAGGTTGGAAAGACATAAAAAAGCTAGAGGCATACTGATGAGTCCTGGTAGGACGAAACACGTGTCCATGTCATCTGTTAGCACCCTTTGCAAACTGTGTGAGAGGCCTTTTGGCACCATGCAATTCTACTTAAAATTGAACCAGCATAACATTCTGTGGTGATTTGCATATGCAACCCATGGTGCTTTGCATTGTGTGGGCATGTGTGATTTTATATTTTCTTGAAACTTGGCTTCCCAGCCAAATGCCCTTTGGGGTAACCCTTGCCTCAGTGTTTGTGCACAGAGGTTCTTTATCTTTTAAATAGTTTTTTATTTTAATGAGTTCACCACAACATATCCAAGACACACTGTCTTAGGGTAGTTGGTCCATTCCACTAGTGTGTAAAACAGACAAGGCATAGTGATGAGTCTTGATAGGACGAAACATGTGTCTATATCATCTGTTAGCACCCTTTGCAAACTGTGTGAGAGGCCTTTTGGCACCATGCAATTCTGCTTAAAGTTGAACCAGCATAACATTCTTTTTCCTTTTTTTACTTTCTTATTTATCCTCCTGCCTACCTCCGGTGCCCACTCCTTCCATCTGCTCATGTCCCCAGATTCACCTGCCTTAGGGATCTTCCCCTAGAGTGCCTCCTCATCTTCACCTCACACAATGGGGTCTGTCCTGTAGGTGGTCCGGGTGGACTTGGAGCAGCCTTCATCTAGGGCTGCCGGAGGGTTTTTTCCAGCATTCTCCCCTTACATCCCACTCTCCCTGGTCTGTCAGTGCTTGGGATGTATGTCCTGAGTGGTAGCATGCTGATGCATGCAAACCCTCATGCGCCGTGATGTCCCTCCTTCCCGGCTCCGACAAGCAAAGCCGCCTCCATCCCTTCCCAATGCTGGTGCTTCCACCAGCTATGGAAGGGATGCAGAACCCAAGCCGCTCTTGGTAACCTACCCCTGAGGAAGGAGAGCATCCATTGGGATGCTTGATCCTCCCTTCCACACCGACCCCGGTCACCAGAGTTGCCCTTTCGGACCTGGGCCGCCGGCGTAGCGCGAGGTGTGGCATTCAGTGCCTCAACCCTCAGCACCACCGGGCCAGCCAGCATAACATTCTGTGGTGATTTGCATATGCAGCCCATGATGCTTTGCATTGTGTGGGCATGTGTGATTTAGTATTTTCTTGAAACCTGGCTTCCCAGCCAAATGCCCTTTGGGGAAACCCTTGCCTCAGTGTTTGCACACAGAGGTTCTTTGTCTTTTAAACAGTTTTTTATTTTAATGGGTTCACCACAACATATCCAAGACACACTGTCTTAGGGTAGCTGGTCCATTCCACTGGGGTGTCAAACAGACCAGGCATACTGAAGAGTCCTGGTAGGACCCTTTGCAAACTGTGTGAGAGGCTTTTTGGCATCATGCAATTCTGCTTAAAGTTGAACCAGCATAACATTCTGTGGTGATTTGCATATGCAGCCCATGATGCTTTGCATTGTGTGGGCATGTGAGATTTTGTATTTTCTAAAAAAGCTAAGCCACAACTGCAAGATGATTAGAAGTACAAGGGACACAGAGATTGAAAGAAAACTATATTTTATTTTGCCTCTGTATATAGTTATTCTCAACAAGTTTATTTTTTTATGTTACTGCAACTGTAAAATAAATAGTTTTGGTGAATTCTGCAACTGCTCCTGGTCTCCTGTATGCTTCCTGACCTGTGTGTTGACACAGTGAAGTAACCAGCCTAAAAAAAAAAAGTGGATGCATGCAAAATGGAAAGTATAGGCTGGGGGCTGCCTAGGCCCCCACAAGATTTTAGTTTTTTGGTGCATTCTGGTGCATTTTAGGGGTCATTGGAAGCATAACTTGCTATCTTGTTATCTCCTCACCATGCCCAGTAAGTTGCACTTTAGCTCCCTCCACAGAGTCCCCCCCAGAGTTCTGCATGTTGCCTGAAGTCTGCTGCAGGAGTGCTGGTGCCATTCTAAAAGTGGGGAGGAGTGCAAGTTCTGGACATGAGGAGGTAGCCAGGAAAAATGTTTTAAAAAAGCTGGGGGTTGGCCCCCAGAAGCTTTGGGGTTTTAAATGCTCTGTGGTGAGTTTTGGGGCTTTTACTGAAAATAAAACACACTTTTGTCACATCTTCCTTACCCTTAACTCCAGGGGAGTGGGAGACTGGCTGGCCTTAAAATATGCAGCTGCAATACAACTGGGATGAGCAACTGCCTGATCAATGCCTTCGTTAACCCACTCCATAGGCATTATTGTAATGTACTATGAAACATTTTTATATAAAGACTGGTGGTCTGGGGGATGCTGTGCCCTAGCAGCCCCCAGATCCCCAGCCATTGTATAAAAATATTTCACAGTACATACTACTTGGAATATCCTCTTTTCTAGTCCCAAAGAAGCTACTAACTGTCACAGCGTCAATACCTTCAAACACATCCTGTGTATACATCGCCGAAACTGGTAGGCCAAGCAATCCTTTTCTGCTGGCAGCTTCTACATTAAGCTGCCAGTTCAAGCAAGCCCCCACACACACATCTTTTGCTAGCCCACTGCTCTACACACCACTCTTCAGTTCAGCACATGACTCTCTTCCAAAATACTGAACAAACTTGGCAAAACAAGCTACCTCCCAATGGAAACTGCTTAGCTACATCAGCAACAGCAGGAGAGAAGCAGTCATGGACAGGCATGCCTCCTTGCAGTAGGATCCATTACTGCCCTTGCAGCCCCCCTTCCCAGCATTCATTCAAAATAAATCATTTATTTTTATGCAGTCCATGGTATATCCCATCCCATCTATATTTTATTGAAACAGCATAGATACTGTCTATAGAGAGAGAAAACTGCAATATTGCCACAAACAAGCAAGTTAAAATCTTTTACCAGGTGATTTAATCTTCAGTTTGAATAATACACTATACCGTATGGAAAGCCAAATGCGCATATTCCAGTTTTTAAATAGAAAACAAGGAGGAACTATAATTCAGTGAGTTCCTGAGATTTCCTTTAAAATGTACAGAACGATTTTGGGGGGGAGGACATCACAACTAAAAGGCAACAGATGCATGCAAGGAAGTAGAAGCTGTATTTGGGGTGCCCCCACAACTTCAGATGCTCATCAGTGCTGGCTTCAGCTGGTGGGTTACTCTCCTTCACGGCTGAAGACTCCTCAGCTCACCAGTCCAGCTCAGAAGGGGTGGTGGCGGGGATGGGGCTCCTTTAAACTGTCACTACAGCAGACTAGGGCAAAATGGAGGGGTGATGAGAGCTGCCTGGTGCTGGTGGCATGGGAGGAGGTGGCAAAATGTTTACAGAACTCCCCCAACACATGCCTTGGTGGCAGCACACCTGATTGGCTCCACAGGCTCAGAATCAGAGCAGTGTCAGGACGTCAGTGTGTTACAGCTGCAGAAGTCTGATCCAACTCCAAAGCACTACAGAAATAGGCCACCCTAGGGTCAGGACTTCTGCAGCAGCATACAGCCTAGAACAGCCCATTGGGGAGAAAGGGGGATTGATTGGGATGGGGATCCGGCTCGGGCACCAGTTGGTGTGCATCACACTCAGCACTGACCTGGCTGCACTCACCAGGGTTCAGGAATAGGGACCAATGTAGAATAAAATAAAAAAAAGAAATAAAAAGGATTTTTGCTGGATTTTTTTCTATACACACAGGCGTACAATAAGAATGCATGGTTATGCCACTGCCTTGACAGCAGATGGTGTGAGAGTGGGATTTAAGCTGTGCACACCCTAAGACAGGAGATTTGTGCATGGGTACTGGACCTAGCACCAGGGAAGCAGAGAGGAAGGTATGGATTCTGCAGCAGCAAGTCCAGGAGTGGTTACCAGGAGCATGGCAGCCAAACTAGCGGAGACAGAAATCCAGTCTGAGATTGTACAGCCAGCACAAATTATGGAAAAAGAACATGCAGCGACAGAACCTGAAAGCCTGATGGACTTTTTCAAATGGTGGGGAATACAATCAAAAGAGACTAAGAAGCAGAGAGAAAAAGAGATGCAGCGTTTAGAAGTGTAGAGAAGAGAAGAGATCCAGTGACAGGAGCAGCGATGGCTGAATGCCTTGCAAGCTATCAAAGGCAGAGAATCTGGCAAAGATCCAGATGAGTAACAAAATACAAGTAACTTAAAAGCTATTAAACTTAAAAAGTTGTGTCCCTCAGATGGTATTGAGGCATACCTGACAACGTTTGTAAGAGTTGCCACAGCCTGCCAATGGCCAAAGCAGCAATGGACAATCAGATTGGTACCCTACCTGACAGGGAAAGCCCAACTTGCCTACAGCAGTATGGACACTGCACAGTCAGAAAACTATGACCTGGTGAAAAGTGAAATCCTGAAAAGGTCTGACATCTCTGGAGAGACATGCAGGCAGAGATTTTGGTCTCTGAGGAACAATTCTGTCGACAAGGCTTGAGAAGCCTTCATCTGACTCAGAGAACTCCTGATAAAATGGATCCAACCAGAAAGCAAAACAGTCCCATGGATTATAGACACATTTGCCATGGGGCAATTCATCAACATCTTGCCTACAGATGTGCAGCTGTGAGTAAAGGAACACCAACCAGAGAGTGGGGAAAAGGCTGTTTCTTTGGCTGAGGACTACCAAATGGGCAGACAGATGCCACAGCAGTGAAGTAACAGCCAAGTACTGGTAAGACACTCTTTTTCCCATTTAAATGCCAACCCTGATAAGAACTCTGGTGGGGATAACAAATCTATGCCCAAAGTCATTATCTGCTATAACTGTAATAAGTGATGCCATTTTGCAAGAAACTGCCATAGTAAGGAGAGTGGCACTGGAGCAGGTTTGTCCTTGGCATATTGGGGCAAGTACTTAACAGATGTGACGGTGCAGAGTAAGACTGTGTAGGGACTCACTGATTCGGCGAGCAGATGGACCCTAGTGCATGTTAAAGTGCTGGGGAAACACTGTGCACAGGGACCAGGTACTGGTGTCATCTGTATCCATGGAGGCACTTAATACTATTCCACCACCCAAGTGACTCTAACCATAGGGTGTATCTTGCCAAATGGAAGTAGGGGTAGTACCTAAGTTACTTGTACCTGTGATTACTGGAAATGACTTTCCAGGATTTACTGAGTTGATCAAAGAGGGAGTAAATCCTGATGTTTCAGCAGCAGTGGTGAAAAAAGCTCAGACAAAGAAAATTTCAGACAGTGGGGACACTTTTCCTTTCAAAGAATTTGATTCAGACTGTTTTAAGCACAGCTCCAAGATCCAGAAATCCAGGAACGAAAGACAAAGCCTGAAGAATCTGTGGCAACAAATGACTAATGGACATGAAGGATTAAAATATGAAAATGCTGAAACCAAATTGGTAACTAATTGTGATTTTCTTTCAGAACAAGTAATGATGTTTCTCTCCAGGGTTATTTTAATCAGGTGGGGTGAAACCAAAACAGGTTGGACCAATGTTTAAAAAATGTAATGGGGTCGCTGTACAGAGTTTGGGTCAAACCTCAGACACAGGAACAGACAGAACAATTGGTTATACCACAGAAGTATAGAACAGAGTTGTAACAGATAGCACATGATAGTCCTATGGCTGGTCACTCAGGGAAGGACCACACCCTTGCCAGATTGCTGTATAAATTTTACTGGCCTGGAGTTCTTGAAGATGTTGCTACCTTTTGTAATTTCTGTGCTGAGTGTCAGAAAGTAGCCCTAGTCACTAGAAAAGACAAGGTGCCCCTGGTGCCCCTACCCTTGATAGATGTGCCTTTTGAGAGAATTGCAATGGATGTGGTTGGTCCTTTAGAGAAAAGTAAAAAAGGTAATAGATTTATCCTGGTAGTATGCGACTATGCTACTCAATACCCAGAAGTGGTTCCAATGCATACTATTACAGACCCAAAAGTTGCAGCAGAGCTTGCCAAAGTTTTAAGCAGAGTGGGCATACCTAAAGAAATTATTACTGATCAGGGTAGTAATTTTGGTGCTGCATTGCTAAAGAAGCCATACAGATTACTAGGTATCACTGCTTTAAGAACCTCCCCTATCACCCTCAAACAGACAGTCTTTTTAAGCATTTTAACCAAACCCTATAACATATGTTAAAAGGTTTGTAAAAGGAGGAGGGAAAGATTGGGAACAATACTTGCCTTACCTACTTTTTGCTTACAGAGAAGTGCCACAGGCATCAACAGGATTTTCACCATTTGAACTGTTGTATGGTAGGCAGCCAAGAGGGTCACTGGATGTGATAAAATAAACGTGGGAAGATAACTCCACTCAGAAACAATCTATAACATCTTAAAATACAAAATCACACATGCCCCCACAATGCAAAGCATCACGGGCTGCATATGCAAATCACCACAGAATGTTATGCTGGTCCAACTTTAAGCAGACTTGCATGGTGCCAAAAGGCCTCACACACAGTTTGCAAAGGGTGCTAACAGTTAGCACCCTTTGCAAACTGTGTGAAACCTTCGGCACCATGCAAGTCTGCTTAAAGTTGGACCAGCATAACATTCTGTGGTGATTTGCCTATGCAGCTCATGATGCTTTGCATTGTGGGGACATGTGTGATTTTGTATTTTCTTGAAACTTGGCTTCCCAGCCAAATGCCCTTTGGGGTAACCTTTGCCTCAGTGTTTGCGCAAAGAGGTTCTTTGTCTTATAACATCTTATATGTGTGCCCTAAGAAAGAAGCTGGCAAAATATGTTGAAATTGCCCTTAGTAATCAGGAAAAAAAAAAAAATAAATAGCAGAAGGTGTATTATGACCATGGGGTAAAAGAAAATGCTTTTGAGCCAGGTGAAAAGGTTTTGCTACTGTTAGCCACAACAGAAAATAAACTGTTAATGAAGCGGCAAGGGCCTTATAAAGTTTTTAGATGTAATGGTATGGTTAACAATGAGATTCAGACCCCTGACAGGAAAAATCCTACTAAGATATACCATGCCAACCTCCTCAAGAAATGAGTTGAAAAAATTTCAAAGGCTGCTTTGCTGATTTTACCAGAAACGGATAAGGGAGATATTGATATAGCTCATGATAGACTGGAACAAATTCTAAATGCTGATGTTGTAAAGGTGAACATTTCCTTAACCTCAGAACAAACTGCAGATATTCATATTGTGCTAAAGACATTTAACAGCACTTTTACCACAGTACCAGGTTGAGCAAAAGGAGTCGAGCACGTAATAGTGACAAGGAATGCACATCCCATAAGACAAAAAAAGTACAGGTTACCTGAGTGGTTAAGAGCTGAAGTGGTTAAGGAAATACAAAAAATGAAAGAATTGGGTATCATAGAGGAGTCGAGGAGTGCTTGGTCATCTCCTATTGTAATTGTAAACCAAAAAGATTGGGTGTTAGAATCGGCCTTGATTTCAGGAAACAAGTTTCAGAATTTGACAGTTATCCTATGCCCAGAACAGATGATTTGGTGGACAGACTGGGGAGTGTAAAGTACATCAGTACCCTCAATCTCACCAAAGGTTAAGGCAAATGCCTTTAGCTAAAGAATCCAGAGACAAAACTGTATTTGCCACCCCTATAAGATTCTATCAGTTCACCACCATTCCATTTGGTTTACATGGTGCACCAGCTACAGTCCAGCGGTACATGGATGTAATTTTATCCCTTCACACTGGTTATTGTGCTCCGCACCTGGATGATGTCATGGTGTACAGTCCAGACTGGAAAAGCTACCTGGAACACCCACAAGCAGTTATCCAAGCTATCAAAAATGCAGGTCTGATTATTAATCCTACCAAATGTGCACTGGGCATGCAGGAAACTAGATATTTGGGCTATGTGTTGGGAAATGGAAAAGTCAAGCCAGAGGTTTATAAAATAGAAGGTGTTGCTAACAGCCCTGTACCTAAAACAAAGAAACCTGTCAGGTCATTTTTAGGGCTGACTGGTTATTACCGTAGTTTTGTTCTCAAGTTTACTGAGTTAGCTACTCCCCTTACTGAACTCATGAAAAAACAGTACCCAAATAATATGAAATAGATCCCAAAGTGTGATGAAGCTTTTCAAGCCTGCATTATGTTCTGCCCCTATTTTAAGAAGCCTAGACTTTGAGAAACCATTTCTGCTACAAAACAGATGCATCTGAGGTAGGCTGCAGTGCAGTCCTAAGTCAAAATATAAATGGGACAGAACATCCTATTCTGTACATAAGTAGGAAATTGCATGACAGACAGAAAAGGTACTTCACTATCAAAAAGGAATGTCTAGCAGCAAAGTGGGCCATGGGGTCCCTAAAGTTTTATTTGCTAGGAACTGATTTTGTTCTTGCAACTGATCACAATCCTCTCTGTTGGCTTAACCAGATCAAAGTTAAAATTTCTAGAATCACAAGGTGGTACCTGGCACTATAGCCATTTAAATTCACAGCTATTGACAAGTCTGGGAAAGAGAATAGTAATGCTGATTTTCAGTCAAGATATGGCTCAGGAATTGAGGATGCTGGGGGCTGAAAAACAAATGTGTGGGTTTGAACTGTACTGTTTCCTGTACTGTTATAAAACAGAAAGAGATGATGATATACATTTGTTTAATGTCTGAAAGCAGCAAATATTATTAGAGAATAAAACATTTTGGAAACCTGTTTAATAAAACAGGTTTCTTCTTAAGCAGGAGGGTGTATGTGACACAGTACAATTGGACCCTGTCCCAGCTGTTATGGAGAAAGTGTTTAAATGCAAGGATCTGTTCTTTCTCTTTCTGTCTCTTCTCTGTCTAGTTGCTCAACCCAATTTTCCTGTGAGGCTTTGGACTTGATCAACCCAACAGGCTCGCAGTTCTTTGCCTCTTACTGTCTCTCAGTTTTCTCTTACTGTCTGTCTTTCTCCCTTGCATATCTACTAATTTAAAAATATGTGCAAATTATTGTATGGAAATGTAAATGATATTGTGATCCCATTAGTTTGGGAAATATATAGCATTACTGTTGAAATGTATATAATTTTTAACTTGAGATGACTGCAAAAAGCTACTGGAAACTAGAGGTTACCAGAGTTCAATCTGTAAGCCTTTTGCAAAAGCTGTGCAAAAGGAAGCGTCAACTCAAGAAGCACACTGTGTTCTAGCAGATCCTGCCTGATATTTACAAAAACAGGATGCTTGCTAAGGATGGGGGTTGAAAGGACTTATAAGAGCTAAGTTGCAACCGCAATAATGATTAGAAGAAAAAGTGGCATAGACTGAAAGAACAAAAATATTTTTTCCTCTGTACTTAGTCATTATGAACAAGTTTATTTTTTTATGTTACTGCTACTGTAAATAAATATTTTTGGTGAATTCTACAACTGCTCCTGGTTTTCATGCTTCCTGACCTGTGCCTTAATGACAGGTCTTCTCTGCATAAATGGTATTTAGTTTGGAGTTCCTGAAAGGACAGGCAATGTTGTTGTGAAATCATTTGTGCAAACCTAGTAAGGCCCCTGAGCTTCCAGTATCGGAATCCTGCATCTAGCTGGTTGGTGGGGGGTGAGTCATCTTGATACCTCAGTGTCAATGGGCCGAAGGCATTAGGGGTATCCATTGTATGTTGCTATTTTAATTAAATTTTAATGGCATGTTTTGTCCAAGGGTTATGAATCTCTCTCAGGAATCTGGCTGGTAGAACCCATGTAGGAATGGTCCATAAGAGAAATTGGGATAGGTCCACTGCCTCCAGTGAATATAATCCTGCCTCAGGGTGTTGTTGAGCCCAAGGGCTTAAGTAGCCCTCTGAGCTGCCAGGTAATACTTATTGAGGTCAGGTAGACTGAACCAACACTTGTCCTAGGGAAGGTGTAACAATTGTTGAGTAACCCTGGGGCATCTACCCAACCAAACAAATTTGGATAGTTCTTCAACAAATTTGACTGATACACCCTGGTAACAGGTATGGGGAGTGTTTAAAAGAGAAACAATAACCAGGGTAACATGCATCATATTTTTTATGCAATTTGCACCATTTTGTTGCTCCACCTCTCTCTCTCCATGCATTGTTTTTTTTTTAATTCAATAAACTTTATTATTCTGATATAACAAACAACACAATCAATACAACCAGTGTAATATCACAAAAACAGTGTTGGGATAAATAAAATATAACCAAACACCCCTTAAAATTAAACCCTCTCCCCCCATATCCCTACCTCCCTCTCACCCAAGCGGAGTGTACCCCTCTATTATAATTAATAAAAGAAAAGATAATATAACCAAAGTATTAGTGGAAGAGTAGCATCAAGTATAAAACAAAGTCTAATGAAGTGCCAGAGAATGATAGTAGTTACTTAAGGTATAAAGCAAATAATTTGCTCTATTTTTTGTTGAATAAGGATTGCAGATGGCAGCAATCAGGTATTCTGTTCTTAAAGAGAAAGAGAGCTCATTCAGCCATTCAGTGTATGTGATGGGTGACTGGTCAAGCCAAAGTCTCAGAACTAGTTTTTTAGCTGCTGCCGAGACCAGAGCAATATGATAACATCTTTCTTTAACCTGGATATTGGAGAAGTCTCTGATAATACAGGTTTTGGGAGAGAAGAGACCATGTAATCCTTAAAAATGGGTCAATGTTATTCTCTATATTCTCCCATAAGGAGGAGACCTTCTCGCATAGCCAAAAGACGTGCAATAAAGTGCCATCTGCTTGGTCGCATCTGGTGCAATAAGGGGAGTGAAGGTGACCCATTCTAGTAAGTTTGATAGGGGTATAATACATATTATTAAGAATCTGGTACTGCATGAGTCATAGTTGATTCTGGGTCAGGTATGTGTATAAGTTATTCCATATATTAGGCCAGTTAAAAGTATATTCTGATAATAAAGCTTCTCATACTTTGGATCCCCTTGAAGTCGGTGGGCTAGGTAATACTAACAGATCTTGATACAAGGCTGAAACCCCATAAGATTTGACAGCAGCATTTCTGGTTTGTTGAACAAGGTCCCAGAAGGTAGAATTTTGTGGAGTAGGTCCGAATTGTCATGCTAACAGGTGTCTCAAGTGGTAGATCTTGAAAATATGGGTGGATCTTAAGTTGTACTTGTTTAGTATCTCTGAAGAGGTCAAAATGTAAGATGGATTATAGAAATCTGAAATTGTGGGGTCAGATATAATAGGGAGCCAGATGGGAGATAATGAGGAGTTCCCCAATTTTATATTAGGGTTATGGAAGATAGGTTGAAAGAAATCTTTAGATAGCGGGATTCTAAGGTAGAAACATAGCTGTGAGAGGACTTTAATGAAAGTACCAATTGGAAATGACCTCAGTGGTTCAGTCAAGGAATTCCATGGAGATAAAATCATTGAAGTGGGAGATAGCTTATAGTCCAAGAATAATTGTGATTCAATTTGTAACCATGTTGGTGTGTATACATTATCAGGGGGATTTAGGGGAGTAAAAAAACCATTTGCTGCATTTATGGAGATAGCTGGCCCAATAGTATAATAGGAAATCTGGAAGATGTAAGCCACCGGAGACCTTGGGTAACCTGAGTTTGGAGTAGCATTGCCTAGGAGATTTATCTGACCAGATGAAAGAAGTGATATAGGAGTGGACACGTCTGAAAAAAGATAGAGGGAGCCAAATATTGAGCATGTTCAGGGGATAGAAAAGTCTAGGGAGTATGTTCATCTAGATGATGTTGATTCTACCCCAAAGGGAAATTGGGAGTCCTCTCCAACAAGTTAGGTCTTGTTGTATGTTAGCTAATAAGTCCTCCAGATTCAGCTTCTTAGTCAACAACAGATATTTTGTTAAATAGATACCCAGGTGTTCAGTATGTCGGGGAGTCCATATCATCCCAAAAGAGGAGAAGTTTTGCTTGTAAACTAGATTGTTGAGGGGGAATATTTCAGTTTTGTTGAAATTCAGTTTGTAGTTACAGTATTTACTAAGTTCCTCAATGACTTGTAAGGCTGCAGTAAGAGATTGTATAGGATCTGAAAGATGGAGTAAAATATTGTCTGCATAGATCGAGAGGGTCAGTGTAAGGTTGCTAATCTGGATACTGTGTATGTTAGTGTGAGCTTTAAGGCTTCTAATGAGCGGTTCCAGATAGAGATTAAAGAGAAAGGGGGAAAGAGGACAGCCTTGACGAGTTCCGGTGTATAGGAAAAAAAGGCAGAAAGAGTCCCATAGCAGTAGATTTTGGTCTTGGGGGAAGAGAAGAGGACCTTAATCCACTGAATGAAACCAGAGGAAAAACTCATTTTCTGTAAGGTTAACCAGAGAAAGGACCAGTCAACCCTATCAAAGGCTTTCTCAGTGTCAAGAGAAATTAGAGCCATGGGGGTAAAGAAGGAGTCAGCAGTCTGAAAAAGATGGTCTATCTTCTGAATATGGTCAGCTGATGATCTTCCGGAGACAAATCCTACCTGTTCCGGACTAAGAAGACCAGACCAGACATTATCAATACATTTAGCTAGAATTTTGTTAAGTATATTAATGTCACAGTTTATTAGTGAAATGGGATGGTAGCTTGCCGGTTGATTAGAGGAGTTATTCGGTTTGAGAAGAAGTATTATAGTGGCCTCTAAAAGGTAAGAGTCTAGAGTTTCCATGGAAAACATGAAGTTTAAACATTTGAGCAACAAAGAAGACAAGTCATCCAGGAAGCTCTTGTAGAAATTAGAGGGAAAACAATTGGGGCCTGGAGTTTTATCTGCAACTAAGTTGTTTATGGCAGATTCTATTTCAGTAATTGAGATGGGAGCTAGGAGATAATTTTGATATTGCTCTGTAAGGCTTGGGAGGGAAATAGAATTCAAATATGTGAAGGTTTCAGATGAGTCTGGTCAGATGAGCATTTACTATATAGTGCTGAATAGAAATGTTGGAAGACTAGTGAGATGTCCCTAGGGAGGATTTTAGTGGAGCCATCTGGAGGAATGAGGGAGGGAATAATTTGGGAAGCGTCAAGCTTTTGCAGCCAGAGAGCTAATAGATGCCCTGCTTTCTCTCCTTGTTCAATATATTTTGTTTGAGTCTTAAGGATAGCATATTCCGTCTTTTCTTGTAGTAAGGTGGAATATTTATTTCTGAGGGCTGTGTGGGATTGTAATAGATCCAGATGAGAGGTAGGGGAGAGAGATTGTTCCAGAACACAGGTTTGTGCTAATAGTGAAAGGGCTTCCTTTTCTCTACACCGCTTATGAGTAGATGCTACCCAAATAAACTCTCCTCGGAGGAAGCATTTTAGGGCACACCATTCGTAATCCACTCTAGATACGGAGTGTTGGCTGAGATGAATAAATGCATTGTATTTTTGACTAAACTTGTGGCATTCTCAGCTTGCATAATTCTTACCCCATTGCATCGCATTTCTAACGAAGCCACCCTCTTACATTATTTTAGGGGAATTTTCCACAGAGAATGCATTTCTTGCAAAATACAACAGGCAGTATTTGACACACCTGGATTTGATGCAAGGTGGTTGTTTAACACACCCTGCATTGGTTTAAGGGTCCTTTGAAAATCTGGCCCAAAAACTGTAAGATTGGGCAAACTGGCAAATTCAAATAAGAAGATTTAAAATGTTACAGAATAAACCCTGGCCACACTCCTCGAACTGGACCTTTATCCAGATGACATATGCTGGAGTTGCCACCAACTGGGAGGTACCCTCTCACGCATTCTGTGGGATTGTCCCACTATTTCAGAGTTCATAGACAGCATTAGCAAGGTCTGCTTCTCGATCCTGGGCCCTCAGCTGGAGCTGAACTGACTCCTTTACCTGCTGAGCAAGACACGTTTCCCCCTCCACAAAAACTCACCTATAATGTTCTGAATAATGACTGTTGGGATGGTGATCAAGAGACTGCTTCTCTGCAAATGGAGGTCTCAGGAGGTCCCTTCTGTGGCAGAATGGCTTACCACTCATGGGCAACTAGCATCTCTTGAAAAGCTGTCCCACAAGACTTCTGGTACTCTGGGCACAAATGACCGGATCTGGGGAGCATATCTGTCTTCACTTTACTCCAGAGACAGCCAATCTCAGAGACATATGAACATGTATGGGATATTTTATTGTGTATTTTTGTATCCTTCTTTTGTATTTGTGTCTTAACGTATTGTTGGATATTGAAATGTTGTGTATTGTGTATATTTTGTATTTATTTGAGTAATATCATATGTTATATGTTTAGATGTAACTAAGTGAAATATAAACAGGACTATCTTGAGAACAGGATTGTATAATCCTAATGATAAGAATTTCTTGTATAAAAATAAAGTTTTCTTCATCATCATCATCATCATCTTAAATTGACCAAGATGAAGGGAAACACCAGGCCACATCAGAGAGGTAGAGAAGAGCACTTTCTCACTCGGTCACTGCTCCCAACTGCATACCACATAGCTTGAGATGCATGAGAGGTTAAGGATCCTTGCACACAAACAGAATGAAGGTTGCGATCAATAAACCACCCTCAGGCATAGATTTCTCCTGTATGCTATCCAAGTTTGACATTACCATGTCTTTTACTGTGATTTACATATTCTGTGTTCTCATATACACTGTTCCAATGGTACTGTTATGTGTGGTTGGGTATACTGACATGGAACCATGTGATTGTGGTTTGAAAATTTTCAATAAAAAGACTGACTGAAAAAAAAGTGACAGAATTTAAAAAAAGCAAGATAATACAGCGCCAGATTTGAGAAAGCAAGACTGAACAAAAGGGTAGCTTTACATAATGTAAGTTTTAAATGGGCCAGACTTAAAAAGATAGGGCAAAATACACAATTCTGAATGTGCAAGATTCAAAAAGAGCATGATCAGGCTTCATGGTGCAGAGTGTGTGTGTGTGTGTGTGTGTGTGTGTGTGTGTATGTGTGTGTGTGTGTATGTCGGAGGGGGTCAGGGGATGACTGCTATGATACACTGATGCCGTGGGTGTGTGACCTGAACATGGAAGGTCAGAAGCAGAGGCCATTAAAGTAGGTTCAGAGGATCCACATGAACACTCTCCTCTTGGGAGGGAGTGAAGATGATGCAATGTTCAGGCAACAGCCACTGATGATGGAGCCACAGATGGCCTGGGGGATCATGCCCTGACAAGCCCCCTCTCCACAAGGCAGCTTCAAGCATGCTTGTCCTTGTGGAAAAGGGCAGAGAAAAATTGGAAATTAGCTGGCCCTTTGTGAAGAACTTTTAGATGAGGGCCTGCCTGCATGCTTCCCTACCACACTCAACCCTCAATGGTGGCATCCTTGTCACCCCACCCTTACTCCAGAATATAAAAGGTACCCATCTCTCCTCTCCAATGGCCATGGAAGGATCCCCCATAAGAGAAACAGACCAAGAGCTGAAGTCAAGGGTAACCTGGGATTTATTAGCAGACATTGCGCCTGCGCAGGGAGTGAGTCTGGTGGGCGGATGGAGCAACTACCTTGAAGACTTGAAGGAGAGGTACGCCCGACTACAAAAGAAGTAAAAGAGTGGCAAAAAAGTGAATGATCTGATAAATTTAAGATTTAAAAAATGCAAGACTTAACAACATCCAAGGTTTAAAATGTGTAAAATTTATAGAATTAAAATAAACATTTTCAGGAGGACTAAACAACATTTTTAAACAGATGACATAAAATCTTTAATAGGGAGAACAAGGTATTTCTTGACACTGTAAGGAAGGAATGAAATTTGGTTTGATGTTGAGCTTTTCATACACACTCTAACCCAAAGCGCTCTACATGGCTGAAGAGTGGGTAGGGTGGGCTACACCTTCTGTAGTTTTACTGCCACCTGGGTGAACAGAGGAGGTGGTACAGCTAGAATGACACTGGCGTGGTGGGGAGGGTGGAGCACGTGGATGTCAGTGTGTTACGTTTTCTGGCACCTGATAACATCACATGCACTCACAGTGAGGGGGGGTGGTGGTGATTGTGGCTCAGTAGATGGAACTCAGCCTGTACCCCATGGCTGACATGGGCTCCTGCCAGCTGCATCCTGGGATGATATTAGGAACCTCCTTCGATTGCTGATCTTGTGGTGTGGTGAAGGTCGACCCCGCATTGGTGGGCCATTAGAGGAGTTTGCCACTTACAGCTACTGGCCACTTGATATATGCAGTGTAGAGCAAGAGGACATTATTCTCAACCAAGCCCTCCTCCATGGCCAGCCACCTTCGGTGAATGAAAGCGCTCACATGTTACCATCTGTGAAAGAAAGTATGTATGTATGTTTCTATGTATGTATCTATAAAAGCACTCCTGTGCTTGCTCATGTGTCATCTTGCGTGAATGAAAGTGCTCTCATGCTTGCTCACATCATCTTCTGTGAATGAAAGCACTCTCGTACTTGCTTACATGTCATCTTCTGTGAATGAAAGTGCTCCCATGTTTGCACACATAACAAAACTGCTGACCGATGTGAGCAAGTGGAGGAGCACTTTCATTCACAGAAGGCAGGTGGTCGGGAGGGGGAGTGCTGCCCACTTTCCATCTGTCTTGCCTAGGGTGAGGGCCTTCTCAGTGAATTAAGAAAATGTGGATGCTTGGGGGAGGGAGAACTGGTAATGCTGACAAGGGGGGGAAATATTGACTTCTTATATTAAAAGGTTATATTTTTAGGGTTTAGTATTTAGCAAATAGGAACAGGCAGGAGTAGTGCCACTATTTGTTATTTCTATCCAAAAAATGAATATTGTACTATTTGTGGTATTTGGAAAATACTATTCTGACTCACACACCCCTAGGGCATATATGCAGTAGTCTGATAGTTCAGGTAGCCAGGGCCCGAACTGTGCGGGGCTTTGTATGTCAGCAAGCATATCTTAAAGTTAGTGCATCACCATATTGGTAGCCAGTGCAGATAAGGGTCCTCAAAAATTAGCTGGGCTGAGTATTGAAGTAATCTGATCTCTATTTGACTAGGGCATGTACTGGTGTTATCTGGTCCCCTGGCACAAGACTTGGCTTATCTGGATGATATTTCACAGATGGAAAAAGAGCCTCGGTGGGCTACCACCAGTGCCAGTGCCTGATGTTCTAGCTTCAACCTAAAGTCTTCAGTGACCCCCAGATTCCTTATTCTAACCACAGCTTCAAATGTGGTACCCTTAAGAGATGGCAAACTGGCACCAACACTTCTCTTTACCAAACCCATGTCACCTTGTTCGAGAAGTAACAACCCTGTCTTACCAGAACTGGGGCTGAGCTAGAAACCATCAAGTCATTTATTTCATCAAACCACCAGCTCAGCACAGAGGACGCATCATCCCCATTCAGTGCACCAGACAAATAAATTTAGATGTCATCAGCACAGCAATGAAACACTCAACTGTTTCATTGTCATCTAATGACCCCCCCAACCACAGCATGCACACAGTGAACAACATGGGAGCCAGTATTGGGCCCCGAAGCACTCCACAGCAGAGTGAAGCAGTCCCAGATATGGAACTACCTAGAGTCACCTGCTGTGCTCTGGTAGTGGGATGGCAAAGCGTAAAATAGAGATGCAGAAAATTATAAATAGAGCATATTAGTGCAGCATCTAAAGGTAAATCATAAACAAAGGAAAAGTGTGGCTAGTTACACACTCGAGCAGACTTGATAGACCACGGGGTCTATATCTGCTGCCAGTTTCAAATGTTCATATGAAAAATAATACTGACCCAAGCAAGCTGCTGAATGTAGCAGATGTGGATCAGAAGCCCCGAAATACTCAAAGGGAAACAGTAAAAGACACAGCAGAAGTGAAGGGAAGCAGACGGGGGGAGGGAGGCCCAGCAGCAGGACTGCAGTGAAGAAGAAATTAGTTTCAGAAGGAAGCTTGAACATGTGAGCCTCTCAACAGACTCAGAGCCTTGTCATGATAAATACTATTCTACTTATTATTTTCTATAATATTTCATCCATTACACTTTCCTTCTATCCATCTCACACGTGCAGCTAGGTGGAAACAGATTGATTCGGGGGTGTGCCCCATCTTCATACACTCCCTCATGTCATCGCTAGTCTGTCATACATTTCTTTACTGAAGTTTTCATTCACTATGGTAAGCCCTATTGAAGTCAAGGTTATCATTTACAAGGGGGTCCCCATTGCAGCAGCACATTCACCTACTACAGGCATGCAGTGCCAACACATCTTTGCAAACACGGGTGCAGAATCACAAAGGGCGAAACAGCGCCTGGGTCAAGCCCTGTGTCCAACCAGGTGGTTGGCACAGCTGCGCCGAAATCTTTGACACACACTGCACCCAATTTAGGAAGATCAGGCACATTTATGCCAATTTTCCTGATTTACGGCAGCTTGCACCAAATGGTTGGCACAAGCCCTGTAAAGAGGTACCGATTACCACAGACTAGACCAGAAAAAGCTGATCTAACTTGTGACAATTTGCACACGGGATTGAGAATCCCAAGCACCAGCTAGAATGCCACAAGCCCCCATTGCACTATATGCTTGGTGCACATGGGGTATGCAGCACTGATGGTCCTTTTGAGAATCTGGCTCATAATGTTTAGCCGTAATCTGAGTTATAATTTATGTACAGCCTGCATCTCTTTTCACTTTATTCTTCATTTCGACATCAAAATTTGCATGGAAATATGACTCATGTCCCTGAGAGCTCATCTGGTTCTACTGCTTAATCTTTTGCTGGTCAGCATCATCTTCATGACATCACCATTTACTGTTGTGGAAATGATTATGATGTTACAGAGGATTATGACTTCAGCAGGGATTCAGTTAACTTCACTTTGGGAGTATCTGACTTCCAAACAGAAGGCAAACACTTCAAAACTAAAGGGAAATAAAGTTGCTAACTTTCAAATATTTAAAAAAATTAGATGGCTTTCAAAAATTGCAGTTACGTAAATCAAGAAATTATGGATTCTTCTGAAAGAAACTGCATTTTACCACTAATATTTATATTGAAATCCATTAATTGGTCCTTCCTAGAATACTCACTTCCAAAATGTTGGATCTGGGAAGTAATTTAACTTCCAAAAAATTGGAATGGCTTCTAGATTTTGACTCATGGAAGTTTTAGACTTCCACTAAAATAAATTAACTGAACCCCTGGAATTCAGCAAAGGACTAAACAGCAAAAGTGGATGTACTATAGAGGGTGAACATAGAAAGATACAATCATAGACAATGTTGGCAGATAAAGGCCATTGGTCCATCCTGTTTGCCCTTTTATAACCTATCCTACCCTGAGACCTGCTGTCCAGACTTTTATCTTACCCCTTCCCCTTGCCTCATGCCTTAACACTACCACCCTGAGTAATGATTAAGTTGTTAACTTTGTCCCAGCCAAGCTTGAAACCATCAATGGTTTTGGTACCTACCACCTTTGCCAGTAGGTTGTTCCATGGCTCAGCCACTCTCTCTGTAAACTAATACTTTCTCACGTCCCTCCTGAACCCCTTCCCCTTCCCGGCTTCCACTGCTGTCCCCCATATTTTTGACTCATTACTCCTGATGAATAGTTCCTAGCAGTTTACCCTGTTCATTACTTTTAGGAACTTGAAAGTCTATATCATATCAACTTTCTTCCTTCTGGCCTCCATTGAGTACATATTCAGTTCCCTAATCTGATCCTGATAGGATCGGCCATGTTGCCCTCAATCATTTTGTTTACCCTATCTTGCACCATGCACAGCCTCTCATTGTCTTTTCTTAGCTCAGGATTCCAGAACTGGGCACAGTATTCTAGATGGGACCTCACCAGTGATCTATAGGAAGGTGGTATTACCTCCTTCCTCCTGCTATCGAAGCCTCGCTCAATACACACCAACATCCTGGTTGCCTTGCTGTAGGCCTTGTTACACTAACTAGATTGTTTTAGGGAGTTGCTTATGATGACTCCCTGTGCTTGGATACAGGTCTGGCAGATCCAACCACCCTTCGAAGGACAGCCACACTATCAAGCCGCATGATTCGACCCCCCCATCCAACAGTGACTGTGTGCCAAATCCAGGCCAGATGAGGTCGTAGGTCTTAATCCGGGGTTGAATTTTTGGATTTGATCTTCAGATTGTTGTGATCTGACTGCAAGATCCCTGATCTGACCATTGGATCCAGCCTCAGATTGTTGTGATTCTACTGCAGGATCCATGATCTGACCATCAGAGTCAGTGGATTATTTGCCCCCTGAACAGATACACTTGGGATATGAGGAGACCAAATCCATGGTCGGATGCCATCAGTATCTGATATCCGATTAAAAAGGTGCTGTCCTCCGGTATCCTGCACAGGCAAATACTATCTAAGCAACATTACCACCAGGTCCATTTCCTCAGAAGTAATGCCCAGCTTAACACCTGGCATCTAGTATTCAAGACTGCAGTTTGCATGGCAGCTGGATTCTTGTATCGATGGCTGCCTCTAACAGTGCATGTTATACTTATTAATAAAGAACAGAGAGGTATGCATGCAATATAATAAAATACAAGCTGAATTGTGTATAAATACTACATTTTTTAAAGTTTTGCAAAAATGACAATCTCATTTTAACATTTCATGACAAAAACCATCAGGACAGTCCCATGACAGAACTATCACAGACCCTGTGGGAGACTCAGGTTCCCAGCCCAGGCCAAGGCTGATGATTCAGGATGATCCAGGCTGGCACGAGACAGAAATTTATCTCAATCAGATACCCACCCACTGGGGTCAAGCGAATGAGAAGCTTTGTTGTGTAGACTGTCCTCTGGTGCCACTGGAGGAATTTACATAACATCTGCCATCAGGTGAAGGGTAAGCTTCTAGGCCAGAGGGGGGTAAATGCTGAGACCTTCCTTCAGATCAATGATGGCTGAGGACTCTTTCTGACCTTTCCACCTCAGAAATGTCCTTAATCGCCATGAGAGGGAAAACCAACTATGTGGGGCAAACAACAGGGTCTGCAGAGTGAAGGGGCAAGACAAGGGCCCAGAAAGGGCAGCTGAAGGATTCTTGAAAAGATAATATTAAAAAACATTTAAACTGAAATGGCAAGTGGAAACCCTCAGCATAGATATTTAGTACCTCCTCCAGAACAGCTGACTCCTGCCACATAAGGTGATCCTACATCTTTTGCTTTAAACGAACAGTAGGTGAGATACAGCTCTTTCCCCGTGCAGGTAACATTGCTGAGCAAAACGGGTTTGGAGGAGCGCAGTAAATCATTCTGCACAGACATGGAAAAGCCACAGCGGGACTCTCTGCAGATAAGATTTCCAGCACTCATGTTCCAGGAATCAGCGGCAATTTGTCCAGATGAGGATCCATACGCTACTTGCACAGCACCTGAGCAATTGTTTTGCAGTGTCACTGCAACGCTTCCTAAAATACATAAATGGCAGGGTTAGTAAAGAAGTTTAAAAAGACAGCCTTCTACAAAGGCTCTAACTCTAAAAGAAACAGAGGCGCAAGCAGTGATTTTAGAAATATCTTGAGATTTATTTCATGAGCAGATATGGCTATGGACAGCAAATGAACACATGCCCACTGTGGAGCTTGCTTACTAAAAGTGACATAGAACATGTTCCTCAGAGCTGATGCTCTGTATGTGCAGAAGGCTGCCTATTGACTTAGTTGACTGTATCCTTGCATTTTTTTCCTCATTACATTCCCCGTAATCTGATATGCAGCCTGTGAATGCAAAGATCAAGTTTCTGGATTACTGTATATTTTTAAAAAAATACAAAAATGTTTTTTTTTAATTTTAAAAGCATTTGAAATAGACATTGTGTATACTACAGTATGTTAAAGCTCCCTTATTTATGGTTTCCTGTTTTTTTACAAACTGGGTTTGGTGGGGATATAGACAACTCTCACCATGACCCCCCCCATGGAGAGCTATTTAAGTGATTACCGTATGCCCCAGATGTGCTTTGGATGCTCTTAGTCCTTCCTCCCACTATCCTCCCCTGCGCTGGTGGCCCACCACTTTCCTCATGGGCTTCCTCTCTAAAGTACCCTGACCTCTTTTCTTATGGGCATACTGTAACCTCTGCTCTTTAGCATCTTCAGAGCGCCTCCATTTTTTTGTTTCCTTGCACAAGAAACATCTTGTGGTAGAATGACATTTGAGAGGCATGTCAAGGACGAGTCCAATGCAGAGCACGCTACAGTTGGCATGACCCTGACAGACCAATGACCACACAAGCAGAGTGTGATGGTGGATGGAATTTCACAGCGGGGAAGTGGCCGAACTTGAAAGGAATGATGCACTTCAATGAGAGCACTTCATTCCTTTCATTTGCATAATGCTGTCAGCCCCACTCCCTCTGTTCCCTCCCTGTCCCTGTACTCAACATGATGCAATGAAACCCTCCCACTCCCTCCCACTTCGTGCTGCCCGCCCTGCATACTCTGTTTCCCCATCAGACCAGCAGTAATCTAATAAAAAACCCTCGCTTCCCCCCACTGTGTGCTGCCCACCCCATCCTCTATTACCCCAGCCAGCATTCAATTGAGCCCTCCTGCTCCCTCCCACTGCATGCTATTCGCCCCACACCCTCTGTTCCCTCGGCATCCAAATGATCCCTTCCACTCCCTCCTACTGCATGCTGCATGCCCCATACCCTCGGTTCCCCCAGGATCCAAATGATCCCTCCTGCTCCCTCCCACTGCATGATGTCCGCCCTGCTCACTTCATTCCCCATGTTGACATTATCTAAACTACCCCACTGGACACTGGGGAGACCATTCCCAGTGTTTAGAAATAAACATTTTTTTCCCTGTTACCAAAAAGAAAACTGTCCCCCAATGTTTTTGGTTTGAAGCCTGTGAAAAAGAAAATGGTCCCCCGTCATCTCCTCTGTACCCCTCCCACCTTCCAACCCTCCCTATCTGTACCCACTTCCCCTCACCTCCCCTTACCCCATACTTTCTCTCTGAGGTCAGCAGCTGTGATCTTCTGAGGACCAGGATATGTCTGCACTCTTCAAAGCTGAACTGCGAACTAAGGAATCAAGGTAAGCACTGTATAATGGCTGTCAATGTGGGCTTTGACTTATGTTGATATCTCAGTCACTTTTAGGAATTTTGACCACAAATTTTTAACATGGGGTTCTTGGGACTTCACCTCATGAACACGGTCACTGTAATTTCGTTACTTAGTCTGGAAAGGCGATTTTGCATTTGTTGCCCAGAATCACCTTTCGGGACCAATTAATGAAATGACAGTGCCAGTGTTTATGAGAGAAAAGCCCATGTTGAAAACTTGGTGCAATAATTACCCAAAATGACTGTGTTACATGCATGCATTGCACAGTTTCTAGGCACACTCATAACTATGCCAATTTTTAATATTTTCACGCCAGATTTTCATCATTGCCATTTTTTCACAACTCGTCATGAACAGTACAGCTGCCATTTTTCACATCCTGTCCAAAATGTGTTGTTGCACCTGTGGCACAGAATGGCATAGTCACTGTGCAAAATCACCTTTCGGGGTGAGTGAAAAAAATGACAGTGACACTTTTCATGAGGTGGTGTTCCAAAAGAGCCATGCTGAAAATTTGGTGAAACAACTGCAAAAAATGGCAGTACACCCGGTTGTTCAAAATTTTCTACACACACGTGTAACTTTGCCCAGTTTCAATATTTTCACTCCAAATTTTCAGTATAGCCATTTTATCACACCACTTCATGAACAGTACAGCTCTCATGTTTCACATCCTGCCCATAATGTGTTTTTGCACCTATGGCATGGAATGCCATTTTCCCACAAATTTGAAAATTCTCATCTACAGGGTTCATGAGGTGGGGTGATAAGAAGACTATGTTCAACATTTGGGGTCAAAATATGAAAAACTGACAAAGGTATGGCCATTCATTACAATTTTGGTATGCATGCTCATAACTGCAGAAATCTTCAATATTCGTACCCCACTTTTTTTTAAATTTATACCCCTGCTCCATGGCCTTTTCTAACTGGAGGGAGCCCCAGCCCCATCCCCCAATGTGAACCAGCCAGCGCCAACCAGCTACCCCTGGGGTCCCCCCCAGTGGGGCAGTGAGGGTGCCCACCCCCACCAAGACCGGGGGAGCCCACCCCCACCAAGACCAGATCCAGTACAGGGGTCAGTGCCGTGGCTATCCAGGGTTGGGACCTGCAAGTTCCCTCCATCATCTGCTGTGAGCTTTTTTCCCCTCCTGGTTTCTCTCCTTCAGGGGTGGAGCATGCAAGGATGCTAGCAACAGTGCCGCGCACATTCCCGTGTGCTCACCCCATCAAGCATGTGCCCCGTCTCTGACCCTATGTCTGCAGTGTCAGTGTGCCAACCCCCCAGCCATCGCTATGAATCAGGCATGCACTGACAACTGGTTGTCCCCCTCCCTGGAGAAGGAGAGCTGTCCCTGGAACGTTTGATCTTTCTCCTTCCCTGTCAACCCCCGGTGGTCCTTGCTTGGTCCTGAACACTGGTCGCCGGCATGGCTCAAGGTGTGGCATCCAGTGCCTCAAACCTCAGTGCCACCAGGCCAGCAATGCACCCCACATTTTCAACATAGCATTCTTATTAACCAAGCTTCTGCATTCAACTGCTGCCAAAAATATGACAGCTTGTCAAAACATACTTCAAGCAGGCTTTTCCTCCCACCAGAAGTTCAGCTAACACAATACACCAATGCCACATAAAGCATGCAAGGAAACATTTGGCATTGACAAATGCTTGTTATTTTTGTTATTGCACTATGCTTAGCTTACGAAAACCTACAATTTGCCCAGATCATCTCTTTTCCGGCTCCTGTCAGCAAGCTCTCAATACATTTGTTTTGTCTTCTATATCCTATGCTTTTTGGCAAGGTAAAGGAATGGCAAATTTTACTTTTTTAGGCATCCAATCCTGGAGGCTCTGGGTGCTGTATAGATAAATGTACAAATAAACCATAAATAAAATCACACCCAGAAATAAATAAAACACAGCAATAATAGATTAAAGCGGGCCACAACAAGGTGAAAGCATAGCCTGCAACAGAAAGGCAGTTCCTAAAATAGTGCAATAGTTAAAATCAATATCTAAAAGGCAGTGTCTGGGAATGCCTGGTTGAACAGAAAGGTCTTGAGGTGGGCTTTAAATACCTCAACTGAAGGGGCCTCCCTAACAGCTGAAGGAAGCGAATTCTACAGGACGGGGCCAGTGACACTAAAAGCTCTGTCGTCAGCAGTTTTTAGCCTCATCCTGGGAATCACAAGGAGGCCCCTAGAGAGGAATGGAGGGAGTGAACCAAGGCAGCAAGTGTTCGAAGGTCTGAAAGGTAGCCAGGGCCCAGTCTGTGTAGGGCCTTAAAGGTGAGCAAACCCACCTTGAAGAGGACCCTCCACCTTACCAGCAGCCAGTGCAGTTCTTGCAGCACCGGGCTGATGAGACAGTACTTAGACTGAGCCATCAACAACCTGGCAGCTGCGTTCTGCCCTAGCTGCATCTGGCAGAGGGTGCCTCCCAAGCCCCCGAAGTAGAGTGCATTACAGTAATCAAGCCTTGATGTCATGAAGGCATGCACTAAGGTGGGGAGACCCATGGGTGGAACTAGGGGTTTGATTCTGGCGATAGTCCTCAAATGGTAGAAGCTTACGCGGACAACAGATAACACCTGAGATTCAAATGTCAGTCCACTGTCAAGGATAATGCCAAGATTGTACACCCCCGAGGAGTCCTTTAATTGCACTGACCCCAGGATTAATCCTGTTGCTGTGCCAGAGGCCATCGTAACTATGCCTTTTGTTCAACTCCACCACCAGTACCTCTGTCTTATTGGGGTTCAAGTTGCAACCAGCTGGAGGTCATCCAGTCGCTGATCTTGGCAAGACAATTATTTAGCATTTCCACTGTGCTGGATGTAGCTGGGGCAAAGGAAAGATATAGTTGGGTATCATCAGCATAGCAATGAAAGCCCAAACTGTACTTCCTAATGAGCTCTCCCAGGGGCAGCATATACATGGCAAACAACATTGATGACAAGACCGAACCCTGAGGTACTCCACAAGACAGGAGGCTAGGGGAGGAGGAGGAGAAATTCCCCATCACTACCCATTGCCTCCTGTTTGTGAGATAGGACTCAAACCAGCAGATGATAGTGCCGGCGAGTCCATAATATTCACTCAGATGGTCGCTCACACAACACACGATGGTCTACCGTGTCAAGAATTGTCTTCTCCCCTCAGTCTCTCATCCTGAGGAGGTCATATATGTATTCGAATCTGATGCTAGTATGTTTTATCTTGTTAAGTCCTATTCCATTATCCTGTGCTTTTTGTTTGCTTGTGCGCATGTGCAAGAAACATTGTGGCAGCTTGCTGGAAAAGTAGGTCACAGAGGTGCAGCAGTGTTGTGGTCAGTGCCACCACTGTCTTTTGTGACCCGTCTTTGTGTCACTAATGAAGGAGCATGATGGATATTACAGCAGTCTGCAAGCGTACCACCAACTTGAAATGATTTTGTCGCTGCAATGAGGGAGCCTCCCCATTACTCCATTACTTTTCACTCCAGATTTTCTACATTGCCATTTTTCCACACCTCTATATGAACAGTACAGCTGTCATTTTTCACATCCTGTCCGAAATGTGTTTTCGCACATGTGGCGCACAATTTCTCAGTCGCTGTGTGAAATCAGTGTTCGGGACCGATTAAGAAAATCACAGTGACAATGTTCATAAGGAGAGGTCCCAAAAAGTCCATGTTGCAAATTTGGTGAACAAATTCCAAAAAATTACCGTGTTACCAGCGTGCATTGCGCAGTTTCTACACACGCTGTTAACGTCACCAATTTTTTATATTTTTATTCCAGATTTTCAACATTGTCATTTTTGTATACCACCTTATGAGCAGTACAGCTATAATTTTTCACATCCTGTCCAAAACATGTTTTTGCACCTGTGGCACACAATGGGCATGGCCGCTGTGCGAAATCAATATTCGGGACAGAGTAAGAAAATCACAGTGTTACTGTTCATGAGCGGAGGTCACAAAATGCCTATGTTGAAAATGTGGTGTAAAAAATTCCCAAAATAATTGCATTATGGGTGTGCGTTGTGCACTCCAGATTTTCAATATTACCATTTTTGTATACCTCTTCATAAACAGTACAGCTGTCATTTTTCACATCCTGTCTGAAATGTGTTTTTGCACTCGTGGCACCAAATGGCGCAGTCGCTGTGCAAAATCACCTTTCAGCTAATAAACTGATAGTATCACTGTTTATGCAGTGAGGTTGCAAAAATCCCATGTTGAAAACTTGGAGTGCAAATACTAAGAAATGCCCAGGGTGCTAAGGTTTCCCACCATAACACCCTACCCTGTAGGGACTGACAGGAGTCAGGGGTGTGACTTGGGATTGTCGACAGTAATGCTCACACCATTCCACCCCCACCCCTACCCTGCAGCCAGTGATACAGTGATAGGCATCGAGGTGTGCCATGAACTCTTCGGCCCCAAAGTTCACACCATTCTCCTATATTGCACCCATTTCAGCATATTTCCTTATGGAGTGGGGTGAGTGTAAAGCCTGAACACCCCAAGGCACACCTCAACACTTGTTGGTGTCTGCAGGGTAGGGTGAGGTGAAATGACGTGAGCATTATGGGTGATGACCAAAAGGCACACCCCAATGCCTGTACATCTCTGCAGGGTGGGGGTGGGGCTAGCATCAGTTCAATACTTCACTGCCATTCCTATTCTGCATTTGTCTAACTCCTGCACTTCCAATGCTAATGAGAGCAAGCAAACATTCATCATTGACAAATGCTTGCTGTATATTGTTTTGCTAATGTACTCATGCTAATTCAACTTTTCTTGTAATTCACTTATATACAAAGATACACAGAAACTGTTGGTAGATAAGGGCCTATGGCCCACCCAGTCTGCCCATTTGAGACTGTAAGTTCCCTTTACGTTTTTCTAGAAGTCTGTTGTCCCTTATCCCTGACCTCCAGAATTCCCTTATGTCTGTCCTATGCATTCTTAAATCCCATGATTGTTTCAGCCCCCAGCACTTCCTCTGGCAGGGTGTTCCACTTGTCCACCTCCCTTTCTGTGAATAAATCCTTCCTCTCATTTCCTCTGAATCACCCTCCCTCCAACTGCATCCCACGCCCTCTAGTCCTGGAACATCTTTTTTGCTGGAAAATAATGTATTCCTGCACCCTTTTACTCCCTGTAAGGTACTTGTATGCCTCTTTCATAGCCCTTCTCTCCCTCCTCTCCTCCAGGGAGTACATATCCAAGTACCTGTATTGTATTCTGTCCTACCCAGGACCTCCTTGCAAATGAGCTTGCTCAATGGACTATTTCCTGGTAAAATAAACAAGCATGTGTCAATGCCGAAAGTTCATCATGTACACTGGTGTCATTGGGGGGGGGGCATGTTTGAAAACTGCTTTAGTAAAGTTGTTTGTGAGGTGATGTCCCAAAAAACATATGTTGAAAATTTGGGGCAAAATATTAAAAATGGGCAAGTTATGCTACTAATTTGAAAACCCTATTGAAATACATTGATGCTAAAAACTCCACTGAAATACACTGAAGCGCTTACCTCAGTTTGGGGCTGGGCTTTGAAGAACAAAGGCGTGCCTGCAGTCCAAGATAGATTACAGCGATGGACTTTTGGTGGGTAAGTATAGAATGCAGGGGTGGAGTGGTGAGCCCTGAGTGGGAGGGTAGGAGGTTGGTTAATGGTGGAATGGACAACTTTGGATGGTTTTCTTTTTTTACAGGGGAAAAAAACGATGAGGGACAGTTTTCATTTTTTCAGGTAGTTTGCTGAACAGATGAGGATGCTGGGGGATTGGGCACCCCTAGTGTCTGTATACTGTTTGGGGGGTTACAAAGTAGACAACGATGGACAGACAGATGAGCACACTGGGGGATTGGGCACTCCCAGTGTCTGTATACTGTTGGGGGGGGGGGTTACAAAGCAGACAACAATGGACTGACAGATGAGACACTGGGGGATTGGGCACTCCCAGTGTCTGTATACTGTTTAGGGGAGGAGGGGTTACACAACAGACAGTGATGGTCAGTTTTCTTTTGTTAGGATTAAAAACAAGCATTTATCAATGCTGAACATTTGATGTATTGAAAGATGTCCACCTCTGTACCTTGTGTGTGCCTTGAAGTACTTTAATGTATCTATCATGTTGCCCCACTCCCTCATTTCCTCCAACGAGTACATGTTGAGGTCCTTTTAATCTCTCCTAATATGTTCTGTGTTGCAAGCCATGTACCATATTGGTTGCCTTTCTGTGGGCTGCCTCCACCCTGTCAATGACCTTGTGCATTTGCGGCCTCCAGATTTGCACATAGTACTGTAGGTGAGTCCTCACTTGTACATTATACAATGGCATCACCACCTCATGCCTTCTGCTAGTGATACCTCTGCCTATGCATCCCAGCATGCCACTGGCCATCCTTACAACATGTGTGCTCTGCTTTGACACCTTTTGGTCATCAGAACTCATAACTCCTATGTCCATTTCTTCCTTTGCGATCATCAGCACCTCCACACCATCCTGTAACTCTCCACAGGTTTCCTTCTTCTCAGGTGCAATTTTTTGCCTTCTTTGCATTAAACCTCAGTTGCCATACCTCAGGCCATTTTTTTAAGCCCCTCCGTGTCCGTGATCATTTTCTCCACCCCTTCTGGAGTATTTACTCTGTTACAGGTGTTGGTGTCATCTGCAAACAGGTAGACAGACCTTTTCTTCTAGCACTGAGGTACCACACTGGCCACCCCCTCTCCCCAGATTGGATCCCATTACCACCACCCTCTGCCTCCTGTCTATCAGACAGTTTCTAACCCAGTTTATTAGCTTGTGCACCGTTGCCAGACTACTCATCTTGTTAATCAGCCTTCTGGATTGGACATTGTCAAAGGCTTTGCTGAAATCAAGGTACTGTAGGAGACATCAAATATCCATCCCTGATTTACTTTCTAAATGAGGCATTAAGGTTTCCACCTTAATGACCCACCCCCACCCTAAAGAGACTGACAGGCACTGTGGGTGTCCCTTTGGGTCATCGGCCATAATGCTCATGCCATTCCACCCCCACCCTGCAGACACTGACAGGCATTGCGGTGCGCCTTGAGGTCTTCGGCCCTTACATTCACCCCATTTTATAATGAAATAAGCTGAGATGGGTGTAGTATAGGAGAATGGGGTAAAGCTTTTGGGCCAAAGACTCCAAGGTACACCCTTATGCCTGTCACTGGCTGCAGGGTGGGGGTGGAATGGTGTGACATTATGGCTGACAACCCCAAGGCACATGCCCGACGCCTATCAGTCTCTGCGGGTTGGGGGGGTAACATTATAGTTGGAAACCCTAGTGCCCCAGATGTTTGTTTGTATTTTCACTCCAAATTTTCAACGGGACCATTTTGGGACACCACCTCATGAACAGTGGCACTATCATTTGGTTACTTAATCCCAAAAGTTGATTTTGCGCAGTGACTGCGCTATTCGGCACCACAGGTGCTAAAACAGATTTTGGTCAGGATGTGAAAAATGACAGTTGTACTGTTCATAAAGAGGTGTGAAAAAATGTCAATGTTGAAAATCTGGAGTGAAAATACGAGACATTGGCAAAGTTACGAGCGTGCATAGAAACTATGCAATGCACATCTGTAACATGGTCATTGTTTGTAATTTTTTCACCAGATTTTCAACATGGGCTTTTTGGGACCTACCCTCATGATCAGTGGTCCTGTGATTTTGTTACTCCATCCTGAAAGTTGATTTCGCACAGCGACTGTGCCATTCCACAGCGACTGCGCCATTCTGAGCAACTAGTACGAAAACACATTTCAGGCAGAACGTGAAAAATGATAGCTGTGCTATTCATAAGGAGGTGTGAAAAAATGACAATGTTGAAAATCTGGAGTGAAAATATTAAAAACTGGCAAAGTTATGAGCGTGCATAGGAACTGCACAACAGATGCTCATAACGCAGTCATTTTTTGGAATTTGTTCACCAAATTTGTAACATGGGCTTTCTAGGACCCCACCTCATGAACAGTGACACTGTCATTTTTTTACTTGGTCCCAAAAGGTGATTCCATGCAGTGACCGCAAAATCACCTTTCAGGACAGAGGAACACAATTACACTAACATGTTCAGGAGGTGGGGTCCCAAGAACCCCATATTGAAAATTTGGGACCAAAAGTCCTAAAAATGTCTGAGATATCAAGGTAAGTTGAACCCCCATTGATTCCCATTATACGGCTTACCTTTCATTCTTTCAGTTTGCCGGTTGGCTTTGAAGGGTGTAGACGTGTCCCACTCCACAGAAGATCACATCCGCTGACCTCAGAGGGTAAGTATGGGGTAAGGGGGGGTGCAGGGAGGTGGGTGTGCAGAAGGAAGGTCGGGATAGGGGAGTGGAAGGAGAGACAACGAGGGACCGTTTTTGGTTTTACAGGTGAAATTTAAAGAAAAAGATTGCAAGGGAAGGTTTACTTCATTTACAGGTAAAAAAAAAACAACTATACATTTAGGCACACTGGGTGGGCTCCCAGTGTGCCACAAATTATAATAGTGGTGGGCGGGGGTGGTGGGATGCAAACACAGAGATTAGGCACCCGATGTCAGCTTGAGATATAGGCGGGGGCGGGGCAATCCAATACTGGGAGTGGGCATCCTGGTGCTAGAAAGGAAAAGGAATTGTTTAACCAGGCAAAGACACACTAAGGGGCTGCAGGGACCAGGGAAGTTGTTTAACCAGGAAAGATGGACTGAGCTGCAGGAGCCAGGGAAATTGTTTAACTAGAGAAGACACACTATGGGGTTTCAGGGACTGGGGAAGTTGTGTAATGAGGAAAGACACACATTGAGCTGCAGCTGAAGGGCTCATAGAAATATAGAAACATAGACTTTGATGGCAGAAAAGGACCGCTAGGCCCACCTAGCCGCTCACAGCGTCAGCTCTGTCCTTTCAAATGTTTGCCGAGACCAGCCCCTCAGCAAAACAGCATCATCAGGACACTGCCTGCTGATTTGCCAGCTACAGACCGGCCCCTGCAGCACCGCTGGTCATTGGGCTGGCACCCCTCACACACCCGTTTAACAACTCTCATATCAACAAGTTGGTCTGCACTCATGGGCACAACAAACTTAATAAAAATGAAATTCTCCCTGATTTATTTATTTATTTATTGAATTGTTTCACCAGGAAAGATACACTGAGCAACTTAATGCTCATCTCATGGTACATCCTGAGGGAAAGGGAGTGGAATATAAAGAAGGTGAATACATATAATATTCATTACAGATGCTTAAAACATTGGAGCATGGTTATCAATACATAAAATATCATTACAGGGGATGCAAGGTGACTCACTAACAGCAAAGGGAGGATAACATACGTAAACAATGACACATTGTATGAGCTAGGCTATTTCAGACAATTAAGTACAAATGAGGTTAGGAGCTGACGACAGAGAGAGAGAGAGGTTAGTAGGCAAGGAGAGGTCAGGAGCAAGTACAGCTAGGTGTTAGGTAATTGTGCAGAGCAGAAGTGAGAGATACTGTACCTTTAAGTTTAGTTTAAGGGAATGTCATTCCTGCAGTGCCCCTTGGGTGGTAGAACCCTCCTTAAGAGGGTTCATATGCCTACCTGGCACTCTAAAAGGCCGTTAGTTCCTGAAATTGAGAAAGAGTGTGAACAGCCGCATCTACATTGCATGAGCATTCTACCAACCTACAGCTCAGCTATCAACAGTATTAAGCCTTCTATCACAACCTAGCCTTCAGCACTTGGCTCGTACTCAACAATTAGTCTATCTACTTTGCATAAGTACTACAGGCTTATAGTTGCCTACACAACCAGTGACCTAATCGTCTCTCAGGAAGTTTGGAGTTAAGCACTCACTGCAGTTTTCCACTCTGCTGATGTTCCTGGGTTTCAGGATCAATCAGTGATAAAAAGGAAAAAAACAGTACGGCCTCAGCCTTAAAGATGTTGTTATTTTTTCTTGCTGTTTACACTAGTGGCATATGGACTTCATTTTGATATCTTAGTTTGCAATGAGATTTCTTTTATATTGTATATGCATAATAGGAAAACGAGGTTAGCCTACAGCAAATTCAGGAAGAACAAGAGAGAGGTGGATAGGGAAAATTACTTAACTTTGGCTAGTGAGAAAAGTAAGGAAGTCCAGCGAGCTTAGGGACAGAAGGAGCAGCAGACAGCTGAAGGAATTAAGAAGGGAGAGACGGCCTTCTTTCACTATACAGAAGTGAGAAAAGGGACAAGAAGGATGGGATTGTTAAACTTAAGCTCTGGCAGAGCCACTACAACTGTGAATGCATTAACTAGATAAGGGTGTTTCAGGTCTTAAACATAAACATAAACACTTATTTATTTAAAAAATATCAGATTTACAAACCTTTGAGTCAGAGACTCATTTACAAAGGCACCTCATTGGAACTAATACAAAGACAGCACAGTTAACAAGTCCATAAACAATGGCTCGGAGAGCAGACAGTTATAACAATCATTCACTGGAGATACATGGGTAGCAGTAGACAAACAGATTAAACAGTTTAGGCACACAGGCACCGCATCAAGAAGACCAAAGCAGTTCAAACAATATACACTAGCTAAAGCAAATAGACATCAAGAGTCAAAGAGAAGGCAAGAGTGTTCACATGAAGCATACACTAACTGAATCATAGTATAGTACATTGAGAAAGAGCATATTTAAGCAATAAGGCACGACAGGGTGTGTGTTATCATGTAATAACATCACTCCTGGGGTGGGTTGAAGCACAAGGCGAAGCCTAGTATTTATTTATTTATTTTCAGGTATTTATTTGATCCACTGTATCAGCAATATTTGCACAAGCTGTGCCCAGTGCAGATTTTGCAGCACTGGTACTGGTCTGGTGATCTGGGTTTTACCCATACCACACTGCATATGGCTTACTGATATACCGTACAAATGGCTCCAGAGTCCAACCCATTGAAGGTTGAAGTTTCAGAAAACCATTATGCTACAAATATCAAGACTCACTCCCTCCCTCACCCTCCAGTCACAATTAATCCTCTACTAAAATCATGCTTAAATACTGGTGCTGCTACAGCCACTAAGCTTTTAAAGCCAACATGCTTCTTCTACTGCTGTGAGTTAAAATCTTTATTTAAAAACATTTTGTTGAGAAATTTTTGTTTTAGTATATCCATGGTCAGGAAAAATGAATTTGTAAAAGAAACCAAAATCCCCATTTATCAGTTCATTGAATCACAATACAGCATGTTATGAATTTTCCAGATTCTATGTGTAACCTACAGTAAGTCAAACAGAAATTAGACACAAATGCCTACCTATTTGCAAGTGAAGAAATGTGGTCATTATCATTTAGTTGTAAACACCTGTAGTCACAGCCAGGATTCACATTGCTAGACTCTGGGTAAGTATGACAAGTTTCCTAAATACTGGTACCTTATCCAGCTGTGTTCTGCTTGGGGTGTGTGTGTGTGTGTGTGTGTGTGTGTGTGTTTAAACATGTAACTTTCTATAGTGTATTGTATAGCACAGTGAATCCTGGCTGCAGTGTTTTTTTCTCTGCTGTGGCTAAGCAAGACACTGTAACAAGACACTGGCCTGCTGTAGGGGCTATTAGACATCAAACCAAAGGGTACACTGTGAAGACTAACTTGGAGAAGATGCAATAAAACAAACTTGAATGACAGCCCCCAGATGTCATAAAACACCCAGGGAAAATTAGAAAAACTCCTCTAACAGCCTAGGCAGTAACAAAACACAGGATTGAAGTGAGAACTCAAAACTGGTAGTAATACATATATTCCTGATTTTAACATGCAGTTTTCCTTTAAGAAGATTCAGTAGAATATAAAAAGTAGCCCAGAACTGTCTGCCTGAGAATGAAGTTGGTATATTATTTGGAAAAAGGGAAGGCTAGGTGTCTTGCTATGCAATGTCCTGTAAAGTAACACACTGACTGCTGTTAGGATGGTAGTGTCAAATGCTGTGAGGTGCCATGGGGAACTTGTTATGCAGAAAGTTCCAGAAAGTGTTTACCCCATTCTAGTTCTAATTGCTTTCTATGGTGTCTGTACTATCCATTTGCGTAAGTCAACTCCACTTCTCAAACTTAGAAACAAAAATACACTTAATCACAGATTGTGTTTACCAAGTACTGTGCCCATGATTAAAATAATTTGAACCCCATCCCCCCAAAAATGTACCCTCACATGAACAATTGAACATGCATGATTTATCTGTAAAGACAATCAAAAAAATGCATTTCTAAATGCATTAGTAACAACAATGCTTTCAAGGCTATATGTAAAGGCAATTAAAAAAATGCATTTCTAAATGCATTAGTAACACCAATGCTTTCAAGGCTATATGTAAAGACAATTAAAAAATGTATTTCTAAATGCATTAGTAACACCAATGCTGTCAAGATTTTGAAACTACTAAAAGACAAACTATATATATATATATATATATATATATATATATATATATATATATATATATATATATATATGTATAGATAGAATATGGTAAACAAATATTGTTAATCCCAAAAGCTGAACTTTCTTTTTAGTATATAAATGTTTAAGAAATACCTGAAAGCTGTCTATTTTCCTTAGTTTTTAGACACTTCTTAGTCTTTCCTTTTGAGACACCAGGTGACTCTGATAATCATTTGTTCCAAGGGTTTTAAGTCAGTTTGAAGGCATTTTAAGTATATTATGTTCTCCTAGTCCTTAGCAAAATGCAGGACTCCACAGACTTGTTGTTCCTTGGTCCACATCCAAAACATGTGAGTTTTCTTTCAGGATGATAGATCCACCTCATGCCCCTCCCACATGAATTAAAAAAAGGTGAGATGGACCTTTTGGAGCTTCTTGGGTGGAGGTGGGGTGGACCTTACTTCCCCCCCAAAAAACAATGCTGCCTGCCACTATTCAGGTTCCAGTTCTTGTACCACCCATTTAAGAAAGAAAATAGTACCCAACAACCAATGACTAACATGAAAGCGTATTTATTTGAGGGTGGAAAACATTTCTTGGAGAAGGATAAGGCGGAGGAGACTATTTACACCTTCAGTCAGTTCCACAGACAGAAAACATGACATCACTCCTTTTGTACATGCAATACTCCTATAGGCTCTGCCCACAGTCATAAAAAGGGAAGGGGAGGAGTGGGTGGAGGATAATGGGGGGGAAGCAGAGACACTAAATGAATACTTATGTTCTGTCTCCACCAGGGAGAAGGACAGAGCAGTGCCTTCAGGAGTGCGAAGAGGAGCAGAAGGGAGGGGAACACAGATGTAGTGATAGAGGAGGCTAGACTCATGGAGGAGCTGCTAGCATTGAAGGTGGACAAATCATCAAGCCCAGACAGTGTATATCCAAGGGTACTAAGGGAAATGGCTGAGGAGCTGGCAGGGCCACTGGCAAGACTATTTAATAGTTCACTGGAGTCAGGCATGGTACCACAGGACTGGAGAATAGTACCATGTGATGCCCCTCCACAAAAGTGGCCCCAAGAATGACCCAGGGAATTACAGACCAGTCAGTCTGACCTCAATTTTGTGCAAGTGTGCAAGCTCATAGAGACCATACTTAAGGAAAGATTGGCAGAATATCTTGAAGAGCATGGTCTCCAGGATGCGAGGCAGCATGGGTTCATGGGGGGGGGGGGATATCATGTGAAATGAATCTAATTGACTTCTTCTACTAGGTCACTAAGACAGTAGATAGGAACAAAGTGGTAGACATCATCTATCTGGATTTCAGCAAGGCCTTTGACTCTATGCCCCACAGAAGGTTGACCAGGAAGTTGGCAGAACTTGGGGTGGGAGATAAGATGGCCAGATGGGTGAAAAACTGACTGAGGGAAAGAACCCAGAGGGTGGCTGTGGGGGAGAGATATCTGTCACCAGAGAGGTCACCAGTGGGGTCTCAAAGGTCTCAGTGCTGAGGCTGGCATTGTTCAATGTCTTCATCAATGGCATTGGGGATGGCATTAAGGCAAATGTGCCTATTCATGGACAGCACCAAGCTCTATGGGAGAGTGGACACAGCTGAAGGGATACAGGACCTACAGGAGGATCTGGAAAAGCTTGAGAGGTGGTCTGGGATCTGGCAGCTTGGCTTCAATGCCAAGAAATGGAAAGCTATGCACACTGGAGCCCAGAATCCCAGGATAAAGTACCACCTGGGTAGAGTCCAGGTATCTGCATCGGAAGAGGAGAAGGACCTGGGACTGATGATCACTAGTGACCTGAAGCACTCCACCCAGTGCAAGAAAGCAGCAACAAGAGCAAACAAGATGCTGGGATGCAGAGCTAGGGGGATCAGTAGTAGTAGAGAGGAGGTTATACTGCCCTTGTACAGGTCACTGGTGAGGCCAGATTTAGAGTACTGAGTTCAGTACTGGTGCCCACACCTCAAAAATGATACTAACCTGCTGGAGAAAGTCCAGAGGAGGGTTACAAAGATGACAGCCGGTCAGCAGGGTAAGGCATACAGGGATAGGTTGAAGGCACTGAAAGTGTACTCTCTAGAAAACTTGATTCAGACCTTCAAGTACTTGAAAGGGATAAATAAGGTTGATAAGGAGAGTCTCTTTAAGCTGAGTGGCAACCATAATATGAGGGGGCACAGTCTTAAGATGGAGGGTGGGAGGTTTAGGAGGGAGGTCAGGAAACACTTCTTCATGGAGAGGGTGGTGAACACTTGGAATGTGCTGCCAGAAGAGGTGGTCTCATTGAAGACAGTGGGCAACTTTAAGAGAGGTTGGGATAGGTATGGGGAAGGTAGGGAGGATGGGAGGATTCGGTGTGGGGGGGGGCAGTGACAATAGCTCAAGCTGTGGACCCTGCAACATGAGTAGACTAGATAGACCAAATGGCCTTCTTCTGCTGGCTTCTTCGTATGTTAATATAGTCTCTGAATGTTGCTTTTTCCTGTAATCCAAGGAACTTTGGTGTTGCAGATGGAGTGAATAAGCAGTTTAATTCATATAAGCTCCCAACCTTTGGTGGACTATCTTAACCATATGTGCTGGTCATGCAGTAGTTGAGGGAGTGGTCTAGAGTAAAACCAAGATATGTACATGCCTTGACCTGTTCAATTTCTATTTCCTTTAAAGTACTTAACAGGAGAAGTGGTTCAGTCGTTATTCTTTCATGGTTATAAAAAACAGATGTTTTTTTTCTCATTCAATACCAATTTAGTTAATGAAAAACTATTTTGAGCCTGAACAAAATCTATTGCCAAATTTTCCCTTATGCCCTGGAAACTGGGGACACCCGTGAGCATCACTGCATCATCAGCATAAAGAAATATACGCTTGTTATTACAAACAGAAGGCAAGGTGTTCAAAAATAAACTAAATAGAAGGGAGCTCAATATAGAACACTTATCTCTATGGGTTGTGCCTTGTTCTGTGTATTTTAAAGCACGTCAATAAACTATAAATTACAAAAAAAATGTGTGTGGGTACACGTGGTTTTCTACACTGTTGTGAGCAGTGCAGAATAACTGCTCTGTCTACACTTTAGTAGTGTGTGAGCAGCGCAGAATAACTGCTCTGTTTACACTTTAGCAGTGTGTGAGCAGCGCAGAATAACTGCTCTGTTTACACTTTAGCAGTGTGTGAGCAGCGCAGAATAACTGCTCTCTTTACACTTACACTTTAGCAGTGTGTGAGCAGCGCAGAATAACTGCTCTCTTTACACTTTAGCAGTGTGTGAGCAGCGCAGAATAACTGCTCTCTACACTTCAGCAGTGTGTGAGCAGCGCACAATAACTGCTCTCTTTACACTTCAGCAGTGTGTGAGCAGCGCAGAATAACTGCTCTCTTTACACTTCAGCAGTGTGTGAGCAGCGCAGAATAACTGCTCTCTTTACACTTCAGCAGTGTGTGAGCAGCGCAGAATAACTGCTCTTTACACTTCAGCAGTGTGTGAGCAGCGCAGAATAACTGCTCTTTACACTTCAGCAGTGTGTGAGCAGCGCAGAATAACTGCTCTCTTTACACTTTAGTAGTGTGTGAGCAGCGCAGAATAACTGCTCTCTTTACACTTTAGTAGTGTGTGAGCAGCGCAGAATAACTGCTCTCTTTACACTTTAGTAGTGTGTGAGCAGCGCAGAATAACTGCTCTGTTTACACTTCAGCAGTGTGTGAGCAGCGCAGAATAACTGCTCTGTTTACACTTCAGTAGTGTGTGAGCAGCGCAGAATAACTGCTCTCTTTACACTTCAGCAGTGTGTGAGCATGTCCTGGAGCATCTTAGAGCCGATCCATGCAGGGATTTCTGAGCTGCTTTTATGGTGGGTAGCCAAAATGCTAAAAGGGTTTTTCTTGTCACTGTGCAGATGTTCCCCACCACCTGCAGTGTCTCTGGGCTGGAGACTGAGGTCAAGATCAGGATTTGTTGGGGGGGAGGGAGCTACAGTAACAGAGGGAGAGAGCAAGAGTGATTTTGAGAAAAAGTAAAATGGGCACACGGGATACCTGGTTGGGGAGGAAGTGAGATTAGGTTGGAGGGAGGTGAACCTTTTAGAAAACAAAACCAAAAGCAAAAATGGATGAAGCTGGATGGCAGGGCTGCCATATTCCTCTATGTGTGTGTGAACATGCCTGAATGGGCTTTAGTGCTGCATACTAGGGATGGGCCAAATCCCTGCCCTCTAAACTGAGCCTCTCAGAACTGTGGTGGTTCGGTTTATGTGAGACCCGACCCAAATATTGCCAGATCAGCTTAGATCTCACATGTGTTTTTAACTTTTTTCCCCCTCTCCCAGCCTCCCTGCTTGCATGCCTATCATGTGACATGCATGGGAGGCTGAGGAGGAGCTATGACAGAGAAATGCAAAACCAGGATACATACAGTTTAGCTCATGTTGCTTGGTACCATTTGAGATGGAAGTGAGCTGGAGTGCAGAAACGAAATGGCAGTAGAATTTAAAGCATGTGAATCACATGGACAGATTCAGAGAGAAGGCGGTGGTGTTTTGTTTTTCAGAGTGGAGGAGAGGGAACTCAGAGCCAGATATCCAGACTTCAGAGGTGGGATTCAATAAATAAAAACAGGGGCTGGGAGAGCTGCTGTGGTGCTCAAGGACTTGTACAGGTCAGATGGAGGGTAGACCAGTCCTCCAATCCAGGGGCAGCAAATTAAAATATTTAAAAAAACTTAAAAAAGTAAAATAAAACACACACACCAAAAAACAGGGGGAACTGGCTGGGTTGTTGTGTGTTGGGCTGATGGTACATGAGACTGGGCCTTAGCTCTCCTAGTTCTGACCTGCCGCCCACCTGTTGTTTTTCGCAGCTTAAGAGTGAAAGTAAAGAACAAGCTCAACAAGAAAGAAAGCAGCCGAAGACTGAAAGCCCTCTCTGTGACTGTGTGGGTGTTGGGGGGGATTAAAACTGTGATTGAAGGAGGGGGAGTCAGAGGGAGGATTACCAGAGGACTCCTCAGTTAAACAAAAGGGGTCTGGAAGAGCCGGGTGGGTGGTGGGTTGCTGCGGCACATGTGGAGCTCAACGACTTGTCTTCAGCCAGGTCACTGGTCAGACAGTAGACTATTTTTCCAGAGCAAAAAGTTAAAACTTAAAAAAGAATGCAGTCCCCACCACTGATAGTACCCACGGGTAATGTGGGCAAATGGCTAATGCGGGCAGTTTCCATAAACCATTTGCCATTTTCATAGTGTTCCAGTCTTAAAGTACTAGTTACAGCATTCTATGTGTGCCGCATATTTCGGGCAGTTCTTTTTTTTTTTTTGTTAATTCAATATACTTTATTAATTTCAGCAGCGTTTACCATTAATGACACAATAACGCCAGTACAGCTGCTATATTATTAAACAACCTAACATATAAACAGAGACAATAACAGGACACAAAACCAACTTACCACATAAAGCATACATCCCATGACCCTCCCCCAACCCACCTTCCCCATGCCTACGTGTCAAGAAGGTAAGTAATAGCAGATCTAAAACTAGCTATCTAAGGTTGCCAAAGAGTTAACAGAGCTTGGAGAGGTTCCCATAATGATTGGTAAGCTTCCAACCTATGCCGAATGCTGGCAATATGTTTCTCCAGCTGAATAGCTGTTAACATCTCCCAGTATCATTCCATTATTGAGGTGAGTGTTTCATCTTTCCAATGTCTCAATATTAATAGCTTAACAGTAGATGCTATTAGAGCTAGGTGGGCCTTCCAGATATTAGGCGTACGCTGTGGGAACAATGATAACAGACAAGTTTCCGGGGTGAACAAAGATTCCAAACCCAGGATAGGGTCCAGGGTTCCTTTGACAGATGCCCCAAAGTCTTAGGCCTTCGGGCATTCCCACAGTATGTGAAACAGGGCTCCCTGTTCCTTTCCACACCTATGACAGACAGGAGACGGTATTTTTCCGATAGTATGTAGCCTGGCAGGCGTATAGCACAGATTATGCATTATATTAAATTGGGTGAGCCTGAGCCTACCTTGTTTAATGATTTTGTAGGTGTTTTTCCATACTTTACTCCAATAACCTGGATTGTCTGGGAGGGGGAGTGTTTGTGTCCAATAATAACAAACTCCCGTTGGGAGGGTTGAATCAAGAATCTGAAGGAATTTATAGACACCAGAGACCCCATGTAGTTGCCTCGACACCTCAAGCATCTCAGGTAGGTCAACCTGTGGCAGAGGAATCCAGGGTTGGGACCCTAAGAAAGCCATAATGGAATGCTTTATTTGCCAGTATTTGAAAATCTCGTTATTGGTAAGTTGGAATTTTCTTTGCAAGGAGTGGAATGGCAATATGGCATTTCCATTGCGAAAATCTCCCAGCACACTATATTGTAATCGGGGGCAAAAAGAGGATGGTATTGTTCGGTTATTTATTAGAACGTGAGGACTGCCAATAAGAGGTTGACTTATCGACTTGTGCCAGGTAAAAGAGAGATGTACCTGTATCTGGTGTAAGGCCCGGAGGGACCAACCTATGGGGGAATTTTTAAGGGGGCCGGGGAGGCGGGAGGGAGATTGGTACATTAAAGCCGAAAGGGAACAGTGGTTATGTTTCGCCAAGGCTTCCTCAATTTTGATCCATGCCGGGGTGTAACAATAAGTCTGCTGTGTAACAGGGTTTACTTGCCATTGCGCCAATTTGGCGATATGCTGGGCTCCATAGTAAATAAAGAGGGATGGAAGTGCCAGGCCCCCCGCATCTTAGGAGCAGTTCGTTTATTATATCCTCTTCGAATTCCCTTATTCTTCCATAAAAACCTATTAAATATTTTCCTCAATTGGGTAAACCAAGACTTAGGGAGAAAAAGGTCCAACATCCCCATTGGATACAATAAACGTGGCAGTACATTCATTTTGAGGACACTTATCCTACCCCAGATGGACATAGGTAAGTTACCCCACCTATCCAGGTCTGCTTTCAGTATAGAGACAAGTTTGGTAAGATTCTCCTTCCTTATTAAGGGCAAATCTCTGGTAATTTTGATTCCTAGATATGTTAAGGTAGGTGTCCAAGACAAGCCTAAACCTGGAAGCATAGTCTTTGTAACACGATGATTGAGGGGAAAGATTTGGGACTTAGAAAGAGCAAGCTTGTAGGCAGAAACACTGGGAAAACAAGTTCACTGCTTCGATTAGGGCTGGGATTGTGGAGGCAGGGTCTTCCGTGTGAAATAAGAGGTCATCTGCATAGGCGGAAAGGAGATACCTTTCCTTCCCAAGTTGGATACCAGACAGCTTGGGAGAGCTGATTAATCTGTGAATAAGGGGTTCTAAATAAAAATTAAAAAGGAGAGGGGAATGCGGGCAGCCTTGGCGGCTCCGCCGCTATAAGGGAAATTAACCTGAAAGGTAACCATTGCACCAGACTTTCGCTGTTGGGCTAGAGTATAGTGTAACCCTCTTGTTACCCGGGGTTACTAGAATCCCAGTCAGACCTAATGGTAGGCAGGGAAGGCAGCTTGTGAAACTCCAGTTAAATGGGTTTCACACTGTCTCACTCTGTTCTCAGTCTCAGCTGAGACTGAGGGATGATATCACCAATAGAACTATCGCAGCTGCATGAGCCACACTGGAATCTGCAGCAAAGGGAGTTAGATAGAATGTTGGGAGTTTTGAAGTCAGAATCTGCAGTCAGTCTTCAGTGAGTGTGTGAGAAGTTGGGAGCTTGCAGCTCAGTGAAGGCTCTAGGAGCCTCAGCCCTGACAGAGGGCTACTTTTAGTTTAAAAGGGTGTGTGTGTCTCCACCTTAAAGAGAGACACAGAAGATAATTGAAGTGGTGGAGACCGCTGTTTTCGGGTCTCAGTGCCCCCTCCCTCCGGAGGGGGGCAGGAAAGGGTTCCCTGCAGATTCCTGGGGCAACCCCCTAATTCTGCTTGTGAAGGAAAAGCTGCCTATGTGTTTCCAGAGTTTATTTGGGAGAACAAGAAGATGTGTGAGTCGCCTGTGGGGCATCTGCAACGTGAGGGTGAGTGTCTGCTCTGGTTAAAAGGGCCTATGTTTTTCACCCTGGGACTTGTGTGACAATGTGGGGATTGAACTACTAAATATTGGGAAGCCTAGAGTAATGGGCTAATCAAATTAAAAGTAGGTTCAAGTCCAGAGTTTGTTGGGATGCAAATAATATGTAGAGGAGATGTGACAGACGTCTACCCATAATCTACATTTAAAAGTTCAGTAAAGGAATTGTTCAGTTTCCAGAGAAATGGCCAGGTATTGGCTGTGGGAGCTGGAGGTGGGTGGCCCCCCATCTTTAGTGACCAGGTCCACCTCTACGGATTTCTTCTGTGGATTTCTACTTTACCTCAGGCACTTGGCCAGTGATGAGGGAAGTACCCAGACTTGGGATTGTAAGGAAAATTCCCTCTAGGAGTTGAAGACTCTAGTGTGGTTTGGGGAGCAACAACAGGATAATTGGTTCATTCCTCAAATGGACCACGGATCAAGTGGCCAGCGGGGGAGCCAGGCCAGTGGGGAAAACCCAAGTAGTGTACAAGTTGGGCTGTGTACCCAAAGCTGCGTGCAAGTCCGGGCTATGTGCCTGGTGGGTTTAGAGCCTGAGGGCTGGAAATAGTGATAAAGTGTTCAGTAGTCTCTAATCTGCATTACCAGGAAATGTAGCATCGTGGGGGTCCGTCTATGCTTTGTTTGTTCAGCTTGGATGTGAATAAAAGCCACACTGGAGAATCTCATTCCTGGTTCTGGACATTACAGTTATTGCTTCCTGTGTTCGGATTTACTAGGGTGCCCCTGTTCAGAGTAGCCAAACCTAGGCTCCCCTGTGCTGAGTAACCTCATCCTCCCCGAACCCAGTCCCCACCAGGTACTGCTGTCAGCTTCAACAGCATGCCACCTGTCATTTGCTAAAAAGGCAGGGGTGAGGGTAGGGTTGTCAGAACCCTCTGAAGTTCTGGGTTCTAGTTCTAGTCTAGAACTTTTGAAAAAGTTCTAGGGTTCTAATCTTTTTTAGAACTTTTTAGAACTCGAACCCTATTTTTTAATTGTGCTGCCAGTAATGAAGATAGTAATAAAATACATGTAAAGGAAAAACTGTTCAATATAAGGGGGGAGAGAAATTATCATGTGTGACATTGATAGGAATACAACTAGGTTTATCTATGGTTTCTTCTGTTTGCTAAAGCCAGCAACTTAATATGTAACAGGCCCACCCACCCACCCATATGTTAAAGTTTTCCTGCTGCAGCTGCATCATAGTTCCTTAGTGAAAGAAAGAGGCACATTAGCCATTTATGTACTCAGTTATATATACTCATCCATGAATTAGGAGAAAAATAACTGATATAACCTAATTTCAGCTATTTGCTGCTTTCTGTTTTAAATGAGTGAATCAAAAGTTGCTATGTTTAAAAGAAAGCTTTTATAACAAAGTCAAGCCAAGTACTACAGCAGCAGCATGTGGAACTGTTGCAAAACATATTATGTCATAACATAGTCAGTCAAGACATTTGAATAAAAAAAATATGCCAGTCATTGTTGCTGACAAAATGCATGCAATTTTCTAAGGTAATGCATACATATATCAACATTATTGTTGGCAAATTGAAGTAATACATACAAAAAAATTCTAAGATGATGCATTTTTTGCAGCTGATACTTCAATAAAATCTGTATTTCAGTCACATAAATAAAAAAAGTGGTTTCCTCACCACATACTAAGGAACATTTAATGTAGCTGCAGCAGGGCATGTGATGTTTAAGGGACAGCGCCTGTCAACCCCATTATGTATCAAATTATCACTACTTATAAAGCAAAAACACTTTATGATACGTCACATTCTGTGAAACTGCTGATGCAGATTTTCTTTATTTCTGATTCCTTTATTCTTTTTTAAAAGGACAGGACAATTGTGCTAGGTGGCAGCAGTTTGCAATGTATTTAATAAGAATATATATTATGTGTACAGTAGGTTCGGTCTGTCATCATTTTTTCCTCACCATCCCCAGCTGATCACAATCTGTAAATGAAAGAACTAAAACAACACCCACCTTTCACCCCATCACCCATTCCACTTTTCTTCCACACCCTCATCTGTGCAGTAGCACCATGCCACCCTTACACCCATGTTAAAACCAACCCACAACCCTCACCCATGTACTAGTATCCATTTTCGTTTATGGCTAACATTTCTGTAATTGAAAAATAATAAACAGCTACCAATTAGAACTCATTGTTTTGTCCTCTTTAAAACTGAAAATAGACCGTCTCCTGTCCCAGCCCATACTGATGCACCACAAAGTCACAGAAGGTAAATCCAAAATATATGTTTGCACTTTAACTATAAATAATATGATACAGAAAGGATTGACGTGACAGTGTCCCTTTTATGCGAAATTTGGGCCTGTTCCCTCTGATGTTAAAATTGCCCTGTATAAAACACTTGTTGACTTTAGTTTAGACCCTAGCTATAAAGCTGTTTGCCATGAAATGGTGAAAGTTTTAGGGGTATATAGTCCAAGGTAGTAGATCGAGAAAGGAGAGAGACGACAACCAAAGTCATCACATTCTGAAAAAATTTCATTTTTGGTGCAGAGAGACTCCGTCCCACACAGTATTTACCAGCCACCACCATATGAGTTGTCATCACCATCAACATCCACAACATCTATCACTTCAGGATCAGTTTGTATACTCTTGTAGGGATATGAAAATCTTGACTTATTAACTTTAATAAAAGTTAACGTGTGTACATTTTCTGGCAGCAACCTATTTCTGGTGTCTGTCACAATATTGCCAGCTGTACTAAACATGCATTCTGAAGAGACACTTGTTGCAGGACAACCAAGATATTTACAGGCTTCATCATACAGCTCTGTCCAAACTGACTTTTTTGATCTCCAGTATTCAAAAGGGCATGCATCAATAGGAATAGGCAGTTCTTGCAGGTAACTGTCTACCATGATGGACAGAGACCGCTCAGAAGAGGAATCAGAATAAGCTGGTATGGCAGCAATTTGGGAAAGGTTTGCCACAGATTTAGCTTGCTACTAAGGGTTGAAGAAGTGGCAGTTGAGGAACAACTACTGTTAATGTTTGGTGACTTTTCCAGTTCTATATCCCTTGTGAAGATGAACCTGCATGTTGTGGTGATGACAACCTGAGGGTACATGCGGTGTCGTGTTTTGACTCCTGTGAGTGCTGCAGCTCATCTAGCAACATACATTTGTACTGCTCTATATCATCTGTTTTGGAAGATGTATAGCCTTGAACCTGGGATCTAAGAGAGTTGCAAGGATGTAGTGTTTTGATTCGTCATTGCAACTAATTTGTCATTGGTTTTGAAGCGCTCGCTCATTCTCTTTATGAGATTCCCATGATACAGGCGACATGTTGTCTGCGCTTCAGATCTGTCTTTTTCTATTTGTAGATTTAGAACACTAAGATGATGTGAAATGAGCATTATGAGTGGGATAACCTGACTCACAGATGCACCTTCAGAAGACATGTCCCATGTAGCTGTCTCAAAAGGAGCTAGGATACAGCACACTGTCTCCATTAATTTCCACTGCAGCACAGACAGCATAATGCCATCTCCAATAATGTAACTGGAGCAATACTCCTGTACAGCTTGCTTTTGCCCCAAGAGGCGCTGCAGCATATAAAGCGTTGAGTTCCAATGAGTGGAAACATTTTGAATCAGCTTTTGCTGGGGCAGCTTGTGTTTTTCTTGCAGTTCGGACAATGTCCGATAGCCTTGGTTGAATGTGAAAAGTGAGTCACAATTTTTTTGCAAACAGCAATCATACTATCCACTTGTGTTTCGTTGCTGAGAAATCCCGTGACAATTAAGTGTAAGCAATGTGCAAAGCAAGAAGCATGCAGAAATCCTCCATCCTGTACTGCTTTCAAGATGTTGGCTCCATTGTCACTTACTATGAAGCCACATTTTAGACCGTGAGAATAAACCCATTCGTCAAGGAGGTCATTTAGTTCCTGCAAGATGTTTGCAGCAGTATGACTTTGCCCAAACTTCTTTATATGCAGCGCCATCTTTTGGGGTGTCTTTGTTTTTGAAGAAGTACAAGAAAATGTGACCCAATGAGCGGTAAGGGACATGTAATCTATGTTTTGAGTGCTGGTCCACATATCTGTTGTGACATGAATAACCCCACCCTCCGCAGTTTTAAGTGCAAGCATCACTGTCGCTTTTAAAGCCTAATAAATGTTTGGTATTTTAACATAGGAAAAGTACCTTCGATGAGGAACATTGTAACGAGGCTCTGCTAATGTCATGAGCTCCCTAAAATCCTCGTGATCTACCAAAGAGTATGGGAGAAGGGCTCCGGCTCACAGTTCACCAATTCGGTGATTAAGATGAAGGGTCTTTGGATGATTTCTAGTAAAGGTATTCTTCCTTTCAAATGCCTGAGACAGTGTTAGCTGTTTACAACATGTCCCTGCTGGTTTATTATACACAGTGCTTCGATGGGCAGATGGATGCAGGGATGGTGGACTAGGACTTATACATTCAGTGCCATCACTGGATGTGCAACTGGTACTAATGGTGCTGGCATTGGTGGTAACAGTGATCCTAGGGCTGGCAGTGGTTCTGCCCGCATCAAGTTCAGACAATTCAGTATCCATTTCAGATTCCTGACCCTTCTCACGTGTGGTCTGGAAGATGGAGGACATGGGTTTAGGATGATCAAGCAAAACTGAATGCTTTTTCAGATGGCATTTAAGAGCTGTAGTGCCAAGGCATGACACAACTTTACCACGGCTTACACTCTGTTTACACAGGGAACAAATTGCTCTGCATGGATCAGTTTTACTGACAGAGAAATAATTCCACACCTCAGATGTGATAGATTTTGTTCGAGTGCTAGGAAGATAGCTAAAGACTGTTTGTGTCTTTTCACCTGTCCTAACAGAACCTGGGACATGCTCCTTGGTGCTAGAAGAGTGGGCAGAAGACTCTGATGGATTTTCATTGCTGGCCAACACAGAAGTGGTGGATTCAATGGATATGTCCTTTTCATTGCCAACAGTGCTGGATGAATTTGCGAGTGCACTACCTAATTCATTGTCAGCAGACTTGCTCATTTCACTTTGTTGAGGAAGTAATGATTCGTCGCGGCACAGCAGTGTCAGACTGAGACAAAGAGCTACTGTCTGAGTCAGAGAGGGACTCACTGTCACTTGCATTATTGCTGCTAGTCACAGGGATCTTAACAGCATGAATGGCATACCTTATGGTGCCTCTCTGTGTGACCCCAGCAGCTGTACGGGTTTTCTTAAAAGGTCCCCCTTTACCACACTTCACTGTTACTCTTTTGCTGTTTGTTGAATTTTTATCACGTGAAACATTTTGCTTATTTTGCTAGCACCAGGATTACCACTACCACCAACACCTGCTCCAACACCAGCACTAGATGCTTCATCTATGTTGGTGTCAGCCATAACAGAACCAGTATACTGCAGGAATACACCACACAATTCCTGTGTAAGAAGCAATGTGATCTATGATCACTGGCTACAACTCCAAAATTTTATTTTGGCTATGTGACACTGTGATGCAGTGGACTGAAAGTAGTTGAAGAATATGATGGTTTGCAACTAAAGGATCCCAGGTTCAAGGCTTACAGAATGATTGGGCTGCTGGGCAAAGGCATAAGCATAGCAGTCAAGGGGTGCACAGCAGCAGGGTGATGGAATGACCACAAGAGATGGAGTTACACACACAAACCGAGGAAAGAGATTTTTCTGTCTCTTCTCCCAACAGGGAAATATATTTTTTGACTTCTGTTGTGTATTTAAGGATAATGTCACCACACAACTGCCCACTGGGCTTCACACGGTAACACACACTGGGTAAGGTACAGTGCAGTCAAGGGGCACACAGCAGCATGGTGATGGGCTGACCACAAGAGACGGAGCTACATACACAAACCCAGGAAATAGATTTTTCTGTCTCTCATCCCAGCAGGGAAATATATTTTTAGGCTTCTGTCATGTATTTAAGACACTGCCACTACAAAACTGGCCACTGGGCTTCTGTCTTCCTCCCAACAGGGAAATATATTTTTAGGCTTCGTTGTCATGTATTTAAGAATAATGCCACCAGAAAACTAGCCACTGGGATTCTCACGATAACACACACTGGGTACTAGGGTACAGTGCAGTCAAAGGGCACACAGCAGCAGGGTGATGGCCTGATCACAGGAGATGTTTCTGTCTCTCCTCCCAACAGTAAAAAATTGTATTTAAGGATAATACCAGCACAAAACACACACTGGGCAGTAATAACTAGGGTATAGTGCAGTCAAAGGAAGGGAACACAGCAGCAGTGTCATCCTCCTGATACTTGGTTGTAGGACTTGACTTTAAACAATTCAATTCAATAAAAGTTCACTGTTCATTCACTCATTTAACTTTGTTTTCTCTCAAAATCTGATTTTCTTCACCCCTTCCCCAGCCAGGGTGCTCTGTCTCCATGACAAATCCCACTAGACAGAGATGAGTAGTTAATCTTAAACAGATCAGGAGGATCAGAAAATTCATCAGAATATAGTAGTTTGGCAACTAGAGACTAAGCATTCCAATGCAGGCAGTCAGCTAGATATAATATCCCACATGGCACACAGCGAGAGAGACCTCACCCCACCGTTTTCTACCTCCTTGCTTTCCTACCCAGTGTCCACCACCCACACTTTAGATTTTTATTTTGTTTTACTGTAGTAGCTGGAGAAAGCAAGTCATCACTTTTCTTTAAATGCCACGAGTTAGATTACTTATTTCATGATCGGACTCATCATAGACGCAATCAGGCACAGCAGATGCAACTCCTTTAATGAACAGTGAACGCAGCCATGCGCGACTTAAATGCTGTGCTGGTATGAGCACCACATGACCGCAGAGCAGTTGGTCAGGTGGTGGTGATGACGGTGACTGGGATCAAGGGTACGCAGTGCACTACGCAGGCGTGATCTCACAATGTCCCCCCACAAGAAGAGTAACTGCATCGGGATGGGATTGGGAACGGAAGCGAAACTCGAGTAAGATTTTTTTCAATCGGGGGCTGAAGATTTGCATTCGGGACTTGGGAGGGATGCGCTTACCAGAAAACAGAAAAATAACATTTTTTTACAAAGATTCGAACCCTTTTGCGAACCCTCTAGTGTTCGAGTCCTAAATTAGAACTCGAACACCAGGGTTCGAGATGGGTTCGAATCTTGCTCGAACTAGTTCTGACAACCCTAGGTGAGGGGTTACAATAGAATCCGGACCCACTGAATAAAATCATCAGGGATCCCAAACCTAGAAAGGGAGGTGAATAGAAAGTCCCAGAAGACCCTGTCGAATGCTTTCTCAGCATCAAGGGAGACCAAGACAGAAGGCACTTCAGACTCCCTCGATGCCAATATTAAATGCAAAAGCTTCCTCATATGGTCTCCGGAGGAACGACCTGACATGAAGCCAACTTGCTCAGGGCTGATGACTTCCCCATTAACAGCGAAAGTCTGGTAGCCAATATTTTCAACAACATTTTTATATCTGAGTTCAAAAAGGAAATTGGGCAATAGTTACCAGGATGAAGGGGGTCTTTGCCTGGTTTGGGGATCAGGGTGATCAGGGCTGCTAGGAAAGATTGATCACTTATCCCTTTATGAAACCAAAAGTTATATACCTCTGATAGGACTAGTGCCAGTTGCGCACAGCAGAGTTTGTATAAATTATTCGGGAGACCGTCTGGTCCTGGAGATTTATCTAAGGGTAAAAGCTTAATGGCCTGCTTCACTTCCATGACAGAAATTGGGGATCCCAGACCAATGACCCGCTGAGGTGAGAGGGCAGGCAATATCACTGAATCCAAGTATTCAGTTACAGTAGAGCCCTCTGAGATGGAAGGATCATCTGCTGCATAAAGTGCTTTGTAATAATAATAAAAGTTGTGTATTAAGATGCCAAATGGTATCCCTATGGAGCCCCAGCCCCAAAAAGATGGAGAGACTAAATGGAAAATGGTCAGACAAAACCCTGGGGTGGATATCTGTGTCTAGGACCCCTGGGAGGGAAACAGCACTAAGTAATATATAATCTATACGAGATCAAGTTTTGTGTAGTACAGACAAGAACGTATATTGACGCTCTTTGGGGTTTAATGTTCTCCAGACGTCCAAGGTCCCTGTGCCCACCATAAGATCTCTTAGAGCCCTTTGGGCTGGAGACAAGCCCACTCTTCTGCCATTTGAACGATCAATATCAGTTTGGGGTACTATATTCCAATTGCCTCCTAGAATGGTAAGCCTAGGGGGGGTCTGAAACTACCACGGACAACAAATCGATGAAAAACTGTGGAGTTTCTACATTTGGAACATAAACAGATGCAAGGGTTATGGGCAAGGACTCCAATGTGTCTTGGAGGACAATATAATGCCCAGGGGTCCCACCACTCTTGAAACATTATGAATGGACGACTTGGCACCAGGATGTATGCCTCCTGCTGAGAGGATAATGAATACTGCCCACCCAGTATCTGCGTAACAGTGAAAGGTTCTCCTGCTTAAGATGTGTTTCCTGCAAACAAACAAAGTGGGCCCATAGATGTTGAAGATGTTTTAGAATTGTATCTCGTTTGAGGCTATCCTGAGACCCTTTAATATTCCAGCTAATTACTGTGTATTGACTACTCATAGTGTACATTTAATTAAAGATAACCAAGAAATCCAGAGGCTTCTCCTTTCCTCCCCTTAACACTGCTCTGTCTGGTGTAAGTGAACAACATTCCCTTGACACGTTAGGCACACCCTCCCTCCTCTTACCCATATCCCAACAAGAATAAACATTGGTAAGAAAAAAGCACTCCCCCCAAAAAAATGACGAGTGAATATATACCCTCCCTCGTCCCACAGAAAGACTTGTACTAGCAATTAAAGGCAACAAAGAACAATAAGTCAACCATGAGTGAAAAAACTAAATTTCCAGGACAGTCTTCCTTACCCGCTTAATAAACCCCAGTCCCGTAGACTGCACTTCCATACAGCCTGGGAAGTGATTTAAATACGCTGCCCAGAGTGCACGCTTCCTTCCCACCCCTGCCTCTTTGCAACCGGAGAGACTAGGGGATTAACTGTTATAAGAGCAAAAGGGGCTTGTGACTGAAAGCAAGCCTTTAAACACAGGACACAATTCCTAACCAAATACAACTAATAAAGGGGACATAGTGCCCTACAATATTTTTAAGGCACGAAAGGCTGAACCTTAACAAGGAGCCAAATCTTAATAAAATAGTTCCCCCTCATAGGGTCTTTCAGTCACATGAAGCCCTGGAAATATCAATTAACCTACTACTGGTCTAAACCGTATTCAAACCATCAACTATTGAACATTACTTGGATTGAAAAAACGAAAGCCTAAAGCCCCATTGCTTCACATGGAAGTTACTAACTTTTCAAAAATAAATGCAGGTATGCTAACCAGAGGAAAACAGCATCATGTAATCAAAAATAGTCCAAAAAAACAATAAAATCCTGAGGTGGAATCCCTCTTGATACAATTCAATCCTATGGGGCTAGAGAAATAAAAGGAAAAACAACTACGCATCATCCATTAATATTAATTGTCCACTAGATGGTGTCAGAGCCTTCTATGGCATTCACAGCCTAAGTTCAAATGGTAGATCCAATGATTCACCAGAAGTACTCTAGGTAGAACTCTCAGGTAGGTAGCAAGGAGCTGATTAGGTCCAGGTTCCCGTGCACCCAAAATGTCACAGTCACTTGGGATAACTTGATCATTGTAAGCCAGTATTATGAGGAATAATAGCACATGACTAGATCGTTTAGTTTTATGGCACCAACCCTGTGGAATTCTCTACCTCGTCAGGTGCGAGATTGCCTGACCGTCCTTAGTTTTAAGGGAGCTTTGAAAACCCTCCTTTTTAGTATAGCTTTTAAGGATTTATATTAGTTTTTAATTTTATTGTATTTATTGTTTTGTGAATTTGTACAGGCGCTTTGATTTTAAGAAAAGCGCCTTCTAAAAATAAAGATGAATTGAATTGAATGACAGTCGATCGCAGGATACTGTAATTAGTAGGGCAAAAGTCCCAACTGAGCCCTATCAATTATATTAATTAAATCTTTGACACATCGAGATTTCACTTAAACAGATCAGGCAGTAGGTCTCGGAGGGCAATTCGAGCTTGCTCCACAGAATCGAATGTATGCCATTGCTCTTTCAGATAAATTTGCAGAGACGTGGGGAATTTAACTTGGAATTTAATACCAGCTGCAATGATCTTAACAATGATGAGGTGCAAAGCTGCTCTCTTTTGCCACACAGAATACGGAAAATCTTGAGCGCTCCTTATCCTTTTACCTTCCCATTGCACTTCTCTGACATCTTTAATCGCATTTAATACATGCTGCTTATCCAAGAAATTTAAAAGTCGAATGATCAACGGCCTGGGAGGGGTTCCTGATGGAGGGATTGGCCGAAGGGCCCAGTGTGCCCGTTCAATAATATAAGCAGGACCGTTAGGAGAAGGGCCAGCGAGTTTCTCACACAACTTCTGGATAAAAAGAATGGAATCCCACCCCTCATCTTTTTCCGGTAACCCCAGTACCACCAAATTATTTCTTCTGGACCTACCCTCTAAGTCCTCCATCTTCTCTTCAACTTTTTTAAGTCAATGGCACAGGGAGGATAATTCCGACTCCGTTCGATCCCTCCAGTCATCTAAAGATGAAATTCTGGCCTCGTTATCCCCAGTCCGGATAGCTAATTGCTCCACTGAGGTTTTCATATTGTGGAGATCCGTCGACAAGTTGGTCAGCATTTCTTTGAGAGAGTCGAGCCCCTCCTGGAATTTACTTTCTGTCAGGATGGCCTGGGACACTGGTAATGGCACTGCCACAGAAGATTGCGCCTTTGCCCGTTTGGCTTGTTTATCCCTCGTTGGGGTTGTCAGCAGAGTATGTCGCGGCAGAGGATTTCACATTTCCACCTCCATACTGGATCAAAATATTGCTGTACTTGCTCTCTGATGAGATAGGGATATAAAGCGTCAAGAAGGTAAGCTAAGGTACTGAATTAAAAGACAGTAATTAAATAGATTAAGGTAGGGACGCAGGAGCATACTCGGAGCAAGTCCTCACTCTTAGGCAGCCATCACGTGACCTCGTTTCGGGCAGTTCTTGGCAGAAAGGGATTTACTCACCTGGTAAAGGTGATTATTCCTGTAACCTTTCCAGTGCTCCTATATTCCTCACACGTGGGTAATCCTCCATCCATCCTATTGGCTGATGCGCAATCGTAAATTTTTGGTCGGCTAGAGGCCAATCTCCCCAGCCATGACAATACTGTCCAAGTAAGAAACTTCCTTAGCAGAGAAAAAGATCAAACAAACAAACCACCACATGGAAGAAATGGACAATAGCAGGAATCTCAATTGTAACATGAAGGCATTCACTGGCGTAAACATGAAAGCCTCACAATAAAGGAGGTAGAAGTCAGAGTAAAATACTGTATTCTAGAGCAACATGAATAACATCAGTGGCATACAGAAGCAAACATTGTATAATATACAGTAAATCTAAGGCAAGGTAAGGTAAGAGATAGGCTAATCCTTGCAACTAGCAATTTCCTCATGGTTCAGGCTGCCCAGATACCTGGTTTGTCAGCAAGTGGGAGGCTCAAAGCACTGGAAAGATTGCAGAGGTAATCACCTTTTACCAGGTGAGTAAATACCATTATCCTCTGCAACCTTTCAAGTGCTTCTATATTCCTCACAAGAGAGACTTTTGTAGCAGTACCATGAACAAGCCCCAAGTGAGGAGATGAACAATACACTTCACAGCATCTGAAGCACAGCTCTGTCATACATATCTCAAGTAGCCAATACTACGGTTAGCCCTTAATGGCGACCAAATGTAAGCACAGAGGCCCAAACAGCAGCAGTGCCAATAACCTGCACCAATGTTTCTGCTCTCTACTCAAACTGCTGATGTTTTCCTGGAGAAATGTGCCCTAGTACCTGTTGGGGGGCCAAGAACACCCCCCCCCCTTCACAGGTGGCCACTGTGATCTCCCTCTTGCCCCAAGTAAGTGCTTCTGGAGAAGCAGCCTGCACTGCCATCCTGCTTGAGCAGAGACCAAATAACCTCACTGATTTACATAACCCTTTGAACATATTGAGAGAATGCCATAATAGGGAGACCACAGCGAGTGGATGCAGGGCCATCTCTGGGCCACTGCAGTCCACTAGTTGAACATGCATGCAAATGTCCTATGCCACCTGGAATGTGGATACAACCTTCAGAGTCAAGGGTTGGACAGTCCTGAGAGACACCCATACGTACTGAGAAGAAACAGACTGCGGCAGGACATTGCCTGCAACTGCTTACCCTTCTAACTGAACCATAGCCATAAGAACAACCGTTCTGACAGACACCACTGAGCAATTCTGATATGAAAGGAGGTGTGTAGAGACTCTTCTGAACCAGCATAATCTGCCCCAGCAGGCAGGTGGTCTATTATGAGTTGATGCAAACTGCCCTGCCCAAAACAGGCAGATGACATCTGGGGTGAACCTGTGTGATTCAGCCCAGGGAGAGAGCCGCACCCTGCAGAGATACCTGAAGCCTGTACCCTCAAGGAGGAGTAAGCCAGGCCAGAGGAAAACCTGCCAACAAGAAAGACAGGCCTTGAGCTGTACACCGCGTACTGCATATGTGCCAATGTATCTGAAAGACTTCAGGGTGGAGTGTCTGCCAGGTGTCTAGAGTTGGCCCACCACTCTGCGTAGGTACTTCTCTTTCAGCCATCGTTGCCTTCCAGCATCCATGCTATCAGCTGGAGAACGTTCGGAGAATTTGGCCCTTACTGAGGAAATGTGTACGGTGTTGCAAACTCCACAGGGCATCTATCAGCATTGCCCAAAGCAGAGAACACCACAATCTCCATGCCAACCTGGAGCCATCATCAACGGTGGGACCTTTGTGGCCCTGATTGTCACAGGACCTTTTGTATGCATAGGAAAAAATGGAGACATACAGACATGTCTAACATACACGGCACCGCCATTGTATTGACTCTGTCTTCCCCATGTATGGGAAAGTGGGAGCTGAAATAAGGCAGTTAAGTGGCGTAGTGGGATGCCATCAGGTCCACTGGAAAAAGGGACTCCCAGTCTGGGAGATAGATTGCAAACATTGGAGGGTGCAGCTTCCATTCCGCCTGTTTGAGTTACCCTCAATGGAGACAATTGACTTGTAAAGTCAGTCTGCCAGTCAGGCACATTGCCAAGATTGACACCCAGTGTCATTTCTGCTTATTGCAATGATTGTAGAACCTACTGCATCAATAGCTTGATTTGAGTTCCTCCTTGCATGTTTTTGTATACGATAGCAACCTGGTTACCAGTCCTGTCCAGTGCTTCCCAATCCTTAAGCTGAAGATCAAGGATAGTGAGCCTTGCACACTGCTCTGTTTTCCAGTCTGGTCCTGGGCAGCCAGGCTTCTGAGAGGGACCTTCTTATCTGAGTGGGGTGCTGGTCTAGTATGGCTCCATGATGGAGAAGACTCACCTCTGTTGTACTTCTTGCCATTGCTAACAACATGCTCCTCGAGAGGAGTTGTCTGGTCATCCACCACTTCAGACTGTGCAGAATCTCTGGGCCTGGGTTACTGAAGTTAGAACTCTGTGCCAACTGATCTCCAGAATACAGCACATACTTCCAAATTGTGCACAGAAGAAGCCAACTCCCCTGGCACCTTGCATATCCTCAGAGGAGGCGGAGGGAACCGTGGAAGCAATTTGGGTCACCTTGATAACAAGGGGGGGCAAGAGAGTAAAAATAAGAGTGGTGTATAGACCCCCTGCCCTGGCGGAGGAGCTGGAGGAGAGTCTGGTGGCAGATGTTGGGAGACACTGCAGACTGGGTAGAGGAATGGTGGTGGTGGTGTTGGGGGACTTAAACATGCCAGGAACAGACTGGGAGACTATGACATCTTCTGTGACCAGGGAACAGAGGTTGTTGGATGTCTTTCAAGACACGTTCCTAACTCAGCAGGTGGGGGAACCGACCAGGGAGGCATGAGTACTGGATGTGGTCCTGGCAGACAATGACCAGATTAGGGGTCTGGAGGTAAGGGACCCGTTGGCTGGGAGTGACCATACCACGGTCTGGTTCTGCCTGGACCTAGGAGGGCTAGAAAGCTGCACAAAGATGGAGGTAACTGACTTCAGGGGAACAGATTTTAAGGAAATGGGAAGGATCCTTAAGGAGCATTTGGATGGGATTGGGTCAGACATGGACGCTGATAGTAGGGGGGAAATCATCAGGAGAGGGGTGCAAGATGCTACCAGCACCTGTGCAAGAGTAAGATGAAAATGCGGTAGGGCCTGAAAACCCTGCTGGTGGACCAGGGAAGTCCAGGAGGTGGTGCAGGTAAAGAAGGCAGCCTATAGGCAATGTAAGTGCTCAAGGAGTGAAAGGGATCGAGGGGAGTATAAGCTGATTGCTAGAAGGGCCACTAGGGTGGTGAGGGCGGCTAAGGCAAGGAAGGAGCAGAACCTGGCCAGGGAAATCAGGAGAGGGAACAAGGGGTTCTTTAGATACATTGGGGAAAAACGAAGGGTGAAGGGGCAGATTAGCAGGATTAAATCAGGGGAGAAATAGGCACAAGACCCTGGGGGAGCAGGCTAAGGTACTAAATGAGTACTTCACCTCAGTTTCCACCAAGGAAAATGGGGGTGCTGCATCATACATGGGAGCAGACAGAGATACTGAGGAGGGGGGACCCTTACTGATCGGCGGGTCTGGGGAGAGGGGGAGGCATCACTGGCAGGAGGGGAGGGCTAAGCAGGGAGAAGAGGTACTGGAAGTGGAAATCACAGCAGAGAGAGTGAGGGAAGCCCTCAGCTCCCTTAAGACGGAGAAAGCACCGGGGCCGGATAAATTACATCCCAGAGTGCTGAAGGAACTTGCGGATGTCCTGGCGAAACCCCTGGCGGAGCTTTTCACCATCTCTCTGAGGACTGGGTGGGTGCCCCAGGACTGGAAGGTGGCGCATATAGTGCCTATCCACAAGGGGGGATCAAGGGATGTGGCAGAGAACTACAGGCCTGTCAGCCTGACATCGGTGGTGGGCAAGGTGATGGAGGGCATTGTCAAGGAGAGGCTGGGGGGGACCTGGAAAAGTCAGGGTGCCTGGATGATAAACAGCATGGATTCGTCTCAGGGAAATCATGTCAGACAAATCTTGTGGAGTTCTATGACTGGGTGACGAGTGCCTTGGACCTTGGTAGATCAGTGGATGTCCTCTTTCTAGACTTCAGCAAGGCATTTGACTCTGTTCCTCACATGGGCCTGTTGGATAAGCTGGGAGAAATGGGGGTGGGGAACCAGATGATCAGATGGATAGGAAATTGGCTCCAGGACAGAACCCAGAGGGTCGTAGTTGGCTGGATAGTCTCATACCCAAAGAGGGTCATTAGTGGGGTCCCACAGGGATCAGTCCTTGGGCCCCTCCTGTTCAACGCCTACATCTCTGACATAAGGACAGGAATCAGGAGTGAGATGAGTCTCTTTGCGGATGACTCAAAACTGGGGGCGGTGGTGGATGGGGAGGAGGGGAAGGTGGCCCTACAGGGGGACCTGGAGGCTCTGGAAAGATGGTCTAGAAAGTGGAAGCTGAGGTTCAATGCAGGGAAATGCAAGGTACTCCACCTGGGGGCCAGAAACCTGGGCCAAGTGTACACCCTGGGGGGGAAATGCTACAAGTCTCGATGGCTGAGAGGGACCTGGAGCTGGTGGTGGATGTCAAAATGAACAACTCGGAGACTTGTAGGAGGGCAGCAGCCAAGGCCAACAGGATGCTGGGATGCATCGCTAGGGGGATCACCTCCAGAAGGAGGGAAGTGATGCTCCCTCTGTATAACTGCTTGGTGAGGCCACACCTTGAGTACTGTGTGCAGTTTTGGAGGCCACACTTAAAGAGGGACATTAAACTCCTGGAGAGGGTCCAGAGGAGGGCAACCAAAATGATTTGGGGCTTGGGGGACAGGACCTATGAGGAGAGGCTCGAAGAGCTAAATATGTACACATTGGAAGAGAGAAGGGACTGGGGGGACATGATAGAGGTCTTCAAGTACATGAAGAGGGTAAATAGGGGAGGAACAGTCAGGGTGCTTCGAAGGAAGGAGGAGAGGGCCACTAGAGGGCATGGGTGGAAGCTGGAGGGGGGAAGATTCAGGGGAGAAAGGAGGAGGTGCTACTTCACTGAGAGGGTGGTGCAGCCATGGAATGCACTGCCTAGGGGGCTGGTGGAGGCAGAGACGGTGGAGGGGTTCAAGAGGAACTGGGACAGGTGCAGGGGAAGGGTTCTGGAAGCAAAATACAATGCAGCAAGAATATCCAGAACTGGAAAGGGAGAAGCCAGAGAAGGCAAGGGGGGCAGCAAGGTCAGCACCCAGGGTGGGGGCTGACCAATCGAGCAGACTCGAAAGACTGTTAGGCCTATTCTGCTGGCATTTTAGTATGTTAGTAACACCATGAGCCCTAGCAGCTGCAGGTATGACCACACAGACCTGTTGGGATGGGTTGTTACCGGCCCAATCAGCCATGATATGTTGAAGATTTGCTCTTTTGAGCCATGCCCTGGCTTTACAGAGGGCTGCAGCAATGCCTACCAATATCCAGCGAGTACTTGTGAGGTTGAAGCCAGTCTGAACATGACACAGGAGCCTTAAGAATGCTGGGTGCTGATCTTTGGTGGGTGTGGTTCTGAGTTTTCTCTGGCCATCAGCCTGGGGAAGCTGGCAGGGATCCATGCCGCTGCTGGTTGTGCAGCTTTTTCCAGCAGCTGGAGAAAGAAACCAGCATGTGAGGCATTTAATGAAAACTGTGCCATGGTGGTGCAGGGTCCTAGGATGTTGATGCTTCCAGCTCTGAGAGGGCATAGACTGCACACAGTGCCACCCCATGTGGTGCTCTGGCAGCTTGGCACCACATTCTAGGCAAGCAGGCATGGCAAGGACTGATGGACACTCAGGATGCTACAAGGAGGAGATTGGATGGAATGATTGAGTGACTTAAGAAACAACCCCAGGCAGAATCCATCTGTGCTCTTGGGAATCCTTAGAGTACACCCCCCATGTCCCAATTGTGCTGTGGCTTTGGCACCATGGCTTGACTTTGGAGAGATTGAACATAGTGTTTTGAGCTGCCTCTGCTTTGTCATGTACCAGGGGCATCGGAGACATCATCAGTCCAACTGGGTTTGCATGTTGTGCAATCCTATGGTACAGCCATGAGACATGAATTCCGGGCCCACCTGCCCTTTGTGGCTCAGACCCATGGTTTCATAAACTAGCGGATCTGCTATCACCACCAGGTGAGGCACCACGTCTTCAAGAACCCAGGATCAGCTCTTCATATGGTACCCAGCAAGACCCTGTTGCAATGGGAGGAGTCTGTCATGGAAACCATTTCGGACCACCCCTTATGGTGCAGGCAGACTGCAAAATGCAGGACATGTGCAACCTGGTGGACGCCTCCTCCGATGTCCCCATTAGATCTTGCAGGATTTGGTGCCTTTCCCAGACAAAAAATCTTACGAGGCCTTCTTCTCACAAGATTTGGCTTGTGATCTTCATGGAGCCCCTGAATCTCACTCTGTTGGCAATCTGCATGCTCTGTGAACCTCTGACCAGCTTGGTGAGGACTGCCAGTGATGGGATGGCTATGCGGTGTTTCCGGGCCACCCATTTTATATGGCATTTATTTTCTGGACCATCCTGAACCCTCCAAGACTCCAACTGATGGAAGAAAGGCTCAGGAATATGTGGGAGAGGTGTGATGGCCAGAGAAGTCTCCAGTAATTGTGCAAATGCACCCTGCATCCCAACAAAGAAAAACAACAGCCACCATTCACTGCCATGGAACCCCAGTCAATCCTGTCAACCCTGGACAGTAGCCCTAGCCCACAGAGTGGCTACAAGTAGACATCCAGCCTAATTCCCAGTATTCCTTTAGAAAGTGGCTTCTGCCAGTTATCTAGACAAAGACCTTTCCATTAAACTTTAGGGACTGTATTCAGTGGGGCATCCATCCAGGAGAGAAGCTGCCCGATACTGTTCAGGTCTTCAGATAAAATTATGCCAGCAACTAGCTCCAAGCTGGCTCATTGCTTTTGCAGCTCTTGTCTTCCAGCCCCCTTACTCCACAGACTGCCCAATGCCTCCTTGCACTCAATGCATTGCAGCTAATGCCCCAGGAGTGGATGCTACAGGATGGTGCACTCCACAGCACAGCCAGAACTTGGGACGTTACCAGAGTGTTCCAAACTGGAGCAGGGGGTGCAAGCCAGATGCTACTGGAGGGTCTGACTCCACTGATTTCCTGCACTTGCAGTGTAATGCGGGGGGGGGGGTTGCCTAGAAATGTTGTCAGTAGAAGCCTCTTGCAGGATTTGGTGCTACTGTGAGCATTCCTATCTGGCTGCCATTCTGGGACTATCCAAAGATGGCCAGCATTCCCACAAAGATGTGTGGGAATGGCATCATGAAACAAAGAGGCAACATGGCCATGATCTAGAGAGGATTCAGGTCCAGTGAGATCTGCCTGTTTTGATCTGGCTGGCTTTTTGGACCCTGTTGTGGTCCAAAAATGGTGTGTCGTCAGATCTGGGGTGGGTGCCCGATGGCAACCCCCCTTCCCAGGCCCTTGCTCAGTGCTGCAGAGCAGTAGGAAATGAACTGGTAGCTCCTCTTGCAAGAGTCATTGAACATGGCAGCCACAAGATTTCAAGCATGTGAGTGGTCCGGAGTTCCCACATACCAAGACAGGTGGGACTGCAGCCAAGAAGGGAGAAGATGTCCCCAGAATGGTGCTGGCATGTCAGTAGTGTGGGAACACAACTTAGTGGGCACTTGGCCCCCCCTCATCCTCCTGGGTTGCCTATGGCTGCCATTCTCACTGATTCAGCCTGGGTAATACAAGCTTCCACAATGGGGTGGGCTGACGGAACCAGCCCGGGAGACAGGCAACTACGGATTCTCCCAGGATGCTCTCAAGACACTGTGAGTATTGAGGGTGGATGGGGGGCTCATCTTATACTTGGATCCTTGCTGAGTGGGTACAGCCTGCTAGGCACAGGAAAATGAAATTTGTAGGCAAGTAGCCTAGGTTGGCTTTTACACTTGATTGCTGCTGGAAAAACGGTCACCAGCACAGAGGCACTGTATGACTGCAAACCCTGTATTAGAACAGAGCTACGTGAGCTAAGTAAGGGTTAACTCAGGCACCAGGCTGTGCGGGACTGAAGATGAGATCATCTCTTCAACCTGGGGAGTTGGAATTCTGACCTATTACTCTGTGCTTGATGTTGTTGAGAGGCACAATAAGAGTTGTTTGGTATCTGCCCGCTCTGTGAACTAAGGAGTCCTCTTGTTTGATTATTACAAAACAACAAAAACAAGGCACACTCTCCCAGGGGCTTCATACATAGTGTAAAAACTTCACATACAGTGTGGCTGTCTGTCTGTGTTTGTCTCTGTCAGACATGCTAGAAACTTTCAAGTACATCAAGAAAATCAACAGAGTCAAAGAGGGTAGCATCTTTCAGAAAAAGAGATGTGCAAGAACAAGGGGGCACAATTTGAAGATAGAAGGAGGACGGCTCAGAGGTAATGTGAGGAAGTATTTTTTCACGGAGAGGGTTGTGGATAAATGGAACAGCCTTCCTGAGGAGGTAGTGGAGTCAAAACAGTGGGGGAATTCAAGAATGCATAGGACAGACATAAGGTAATTCTAGTGGGGGTAGGAGGAAGCAGGCTGTTGGTTAACTAGGATCTGCAGCCTATCCATTTGGTAAGGAAATGGGCAGACTAGGTGGGCCAAGCGGTCCTTATTTGCCAACAAATTCTATGTTTCTATGTTTAGTATTTGTGGATTTTCATGTGTTTCTGCTTGGAGGAACTAGACCGTTCAAGGACATGACATCTATGAACGTTTCCTGGACTAAGAAACTGTAAAACATCACCACCAGATATTAGCATTCTCATCATAAATCAACTTTTTTGGAAGCCATCAAAAGCAAAAGTAAGGTCAGTAAATCTTTTATACAAGCTCTGAGCTATGGAGTGCTGTATTGAATCCGCATTTCTGTCTGACTTGTTCCTAAAGGATCTGTACTTGTTTTTGAGGTCTCTTCACAACCATTTTGGAGAACAAAGGGAAGACACTAACACAGGATTTTTACATCCTACATATGCCCCAGGCCAATGTTTATCACCTTCAGAAATGTAACACATTCTGGGTCTTTGATCTACAATAACAACAGTTTACTGGGCCCCAGTAGTTCACCAGTTCCTGGGGATTTGATTTTTTTTTTTTATCATTTGACTCACCAGACATCAACTCGCACCCTCAATTTTATTTCAAGACAGTCACTGTCAAAGAAGCACTAGGTTATGTTAAAAAGGTCCTGGGGAAATCCAGAATGGGGTCTGACAACATTGCTGGCGCTGGCAATCAACAAAGTCATTGCTCCCGTTGCTACGATTTTCAATAAATTCCTCCAGCTCATCAAATTCCCTTCTCCTTGGAAACCAGCACTGTTGACCCCGTTGCATAAAGGAGGCGATAGGTCACTGATCGCAAACTATAGGCCCATCTCTATCCTCTCCCCCCTCTCTAAAGCACTGGAAAGGATTGTGGCAGACCAATTCATTGATTATATTCACAAATACCAGCTGCAATGTCCCCAGCAGCACTGCTTTAGGAAACTCCACCGCAGAGACACTGCAGTGGTTGATTTCACTGACTATGTCCATAAGGCATTGGATGAGGGAAAACTGATTGGGTCCATCTTCAATGACCTAACAAAGGCATTCGACACAGTCTGACACCCACTCCTCTTGTCTCAACTGCATGCCCTTGGTGTTTCCCCAAATGCCACTCTATGGTTCCAGGACTACCTAACCTTCCGGTCTCAAAGGGTCAAGATAGGTCACTTTCCGTATCTGCATCCAAGGAAGTCTCACTATGGGTGCCTCAAGGATCCATCCTGGGTCCACTGCTCTTCAGCATGTTTCTGAATGGCCTACCCAATGCCTGCACTAGTAAAGTCATTCTACACGCTGATGATACTATCCTACTTAACTGTCACTCTCGCATAGAGCACCTACAGGCTGAGCTACAATCATCCTTCCAGCAACTGGAGGCCTGGTGCTACTCCCAAAGGTTGCTACTAAACTACAAAAAAACCAAGACGATGCTCCTCTCTAGCCCCCAACTAAAAGGAGATGCCCAGAACTAACAATCACAAATCATCTGACTGCCCCACTGGAATAGGTTCACGCCTTCAAGTAGCTGGGTGTCATTGTGGATGATACCCTCTCATATGTTCAGCATATTGACATGGTGTTGAAAGCTGTGAACAGTGAATTAGGGATCCTGTTTAGGCACAAGAAAAGCTTTACTGCTGAAGCCCTCCGGCTCTCAATCTCCAGCTCTGTCCTCTACCTGGTAGATTATGGGCTAGTGGTTTACAGTGCTGCCACTGATACGGCCCTCAAAAGGGTTACCACTGCCCTTAACAAGGCTTGCAGACTGTTGCTGAATGCTGACCGCTTCACGCACACTTGTACCCTGTATGGTCTGGCCCACATACTATCGATTCAGTCCAGAATCAGATACCAAACTTGCCTGCTAGAGAAAAAGGCCATGCTCTCCTTAACCCCACCTGCATTGCAGACCTGGTAAAGGAAACAAGCTCCAAATACAACACATGAAGAACAGTGACAACACAGCCTGATGTCCCATTTCGTAGAACTTCCCTAGGACAAAGATCCTTCATGTACCGAGTTCCACTATGGCTAAATGAGATCCCTGCTGCAGCTCTTAATACAACAGATGTTCAGTCATTTAAAAGAGAACTGAAGCAATACCTGCTGAACTCAAATGCCTGTGACTGCCTTACCTGAATTCATATCTTCAACCTGGATACCCCCCTCTTAAACGTCTCTGTCTCCCTTACCTGAGTCCATGTCCTCAACCCAGATACCCCCCTCATCTGTCTGAGCTTTCCTCCTGTTTTACCTACCCTGGACCCCTTCCTGCAATCTCTTGCCACCCCCCAGCTCCCTCCAACTCCCTCCCCTCCATACTCCAATACCTCCCCTTTCCACCCACTCTCCCCCCAAATATTCTCCTTCTCCCAAACCCTTTCTCTCTCTCTCGCTCTCTATCTCACTCTCTAATCTATCCCTCATTCGCACTCTCCCCCCTTACTTGCTACTACCCTTTCCAATACTCTACCTTGACAGGCCCCCCAGGGGCAGCCATGCTGTACGTTGCTAATTGGGAATATCCTCCCCGCTGTTTAATTTCAGTTATCTAGGTTACTCAAATGTATTACTTATCTATTTTCTGCATTACATAGCAATCTTATGTTTTGTGTTAACTGTCAAGTTTTTGTTATGTCTCTGCTGTTTTACATACTGACAGGGAACCTTTGTAAAAGAGTGTATACTCAAAGGTTGTATCTGAATTACAAATAAATAAATAAAATTTAAATAAACACTGTGCACAGTATGCAGTTCTGAATGTCTCAGAACAAAAACTGTCTCTGGAGTGTAGGAATTACACTTGGGTCTGCTGAATGTACACAAGTCATTAACATTCTTGTGTGTTAAGCTTTCTTTGACTGCTCCTCTGGGTCCTAATGCCTGTGGATCCCTAGACTCCTGATGAATACTGCTTGACTAGGAGTGGATGCTACATGAGGGTCCAGTCCTCAGGGAGCTGCTTGTGGGGATGCTACTTGAGAGTCCCAACCTGCACAGGGGTGTAAGGTAGGACGCTACTAGAGGGTCCAGCTCATCTTGTTCCCCTGTTCAATGCCCTGTTAACTTTGTTCTTTCATGTTTGATAATACAGCATGCAGAAAGCTAGGAGAAAATCCTACGGTTAACATGCTTTCATCTGTCGACATGCTATTATGAGAACAGAAAAGGGTAAAGAAAAATAACTGTGACAGTGTAAACACTACACTGGAAAACAAGAGGTTAACCTCTTGTTTGAGGCTGAGGAAATGCAGGGAATGCAGCATGAACAGACAACGGGGGGGGTGCCTCTCCAGGTGTTGCTAATTAGAGGGATTGCCAAAATGCAGAGAGAATCCAGCAAGGAATCAGTTAGAAGTTGGAAACTACTGCTGGGAGCAGAGACTCCTATACAGAGAATGCTGCAAGATGGAGGGTGGAATGTGAGACAGGAACCAGAGCAAAAAGCCAAGGAGAATGATTAAGTATTGGAGAGAGCCTTTGGGAAAAACTTGAAACTTGCTGCTGAGAAACAGACCAGTTCTAGAGCAGAGAGTCCTGAGGTAAAGGATCAGTCTAGCCAGCTGGGCCAAAAACAGTGAGTGGAATGTACTGCTGATAACAGCCTACAAATAAGGCAAGAATGGAAAACTCTCTGTGTTTTATTTGAGACTATGCATTCAAAACTGCTGGCCCACAAACCATTTGTTTTGTTAGAGACTGTATATTGAACAAACTGCTAGCCCACACAGGTGGTTCAAAGATTCCTTTGTCAAGTCAGCCTGAAAGAACTGTTTTGTGTTAATCTTTATGTTACCTAATCAGGCTGGAGAAATTGAACTGACTGATTATGCTTTTCTGGAGCAACAACTTACATTTGAAGCAATAAAAGTACATTTTCTTCTGTGAACTTTAAACCCAGCATGTTGCCTCTCCATTTACCATAGACCAGCTTGCCACAGTAACATATTGTTTGAAAATGACCTGAGAGTTTGGAAGCGATCGGTGATCATGAGTAGTCTCTAGGGATGCATGCGGTAAACCGGACAGTATTGTCATGGCTGGGGACTGGCCTCTAGTTGACCAAAAATTTACGATTGTGCATCAGCCAATAGGATGGATGGAGGATTACCCACTTGTGAGGAATATAGGAGCACTGGAAAGGTTGCAGGGAATAATGAGGCAATTCTCACCTACTTGTCACCTCCAATTAAGTTCCGGTTAGGGAAGTTGCATAGGATACTGTACGTAAGGACTCAAGGATCAGTACCCTTTCATAGCACAGTGTGGCAAAATGGCAGCAAAGTGAAACACCCTGAATCTCCGCACCAAAATTGAGCTGCTGAATAAAATGGGGGAACTCCCTTAAATGAGCCAGAACAAGCTTGTACTGCACCTAGGGCTCTCACAATCTACTGAGCCACGGTCAGCTGAATAACTTAATAATGTGTCTGGCTGCCCCCAGTGTAGCTGCAATCAGTTGCTGCCGAGAAAAATAAATTTTTTTATTTAAAATCATAACCTGCTGCTGCATGAGGGAGATTTACTGTGCTAAGGGGGAGTGTGTATTAAATAAAATAAATTCTTTACCCTGGTTGATCCAGAACCTTGGGACTCTAAGTATCAGCCTGTCAGCTGCTGCAGGGGAGCTTAAATATGTGCAGTAGTGACAGGAAAACCAGCAGAGCCACACCTTTAATCTGTGCAGCAACAGCAAGGATACCATCAGGGCTAAATGACTGTGGGGCATTGGGACAATTATTTATTTCTTACTGGCTGCACCAGAACTTTATTTAGGACTGTATATATTCTGTTATATGGGACAGTGGGGCAAGCAGCCACAGCCAATTGGAAAGCTAAGGAAACAAAGCCAGGACGTGTGGGACATTCTCAACACCTCATGGGAAAATACCAAGTGCTCATGGCTCATGGGGACTTACAAGGACATCATTTTAGGCACCAAAACACCAGACCAACTGTGCCTCAAGTTATGTGATTGACAGGTCCTCCAGCCATTTGAAGGCCGATCATCCCACCTTCACAGCCAATCAGGAATCATAAAAAAGCCCTATAAAAGACAGTGCCTTCCAGCATTTCTTCAGATCGAGACAGAGGAGAGCAGATTCCAGTCTGCTGGGAGCACCCCACAGGGGTTGGGGCTCAGGCCCTTGCCATGCTTCCGGGCCTGGGCATGCTAGTTGAGCCCCTCCATCTGGGAGATGGTATTTGTTATTTTAGCTAATGTTAAAGTAATTTCAGTTGTGCTTAATCTGCTGGTCTGGAGGTTGCCAGAATTGTCCTCCAGGTGTTACCCCCCCCCATGTTGGGAAAAGATGTGGACCAAAACCAGATAACATCAATCCTCAGTTATGCCAGATGACTGAACACACCAGGACACCTTCTTTTGTGGATACCACCCATGGAGGACCTGCATGAGTACCTTTGTACCCCCCCAGTGCAAGGGAGAAGTTCTACCTGTAATCTTTGGGCCTCAAACCTGTCTTACTGAATATGCTAATCTTTTGAACCATTTGATGAGACTTTAGAAGCTATCGGTCTGGGCTGCCAAGCCCCCAAGAGACTGTGTTGTTTGGAAATTGTTCAGATGCATGTTGCCTGCTGCCCAAATGGCCCAGTGCAGGTGCATTAAGATGTTGCGTAGTTAATCATATCAATGTGCTGATATTCGTTTGCTCCCTATTGTTAGTTCTGCCCTATTGGAGTTGCCAGCCAAAGTCGTGTTGTCGGTTCATGGGACAGGAGGCCCTAGAGCTTATTTTGTCTGAGATTATGCCTGGAAATAACTTATTTCTGACTTTGCCAGATTTTGTCTGAGAATGAGAATGCTTGCAAAGTATTTAATATCTGAAGGTACGGGATGAAACTTTGCTTGTAGTAAGGATGCCTTATTGGTATTTAAATGTACTGGATGTGACTTTGTCCCAATGAATAAGAATGCTTGATAAAAGTATTGATATCTAACTAGACCAGATGTGACTTTGAATTGTATTGTGCTGAATGACCAGGATGTGAAATCCAAGATTTAGCCAAGTTAGTTGTCCTGGAATATTTAGTTTCTGTGATGCGCAGGGCAATCCCTGCCTGTCTGTGACCAGCAGGACCAATCCTGCTACTTCTACCAAATGCAGGGCAATCCCAGCCTTCTTCTTCTTTAGGATCTTCAGTCATTGTAGGATTAAAGTGTTCTAAGTTTTGACCATTCCTTCAAATCAAAAGCCAGCCAACTCGACCAGCTGCAACTTCCACCAGGCCTGCAACATCCAGAACTTTGGTATCTGGGTACCCAGCGTATAGTATGAGATTGCGGGGTTTCAGCTGTATCTGGGACTGGTACCAGTGTGGGTAAAAATAATTCAATCAAACAATCAATCAATCAATCAATCAAAATCTTTATTTAACCAGGTGAGCACCGTCGAGAGGGACTCATTTTCAAGGTGGACCCTGGACACAAAAATACTTATAAGGTACACATAATAAAATCCATAAATAAACAAAACACATGATAGACAATTAGATACAGTATATACATGTTCAAGATCTGTAAACATTGTAATTAGTACATACATTGACATTGTACATGTAATGATTAAGAAAATACAGAGTAAGATTGTAATTTGTACACACTTTAAACACAGGGAAGATAATGTCTATAGGCAATCAATAAATACAGTGCTGCGATAATACAGTTGTGTACTTACAAAACATAAAAATACATAGAGTTAGATGGGAGCCTTGAGAGAAAGGAACAGAAGGGAAGAACAAGGGATACAATATGGTGTATGCTAGTGTATGCCAGTATCATACATATAGTAGAGATGGAGGGTCAGGGATAGCTAAGAGGAAAACAGGTAGAATAGTACACTGCTGGAGTAGAGGACAAGTGTGGCCATAGTAGATGAACATCCACATACAAAGGAGTTGGAGACCTATACAGAGGGAGAGGGAAAGTTGAGGGGTTGGTTGGCAGGGGCTAGAGGGACTCAGAGATCCAGGAACAAGGGCGCGGTGCTAATCAGGGGTATCAGATACAATACTCCTTGAAAGGACGCGCATAGAGCCTTGAGGTGCTGAAGGATGTATAGAGCAGACCAATTTCAAGGGTTATGTGGCTTGTTCCATAATAGCAGAAGGAGTAAGAACCTATAAGGAGGGAGGGAGAGTGCGGTGGGGTGGAGTAGATGGCTGGGGCACAGAGATCTCAAGATCAGGAGTATGAGCACGATGCTAATCAGGGGAGGCAGTTGCATGACTCTTTAACAGAATGCACATACAGCATTTTAAATGCAGAGAGAGGTATAGGGTGGACCAGTTTCAAGAGTTTTTGTAGATTATTCCATAATAGGGTGAGCGCATAGCTTGTGGATGATCTGCCAAACTGTGATTTGGCTTTGGGTGCAGATAACGAGATATAGAAGGCACTTAAGGCATATGTACATGCTGTGCTTAGTGGCAGACAATCTGATATGTATTGAGGTAGCTTTTTGGTGATAGCTCTATACGTCCAAAGAATAGCGTTTTTCTGCCTTCTATAGGAAAGAGAGGACCATCCTACTAAGGCATATAGGGAACAGTGATGCATAGAGTTCGGAGCACCAGTGATAAATCTTAAGGCTCTATGGCATAACATATCCAGTTTAAGCTAATGTGGATGCAGGTCCTTGGCTATACAAAAAGTCTGCATAATCCAACAAGGAGAGAAAAGTGATAAGTACTAGCCTCTTCTTGGCATCCTGGGTGAGAAGATTTTTGAGTCTGTAAAGACACCTAGCCTCTGTCTGAGCTTTTTCATTAGCTCCTCAATGTGCTAAAGGAAGGAGAGTTTAATGTCTATTCAGACCCCCAAATATTTAAATTTGATTACATACTCTAGAGGCTCTCCTAAAAGTGTAGCAATCCAAGGAATGGATTGCAATGCAACAGGATTACTTGCATTGGTACTATGTAAGAAGAATATCGCCTTCATTTTCTTTGCATTCAAAAGTAATTTTTGCTTCAGTAGTTGTAGTAGTAACTGATTAAACCCCAGCTGAAGATCCTTGCTTGCAGCTTCAGGGGTTGGTCTGTCAATGTAAAGGACCATATTATTGGTGAAGAAATGTATGTTGGCATGATTGATTCCTGCATCGATTCCATTAATATAAATTGCAAATAAAAGTGGACCCAGAATGGAGCCTTGCAGTACACCTCTCAATAAGGGTTTCAGCGGGGAGAATTCCCCTGTGGCATTAACTTGCTGTTGGCGCCCTGTCAGGTAGTTGGAAAACAATCTCAGAGAGGGGGGCATCCACACCAATATTTTGGAGTGATACCAAGAGCAATTAGTGATTGATGGTATCAAATGCCTTGCTTAGATCTCAAAATACTGCACACAGTCTAGGGACTACTGCCAGTCATATGTAACTTTTGCTAGAGCTGAAGTTGTGCTATGTCATGTCCAGAAACCTGATTGCAGGGGGTTTAACAGATTTTCAGATTCTAAGTAATTTTTAAGCTGGGTACATCATATTTTCTCAAGCATCTTGGATAGGATAGGAAGTAAGGAGTTTGGTCTGTAGTTATTGAGATCACTATGATCTCCAGATTTGAATAAGGGAAACACGTGGACCATTTTCCATATGGGAGGAATTTCACCATGTAGAAGGGATCGGTTGAATAGGTGGGTGATTGGCACGGCAAGTGCTTGGAGGCTAATTTTTAGGAAATAAGGGTCAATGCGGTCTGCACCAGCACTCATTCTGGTATCCAGTTGTAGGAGTAGTTCTTCAACCTCCATCAGTGTTGCAGGGTGTAAGGAGAACACTGTATCTGTTACTAGAGCTACTGTATCATGAGCCCCAACGTGAGAACGAAGGGTATTGACAGGTGAGGTATCGAAGGCTAACCCTGCGGTAGCGAAGTGGTTATTCAGTTGCTCAGGGATTAATTGTTTATCTGTAACTAAGACACCATTCTTTGATATTTTAGTGGGTAAAGAGTTAAAGAATGCAAGGCCTTCAATCTCCTCAAGGGTTCGCCAGAACTTAGCAGGACACCTGGAAGGTGCGTCAAGTGCGTCCCAGTAGTAACGAGCCTTGGCCTCCCTTACCAATGTAGTACAAAGGTTTCTGGCCCTCCTAAACAACATAGAAACATAGACTTTGATGGCAGATAAGGACCGCTTGGCCCACCTAGTCTGCCCATTTCCCTACCTACAGAATAAGCTGCAGATCCTATTTAACCAGCAGCCTATTTCTTCCTACCCCCCACCAAAATTGCCTTATGTTTGTCCCATGAGTTCTTGAATTCTCCCACAGTTTTAGACCCCGCAACCTCCTCAGAAGGCTGTTTCATGCGTTCACCACCCTGTCTGTGAAAACATACTTCCTCACATTGTCCCTGAACCATCCCCCCTCTATCTTCAAATTGTGTCCCCTTGTTCTTGCACAACTCTTTTTCTGAAAGATGCTATCCTCTTGGACTTTGTTGATTCCACTGAGGTACTTAAAAGTTTCTATTATGTCCCCCCTCTCCCTCCTTTCCTCAAGGGTATACATATTAAGCTCCTTTAGTCTCTCCTTGTATGACTTCTCTTGCAGACCCTGCACCATTTAAGCTGCCCTCCTCTGGACTGCCTCCATTCTGTCTATGTCCTTGCAGAGATGGGGTCTCCAGAACTGGATGCAATACTCCCAGATGGGGTCTCACCAACTGTCTGTACAGAGGGGTAACAACTTCCTGGTTTCTACTGGTGATTCCTCTCCCTATACATCCCAGTATCCGCCCAGCCCTTCTTACTGCCTTCTCACATTGCTTGCTTACCTTAAGGTCATCTGATATGATTACCCCCAGGTCCCTTTCCATTTTTGTTGTTGTTACTGCCTCCCCCATTGTGTAATCTTCCCTGGGTTTTTGTTTCCCAGGTGCATTATTTTGCACTTCTTTGCACTGAATCCAAGCTGCCATACTTCTGACCATTCATCCAAACTTGCCAAGTCCCTTCTCATCCTTTCCACGCCTCCTTGTGTATCAACCCTGTTGCAGATCTTTGTGTCATCTGCAAAGAGGCATACTTTTCCTTCCAGTCCCTCTGCAATGTCACTTATAAAGACATTAAAAAGGACTGGACCCAGTACTGAACCCTGCAGTACCCCCACTAGTAACCCCTCTTTCTTCAGAGTGGACTCCCTTTACAATTACCTTCTGTGTCCTGTTGTCCAGCCAATGTTTTACCCAGGCTACCACCCTGGGACCCACTCCCAGGCTGGTTAATTTGACTGTTAATCTTTTGTGTGGGACTGTGTCAAATGCCTTGCTAAAGTCTAGGTAGGCCATGTCCACGGCCCCTTCCTGGTCTACTACTTTGGTCACCCAGTCAAAGAAATTGATTAGATTTGTCTGACATGACCTTCCCGCTGTGAACCCATGGTGCCTTGGGTCCTGTGCCACACTGACCTCTAGGTACTCAACAAATCTTTCCTTCAAAAGTGATTCCATCACTTTCCCTACCACAGAGGTCAAACTGACAGGTCTATAGTTTCCTGCCTCTGTCTTGCACCCACTTTTGTGAAGGGGTTTCACATCCACCTTCCTCCAGTCTTCAGGTACCACACCATCCTCCCATGATTTGCTAAAAAGGGTGGTCAGTGGTGTCACTAGTTCTCTCCTTAATTCTTTTAGAATTCTGGGGTGGACTCCATCAGGTCCCATTGCTTTGTCCACCTTCAGTTTTAGGAGTTCTTTCAGAACCCTTTCTTCTGTGAAAGGACTGGGATCGACCCCCCTATCAAGAGTGCTTCTGTTAATTGGTTAGGTACCTCCTCCTCCTCCGCCTCTTTTGTGAATACTAAGCAGAAGTATTCATTCAGTATCCCTGCTTTTTCACTGTCCCTCTCTTCCCACCCACCGTCCATTCTATTCAGCCTCAATATCACTCCCTTTGTCTTTCTACACTCCCTGATGTACCTATAAAAGGTTTTATCCCCCTTCTTAACCGAGTTGGCTATCTTTTCCTCAGTTTGGGCCTTTGCTATTCTGACTATCCTCCCTGCTTCCTTCTGCCTTAACTGGTACAGTTCTCTGTACATCTCCTGTGTTTAATTATACTTCCTAAATGCTATCTTTTTCTCCCTAACCTTCACCGCCACCTCTTTCGAGAACCATAGTGGCTTTTTCTTTCATTTTGATTTGTTTATTTGCTTCACACAAAGGCTTGTTGCCTCCCTGATGGCAGTTTTGATGTTTTCCCATTGTTGCTCCACCCCTCCTTCTAGCCTATTTGCTAGTGCTTTTCTAAGGCACTCTCCCATCTTGCCAAAGTCAGCCCTCCTGAAGTCCAGAACCCTCACTTTTGTATGGCTTGACTATGTAGCAGAGTTTATCATGAACCACACTGTTTGGGGGTCACTTGTTCCCAGATGGCTACCCACTTCTAGATCTGAGATCCTCTCACCATCTCCATTTGATAGTATGAGGTCTAAGATTGCTCCCTCACAAATGGGTTCCAAAACTAGCTGTCTGAGGCATGCCACCTGAAGGGCATCGAGAATGGCCCTGCTTTTGGGTGTGGCTGCAGCCAAGGTGTTCCAGTTAAAGTCTGGCATATTCAGGTCCCTCATCAACAGTATCTCCCCTTTCTCTGCCATCCTAAGGATGTCTTCTATCATAACCTTGTCCATTCCCTTCCCCTGACATGGGGGTCTGTATACAACCTCTGTGTGGATTGTGGTGCCATTTCCAGTCTCTAAGGTGACCCATAGTGCCTCCTCTCTTCCCTGTTTACTCCTTTGTTCAGTTGCTTTTATCCCTTCCCTTACATAGAGAGCTACTCCTTCCCCTCTTCTCTCCTCCCTGTCTCTCCTGTAGGTAGTGTACCCTGGTATGCTGACATCCCAGTCATGGTTCTCTGTGTACCATGTTTCTGTGACTGCTATGATATTCAGGCATCCCTCTTCCATCAAGGCCACCAGTTCAGGGAGCTTGTTGCCCAGACTATGGGCATTGGTACTCATTACCCTCCATTTCTTGATGGCCTTACCCCTTTTTGCCCCATCCCTATCCTTATTGTGTTTGTCATTTTCTCCATTTACCCCTGCCCTTCTCCCTGTCGACATCTCTGTCTTGGTGTTTTCCTCATTTACTACCCTGAACAAGGACCAATCTGTCTGTAGCTTTGATTTTCAAGCTTTTTTCCAAAGTAGATCTCTGTTGCGCAAGGCAGCCTTCAGTTCTGCTGTAAACTATGGACAAGATCTTTTATTTTTGCGATTTTTGACCATGGGTGCACGCTTATTCAGGGACCCTAGCACAATTTCATGAAAGATATAATATGCCGCATTTACTTGTTAATGTAACATCTGATTTAGCTAGCAACTTAGATAGCCAGGGCTTTGGGTATTGGTGTTGAATTGAGAATGTGATTGCTTGTCTATTAATATAGTAGCCACCCAGCTGGAGGGTTCACCAGAAAAAGATAGTCAGACCTTTGTACATATGTAAATAGCAATCAGAATAACTTATGTTCCATTTTACCCATTCCTAACTCCTATGTCCCATAAATAAATTGATTGTTATTGTTTTGGAAAATCTGTGTGTGAGCATATTGCTAGAGAGAGTCATTAAATGTGAAATGTTGAAATTTGGGGAAATGTCTATTGGGTCATGTTTGGGGAAGATAACTAATATTGGTGAGTGGTATAACATCTCAGGAGGTTATACCTGGTAACAGCTAGCCAATGTAAAGCACACTTTGAGTGGAGGCACTGCACAAATGTTTAGAATTACCTGTTAGTGAACCCAAATCCCTTAGCCTATTGTCCAGAGTAGTTGGCAGGGGTGTAACACTAGGGATAGTGCCACCTAGGGGTTACATATTTATAATGGTTATTAAATAATAAAGTTTAATGGCTCATTAAAAAAGGCTTACCGCTGGGTTTTATTTTGTATCGGAAACTGTCTCTGGTTTAACTGTCTATGACTTATAATGGACAAATATTACCTACATATATGTTACCGATATAAGCAGTGGGGACTGTAAATAAATAAGTAAATAAATAAATAAATAAAAACACAGGGTGAATTGGGTGGGTGGTTGTGGAGTGGGTTGGTGGCACATAAGGACAGGCCTTAGCTCTCCTAATCCTGCTGCCCTCCTGTTGTTTTTTGCAGCTTAAGAGTGAAAGAAAAGAACAAGAAACAAAGCAGCCGAGGACTGCAATGTTCACTCTGAGACTGTAAGTTGGGGGGACTAGTGACTTCACTGTGATTGAGGGAGGGGAAGTCGAAGAGAGGATTGCCAGAGGACTCCTCATTGAAATGAAAACCTAGGACTGGAACAGCTGGGTAGCTGGTGGTCTGCTGTGGTGCATGTGGGACTCAAGGACTTGTCTTCAGCTAGGTCACTGGTCAAACGGTAGCCCATTCCTCCAGAGCAAAAGTTAAAACTTAAAAAAAATAAATAATAAACACACACACACAAAACACGTGAGGGGAACTAGGTGGGTTGTTGTGTGTGTGTGTGTGGGGGGGGGGGCTGGTGTTGAGAGAGGAAGGCCTTGCCTTGAGTAGAGTCCAGGACCACTCCAATGTACTGGATCTGCTGGGACAGGGTCAGGACAGACTTGGGCCAATTGATAGTGATGCCCAAGGACTGGAACAACTGCAGGGTGCACTCTAGAGTCAGCAGCAGGAACTCCCTGGACTGAGTTTTCATTAACAAGTTGTCTAAGTATGGGAACACATAGAGGCCTTCACACTGAAGGGTTGCTGCTGCAGCTACTAAGCACTTGATAAATACCTGTGGTGCAGAGGATAAGCCAAAGGGCAGAACCCTGAACTGGTAATGCTCTTCCTGGAACAGGAACCGCAGGTACCACTTGTGAAGGGGGGCAGACCATGATATGCAGATAGGCATCCCACATATCGAGGGAGCATAACCAGTTGCCCTGCTTGAGCAGAGGAAGAAGGCCATGCAGATTGACCATCCAGAACATCTTGTATTGGATGAAGAGGTTCAGCTCCTTGAGGTCTAGAATGGGCCTCAAGTCCCCTGTTATTTTGGGCACCAGGAAGATCCAGGAGTAGAACTCTATGCTTCTTTGATACCTAGGTACTTGTTCTATTGCTCTTTTGTGCAGCAAGGTGAGCACCTCCTCCAACAGCACCTCTGTGTGGTCTGGAGGATAAGAGGTGGGGACTGGGGAAATATCTGGAGGTTGATCTATAAGTTCTAGAGCAAGGCCTTGTTTGATTATCTACAGGATCTAAGTGTCTGTAGTAATGGCTCTCCACTGGGACAGATGGAGGGAGAACTGACCTCTGACCACCACCTCCTGGCTTGGAACAAAAAGAGGGAGGTCTGACAAGGAGTCAGGCTGAGGCTGAACCAGTGGCCAGAGCCATTCCTCCTTCTCCTCTGGAGTGCTTAGCAGAGGATCCAGTGGGGGAGGAGGGGGCAGGCAAGGCAGTGCTGGCCCTGAGCTTGCCCTTGAGCTTGCTTCCAGAACCAGACTTGTGAGAGATCTTATGAAAGAGGGGCCTTGGTCTGCTCCTGGGTTGTGTATGATATGGGGAGTGGACAGACCTAATAGTCCTGCTGGAGGCCTGCATGCCTTTGATAATATCCTGCGTATCAGGACCAAAAAGTTTGTGACCCACAAAGCAGCATTTAACACCTTTGGTGGACAGCAAAAGCCAGCGACTCTGTGCCAGGAGTGCCTTCTGAGGCAAATGCCAGAGGCAGCTGCCCTGGCTGTAGTATCAGCAATATGATACATAGCTTTGAGGAGATGTTTACTGACATCTTCCGAGGCTTGGAGCACTTTGAGAAGCTGGTGTCTCTGAGAACCTTCAGGGAGGGCCGGAGCAGTAGCTTTGCCCTTCCTCCAGAGGGTATTATGGTACTTAATCAAATGAGCCAAGTAATTGGCCATTCTAAGGCTGAGAATGACAGAGGCAAAAGTCCTCTTGTCTCAGAGGTCTATCCTCTTAGATTCTCGGTCAGGGGACAGGGAACTAAGGTGCTTAGGTGCCTTAGTCCTGTCATGAGCGGCCTTAATTACTACTGAGTTAGTTTCCAGCTGGGCTGCATAAAAAGGCAGTCCCTGAAGTGCCTGGAAAGTTTGTCAGCCTTTCTGGGCATGACTGGTACCAGGTTGGGCCTGTGCCAAGCAGCAGTGGCAGCATCATTCAGTGTTGGCAGCAGATGAGGAATAACTTTGGGTGGAGATTGTGGGATCTCCAAGAAATCCACCACATTCCTCCTTGAGAAATCCTCTCCCTCAATCTGGAACCCCATAGTGGAGGAGAGCTGCTTTATGATGTTAAAGAAAGAGGGGTCCTCCAGAGAGGGGACCTGGGGGTTTGTTAAGCTGAGGTCAGGGTGGTATTCTTACTTGATGTCAGCCTGTTCTGAAGCAGAGACTAATGGTCAGAGAACTGATGGCTTTCTAGAAGGTGTGGGGTGGATGGGTCAAACTTGTTTTGATACCAAGGCAGCACTAGATGGCGTGGGTGGGGCGACGACAGCCCAGACCGTGGAACAAACTGTTGTATGAGAGATGTGGTAATTGAGGAATGAATAGCATTGAGGTCAACAGTGGGAAAAGGAAGTGTCAATGACACAGGCATTGACAGAGTGGGTGTGGAGCCCAGCTACGATGAACCACCGTAACCATAGTAGAAGCAGTGGGACCCAATGTCAGTGGACTTTGAGATACAAGAGGTCTCTACGGTGGGGCTAGGGCAGATGACACAGAGGCCGGTGGACCCTCCGCAGCTCTGCGAAGGCTAGGAGAACTCTCCTCTGTGGGGGGGGGGCCTGATAGGAGCAGAGGGCTGGTTGGAATGAGGTGCCAATACCGAAGCATTCTACTGAGCGATCCCAGAAGTAGAGGAGTGAGATTCCAACGGGAACTGGGATTGCCATCAGGAAGAATTGTCCTTAGGCTGGTCCTTATCCAGATGACAGTGTTTCCCCGAGGACTTGTCCCAGACCTTAGTGGCCTGAAAGCCTGATGAAGATGCCAGTTATTGGGAGGGGGAACCCAGAAGACCCCTGCTCTGTACTGGCTGCCTGTTTCTCCATGATGAACTTCTGTAGGGCTTTCTTGCCTTGTCACTGAGAGGTGAGGTTAAATTTCAGGTAGAACTCACAGATTAGAACATTGTGACCAGGCCCAAGACAGCAGACACACAGTTTGTGGTCATCAGCTGAGGAAATCTTCTTTCTGCAGTGGCAGTGATGAAAGTGAGCTGACGAAGGAGTAGTTCTCAACATACAAAGACAAGAGGAATCACTTTAGAATAAAGTGATGCAAAGGCAATTACTAAAGAAAAAGGTAAGTGGTTTTGGCGTCCCAACTAAGCAATGAAGCTTCCGTAGAGTTCATGTGGGAATGGGAGACAGTGAGAAAAATCTAAGGAGCGAGTGGGGCTGCCTGCACTTATATAAGGCAAGTGACATCAGAGCCTGAAGTCAGCATTGGTGGCCCCCGATAGCTGCAGAAAAAGCTTCCATCTAATCCTGACACCTGATGGCTAAGTTCATAGGTGTGACCTAATGACAGAAATATTCTGAAGATAAAATGTCACCAATGCCAAACACAAATAATCCACTCGCAAAAGTTTCATTTATTTTTTTATCATGAAAACTGTTCTTTATTTTCAGTAAAATAACACCATAGAGTATACAGCCAGAGTAAGCTAGACACAATCCTACAGTCCTTTACACAACCAACCCCTCTCTAGATCTTGCACACAAGGAGTTACAGCAGGACTTTGTCACACTCCAGCATAATCTTCTGAGCCTTAAGCTCCTGCTCAATGCCAAAAAAAAACAAAAGTTATGATCATCTCCCCGCATCCCACACTCAATTTGGGGACACCCGGTATCCCTCAGATTATCACCCTCCTTGGTGAATCTTTGGAAATAGTGGATAAATTCAAATATCTGGGAGTCTAGTTGGATAACAAGCTTAGTTTTAGTGTCCACCTACTGTAAGTGAACTATCAAAAAAATTAAGACAGCGACTTGGCATATTTTACCGCGTAAGACACCGTCTCACTCTCGAAACTAGGAAGCAGCTAGTCCTAACAACCTTTCTGCCCTGCTTGACTACATTGACTTTCTGTACAGCCACTGACCCCAGTATGCACTCCAAAAGCTGGATACACTTTACCATCGTGCTCTGAGATTCATGCTTGACATGCTCTTGCGGACTCATCACTGCCTGCTTTACCAGGCTTTGGATTGGCCATCCCTCTCCGTGAGGAGGCAAAGAAACACTCTCACGTGGCTCTTTAGGGCACTCTTGAACAAACTCCCATCCTACATTGGTAACCTATTTGAATGGTCATTTGGTATTTATGGCCTATGGAACTCCACACTTTTCCTCCTCAACATAGCGAGGATGAGGATTCGCCTTGGTTCTACTGCCATCTGTTCTTTCCTCCCATCACTTTGGAATAATACTCAGAAGGTACTTAAATTATCTGTCCTGCCCAGTCCCCATGTATTCAGACAGTTGCTCTATTGGTGCCTGAAGTCTATGTGTGATTGCTTCAGGTAATCATGGACAGATTGATTGAAGTCACCCAGCTCGTGGACCACGCTGGCTGCCTATTCTCCCTGAGGCAGGCTTCCTCCTAGCATATTTACCCTTCTCCCTGGCTGCCTTTTCCACCCATGGAAAACCTCCAGGGGGTCTTTTCCGTAGCAGGGTTGACCACCCCTCTCCTCATGTGTCTGCCATCCTACTGTCTCCATTGTCTCCTTGCATTCCTCTCCCCTCTCCCACCTTCTACTTCCTCTTCTCTCCTTCACTTAGTAGCCCTCAAACTTTCTGCAAGGGCCTGACTGTGCACCTACACAGCCAACAAGCAACAATGCCTAGATAGATGTAACTGTATCTTAAGAATCTGAATGTTCCTTGTATGTTATGTTATGGTTTGATGTTGTTCATTGTAATGTATTATGTACTATGTGTCCAGGACCATCTTGCAAATGAGCTTGCTAAATGATGTAAATACCTGGTTAAATAAAGTTTGATTGATTGATTGATTAAAATCCAGCTAAGGCACTTATTCTTTCTCACCCTAGTTTGTATGTGTTCCATAAAATATGCACACCACACTCCTGTGTGATTGTTAGGAACAAAATCCATTATAAAACAAGAACGCGGGCTGACCCAGAGACATGTAGGGCTGAGGCATCAATACCTTACCTCCTGCCACACTGGCAAACTGCGTTCACAGTGTGAGCAGGTTACTGGGGGGTCACCTGGGGAGGGAGAGGATTGAGCATCCAGAGGACTGGTTTCATCTCCTGGGGAGGGAGGGATACAGTGGTCAGTGTTCACTTGGCCCTTAGTGGAAACTGGGGGTTGGCACATCAACAGTGACAATGGGGGGGGATGGGAGGTGGGGCACAGATGCCCAGCGTGCTGTGCATGGGAGTGTACATGACACCACAGTTGTTGTCATTACATGCCCTACCGCTGCACCAGGGATGGAAACAGGGAAAATGGTCCCAGTCACGTACAATGACCAAGAACCTCCACAGGCCCCACCCCCCCCCGGTGACTCAGGCACCTCCTGAATCTGGAGCCAGTCTGGTGGGTTGAGGGGACCCCCCCCCCCATGGAGGACAAGCCATGGAGGATACTGGGAGATGGTAAATCCTGGGAGATGCCAGGGTGATGGGCCTGGGACATCTGGTGGGAAAGAGGGCCAGCCAGGAGGGGTGGGAGAAATAGCAAAAATAAATAAATAAATAAAAGCAAGAAGATGGATAATAATAACTGGGAGTACAGATTCCGTAAAGAACCAGTGTATTCCAATGTGGTTTGCCAAACATATAATCTGCAATGAGCCAGTGCGGGTACTAATTCTTGCAAAAGGTTTAGAGACTTTTTTTATAATCATATAGTTGAAACTCTTTGGACCTAACTGAAAAATCTAACCCAATTCTATTAACCCTTCTTTATTCTCTTGTACTGGCGAACAGAAGCAAACATATTCTATTTACAATGCTAGAAATTTAAAACTGAGGTCCTTGCTTGCCTTACTACATAATTTAATTAGATTAAATTTACATTAACTTCGTAAGGGTAGGTGGGCAGGTTCTAAATATGCAGTTTCATTCTGCACACTGCTGTTTGGTTGCTTCCTATGCAGATTGGTCAGAAACAAACACTTTTTAAACAGCAGGATGCAGTGCATCTCAGGCAGTTGAAATTTTCTGGTGCTTTTCTCTTGAAGACACCTTTTTTTCCTTCATTTATAAACGTAGGCTGAATCTGGCGAATCCAGATCCCGTGCAAATCCAAATGCAAACTCAGTATGAAATTGGCAAGTCCCAAACCAAATCCAAATCCACCCCTGCTTTGCTCATCCTTACTGCACAACACACATGGCAGATGGTAAAACATAGCTCCTTGGTAAATGTGCCTTTAAAAAGGACAAAAAGAACAAGAGTTTTTGAAATCAAACATGAGAAATTGTACATTATGGAGATTAAACACGTGCCCATATTTCTAGTCATATAACAAAAGGAAAACTCAAGCCGTTCCTTTTAATGTGTCAACTGGAATTAAAACAGTGGATATAGAATACAACAGCAATTTTGGAGATTGATACACCACATTTTGTACATAATGGAGCACACTTACTTTCAAAGGGATTCCTATAGCAAAAATAAATTCGGATTGATGTACTATTTGTAGCTCTTTCTGGACACAAGGGTGAGATTTTTCCCAAGGGTTCCCCTTCCTACCACAGAAACTGAATGTGAATTGATACCTCCTTTTGAACAGAAGGGGCTGCACTTTCAAAAGGGTTCCACTGCCTGCCTACAACAGAAACTGAGTGTGGGTTGATAGCTTATTTTGTACAAAGTGGGTGCAGTTTTAAATGTGCTCCCCTTCCTGCAACAGAAACTGAATGTACAATAGATTGATAGCGCCTTTTATACAGAAGGGGGCATACTCTCAAAAGGGTTTCACTGCCTACAATCAAAACTATATGCAGATTGATAGCTCTTTTTGTACAAAGGGGACACACTTTCTAATGAGTTCCCCTTTCTGCAACAGAAACTAAATGTGTGTCAGTCTAACCTCTCTTGTAGGGAAGCTGAGAGTCACTGATCAAAGGGGACCTTGTAGATTACTTGGCGAGCATCAAGCTCCAGGATTGTAAACAGGACGCTTTTATAGCAGGAAGGTCTTAGACTAACCTGAGCGTTTTCTTTAACGGTGTGATAAATGAATTAGACAACGGGCACACTGTGGGGCTGCTGTACTTTGACTTTAGCAAGGCTTTTGACTCTGTACCTCTCAAATGAGTGCTCAAGAAGATGAAAGACCTGGGTGTGGCTAAACCCATAGTGAACTGGGTGAGTAACTGGCTAGAGGGGAGGCAGCAGAGGGTGCTGGTCAATGGGGTTAACTCAGAAGAGAGGGAGGTTACGAGCAGGATTACACAGGAATCTGTCCTGGATCCGGTCCTCTACAACATGTTTATTAGTGATAACGGAGAAGAAAGCCACTACAGGTTGTGTCTCTTTGCAGATGACACAAAACTATGTGGGAGGGTGGATAGTCACAAAGGGAATAAGGGAAATGCAGACAGACCTACAAAAGCTAGAGTGGTGGACAAAGGTCTGACAACACTAAACAAGCAATTGTCAATGCCAAATGTTGTCTCGCTGGCATTGGTATTGGTAGTGCAGGAGTTAGAGACGCATAATAGGAATGGTACTGAAGTACTGAAGTGATGCCAACCCCATCTCCACCCTGCAGAGACCAACAGGCATTGAGGTGTGCCTTTGGGTCATCAGCTATAACACTTGTGCCATTTTATCTCACCCTACCCTGTAGACAAAGTGTTGTGGTGTGCTTTGGGGTCTTTGGGCATTATACTAACCCCATTCCATAAGGAAATACGCTGAGGTGGGTGCAGTATAGGAGAATGGGGTGAACTTTGTGGCCAGACACTGCAAGGCACACCACGATGCCTGTCGCTGGCTGCAGGGTGGGGGTTGGGGTAGAATGACGTGAGCATCACAGTCGATGATACCAAGTCACACCCCTGACTCTTTCAGTCTCTACAGCATGGGGTGCTACAGTTGGAAACCCTAACACCGTAGGCGTGTGTTGGTGTTTTCACTCCAAATTTTCAACATGGGTTTTTTGTGAGCCCACCTCATGAAGAGCGGCACTATCAGTTTGTTAGCTGAAAGGTGGTTTTGCACAGTAGCTATGCCATTTGGCGACAAAGGGATGAAAACACATTTTTGGGCAGTAAGTGGAAAATGACAACTGTATTGTTCATGAGGAGATGTAAAAAAATGGCAACGTTGAAAATCTGCAGTAAAAATATTCGTGAAGTCATGAGCATGCATAGAAACTGTGCAACACACTTCTGTAACCCAGTTATTTTTGGGATATTTTTTTAGCCACATTTTTAACATAGGCATTTTGGGATCTCCCTTCATGAACAGTGGCACTGTGATTTTGTTAATTTGTCCCAAACATTAATTTCCCATAGTGACCACGCCATTGTGCGCCGCAGGTGCGAAAACACATTTAGGGCAGGATATAAAAAATGACAGTTGTACTGTTCATATGGAGGTGAGACAAAATGCCAGTGTTGAAAATCTGTGATGAAAATGTTGCAAATTTTTGAAGTTACAAGGGAGCGTGAAAACTGCGCAACGCACACTTGTAACACACTCATTTTATGGAATTTCATCACCAGATTTTCAACATAGGCATTTTAGGATCTCTGCTCATGAACAGTGTCACCATCATTTCCTCAAACTGTCCCAAAAACTGATTTCACTCATGCGACCGCGCTATTCTGCGCCGGACGTGTGAAAACACATTATGGCCAGGATATGTAAAATGACAGCTGTACTGTTCATAAGGAGGTGTGCAAAAAAGGCCAAATTTTGAAAATCAGTAGTAGCAGTAGTTCATAGACCCTGGTATCGGCCTATAATATGGCTGTGACGGCGGCTGTGGATTCTATTGCTCCTGCCTGTGTGCGCCCCCTATCCCTTCACCCCAAGTCCCCCTGGTTTGATGGGACATTGGGGGAGATGTGGAGACAGGGGCGAAGGTTAGAGCAGTGCTGGCACAGGTCCGACCTTGAAACCGACCACCTTAGATTGATGGACCATTTATTCTGTCTATCAATCTGCAATCACCCATAAGAAGGCAGAATTCCTGTCCAGGGAGATTGCAGTTGCTCGGAATTGACCGGCTCAGTTTTTTTAAACTATAGACAGACTGTGCAACCCAGCCTGTCTGCAAGTTCGAAAAGCTTTTTCGCAATTAGAGTGCGAAGAGCTTGCTCATTTCTTTGCAACTAAGGTGGCTGACCAACAATCTCTAGGGGGGACGCTGTTGGACAGTGTGAGTTCACAGTACCTCAATTTTCTTGGAGTTCCTTCAGTCGATCTGATTTCATGAATGTCATGAGGATTATCCATAGTGCGCACCCTACAAGCTGTAGTTTGGACCCTGGACCGACCTTCCCTAATTCTGGGTTGTACTGATATCATCGGTTCAGTCCTTGTGTGAACAGTCTGGTGCTCCTTGGAGTCAGGTGAGTTCCTTAGCTCCCTGAAAGAGCTGGTGGTGACACCTCTCTTGAAGAAAGCTACCTTGGACCCAGACTGTTTCACAAACTAGAGACCTATCTCAAACCTACCCTTTATTGGGAAGGTGATTGAGAAGGTAGTGGCAGCCCAATTGGAGGACCATTTAACCCTCCATGACATCTACAAATCCTTCCAATCTGGTTTTCGTAAAAGACATAGCACCGAGACTGCGCTGGCTCAGGTGCTTAATGATCTTCTGAGGGCGAGAGATCAGAAGAGATGCTCCATCTTGGTTCTCCTTGATCTCTCATCAGCCTTTGACACTGTGGATCACTTGGTGTTGATAGCACGCTTGAGGCAGATTTGTGGAATATCGGGAACCGTCCTTCGATGGTTCACCCCATATAATCACAGAGCTGTGTCTGTGTTTTTTTCTTCAAGCCCAACTCCTTTGTTGTGTGGGGTGCCTCAGGGTTCAGTGCTGTCTCCCATGTTATTAGCGGTGTATATGCTGCCCCTCGGAGACATTATAAGATGGTATGAGCTGAGGTTTCACTGCTACACAGATGATACCCAGCTATACCTGTCTTTTGCACCCGACCAGGATGGAGCTCTCTCGGTGTTTAACAACTGTCTGAAAGAAATCCAGGACTGGATGGATTCTAGTTGGCTGAAGTTGAACTCAAAAAAGACAGAGGTTTTGGTTGTGGACTCGGGTCGTTAGATAGAGGAGTTGTCTGTTGGTACACCCTCAGGAATTTTTCTTGGCGGCGTTTCACTCCCGACCTCTGAACAGGTGAGTAACCTGGGGGTTATCTTGGATGACAGGCTGACACTGCAGTCACAAGTGTCAGCAGTCATCAAGACTTTTACCATCTTAGGAATATCGCCAGAGTTAGGCACCTTGTTCCGTCTGACGCACTGCCAACACCTTTATGTCCTCGCGTCTGGACTACTGCAACTCCCTGTACTTCGGGTTTTCTGGGGTTGAAATCCACCGCCTACAGCTAGTGCAGAATGCAGCAGCCCGGGTTCTGACTGGGACAAGAAGGTCCTGTCATATTACCCCAGTGCTGCGCGAACTGCAGTGGCTACCTATACGGTGGTGGATCGCCGTTAAAGTCAGTTTACTGACTTTCAAAGCCCTTCATTGTCAGGGTCCGGCCGATCTGAAAGAACTTCTGGTCCCCACTGCCCCGGCCGATCACTCCATTCGGCCGACAAGGGGTTGCTAGAGATTCCAAGAGTGAGTCCTAAATCATCAGGTTGTAGAGCATTTTCTTATGCTGCGCCCACTCTTTGGAATTCTCTACCCCGCCGGTTATGGGAGTGTAACACTGTGGAGGAATTTAAGAGGGATTTGAAAACCTACATTTGGCAAATGGCCTTCTTGGAAAACTGATTGTATTGAAGTTGTTGATCATGTTTGCTTTTTATCTGTGTCTAATATTGGATTTTAATGTTTGATTTGTACTGTTTTAATTTGTACAGCGCCTTGAAAAATGAAAAGCGCTTTATAAATTAGTAACCTTGTAACTTTACTGTATTGTAATTTCTGTAATCTTGTTGTATGGTTGTATTGTAATAGTGTACTCTCCCGGGTCGTGCCTGAAAATAGGCAGAGTTGTTTGCCTAGTGCACCTACCTGGTTACCAAAACCTAATAAATAAAATAAAATGTATTATTATTATATAAAATAGTACAAATTCACAAAGTTAAGAGCGTGCGTGGAAAATGCGCAACGCATGCTCATAAAAGAGCCATGTTTTGGAATTTTTTCACCAAATTTGCAACATAGGCTTTTTGAGAGCCTCCCTCATGAACAGTGGCACTGTTGTTTTGTTAATCAATCCCGAAAGGTGATTTCGTGCAGTGACCGCAAAATCACCTTTCAGGACCAAATAATGCCATGACAGTGACTGAATTCATGAGGAGGGGTGCCAATAACCCCATGTTTAAAATTCCCCAAAATGCTCGAGATATGCACCAAAGTTGAAAAACCCCTATTTATGCCATTATACAGCTTATCGGCATTTCTTCAGTTCGTGGTCGGCTTTGAAGAGTGCAGACGTGTTCCTGGTCCACCGAAGATTGTTGCTTGGACTTCAGAGGTAATAGGGGTGACGGTGTGTGTGGGGAGGCAGGTGCTGCAGTGGGTAGGGCGGTTGTTGGAGGGGGCAGGAGACCACGAGGGACCGCTTTTCTTTTACAGGGTAAACAATTAAAAAAGGGAACATCGCAGTATGGTTTTTGTTTTCAGAGGATTTGGCACACTAGGTGGGCTCCCAGCATGCCACCCTAAGTGTTTTGGGGGTGATGTAGCCAACGGGGGATTGTGCACCCCCGTTGGCACATACTGAAGGGGGCACAAGAGTTGAGGGGGATTGGGCACCCCCCTCTGCACACAACAAAAGCGGGGGGAGACATTATGCCAATTGGGAGTGGGCTCCCCCATCGGCAAAATAAATGGGGAAGGGGGATAAAAGCCGATGGGGATTGGGCCCCCGGTCAGTAAAGAAAGGCTTTTTGGGGTGAGGGGTGCATGATGCCAAGGAGGATTGGGCACCCCCTCGGCACCCAGTGGAAATGGGAGGGGAGACATTATGCCAATGAGGAGAGGGCTCCCCCGTCAGCATTGTGACAGGCGGCGGCAGTCACTGCCACCATGTTGCTTGCACATCAGGAGGCATGTGTGGTCCCGCTGAATGAGAGCTTCACTCTTATTGCAGCGGACCTTTTCTTAGATCTGGTGGCCATGTTAGGGATGCATGATGTCAGCGCCTGCTGCTAGCTTATTCAGGAATGAGGGACGCACCTACTGATGCGTGCCCTGCATTCACTCAACAGTGACGATGTGACAGAAATGGGAAGGAAAGAGTTAATGGTTTGGATTCTGTAGGTGCCTTATTTTTTTAGCAGTTTGAAAAAAATACACTCAGGCTAAAATCCTCTGTCCAGCAGCATCCAGCTTGTGGAATTCATAGCTGCTAGATAACAGCTGGGTCATAAATCTCGAGTGGACATCTCCATACACACACACACCTGCAGACACGTACACAGGGCAGTTTGAATGGATTGGATCATTCAAATATAAACTTAAGGTGAAAAGGGAATATAATTGGTCACTGATGGTGTTCACTCTTATTGGGACAATTAAATACATACATGTTAGTTGGTTGGTGCATTCAAAGGGAGAATAGGAATGACTTATTCTCCACAGAGTATATAACCTTCTGAAAGACAGAGAAGGCTCTCTTGCTTTGGGAAGCTGGAAGGGGAAACATAAGTTTGGAGCCTACCTTGTAGCAATGTCCGTGGAAGCTGGCAGTTAGAATAGGGTCCAGTGTCTCTTGTAAGGACAGGAAAGGGTAAGCTTAGTGCTAGCATATTTCAGTAATAGCCTTCTTCTTTTGCCATCTGTTATTTAAAAACATTTGTTTACTTTTCCTGTATGAGTGTTAGTCTCTCGTGTTGTTAATATATATCCTGTAAATGCTCAGTGCACTTTCTGTTAAGCATAAAAAGCTATTTATTTGCTCAACAGTCGTGACTGTGATGTCATTTTTCTAAGGTAATATTTGGTTTCCACTGGCTGAGGTAAACTCTGTGTGGCATCCACCACCCGAGAGAGACACACTACCAGACTTTAACTTGTGCAATTTCACGTTTGATTATTCAAGTTTGTGAACTTGAAGGTTGGCACTGGACGAATCCAGCTGGTGGCAGCAAATACTAGAGGACAGACACCTCTCTAAAAGCTGTTTCAGCCCAGAGGGAGAGGTGGGTTGTCACAGATGGCACCTCCAAATCTGCTACTACTGCAAGATGTTGGCTGGCACGCAAGCGTGAGCCAACATAAAAATGCAAGGTAATGCACCTAGGGAAAAACAGCCCCTATATGGAGTACTGGACAGGAGGTGAGAGATTTAGCACTACAGCAGAGGAACGAGATCTGGGAGCTGTCATAATCAAGTCAGTGCAACAAGGCCTCTAGCAAGGCTAACAGGATGCTGGGATGTACTGGGAGGGGTATTGATATCAGAAGAAAAGAGGTAATACTTCCCCATTATAGATCCCTGGTGAGACCTCACCTGGAGTACAGTGCCCAGTTCTGGAGTCCTCAGCTTAGAAAAAATAAGGATAGGTTTGAGACAGTGTGGCACAGAGTAATAAAAATTATTCAGGGCCAGCAGGGTAGATCATATAAGGAGTGCCTCAAGGCACTAAATATGCAATCACTAGAGACCAGAAGGGAGAGGGGGGAGATATGATAGAGACCATCAAGTTCCTTACAGGAATTAACAAACTGAACTGTGGGGAACTATTTAGCCTGAATGGCAACTCATGGTCATGTAGACATGAGTGGAAATTATTACTATTTTTTTTTTAACCAGGAGAAACACACTAAGCTGAAACTTGTTTTACAGGTGCGACCTGGGAGCACAAGGAAGTTAAGTGACTTAGGGTCACACAGTATGCTACTGGGGACTGTAGGATTCAAACCCATGTCTCCAGGTTTGCAGCTCAAAGCTATACTGCCTCCAAGATACATCTCCAAGATGGCAGCCACGCTGGGCTGGTCTCTGGCGGTAGCTTAGTTCTGTTTGAATTTTATTTTATTTAGCTTGTTTTATGCGCTACGTTTATGCGCTACGTTTTTACCCCGCTTTTTATTTATCTGTTTTTATATGCATTCGGTTGTGTTTTTAATTTTTGCACATTAGGGCACGGTTTGCTTTTGTCCGGTTGTCGGGTGTGGAGCGGTGAACTTAGTGCTGTCCTGCTGGTTCCAGCTTTTCCCCGGACTGTGGCCTGAGGAGTCGAGGAGTCATGGAAACCTCGGTTGGCGTGTTGGGGGAGTGCCCAGTGGATTTTTTCTTGTGGCGGCCCCTGGGACTGTCTTTTACTACCCTTGACGTGGATGTGTGTGGAACTGTGGACTGCCGGCTTGCAGTTGAGGTTCTCGGTTCCCGTAATCCTTGGACAGCCAGTTCGTGGGCAAGGAAAGTTGGACTATTGTCTGTACAGGTTTGGAGACTGTTTGGGCTACCATTTTCACGGCAGTTCCTGGGGTGGTCTCGCTTCATTTGGCTCTGGGGAGTTTGTTGCTCAAGTGCCGGTTGAGTCCTGCCAGTAGTTTTTGGGAGCTGGTGGTGTATGTATCCTGGGGACTGTGGCACTAGAAGAGCGCGAAGATCGAGTTCCTAGTGATCCCAGAACTTGCATGAATTCATATGACTTACATTGTTTTTTGGTCTTCTTTTGCTCGCTGGGAGGTCTTCTGTGATTGTGTGGACTGCTTCTGATTGGGACTGAAGAGTGTGTGGCCAGACACAGGAGTACGTGTCTACCCGGGAGGCTGGGCTCAGGCGAGCTGGGGAGTCAGTGGTTGGGACCCAGGTTTCTCCCAGGCCCCTTGCTGGCTAGCCGGAGTGCAGGCATAGATAAGGGGTTGAGGTGGTGGACCTGATTCTTCTGGTGGTTGGGCTGCTCCAGAGAGTCCTTATAGTAACCAGCATTTTGGACTCAGACTGCTACCGAAGCCTTATATTTTTTAAGAAGAACTTGGGGTTGTTCTTTCCATTGGAACCTGTTTTCCAGGACAAAATTTGTTATATTGTACTCTAAGCAGTGAGAGTGCCCGGCTTTTGAGGGCATCCAGGCAGTGAGAGTTCCTGGCTGCTCACAAATTTGTACTGTTTATTTAGTTTATGTGGGAAAATTTATTTTATTTTTTAATTTCCATGCAGTGAGAGTGCTCAGTGGGCTGGGCATGCAAGTAGTGTGAGGACTTGTGTGCCTAGCTGATTTATGTTGTTTTGATTATTTTATGTGGGATGTTTTGTGTATTTTTATTTATCTGTTTTGATATCCTTTATTCTAAATTGTGATTTTTATTTTATTTTTTGTTTTAGAAATGGGAATACCTTGTGTGAGGAGGGATACCTATTTCTATTATGTGGATGTAGTTTTGTTTCTTTTTCTTTCCTGAAAGCAGGTTCAAATGATGATTTAATTTGAGTTAATTGGATTTGAGTTAATTGATTTTTGTTTGCTTTTGTTTCGTTTTTTGTTTTAGTTATTTTAATTATTTGGATTTGGATTTGGTTTTTATATTAGTCACTACAGCTAGAGTAGAAGCCTATTGATTTTTTTTTGCACCATGTTGGAGGATTGGGATATGTATCACTGTCCCACCCCCCAGGTCATGCGCTATTCATCCCCCGCTCGCCATGCCTTCCACCCCTTTTTTCCCCCACCGTTGCTTTTTTCCATCTATCAACGCTGTTGGGCTTTGGGAATTGCCCGCAGGAGGATGTGGTGGGGCAAAGGGTGTGAACAGTGGAGGGTGAATGAGAAGGGCATTCACATCAGGGTGGTTAAGCCCAGAAGATGTCCTGGGGTAAAATGGAGTCTAGAACGTGGGCCTCCTTGTCTGGTCTCCATACCCAAGGGCACCACCACCACCTTAAATGGTGGGCAGGTGGCTGGGGCATCCCTGGAGTTCTGTCCAACCCGGGCGGTGTTATGCAATGCCAGATCTGTGTGAACAAGACTGCTATTGTTGCAGACTTGGTGGGTACAGCGGATATGGCTTGCATCACTGAAACCTGGCTGGATGGTAATGCTGGCCCAGTACTCGAGGCAGCAGTTCCAGCTGGGTATTCGATGATACACCGTCTGAGATTGGATCACGGGGAGGGGGGGGTTGCGGTCTGTTTTAGGACTGAATTGTATCTCATTAGTGTTCCAGTTGAGGAGACCAGATCATTCGAATGTGTCATAGTGGCACGTGGAGGCTATAGGCTGGCTCTCGTCTATTGTCCACGCGGAGATGAGAAGCTATTCCTTAAGGAAGTGGCGGACTTCGTGGTCGACCTGGTGTTTGAGTCACCCAGGCTGATGGTACTGGGTGACTTTAATGCCTGGATCGACGACAAACTCTCGCAATTTGGACAGCACTTCCTCCAATTGATGGATTCATTGGGCCTCTCACAGGTGGTTACCTCTGCCACTCATAAACATGGCCATTCCCTTGACCTGGTCTTCCTCCTGGGGATGGAAGCCTCCGACATGGGGGTGGAACCCGTCAGATGGTCTTACCATTACACTGTGAGATTCAATTTTTGCACCCCTCTGCGTAGGCCAGCCCCTGTGGAGATGGTCAAGTACCGCCCTTTACAGGATGTGACTCCCAATGGTCTAACTGTGGTGCTTGATCTATCAGAATTTCCAGTGGCGAGCTTGGATCCAGAGGTTTTGGTTCTGGCTTATAATAAGGCCATTACCTCTGCTCTGGACTCCATTGCTCCAATCCGTGTGTGTCCTCTCTCCCTTCGCCCTCGGTTGCCATGGTTTGACGGGGACTTGAGGGAGATGCGGCGACTAGGATGCAGGTTAGATAGGTGCTGGTGGAAATCCAGCTTAGAGGCCAACCATCTTAGATTGCTAGAGCACTACCAGCTCTATCAGTCAGCAATTGCCCATAAGAAGGCAGTATTTCTGTCCGGGGAAATTGCTGCTGCTCAGAACCGACCGGCCCAGCTCTTTAGAACCGTAGACAGGCTGTGCAACCCAGCCTGTCTACAGGTTCGTAGAGCCTTTTCACAATTGCAGTGAGAGGAGCTTGTTTGGTTCTTCACAGATAAGGTGGACATCATCAGGGTGGAGACCTGCGCAGCGCTGTCTATGGGAACTACCGTGGACCAGCCCCTGGTCACTATCCCTCTTTTTTCCTGGAGTTCCTTCAAAAGGTCGGAAATCGTGGATGTTATGAGGATTGTCCAGGGTATGAGCACTACATGCTGTAGTTTAGACCCGGGTCCTATAGCCCTGATAATGGGCTGTGAGGAGGTTATCATCCCAGTTCTGATGCAGATAGTCTGGTGCTCACTTGACTCTGGTGAGTACCGCTGCTCCCTGAAGGAGGCAGTGGTGACACCAGTGTTGAAGAAGGCTTCTTTGGACCCAGACTCTCTCACTAACTATAGGCCTAACTCTAACCTTCCCTTTGTGGGGAAGGTAATTGAGAAAGTAGTGGCTGCTCAATTGGACAACCATTTGACCATCCATAGCATCTATGACCCTCTTCAATCTGGTTTTTGAAAGAGGCACAGCACCGAGACTGCACTGGTTCGGGTGCTCAATGATCTCCTGATGGCGAGAGACCAGAAAAAATGGTCCATTTTGGTTCTGCTTGATCTGTCATCAGCATTTGACACCGTGAACCATGGGGTGCTGCTTGAGCACCTGAGATGCATCTGTGGGCTTTCAGGTTTGGTTCACAGATGGTTTACTTCTTTCCTCACAGATAGAACTCAGAGGGTGGTGTCAGGGGTGTTCTCCTCCAATCCTACCTCTCTGTCCTGTGGGGTGCCTCAGGGTTCAGTGCTGTCTCCCATGTTGTTTGCGTTGTACATGCTACCCCTTGGAGACATTGTAAGACAGTATGGGCTGGAGTTTCATTGTTAAGCTGATGATACTCAGCTCTACCTGTCTTTTGCACCAGACCAGAATGGAGCACTCTCGGTGTTTAATAACTGTCTTGGTGAGATCCAAGGTTGGATGAGGTCCAGCTGGCTGAAGTTGAATTCTGGGAAGACGGAGGTGATGGTTATGGATCCTGGTCGCCGGATAGGGTGGTGGGGAGCAAATCATCCCACAGGTTTATTCCTTGGGGATGTTGAGCTCCCTATCTCTGAACAGGTGCACGACCTAGGGGTAATTCTTTACAACCGGCTGACATTACGTTCTCAGGTGTCGGCTGTCATTAAGCTATCCTTTTACCATCTGAGGAACATCGCTAGGACCAAGCACCTTGTTCCGTCCGGGGGACTTGCCTACATTGATCCACGCCTTTGTGACCTCGTGTTTGGATTACTGCAACTCCCTTTACTTTGGGCTTCCAGGGGTTGATATCCGCCGCTTACAGCTGGTGCAGAACTCCACAGCCCGGGTTGTTGATGGGGATTCCTCGTTCTTCCCATATTACACCAGTGTTGCGGGAACTGCACTGGCTGCCGGTTCAGTGGTGGATCACCTTTAAAGTCAGTTTACTGACTTATAAAGCCCTACACGGACTGGGCCCTGACTACTTGAAAAAGCTTCTGGTTCCTTACCTCCCGGAGCGACCGCTCCGCTCGGCCAGCGAGGGGCTGCTGGAGATTCCGAGGGTGGTTTTAAAATCTTCTGGGGCCCGGGCTTTTATGTTCATGGCACCGACCCTCTGGAATTCTCTACCCCGTTGGATTAGGGAGTGCAGAACTGTGGGGGGCTTTAAACAAGCATTGAAGACTTATTTATGGAATAAGGCACATGGGGATGGTGTCAACATGGATTGACTGAACTTGTTTTAGCAATTTTATCATGATGTCTTATTGTGAAATTATTCTAATTATGTACTGCGCCTTGATTTTGAAAGGCGCATTATAAATAAAGATTATTATTATTATTATTAAGTTCAGGAGGAACATGAGGAAGTATTATTTTACAGAAAGGGTGGTGGAACCATGGAACAGTCTGTCAGTCTAGGTGGTGGGTGTGAAAACAGACAGTGGATTTAAGCAGGGCTAGGATAGAATGAAGGGAACAGTGGTTCCTCAGGGTGACAGGACTAAGGAGGAGAATGGGGAGAGGACGGGAAGGGTTAGTACCCTGGAGGAACAGTAGGTTTTAGGAATTAAAGGGAACTTCTGCAGACTGGATGTATTTGTGGTCTTTTTTTGCCGTCATTATCTGTTTCTATGGCTTGTGAGCTCCTGTTTGTACAGAAGGTGGCACACATTCAAAATGGGTTCCACTGCCTGCAACAAAAACTGAATGCAAATTGATATTTCCTTTTGTACAGAAGGGGCCACACTTTCAAAAGAGTTGCTGTAACCAAAATTAAATGTGACTGTACCACCTTCTGTGCACAAAGGATAGTGTGTCTAGTTCTTGAGACCACATCTCTAGAAGGACATGGACAGAGTGGAGGCAGTCCAGAGGAGGGTAACTAAAATAATGCAGGGTCTACATCAGAAGCCCTATAAGGAGAGACTAAAGGATGTAAATATGCACTGGAAGAGACGAGGGAGAGGGGGATATGATTGAGATCTTTAAATACCTCATGGGGGTAAATGAGGTACCAGAGGGTAGTATTTTTCAGTAAAGAAGTGCTCAAGGACAATGGGGGCATGATAAGAAGCTGAGGGGGTAGATTTAGGAGAGATCTGCGGAATTACTTCACAGAAAGAGTGGTGGATTCCTGGAACAGTCTTCCATCTGAGATGGTGTGGGCAAAAAGCATGGTAGGGTTCAAGAATGCATAGAACTGGCATAAGGGAATCTTAGGGAAAGGAGAGGGGTTAATGGGCCATAGATCATGTAGGAATCACGGTGATATTATAGGCAGGGAAATTAATTTATTGAAATTTGGTGCCTAGGAAAGGCATACTGAGCTAAAGCTCATTTATACAGTGCTGAAATGGGGGGGGGTTGGGAGTACTGTAGGGAGGAGGAGATGAGGGGGAAGAGACTCGAGGGAGGGATCTGGTGGAATAAATGGTGTCGCTTAGTGGCGTGATTGGGCAGGGATCTGCACCACGTGGCTGCAACTAGCAAACTGCCCTACTGCAGAGCAGCCTTTACAAGTTATTAAAGTGCATTCTTTTGTCCATAGGTAATCAGAGGGGGGAAGCAGAGCAGCCACCATGCTGCAACACAAGGCATAGTAAGTGACTTTCAGTGGGGTTGTGGGCTTTTCTGTTGCACCTTGCCTTTTAACTGTGTACAGCACTAAAATGTGAGGGTTGTTGGGAGTACTGTCAGGAGGGGGTGGAGGGAGGCAGAGACTCGAGGGAGGGTTCTTGGTGGGCTACACAGTGGTGTTCAGCAGTGTTGTTGGGCAGGGAGCACCATGTGACTGCAGCCTGTGAACCACATGACTACAGCTTACTACTTGCTTCATATCGGGCTGAGTCACCCCAAAGTATGAGTGATCCCAAAGTGTGAGGACTGCAAAGAAGGAGGACAGCACCTGCAAGGAAATAGAAACATAGACTTTGACGGCAGATAAGGACCACTTGGCCCACCCAGTCTGCCCATTTTCCTACCTATTGGATAAGCTACAGAGCCGAGTTAACCAATAGCCTACTTCCTCATACCCCCCCACTATAAATTGCCTTATGTCTGTCCCATGCATTCTTGAATTCCCCCACTGTTTCTGACCCCTTGACCTCCTCAGGAAGGCCATTCCATGCACCCACCACCCTCTCTGTGAAAAAATACTTCCTCACATTGCCCCTGAGCCATCTCCTCTCTATCTTCAAACTGCGCTCCCTTGTTCTTGTGTAACCCCCTTGCAAATGGGGGTTCCTAGAAATGCCAGTCTGGGTTTACCTTAGCCCGGTTTGTTCTGTCCTTCTCCCGCTGTCTCTCGGGCTTCTCCTGACTTGGCTTCTAATTTTTCTGGCTTCCCATGTCCTGTTTGCCCTAGTGTGTGCCCCAGCTTGCAGTCAAATGAAAATTCAGCCCCTCGGGGCTTAAACTGCTGACCGCAAGCTCCCGCTGCAAAAGTGCTGCCTTCAGGGCAGCGGAAGTCATGTTGGCATGCAAAGCACCTTTGATGTGGAGATGCTTGTTTTGCGGTCGCCTCGGGGACTGTGCCGTGGGTCCTGGGATCCCTTCCACCTATATGGGACCCAGTGACCATGGACAGCCTGCTGGGGGACCGCTCAGATGGGAATTAAAGGAGTTCTGACTGGGGCTCATTTGAGTATGCCTGTGCAGGGCCCCGGTCATCTGAATAATGCATAACAGTGTATCTGGCTGCCTCCAGGGTAGCTATGTTCAGCTCCAGCCGAAAAGTAAAGAATTTAAATGTTTTACATAGTGGAACTGTTGCTGCTTGTTGGGAATATACTGGGCATGAGGGGAAAAGTGTTTAAAGTTAAAATGAGTACTGTTTCCCTGGCAATTCCAGTATCTGGGACTCTGTGTGTCAGCCTGTCAGCTGCTGCAAGGGGAACTTGCATAAGCGCAGTAGCGACAGGAAAAGTAAAAGAGCCATGTTTTTCATTTGTGCAGCGACTGCAAGTACAGTCTTTAAGCTATAGAACTGTGGGGCATTTGAGGCAAATCAATACTTCTTTCTGGCTGCACCAGAACATTATTCAGGACTGTATCTAATCTGCTATAAGAGACAGTGGGTTAAGCAGCCATTGCCAGCAGTACAGTCAATTGGAATTGCAGTAATAGAAAGGCAGGACTTGTGGGACATTCACTGCATCTCATGGGTAAGCACCCAAGTGTTTATGGGGGCTTATAAGGACATTATTTTAGGCACAAATTCCACAATCCAATTGTGCCTCAAGTGTTCTGATTGACAAGTCCTTCAGCAACTTGGAGACATGTCACCCCATCCCTGCTACCAATCAGTAGTTGAGCTAGGAGCTCTATAAAGAGACAATGTTGCCAGTTTGTCTGGAGATTCAGAGATGCAGAGCTGAGCGAGAGAGCAGCAGAGCAGGCTCCAGCCTGCAGGGAGCCCCCCATGGGGGAGGGGCTCAGGCTCCAGCCATGCCATCAGGCCTGGGCCACTTAATTCAAGCCCTTTCAGTCTTCAGAGGGCATTTGTTAGTTTCTTCAGTTAACAGTTAACTAGTTACAATAATTGGGCTTTCTGCAACCGCTAGTCTGGAGGTTGCCAGTACTGTCCTCCAGAGGCTAGCCTTCCCTTCCACGTCGGGGAAAGATGTGGACCAAAGAATCAGATGTCCAGCAGCCATGAGAGCGCTGACCAAACCAGATGACATCATGCAGTGGTGAGAGCACTGACCAAGTACCTCAGCAGTGAGAGAGCTGAAGAAGTCTTCAGGATGCCTTCGATTGCGGATGAGACCCGTGGAGGACCTGAGTGAGTACCCTCCTACCCCCAGGTGCGAGGGAGAAGCTAAGCAAGTAATCATGGGGGCTGCATGCCCCATTAAGAAAAGTATGCTGTTAAGTGTGAAGTATTGAATTCATCAGTCTGGGCTACTAACCCCATAAGAGACTGCCTAGTTCAAGTAATGGATGCATCTTGTTTGTGGCCCAAATGGCTAAGTTGCAGGTGCAGCAAGATGCTGGGCTTAGTGAATCATATAAATGTGTAGCTGTCGGTTAGAGTCCTCCCCTCGTGGAGTTGTCTGCCAAGACACGCTTGCCGCTTCATGAGACAGGAGGCCCTAGACCATATTAATGTCTAAGATACCTTAAAGAGAATGTATCTGTGTCTGCACAGAATTTCGTCTAAGAGCGCTTGATATAAGTGTTAAATGGCTAGATGTGCTGGATAGGACTCCGCTTGTGGATAATGTTCTTGGTATATAGAATGTACTGGATGTGACTGCCTATGACTAAAGTATGGGATGCTTGATAAAAGTGTCATTGCCAACTTACTCTGGATGGATGCCTTTTGGTATAAAGTACTGGATGTGACCGTGTTTAAACTTCATTTAGGATGCTTGACAGAAGCATCACTCTCACTGCTTTGAATGGGACTTTCAAATATTGTGCTGAATGTTTTGGGTGTAAGATCCACATAGTTTGTTCTGGAATGTTCAGAAGTCTGCGAGTGCTGGGCAATCCCTGATTTGTCTGCAAGTGCAGGGCAATCCCTGCTTTGTCTGCTAAAGTGCAGGGCAATCCCTGCTATGGTTGTAAATAGTAATTTGCTGCTTTACAAAAATTTGGTTCCAAGTTGTCCCCACCCTCAAATTAATAGCAGGCCACCTCGACCAGCTGCAGCTCCATCAGGCCTGCAACATCTTGGACTGTGGTATCTGTTTAACCAGTATGGTAAGTGATTGCAGGCTTTCTGCTGTATCTGGGACTGGTACCAGTGCAGGTATTAATAATTATGTTTAACATCTGATTTATCAGCAGCTAGATAGCCAGAGCTCAGGATGTCTTAAGTTGAATGGTAAAATGTGATTTATGTCTGCCTGTTAATATGTAGCCACCCAGATGGAGGGTTCACCAGCAAAATCCAAAATGATCGCTGTACATGTGTAAATATGGTAAGATATCCTCTACTCCTCCTGTTTCCCTTTCCTAGCTCCTTTATTTCCCCCCAGAATAAATATCTTGTTGTTGTTGTTTGAAATCCTGTGTGAGCATATTATTAGAGAGAGCCTTTAATTCAGAATGTTGAAATGTGGGGAGCTGTGTCTTGGGGCATGTCTGGGGAGGGTAACTGGTCATCGTGGGTGGTGTAGCAGCTCAGGGGGCTATACCCAGCACCATCTCACCCACGTAAAGCACCTTGAGTGGAGGCACTGTGCAAAGGTTTTAAAAAATTTTATTAGCTAGCGAACCCAAACCCCTTAGCCTATGTCCAGGGTTGTAGGCAGTGGTGTAACACTGGGGCTTGGCGCCGCCCAGGGGTTACACTTGCACATCTCTTTTTCTGAAAGATGCTACCCCTCTTGCACTTGGTTGATTCCCTTGAGGTACTTGAAAGTTTCTATCATGAGCCCCCTCTCCCTTATTTCCTTGAGGGTATACATATTAAGCTTCTTTAGTCTCTCTTCGTATGGTTTCTGGTACAGACCCTGCCCCATTTTAGTTGCCTTCCTCTGGACTGCCTCCATCCTGTCTATATCCTTGTGGAGATGGGGTCTCCAGAACTGTATGCAGTACTCCAGATGGGTCTCACCAACTGTCTGTACAGAGGGATGACAACTTCCTGTTTTCTACTGGTGATGATTCTCCCTATGCATCCTAGTATCCCCCCAGCCCCCCTTACTGACTTCTCACATTGCCTTCCTACCTTGAGGTTGTCTGATATGACGTACCCCAGGTCCCTTTCCATTTTGTCGTTGTTAGTAACTCCCCCCATTGTGTACTCTTCCCATGAGTTTTTGTCTCCCAGGTGCATTAATTTGCACTTATTTGCATTGAATCTAAGCTGCCATACTTTTCACCTTTCCCCCAACCTTGCCAAGTCCCATCTCATCCTTTCCAGACCCCTTGTGCATCAACCCTGTTGCAGATCTTTGTGTCATCTGCAAAGAGGCATACTGTTCCTTCCAGTCCCTCTGAATGTCACTTATAAAGACATTAAAGAGAACTGACCCCAGAACTGAACCCTGCGGTACCCTGGTAGTAACCCCCAATGTCTTTGCAGTGGACTCCATTTAATATTACCCTCTGTGTCCTGTCGTCCAGTAAAATTGGCAGTTCTGCAGGGAACTCAGCTGATGCGGGCAAGTAGGCAGGGTGGAAGGTAGGGTACCAGGTATGCATGGAGGAGGTGCTGGTTCAGCACACTGGGACAACTAGGAATGGAGGTTACCCAGCGAAAGGCCACAACACTTTATCTAGGGCTGGCCTCACTAGAGGCTCCAACATAAGGGTATTCAGTAAAAGGCCACAACACTGTATCTAGGCTATATCTTACTGAAGAGTTCAGGGTGAGGGTATTCAGCAAATGACCACAATACTGTATCAAGGGTAGGCCTTTGTGGAGGGCCCAGGATAAAAGTATCCAGCAAATGGTCTCAACACACTATCTGGGGTAAGCTTCACTAGAGGGTCTAAAGTAAGGATAACAGCAAACAGCCACAATACACTATCTACGATAGGCCTCACTAGAGAGTTCAGAATAAGGATATCCAGCAAACCACCACAAAACCTTATTTGGGATAGGTCAGCCTGGTAAATCTAAAGAAGGAGAATTATAGAAGTTTGGACAGAAGCCATAAACCGTAATTTATGGGCAGCAGGGAAGATTTATTTAATTATTTTTTAGCAATATTTCTGTTTACAGAAGTGATAGTCATACCAACCAAAGATCCACATGGAACTGTACTTGAATTAACAGTGATGTAAAAAACTGTGTTTTAGATCCAAGGCCGCCTGTTCTCTGCAGCACTATAGACGTAACTTCTGCAGCAGGGACTCTGAACTTCTGCGGCACTGTTAGGTCAGGTTCTGCAGAAAGGTTTAAACTTCTGCAGCACTTTTATATATAAATAATACAAAGTATATATAAATAAGTTGCAAAAACTTCATTAATGCTCCAGTTTGGGTCAAAGCGACAAAAGTTGGAAATGAGGCATTAGGGTTTCCAACACCCCACCTCCCAACCAGGCAGGAGAACAGGAGGCCTTGCTTCTCGCTCAATGCTCACCCCATTCCATCTGTAAATAAGGCCAGCTGTGTAGAATTTATGAGAATGGGGTGAGCATCAGGTTTGAGAAGCCCAAGGCACATCCCACACCCGCTCTCCTGCCTGGTTTGGGAGAGTGGAGTGTTAGGGAGACCCTAATGCTTTTCCCAACTTTCGTTGCTTTGACCCTAACTGGAGCATTAACAAAGTTTTTTGCAACTTATTTCCTTATCTTTTGAGATAGTATAATATTATCCTTATTTTACTTTGGGGTTCGCAATGTCCTTTGGACCCTGCGCTCCCATTCCTCTGCAGATGCTTATATGTATGTAGCTCTGGAAGCACAGGGCCCTGCCCCTCCATTTATAGGATGAGAGTGATCAAACAGCGTTGGTCAGCATAGCTATCTTATTACCCCACCTCATGTACCCAGTACAGAAAATTTTTGAATCCCTGGCAAAACATAATTCTGTGCAACTGCAATGCCATTCTGTCCACAGGTGCGAAAACACATTTTGGCCAGGATCTGAAAAATGACAGCTGTGACATACGTGAGGTGGGGTAATAAGAAGGCTATGTTGAAAATCTGAGATGAAAATGTTTAACATTTCCGAGGTTACAAGTTGTCATAGTGAAATTGAACTGAATGGTCATAACTTTGGCATTCTTTTATATTTTGACCTCAAATTTTCATCATAGTCTTATCACCCCACCTCATAAACCCATTAGGTGGAAATTTTCGAATCGGTACCAAAACACCATTCCGTGCCACAGGTGCGAAAACACATTTTGGGCAGGATGTGAAAAATAAAAACTGTGCTGTTCATCAGGTGGTGTGAAAAAATGGTTATGTTGAAAATGTGGACTCAAAATATTGAAAATTACCAAAGTTATGAGCTTGCATAGAAAAATTTCAATGAACGAGCTCAACGCAGCCATTTTTAGGACTTTTTTGACCAAATTTTCAACATGGTCTTTTTGGGAACCAACCTCATGAACACTGGTGGTTAAATTTCATTATTTGGTCCCAAAAGGTGATTTCATGCATCAGCCACAAAAATCACAGTCCTGGCCCGATTAACAAAATGACAGTTGTGTTCATGAGGTGGGATTTCAAAAAGGCCATGTTGAAAATTTGGTGAAAAAAATCCACAAAAAAAGTCAAAGTTATGAACATAAGTTCAAAACACCATTGAAATACATGATATGGCACTTACCTTTATTCCTCAGTTCATGGTTCAGCTTTGAAGGGTGAAGATGTGTCCCACTCAACAAAAGATGACAGCCTACGACCTCCAGATGTAAGTATAGGGTAAGGGGTAGTGGGGTGGTGGATGCTCAGTGGGAGGGTTGGGATGAGGCAGCAGAGACAAAGAGGGACTGTTTTCCTTTTTTTTTTCAGGTTAAAAAAAAGACACTGTGGGACTGTTTTCTATTTTTCAGGATACTGAAGAAAAATAAATATTTCAGGACACTGGTGTCTCACACTACTGTGTGTGTGAGGGGTTTGTAATGCTGAGACATGGACCGGGCCCCCCCGATGTTGGCACTATGAATTAAAAACGGGCCGGTGAAGGAGAGCGGGGGGGGGCATCCGACACCAGGGGTGGGCATCCCGGTGTCGGATTTTATAAATTAAAACAAAAAAGGGAAAGGCAATGGGAGGGTGGGAGTGCCAGTAGACACTAGGGACTAACAAAATATAAGGGGGACAGCGAACAGCAGGTGGAAGATATCACTAGATACCAGGGAATAGATAAAAGCAAAGAGGAAAGCAATAAGAGGGTGGGGGGGTGCCACTAGACATCAGAGAATAAGTTAAAAAAAATGGAGACAGCAATCCAAGGATGGGGGTTGCCACTAGACACCAGGGACTAACAAAAAGTAAGGGGGACAGCCATTGAAGGTTGGGGGGGGGTGCCACCAGACATCAGGGAAATCATTATCAAGTCATGAAAAAGATCATTTTTGGTGGCTCGTGATATAGAAAAGGATTCCTTTTTCATATCACACGGTAATGGAAAATAATTCTTTACAGTAAATAAAACACTTTCTGAGGTATATCAGTAACATTAAAGTACTGATTACACATAACAGGGTCCTAATCAACCAGCTACGTGTGGTGGTCTCCCCTGGATGTCATTTTTGTGGCTTTTGAAAAACAACATTTTAGAAAAAAGCAAAACAAGATCGTGGCTCGTGAAAAAGGATTTTTCTCTCACAAAAAATACAGGTTACTCACCTGTAACAGGAGTTCTAGGAATGGTATATGTTGTTCATCCACACTATCTGGCAGGTTCCTTGCCGCTTTAAATCTTGCCGGAAGGTCTTCAAGCTAGCTCCTCCCACCCACCCGGGTGGTAAAACTCTCGGCTCCGCCCTCAGCGCCAGATCTGGCCGCTGGAAGCTCAGGTTGTGCGTCGAAACCGGGAGATCGGAGGTCGTGGTGGATGAATAACATATACCATTCCTAGAACTCCTGTTACAGGTGAGTAACCTGTATTTCTAGAGACATGGATATGTTGTTCATCCACACTATCTGGCAGACTCCTAGCAGTTCTCCGGGAGGAGGGAGGCAAGGCGCACACCCCCTTAATACTTACTTGGGAAATAAGGACTGAGAACCGAGGCCCCAAAACCAGCATCCCGGCGTGACTCAAGGTCGATGTGGTAGTGGGTAATGAAGGTGTTTGCTGACTTCCGGTAGCAGCCCTGCAGATTTCCTGGATAGGGACGCCCTGGAAACAGCCACCGATGCAGCAGTATGGTGGGTAGAATGAGCCTTATCCTCTGGGAGGCTCCATGCCCGCCAACTCATAGCAGAGATCTATGCAGGAGGTGACCCATCTGCTTATCGTCCGCTTGGCTGCAGGTCTGCCAGGTGCGGCTTCAGCGTAGGTGACAAACAGCTGGTGAACCTTCTCCCCAAATCCCAGCCGTGCATCCTTGTAATAGGCGAGCCTCTTCTAGGGTCCAAAAGTATGGAGCCCATATTCGCCTCCGAGGTGTGATTGGGGTAGAACACCGCAGAGTCAACACCTGATTAAGGTGAAACTCCGACACCACCTTCGGAAGGAATTTCGGGTTGGGGCATAGGACAACCTTGTCCCTGTGGAAGACCAGGTAAGGAGACTCGATGCTAAGCGCCTGGAGTTCTCCCATCCTTCTGGCTGACGTGATAGCCACCAAGGAGACCACACCCGTGCATTGGTTTGAATGGCTTGCCCATGAGCTTTGCCAGTACCAGCAGTAAATCCCACGGCGGTGGGGGTTCCCGCACTGGAGGAGAAATGTGATCAAGGCCTTTGAAGAAGTGCCTGACCACCTTCTCCTACACCACTGACTGCTGACCGGCCTGTGCCCAGTAAGCAGAGATGGCTGCCAGGTGCACCTTTAGGGTCGTCGACCTAAGCCCTTAACTAGATAGGGACCATAGATAGTCCAAAATGCTGGCCACAGAACAAGAGGAAGGGTCTAAGCCCTTACCCCGACACCAAATGGAAAATCTCTTCCATTTGAAGGCGTAGCATTTTCTGGTCGACTCCTTACGGGACGCCTCAACGACGTTGAGGACCTCGTCGGAAAGACCCAAGGCCTGGAACTCTATCCACTCAGGAACCAGGCCATCAGGTGCAGGGATTGAAGGTCCGGATGGAACACCTTCCCCTGATTGACTGAGAGCAGGTCCGGGCGAGCTGGAAGCTGCCTCGGGAGCCTGGAGCTGAGGCTGAGGAGATCTGGGTACCAGAACTGGCGGGGCCAGTCTGAGGCTATCAGAATCACCTGTGCCTTGTCCCTCCTCACTTTGAGCAGGACCCTGTGAATCAGGGGAAAGGGGAAGAGCGTAAAAGAGGCCCGGGGTCCATGGCCTCGAGAAGGCATCCTCCTGCAGCGAGCCCTGCTGAGGGGGCGGCATGAAACAGCTCAGCTTTTGCCTCCCTGAGGCAAACAGATCCACCAGAGGTGTGCCCCAGAGGGAGAACAGATCTGTACCACCTCCGCAGGAGAGACCACTCGTGCGATGCAGCCCTATCCGCCCAGGGCACTGGGTCAGGGTGTTGGAGGCTCCCGCCACATGAATGGCTAGGAGATCCACCTCCAGGCTCGCGCACAAGTGACCAGATGCGGAGAGCTTCCTTGCATAGAAGCATGGAGCGCGTCCCGCCCTGGCGGTTCAGGTAGTACATGGTCGTGGTATTGTCCGTCTGGACTCGGACCATTTGACCCCGGAGAAACGGAGCAAAGGCGGTGAGAGCTAGGCAGACCGCTCGGAGCTCCAGCAGGTTGATGTGGCATCGGGACTCCCGTGGGGACCAGAGGCCATGCACTCGGTGTTCCCCCAGATGGGCACCCCAACCCATCAAAGAGGCGGCTGTCGATAGAGAGACCGTCGGCTCGGGGCGGACAAACGGGATACCCTCCTGCAGATGAGATGGAATGGTCCACCACTGGAGAGTGTTCCACATCTCCTGGGTCGTCATCACAATCTGGTCCAAGGGATCGCAGCATTGTGACCATTGGCTGGCCGGTCCCCACTGAAGGGGGCACATGTACCAACGTGCCCAACGGACTATGCTGGTACAGGCCGCCATGAGACCCAGGAGGCACAGGAAGTCCTGGGCAGGGCGCCATTGCCCAACCAGAAATGATTGGGCAAAGTAGGTAAGAACCTCGGCCCTGTCCGCCGGGAGCCATGCTCTGGCTCGTAGAGAGTCGAGCTCTGCCCCGATGAACAGTATCACCTGCTTCGGCTCGAGTTCTGATTTGGCCTCGTTGATAAGGAGGCCGACCTGAGAGCAAACCTGGAGGGCCAGATCTCCGGACCGCTCCACCTCCTGTCTGGAGGGGGCTGCTATCAGCCAATCATCTAGGTAAGGGTACACCTGGACCCCTCGGCGCCGCAGGAATGCTGTCACCACTGCCATGCATTTGGTGAAGACCCTGGGAGCTAGAGAAAGGCCGAAGGGCATGGCCTGAAACTCGAATAGGGATCCCTCCGCTCGGAAGTGGAGGAATCTCCGGTGAGACGGATGGATAGGGACGTGAAAGAACGCGTCCTGAAAGTCCAGAGAGCAGAACCACATGCCGTGTTCCAGAGATGGTATTATCTGAGCCAGAGTGACCATTCTGAAGGTTCGAGACCTTAGGAACTTGTTTAGGTTGTGTAGGTCGAGAATGGGGCGCCAGCCCCCCGTCCGTTTCGGGACCAAGAAATCCCTGGACACAAACCCCGGGTCTGAAGGAGGGTCCTCCACCTCTCTTATCACCTCCTTCTGGAGGAGGAGAGCAATGTCGGCTCGATGAGCCGCCAGTGAGGCTGGGGACCCCGAAGCCCCCTGAGGGGCGACGGCTCTGAAGGGCGGTGCCTGCTCGAACTCTAGAGGCAGGCCTCTTCACACCACCTCCAAAACCCACCTGTCCATTGTAACAGTGGACCAGGTGGAAAGGAAGTGCCGGAGCCATCCCTCCACGGGGGGGAACCAGGGGTGAGGTGACGGGGATGGGGGCGACACCCCTCAGCCCGTCACTGAGCAGGCTTGGAGGAAGGACCAGCCGAGGGACCACCTGGGCCTTTTCCTCCTTGCTTCCTATTGGAGGAAGCCGATGGCGTGGGTTTGGGGTACCAAGGTCGAGCCTGCTGGCCCTGACATTGCTGGGCCGGGTGCGCCGCAGGCACAGAAGGGCGAAAGGGCTTAGGCTGAGGCTTACGGCCTTTGTCCTTCTGCGCGGAAGAGACTGAGTCCAAGGTGGCATTGGACTTTTCGATCCTCTGGGGGTGACCTTCCACTCCAGAGCCAAAGAGGTCAGTCCCCAGAAAGGGAACATCCGCCAATTTGTGCTGGGTATCCGAGGTGAAGGTGGATATCCTCAGCCAAGCCCACCGACGCATGGCCACTGCGGTCGCCACTGATCTAGCACAAGAGTCTCCGATGTTGAGAGCAGTCTGGAGCTGCTGCTTTGCCACTGCCCTGCCCTGATCCTGCACCTGCTTGACCGTGGTCTGCAGGTCCGCGGGAAGATGGGGAACGACCTCATACAGGGAGCCCAACAGGGCATGGGAGAAGTGTGCCATCAGGACGGCCGAACTGGCCTGACTAAGGCCGAGAGATGATGCAGCATAGACTCTTTCACCCGGCGTAATCCATTTCTTGGATTCCTTGTCAGGTGGTTTGTCCACGTCCCTGGAGTTCCGTCGTGCTGGAAAACGCTGTTGGTAACCAGCCCTCGGGCAGAGGGGTGTTCCGAGAACTGGACAGGAACCGTAGGACACGCAATTTCTAGCCATCCTGGCCGAAGGCGCAGGGCAGGAAGCAGGACGCTGCCATAGTTCCAAGGTCGGACCAACGATGGCTTCGGCCACCGGAAAGGCCTCCGTCGGAGAATCCCCTCAGTCCAGAATCTCCGTGAGGGGATATCTGGCCCGTTTGGAAACGGGTTCGAGCTTCATCCCGGTGGACTCCGAGATGAGTCGAAGTAGGCCAAGAAAGGACGAAGGGCTATCGTCCACTGACTGCCCCCCTGAGGACTCCAAGTCCATCCGCCTGGAGAACAAGGAGGAGTCATCTTCAGACTCCGACGAGTCTTCGAAGAGCTGCCTCGAGCCTGAGACACCCTCCACCTGCCGAGGTTTATCGGGAGTGAGAGTGACCGACAGCCTATGGGGCAGCCCCTGAGCCGACCGAGAACTCTTGGTCGGAGCCCCAACTAACGGCTGAGGAGGTGGCGGTTCCACCAAAATCGGTGTGGCAGCAGTAATAGGCTGAACAACCGGCCTGGGAACAGGCTCCTCGACCACCATGAGGGGTTGTTTCGGCCGCTCCGGTGACAGCCACTTAATGGCCGGTGAAGACGACTGGGTCGGCTTATTCCCAGCCAACAGAAGCTGTTGCCACATAAGCTCTTCATATTTCCAACGCAACTTGCGTCGAAGCCTCCCCTCGTCCGAGGAGGAGGAAGAAGAGGAAGAGCGGCCGCGCCGCTTACCGAGGTGCCGAGACCAAGACCGCCTATGACGGCGGGATCGGCTGGACCACGAGGAGGTCCGAGACCGAGACCGAGAATCTCGGCTAGGCCGAGGTCGGCGCGGCGGGGTACCGAGGATCGGTACTCCCTTCGGCTCGGAAGATTGCACCGACGGCTCTGGAACCGGAGGCACAGTCGAGCCGACGGGATCCTCAACTCTCGCGGGGGAACCGGGGAGAGGGGAATATCAGCTTCACCAGCCGACAACCCGTCTAACGGGTCGAGAAAAATCTCGACCGCGTCGTCGGGTGTCTCGGTCAACTGGCCTGACGGGGACACCGTGAGCGAGTGGTCGAAGCTGAAGGGGGTTATCACCAAGCCCACTGTCGACTAGGGGAGGAAGATCTTTCCCGCTCCCAAGAGCGTCGACGATGGGACTTACTCTTACTCTTTTTTGACCGAGAAAACGGTCCAGAAGAGGTTGGACCCTCGCCCTTAGTCGAGAGGGTCAGGCAAAGCTCCTTAAAAGAAGCCGAAATATGAGGCACCGAGAGAGCGTGGACGATGCCGCCGGTTGAAGATGGAGCTGCCTGGCGCCGCTTCCTCTTCGAGGGCGATCATCTGCTCGAGCTGTTCCTCAGAGCCCTAGGCCATGGACACCACCACTGGGCCTCCTTCGACTTGACCGAGGAAATCTCTTCTCGGACGCCTAACTGCAAACGGGCAGCACGATCGAGGACATAGACCGAAAAGGAAGAGCACAGGTCGTAAGCCACGCGGTTCGTGCTCAAGGCTCCAGGGTAGTAGACACACGTGAGTGCGGGTCTGTCCGAGACATTTTCTGATTCGCAGGGGCATCTCCGAAATCCGGGAGTCGATTTATCCATCGCAGCCGCGAGGAGAAGAAGACCAAAGTGTTTTGGTAGATTGAAACGAGTTTCAAAAGTTTTGAAGAGTTAGGCACCAAATCTTAATCGCAGAGCGTTAAGGAGGGAACCTGAGCTTCCAAGCGGTAAGGAAGATCTGCCGTCATGGGGCGGAGCCTAGAGTTTTACCACCCGGGTGGGTGGGAGGAGCTAGCTTGAAGACCTTCCGGCAAGATTTAAAGCGGCAAGGAACCTGCCAGATAGTGTGGATGAACAACATATCCATGTCCCTAGAAAGGATTTTATTCTCATGAAAAGGAATGGGTCTTGCGGTGACAGAATCCTTTTTAACGAGATCAAAGCCTTTGTCGAACTTTCTCCCTCTATCCTGAAAAGTGATCTTCCCATTGAAAAAAAGGGAAACAAAAATATCTAATAACTTTGCAACAGATTAATGTTTTTTCACAAACAAAGCATGCCTGTTCTGTTACCAAGCTGCTTCTACCACAAACAAAATCACACAAAAATTCCACACTGTCTGAACACAAGGGAATGAGGAGAAACAACAGCAAAATATAGTGACTTTATGACTTTTTGCGCTGTCCAGATCTCAGAATCTGCACATCCAAACAGAACAAAACTTGCCATTTCAAGAGATCTACCCCCACATAACAGCACATACCAAATTTTCTGCAAATCCATTGATCAGTTGCAAAGATATTAAAGTGTAAAATTTGAGGTTTAACATTAAACATGCTACTCAAGCCTAACTATAGGAGTGCTACTGCGTCCTATAATATTACAGTTTTGGGTGACCCAGCAGGGATGACCTATGAGGAGGACCCCTGTTTTCCACCACATAAATGTAAGTTACATAATTTCCTTTAAACTTCCAGTTTTATGCTTTTCAACAGCTGTTCTGACTCTGTATTTATTTAAATCTTTTTAGGGCTTAGTGCTATGTTATGCAACATTAACAGCTATTGACAGGAGCCCCAACCTGCTGGTAGCAAAGTAAACTGCTAAATAGTTGTTCCCCATGAGGGAACCTATGTTAGCCAGCCTAGCCATGGAGTAACCAAAACTACCCTCCTCTGTGAACACCTGTCTAGGGCCCCATACATATTTGCAGTCGAGGGTGATGGGATTTGGGGGCACACAGAGGCTCCCCATACTGCCACCCCTGAAAATTGCCACACATTAAAAACACAAAACATTAAACATCTGCAGCGCAAGTCTAACTATTTCTCTTTTTTCTCTGCTACACTCTTTCTTTGTTTAATTTTCACATTTTGAGTAAATAATTTTTTGCTAAAATATAAAATAAAAATATACTACTTTAAATAAGGTAATTCCGTGAGGCTCTCAGGGTGGGGTAGGGAGGATGGTGAAGCTGAGCTGTCGGGAGGGGGGGGGTATCTGTAATTTTTTCCATCCTTTGTGTGTGCCCTTTGCTGCCACTGGCCCCCCTTTTAGCCCTTAGCCCACCCAGACCTATCACCTACCATTTCTGAGCCTTACCCTGTTCACGCCAGCACATGGTGGCATGGAGCCTGCAGTGGACTGGCAGGCAACATCCTGGCTGGTGGTTTTTTTTCATCTTGTTTTGTTACATTCCTGAGGTCAAAATGCATGCCATGGTGTGGATGTATGATATAAAGATGCCACATGCACTCAGAATCTGCACCTGGCTGTCTAAGAGTTGGCAGCTGCTGCTGCACCTAGCCTCCATTTGGTGGCAGCCAAGCAGCGGCATGCACCAGCACCCCCCCCCGAAGGAGGAGAGCTATCAATGGACGCTCAATCCTCCTTTCCTCAGTCAGCCCCACAAGTGACCCTGGACCATTCCTGAATCCAAGTTACTGGTGTGGCAACTAGTATCTCAGCCCACCATGCCACTGGACCAGCTTATTTTGGATTTTCAGGTAAAGCACCAGCTGGCAAACTATTGGGCAGGAGCTGTTTCAAAATATTTTTTAAGAACTTTTTTAAACTTCCAGGGAATTCCAAAAAAGCATTCTGCAGAACATTATACAAACTGCGGAGTACTTTTCTTCAGTTTGCAATGAAGAGGCAATGTAAACATAATATTCCTCAGTTTATGTAAGCTGCAAAACACAATTCCTCAGTTTAGGTAAACTGCGGAACAATATACCACAGTTTATGTAAACTGCAGAATAATATTACACAAACTGAATGCCTACAACTCCAAATTTCTGGGTCTGTGTCAGAAACAGAACAGAATGTTGCCCACAAAAGAAATAACAAAATGCAGTTTTTCTCATAAACTTTTATCCCGGTACAGTTAAATGTGAATTATTTGGGGACGTGAATATTGCTTCTTAAACAATGAGCATTACCAAAAGCTGCCAATTAAGAATAATTTACTGTCTTCTTTAAGATGAGTGTACTGTAGTACAGTAATTTGTAATAGCTGAATTACTAAATTATTTGATTGAATTCTGAATTAAAACTGATGGCAGAATGGCTCCAAGGGTTACAATATCTCATTTGGATACCAGTGCACCAGGAAATGGAAGTTGAGTATGCAGGGTCTCTGTTTTTTTTTCACCTGATATACCCAAAGAAGTGTGTGTGAGGGGGCCACAGGGGTGTTGTCCAGGATCACAAGACCTGCCATAGTGCTTGTTATAAAACCCAACAGCTGTTAAAGTCATTAAAGTTAAATGGCGAAATTATATATATATATTTTCAATTTATTGTTTATGCTCCTCAGGTGTTACTTTGCCCCTGACACTGGATCACACTGCATTGATGGACTTCCAACCCCACAAGTTTACCACCTTGTGGTTGAGCTGTTCCAGGGAATGGTAATACCCAGGGTACTCCTGTGGCAGTTATGCCTAGGGCTGGTGGCTGACCCAGGATGTCTTGAGGCATGGGTTATTTTTTCTTGTAGTTAGGGTCCCCTGGAGGGACGCAGCATGCAATGACACCCCTCACACCTGCAGATAGACTTTGGCATCTGCCCTTCTGTCTCCACAGACCGTGACAGGCCTGGTGATCCTCCACCAGCTCACCACTAGGGCCAGGCATGCACCAAGCACTGTGCCCCCGGAGGAGAGCAGTCCCTTTGATGCTCATCCTCCTCCTGATGACCAGCCCTCCAGCAGCTTGAGTTAAATTCTGAACCCGGGTCGCTGGCATTGCACGCAGTTGCACAACCACTGCACCACAGGGCCAGCCCATTGCGTGATTTTTGTACTGTTGGATGCAACACTTGAGTCTGTATTTCAGATGCATACTGCATCCAAGCAGATGCTTTCAGATGTTTGTTTCCTAGTCTCAGACAACTGGATGTATTTATGACGATTCTCACAGTTAGCAAATTTTTGCTGCAACTGCGGGAAACACACCCATTTTTCAGACACAGCTGTGAAATTCTGTCCCAGAAGTTAGACCAATTTTTATGGTCTAATTCCTGGAACATATTTTGGCACTCATCTCTGAAAAACAGACACGATTTTCTGAAAATCTACCCCACAGCATTGGTCTCATAATTCACCAGTGACATGAGCATTTGTTATAAATTGTCAGTCTCAGCAAAAATGTTTATTTTGCATCATTGATGAGCAGCACGTTGAGCACTGAATTCATACGGGATAGTGTATGGTAGCCCATACACAACAATGCTGTTCTTACACTGAGTGGTTACTATGACATCAAGGACCATGACAGCAAAGCTTGAGAGGTCCCTTTGATGTCATGCTAACTACCAGGTGTAAGAATAGTATATGGTTAGGTTATGGGGGCTACCACACACTTTTCTATATAGTGTATAGTGAAACCAGCAAAAAATTGCTTATGTTTTGTGCTCTGCAAAACTATCCTTGCTTTCAGCAGCCCATACTTCACCACTAACCGCCCACCGGACAGCTCACTAGCGTGACCTTTCAACCATCACTAGCTCTATCAACAGCACCAATGGAGGCGCTTGTATTGTGATGTCCATACTCACGCAGAGTGAAAAGTCATTCTGCATTAGTATGGATGTCACTAATGCATCAGAATGACTTTTTACAGCATATGGTTTTCCATTCACAACATTGTTCCACCATACACTATATACAGTTTATGAACTGAGATGCTAGAGTAGATCAGAATGAGGAAAGGCCTGCATTCACTGATGCAAGCTCAGGTGCATGCCAGGGGGTCAGCTTACTCAAAACTTGAAGACCAGATAGCCTGCACTTACTTTGTTAGCATCCAAAAATCAAACCAGTGGATACTAGATGGGGAAGTTGTCAAAATATATTTACTATAAAAAATTCTAGTAACATCTGACAACCGCTGACTGCTAGTGCTTAGACCAAGGGTAGCTAACCTGTAGCTTGCGAGCCACATATTAGTCTTAAGGCAGTTTGATGTGGCTCACGAGGGGTTTGTCAATCCCTCACTCACTCCCCCCTCTACACTGCACCCTGCTAGAGAGCCTCACCCTCAGTCACTGCTTCACTACTGCCAGTCTGACTACTGTACTCTCCTCCCCTCACTCCTTCTCCCCTTCCCTGTCTCATCTTACTGTCCCCTCCCCGGCCCTCCGAGCCTACTTAACTCACTGCTGCTTTCCTTTCCTCTCCAACTCCCATCCCCTTGATCCACTGCTGTGCTGCTACCACCACAGAAAGGGGGTTGAGGGCTATTGGGATCCAGGACTCCCCTTCCCTCCTCACTACAGAATCAGACTAAGCTACAGGTACTGATCAACAACCTCAAGTCAACCACCTACCTGCTGCTAGCTTCCCAGGTGCACTGAACCACGCTTACTGCCATGTCTGTGGAAACAATAAGTCAACTCCCCTTCCACCCGTGATTCATCCCTGCTGGTCTCTCCTCACCTCTCTGCTAGTGGTAGTTCCATCCCCTAACAAGTAGTTCCTCCACATCCCACTGGGGACACATATACATCTGCTTTTTTCTGCTCTGCTCCTCTGTACACCACTAACAGACTTGCTAATTAACTACTAGAATGCCACCTGAAAGATTGTATTCACACGGTTCGGCATTAGGACCAGTGCACTGTAATGCCACCTGTAGGAGGTACAACATGGCTGGTTGTAAAACTAAGTGCTGTTAAGTCTTACAGTGCCGTAGTTATTTTTACTGACAGGTGACTCCTAGGTAGGTGCACTGTACTATATACCCTGTCCATCTATATCGGTGAACTTCTGCTGCAATCAAGAGTGCATTGTCACCAGTGCTTAAAGGTCTCATACTGCTTCCACTGGTGGTAGCTCCTCTGTCTCGAGACACCAATGAATCCAAACGTAAAAGCTGTAACACAGAGCCAGTGGGTCAATCCTTGTCCCATAATACCCACAGTTCCACTGATAGCAGCATCGTTTGTGTAAACAACTCCGCGCTCATCCTCTGTTATGAGTGTACAAAACCTCCTAGCTTTGTTAACCCCTCATCAGTAACCTGTCTGGATAATCTGGATGTGGTGTCTCCTGTGCCTCCTCATACTCCTCCATTCTACTTCAAGGAGGTTACCAGGAAGGAGGTACTGAAGCTGCTGAGGTCCATCTCTGCGAATACTAGCTCTGTCTAGGACTCACTGGAACCACGCCTCTTGAAACTTGCTGCTCCCCTTATCTCACTTCCTCTGGCAAAAATCTATACGCTATCACTCTCAGGTGGAAAGGTCCCTGACCTCTGGAAAGCTGCCAGGATTACACCTGTACTTAAACAAGCATTTGTCAATGCCGAATGTTGTCTCACTGGCATTGGCTTTGGTAATGGCAGAGGTAGAGATGTATAATAGGAATGGCAGTGAAGTGTTGATGTGATGCCAACCCCATACTCACCCTGTAAAGAACGACAAGCATTGGGGTGTTTACGAGCGTGCATGTAAACTGCGCAACGCACACTCAGAAAACACTCATTTTATGGACTTTAGTCGCAAAGTTTCAACATAGGCATTTTAGGACCTCTGCTAATGAACGAGTGTCACTGTCATTTTCATAATGTGTCTTGAACGCAGTTTCTAAGCGACCATACTGCTCTGTGCCAGAATTGCAAAAATACATTTCGGCCAGCATGTGAAAAATGACAGCTGTACTGTTCATGAGAGTTAAGAACAATGGCAATGTTGAAAATCTGGAGTGAAAATATTATAAATTGGTGAACTTACCAGCGTGCATGCAAACTGTGCAACGCACGCTCGTAACACAGTCATTTTATGGAGTATCATCACCAAATTTTCAACATAGGCATTTTAGAATCTCTGCTCATTAACAGTGTCACTGTCATTTTCGTAATCTGTCCTGAATACTGATTTCTCACAGCTACCACGCTATTCTGTGCTGGAAGTGCAAAAACACATTTCGGCCAGAATGTGAAAAATGACAGCTGTACTGTTCACAAGGAGGTGTGTAAAAATGCCAATGTTAAAAATCTGGCATGAAAATATTGCAAATTCGCGAAGTTATGATGTGCGATGAGTAACTGTGCAACGCGACGTTGAAAAAACAGTCATTTTGGATTTTTTCCACCAAATTTGCAACATTGGCTTTTTAAGAGCCCACCTCATGAACACTGGCACTGTCATTTCGTTAATCCATCCCAAAAGATGATTCCATGCAGTGACCGAGAAATCACTTTTTGGGCCAGAATAATGCCATGACAGTGACAGAATTCATGAGGAGGGGTTCCAAAAACCTGATGTTGAAAATTTGGTGCCAAAATTCCAAAAAATCACCGAGATATGCATCAGAGTTGAAAAAACCCTATTCATTCCATTATACAGCTTACCGGCATTTCCTCAGTTCGCAGTCGGCTTTGAAGAGTGCAGACATGTTCCCAGTCCACCGAAGATTGTCTCACTGGACTCCAGAGGTAAGTATGGGGGAGGGGTGGAGGCAGGGTGTGCAGTGGGTGGGTGCAGGTTGCGGGAGGGGGGCCAGGGATACCTCCAAGGGACTGTTTTTTGGTTTACAGGCTGTTTTTTTTTAAAAAAGACGTCGTGGGATGGTTTCCATTTTTCAGGTGGGATTTGGCATACTGGGGTGGGCTCCCAGCACGTCACCTCAGTGTTTGTGGGTGGGGGGGTGCTTTGCAGAGGGGGACTGGGCACCCCCGTCGGCACATAACAAATGTGGGAGAGGTGCATGATGCCGAGGGGATTGGGCACCCCTGGCAATCAACAAAGGGAGAGGGAACATTATGCCACGGGGGTGGACTTCTCTATTGGCATTGTGACAGGCAGCAGTCGCAGCAGTCACTGCCGCCATGTTGCCTGCACCGAGGGAGGCGTGTAATGGTCTCGCTGCATGAGAGCTTCGCTCTCATTGCAGCAGACCTTTTCTTTGTTGTGATGGCCACATTAGGCATGCATGAGGTCATTGCCTCCTGCTGCCTGATTGGGGAATGAGGACGCACCCTTCTGATGTGTGCCCTTCATTTGCCCAACAGTGACTGCGCCCAATATTATTGTAATATGTTGGTCATGCAAGCAAGCCAACATAAAAAGGGGATCCAAAGGTCATCATGAACTACAGACCAATTGCGATTCTTTCGGTGCTGAGCAAAGTTCTGGAGAAAATTGTTGCAACCCAGACAACTGACTATCGACTCAAGTTCAGCCTACTCTCGGATACCCAACATGGTTTCAGGAAAGGTAATCGCACAATGACTTTACTCCTTAAATTCACTACTGACACTCTTTCCAAAATGGATACTGGCAATCTGGCTGGGACAGTCTTTATTGACCTCACAAAGGCCTTCAATATTGTTGACCACAATTTGCTTCTCTCTGCACTTTGAAACCTGCAGTTCTCCCGCTCCATTTTTGACTGGTATAGAAGCTACCTGACAAATAGAACTCAATCGGTGAAATTGAATTACTCTCTATCTAACAGTGTCACCATTAATATTGGTGTTCCTCAGGGTTCAATCCTTGGGGGTCTTCTCTTCTTTCTCTATATTAATAACCTTGGAGTCATTCTCAAATCCTGCTCTGCTATTCTTTACACAGATGATTTTGTCATCTACACAAGTTCTACTAATATAGTCAGTATCAATGCAACCCTTTCCTCTGACTTTAACAATATTCATAACTGGCTATATGACCACAAACTTGTACTCAACACAAGCAAAACTAAAGCCATGTTGCTGGGATCAGCCCCGAAGCTCTGGGCTTCCCCAATGGCATTGACTGTCCAGGACTTAGAAGGGTCTCTTCTGGAATGTGTGACTTCTTTCAACTACCTAGGCATCCTACTCAATCAATCTCTAGATCTCAATCGCCATGTGCAATCAGTTTGTACAGCTGTCAACTCTAAACTGGGTGTTGCATATAAGACTCATATATGCTCACTCCATTGGCCAAACTGGCCATTGCTAGGGGGGTTCTGCTCTCCACCCTAACATATGGGGCTCCCCTACTGGGGGCTGTTCAAAAAATTAACCTGCTCAAATGAGATGTTACATACAACAATATATGTCGCTACGCCTCATCCGTCCCTCAGCTTAAACACCACTGCCAACTCTATAATGATCTTGGCTGGCTCTCTCCCTCTGCTAGCAGGAAATACTATCTCGGCTCACTTATTGATTCAATAATTTGGAATCAAACCCCTAGGTTTCTTGCGGCTATGCTTGTTCCTCAGGTCACACTCCATGGTCTACGATCAGTTGATAAATCATTCTTGCATATTCCTAGGTGTCGCACTAGGAAAGGAACTGCTGCTTTTGTGCATGCTGCTCCACAGCTGTGGAATTCCTTCCTCTTGACGTTAGACTTTCCAACTCACACATATTCTTTAAGAGAAAATTATGCTCAACTCTGCTGCTTGCAGATACCTGTCCCTGCTTTCACCCTACCTAATGACTTATTGTTATTGGCAACTATGCTATCCTTACCTCTCCATAACCCACTGACTGCCATAGCCTGTTCCCTGCTCCCCTTCCCTGCTCATACATAATCTAGCCCTGCAGTCATCTCCCATGTCCACATACTTACATGCATATTATCTAATTTCTTGGTCTGCTCCCCTCTTCCTCACTAATTGACCCTTTTATTACACCACTGTATTCCCTGGTTAGTTCTCCTTTTTTCTGACTTTCCTCAATTTGGGCACTCTGTACTGTTTATATGATTTTGTCACCTGATAATCTGTTGCAATATGTCTTCTCTACTCATTGTATAGTTTGCACCTATGAACTTTTGAATGATCTTTTCTGTATTGCTCTTATGTACTAGATCCTTTAACTCAATGTATGCAAAGCACTTATAAATTGTTACCCTGTATGTTTCTGCATGTCTGTACTCTCCCAGGTCGTGCCTGAAAATAGTCATTTTATGGCTAGTGCACTTACCTGGTTAACAAAAGCTAAATAAATAAATAAATCTTGTAGCCTGTCCTTGTCAGTCTACTAATACCCTGCTCACTATAAAGGGTATGAATGCTCTCGAGGTCACCAAAGCTGGTAGACTTAAACTGCTCAAAACATCTCTCTTCTGAAGCACTCTGATGCTACTACTACTTTTGGCCAATAGTCACCTGAATCCTAGTCCCACTGGGCTGTATCATGTCCAGGAAACTTGCAGAGGTGCACTGAAACTGGCATCTATTAACATTTGTAGTCTCCTACCAAATCTTGAACAGCTCCAAGTTTGGGTCTGCCAACATAATCCTGATGTTCTCTCTATCACAGAAACATGGCTCGGCGCCAAAGTCCCTGATACTGTACTATCTCTAAATGGTTACACCCTCTTTAGGCAACAATGATTAGGCAAAAGAGATGGAGATTATCTGGTATATCTAGGAGACAAAATATAGGAAATGTTGGGGGGCCCTTTGAAGTAAACACTCTTCGCTCAAGTTATTGTTCTTCAATCTTTCTTTTTATTTCTCTTCCCCCTACATTTCACTCGACTTGGAGCTTGTTCACAGGGTTTATTCTTTGTTACACATCTGTAAATACATTTATTTTATGTCATTCATCAGCATTTTTTTAATATGATATTGTTACATTTTTAATTCTTTGGTGTATACACATACCATTCAATAAAGATTATTGCTTGTGCACCTTATATATATTCTTAATTTTTCACAGGTTAATTTATTTGTACTTGTTTAGATCCTAAGTTGCATCCTAAAAAGACATACACAGTATGTTAGTGAACACAGCACTGCTAACAACTTGGAACAAGGTTTAACTACTGCCTATAAGGCTTGTTCCCCATATTTCTTGGTTTGCAGCATACCTTATATATATTATTTAAAACTTCTTGTCTTTCTTGTAAAGAATAATTTTGGGCCTGTAATGACATAAACATAATTTTTTGTAAAGCTTTGCTGTTATTATGTTGTTTAATATTATAATGTGGCCACATTGTGACTTCTATTTACTTATTTTGTTAACAGCATGCCTTAAAGGAGGCTGTGAGCTTCTTAGAGTGGAATTAGTGTTCTTTGTAGTCTGTGAAAACATAATCATAGTATTCCCCTATTGGTCTCATAGCCATCATTTTACTTTTATAATTAAAGGTTCTAATACCAACTTCTAAATATTCTTTAATATTTTAACTGCTTACCCTCACTCCTTCTCGCTCAAGTTTCTCCTTTTTGGTTAAGTTCCTCTGCATGTAAGCACTGAAGCCCAACAAATTTTAATGGTAGCTACTTCCTGATAACCTCTCACCCGTTTTTGTGAGATCCCAAGGTGTGACTAACCATGTCGTCACACCCAGTTGATCGCACCTATGCAATCTCGGTTGCTAGGCAACCGAACACTACTGCACTGATCAGTGCAGTTGGGTGCTCATAAAAACGGGTTATTTGTTCCTAGTTGCTGCAGCTCTGTGCTAGTTTACTTTTTTATTTATTTTTTAACTTTCTTGTGAGGTTATTAAAATGAAAACACATTGTTCTCATACCATGTTTTCTTTTCAGGGTGACATAAGAGTAAAGAGGATTTTTTGTTAATATCAACAGTTCTCTTGCCTTGATTAAACATGCTGCAAATAAATTCCAGGTTTCTCAGAAACATAGAATTTGAAGGCAGATAAGGACCGCTTGGCCCACCCAGTCTGCCCATTTCCCTACCTGATGGATAAGCTGCAGATCCTAGTTAACCAGCAGCCTACTTCTTTCTACTCCCACCCCCTAGAATTGCCTTATGACTGTCCTATGCATGCTTGAATTCCACCACTGTTTTTGACTCCACAACCTCCTCTGGAAGGCCATTCCATACATCCACAACCCTCTCTGTGAAAAAATACTTCCTTAAATTACCTCTGAGCCGCCCCCCTTCTATCTTCAAATTGTGACCCCTTGTTCTTATACACCTCTTTTTTTGAAAGATGCTACCCTCTTGGACTTTGTTGATTCCCTTGAGGTACTTGAAAGTTTCTATCATGTCCCCCCTCTCCCTCCTTTCCTCGAGGCTATACATATCAAGCTTCTTAAGTCTCTCTTCACATGTCTTCCGGTGCAGACCCTGCACCATTTTAGTTGCCCTCCTCTGGACAGCTTCCATCCTGTCTATGTCTTTGCGGAGATTGGGTCTCCAGAACTGCACGCAGTACTCCAGATGGGGTCTCACCAGCTGTCTGTACAGAGGGATAATAACTTCCTGTTTTCTACTAGTGATGCCTCTCTCTATGCATCCCAGTATCCCCCCAGCCCTCCTTGCTGCCCTCTCACATTGCTTGCCCACCTTTAGGTCATCTGATATGACTACCCCCAGGTCCCTTTCCATTTTTGTTGTTGTTAGTATCTCACCCCCCATTGTGTACTCTTCCCCTGGGTTTTTGTTTCCCAGGTGCATTACCTTGCACTTCTTAGCATTGAATCTAAGCTGCCATACATTTGACCATTCCTCTAACCTTGCCAAGTCCCTTCTCATCCTTTCCACTCCACCTTGTGCATCAACTCTGTTGCAGATCTTTGTGTCATCTGCAAAGAGACATACTTTTCCTTCCAGTCCCTCTGCAATGTCCCTTATAAAGACATTGAAGAGGACCGGTCCTAATACTGAACCCTCAGAAGTATTATTTGTTATTATATCACCTTACATTACTGCTTTCTACAACCCAAACTGTGAAATTCATAATGTAATACAAACAGTCATTATTGTTTACTTGTTGAGGGTCAACTGCAATTTGACCTTCCTATACCACCCAAAGAACAGTACAACAGCTGCAGTAAAGTTATCAACTATTTTAATAACCTCCACCATGACAAGGAAATCATAATCCTGGGTGACTTTAACATTGATTGTTTATCCCAGGATGCAGCCCCATATAAAGATACTTTGTCTAGTTAGATCCTCTCCCAAATAGTGGAGGTTATGATGAAAGTTACCCAAGACATGAGACAAAAACCTTGACGATTGGATCCTAACAAATCATCAGGAAAGAATCTCTGAGGTCTCAGTTCTCCCTATTAAACTCAGTGATCTTTCCCCGGTAATTTGCCTATGGACTAATAAAGCTCCAAAATCTGACCCTAATACAACTGCTAGTAGGGTACTAAAAAAGGGCAGTTAAGCTCCTTCAAGACCAACCTATTGCAGCTTGACTGGTCCACCCTTGTACATCCCAGGATGTGAACCAGGCACTAGAATACTTTATGTAGTAGTAAGTAGTAAAAACCTTTATTTTTACACAGGAAGGTTGTTGACATTTTACATCATTAGGACATGGTCCTATTTACAAGATGCTCCTGTTATATAGAATTAAAACAATTAAGACCTAGTACAATAACAACATCAAGACAACAAAATATACTAGACAAACCATTCATTATAACAGTAGAGATAAATTAATACAAGAAATCGTATAACAATAATACACTTAATCAACCAACACTAACTATACATATATTGCACTTTACTTTTCTAGGTATAATTTAAAGGTTCCCTAATTCCTAGCCGTAACATTCACATCTTACTCTTAATTCTAACTTCAAACTTGTTGAGAATGATTTCACATCTTTGAATTGTTTATTTGTTACTGATTTTAGAGCATTCCATATCCTGTCTACAATCACTGGGAAACGCAAATCACTGTATGTATTTTTAAGTTTTGAGAAAACAAAATTTCCTAAATTTATGTCTCGTAGATTATAAGCATGCATTTTCACTTCCAATTTGTCACAAAGGTACTTAGGCTGTTTCTGATTTAATACTCTATAGATCTGGGTTGCCCAGGCAATCCGCCTTTGACTCTCCTGTGGGAGCCATCTTAGGTCCTCAGATAGCTCACAATACTCAAATAACTAAACAATGATGAACATTATAATCCTTTCTTGTTATAAATCTAACCATTCTATTGTACAATTTATCGATTTTCTGTAAGAGGCTTTTTGTTGCCAGGCCATATACATTGTTGCCATATTCTAATACTGGGAGAAGAAGATGATTTATTACAGTTTCCCTCATTGTTTTATTCATGCAGATGCTAGTCCGTCTAAATGCTCCCAACCTTTTATTTACCTTTGATACTGTATCTAGTATATGCTTATCAAATTTTAAAGCATCATCGATCCTCCCAGGTATCTGTATTCCGATACCTGTGCTAATACTTCATTTTGTGATGTTTTTATAGTTACTGTTTCTTTACTTTACGAAAAACTGTAAGTTTTGTTTTTTTAGTGTTAGCTATTAATCCCGATTCCATCAACCATGTACATAACCTGGAAAAATCTGCCTGCAAGTTAATTTCCAATTCTCCGGGTGTACTTCCACTTGCAATTAAAAGGGTATCATCTGCAAAAAGACTTATATTTGAACATTTTATAATATCTACTAATTTATTTATATAAATCAGGAACAATGTTGGCCCCAAAATGGAGCCTTGTGGCACTCCTCTCTGCACAAGTGCTTTATCAGATAACACCCCATTTAAACTTAATTGCTGTGGTCTATTTATTAGATAGGATATAAACCAATTTTGTGATTTCTCAGCTAGACCAACCTCTGCAAGCCATTCCTCCAAAAGCTCATGAGACACTGTATCAAAGGCTTTTGATAAATCCACAAACACCGCACCCACCGACAGGTCATTTTCCATCTTTGAAGCTATATTATCTACCATGTCGGTGAGCACGGTGCCTGTGGAAAAGCCTTTGTGAAAGCCAAATTGATATTTTGTTAACAAAGAATATTTTTCCAAATAATCAGTAAGCTGTACCTGTACCAATCTCTCTAAAATCTTAGATATCCCAGGTAACAGGTCTATAGGCCTATAATTTGTGGGCTGAAATGTATCCCCTGCACCTTTATATATGGGAACAATCTTTGCATTCTTCCAATTTTTTGGAAAAATTCCTTTGGTTAAGCTCCAATTAAATATTTTGGTTAATATCGGGGTAATTACCCGTACAGCATCCTTAAGGAAACGGTTTTCAATTAAATCTAACCCAAAAGCTTTTTGAGATTTTAACTTTCTAATCTCATCTTTTACCTGTCTACAAGTAATAATTTTGAATCTAAAATTTGGTATGTCCGTATTTTCCATCCCCTTAACATTGTTTTTGGGTATTAAATTAGAAAAGTCTAAATCAGGTAAGCTTACAAAATAGTCATTCAAGATGTTTGCTGACTGCTTGGTAGACTGGAGAATGCCCTTACTTAACATTTGAATAGGGGGGCCTTGAGCCTGTGGTGATTCAAAGGATTTTATCAAGGACCAAAATGTTTTACTATCTGTGGTTTGTTTCGACTTGTCTTCATAGTATTTTTGTTTTTGCTTTTTTATTAGAAATTTCAGATAATTTCTAGCTTTCTTGTACCTATCCCAATCCTCAGTTTTTAATGTCTTCCCAGCATTTTTCCATAACCTATCTTTTACACTTATTAATTGCTTTAGTTTTTTTCTGTTATCCAGGGAACATGAGACATTCTTTGCATACATGTTCTATAAGGAACCAATTCCTTATATATGTCCAGAAACCATTTAGAGAATTCCTGAGCTGCTAAATCCACAGATGGTATTAAGAATAATCTATCCCACCTGACTGAAGTTAGTCTAGCAACAAATGCTTCTTTATTATAATTTTTGAAGTTTCTACACTTGGTTTTTAAAGAAGGGTTTCCTATGAAATTACATTTTTTACCCTCAAGTTCAAACACACAGCTTATAGAACTGTGATCCCCAAAATTGGCTGTTTTACTTCTATTGACTTAATCCCAATTTTAACTGTAACAAAAATGAAATCTAATATGTTTACTTCACTATGTTATGTAGTTTTCCTAGTAGGGGAAAGGATTTTTTGATTTACATCTAATATTTTGAAACTATTTTCCAAGGCTAATCCTCGTGGTTTACCCCAAGCTGCATTAAAATCTCCAATCAACAGTAGTTCACAACCCATAGAATATTTTTGTATCACTGATACTAAATTTTCAAATTCACCTATTGAAGTGCTGGGGGGGGGGCATAGATAACACCTATTGTTAATTCCAGTTTATGAATTCTTACCACTAGGCAGTTAACTAGTCCTATTTGATCTGCAAATAACACTGAGACTTGGCCAAGTTCCCATTTAGTAAATAAAATAACTCCCCCACCTTTCTGTCCAATCCTATCTAATCGATGGCTAAAAAAGCCCTCGGGCTCAACTTATTTAGTTTCAATCTTTTCATTTAGCCACGTCTCAGTCAACGCCACTATATCTGGAGATTCTGTGATTATCCAAGTTTTGAATAGATCAATTTTCTTTCTTAGGCTCCTAGCATTGTCATGGATAATTTTAATAGCTCCATTGTTTCCTGGGCCAGGGTTTGTTTCAATGTCTCCCCCTAGAAGTAACGAAATCAGCAAGCAATTTCTTGATTTATTTAGTCCCTGCCCTAGTACCTTTGCTACATACAGATTGTTTTTTAACTGAATTCTTATCTTTGAAAATGAGTTTCTACCTGCTCCCTTAATTTTTGGCTACCCATGTATTAAAAAATGTCCCAAACTGGTAGAAGTCCCAATTGCAATTGCTAAAGTGCTAGTTACTTCAATCTGGCAGGGATTTATAAACTTTCCATATAATGCTGTCATTGTGCAAACATGTAACAGCAACCTATAAAGCAATTTCATTTTAACAATAAACAGGATATCAAACTTTACCTGATTTAAACTACTCTCCCTAAATGTTTCCCTCTATCTATTTATATATAATTCTTAAAATATGAAACAAAAGTTTCAATTTAAAAGTTACACAGGCTTACTTGTTGCAATATACCAGCATTTAAATTGTAAGTCCTTCAAACTCATTAATTTGACTGGCTTACTACAGTTTAATTTTACCTTAGAATCCTTTTTCTTTTTGATGCCGAGTGGCACTCGCACCACTCACTCACGCCACTGTGCTCGCGCAGTAGCAGCATGGGTTTTTAAATGCAGTTCTGCCCCTCCTTTCAGGATGACATTCCTCTCTGGTTGCCGCCTTCTCTCAGCTGGTCACAAATCTGCTTGGTAACCAGGACACACAAGGAGTAATGGCACAGTGTGTAGATGGTAAACTTAGCAATGTTCTGTAAGCTTTAACAGACGCTGACTGATGTACCTTCTGCTGCAGTAGCAGCGCGAGTTTTTAAATGCAGTTCTGCCTCTCCTTTCAGGATGACGTTCCTCTCCGGTTGCCGCCTCCTCTCAGCTGGTCACAGATCTGTTCGGTAACTGGGACACACAAGGAGTAATGGCACAGTGCATAGATGGTAAACTTAGCAATGTTCTGTAAGCTTTAACAGATGCTGACTGATGATCATCACCTTCGAGGCAGCCTGTGACATCTTTGTGCCTGTAAAAAAGTGGAAGCTAAAAATCCTAGCAGAGGCTGTATCTCCAAATCCTTTGTCGATCTCATGGGAACCAGGAATCACTTATGGCACAGAACTATGGCCTATGGTAAACTGGCTGACCTCCAGAAATGCAGAGCTGCTAGGAATAGCTGTACCTGTGAGATCAGACTTGCCAAAGTTCAGTACTATCAAGACCGACTCACTAAAACATGGGGTAATGGGAAAAGGTTCTGGAGTAACCTTAAAGACCACACAGGCAAGCATAGCAAGTCCTCCCCCTCCATGGTCCTCGTAAAAGGGAATATCACACAAGACCCTAAAACCATAGCTGACACTTCTAATACAGCCTTCTCAGACCTAAGCTCCATTCTCCCCCTTGACATCTTAAGTGTTAAAACAGACAATATGGAATATGTACCTGGTACCTCCTTTCTACTTTAAGTACATCTTCCCTACTAAAGCCCAAAAATACTCCCAGAGAGCCCTTAGTAAAACATGGAACAGTAGTGACACCTTAGAATTGAAAATGATAGCGCTCACACTAGATGATGTAGTCCTGCATATTACAAAAATCTTTAACTTATCCCTCTAATTAGTACAATTTCCCGTTAGGTGGAAATCAGCAGTAGTAACGATTGTTCATAAAAGTGTATGTAACCCCCTACAAATGGGGGTTCCCAAAAGTCTTCCTTGGGCTCACCTACATGCCCACTTCCAGGCTAGTGTTCTGTGTCCTAGCAATTTAAGTGTTTGCATGTGAGTGCCATTACCCTCCGAGTTTGTCTCTTTAAGAGCTGCCTACTTTGTGGTGTAAAATTAATCTGGGTAGGGTCCAAGTAGTTTCAGGCTCGAGTCCCGCCTGGGCTGCAGTGTTATTGCTCCATTCTGCCATTGCTAATTGCACGGAGGGAGCCCTACAAGGATCTGTAATTGTTTGCTGGTTATTTGCTGTAGTAATAATAATAATATTGTAGTTTGTCTAACCTGCCTTCCTTTGCAGTATGGACTTTCTGCATTTCACCACCATCTTGGTTCTGGACTGCCTAATGGGACCAATCAGTATCTTTGGAGTCTGTCCCCAGGGGTCTTATGGGAGTGAACTGCTGTAGGAATTGTAATTTTTACACTTTGGTACCTAAATGGACCTGGAAGGGGAGCTCTAGCTGTGACAGGCAGATGGATAAGCCAAACAAACCTTTTGGATTTCTAAGGAAGTCCCAGTGCTGTCTGCAGCAGAAGTCAGTCTGGAGTTAGAGTTTGGAAAGTGAACGGCTCGAGTGATTTGAGCAGCTGCTCCTGTGTAGTAGCACGGGAAACTGGTGGGAAGGCTGTGTTTGGCCTGCCTGCCTCATCTTCCCTTGGAGGGAATCTTTCTGAGCCAAAGAGAATTCGTACTTTCTCCAAAATTGCTGTGCTATGACCAGAATGAATTGTGATAAATTGAATCTTCCTGAAGGGGACCGAAGATTTGCCTTAGTGCGATCGGCCTTTCGGGACCTGAGACTACCGCGGAGTGTCGGTTTGCACAAAGGCACTGTATATTGCAACCGGACTGCCATCCAAACTGTGGCACTGTTTCTTTTCTTTACTATAAGTGTGCTGAATGCTGTTAGTGGGTCGTGATTTGGTTCTCCACTGCCTGATTGTGTCACGCTTGCTGGAAGCTGCATCCAGCACTACTGAACTGCCATCCGAATTGTTCACCTGGCCTGGGCCCTGCCATCTTGGCCCTGCCAGCTGCTCACACCACAGAGAAAAACATTGATGAGAGACCTGCCTGGGGATCAGCCCCCTGCTCAACATCACAGATGAATGACCCCACAGTGAATCGTGTGGGCCCTGCTTCTCCTGGCAAACCAGCAAGTCATCCTGCAGTCTCCATTTCATCCATCCTGTGTCCTGTACTAGGTAGCATGAGTAAACACCAGGGAAGCTCCCTGCAACAACAGCTCAAAGTGTGTCATCTGATTCAATTGTTTTGCTTGATTATCATGAACTGAGCTATCTGACTCCGGATTACAAATTGTGGGTTACTGTGCATGGCTATTTCTTTCCATCTGTAGGGTCCCGATCAGCTGCAATGCTGGCCTACCCTGGGCAGTGCATCAGGCTAGCCTACCTCACCAACTGGGTACCCAGAGTGTGTGTAACTGAGTTGAGGGACTCTAAAGTGCATGCCTTGTAGCCTGATTGAATCAGTACTTAAACCAATCAACCTGATTACACCCCTTCCTTGTTCATTCCCCCTGAATAAATCAGATCTGAATCTTTTTGCACTTAAACTGTTTGTGGTGCTTCTCTGTACTAATAGCACTGGATTCCTATTGCTTGCTGTGTCTAACCTTATTTTACAGGGGGTCTCCAGGGCCAAGCTGGTGGAACCAGCCCTGGTGGTAAGTACAACAAGTGTGGTGGTACACCTGCTGTTTGGGGTTGTGGGAATTGTGTGTTCAGAACATTGTTTAGGCCACTAAAGGGTAAAGGGGGGTAACAGTGTCCTGGAGGGATGTACCCGCTACACTAACACCAACCCTGTCCTCTGGGTAAAGACACCCATTTTCAGTACCCAGGCCCCTCAACCTGCACTTGATCTAGCAGGCAGGGGTAGTAGCCCTTGGGGTAGCGCCACCTAGTGGTTACATCTTGGAGGCACCAATGCTGGGATTTGCACCTTCTAGTGGTCAGAAGTGGATACTACCACCCCACACTTAAACATTTTAATAAAATGGAGGCACTTGCTATGCCTAAGATTAGGATTGCCCCCCATAAGCTGTTAATGCACCGTATGATGGGGTGGAGTGAGGCTGAGGTGGTAGACCCTCAAGAAGCCATTTTGTTAATGGACATCCCATTAGGGACCACTAATGCAACTATTATAGAGACTGTTGAACAAGTTAAGTATTTGGGGAAGGTTGAGGTGAAAGGGAGAAACTCTAACCTGTTTGAGGAAACCATGGTGCCCTCCTATCCTGTAGCCTCCCACAGATTCTGAAAGAGTGCCCCTACCATTTTGCCTCATGGGTCCAGGAAAGGGTGGCGAGTCGCTCATTTGCATAGTGACCCAGCTGCTCCTGGGGATCCCCAAATATAGAGGGATTTAAAGACAAATTGCTTAGCCTGCTAGCCACTGAGGGGTGATCTGCTAAAGGGTTAGTGAAGATGTTAGGTCTTTCTGAAGATACCACTCCCCTGTAGACCCCTATAGTGTCTCCTGCTACCCCAAAAGCTTCCCCTTGGGTCACCTCCCCTATTGTGATACCTTCAGTACACTTGGACTCTTACTGCAGATTGAGATCCTTCTCAGGCATGGTCCCGGTCCCCTTGGGGGAGGACGACCTGGAAACATGGATGGACTATGCCACCCTCTTGGTCCAGGAGTGGCAGTGCTCTGAGGGGGGAGAACAGAAAGAGACTCATGGAGAGCTTCAGGGACCCTGAACTCGAGGTCATCCATTTTCTTCATTCCACCAGCCCAGAGGCCTTTGCTGCTGAGTACCTCTCTGTTCTGGAGGGGGTCCTTGGTAGCACTGAGTTGGGGGATGACCTGATGTGGAAATTCAAGTCTGCTAAACAATGGAAGAATGAGAAGTTATCCATGTTTGTTACCAGAATTGAGCGGGCTCTGCAGAAGGCTCATAGAAAAGGGGGAGTGCCTGCCAGTGAACTGAATCAAATTTGATTAGAGCATATTTTGAAGTCCGCCAGGTACTTTAGTGTAATGATATTGAAGCTGAAGTTGCAAGATAGGAGGACAACTCCTCCCGAATATTGCTACCTTATGAAAGAAATTTGTGAAGTGGAAAATGATGAAGAGGGGTGGGAGCCCTATGCTGGGGTTGACTCCACCAGTCAGACCCCTGATCGAAGTGATGAGTCTGAACCACAATAGATGAGGGAATTAATTAAGGAATTGAGAGAGAGACAGAGAGATGAGGATCAGCCAACAAGTTGCTGAGGCGGCGAAAGATGCAAACCCTTGTCAAGTGCCTCTTGAGCAAAAGAGTATGATCCCGCCTGGAGGGGTAGGGGTGCATGTCATTTCTTCAGAAACTCGGATGGAGAGTAGTCTGATGGAAGAAGTATGAGAATTGAGAGCCCTGGTAGGAGACCTTATTAAGGCCACTCAAATAACTGATTCTTGGAGAAGTTCAGAAAGAAGGGAAGTGAACCCCGGATCAGAGAGGGACCCCGGGATCTGCCTCCCCCACCTAAACAAGAAAGTGGGTTTGCTTCTACTAGAGACTCTAAAGAACCCATCTTTTGTTACCATTGTAGAGAAGATGGGCATATCCGGCCCAACTGCAGTTTGCCTGAGAATCTGAGAAAGGTTACTACAAGGCTGCTAGCATTGATTTGGCGAAGCAATATAAGGCCTCAGAAGGGGCCTATGAGAAAGACTTATTCCTCTAAGATTGCCATAAAACAGACGTCTAAGTCCTCATCAACTGATTGGTCTGAAGTGGTAAGTCCGTCAATGGAGACCACAGTAACAGTAAATGGTGTATTTGCAAGGGCCATGCTCGACAGGGGATCACAAGTGACCATAGTGTTTCAAGATTGGTACTGAAAACACCTGTCTGATGTGCCCCTGCAGCCTCTGGAGGGTCTACATGTGTGGGGGTTAAGTGAGAAGTCCTACCCCTACTTGGGATATATTTGGATATGGCTGTCTTTTCCTACTGCAGTGGCTGGAGTGGATGAACAAGTAGAGACGCTGGCACTTATGGGTCCTCCTATAGGATTGTATGATGGGGTTCCATTGCTCATTGGAACCAACGCCCACATGTTTGGCAGATTGGTGCAGCTGTGTCAAGACAAACAAGGGCAATGGACTGGGTGGGCTCTGAGAATTCCCGCCTTGATAAAGACAGCCTATGACCTGCAGAAACAGACTGACAAAGTTGACAGAGACAAGCCAGTGGGGATAGTGCGGAAGAAAGATCCCAAGTCTCTGGTACTACCACCCAATGCTCAGTGCCCCATTCATGGAGAAGTTCGGCTTTGAAAGGAAGTGAAAAACAAAATATTGATGCTGAATGCACCCGGTGAAGGGAAATTGCCAGACGGGTTATTGGTTAAACCCAATATCTTGCCTGCCCATGCCTATGCACGGCGGGTGATGGTTCAAATACAGAATGTGTCAGATCGAGAAATCCGAGTTAACCGGGGGTGTACATTAGATACGGTACACTGTGAAGACACTGCAGTACTGCCTAACAACAAATGTTCCAGTGAAAAGGAGGAAGTGACCCCAGACCTATTTGACTTTGGTGATTCCCCACTGTCTGCTGAATGGAAGACTCGAGTCAGTAGAAAACTTGCCCAGAGAGACTAAGTGTTTTCGTTAAAGGAGTGGGATGTGAGGTGAGTCCATGGTGCTGAGCACACTGTCAGGCTTCACGACGAGAAACCTCTTAGACAGCAGTACCACCACCTAGCCTCAGCTAATATAGATGATGTTCAGAGGCACCTACAGGAGACGCTGGCTGCTGGCATTATTCAAGAGTCAAGAAGCCCCTATGCATCTCCCATCATAGTCGTGTGCAAGAAGAATGGGTCCGTGTGGATGTGTGTGTGGATTATCAGACTTTAAACAGACGGACTGTACCAGAACAATACACCATGCCCCGCATACAGGATGCCCTGAACTGCCTGAATGGGAGACAGTGGTTTTCAGTACTTGATCTATGAAGCGGGTATTACCAAATTCCGATGGCTCCCAAGGACTGTGAGAAAACAACCTTCCTTTGTCCCTTGGGGTTCTATGAATTTCTATGATGCCTCATGGGATCCTCGGTGCTTCTGCTACTTTCCAGAGATTGATGGAGCATGCAGGAGGGGACATGAATCTGCTAGAATGCCTAGTACACCTGGATGATGTCATCGTCTTTGGATGTACCCTCGAAGAGCAAGAAACCAGATTATTCAAAGTTCTTGACCGCCTGGAATAATTCAGCCTCAAACTGTTTATAGACAAGTGTCAGTTTTTCCAAACATTTGTAAAATATGTGGGACACATAGTGTCAGCCAAGGGGATACAGACAGACCCCAGCAAAGCAGAGTCACTGACCACCTGGCCCCAACCAACTAACTTAAAAGAACTGTAGTGTTTCTTGGGGTTCTGTGATTATTATCAGAGGTTCAATATTTATTTATTTATTAGAAAAGTTGGATTTATAACCTTTGAGTCATGGACTCATTTTCAAAGGCACCTGGTCGCAGGGGGGTAGACAGAGTTAGCTAATGTGGTTACAACAGTGAGAACAGTACAGGTGCAGAACATTAAACACAGAGTACACATAGGTTACATAATAATGTTACTTATAATAGGTTACAGTCAAATACAAGGTACCAAAGGGTTACTTTGGGGTACAGCCCTGGACATACTTAGATAATACCTGGAGAGGGTGGAGGTAGGGATGAGGAGTGGCGTGGGAGGGAGGGAGAGAGGATAGGCTGTCCGAAGGACATTGTCAAGTCAGGGAGGCATGACAGGAGGATCTCACAGTAGGATTAATTAGGTGCATCTACAGCAACGAGCGTCGAAGAGATGGTTCCGGAGGGTGATTTTGAAGGGACCAATTTTGGCAATGTCTGTGATGCAGGGTGGGAGGGAGTTGAACCAAGCAGGGGCTCGGTAATGGAAGGACCTCTGGGCTAGCGAGGTCTTGGTTCTGGGCACCAGAAAGGTGGCCTTGACAGAGCTATGGGTGGCAACAGACGAGGACGCACGCTGTAGAGAAGCAGAGACCCGGGTGGGGAGCCCTAGAAGCAATTTTTTGGTGAGTAGGCAGCTCTGGTAGCACAAACACTCCTCAAAGGTGAGCAGGTTGGCAGTGGAGTAGAGCAGGAAAGTGTGAGTGTGGCTAGGGGCTCTGGTCAGGAGCATGCAGGCCTTATTGATTGAGAGCTGGATTTTAGTCAAGGCGGTATTGTCCCCCACAGCATAAATGGGCAAGCCATAGTCCACTAGCGACAGGACGGAAGAGGTGATGGCCAGCCGGAGGGCAACTTAGGGGAGGCAATCTTTATGATGGTATAGTAGGCCTATCCGAGAATTTATGGTGGAGGATAGGGCATTGATGTGGGTGTGGAAGGTGAGAGCAGAGTTGAAAGTGATGCCTAGATATTTGTAAAAGGTCACTTGCTCCAGTGGATGCAGAGTGCTGGGGAGAATGAAGAGGGGGGCATTCTTGGCCTTGTTTTGGTGCTGGGAGAAGAGCACTGACTCAGTCTTCTTTGGGTTAATGACAAGTCGGTGGTCAAGGAATCACTTTTCAGCTTAGTTGTAGGTGTGCTGGAGGGATACCTGGAGAGAAGAGGGATCGGGGTGGGATGCAAAGAGAACCACATCGTCTGCATAGAGGAGCATTTTTCCTGTGCAGAAGCTGGGGAGAGTGTTGAGATAGAGGCTGAGAAGTACAGGGCCCATGATGGAGCCCTGGGGTATCCTGGAACGAATGGGCCGGGTACTGGACAGGGAGCCATTTATCTTCACATGCTGGTATCTAGCATAGAGGTAGCTGGAGAACCAGACAAGGAGACCAGCAGAAAAGCAGAGTTGGTAGAGGGAGTCAAGTAGGAGAGGGTGACAAACAGTGTCAAAAGTCTTGGAGAGGTCTATGAACACTGCGTCGGCAAGGTTGCTGGAGTCAAGAACAAAGTGCAGGTATTGAGAGAATTCCAGGAGAGCAGTAGTGGTACTGTGTCCTGGGCAGAAACTATGTTGTTCTGGGCACATTATGTCACATTTGGCCAGGTACTCAGAGAGTTGAATAGACACTATTTTCTCTAGGTCTTTAGAGAGCGGGGGGAGGATAGTTATTAAGTGCGGAACTATCTCCACTCTTATGTATCGAGGTGATTTTGGCTGATTTCCAAGCACTGGGAAACTGACCGAGGCATAGAGACCAGTTTAGTAGGTCTGTAAGGGGGACTAGGATGACATCCAAGACCAGGCAGAGGATCCTGGAGTCTAGGGGGTCACAGCTGGGATTGTTGCTACCAAGGGCTTTTAGCAGGGGGGGGGGGAATAAAGACTATTCAAAAGTAATCTGGACACTTCTTAATCTCACTGAAGGTTATCCTCCTACTAATCACAGGTATAAGCAGTGATCCCTCAAGGAAGAAGAAAAGGTGTATTTCCAAACAGGTGAACTATTTGGAGCCCGTTGGACCCCTGAGTGTGAGGCGGCATTCTTTGAGATCATCTGTCAGCTTGCTCACGCCCCAGTACTTGCCTGTGCTGACCCTACCAAGCCTTATGTCCTACATATGGATGCTAGCCTGAAGGGACTCAGGGCCATGTTGTGTCAAGATCATGAAGATGGCCTGAGACCTGTGTCCTTCACCAGTAGAAGTTTGACACCACCTGAACAAAACTATCCTGCTCACAAGTTGGAGTTTCTTGCTCTAAAGAGGGCCATAGTTGACCAATTTCACAAGTACCTCTATGGGGCTAAAATATTGGTAAGAACTGATAACAACCCTCTAACATGTACAGACCTCAGCAAAGTTGGATGCCATTGGCCACCGGTGGCTTTCTGCTCTATCAACTTAAGATTATGCAGTTGAATACCGCCCTGGACTGAACTATATTGATGCTGACACTCTTTCACGGTGTTCAGCCCCCAAGACAACTGGGTGAGGCTATCAGAACACTTTATTAAAGCATTGTGCCATCTGACCCAGTGGCGCAGAGGGCTGAGGCGCTGGCGCCTTACCTCTAGCCACGCTGGTGACCCGAGTTCAGAAATGGACTTGGGACGCCGGGGGCTGGCAGGGGAAGGAGAGGATTGAGCATCTGTCAAGACTGCTCTCCTCTCCTGGTGTGGGTAGTGGGAATGCGTCACTCTGCAGCGACCTCTGGTGGAGACCAGGGGAAGTGCAGACGCAATGCAAGGGAACGTCACCAGAAAAGCGGAAAAATGGCTCTGCGTTCAGCCAGATGACAGCTGCCTGACGATCTGAGGCTGTTGATGCCCTGAAGCTCCCGATCCTCAGCAGTTCTGAGAGGGCCAAGTATTGTGCTAGCCTGCACCTCTGGTGCCTTCTCCCTCAGAGGAGGGGGACCCGCCTGGCAAAGGGTTACATCCGGGTTACCCTGGGAGATGACTGCAATATGAGGGTCATGGCTCGGGACAAGACAGATTAGATGCAGCCTTGGCACAGCCTGAAGGAGTGGCTGAGGCAGTAGCACGTAAGAGGAGAAAATAAATAACACACACAAAAAAAAAAAGCATTGTGCCAAAAATTTGACAAAGACAAGCAGCCTTCCTCAGATACAGTGGACTGTTTGGTGGACTGTTTGGGACCCCCCGATACTTGCATACCTGCAGCATATTGTCATTTTTCTGCATTGGACATCAATTCCCTGCCTCAGTTTGATAATGACAGTATTAAGTGGGCTCAATCCCAAGATCCCATGAACTAGGACACACTTGATGCCCTGTGTGCTGTGAAAAATGTGTCTAAATTACATTCTGCTGACTTATGAATTGCATGATTATTCAAAGAAGGCCCCTGATTAAAGTTGCGGGACCAGATCTGTATCGAGAGACAGTAGATCGTCGGGGTCAGTTGGACAAGCAACAATTAATGCTACCTACAGTCTTCAAGCAGCTGGTGCTGAGGTCCCTGCACAACCACATGGGATGCCTTGGTATTGACCGGAACCTCGACTTGGTGAGGTCTAGATTCTATTGGCCAAAAATGGTGGCTGATGTTGAAAACCATGTCAAAACCTGCAGTAGGTGCCTTCAGAGAAAAGTCTTGCCTCAGAAAGCCACTCCTCTTGTTAACATTTCAGCCAGTGCCCCCGTAGAACTGGTTTGCATAGACTTCTTGTCTCTGGAGCCTGATCAAAAGAACATTGGCAATGTAGTGGTAGTAACCAATCACTTTACCTGATATGCCCAAGCTTTCCCAACCAAGGATCAGAAGGCCTCTACAGTGGCCAAGGTGCTAGTAGAAAAGTTCTTTGTCCATTATGGTGCGCCTCAAAGTAACCATTCTGATCAAGGAAGAGACTTTGAAAGCAGATTGATTAAGGAGATGCACTCCCTGTGGGGGGTGCAAAAGTCTAGAACCACTTCTTACCACCCACAGGGGGAACCCCAACTTGAACGCTTTAACAGGATGCTCCTGGATATGTTGGGCACTCTTCATCCCAAAGACAAGTAGAAATGGAGCCAGCAGATTAGCACCTTGGTACATGCTTACAATTGCACCAAAAGTGATGCTACCAGATTCTCTCCCTATCGTCTCATGTTCGGAAGGGAAGCCGGTTGCCTGTAGATGTTTACTTTTGGGTCTTCTCAGGTGGCGTCCAAGCTGAGAACTATTTACAAAATGTACAGAAACTGAAAGCTCAGTTGAGCCATGCGTACCAACTGGCTCAAACAATGGTTGCCAAACTAAACCTTGCTAACAAAGAGAGATATGATCGATGGGTGAAGGCCCAAGAGTTGTTGCCCGGAGATCGAATACTATTATGTAACTTGGGACTGCATGGCAAGCATAAAATCGCTGACAGGTGGCATCATCTTCCACATTTAATTGTAAGTTCAAATAATCTCCCTACCGACCAGAATGAACTACAAATCAGGCAGACACTCTACAATAGATTGGATCCTGACCTCATCCCCAAATAATGTAAAGTTGGCTGGGACCCTGGCAGATGCTTTATGCGACCACTCGCCGATATTTTCCATATGGAAGAATAACAGGATAAATGTCCCGCCTCGAACGATCACTTCTAGGGACTTCTCCAACTTCCATCCTGACCAGTTCATAGGCTACCTAAACGGCACTGACTGGAACCCCATAAGACACCTACCTAACCTGGAGGAGGCTGTAAATTTTTTCCAAACCACCCTAACTGGTATCACCAACCTTGTAGCCCCTATGAAAACCCACAGGGTTAAGGGGAACTGCTATAAGTGGATCTCACCCCACCTAAAAGCCCAGATGTCTACCCAGGACAAAGCATGGAAAAAGTTCACAAAAACTAAACTCCCAGTGGACTTAGCCAGCTACAGGGCCCTCAGAAACCAATGCAAACAGACCATAAAGAAAGCTAAGAAAGAATATATCTCCAATCTCCAAAAAAATAACCTGGGAAACCCCAGGTTCTTCTGGTCACATATTAACGAACTCCTAAAAGGGCATAAAAAAATCCACTACTGGCTCTATCCAGGTGAACGGGCAAGTACTGGATGAGGGGCCTTGTATCGCCGAGGCCCTAAATGGCTACTTCACAAACCTGGATGCGTACAAGGTGGGACACACTGATAACGGGAAAAAGGCCCACGAGCATCAGCCCCATGAACTTGACAGCCCACAGTTTCATCTGCGGCTGGTTAAGGTAAAGGAAGTTCTGCTCATCCTTAAATCCCTGCAGTCGAGAGGTACTGGAGACCCTGACAGGATCCAGCCACGAATTCTTGAGGAGGGTGCCCCCGCTCTAACGAAGCCAATAGCCTGGCTGATTAACCGGTCCTTGTTGGAGGGGTCGGTCCCTGAGCCATGGAAGGAGGCCCTAGTGATTCCCATTCACAAGGGAGGCACCACCAAACCAATAGGGAACTACAGGTCTATCTCCCTGCTGTGCGCAATAGCGAAAATACAAGAGAAGCTAGTCTACTCCCAACTGCGTGAATACCTGGAAATTCACCAGGTAATCTCCTCATCTCAGCATGGCTTCAGAGCCAACCATGGGACAGATATGGCACTAACCAAATTCTCGGCAGAAGTCCTGTACAACAATGATTCAGGGGTCAGCACAGGCGCAGTCTTCATTGACCTCTCTAAAGCTTTTGACTTGGTAAACCACAGCCTCCTCTTGCACAAAATGTGCTCTCTTGGCCTGGACACCCATGCACTAGGCTGGTTTGCGAGTTACCTCTCTGGCCGTACCCAGAGGGTCAGGTGGAAGGACAATGTCTCCCAGACTGCACCGCTCAAAGAAGGGGTACCACAGGGGTCTATACTCAGCTCCCTTCTCTTCACTCTGTTCATAAATGATCTGCACTTACACTATGGGAGCAGCAGCGTCATCCAATATGCTGACGATGCTGTCATTTACCGAGCCTCCCCTACTGTAAAAGAACTGGAGAAAACCCTTCAAGAGGACATCCTTCAGATGGAGGATTGGCTCACTTTGAACAAAATGGTACTAAACACCAGCAAAACCAAGGCGATGCTGTTTGGGCCTAGATCCCTGGGATCTGAGCAGTCGACGCTCCTTCAACTGCAGTCCAGAGGGGGAGACAAACTCAAAGTGATTACCTCTACAAAGTACCTCAGTCTACCACTTGACCAAAGCTTCACTCTAAAAAATCATGTTGACCAACTAACCAAAGCCATCCATGTGAAACTCGGTATCCTCTATAGAATAAAGGACCAGATTATCCCTGAAGCCAGGGTAGCCATCGCAACCAGCGTCCTACTCCCTAAGTAGTTGATTTATCAAGGGTGGGTGATGCATGCGTCGGAGCCATTGACGCCGGGGTAGCTGCCTATAACGAGGTGCTATCTGGCGCCATTGACTCCCTCGCACCTGTCCATGTACGACCCAGAACTTCATATCTGAGATCGCCTTGGTATGATCGTGATCTCAGGGAAATGAAGAGATTGGGTCGGAGATTTGAGCGTTGCTGGAGGAAATCCCGCCTGGGGGCTGACAACTGGTCCTCAAAGCGCATTATCGCGCATATCAGGAGGCAATTAACCAAAAGAAGACATTATTTTTGTCCCGGGAGATTGCTGCTGGGAGAAGCCGACCAGCCTCACTCTTCCGGACTGTTGACAGACTTCTCCATCCTTCCTGTCTTCAGCCCGGGAGAGTTTCCTCGAATGCTCATTGTGAGGAATTTGCTCGGTTTTTCTCAGACAGGGTGTCTGCCATCCGGCGGGAGGTTTCCTCAGCCAGTAATATCATTGCTGTCAGTGGTCGTCAGTCGTGTTCAAAGAGCACTCATTCTGAGTGGGGGGAGTTTAAGCCAGTGGAAGTTCATGAGGTCATTGAGATAGCGCCAACTTGAGGTATACCTTCTGTGAACTGGACCCTGTGCCAAGCGCTTCTTGATGAGGTGCATTGACACTGTTGGCCCGGTGTTTGCTCTGATTGTCCGTGTTCCTTGAGTCAGGGTGTCATTCCGGATGCCTTGAAGGAGGCTCTGGTGAGACCCCTTTTAAAGAAAGCTTCTCTGGACCCGGAGATTAGGGCAAATTATCGTCCTGTCTCCAATCTTCCATTTCTGGGAAAGGTTGTTGAGAAGGTGGTATCACTTCAGTTGGGAGAGCATCTCATGACCCACGAGTTGTATGATCCCTTCCAGTCAGCTTTTCGGGCCAGGCATAGCACTGAAACTGCATTAGTTCGAGTGCAAAATGATCTCCTTAGGGCTAGAGATCGGGGGGAAAAGACAATTCTTGTCCTCCTTGATCTCTCCTCAGAATTTGACACTGTGGACCATTGTGTGTTGCTTCTCCGCCTGAGGGAGTTGTGTGGACTCACCGGTATTGTCATCAAATGGTTTGAGTCATTTCTTACCAACAGGAGGCAGCGGGTTGTGATGGGTAATTTCTCATCCACGACCTGCCTCCTTTCATGTGGAGTCCCTCAGGGTTCGGTATTGGCCCCAATGTTGTTCGTGAGTGTACATGCTGCCCCTGGGGAGATCATTAGAGGTATGGTCTGAGTTTTCATTGCTATGCTGATGATACTCAGCTATACCTATCCTTTGCACCAGGAACATCAAATGCAGTGGATGTGATGAATATCTGTCTGGCTGAGATAAATGACTGGATGTCTTCCAGCTGGCTGCGACTTAACCCTAATAAGACTGAGGTACTGGTGGTGGAGTCGAACAGAGCTCGTGATGGGATGGCCTCTGATTCAGCGACTGGCATTATGCTAGGAGCTGTGTCATTGATGGCATCCCCAAGGGTGCATAATCTTGGTGTGATCTTTGACAGGAACTTGTCCATGGAGGCTCAAATATCCTCCGTGGTACGTTCCTGTTTCTTTCATCTTAGGAATATCGCCAGGATTAAACCGCTTGTTCCGGCTCTGGACCTCCCTACTTTGGTACATGCCTTGGTCACTTCGAGACTTGACTACTGTAATGCGCTCTATCTCGGGGTCTCTGGAACTTCTCTTCGCAGACTGCAGCTGGTGCAAAACGCTGCTGCCAGGCTTTTGACCGGACAAAGCAAGTTTTGTCATATAACTCCGGTATTGCGCGATTTGCACTGGCTGCCTGTCAGGTGGAGAGTTTTGTTCAAGGTGGGGTTTCTCACCTATAAGACCCTACATGGACAGGGCCCTGGTTACCTTTCTGATCTACTGGTACCGTCCACCTCTGTCCGGGATCTTCGCTCCTCTGGTGGTGGCCTCCTCACAGTTCCGAGAGCTAGGTTGAAATCAGCAGGGGATCGCTCCTTTGGAGTTGCTGCTCCAGCTCTCTGGAACTCGTTGCCGCTTGAAGTGAGAGAGGCCCCCACTGTAGAGGCTTTTAAGAGTAGTCTAAAGACCTTTTTATTTGTGCAGGCTTTTGGGGTCTAAGTTATATGTTTGTGATTTTAACTTGAATGTATACAGTATGATAAACTGTAAAGGTTTTGTACGGCGCCCAGAGCCTTCGGGATTGGGCGTCTTTTTAAATAAAGTTGACTTTTGACTTTGACTTTAAGCTCACCTACGCAGCCCCAGTTCTCCAAGGTGTGGCCGCTACAGAACTTGACAGGCTAAAGACCTTATACAACAAAACTGCCAGGTTTGCTACAATGTCCCACCCTAGAACCCACCACTGCGAGACCCAAGCTAGGCTCAGGTGGTCGTCACTGGAAGCCCGCCTCATCTACCCGACTCTTTGCCTGACATTTAAGCTACTGGGCCCCTCTCCTCCCCCAGCCTCAAAGGGCTAGTCAGGGTTAAATCCAATCTGAGGTGTCTCCGCACCTCAGGACAAACTCTCCTCGAGGTTCCTAAAACAAGGACCAAAGCCGGGTCCAGGTCCTTTGCGTTTACAGCCCCTTCCATCTGGAACAACCTCCCACTTGGGGTACGGGAGGCAGGATCTGGCCCCCGCTTCCGCTCCAAACTTAAAGCACACTTGCTCGATAGGAGTACCTGCCAATGCCTTAGGATCTGACCACACGTCACTGCCTCTCCTACCTAGGAAGGCATGCTTTATTGTTACCCATACCCCCATCCATTTAATCCCTCAGGAAGGCACCCTGACTCTTGGCAAATTAGCCAATATCTCATGCACTCCCAAGCTCTACAAGATTTATGCATGCACAACGTTTGTAAATATCTAATCTAGATGTCCTACGGTCTGTATGTTCCCTTACCTCCTACCTGATTGTAACCCTATGGAATATTTAACTGTCTAACATCATGTCACTTTTCAATTTGTACTGTTCTGTTTACATGTATGTAACTTTTCCTCCGGGTTGCCCCTGAAAAAGGGACCTCCGGGGCCCAGCAGGCTCACCTGGTCAACAAAATTCAATAAATAAATAAAATAAATAAGTTGAATGATTTACCTGTGTACAAAGTGCGCCCTGAGAGTGACTCTAAAGCTGTCAAGACCATGCGCAGAAACCACCTACTGCCTATTGGCTAAGTGATCATTGATGCTGAACCATCAGACATTGCCTCTCCTGGGCCAGTGACTCGAGCTGCTGCTAGAAAGAGACAGAGTCAACCTGCCCCCGTTGTTCCAGCTCTAAGGCCTTCCCCCGGCAGGCCCAAAATGACAGTGACTGTCGGTCCACCTCTGATGATAGTGAGTGTGACAATTCTTATTACCCTTCCTATGAACTGGGTCAATTGTTTTGAGGTAACCCTATGTATAATTGTGGGGATGAAGCTGGGCCTTCAGGACTACATAACCCCCCAGCGTCTTCCGTAGAGCCAATGCTCCCTGAAAGTAAAGTGCAGAGAATTGTGTCTGAAGTGACAGAATCTTTGTGTCTAGTGGAACTCTTTGAATTACCTGAGGAGGAATCTGATGTGGTAAATCTCCCTGGTGACATACCAGAACTTGAAGAACAGTATGAAAGTGTTGACAGCACCCCTTCAGTGCCACAAAGTTCAATGATCCAGAGTTCCTTCAGGATGAGCAGTCTGGGCCCCCAAAAGGACATAGTAATGAACAAAGTATTGTGGAAACAGAATCTACAGAGCAAGGAGCTGACAGTGTTCCCAATCTAGACATTTCAGCCACTGCAGAGGCATCCCTCACTACAGGAGAAGAAACCAATGCCAGTGTTGATTGCCCAGAGCCTGTGTCTGTTCCTCCACGAAAGTCTGGGTGAGCTATCAAGCCAGTGATGTGTTTAAGCTATGACTCCCCTGGGAGGCCTGTGGATTGCCGCTCAATGTTGCTCACAAGGAAGTTTTCATTTCCAAGAGCTCACTGCCCAAACTGAGCCTGTCTGCAGCTTCTAAGTTAATTGTTCTTCCCTCAGAACATGGTGCCCCTGCCCCATCTAGCCCTAAATTAGCAGATAGGGATGGGCCCCCATCTATGTTATTCAAAGTGCAAGAAACTATTACATGAAAAGTATAGTAATGTTATTACGTAGTTCATAATAAAATCAGTATTGAATGTATAAAAAATGCAAAGCTGTTGTCATTATGAATATAGTATATGGATAGAGAACACTAAGGGTGGGATATTCAAAGCAGTTGCGCCATGCGCAACAGGGATGTGCCTGCGCAACTGTGAAAATGTGCCGGAGAACAATATTCAGTGGCAGCAACTGTGCAGTGCAAGTGGCCATGTGCCAATGCACAATGGGAATGTATGCATGCACAAGTGCATGGCAGCGTAGCCATGAATATGCGGCACAGTGCGATATTCAACACCAGTCTAACGGCGCAAGCGTGGAGCAAATGGGAAATGCACAGAGCACACTTGAGCCTATAAAAAGAGGGAGCAAGCAGGGGAAGGACACTTGCATCAGAGGGGAGCAGGAGAGAGGGAGATAGACTGGCCAGGCTGAACAGCAGGAGGGGTGCAAGAGAGAGAGAGAGAGAGACAGAGGCAGTGAGGGAGTGTGAAGGAGTGAGAGAGTGGATGTGTGTCTGTATGTCTGTGTGTGTGTGTGTATGTGTGTGTGTGTGTGTGACAGTCAGAGAAGCAACTTGCAGAGTGTGTGCCTGTGACACCCAGCACAGAAGGGGCAGCACAGGTGCCCTGACAGGTGGGAGGTGGAGGCCACAGCCCACAGGCCACCAGCTAGGAATAAAATACACTGGTGTGTGCCCAACACAAATGCACACAGAGTAGCACACAGCCGGGGGGCCAGAGGAGTCAGCAGCCCAGGGGGGCAGGACAGCAAAGACCATGGCCAGTGCCATCTTCCAGATGGAGGTGGTAATGAGGGGTGTGAGGAGGCAGTGCGGTGCGGCTGTGGAAGGGCCCATTGGCAGTACGTCGGGAACAGGTGGTACCGTGCCCACACCACCTTCAAACAATACAGCGATACAGAGATTGTGGGCCAGTATCGCCTGAACCGGGCCATTCTGAGGCAGCTCTGTGAGCTGTGCAATGAGGAGATGCAGGCACCCACCAGACGGAGCCACGTACTGACAGTGGAGACAAAAGTCACGGCTGTCATGTGCCTGCTCGCCACAGGTACCTTCCAGTGACCAATAGGGGACACCACAGGCATAACCCAGTCGGCCACATCACGGCTCCTCACACAATTCCTCAATGTACTGCTGTCACATGCTGTGGAATACATCCACTCCCCCAGCACACTGGCAGAGCATACAGCAAACATGCAGGAGTTCCACAGGATAGCACATATGCCTGGCATGCTTGGGGCCATTGACTGCATCCATGTCAGAATCTGCATGCCACCTGGCCTAGAGGGGTAGCCTACATCAACAGAAAGAGCTACCCCAATGTCAACTGCCAGGTGGTGTGCGATACTAGGGAGCGCATAATCAATATCTGTGCCACACACCCTGGAGGAGCACACAATGCCTTCATCTGGCACAGCTCTGCACTGTGCCACAGGTTTGAGAGTGGGGACATCCCCACTGGCCACCTAGTAGGTTAGTATGCTGTGAATACGGGCAGCCTGGCACAACAGGGCAAGGTGTGGGGGCTGCCAGGGTAGGGGCACAGCCGGGAAGGATGGGGGGTGCTGCAACACAGTCCACCATGCTAACCATATATCTCTCCACACAGGTGATGGTGGCTACCCACTCTGGCCCTGGCTGCTCACCCCATACTGGTGCCCATTGACCCTTGGGCAGGAGCGATACAATGAAGCACAGGTCAGCACACGGAACATCATCGAGCGTGTGTTTGGACTGCTGATGGCATGGTTCCGTTGCATGGACAGGTCTGGTGGTGCCCTAAAGTACAGCCCCTCAAAGGCCTGTGGCCTATTCTTGGCCTGCTGTATACTACACAACATGGCCACTGACTATGGGATAGCTATCGAGGTCGAAGGGGAACAGCAGTGGGGATGATTTGACCGCTTTATGTAGGGCAGTGGGCAGCCCCCTGAGAAGGGAACCCGGCTGCACAGGTTGGCCCAGCAGCACCGGGACATGATCACGGAGGAGCACTATGGTGCACGCAGGTAGGTGAACATGTCCACATGCACAGAATGGCGACCATGGCACAGTGTACAGGCATGTGTGGGTGAGCCCTGTGACAGGAATGGCTGGAGGAGGGCATGGCCGGGCGTGGGTTGGGACTCTGCAGCAATACAGAGCACAGCAAAGCACACCCCACTCACACACACCCACACCCCCACACACACCCTCACACACACGCACACTGGCACCCGCAGGCACGTGCCCAGAGGCTGGCACCAGGCTTGTGTCAGACACTGAGCACCGGTGCACAGTGGCAGTCGGCTCTGTGCTGGCATCATCATCATCATGCATGCGCCACACTGGCCAGAAGCCGGGCAGGTGTGCACACGGCCTGTGTGCAGTGCCAACCATGGATGCTACGTCTGTGGATTGCACATGCACACACCACACCAATGTGCACACAGGGTGGCAGCAGCTGACTGTGGGCAGGGAGGTGGGCAGTTCAGGACCACCGTGCGGTCACCACGGACACGTGGATGGCCCCGCCGAGACCACCCAGCAGACCCAGGCTATGCAACGGCCACGGGGGTGTTGTGACAGTCCCTCAGTGGTTTTACTGCAGGAACACGACCAAGTCCTTGCAGGGGTCTGCGGGCTCCCGAACATGCCCACTCTGGGCATGCCCAGAATGCCCACAGCAGAACCTGGTGTCGACACAGAGGGGATCACTCGATGACATGATCGAGGGGTGGAGAATGCACTCCTCGGGGTCTGCGGCGGATGGCCACACACCATGGTGGAAAATGGTGCTAGGCCAACCGTGACCACAGGGGTAAGCCAATCCAGGGCTGTGGTCATGTCCTCCTGCAGTCGATTGTTGTCGGCCAGGAGCTGCGCAAATTTCCTGTCGCGCTGCTCGGTGCAGAGTGCACGCACTCCTGCCTCAACCAGCACCTGTTGCTCCATAGAGGCCCACAGCAGATGGGTGTGCTCGGGCAAGTGGTCAGTGCCCAGGGGCACCTGGGTCATGCGCTGACCCATGGGTGGCATTAGACCCCACTGCCCAGCCCCCTGCACAGGTGGGCGCTGCACAGCAAGGCCCTCTAGGGACTGCACATTCACCGGCGCACCGGTGGTGGGCACTGCACCTGGACCCCCAACATCCCCATCCATCTGCTGCTGCCGCCCCACCAGCCACTGTGCACCATGCAGCACCTGTGTGGCTGCACCGCCACCACCATCAGCCAGTGCTACACCACTGCTGCCCATGGCAACACTGGGGTCGGTGGCCAGTGGTCAGACAACCGCCACCAGACCACTGTCTGTGGTGACAGGGTGGGTGAGTGGTATGGGCACCTCCCCCTCGACAGCAACACCGCTATGCAGGACAATGGTGTCATTGTCATCAGTGTTGGACCACACCCCGATCTGTGTCTCTGCATACTGTACGTCATGGCTGGTGTCCTGCTGGAACACAGCCAGGGCCTCGTCTGCAAGCATGCTACCGGCATCCGGCCGGACAGCGGTGTTGAGCTGCAGCTGATATGGCCCCTGGACACCGGTGGAGGTGGAAGGCCGGTCCTCCAGGTCCAGGCTTGCCCCCATGGTGGACACCACTGCCCCTGCCACTGAATGCTGGTGCTCTGGAGCTGAAACAGAATACAGTCACATTAATGCTGCTGTCATACTATCCGCCCCTGCCCACCCGCCCCACCCCCTTGCCCCCTGCCCCAGGCGCTGCTGTACCCACCATGCAGTGATGGACTGCCACCTGTCTGGAAGCTGTCGCCAGGCATCCTCGACAGCGCTGTGCCACATGGTGGCCACCACCATCTCCTCCTGCGGCATCAGCTGTGGCACATCGGGCTGTCCACCGCCTGTGGCTGCACGTGTGGTCCGGATGGCTGCCACCTTCTCCTTAATCCTGCACCTGTCTGTGCCGTCCTTTTTCTTGCCCTACTGCACAGACCACCGATGGCTGCCCTACTGATTCATAGCCTTCGCCATCTCCTCTCATGCTGTGGACCTGGCCTGTGGGTTTGCCTGTCACGCCACTCAGCAGAGGCTCCGGGTCGAGGTACGCCTCGAACAGGGCATCTGTCTCTGCCTTTGTAAAGTTGGGCCTACGCTTCCATGCAGGTCCATGCTCCTCACCTTCCTCACGATCGGTCATGATGCTTCCTGTGGGCAATGACATGTGGTCAGTGACTGCTACTACCCACACCACCCACCCAATCCACTGTCCCTTCTCCCCCTCGGCGTCGCATCTTACCTCTGAAGGATGCAATACTGTTCCATGTCCTGTGCAGTACCGTGGCACCTTTATAGTGCATCGCATGCAAATGAGGGGATGTGCAACTGTAATGAGACGCAAATGCCCCTGGTGGGCCCCGGAAATGCTGATGAGCTAATCTGCATATGCCGGCCGAATATCATGATGTTGCGCCTTGTGCAATGGACTTGTGCATGCACAAGTCATGGCGCAACATTGTGACATGCCCAGTAGGCCTGGCAATATGCATGCGCACACTGCCAGTGCCTATACCTCCGGTGCAGCATTCGCTCACTGCGCAATATGCTCATATGGCACTCAGCCGCTATTGGACATGTGGCACTTGGGTGCTGTGTGGCCTATGGTGCCGGGGCACCATAGGGCTAATGGTGCTCTGGTACCATGGGGCTAATGGTGCTCCTGTGCCATGGGTGTACTGGCACATGGGTGCCATGCGGCTAATGGCACCTGGGCACCATTTGCCTCACGGCACCTGGGCACCATTTGCCCCATGGCGCCTGGGCACCAATAGACCCATGGTGCCTGGGTGATATTGGCCCACAGCCCGTGGCACCCACATGGCCCTGTTGTGCACCTTGCATGGCGGTCCCAATAGCGCAGTCACACACGGTGTGCGTGCTGACCCCTGACCCCAGGACTGCCCTTTGCTCCTCAGGGACCCCTGCACCACATGCCAGTGCATCCATGTCATGTACTGTGCCTGTTGCGCCATGCTGTGGCTATCACATATGTGTGTGGCTGCTGCAGGTGGGTTGTGGGTGCATCCAGCTGCCAGCTGTGCCACTGCCATCCTGCTGCTTTGCCATGTCACCTGCCTGCCATGGTGGTGGTGTTTGGCTCATGGGTGGTGTTGGTGTGCACTGTTCTGCATGGCTGTGGTATGCCAGGTTGGCAGCACGTGTGGGCGCACACACTGCGGGTGGCTGGGTGCCATCTCAGGGGCGCATGTTGCCACTGTCCGCTGCACACGGTGGGTGGGCTAGGGTGTTCCAGACACGCATTTATATCATGTACCCTTCTTTGTCCTAGGTGTCCGTTGGCTTACAATCAACACACACCTCCTGAGGAGGATCCTTGAGGTCACCACTGCCACGCTGCAGGTGGCGAGGATGCTGCAGAGGACAATCCACAGGCAACAGTGCCAGGCACCGGTGGGGCGAGGCCGCCTGTAGGGCCCATTGGCCCACGACCCTTATACTTCCCTGTCCCCCCTTCCCTTGCCCTCTCTTGTCCCCTTGTCTGGCCCTGACCCCTGTCCCCTTCCCTCCCTTCCCTGGCTTACCCATTTTGTAGATAGATTCCCCATTCCTTGTTCCCTGTCCCCTGTTCATTGCATATTTGTATATAGCTGTGTTTTATATCCGTTTTAATACATTTTTCTATGGTTACGCATCTGTGTCGAGGTCTGCTCTGCGGCTGACGTGTGGAGCCACGCTGCAGTGGTGTGCATGGTGGCTGTGTGGTACGTCTGGGGTGGCCAGGGGGTTCTGCCTGGTGGTGTTCACCCATTGGTCACTGGCTGTGCCCTGGGACGGTCGTGGGCTTTCTGTTCCAGTTGTGTGGCATGTGCGTTGTGTGCTGTTTGCCTGTGTGTTGCTGGCTGTGGTCTGGGTGGCATGACGTGTTCCTTCCTGTGGGGGGTTGCTGGTGGTTGTTCACTGGTGGCCATTGGTGCCACCCTGCCCCCGTGCACCACTGTGATTTTGTGGGTGGGGGCCTGCTGCATCCCCATGAGCACTGGCTGGTGTTCCATCGTGTACTTGCCGTGCCTCACTCCTGGCACCCTCAGCACCCTGGTGGTGGCATATTCCACCCCAGTGGCTTGCTCCTTGCTGTGCCTGTTGCCAATCCATATGAGTCATGGAGCATGCACCTCGGCCCCTTGCACATCCCTGGTTGCGCTGTTGTGTATGTTGGTTTGCTCTCTGGCGCAGCCCTGGTTGCGCTGTTGTGTATGTTGGTTTGCTCTCTGGCGCAGCCCTGGTTGCGCTATGGCGCATCTGTGCGATATTCAACTGTGTTGTGCTGGCACATGCTGCCTTGCACAACCTTTGAATAACATGCACAGTGCACCATGGCGCAGTGGAATTGCGCTGCACAGGTCTTGTGCCGGCCTCTGGCGCATTTCTGAATATCCCACCCTCAGTATAGTAATGTATTAAGTTTACATTTACTTATGCATCAGTCATTATTGCATTCTGTAGTAATGTCATGTATATAACGTATTGTATATTGTCTTTTTCCATGCTACTTAGTGGTGGGCGAAGTAGCCGAAATTCACTCCCCAAAGTGAGTCACAGAGTAACGCAAAATCTGCAAAGTACCCGCAAAGTACTTTGCACCATAATGGGGAATGTGAAGTCCATTGAAAACAATGACTTTGTGTTATTCCACCTTCCCCAAACCACTTCTCCACCAATTTTAAGGTGAAGTACATTGAAATCAGTGTACTTCACCTCACTTCGCCTTGTTTTTGTTCTCCAAAGGTGAATTGTACAGTGCTTCATGGGACTGCAGATCACATGGGCTCTAGATTGTTCTGCACAGCCTCAGTTCTGTGTAGTGTGTGCAATGGAAGATGGAGACAGTTTCCTCTCAGAGCTCTGCAATTCAGATCCTCTAAAAGCTGTTAAAAAAGCCTTTTTGAGCCATTTTGTTTGTTCACAATTTAGTACATCGATTGTAGGAAACCCTCCTGTGCTCATATCATTGAGTGTTTATTGTTGTTTGTGGATTTTGAATGTTAATTTAGAACAGTCAGTCTGTGTACTGTGAAGTGTGCTTTGGGGGAAGGGCATATCTGTGGTGTAGGTAGATTAACTGGGAGAAAAAGGAAGTCTTTCTGTTTTGGTTATATTTTTCTTGTACAACTGTGTTAATGTACACACAGTAATATTTTCAGTAATTCTTGACATTGTTTTGCTGATTGTTGTTGCTGCTCCAGCAGTGTATAATTTCAATTTATTTAAAACATTTGGTTATATTACTAAAGGTTTTCAATTTGCTATGCACTACTTATAGTGTGTGTGAGTGTGTGTGCGATGCATGCCATTAAATCAGATACCCTTTATTGTGCCACAGAGTAATTGCAGCAGTGTGAACCTGCTATCCACCGCACCTGCATGAATTTTTTTATACTGCTTTGTGGTATCTTTACTGGTAGTGGACTATTACTGTCGTGCACTACCCCCTCCCCAACTGGCGAAAGGCATTCTTTTCCAGATTTGGATTTGTGACTTGTGACAGAGTGCAGCATTAATTCTGGGAGACTTTGCATTTTTTTGTTATCCTCTCTTTTCACTTCGTCAGCACTGGGGAATTTTCTGGACACAAGACAGTAGCATTTTGGGGATGCAAATGAATTGTGGTGATTCTGTGTGACCACTGCACACATGACTGAGTGCGCCTTTAATTCTGGGAGATGCCGCATTTCTTGTTACCCTCTCATTTCACATCTTGGTTCTGGACTGCCTAATGGGACCAATCAGTACCTTTGGAGTCTGTCCCCAGGGGTCTTATGGGAGTGTGCTGCTGTAGGAATTGTAGTTTTTAAACTTTGGCACCTAAATGGACCTGGAAGGGGAGCTCTAGCTGTGACAGGCAGATGGATCAGCCAAATGAACCCTTTGGATTTCTAAGGAAGTCTCAGTGCTGCCTGCAGCAGAAGTCAGTCTGGAGTTAGAGTTTGGATAGTGAACAGCTCGAGTGATTCGAGCAGCTGCCCCTCCGTAGTAGCATGGGAAACTGGTGGGAAGGCTGTGTTTGGACTGCCTGCTTCATCTTCCCTTGGAGGGAATCTTTCTGAGCCAAAGAGAATTAGTACTTTCTCCGAAGTTGCTGTGCTGTGACCAGAATCCTGAATTGTGATGAACTGAGTCTTCCTTAAGGGGACCGAAGATTTGCCTCAGTGCAATCAGCATGTCGGGACCTGAGACTACCACGGAGCTTCGGTTTGTGCAGAGACACTGTATATTGCAATCAGACTGCCATCCAAACTGTGGTACTGTTTCTTTTCTTTTCTTTTCTTTACTATAAGTGTGCTGAATGCTGTTAGTGGATCACAATTTGGTTCCCCACTGCCTGATTGTGTCACGCTTGCTGGAAGCTGCATCCAGCACTACCGGACTGCCATCTGAATTGTTCACCTGGCCTGGGCCCCCTGCGACCTTGGCACAGCCAGCTGCTCACGCCAAAGAGAAGAACATCGATGAGAGACCTGCTGGGGATCAGCCCCCTGCTCAACATCACGGACAGTAATTACCCCACAGTGAATCGTGTGGGCCCTGCTTCTCCTGGCAAACCAGCAAGTCATCCTGCAGTCTCCATTTCATCCATCCTGTGTCCTGTACTGGGTAGCATGAGTAACACCAGGGTAGCTCCCTGCAACAACAGCTCAATCAAAGTGTGTCATCTGATTTAATTGTTTTGCTTGATTATCATGAAGTGAGCCATCTGGCTCCAGATTACGAATTGTGGGTTACTGTGCATGGCTATTTCTTTCCACCTATAGGGCTCTGACCAGCTGCAATGCTGGCCTACCACGGGCAACACATCAGGCTAGCCTACCTCACCAACTGGGTACCCAGAGTGTGTGTGACTGTGTTGAGGGACTCTAAAGTGCATGCCTTGTAGCCTGATTGAATCAGTGCTTAAACCAATCAACCTGATTACGCCCCTTCCTTGTTCATTCCCCCTGAATAAATCAGATCTGAATCTTTTTGCACTTAAACTGTTTGCGGTGCATCTCTGTACTAATAGCACTGGATTCCTATTGCTTGCTGTGTCTAACCTTATTTTACAGGGGGTCTCCAGGGTCAAGCTGGTGGAACCAGCCCTGGTGGTAAGTGCAACAAATGTAATGGTACACCTGCTGTTTGGGGTTGTGGTAATTGTGTGTTAAGAACATTGTTTAGGCCACTGAGGGGTAAAGAGTGGGGTAACAGAGTCCCAGAGGGCTGTATCCAGGTCAGCTATGCTAACAACAACCCTGTCCTCTGGGTGGAGGCACCCGTTTTCAGTACCCACGCCCCTCAACCTGCACTTGATCAAGCAGGCTGGGGTAGTAGCCCTTGGGGTAGTGCCAGCTAGGGGTTACATGTAGACCGAGCAATCCACTCAAAACTATAGACCCATATCCATACTACCTCTTCTGTCCAAAACCCTTGAAAGTTTTGTATCAGATCGACTTGTAGACTACTTAAATAAATATAATATTCAGTGCCCTCAACAACATGGATTTTGTAAGGTTCACAGCACTACTACTGCTCTCCTAGAATACACGGACTACTTTCATGACGCACTAGACACTGGCAACCAAGTGGGGTCTATATATATTGACTTACCTCTACCCTTGATCTCTACATTCTGGCAAAGCTAAAGCCTCTCACACCTTGTTGCCTCCTTCTTATACCTTTCTGCTACATATTAAAATTTTTTTCTCTCCCATCTATTCCTCCCCTTTTCTTTCCCACCCCGTAAATTTTCTCCCTCACCATCACCAACTGATCTAACAAAGTCATACCCTGGCTGCATACCCACTACCATTCATTGCTTACTGTCCCCCACACCACACTACTTCCTTCCAACAATGCCAAATACTGGCTGCATACCACCCTTCCCCTCTTTTCCTTCTAGCTACTGTAGGAACAAAACTTAGTTATAAAAATAGTTTATTATAATTTTATTTTGCATTACTTTATAATTACTTTTTACATCCTTGATAAATGCTTAACTATTAATTAGGGTAATTGGGAGGTCATACTAAGGCATCTGGTCATTATTCTTGTCTACGTGAGCTTTACAAGCAAAGAAAAAAATGCTTACATGAACTCTGAAAAATGGAAGATTCCCTGCCTGAATGGAACCTGAAAAGAAAATAGTCTAGTTTTAAAACTCTCCATTTAAACTGAAGACAACCCTACAACTGGCCTCTGTAGGCTGCAATTTTACATGCACTTTTGGATATCTGCTTGCAACAGGCTTATCAAAACAAGGACTAGAGAAGTTCCTATGGTAACCATGTGCCAGGATGTCACTTTGATTGAAATTTACAGTGCTGGGGAAGCTTGGTACAGCAGCTGTCTTCAAGGGAAAAAAATCTGAAGTGAATCTTTTTCTGGTTTAAAGTTTATAGAACTTCATTACTAAAAAGAGATCACAGAATGCTACAAGCACCAAATTACATCAGCTGATAGAAGTCTTGTTGATCTATTAAGTGACCAAAAATGTTATGCAAAACCTATAAGGGTTAAGTATGTTTTATCCTAAATTGAAGCTGATGTCATGACAAATCCAGAAATATGACTTTTAGATGGGTACATGGTGGCAGAAGAGCATCACACTGACTGGAAGATTTCTTTAACAATTTGTAGCAAGCATGGCTTCAGGGTTGACTGCCCATGAACAAAGGCACAGTTCTTTGAAAAGAAACCTGATGTTCTCTAGTCTAGGACCTTCTGGAACTTGGAGGTGAGAGGGACCTGCTTAGGTTTGGAGCCTAGGACATGAGTAACAAAAGTACCACTTTGTTTTTAAAAGACTTTGCTCAGAATTGAAGTTATAATCCTTAACTTATTTTAGGATTGTCTCACAGACCTGGAAAATGTCTCAAAATACTGCTTGTGGTGAATTCACAAATATTTGCATGGAGACTATATGTTGTTGCATTCAGAAGTTATAAAGAAAAGTAATTTTAAGCTTTAAAACTAAACTCTGAACAGAGGCGCAGTCCTTGGAAAGGATTAAGACCCATCCCTACATCATTTGCATGATCCAATCAAAATTAGATAAATCTGCAGGAAATTATGTCAGAATGATGCTTTGACCAGAGATAATAAACAGGGACAATGGTTTTCTGTTTTTACTGGTAACACCGGTAAAAATCACGGAATCCTGCTTGGTTTGCGGATTTTGAATTCTTGTACCGGTGCCTCACGGAAATTGCATTTCTCTGCACAGAATCCCTAAGATTTCAGCATATTTTTAAATGTTTTTAATTTCTCTTTCTATACCCCCTTCTCACAGCGTCAATCTCCACTTTTCGAGAGATCCCTAGGCTGGGTATCCCTAGCTTCACCCAGAGTGTGCTCAGGGTTCCTGTGAGCTTCCCCCCATCCTGCCCTAGGTTGTACCCCAGGTAGGAAGGGAGAGGACCCCAGGTCACCCCTCCACAGTCCTTTAATGTGTGCCGGGCAGCCCAGTGGGTCCCTCATGGAAACTGTTTATGAAGTCTGGGGCAGCTGGGTCCCTTCTACCAGCAGCCGACGTGGATTGATTGTTACTGGTTTTCTGGCCTCTGTTCCTGAGGGCACCAACACTCGAGGGGATCCAAGGAAGTAGGGCAAATTGAGACATGCCGCTACTCCAGATCCTGGCTAGCTTCTTCTCTTCCTGATTGCTCTGCAGTCTCATTGCACCACCACCTGTGGTCACCCAGGTGGCAGTAAAGCAGCAGGACCTGCAGTCCACCGTTCCCAGAGAAGGAAAGCAGCCCCCCAGGTGCTCGATCCTCCTCCCCTGGCCAGACCTCTAGCAATGGGAATTCACTTCAGATTCCGAGTCCCTGGCATTGCATGCAGTAGTGCAACCTCAGGCTATTTACAGTGCTCTGTCAACTATACACCCACTTTGGGGTAAGAAAACATAAGCAGATGGAGAGGGAAATAATTCAGTTTTAGTAAAATGTTGTAAAGTGTTTAATGTTCATAATTTGCACTGTAGGTACTGTGCACTATTAATGAAATCATATATTAAAACATTATATATGGGTGTTATGGCTGGCAGTATAGCCTAGTGGTTAGAGTAACAAACAGTGATCGAGCTGAGTACATTTAGAAGACTTGGGTTTGATTCCCACAACCTCCACTTGCATACTGTGTGACTCCAAGCAAGTCACTTAACTTCTGCAGTGCTCCTGGATCACCTCTGAAAACAGGCAGTTCTGCCTAGTGGGCTTACCTGGTTTACAAAACTATAAAACAAATACCAATATATGTTTACTACATCATACAGTAGTCAGGGTACCTTGTAATTTATTTGAGTTTTACTCGGCTGCAATGATTTTGTATAGGTAAAGATTAAATGTTCAGATACATTTTGCATTTTATAAGCTTGTTTTTAGACTTTAGTCAGGTTTTTATTGTATTTTTTGCATATGAACATCTAGGATATAGATTGCTAAGCACAGGATCACTGTTACCAACTAGTTTATTCAAGTTTATAATCAGCAGGGCCATCCAAAATCCTCAATTGTTTGATTGAAAATTAGTCTGAATGAAAGTATGTTCACAAGGCACAAGCTGCCTTACTACTTATTTAGGTGAATGGGATAGAAACATAGACTTTGACGACCCACCTAGTCTGCCCATTTCATCATTTGCACCTTCTCTCCCACTTGTTGTGTCAGTCTCTGTGACAACAAAAAGTTTTCTGACAGACTGCTTTAATAAAAAGCAAATGCTACGTGTTTAAGTGTACTTATGCTTGGCTAGTGGAAGGGAAAGCACATTCAGTGACACACGGAAGGTAAGACCCCAGGGGCTGTATGATGCTGGTGGGTAGAGTGGTGCTCAATTCACATCTGAGCTCAGACATGAAAACTGAGAGACACCTTTTCATGGAGACCAAGGTTAAAAAGAACCACATGTTTGTGAGATGCATTAGAAGGTCCTACACTAATCACTTGTGAATTTTTTTTTAGGTGAAGAGACTATTTTAAAGAAGCAAATTCAGGCAGTTTTTTTTGTTCCTCCTACACCCTGCCATCCATTTCTTCAGGCCTGCCAAGTCCCCATACCACTGCTGCTGAGTCCCCACCACCATCGTCCACTGCCCCTTATGGCCATGCTACCAGGTAACCCAAAGTAACCCTTCATCGGTGGGCCCCTACCCCTGTGGGAGGCTAACAGGGGTCAGAACAGATACATGTGTCTGGGGCTTCTTGCCTATGGAGAGACCAGAAACCATCCCCTGTGTGGCCAGCAGGTGTTTTTCTATTTTCGAGACAGCGTGACAGGCCACACGATGTCAAGGCACAAGCTGATGTTCATCACGCTCTCTTCTGCAATGAGGGCCAATTTGTTGCCATGGGTCCAGCCTCCACCTGGGGCCAGCAAATGCTGAGCTGTGAATATACCCTCCCTCCCAGGAGAAGGCAGGTGGTCGCTGGACTCTCAAGCCTTCACCCCCCCCACCGCCGTTCCTCCAATACCCAAACCTGTTCCCAAACCCTGGTTGGTGGTGTCACAGGCAGAAATCCAATTCAGGCAGCTAAATAATAGGAAAAAACAAACGTGGTCCACCTTAGTAGTGGTGGTGGTGGTTCAGATTAATTCACATCTGAGTTCTAACAAGCAAAGAGACCCAGTAATTTGTAACTTGTGCATGTGGGGTGTGGGTGTTAAAGAAAGGGGATCATAGTGCTGTCACTACTGCCATCATCCCTGAGGGATGTGGATTGAATTGTTGCTACTGCCATTACACCTGAGAGGCGGGGGGCCATAGTGCTTCTGCCATAACCACTGGTGGGTGGGAAATGTTGTACTACTGCTGTCCACCAGAGGGATGGGGGCCATAGTGTTGATACTGCCATCACACCCGAGAGGCAGGGGCTGTAGAGCTTTTGCCATAACCACTGGTGGATGGGGAATGTTGTACTGCTGCTGTCCCACCTGAGGGATGGGAGCCATAGTGCTGATACTGCCATCACAACTGAGGAGTGCGGAATGTAGTACTGCTGCCATCACACCTAATGGATAGAGACCACAGTGCTGCTGCCGCCATCACACCAGAGGGATGGGTCTGTAGTGTTGTTGGTGCTGCCATCGCACCAGAGGGATGGGGGCCTTGCTGCTGTTTCCATCACACCTCAGGGATGGGGGCTGTAGTGCTGTTGCTGCTATCATATTTTGTACCTAAAATAACTTTAAATTGGTACAAGGATGGAAGGATGTGCAATAGTGGAGGTCAAAGCAGCTAAAATGCATGTTAGTAGAGTTAAAAATTATTAAATAAATTACACAAAACCAAACACCGGTAAAACCGGATTTTGGCTTTGCAGACACCGGTGACAGTACCGTTTTTTACAATGTGCAAAATGGAATTTGCCCTTTCTCAATCCCGGTAAACCAGTGTCCCTGATAATAAAACTGAACACTGGGAAATCCAGCCCAGTTATTGCCTGTACTCCATGCTAAGAGGAGCTGCTTTGGTTTTGAGGACATTTTTGCTGCTAAGGACTGTTTTTTAAAGTTCCCGCCAAAACCAGAACAAAAGGGCAAAGACTGCCTATTGATGTTCATAAGCCAAAACTCAAGTCTGTATTGCTGTGTTGATGCCAGAGGAATCCCAAAGGCCAGGGTTCGAGTGTGAGCAGGAAAAAGAACAGAAACTGCAGTAAGGTCCAGCCACTAAAGAACTTTTTATAGTCCAGGAGGAGAAAAACTCACCAAGATTTTGAAGCTTAAAGAAAGAAAACCAAGCCTCTACAAATAACCAGATGTCTGAGTATTATTTTAATTAATATTTATAATATTCTTATTTGGCTTAGTTGGGGAGGCATAGTAAACTTGACTTTTTAAATATAGAATCTCAGGTACATGGTTAAGATTATGCTCATTTGAAGATGATATAAACATTTTTGCAAGATATAAAGTATTGAAACAAGTGTTATACAGACATGTAGTCCAATGCACTAATGTGAAGAGTTTACAAGTTCTCATGCAGAAAAGTACGGCTATGTAAAAAAGCTTGCTGAAGGCATGGCATACAGCTAATACTGTTCATTGCTTTGAATATTGCTTATTTCTTTATTGCTTTGCTTATTTTCTGAAATGTTTGTTTTGTTTAGTTCTCCAAAGCCTTTGTTGTTTTATGTTTACATTGCTTTTCATTGTTTACAGTGTTTTATTATTTATGCAAATACAGTATTAGTAATTTAAGCAATAATGCAAGACAGGGTGTGGGTTGTGCTGGGATAACCTCATGCCTGAGGTGGTTGGGTATGAGGCTACCGGTCAAGTGCATCCAATACCCCAGAAGTGAAGTTATCCCAGTGCAACCTACACCCTAGAGTGCAATATTTCTATTATACAGTGGCTCAGTCTTTTAAATAAAACAAGAAAATAGAAAAATAATTCAATTTTGTTTTTGTTTTTTTGGGGGGTTTTTTTGCATTTTTTCATGTGTGGAGGTATGCTGTATGTTTTCAAGAAAAAGGTCCATGTTTTGGCCACTAGATGGTGCTGGCAGTATGTTCTGGATTGTGTTTCTCTTGCTACAGCTTTTCTTTCTGTTAGCACAGATGTCTGACTTTACATACTGTGCCATACAGATGCTGGATGTGTTTTTTTTCTTTTTTTTTTTTCATGGTTGCTTTTTTGGTTGTTAATTTTAAATGCAGAGGCAGAGAGTGGAGCCAGCAAGGCACTGTTGTGTAAGGCACTGCGGCTGACAAGCCAATTGGTAAGGGACAGTGGAGCTGCTGTGGTGCTGTTATGCAGATTGAAGAAGAAAGCCAATTGCATGTTTGGCTTTTTTTTCAGTATTTCCTTTTTTCTTCAGCTGTGGTTTTTTTTGTAGAGACCACAGGTGTGCTTGGGTCAATGAGTGTGGCTCATTTGTGTGCAATCGCTACATTGTTCATACCTCTGGGAGGTATGGGAGTTACGAGTCACTGTTTTGCTTTGCCCAGTATTTTCCCTGGATATTTTCCTGTGAGAGGCATTTTTAAAAAAAACACACACAGCTACCGGAGCACAGTAGAAAGAGGACAAGGGAACTGTTGGAACTGTTACATGATCATGGGGGCAGGAGTGAAGTCCATTACAGTGGGAGTTTGGAGCTTCCCTAACTTGTGGACGGGAGACAAGATACAAGAGGCTGTCATTCAGTCATGCGTATGCCTGAATGTCATACAGTAAGGTTGTGCTCAGATAACCTCACTGTTTCAGGCACACATTGACCAATCAGTGCCCAGAAAATGGCCTTGCTATTGTGTAATAGAAGATTTGTATAGGGACAAATTAAAATCTATTTTTTCTGCATATCACAAGTGGGTGTTACAAAAACAGTTGTCAAATTATCTAGAACTTATATACAATAGATATAAAATAAGATTTTAGGCAGTATTACAATTATTTATATAATTTATGCAAAGTTGGTGATGTGAGACTAAAGGCTTAGCTGAGTGCCCATAATATAAATTGGTATTCTGACCTATTTTTATGACACTACCTTCACTTCCCCCTTACTGTTTTTTTTTTTCTGGATTACTGGTTATGACCTATGATTACTACTACTCTGCTAATAATCTTGTATTCTAATTTTCTAGCCTATATTTGAATCCATCTCTAACATAGCACTTGTTTTGATCTTTTACCTTGTTGTTTGCTTCTTTGTTTACCAATGTGCAACCTTTGTAAAAGAGCTCTTAGCTCAAAGATTGTTATCCAAAACAATTAATAAATAAATATAAAATTATGTGTCAAGTACATGTCGCAGTCTTTTAAAGGGGCACTCTCAGCTTTGCCCCTTCGTTTTTTGCCAAATGTGTAAAGTGTGCCTCTTGGCACACACACCTATCACACAGTTACTGCAGAATGCCCCTATATGTAACAAATGAAAGCCTTTTTTACCTTGATTTGTGATTTTTTCAGCAACAGTATTTCACTCGGTCCAATAGTAATGCACCCGCATCATGGAAGCACATCCAGGTCAGGAACGTGGGTCTACCACAAGCGCGGTCCTGAAGTGTGATTTTTGCACATGCCAACAATAAAAGCACGTTAATCCTGCCCCTTCTGTTATAGAAAGATGCTGCTGGTATCTCCAGCTGCAAACCAAACACTAGGAAGAGTACAATGACATTTTTAAATTGCATGCTCCTGCACATGTGCGGGATGTTTGTTCGTTGCCTCTCAAGTGCATGCCTGGGATTTCAGCTCTGATTTAAAACTGTAAATTGTACTCCTCACAGTGCTCAGTTTGCAGTCGGAGATGCCAGCAGCATTTTGTTTACAACAGAAGGGACAGGATTAATATGCTTTTACTGTTAGCATGTGAAAATAAATCGCACTTTGGGCCCACGCTCATGGCAGACCCATGTTCCTGACCTGGATGCGTTCTGGGATGCGGGTACATTACTATCGGACTGAAGGAAGTACTAATGCTGAAAAAAATCACAAAACAAGGTAGAAAGACTTACATTTCTTCATGCAGGTGCATTCTGCAGTAACGGTGTGATAGGTATGTGCCAAGAGGCACATTCTTCACATTTGGCAGAAAACAAAGGGGCAAAGCTGACAGTGCCCCTTTAAATGTGAGAAAAGGGCAAAGCTGACAGTGCCCCTTTAAATGTGAGAAAAGGCAAAGTACGGGAGCTGAAAAGTGCCCTGAGTGCTCCACAGGCTACTTTTACCAAGCCTGCAAGCACATCTAAAGCATCAGAACTGCTATGAATAATTATTTTAAAATTACAGCAATGTTTTAAAAATTCTGTAACTTAATAAAACGTAATAAAATACACTTATTAACTGTGACTATTTTATTATTTTAACTCCTAAATATGGCTAAATATTGGTAAATGTAGGTATGGTAAGGCACACATGTTGTGTGTGATACTGGCCACATGTTGTTGTGGTTCACGTTTTACTCAGAAATTCAAAAATGGCTCACAACTCCAAAAAGATTGGACACCCCTGGCTTAGACAATACCCAAACTCTACATACCAGGTGCCTAATGCTATGTGCTGTTTGGGTATTGTCTAAGCACTAGGAGTCAGAGGTTGCCAGATGTTACTGGAGTTAGTGGAATTTTTTCAATAAATATATTTTGCCAGCTTCTCCCTATGGTGTCCACTGGTTTGGTTTTCGGACTGTGTACCCAAGTTAGCGCAGGTTGTCTGATCTTCTGATCCTGAAGGAGATACCTGCTTGTTAAGCCAACTATGTTGTAATGTTAAAAATTGGAATGTAAATACCTGTACAATTAACCATGACATCCATTGAGTGGTTGCAATTTTGTAGATCCCAGAGATCTGCGGAGCACTGAGATATGTTGACCTCAGACCCGGTGCAATTCATTTCGCTAAAAAAGATGTCACCTGCTCCTTTTCCATAGTTGGGCCCAAGTGCTGAGTCTGCAAGGCCACAATCTAGCTGTCGACACACAGCCATGGCACTTTGGACAGTCCAGTTATGATTGCACACCGTTCCCCAGTACGAACCATTGTACATTTCCAGTCTTCCACTGCAGTTTTGTGAAGTGTTGTTCTGCATCAGCCTTATTATCACATTGTCTGGAAGACACAATAATTTACACAAAGAATTAGAAAGGAGGAAGCAGACTTGTGATCAAAAAGACTCCTTGGGTCAAATGTGGCATAAGTTCTTTGGGGTGCCACCTGTGCCCCTTGTTCATTTTAGGGATAAGCAGAAGAAAATATTACTGATACCTAATATTGGACAAACTAAAATGTTTCCAAAGACTTTTTAAGAATTGTATTCTTTTTTATAAGATAAGTGGATACAAACCTGAGTTTCACCCCCAATATATAATAATGTGAGAGTGTGTGTGTGTGTGTGTGTGTGTGTGTGTAAAGATATATTTATTTATAAAACGGCAAGAAAACAAATCTAGTAATTTCATTGGCCAACAGATGTCAACTGACCATGTCTTAAATCCCCATAAACACACAATCAGCTGCTGATTCTCATACCCCCCCCCCAAAAAAAAAAGCTCCTTACTGAACAGTATCACTAAGCCTCCAAACAGAAAGTAAACAAAAAAAATCCACTGACTGCCATAATGATAATCCCAGAATTTGCTACCACATTTTTAAATCAAATTCTGGCAAACTAAACCCAACATTTTCACAAAGAAAGTACCATGCCAGTATCACACTGTAGTACCATATACTACATTTCCCTACTAGTTAGAGAAAAATTAAGCATCCACAGTTAAACAAACCTCTGTCAACACTGTTTAAGCTAAACCTCCCCCTAACTCTCCGCTCGCTAGCATGTGAACACACACCACAGTTACAGCTGATCTGCAACTCCCTATGCCACTTCTACAGATAAATTAGAAGTAAAAAAACTGTCACACCTCTTTTTCATCATAATCACCAGTTCAGACCTGCTGAATAGATAGAGGGTCATGGGAGAAAGATTGATCATGCAGCTCCAATTGTAAGTAAAACCAGCTCCTGTTGCTACGGTTAATACATTCCCTAGTATCATGGGTCAGAGATCCAGGACAGAAGTGATTTCCAGGTTGGAACATGGTGACAGACATACTCGATACAGTGAAAGCTGGGTACAGGTGTCATCCGTTGTATTAATGCTGAGCTTACTGCACATCATGGTCCTCAGGGAGTGAGTGTGTGTCCAGCAACTCACCGATCCTCCTGCTGGGGGGGGGGGTCTGATTAAGGATGAGGCTGTTGCCGCAAGCCCTGTCAACTGCTTTTCCTGTACTCCCGGACTTGATTTGTACAGTTTCTGAAGGCTGGTAGAGAGGGAGAGAGAGAGAGAGAGAGACAGAGAAAGAGAGAGAGTGCTGTCACTTCATTTGCAGAGGGAGAGCAAATGATCTCTGACAGTGAGTAAGATCCATAGGCTGGGAGAGCGAGACAGCTCTCATTTCAAATGTGGCTGGGGAGAAGTGGGTTGGGGCCAACTACAGTGGGCAGAGGAGCCAAGACAGACTGGAAGTCCGCCAACATAAAAAAAAAAATACCATCTATTTCCATTGCCATGTAGCACAAAGCAGCCATCTCCCTGCTATTCATGAGGGGCTGCCCACTTGAGCACTCAAAAGAGTAAAAGAGCAGATTAACTGCAAACACAAAAAAAATACAAGCATTTGTAAATGCTGAATGTTTGCTTCTGGTGTCAAATGCAGTCCCCATAGAAATAATGATTGTTCAAAACTTAATAAAAATAAAACCCTGCCGGTCCGTTCCTATTGTCCGAAGAGCACATCACATTTGTACCTGGTACTGAAGCACCTGAGTATTGCACCCAAGTTCAGCTAATACACTATCTAGTGCTGCAAAGAAAGTTGAACTCAGAAAAGTGTTTATTGCATGGAAATGGCCACTAAAAATTTGTTAATCATGGTCGGAAAGTTGAGCCATGGTACTGGCCATAAGCATAAATATGCATATCCACACGCACAGTATCATGGTTCGACTTTTTAGTGCCCGTTTCCAAGCAATAAACACTTTCCCTGAGTTCACCTTTCTTTGCAGTAATAGAAAGTGTTTTAGATTAACTCGGGTGCAATCCTCCAAGAACAAGCCTTCCGGCACCTCAGCACCCTTTACAAATGTAACCACACTTCGCAGACAATAAGAGGAGACCTGCAGGGTTTTGGTTTTCATTTGGAAGATGTTTTGAGGATACACAAGTCTATGGACAAAACTGAATTTAAGGATGGTAATATCACTGTACCATGATTCGTTAATAACTGACATTTATTCCCAGGTATATTGACTCTACAGGTCTCTACCAGTGAAGTAACCAACTTCTAAAATAGTGTACGTATGAAGTTAAATAATTTAAAGTATAGGCAGGGCTTTGGGTGCTGCCTAGGCCCCATAGAAACATAGAATTTGATGGCAGATAAATACTGCTTGGCCCACCTAGTCTGCCCATTTCCCTACCTAATGGATAAACTGCAGATCCTAGTTAACCAACAGCCTACTTCCTCCTACCCCCCACTAGAATTGCCTTATGTCTGTCCCATGCATTCTTGAATTCCCACACTGTTTTTGACTCTACGGCCTCCTCAGAAAGGCTGTTCCATGCATCTACAACCCTCTCTGTGAAGAAATACTTCCTCACATTACCTCTGAGCCGTCCCCCCTCTATTTTCAAATTGTGTCCCCATGGTTCTTGCACATCTCTTTTTCTGACAGATGCTGCCATCTTGGACTTAGTTGATTCCCCTGAGGTATTTGAAAGTTTCTATCATGTCCCCACCCCTCCTCCTTTTCTTGAGGCTATACATCTTAAGCTCCCAATTTCCCCAATTGTTTAACCAGGTGAGACACACTAAGCTTAAAGCTTATTTCCAGGTGCAACCTGGGAGCACAGGGAAGTTAAGTGACTTGCTCAGGGTCACACAGTATGCAAGTGGGGGCTGTGGGATTCAAACCCAGGTCTCCAGATTTGCAGCTCAGAGACTTAAACCACTGTGCTATACTGCCTCCTTTAGTCTTTCTTCATATGTTTTCTAGTGCGGACCCTGCACCATTTTGGTTGCCCTCCTCTGGACAGCCTCCACCCTGTCTATGTCTTTGCAGAGATGGGGTCTCCAGAACTGTACACAGTACTCCAGATGTGGTCTTACCAACTGTCTGTACAGAGGGACAACAACTTCCTGTTTTCTACTGGTGATGCCTCTCCCTATGCATCCCAGTATTCCCCCAGCCCTCCTTACTGCCTTCTCACATTGCTGGCCCATCTTTATTTTTTATTTATTTAGTTTTTGTTGACCGGGTAAGTGCACTAGACAAATTCTGCCTATTTTCAGGGACGACCCGGGGGAGGGGGATACAGATGAATGCCAACTGACTTTGAACCAGATTAAACTGTTGGTGGTATTTTTTAGTGAATGGGGGGAAATTTGGCCAGGGCACTGGGGGAATTCCCCTACTCTTTTTCGAGAAGTGCCATGGGATCTTTAACATCCACCTGAACTACCACCAGAACAGGCAGATGGGACCTCGGTTTAACGTCTCATCCGAAAGACGGCACATCAGGAGTGCAGCATCCCACCCTCATGCTGCACTGCAGTGTCAGTATTGGGATATTAAAAGTGCTAGTGTGGGGATAGAACCCACAGCCTTCTGATCTCCCAGCCTCAGAGGTAAGTGTGCTACCTGCTGAGCCAGTGACACTGACACTTTTAGGTCATCTGATATGACTATCCCCAGGTCCCTTTCCATTTTTGTTGTTGTCAGTATCTCACCCCCCTTTGTGTACTCTTCCTCTGGGCTTTTGTTTCCTAGGTGCATTACTTTGCACTTCTTTGCGTTGAATCTAAGCTGCCATACATTTGACCATTCCTCCAACCTTGCCAAGTCCCTTTTCATCCTTTCCACCCCACCTTGAGTATCCACCCTCTTGCAGATCTTTGTGTCATCTGCAAAGAGACATACTTTTCCTTCCAGTCCGTCTGCTTATAAAGATATTAAAGGGGCATGGCTTGGACGCCAAGGAATATGGCCACTTGAGTTATCAGCTCTATCTCCAGCCAAGCGAATCAGAGTAAGAACACACGCATCCAGGGATAATCCCTCCTAACAAAACCCCACAATGTCTCCGTAGCCACCCCTGTATCGACTGGAGAGGAAATCTTTGCGATCGGGATGCAGTTAATCATCTTATAGTGCCAGTCCCTTACACGACTTGACCAGGACCGGAATAAGCTGGCAATCCCCTAGCCTAACTAGCTACTCGAGGGAGCTAGGCAGAGCACCAGGAAGCATTCAACACCAGGACCTGCACTTTCTATGCTCTACGTGGTGCCATTCCACCTTGGGCCACATCTACTAAGCCCCACCTGGATCCCACCTACCTATGGCCTCCTCCACAAAGCTACCAGGAGGCCCAACAGCTACAGCCTCAGAGTCCTCTGCTCATCCGTCTGATGTTAGCAGCTCACTCCTGCATATAACTACCCTGCTTGAAACACTGTTATACAGGGTTGATTCTATATCATCAACATTAACAGGTACTGTTGCGTAGGTACATGTACTAAACAACAAAATGAATGTGGTAGAGCAGAAAACTGAGGACCTAGAAGGAAACCAGGCCAAAATCATGCAACGGCTCCAGGAGCATGAAAACAAATGAGCCACTCTCTGGCACAGGGCCGAGGACCAAGAAAATCATGGAAGACGCAACAAGATTAGAATTCTTGGCATACCTGAAGAGCTAGAATGTTCCAATACTGAGCAATTCCTAAATGAGGAAATTCCTAGAATGCTGGGGGAAAGATGGCATGGCCCGACTGATGTGGAAAGAGCGCATCAGATCTCTGGAGGCCCTCGCCTGTGAACTCATCACCACTCACGAGCATTGCCTACCTCCTCAAATACTCTACCAAGGAGAGAGTGCTAAGAGCAGCTAGAGACCTGGGAGAAGTGACTTGGCGAGGAGTAAGGTCTCATTTTCAGGCACTTCTCAGCTGAGGTGGCAGCCCACAGGAAGGCCTTTATCCCAATCAAAAAACATCTGGCACAACATAACTTCAAATATGGATTTCACCAACTAGCCTACCTGTTTGTCTCCAAAGATGGGAAAGATAGTGGCTGAATCCCTTCGGGAACTAGAGATGTGGATTTCCAAACACTGGCCATGTCTGCCCCTGAAGACTCCATTTCCCAGAAAGCTTTGGCATTCAGGGCAAAGGGAACTAAGCAGAGGGAACCAATTTCATGGTAACAGCTTCCAGAGGGACCAAAAGAATGGTCAGACCATCCGTCAAATAAGTGGATCCCCCAGGCTATCCGGCCCTCCACGAGCTATGGCATCAAGCAAGGGTGACTCCGAAGCATATCACAGAGCACTCCATGTATCTTCCCCCCACAGACCACAATGGGCAACCCCTACAACTAGAATAAGGCATCGATCCCACAGTGACCTGGACTCAGTTATCAGTGGACCTGACGCAGCATCCCCTGCTAAACAAACCAAGGATGAGACTCCTCCTGATCAGTTAGACTCTGCGGACATTCCTTTTTTTATCATAGAAGGTTTTATTAAACTTTTTTATTAAGGTGGTTTTGATATTATACACATTATATCAATACAGCATAACAGAACTCAATAAGTACATATTGACAGTAACAGACTGCATGAAAGTACAGTCTAACAGTAGCAGAGTAACAAAACAGCACTCCCAATTAGCATACAACCACTGTATGTTAGACAAATCCCTATTCCTATAAGTAATGCCCATTGTCTAAAGGGGCAGTTATTTGGGGGGGGTTACATAAGTGAGATCGAAGATGGGCACCCCATTTTTTATGAAAATATTCCAGCTGGCCCCGACTGGTGTAGGTCAGTCACTCCAATAGAGCCAGTCTCGCCACCGCACTATGCCACTGATCCAGGCTGGGAATTATGTCCTGCCTCCAGTGCATCAGTATGAGCCTTTTTGCTTCGAGGAATGTCAGCATGGCCCAGTCTTTGTGCATTCGAGGCAAACGAACCAGACTAGCTGAGTCTCCCAGAAGCCATTTGGGATCCAGAGGAAAAGGAGTGATCCCCAATATCTTAAAGCAGTCCTGTGTAATTGCTGCCCAAAAGACTGCAATCCGAGGGCAGTTCTGCAGTATATGTAGGATGTTTGCATCTGGTTGATTTCACCTCCAACAATTGGAATGGGAGAGGATTCCCGCTGCATGGAGGAAGGCCGGAGTCCTGCACCATCTGAGCAATATTTTATGTTACAAGAGGCTACTCTTAGAACCTTTATACACCTTGTGGGCATCCCTAAGATAGCTAGACCATGCTATTGGGGCAATATTTGTCCCAAGTTCTACCTCCCATTTAGCCCTGCAGGATTCCGTGTGGTCCTCCTGGGCATCACGGATAATAGCATGAATCTTACTAATGCGACCTTTCGCTGAGGCAGATTTGTGTAAGGTAGACAGCCAAAGCCACTTCTTATCTGGTTTATGTTTTGACAGGAAGGATGTAAGGGTGCTATGAATTTGAAGAAACCTCCAGAAGTCCATGCAAGGAAGCTGATATTTCTGTTGGATCTGTGGAAAGGATAACAGGGTATCAGAGTCTGGGATCAGGAGGTCCTGCACCCTACATATTCCTTTGGATTCCCATGAAGGCCAGTTAATAGGTTGACCTCCTACGGTGAGTGAGGTATTACGCCATAGAGTCTCATAACTCAGAGGCGGATTCCACGAAGACTTAGTAGTACGTGAAAGGAGCATACATTGATGCCATGCATTTCGGGATTTGCGTAGTATTGGGGAAAAATTAGAGACAACTATGGAACCCTGCTCCAATAGAGCACGTAGTGAGATGGGCGAGGCAATATCAGATTCAAGATCAACCCATTGGGGGGAAGATAAAGTGGGAGGAATAAACCATTTGAGGGTTTGTGCCATTATGCTTGCTAACTGGTACCCTTTAAACCAAGGTACCCCAAGCCCACCTTTCGACCAGTGAGCTCCTAGTTTGTGCTTCCCCCATCTGTGTGTTTTGCCTTCCCATATAAAGGATGACACAGTCTTCTCGAGCGAGGAAATAAGTTTGTGAAAGAGGGATATCGGGAGGTTGTTAAATAGGTATGTGACCTTGGGGAGGAGGAGCATGCGAATAGCCCCCACTCTTCCTGACATCGATAGATGAAGTCTGTGCCACCATTCAATTTCGGTTTTCAACTGTTGTTGTAGCAGGCCGAAATTAGAAGACTCAAGGTCTGGTCACTTAGTGGGTATAAAAATCCCAAGGTAGGTAAAGCCCCGCGAGGCCCAGATCTGGTCCATGCCTGAGATGCAGTCCTGTGTGCATAGTGAATTTAGGGGGGCCAAAGTTGTCTTCCTCTGGTTCACCCACAACCCAGACAGCAAGGCAAACTCTTGTAAAATATCTAGTGCCTTTGGTAAAGACCGATGAGGGTGGGACAGGGTGAGTAGCAAGTCGTCAGCGTATGCTGCCACGGTATAATCCTTGCCATGTACTGAGATGCCAGAAAGTCCATCTGTATTATGCAGGGCCCTGATCAGTGGATCTAAGGTAAGCAGGATGAGGGCAGGAGATAAGGGGCAACCCTGTCGCATCCCCCTGTGTAATGGGAAGAGGGGGGGATACATCTGAGTTGGTTAATATATGGGCTTTCGGGGAGTTGTACAGGGTTGATACCCATTGTCAGAATTGAGACCCGAATCCATATAGGCGGAGGAGTTCGTGCAAATAGTTCCATTCCAGGGAATTGAATGCTTTGGCTAAGTCCACAGCCAGTGCTGCCATCGGGATCTTAGCCCTGGCTGCTATCCATTTTAAACTGAGAAGCAATCTAGTGTTGTCAGAGCCCAGTTTACCAGACATGAAGCCTACCTGGGAAGGGTGTATCACTGAGGGAAGAATGGCTTGTAGCCTAGTAACTAATATTTTTGCCAGGATTTTAGTGTCAATGGGAATCAGAGAGATGGGGCGGAAGTTGGCACAATTGAGAGGCTCGCTAGACTTCTTAAGTAGAAGGGTGATCAGGACCTCGTTCATTGAGGGTGGTAAAGTGCCAGAGGAATGAGCTGCCTGCATCACCTGTAAGAGAGGGGAGGCAATCTCTTTTTCCAGGGCTTGGTAAAGTTCTGCCATTAACCCATCAGGGCCTGGAGCCTTACCTTTGAGTAGGCTGGATATAGCTTGCTGCAATTCCAGGCCTGTAATAGCTGAATCCAGCAGGCTGGATTGTTCAGCTGAGAGGGTGGGGGTGGTAAAGCCGTGGCAGAATTGTGACAAGTTGTGTGGCAACTGCGCTGCCAACTGGGAGGACTGGGACTCATACAACGACTGATAGAAGGCTCGCATAGTTGCATTGATACCGGCGGAGTCTGTAACCGTCGTGCTGAGCGCAGGGCATGAATTTTAGTGGCAGTTTGCTGCTTATGCAGTTGATATGCCAGCAGCTTCCCACCCTTATCCACCCCTTCCCAGTAAGAGTGCTTGGATCTCAGAAGTAGCCATTCCACCCTATTGGAGAGGAAGGAGTTAATTTTGTACTTAAGCCCATTAATCTTGCGTAGGAGCGAGGTGTCCTGGCTGGTCGTATGGGAGGCCTTAAAGCAGGTTTCAAGACTTTCTAATTACTTTTTTAGTCTAACCACTGACCGGTTTCTGGCTTTATTTGTATGGGTGGCAAAGGCAATAATGTGCCCCCTGATATTGGCTTTAAAGGCGTCCCACACAGCTGCCATTTGCACTCCGCAGTCCATATTCAGTTCAAAATATTCCCGGCCCATTTTGCGCCTTGCATTTTGGAAATCTGGGTCTCTAAGCAGGAGGGGGGCTGCATCTCCATCTCGTGCTTTTAGGGTGGGGCCCTGAGGGAAGTATGTGGTTGACACCGGTGCATGATCTGAGATGATGATGCTACCAATGGTATTGTCCGACATGTCCCCAGAGGCAGCTTTATTGGCTAGCCAGATAATCAATCCAGCTGTGGACCCCATGCAAGGCCGAGAAGTAAGAATAATCCCAACTGGTGGGATGAGAAAGCCTCCAGAGATCTGTCAGGCCCCATTCCTCCTGCAATGCTTGGAGGGCAGCGTGAGATTTGGGGTGCATCTGGGGGGTGGGTGAGGATTTATCTAGAAAGATGTCAGGTACTAAATTAAAGTCTCCCCCCAATAGTAATTGGGTGGAGCCATTGGCTTGTTCTAACAGGGAAATAGCTTGACTCACTTCCGGAAAGAAGTCAGCCTGGTCAGCACTTGGTGCATATATGTTACCCAGAATCAAATTACCCACGGGGGATGTCAGTCTGGCCAGAATCCATCGATCCTGCTTGTCGGTTCTGGTTTCCTCTACCGTCCAGCTGTTGGAGCGTCTGATAAGGATGGCCACCCCATTTGTTTTGGACTTGGCTGAGCTACCACACACTGCACCAACTCACAATTTTTTAAGCTACTGTGTGGATTTGCTGAGTAGGTGCGTCTCTTGTAAGAGAGCTACATTAGTATGTAGGAAGAAAAGGTATTGTATTACTTTGGTGCATTTAACAGGGTGGTTAAGCCCTTTAATGTTCCACGACACCAGTCGAAGGTTTGCAATCTTAGTGCCATCCATATAGGCTGACTTGTGGGGGTATCTGGGGCAGGGAAGAAGGAGTGGGGAAAGACTATAGCCTATGGGCTGTAAGGCGGAAATCAAATGATGACCTACGGAATGGGGTAGTAGCAAGTTATGGGAGTATGAACAATTAAGCACAGGGAAAAGCCCTGGTGCTTTAAACAGGAGCTCGTCCAACAGTAATGGCTAAACAAAACTTACAAGTAACAGCCAGTGGTGTATTCAAACAATGGCAAGTAATGGTCTAAAACTGTACATCTGCAAAGGTAAAGAAAAACAATTTTGTATGTCTGAAAACTAAAATTATGAACAGTATGCGATTTACGCTAAAAGCAGTGGACACTGTTGCGAAAGAGGATAACACAGGTTTTAGTATCCTCAGCTACACAAGCATCCACCCTCGAGGGAGAACAAGGAAAAGAGGCAACCAACAAAGAGCGCCTCTCCTCATCTAGCATTCAATCCAAAGAAACCAGTTAGACCCGAGGGGTGGACATAGAGGGATAACAAGGGAGGGGGAATTAGTAAAGAGGGAGGAAGTTGGATAATATGCCTCCACCATATATTACAGTGCCCAAGTAGCCGCAGCCCAGCATGTGTAAGGAAGGGGATCCACCCCATTGGGAAGTCTCTGCCCCGCCATAGCCCAAAAGGCTATGGTATACCTTCCCATTAAGAATTACCAGCTAAGCTTGTGCAAGGAGGAAAGGGGGGAGGGAGAAGCTGCTGGAAACAGCACAACAAGCATTTGCTGTGGGGGAGCCTGCCACCTCGACCCATCCTCCCATGCCTTGGGCATACATTAACTGAGTAATCTGCTGGGTGGGGGGGTTAACTGCATTTTAACAATGTACAGCATTATTGCTTAGAAAAACAGTTACAAATCCAGTAAGGGTAGCACAATATAAAGTTCAGCCAGGCAAATTCTTACTGCTCTCCCCAGAGTCAGCTTCCTCCAGTTGAGGCATCGGGTGGGGCAAGGTAGGGACCGGAGCTGTTACAATCACTGCGGCAAATGTGTTATCCCCAGTATGGGTGTTACTGGATTAGTCTGCTGCTTCCACCAGGGCCGCGTCAGGGAGATCTGCCCAGTCCATGGGAACCTCCTGCCTACCAATCCCCAATAAACGCTTTTGGTGTTTTGTTGCATTCTGTTGCATTCTCAGGGTCATATAGGATTTGCTTCCCTACTCCCAGTGTATACTATGACAGGACTGCTTCTCTTGGATGCCCATCATTGACTAGTGGGCAGCCAAGAGATAAGTCATATCATAGTACAGTACAGTAAATCACTAGTGACTGACCACGGGGCAGGCTGCACTGCACTGTTACCTCTTGACTATCAGTGATGCTGGCCAGGCAGGTATGATACGTTTTGTGGAAAACACACTACTCAAGGGTACAACATCTAAAAATGTGATTGACATTCTTGGACATTTTAATCCTGAATAGTGCATTTTGCCTCTTCACCCCAGCAAATTGCACAGGCCCCCTAGATCAGCAAGCTGCTACTGAATCCCCAGCCCTTGCACTCTGGCTCCAGCTGCTTCTTCTGTATGTGTGCCTAGAGGTTAGAGTAACGAGGTGTGAATGAGCTTGATACATCCAGCAGACCGGATCAGAGTTTGATTCTCACGATCTCCACTTGCACACTGTGTGACTGTGTACAAGTCACTTAACCGCCCAGTGCTCCCAGGTCGCCCCTGAAAACAGGCACTTGTGCCTAGTGGGCCTTAACCAGTTACCAAAGACTAAAATAAAATAAAAATCATCACCAGCACCCATCCTATCCAGTGAGTCGCCACCGAGCACTACATCCTGACTCAGCTCCTCCTGTAGCAAGGCAACCCCACCCAAAATAATCAGTTGCTGCAGCAAGCACAGTCCTCTTTCCAGCACTGAATGAGCATGTGAAGCATTGAATAAGCACGTAATGTTATCATTGTTCGAGTCCCATTTCCCCATTACCCCTGGCACTGCTGCTTGCTGCTTGTAGTCAACACATACATACAGTACAGCTGCAGAACCTGTGGCTGTATGGCCTACAACAGACAGAGCAAACTCAAAACAGGATGGCAGAAATTCTAGTTGAGGCCAAGGCCAGGCAGCACTCAAGCACCACTGCACCGTAGATTCTCCAGACAGGAAAGTGTCAGAACTGCCTCCTCCTTCAACCCCCAGTAGGAACTCAAGGCATGATTTTCAAAGCCTGGCGCAGGACTTGCATCCAGCCCTGAGCCACCACTCTTAGGTTCTGGCAATGTGCCAAATCCTGTGCCCCAACTGCGCCCAATTTTACAATCTCGGGCACAGGTGCGACAGTTGCCACAATTTGCGGCAGCTTGCACCGAATATCTTGAGCAAGCTCCACAAAAACGGCCCCAGGATTGCCGCAAGTTAGAGCAGAGAAAGCTGGACTAACTTGCGGCAGTTGCAGCGCAGGGTTGAAAATCCCATCAGATCACCGCAAGCCCCATGTTCTGTATCATTGGAGCACCGGGGCTTGCAGCAATCGGGGACATTTGAAAATCCTGCCCTCAGAGTCCTGCAGGTTGCCCTCCACATGGTTTTCTCTTGACCAAAGAGCTAATGTACAGGCTAAAATTAGTATTAGTCTTTTAAAAGTAGTCGGCTAATATCTTTTATAACTGAGGTGCATTTTCTTTTCCCTTAGATTAATCAGAAGAGTATTTTGTACTTGATAATAGTAAATGTGATGTGTGGAACAGCACTCTGCCTGGCAGCTGGTGTGTCTAGTTTTATCCCCTCCCCACGACTACATCTTCAGCATTGTGACTTCACTGACTGTGACAGCACAGCTACTCAGAAAGAGCAACTCAGTAACTGCCAGGTCAGTCATCTGTGATGTCACAGACAGGGGGTTTACAGTGCTGATGACATACTGGAAGGAATAGAAATGGATATGCCAGTTGCCAGGCAAAGGGCTATTCCACACACCCAGCATAATAATATTACATATGAAACTTTCTAATGAGCGAATGGAGAAAGAGAAATACTTCAGAAATAAAAAGTTTACTGGCTACTTCTTAAAAGTAGTATCGTTTTCCTCTCTGACAATTTAGGGACTACCAGCTATTTAAAATTCAATAACTTGACACCCAGACCAGAGGGACATCAGAGTTCAGTCAATACACACACTTTAATTAAAATCTAACCTGCCACAGCTGCAACAATATCTTGAAAATATCAGTCTTTCCCACACCGACACCAGCAGCTACAGTACGAGTCAAAAATCAAAAGTGCTTCCATTGAGTCACTCAGGCCTCGGGCATCATTAGCGTGGAGCAATGAGTTTCACTAACTAAATAATTCCAATTCCAAAACACTTTCAGTGTTTTTTTAATCAAAAAATTGTGCTGTGACCCCTCTAACTCTCACACTAACTGATGACCTGCTTAACCTTTACTGTAGTTATTCTGCCCCAGAATAACACAATCGCTTACCTTATACCTTCAAAAATTACAGTAACACTTCAGAAACATACTACTAGTGAACCTCTCTCCCTCAGTCACAGATTCAGTCTCCTAAAAATCTTTTGGTAACCTGCACCTTCAACGAGTTGCTGGACAGCACTCTGACACACTCACTCAGGGAGAGAGACAGAAGTCTCTGAAAAGCTGATCGCACTGGAGGAATGTGTGCAGCACAGGGAGCAGGAAGGACTCTAGCTGTTTGTATGACCTCCAGGGGCAAGAATTCAGCTCATTTTGCTGATAAGGTGTGGCATAACAAGCTGGATGAGGAGCGGGAGCTGGTGCTGGTGCAGCTGTGCCTGCTCTTCCACACATCCAAGTGTTGTGAACTACTTAGGCAGCATCAAAGGACAAGCTCATGAATGTGTCCACTGAGGCAGGGAGTGGCACATTAACAGCAAGTGCTGATTGTGCAGAAAAGGAATTTTTTGTCTGCCTCGGGATGGCATTTCGACACACTCACTAGGGGAGAGAGATAGAAGTTTCTCAGCAGCGGATCGCACTAGACGAGTGTGTCTAGCACAGGGAGCAGGACTTGCTTCAACAGTTTCCATTCTCACTTTCTTGCTCAGCTGTTTATCTGCCTAAAACTAGTATTAGTCTTTTGAAAAGTGGGATGGAAAGGGTTCAGGGAAGAGCAACCAAGACGGTGCATGGTATGCAGGGGAAACCATACGAACGGAGGTGTTGGGAATTGGATTTGTACCCATTGGAGACTAGAAGGAAGAGGGGGACATGGATTGAAATGTTTAAATATGTGAAGGGGATCAATAAGGTGAAGAAGGAGAGCTTGTTCAGAAGGAAGGAGGGGGTTAAAACTAGAGGACATAGCCTAAGATTGGAAGGTGGAAGATATAGAGGCCATGTGAGGGGGCGGTTCCTCATGGAGAAAGTGGTGGAGACCGGGAATAAACTACCAGGAGAGGCAGTGGAGGCTGAAATGGTGGAGGGATTTAAGAGGGCATGGGACAGACATATGGGATTGGGAACTGAGGTGAAGAGGAAGGCCCGTAACAGTGGAGATGAGTAGGGGAGGAGGGAAAGGGCAGACTCGATGGACCAATGAGGTCCTTTTCTGCAGTCAGATTTCTGTGATTCTGTGATTCATCTCTGCCCTTCTCTCTGTTAGTCTGTCTGTCACGTGTGGCCATTGGATGGATGAATTGGTGCAGTTATGCCTGCTCTTTCACACATGTGTGTGACGTGAACTACTTGGGCAGCATTGAAGGACAGGACGAGTTCATGAATGTGTCCACTAAAGTTGGATTTAAAGTCTAAGTGAGCAGGACTAGGAGAATCTGTTTGCTGGTAGGTTTGTGAGTTTTTGAAATTGGTGGTTGTACTTTAACTGTAGGTATCACGTTTCAGCAGGGGATTAGGGAGGGTTGAAATTCAAGTGTGTGCCTAACTGACATTCAGTTAGATTTGCCAGTTTGTGTGAGCAGGACTAGCCTATGACTATGATGATAGAGAGTACTCAACCCATAGAAGCCAGTTGGATGCCTGGGGTTTTGGTGGTGAAGGGACTGGCTGAGGTTCCATCGGTAGTAACCCCCTTCAGTGTGACCTCCCTGGGGGGTTGAGGAGCAGGATCCGTTCCTAAGACGCCAAAGTTTGAGAGACCCCAGCCTGGTTCCATGCCTGTGGCCTTCGAGCTGTACCAAAGGTTAAGAATGTTTTCAGGGGTAAAACCCACCCCAAATGGTGAGGATGACTTGGAGGCATGGATGGAGAGTGCCACTCTGTTAGTTCAAGAAGTTTTCTGACGTTGAGAGGCGGTAATGATTGGTGGCGAGTTTATGGGGTCCTGCCTTAGAGGTTATCTGTTCTTTACGAGTCACAGATCCCGAAGCCCCAGCCCAGGTATATATCTTAGTTTTGGAAAGCATATTTGGGAACCCTGAAACCTGTGAGGACCTCATGTGGAAGTTCAAAACCACTAGGCAGTGGGAGGAGGAACTGTTGTCTGCTTTCCTGGCTCGGGTGGAGAAGGCTTTGCAGAAGGTGGTCTGGAAAGGGGGATTAGTGGCCCAAGATCTAAATTGGATCAGGTTGGAGCACATAGTGAAGGCCGTTTGTTATTCTCCATTACTACTGTTACAGTTGCACTTAACAGATAGGAAAAATAACCCCTCCCTATTGGGTTTTGGTACAGGAGGTTCGGGAGGTTGAAGAGGAGCAGGATCACTGGGAGATGTATCGGGTATCCATGGCCATGCTGCAGGTGGAATGAGAGGTGCCCCCTGGTGAGGTACAGCAATTAAAGAATTATTATGGAAATACAAGGATGTAGTGACTTCGGCTAAGTTAGTTGTGGGTTCAGGTTCTGCTGAAGCACCCGGGAGGAGTAGTATAGTCTCTAATGTAGGCCCAACCACATTTAGCACTGGGTCCTCTGTTCAGGCACCCCCTCTAACACATGGGTTAAGGCTCAAGTGGATGAAATGGTATGAAGGGTGGCTGAATTAGAGAGGGTGGGGGTGCCAGTTGCTGTCCAGGAAAATTAGTGGATTGTAGAATGGAATCACGCAGCTCAGAGTGCCCCAGTGGGGATGCCTGGGGCCCGCTTGGTGCCACCAGGCCAAACATGGCCCCAGGAACCTGTTATTTGTTGTAGATGTGGGGGCAAGGGCCATATACAGAGGAGGTGTAGGGTGCCTTTAGGCCAATTTGTCTAATAGAAATAGGGCACCCGCTAACACAGCCCGCAAGTAGGGAAACTGCGAAGGGGCCCCGTAAAGGAGCACACTCGGGCCCCTGGCAGGTCTAGCTCTATGACTCACACAAGAGTCTCATCTGGGAGAACCAACACAACTGTGTCAATAGATATGCAGAGGTTAGTGGGGCTGACAACTGAGACTAAGATCACAGTTAATGGAGTCCCTACCAGGGCTGTTCTGGATAGCAACTCCCAGATTACCATCATCTTTAAATCCTGGTATGATCAGCATTTTATTTGACGTGGAAATACATCTGCTTGAGGGACTGCATGTGTGTGGCCTCAGTGAAAAGACATACCCCTATCTTGGCTATGTCAACATATGGATGGCGTTCCCTGTTAAAGTGGCTGGAGTGAGTGGAGCTGTAGAAACCTTAGCTTTGATTTGCCCTGAAGCTAGCATCTTTGATGGGGTGCCAGTATTGGTGGGCACAAATGCCCATATGTTTGGATGTCTGGCCCAGCTATGTCATGCTAAAGTGGCTGAACAAAGAGGAGAGAAGTGCACATTACACTCCCTGGTCCAGAAGGCTGACCGAAGGAAGGGGCAATCCCGTTGAGGAGTCTGATGATCCAGTGGGAATAGTGTGGAGAATGGACGGAGATGAAATTGTGCTCCTGTCAAATGAGGAATGCAACATTGCTGGTGTAGTGAGACTGAAGAAGGATGTCAGGAACTAGATATTGATGTTGGATGCTCTGGATGAACATGGGTTGCCAGTGGGACTGTTAGTCAAGCCTAGTGTTTTGCCAGCCACAGTGCATGCATATGTTCGAAGGGTGAATGTGCAAGTGAAGAATGTCACAGATAAGGAAGTGATGATGTGGAAAGGATGAACACTGGTTCAGATATATTGCACCGACCCAGGTGCATACCAGTGCAGCAAGCAGAGGCACCCTAGCGGGACTATATCCAGAGTTGTTTGACCTGAGTGACTCCCCCATCCTGGAGGACTGGAAAGAGAGAGTGAAGGAAAAGCTAGCTGCTTAGATGAATGTTTTCTTCCTGCATGAGTGGGATGTAGGGTGTGTGAGTAGAAAGCAGCATTGGATTTGACTCACTGATGACAAGCCTTTCTGAGAGAGGTCAAGGCGGTTTGCCCCAGCTGATATCGATGACGTCCAGCATCACTTGCATGAGATGATGGCTGAGGGGATTATTCAGGAATGAAGAAGCCCCTATGCTTCACCCATCATGGTGGTGAGGAAGAAGAGAATAAATGTGCATGGACTACCAGACCCTGAACAAGCGGACAGTTCTGGAACAGTACACTATGCCCAGAGTGCAGGATGCAGTGGACTGTTTAAATGGAAGCCAATGGTTCTCGGTTTTGGATTTACAGAGTGGCTATTACCAGATTCTGATGGACCCTCTTGATTGGGAGAAGACAGTTTTTATATGTGTCCTTGAATTTTATGCGATTTCGAGAATTCCCCAAGGAATCTGTGGTGCCCCTGCCACCTTTCAGTGCCTGATGGAGAAGGCTGTCGGGGATATGAACTTGCTGGAGTGTTTGGTCTACCTGGATTACATCATCATGTTCAGGAAAACCCTGGAGGAGCATGAGGTCCGGTTGATAAAAGTGTTGGACTGCCTGGAAGAGTTTGGCTGAAGCTGTCAATTGACAAATGCCAGTTCTTCCGGACTTCGGTCAAGTATGTGGGGCATATCATCTCAGAAAAAGGTATACAGACTGACCCCAGCAAGGCTGAGGACCTCACCACCTGGCCTAGTCATGCACACTGAAGGTCTTATAGCAGTTACTGGGTTTCTGAGGCTACTACAGAAGATTTGTAAAGGACTACACCCAGGTGGTGCATCCCCTTTTGAACCTGCTACATGGGTACCCTCCCACTCTCAAGATCAAGAAAACTGCCATGCTCGGGGACTCTGAAAAAACCGCCAACTATTTCCGCCCATCTGAGTCATTCAGCGAGAGGTGGAATGGGGACTGTGCAAGAGCTTTCGAGGACATCATCTGTTGTTTGACCCATGCCCGGTCCTGGCTTATGCACACCCACAGAAACCCTACGTCTTTTATACCAATGCCAGTTTTAGTGGATTGGGAGCTGTATTGTATTAGGAACATGCTGAAGGTTTATGTCCAGTTGCATTCAGTCAGTTTAAACCCTTCAGAGTAGAGGTATCCTGTCCATAAACTGGAGGTCCTGGCGTTAAAGTGGGCCATAGTTGATCAGTTCCATGACTACCTGTATGGGGCCAAGACCACTGCGAAGACAGATAATAATCCACTTATGTGCAAACCATGGCAAAGTTGGATGCAACTAGTCATAGGTGGCTGTCAACCTTGTCCACCTATGACTACTGTGCGGAGTACCACCTGGGACTGAACCATATAGATGTGGATGCTTTGCCCAGACTGCCCCAAGCCTGTAGCAAAGACAGCTCAAACTGGGTACGCATCTTGGAGCAAGCTGTAAAGGCCTTGTGGAAGAAGTATAATGGTGAAGGATCTTTCCCACTGAGGACACCCATTGTTTGGTGGACTGTCTGGGGGCCTCAGAGGATTGTCTTCCAGTTGCCTATTGCTGACTGGCCACCCTAGCTGACAGATTCTTCCTGCAATAAAGCACTCAAGACCTAAAATGGGATCAAAGGGACAACCCATTCTCCGGGAAGATCGTGTAAGTGTTGAAATGGCAGAGGAGCCAGGAACAAGTGGACACCTTTATTCCTCAGGCACAGCTACTGTTCTGTGAATAGTCTAAGTTATGGTTAAAGAAGGGGTTGCTGTACTGAGAGGCCCAGGACCAACAGGGGATCCCATGAGAGCAACTGGTACCCCCAGAGAAGCATGCTAAGACTCTGTTGAAGGCACTGCATGACGATATGGGGCACTTGGGAGCTGAAAGCACTTTGGACCTGGTTAAGAGTCAGTTTTATTGGCCAAAGATGGGGGCAGATGTAGAGGTGTATTGCAAGAGTTGCATGAGATGTATAAAGCAGAAGGCGCTCCCCCAGAGGGCTGCTCCATTAGTCAACATCAAAACTAGTGACCCTATGGAACTGGTATGCATAGACTTCCTTATGCTGGAGTCTGACTCATGCAATATCGCAAACATTTTACTTGTTACTGACCTTTTCACCTGATATGCTCAAGCTTACCCCACCAAGGATCAGCGAGCATCCACTGTGGCCAAAGTATTGCTGGAGAAGTTTTTCGTGCACTATGGTGCCCCCCAGAGGATCCACTCAGATCAGGGCCATGATTTTGAGATTCAGCCCATCAAAGAACTACTGCCATTGTGGGGCATCAGGAAGTCCCGGACCATGCCTTACCATACCCAAGGTGACCCCCAACCTGAAAGATTCAACAGGATCCTGTTAAATATGCCAGGCGCCTTGGATATCCAGGACAAACGCAAATAGAGTCAGTGGGTAAGCACTCTGGTTCATGCCTACAACTGCAGGCAAAATTACACTACAGGATTCTCTCCCTCCCAGCTCATGTTTGGGAGGGAAGCCCGTCTGCCGGTGGACCTGTGTTATGGAGTCTCCTCAGATGGACTGGGAGCAGGAGACTATCTGCAGTATGTGAAAACCCTGAAACAACAACTAGATGATGCATACCAGCTCACTTCAGAGATGGCCTCTAAGAGGAACCAGGTGAATAAGGAACACTATGATAAAAAAGTGCAAGCCCAAGACTTGGAGGTAGGTGAGCTGGCCCACCTGCACAGCGGTTGGATTTCCGCTTGTGATGCTGGTGACACAGGTTCAGGAATGGACCCAGGGAGCCAGAGGGCCAGCCGGGGGGAGGATAGAGCACCTGTTGGGCTGCTTTCCTTCTCCAGGGGGAGGGCCGGATGCATGTCCAGCGCTTAGAGACTCCTGGCGGAGGCCAGGGTTAACTCAAGCTGCCGGTGCCTAGTTCCAAAGGGGTGGGGTAGATGCAAGCATCACTGCATGTCCCTGCCCCAGGGGCAGTCCAAGAAATAGCTTGCAGGCCGCCATAGATGATGCCGGCCTGGCACCGGTACCTTAATGGCTTCAGATGCCTCCACTGACCAATCTCAGTTCTGCTGCACCATCCAGCTCCAGAACCTGCCCGGGGGGGGGGGGGGGAGGAAGCCAGGGAGGCAACGCCTTTCCCATCAGAGATGAGCTGGATTGGGCATCGACCCCACCTTGAGGGGTAAGTCAGGGAGTATTGGTTGGGGGATGGCTGAGGTGAGGCAGGAGTGTGCAGGATAGAGCCAAAGGTTAGGTGGCCTGTGGAACAAAAAACAGGATGAAAAAAAAAAAAAGACATGCAGGTAGGCAACAGAGTGCTGCTATGCAGGCTGGGCATACCAGGAAAGCACAAGATAGCTGACAGATGGGGAGACACCCCATATGTCATGGTGGAGAAGCTTGCAGACCTACTGGTGTACAATATTCGGCCCAAAGGAGAGACTCGAGGGCACAAGGTTATTCATCATAACCTCCTGCTGCCTATTGGTGACAAAGTAGTGAACGCCAAGGACACTGTGGAAGATCCTTCATCACACCTCACCATTCGAGCTGCTGCACGGAGATGACAGAGGCAGAGAGACAGTGATGCCATGGGGGCTGGCCTGCCTAGGATGGGGAGGTCTCAGATGAAGGAGACACTGAAGACGCGTCTGAGGGGGGAGAATAATGGAAACCCACACAGTCACTACCCCACCAGAGAGTTGGCCAGGTTATTCCAGGGATTGCCCCTGACAAGGGATACACCTAGAAGACAGGGTACGGTCAGGGAGTCTATTTCTGCCATGCCCCTCGGGGGGGTGGGTACCACTCCGGACTTGAATACTGGTCCAGCTGAGCCACTTGAGTGGTACCAGTGCAGCTCCCATGCAGATACACCCCGGGAATGGTTGCAGGGTGATTTTGTGGATCAGGAAGATGAGAGGGAAGATGCATCTTTTGAAGAGCCCACATTGGAGCTGAATACTGATCCGACTGTGCCCTTTGAAGGAGCCCAGGTAAGTTCCCCAAGAGTTGTGCCTGAAGGTAGAGAACTGTTAGAATCATTCACCCCTCTAGTTGAGGACCAGAATGAACAGAGAGAGGGTGAAGACAGTGAGGTACCCATCACTGACCCAGGAGTAGGTAGGGGTGCAGGTATTCAGGAGACCCCTTATAGGACAGGGAGGATGACAAGGCCTGTTCTTAAATTGACATATGATGCCCCTGGGGTTCCTACAGACTTACCTTTCTTTGTAGTGCATAAGGAAGTGTACATTACTCCTAGGTCCCTACAGAAGGTGGTGATGTGCCCTGTTGATGTTGAACCCCCAGGTCTGAGGGAAAGGCAACCAGAAGGAAAAGAGGGAGGTAAACAGGGTCTCTAGCAGGGTTGAGGGAAAAAGTGTACTCTGTGGGACTTTAGAATCCTATATATGATGGGTGCCACTTTCCATGTGGCCAAAGGGATCAAGAGAGGGAAAAGAGTTTGCTAAAATGTATATACTGTTCTGTGTTTGAGTGTTCTTATGGTTATTACATGCTAGATAGGAACCAGGTGCATAGACAAAAATGTATAATGTTTGATGCTTATGGTACTTTGGGTATTTTCCCTTACACTTGCCATGGAAGCTCAAGTATTTATGGGGTAAAATCAATCGGGCTTATCTGCAATTGCCCTGATTTGTACCATGGTTTGCTGGTGTTTCTGGTGTCCCCACATTTTCTCCCTGTCAGTATGCTGCTTTTCTGCCACTCAGGGCGTAATTCAGTGGTAGCAAGCTGCTGGCATGGTGATGCAACCGGCACTTGTGTAAGCTCAAGGGGCACTTTGATGTGCCGACCGCCATTGCGGTCAACCAAACTGGGAGTTGTCTATGGTCCGGGTGCCCCTCATAGTGTGCTTGGGGACAAGAGACCCAAGGAAATCAGGCAGAGGCCCAAGGTTGCTGCACAGAGGGAATGGGACAACGGGGCTGCTCGGGGGCTTATGCATATTAATGATTCGCTCTGTACATATTAATGAGCTACTGCCTGCCACTTGTGGGGACTGTGTTTTGGTGGCAGTGACAGATAAATGGCTGGGGGAAATGTACTGAGAGTGGACTTGTTTAATAGAGGGCAATTGGAGCTACTATCCAGTGGGGTCCCTGTGCTGATGAGGGATAGTGTTGGGCTGCACTGGACTATTACAGGGGAGGAAACTACATAAAACTGAATGGGACTCTATGAAAACAAATGGGAGCTGACATGTTTGTGACATTTAATCCCAGACGTCCAGCTAATCACTTATCTAGGCACCCAAACTGGACACTTAGGGGCTCCTGGGAAAAGGAGGGGACTAATTTGGTGCCTAGATCATGCCCCAATAAATGTGCAGGAAATATTAATCACTGTGGATATTGATTATTGAAAGGCTTCAACACAGCTGGCCCAGTGGCTCAGAGGGTTGAGGTGCTGGACGCCACACCTCGCGCCACGCCGATGACCGGTTTCGGGAACAGACCCGGGCAGCTGAGGATCAGTGTTGGGAGGAGATTGGGTTCAGAGGACTGCTCTCTCTTCCGGGGAGGGTTGGGAAACAACCGCTCAAGGAGCGACCTCTGGTGGAGGCTGGAGGTGGCTGAAAGTAGCATCATGGCGTATGCCAGGGATGGAGCCACGGCAGTACATAGTCTTGGCAGCTGGGTCCACAGAGGTGTAAAACACATGTAAAAAATAAACCCTCTGGCAATAGGCGAAGGCACCTCCCATAGCCCACACCCCAGAAACGGACTTGGCTCCTATGCTGCACCCTCCTCTCTCTGGGCCGGTGTTGCAATACTAAAAGAAAGAGTACCCTGGGTGGGTGGCACTTCCCTGGAGGGTAGATCCGGGGACATCTGGTGCCGGAGAGGAACTAATGGTTCAGCCGAGTCATGTAGGGAGGTAGAGACTGGTTCCGGAGGTCACTGGAGAATGTTCGGTGGTAGGGGTGAAAAAATAGAATTCGAAACAAAAAAAGAAAGGCTTCAACAGCCAATCAGAGTGTGGGGATTTCAACTGATACAGTGAGGACTTACTGGGATTTATTCAGTGGGATTTATTCAGTCTGTGGTTGGACTCTGTATGAGTCAGGACTGGGATGAGAAAGTGGACATTGCACTTCAGGGGCTTCTTAAGGCCCCCATTTGGAGAGCTGTTTGTCAGCAGAAGTGGATTGCAAAGGGGACAGCAGGAAAAAGATTGTGCTGAGGTTCGGGTTCCTCGGGTGCTTGCTACTGGACTAATCGAGAAGGGGAAAGAGAGAAAGAGACTGGACTGTGATTCACCAGGTATAGAGCAGTTGCTTGTGGCAAATGAGAGAGACTGAATGCTGCAGAAACCCTGCACTGAAAAGTCGAAATTGCTGACAGGGCTGTGGGATTGGCAGAGTGTCACAGCCAGGACTTATAAGCTATTTTGCCTGTGTAGGGTTTGCAATTTGAATTCAGAAGTGGCAGAGCTTCTCTGGTCATTGGGGTGCTAGCAGAAGCTGTGTGTGTTCTATGTGAACAGGTTAAAGTGGCTGAGAGCTGAATCCCAGCTGCAGGTGAAGAAAGTGCGTGCACTGTTGAATTGGAGAAAGCGAGGACTGGTGTGCAGTGGTTGTTATTCCTGAGCCCCACCCCCCGCTGAATTGCACTTGCACTTCTTGAATCTGAGGCTAGCACCCCTACTAATTGGCACTAGATATTAGTGGAGAAACTGCCTAAGAATTATTTTTCTTTCTGAGAGCTCAGTGCAGGGACTGCAGGAGGACCCTCACCATTAGGGAGTCCTCATTCAGTCAGGGAGGGAACTTGCTAACCCCTTCCAAGTGGGATTCACAGTCTCAGGAGGTTACTGGTGATTGTTGGGATGCTAGGGCATCTGTGACCCATCGTTGGAAGTCAGACTGTGGAGCCACTCCAAGGTCTGGGCCTTCTGGGGCCAGTGCTGTCCTGCCACAGTGCTCTGCGATGGGCCAGAAGCAGCTGAATGTGACAAGTGGCCAGAACTACTATCAAGGTGAGCAGCTGCAACATCCTCAAGCAAGTTCCATCCAGATGGAGGGATCCTGGCCGGCCTGTTTTCCATTTTGCTGCACAAATCCAAGAAGCTTCATTTCCCCTGGTGCTGAGATCATCAAACCATGAGTGCCCAGGACCTGGTTCCTGAGAGGGGAAGGGGAATCTGTTCTGTTTTCAAAACCCAAGTTTCTTCAATTTCGGGGCCCCAACAGCCGGCCAGCCAACGGCATCGATTAGGCCTGCACCTAGTGAGTACCCCTAGGGACAGTACAGGGATACTGGTACCAGTGGGGGAGGGCTTGACCTGTGGGCTCACGTGTTGAAACTGCATATTTCCACTAATGCTTTTCCTGCCTTCATATCTACCCTATTTCCAGGTATCCCCTTCCCTAGCCCTTACCCCTTAAATAAAGCTGTGAATTTGTTGTTTGAATCTGACGAGTTAGTGAACTTCATTGCATGTGCTTATTGCTGAGTTATATGGTTTATGGTGGAACAAGGTACTGGGTAACACAGTGTTTAGAGTGGTTGGTTGGGGAGGTGGGTAGACACAGTATCCCAAGGGGATGTGCCAAGTGGATATCTGGCCCACTGACACTTTATTCTGGGTGGAGGCACCAAGCTGTTTTCAGTATTTCTGGGAACGAACCCCCAATTGTCACCATAGCAGGACCCAGGCCCCTTGCCTGGTACCAGTGACAATTGACAAGGGGGGTAGTCCATTGGCACACAGTGCTGGGGTTACACTGACATTCAGCTGGATTTGCCAGTTTATGTGAGCAGGACTAGGAGAATCTGTTTGCTGATAGGTTTGTGAGTTTTTGAAATTGGCTGAGGTTGTACTTTAACTGCAGGTATCACGTTTCAGCAGGGGATTAGGGAGGGTTGAAATTCAAGTGTGTGCCTAACTGACATTCAGTTGGATTTGCCAGTTTGTGTGAGCAGGACTAGGAGAATCTGTTTGCTGGTAGGTTTGTGACTTGTTGGCCTGTAGTTTACAGAAGATTGTCTTTTTTTAACCAGATTGTTTTTGTAGACACTGAGTATCAAAGGAACAAAAACCATCAATGATGCTGACTGCTGCACCGCCGCCCTTCCAGTCGCATCCCTCTCTCACACTATTATAGTCAGTTAACTGCAATAGCATGAGTGGGGAACATTTATTTATTTATTTTTATTTTTATTTAAAGCACACTAATCTATTATAGCTTGTTTCCAGGTGTGTCCTGGGGGGTGGGTTACATGGGCCTGTTTTATTGTCAGACAGAAGGTTGGCTATGACGCTGGAGAAACTCCCCAGCTCTTTGTCACTAAGTACTATGGGATCTTTTACTTCCACCTGGATCATAACCAGTGATGGGCAGAAGGGACCTTGGTTTAACATCTCATCTGAAGGATGGCACCTCATCAGTGCAGCACCCCACACCCTGTACTGCACTACAGTGTCAGTTACGGATATTACACCAAGTGCCTGGTGTGTGGCTAGAACCCATGACCATCTGATCTTCTGGCCCCAGATGTGAGTATGCTACCTACTGAGCCACTGGCACTAATGCAGACTCATCTGCCAGCACCATTGATGATGCTGACTACTACACCCCCTGCCCCCCACTCATGCAGTGCACTCACACTATTCCAGTCATCTGACCATAATAGCATAAGTGGGGATTGCAGTAGCATAATCAGTGATGCTGACTGCTCTGTGCCATGCCTTCCTCCCAGTCAGGCTCCTCACTCACTCTATTACAGTCATCTGACCATTATAGCCTGAGTGTGGAATGCAGACTGATCTATTAAAGAACATTAATGATACCAACTGCTCCACCCCCTTCCCCATGCCCCCTACTTACACTACTGCAGTCATTTAACCATAACAGCATGTGGGGGGGATTACAGATCGATCTGAGTAGCATCATCGATGATGCTGACTGCTCTACCACCTCCCACATGCACCCCTTACTCGCATTATTACAGTCATCTGTCCATAACTTGTTTATTTATTTACTGAGGTGTTTTTAACCGGGTGGGCCTGCTGAGACTAAAGTCCTGTTTTCAGGGATAGCCTGGTGTTACCTATATAGATACATTGTAAAAATATATGTAAGCCCCCTGCAAAAGTGGGGTTTATATTCCCATGGTTAGGCATCCCTTTGCCCCTTCTACCCCCTCCCCAGAGCTAGGCAATGGGTTTAGTGCTCTGGGGGTTATTGCTGCTCTGGACACCTCAAGGTGGCAGCAGAGGACAGAAATAGGGTATATAAGGGAGTTGACAGGAAGTAGCTCAGCCTTTTCCAGTCTGGGCATTAGGCCTGGGGCTAGAGGGGGGGAAGCTGGAGAGAAGTACCAGAACCAGGACCAGGACAGGTGTGGAAGTGAGGGAGCTCAGCAGTCCAGGAGGGCCAGTGGGGACTCCCCCAATGTAAAGTGCAGTCAGGATGACTTCATGCTCCATGGCCAACGAGGAGTGTGGGTATGGAGCTCCAGTGGGGATACAGGTAACCAGGTTCTGCATCGAGGGGGCTAGAGCATTAAGGAGGATTTAGTAAGCCCAGCCAATAGATGAAGGAGCCCTTAGGAAGCCCAGCTGGTGTTTTCCCAGGTCACCAGGGCTGGGAGGTCAGTGGCCAGGCCCTCTCAGGAGGGGAGCCTGTGGCAGAGGTTCCCCTTGTACTCGGTGTGGCAGGGTGACCTAGGTGGTTGAAGGAGCTGGGGAGCTTTTCACCCATTTAAGGGACCTGTATGGAGGGACAGGTCCTGGGGTGCCATACATTAAGGTACAGGTGGGATGCCGACCCAAAAGAAATGGTAGGCCTTGGAGGTTGGTCCCTGGGCTGGTGCTTAACTCAAGCCCAGGAACCATGTAAGGGATGTGGGCCTGGCAGGGACTCCCCATAGGAAGAACATGGTGACAGTGGAACAACCCTGGAGTGAATTGGGGGCCAGGAAGGTCTGAGGTGGAGGCAAGTGATCAATAGAAGTGTCATCAGCTTGTACATTAAAGCCAGCCATCGAAAGGAGGGTCAGGGCCTGGGTCACCAGGAAAAAATCCCTGGATGCCCAGTGTTTAAGCCAAGTGCATAGGGGTTTAGGTGGGGAGGGCAATTCACTTTCCAACACAGGAGAAAGAGGGGACGACCAGTGCGATAGAGGAAAAGGGACCCATAGGTAAACGTAACAGGAAGGCTTGACTTACCGGATCCTTACATGCCAGGAGATTGCAGGGATCTGAGATCCAGGGTCTTGGGTAGCTAACCTGAGAGAGAGAGGAAGGGTAGAAGACAAGAATCTTTCTGGTGTCTGCTGAAACTGTGGTTCTGCTGTTTGATATGTCCTGCCAATGCGTATAAAGTTGTATCCCCATATAGCTGATTAATTATGTTTATGAAGAAACAGAGACCCCTGTATAGCTGGAATCATTAGCCATGCAGGTGAAAATAAAATCAGTTGGGGAGAAACAGTGGTTTGCACTTTATTTGATTGTAGAGGGGGGGATTCAAATGAAATGAAATCTTTTGTTCCCTCTCCTATTTGCAGTCTGACAAATTTTGTCACAAGTTGTATTCCAGGGGAAAGAACCCAGCCTCTGTGGGCTGCTAGGGCTTTGCAGGACCTCCAAGAGAGAAGAGGGAGGCCCAGGTCCCTTTGCTTGGCTCGGGGAGTAAATCCGATTCTGAGAATGAGGAGGTAAATCAGAAACCTTGAAGACAGCAGCAGTAGGTAAGGACTATCATTTTCCCCTGGTCCAGTATTATGATGGCTCGTAAGTTAGTTCTTTGGAGTGCTCTTTGTTTCCTGCCCGGACCATTTATGATGTTTTAAAGTATATATCCCTGGATGAGACAGGAAAGGAGGGGTTACACTGGGGGGGTTACTCATCCGGGATGTTTCCAAAGCCTTGAAATCGGCGCCGGATCATGAGCCTTGCGGTTTGCAGTTGTACAGGCTTTCCGGCCTGTTTGGGCCCTATTGTGCACTTTAAATTACTGTGGGGTAGGCCTGGAGCAGGCATTAGGCATGGCCTACTAGTGTGGTGTGCGCGCATGACTTGCTAGTCATGCAACCCTCAGAAAAGGTCCTGATTGGAGGATGGGCAAAAGGGAGCCTTACCAGCTGCACGAGGAAGCACCATCTTGGGGATCAGAACGAGAGAGCTGAGGGAGTGAGATCAGCATTGGCAGAGGAAAAAAGGAGAACAACAATAACAAGTACAGAGCAAGAGAGATCACTGTTGGAGCATTATTCAGTAGCAGGCAAGTGAACTGGACTGCATAACTTTGGAGCAAAAGATCTGTGGGCTCCAAGTGATTGTGGGACTGGGAGGGAAGGAGAAAAGTAAGTGCAGGCATCCACATGGATTGGCAGCAAGTAGTAGCAGGGGGAGAGGCAGAGAGGCCTGAAGCAACCCCTCAGGAGGAATCTCTGATTACAGTTTCAACCTCCTGGCTCTGGAAGGCTGGAGGAAAATGTAAGGGACATGAACGTTATGTGAGGTGTGGATTTATGGGAGAGGCAATAAACAGGTTGCCTATATGCCCCTATTGTATAGACAGCCCATCAGTACCATGTGGAAGGATGTATGCCCCAAGTCCCACCACCAGCTTATTCATCCCATGGTCACCCACCAGTGGGGATTCAGAGGGGTTTGGGAGACTGTCCCTGGGAGAGAGCGCACATGTCCAGGTGGATAAGACCTGCAGTGAATCTCCGGATGTGATAGTGGAGGCTGTTGAGATAGAGAGTGCAGGTGTACCAGAAAGGGACAAAGGTGACGGGGAGCACAGCCTTCTGCCCAGCAATGCACCACCTACTACTGGCTATCCCACTGGCAGAGGGAGGGGCAGAGGCCTCAGAAAACCAGTTGGGGATCCTCTCGGGCCTGGGGGACCCTCACCATGGCCTCTGTCCGGCAGTAGCTCACAGGCATTATACAACAAATTGGAGCCTGTCTCGGATGGCAGAAGCAAAGCTAGATCCATGGAAAGTGGCCTTGAGTCTGTGCCTGCACCAGGTTCAGCCAGTGGCAAAGTTGGTGACCCACAAGACCAAAGGGAGCAGGATGGGGAGAAATATGTTGGCAGCCAGTTCCAGTTCTAGGACCACTTGGTGGTCAGAGCAATTCCTAATCCATACCACACCACTGTGCAGTTATCACCTTCGGTGATACCACCCCACAGCTCCTGGTCTGGACCAAGACCCTCAGGATACGGATGGACGGGTTAAACTCAAATGACCTGCTAAACCTTAAATTTTAGTGGGGATATGGCTACCAATGGGACAAGCCAGGAGAACCAGCGCGAGGAACCTGTTTGAATGGAGTCAGGCCAAAAGATGGGTTAGCAGGAGGCTGAGGGTAGAATATCCAAACTATCTTTACATGCCAGAAAGGATCTGGGACATTATAGAAGAGATGTGGGAGGACTGGATTTTCAAGAAGCAGTTGGAGAGGTTGAAGAACCATCTGGGAGGAGAAAGTGCCCCATCTCAACAGTTGTTCCAGGAGGCACGGTTGATGTGCCGCACAGGGACTTGGTCAGGACTAACCATTTTCAAACATTTTGCTATGGTCCAGGACTTAACTGGGACTCACACCAAGTATTACATTTTAGACCGAGATTCATTTGGAGAGGTGACCACTAAGCTGGACGTAGTGTATTATTTCCCTCCAGGTGGGGGGCCTGCAACTTAGGCCTCTTGGACTTGTGGACTGCGCCAGGACAATTGCTCTGCAGAGCAGATATGGTGACTGATACAGTTTACTAATCAAGCTCTTAAATTGAAAAATTGTATAGTTACTGTTTATTATCATGGTTAAAGTATGTTTCAGAGAGATTGGCTTAAGAATGTGTGTGTGCACGTGTGAGAGAATGATCTGGGATTTGTACACAGAGAAACTTATTTTTAAAATTTTGGTGGGAGATATCTAGGGGGAATGTCTGCTACCTCATTAATAATGTTTAGCAAAAAGCTTAAGGAAAATCTTTTTAAAAATGCATAATCATTATGAAAAAGTGATTATTTACTGTTTAAAAAAGAAATTAATGGTGGTTGTGACTATAGCACTTTAAATGTATCTCCTGGGGCAGGTAAAAGTAAGTAAGTAAGTAAAAATTTATTTTTTAAGCGCTTTTCAATGCCAAAGCACTGTACAAATAGAAGCAATTAAAATACATACATATAACGCTAACAACAACAATAACAATATAATCACAATAAAATCACTCTCCATATGCCTTTTGAAATAAATAAGTTTTTAATTCTAACTTAAACTAACTTAGGTAGGGTTTAGGAATTAGGTTTAAGGGTATAGTTTTGGGCTAAATAAGTAGGTTGGGTGGTGTCTGGTGGCAAAACATGGTGTGCTCACCGCCAGAAGGTTAAGGAGTGTACATACTCAGCCTGATGGGACAGGACCATCACTGGACCCTTGCCATCATTCACAGGAAGGAATGATTTTCTGAGTGGGGGAAGGGTGTAAGTCCCCTGCAAAAGTGGAGCTTATATTCCCATATTTAGGTATCCCTTTCCCCCTCTTAGACCCCCCCCCCGAGCTAGGAAATGGGTTTAGTACTCTGGGGGTTATTGCTCTGGAGGCCTCAAGGTGGCAGCAGAGGGCAGAAACAGGGTATATAAGTGAGCTGACCGGAAGTAGCTAGGCCTTTTCCATCCCGGGCATTAGGCCTGGGGCTGGAGGGGGAAGGCTGTAGAGTAGAACCAGGACCAGGATAGATGGGCAAGTGAGGGAACTCAGTGGCCCAGGAGGGCCAGTGGGGAAATCCCCCAAGGTAAAGTGCAGTCAGGACAGTTTCATGCGCTGTGGCTAGCGAGGAGTTGGGGTATGGAGCTCCAGTGGGGATACAGGTAGCCAGGTTCTGCATCGAGGGGGCTGGGCATTAGGGAGACTTTAGCAAGCTCCGCCGACAGATGTAGGAGCCCTTAGGAAGTCCAGTTGGTATTTTCCCAGGTCGCCTGGGCTGGGAGGGCAGTGGCAGGGCCCTCTCAGGAGGAGAGCCTGTGGCAGAGGTTCCCCTTGTATATGGTGTGGCAGGGCGGCCTGGGTGGTTGAGGGAGCTGGGGAGCCTTTCACCCATTTAAAGGGCTTGTTTGGATGGACAGGTCCTGGGGTGCCGTATGTTAAGGTACAGGCGGGTCGTGGACCCAAAAGAAATGGTAGACCTTGGAGGGTGGTTCCCATGCTGATGATTAACTCAAGCCCAAGAACCATATAAGGGATGTGGGCCTGGCAGGGACTCCCTGTAGGAAGAAGGTGGTGACAGCGGAACAACCCTGGAGTGAATTGGGGGCCAGGAAGGGCTTAGGCGCAGGCAAGTGGTCAGTAGAAGTGCCCTCAGTTTGTACGTTAGAGCCAGCCATCAGAAGGAGGGTCAGGGCCAGGGTCATCAGGAGAAACTCCTGGATGCCCTGTTTTTAAGCCAAGTACACAGGGGTCCAGGTGGGGAGGGCAACTTACTTTCCCACACCGGAGGAAGGGGGAAATTACCACTGCCACAGAGGAAAAGGGATCCGTAGGTGAAAGTAAGAGGAAGACTTGGTTTACTGGATTCCTATATGCCAGGAGATTGCAGGGATCTGGAATCCAGGGTCTTGGGTAGCTCACCCGAGAGAGGGGGGAAGGGTAGAAGATGAGAACCCTTCTGGTCTCTGCTGAAACTGTAGTTCTACTGGTTGATATGTCCTGCCAATGTGTATAAAGTTGTAGCCCCATGGAGCTGATTAATTATGTTTATGAAGAAACGGTTAATTATGTTTATGAAAAAAACGGTGACCCCTGTGTAGCTGGAATCATTAGACATGCAGGTGCAAATAAAGTCAGTTGGGGAGAAACAGTGGTTTGCACTTTATTTAATTGTAGAGGGGGATGCTAATGAAATCAAATCTTTTGTTCCTTCTCCAATTTGCAGTCAGATAAATTTTGTCATGAGTTGTATTCCAGGGGACCGAATCCAGCCTCTGGGGGATGCAGGGGCTCTGCAGGACTTCCAAGAGAGAAGAGGGAGGCCTAGCTCTGTTTGGTCAGCTCGGGGAGTGAATCCATTTTTGAGAATAAGGAGATAAACCAGAACCCTTGAAGACAACAGCAGGTAAGGACCATCAGTTTGCCCTAGTCCAGTATTATGATGTCTTATATATTAGTTCTTTATAGTGCTCTTTTTTTCCTGCCCAGACCATCTGCGATGTTTTAAAGTATGACCCTAGATGGGGCAGGAAAAGAGGGGTTGTATATACAGTGTTACAAACTAATAAAATAAAAATATTCACAATAATCACAGGGGTAACAGGAAACAAAAATACATTTACAACATGAAAGTAAAACCAACAAAATCTGGTCAGAGCCGATATGGCTGCGGAGAGCTTTTGGGATGCTCTTACCCATTATTTTTAATGAATTTGCACAATACTGATCTGTGGAGAGGCAGTTTCAATGTGGTCTTCCTTTTATACATTTTTACAGTGTGTTTTCCTAAAATATGCCTGCTCATTGCTATATATTTAGCCTGGATAATTCACAGAAGAAATTGCATCTTATTTTCAGTGGGGCTCTACATCTGCACAATATTATGCTGCATTGTGTAAAATCAGAACACAATAAAAACAATATTTTACATCTGGGGGATATATTAAGTGCTGGATCGATGCACAAGCTGAAAGATGCATTGCACAAAGAGGGTGTGCCAGTTGGCACTGATACAATATTCAAAGAGAATGCGCCACTGGTACAGGGTGTGCATACAGTGAAGCCACCAGGATGAAGTGCAGCACTGCAGAATTCTGCAGTAGAGTTACTGCAGCAAACAATGCAATTTCAAAGGGAGTTAATCCCTTTTCTCATGCAGTAAACCTGTGACACTGCGCTTCATCCTAGTGGGCCATGGTTCCTGTCAAAAATGTGACCCTGGATGGTAATCGCAGTGCAGGTGGCCCCAACTCAGGCGCATCCAGGGTTATTCCTGACTGAATACCTTCCAAGGGATTGTGTTGCACATATCAGTATGCTGCAGCCCTCATGGGTGATATTCAGCCCAGGAATGCAAATGAACTAATTAAGCATGCAGGGTGCAAAGGGGCCTTATGCATGCTCATTATCAGCCCATTTGCATGTTGGCATGGGGATGAATGAACCAGAGCAGCTCTCACCCCCAAGCCCTGACCCCAACTCTCACCCCCAAGCCCTGACCCCAATCGCTCCCATGTGGGACAGATCCTGAAGTCTCTGGTGGCATAGTGGCACCCCCCCACCCGTTTCACCAGCCCCAGTCGTACCGGAGTCCAGAATCTATCGGTTCCATATTGTAGGACCCCAATGCCATCCCTAGTTGCACCTGAATATACCTACAGTCCATGTCCATAGTGTAGTGGCCCCTGCTCCCTTTCAACAGTGCATAGACACCCCTCTCCCTGCCCCCCAAGCCCATCCCATTGCGATGACTGGCTCTGTAATGGGATCGTATTGCTCTATCGGTGAGTGGCGGAGCACTCACAGTAGGATGCTGGAATGTGTTATACATAGGCACGAGATGTGTGTGGGTAATAACACCAGTAGCCATACTCCTCAGGCACTTGCATGCGGATCTATCATCCTGGTGCCATTGCACTGCTCAGTGTGGGTGATGGCCGATGCTGTACCCGCTCACACAGGTCCCAAAACAGGCATGTTACAGCTGACCTCCCATTCATTTTTACAATTGGGGAACTGCAGATGAACTATCTATAGCCTGAAGCATACACTGCAAGTGGCATTACAGGATACTGCACCCCATGGCACCCAGGATACTTCAGCAGTCCAGAGGGTGGCATGTTACACAGGGGAACAGGGGAGAGTGTGGACTTGCAGCGATGTATGACAGCAGGAAGATACAGCATTGATAAGGCATGAATTGGAGGTTTATAAATTCCCTTTTCACTTTGCCAGGGACTTACACATGGCTGCATACACTGGTGGATCTGCAGCTGGCATGGTGCCCCAATGCACGGTACAACCAGTTGGGTCATTCCAGAGTGCAGGTCCCCAGCCTGGGTTCAGTGCAGTCAATGGCTGGCCATCGCAGGGTGTGGAGGGCAGTGTCAGTCTTTGCAACAGGTTGGGTATGGGTGGAGTGAGGGTGACTGTGTGCATGGGCAGTGGATGGGAGTCCTCTAGACTATGGATATGGACCATGGTTTCCCCTGGTGCAGTTGAGTCTGGGGAGGGGCCCTACACTATGGAGCTCTTCAGGGATGGAGTTGGCTAGATTGGGGATGGAAAGGGGGTACCTCTAGTCCACTAGGGCTGCCAGGCTGCTGTGCAACTGGGTGTACATCTGCAGCCTGCCTGTGGGTGGCTGGCTGGGTTAGGCCAGCTATTCATGGCCTAACTGTGAGCTGCAGTGCTCTGGACTGTGAGGGGCATTCCCACTGAATATGCTACAGCACGGCATATGCATGGGATTGCCCCCTTGACTGAATGACATACCATGTGTGTGCCCTGGCCCATTCCCCTGTGGCTAGCGCATCCTGCATGTTTGACTATCACACTGCTGCACATTGTTAGAGATGTGCAGCACATTTCCCTTCTCCACCAGGATGCACTGAGTATCTCCTTTGACTATGGGGGCCTTGGATTAAGTAGTCTGAATAAATACATTATAAAAATGGTAAAATCATGACCCCACTGAAAACAAGATATTGCATCTCATCTGGGACAGCCTGAGTAAATACAGGCAAAAATGTGTAACTGAACATCCCTGTGACAATGAGATGTAGCATCTCCCCTGCCCTATCCAGGATACAAAATATAGGATAAGAAATATTCAGTGCTCCCAGATCCAAATAACCATTAATCTGTGAGAAGGCCCTTTTCCCCCTGTGTTTTCCCCACAAAGGCAGAATCAAATCCCTGTATAAATCCCTATTGATTTTTCCATAAGCCACTGGTTCCTTATTTATAACTTTGTTCTTTATTTATTATATCAGCAGCCTTTTATTAGGAAAAGAGCTCTGATTTGCTGCTCAGTATTAATGTTATATGTCACGATGGCCTTGGAATGATTTGGATTTATATGCTATGCATAAGGCATAATGGGGGACTATATGAAATAAGAAATATCAAGCACATTATTTCATGAACTATACTCAAAATTAGTAGTCACAAGCAAGACAATTTTTCAAAAGATACTAGTAATGCCTGTAAACAAATTTATTGTAGAGACATTTCCATATATATACAGTATATATATATATATATATATATATATATTAGAGGTAAAAAACTCTGTTTAATGCATCAGTTAGGGTTATTCCACAGCGACAAAAGCAAGAAAAATTCGATGTTGGGGTTGAAACCCCTTGCACCCCTCAGCCCACCCCAACTGGAATGGGTGTGCATTGGGGTCATCGACCCTAAGTGTCACCCATCACATGTGGAAAGAAGCTGAGGAATAGGAGAATGGGGTGACAGTTAGGACCGATGACTAATGCACACCCCGATTCCAGTTGGGGGGGTAGGCTGAAGGGGTGCAAAGGGGGTTTAAACCCTAACATCGAATTTCCTCGCTTTTGTCACTGTGGAACAACCCTAACTGATGCATTAAACAGAGTTTTTTGCCTCTAATTTCCCTTCTTTTTGAGAATGATAATGAGAAATAGTGACGGGTCCCGCGCTCCTGCCACGTAATGCAGCAGTGAGGGCCCCGCGTTCCCACCACATGATGTCGTGTCACATAGTAACATCGTGCCCGCAAACGCAAATTGTAATGCGCATGGTGACGCAAAGCGAAACAGAAAGAGAAACAGTACTTTAGACAGAAATGTTAAAAACAACGCAAACGCAACTGCAAATGAAAACGCAAAGGGTAACGCACATGGTGGCGTAAACGTGAACGGTAAGTGAAACGGGTACGGAACCGCAAGCAGAAACGGTAATGGTAACAGTAATGTAAGCACACAGACTGTTTTTACCCAAAAGCTGTATAGATAAAGACAGTGAGTACAAAGAATGTATGCAAAATAATGACTGTCGGAACACAAAAATGAGGACTTGGAATAGTAAATTGCTTATATCTCAGTAACCGTACGACATAGAAAAAAATGCAAAAGTCATATGAATTATCACTTTCCTGGCTAAGGGGGCTAAGAAATTTTTTGACAAAAAGCCCGTATCTCGCACCGTTTTTGAGATACGGGCCCTGAAAGGTGCGGTGAATGCCGTAATGTTATCCTATGGGAAAAAACAGAAGTTCAGACTGCCATAACTTTGTCTCCCTGTAATATTTTTTCACCAAACCACTGAAAGGCACATCTGCGGGATGTTGGCTGTGTTCCCTGCAAATTTCAGCCCAAAAGACCAAACCGTTATTTTGCAGCAGGGCGCCAAACGATTGCTGCAATGCGTTGTACGCTGTAATGTCATCCTATGGGAAAAGCGTCAAGTTTGGAGTACCGCAACTTTGCCACCATGTAATACATTTTCAACAAAACACTGAAAGGCACATCTGTGAGATGTTGGCTGCGTTCCCTCCAAATTTCAGCCCAAAACTCCAAACCGTTCTTTTGCAGCGGGGTGCCAAAGAATTACTGTTATTTTGGGCATAGTGTCGCAAAGTAGTGTCGTGATTTATTCGAAAATTTGCGACACTTTAAATAATCTTGACACTACTTTGTGAAAGTACTTTTCCAGAAATCTGAAAAACATATTTCTGGTGTTTTACCCAAAATAAAGACATGGCTAGCATCCTCAGGGCCCAACTAGGTGAATACAAAAAGAATTAGGTTGCTAGAGGGTCTCAATTTTAAATGCCAAGCATTTTTCTGATCACTAACTGAAAATGAAATGGCGGATTTGCAACAGTAAAAATGCATTTACGACACTGTCGAACTTTTTGTTAACTTTTCCCATTGACTCATAATGGGAAATCGTTTTTTTGAATAACTTGAACTGTTTAATATTTTTTCATGAAATCTTCAAAAGGCACACCGGGGACCCCGGCCGCATGTTCCCTGAAGATTTCGGGCCAGTCACGCAAACCGTGCGACCTGTAGGCACGACCGTAGAATTCCAGAAAAAGCGTAAACGCACACGCAGATCACGCTTAATAACTCCACAGCCGTGTATCCGTCTGGTACGAAACTTGGCAGATCCTAAGACGCATGGGTCTTGATTGTGTATTCCAAATTTCAGGCAAATCCGTTAAACGGTTGCAAAGTTATTAGGGTACAAAAGGTTGGGTTTAACATGTAAATGGCTCCTCAACCCTAACTATGGTAGCACTACCGTTCTACCATAATATATATATATGCAACCCCCTTACTGGCCACACCCTTGTTTAATTAGTAGGGCTGCTTCTCTCACCACATAGTGTCTAGGGGCAAAAGAGAGGGGTGGGGGTTTACAGAGCAGTTATTTACACATTTTTCAGAGCCTACTATTATAGACAGGCAGCCCAAGTGTGGCAACTACCTGGCACACACCTGGTGGGACCATTTACTATGGCCAGCAACCCAGGTCCCTGGGAGAAAACGTTTGCTCATAATTGTGCTAGGCTTGTACTTCTGGACAGGGGCACCCAAATAAATCCAGACACAGTACACAGTGGAAGCAATAGCAGTACTGTCCAAACCAGGTTGGGATTCTAGAGTGTGGCTTTTATTCACATATACAGAGAATAATCACAAAGTGAAGATGGACCCCCACAGGGTTACTCATACTGGTAATGCAGATTACTGAGGTGCAGACATTCCTGAACTTCCCATTTAACATAGGCATATTGAACACACACAACGAAATGGAGATTGGCACACACGGCCAGTTACTGGTACATTTCCTCTAGACTAGGCACACACAGCCAGTACTAGGACACTTTTCCCATATCTCATGAGGAATACTGGTAGTACACACGACCACCAAAGAGCACATACAGGCTCACAAAGAATCCAACCCACGTCTGGGTAACTATTTCCATCAGGCACTGGCCAAATGAACTGACTGAAAACACAGGTGCCCAAACTGAACCTGGAGAGGTAAACTGGTTATTCCAGATTGGGGGGTCTCCCACCTTTTGCTTCCAAGTTTATACTCGGCCATTCATCTGGTAGAAAACTTGTAGATGCTATCTTGAAATGTTTTTCACACATAACATACTACATGACTAAAAGTTCTGTACTTGGACAGTCTCTCTCTCTCTCTCTCTCTCTCTCTCTAGACTCCAACGTAGGCAGATACTTTTGAAAACAAACACAGTGTAGGTGACAGGGTCCCTCTGTCAGAGAAAATTCACCTAAGGAATGCAGATGCCCCTCCTGGGATGACACAAAAGTACTCACAGTTCTGAAGCTGTCACAGGCAGCTTCAACAGAGTCCAGACTGGACCAGGGGATTGCCCCTGAATCCTGGAGTTCACCCCATCCCTCCTGGGATGGAATACTGTGAAAACATCTAAGCCAGGTTTCCACCACTTCACTTCTTGGCTGTACTGGCTCACACTAGGGTGAGAAAACAAACAAAACTACTGGGTTGCTCTTTTTCAGAGCTGTCAGAGGAGCTGCTCCAACTGGAGCCTCCTCCACTGACACTCACTCACAGACTCACTGAACAAGCTAAAGCTAACATCCCTAGAGCTAGCACAAATGTGGCTTATGCCGCTGCGAGAGCTCTAAGATTACATCACCCTGTAGCTCAGCTGAGACTGACACTAGAGCTTGACAGTGTGAAATCCATTTAACTGGCATTTCACTAGCTGCCTTTCCCTGCCTGCCACTGGTTCTAACTGGGATTCTAGTAACCCCTGGGAACAAGGGGGTTTCACTCACCTTCAGCTAGGAAAATGACTGTCCCCAGTCATTACCTACCTGGCATCAGGCCATCCTACCCTATGTGTTGACTATGGGGAGGTAGCACTGCCTTCTCCCCTACCATGTGCCAAGCACAGGCAGGTAACACTAAGGGCCCAGAGGCCAATGGCTGACACATCAGCCCCTACATTACGGTCTTACTATGGGAACCAGTGGCCCTGGAAGAACTGTCCCGAGTATAGCCCTAACAGACTAGCACTGCGGCCCCTACTGCAGATCAGAACCACAACCTGTCTATCCCCCAGCCCTCTAGGGAAAACCTATCTAGCCAAAACAAACTTACCCAAAACAGGGGGAACCTCCCCCTATCCCTGGTCACCTTCTAACCAAACACAGAGCTAACAATATACACGAGCATTACACTCCCACACTCCCCACATATATACCTGTGGAAGGAAAAAAGGTTAACACATGTTAACAACTACACAGTACTTTAAAAAACACTTTAAAGCGATGAGTCCCTCTAATCCTCTTCTTGTCTTCTCTTCTTTCTTTACCAGGATCCACCTGAAAGAGAAAAGACAAAACACACCAAACCTGCAAAACACACAGTACAACAACAATAACCCTTACCATCAAAACACTGGAGAATCCCAATAATATTTTTTTACAAAAAAAGTAGAAAAGTACAAAACAGCAGAAAATATTAACATTATGTACAATACACCTTTGGGGGGATGGAAGGCCCTAAATGTCCCAGCTAGTGACAAACAGTGCCTGAAGGCAGGGTCCATGAAAGAGTCTCTCCTGAGCTGGAGCCCAGTGAAGCACAATTCCTGCATTACTGTAAATCCAAACGGGAGAGTCTTTGTGACCAGTTCAACAGCATGTAGCCTGCCAAGTGTAGGATGTGTATTGAAAGGTCAATAAGGTAAGAAAAATCTGGACTTATTAGTCCCTTGAAGAACAAAAAAATGAACAGCACCTGGATCTCCAGCCGAAGACTCTCCCTAGCAGCATGTTATGGATACAGCTGGGTGGAAATATTCCAGAAAACAGGATGGATGTCTGGAAACTGCTGGGTTGATGTCATCTCTGGTTGATGTCATCTAGGAGATGGAACCTTGGAACAGGAAAGGAACAGTTGGGAGGATTTAATCTGAAATCCCAGGCAATGAATCAGGAAAACAGTTGGATGATGTCATCTCGGGCTGATGTCATCTGGAAGGCCAGGCGATGAAACTGGAAAGGCACACTGCAAGGCTGACGAAACTGGAGGCACCTTGGATCCTGGAATACCAGACCGGTAGAACAACATGGGTATGGCAACGGCTGGATGGCAGACACTGCCGACCACTGCTGTGCTTCCTTGAAGGTAGGCATGGGCACATTCACAGTATGATGGTAACATTGTGGTAGTACCAGAATGGGTCAGGGGCAAGAACTGTGACTCCATCTGGGCGCTCATAATTTATGTTATGGAAAGTCTTGTTTCCTTTATCGTTCACAAATCATAAGTGTCTATGAACAATGTTCTGCCCAACTTCCAAAACTTGAGTTTGTCTCTGATAACTTTGTCTCTGACATAACAATTTGCACCTGGATGCAGGCTTTTGGTTGCATCTTCCAAAAGCGAGGCTCTCCTGTTTTTCTCAATCTCCTCCCAGACTCTCCGAGGAAAAGTAGGAAAGGACATTCCATAGATTTCGTTTGCCTTCCTACGAACCAGTCTTTCCTCCTTACTACTCTTCATCAGCCTGTGACCGCCGGCCTGGCTTGGGGGTGGTCAGTCCTGATTCTGCCAGTGTCGCATACTCAAAGCTACCTAGAACTTGTCCCTGACCCCTTCTGAGGGCAGGGCTGTGGAGTCACCAACTTCTTCTGGTTCCTCCAAGGCAAAAGCTTGAGGCCACATGCTGGAACCCTCAACAGAGAAATACACTTCTTCCTCCTCCTTTTCCTCACTTAGGATCTGGGCCCAGGAATGAGCAGTCATCCTCACTCCTGAGACAGTCCACTCTTCATTGGGTGCAGAGGTGGACACCTCCCAATCTAAGGTTTCTCGAACCTCATTGTCTCCCATGAGGCTAGGACTAGGACCCTCTCTCCATGGATCCACTGATTCTCCCTCCGTACTGTCCATCTGTGACACTGGCGTGGAGACATCACTGAGGAAACTGTTCTGGCAGTAAATCTATACCATCTTGCTTTGTGCCACACTCTGCAGGGCCTCCCCCAACAGGTTCAACCTGGTGCTGTGTGCTGCTACTTGCAGGCTCTTGAAACTTTATCCAACTGGGAGACATGAATTTTAGGTGTTCTGGATAGACCTTGCTTTTCTAATCACCCTGAACAGTGAGGAATCATGAATACGTCCCTTCCAGCCTTGAGGCACATTATGCATACTCTCACAGGGTATCTAGGATGCCCAACATGAGGAGGCAAACTTCCACCATAGAAACATTGCTCTATTTCTTTAAGTTTGGTAACCTCTTCAGCTATCATAGCCCGGGCATGATCTGGGTAGTTGGATGGTCCTGAAGCCATGACTCTAGATAAACACACAAAACTAACAGCTCTCTTTGTTCTGCCTAATCTGTCCCCTGCTGTGCTGTCTACCCTTTTGTCTGTGGCCAGCATTTAACTCCTCGTCCTCTCTCTCTCTCCTTACAGCAGCCGGGACCCCCTCCACAGGGCTCCCCAGCTCTGCTGCTGCTCCCCGGACAGCTGGCTCCTCTCAGGCCGCCGCCCGAGACCTCCAGCCTGGATCCCAGCCCAGCAAGGTACGGCTCCTGATGCCAGCCAATCGGAATGCGAGTGCTCTTTTCTGGCATGCTCTGATTGGCCGAAACCCTTTCCTTCAATTTTTCTGCTTTCTCTGCACTAAAAATAGCTCTTCTATGCCACTAGATATTGAAATGTACTAAATAACTGTTCATAAAAGAGTGTAATCCTGTAAAACTATGTCACCTGCATAATTTAAAGTGTTATAGCCTTTCTTGAAAACTTCCTTTCTCAGGGAATAGACTTGGCACCCAGACTAACAGCTCTCTTTGTTCTGCCTAATCTGTCCCCTACTGTGCTGTCTGCCCTTTTGTCTGTGGCCAGCATTTAACTCCTCACCCTCTCTCCTTACAGCAGCCGGGACCTCCTCCACAGGGCTCCCCAGCTCCGCTGCCACTCTTCGGATGGCTGGCTCCTCTCAGGCCGCCACCCAAGACCTCCAGCCCAGATCCCAACCCAGCAAGGTTAGGCTCCTGCTGCCAAGTGCTACCCTGCCAGCGCTGCGAGCCGGATCCTCACCCACCCCTACCCACCCACCCAAGTTCAACACTTTGCTTTATAAGGCAGAGTGATCACGAGGTCTTGTAAATTACTAGGTATTGACTTTCCCATCTGCAGCCTATACCATGACACCACTAAGGGTCTCTATAACTGCTTACTCCTGCTGCCATATCTCTTAAGTCTTAATGCAAATTCACTGCCTACTCAGGCTGTAAATCATGCCCAGTCTCTGCATCCTGCTACAGCAGCTTATCCTCCTCGCAGTCCTTTGCCATGTCCATACTCCCAGATGTCAACAAGCTCCACAGCAACCAATGTACCCTGGCATACATATACACTATGAACCCTACTGTGTTACTGGACACTTCTTCCTGATTGCTAAGGGAGCCTGGTCCACTCACTGGCTCATACTACCACCGAGTTGGTGGCTGACATTGGGGACCTGCTACCTCTGCCCCAACAAGATCCTTCGCTCTAATCCACCTGGACTCCCAGCATCCTGTGCACAGTCAACATACAGGAAGAGAAATAGCAGTCTTTGTAAAAGGTTGTGTGACTACCGGCATAATGCACACCACCTTCTATTGCTCAGGGCTGGAGATGTGCACCCAAACCCTGGTCCACCAAGTCCGCATCACCCCCCTTAAAAAACAGGACATGGAATGATCAAAATTGCATCAATAAACATTCAAAGCCTCCCAAGCAAACTGGACCAACTCCAAGCCTGGACCGCTCAGCACAACCCTGACATCCTGTCAGTAGTTGAAACCTGGCTGTCAGTTAAGATCTCTGATAATGAAGTTGCCTTCCCTGGTTTTAATGTTTTCAGGCTTGACAGGGCTTCCAAAAGAGGGGGTGGCTGTGCCATCTGAATCAAGGACACTATCAAAGGTCTTGCCCTCCCCCAGGTGGATCTTGGGCCCCATGCCCAGACCCTAGCAGTTAAAGCCATTCTTGAGGCACACAACAAATCCCTGACTATCGTCTCTGTCTATGTTCCCCCTAATGAACACAATAGGGGCTTCAAGGGTATTGTCAACTTCATCCGTGGCCAGCCCACTAACTCTGAGACCATCTTACTAAGGGACTTTAACATCAGCTGGCTCTCACTCGATGCATGCACATTCAGGGATGATATCTCAGCAGTTCACCTCACCCAGCTTGTCTCCTCCCCTACCAGGGTTAATTACAAAACAGGCACCAGCACCCTCCTAGACTGGATACCTTCAAGCAACCCAGAACAACTCACCAATGTGACAGTGCACCCTGATGCTATTAGTGACCACTCCCCAGTCTCGTGTAACTGGTCAAATAAATTCCTCAAGCCACCTCCATGCTTCACCTTTAGTAGGTACTAAAGCATGAGCATCTTCAGTCCCTGAAACATGATCTTGCCACCTCCGACTGGTCACAAATTGACCATGCTACTGACATTAATACTGCACTTGACTATCTTATAAAACAATTCACGCAAGTCTGTGATGTGCAAGCACCCCCACAAAAAGGTTAAAGCAAGGGGATCAATTAATCCATGGTTATCATCGGACCTTATAAGCAAACTGAAAAAGCGCGATCATCTATGGCACCTTGCCAGAGTCGGGTAAATCCACAGACGTACTAGCCTACAAGCAAGCCAGAAATGCCTGCACCCCGAGAAATACACCAGGCCAAATCAAAACACCATAAGGAGTCACTCACTGCCTCATGGGGCGACGGAAAAAACTTTTGGGCCAACTTGAAGGAAGTCTTAGATAAGGATGTGAAAACAGCTCCAAATCTAATCAACATACAGGGAACACCTACCCAGGACCCACTCACTTTAGCCAATGCCTTCAATGAAGCATTCTCGGACCTCTCTGGAACACTCTCCCTAGACTTCTTTGATGACCCTCCACACTTCAACAGCTCTACTACTGATGCTCAGCCCCACCTTTTTACTTCAAGAAACTTACCACCTCACGGGTCAGGAAATACCTCCTCAACGTTCTTGGGGAAATCGAAACAAAGTGCAGACACATTGGACCTCAAACTGGTTGCCGTCACTATTGATGAAGTTCTCCTTCCCATAATCAAGATCCTAAACATGTCACTCTGCCATTCACAATTCCCACAGCTGTGGAAATTGGCCATCATGACTCCTGTGTACAAAAAGGAGATAAGGTGTTGCTATCAAACTACAGGCCCATCTCAATTCTGCCACCACTCTCCAAAGTGCTAGAATGCATAGTGGCTGACCAACTGGTCGAATGTCTTGTAAAATACTTAATCCAATGCCCAGAGCAGCATGGTTTCTGTAAAGGGCACAGTACCTCCACAGCACTACTTGAACTCACTGGGTTTATTCACTCTTCCCTGCACCAAGGAACCCTAGCAGGGGCAGTATTCATTGACCTCTCAAAGGCCTTCAATACTGTCCACCACTCCCTTCTCCTAAACCAATTAACCTCCATTGGCCTCTCTGCAAAATCTACCCTCTGGTTCAAAAGCTACCCAGGACAACGTACACAAAGAGTGAAAATAAACAATGTTCTCTCTGACTATCTGCCTGTAAAATCTGGGGTCCCACAAAGCTCCATATTGGGACCACTCCTTTTCAGCATCTTTCTCAACAATCTCCTGTGCCGCTGCCCACAGCAGATACTACTCTATGCAGATGATAGAGTAATCTTCTCAAACTGCCCAGACCCAGAGAATCTTGAGTGCAAGCTGCAACATAGTTTTGGGATTGTTGAGGAATGGTTCCAGGACCACAAACTTATCCTAAACAGTAAAAAAACAAAACCATGATCTGCTGCACTCAAAGCAAATACAAGTCATATGCTCTCAACATTAGTACACGATCTGGAACTCTGCTCAAACATACCCAGCACTTTAAATATCTTGGGGTCACACTTGACAGCAGCCTGGTCTATGACCAGCACATCAGCAATGAGGCTAGGACTGTCAACTACAAAATCGGTCTCTTCCACAAGCACAAGCACTGTCTCACCTCAGACACTCTTAGACTAGCGATCAACAGCTCCCTCCTCTCTGTCATAGACTACGGTTTGGTCATCTATGGTGCTGCTAGTCCCACCGCCCTCTGCAGAATATCAGTAGCACTGAATAAGGCCTGCAGGCTGCTCACAGGAGTTGAGCGACTCACCCACACCTGTGACCTCTATGCGCAAATGGGCTGGCTCCAACTTAGTAGGAGATTACACTACCAAACCTGCCTGCTGACAAAAAAGGCGCTACTAGGAATTCTCCCCCATGGCACAGCAAACCTACTTCAGCCACACAGCAGCAGAATACAGCGGACAACAAGTGCTAGCACTCACCTCTACCATGTTCCTCATCTTCGAACGACACAGGGTCAGCGCTCTCTTGCCTACAGAGCACCCCTGTGGTTTAATGCCCTCAGCCAGGACATCACCGCTCGACCTACTCTGGGCCCCTTCAAGAGACTACTATTGTAACAGCTTTCCACATCCAGCACCCGTGACTGTTATCACCAGTCCCTCTGCCCAGGGCTCTGACCTTCCTATACGCGGCTCCCACCATGGCATACCCAGGCCATCTCTACCATCCCCTATCACCCCCTACCTCCACTTGGTGACTCAAAACTCTGCTTGGCCACCTGCCTCCTGCATCGACCCCTCACATCTCTCTGGACAAGGTCCACGACTGTAGCAACTCCACTTCCCACCCTACTCCCCCTTCCATCATCTCTTAGCACCCACTTCCCTACCACCTAATTCTTATCTCCACTAACTAATGCTTCTTTGAATTGACTCCAACCTTCTTCTACCTGCAACTATCCTCTCCTATAACTTACTGTAGACGCAACCCTTTGGGTGTCTTACCTTCTATAGTTTTCTATTGTAAATTTAACCTGCTTGAATAATCCTTTGTAATCATTGTAAATATTGTACATCTTGTATACTGTATGTTGCTTAAACCCTTGTAATGATGTCTTCCCTCCTGTTGACGTGGAACCTTTGTAAAAGCTCTCAGCTCAAAGGTGTTTAATCCTAGATCCTAATAAATAAATAAATAAAAAGTTCACTGCTATCACTGAGTTCACTCTACTTGGAACAGTCTCACAAAATGGCTCCCTGCTGCTGTGTTTACTTTACTGCACCCCACTGTAATGGCAGTGGCAGCACTCCTGGTGTATCAACAATCTGCATCTGACTCAAACCACTGCGCATCCAATTTACTGCATACTGATAAATTTTGCTCAAACTGTACTGACTGCACTGCTTTTCTTCCTCAGCACATCTATATGATTTTCTAGGATTTTACCATTAGCTTTCAATCAGTTTTACTTGCTGAAAGTCACTAAAGCCACAGTATATCTTGAAAAGGATTGCCTGCTTGTTGCAGCCTCTCATACAACTTACAGTCTCTCTAGCTGCTCAGAAAATGACACTGTTGCTGAATCCATAATACATGCTCACAGTCTATTGCTCAGAATTCTTGCTTGGATTTTGATTACTTTACACAGTCCTTTTTTGCAAAAACAATCACACGGTTTCATAGGTGCCGGAACCGGGGGGAGGGGGGCGGAAGGGGCTGTAGCCACTCCACTTTTTTTTTCTGTATGGCAAAAACTAGCATAGAACAAGTGCCCTTTGTACCCTCATAAGTGCCCTTTTGATTCTCAGCCCCCTCAGCTTTTACCATCTTCCGGCACCCTTGCACGGTTTACACACAGATCCAGCTGGCTTTTGAAAATCACAACACAGTTTGAGCTCAGTTTTGCTGAATGGTACTCACTGAATCAGTAGCTGGCTTTTCGATGGAAAATCTCGGCCTAAAGCCAATCCTGGAAGGCCTCTGGGTCAAAGCTGGCTTGGGATACTGCCGATTGTCTCTACAAGCACCACACTTTCTCCCCAGTTGATCGGATTACGGGTTGAGCCCGATTTAGCGCAGAAAACAGTCTGTCTTTACAGAAATCGAATGTTTACAGTCACCGCGATGATTCTCCTGCTACCAGCTTGCACACCACTCGCTCTCTCCCTTTCGAACACTGGGCAGCACTCTGATGCTGGCTAGGGGGCGGGACTGATTGCAGTCTCACTAATCACTCGATGCCATGCAAATGAGCCTCTCTCTCTTCTCATGCTCTTCTCCTTCACGGCGATCATTGAACAGGCAAAATTTAAACTGCAAAACAACTTTTTGTCTTTCAACTGGAACTTCACAGCGGAAATACCATTCTAGGGACATGGATATGTTGTTCATCCACACTCATTGGCAGTATCCTTGCCGCTTTAAATCTTGCCGGAAGGTCTTCAAGCTTGCTCCTCCCACCCACCGGGTGGTATAACTCGGCTCCGCGCCGCCGCCTGATCTTCCTTACGGCTTGGGCTCAGGTTCCCTCATAACGCTCTGCGTTTGTGACTAGTTCCTATTTCTCCGTTTCGGATTTAAAAATAATATTTTGCAAAAAGACTTCAGTCTTCGATCCCTCGCGGCTGCGATGGATAAATCGACTCCCGGATTTCGGAGATGCCCATGCGGGCAGAAGATGTCTCGGACGGATCCACACTCCACGTGTGTCTACTGCTAGGCCTTGAGCACGACCCGCGAGGCTTCGACCTGTGCTCATCTTCGGCCTCGTCCTCGAGACCGTGCTGCCCGATTGCAACTGGGCTTGCGTCCGAAGCGTTCCCTCGGTGAAGTCAAGGAGGCCGAGTTGGCGGTGTCCAGCGGCGGCGGGTCTCGGCGGATCAGCTTCGGCGGATGAGTGCGCCTCTCGAGAGGCGGCGCTGGGCGTATCTTCCTCGGCGCGGCATTTATCCCGCTCTCTCTGGGTTCTTCCTACCGGCTTCCTTTAGGAGCTTTGTCTGTCCCTCTCCACTAAAGGAGAAGGGCCTGCGTCTGCTGGACCTTTCTCGGTCAAAAGAGGGACAAGGGTAAATCCCTCCGTCGACGCTCTTGGGAGCGGAAGGTCCCTCCAGACGTCGACCGTCGGCTTCCAGGTGGGCCTTCGGCTTCGACCACTGGCCTCACGGTGTCCCGTCAGGTCAGTTGACCGAGACTCCCACTGATGTAAGTGAGATTTTCTCGACCCATTAGACGGGCTGTCGCCTTTAGCAGCCGAGATTCCCTCTCCGGTTCCCCGGGAGGTTGAGGATCCGTGGGCTCGCCTGTGCCTCGGTTCCGGGCCCTCGGATGGACCTTCCGAGCGAAGGAGTGGCCGGTTCCGGCCGACACCTCCCTGCACCCGACCGGAAATTCCGGGACTCTCGGTCTCGGTCTCGGACCTCTTAGCGGTCCAGCCGTTCCCACCGTCATAGAAGCGGTCTCGGTCTCGGCACATGATGGCGGCGTCGCCGCTGCGTCCTCGTCCTCCTCACCGGATGAGGGCTTGGCGTAAATTCGTCGGCAGTCGAGACCTTATGTTGCAACAACTCCTCCCTGGCGGGAATAAGCCGACTCAGGCGCCTTCCCGGCTCCGTGCGTCTTTGTCACCGGGGCTGCCCCGACACAACCCCTCGACTTGCCGAGGCCTATGCAGGCGGTTGTTCGGCCAAAACCAGCTGCTCCACCGATTGCGGTGGAACCTCCGCCCTCCAGCCACCAATGGGGCTCCGACCAGGATTCTCGGTCGGCTAAGGTTCACCATCGGCTGTCAGTTACCCTCACTCCCGACCGACCTCGGCAGGTGAAGGGTGGTTCAGGCCAGAGCAGCTCTTCGAGGACTCTTCGAGTCGAAGATGATTCCTCCTTCTTCTCCAGCGACTGGACTTGGGTCTTCAGGAGGTCAGCCAATGGGCGATAGCCCGTAGTCCTTCCCTAGGACTGCTTGACTCATCTCGGGTCTGCGGGATGGAGCTGAACCCGTTCCAAGCAGACCCAGGTATCCCCTCACGGAGATTCTGGACCGGGGATTCTCCACGCAGGCCTTTCCGGTGGCCGAGGCCATAGTGGGTCCAGCACTGGAACTTTGGCAGCGCCTGCTTCCTGCCCTGCGCCTTCGGCCAGGATGGCCAGGAAGTATCTCACGGTCCCGGTTCCTTGTCAGTTTTGAACACCCTCTGCTGAGGGTTGGTTCCGACAGCGTTTTCGGTAGCGCGGTAGCGCCAGGGATGTGGACAAACCTCCTGACAAGGGTCAAGAAATTGGACTATGTCGGTGAAAAGTCTGCGCTGCGTCCTCTCTCGGCCTTCGTCCAGGCCAGTTAGGCCGTCCTCATGGCACATTTTCTCATGCCCTGTTGAGCTCCTGATGAGTCATCCTCATCTTCCCGCCGATCTGCAGACTACGGTTAAGCAGGTGCGGGACCAGGGGGAACGAGTGGCCAAACAGCAGCTCAGACTGCTTTGGATGTAGGGGACTCATGTGCCAGATCGGTGGCGACGCGGTGGCTATCGTCGGCGGAGCTTAGCTGAGGATATCCACCTTTGCCTGGATACCCAGCACAAGTTGGCGGATGTTCCCTTTGGGGACTGACCTCTTGACCCTGGGGTGGAAGGTCTACCTGCAGAGGATCGAGAGTCCAATGCCACCTTGGACTCGGTCTCTTCCGCTCAGAAGGACAAAGGCCGCAAACCACAGCCTAAGCCCTTCGTCCTTCAGCCTTTGGTGCGCCCGGCCCAGCAGCGTCAGGGCCAGCAGAGCTCGGCCTTGGCATCCCAAACCCAAGCCAGGCTTCCTCTAACAGGAGGCAGGGAGGAAAGGGCCCAGGAGGTCCCTCGGCGGTCCTCCTCCAAGCCTGCACAGTGACGGGCTGAGGGGTGTGCCCCCATCCCGTCCACCTTACCCTAGGTCCCCGTGGAGAGAGGCCAGTCCAGGCACTCCGTTCCGCCTGGTCCGCTGTTACCACGGACAGGTGGGTCTTGGAGGTGGTGGAAGAGGCCTGCCTCTGGAATTCGAGCAGGCACCACCCTGAGGCCGTCGCCCCTCGGAAACCCGGATCTCCAGCCTCACTGGCGGCTCGTCGAGCCGACATGCTCTCCTCCTCCAGAAGGAGGGTGGTAAGAAGGTGGTGGACCCTCTTTCAGACCCAGGGTTTGTGTCCAGGTACTTCCTGGTTCGAAGCGGACGGAGGGCTGGCGCCCCATTCTGGGCCTACACGACCTAAACAAGTTCTAAGGTCCGAACCTTCAGGATGGTCACTCTGGCTCAGATAATACCATCCTTGGAGCGGCGTGTGGTTCTGCTCTCTGGACTTGCAGGACCAGCGTTTTCACGTCCCTACCGTCCGTCTCACCAGAGATTCCTTCGCTTCCGGCGGAAGGATCTCTCTTGATTCAAGCCATGCCCTTGGCTTGTCTCCAGCTCCCAGGGTCTTCACCAAATGCATGGCAGTGGTGACAGCATTCCCTGCGGCGCCCGAGGGTCAGGTGTACCCTTACCTGGGCGACTGGCTGATAGCAGCTCCCTCCAGGAAGGGAGGCGGGTGGTCCAGAGATCTGGCCCTCCAGGTCTGCTCTCAACTGGGCCTCCTTATCAGCGAGGCCAAGTCAGACTCGAGCAGGCAGGTGATTCTATTCATCAGGCGCAGCTCGACTCTCTTCGAGCCAGGCGCGGCTCCCGGCGGACAGGGCGAGGTTCTTTCCTCCTTTGCCCGATCATTTCTGGTTGGGCAATTAAGCCTGCCGGGACTTCCTCGCCTCCTGGGTCTCATGGCCTGTACCAGCGTGGTCCGTTGGGCCGCTGGAACATCGTCCCCTTCAGTGGGGACTGGCCAGCCAGTGGTCACAGCTGCGATCCCTTGGACCAGCTTGTAGCCGGTGACACAGGGGATGGGCAGCTCTCCAGTGGTGGACCGTTCCAGATCATTTGCAGGAGGGCATCCCGTTCCGTCGCCCGAGCGAGCGGTCTCTCTGTCGACCGATGCCTCTCTGATGGGTTGGGGTGCCCATCTGGGGAACACGGGCTCATGGCCTCCTGGTCCCATGAGGAGTCCGATGCCACATCAACCTGCTGGAGCTCCGGCGGTCCGCCTAGCTCTCACCGCCTTTGCTCCGTTCCTCCGGGGTCAAGTGGTCGAGTCCAGGCGGACAATACGACCATGTACTATCTAAACCGCCAGAGGCGGGGCCGCGCTCCATGCTTCTATGCAAGGAAGCTCTCCGCATTTGACACTCGTCTGCGCGGCCTGGGACGGATCTCTAGCCATTCACGTGGAACTCCAACACCTGGCCGATGCCCTGAGCGGATAGGGGCTGCATCCCACAGGTGGTCTCTCCTCCCGGAGGTAGTACAGCATCTGTTCTCCCTTTGGGGCACACCTCAGGTGGACCTGTTTGCCTCCATGGAGGCGAAGCTGAGTCTGTTCCATGCCCGCCCCTCAGCAGGGGCTCGCTGCAGGGGATGCCTTCTGAGGCAATGGACCCGGGCCTCTTTCGCCTTTCCCCATTTCCCTTGATCCACAAGGTGCTTCTCAGGGAGGGACAAGGCGCGGGTGATTCTGATAGCCCCAGACTGGCCCGCCAGTTACAGGTACCAGATCTCCTCAGTCTCAGCTCCAGGACTCGGCAGCTTCCAGCTCGCCGGACCTGCTCTCAATCAATCAGGGAAGGTGTTCCATCCGGACCTTCAATCCCTGCACCTGCTGGCCTGGTTCCTGGCGGCTAGGTTCCAGGCCTTGGGTCTTTCCGGCAGGTCCTCAATGTGTTGAGGCGTCCGTAGAGTCGACCAGAAAATGCTATGCCTTCAAATGGAAAGGTTTTCCATTTGGTGTCGAAACAAGGGCTTGGACCCTTCCTCCTGTTCCTTAGCAAGCATCTTGGACTATTTATGGTCCCTTTCTAGTCAAGGGCTTAGGTCGGCGACCCTAAGGGTGCACCTGGCAGCCATCTCTGCTTACAGGCGGGCAGGAGAGCAGTCGTGGCGCAGGAGAAGGTGGTCTGGCGCTTTTCAAAGGCCTTGATCACATTTCCCTCAGTCACGGGACCCCCCACCTCCGTGGGATCTACTGCTGGTACTGGCAAAGCTCATGGGCAAGCCATTGAACCTATGCACAGGTGTGCTTCTCTCACCTGTCGTGGAAGACCGCCTTCTTGGTGGCTATCCGTCAGCCAGAAGGATGGGGAGGCTCCAGGCGCTCCATCGGTCTCCTTACCTGGTCTTCCACAGGGACAAGGTTGTCCTGCGCCCCACCGAAATTCCTTCCGAAGGTGGTGTCGGAGTTTCACCTTAACCAGGTGTTGACTCTGCGGTGTTCTACCCCAATCACCTCGGAGGCCGAATATAGGCTCCATACTCTGGACCCTAGAGGCGCTCGCTTATTATAAGGCGCTGCGGCTGAAGAATCGAGGAGGTTGCGCCAGCTGTTTGTCACCTACGCTGAAGCCGCATCTGGCAGACCTGCAGCCAGCGGACGATAAGCAGGTGGGTAACCTCCTGCATAGATCTCTGCTATAAGTTGGCGGGCATGGAGCCTCCCAGAGGATAAGAGCTCATTCTACCCGCCATACTGCTGCAGCAGTGGCTGCTTCCAGGGCGTCCCTATCCAGGAAATCTGCAGGGCTGCTACCTGGAAGTCAGCAAACACCTTCATTACCCACTACCACATCGACCTTGAGTCACGCCGGGATGCTGGTTTGGGGCCTCGGTTCTCCAGTCTCTCTCTCCAAGTAAGTATATGGGGGTGTGCGTCTTGCCTCCCTCTCCCGGAGAACTGCTAGGAGTCTGCCAATGAGTGTGGATGAACAACATATCCATGTCCCTAGAAATACAGGTTACTCACCTGTAACAGGAGTTCTAAGAATGGTATATGTTGTTCATCCACCATGACCACCCGACCTCCCGGCTCGACGCACAACCTGAGCTTCCAGCGGCCAGATCTGGCGCCATGGGAGCCGAGAGTTATACCACCCGGGTGGGTGGGAGGAGCAAGCTTGAAGACCTTCCGGCAAGATTTAAAGCGGCAAGGATACTGCCAATGAGTGTGGATGAACAACATATACCATTCCTAGAACTCCTGTTACAGGTGAGTAACCTGTATTTTTGAACCATTTATGATGGTTATTTCTCTAGCAACTCCCCCAGTTCGCACAGCAAGCATTTGAAACTTTCAGGGAAAAATTGTCTCTTTGTTTCCCACAGTTCACAATACTTTTTCCTGTCATAACTTCAAAATTAAGTTGGCAAACATTCTTTTTGATGCAGGACAAGGGGCACACACAATCTGGTTTTACTGCTCCTTGGTAAATATTGGCACAATCATAGCACCACATGAACAGCAGGCACACAGAGGCACATATGGATGGCACTACTCTGGGCAAATCCCTTATGTGCAAAGCTTCCGATTTTGGGCTCCCAACTGCCAGACAAACAAAACATTAGCCACAACCTGAGCAAACATCTCTTGTTTTCTCCCAAATTCAAACACATCATCGGACAAGCCCCCATTTTTGCAACACCCCTACCGGCCCCCCTTGTTTAACTAGCAGGGCTGCTCCTCTCACCACATAGCATCTAGGGGCAAAAGAGAAGGGTGGGGGTTTACAGAACAGTTTATTTACACATCTTTCTGAGCCTGCTATTACAGACAGGCAGCCCAAGTGTGGCAACTACCTGGCGCACACCTGGTGGGACCATTTACCATGGTCAGCAACCCAGGTCCCTGGGAGAAGACATTTGCTCATAATTGTGCTAGGTTTGCACTTCTGGACAGGGGCACCCAAGTAAATCCAGACACAGTGGAAGCAATAACAGTACTGTCCAAACCAGATTGGGATTCTAGAGTGTGGCTTTTATTCACAGACACAGACAATAATCACAAAGCAAAGAAGGACCTCCACAGGGTTACTCATACTGGTAATGCAGATTACTGAGGTGCAGACATTTCTGAACTTCCCATTTAACATAGGCATACTGAACACACACAGCGAACTCTCGGGTTCTGAAATGGAGATTGGCACACACGGCCAGTTACTGGTACATTTCCTCTCGACTAGGCACACATGGCCAGTACTAGGACACTTTTCCCATATTTCATGAGGAATACTGGTGGCACACATGACCACCAAAGAGCACATATAGGCTCACAAAGAATCCAACCCATGTCTGGGTAACTATTTCCATCAGGCACTGGCCAAATGCACTGACTGAAAACACAGGTGCCCAAACTGAACCCAAAGAGGTAAACTGGTTATTCCAGATGGGGGGTCTCCCACCTTTTGCTTCCAAGTTTATACTCGGCCTTTCATCTGGTTAATAACACCCTCACAGAAAACTTATAGATGCTATCTTGAAATGTTTTTCACACTTAACATACTACATGACTAAAAGTTCTGTACTTGGACAGTCTCGCTGTCTCTCTAGACTCCAACATAGGCAGACACTTTTAAAAACAGACACAGACTAGGTGACAGGGTCCCTTTGTCAGAGAAAATTCACCTAAGGAATGCAGTTGCCCCTCCTGGGCTGACACAGAAGTACTCACAGTTCTGAAGTTGTCACAGGCAGCTTCAACAGAGTCCAGACTGGACCAGGGGATTGCCCCTGAATCCTGGAGTTCACCCCATCCCTCCTGGGATGGAGCACTGTGAAAACCTCTAAGCCAGGTTTCCACCACTTCACCTCTTGGCTGTACTGGCTCACACTAGGTAGAGAAAACAAAAAAAACTACTAGGCTGCTCTTTTTCAGAGCTATCAGAGGAGCTGCTGCAACTGCAGCCTCCTCCACTGACACTTACTCAAAGACTCACTGAACATTCTTAAGCTAACATCCCTAGAGCTAGCACAAATGTGGCTTATGCCGCTGCCAGAGTTCTAAGATTACATCACCCTCTAGCTCAGCTGAGACTGACACTAGAGCTTGACAGTGTGAAATCCATTTAACTGGCATTTCACTAGCTGCCTTTCCCTGCCTGCCACTGGTTCTAACTGGGATTCAAGTAACCCATGGGAACAAGGGGGTTACATATCTATCTATCTATATATATATATATATATACACATATATATATTATAGTAACGCGGTAGCGCCACTATAGTTAGGGTTCAGTGGTCACTTGCATACTAAAGTCAAACTTTTGGGCATTAATAACTTTGGCCCACTTCAACAGATTTGCCTCAAAGTTGGTAAGCATGGTGGGGCATGGTAGATCTCTTGATTTACCAGATTGTGTTTCAGTCGGACTTACAGTCTTTGCATATGAAAGCGCTGAAAAATGCAAAGTTATCCATTTTTGGAGGCAGCTTTTGGGATTTTGGATGTGGCCCTGCACAGCCATTTTGTGGTGTGCTGCTCTGCAGGATAGCTTGTTTGAAAGAGCTTTGGTGGCTACACATGCTGCTTTTCGTTTGGTGAGAAAATATTAAGGCATTCAAATGGTATGCCACTTTTAGATTCCCATTATAAGTCAATGGGAAAATTTATATGTATGTTTTGCGAACAAAGAATGGGGTTCTGGCCATCTGGTCCTGCCTGGTGATCAAAGAATGTTCAGCCTCGCAGTTCAAGAATCTTTTGTCCCCGAGGATTTTTAAAATTCTTTGATCGCGAGGTCCGCCATCTTGTGTTCAGTTTTCCGATGGAACAACACAAATATCTCGGCTCAGGGGTCACTTCTGAAGTAAGGCTTGGATGGGTTTTACTCAGGGGACCCCAATCTATGGATCCATGGCTTTGATTTTATCCAAATTGTTCCAAAAATAGAGTTTTAAGCTTTTAAATTCTTCATTCGCGGCACACTAATGATCTTTGATCGCGAGCCTGCAAAATCTTTGATCGCAAGAGTCTTTGATCGCAATCGTGCATCATGAGCGAGGGACAAGATGGGCAGATTTTTAAATTGATTTTTGTAGTCCAGGGGTGCCCTAGAAAGTTATATGAGGGTGGATTTTTCTCAGGGGGCTTCATTCTGCCCTATCTGAATAAAAAAACATAACTTTTCAATATCCCTGGTAGTCTAGCGGCCCCCTCCCCCGATCATGATAATATAGATAACAATGTCTGTATCACTGGTGGTCTAGTGGCCCCCCATGAGTATTTATTTATATTTGTTGTTTATATCCCTGGTAGTCTAGTGGCCCCCCCATCTGTATTTAATTATTATTATTATTCATATACCTGGTAGTCTAGCGGTGCCCCCCCATCATAATGGAAAAGATAAGCATTTGCTATTTCCTGGTAGTCTAGTATTTACACCCAGCCATACCAGCCCACCCAGCACCTCCCACCCTTCCCCAGGCGGCTGACTGGCACAGCCTACCTCTCACTGCCATGGCCACCGTCAACTGTATTACAATTGCTAATTCAAGAGGTGCTCTGAAATAATTTCTGAGCGCCTGTTTGATAACACTTCACTACTCATAGTCAGTGACATGCGTGGGCTGAGAGGTGGGCTGTGCCAGTCACCGACTGGGGGAAGGTGAGAGTGCTGAGGGCACAACGCAGGCTGGGTGAGAACTTGAACTGAAGAAAAATGCTTATCTTTTCATTATGATGAGAGCCACTAGACTACCAGATGATATAATAATAATTAAATACAGATTGAGACACTAAGCCTGAGACTATAAACAACAAATATAAATAAATACACGTAGAGGGCACTAGATTACCAGGATGAAAAAAAAGATATGAATGAAATAGACATTGGGGGGTCATTAGACTACCAGGGATACAGACATCGTTATCTATATTATCATGATTGGGACGGGAGGGGCCTTAGCTACAGGAGATAATGGCTTTTATTCAGATGGGGCAGGGCAAATCCTGAGCAAGCCACCCTCATATAACACAGGCACCCTGAGTCAAAATCTATTTTAAAATCTGGCCATCTCGTCCCTCGCTCTTTGTTCGCGAATGAGCAATTTCTTTAATCGCGGCCTGCAAATTCTTTGATTGCGAGATTCTTTGATCGCGATCGTGCATTGCAAGTGAGAGACGAGATGGCCAGATTAAAAAATCAATTTTCTCAGTCTAGGGGTGTGCTAGGAAGACAAATTAGGATGGGTTTTACTCAGAGGACTTCGTTCTGATGAACCATGGTGATGGTTTACCGCAATTCTTTTAATTTTTAAAATTTGAACAGTATTTATTCTTTGATCATGACCCTGCAAATTCTTTGATCGCAAGCCTTAAAATTCTTTGATCGTGAGATTCTTTGATCACGATCGTGCATCGTGAGTGAGGGACGAGATGGCCAGATAAAAAATCTATTTTCTCAGCCCAGGGGTGTCCTAGGAAGACAAATGAGGATGGGTTTTACTCAGGGGGCTTTGTTTTGTCGCACCATGGTGGAGGTATACTGCAATTTATCAATTTTTGGATTTCTAAGATTTTTAATTCTTTGTTCATGAGTCTGCAAATTCTTTGATCACAAGCCTGCAAATTCTTTGATCGTGAGATTCTTTGATCGCCATCTTTGATCACGAGGGCAGGACAAGATGGCCAGATTTTTTATAATTGAATAGATAGGGAAATTTTACCAATCTTTAACACTGAATATCTCAGAAACTGTTTGGTCTTTTTACTTGAAGTTTAGAGGGTATTTACAGCATGTCCTGTAGATGTGAATTATGTTGTTTATGTGTTGGAATTTTTTTTTTTTTTTGCAGAGATATTGCATGACGCACTTTACATGCTTATTTCCACTGCAAATGGTAACACCCTTGATCATGTCCAGTCTTTTAAGTATCTTGGGATCTTACTGGATCCATGCCTCACATATGTGGCCCACGTTGACAATGTCACCAGAACTGCTAACATTCGTCTTGGTCTACTTTACAAACACAGACAACACCTTACCCCAGAGGTACTGAAGATAGCCGTACAGAGCTCTATGGTCTTGGTCATCGACTATGGACTCATCATCTACAGTTCTGCCATGATGACAACCCTCAGGTGGATATCAGTTGCTCTAAATAAGGCCTGCTGTCTCATCACTGGTGCCCACCATCTTACCCACACCTGCGACCTGTATTCTCAGACCGGCTGGCTCCAACTATCAAACCGCATCAAATACCTCACTTGTACTATGGAGAAGAAAATCCATCTCGGCCTGGCTCCCCCTGGCATCCTAGCCCTCCTGCCTGCAATTACCAGCTGATGGAGCTCCAAGAGATCTAAGTGTCAGATTCTGAAAGTCCCCTGCTGCCATACTAGCCTGGGCCAATGCTCCTTCACCTACAATGTGTCACTCTGGCTAAATGACCTCAATCACTCTATCTCCTCTGCCAGTACCATTGGAATATTCAAAACCAGCCTTCGGCTACACCTCACAACCTCTAGCTCTTGCAATTGCATCTCCTAAATTGCGGAACCACACTCTGAGCAGATTGTGGCACCCCACACCAATCAAATCTGCCTCACCCCACATTCATATACCCGAGTTGCACTTTTCCCCACTTCCTCCCCTTGCCTCCCATCCTCTACTTCCTCCCTCTTTAATCCCTTCTATGCATTATCTACTCTCCCCTCCTTCACTCCTTCTTCTCACCCACCCCTAAATATAGCACTTACAGGCTTCATCTAGCCTGACAAATGTCACTGGCTGCTTCACTGTCTCCCCCTCCTTTTGTTAAAGCTTATGGTCCTAATAACCATACAAGATATATTACTCTGTGAAATGACTGGTCTCCTTGTAATGTTACTTTTTCACTATTCTCTGTATATTCCAGATGTGGAACCTTTGTAAAAGAACCTTGGCTCAAAGGTATGTTGTAATCCTAGATCTTAATAAACAATAAACAATAAACTTGTTGCAGACAGTGTTTTGCTTGTGGTGGTGGCTTGAAATTGATAGGATACCTAGCCTTAGTGTCATGGATGTAGTTTTTAGTCATTGTGTGTGTTAAATGTCAACAGATGCGGAACTGTGCCAGTCTGACAAATGAAAATCTCATACGTTAAAATGTTATATCTCGGACACGATTTGGTCTTTTCACATGAAATTTGGAGGGTGTTGACAGCATGTACTGTGGATGTAAATTACAGTGTTTCTGTGTCAGAAAATATTTTTTTTGCAGAGATATGGCATGGCGCAGTTTACTTTCTGCGGACAGCGTTTTGCTTGTGGCGGTGGCTTGAAATTGATAGGATACCTAGGCTTAGTGTCATGGATGTAGTTTTCAGTCATTGTGTGTGTTAAATGTCAACAGGTGCAGAACTCTGCCGCTCTGACAAATGAAAATTTCAATTTTGACATGTCATATCTTGGACACGGTTTGGTCTTTTTACTTGAAATTTGGAGAGTGTTGATGGCATGTCCTGTAGATGTTAATAGAGGTATTTATGTGTCAGACAATATACTTTTTGCGGAGATATTGTGTGGCATAGTTTACATTTTGTAGACAGCGTTTTCTATTGTTCTACTAGATTAACATTTGTTTGGTGGCAGGCCTTGCTGTTGCGAATGTACTTTTTAGTCATTGGTGTATAATGTGGCTTGGCATACAAGTTGGTGGGGCATACCAACTTTTCTTTCTATTTTCTATTCTTTCTTAAAAGCAAGATAATTCTATGCAAAAACTTTGTTACTGCATCAGTTAGGGTTGTTCTACAGCAAAACAAGTGAGAAATTTGATTTTAGGGTTCCCACCTTGCACCCCACCACCCACCAACAGGCATCGGGGTGTGCGTTAGGAATCATTGGTCTAACTTTCACCCCATTCTCCTACACTGGACCACCTCAGCTTGTTTACACATGGGATGGAGTGAGAGTTGGGCCGATGACCCCAACACACACCCTGATGCCTGTTGGTGAGGCAGGGGTGGGGTGGTGCAAGGATGGGAACCCTAAAATCAATTTCCTCGCTTTTTAGCTGTAGAAGAACCCTAACTGATGTATTAATAAAGTTTTTGCATATATATATATATACACACACACACACACACACACACACACACATGTTATTTTTGCATCTTATAGTAGTTAGTTTTCAGACAAATTCTCATAGACTTTTTTCTGTCCTCCTGATGGAATCTTGAATGAGTTAAATAAAGGTTATTTTATCAAGGCCCTGATCCAGCAACTCAGTAAATACACACTCAGTATATCATATTATAAAATGACAAAAAAACAGTCTTCTGTTTGCAGTTAATTCATTAGATAAGGTCTCCCTGGCCAGGAGTTTGACTGTTTCTCCACACCCCCAAACACACACACACACACACACACACACACTCTTACTGTAAGAGATCTCAGTAGCTCTTATCTGTTATGTTTGGGAAGCAGGATGCAGCCCTTACTGTCAAAAAGAAATTTATGTATTTAGTCTGGGTAGTTCACTGAAGACCTGGCATTTTATCAGATAGGTCTTGATGGGTTAAAAAACAGTTTAAGTCTTTACAAAATTTGGTGTGAAAGGGTAACATTTATGAAATATGAATCTTTCTTGAAAGCTATTCATCCCAAACTGAAGTTAGTAGCAAAAATGTTTAAATGCTAATCATTTAAATGTGCAAGTTGCTGCATTTCAAAGGGGGTTAAACAAATCTCCAATTTAATAGGCAACCAATATTTAAACAAGCTGTTTCAGTTTCCTAATGGCCATCAGATATGCAGCTTAGAGTTATGTCTCCAACATTCTAAACAGAAAGAAGGGATTATTTTATTTCAGTTGTCACAGTGATTTGTAGATGTGGAAGAATACATTGAAAAGCCCCAAAAATGTGTTCCACAAAACTCAATTTTTAATGCTACAGATAGCACAATGGCGGTAGGCTCTGCCCATAGCCATAAAAACTCAGAATCAGTTTAAGACAGGCATCAATAACAGGACAAGTGGGGACTGCAAACTGATGCTGCCTATCATCACCAATTATGCTGACTGCTCTACACCCTCTGTCCCAATAGCACTCCTCACTCACTATACATCATCTTACTGTAATAAAGCAAATTTGAAATGAAGACTGATTTGACAAGTATCCTCTACAAGGCCACTGATATTCAGTTTCTACCTTGCCATCAATCACTTTGCAACCACCCTCACTTGCATCTGGAATCTCCAGCCTCCCCCAATAAAAGCCAGAGTCAAATGTCTACAGCACCCGTGGATAACATCAGACCTTCTAACCATGTGCAAAACTCTGGATTGTGCCAGGGCTCATTATAAATCCTCCCAGTCCCCATGCAACCTGCATTTATACAAATCCCTTAGGAATGCTTGCACAAAGGCCATCCATTACAGTTAAAGTGGAATATTTAAGAACAGCTGACACTTTCAGGACAACTTTAGCAAAACATAATATTCAGACATAGTTCAGCTGTATTTCACATTAATTCTGTATTTCTGCTCCCCATTATTTATCACTGAGGTCATCTGCATGAAACAGGATCTATGCTGCTGAAGAGTTCATCTGTCCCTGTTGCTTTCTCCTACCTGAGGTCATAATGCATATTGTGACATCACAGTTATTCCCATGACAACAGTGTGATGTCACAATAGAGGATTATGACTCAACTCATTACCTCCAATAGCTCCATATGAAGTCTGAGCTATCCATTGTTTACCTGGCACAAAATGGCCACCCAGGAGGTAATGAGTTAAAGTAGGGAGTAAGCTATAGAGGCAGAGAAACTCTAAGGGATAGAGATCATGTATTCATGCAAATTTCCTCAGTAATAAATAATGGGGAGGAGAAATCTATAGAATATATATGGAATGCATGCTGAATTGTACCTAAAGTATTATGTTTTCAGTTTCTTTGAGGTGTCAAGCAGCTCTTTAAAGACTCACCTACACACTAATCTCCACTCGCCTGCCTCCTTCTGGAACATTATCCACTCCCTCATTGACTCTCCATCACAATCTGCCCCATCTGTCCTCAAGTTAAATGATTCACCTGTCTCTGACCCCTCCTCCATTGCAGAGATCTTCAATACATTTTTCACCACCTGCTCGCTCCCGATCATCCCTTCCCGCTTCCCCTGGCCCTCTCCATCCCCCTTCATCTGATGGCTACTCTCTTCCCCCAGTTTCCTCTCAGGAAGTCTTCCAGGCACTAAAGTCACTTAATCCTAATAAATCCAGCTCTGTCAGACTCCACCCCAAGCCTCACCACATCTTTGCTCCTACTATAGCCACCTTTCTCGTGCATCTCCTAAACCTCTCCTTTTCCACCTGCACCGTTCCGCGGGCCTGGAAAGTTATCAAGGTGTTGCCTCTTCCCAAAAGTGGTGGCCCATCTTCTCTCGGTAACTTTCAGCCCATTTCTGTCATTCCCTCTCTTGCCAAACTACAAGAGTTCTTCATTTACTCAAGGCTTTTGAAGTTCCTATCCTCCTCTGGATTTTCTTCCCTCTATCAGTCAGGATTCAGGAAACATCACTCTACCATTTCCTCCCTGTTACAAGTCACTGACTCTATCCTCTTGACTATGGACCAGGGTTATATAACTGCCGTGATTTTCATAGATCTGGCTAACACTTTAAATTCTGTCTTCCACCCACTCCTGATAAAAAAGCTTCACTGGGTTGGACTAGCAGCTCCGGCTATTAAGTGGTTCAGCTTATACCTCTTTGGTAGTCAGCAGTCTGTTTAGGTGGGAAACTCCTTATCCCCCCCTCTCCCTGTCCTTGCCAGTTGATGGCGGTCAATCCTCGGCCTCACTCTTTTCTGTTTTCATCAATGTCCGCCCCACCATCTGCTCCAACTCCCACATTCACATTTATGCAGATGACACTGAAATCTATACCATGGGAACATCCACTACAGAAGTACAAGCCCCTCTCCAACACGATTTCAACAAAGTCCTAAATTGGTTCCAAGCAAACCAATTAAGAGTAAACTCAAAGAAAACTGTTAGGATGACCTTCGTCTCCAAGCAGAAGTTAGCCATTCTCCACACTCCTCCAGTGTTCTCTTTCCAGGACAGCTCCCCTCTCAAAGTAGTTCTTGCCTTCAAATACCTTTAAGTCTGGCTAGATAGCCACCTTGACTTCTCCATCCATATTGACACCATATTCTCTAAACTCCACCCTAAACTTGGCATTCTCTGTCATAATAAAGACAGTCTGTCCCTCCCTATTTGTTGGGAGCAGGTCACAAAAATTACACTTCCTATCTTTGACTATGCCAACGTAGTCTATGGCACTACCTCCACTGTATCCCGCTCCAGATCGACACCTTCTTGAACTCCCTTATCCCACAGGAGACTAGTCCACTCCTTGTCATTCATAGCCAAATACTGGTTCTGGACTCTCCCCTCTTATCTCTCCTCTCCCCGATCCCATGCTAATGCTTCCTCCTACTCTTTGCACTGTAGGGACCCCCGCTTCTTCTCCCTTCCCTATTCCCACTCTATGGCTGGTCAGTCTGCCTTCTCCTACTGCCTCCCTCACCCCGGAATCAGCTGTCCTCTGACCTTTGAAATTCCCCCTCATTTCCTGCCCTCAAACAACTCCTCAGACTCCTTCCTGCTACCCTCCTGCACATGTGTAGTGCCCCAGAGTTGGGGGCATAACAGAGAAAAAATTAAGTAAACGGTGCCCCAGGGCCCCACATCAGAGTGGACAGGGCAGGGGTAATGTATAGGGGCCCTGTCAGCATCCCTCCCCTTGCCAAGCAGCAGAATGAAGAAAAAGAAAGAAAGTTTTGTTTCCTTGCTGCCTGTTCCTTCAAAGAACCCCTCCCCCTTGAGCAGGCAGCATGAGTTAGAGCACCTATGCACTGGAACTGCTGTCTCTGGCCGGCACATGGTGCAAGATTAAAAAAAAAAAGCTAAGTTGCTGGCAGGTGCTCGGGGTTCAAGAACTGGAACCCTGAGTCTTTCTTTATAAAAAAGAAAGAGTTTGTTGGGTGGTCAGTTGCTGACTGGAGAAGGAACAGGACCGAGGAAGACCAGTGGGAACCATAGGGGCTTACCTGTAGAGTTGAAGCCAGTTCCATTGGCTCTCCTGCGGTCCCTCTCCTCCGATCGGTAGTCTGGTGAGTGGTCTCTATGGTGTGGCAGCATCTGGATGTGTGGCAGTGTGCCGAAGAAAGTTTTGGGACACGGTCAGCAGCCATGGTGAGGGCTCTGTTTTGCCCCAATTTGTATTTTTAATAATTAAAAGTTAACGTACGGTCGCACGGAGGCAGCATGTGGAATAGGCCCCATCAGGAGTGAGAAGAGAGACCAATGGGTGTCTTGAAGTCCTGCAAGTCCCCCTGCCACCTGAGTCATCCACCTCCCTGCCTGCCCACTGGCTTGAAGCCCTTCCTCTGCCAGCAGCACCTCCACTCTCCCATGGCAGTCTCCTTCTCCCCAGGCTGGGGTGGTGAGTTGGCGGCTGCACCTCCAGCTAGGTGCAGACCACCCAAAGTTTATTTCAAAAGAAAAAAAAGTTTTAAAGCACTCTGGGTGCTTGAGGGAAATGGCTGAGAGCCAAGAGGGATGGGTTAAGGCCCTGAATTGAAATAATTAAACATTCTGGGTGTGGCGACACCCACAGGGAGGGACCTGCCTTAAAGCCCATGGGTGAACATATAATATTTATGCAAGAAGTGGAGAAGAGGTGGGATGGCCGTGCATGATTGGCAGCAAGGCCTTCATCAGGCCTAAAGATTTAAAGGGGTAACTCCAGGCCCTAGGCTTAAGAGGACAATTACAGGCCCCTTAGTGTTAAAAGAGACCCAGAAAGACAGACCCACAGCTTAAAGGGGCCTAGCAGGTAAAGTCCCACGGAGAGGGCCCAGCAGCAAAGGCCCCAAGTAATTAAAGGGGGCATCTAGGCTCATAGTGTTTAAAGGGGGCCAGCCACGAAAGGCCCAGGTAGATAAAAAGGGGCAACACTTTAGGTCAGCAATAAACACAGTATCCATAGGGGGCCCAGTGGTAAAGAGGGCAAGGAAGGCCCAGGGAAAAGAAGGCATCAAGCCCAGTGTTTTCAGGGGTAGCCAGGTCCTGGTACCAAAAGGAACCCGCAAGTGCGGTACTTTGTTAAGGGTCAGAGAAAGAAGGGTGTTTAGCACACAACTGCCATCTAGTGACTGTCAATTGATGAAAATGTGTATTTACTAGTATCGGAACTGCTGTATTGATTGCAAAGTACCAAGACTGTATTGTTACTGGGATTCTGGTTATTTGGCCCTGCAATGAACAATTGCCCCAGAACTCTGGTTTTTTGCCCCTGTAATGAACAATTGCCCTGGAACTCTTGCTAATTGCCCATGCAACAAACAGTTGCCCCAGAAATCTGTTTATTTACCCCTGCAATGAACAGTTGCCTGGAAATCTGGTTATTTACCCCTGCAACAAACAATTGCCCCAGATTCTGATAATTTGCCCATGTTCCTGGTAAATTGCCCCAGCAACAAAAAATTACCTTGGTGCAGTGGAAAAGCATATCTGACAGCTTTATTATTGCCAACTTATGTGTATGGACTCAACATTCTGCCGCAACTCCCTTGGTGGGGTTGTTCACAGACAATTCTTCACCGAAGCAGTATCCAGCCAGCGAAGAACTTCACAGCAACACTCCCCCTATTATTTGCCTCTGGTCAAACCCGACATAACCCTGTGTGACTCGCAACCGCTGGCTTCTGGTCTTATTGTGGTTTGGTCAGCCTGGAAGTGGAACATCCTGAAAGAAGCTTTGTCTGTCATGCCCAGTCGTTCACTGATAGTCGAATCCAGTGTGGCCAGTGTGTATCAGAGTCTGCCGGTTTGTTGTTTTTCTGGTTCTGGACATTTCAGGACTCTGATCTTCGTCCTGTGTCCTACTCTTCCTGCTTGTCTCATCCTGCTTGCACCGTCCTGTTTTCTGGGATCCAGCTTGTTCTTGGTGATCCTCTCACTGATCCTCTGCCAAAGAAGCTTCAACGTGTCTTCATCCATGACAGCCGAAGTCGAGTATTTGTGCCAGCAAGATTGAAGCAGATCTTCCTTCTTGGCAATCCTTTCAAGTGGATTCAATGCCAAGCCCTTGTTTCTTCATCCTTGGCAGCCCTGGTCGAGGGTTTGTGCCAGGGAGGAGATCAGCAGATTTCAGTTCTCTTGTGCGAAATTATTTCAGTAACTTTAGAGAGTGGGTTGGCCGAAGAACCAGGGTCTGTTTAAAAATCTCTCACATCCCCTCCAACCTCTCCTAAGTTCTCACTAAGGTGTTAGCTTGGTACCAAGCAGGAACCCTGTTTTCCCTTTTGCTCCATTGCTTTCTTTGTTCATCAGCTATGCGCAAGAAGTTGTCAGGAAAAAGTTGGACTTCTTTGGCACCAATAGACTTTTAGAGGTGGTTATTCCACTCAGCCCCTTGGGGTCTGCAACTGTTACATTCTTCTAATAGAGTAATAGTCATTTACTGCAGTGATTGTTTTACTATCATTCTAGAATAATAATGAGTTACTACAGAACCACTTCCTGGATCTGTAGTTGTTCCAGAATTGTTCACCAAACTGTTTAGTATATGCATAGTACAGAGCTCAACAGATAGTGGCTTTAGGCCGAGGTGCACCTCAGGGTTGGGGAAGGGAGCTTGTAGAGTGCTCATACAGCCTGGATAGTGGTTATATAGCTTGCAGAGCTATTCGTATGGTTTTAGAACTACAGTACATTTTAGAGTTTATATTATATAGTTATATGTTACTTATTACTGCCTAGATATCTACAATGCTGTCCATACTCCCTGTCAATTTTGCTGTTAGTATTTTCCTGTATGACCATGTCCTCCTTCGCCTCCTGTCAAATAAACATATTTTGCTTTATCTGACTTCTGTGTACGACTACTGCCTCTCCTTGTCTGGTGATTCCATCCACCCACCCCTATTTGAACCTTCAGTGGCCCCTCGGCATCCCACCTGCTGAGGGTGTCACTGGTGCTGCTGATAGTGATACAGTTACATCCACCTCTCGGAGTGAAGAACCACAAGGTCTGCAAGTCCATCACCATTACACATGTTCCTCATTCTCCTCCATCTCACCCCCTTTTCCCTCCCCTGACTTTTCCTTATGACCAACAATTTGACTGATTAATGGGTTATTGTTACTCGCACTTGATGTTTTTAATATACTTTTGATTTCCTTTTTCATTTTTTTATTTGATTTTTACTCATATGTTCATATTGACTGCTTGTATTGTTTCTGTTATCCCTATGTTTGTATTGTCCCCCCGTTCCCTAGGTCGCACCTGGAAACAAGCCTTGGCTCAGTGTGTCTTTCCCAGTTTTCCCAAATTTTAAATGAATAAATTAATTAATTCTGGAATTTGGACTGCATGCACTTTGATAAAAACACAGAATTTCACAGAGAGTTTGCCATTTTATACCACAATAGTAAATCTAGAGAACTTGTATTTCTCTTATAAGTGCTTCCTGTACTATTTTCAATTTCCTTTATTTAATGTTCTGTATATTAAACCTTCTTTTAGTCTGATTATTTATACATATACTAAAATAATTTTATTTATTTATTGAATTGTTTCACCAGGAAAGATACACTGAGCAACTTAATGCTCATCTCACGGTATGTCCTGAGGGAATGGGGGAGGAATGTACAGAGTGAGAGTTTAGCTACATTCATAAAATATGGAGAATACATTCATACAGTTGCAATACAGGTTCATGGCAATTGGGTACATAATAACAGATGCAAAAGTTACAATATTGGCAATACATTGGAGCAGCATACAATAGAGTCAGTACATGGACCAAGCATAGGATGCAAGGTTGACAATTGCATACAATCAGGCAGTTAGCTAGTGATGCAGATGCAGCAGGGTGAGCATAATGGATCCTGTCACCCTTTTTAAGTGCTAGTCTATATGGGGTAACATAAGTGCAGGAGAGGCAGAGGGGGACAGGGAGGCAGGAATGCAGGGGGGGTCAGAAGCAGGTACAAGAGGGTGTAAGATAATTGTGCAAAGCAGAGGTAAGGGAATATAGGGAGAAGGAGTGGCGGATATGAGGGGCTAGTGCATTCCACATTTTAGGCAACCGGTAGGAGAAGACTTTTTGGCCAGAAGCAGAATGACAACAGAATACTGGTAAACTCCAGAAATCCAGCTTACAATCACTGATGCAAGTCCTGGAATTTTAAGCCTTGAAAACAGAATTTCATTAGCTTAATTATTGTAAATCAGTGGCCTTGATGATCAATGAAATTGATTTCTCCAACCCGCAGCTCAGTTCTGCTCTTCAGTCACACTATAATAGTCATCTGACCATAATAGCACGAGTGAAGAATGCAGACTCATCTGACTAGCATCAGATCAGGGCCCAAGCAATCAAAACACAAGTCATAGCCATCTGCTGTATGCAAGGTCTGGTGGCCAAATTTACAATGTTGTAAATCCTGTGGGCCCTGTTCACGTTTTAGGCTTCTCAGTCATGCCGATTGATTAGAAAGTGCCTTAACAATCATAAATCTTAGTTCCTGTGCTAAAATACAACAAACTACTTTACAAATTAGTTACTTTAACACTGAATAAGTGGTTATTAAAACCAAAAATAAGTGAATCCTTTCTAAGCAAGAATCGCATTTAACTGCACTATCTCTGGTTCCTGGAACTGAAAGGGAGCTGAAGAAAAGCACTAAATTTGCATAATAATAAATAAAACTACCCTAAACTAATGAAGAGTGTTGAAAACTAAACAGAGTAACTGCTGAAAATAACTAAAAAAGTAAACAATTTACCTACAGGTAAAAGTTGACCTGTAGGACTTGCGTTCAGTCACAACTACTGTTTGAGGTGGAGAAACAAATCTGACGTTAGGACAGCTGAGGAACACATTGCATGATTTAAATGGAATTCTAAATTCTACTTAGAAGTTCTATTTGACTTGGGATGTCTAAAGATGGAGATCATGCATTTTTGTATGATGTTCTTTTTGGATTCCTGTTCTTAGAAACGCAGATTGATTTGACTTGCATCATTTTTCCAGTAAAGTTCTTATTGATTTTCCAAAATCATTATAATAATAATGCAATAGTTAACCATTCTGCATTCCTAACCACTAATAGCATCATTTCATACAACAATTCAAATTACCTTTTAATAAGTTTATGATTTCACAAACCATTTAAAATTAATTCCTGTAATAGAAGATCTAGCGTCCATAAAAAAAAGGATTTTAAACTATTAATTAACTGAGCAAACTTAATGTACATAACTTAAACTTAGAACAGTTCCACAGGTGGGCAACCTCTAGAGTAGGCCCCATTGTTATTGCCAGCTGAATGTTTTCAGTCCTTCTCTAGTAGGGCTAAAATGGGAGACCAAATGGCATAAAAATTGGAAAATTTCCCAGCGATGACATCAGCTACATGCTCATTACTTAATGGTTTCATCCAACTTGTTATACCACTCTTTGAGTGCATTGGCTGATTTAAATTCCTATTGGATAATAGAATTCTTCGGAATGTCAGTGCTATAGCCCAAGTTCCTGATTTCTGTTGTTTATTGAGAAGCGTGTCTCCCGAATCTATGTTCAAAAGTAGAAACTTAGGGTTAAAAGGTATTATGGCACCATAGGCATCTTCACAAAATGTGTGCACTATCTTCCATAAGGGAACAATACACAGGCAGTCCCAGAGCATGTGTAACAGGCTAGCATGCTTCTGTTGGCACTTCGAACAAGGGCCTTCTGGGAGGTATCCCATTAACTGCAGTCTCAAAGGAGAGCAATAATAATAATAATAATGCGGGATATTGAATTGTACAGTTCTCCTATGGTCTATTTACTGGCAAACATGCATTACTCCATGAAGAAGACCATTCTGACTCTGAGATGACTACTCCCATGTCACATTCCCATTTCTGCTTAGCAGAAAGAGTTAACGTAGTCTTCTTTGTTACTTCATTAAGTTGTTTATATCCTAAACTCACCCCTTTTTTAAATTTGCCACTTTTAAGATAGTATTCCACTGCCTATTTTTTTGAAAGGGTGAGATTTGGGCCCAGTATGGAGTCACTCAGAGCTTCCCTAAGCTGGAGATAAATAAAAAAGTGACAGGCATCACTGCTGACACGGACTGTTCCACCCCTTCCCAGTCCCACTCCTCACTCACACTATTACAGTCATCTGACCATAACAGTTAGGGTGGGGAATACAGACCGATCTGCCTGGCATCATCAGTGATGCTGACTTCTCCACCACCTCCCTCCTAGCCACGCTCTTCAATCGCACTTTAGTGGGGAATACAGACTGCTTTGACTGGAATCACTGTGGACACTGACTGCTTCACCCATTCCCTCTAAGTCATGCTTCTCACTCACACTATTATACACATTTGGTCATACTAGTGCAAGTAAGGATGGCAGACTGATCTCCCTATCGCCATCAAGGACACTGACTGCTACACCCCTCCCTTCCAGTCATGATTCTCACTCACACTATTAAAGGCATCTGGCCATAATAGTGCAAGTAAGGATGGCAGAATGATCTACCTAGAGTCACCAAGGACACTGACTACTACACCCCTTCCTTGCAGTCATGCTCCTCACTTGCACTGTTACAGGCATCTGGCCATAATTGTGCAAGTAGGGACTGCAGAGGGATCTACCTTGCATCATTGAGGACACTCACTGCTAAAACCCCTCTCTTCCAGTTGTGCTCCTCACTCACACTATTGTAGTCATCTGATCGTAATAGTGCAAGTAGGGACTGCAGACAGATGTACCAAGCATCATCATCAAGGACACTGACTGCTATACACCCGCCCTTCCAGTTGTGCTCCTCACTCTCACTAGTACAGGCATCTGGCCATAATAGTGCAAGGAAGGATGTCACACTGATTTACCTAGCCTCATCAAGGACACTGACTGCTGCACCCCCTCCCTTCCAGTCATTCTCCTCACTCGCACTATTACAGGAATCTGGCCATAACAGCGCAAGTAAGGATGGCAGGCTGATCTACCTAGAGTCACTAAGAACACTGACTGCTACATCCCCTCCCTTGCAGTCATGCTCCTCACTTGCACTATTACAGGCATCTGGACATAATAGTGCAAGTAGGGATTGCAGACAGATCTATCTAGCATTATCCAGGACATTGACCGCTACACCCCCCCCCTTCCAGTTGTGCTCCTCACTCACACTGTTGTAGTTGTCTGACCATAATAGTGCAAGCAGGGACTGCAGAGGGATCTACTAAGCATCCTGAAGGACACTAACTGTTACACCCCCTCCATTCCAGTCATGCTCCTTGCTCGCACAGTTACAGGCATCTGACCGTAATAGTGCAAGCAGGGACTGCTGACAGATCTATCTAACATTCTCCAGGACATTGACTGCTACACCCCTTCCCTTCTAGTCATACTTGTCACTGGCATTATTACAGGCATCTGACCATACCAGTGCAAGTAGGGACTGCAGAGGGATCTACCTAGCATCATCGAGGACACTGACTGCTATACCACCTTCCTTCCAGTTGTGTTCCTCTCTCACACTGTTGTAGTCATTTGACCATAATAGTGCAAGTAAGGACTGCAGATGGATCTTCTTAGCACTGTCAATGACACTGATTGTGCAACCCCTCCTACCTTGCACTCCTCACTTGCCTTACTAAGTCATCTGACTATAATAGGATGAGCAGAGAATGCTGACTGATTTGAGTAGCATCACTGATGACACTGACTGCTCCATACCCTGTTCCCAGTCCCGCTCCTCGTTCACACCATTACAGGCATCTGTCCAGACTGGCATGAGTTGGTGAAGACAGAGAAATGACAGACTGTCCCAGATGTTGAGTAGCTTACCTGCGGCTGAACATACCACAGCTGCATCTTCAATGTATCGGCTTCTGTTGTATGACCCCAGCACTGAGACGTGGCAGGTTTGCAGGGAAAATCCATAAGCCTCGGTACAACTGATATTACTGAACCAGACTGGAAATGAGTTATTTCCAAGGCGGTTGCCAGAGGGCACCTTTGAAGCAAATCCACAGTTCAGCTGCTGGCACACTTTATTGGCAGCATACCGGTCCCAGTTTTCTGCTGAAACAGTTCCCCAAGTTGAGTTGAAATTCACTGCCATGATCCCCGTACATGGATTGCTGCTGTTGATGAGTTTGACATCCACATCACCTGAAATGGCCCATTGAGCCAGCAACAGAAAGCAAGAGGTTATTGGTCTCATTTCATCACAGGTTCAGTGTAGTAGTAGAAACGCATAGCAGAGAGCTATTATATTTACACTGAAGCACACTACAGGGGCTGAATTTGGTTGTATATGGATGCTAGCATTAAAAGAAAACACTTGTAAAACTTAAAAAATGGTACTGATTTAGTATGTTATATTAACAAATGACCATAGATATTTATTCTCAATGAAGGGGCAGAGCCCCCAAAATGTCACCGGTGTGTATGGAATGTGGTATGCAACAAACAAGCCATAAAACCTTCTGTATATGTGGATTGATCCCTCTTTTTTTTTTTTATCCCCAGCTACCCTCTCTATCCACTCCTTCAGACCTCTGATCAATCCCTGAGAGCACCACCCACTGAGTCTGCCCCTAGAGTGTCAGGCTATCACCAGTTCCCCATTCCTGACTCCTCTCCTAGGAGTGCCTGCACACAGCGGGGTCTGCCCGTGGGAGGGTGATGGAAGGCGTGGAATGATCCTCATCTAGGATGGAGAGGTGGTGTTTCTGTTTTTCTCCCTGTCCCTCCCATAACCCCTCCTCCCCTAAGGACATCGACATGCAGGACTGTCGTACAGACAGACGAAGTGCAGATGCATGCCATCGTCAAGTGCCCACGACATCCTTCCATCTCTGACTCTGCAGAGCTGCCTAGTGCCACAATGCCCATGCTTCCACAGACACAGGAGTATTGGGTGCCTGAAAGCACCCCAGGATCCCACCCCAGGAGGAGGAGAGCATCCGTTGAGATGCACAATCCTCCTTCTCCCCTCCAACCCCTGGCGGCCCGAGTCTGTTCTCAAACTGGGGTTGCCAACGTGGTTCGAGGTGTGGCATCCAGCACCTCAAACCTCAGCGCCACTGGGTCGGCTGAGTGAACCCTCTTTGTTCCCATTTCTCTGATCTTGTTCGGCAAGGGCATCCCCAGTACCAAGACTGTATTTCATTCCCTGCAAGGAAGAGGCAGCCTGGGAAGCTTAATGACTTTGTAATTGTTATCAGAGACCATCATTTTCAAATGGTAAATGGAGAAAAAGTCAAAGGCAGTAAGGACAGGGAGGGGGCTAAAAGGGGGTAAGGCCATCAAATTGGAGGGTGATAAGTACCAATGCCCATAGTCTGGATAACAAGCTCCCTGAACTAGTAGCCTTGATGGAAGAGGGATGCTTGGATATTGTGGCAGTCTCAGAAACATGGTATACAGAGAACCATGACTGGGATGTCAACATATCAGGGTACACAATCTATAGGAGGGACAGGGAGGGTAAAAGAGGAGGAGAAGTAGCTCTTTA